>OX451738.1:342000112-344603988 GCA_948472305.1 Vicia faba
AGCATAGTATGTTTAGAAAGCATTTAAAGTGCGAAATTTAAATTCCTATGCTATTACAACATAATAATATGGGGAGGGGGGTACAATGTTCAAATGGGGAGATATTTAGACAAGAAATTGAATCTAAGCTATTACATCATTTGAATATTTACAATATGGTTAAAAAAACATAAATAAAATAGAAATAAACAAATATGCAAGAATGCAAAAAAGGGAATTTTTATATGTATGAAAAAGAAGTATTATTTATGTAGAATAAAAAGAAAATAAAAATAAAAAAAATATTATTTTTTGGAATATTTTCAAATTTAGGGCAAAAACCCTAATTTTTAATCAAAGGGGTATTAATCAATTATTTATTATTTACATACAAAAATAAAATAAGATATAGTATATTTGTAAAAAGGGCATTTTTTAGTATTAAATATTAAAAAATAAAATATGTACATTTTTTTTGGTATTTTTATCCTAAGTATATTAATATAGACCTATATATTTATATTATTTACAAAATATATTAAATATGCCAAAAATAATAATATTTAATCTTATATATATAAAAAAAGTATTTTCTGTACAAATGTTTCAAAAGGAAAAATAAAAACACAACAAAAAATCAGAAATATAATATATTCACATTATTAATAATATTTCTAAATAATATATATATATATATATATATATATATATATATATATATATATATATATATATATATATATATATATATATATATATTTGTATATATATATATATATATATATATATATATATATATATATATATATATATATATATATATATATATATATATATATATATATATATATATATATATATATATATATATATATATATATATATATATATATATATATATATATATATATATATATATATATATATATATATATATATATTTGTATATAAATGTCCATATAATCAAATAAATACCTAAAAAATAGAAAAATGGTGTAAAAATTTATTTTTTGATTTTTAATCATAAGCAAAAATAAACAAGTCAAACCAAAAAGGAAAAAGTCAAAAATCATTAAAAATAACAAAATGGGCTCAGGGGTGTGAACTTAGAAATGTGGTGTGAACAGAAAATGCACACAAGCCCAGCCCAGATCACTTCTTCTTCAACCTCTGAACAAAAAACGCGCGCCTGCAAGCTTCATTTGAATATCCTGATTCTTTGATTTTTTGAACAAACTTCCAACACAAAAGATGTTAAGCATGAAACCACGATTCCAAATATATAAAGAACATCTCCTAACTCTCAAAAATGAGAGAGAATTTTAACAATCCCAAATCCTAACCTAAGTTTTCTGCCATTTTCAAACCTTAAATTCTCTCTACTCAGGCAAAAGAAATGAAAAGTAAAAGAATGTACATGTTCAGTGGCATGAATAGGACATTGTTTATTCACAAACTTAAGGCTAATGATGCATAATAAGAGAGATACGAGTTCACCAAGATACCTGTTCAGCTGAAGTTCTATCTTGCAATGGGGGAGCTTTCAGTGCAAGGTGATGATTGGAAAAGCTTCCTTGAGGTCCAGGGATGTTATTCCAATGTTTACTTTGTCTTGAAAGCTTCTGAATTGTGCTAGAGCACTTCACCTGCAAAACAAGAAACTAAAAATGGTGGAAGTGGTTAGAGGGATTACAGGTCGTGCTTCAGGTCATGGTTAGCTTGCATAGATGCTAGGGGATGTGTATGAACTGGTTTGAGCAAGAAAGCTTGAGAGAAATGGGAGATAGCACTCAAACTGCAGGCTTTGCCCTGTTTTTGCAGTTTCAGAGTGGTTCTGAGATGGAGAGTGTTTTGAAGGCTAAGGGCTCGTGTATTAGCTTGGTTATGTTGTGTGGAATGTGTTTGATAACTTTGTTCTTGTGTATGTAAGCTGAGATGGAAGTTGGTATGAGTTATGCAATGTTTCTTCTAACTTAAGCAAGAAATGGCCAGTTGTGTTTCTAGGTCAGTAGAGGACCTCTAATCCTGCTGCAAAGCTTCTCTTGATCAGAGTAATTTGTTCATAATCTTGTGCCAATCAGATTTGCAATGTACTTGTTGGATTTGTAATTGGACATAAAGTGAACTTTTGCAAAAATGGATAGTTTACTTTATCTAAAAATGAATCAAACTTGTATATAATACTTGAACTCATAGAATAACACTTTGACACAATGAACAAGCATTAAATTATTGAGTGTAACTTGGTTTAAGGACCTGTAATCAAGGGCATGCTGGTTTTGAGAAGTTTGCATAACTTATGGACATGAAAAATGGCCAATTCAAAAGTGAGTTTTTGCTATATTGTGAAATTCGATTCTCCCTAACCATGAGGTTGTTTGATGAGTTCTTGGACATTTTGGAAAGCTTGGAATGTGTACTACAATCCATCTTTGAAATGAAATTTGAAATTCCAAGTGGAAGTGTATTGAAAATGGCCTTGAAGTGGGGTAGAAAAACTTGTCAAAATAGGTCAAAAATTCACTAAGTTAAGAATGGTTTAGTGCCCTTATTCAAAAATTTGTAACTTGAGCTACAAGCCTCAAATGGGGAAAACTTTGTGAATCAAAGTTGTAGATTATGTAACAAGCTACAACTTTCATGTTTTGACTTTTGTTTGAATCCGAATGGATCTTGGTGAAAAAGTGGGGCAAAGTTGGGAAAAAATTAGGGTTTTCCATAACTTAGAAAAATTCTAAGTTATGAAAAATTCTAATTTCTAACCCTAATTTGCATTTTGTGATTTCTTGGTGAACAAGTTTCATGATTTGGCATGTTTTGATGAAAAATGAATCTTGACCCTTGATTTTGACCAAAAAGTCAAAGTTTGACTTTTCAGTATACAGTCAAAATTGATCAATTGACTGGGAAATTCAACTGTCAATCTTGTGTACTTGGGATCTTTTGAGTTTGTTGAGCATGTCAAGATAATTCCATGGGGTCCTTGAGTCCATGTGTGAGCTTGGTTTGCCATTGGCTAGGTCAAACAGTCAAAAATTGCCTTTATGCAGTCAAAACCCTAAAAATGACCATTTTGCCCTTTTGGTGATCTGATCAAATTTCTTATGGAATTGTGATACAAACTTGATCAAATGGTCCATATGAGTTCATAATGTTGATGTGGGTCAATTTTCATGAGATTTGACTGTCAATTGGCCACAGTTGACTTTTTCCCCAATATAGTTGATTTCTAGGTCAACTGTTCAATTGACTGGGCAAAACTTGGAATCAAGACTTGAAACTTGATATGGGTAAACTTGGGAGTTCAATATGAAGCATGAAAGTCATCTTAGGCATTTTAGGTCAAAGCATCTTTGTGCAAACACAAACCCTAATTGGAGTCAACAGTGCAAGGAGAGGTCTTGAGCAGATGAAACCCTAACTGGATCTTGAGCTTCAAGGGCTTTGTGGTGAGAAATCAATGAGAAATGGGAGGGCAAATTTTGGGGTACAACAGTTGCCCCTGTTCAATCTTCTTGAATCCGAAGAGTTAGATTGACAAGTTTGCCTTTCGTGACTCGAGGGTAAAAGGAGATTGGACACTAGAGTGCCCGGAAATTTGCACTTGTCAAAGCAATGGATGCGGGAATGGGCTTAGAGATGCCATTTGGAGATGGGCTTAACGATGCCATCTGGGAGAGTGACAGAAATCTTGTCGGGGATGGGCTTAGAGATGCCATCTGGAAGGGTATATCAGGAAGGTGTCCAAGCTTGGGACCATCTCTGAACTGGGGGGGTCTGAACAAGCAATAGATTGACATCCGTTGTTGGGAGGAATCTGTAAACTGTTTTCAAAAGTTGCATCTGAACAAGTCGATAGATTAACATCCGTTGTTGGGAAGAATCCATAACTGTTTTCAGAAGTCTTAAAGAAGAATCTGAACAAGTGATAGGTTAACATCCGTTTACTTGGAGAACCCGTGAACTGTTTTCAGAAATCTTGAAGTTGAATAAGCAATAGAGCAGCATCCGTTGTTGGGAAGCGTCCGTAAACTGTTTTCAAAAGTTGCATCTGAACAAGTCGATAGATTAACATCCGTTGTTGGGAAGAATCCATAACTGTTTTCAGAAGTCTTAAAGAAGAATCTGAACAAGTGATAGGTTAACATCCGTTTACTTGGAGAACCCGGTGAACTGTTTTCAGAAATCTTGAAGTTGAATGATTTTAGTCTGTCGACTGATCTTTTCTGAAAAGGTAAAGAGTTAGTTGTATGCAATGTCATGATGCATGATGCAATATACGTGACATCAATGTTTATGACATGAATGTGATGAATGCGCATGTAAGCTGACGAGCTATCTTGCTGAGGATAAATGAATCCGAGGTGGCTGAAGATAAAAGCATCTTGACTGCTGCCGGGGAAAATAAATCCTTGGCTGCTGTTGGGGAAGAGAATTCCTGATGACCTCTACTGGGGAGTTCCAATCTAATAGGCTCATGCTGGGGAGGTAAGATTGAGAATCTTCAGCTTGATGGGAAGTAACTCTGGCGATCTCAAGGGGGAAATCAAGATTTCTCTTCCTAAAATTCTGTGGGGAGAAGGCTCATTAGTCTGGCTCCGCTGGGGATCATATTGAAAATTTGCACTCTGAGGGAAATTGAGCTCTGGAGGACTCTCTGGCTGGTGATAACAAAGATAAACTCCTCTGGGGATCATATTGATAAGTTGTGCTGGGAAACTCTTGATGAACTCCGCTGGGGATAGGAAGAATTTTGGCGAGTACGATCTTCTGTGGTTGTTAGCTGAGGATAACCCAGTTATAAGCCTTTGTGAGGAATAACTTTGAATAAAACTCGGGAGAGACGTTCGTGCTCTGTGGGGAAATATCTTCCAGAACCTTACTGGGGATAAGCTTCGAGAATCTGCTGGAGATGGACCTCAGGGTTTGCTAGGGATGTGGATTCCAAATCTCTTGGGGGGTTTCTGTCGAAAGGGTGTCAAGATATCCATTTGTACCTTCATCCTATCAGTAATCCTCTTTCTTAGGTTCATTTAGGAAGTGATTGTGTTTCAAATGCATATGCCTATTTAACAAAACATTGGACGTTTCTCAAAATAAAACAAATAGTGCAAGAGAAAAAGAAAAGGGAAATGACACAAATTTTGGGAAGAGTATTTGTATTGATTTTCTTTGAGTATATTTGTACAAAGGAGACAATCATCCTAGTAAGAGGACTTTGTCGCAAATATCGAAAGATTTTATACAAAATAAAGGATGGCTATGTGAAATAATTCCATGGGATTCCGTTCCGCTATAGCTTTCGCAACTCTGAATATCTGTCCATTCAATGCTTCGCTTGTCGATGACTGGATTGATCAGAAGCCTGGAACTGGTTGACGAAGAGATTGTCTTTGAAGTGATCCAACGAGACATAGTCATACGCTTTAATTCCCTAACTTTTGCCTGAATCGCCCTTTCGGGTTTTCGATCCACCGGGAAACCCCTTTTTGCCCAAGCCGCCCTTTCGGGTTTTCGACTTGCCGAGTGTACAGATTTTTTTTCGTTTTTATCCCTAATTTTTGCCTGAACCGCCCTTTCGGGTTTTCGGTTCACCGGGATGCCCATTTTTGCCCAAGCCGCCCTTTCGGGTTTTCGACTTGTTGGGTTATTTTACGCGTAGTATCTTTTGACTATGTCTGCGTTCACAGGGTGCGGCAAATCGTCGCCGTCCATGGTGGTCAGAATCATTGCACCACCAGAAAATATGCTCTTGATCACAAATGGTCCTTCATATGTAGGAGTCCATTTGCCCCTGGGATCACTTTGCAGTAAGATAATCCGCTTGATTACGAGATCTCCGACTTTATATACTTGACGTCTGACTTTCTTATTGAAGGCCTTAATCATCCGCTTTTGATACGTCTGACCATGGCATATAGCAGCAAGTCGCTTCTCGTCGATCAGATTGAGTTGATCAAGCCGGGTTTGCATCCAATCATCTTCATTCAAACCTGCATCCTTCATAATCCTTAGAGAAGGGATCTGGACTTCCATAGGCAAAACAGCTTCCATGCCATAAACCAAAGAAAATGGGGTTGCCCCAGTTGAAGTACGTGTCGTCGTATGGTATCCATGCAGAGCAAACGGTAACATCTCATGCCAGTCTTTGTAAGTGACCGTCATTTTCTGAATGATCTTCTTAATGTTTTTGTTCGCAGCTTCAACAGCACCGTTCATCTTCGGCCGATGGGGAGATGAATTGTGATGATAAATCTTGAACTGTTCGCATAATGCAGTGATCATTGTGTTATTCAGATTTGTACCGTTGTCTGTGATGATCCTGTCTGGAACACCATACCGACATATGAGATTTTGCTTGATAAAGCGGGCAACCACATTTTTTGTGACAGAGGCGAAGGAAGCTGCTTCGACCCATTTAGTGAAGTAGTCAATGGCAACCAGGATGAAGCGATGTCCGTTGGAAGCCGTGGGCTTGATCTCTCCAATCATATTAATGCCCCACATTGCAAAGGGCCACGGAGCAGTCAGGACGTTAAGGGGAACCGGAGGAATATGAACTTTGTCAGCATAGACTTGACACTTGTGGCAAGTACGGGAATGTTGATGGCAGTCAGCCTCCATGGTAGACCAATAATAGCCTGCCCTTAGGATCTTCTTAGCCATTGTATGCCCGCTCAAGTGAGTGCCAAATGTGCCGCTGTGTATATCAGTCATGATCAACTCTGCTTCAACTTTATCCACACATCGGAGTAATACACAATCATGGCTTCGTTTGTAAAGGATGTCGTTGCTCAGGAAGAACTTAGCAGCGAATTTCCTTAAGAACTTCTTGTCATTTACGGAAGCTCCTTCAGGATAATCTCTAGTCTCGAGATACCTTTTGATTTCATGGAACCAAGGTTGTTCCATTACTTCTTCGGTATTAATCTCGTGGCAATGTGCCGGTTCATCCATTCGCTTGATGGTGATTTGGGGAGCCTCGTTATCCCAGTTGAGTTTAAACATGGAGGACATTGTGGCTAGAGCATCGGCTAGCTGATTCTCTTCTCGCGGGAAATGCTCGAAGGTAATTTGCTCGAAATGCGGCAACAATGTCAGGACATGTTCTTTGTATGGGATGAGATTAGGGTGCTTGGTATCCCACTCTCCTTTGATTTGACTGATAACCAAAGCCGAGTCCCCAAATACGATCAAAGATTTGATCCCCAAGTCTATAGCAGCCTCGAGACCAAAGATGCAGGCTTCATACTCAGCCATGTTGTTTGTGCAGCTGAAGCAAAGTCGGGCCGTGAAAGGAGTGTGACAACCTTCCAGAGAAATGAGTACTGCGCCAATACCGTTTCCTAGTGCATTTGAAGCACCGTCAAAGTACAGGGTCCATCGGGATCCCTTTTCGGGTCCGTCATACGGTCCGTCACTTTCAACGTTGTCCAAATTCATGATGTCCTCGTCTGGGAAGTCAAATCTCATGGGTTGATAGTCTTCGATAGCCTGATGAGCCAGATGGTCAGCTAGTACACTCCCTTTTATAGCTTTTTGGGTGGTGTACTGGATGTCATACTCGGTTAAGATCATTTGCCATCTAGCTATCCTTCCAGATAAAGCGGGCTTCTCGAAGATATACTTGATAGGATCCATCTTGGAAATCAACAAGGTAGTATGAGTCAACATATACTGTCTTAGTCGGCGAGCAGCCCATACCAAAGCGCATCAAGTTTTCTCGAGCAGTGAGTAGCGAGTCTCACAGTCGGTAAACTTTTTGCTAAGGTAATAAATAGCATGCTCTTTTCGACCAGACTCGTCATGCTGGCCCAAAACACACCCCATTGAGTTATCCAAGACGGTCAAATACATGATCAATGGTCTTCCTTCGACGGGTGGCATCAGAATAGGAGGTTCTAGCAAATACTCCTTGATTCTATCAAAAGCAGCTTGACAATCGTAGTTCCATTCCACTACCTGATCTTTTTTCAAGAGTTTGAAAATTGGCTCACAGGTAGAAGTCAGATGTGAGATGAATCTGGCAATATAGTTTATGCGCCCCAAGAATCCTCTAACCTCCTTTTCAGTACGGGGAGCAGGCATCTCTTGTATTGCTTTCACTTTTGCCGGATCGACTTCAATGCCTTTGTTGCTTACAATGAATCCCAGGAGTTTACCAGACCTAACTCCAAAAGTGCATTTGCTTGGATTTAACCTGAGCTTGTACTCTTTTAACCTGGCAAACAGCTTCTCCAAATGCTCAAGGTGTTCTTCCTCCGTTTGCGACCGAGCTATCATATCGTCTACGTAGACTTCAATCTCATGATGTATCATGTCATGAAATAAAGCTACCATGGCGCGTTGATAAGTTGCCCCTGCGTTCTTCAGCCCGAACGACATCACTTTGTAACAAAAAGTGCCCCATTGCGTGACAAAAGTTGTTTTCTCCATATCCTCGGGAGCCATTTTGATTTGATTGTAGCCCGAGAATCCGTCCATGAAGGAAAACACCTTATGCTGAGCTGTATTGTCGATCAAGATGTCAATATGAGGTAGCGGCCCTGTTCAAATCCCAGTAGTCCACACACATTATGACTTTGCCATCTTTCTTAGGTACTGGCACAATGTTAGCGACCCATTGAGGATAGGACGTAACAGCCAGAAAGCCGGCGTCGAACTGCTTCATTACTTCTGCTTGATCTTTTCGGACATGTCAGGCCTCATTCGGCGAACTTTTTGTTTGATTGGTGGACAGTCTTCTCTTGTGGGGAGACGGTGAACCACGATGTCTGTGTCTAGACCCGGCATGTCTTCATAGGACCAAACGAAGATTTCAACATACTCATTCAGCAACTGTACCAAGCGCTCCTTGACTTTTGGTTCCAGGTTGGCACCCACTTGCACCTCCTTCCGATCCTCCTCGGTTCCCAAGTTAACAGCTTCCAATGGCTCTTCATGCGGTAAGATGGCCCTTTCCTCTTGTTGCAGAAGTCTGGCTAGTTCCCCGGGTACTTCACAACCTTCGTCATCTTCATACTCGGCTAGATTGACCAGATCTTCAGAGTTATTGAAAGATACAGCAGAATAGTCACCCATGGAATCCGGAGTGGATGGGTACCTGCATTGGTGAGTGTGGGTGTGTGTAAGGGATAGCCATCCTTAAACAAAAAATGCAAAAGGAAAGAAAATGAACATAAGCAGTTTATCAAATGAAAAACGTCCAATGAATCATTAAACATGGCATATGAATATGAAAAATAGTCAAAACCCTTACAAGTGGACCTACATGCCCCGGGCAAGGCAGGAGGTGAAAAGATAGTGTACGGATTGTTTGAAAGTAGAATATTACAGACCAAATAAGAAATGTTTAACAGGTAAATTACTGATGAATAAAAGTGATGGGGACAAAGTCTTTAGCCTCCCAATTGCTCAATCCTCCTCTGACAGTTGGATAAATCCACTCTTCAATGTTGCTTTCCTTGTCTTCATCTTCCAGGGCGTTGATTCTGTAAGGAGAAATTTTGACTGGCGCCCTTTCAATCTTCGACAGGCGCATAGCTTTCTGGCCAGCGGCTGTGAACCCTAATCCAAACTTGTCAGTCTTATGCGGAAAGTCGGGTAACTTCCCCCATGCTGAATTCTTCCCTTCTTTAATTGCGGCCCTTGCATCCTCCAGAGATGCCATCCTGGCCATCTGTCTCGGTGTCTCAGCTGCCAACTTTGCTACTGCTATTTCAGGAAGAACTTCTTCGAAATGTTGAAACGGTGTCTCAATGAACTCTCCTTCAACCTCCACATACCGGAAAGAATTTAAGTGGCTAATCATGTACTCTTCTTCGCCGTGAACGGTGATGATCTTTCCCTTGACAGGATACTTCAGCATTTGATGCAAGGAGGAGGTGACTGCCCCAGCATGGTGTATCCAAGGTCTACCCAGCAGGCAGGAGTATGATGGACGGATGTCCATTACATAGAAAGTGGATTTAAATACCTCAGTACCTATCTTGATGGGAATTTCAACCTCTCCATGGACCATTCTCTTCGACCCATCGAAAGCTCTGACGACAATATCACTCGGCTTCAATTCCAACCCTTCGCAATCTAGCCGGTCCAAGGCCTTCTTAGGCAAAACATTCAGCGACGAACCGGTATCAACCAAAACATGTGCAAGGGTGGTTCCGCGACACTCGATTGAAATATGCAAAGCATCATTGTGGTTTCGGCCTTTAGGGGTTAGGTCGGCATCAGAAAAACCTAATCCATTGTCCGCAGTCAGGCTAGCCACGCAATGTTGAAATTGATCTGCAGAGGTTTCCTGGGGCACATGAGTTGCCTTCAGAAACTTAATCAAAGCTTGAGCGTGCGCTTCTGAGCAAAGCAATAGTGCCAACATGGAGATCTTGGAGGGGGTTTGCCCCAACTGTTCCACCACATCGTAATCACTTCTCTTGATTATCCTCAAAATTTCGTCCATTTCTTTCTTGGAGGTTTCCGGGATCACCAAGGGTTGAGCCCTCGTCCTGACGGGCTCATCTTGTATTCCCTTTCCTTTATCAGCAATGGTAGGAGAGACAACATTAGGAACAACAACTTCTTCAATCAAAGGAGTTCTAGCAGAGAGTTTTACTGGTGCAGGGATGACTTCTTTAGCTGATGAGGGTCCAAAGACTGCTCTTGGAGGGGCAATCTCTGGAGAAAATATTCTCCCGCTCCTGGGGATTTTGCTGGTGCCCGCAATGTTACTAATGCTGGCTTCTTCATCATCCGAACTTTCTTCAATTACTTCGATCTGCTTGATACCATGGTAGTAGATGTCACCACCATAGTTCCAAGGTATCGACTTCTCAGAAACATAGGGAACAGGCCCTGGCATTGTTATCTTTAAAGGAACAGATTTTGCAGCTGGTGTAATCTTAACTGGCTTTTTGACGGCCTTGGAAAGATTGGCGTGAATGGTTATGATTGAGACATTTTCAACATGAACTGGAGCAGCAGAAACTTTTTCGAACAAAATTTGTCGGCTATCCATAAGGCCTTGGATGCCTTTCTTTAATAGCGGACAATCAAATGGCAGAGAGTGGCAACAGTAGCAGTCTTCTTTACATCCCGGGAAGATCCCGGCCCTTAAAAAATTCAACTTAATGGTTAGCAGTGGAGTAGTCAGATCACTGACGTCAGCAACATAAAAATCCTCTTCAATGGCATTGATATTTCGGTCGTGCTTCGGCATAGGTGCAGATATCACATTAGGTTTCTCTGGAGCGTCAAACTCTACCTCCTTAGCCTCTATCAGGTCTTGGATTTTATGCTTGAGTGCCCAACAATCATTGGTGTCGTGTCCAACACTGTCTGAATGGTAGGCGCATTTAGCATTGGCATGATAATTCGGGGAGGACGTATTCACATTCTTTGGCGCCTCCTTGATGGTGGCAAGATTCAACTTCAATAGATGGGGAAGCACTTGTGCTGGAGTCATATTAATACGGGTGAACTGCCGTTGTGGCCGTTCCACTCGTTGCTGATTTGGTCTGGACTGGTTATAGCGAGGCTGCTCACTCGGAGTGTTTTGAATCATTACGGCCCCTACAGTTGGCCGACGCTCCATCTTCCCTGCTCTTCTCTGAGAATAGACCATAACTGTCTCCTTCTTAAAAGGCTTCTTCTCAACACTTGCAGCAATACCCTTCTGGATCTTCCCTGACTTGATGCCAGCTTCTATTCTTTCGCCGGTTAAGATCAAATCGGTAAACCCTGCGGAAGAGTTACCAATTAGATGATTGAAAAATGGCCTAGATAGGGTCCCAAGAAACATATCAACGAGCTCACGATCGGTTAAAGGAGGTTGCACCCTGCCAGCCAAATCCCTCCATTGTTGTGCATATTCTTTGAATCCCTCACTTGTCCCTAGTGACATACCCTGAAGTTGGGTACGAGTAGGAGCAAGATCAGAATTATACTGGTATTGTTTGTAGAAAGCGGTGGCCAAATCTTCCCAATTTCTGACACTGGTTCCTTCTAGCTGATAAAACCACTCCAACTGAGCTCCCGATAGGCTGTCTTGAAAGAAATGAATCCAGAGATTTTTATCTGCCGTATAGGGTTGAATTTTTCTCACGTAGGACCTGAGATGCATTTTGGGACAGGACAGCCCATCATACCTCACAAACACTGGCACTTTGAATTTTGGAGGAATCACAATTCCGGCAACCAAGCCCAAGTCTTCAAAATCCAAACCCGGCACTCTTTGCAATTCCATGGCGGCCAATCTGTCTTCTAAACCCTTGTATTCATCATCAGCTGGAGGGTATTGCTGGTCAGAATAATCTTCATCCTCTTCAACCTCTTCCTCCTCCGCATCAGACTCGGAAGGCACCGCAACTCGATCTCTTTTACTAGTTCCTTCATCAGAAGTAGGAGGAAATTCAAGCACTCTCCGAGCTTCTCTGTTAAATCTTCTCCCCAAAGTAGCCACCCGATCCTCTTTTTCTTCTTCACTGGGTCCTTATTCTCCAAATGAGTCTTGATATCCTCTTGACTTTTAACCAGAGTCATCAAGAGTTGCTGGAACTGTGCATTCTGGGCTTGTAGGTCTTTGACTGTTTGCTCGAGATCCATCCTACTGAAATAAAGAGCAGACAGATAAGGAAACCTGGAGTGAGACCTGCTTATGCACATGATGAATGGTATGCTGATGTATGCAATGCATTCAAGGATTTAGGACATTCAAAATTGTTTCAGACAAAGAAGAACGCACGTCATATTAATAAGAAGAAATTCGTCAGTACATAAATGCCCCATGGGCCAAATGTTACAAAATAAACTTCTTAAGGCAGAAAGACATTGCGCATCCTCTTTGGTGCGATGTAGGTGTTGAGGGCCTCTTGCTCGTGGAGTCAGCGGGTAAGCTCTAGAACCTCCTTTTCACTGGCGTAGTAGCTAGCTTCAAAAGTGTTTCGTTCCTCCTTGAGTTGAATCCAACTTTTCTGCATTTCCTCCCACGATGTAGGCATGTCTGGATGTAGGATGGTGTAGGGAACCTCTTCTTCATTGACGGGCTCTTTAATCATAGGGAGAACATGAGGATAAGGCATCATTAGACTTTGGGCTCGGGCTCGTACCCACTTGAGATAGGGCTCAAGAGGGATGGAGTTCTTGTGTCCCAGAGTCTTGCTATCAACCTTGTTGAGTTTTCCCCAAGCTCTGATGAATCTTTGGCGAAGTCCTTGCGCATCGTTGTCGAAGTCAAAAACTAGGCTAGGAATCAACATGTCATGAGGGCCATCCCTCCGTGCATATCCAAATTGCCTCAAAGCTAGGCAAGGGTTGTAGGTGATACCTCCCCTAATTCCAAGTAAAGGAACATTAGGAAATTCTCCGCAACGATCGACAATGATGACATTTTCTCTGGACCGAGAACACCAATGCACATCAGAATGAGTAAGAGTCATCAACCGTTGGGACCACCTTGTACCCTGGTCATTTTTCAAGACAGATTGTGGAAGGTGCAAAATAAACCACCTTGCAAGGAGAGGAGTACAGCACATGAGAACACCCCTCTTTCTCATTGTTCGTGTGTAAAATGAGTGAAGGATGTCCCCAAGCAAAGTTGGTATTGGATTTATGGACAAGAAGATTTTGACGGCGTTGACATCTACCAATTGGTCAGGATTTGGGAACAAGACCAACCCGTAGATAAGGAGTGCCACAATCTCTTCAAAGGCTTGTAGGTCCAATGAGTTCCAACATTCTTGTGCCTTCTCAAACAAGAATTTTGCTAAGAATCCTTTGACGCCACTTCTGGTTTCCCAATGCCCCTTGATGTCGGATGGTTGAAGATGTAATGCTCGAGCAACATCTTCCGGCTTTGGTTCCTTTTCCGTACCGTTGAAGGGTAGTTGATTAAGGATAGGGATTCTTAGGAGTTGAGAAAACTCCTCCAAAGTGGGTACCAACTGATAATCAGGGAAAGTGAAGCAGTGGTGAAGAGGGTCAAAGAACTGGAATAACACTTTCATCATGTCTTCTTCAATGTTGGTGTTGACTAGGCTGAGCAGTCTACCATGTCTTTCACTGAAGGATGAATTTTACGGAATTCTTGAGGTGATCTCCTTGAGTTGAGGAGAGATTCTCACAAGGTTGACTTGAATGGTATTTCTGCGAGGGATTTCCATGTCCTACAAAACAAGAACAAAGATGAAGATCCAAAACCCTTGAAATGGTTAGTGAATGCATATGATGTTTTATGATGTTTATGATGTATGCACAAAACATATGTACAATCAACTCACACCAAACCCTAACTTCAGGTTTGCATGGGGTTTCATAGGTAAGTACCCTCTTGAGTGTAGTTGGCTTAAAAACCTGTCCTATAAATAGTAACCGGGTTCTAAGGAACTCAATATCACTGGATTGTTTTCAATGTACATTGTTTTGGTTTAGCCACTTAACTAGCGACCAAAATATTCCAAGAAAACAACCCTCAATGAGTGTAGTATCGAGTATCTACCAACTTCGGACTGCACCAAAGCCGGTCATCTCACTACCCCTAATAAAAGGCCAAGATGGTCAAGTAAGGTTCTAGGTCATTAGTGCTTAGTGACATCACTCAGCGGCCCCGTACTCTCCTTGATTGAACTCAAGGGTTACCGGTACTCACAAATATGTCGCACTAATATAGCTATTGCTTAGACCGTGTCGGTATACCCCGCACAGTTTCCACAACGTATTGCTATCTATGAATGTTTCCCAAAATCCGGGTGGAGGATTGTAGACCCAAACAATAGAGCCAAAGTATAAAGCAAGCAAATCAAACAATTAGTCATGCAAGAGGGTGATCTAAGCCCTAAGGTTACTCCACTTTAAAAAAATTTCCCCAGCAGAGTCGCCAGTTCTGTGATACGGTGGGAGAACTGACTAGGGTTTTGCGTTTGTTTTCGCAAATGTTTCGGTTGAGCAAGAGTCGCCACCGACTTTTTATTTTATCCTAAGGAAAGGTTTAAAAAGCACAGCAAAAACCTTTGAGATTTTTCTTGGGTTCGGGGAGTAGATTATAGAAGGGGAAGGTATTAGCACCCCTTCTATCCATGGTTATCCATGGGCTCTTAGGTACTTGCTTAGATCAACTTGCCTTGGTTTTCAATCGTTTGAAATGGTGCTTTGTGTGTGGTTTTGAAAAGGTTTTGAGAAAGATGCCTTGTATAGGCTACCCTTGTAACAATTCTTTACTCGAATGTTTTACAAAAGGTGTTTGTCTTTTTGAAAAGATGTTTCAAGGTTTTTTGAAAGTTTGTTTTGAAAGTGTTTGTGAAGTGGGTTTTGAAATAAGGCAAGTGTTTTCTTGGAAAGTTGACAAGTACTTAAGAGTTCATCTACCCTAAAGTTTTCTCAAAGATTTTTGTTATGTTTTAAACCTTTTGACAATTTTGTTCCACCATTGCATTTGGTGGACAATCTTGTTTTAGGAGATGAAAGGGACGGGCGCGGGTCATCGTTTAGACCATAGTTGCAATAGTGTTAAAGGTCTTTGGGCAATTTTTCTTTAAAAGGGACTTGATCATTTATTTAGGCAACATTTTGAGGGACTATGATCATTTGATTGTTTGTTTTGCCCAAAGAAGTTCAACATGCAATATGGCCCACTTATTTGAAGGCAACAAAGTGGAATACCCTAGGGGTGCAAGTGTGAAATGTGTTGTCCATTTTTCATGCTCATTTATCTTGTATTAGGTCAAACTATTTTTGTTCATTTTTGTTCGCATACAAACCCTAATTCTAGCATAGTATGTTTAGAAAGCATTTAAAGTGCGAAATTTAAATTCCTATGCTATTACAACATAATAATATGGGGAGGGGGTACAATGTTCAAATGGGGAGATATTTAGACAAGAAATTGAATCTAAGCTATTACATCATTTGAATATTTACAATATGGTTAAAAAAACATAAATAAAATAGAAATAAACAAATATGCAAGAATGCAAAAAAGGGAATTTTTATATGTATGAAAAAGAAGTATTATTTATGTAGAATAAAAAGAAAATAAAAATAAAAAAAATATTATTTTTTGGAATATTTTCAAATTTAGGGCAAAAACCCTAATTTTTAATCAAAGGGGTATTAATCAATTATTTATTATTTACATACAAAAATAAAATAAGATATAGTATATTTGTAAAAAGGGCATTTTTTAGTATTAAATATTAAAAAATAAAATATGTACATTTTTTTTGGTATTTTTATCCTAAGTATATTAATATAGACCTATATATTTATATTATTTACAAAATATATTAAATATGCCAAAAATAATAATATTTAATCTTATATATATAAAAAAAGTATTTTCTGTACAAATGTTTCAAAAGGAAAAATAAAAACACAACAAAAAATCAGAAATATAATATATTCACATTATTAATAATATTTCTAAATAATATATATATATATATATATATATATATATATATATATATATATATATATATATATATATATATATATATATATATATATATATATATATATATATATATATATATATATATATATATATATATATATATATATATATATATATATATATATATATATATATATATATATATATATATATATATATATATATATATATATATATTTGTATATAAATGTCCATATAATCAAATAAATACCTAAAAAATAGAAAAATGGTGTAAAAATTTATTTTTTGATTTTTAATATCATAAGCAAAAATAAACAAGTCAAACCAAAAAAGGAAAAAGTCAAAAATCATTAAAAATAACAAAATGGGCTCAGGGGGTGTGAACTTAGAAATGTGGTGTGAACAGAAAATGCACACAAGCCCAGCCCAGATCACTTCTTCTTCAACCTCTGAACAAAAAACGCGCGCCTGCAAGCTTCATTTGAATATCCTGATTCTTTGATTTTTTGAACAAACTTCCAACACAAAAGATGTTAAGCATGAAACCACGATTCCAAATATATAAAGAACATCTCCTAACTCTAAAAAATGAGAGAGAATTTTAACAATCCCAAATCCTAACCTAAGTTTTCTGCCATTTTCAAACCTTAAATTCTCTCTACTCAGGCAAAAGAAATGAAAAGTAAAAGAATGTACATGTTCAGTGGCATGAATAGGACATTGTTTATTCACAAACTTAAGGCTAATGATGCATAATAAGAGAGATACGAGTTCACCAAGATACCTGTTCAGCTGAAGTTCTATCTTGCAATGGGGGAGCTTTCAGTGCAAGGTGATGATTGGAAAAGCTTCCTTGAGGTCCAGGGATGTTATTCCAATGTTTACTTTGTCTTGAAAGCTTCTGAATTGTGCTAGAGCACTTCACCTGCAAAACAAGAAACTAAAAATGGTGGAAGTGGTTAGAGGGATTACAGGTCGTGCTTCAGGTCATGGTTAGCTTGCATAGATGCTAGGGGATGTGTATGAACTGGTTTGGGCAAGAAAGCTTGAGAGAAATGGGAGATAGCACTCAAACTGCAGGCTTTGCCCTGTTTTTGCAGTTTCAGAGTGGTTCTGAGATGGAGAGTGTTTTGAAGGCTAAGGGCTCGTGTATTAGCTTGGTTATGTTGTGTGGAATGTGTTTGATAACTTTGTTCTTGTGTATGTAAGCTGAGATGGAAGTTGGTATGAGTTATGCAATGTTTCTTCTAACTTAAGCAAGAAATGGCCAGTTGTGTTTCTAGGTCAGTAGAGGACCTCTAATCCTGCTGCAAAGCTTCTCTTGATCAGAGTAATTTGTTCATAATCTTGTGCCAATCAGATTTGCAATGTACTTGTTGGATTTGTAATTGGACATAAAGTGAACTTTTGCAAAAATGGATAGTTTACTTTATCTAAAAATGAATCAAACTTGTATATAATACTTGAACTCATAGAATAACACTTTGACACAATGAACAAGCATTAAATTATTGAGTGTAACTTGGTTTAAGGACCTGTAATCAAGGGCATGCTGGTTTTGAGAAGTTTGCATAACTTATGGACATGAAAAATGGCCAATTCAAAAGTGAGTTTTTGCTATATTGTGAAATTCGATTCTCCCTAACCATGAGGTTGTTTGATGAGTTCTTGGACATTTTGGAAAGCTTGGAATGTGTACTACAATCCATCTTTGAAATGAAATTTGAAATTCCAAGTGGAAGTGTATTGAAAATGGCCTTGAAGTGGGGTAGAAAAACTTGTCAAAATAGGTCAAAAATTCACTAAGTTAAGAATGGTTTAGTGCCCTTATTCAAAAATTTGTAACTTGAGCTACAAGCCTCAAATGGGAAAACTTTGTGAATCAAAGTTGTAGATTATGTAACAAGCTACAACTTTCATGTTTTGACTTTTGTTTGAATCCGAATGGATCTTGGTGAAAAAGTGGGGCAAAGTTGGGAAAAAATTAGGGTTTTCCATAACTTAGAAAAATTCTAAGTTATGAAAAATTCTAATTTCTAACCCTAATTTGCATTTTGTGATTTCTTGGTGAACAAGTTTCATGATTTGGCATGTTTTGATGAAAAATGAATCTTGACCCTTGATTTTGACCAAAAAGTCAAAGTTTGACTTTTCAGTATACAGTCAAAATTGATCAATTGACTGGGAAATTCAACTGTCAATCTTGTGTACTTGGGATCTTTTGAGTTTGTTGAGCATGTCAAGATAATTCCATGGGGTCCTTGAGTCCATGTGTGAGCTTGGTTTGCCATTGGCTAGGTCAAACAGTCAAAAATTGCCTTTATGCAGTCAAAACCCTAAAAATGACCATTTTGCCCTTTTGGTGATCTGATCAAATTTCTTATGGAATTGTGATCCAAACTTGATCAAATGGTCCATATGAGTTCATAATGTTGATGTGGGTCAATTTTCATGAGATTTGACTGTCAATTGGCCACAGTTGACTTTTTCCCCAATACAGTTGATTTCTAGGTCAACTGTTCAATTGACTGGGCAAAACTTGGAATCAAGACTTGAAACTTGATATGGGTAAACTTGGGAGTTCAATATGAAGCATGAAAGTCATCTTAGGCATTTTAGGTCAAAGCATCTTTGTGCAAACACAAACCCTAATTGGAGTCAACAGTGCAAGGAGAGGTCTTGAGCAGATGAAACCCTAACTGGATCTTGAGCTTCAAGGGCTTTGTGGTGAGAAATCAATGAGAAATGGGAGGGAAAATTTTGGGGTACAACAGTTGCCCCTGTTCAATCTTCTTGAATCCGAAGAGTTAGATTGGCAAGTTTGCCTTTCGTGACTCGAGGGTAAAAGGAGATTGGACACTAGAGTGCCCGGAAATTTGCACTTGTCAAAGCAATGGATGCGGGAATGGGCTTAGAGATGCCATTTGGAGATGGGATTAACGATGCCATCTGGGAGAGTGACAGAAATCTTGTCGGGGATGGGCTTAGAGATGCCATCTGGAAGGGTATATCAGGAAGGTGTCCAAGCTTGGGACCATCTCTGAACTGGGGGGGTCTGAACAAGCAATAGATTGACATCCGTTGTTGGGAGGAATCTGTAAACTGTTTTCAAAAGTTGCATCTGAACAAGTCGATAGATTAACATCCGTTGTTGGGAAGAATCCATAACTGTTTTCAGAAGTCTTAAAGAAGAATCTGAACAAGTGATAGGTTAACATCTGTTTACTTGGAGAACCCGTGAACTGTTTTCAGAAATCTTGAAGTTGAATAAGCAATAGAGCAGCATCCGTTGTTGGGAAGCGTCCATAAACTGTTTTCAAAAGTTGCATCTGAACAAGTCGATAGATTAACATCCGTTGTTGGGAAGAATCCATAACTGTTTTCAGAAGTCTTAAAGAAGAATCTGAACAAGTGATAGGTTAACATCCGTTTACTTGGAGAACCCGTGAACTGTTTTCAGAAATCTTGAAGTTGAATGATTTTAGTCTGTCGACTGATCTTTTCTGAAAAGGTAAAGAGTTAGTTGTATGCAATGTCATGATGCATGATGCAATATACGTGACATCAATGTTTATGACATGAATGTGATGAATGCGCATGTAAGCTGACGAGCTATCTTGCTGAGGATAAATGAATCCGAGGTGGCTGAAGATAAAAGCATCTTGATTGCTGCCGGGGAAAATAAATCCTTGGCTGCTGTTGGGGAAGAGAATTCCTGATGACCTCTACTGGGGAGTTCCAATCTAATAGGCTCATGCTGGGGAGGTAAGATTGAGAATCTTCAGCTTGATGGGAAGTAACTCTGGCGATCTCACTGGGTAAATCAAGATTTCTCTTCCTAAAATTCTGTGGGGAGAAGGCTCATTAGTCTGGCTCCGCTGGGGATCATATTGAAAATTTGCACTCTGAGGGAAATTGAGCTCTGGAGGACTCTCTGGCTGGTGATAACAAAGATAAACTCCTCTGGGGATCATATTGATAAGTTGTGCTGGGAAACTCTTGATGAACTCCGCTGGGGATAGGAAGAATTTTGGCGAGTACGATCTTTTGTGGTTGTTAGCTGAGGATAACCCAGTTATAAGCCTTTGTGAGGAATAACTTTGAATAAAACTCGGGAGAGACGTTCGTGCTCTGTGGGGAAATATCTTCCAGAACCTTACTGGGGATAAGCTTCGAGAATCTGCTGGAGATGGACCTCAGGGTTTGCTAGGGATGTGGATTCCAAATCTCTTGGGGGGTTTCTGTCGAAAGGGTGTCAAGATATCCATTTGTACCTTCATCCTATCAGTAATCCTCTTTCTTAGGTTCATTTAGGAAGTGATTGTGTTTCAAATGCATATGCCTATTTAACAAAACATTGGACGTTTCTCAAAATAAAACAAATAGTGCAAGAGAAAAAGAAAAGGGAAATGACACAAATTTTGGGAAGAGTATTTGTATTGATTTTCTTTGAGTATATTTGTACAAAGGAGACAATCATCCTAGTAAGAGGACTTTGTCGCAAATATCGAAAGATTTTATACAAAATAAAGGATGGCTATGTGAAATAATTCCATGGGATTCCGTTCCGCTATAGCTTTCGCAACTCTGAATATTTGTCCATTCAATGCTTCGCTTGTCGATGACTGGATTGATCAGAAGCCTGGAACTGGTTGACGAAGAGATTGTCTTTGAAGTGATCCGACGAGACATAGTCATACGCTTTAATTCCCTAACTTTTGCCTGAATCGCCCTTTCGGGTTTTCGATCCACCGGGAAACCCCTTTTTGCCCAAGCCGCCCTTTCGGGTTTTCGACTTGCCGAGTGTACAGATTTTTTTTCGTTTTTATCCCTAATTTTTGCCTGAACCGCCCTTTCGGGTTTTCGGTTCACCGGGATGCCCATTTTTTCCCAAGCCGCCCTTTCGGGTTTTCGACTTGTTGGGTTATTTTACGCGTAGTATCTTTTGACTATGTCTGCGTTCACAGGGTGCGGCAAATCGTCGCCGTCCATGGTGGTCAGAATCATTGCACCACCAGAAAATATGCTCTTGATCACAAATGGTCCTTCATATGTAGGAGTCCATTTGCCCCTGGGATCACTTTGCGGCAAGATAATCCGCTTGATTACGAGATCTCCGACTTGATATACTTGACGTCTGACTTTCTTATTGAAGGCCTTAATCATCCGCTTTTGATACGTCTGACCATGGCATATAGCAGCAAGTCGCTTCTCGTCGATCAGATTGAGTTGATCAAGCCGGGTTTGCATCCAATCATCTTCATTCAAACCTGCATCCTTCATAATCCTTAGAGAAGGGATCTGGACTTCCATAGGCAAAACAGCTTCCATGCCATAAACCAAAGAAAATGGGGTTGCCCCAGTTGAAGTACGTGTCGTCGTATGGTATCCATGCAGAGCAAACGGTAACATCTCATGCCAGTCTTTGTAAGTGACCGTCATTTTCTGAATGATCTTCTTAATGTTTTTGTTCGCAGCTTCAACAGCACCGTTCATCTTCGGCCGATGGGGAGATGAATTGTGATGATAAATCTTGAACTGTTTGCATAATGCAGTGATCATTGTGTTATTCAGATTTGTACCGTTGTCTGTGATGATCCTGTCTGGAACACCATACCGACATATGAGATTTTGCTTGATAAAGCGGGCAACCACATTTTTTGTGACAGAGGCGAAGGAAGCTGCTTCGACCCATTTAGTGAAGTAGTCAATGGCAACCAGGATGAAGCGATGTCCGTTGGAAGCCGTGGGCTTGATCTCTCCAATCATATCAATGCCCCACATTGCAAAGGGCCACGGAGCAGTCAGGACGTTAAGGGGAACCGGAGGAATATGAACTTTGTCAGCATAGACTTGACACTTGTGGCAAGTACGGGAATGTTGATGGCAGTCAGCCTCCATGGTAGACCAATAATAGCCTGCCCTTAGGATCTTCTTAGCCATTGTATGCCCGCTCAAGTGAGTGCCAAATGTGCCGCTGTGTATATCAGTCATGATCAACTCTGCTTCAACTTTATCCACACATCGGAGTAATACACAATCATGGCTTCGTTTGTAAAGGATGTCGTTGCTCAGGAAGAACTTAGCAGCGAATTTCCTTAAGAACTTCTTGTCATTTACGGAAGCTCCTTCAGGATAATCTCTAGTCTCGAGATACCTTTTGATTTCATGGAACCAAGGTTGTTCCATTACTTCTTCGGTATTAATCTCGTGGCAATGTGCCGGTTCATCCATTCGCTTGATGGTGATTTGGGGAGCCTCGTTATCCCAGTTGAGTTTAAACATGGAGGACATTGTGGCTAGAGCATCGGCTAGCTGATTCTCTTCTCGCGGGAAATGCTCGAAGGTAATTTGCTCGAAATGCGGCAACAATGTCAGGACATGTTCTTTGTATGGGATGAGATTAGGGTGCTTGGTATCCCACTCTCCTTTGATTTGACTGATAACCAAAGCCGAGTCCCCAAATACGATCAAAGATTTGATCCCCAAGTCTATAGCAGCCTCGAGACCAAAGATGCAGGCTTCATACTCAGCCATGTTGTTTGTGCAGCTGAAGCAAAGTCGGGCCGTGAAAGGAGTGTGACAACCTTCCAGAGAAATGAGTACTGTGCCAATACCGTTTCCTAGTGCATTTGAAGCACCGTCAAAGTACATGGTCCATCGGGATCCCTTTTCGGGTCCGTCATACGGTCCGTCACTTTCAACGTTGTCCAAATTCATGATGTCCTCGTCTGGGAAGTCAAATCTCATGGGTTGATAGTCTTCGATAGCCTGATGAGCCAGATGGTCAGCTAGTACACTCCCTTTTATAGCTTTTTGGGTGGTGTACTGGATGTCATACTCGGTTAAGATCATTTGCCATCTAGCTATCCTTCCAGATAAAGCGGGCTTCTCGAAGATATACTTGATAGGATCCATCTTGGAAATCAACAAGGTAGTATGAGTCAACATATACTGTCTTAGTCGGCGAGCAGCCCATACCAAAGCGCATCAAGTTTTCTCGAGCAGTGAGTAGCGAGTCTCACAGTCGGTAAACTTTTTGCTAAGGTAATAAATAGCATGCTCTTTTCGACCAGACTCGTCATGCTGGCCCAAAACACACCCCATTGAGTTATCCAAGACGGTCAAATACATGATCAATGGTCTTCCTTCGACGGGTGGCATCAGAATAGGAGGTTCTAGCAAATACTCCTTGATTCTATCAAAAGCAGCTTGACAATCGTAGTTCCATTCCACTACCTGATCTTTTTTCAAGAGTTTGAAAATTGGCTCACAGGTAGAAGTCAAATGTGAGATGAATCTGGCAATATAGTTTATGCGCCCCAAGAATCCTCTAACCTCCTTTTCAGTACGGGGAGCAGGCATCTCTTGTATTGCTTTCACTTTTGCCGGATCGACTTCAATGCCTTTGTTGCTTACAATGAATCCCAGGAGTTTACCAGACCTAACTCCAAAAGTGCATTTGCTTGGATTCAACCTGAGCTTGTACTCTTTTAACCTGGCAAACAGCTTCTCCAAATGCTCAAGGTGTTCTTCCTCCGTTTGCGACCGAGCTATCATATCGTCTACGTAGACTTCAATCTCATGATGTATCATGTCATGAAATAAAGCTACCATGGCGCGTTGATAAGTTGCCTCTGCGTTCTTCAGCCCGAACGGCATCACTTTGTAACAAAAAGTGCCCCATTGCGTGACAAAAGTTGTTTTCTCCATATCCTCGGGAGCCATTTTGATTTGATTGTAGCCCGAGAATCCGTCCATGAAGGAAAACACCTTATGCTGAGCTGTATTGTCGATCAAGATGTCAATATGAGGTAGCGGCCCTGTTCAAATCCCGGTAGTCCACACACATTATGACTTTGCCATCTTTCTTAGGTAATGGCACAATGTTAGCGACCCATTGAGGATAGGACGTAACAGCCAGAAAGCCGGCGTCGAACTGCTTCATTACTTCTGCCTTGATCTTTTCGGACATGTCAGGCCTCATTCGGCGAACTTTTTGTTTGATTGGTGGACAGTCTTCTCTTGTGGGGAGACGGTGAACCACGATGTCTGTGTCTAGACCCGGCATGTCTTCATAGGACCAAGCGAAGATTTCAACATACTCATTCAGCAACTGTACCAAGCGCTCCTTGACTTTTGGTTCCAGGTTGGCACCCACTTGCACCTCCTTCCGATCCTCCTCGGTTCCCAAGTTAACAGCTTCCAATGGCTCTTCATGCGGTAAGATGGCCCTTTCCTCTTGTTGCAGAAGTCTGGCTAGTTCCCCGGGTACTTCACAACCTTCGTCATCTTCATACTCGGCTAGATTGACCAGATCTTCAGAGTTATTGAAAGATACAGCAGAATAGTCACCCATGGAATCCGGAGTGGATGGGTACCTGCATTGGTGAGTGTGGGTGTGTGTAAGGGATAGCCATCCTTAAACAAAAAATGCAAAAGGAAAGAAAATGAACATAAGCAGTTTATCAAATGAAAAACGTCCAATGAATCATTAAACATGGCATATGAATATGAAAAATAGTCAAAACCCTTACAAGTGGACCTACATGCCCCGGGCAAGGCAGGAGGTGAAAAGATAGTGTACGGATTGTTTGAAAGTAGAATATTACAGACCAAATAAGAAATGTTTAACAGGTAAATTACTGATGAATAAAAGTGATGGGGACAAAGTCTTTAGCCTCCCAATTGCTCAATCCTCCTCTGACAGTTGGATAAATCCACTCTTCAATGTTGCTTTCCTTGTCTTCATCTTCCAGGGCGTTGATTCTGTAAGGAGAAATTTTGACTGACGCCCTTTCAATCTTCGACAGGCGCATAGCTTTCTGGCCAGCGGCTGTGAACCCTAATCCAAACTTGTCAGTCTTATGCGGAAAGTCGGGTAACTTCCCCCATGCTGAATTCTTCCCTTCTTTAATTGCGGCCCTTGCATCCTCCAGAGATGCCATCCTGGCCATCTGTCTAGGTGTCTCAGCTGCCAACTTTGCTACTGCTATTTCAGGAAGAACTTCTTCGAAATGTTGAAACGGTGTCTCAATGAACTCTCCTTCAACCTCCACATACCGGAAAGGATTTAAGTGGCTAATCATGTACTCTTCTTCGCCGTGAACGGTGATGATCTTTCCCTTGACATGATACTTCAGCATTTGATGCAAGGAGGAGGTGACTGCCCCAGCATGGTGTATCCAAGGTCTACCCAGCAGGCAGGAGTATGATGGACGGATGTCCATTACATAGAAAGTGGATTTAAATACCTCAGTACCTATCTTGATGGGAATTTCAACCTCTCCATGGACCATTCTCTTCGACCCATCGAAAGCTCTGACGACAATATCACTCGGCTTCAATTCCAACCCTTCGCAATCTAGCCGGTCCAAGGCCTTATTAGGCAAAACATTCAGCGACGAACCGGTATCAACCAAAACATGTGCAAGGGTGGTTCCGCGACACTCGATTGAAATATGCAAAGCATCATTGTGGTTTCGGCCTTTAGGGGTTAGGTCGGCATCAGAAAAACCTAATCCATTATCCGCAGTCAGGCTAGCCACGCAATGTTGAAATTGATCTGCAGAGGTTTCCTGGGGCACATGAGCTGCCTTCAGAAACTTAATCAAAGCTTGAGCGTGCGCTTCTGAGCAAAGCAATAGTGCCAGCATGGAGATCTTGGAGGGGGTTTCCCCCAACTGTTCCACCACATCGTAATCACTTCTCTTGATTATCCTCAAAATTTCGTCCATTTCTTTCTTGGAGGTTTCCGGGATCACCAAGGGTTGAGCCCTCGTCCTGACGGGCTCATCTTGTATTCCCTTTCCTTTATCAGCAATGGTAGGAGAGACAACATTAGGAACAACAACTTCTTCAATCAAAGGAGTTCTAGCAGAGAGTTTTACTGGTGCAGGGATGACTTCTTTAGCTGATGAGGGTCCAAAGACTGCTCTTGGAGGGGCAATCTCTGGAGAAAATATTCTCCCGCTCCTGGGGATTTTGCTGGTGCCCGCAATGTTACTAATGCTGGCTTCTTCATCATCCGAACTTTCTTCAATTACTTCGATCTGCTTGATACCATGGTAGTAGATGTCACCACCATAGTTCCAAGGTATCGACTTCTCAGAAACATAGGGAACAGGCCCTGGCATTGTTATCTTTAAAGGAACAGATTTTGCAGCTGGTGTAATCTTAACTGGCTTTTTGACGGCCTTGGAAAGATTGGCGTGAATGGTTATGATTGAGACATTTTCAACATGAACTGGAGCAGCAGAAACTTTTTCGAACAAAATTTGTCGGCTATCCATAAGGCCTTGGATGCCTTTCTTTAATAGCGGACAATCAAACGGCAGAGAGTGGCAACAGTAGCAGTCTTCTTTACATCCCGGGAAGATCCCGGCCCTTAAAAAATTCAACTTAATGGTTAGCAGTGGAGTAGTCAGATCACTGACGTCAGCAACATAAAAATCCTCTTCAATGGCATTGATATTTCGGCCGTGCTTCGGCATAGGTGCAGATATCACATTAGGTTTCTCTGGAGCGTCAAACTCTACCTCCTTAGCCTCTATCAGGTCTTGGATTTTATGCTTGAGTGCCCAACAATCATTGGTGTCGTGTCCAACACTGTCTGAATGGTAGGCGCATTTAGCATTGGCATGATAATTCGGGGAGGACGTATTCACATTCTTTGGCGCCTCCTTGATGGTGGCAAGATTCAACTTCAATAGATGGGGAAGCACTTGTGCTGGAGTCATATTAAAACGGGTGAACTGCCGTTGTGGCCGTTCCACTCGTTGCTGATTTGGTCTGGACTGGTTATAGCGAGGCTGCTCACTCGGAGTGTTTTGAATCATTACGGCCCCTACAGTTGGCCGACGCTCCATCTTCCCTGCTCTTCTCTGAGAATAGACCATAACTGTCTCCTTCTTAAAAGGCTTCTTCTCAACACTTGCAGCAATACCCTTCTGGATCTTTCCTGACTTGATGCCAGCTTCTATTCTTTCGCCGGTTAAGATCAAATCGGTAAACCCTGCGGAAGAGTTACCAATTAGATGATTGAAAAATGGCCCAGATAGGGTCCCAAGAAACATATCAACGAGCTCACGATCGGTTAAAGGAGGCTGCACCCTGCCAGCCAAATCCCTCCATTTTTGTGCATATTCTTTGAATCCCTCACTTGTCCCTAGTGACATACCCTGAAGTTGGGTACGAGTAGGAGTAAGATCAGAATTATACTGGTATTGTTTGTAGAAAGCGGTGGCCAAATCTTCCCAATTTCTGACACTGGTTCCTTCTAGCTGATAAAACCACTCCAACTGAGCTCCCGATAGGCTGTCTTGAAAGAAATGAATCCAGAGATTTTTATCTGCCGTATAGGGTTGAATTTTTCTCACGTAGGACCTGAGATGCATTTTGGGACAGGACAACCCATCATACCTCACAAACACTGGCACTTTGAATTTTGGAGGAATCACAATTCCGGCAACCAAGCCCAAGTCTTCAAAATCCAAACCCGGCACTCTTTGCAATTCCATGGCGGCCAATCTGTCTTCTAAACCCTTGTATTCATCATCAGCTGGAGGGTATTGCTGGTCAGAATAATCTTCATCCTCTTCAACCTCTTCCTCCTCCGCATCAGACTCGGAAGGCACCGCAACTCGATCTCTTTTACTAGTTCCTTCATCAGAAGTAGGAGGAAATTCAAGCACTCTCCGAGCTTCTCTGTTAAATCTTCTCCCCAAAGTAGCCACCCGATCCTCTTTTTCTTCTTCACTGGGTCCTTATTCTCCAAATGAGTCTTGACATCCTCTTGACTTTTAACCAGAGTCATCAAGAGTTGCTGGAACTGTGCATTCTGGGCTTGTAGGTCTTTGACTGTTTGCTCGAGATCCATCCTACTGAAATAAAGAGCAGACAGATAAGGAAACCTGGAGTGAGACCTGCTTATGCACATGATGAATGGTATGCTGATGTATGCAATGCATTCAAGGATTTAGGACATTCAAAATTGTTTCAGACAAAGAAGAACGCACGTCATATTAATAAGAAGAAATTCGTCAGTACATAAATGCCCCATGGGCTAAATGTTACAAAATAAACTTCTTAAGGCAGAAAGACATGGCGCATCCTCTTTGGTGCGATGTAGGTGTTGAGGGCCTCTTGCTCGTGGAGTCAGCGGGTAAGCTCTAGAACCTCCTTTTCACTGGCGTAGTAGCTAGCTTCAAAAGTGTTTCGTTCCTCCTTGAGTTGAATCCAACTTTTCTGCATTTCCTCCCACGATGTAGGCATGTCTGGATGTAGGATGGTGTAGGGAACCTCTTCTTCATTGACGGGCTCTTTAATCATAGGGAGAACATGAGGATAAGGCATCATTAGACTTTGGGCTCGGGCTCGTACCCACTTGAGATAGGGCTCAAGAGGGATGGAGTTCTTGTGTCCCAGAGTCTTGCTATCAACCTTGTTGAGTTTTCCCCAAGCTCTGATGAATCTTTGGCGAAGTCCTTGCGCATCGTTGTCGAAGTCAAAAACTAGGCTAGGAATCAACATGTCATGAGGGCCATCCCTCCGTGCATATCCAAATTGCCTCAAAGCTAGGCAAGGGTTGTAGGTGATACCTCCCCTAATTCCAAGTAAAGGAACATTAGGAAATTCTCCGCAACGATCGACAATGATGACATTTTCTCTGGACCGAGAACACCAATGCACATCAGAATGAGTAAGAGTCATCAACCGTTGGGACCACCTTGTACCCTGGTCATTTTTCAAGACAGATTGTGGAAGGTGCAAAATAAACCACCTTGCAAGGAGAGGAGTACAACACATGAGAACACCCCTCTTTCTCATTGTTCGTGTGTAAAATGAGTGAAGGATGTCCCCAAGCAAAGTTGGTATTGGATTTATGGACAAGAAGATTTTGACGGTGTTGACATCTACCAATTGGTCAGGATTTGGGAACAAGACCAACCCGTAGATAAGGAGTGCCACAATCTCTTCAAAGGCTTGTAGGTCCAATGAGTTCCAACATTCTTGTGCCTTCTCAAACAAGAATTTTGCTAAGAATCCTTTGACGCCACTTCTGGTTTCCCAATGCCCCTTGATGTCGGATGGTTGAAGATGTAATGCTCGAGCAACATCTTCCGGCTTTGGTTCCTTTTCCGTATCGTTGAAGGGTAGTTGATTAAGGATAGGGATTCTTAGGAGTTGAGAAAACTCCTCCAAAGTGGGTACCAACTGATAATCAGGGAAAGTGAAGCAGTGGTGAAGAGGGTCAAAGAACTGGAATAACACTTTCATCATGTCTTCTTCAATGTTGGTGTTGACTAGGCTGAGCAGTCTACCATGTCTTTCACTGAAGGATGAATTTTACGGAATTCTTGAGGTGATCTCCTTGAGTTGGGGAGAGATTCTCACAAGGTTGACTTGAATGGTATTTCTGCGAGGGATTTCCATGTCCTACAAAACAAGAACAAAGATGAAGATCCAAAACCCTTGAAATGGTTAGTGAATGCATATGATGTTTTATGATGTTTATGATGTATGCACAAAACATATGTACAATCAACTCACACCAAACCCTAACTTCAGGTTTGCATGGGGTTTCATAGGTAAGTACCCTCTTGAGTGTAGTTGGCTTAAAAACCTGTCCTATAAATAGTAACCGGGTTCTAAGGAACTCAATATCACTGGATTGTTTTCAATGTACATTGTTTTGGTTTAGCCACTTAACTAGCGACCAAAATATTCCAAGAAAACAACCCTCAATGAGTGTAGTATCGAGTATCTACCAACTTCGGACTGCACCAAAGCCGGTCATCTCACTACCCCTAATAAAAGGCCAAGATGGTCAAGTAAGGTTCTAGGTCATTAGTGCTTAGTGACATCACTCAGCGGCCCCGTACTCTCCTTGATTGAACTCAAGGGTTACCGGTACTCACAAATATGTCGCACTAATATAGCTATTGCTTAGACCGTGTCGGTATACCCCGCACAGTTTCCACAACGTATTGCTATCTATGAATGTTTCCCAAAATCCGGGTGGAGGATTGTAGACCCAAACAATAGAGCCAAAGTATAAAGCAAGAAAATCAAACAATTAGTCATGTAAGAGGGTGATCTAAGCCCTAAGGTTACTCCACTTTAAAAAAATTTTCCCAGCAGAGTCGCCAGTTCTGTGATACGGTGGGAGAACTGACTAGGGTTTTGCGTTTGTTTTCGCAAATGTTTCGGTTGAGCAAGAGTCGCCACCGACTTTTTATTTTATCCTAAGGAAAGGTTTAAAAGCACAGCAAAAACCTTTGAGATTTTTCTTGGGTTCGGGGAGTAGATTATAGAAGGGGAAGGTATTAGCACCCCTTCTATCCATGGTTATCCATGGGCTCTTAGGTACTTGCTTAGATCAACTTGCCTTGGTTTTCAATCGTTTGAAATGGTGCTTTGTGTGTGGTTTTGAAAAGGTTTTGAGAAAGATGCCTTGTATAGGCTACCCTTGTAACAATTCTTTACTCGAATGTTTTACAAAAGGTGTTTGTCTTTTTGAAAAGATGTTTCAAGGTTTTTTGAAAGTTTGTTTTGAAAGTGTTTGTGAAGTGGGTTTTGAAATAAGGCAAGTGTTTTCTTGGAAAGTTGACAAGTACTTAAGAGTTCATCTACCCTAAAGTTTTCTCAAAGATTTTTGTTATGTTTTAAACCTTTTGACAATTTTGTTCCACCATTGCATTTGGTGGACAATCTTGTTTTAGGAGATGAAAGGGACGGGCGCGGGTCATCGTTTAGACCATAGTTGCAATAGTGTTAAAGGTCTTTGGGCAATTTTTCTTTAAAAGGGACTTGATCATTTATTTAGGCAACATTTTGAGGGACTATGATCATTTGATTGTTTGTTTTGCCCAAAGAAGTTCAACATGCAATATGGCCCACTTATTTGAAGGCAACAAAGTGGAATACCCTAGGGGTGCAAGTGTGAAATGTGTTGTCCATTTTTCATGCTCATTTATCTTGTATTAGGTCAAACTATTTTTGTTCATTTTTGTTCGCATACAAACCCTAATTCTAGCATAGTATGTTTAGAAAGCATTTAAAGTGCGAAATTTAAATTCCTATGCTATTACAACATAATAATATGGGGAGGGGGGTACAATGTTCAAATGGGGAGATATTTAGACAAGAAATTGAATCTAAGCTATTACATCATTTGAATATTTACAATATGGTTAAAAAAACATAAATAAAATAGAAATAAACAAATATGCAAGAATGCAAAAAAGGGAATTTTTATATGTATGAAAAAGAAGTATTATTTATGTAGAATAAAAAGAAAATAAAAATAAAAAAAATATTATTTTTTGGAATATTTTCAAATTTAGGGCAAAAACCCTAATTTTTAATCAAAGGGGTATTAATCAATTATTTATTATTTACATACAAAAATAAAATAAGATATAGTATATTTGTAAAAAGGGCATTTTTTAGTATTAAATATTAAAAAATAAAATATGTACATTTTTTTTGGTATTTTTATCATAAGTATATTAATATAGACCTATATATTTATATTATTTACAAAATATATTAAATATGCCAAAAATAATAATATTTAATCTTATATATATAAAAAAAGTATTTTCTGTACAAATGTTTCAAAAGGAAAAATAAAAACACAACCAAAAATCAGAAATATAATATATTCACATTATTAATAATATTTCTAAATAATATATATATATATATATATATATATATATATATATATATATATATATATATATATATATATATATATATATATATATATATATATATATATATATATATATATATATATATATATATATATATATATATATATATATATATATATATATATATATATATATATATATATATATATATATATATATATATATATATATATATATATATATATATATAAATGTCCATATAATCAAATAAATACCTAAAAAATAGAAAAATGGTGTAAAAATTTATTTTTTGATTTTTAATATCATAAGCAAAAATAAACAAGTCAAACCAAAAAAGGAAAAAGTCAAAAATCATTAAAAATAACAAAATGGGCTCAGGGGGTGTGAACTTAGAAATGTGGTGTGAACAGAAAATGCACACAAGCCCAGCCCAGATCACTTCTTCTTCAACCTCTGAATAAAAAACGCGCGCCTGCAAGCTTCATTTGAATATCCTGATTCTTTGATTTTTTGAACAAACTTCCAACACAAAAGATGTTAAGCATGAAACCACGATTCCAAATATATAAAGAACATCTCCTAACTCTCAAAAATGAGAGAGAATTTTAACAATCCCAAATCCTAACCTAAGTTTTCTGCCATTTTCAAACCTTAAATTCTCTCTACTCAGGCAAAAGAAATGAAAAGTAAAAGAATGTACATGTTCAGTGGCATGAATAGGACATTGTTTATTCACAAACTTAAGGCTAATGATGCATAATAAGAGAGATACGAGTTCACCAAGATACCTGTTCAGCTGAAGTTCTATCTTGCAATGGGGGAGCTTTCAGTGCAAGGTGATGATTGGAAAAGCTTCCTTGAGGTCCAGGGATGCTATTCCAATGTTTACTTTATCTTGAAAGCTTCTGAATTGTGCTAGAGCACTTCACCTGCAAAACAAGAAACTAAAAATGGTGGAAGTGGTTAGAGGGATTACAGGTCGTGCTTCAGGTCATGGTTAGCTTGCATAGATGCTAGGGGATGTGTATGAACTGGTTTGGGCAAGAAAGCTTGAGAGAAATGGGAGATAGCACTCAAACTGCAGGCTTTGCCCTGTTTTTACAGTTTCAGAGTGGTTCTGAGATGAAGAGTGTTTTGAAGGCTAAGGGCTCGTGTATTAGCTTGGTTATGTTGTGTGGAATGTGTTTGATAACTTTGTTCTTGTGTATGTAAGCTGAGATGGAAGTTGGTATGAGTTATGCAATGTTTCTTCTAACTTAAGCAAGAAATGGCCAGTTGTGTTTCTAGGTCAGTAGAGGACCTCTAATCCTGCTGCAAAGCTTCTCTTGATCAGAGTAATTTGTTCATAATCTTGTGCCAATCAGATTTGCAATGTACTTGTTGGATTTGTAATTGGACATAAAGTGAACTTTTGCAAAAATGAATAGTTTACTTTATCTAAAAATGGATCAAACTTGTATATAATACTTGAACTCATAGAATAACACTTTGACACAATGAACAAGCATTAAATTATTGAGTGTAACTTGGTTTAAGGACCTGTAATCAAGGGCATGCTGGTTTTGAGAAGTTTGCATAACTTATGGACATGAAAAATGGCCAATTCAAAAGTGAGTTTTTGCTATATTGTGAAATTCGATTCTCCCTAACCATGAGGTTGTTTGATGAGTTCTTGGACATTTTGGAAAGCTTGGAATGTGTACTACAATCCATCTTTGAAATGAAATTTGAAATTCCAAGTGGAAGTGTATTGAAAATGGCCTTGAAGTGGGGTAGAAAAACTTGTCAAAATAGGTCAAAAATTCACTAAGTTAAGAATGGTTTAGTGCCCTTATTCAAAAATTTGTAACTTGAGCTACAAGCCTCAAATGGGAAAACTTTGTGAATCAAAGTTGTAGATTATGCAACAAGCTACAACTTTCATGTTTTGACTTTTGTTTGAATCCAAATGGATCTTGGTGAAAAAGTGGGGCAAAGTTGGGAAAAAATTAGGGTTTTCCATAACTTAGAAAAATTCTAAGTTATGAAAAATTCTAATTTCTAACCCTAATTTGCATTTTGTGATTTCTTGGTGAACAAGTTTCATGATTTGGCATGTTTTTATGAAAAATGAATCTTGACCCTTGATTTTGACCAAAAAGTCAAAGTTTGACTTTTCAGTATACAGTCAAAATTGATCAATTGACTAGGAAATTCAACTGTCAATCTTGTGTACTTGGGATCTTTTGAGTTTGTTGAACATGTCAAGATAATTCCATGGGGTCCTTGAGTCCATGTGTGAGCTTGGTTTGCCATTGGCTAGGTCAAACAGTCAAAAATTGCCTTTATGCAGTCAAAACCCTAAAAATGACCATTTTGCCCTTTTGGTGATCTGATCAAATTTCTTATGGAATTGTGATCCAAACTTGATCAAATGGTCCATATGAGTTCATAATGTTGATGTGGGTCAATTTTCATGAGATTTGACTGTCAATTGGCCACAGTTGACTTTTTCCCCAATACAGTTGATTTCTAGGTCAACTGTTCAATTGACTGGGCAAAACTTGGAATCAAGACTTGAAACTTGATATGGGTAAACTTGGGAGTTCAATATGAAGCATGAAAGTCATCTTAGGCATTTTAGGTCAAAGCATCTTTGTGCAAACACAAACCCTAATTGGAGTCAACAGTGCAAGGAGAGGTCTTGAGCAGATGAAACCCTAACTGGATCTTGAGCTTCAAGGGCTTTGTGGTGAGAAATCAATGAGAAATGGGAGGGCAAATTTTGGGGTACAACATTATGCATCTAGCTGATGATAAATACTCTGACGGGAGCTGAGTATGTATATGATGTGAGTATGCAAATCTGCAATTTGAACTCTTTGCTTCAGAGGAGGTGTGAGAGTTTGTTGCTTACCATGATATTCATAAGTGGCATGTTTTCATAATGGTGGTGTGTAGAGTTGGTTCACTGACCAAATCTGGTGTGGTTTGTGGTGTGGATATCTTTCATGTTTGCCTGTTATGATGAAGGATCCACTTATGCTTTTGTTTCTTAACCATTTGTGAGAAGGGAGTTCTATCTGCAGCATGTACCACTAAAGGAGGTTGTGAAGGAAAGAATGTAAGGAAAATATTCCTTTGATGAGTTGGTGCATGTGATTGATTAAAAATACCTTGACGGGAGCTGGGTATTTGTCTGACGTGTTGCTGCAGGATTGAAGTCTAGAAAAAAGTGGCATGGTCTCATACAACTTGTGCTAGTCTACCTCTGATCTATGCTCTACAGTGTGTCAGAGTTGCCATTGTGTCTTAGAATGTCCTGAGAAATTGTGCTGGTTATTTTTTGAGAGAATTTATTTTTCTCTATAGAAGTTGTAGAGCTCAAGAAGAAGTTATATTGTTGGATGATGGACAAAGTGATCGAGTTTTGTGATAAGAAGTTGATGTCCTACGTGATGTTGTAACATCATGCTTGTTGGTGGCTATCTTTGAAAGAGTCATTGAATGTATATCTATGAGGATTTATAGCAATAACTGATATTGTTATTGTTGTCAATAAAGTCTTCATTATACCATCTACGTCGTGGTATTTTATTAACTATTGTTAAGAAAAGGGAATCTCCTTGTCTTTGCATTACTATTTTTTAGAGGGAAACATGTTCTAAACATTTTTGTAACATCATCCCAGGTGAAGACCCTGCTGACTAGGGTAAGGATGTTGCTAATCATGTTGTATCAAATATTGAATATGCTTTATGCTGATGCTGATAAAGAAGAAAAAGGGTGTCAGATAGTGTAATATGATCATGATGCTTGTTGAGGAGGTGGCATATTCTACTACAAGAAGAGTTTGTGTGAATCTAGATCTTGTGGAGCAAGCTATCTGAATACAATTATTTAGGAGTATGTGAGAAACTTCAAAACAAGTGTGCATGACTTCTTCCTATACAAAGAATCATGATATTTTGTGTGTATCCTCAAGGAGCTAGAGTATTCAGGATTGTGTCTTCATGGTATGCGTGTGTTTAGCAGGGGGAGTAAACTACTTGTCTGTGGATTATTGCTACAGTGGTGCATATTCTATATGATGTTAGACAATACATTGTGACATTAGGCTAATAGATGTAGTTGTTGGTGCTCTTGAAAAGGCATGGTTGGTTCTAGCCATGAGAATCTGAATGATTATATCAGGTATACACATGCCTCTTAGGTGTACTCAAAGAGTCAGCGTTTGTGAATGAGAGAAGTAAGACTAAATGGATGTCTTGGGGGATGAAGAAGGAGAATACTAGGAAGTTGATGACGTTGATGATGCTGATGCATGACTACTGCACCTGTGTTCTTTTTGGTTTTACATTAGTATTAACTTAATGTGCTAATGTACTACTATGGTTTGTTTTTGGTTAGTTGCTTCCTTTGTCATATTATGGCTAAAAAGGGGGAGAAGTGTGTGTGTGTGTATGCACTAAACACTATTATTGTTGGCTGCTATTAGGGGGGATAATTTCTGATTCTCTATTGTGTTAGCAAGTGTTGAGGGGGAGTCCCTTCTATGCTGGACTGAAGGTGCTCTGAAGAGATGTCAGACATGATGTCTTGACATCATGGCCTTGAGAACTTAGGTTCTTTATTTGTTGTTGCAGTTGTGTCTCTGATTTTTGTGCTGCTAACCTTGCTAATGTGTTTTTCCGCTGTTGTACCTCTGACGTATGTGTTTAATTTATTTTCAAACATATTTTATGTTGTTTTTTGTGTGCAAGGGTTATTTGGTTGTTTTAGCCAAAATGTGCCAAAGGGAAGATTGTTATTTTTCTGAAATTATGATTGGAATACATTTGGTTAAACTAACCTGGCAACAACAGGTAGAACAAGATGTTCCAAATTGCAATTTTCAACATGTCGAATAAGATATCCCAACCAGGAGGATAGGACATCGCTTCTGCAACAGCTAACAATTGTGTTTCAGCTGATATGGTAGTTACTGAATACTCAGGGAATATTTAGTTAGCTTATGTGGCATCCAAGATTGACAAATCAGAGATTCTATGTTGGTTTTTGAAGATATACAAAGTTTCTAAATATGGAGACATTTTAGGAAACTAATGATTGAAGACCTATTTTCTTAGAGAAGGTTTTGCAGACTTTGTGCAACCTCACTGTTGCGTTTTTGAAGACCAAATCTAGTTGGGAAAAGGTTTATAAATATAAGGTTATAAACCTAAAGTTGGTATGAGTCCAAGATGTAGAATCATTTGGGCTTTGTCATTATGCCACTCTCTAGTAGAGTTGGTTTGTGTGATCCACTCTGGTTGTGAGTTGGACTGTGTTAGAGAGTTGTAATCTCTGTTATTGTTCTCCTCAAAGCTTTTAAGCAAGATATAATATTGTTCTTGGAGAAAGCTGTTAAGAAACTCTAAGTATTGTTCTTGATCAAACATGTGAAGCAAGATCAAGTATGTTGTTCTTAATCAAGGGGTGTCTTGATTAAGGTGTTTTTAGTATTTGAAGTGTGGTCTTCATTTAGGTGAAAGACCATCAATACAGTAACTGGAACTGTTAGACATCATTGCGATGATTGGAGGTGAGATGGGATTTCTCATATCTAGGGAGGACCTAGGTAGAAGTTGCACAGGGTAGTGATTAAGTGATAAGTTGTAAACTTGAGATTAGTTTAACTTTGAATTAATATTGTCTAGTGGATTTCCTTTCTGACTTGATAGCCCCAAGAGTAGGTGTTGGTTTGCACCAAATTGGGTTAACAATTCTGTGTGTTGTTATGCTTTCCAATACTATTTTATATATTTATACCTTGCTTGTGTTGTTTAAGTCACATTCAGATGTCTCAACATGTCATAGGACATCTGAAGTCTAATGTACCTGAATTTCACAATTGTTTAAGTTAGCTTGTACCCTAAGTTAGATTGTAACGAGTATTTATGAAAAAACCTATTAGTTTAGTATGTTAGGTTTATTATAAATAACACACTAGTCTCTCATTATTGCATACATCAAATCCTAATTTAGGGTGAGAGGTTTATTTGTTATTCTTGTGTACTTGCAATCTTGTTTGAAGATAAAATAAAGAATAACAATTAATAATCAATTCCTTGAGTTCTTCTTGTTTTTCCATCTTTTCTACTCTCGATTGTTTCTTGATCAGAAAATAAACAATTTATACTTTGTTTTAAAGGTATCATTTTTCATAACATATATATTTAATAGATTAAATATGCATCGAAATTGGTATATTTCTTTGATTTTGATCAAATATTAACTCGATGATGATTTGATGAAGATAGGAACTCCTAATCATTTGATACCATCTTTAAGGCGATGTGCTTGGAGTGAGATTTAATCTTTAATCAATTAACCTCAATGATTTAATCGATCAAACTGCTCCTTCTATGCTTTATTGGTTCGCTTGGATCTTGAATGAATTTGGGCTTTGAATTGCTTGTTGCATCTCTTTTTTTACTAGTTTGCACCTTATTTTTCTTAAACAATGCGTATTTTCTCAAGGATAGGAGGATTAGCCAAAACAAACTAAATGAGTTAAGTAAATAAATAAACACTTATTAGAAAATTAACCAAAGTTTTCTAAGTTTATTCTCTATAGAGTGTGTTTGTTACCTTTAACTTTTAAAGAATTTCATAATTCTTTCCCATTGAAGAGAATAGACAAAACATAAGGAAAATCATCTATTTTAATCGCTTGATACAAGAGGTGATCTAAAATATTATTTCTTATTGAGAGAAAGATTTCTCAATACTTTTTTCATCTATAATACTTTCCAATGACCTCCTTAACCATCAGTAACATCAAAACCATCTTTCATTTCCGAAAATAAGTGGTTATTAAAAGTTGTATAATCCAATAAATACACCAAAGTAAAAGAAAGGATGTGCGAATAACATTGATCCACGGGCAGACACTCACACATATCAGGTTCTAGATCCGAGGCAACCCAAAAGCAAAAGAACAAGAAATTTACATGGCACCCCAAAATTATACAGGGCACCCCCCAATTTTATCCTTGGATGCGTTGAACATAATTTATGGACGAAATTTCCGGTAGAAGGATTGAAATTTTCGGTAACACCCAAATTTCTGGTACACCCATATGAAATTTCTGGTACCGTAAATTTTTGGTACAACGACAACAACCCTCTGGTTGAGTTCAAGCTTCCAGATGGCTCAAAATCCTTTGCCACCTTGAAAGAAACGTTGAATAATTTGTTGCATGATTTCAATAACAGAAGGGTGACAAAGGTAAATTTTCAGGAGGATTGGATTGATACAAATGGAAGGGTGAAATACAACCTAATCGAGTTAAAGAATGATGAAGATATGAAGGCCATGTATAAATCATTTCGCCGTAGGATAACTAAAGGTCCGATCGAGTTGGATGCGCAGATCTGAAGATCCGTCAACGATATAATAAAATGTCTGAAACGTCCAGAATCATCTGGTAGTGCCTAGGTTTTCTTGTTTAGTTGTTTTAGGGTTATGTTTATTGTACAATTTTATATTTGTTGTACCGTTCTATGTTTTTACCAAAATATTATGCAATAAATAAGAAGTTTATTTGTCACAAAATATACATATTATACAACCAAAATAAAAATAGATCTACATAGGCTCTCCATGGGCTACGTCGGTTAACCTAGCTAAATATATATAAATCTCACTATCTGGGTTTACCAAACCCATGAGACTATCATCATGAATTTCAATAGACTGGAGGCGGTTGTCCTGATCTCCTGGTGGTGATGGAGGTGGTGGTGGTGGCTCGGTAGATGAGCTAGCACCAGAAGGACCCGAAACATCAGATGATGCAGCCGGTGGTATGACCCGAGGGTGTGACACACTGTGAAACCACTCCAGGTATCCATCCTCACACTGCCCAGGCTACTGAACATCGACGGCTATATCCATTATCTCATGATGTGATTCTGAAACCATCTATCAATGACACCGGCTAGAGACTTTGGAACTGGACGAGGGATGCCCTGTACATAACCATATTAGTGTAGACACCTCTCAGGAAAGTGTCTAGCCACATGACTCTCCCATCTAATATGCCCTGAATATAAAGTAGATACCTCACATGGATGATGAGGGTGATAAGATGTATATGGTATCCATACGACATCATCCAAGGTCAGAGCGTTAAGCCTTCTCCAATACTCCATTAAACCTCCTGGAATGGCTTGCTTGGCCTTCTGTCTCCTCGCACATGGCTCAAATGCGTGACACGCTGGATCTTCCGCTCACAAATATGAGAGAAATACTTGTATATCCAACACTGCATAAATAAAAACCAAAAAATAAATACACATAAATAATTAATAAAAACCATCAAATAAATTATACTATACCTGGAACAAGCCGAGGTAATCAGCAAGCTTCCTGGTCCTAGGACGAGAAGCAACGTCAAGTGTCGTGTACAACATGGTCAAGGCCACCACTCCCTAAGCCCAACATCGAGTGTCAAGTGCGCTAAAGAGAGACAAGTACCGAACATCAATATAAACTCCAGACTTGTCTGCAAAGAAAGTACATGCCACCAGATGTAGCATGTACGCCCTAGCGGCAACCTCGTACCTCTGTGCCTCTACAAGCTCTTTATACATCATCCTCAACCAAGACATCCAAAGGTGAAATCCTCGAGTCTCACCAAACTCCTCTAGCATCTCCAACTCAGAAACCTCCGAATCATCCATAACCATGCGCACCGCTGTCGCCTGATCCTTATAAACTGGTGTAAAAAATATACAAGCAATCGGAATGTGAAAGATGGCGTCCACATCATCTAAAGTCACCATCATCTCCCCAAATGGAAGGTGAAAGAATGATGTCTCCGGGTGCCACCTCTCAATAAAAGCTGATAAAAAGGAGACGTCCAACATGATCAAGGAGCAATCAGTAAACTCCAGGAGATAAAACTCGCTAACGGTCCTCCTCACCTCCTCATACATAGGACTCTCAGGGAAAATTTTCAACTTCGAACCATGAGAAGCGACCTTCAACACCAGACGCTCATGTAAAAAGCAAAAACAAATTATTATACATCAAATCTCGTAAGCAAAAATAAAAATTATGCAATTAAACAAAAAAATATATATACTCCGCCATGCCATATTTTATAAGCGACACGGTCCGCAAATCCTTTCAGCAAGGACCTGTCTGAAGGTCCTCCAAAGAAACCTCCATCAGTGTGTATTGATGGCTCTGTAGACGCACGAGTCGTGTTGTCTATATCAGTGGGGGACACCTCATCAACTCGCTCAACAACTTCCTGCTCAGTCTCATACACTAGAGGCTCCACAATATGCTCATCAGCTACCAGCTCCATAATAAGAACATGAGCTTGTACCTCCTCATGTAGGAGCATGTACCTCCTCAACAGTGGATACTCTAAAATTCTGATAGTGAGATTCCCGAAATTGTACATTCTGCTCAGCCATCCGTTTCCGGTGAGAACCGGTCAGGAAACGACGTCCAGCTAGTAGCTCTGAAGTCCGTGCCTCGTCAGCACGGGCTTCAGCATCAGCTCTATCAGTGGTCCGTCCTGCAATAGAACCTTCTTTGCCTCTAGTCCTCACTACAAAATAAGGAAATATCAGGAAAATATAAACTACAAGAAAATTTTTAAATTTCCGGTATTTTTAAAAAAAAAATTGAACTATCGGAAATTTTAAAGTTTCCGGTATTCTGTGATGCATCGGAAATTTCAAAATTTCTGATATAAATGATAAATGAAAATACGAATACTTTGAAATTTCTGGTACAAAATACCGAAAATTTCACTAATCTACCGTAAATTCTCACTTGTTCACAAAATTTCCGGTATCGTCCAAAAATTTGAAAAATCCGATTGACAACGTGAATTTAGAATCTATGATAAATAAATTGAGTCCGAGCAATTTGATTTTTTCATATTATTTGAAAGGTGCTATGTATAATATGGAGGGTGAAAATTTAATTTCTGAAAAGAACTTATCCATTAAAAAAAAAAAAAAAAGGAAGTTATACATGTTGGGACTTCGACGAGAACCTAACAACAGCTCCGATCAGTGAATTGCCATTGTTTGGTAACTATTCTCAACTTCTCTCTCAACATTTTATTTTCCTTACAATTTCTCTTATTGCTGCGACTCTGATACGCGTGTTGGATTGTTTTGTAACCAAGTTTGTGCAAATATTTCCATAATAAAATCGATTTGAATGAGTTTCAAAAATAAGCTTTTTCCCTTTCTCTTTAGATCCAGTAATGGCTTTCTTCCACAGTTTTCGTATTGGTATTCACTATTTCTCTTTAAGCTATCTGCAGTTCTGTTAGAAATAAAATTGGATTTTTCAATTAGGTATTCGAACTTTGATTTAAACGTCCAGATTGAGCTATATTGTTATGATTCAAATCTTTTTTAATAACCATTGGTTCAATTTCATCCAGTTGAAAATGAAGTTTCTTGATTGGTACTTGAAGATTGGGGTTGCGTCGGCTTTGGTTGGAGCTTCTATGGAATTTTTCATGGTCAAAACTGGCTTCTGTGTGAGAAACTTCCTTTCTCATTCTTTAAATGCTAATGCCCCTTTGCTTTTTCTTGTATTTTCCATTTCATGTTTTTCTTCTCCATTTTACTGTTCTTATTGATACTGTCTTTGAAAATCTATTATAATTTCAAATTATTGTTTGATATGCTATGACCTGTTGGGCTGTACAGTAGCACAGGATAGTGGTTATGCTTACTAGATGACTACTATCTTGAGTAAAATATATTGCTACCATTATTAGTTTATTACTACCACTCCATAATGTAGCTAAACTTTCTGATCAGCTTCTTGTGCAATACTTTCTTCATGTGCAATTTAAAGGACAATTTGAGATGGTTTTGTGGGATTTTTTGGTTTGGCCGGTGTAAAATTTTGTGATTTGGCTGGTGTGGGATTATATCTGGTTTTGTTAGTGTGGAATTTACTGGTTCTTGTGGTGCATAATTTACCGGTTTTGTTGGTGCAATTTCAATGGCCGTTTGGATCATTCCAAAATCAAAAAAATTGGAATTCTGCTGTTTTGTTAAGGATTAAGGTGTTCTCCCCCCTAAAATCCAACTTTAGAGTAATGCGGTTAATTTTTAAAGGTCATATCAATTTATTTTTGGGAGAGTAATACTTGTAACTTTTTTGGTGAGGTGAGTAGCCAACAAAAATACATTTGATGGATTTTTTGGTCAAGTTTGCTACGACTAGGGTTGAGATTGTGAACAAAGGATGAACATCCAAATATTTTAAATGAAATTGAGTTGATAATTTTGCTAGTTGGGAAAAAGGTTTGGAGAGTGGAATAAGGTGTGTCAAAGTTGAGGATACTAGAAGGCATCCTATTTATGAGATAGGCGGATGAAAGGACAACCTCTCTCCAAAAGTGTAATATATTTTTGTTGAGACATAAAAATACCTTTTCGAGAATGTGCCACCTCGATTCCTAAAATGTACTTAAGCTTTCCAAGAGTTTTTATATTAAACTCCTTAGCCAAACACTGACTCAAGATTTGTTACTCCTACCCATCATCTCCTGTCATTATAATGTCATCTACATATACTAACAAAACTGTTCCTCCCCCTTGTGGTGAGTGTTTGATGAACAAGGTGTGATCCCCTTGATTTTGCTTGTACTCTAAAGATGTCATAACCTTAGCGAATCTTTCAAACCATGCTCGAGGTGATTATTTTAGTCTATATAACGCTTTTTTCAACCTGCAAACTGTATTGTCAGGCACATTTTTTTCATACCCCGGTGGTACCCGCATATAAATCTCCTCTTCGAGTTCCCCATATAAGAAGGCATTCTTCACATCAAATTGTTGTAAATCCCAACCATAATTGGCAGCAAGTGACAAAATTATTCTCACTGTATTCATCTTCGCAACCAGAGCAAATGTCTCTGAATAATCAATACAAAATAACTTTTATATAACTATTATTATTCTATTTATAGGTTCATAAGAATTTTCATTCTCTTAGAATTCCTACGTTAAAAACTAATACCATTTATTTATTAATAAATTTTTATGGTGCATTGACCATTTCCTCACAAATGTGACTTACATTCTCACAAGCTCCCTCTTAAAGTCACTTTTGTGAACTTTCCACCATGCTATAGGAGGATTGACTTCTTGTTAATTTGTATGCGTAGATTGACTTTGTCATAACATTTGTTAGGTTATCTTTAATGTGAATTTTCTGCACATCAACACTTCCTTGCTTTACTATTTATCAAACAAAATGATATTGAACACCTGTGTTTTGTTCTAGAATCAAAGGCTGTATTCCTTGCAATATGCAAGACACTCTTACTGTCATAATATTCAATAATTTGTTGTTGACTGTGCCCGAGTTCTTCCATTAGCCTTTGTATCCAAATAGCTTATTTGCAAGCTTGCATAGCTGCAATATACTCAACTTCTCTAGTTGATAGAGCTACGATCGTTTGTAAATTGGTCAACCAACTTATACTCATTCAGCAAGTGTTAACACATAACCCGTAGTAGATCTTCATTTATCAAGATCACCTGCAAAATCTGAATCAACAAAACCCTTGACAATAAATTTCGATCCTCTGAAACATAATGCAACATTTGAGGTTCCTTTTATATATCTTAGGATTCTCTTAACAACATCCCAATGCTCTTTACCAAGATCTGCCATAAATCGACTATGCTCTCATTGCTTGTGCAATACCTTGTGCATATCATGCATACACAAGGCTTCTCACCGCTGATGCATAAGGTACTCGAGACATTTCCATCCTTTCCACTTCATTGCTAGGATTCATACTTGAGGGTAATTTATAGTTGATAGGAAGTGGGGTAGTAGATATTGACTTACAGTCTTGCATGTTGAAGTGTTGCAAGACTTTTTGTAGATAATTTCTTTGAGAAAGTCAAATCTTTCTATCTTTTCTATCTCGGTGAATTTGCATCCTAAATTCTTGTTTGCCGGCCCCAAGTCCTTCATATCAAACTCCCTAGCCAATTGTGCCTTCAATTCTTGGACAACAAGCTTACTGCTCCTCTTGCAAGTGTGAACACAAACCCAATATTAGAACTTTTTTTTATCAAGATCACCTGCAAAATTTGAATCAACAAAACCCTTGACAATAAATTTCAATCTTTTGAAACATAATGCAACATTGGAGGTTCCTTTTATATATTTTAGGATTCTCTTAACAACATCCCAATACTCTTTACTAGGTTTCACTATAAATTGATTAACTGCCTGCTTGTGGAATGTCTGAACTTGTACATATCATGACATACATAAGGCCTGTGGAAGAACTCAAGCAATGTCAACAAATTTTTGTGTATTGTGACAGTCAGAGGATCTAGCATATTGCAAGAAATTTTGCCTTTCATTTGAAGATAAAAAACATAGGTATTCGATATCATTTTGTTCGGGAAATGGTAGAGCAAGGGAGTGTTGATATGCAAAAAATTCACACCAAAGATAACCTAACAGATGTTATGACAAAACCAATCTATGCAAACAAATTTACATGGTGCCATCCTCCTATGACATGGTGGAAAGTTCACAAAAGTGACTTTAAGTGGAAGATTGCGAGAATGTAAGGTCACATTTGTTATGGAAATGATGAACACACCATAAGAATTTATTACTAAATAAATGGTGTTAGTTGTGTAGGAATTTTAAGGAAGAGAATGAAATTTTTTTGAACCTATAAATAGAATAACAATAACTATGTAAAGATTACTTTCTATTCATTATAACATCAATATAGAAAGAAATATACAAACAGAAAACATTAAGGTTTCTCATCTTTATTTTAGTTTTGTAATATTATTAACTCACTCTGGTACGGAACAGTACCTTCCTAAGAGAAATATGATCTAAGTTGTGTTATGTAGTAAGTTCCAACAGTGTTTAACCTTGCTAAACATTATTCCATATTGATCTAAAATTTGAAATTTAACAAGGTGGAGAATTGTGAAAATATTTTGCAAAAGGTAAATGTAGAAATAAGAAAATAGAAATGTAAATTATTCCAATGAGTAATAATATGAAGGAAAATAAAGTTGGTGATTTATATTTAGGTGTAATTTTGTTCTCTCAATTTATAATATATAATTTATTATATAAACTAATTCTATGTTTGTTAATAATAACAACAATAAATATACAGTGTAACAAAATGAGTTTCTTCTTATAATTTATTAATCTCACTTCTTTTGAAATTTCTATTGTTCATGCTACGTTATTTTCTTGTTCAACTTTAATGAGAGTGGTATTTCACATCATTATTAGAAAAAGTTAGAAAAAAAATAACGTAGCATGAACAATAATTATATGAAGAAATATAAATTTCTAAAAAAGAAAGATAACATATTATTAAATGAAGCACACTTTGTATATCTATGGCTGTTGATGTTATTAATAAACATAAGATTAGTTTATATATTAAACTACATCGAACAAAATTTCACGTAAATATATGTCTCTAACTTTACTTTCCTTCCTATTATTACTCATTGGAGTATTTTATATTTTTATTTTCTTATTTTCATATTTAGCTTTTGCTGAATTTTTTCATAATTCTCCATCTCGTTCATAATTTGAAATTTCAAATTTTGGATCAATATGGAATAATGTTTAGTAAATTCAAGCAATGTTGAAACTTGCTACCTGACATAACTTTGGTATGTCTATAGGATTCTCTTCAGTGTGTACCTTTGTAAGAGAAATATGACCTTCGTCTACGACATTCCATACAAAATGATATCTAAAATCAATATGCTTTGTAAGTGCATGCTGAACCCGATTCTTAGCCAATAGAATCCCACTTTGGCTATCACAACTCAGATCCACATATTATTGCTTGATCCCCAAATCATCTAAAAGACCCCATAACCACAATGCTTTCTTCACTACTTCTGTTACGGCCACGTACCTGTCCTCTGTACTAGATAGTGCCACTGTAGCTTGTAACATCGATCACCAACTAACTGAAGCACCATATATTTTAAATACATAACCAGTCGTAGATCGTCGTCTATCTAGATCACCGGCATAATCAGAATCAACAAAGCTGTTTATCTGACATGTATCTCCACCAAAGCCACAAACACATGTCAATGGTATCCTTTAAGTCCTTAAAACCCATTTCACTATTTCCCAATGTTCCTTTTCCGAATTAGCGATGAATCTACTGAAACACTAACCACATGTGAAATATTTGGACACGTACATTCCATGGTGTACATTAAATTGCCAACTGCACTAGCGTAAGGAACACATTTCATGTATGCCTTATATTCTTTTTCCGAATTAGCGATGAATCTACTGAAACACTAACCACATGTGAAATATTTGGACGCGTACATTCCATGGTGTACATTAAATTGCCAACTGCACTAGCGTAAGGAACACATTTCATGTATGCCTTATATTCTGCTATAGTGGAAGATTGTTTACTAGAGAGCTTTAAATGAGGAGCTAATGGAGTAACCGCTGACTTAGCACCTTTCATCCCAAACCTTTCAATAACCCGTTCAATGTAACCCTTTTGACTCCAGAACAATTTTTGGTTTGATCTCTCTCTTCTAATCTCTATACTCAGTATTTTCTTGGCAACTCCCATGTTTTTTGTCGCAAATTCTTTACCAAATTTAGTTTTTAACCTATCTATCTCCAACTTTCTCTTTGGAGCAACAAACATGTCATCCACATACAATAGAAGATAAATATGATCACCTCCACGATGCTTCCGAATGTATACACAACAATCATAATCACTTATAGAGAAATCTTGTTTTAACATAAATGAGTCAAATCGCTTGTACCTCCTCAAGCGACATACCTGACTCTCTTTACCCTCAACCTTGTATCCCTCAGGTTGATACATATAGCACTCAAGTAGAAGTATGTTTTACTACTGGAGAAAATATCTCTTGTAATCAACCGTTTCTTTTTGTGCAAATCCCTTGGCCACTAGCCTAGTCTTATAGCTTACACTATCGGACTTGTTAGGATCCTTCTTTCTTTTGTACACCCACTTACAACTAATAACAATCTTTTCCACGGGCAACAGGACCACCTCCCATGTCTTTTTCTTATGAAAAAATTGTATCTCTTCCTTCAAAGCAACCAACCAACTCTCTCTATCTTTCACTTTGATAGCTTGCTTAAAGGTGACCGACTCATCATCTTCAATCGAAGGTGCACATATTCCTCTAAATTTACCTGCCCATAATGCCTCAGAGGTTTGCTTGATCCAAACTTCTGAAGTAGTTTATAATTCCTTTGTCCTAGTGGCATCCAAAGATTCCTGCTGCTGCTGTAATGCATGTTCATCTTCCTTATGATCAAGTTCATCCTCCTCATCATTTTGAGTAACACTAGGATGCTCCACTTGAACATGACTAGAATCAGGTTGGTCTTTAAATTCCATCTCAACTACTTGATTTGATATTTTAACATCACCATCAGTAGGCACCATAGATTTTTTATCAAAAGTAACATCCATGCTAATCAAAAACTTAAAATCTTCTAAACTCCAAAAGCGATAGCCATTGACCCCTTTTGCATATTCTAGAAAGATAGCTTTCTTGCCTCTATCATCAAGTTTTTTATCCTTGACGTGATAATAGGACGTGCATCTGAAAATTTTGAGTCTGTCATAATTAACATGTTCAGCTGACCACACCTATAGGGTGCGTTTCCATCTAAACTAGAATGTGGGGATCAATTTACTACGTAACAAGGTGTAGCAACCGATTCTGCCCACCATTCTCGATCTAACCTAGAATTAGAGCGCATACACCTTGCTTTCTTAAGAAATGTACAGTTCAGTCTTTCTGCGACTCCATTCTGTTGTGGTGTGTCTCTGACTGTCCTATGTCTTACAATGCCTTCTTGATCACAGAACTTCTTGAAAGCTCCCGACGTATATTATGTACCATTGTCGAACCTTATGGTTTTCAACTTTCTACTCGTTATGTTCTCAACCATTGCTTTCTAACACTTGAAAATATCAAATACCTAGTTCTTATGCTTAAAAAAGTATGGCCAAGTATACCTAAAATGATCATCAAATAACAAAATACCCGGAACCACCCTTAGAAGTAACTTTAGCCAGACCCCAAACATCAATATGCACATAGTCTAACAATCCTCTGCTTTTGTGCTTGCTTGTAGAAAACTTCGAGCGATTATATTCGATAACCCAAAAAAAAAATTTAAAGCTTTACCGCTCTAAATTTTTGACAATTGGCTCTGATACCAATTTACTCGGTGTCATCCACTTACAACAATGAAATAATAAAATAACTATTACCAAACTTCTTGTATTACGCACAATGGCCTGAATTAAGTCTGTTATATTCTAGGCTAATTATGAAAGAATTAAATCTCTTGTACCAACATCTAGGCACGCCTAGTTTAGACCGAACAGAGATTTGGTCGACTTGCAATCCAAGTTTTCCTTTCGTTGTTATTTAAAACCTTCTGGTTGGAGCATATATATTTCTTCTTCAAGCTCTCCATGAAGAAAATCAGTTTTTACATCTGATTGTTCAAGAAGTAAATCAAGTGCAACACACATAGCCAAAACTATTTTGATAGTAGTGAGTGTAACAACTAGGGAGAATATTTCATTGAAATCAATACCTTCTTTCTGAGCATACCTTTTAACCATCAGTCTTGCACGATATTGTTCTACATGATCATTACCATCTCGTTTGATCTTGTATACCCATTTGTTCCCGATGGCTTTCCGACCTTTTGGAAATTCAACAAGTTCTCATGTTTTTTTTTTCTATGTAAGGCTTCCATTTTTCATGCATTGCTGCCATCCATAGGGAAAGCATCTAAGTTTCTTCCAGCCTCTTGAAAGGTTGATGACTTCCCTTTTGTTAAAGACAATATGGATCATTAATTGTCATTACATAGTTTGAATGCCACACTGGTGTTAAAAATCAACTGGTACTTGTTTCTCATGCACTGGTTCAACTTCAGAAGGATCATCTTCTTTAGACTTTCTTTCTATCTCAACTGCAATAGTTTCTTTGGCAATGCTGTCATGTTTCTACCGACTTTGCAGTTCATTTTCTGCAAAGACTACATCTCTATTAACAACAAGCTTGCGAGTGCTGGGATCCCACAAGTGATACTCCTTCACGTTGTCAGCAACCCAAGAATATACATTTCCTGGACTTTGGATCTAGCTTTGTTCTTTCTAAGAGTTGCATACACAGTACCCGAACACATGTAAGGAAGAATAATCACTTGGCTTTCTGTTCCAAATCTCCATTGGTGTTTGAAAACCAGTTGCAATTGATGGAGATCTGTTGATCATGTAACAAGCAGTTTTCACGGCTTCTTCCCAGTAAGACTTGACCACTCAAGTTGTTCGCAGCATGACTCTTGTTCTATCTAGGATAGTTCTATTCATTTGATCTGCTACACCATTCTATTGAGGTGTATGTGGAACTTTGAATTGTCTTATAATACCCTTCTGTTTGCAGAATGTGAGAAAATCACCATCTACATATTCTCTTCCATTGTCTATTCTTAAGCACTTTATTCTTTTACCAGTTTAAAGTTCCACTTGTGCTTTAAATTCTTTGAACACTGGAAACACATTTGACTTCTCGATTGGTTATACCCATAATCTCCTGGAGTGGTCATCAATAAATGACAATATTTTGCTGCTCATGGATATTTCTGGTGACTCACACATTAAAATGTATCAAGTCAAGTATGTGTTTGCTTCTAGTAGTTACTTTAGAAAACTTCAATATATGTTGCTAGCTTGTCACACAGTGCTCACAGAAAGATAAATGCACCATCTTGAGCTCAGGTAAAAGATTTCGTTCCACAAGAGCTTTAAAACCACATTCCGACATATGTCCTAGTTTGCGATGTCACACCATTGTTGTTTCTTCTTGGCACGCTATAGCAACTAATGCATTAGTATCTTGCAACGTATCCCCCACAAGCATGTATATATTATTTGTAAGCTTTTCTGCTTTCATCACTACGAGGTTTCTCTTTACTACTTTTAAGCTTCCACCTTCAGTGTGGATCTTGCACCCGAGGTCATCGAATTGTCCAATAGACAAAAAATTCTTCTTTAAGTCCTTTACATGACGTGTCCCTTGTATTTTGCGAATAGTACCATCATGTGATTTTATTATGACAGTACCAGTCTTAACAACTTCTAAAGTGTTATCACTACCCATGAATACAGATCCTTCCGAGACATGTTCATAGGTGCATAACCAATCCTTGCATGGAGTCATATGCCATGTGGTGCCTGAGTCCACCATCCAAGCATCATTGAGGGCATTTCCACCCTTAGAACTGATTGCTGCTTCGCTATACATGATTTCTCCATCATCCGAAGTACTTGCAACACAACCTTGAGAGGTTGATGCTTCTGATGTCTTATCTCTATTCCTCTTGTTATACCTTCACTCCCTCTTCAAGTGCCCTCTCATACCACAGTTGTAGTATCTGAGGTTCTTCCTTCTGAGATTTTAATCTCGCACGATTTAGAACCCTCTTATCTTTAATTTCTATATTGAGAAATTACTCCCATTGAACTTCTCAATCTTAAATGTTGTTGCCATGGTTTTGAACTGTATTACACTATTTCACCGTGATTAGTACAATATATGTAAGCAGTATTGTATGTTTTATCGTATACTTGGACAAATCTAGTACACGTTAACGATCACTACAAATATATATAATATAACCACATGTGAGAGTAGTAATCGTGAACCATAATTGCAACGGAGTAGTGATAACGAATCAAATGCTCTGATACCACTGTTTGGTACCAGAGTAATATATGCAACTAAATAAAGATAAGAAACATTTGTGTTTTCTGTTTGTATATTTTTCTCTATATTGATGTTGTTATAAAGAATACAAAATAACTTTTATATAGTTATGGTTATTATATTCATACAAGTTCAAGAGAATTCTTAGAATTCCTACAGTAAAGACTACCACCATTTATTTAATATAAATTTGGGAAATGCTAACCAGTGTCTTTGGGGCACTCTTTAAGTGTTTAAAGTGGTAAGTTTTTTTTAGAAATATGTGTATTTAATGCATTGAAATTTGAAATTACTAACTGACACCTATCTGATGCCTCTCAAATTATACAACCAGAGGCCTATCTGTTTTTCCTTAACTTCTTTCTATTATAAACTTCGAAGACCCTTTCAGAAGGTTCAATTATATCTTATCTATGTAAGAATAGAGAGAATAGATTGAAACTCAAAGAGAAATTGTGTTATTGATGGTATGAAAAACAGTTACAGGAGGATTAGCACTTATATAGAAATGCTAATCCTACTCCTTAGATTTTCATATCATAAGCCTAATCACAACCAACACTAAGTTATAGTTATGATTATGTGGCATATGAAACTACTAGAAGATTTCTAAGGAAACTACCAGCATAACTAACATTGAGTTAGTTATTACTGAGTTGGCAAGACAATTAGCTACCTGTACATATCTCACAGCCTAACAGACTGTTATGCTCATGTGGGTCAAAAAATGTATTGATACTATAGAAGATTCCTATCATCCTATGTATTATTCCTAGTACTACAAATGTAAGCCAAATAATTTTTTTTTTTAAAATTACTGAGGAATCCTCTTCATTACATTCTTGGAAAAGTTATTCCCAATGAATTTACACAACTTTAAACAAAGTGGCCCAATTAACTCAATACTATTTAGCATATGAAGGGGATATTTATATTCAATAATTGTTTTCTCAAGGATTTCGCTCGCCTACTTGAATTTTATATTCAATTATTTGAGATGTTACTGTTGTTAAGGGTGAAGATTTCTATGATATTTCATGTAAATTCTCTATTTTTTATGAAGTTATTGTTTCCTTTAAATATATATTAGACAAAATTGTTTTCTCAAGGATTTAGCTTGGCCGCGTAAATTTTATCTTCACAGCTTTACAGAGTCTGAATTTGTTTCAATGTTCTTGCATTGTGCAGATGACAAAGTAACTGTTTTGGAGTCAGAAAAGCGCGCGTGGGAGAATTCCCCAGATGCTCAGGCAGTTAGAGATGCTCTCAACCCTTGGAGACATGTTGATCCAAAAGAAACAAACAAGTCCTGAATCAATTGCATATAGACTAGCTATTCTGTTATACTTATGATTCATGTCATGGAACCAATGGTAACCTTTCAACAACTTCAGTCGTGGCGGCATCTTGTTGACCTGCCTGCAATTCACAGGCAAAACTCTGTCAAGTATCACACACACAACCTTCAGTTTATTTTTAGCTCCTATCTTTGGATTATTTATTTATTTGTCTCTTTTAGAAGTGTTAATAATTTTCTTGGTAGTATGTATGGCACAGGATGATTGTCTCAATATTTCACAATAAAATTTCTAACATTTTATAGCAGTTATATATAAATATATTTATTTAAAATAAGAGTAGCTTAACATATGTGCTGAGACTTATTTATTAAAAAAAGTTAAATATTAAAGATAGATTTTTAAAGTTAAATATTTTTAATAAAAAAGATAAAACAAAGAAAATGTTCTTCAAATTTTAAAAATCACATCACTTAGCATAACAACTATTGGTTTTTTAAATGGCCAAGTAGTTAGATGTTGTTTTTGTTAGAAGAATCACTCCAATAATTATGTCCACCTCAACACCATAGTAAAGAGAGAAGTGTGAGTCTATGACAAAATATATGTAACAAAGATAACACATCTTACTAATTACGAAGAGAGAATTTAATTGTTTTTCATAAATATTATCTCTGCGCAATTGTGAAAAATAAATAATGTTGAATGTTGAGGATTGAATTTAAATTCAAAGTCTCTAGTTAAGAAGAAAGTGATTATTTACCATCTTAAGTTCCTCTTAAGTAAAGAGAACATAGCTTTCTAGCCTCAAGGGTTTCTCCTCGATCTTTTATATTTAGATTGCTAAAATACTTTTTCTTCTCAATTGTCACTACAATAATGTCATATTCAGAAGTAAGAGTGTGAAAAATCTTCTCATTCAGTCTAATAAGGTTTCACTTGAGCTCTTCATTCGAGTTGTTGAACAAAACAATCTTACAAAATATTCTATAATTATTTCATTTTCTTTCATCCGAAGCATTTTATATTGTCTTCTTAGTGATTGTAACCACATTTTCTTGACTTTTGAATCACAATCATAATACTTCTCAATTATCTTATATCGACGCATAGATGAATATAGAATAAAGCCTACTGATATTTCTTTTTTGATTCTTTAAAATGTTCACACTCATCTTCTGTTGGATTTTCAACCAAAGGTTAAATAAATTCATTCATAACTTCACTTAAATCTTGAACATTGAATAACACCTTCACTTGTTCACACAATCTATCTCAATTCACGCAATAAAAAATTGATAGATTTGCTGAAAAATTGTTCCCTTTTATAGCTTCAATCACTATTGTTCTTACAAATTAAACTAAGTTTTTGGATACCAATTTGTTAATACAAATAAAATCTAAACTAAGAGAATAATTGAATATGTGTATTTGATTACTCACAGGAAAACGTATTTATACACACTAGAAGTCTCGTATTGAACTTAACTAGAATAAATTGATATAAACTATCTTAATTAATTCTAACTAATTTAAAAGGATAGCTTGAATTACAAGAAAATAAAAAAGGTGGAAGTCCATGTGAGCCAAACACAAGGATTTGAACTCAAAGGTTAAGAAGGAAAGGTACTTATATTTAGAAATATCTTATATGGTTTGAAGCAAACACAAAAACCTATAATAAAATGATTGACAATTTTTTATATCAAACTATGCACATTGGAACATGGATTGCATGTTAAGCAAGCAAATGAAAATAATTAGATTGTATACGTGTAGATGAACTAATATTTACATGTTTAAATTGTGGTTCTATGTGATATACAAATACTATTGGTTTTGATGGTGAAAAAAGGGTTTGTGCACTAGTTGAAGAAGGGTGTTGCGCCTAGCGAGCCAGGAGGCTAGGGCTAGTTGTAGGGTTTGCTGACATTACTTAACAGGGAAGAAAGTCGGCGCTCTAGGTGAAGATAGGCGACGTGCCTAACGAGCATACCTTTCTTAAGTCTATATATAATAAAGTCAACTTTAGTTCAAAGGAAGTTTTGGTGGATTCAAGATAGTACAAAAATAAAGTAGCTTCACCTTAAATCTCAATAGGAGAGAATAAGGAGAGGAAGACCGAAGGTGGAAGTATTGCTCGAGGGATCCCTGTAGATGATGTTCAACCTCTTTTTTCTAGGGTTTACCTATAAAGATACGATTAGTAAGCGTAGCTAATTCTCTTTTGTTGGGTTATGTGTAGGCATCTTTACACTCATGGTATTAATTACAAACATGTCATTTTATGTAATTCTACTTAAGCTTTAATATCGATGATTCTTCACTCTTAATGTTTGTTTTGGATTAGCTACCTAAAACATGTTCTCATGGTACAACTTGACATACAAAAAGTGTTGGTCATTACTAGATCCAGGTCTCCATCTATTGGATGCTAGTGCCTAGAGATAGAGTAAGATTTAATATTCACACATATATCAATAAATGATATATGTATTCACTGCTGGAACTTAATGTTGTTGTATTTAATAGAGCGGGAGAGATCGTCTATTAGGCAATACAATTGATCTCACGTCAAATATTACTGACCAATGGTTATACATGAGGATAAGAATGATGAAATCTATTCGCCGACAATTTTTCTCACTATTTACTCCAAAATCACAATTTATTTTCTTTCATTTTATTTTATTTTCTGCAACCAAACAACTATAAACAACCCTTGCTTAAAATCATAAAAACGGTTGATCCATTTTTAAAACACAATCAACCTCTATAGATACGGTAATATTGCACTTGCTATTTGCACTGCAACAATCATAAAATTTAAGGTATGTAAAATCCCCATTTATCAGTTTGTTGAATATTTTGAGAAAATTGTGGGTCTTCCTTCTGGTGGCTATTTCTACTCTAATTCACCGGATGATTTTGATTTCAACATCAACATTGCCAACCATATCTTCTAGCCGATCCTATACTTAGTTACATGACCATGACATTTCATCTTCTTTTCTATGTGGTTACTCATGAGTTGATTGCAAGGATATTTTAACTACTGTCGATTGCTGAGAATATATATGATTGCTAGTTGGCTTCTAGTTGACAATATACAAACCAATTGAGCAAGTAGGATAATTCAACATATGATGGATTGTAGAAGGAATGGTACTTGCCTTTCCAATGAGGATCTTATTACAAAAATCTTGATTCATATTGGAGTTTGTTTAAAAGGAGAGGAGTGTATCACAAGCTTCTTAAAGATCACAAAGCAAGATCATCAAGTTACTCAGTAACCAGAGCAAGCAAATCTTAAGGAGTTCGACTTTGAGATGCCTCAAACATCTCTTACATAACCTCTCCTCAATACCATTCTAGCAAGCCTTCAAGACAACAACAAAATGCTTTGTTGGCTAACCACCAGAATTGACTTCATCACTAAGCACTTGGTTTATATGAGGTTCATGTTCCTCATGAGTTTAGGGATATTGATGATGATAAAGTTATTGATACAATACCAATACAACAGTTTGAGTTACAAGAAGAAAGTTTAGACATCAAGAATTCAAATTGTTATACCTAAACTTCACATTATTTCTTCAACTTACAAGAACATGTCAATATTTACTTCAAGTTACATGTTCACATAAGATACATAGCAATTCAAGTTTCATATTGCCTAAGCTTTCAACATTTGATTCTGCACAAGAACACTCGAGTTTCCGTGGCCTAAGTTACATATTACAAGCAATCCGTGACATTTTCCTAAGAGACTAGGCTCCAATGCGTCAAGGCCTCTTAAGTCAACGATGCATCCTCCAAGTTCCAAGCTTCATGATAGCCTCGGTTTTTCAACTTTCTTCAAGGTATAATGAGAAATCAATAATATTGGTATCACATGAAAAAGAAAATGAAAGGGTGTTGTTAGTTAGTACATTTCAAGCAAAGGCCAAAAAACAGAATATCAATTTGCTTTGTTCTCCATTAATCAATTACACAAAGTTAACACAAGGACATAATTGGCTCATGGACACGGAAATTACATCAGCAAAAAAAAAAGAATAATCAAGTTTGCTTTGGTTGCCCACGGATCACATGATCAGAAAATACAATAATAAAAAAAAAATTCCACAAACAATTTTACAAAATGAAAGAATCACGTGGCTGCACAGAAATCCCATATTTGCCCTCAAAATTTACTCAATCTCACAACTGGCCCGTTCCCATAACAGAAAGGGAAGAATTGGAATGAAATGTGGACACACACCTCACCTAATGCTAAGGGAATTCGTGCAATTCTCTCTAACAACTTCTAAACCTTTTCTCAACATTCTCTCTCCATTCCAAACCTCCTAATCTTAACAAACTTCTATCCCAAACCTGCATACAAATCCAAACTGAAATCAGAAGTTTTGAGCTAATCTCAACCAGGAAACACTTTTAATCAAGGGCCTAGCTTGCTCCATTTTGTTTGCCACGGATCAAAGACCTTTCCTAACTCTAACCACCCTAATCCTAACCTAGATTACCAAAGCCTGAGTCTAACAGAATCAAAGCCTCAATCCTAACCGCTTCTCATCCGAAGCAAATGGCTACTTAAACACTCTTTTATTCTTGCATTTCTCAGCTACTTTTGCCTAGTGAAATGCTGCTCAATCAAATCCTCACCCTCACAAAGCTCTCTACAAACTTATACTCAACTTCAAGTTTCACGTTGAAACTTGAAGAAGAGGAGCTCAACCTCTGCATTTTCCTCCTAACCACAGTACACACCAAGCAAACAGGGTCCTAGAGCTAAGCAAAAGAAGAAGCGGAATCACTGAGAACTTCAAGACCTCGCCGGAGCTCCACCTTGATTTCTGGACACCGTTCGAAGCTCTTTGCAGTGTAGGTACTTTCCCCTTAATTTTGAAGTCAAATCTTCAACGTTTTGGTTTTAATTTTGGTCAGAAGTTTTTGTTGGATTATTAATATTTGTTTTTGAATTAATATTTGTTTTTAGTCAGTTAATAAAACTCCTATTCAAAAGGAGTATCTAGGTTAAGACCTATTCTTTAGCATAGTGTGCTAAAAAATAGGAAGTTCAGTTTTTTTTGTAAGGCTATTTATGCGGCCCGTCTTTCTGTTTTTTAATATCAAGCAAAGTTTACAGTTTAAATTACTTGTATTCTTACCTTACTCAACAATTGGTATCAGAGCTTCGTCAAAGAGGCTTGATCAGATAAAGAGAGGTTTAGGAAACTAAACACGAGAAGGAAAATCCGTGAGAATGACAGAAAGTAGCAGTAGCAGCAGATTTATACAACCAGCAATTCCCAAATTTGATGGTTTCTATGAGCATTGGGCGAAGCTGATGGAGAATTTCCTCCGATCTAAAGAAATGTGGAACTTGGTCGAGGATGGAGTGGTTGTTGCTCCACAAAACCGGGAGCCAACTGATGAGGAGGCAAAAACAATTGCAGAGCAGCAGTTGAAGGACATAAAGGTGAAGAATTATCTTTATCAAGCCATTGATAGAGAAATCATGGAGACAATACTGAATGATGACACCTCAAAGCAGATATGGGACTCAATGAAGCAAAAGTTCAAAGGTTCAACTAGAGTGAAGAGAGCTCAGCTTCAAACCTTGAGGACTGAGTTCGAAATACTGAAAATGAAAGAGGGAGAATCTGTCAATGCATACTTTGGACGAGCTCTCTCCATAGCAAAACGGATGAAAGCTTGCGGAGAGATTGTGAAAGAAAACGACATTACTGCTGCAAAAATTCTGAGGTCTCTTGTGCCAAAGTTCAACTATGTTGTGTGCTCCATTGAGGAGTCGAACAATGTGGAAACTCTAATCGTTGATGAACTCCAAAGCAGTCTTCTTATCCACGAGCAAAGAATGAAGGGATTAAATGACGAGGAGCAGGCACTGAAGGTGACACACGAGGAGCGATATGAAAGAGGCAGAGGCAGAGGCATGATGAGAGGCCGAGGAAGAGGTAGAGGCCGACAATTCACGAGTAAGGCTGCGGTGGAATGCTACAGGTGTCATAATTTGGGACACTATCAGTATGAATGCCCAAGCTGGGAGAAAAGAGTGAATTATGCCGAGTTTAATGAAGAGGAAGAGATGTTGCTGATGGCACAAGTAGATTCTCATCAAAACAAGAAAGAAGGAGTATGGTTTCTTGATTCTGGATGCTCAAATCATATGTCCGGAAACAAGGAATGGTTCATGCAGTTGGATGAAAGCTTCAGGCACTCAGTCAAGCTTGGAAATAACTCAAAGCTAGAAGTAATGGGAAAGGGAAACATCAAATTGGAGTTCAGAGGAAGCAATCATATTGTAAGTGACGTATTTTTTATTCCCGAACTATGCAACAACTTACTGAGTATTGGACAGCTCCAAGATCGAGGCATCACAATTGTAATTTAGCATGGAGTTTGCAAGCTATATCATTCGAGTAGGGGATGCATAATGGAAAGTTTGATGACCACCAACATAATGTTTCTTGTGACAACAAACATTCTTATATCAGCGCCTACATGTTTCAATGCAAACGTTGATGATCTCGGTGAAATATGGCATAAAAGGTTTGGTCACTTGAGCTATAAGAACCTTGCGCTGCTGCATAACAAGAACTTGGTTCGAGGGATTCCAAAATTAAATGCTTCATCAAAAATTTGTACAAGCTGCATGGTGGGAAAACAACATCGAGAAGCTATCCCTAAGAAAAGCATCTGGAGGGCCAAACAACAATTGCAGCTTATTCACTCGGATATATGTGGTCCAATTTCTCCTGAATCACATGGAAACAAAAGGTACATACTGACATTCATTGATGATTTCAGTAGAAAACTTTGGGTTTATTTTTTAAATGAGAAAAGTGAAGCTTTTACTACTTTCAAAGAATTTAAAACTATGGCAGAGAAGGAGACTAGTTTGGCACTGTGTTGTTTAAGAACAGATAGAGAAGGAGAATTCAACTCAAATGAATTTTCAAACTTCTGTAAAGCTCATGGAATCAAGCGACAATTGACAACAGCTTATACACCGCAACAAAACGGAGTCGCAGAGCGCAAGAATCACACAATTATGAATATGGTACGCTGCATGAGAAGAGGCTGCTCAGAACGTTTTGGCCGGAAGCCGCAAAATGGGCCTGTCATGTGCTCAACAGAAGTCCCACATCTGCTGTAAAAGACAAAACGCCAGAAGAGTGTTGGAGTGGTTTCAAGCCTACTGTCGAACACTTTAAAGTGTTCAGATGCGTAGGAAATGTTCATGTACCAGATGCTAGAAGACTCAAACTTGATGCTAGAAGCCAAAAGCAGGTTTTCATTGGATATAGCGAGAAGTCAAAAGGGTATAAAATGATAAACCCTTTAACAATGAAGGTAACAATCAGTCGGGATGTAATCTTTGAAGAAGATGGCTGCTGGAATTGGGGGAGGACAGATAACGAATCAAAAAATGAAGTACTTGATTGGGGTGAAGCTTATGAGGAAACACTTGAGGAATTAGATGAGCATGAAAATGAAAATACCACAAGTGAAGCAGAAGAAGACAACTTAGAAGCAACTGATTCTTCTTCAAATGAATCAGTAACTCCACCAACTTTAGAGAAGAGAGTAAGAAGAGTTCCAACCTATCTTCAAGACTATACAAGTGGAGGAGAATTATCAGAAGATGAGGTACAAAATTTTCTTATGTTTATGTCTACTGATGATCCAATTTATTATGAAGAAGCAGTGAAGAAGAAAAATTGGAGAGATGCCATGGACAAGGAAATAGCAGCAATAAAAAAGAACCAAACCTGGGAGTTAGTTCAAGCTCCTCCAGAAGCAAAAATAATAGGTGTAAAGTGGGTTTACAAAACAAAACTTGATGAAAACGGTGAAGTTAGCAAGTACAAAGCTCGCTTGGTGGCCAAGGGTTATGCACAGGAGAAAGGTGTAGACTACGACGAGGTTTTTGCCCCAGTTGCAAGATGGGATACCATCCGAATGGTGATAGCTCTAGCAGCAAGAAATGGCTGGAAACTCTATCAATTGGATGTCAAAAGTGCATTTTTGCACGGAGAGCTGCACGAGAATGTATATGTATCACAACCGCAGGGATATGGAGTAAAAGGAGAGGAGAGCAAAGTCTACAAGCTGAAAAGAGCACTTTACGGGTTGAAGCAGGCTCCAAGAGCATGGTTCAGTAGGATCGAAAGTTACTTTGTAAATGAAGGTTTCGAAGGGAGCTGCTATGAACACACCCTTTTCATACAAAAGGAGGAAGATAAAATATTGATTGTAAGTCTTTATGTTGATGATCTTATTTTTACTAGTAATGATCTGAACATGATGCAAAGTTTCAAAAATTCTATGAAAAGAGAATTTGAGATGACAGATTTAGGAGAAATGAAGTACTTTCTGGGAGTTGAAGTGCGTCAAAATGCGAGAGGAACACACATAAGCCAAAAGAAGTATGCAGGAGAAGTTCTCGAGAGATTCGGCATGGGAAGCTGTAATGGAGTAAAGAATCCAATAGTCCCTGGAAGTATTAAGTTGTCAAAAAGGGAGGAAGGGAAGCAAGTTGATGGAACTCTTTTCAAGCAGATAGTGGGAAGTTTGATGTATATGACAGCAACCAGGCCCGACTTAATGTATTATGTATGTCTTATTAGCCGATTCATGTCCAATCCAAAGGAAGTACACATGCTTGCAGCCAAAAGAATTTTAAGGTACATCAAGTCAACAATTGATCTCGGTATCTTCTACGGAAAAGGATGCAAAGACGAGTTAGTAGCTTACACATACAACGATTATACTGGTGATATAGATGACAGGAAGAGTACTTCAGGCTATGTATTCATGTTAAGCGGTGGAGCTGTTGCATGGGCATCCAAGAAGCAGCCAGTAGTTACTCTTTCTACGACTGAGGCGGAATACGTAGCTGCTGCGTTCTGTGCTTGCCAATGTATTTAGATGCAACACATCCTAAAACAAGTTAAAGGTACTCAATCTGACTGTGTTACAATGTTTTGTGATAATTCTTCTACCATTAAGCTTGCCAAGAATCCCATTTTTCATGGAAGAAGTAAACACATCGATGTGAGATTTCATTTTCTGAGAAATCTAACTAAGGATGGAGTTGTGGATATAAAGTTTTGTGGAACAAATGATCAACTTGCGGATATCATGACCAAGCCATTGAAGTTGGACCAATTTGAGAAATTTCGGAAGCACCTGGGAGTACAAGCAGCAGAAGATTAAACTAAAATGTTGTTTGCATGTTTAGCTTAGGGGAGGAATTGTTGGATTATTAATATTTGTTTTTGAATTAATATTTGTTTTTAGTCAGTTAATAAAACTCCTATTCAAAAGGAGTATTTAGGTTAAGACCTATTCTTTAGCATAGTGTGCTGAAAAATAGGAAGTTCAGTTTTTTTTTTGTAAGGCTATTTATGCAGCCCGTCTTTCTGTTTTTTAATATCAAGCAAAGTTTACAGTTTAAATTACTTGTATTCTTACCTTGCTCAACAGTTTTTAGGGGTTTCATTCAAATGTAGATCTGTGTTGTTTCAATTTTTGTTTGCGTTTTTGGTTTTTGGTTTTGTAAAGAGGAGAAAGAGGGAAGTATTCTGAGGTAAGTTTGGTAGGGATTGGTGGCGCTCAGCCATCAGAGCGATTTCCGACACGACTGAGACGCCACCGAAAGTTGGTATTGTTTGATTATTGTTTAAGGCTATGCTTGGATAAGGAAAAAATAACGTAGCGGGATGGAACGAAGCCAAGTGGAATAAAAATATCGTTATATTGTCTGATAGATTATGATGGAATACAATTATTTTATCCTTCTATCTAAATTGAATGTACAAAAAAATAATGGAAAATGATGGAATGGAATGAAATGCATTCCATCAGATACCGCTCTATTTCATTCCTTTTTAATCAATCTAAACGATGGAAGATAACTTTATTCCATTCCATTCTGTTTCATTCCATCATATTTCATCAATATAAACATACCCAAAAGGTTTAAAGAGAGGTATGAGGTGGTGGTATTCAGAGTGTATGTGTGTGTGTGAGAGATTTAATTTGTTCAACCGATCTTTCCTTATGTTTTACAACAATGCTATTCATACACTTAAGCATTGTTCACCGTGTTTTTCGGTAAACAACCGTTGATCTTTCAAAAAGGGTAAATTTTTGGTTACTCGCGGGATTGATCAGTTTGATCCTAAGACATATGCTAATTTTTGACGTTGTCTGGACATAAATGCTAATATAAATAAAGAACGCACGTTCGACTGAGAAAGGTTGAGGTTTGAGTCGAGTTTGAGTGTAGAAAGTAAATAGAAAAAGGGGTTGGGAAGAGTTCAAGTGCAGAAATCTGATAAAAAGTGCAAGTAAAGTGCAAGGGAAAATAGATGTTTGCGAGCAAGATAAAAAGGCAAGAAATGTAAAGAGAAAAGTAAAAGACTTTGATTATAAAATGTGGTGTTTCAAACGTACATTTTCAGTATTCTTTCTCACGCAGCGGGTACTCGAATAGTATTGAATGACTTGTACGGTTCGTTGAACACCGGAAATCTACATAAACTTCCTATATTTACACTAAAACTAGGTAACCGTCGAGGAGTTACTTTGCTCTAGGATCAGGACAAGTGTCTTCTACATGTGCTTCGACCTCTATCTTCATGCTACGTTACTTTTCTCAACTGCTAAGCAAACTCCTTTCTTCAGATTCAAAAATCACCTACTGCTGATATGAGGTTTTCTTTTAGTCGAGGGCCCTGGAGCCCTTTCAGTCGAAGACCACAAGAACCTTCTGATCGAAGATTAATTTTAACTCAGAAATTTCTCTAAGTATTTTTTCAATCTGTCAAAGTATTTCTAGCTTAGATTTGTTCAATCTATTTTTGGTCCATAAGGCCAATTTGTTGTGGGTGTCGAATTTAGGAGCTAACAAATGGCCCCACGAGAATGTCAATTTCGACGCAAGAAGAAATGATCATTCTTTGAGATTCTCATTCGACACCTATCTCCTTTTTTACCATAGAAATAACTCGTGTGCTTTTCGCCTTCTACCAACCACTGCTGGTATTCAGAGTCACGATTACCTTTTTTCCCAACATGTCGCTGTCAATTAGCCGTTACCATGCTGCCATGATAGCCATTATCCCTACAACCTAGGAAAGTATGGAAAACGTTTCCATTACCTGTACGATAACTGCCTCAACGTTCGCCACGTGCCCCACTAACTCTACAACATTAAATGGTCTTGCGGGAAAACACTCTCCTCTGAACACTATAAATAGTCATGAATCCTTTCTTTGGGATTCTTTTACAACTCCTAGTACTTTTTATTTCCTTGCAAACAAAAGTCTTAAGAACTTCATCTTTTTCGTTCTTTCACTACCTTCAACCATGGCTTTCCTTTCAAACGCGCCAAATAACCCCAAAACTAAGAAAGTTTCTGACCTACAAAGACAACCAGAGGTTTTTTCCACTAGCCCTGTTCCTGTTTCTATTGGGGAGCGAAGGGTCATATCTGAACCCATGACCAGAGAATGACGTGAAGCTTATGAATATCAGTTACTCATTCTCGTTAAGTATTTTGGGCACATGTATGCCATGTCTGGCCCACTATCTACATGCTTCGAGAATCCAAAACAAAATAACACCTTCTTCCCAACTCACCCTAGGCTCAAGCCTATAGGTTGCGCGAAGAAACACATGAATGATCCTGAGGATGCAACCCCTTCCAACCAGTAACATTCTCAAACGAAGGAAGACATCAACCTTCAGTTCATGAACAAGGGGAATAAGATCTTTCGATCTTGCCCTAGTCTTACTTCAGAATAATCAGAATGGCTGAGTAAGATGGAAATAGTGCAGGCCCAAATCTAGAAGGATATGGGGATTTATGACTTGATCATGTTGTCGAAGACTAGGTTATCTTATTGCCCTCTCATGTTGGTATCTTCGTTGTATTTTTGGGACAGTACACATTTCACCTTCCATTTTCCCTGTGGAATGGTAACCCCAACTTTTTTCGATATAGCCGCCATTACTGGTCTTCGACCAACTGGTGACTATTTCGACCCTGAGGATTTGTCTGAAGATGCTATCGGGTTTTCGGCCATGAAACCCACATACACCATATTCATCAACCATTTTCACGACAAATCTAGTAGCACTGTCTCTGAAGTGGAACACATAGCTTTCCTAGCTTTGTGGTTATCTCGCTTCATTTTCTGTACTAAGTCACTTCAAGTGACTAAGAAGATGCTCACTCTTGCGACGCAGCTTCATCATGGCTATCCCCTTTGTCTAGCTGAGTTGATTTTAGCCAACCTGTATGAGTCCATCAGCAATGGTGTGACTTGGCTTAAGGTTATTGGAGACAAGGAAAGTTTACTCATTTCCGACCCCTTTTGGCTTCTTCAACTTTGGCTCAACGCCACTTTTGAATCTTTTCTTCCTCAGAAGAATAAGATTAATGAGAGGGCCCCAGAAGTCCTAAACAGAAGGGTCGAAGGGACTAGATTAGTCCTGTTGACTCCAACTGACGAAGGTCAACAATTCTAGAAAGCGTTTATTAGATTTGTAATGATGTTTGCAAAGCGTAAGGAATTTGTTTCGACCATGGCTCCCTTTGCTAGTAGAAAGGTTGGTCCGAAATGGTTTATTCGACCATATCCTTCATCTGATGAAGATGACCATGTGGATGACCATGCGCGCCATCTACGCTGACATTTGTTGGTTCGACTGGATGGTATTTTGTATTAGAGGGTTTTACACTATACTCAGAGTTTGGGCCAACATTTGTACCATATCATGGTTGCTTTCATCCATTTGTTGCCTCAAAATTGCTGTGGAAACATTTGTGAGGCTTGGTATTGCATGGGATGCCCCTCCTAAGAGTTGGTTTCTACCCAAGTTTGCCATAACAGTTCCATATCCCTGTAATGGCGATGACGCACTTACCAAAGGTTCTGAAAATGTAGACGTAACATTCATAAGACTAGCTATTTTAGTAGTTGGCATGCCATAAGGCTGGTCTCGACCCATCCAGGCTGTCGAAAATCCTGGGGGAACGTATGGTCGAGATCCTGGATTCACCCTTGGTCAGGGTGTTCCTGATGGACCTCTGGGACCTGCATACGAAAGTATTAGTCCTATTTGGGTTGCTGTTAATGTCGGTATCGAACCAACGGTTGACGAGACAGTTTCACTAAAGGTTGGTATAACCGCTGTTCCCGTAGTAATTGGTGGAGGTATTTCTCCATTATTTGGCTGATTAGCCATATTGATTTCACTATTTCTCCTTCTAGTTGTACACTCGTTGGTGGTTAATTTACCACTTCTTAATAACATACAAGACTTCGTAAAAGAAAGGAAATTATGCAAAGCATTTATGTTAATATAAACAAGAAAAAAAAATATAAAAATTAGCAAGGACCCACCAGGTGTGCCAATTTGTTCACCGTATTTTTAGGTAAACAATCGTTGATCTTTCAAAAAGTGTAAATTTTTGGTTACTCGCAGGATCGATCAGTTTGATCCTAAGACATATGCTAATTTTTGACGTTGTCTGGACATAAATGCTAATATAAATAAAGAACGCACGTTCGACTGAGAAAGGTTGAGGTTTGAGGCGAGTTTGAGTGTAGAAAGTAAATAGAAAAAGGGGCTGGGAAGAGTTCTGTTGTACCCCAAAATTTGCCCTCCCATATTTCTCAAAACATTGCAAGAAAGATCTCCAAGTTGCTCAAAGTAGCCCAAGGGTTGGCCAGACAAGCTCTCTCTTAAGACAGTCTACTTCAAATTAGGGTTTCATGTTACATCAAGATACTTTATTCCAAGTGGTCCCAAATGCTCACCAATGTCCTAATATGTTCTCAAGATCATCCATGTCAAGTTTCAAGCCTTGCAGAGGAAGTTTGCCCAGTCAATTGCTCAAAAAGTCCAAAAATCGAATGTGCTAGGGCAAAAGTCAACTGTGACCTACATACATTCAAACCTCAAGATTTTTGGTCAACATTCTCATTTTGAAGTATATTTCATAATTTGATCAAGGGTTGATTATGATTCATCAAGGATTGCTCATAATTCATCAAGACTCAAAAAGTTGCTAAATTAGGGTTTTGTAGGAAAAGTCAACCCAACTTTGACCAATCATAACTTTCTCATACATTATGATAAATGACCCATCCAAAGCTCATTTTTAAGAGGATTCAATTCTATACAATCCATCTTCATCTCCCAAGATCAAAATATGCACTCACAAGAAGTTATGAATTTGGACATTATAGGTCATTTTGAAAAGTCAACAAAAACACCTTTTTTGTCAAAGCTTCATACATGAGCATGGAATATCAAAATGATATGATACCAAAAGGGTTGATTATAGGACATCTCAAGATTTCTAAAAAGTCTAAGAACACCTCCAAAGAGTCAAAATTGAGGAAGTTATGCATTGTTGAAGTTGACATTTTTTGCAAAATTGCCAAAAGTCAACTATCCCCAAAACTTCAAATTTTGCTAAATGGGCCCATTCCTTTTCACTTGTTTTGGGTTGACATCATAACCCAAGTGCCCTAGCCTTTGCCACTTGTCCACATCATATTTTTATTAATTATTTTGATTTTTATTTGAATTAATTTGATTTAAATCAAAATAAATCAAATAAAAATCCAAAGCATTGATAATAAGGGATTTTATGCTTGTTTCAGGTTCCAATTACAACTAGCATCATTCAAATTCGTGACAAGCCTTAGAGTGCACAAAAAGATTCAAAATATGCCATGTTTGGAAAGATCTTCAAAGCAAATCAAATCAATATCCAAAGCATTGAAAGAAGAAGATCTGGACACAACTATTAACTCTAATGCATTGCTTGATACATAAGGAGGCGAGGCAGATCAAAAGCAAGGTTAGAAATCAGGCTCAGAGCAAGAACAAAATTTGCAAAACCAAGCAAAAAGTGTGAGATCAAATTGGTGGTTAGAGGCTTCCTCAAGGCTTGGTATTTGTCCCAATCGTTTCCTGGCATTCTCAGGAACCTAAAGCAATCAAAACCAAACGTTTTTAAGTCCTCCCACGCACTGTAAGTCCGTAACGGTATCACCCTTTTCTTGAATTCGAAAAGCTTTATTCTTGCATCCATAGTGTAAAATAATGGCATAATCTTGATCACCATGATGTTTGCAAGCTTTTGGCATTATTCAATTTCATTTATATGACCTGTGCCGTGAATCACCATTGTTAGGTTTTTTTTTGGAGTTTTTTAGGGTTTTTGATTTCAGGAACAATTGGCCCTAGTAATGGGTATGGTTGTGATCAGGAGGACGAGACGAGTCTAACCCTGGTGTTAGATTCCATTTATATGTCCTGTAGAAGATTTCGGAACGAGCATGACTTGTAGCGACGGACACTGTCCGTGGGTATAGGTCCTGGAATTTTTAGCCACGGTGTAGGGAAGAAGAAGCAGGCGTGTCACTCCCCTACTGGCCCGTTCAAACATTGACGCGCATTTTTCTGAATTGTCCACTAGCATTTGTTTTTTATATTATTATTATTAATTTGTAATATATTAACAATCAGAACAACATAGCCCAGTGGTCACCAGGTGTATGCTTAAGGCGCTAGGAGGCTGGAGGTCAGGGGTTCGATCCCTGCCTCCAGCATTTGCCATTTTTCTCATTTATTTCAGGTAATCCAATGCATGCATAAGCCAGGCACCCACCATGGACCTTCCTCATCAACACGCCAGACGGCCAGATGGCCAGATCTGGTGGCCACCATTGAAGGCACACCATAGACCAAGTCAATGCACATGCGCAGGATCTAGAAAGTCAGCATGGACCTTCATTTGGGCCCAAAATTCTTGCTATTGACACCCTAATTTCAGGCCCATCTTTTTTTTTATATATATTTTGTTTATTTCATTTAATTATTTATTTATTTATTTACTTAACCAAAAAATATTTTCTTTTTATCAAAAAATCACAAAAATATTTTTATGTCCAAATAAGTCAGAATTTTTATTTTTCATCAATAAATATTAATTAAAATAATTAGGTTATTTATGTTAGATAACTTTAATTGATTTTGTAAATATTTAAAACTAATTAGAATCAATAGGTTTTAATACTAATTTAATTATTTCATTTCTTTCCTAAAATAACAAAAACTCCAAAAATATGTCATTAATTATTTTTCATTAATTAACTTAATTAACTAACTAATTTAGCATTTAATTTTAGGATTTAATTTCTTTTCTTAAAAAATACTAAAAACAACAAAAACATTTTCTTTTAATTATGAGGGTCAAAACCCTAGTTTAGCATTCGATTCAATTTTCCCGCGCGCTTCATTTTTATTCAATTATTGTATCTGCTCCCGGTTTGTAATAATTAAATTAGGACATTTATTTATTTTTACCGCTTTTAAATTTCAAAGGGTTTGTTTTTGGCGATGTAAATACCTGACGCCTTGTAATAATTTAGTTTAATTTCCGCACCTTTAATTTCTGCAAATATTCAACTGTTAGATGTTTGATAATAGGGTTTGCATGACAAAAATGAATGTCTAATTTAAAACAATTAGATCACCCTAAACATGTGCAAAGATAAATAATCTGAAACCAACACACTCGCACATGCGCACTCCTAGGGTACACTCCCACTTGGTTGCCTTCGTAAATGGTCATTGAGTATAGGTTGTTTAGAGGTCGCCCTTTTGTCTAAAAGATTATAGTTGCCTCGAAATGGTTGCCTCGGATATTGTTGCCTCGAATAAATGATCTAGGACATTAGGGTTACCACTAAGACATCCTAACATTGCTTTAGTGACCGTATGTCCCTCTTTCGAATTGACCCTCAAACTCCAACGACGGTGCTACCTACTCACCAATAGTGGGATAGCATTGTCTAAAGGAAACAAACATAGAACGATTCCTTTTTCGAGTAGGTAGATTAGTTCTTAGATACTTGCTCATCCAAAACAAAACTTTTTTTTTCACACTTACACTCTGTTGTACCCCAAAATTTTCCCTCCCATATTCTTCAAGAATTGCAAAGTCAAAGCTTCAAAATCTCCCCAAGGGTTGCACAGTTCAAGGGCATCCTAAACAGTCAAAATTAGGGTTTTGGTTCTGATCAAGAAAATGAAGTTTCCAAGGGTCCAATCAAGTGCCACATGCCTACAAATATGGTCAAGCATCCTCATATCAAGTTTCAAGACTTTCAGCACAAAATTGCACAGTCAAAAACCCTAATTGCACTACAGTCAACTGTAGGGGCAAAATGGTCATTTGACAGTCAAAAGTTCAAATTTTTGGTCAACATCTCATTTTGAAGCCACAAACATCATTTGATCAATGCTTGATCATGATTCTCAAAGCTTGGCTCAAAAATCATCAAGATACAAAAGTTTCCATATTTGGACAGTTGAAAAAGTCAACTGTAACTTGACCAAGGCATAACTTTCACATGGATTATCAGAAAAATTCCATCCAAAGCTCATTTTGAAGAGAAAGACATTTCCTACAACTCCTCTTCATACTTCAAGTCCAAGAAATGCTCTCACAAAAAGTTATCAATTTCAACATTATAGGTCATTTTCAAAAGTCAACAAAAAAGGACTTTAAGTCAAAGGCCATAACTTGAGATTGGTAAATCAAAATGACATGGGACCAAAGGAATTGGTTAGAGAACTCAAAGACCTTTCCAAAATGTCCAAGAATATGAGCAAAGCTTAAAAATTGAGCAAGTTATGCCTTGTGGAAGTTGGGAAATTTTTGGATATTTTGAAAAGTCAACATTGCTTCAAATGACCTAAAATTGCTAATGGGCCTCTTTTTCTTCCACAATTCATTATCCAAGGCATGTGCACGACCATTTGGCCCAAAGGGAAGTTTTTCTTCATTTTTTATTTATTTATTTAGATTTTTATTATTAATAATTCATTTAATTAATTAAAATACATGAAAAATGTTAAACCTAATGTTTCAAATCTTTTTGTGCATATAATATCTCCAAGATTTCGCGCAAGTGAGATTAGGAAAGAATTGAAGATAATTGGACATGATTTGGTAGCAAACATGCATGAAAAGATTGGAAAATCATGGCTTAAGAATCAAATATTCTTTTCATCAATTCATGGATTTTTTGATCCAATTTCTAACCCTAATCTGATGCCATACATATATTGATCAAAACCTAATGCTAAAAGGACTGGAAGCTGCGCCATAGACAAAGAAAAAAGCTTGCACTTTTACCTAAAATTTTTGAAACTGAAAACAAGGTTCCAAGAGGTTTCAAGCAAAAAGAACCATCTCATCACCTTCATAAGACATCAAGCAACGTGTCTGGATAGGTTTCCACATTCCTAATGCCCAGAATCGGTATAGAGGATTCAAGCTTTTGCACATTTTTTCCATAATCGTATTTTGATATTCAAGCATTTCTATTGCATTTTTTCAATGGATTCATACTAATTGGACTATTCTGGAACTAACCATATGATTTAATTGAATTTTTATGCGCTATATGAAGAATCACCATGAATGATTTTTAGGGTTCTTCAGGTTTCAATTTGGGAACTTTCACATACTGTAAAATTGAGACTCCTGAGTACCACCATTGAAACAAGCGTGCTTGGACGATCTAAACCCAACCCTCGCGCCTAATTTATATGGCCATATGGCCTAATCGTTATTTTTTAGAATGTTACTTTTGGGGACGGTTCAAAACCGTTGCCCATTCTTTCTTTGTTTCAGGAAAAAAATAGAACGAGGAAGAAGATGCTGAGGTGTGAAGCAATGGTTGGTTGGTTTGAATTTCGCGCGAAAGAGGAGCACTAACACTTGTTTTGTTTTATTATATTTATTAGTTATATTATATACAGATAAGCAAAGCAGCATGGTTGGCAAGCGTGTACGTTGGTAATCTCCAGGACCTGGGTTCGAGCCCCAAGTCCTCACCCTTTCCCTATTATTTTTCAATTAACGTTCCTATGCTGCTTCAACACTAAAGCACGCCATGCACCCACGTTATCAAACCGTCCACGCGTCCCATTGCACTCCATCAAAGGCCAGGATCTGAAGACTAGGGTGTGCCTCAGTCAACGCCCATACATGCTAATCAAAAAGTCTACGAGGCCTGAAGCTTATTGGGCTCAAATTGCTAAAGACTTACCTCCCAATTTGGGGACAGACCCCCCTAGGTTTGCAATATTCTTTTCATTATTCTTTTTCATTTATTTGATTCAATTATTGTTTTTTAATTAATTTCCTTAATTTAATTATTTTTCATAAAAACATAAAAAACACAAAATCAGAAAAGACAAAAATTAAATATATTTATTTAATTAGTATTTTTGTAAATAAAGTTCATTAATTAACTTAGTTTTTTAATTTAGGTTTTAACCTTAACTTTTTTAATAAAATCTAAAATTGGTAGAATTAGGGTTTATAATAATTTTTATCCCTTTTTCTTTTCTTTCATAATAATTAAATATTTCCTATTATTTATTTTTGTAATTAAATTGCATGTAAATAATTAGATTAAGTTTAGGTTAAAATTTAATTCTTTCTTAATAAACTAAAAAAACAACTAGAATTAGGGTTAGCATTTCATTTTAATTAATCTTTCTCATAAAAATCTTAAATTATAAAAATACCAAAATAATTTCTTTTTCTTTCATTTAATTAATCATTTAATTTAATTTCATTAAAAAGGGGTCCAACGCCCTCGTTTCTAATTTTATTCCAATTCGCCTATTTATTTCTTTTTCTTGTAAATATTCATGTACCTCTCCCAAAGCCATGTAAATATTTATCTCTCGCACTTTTACTTTACTTTCTTTATTTTCTGTCAAATCGGGTTCTGGAAATTTTGGCGATGTGGACCCGCGCCTTTTGTAATAGTTTAGAATTTTATCTTTCTCGCAATTTTTAACTGTTAACAAATGCATGCAAGAATGAATGGACAAAAAATAAAAACAAACGCGTAGATCACCTATACCATGACAAGATAAAAATAAACGAATCTGACACACAAATCACACACCACCCCTAGGGTACGCCTCACTGTTGCCTTGCCTCGAAAGGTGATCGTCGAGTAGAGGATGTCTTAGTAAGTCCTCATGATCCGGGAACCTGGCATGAGGGTAGCTTCTAAGGTGTCTTCCCATTGCTCTGGTGATCACCACGTCCCTAACCTCGAATTGACCCGAACACCTCCAACGGTGGTGCTACCTACCTCTCAATGGTGGGATGGCACTACTTTAAAGGACATCTACACAGACGAATTCCTTAGGGTAGGTAGACGACTCTTAATACTTGCTCTAAATTTCAAACAAATTCAAAAATACTTTTCACACCGACACCTTTTCAAAAAGCTTTCAAAAGCAATTTTTCAAACACTCTTGAGGACCGATACAAGAGTCGAACTGGAATTTTCAAAGAAACTTTTTAAAACCCACAGTTGAAAAGCAAACAAACCATTTTTTGAAAACACAATGAGCAAGTATCTAAGAGCCCATGGATAACCATGGATAGAAAGGGTGCTAACACCTTCCCTTTCTATAATCTACCTCCCGAACCGAGAGCAATCTCTATAAGGAATTTTTCTGTGCTTTTGTCCTTTCCATTTGGAGAAAATAAAAGACGGTGGCGACTCTTGCTTCCGCGACATTTCGCGAACCAGCGTTAAACAGTCAGTTCCAGCTCCACCGATCACAGAACTGGCGACTCTGCTGGGGACTTAACTTAAAGTGAGGTGTACCTTAGGGTTAGTTCATAACTGTGTTTTCAATTGCTTTCCTTGTTTGCTTTAAATTGTGGGACTGTCTGGGGAGTTCTATAGATCCTAACTCGGATCTGGGGATACATTCTTAGAAAGTAGCAACAAGGTTGTGAGGGAACTGTGCGGGGTATACCGACATGGTTGAAACAGTCTGCTACGTTGATGTGGCACTTTGGTGTGTACCGGTAACCCTTGAGTTCAGTCAAGGAGAGTACGGGGCCTCCGCGTGGTGTCGTGAAGCATCAACAGACCTTAGGAACCTTAATTGAACTATCTTGGCCTCTTTAGGGTAGTGAGATAACTGACTTTGGTGCAGTCCGAGGTTGGTTGATACTCGATACTACACTCAATTAAGGGTTGCTTTCCTGGAATATTTCGGTCGCCAGTTCAGTGGCTAAATCGAAACGATGAACAATGAAAGCAATCCCGTGATGTTGGGACCCTTAGAACCCGGTTACTTTGATAGGACAGGATGAACCCACCAACTTCAAGAGGGTACTACCCAGACCCCATGCTGGCCTTAAACCCTAAGGGCTTGTCTTGTGTGCCTTGTGTGCCTTACATGTTTGTCTTTGTAAATATCTGTGGTGTGTTTAATCATGGCATCATGACATCATCCAGCATCATATGCATTGACTAACCATTTCAGGGGTTCAAATCTTCATCTTTGTTCTTTGTTTTGTAGGACATGGAAACTGTTCGTAGAAAGACAATTCAAGTCAGTCTTGTAAGGGTCCCTCCTCAGCTTAAGGAGCTTATATCCAGGATTCCCGAGAACTCATCATTCAGTGAAAGACATGGAAGTCTCATCAGCTTGGTCAATACCAATATTGAGGAAGATATGATAAAGGTCCTGTTCCAGTTCTTTGACCCTCTGCATCACTGTTTCACCTTCTTGGATTATCAGTTGGTACCTACATTGGAGGAGTTCTCCCGGCTCCTGAAGATCCCTATCCTTGATCAGCTACCCTACAACGGCACAGAAAAGGAACCTAAGCTTGAAGAGATTGCTAAAGCCTTGCACCTGCAGTCATCTGACCTCAAGGGACATTGGGAAGTTAGAAGTGGTATCAAAGGGTTCTTATCCAGGTTTCTATTTGAAAAGGCCCATGAATGTTGGAACTCCCTTGACTTACAAGCTTTTGAAGAAGTTGTGGCCCTCCTTGTCTATGGTTTGGTGTTGTTTCCTAACCCAGATCAGCTTATAGATATCAGTGCTGTCCAGATCTTTATGTCCAGGAATCCTATACCTACGTTGTTGGGGGACATCCTTCACTCATGTTACACTCGAACCATGAGAAAAAGAGGTGTCCTTATGTGTTGCACTCCTCTCCTGGGAAGGTGGTTTATTTCGCACCTTCCACAATCAGTTTTGAAGAACGAGCGGGGTTTGAGATGGTCACAACGGTTGATGACTCTCACACATGCAGATATACATTGGTGCCCTAGGTCCAGAGAAGATGTCACTATCATTGATCGTTGCGGGGAGTACCCTAATGTTCCTTTACTTGGAATCAGAGGAGGTATTACTTACAACCCATGCCTAGCTTGGAGACAGTTTGGTTATGCTCGGAGGGATGGTCCTCATGACATGTTAATTCCTGACATAGTTTTTGACTTCGACAACGATGCACAAGGACTTCGCCAGAGATTTATCAGAGCTTGGAGGATGCCAAGTAGGATAGACAGTAAGACACTGGGGCACAGGAACTCCATCCCGTTGGAACCTTACCTCAAGTGGGTACGCGCCCGCTCCCAGAAGTTGGTGATGCCTTATCCTCATATGCTCCCGGTAATCAAAGAGCCAGTCTTGGAAGGAGAAGTGTCCTACACTATTCAGCACCCTGATATGCCCACATCCTGGGAAGAGATGCAGAAGAGCTGGATCCAGCTTAAGGAAGAACGAAATTCTCTTGAGACCAGTCTACATGCTAGTGAAAAGAAGGTCTTGAAGCTCACCCGCCTGTTGCATGAGGAGAGGAATCTCAACACTTACATAGCTCCAAAGAGGATGCGTAGTATATTTTGGGATTGATTTGCTTTTGTATTATTTTGCCCATGAGGCTTTGATATACTGAACAATTATTTCCTTAATGATAACGTGTGTTCCTTTTTGTCTACAACAAATTTGAACTTTCGAACCCTTGAATGCATTGCATAAACACATATCATTCATCATGTGCATAGCAAGTTTTCCTCTTTTCAGGTTGCTTACAGTTCTTCGCTGTTTATTTCAGCATCATGAATCCTGACTCATCATCAACTAAGATGTCCATCAAGGCTCTTCAGGCGCAGAATGCGCAATTTCAGGAATTAATCATGGGTTTGGCTCAGGGCCAAGAAGAGCTGAAGGCTCTGCTCCTGAAGAAGGAAAAGAAGAAGAAGAGAAGGACTGTTCTGTTTAGCTCGGGCCGAAGGTTTGGCAACACTCTGCAAAATGAAGAGGCTGGTTCTTCCATTGGCAAGGGTACTCCTCAAGCGGAAAAAGGTCCTAGTCCGGTAGTCTCCGACAACGAGACTGATTTTGATGAAGAGCAGTATCCTCCTGCAGAAGACCGCTACAAGCAGTTGGAAGACAGGTTGAATGCTATGGAGATACAACAGGTACCGGGGCTAGATTTCAGAGATTTGGGTTTGTCTACTGGTGTGATCATTCCTCGCAAGTTCAAAGCACCATCTTTCACTAAGTACGACGGGGCGTCTTGTCCCAAGCTACATCTCAGGTCCTATGTTCGGAAGATTCAACCGTACTCAGTGGATAAGAATTTATGGATCCACTTCTTCTAGGAGAGTCTTTCAGGGACTCATCTCGAATGGTTCTATCAACTGGATGGGACCAAGGTTCGTAACTGGGAGGAGTTGGCTACTGCTTTCTATAAGCAGTATCAATATAATGCCGACCTTGCCCCTACACGTACCCAACTCCAGGGTATGTCGTTAGGTTCAAGTGAAGGTTTTAAGGAGTACGCTCAGAAGTGGAGGGATCTGGCTGGCAGGGTGCAGCCTCCGTTGACTGATCGGGAGTTGGTAGACATGTTCTTGGGGACCCTATCTGGGCCATTTTTCAACCATCTTATCGGGAATTCGTCTGCAGGGTTCATTGATCTGATTCTGACGGGAGAGAGAATTTAGGCTGGGTTGAAGACTGGTAAGATTCCGAAGGGTGTATCGTCTAGTTCTGAGAAGAAACCCTTCAAGAAGGAGGCTAGTGCTGTATATGGCTCTAGGAGACCAGAGAAATCTGAGCGCTGCCAATCTGTCAGTGCAGTAATGATTGCCAAGCCTGCTGCCGCTCCTCGGCCAACCAATCCTCAAAGGGATGAAAGACCCCGGAGAGAGTTTACCCGTTTGAGCATGACCTTATTGCAGATCTTGCCACAGTTGCTATCCACCAATCTAGTGACTGTTAGAGAGGCACCCAAAGGTGTGAACACTGCCTCCCCCAAGTACAACCCAAATGCCCGCTGTGCGTACCATTCTGATAGCCCGGGGCATTCCACTGATGACTGTTGGGCATTAAGGAATAAGGTGCAAGACCTTATTGACGCGAAAGAGATACAGTTCGAAATGCCTGAGAGGCCGAATGTGGTTACTGCTCCTATGCCTCAGCATGGGGTAAATGCTGTTGATGAAGAAGTGTACGCTGTTTCTGTGGATGATCTAGCCACTCCCTTAATGACTGTCAAGAAGAACCTACTGGTGGCCGGTTTATTTCCGGGTTGCAGTGAGGGTTGCCTGTTCTGTGCTGTTTCCCTATCTGGTTGTCCCTTGCTGAAGTTAGGCATCCAAAGCCTAATGGATAGCAAGGAGATCCTGTTTAAGAAGTCTGCTGTTCAGTTGGTTCCGGTAGAAGAAGTTTCCGTGGTTACCATCCTCAATAATCCAATCAAGGCTCTCCCGAAAAAGCCTGTTCAAATCATGACTGTTGCACCTGTGGTTATTACTGTTCCGGGGCCTCTCCCCTACGTATCTGATAAAGCTGTCCCCTGGCATTATGGGGCAGATGTGTATGTGAACAGAATCAAACAAGAGTTCAACACTGGCGCCAGTATCTGTGATATCACCGGCCCAACCAAGGTTACCCGCAGTGGCAGGCTCTTCTCGCCTGACATTGCACCGCCCGCTACTCGAAGACCCCTCCTCATAACACCTACAAGTGTACCTGTTCCTGTTGCTGATCAAGTTGTTTCCCCTGCCGCCGAGTCGTCTAATGCTCGGGGCAAAGGGATTGAAGTTGAGCCTGCCCGGATGGAGGCACCAATACCTATAAATGCCGAGGCCTCTCAACAAGAAATGGAGGAGATTCTAAAGATAATAAAAAAGAGTGACTTTAATGTTGTGGAACAGCTGGGGCATACGCCCTCCAAGATCTCCATGCTCTCCTTATTGCTATGCTCCGAGGCCCATGCTAAGGCCTTGATCTCATTTCTCAAGACGGCCCATGTGCCACAGGAGACATCTGCTGTCCAATTCACTGATTGCGTAGCAAATCTGACAGCGGACAACGGCTTGGGTTTCTCAGATGCTGACCTGACTGCGAAGGGAAGAGACCACAATGATGCCCTGCATGTCTCTATCGAATGCAGGGGCACTACTCTGGCATATGTATTGGTAGATACTGGTTCTTCCTTGAATGTTCTACCAAAGAAGGCTTTAGACCGTTTGGATTGTGAAGGCCTGGAATTAAAACCCAGCAATATCGTCGTCAGGGCCTTTGACGGTTCGAAAAGGATGGTTCATGGAGAGGTTGACATTCCTATTCGTGTGGGCTCTCAGGTGTTTGACTCTACTTTTTATGTGATGGATATCCGTCCATCATACTCTTGTCTACTGGGTCGACCTTGGATCCATAAAGTTGGGGCAGTGACCTCTACCTTGCACCAGAAGCTGAAGTACCCCGTCAGAGGGAAGATCGTCACTGTGCAAGGAGAGGAGGAGTACATGGTGAGCCACTTGAATTCTTTCAGATACATTGAGATGGACGGGGAGTTTATTGAAACCCCCTTTCAGCATTTCGAGGAGGTGCTTCCAATTTCAGCAGCAGCAGAAACAGCAGTCGAAGAGAATGTTCCGTTGAAGATGGCTTCCCTGAAGGATGCCCGGGATGTGGTTCAAAAAGGTGACTGTGCTAACTGGGGCAGGCTTCCCGACTTTACACAGAAAGCTGACAAATTTGGACTGGGTTTTACTGCAGAGGGTCAGAAAGCTATGCGGAAGGCGAAGACCAGAAGACCTCCTGTGCTCATTACAAATCCAGGAGTGAATGCTGTTGGGGAGGTCAATGAAGTGGATGAAGCAGAATTCAATAGCTGGATCTACCCGACGACCGAAGGCGGATTGACCAATTGGATTGTCAAAGACCATACTCATGTTACTTTTGTTACGCAGTAATAAACCTCTTTGTTTTGTTATTTGTAATAAACAATAAATAAACTCTATGGCCCGGTGTCTTACCCGAGGCACCGTGGTTTCATTTGTGAGGGCATATAAATTGTCATTTCATATATCATAAATGAAAATCTTGGACGTTTTCTCGCATTGCAAATCTTATGCTCCTTCTCTGTCTTTCTTTCCTTTACATATATTTCAAAGCAGCTGTATTTACACACACACTCACTCATACAGGTTTCAATCCACTCTGGATCTCACTAGTAACGACTCTGCTACCGCCAGTTATGACTTCGAAAATCCGATCAACTTAGTCGAAGACGAAGGTGAAGATGATTGCGAAGTGCCTGGCGAGCTTACAAGACTGTTGCTTCAGGAAGAGAGGGCAATTCAACCACATGAAGAGCCAGTGGAAATAATAAACTTGGGTACTGAAGCAGATAGGAAAGAGGTGAAGATTGGTGCCAACCTAGAGCTCAGCGTGAAGCAACGGTTGACTAAGATGCTACATGATTATATGGAGATCTTTGCCTGGTCCTACGAAGACATGCCCGGGTTGGATACCGATATTGTGGTCCATCACTTGCCTACTAAGGAAGACTGCCCTCCAGTTAAGCAAAAGGTCCGCCGTATGCGTCCAAAAATGTCTGAGAAAATCAAAGCCGAGGTTATGAAACAGTTTGATGCTGGGTTCCTTGCAGTAACTTCTTACCCTCAGTGGGTTGCCAATGTGGTGCCGGTACCAAAGAAGGATGGTAAGGTCAGAATGTGTGTCGACTACAGGGATCTGAACAGGGCCAGCCCCAAAGATGACTTCCCCCTACCTCACATTGATGTCCTTGTTGACAATACAGCTCAACATAAGGTGTTCTCTTTCATGGATGGTTTTTCAGGCTATAATCAGATCAAGATGGCACCTGAAGATATGGAAAAGACTACATTTGTTACTCAGTGGGGCATCTTCTGCTACAAGGTCATGCCTTTTGGACTGAAGAACGCTGGGGCAACCTACCAACGTGCCATGGTTGCTTTATTTCATGACATGATCCATCATGAGATAGAAGTATATGTTGACGACATGATCGCAAGGTCCCAGACTGAGGAAGAGCACCTAGATCATCTGCAGAAGCTGTTTGACCGGTTGAAACTGTACAAGCTGAGATTGAACCCGAACAAATGCACCTTCGGGGTAAGATCTGGAAAGTTGCTAGGCTTCGTGGTAAGTGATAATGGTATTCAAGTGGACCCTGCCAAGGTTAAAGCTATTCAAGAGATGCCAGTTCCTAGGACAAAAAAAGAGGTCAGAGGCTTTTTAGGACGCCTGAATTACATTGCTCGCTTCATCTCACACCTAACTGCTACTTGTGAACCAATCTTCAAGCTGCTGAAGAAAGATCAGGTAGTACGTTGGAATGATGAATGTCAGGCTGCTTTTGACAGAATCAAAGAGTATCTCCAAGAACCACCCATCCTTATGCCACCGGTTGAAAGGAGACCTCTGATACTATATCTGACAGTGCTTGACAACTCAATGGGGTGTGTGCTAGGGCAGCATGACGAGTCTGGCCGAAAAGAGCATGCCATTTATTACCTTAGCAAAAAGTTTACCGACTGTGAGACCCGATACTCACTGCTCGAGAAAACTTGCTGCGCTTTGGTATGGGCTGCTCGCCGGCTGAGGCAGTATATGCTGACTCACACTACCTTGTTGATCTCAAAGATGGATCCTATAAAGTATATATTCGAAAAGCCTGCTCTGTCTGGGAGAATAGCAAGATGGAAAATGATCTTGACAGAATACGACATTCAGTACACAACCCAGAAATCCATCAAGGGAAGTGTATTGGCAGACCACTTGGCACAGCAGGCCGTAGATGACTATCAATCAATGAACTTCGAGTTTCCGGATGAAAGCATCATGATAGTAACTGATTGTGAAGTACCTGGACCGGATGAAGGACCTGAGGAAGGATCCCGATGGTCTATGCACTATGACGGAGCCTCCAATGCTTTGGGTAACGGTATTGGCAATGTAATCATATCTCCTCAAGGCACTCATACTCCACTCACTGCCCGGCTATGTTTCAACTGTACCAACAACATGGCGGAGTATGAGGCGTGCATCATGGGTCTTCAAGCCGCGATCGACCTAAGGATCAAGTTTCTGAGTGTCTTCGGAGATTCCGCTCTCGTGATCAATCAGATCAAAGGAGAGTGGGATACGAAACATCCGAATCTTATCCCTTACAGAGAATGTGTGTTGACCTTGATCCCCCATTTCACGAAGATAACCTTTGAACACTTTCCAAGAGAAGAGAATCAGCTGGCGAACGCGTTAGCTACAATGTCTTCTATGTTCAAAGTTAAATGGGATAATGAGGCTCCCCGGATCATCATCTGGAAACTGGACGAACCGGCATACTGTTGCGATCTCGAGACTGAATTGGTGACTGAGAAGCCTTGGTACCATGAGGTGAAGAGATATCTGGAAGCTCAGGAATACCCTGAGGGTGCCTCTGTCAATGATAAGAAGTTCCTAAGAAGGTTCGCGGCAAAATTCTTCCTTAGCAACGACATCTTGTACAAGCGAAACCATGATTCAACCCTACTGCGTTGTGTGGATAAAACTGAAGCAGAAAGGATCATGGAAGAGCTACATGAAGGGACCTTTGGTACACATTCCAGTGGACATACAATGGCAAAGAAAATCCTTCGGGCAGGGTATTACTGGTCCACAATGGAAGCTGACTGCTACCACCATTCCAGGACATGCCATAAGTGCCAGATTTATGCAGACAAGGTGCATGTTCCTCCAGTTCCTCTGAATGTTCTGACTGTGCCTTGGCCGTTTGCAATGTGGGGCATAGACATGATCGGTGAGATTAAACCTACGACATCTAATGGGAATCGCTTCATCCTAGTGGCAATTGATTATTTTACAAAGTGGGTCGAAGCAGCATCCTATGCTACGGTAACCAAGACTGTTGTGGCACGGTTCATTCGGCATAACCTGATCTGTCGGTACGGCGTCCCAGAAAGAATTATTACAGATAACGGTACCAATCTGAATAACAAGATGATCACTGAGCTCTGCGAGCAGTTCAAGATACAACACCACAATTCTTCTCCTTACAGACCGAAGATGAATGGGGCTGTAGAGGCAGCAAATAAAAATATCAAGAAAATCGTGCAGAAGATGACAGTGACTTATAAAGATTGGCACGAGATGTTACCGTTCGCTCTACATGGGTACCGTACCTCAGCCAGGACGTCAACCGGGGCAACTCCTTTCTCTTTGGTTTATGGTATGGAGGCAGTCTTACCGATCGAAGTGCAAATACCCTCTCTCCGGATAATGAAGGATGCGAATCTGAACGAGGACGATTGGATCCAGACACGACTTGATCAATTAAACCTCATTGATGAAAAGAGACTTGCTACTATCTGTCATGGTCAGACGTATCAGAAACGGATGATCAGGGCATTTAACAAAAAGGTCAGACCACAGGAATATCAAGTTGGGGATCTGGTAATCAAACGAATCATCCTTCCTCAGAGTGATCCAAGGTGCAAATGGACCCCTACGTACGAAGGGCCATTTGTGGTTAAGCATGTGTTCTCAGGAGGAGCAATGATACTAACCAACATGGATGGTGACGAACTCCCTCACCCCGCCAATGCAGACATAGTAAAAAGATACTACGCATGAAAAAAGACCCGCTAGGCTGACATGCCTAGGAAAAAATTAGGGCTTCCCGTCGAACCAAAAGGGTTCGGGCAAAATGAAGGGATGAAATGAAAAAATCTGTACACCCGGCAAGTCGAAAACCTGAAAAGGCGGCTTGGGAAAAAATGGGTATCCCGGTGGACTGAAAACCCGAAAGGGCGGTCCAGGCAAAAGTTAGGGATAAAAGCGTAATACTATGTCTCATTGGATTACTTTGCATCTAGAATCCGGTATCTACATCAAGTTCAGACGACATCGATCAGTCAGCTTCATCTTTGTTAAGGTCATCAAGTGATGAGACGCTCAGAGTTATAAAGGCAATAGCAGAATTGAAACCCAGTGGGATCATTCATTTCACACAGCTGTTTTATTTTCTCTTGTACAAAATTTGTATAAACTCTTTTGCTCGGCGGCGTTCTCTTACTAGGACGTCAGCCTCTTGTACATAAAACGCCTATTTACAAGCCATTCAAAAATCAATACAAATATATTTTTCAGTTAAAAAGTGCCAATTGTTTTTCCTTTTCTGTTTTGTTTTACGAAGAACGTCCAAGGTTCAATTTGTGATATATGCATTGACAATAATTTGCTAACTCATAAATATTTGCATACGAAACAAAGGATTAATTACAGGTAACATTAGAAACAAGGGCAATAAAAGAGTTGTCTAAGTAATCTAATTGTTCTGTCCTCCAAGGTATCAAGGTAGGTTCAGCTAAAGAACACAACCAGGGATCTTAATTCCCCAGAGAGTGAGCCAGCAAGTCAGTACACTCTCCCCGAGTAAAGCTACTATCAAACTCAAGAAAGTTGAGTATCCTCCAGCAGATCTCAACATTCCCCAGCAGCATATATATTCTTAACAAGCATCCCCGACAGTCTTGGTCTAAAGATTGTTCCCCGGCGGTATATCAAACATTCATTGGTGTCGTTTCCCCAGTACAATTCAAGACTTCCCCAAGAGAGTCCAATCTAGTTCCCCAGGAAAGCTGGAACCCATCTCCCCAGCAGTAAGCTTATCCCCAATAGATTCTGGAAGCTTATCCTCACAGGACACGAACGCGTCTCCCGGCTTTATTCAAAGAGTTATTTCCTTACCAGGATATAACTGGGTTATCCTCAGCCAAAAGCCACGGAAAGAGCGTCCTCGACGAAGTCTCCTTATCCCCAACGAAGTCTATCAGCACTTCCAACACAACAAAGGCATCCCCAGCAAGTTACCATCAACTCAACGAAGTATCTCTCGCCCCACAGAGTATCGCTCCCTAGCAAGATCGTTAGAGTACTTTCCTCCCCGCAGAGTTATTCCATTCGCCAAGTTTATTCTCCAACGGAGTCATCTTCTCCTACCGGTATTCTTGCAATTATCATCCCCAGCGGAAGCAAAATCTATTCTCCAACATCAGCCCCGGAGTGACTTCCCGGCACCCGTCAAGGATTTACTTTCCTAGACGAAAAATACATTCATAAACATCGCACTTCCATACATCATTATAGCATGCATAGACACATCATGTCTTACAAATCTCATTTATGTTGAGAACATCATTGCTTGGTCCATATCATGCATTGCATATGACTGACCTTTACCTTTCAGGAAAGATTCAGTTAAATTCTCAATCATATTTCAAGACCTAGACCGGTTCAGTTAAATCGACTCCAAAGATTTCTTATCCAGTCAAAGGCCTTCTCTAGTCCAGTTAAATCGACCCCAAACAGATTGTTCTGATAAAAACCCAGTTGAAGACATTCCAAGACCTAGACCGGTTCAGTTAATCGACTCCAAAGATTTCTTATCCAGTCCAAGGCCTTCTCTAGTCCAGCTAAATCGACCCCAAACAGATTTTTCTGATGAAAACTCAGTAGAAGTTATCCAAGGTTTTCTCAATGATTGCTATTGAGATTGTAATCGCCTGTGGTTCTCTCCCCGATACTGCAGAGATGATAATTCCATCCAAGGTTTTCTCAATTATTGCTATTGAGGGTTTAATCGCCTATGGTTCTCTCCCCGATACTGCGGAGTTGATAATTCCCACCAAGGTTCTCTCAATGTTTGCTGTTGAGGTGGTAATCGCCTATGGTTCTCTCCCCGATACTGCGGAGTTGATAATTCCCACCAAGGTTCTCTCAATGTTTGCTGTTGAGGTGGTAATCGCCTATGGTTCTCTCCCCGATACTGCGGAGATGATAATTCCATCCAAGGTTTTCTCAATGATTGCTATTGAGGTTGTAATCGCCTATGGTTCTCTCCCCGATACTGCGGAGATGATAATTCCATCCAAGGTTTTCCCAATAATTGCTATTGAGGTTGTAATCGCCTATGGTTCTCTCCCCGATCCTGTGGAGGTGGTAATCCCAGGCTTCGCTCAACGATTGCTGTCGAAGTTGAAGTTATCCAAGATTCTCTCAATGTTTGCTGTTGAGGTTGTAGTCACCTAATGGTTCTCTCCCCGATCCTGCGGAGTTGGTAATCCCAAGATTTTCTCAACGATTGCTGTTGAAGTTAAAGTCACCCAAGGTTCTCTCACCGTTCCTATTGAGGTAGTAACCATCCCTGGTTCATTCATCACCGTTTGAAGCTCCAGACCCAGCTCCTGTAACCAGTCAGGACACATCTACACAAAGAATTTGAAAACCAGTTCCTGTAACGGGTCAGGTAATCATTTTTTTCTTTTGCAGGTATGTAAGTTCTCGCTAAGGAAGCTCTTACGCGTTCAACATCCAGATGGCATCTATAAGCCCATCATCCTATCCATCAATCTCTAAATGGCATTTATAAGCCCATTCCCATCATCACACTACTATGTGAGCGCAAATTTCTGGGCACTCTAGTGTTCAATCATCTTCCACCTTCGGATTACGAAAGGCACATCAGCCAATCTACATCCTCAGGTCTAAGAAGATTGAACAGGGGCAACTGTTGTACCCCAAAATTTGCCCTCCCATATTCTTCAAGAATTGCAAAGTCAAAGCTTCAAAATCTCCCCAAGGGTTGCACAGTTCAAGGGCCTCCTAAACAGTCAAAATTAGGGTTTTGGTTCTGATCAAGAAAATGAAGTTTCCAAGGGTCCAATCAAGTTCCACATGCCTACAAATATGGTCAAGCATCCTCATATCAAGTTTCAAGACTTTCAGCACAAAATTGCACAGTCAAAAACCCTAATTGCACTACAGTCAACTGTAGGGGCAAAATGGTCATTTGACAGTCAAAAGTTCAAATTTTTGGTCAACATCTCATTTTGAAGCCACAAACATCATTTGATCAATGCTTGATCATGATTCTCAAAGCTTGGCTCAAAAATCATCAAGATACAAAAGTTTCCATATTTGGACAGTTGAAAAAGTCAACTGTAACTTGACCAAGGCATAACTTTCACATGGATTATCAGAAAAATTCCATCCAAAGCTAATTTTGAAGAGAAAGACATTTCCTACAACTCCTCTTCATACTTCAAGTCCAAGAAATGCTCTCACAAAAAGTTATCAATTTCAACATTATAGGTCATTTTCAAAAGTCAACAAAAAGGGACTTTAAGTCAAAGGCCATAACTTGAGATTGGTAAATCAAAATGACATGGGACCAAAGGCATTGGTTATAGGACTCAAAGACCTTTCCAAAATGTCCAAGAATATGAGCAAAGCTTAAAAATTGAGCAAGTTATGCCTTGTGGAAGTTGGGAAATTTTTGGATATTTTGAAAAGTCAACATTGCTTCAAATGACCTAAAATTGCTAATGGGCCTCTTTTTCTTCCACAATTCATTATCCAAGGCATGTGCATGACCATTTGGCCCAAAGGGAAGTTTTTCTTCATTTTTTATTTATTTATTTGGATTTTTATTATTAATAATTCATTTAATTAATTAAAATACATGAAAAATGTTAAACCTAATGTTTCAAATCTTTTTGTGCATATAATATCTCCAAGATTTCGCGCAAGTGAGATTAGGAAAGAATTGAAGATAATTGGACATGATTTGGTAGCAAACATGCATGAAAAGATTGGAAAATCATGGCTTAAGAATCAAATATTCTTTTCATCAATTCATGGATTTTTTGATCCAATTTCTAACCCTAATCTGATGCCATACATATATTGATCAAAACCTAATGCTAAAAGGACTGGAAGCTGCGCCATAGACAAAGAAAAAAGCTTGCACTTTTACCTAAATTTTTTGAAACTGAAAACAAGGTTCCAAGAGGTTTCAAGCAAAAAGAACCATCTCATCACCTTCATAAGACATCAAGCAACGTGTCTGGATAGGTTTCCACATTCCTAACGCCCAGAATCGGTATAGAGGATTCAAGCTTTTGCACATTTTTTCCATAATCGTATTTTGATATTCAAGCATTTCTATTGCATTTTTTCCATGGATTCATACTAATTGGACTATTTTGGAACTAACCATATGATTTAATTGAATTTTTATGCGCTATATGAAGAATCACCATGAATGATTTTTAGGGTTCTTCAGGTTTCAATTTGGGAACTTTCACATACTGTAAAATTGAGACTCCTGAGTACCACCATTGAAACAAGCGTGCTTGGACGATCTAAACCCAACCCTCGCGCCTAATTTATATGGCCATATGGCCTAATCGTTATTTTTTAGAATGTTACTTTTGGGGACGGTTCAAAACCGTTGCCCATTCTTTCTTTGTTTCAGGAAAAAAATAGAACGAGGAAGAAGATGCTGAGGTGTGAAGCAATGGTTGGTTGGTTTGAATTTCGCGCGAAAGAGGAGCACTAACACTTGTTTTGTTTTATTATATTTATTAGTTATATTATATACAGATAAACAAAGCAGCATGGTTGGCAAGCGTGTACGTTGGTAATCTCCAAGACCTGGGTTCGAGCCCCAGGTCCTCACCCTTTCCCTATTATTTTTCAATTAACGTTCCTATGCAGCTTCAACACTAAAGCACGCCATGCACCCACGTTATCAAACCGTCCACGCGTCCCATTACACTCCATCAAAGGCCAGGATCTGAAGACTAGGGTGTGCCTCAGTCAACGCCCATACATGCTAATCAAAAAGTCTACGAGGCCTGAAGCTTATTGGGCTCAAATTGCTAAAGACTTACCTCCCAATTTGGGGACAGACCCCCCTAGGTTTGCAATATTCTTTTCATTATTCTTTTTCATTTATTTGATTCAATTATTGTTTTTTAATTAATTTCCTTAATTTAATTATTTTTCATAAAAACATAAAAAACACAAAATCAGAAAAAGACAAAAATTAAATATATTTATTTAATTAGTATTTTTGTAAATAAAGTTCATTAATTAACTTAGTTTTTTAATTTAGGTTTTAACCTTAACTTTTTTAATAAAATCTAAAATTGGTAGAATTAGGGTTTATAATAATTTTTATCCCTTTTTCTTTTCTTTCATAATAATTAAATATTTCCTATTATTTATTTTTGTAATTAAATTGCATGTAAATAATTAGATTAAGTTTAGGTTAAAATTTAATTCTTTCTTAATAAACTAAAAAAACAACTAGAATTAGGGTTAGCATTTTATTTTAATTAATCTTTCTCATAAAAATCTTAAAGTATAAAAATACCAAAATAATTTCTTTTTCTTTCATTTAATTAATCATTTAATTTAATTTCATTAAAAAGGGGTCCAACGCCCTCGTTTCTAATTTTATTCCAATTCGCCTATTTATTTATTTTTCTTGTAAATATTCATGTACCTCTCCCAAAGCCATGTAAATATTTATCTCTCGCACTTTTACTTTACTTTCTTTATTTTCTGTCAAATCGGGTTCTGGAAATTTTGGCGATGTGGACCCGCGCCTTTTGTAATAGTTTAGAATTTTATCTTTCTCGCAATTTTTAACTGTTAACAAATGCATGCAAGAATGAATGGACAAAAAATAAAAACAAACGCGTAGATCACCTATACCATGACAAGATAAAAATAAACGAATCTGACACACAAATCACACACCACCCCTAGGGTACGCCTCACTGTTGCCTTGCCTCGAAAGGTGATCGTCGAGTAGAGGATGTCTTAGTAAGTCCTCATGATCCGGGAACCTGGCATGAGGGTAGCTTCTAAGGTGTCTTCCCATTGCTCTGGTGATCACCACGTCCCTAACCTCGAATTGACCCGAACACCTTCAACGGTGGTGCTACCTACCTCTCAATGGTGGGATGGCACTACTTTAAAGGACATCTACACAGACGAATTCCTTAGGGTAGGTAGACGACTCTTAATACTTGCTCTAAATTTCAAACAAATTCAAAAATACTTTTCACACCGACACCTTTTCAAAAAGCTTTCGAAAGCAATTTTTCAAACACTCTTGAGGACCGATACAAGAGTCGAACTGGAATTTTCAAAGAAACTTTTTAAAACCCACAGTTGAAAAGCAAACAAACCATTTTTTGAAAACACAATGAGCAAGTATCTAAGAGCCCATGGATAACCATGGATAGAAAGGGTGCTAACACCTTCCCTTTCTATAATCTACCTCCCGAACCGAGAGCAATCTCTATAAGGAATTTTTCTGTGCTTTTGTCCTTTCCATTTGGAGAAAATAAAAGACGGTGGCGACTCTTGCTTCCGCGACATTTCGCGAACCAGCGTTAAACAGTCAGTTCCAGATCCACCGATCACACACTCCTTTACAAACAAGTTTTCAAAAACACTTCATTACAATCTTGAAGACAGACGCAAGAGTTAAATCGAAGTTTAAAACAAAAACTTTTCAAAACCCACAAGCACAAAGAAAACAATTTTGAAAATGATGAGCAAGTACCTAAGAGCCCGTATATAACTACAGATAGAAAGGGTGCTAATACCTTCCCTTTCTATAAATCTACCCCCCGTACTCAGAAATATCTCGAAAAAGGAATTTTTCTGTGCTTTTTTCCTTTCCTTGTTGGATAAAATAAAAGTCGGTGGCGACTCTTACTTACCGCGATATTTTGCAAAAACAAATGCAAAACACAAACCAGCATTCCAAAAACAGTCAGTTCTTTCCACCATATCACAGAACTGGCGACTCTGCTGGGGATTTAATAAGTGGGGTGTACCTTAGAAATAGTTCATCATATTGTTTTCTATTGTTTGATTTGTATGCTTTATCTCTGTGGGTTTGAATCAGAGTTACTATAGATCCTAACCCGGATCTGGGGATACCTTATAGGTAAGTAGCAATAGACTGTGAGGGAACTGTACGGCGTAGACCAATACGGTTGAAGCAGTAGCTACGTTGGTGTGGAACTTTAGTTTGTACCGATATCCCTTGTGGAGGAACAAGGAGAATATGGGGCTGCTAAGGGGTCATTAAGCACCAACTGACCTTAGAACCTATAATTGACCAACTTGGCCATAGAAAAGCAGTTGTATGCTACACTCATTGAAACCAAACTCTCGCGATGATTCTGGCCGCAAGAAAAGGTTGCTAAACTGGAATTATGACCGATCGAAGGTGGTCAGTGATATTGAGATCCTCTAGAACCCGGTTACTATTACTAGGACAGGTTGAACCAACTAAACTGAAAGAGGGTAATACCTAAGCTCCATGCCAGCCTGAAATCTAAGGGCTACTGTGTGACTTGTTTGCCCTTACCATGTTTGCTATCTGTGAATACTTGTGGTGTGTTCTTATCATGACATCATGCATCATGACATCATGCATCATGACATCGCATGCATATTTCATTAGACTAACCCATTTCAAAGACCGAGGAGATTCATCTTTGTTGTGTTTTGCAGATCATGGCATCTATGCGCAGAAATACTATTCGCATCAGCTTCGTACAAATATCTGCTCAACTTAGAGAGTTGGTTTCTAAAGTTATAGATACTTCTTCCTTTGTCAGAAGACATGGTCACCTCCTTGGTTTGGTCACTTATAAGATGGATGAGCAGATGATAAGTGTCTTGTTCCAGTTCTTCGACCCGTTGCACCATTGCTTCACCTTCCCAGACTATCAGTTGGTCCCTACTTTGGAAGAGTTCTCTGATCTACTTGGCATTTCTATTCTATAGCAGACACCATTTACAGGTTGGGAGATAGCTCTTAGGCCAGAGGATGTTGCTACAGCCCTACATCTGACAAAGGCTGATGTACTGTCTAATTGGGAGACTCGGAGTGGAGTAAGAGGCTTCCTGGCTAAGTCTTGATTGATCAGGCTCAACAATTTTGGGACAGTTTGAACTTTCAAGCATTCGAAGATATCCTGGCACTCCTCATATATGGCTTGGTTCTGTTTCCTAATTCAGATTATTTCGTCGACGTGAACGCAGTGAAGATCTTCATGTCCCGTAATCCAGTGCCCACTCTCTTAGGTGACATTCTACACGCTCTTTACGCCCGTACTGCTCGGAAAAGGGGAACCCTTATGTGTTGTGCACCATTGCTGGCGAGGTGGTTTATTTCTCACCTCCCCAAATCAGTTTTGAAGAACAAGGAAGGTATGGGTTGGGCCTACAGAATTATGTCCCTTGCTCATACGGACATGATCTGGAGCACTAAAGACATGGAAGAAGTAGGTGTTATTGACCGGTGCAGAGAATACTCCAATGTTCCATTGCTGGCAATTAGAAGAGGGATCACCTATAATCCTTGTATGACCTTACGACAGTTTGGGCGAGCTCGAAAGGACGATCCTCATGAGTTGCTGATTCCGAGCATTGTCTTTAACTTCCAAGGGGATGTTGAGGGACATCGCCGCAGGTTCATACGAGCTTGGAATAGGGTTAACAGGTCTGATCCACATAAGATGGGATTGAATACTTCTCTTCCGATGGAACCGTATCTCCGGTGGGTTCGAGCCCGCGTTCAAAAGCTGGGGATGCCGTACGAAGCTGTCTTACCGGTAATTGTTGAGAGTGCTGATGAAGAAGGGGTTCCTCATACTGTCCTCCATCCATACATGCCTACTGACATTGAGGAATTAAAGAGGTCTTGGATCCAGTTGAGAGAAGAACGGGATACTTACAGAGAAAAGTATCATGAGCAGGAGCGGAAGATCCTAAAGCTTACAAGGCAGCTGGAGAATGAGAAGGTTCTCAATGACTATGTCAGCACAAGAGGAAAACGACCATGGGAGCGCTGATGTCTTTTGCTATTTCTAGTTTTGATTTACTTTTCAGTTTTTCTCTTTGTAACGCCTTAAAGGCATTTTTCAAACATTGTTTCAAGTTTTTAATCTAATAAAAGTGTGTTTCATTTTGGTTTACGAATTTGAATCTCCCGACGTCTTTGAAATCATGTCATACGCATTTCATTCTCATACACCTCATCGCAGGTACCCTTACATATCTCTTACCTTCTTCGTTGTTTATTTTAGCATCATGTCTGCTGAAACATCCACTGATTAAGCTATTAAGGCTCTTCAAGCTCAAAATGCTCAGTTTCAGGAAATGTTCATGAACCTGGCCAAGGGGCAGAAAGATCTGAAGACTCTCATCTTAAAGGATAAGAAGAAGAAGAAGAAGAAGACGGTCCTCCTGAATATGGGTCACAGGTTTGGGAACAGGTTACGAGAGGAAGTTGATTTGTCTCACTCATATGGAGGGGGAGAGAATCAGGAAGAAAGGAGGGCTCCTAGCCCTGTGGTTTCTGACAATGAGACTGACTTTGATGAAGACCAGTATCCTCTTGCCGAGGATAGGTATAAGCAACTCAAAGACCAGTTAAGCGCAATGGAGATCCTGAATATACCTGGATTGGATTTCGAAGATTTGGGTCTGGCATCTGGGGTGGTGATTCCCCACAAGTTTAAAGCGCCTATCTTTGCTAAGTACGACGGGGTCTCCTGCCCAAAGTTACACCTCCGTTCGTATGTTGGAAAGATTCAACCATATACCGCTGACAGGAACCTATGGATTCATTTCTTTCAAGATAGTCTTTCAGAGACTCAACTTGAATGGTTCTATCAACTAGAAGGAGCTAACGTCCGTAATTGGGAGGACCTTGCTGCTGCTTTTTACAAGCAGTACCAATATAATACCGACCTTGCTCCCACGCGTACCCAACTTCAGGGTATGTCTATGGGTGCGAGCGAAGGTTTTAAAGATTACGCTCAAAAGTGGAGAGACCTTGCTAGTAGAGTCCAACCCCCTCTGGATGACAGGGAGTTAGGGGATATGTTTCTGGGGACCTTGTCTGGCCCGTATTTCAACCATTTGATCGGAAGTTCATCGTCAGGTTTTACTGAGTTAATTATGAATGGGGAGAGGGTTGAAGCCGGTATCAAGAGCGGCAAAATACAGAAGTGTGCTTCGTCAAGTACCGAGAAGAAACCTTTCAAGAAGGAGTCCAATGCAGTTTACAGCTCAAGGAGCCAAAATCGACCTGAGCGCCGCCAAGCAGTTAATGCGGTAGTTATTTCAAGACCAACTATTGCCCCACAACGCAACACTCAGCAAAGGGCAGAGAGGCCTCAGAGACAGTTTACTCGGCTCAACATGACTTTATCTCAAATTCTTCCGCAATTGTTGAAGACCAATTTGGTGACTCCGAGGGAAGCTCCAAAGGATCCCAACACCACATCACCACTGTATAACCCAAACGTTCGCTGTGCTTATCACTCTGATAGCCTGGGGCATGATACCAATAATTGTTGGGCTTTGAAGAATAAAGTGCAGGATTTGATTGACGCTAAGGAGATTGAGTTCGAAGCGTCGGAAAAGCCTAATATTATGAATGCGCCTATGCCCAAGCATGGAGTGAATGCTGTAGATGATGACTCATTTGTGACTTCCGTAAAAGACATTGCTACTCCATTGATGACTGTGAAGAAGAACCTTCTGTTAGCCGGTTTATTTCCGGGCTGTGGTGAAGGTTGCCATTTGTGTTCCGTCCTACCTACTAGTTGCCATCTTTTGAAGTTAGGTGTCCAACGCCTGATGGATAATAAAGAAATCTTGTTCGAGAAAACTTTTGTTCCTTTGGTTCCTGTTGAAGAAGTTTCCATAATCACCATTTTCGCCAATTCTTCCAAGGCTTCCTCGAGAAAGCCTGTTCGAATTACACCTGTTCTGAGAATCACTCCATTGATCATTACTGTTCCTGGACCTCTCCCCTATACGTCGGATAAGGCTGCCCCATGGCACTTTGGGGCTGATGTGTATTATCACGGGGTTAAACAAGACTTAAAGTATGAAGAGGATGATACTAATGTCAGCAATATTGTTGGATCTAGTAAAGTCACCCGAAGCGGAAGACTTTTCTCCCCTGAGATCTCTCCACCAATTGTTCAGAAGCCTGTTGTTATTACACCTGCCAGTACATCTTCTACTGTCCCTGTTCATGTTCCAATCCTCACCCCTGTCGCCGAGTCATCTAACACTCGGGGCAAAGGGATCACCGGTGAGCCTGCCCAGACGGAGGCACCGAGGAAGATTAATGTTGAAGCCTCTAGACAGGAGATAGAGGAAATTTTAAAGATCATCAAGAAAAGCGACTACAATGTAGTCGAACAGCTGGGGCAAACCCCATCGAAGATCTCTATGTTGTCTTTATTGCTATGCTCAGAGGCCCATGCTAAGGCTCTGATTGCTTTCTTGAAAACTGCACATGTGCCGCAGGAGACATCTGCTGACCAGTTCAAAGACTGTGTGGCTAGTTTGACGGCAGATAACGGGTTAGGTTTCTCCGATGCAGATTTGACTGCTAAGGGGAAGAATCACAATGACGCTCTGCATGTCTCCATTGAGTGCAGGTTCACTACTCTAGCTCACGTGTTGGTGGATACTGGGTCCTCGTTGGATGTTTTACCCAAGAAAGCGTTAGACCGGTTAGACTGTGAAAGGTTGGTGCTGAAGCCGAGTAACATTGTGGTTAGGGCCTTTGACGGGTCCAAGAGGATGGTACATGGAGAAGTGGATATTCCAGTTAAGGTTGGTTCTCAGATTTTCGCGTCTACATTCTATGTGATGGACATTCGACCATCTTATTCTTGTTTGCTGGGTCGCCCGTGGATCCATAAAGTTGGGGCAGTAACTTCTACGCTCCACCAGATGCTGAAATACCCGGTGAAGGGGAAAATTGTTACGGTATGAGGAGAAGAGGAGTACATGGTGAGCCACCTCAACTCTTTCCGGTATATGGAGATGGACGGGGAGTTCATTGAAACCCCGTGTCAACATTTTGAAGAAGTTCCCCAGACGCTGACGTCAACTGAAATTGTTACTGAAGATCCTCCAATGAAGATGGCTTCCCTAAAAGATGCCCGGGCTGTTATTGAGAAAGGTGGGTGTGCGAATTGGGGCCAACTCCCTGACTTTGCACATAAGACTGACAAGTTTGGTTTGGGTTTTACTGTAGAAGCTCAAAGGGCTGTTCGGCGTGCGCGGATTGGAAGACCTCCCCTGTGTATTACTAATCCTGAAGTGAATATGATTGAAGACGATGATGAAGAGTTTGAGTTTGACAACTGGATTTACCCGACTACCGACGGCGGATTAAGCAATTGGACGGTAAAGGACTTCGTGCCAATTTATTTTATCACACAGTAATAGACTTTTGTTTTAGAATTGTAATAGACAATTTTAAACTTTACGGCCCGGTGCCTTACCCGAGACACCGTGGCTTTGTTTGAGGGCTTTATATGTGTCATTTCCATATATCATTAATAAAAGCATTGGACGTTTTCTTGCATTACAAATTTTGCGCTCCTTGTTTTTCTTTTCTATCTTGCAAAACATCTATTTTACACACACTCACATATACAGGTCTACATCCACTCTGGATCCCAATGACAACGACTCTGCTACTGCCAATTATGACTTCGAAAGTCCGATCAACCAAGCCGAGGACGAAGGTGAGGATGATTGCGAAGTTCCTGGTGAACTTGCTAGACTATTACTTCAGGAAGAGAGGGCTATACAGCCGTATGAAGAGCCAGTGGAAACAGTAAATCTGGGTACAGAGGTAGACAAGAAAGAGGTCAAGATCGGTGCAAATCTGGAATCTAGTGTTAAGCAACGGTTGATTCAGATGCTGCGTGACTATGTTGAGATCTTTGCCTGGTCTTATAAAGATATGCCTGGATTGGATACTGATATCATGGTTCACCGATTGCCTGCTGTTGTACCCCAAAATTTGCCCTCCTCTCTTTTTCAAGAAATCACAGCTTCGGGCTTTTCCTGATTTTTCAGATTGGCTCAAGAATCGGTCAAACAGAATTTTCTTATCAGTCACACAAAATTAGGGTTTCCATTGACTTTTGAATCAAGTCAAACAAATTATCAGGGTTTTTATTAATTTGGTTAAGTTTGGCTCAGGGTTTGATCAAGCAGACGCTTCTTTGACATTAAATCAAGAATTAGGGTTTGCACGTGCATTTTTAGAAGAATTTGAATCCACAGTGTTTTAATGGGCTGTTACACTGCTTTGACGTTTGCTCAAAGGTCTGAACATCTGGGATAGAAGCTGAGGCTTCTGGTTGAAATTTGCAGTGTTTGGTTTAATCAGTAAAAGGAAAGGCATATGGAAATTTGTTTGATTAACTGTGCAATGCTGGGACGCCAGGTTTATTATTGATTAATGCGAAGTTGCAAAACTACAGTGTTTATTATTTATTTTATCTAAGTTAGAATAATTGGGATTTACTTCCAGTTATTTTAATTCAAGAAAACTTAAATAATTAAATAAACAGTGAAATAAAAGAGATATCTGACAAAAAGACTTTTATTTATTTTTAATTATTGGTACAAGTGTTATTTAAATACAAGTAATTTTTACAAGTATTTATAATAATATTTATTACAATGATTAAAAGTAAAATAAAATTACATCCTAAAGTTTCCTAAGTCTTCATCTTCTACTGATGCTCCCCATTGCCCAACTGATATTTACCTGCAAAAAGAGAAGAAAGAAGTCAACACAGATGAATTTAAAAAGGGCAGACAGTTAATCATAAAAAACTCATCATTAAAAGTGATTGGCCGGAATCAGTTTGTTCGCCCTCTCTGCAAATCGCAAGAAAACTCTTGGTTCACAAAGAGGGAAAGAAAATAATGTTGCAAGCATATGAATATGTACAAGGCTGCATAATTCCAAAACAAGTTGCAAAGTTCAAATTGAATAAACAGGCTACATGAAAAGGGACAAGCTACTGCATATGTCAAAACAAGTTGCAAAGTCAAGCTGAAACCAACAAGTTGCAAAGTTCAAATTGAACAAACAAGCAAAGCTGTCAACTAAACTGAATTGCACTATCACACAAAGCAAAACTAAGTCAAAATGGCCAACTAAGTCACAAGTTCAAGAACTGTCATAAAGCTGTCAACAAGTACACCAAATGCAGAAAATCTGAAGAAAGAAGATATGCAGAGCAAAACTAACAATGCAAGCAACATATTCAAAAATTGCCATCATTTTCCAGGCCATCACTTTTTCAGAAAAAAGGACAGATAAGCAATAAACATTGCTTTTTCTGATAGAGAGAGAAAAGAGAGAGAGAAGTAGAGGCTTACAGGCAGGCTTAGATAAAAAAGAGAACAAAATCAGAACACTGTAAAAAGGAGGCAGAACAACACACCATAAAAAGATCACATAGAGGAGATATACCACAAGCCTCAAACTACCAGCCTGTAACTAAAAAAAAAAAAGCTCTCAAAACCTGCTAAGCTTCAACCTGCATAACCAGCTTGGAAGCCTCACAAAACCATACAAACATACCAGCCTGTATCAGTAAACAAAACTGCATATACCCCAAACCCGTTTCAAACATACAAGCTTTTCAAAAACTGTGTTAAGAACACAAGCCTCAAAACACAAACCTGTTTTCAAACTCATACCAAAAACCTGCATACCAACCTGCTTGCCTCAAGTATTCAAGCCAAGCATAAGCCCTGAAGCTTGCTCTAACTATCCGAAGCCTGCACAAACTTCAAACTACCAGAAGCCTGCTTCAAAACAACCAGAAAAAACCACAAAACTACAGCATTCAAGCAAGCCTTTCAAAGCCTAAGCTCCAAACTTACAAACTGATACAAGCCTTAAAGCCTGTATATTTTCAAAAGCTTCAAACTGTTTCAACCTGCTAAAAAAACCAGATACAAACCCAAGCCTGTAAACATCAAGCCTGAAGCCTAAACCTCAAGCCTGTAACTTGCAAGCCTGCCTCTAGCCCTGTCAAAAACAAATCTTTATCCAAAATCCAAAAGTCCAAATATCAAGCAAATCCCAAGCGCCCTCAGAATCACGTTCATCACAGGGTCAAACAAATAAGCATATCAAAAGCATCTCAAATTCAACATTATCATCATCATTGATAAAAAGCCAACACATAATCAAAGCCAAAAGAGAGAGGAAAATCAAATTTCAGAGTTATCATCATCAAACTCAGAAGCGACAAACCAATCCAAACTCTCAGAACTGAGTTCATCGTCGAGTAAAAAAGCCAGAAGTATAAGCAATCAGAAGCAAGCGTTCAGATAGGAAAGGAGTTTCAGAAGAAGGAGCCTTAGGGTTTTCAGAGAAGCAATGCTCATCATAAAACTATCTAACAAAAGCAAGATACAAATACCAGGGAGTCAGTAAGCTAGCATCATACTCCCTCGCCTTGGCCTTCGGGGACGCCTCCTGTCTGTTTCTCCGCCTCTTCTCCAAAAGCCCACAAAGGTAGTATTTTTCCCTTTTCTTTTTCTGTTTCGCACCTCACACCACACGAATATCAAAGGTCAGGACATGAAAAAGACAAGATATGCAAGATAAGAACGAAAAAACCCTAAAAATGCGTTAAGACCGAAATTAATACCTTTTTTCATCATTGCCTGAATGACCATGAAGAAGAGGAGGATGGAGGTTGCGTCCGGAGGCTGAGGCGAGTGGTTCATTCAGAGGCTTGGCTCAAGACGGATGAAGAGAACGACGACGAAGAAGAAGATGAGAGTGCCGCTCCAACGCTGTAAACCCTCGTTCTGGACAAAGCAAAACAAACCCTAGAACAAATTGCCAAACGCATGCATTTTGGGCCTGTCCCCAACAGAAACCCTTAGGCCCAACCTTCTGGCGCCTTACACCCCCCTTCCTTTTTCTTACCCTTTTTTTGTTTTGGTTATTTTGTTTTCCTGGGCCAAGAACCTCTTCTAAGGCCCATATAGCTTTTTATATTTTTTAAATCAACACTTTTTAAATTTTTATAACCTAATTCCTTTTTTGTTGTTAAGTAATATGTTAAGTTTTTTTTTTATGTAAAAATATTACTAATACTTTTTATTACAATTTAAAATACATAAATATAGGTTATTAGGTTTAAATAATTTTCTTGTATATAAAACATTAAAAGATACATAAATAATTAGTTTGTTTTGAGTTAAATACTTTTTCTTTAAAACCCTTTTGTTTATATAACATTAACTAAAATGTATAAATGTTAGTTCTCTCTAAACTTAAAACATTTTTCTTTTCTTTTCACTAAAACATTTGTTTATACATAATCAACAAAAACCCAAAGATAAATAAAATACTTAATAATATATTAGGTTAACATTTTTTATCACTTGTAAATAATCACATACACTTTCACAAATACTTTTGATACATTGCTTTTATTCTTATACATTGCTACATTTTACATTGAGAATGCGATTCGATTTGGTTGTAAATATTATTTGGACACTACTATCCTGATAAGTCTCATCCCCATTTGTAAAAATTTGTACCCCCATCCCCGGATACTTATTTGTAATAGCTTAGACTTTAAATTCCCGCAATTTATCTCTTTCTATATACTGTATAGTAATTAGGGTTTGTATGCGAAGATTCAAAATCAACCGCTAGATAACCTAATACAAGACAAATGCATGACAATCAATACACAATTCACACTTGCACCCCTAGGGTAATCCCGCTTGTTGCCTTCAAAAATAGGCCATGTTTGCATGTCAAGTACTTTGGCAAAACAAAAACAAATCAAAATGATCATAGCCCCTCGATGACGCTTTCGAAGTTGCCTAAACAAAATGATCATAGTCCCTCAAGAAAATTGCCAAAGACACTTGACACTATTGCTTTCATGGTCTAAACGATGACCCGCGCCCGTCCCGTTAACATCTTAACACAAGGTTGTTCACCAAATACAATGGTGAAACAACACTGTTAAAAGGGTTAAAACATGAGAAAAATATTTGAGTAAATTTAGGGGTAGACAACTCTTAGTTACTTGATAAAACTTGCAAAAAACACTTGCCTATTTTCAAAACACACTCCACAACACAACTTTCAAAAACAACTTTCAAAAACTTTGAAACATCTTTTCAAAAAGACAAACACCTTTGTAAAACATTCGAGTAAAGAATTGTTACAACGGTTGCCTAGACAAGGCATCTTTTTCAAAACATTTTCAAAACCACACACAAACACCATTTCAAGCAATTGAAAATCAAGGCAAGTGATCTAAAACAAATAACTAAGAGCCCATGGATAACCATGGATGAAAAGGGTGCTAATACCTTCCCTTTTCATAATCTACCCCCCGAACCCACGAAAACATCTCAAAGGTTTTTCCTGTGCTTTTTAACCTTTCCTTTAGAATAAAATAAAAAATCGGTGGCGACTCTTGCTAAACCGAACAAGTGCGAATACAAACGCAAAACCTCAAGTCAGTTCTCCCACCGTATCACAGAACTGGCGACTCTGCTGGGGATTGTATTTAAAAGTGGGGTTACCTTAGGGTTTTAGATCACCCATACATACTTGCTTTGATTGCTTTGATTGCTTTACTTTTTGGGTCCTTGTTTGGGTTTGTTTTAAATCCTACACCCGGATTTGGGGGCACCTTTTTAGCTAAATATCAATAAAACTGTGAGGGAACTGTGCGGGGTATACCGACATGGTTAAAGCAGTAAGCTATGTTAGTGTGACATATTTGTGAGTACCGGTAACCCTTGAGTTCAATCAAGGAGAGTACGGGGCCGCTGAGTGATGTCATGAAGCACTAACGAACTCTTAGAACCTTACTTGACCATCTTAGCCTTTTTAAGGGTAGTGAGATGACTGACTTTGGTGCAGTCTGAAGTTGGTAGATACTCGACACTACACTCATTGAGGGTTATTTTCTTGGAATATTTTGGTCGCCAGTTAAGTGGCTAAACCAAAACAATGAACACAGAAAACAATCCAGTGATATTGAGCTCCTTAGAACCCGGTTTCTATTTTAGGACAGGATGAGCCAACTAACTTCAAGAGGGTACTTACCTACAAACCCCATGCAAGCCTAAACATAAGGACTTGTTTGCTTTGTGTGAATATGATTGCCTGTATATACACTTACTTGCTTTTGCATACATGTACATAACATCATAACATCATACCATAGCATTTTCAATAACTATTTCAAGGATCTCGAGGGTCTTTTGATGCAGGGTTACGTTGAACCAGACGTCTACCAAAGGGCGAGAGGATTCTCCTCTAAACAAATGCCATCAAAGATCAAGTGCAACAACTTGAATCAGGGGCTATGACCCACTTGACATAGTGAGCTTGATTCTCGTGGAAAGACATCCACAAGTGCAAAGTTCTCCAATCAAAGATCGAAGTTCAACCTCTAACATTCTCTTGTGTTTACCCCAAGAGATCCTTGAAAACATTGCATACATATATCATACATATCATTGCATAACAGGTTTCTCCCATACAGGTCTCCTTATCTTCCTACTGTTTATTTCAGTAAGATGGATATGGAACAAACGGTGAAAGACCTGCAAGCTCAAAACGCTCAATTCCAACAAATGCTTCTGAGTATGGGTAAAGGGCAAGAGGATCTGAAAGCTCTCCTTCTCAAAGACAAGAAGAAAAAGTCCAAGAAGGCAACGGGCATCCTGAAGAGAAGACCTAAAACCCTAGATCTTTCAACTCCACCCAGCATAGGGGTTAGTCTTGAAGAAGACCACAATTTGGAGATTGTTGAAGCTGACTACTCCGAGGAACAATATCCTCTCGCTAATGACAAGTACAAACAGTTGGAGGATCGCCTCAATGCTATGGAGGTTCAACAAATACCTGGCTTGGATTTAGGAGACATGGGTTTAGTTTTTGGATTGGTCATCCCTCCAAAGTTCAAAGTCCCTACCTTGGCCCTATATGATGGAGTCTCTTGCCCTAAGATGCACCTGAAGTCTTATGTCCGCAAGATTCAACCATACACAACTGATCCAAAGCTTTGGATCCATTTCTTCCAAGAAAGCCTGGTAGGGGATCAACTCGAGTGGTTCTATCAATTGGAGAGTTCTCGCATCCACACCTGGGAAGATCTAGTTATGGCTTTTTACAAACAGTATCAGTACAATGCTGATCTTGCACCAACTCGTGTGCAATTGCAGAACATGACCATAGGTTCCAACGAGAGCTTCAAAGGATACGCTCAAAAGTGGAGAGATCTGGCTGGTAGGGTGCAACCCCCTTTAACTGACAGAGAGTTGATTGACATCTTCATGGCAACTTTGACTGGGCCTTTCTTCAATCACTTAATTGGAAGCTCCTCAGCCGGGTTCACCGAGCTAATACTGACCGGCGAAAGGGTCGAAGCTGGCATCAAAAGTGGAAAGATCCAAGGAGCTACACCCTCGGATACTCAGATAATTCCCTACAACGGAAAGAAAGAGTCTAATGCTGCGAACAGTCAAAAGGGTCACCATGACCAACACGTAGGAGCAATCTTGATCTCTAATCCTACGCCTGCTCAACAAAGACAGGGGCATCAGCGTAAGGAGGTCGCACCTAAAAGACAGTTCACCAACATCAACATGCCGCTGTCTCAAGCACTGCAACACTTGCTGAAGATGAATCTGATTACATTTAGGGCTCCCCTCCGGAACCCAAATACTTCTACTCCTACCTATCATCCCAATGAAAGGTGCGCATACCACTCCGACAGTCAGGGACATGACACAAACAACTGTTGGCCTCTGAAGAACAAGATCCAAGACATGATTGATGTTAAGGAGATCGATTTTGACCCTCCGGAGACTCTAGCATGATCACTCCTCCTATGCCAAATCATTGAGAATGTCTTTGTTTCATTTGAATTTTCAAAGTTGTAATTTCTTTTGTTATTCAAACAATTATCTATTAATGTCAAACTTTGTTTCATTAATGCATTTCATATGTTTGTCTTGAATTCATCCATTCGTTTTCACTATTCTTATGCTTTCTTTATGATATTTAACTCTTGATAAAAAGCTGCAAGCCTTTAGAGGGAGGATGACGAAACAATACCATAATCTCATACAGTATGCTTTTGAACAGACCTTGCTGATGATGTACAAGCATTTCTTTCAATTCCCAAACACTGGAGTTATAAGGAAGATAATCCCTAGTCAACCCCTTCGAGCCAAAGAAGTAGGAGTTTTCTGTTCTAAACAAATTGAAACCTTTGATTTAAACCTGGGGCAGGGTAGTCTCTCAGTTAATTCAAAAAAAAAAGATGCGCATTGAAGTCGCAAACTCTCAGTTCATAATACAACGAACGACATCAAAAAAAAAAGAAGAAGAAAAGCATTCCTCTGGAATCAAAAGACAGTGATGGTTCCTTATCTCATAGGCAGTCATTACCTCTCAAAAGAGAAAAGCCCACTAAGCCAAAACCTATAAAGGAGGCTTAAGAAAGCTGGGGCATCCCGCTGACTGTAATCTCGAAAACAGGAACAATCAGACAAAAGTTAGGGATAACAAATCAAAAGAACAAGGTCATTACAAATCCTCAAACAACATGAAAAATGTTGCAAAAATGACTGCCCTCCATAAAATTCAATTGGTGTGAACCATCACCAAAAAGTCGTTCCAAATTCGAATAGAGTTCGACGCACAATTAACTGAGTCTAGGATTGAAGGACATCACGAAGAGCGGGTGGGTACAAATATACTTTGAGTCTTTATCCTTTTTTTCTTAAACCGTGAACCAAGCCACGTTACAACCCTTCAAAAGTCATAATTGAAGCATGGGTTAGTTCGAAAGCATACTGTTACAAAAGGTATCCTGACTCCTGTAAGGCTTTGCTCTAAATCTTGTGTTGAATTTGTCTTATAAAAAGTTTTCTGCTAAAAAACGCATTTTTTCAAAACTTCAAGACAGATGTAAACTTTGCATTACTTGAATATCACTGTTTGCATTTGGATATTTGTTTGACAGCGGAGAAATTCACACAATGAATATCCGATGAACGAAAGCTCTCTCAGCGAACAAAATCAGTTCAAAAAGGATGACACTTCCTATCAACAAGGGGCATGACATATCACTATCCAGTTAACCTGGGGCAGTCCAGTCAAGATTTCAACAAAATCTTTCAAAGCTCAATTAACCTGGGGCAGTCCAGTCAAGGTTTCAACAGATCTTTCAAAGTTCAGTTAACCTGGGGCAGTCCAGTCAAGATTTCAACAAAATCTTTCAAAGTTCAGTTAACCTGGGGCAGTCCAGTCAAGATTTCAACAAATCTCTCAAAAGTTCATTCAACTTGGGGCAAGTCTCCTTCATCATCACTTGGGGAATTCAAATGTCAAAATCAAGGTCGTTCAAATTCCTTCATCACCTGCTGGAAGTTACGATCAACATCACAAATTCCTTCATCACCTGCTGGAAGTTACAACCACCAACAGAATAACGGACAATTGAAGCTCCTAAAAATCTGACCCTCAAGAATGAAGACTCTCATCCTTAAAACCTCAGAAGATTGGTATACTCCCAGTTTCTGACCGTTAACAGAATGAATATTCTCATCACCTCAGAAGATTGGTATACTCCCAATTTCTGACCCTTAACAAAATCAAGATCAACATATTCCGGATTCCCTTCTAGAGATAGTTCAGATGTGACCCAGATTTGGCGACATTCCGAAACTTATTCCAGATTTCCTTCTAGAGATAGTTCAGATGTGACCCAGATTTGGCGACATTCCGAAACTTATTCCAGATTTCCTTCTAGAGATAGTTCAGATGTGACCCAGATTTGGCGACATTCCGATACTTATTCCAGACTTCCTTCTAGAGATAGTTCAGATGTGACCCAGATTTGGCGACATTCCGATACTTATTCCAGACTTCCTTCTAGAGATAATTCAGATGTGACCCAGATTTGGCGATATTCCGAAACTTATTCCAGATTTCCTTCTAGAGATAGTTCAGATGTGACCCAGATTTGGCGACATTCCGAAACTTATTCCAGATTTCCTTCTAGAGATAGTTCAGATGTGACCCAGATTTGGCGACATTCCGATACTTATTTCGGATTCCCTTCTAGAGATAGTTCAGATGTGACCCAGATTTGGCGACATTCCGAAACTTATTCCAGATTTCCTTCTAGAGATAGTTCAGATGTGACCCAGATTTGGCGACATTCCGAAACTTATTCCAGATTTCCTTCTAGAGATAGTTCAGATGTGACCCAGATTTGGCGATATTCCGATACTTATTCCAGACTTCCTTCTAGAGATAGTTCAGATGTGACCCAGATATGGCGACATTCCGATACTTATTCCAGATTTCCTTCTAGAGATAGTTCAGATGTGACCCAGATTTGGCGACATTTTGATACTTATCCCAGATCAATACCTGCAGCAATCAAAAGATTCTTGCAATCCCCAGCGGAGCTAAAACTTCCAACTATCAATCCCCAAGCAGAATGAAGACTCTCATTCTCGGTTCCTCACAGGATATTCAGATATTCCCCAGTAAAGATCTCCTCAAGACAGGAATCCCCAGTAGATTGGCATACAACCCAAGCTTCTGATTCCCCAACGGTGGTCCCAGGACTTCTCATTTTCAACGATCAAAAGATTCTTGCAATCCCCTGCAGCAGTCAAGGATTCACTTTCCCCGACAGCAGTCAAGACTCTTTTATCTCCGGCTATCCAGGAGTCATCTATCCTCAGCAAGACATCTCATCCGCTTACATGCACATTCATTACATTCATACCATAAACATTGATGAAGTACAATTCATTACATCATGACATTGCATACAACTAACTCTTTACCTTTTCAGGAAAGATCAATCAACAGACAAAGATCATTATCTTCCGAGATTCCTTCTAGAAATAGTTCAGATGTGACCCAGACATGGCGACATTCTGATACTTATTCCAGATTCCAAGACCTCTGAAAACAGTTTACGGATTCTCCAAACACGATGTTAATTTATCGCTTGTTCAGACTCAACTTTTGAAAACAGTTTACGGACGCTTCCCAACATGGATGCTGCTCTATTGCTTATTCAACTTCAAGACTTCTGAAAACAGTTTACGGGTTCTCCAGACACGGATGTTAACCTATCGCTTGTTCAGATTCTTCAACTTCTGAAAACAGTTTACGGATTCTCCAAACACGGAGGTTAATCTATCGCTTGTTCAGACTCAACTTTTGAAAATAGTTTACGGACGCTTCCCAACATGGATGCTGATCTATTGCTTATTCATCTCCAAGATCTCTGAAAACAGTTTACGGGTTCTCCAGACACGGATGTTAACCTATCGCTTGTTCAGATTCAAGACTTCTGAAAACAGTTTACGGATTCTCCAGACACGGATGTTAATCTATCGCTTGTTCAGATTCAACTTTTGAAGACAGCTTACAGATGCTTCCAGATACGGATGTCAATCTATTGCTTATTCAGACCCCCAGTTCAGAGATGTTCCAAAACATGGATACCTTTCTGATACTCACCCACTCACCAACGACATAAAGTTCAACAAACATTTCCAGATGGAATCTCTAAGCCCATCCTCCTACCAGCAATTTCCAGATGGCATCTCTAAGCCCATCCCCCTGTCACATTTCCAGATGGCATCTGTAAGCCCATCACCAAATGGCATCTTTAAGCCCATTCCCTCAAACTACACTTTGACGAGTGCAAATTTTTTTGGGCACTCTAGTGTCCAATCTCCTTTTACCTTCGAGTCACGAATGACAAACTTGCCAATCTAACTCTTCAGGTTCAAGAAGATTGAACAGGGGCAACTGTTGTACCCCAAAATTTGCCCTCCTCTCTTTTTCAAGAAATCGCAGCTTCGGGCTTTTCCTGATTTTTCAGATTGGCTCAAGAATCGGTCAAACAGACTTTTCTTATCAGTCACACAAAATTAAGGTTTCCATTGACTTTTGAATCAAGTCAAACAGATTATCAGGGTTTTTATTGATTTGGTTAAGTTTGGCTCAGGGTTTGATCAAGCAGACGCTTCTTTGACATTAAATTAAGAATTAGGGTTTGCACGCGCATTTTCAGAAGAATTTGAATCCACAGTGTTTTAATTGGCTGTTACACTGCTCTGACGTTTGCTCAAGATTTCTGTTTGTTTCTCAAAGGTCTGAACATCTGGGATAGAAGCTGAGGCTTCTGGTTGAAATTTGCAGTGTTTGGTTTAATCAGTAAAAGGAAAGGCATATGGACGTTTGTTTGATTAACTGTGCAATGCTAGGATGCCGGGTTTATTATTGATTAATGCGAAGTTGCAAGACTACAGTGTTTATTATTTATTTTATCTAAGTTAGAATAATTGGGATTTACTTCCAGTTATTTTAATTCAAGAAAACTTAAATAATTAAATAAACAGTGAAATAAAAGAGATATCTGACAAAAAGACTTTTATTTATTTTTAATTATTGGTACAAGTGTTATTTAAATACAAGTAATTTTTACAAGTATTTATAATAATATTTATTACAATGATTAAAAGTAAAATAAAATTACATCCTAAAGTTTCCTAAGTCTTCATCTTCTACTGATGCTCCCCATTGCCCAACTGATATTTACCTGCAAAAAGAGAAGAAAGAAGTCAACACAGATGAATTTAAAAAGGGCAGACAGTTAATCATAAAAAACTCATCATTAAAGGTGATTGGCCGGAATCAGTTTGTTCGCCCTCTCTGCAAATCGCAAGAAAACTCTTGGTTCACAAAGAGGGAAAGAAAATAATGTTGCAAGCATATGAATATGTACAAGGCTGCATAATTCCAAAACAAGTTGCAAAGTTCAAATTGAACAAACAGGCTACATGAAAAGGGACAAGCTACTGCATATGTCAAAACAAGTTGCAAAGTCAAGCTGAAACCAACAAGTTGCAAAGTTCAAATTGAACAAACAAGCAAAGCTGTCAACTAAACTGAATTGCACTATCAGACAAAGCAAAACTAAGTCAAAATGGCCAACTAAGTCACAAGTTCAAGAACTGTCATAAAGCTGTCAACAAGTACACCAAATGCAGAAAATCTGAAGAAAGATGATATGCAGAGCAAAACTAACAATGCAAGCAACATATTCAAAAATTGTCATCATTTTCCAGGCTATCACTTTTTCAGAAAAAAGGACAGATAAGCAATAAATAATGCTTTTTCTGATAGAGAGAGAAAAGAGAGAGAGAAGTAGAGGCTTACAGGCAGGCTTAGATAAAAAAGAGAACAAAATCAGAACACTGTAAAAAGGAGGCAGAATAAAACACCAGAAAAAGACCACATAGAGGAGATATACCACAAGCCTCAAACTACCAGCCTGTAACTAAAAAAAAACAAGCTCTCAAAACCTGCTAAGCTTCAACCTGCATAACCAGCTTGGAAGCCTCACAAAACCATACAAATGTACCAGCCTGTATCAGTAAACAAAACTGCATATACCCCAAACCCATTTCAAACATACAAGCTTTTCAAAAACTGTGTTAAGAACACAAGCCTCAAAACACAAACCTGTTTTCAAACTCATACCAAAAACCTACATATCAACCTGCTTGCCTCAAGTATTCAAGCCAAGCATAAGCCCTGAAGCTTGCTCTAACTATCTGAAGCCTGCACAAACTTCAAACTACCAAAAGCCTGCTTCAAAACAACCAGAAAAAACCACAAAACTACAGCATTCAAGCAAGCCTTTCAAAGCCTAAGCTCCAAACTTACAAACTGATACAAGCCTTAAAGCCTGTACATTTTCAAAAGCTTCAAACTGTTTCAACCTGCTAAAAAAACCAGATACAAACCTCAAGCCTGTAAACATCAAGCCTGAAGCCTAAACCTCAAGCCTGTAACTTGCAAGCCTGCCTCTAGCCCTGTCAAAAACAAATCTTTATCCAAAATCCAAAAGTCCAAATATCAAGCAAATCCCAAGCGCCCTCAGAATCACGTTCATCACAGGGTCAAACAAATAAGCATATCAAAAGCATATCAGATTCAACATTATCATCATCATTGATAAAAAGCCAACTTAGAATCAAAGCCAAAAGAGAGAGGAAAAGCAAATTTCAGAGTTATCATCATCAAACTCAGAAGCAACAAACCAATCCAAACTCTCAGAACTGAGTTCATCATCGAGTAAAAAAGCCAGAAGTATAAGCAATCAGAAGCAAACGTTCAGATAGGAAAGGAGTTTCAGAAGAAGGAGCCTTAGGGTTTTCAGAGAAGCAATGCTCATCATAAAACTATCTAACAAAAGCAAGATACAAATACCAGGGAGTCAGTAAGCTAGCATCATACTCCCTCTCCTTGGCCACCGGGGACGCCTCCTGTCCGTTTCTCCGCCTCTTCTCCAAAAGCCCACAAAGGTAGTATTTTTCCCTTTCCTTTTTCTGCTTCGCACCTCACACCACACGAATATCAAAGGCCAGGACATGAAAAAGACAAGATATGCAAGATAAGAACGAAAAAACCCTAAAAATGCGTTAAGACCGAAATTACTACCTTTTTTCATCATTGCCTGAATGACCATGAAGAAGAGGAGTACGGAGGTTGCGTCCGGCGGCTGAGGCGAGTGGTTCGTTCAGAGGCTTGGCTCAAGATGGATGAAGAGAACGACGAAGAAGAAGAAGATGAGAGCGCCGATCCAACACTGTAAACCCTCGTTCTGGACAAAGCAAAACAAACCCTAGAACAAATTGCCAAACGCACGCGTTTTGGGCCTGTCCCCAACAGAAACCATTAGGCCCAACCTTCTGGCGCCTTACACCCCCTTCCTTTTTCTTACCCTTTTTTTGTTTTGGTTATTTTGTTTTCCTGGGCCAAGAACCTCTTCTAAGGCCCATATAGCTTTTTTATATTTTTTAAATCAACACTTTTTAAATTTTTATAACCTAATTCCTTTTTTGTTGTTAAGTAATATGTTAAGTTTTTTTTTTATGTAAAAATATTACTAATACTTTTTATTACAATTTAAAATACATAAATATAGGTTATTAGGTTTAAATAATTTTCTTGTATATAAAACATTAAAAGATACATAAATAATTAGTTTGTTTTGAGTTAAATACTTTTTCTTTAAAACCCTTTTGTTTATATAACATTAACTAAAATGTATAAATGTTAGTTCTCTCTAAACTTAAAACATTTTTCTTTTCTTTTCACTAAAACATTTGTTTATACATAATCAACAAAAACCCAAAGATAAATAAAATACTTAATAATATATTAGGTTAACATTTTTTATCACTTGTAAATAATCACATACACATTCACAAATACTTTTGATACATTGCTTTTATTCTTATACATTGCTACATTTTACATTGAGAATGCGATTCGATTTGGTTGTAAATATTATTTGGACACTACTATCCTGATAAGTCTCATCCCCATTTGTAAACATTTGTACCCCCATCCCCGGATACTTATTTGTAATAGCTTAGACTTTAAATTCCCGCAATTTATCGCTTTCTGTATACTATATAGTAATTAGGGTTTGTATGCGAAGATTCAAAATCAACCGCTAGATAACCTAATACAAGAAAAATGCATGATAATCAATACACAATTCACACTTGCACCCCTAGGATAATCCCGCTTGTTGCCTTCAAAAATGGGCCATGTTTGCATGTCAAGTACTTTGGCAAAACAAAAACAAATCAAAATGATCATAGTCCCTCGATGACGCTTTCGAAGTTGCCTAAACAAAATGATCATAGTCCCTCAAGCAAATTGCCAAAGACACTTGACACTATTGCTTTCATGGTCTAAACGATGACCCGCGCCCGTCCCGTTAACATCTTAACACAAGGTTGTTCACCAAATACAATGGTGAAACAACACTGTTAAAAGGGTTAAAACATGAGAAAAAATCTTTGAGTAAATTTAGGGGTAGACAACTCTTAGTTACTTGATCAAACTTGCAAAAAACACTTGCCTATTTTCAAAACACACTCCACAACACAACTTTCAAAAACAACTTTTAAAAACTTTGAAACATCTTTTCAAAAAGACAAACACCTTTGTAAAACATTCGAGTAAAGAATTGTTACAACGGTTGCCTAGACAAGGCATCTTTTTCAAAACATTTTCAAAACCACACACAAACACCATTTCAAGCAATTGAAAATCAAGGCAAGTGATCTAAAACAAATAACTAAGAGCCCATGGATAACCATGGATGAAAAGGGTGCTAATACCTTCCCTTTTCATAATCTACCCCCCGAACCCACGAAAATATCTCAAAGGTTTTTCCTGTGCTTTTTAACCTTTCCTTTAGGATAAAATAAAAAGTCGGTGGCGACTCTTGCTAAACCGAACAAGTGCGAATACAAACGCAAAACCTCAAGTCAGTTCTCCCACCGTATCACACCTACTAAGGAAGACTGTCCTCCAGTGAAACAAAAAGTTCGCCGAATGCGCCCAGAGATGTCTGAGAAAATCAAGGCTGAAGTTATGAAACAGTTTGATGCCGGTTTTCTAGCAGTTACTTCTTACCCACAGTGGGTGGCCAACGTGGTTCCGGTGCCGAAGAAGGATGGTAAGGTTCGAATGTGTGTTGACTATAGGGATCTGAATAGGGCAAGCCCCAAGGATGATTTCCCTCTGCCTCATATCGACGTTCTGGTTGACAACACCGCACAACATAAGGTCTTTTCCTTTATGGATGGTTTCTCCGGTTACAATCAGATTAAAATGGCTCCTGAAGATATGGAGAAGACAACCTTTGTTACTCAATGGGGTACCTTTTGCTACAAGGTCATGCCGTTTGGATTGAAGAATGCTGGGGAAACGTATCAGCGCGCCATGGTCGCTCTGTTCCACGACATGATTCATCATGAGATTGAGGTATATGTTGACGATATGATTGCAAGATCCCAGACTAAGGAAGAACACCTTGACCATCTTCAGAAGCTATTTGACAGGTTGAGGTTGTACAAGCTGAGGTTAAACCCGAACAAGTGCACCTTTGGGGTGAGGTCTGGTAAGCTGCTGGCTTTCGTCGTAAGTGATAAAGGTATTCAAGTGGATCCTGCAAAGGTGAAGGCTATACAGGAAATTCCAGTTCCCCGAACAGAAAAAGAAGTCAGAGGCTTTCTGGGACGTCTGAACTATATTACCCGATTCATCTCACACCTGACTACTACTTGTGAGCCAATCTTCAAGTTACTGAAGAAAGATCAAGTGGTAAGATGGAACGATAAATGTCAATCCGCTTTCGAAAGGATCAGAGAATATCTCCAAGAGCCTCCTATTCTGATGCCTCCAGTTGAAGGGAGACCTTTGATCTTATACTTGACAATACTCGATAATTCAGTGGGGTGCGTGCTGGGGAAGCATGACGAGTCTGGCCAAAAAGAGCATGTTATTTATTACCATAGAAAAAAGTTTACCGACTGCGATACCCGATACTCGTTGCTTGAGAAAACTTGATGCGCTTTGGCATGGGCTGCTCGCCGGTCTGAGACAGTATATGCTGACTCAGACTACTCTATTGATATCAAAGATGGATCCAATCAAGTATATCTTCGAGAAGCCCGCCTTGTCCGGAAGAATAGGAAGACAGCAGATGATCTTGAATGAGTATGACATCCAATACACGACTCAAAAAGCAATTATGGGAAGTGTGTTAGCGGATCGTTTGGCGCATCAAGCAGTGGACGACTACCAGTCTATGAACTTCGAATTCCCGGATGAGAACATCATGTTGGTGACTGACTGTGAAACACCTGGACCGAATGAAGGACCTGAGGAAGGATCCCGATGGTCCATGTACTTTGATGGAGCTTCAAACGCTTTGGTTAATGGCATTGGCGTCGTGATCATATCTCCTGAAGGCTCTCATACTCCATTCACCGCCCGACTATGTTTCAACTGCACCAACAACATGGCGGAGTATGAGGCATGCATCATGGGTCTTCGAGCAGCTATTGACCTAAGGATTAAGTACTCAAGTGTATTCATAGATTCCGCTCTCGTGATCAGTCAGATCAAAGGCGAGTGGGATACAAAACACCCTAATCTTATTCCTTACAAGGAGTATGTGTTGACGTTTCTTCCGCACTTCGAGGAGATAACCTTTGAACACTTCCCTAGAGAGGAGAAGCAGTTGGCGGACGCGCTAGCTACGATGTCTTCTATGTTCAAAGTCAGATGGGACAACGAGGCTCCCCGATTACCATTGAGAGGTTGGACGAACCTACACATTACTGTTTCATGAGGTAAAGAAGTATCTTGAGGCTCAAGAATACCCCGAGGGTGCATCTGTCAATGATAAGAAGTTTCTGAGGAGGTTCGTGGAAAAGTTCTTCATCAGTAACGACATCCTTTACAAGCGTAACCATGATTCAACCTTATTGCGTTGTGTGGATAAGAACGTAGCAGAAAGGATTATGGTAGAGTTACATGAAGGAACTTTTGGAACTCATTCCAGTGGACACACTGTGATATGGTGGGAGAACTGACTTGAGGTTTTGCGTTTGTGTTCGCAATTGTGCGGTTTAGCAAGAGTCACCACCGACTTTTTATTTTATCCAAAGGAAAGGTCAAAAAGCACAGGAAAGACCTTTGAGATGTTTTCTTGGGTTCGGGGGGTAGATTATGAAAAGGGAAGGTGCAAGCACCCTTTTCATCCATGGTTATCCATGGGCTCTTAGTTACTTGTTTAGATCACTTGCTTTTGCTTTTCAATTGTTTGAAATGGTGCTTTGTGTGTGTGGTTTTGAAAATGTTTTGAAAAAGAGGCCATTGTTGTGGCAACCTTTGTAGTGATTCTTGTTTGAATATATACAAAGGTGTTTGTCTTTTTGAAAAGATATTTCAATGTTTTGAAAGTTTGATTTGGGAAATTGTTTTGAAATTGTGTTGTGAGGTGTGTTTGAAAATAGCAAGGATGTTTTTCAAGTTTTGATCAAGTAACTAAGAGTTGTCTACCCTATTTTACTCAAATATTTTTCCTATATGTTTTTAACCCTTTTGACAGTGTTATTTCACCATTGCATTTGGTGAACAACCTTGTGTTAGGATGTTAAACGGGACAGGCGCGAGTCATCGCATACAATCATTGAAAGCAACTTGTGAGACGCTCTAGAAATTTTGTAAGGGACGAGATCATTTTATCGAAGGCAACATCAGGGGTCATCGAGGGACTACGATCTTTGTTTATCGAAGGGACATTTGCTAGAGTGTCTCATATTCGAGGGACATGATTGTATTTCCGAGGCAACAAGCGAGGTTACCTTAGAGGTGCAAGTGTGCATTGTGTTTGTCATTTTCATGCACTTAGGTCTTGTATTAGGTCATCTAGCGATTGATTTTGGTTTTTCGCATACAAACCCTAATCTCTAATCTTGGCATATTTGAAAGCATAAAGTGCGAGAATTAAAAATCTAAGCTATTACAAAAGTATCCGGGGACGGGGGTACAAATTATTACAAATGGGGATGAGTCTCACAAGAATAATAATGTCCAAATATCAAGTGTTACAACCCAATCATATTGTCGCAATTCAAAGTAAAGCCATAATAAATTATAAAATAAAGAAAATCAATCAATTATGAAATGCATGTATTTACTTGAAAATGAAATCTATTCTAAAAAAGAAAGATTAAATATTATTATTATTGTTCTTTTTGTATTTTATTAATCAAATGATATAAAAAACTTAAAGGAAGCAAACAAACTAAATCAATTTAGAAGTTTTGTTTTTTTAGTATTCTTACCATGATATAAAAAAATGATTTAAATAGACCAATAAAAGAAACTAATTTATTTTACAAAAAAAAGTTTTAAATGTTAGTATATTATTTTAACACAATAAAATAAATTAAATTGAATCAAAAATAAAAACAAGTAGAATAGGCCTTAAGAGATTTGAGGGTTGGGCCCAAAACAAAAACTAAGGAAGAACAAAGGGGTCATAATGGAAAAAATGGGGGGTACAGTTCGTATGGGCTTATGGCATTTTTGGGTGGCCCAATGTTTGTAAAATTTTGCTGAAACAAAATGAAACAGGGAAGAGGGGGAGGCGCTAGCAATGCACGTGGGCTTAAGGGAGCTTAGGGCGGACAAGCCCAATCCACAAAGTTTGCAACGTTTTTGGTTGGGGTCTCAGAATTATTAGGGTTTGTGTGAGTCTTGCACAGCGGCGCCGTTTCTCTCATTCTTTCTTCTCCTTCATCTTTCTCACTCTCACGCGTTATGATTCTCCTCCTAAACCTAAGTCGCCGAAGTGCCACCCCTACTCTCTATCCTCTTCCTAACATTCAAAGGCCTTGGTGGTAAAAAGGGTATGATTCGTCCCTCTGATTTGAGTTTTACAGATTCTTTTGCTTCGCATGTTTTGCTTTACAGTTTAGTTTTTTAATCTTTGGTGTTTACATGTCTGTGATGCAGAAAAGAGAGTTTGAGAAAAACGTACCTTGGGGATTTTTTGGACAGAAAAATGGAGAGGAGAAAAGGGTGAGACGGAGGCGCTTCCTTGGTGGCTTAGAGGCGGAGGGGAAGAGATGACGGCGAGCTTCGTGGTAACCTCTTTCCTTTGTTCTGAATGTTAATAATGAGTATAGTTCTGAAACTTCTTTGTTGTTGATTGTTGATGATGATATGTCTATGAAACTCCTTGTTGGTTGCTTCTGAAAACTCTTTTCCTCTCTCTTGATTTGTTGATGTTGGTTTATGATGATTCAATGTTTTAAAACTTCTTGTTTTTTATTGTTGGTGAATGATTTTCAATTCTGAAACTTGTTGCTATGCTTCTGAAACTCTGATTTCTCTTTCTTTCTCTCTTTTAATGTTGATGTTGATGATGATGTGATAATCTAAAACTGTGTTGGTTTGGATTGTTTATGATGATGCTTGTTTTGCAAGTTCTGTTATGGACAATGGCTTGGTGATGATAGTTTGCTGAAGGTTTGGAAACTGCAGACTTGGTTTTTGTTAGTAGGCTTTGAGTTTGATAACTGTTGCAGGTTTTTGGTTTGAGTTGTTGTGCTAACAGGCTTGGTCGTTAGCAGGCTGTGCAATTTGATAACTGTTATAGTTTTTTGAGTATTTTTGGTTGTAGTTTTGGCTGGCTTGTGGTGTTCTGTTTGGTTGTGCAGGTTGGTGAGTTTGCTGCAGTTTTGGTAGTTGTTGTTCTGAGTTTGAAAAAATAGGTTTTGGAAGTTATGCAGGTTATGTAGTTGTTTTGGTTTCAGGCTTGGATAGTTGGTGTTTTTTGGTTCATTGTATAGGTTGGAGAGTTGTGGAATTGCTTTTGTATATTTTCAGCTTGGTTTCTTGTTCAAAAGTTTAACAGGTTTTTAACTTGTGTTTTGACTTGGCTTGCAGTTTTGTCTTATAACCACAATCTCTACTTTTGGTTAGCAGGATGAGACTTATGGTTTATGTTTGAAACCACTGGGTTTTTTCTTCTTGTTGTTTTTATGGTATTATTTCTTGATCCATTTTTTTAGCCAACTGTACAAATACCAAAAAGGTGCTCCCTTTTCTCTCTTTCTCTCTCAATGACAAAACAACTTTGCTTTTTTGTCTTTTTATATTTTCTGAAAAATTTTCCTTTTGACTGGAAAATGATGACAAGCTAAGACAAGTCTTTGACTTGTGATTTTGGATGACCTCTTGCCTTTTACTGCCATCCTGCTGCCTTTTACTGCTATCATGCTTCCTTTTACTGCTATCATGCTGCATTTCTACATTTGTACAGTTTGCATCCAATTTGTTTTGTAACTCAGTTTGGGCAATTTGTTTTGTAGCTCAGTGTGGCACCTTGCTTGTGCTGTTTGTTACAACAGGTTCCTGTCATGTAATGCATTGTATATTTGGTTATGCTTCAGTTTGCCTACTTTGTTTTGTAATGCAGCTTGACAGTTTGGCCTATGCTTGGCACCTTGCTTGTGCTGTTTGTACAGTTTGGCGCCTGTTGCATTTGAATAATTTTTGCTTTGTTTGCATTCTTCTTTTGCACTTTTATTTTTTTCTTTGTGAACCAAGAAGAGCAATCTTCTTGTGATTTGCAAAGATAAAAATAAAACATGATGAAAAATAAGCACTCTGATTCCAGACGACAAATTTTAATGATGAATTTTTCCTTTCTTTTTCTGTTTGAAAATTCTTTTCAATTAACTGTACTAATCTTCTTTTCCTTTGTCTTTTTCATGTGAGTGCAACTTGGACGGCGACAAAGCAGTAAAAGCCAGAGAATTTGAGCATGAGAGTAATGAAGCTTAGGCTTAGACTTAGATTTTCCATTTATTGTAATCATTTATTTTTTTTAAATACTATAAGTTGTAAAAACTTACAATATTCAAATAATAAATTATTTTTGTATCAATCATCTGAAAAATCTTTGTGAGGCAAACTGATATTCAATAAGATCATTTACTGTCCAATAATCTTGCCATTCTTTCTTCAAGTCTTCACTTATTTTTTTAAGATTCTCAGATCAAAATAATTGAAATTGCATTTCAACAATTCTAATACAGATAACTTAAACTTTAAGTAAACCAATAATTTTGTAGTCTCATAACCTTGCAACAACATTCCAATCAAAATACGCATTGTATAATAAACAAACAAGCATTCCATTAACCAGCAAACATTTCATTCCATTAACAAGCAGATGTCTTGATATTCCAAATAACAGTCTCAGCTCCTATCTCTTATCCCAGATAATCAGGCCTTGAGAACAACCAGTTAACCTTTCAGCAAACTTGAAAAAGTGTGAAAACATGTGACAGTTAACTGAATTTCTAAGAATTCAGTTTCTTTCTGAGAAATGCGAGAGAAACCCTAATTCTTGATCTGCTGCCAAAGAAAAGTCTGTTTGATCGATTCCTGAGCCAATCTTAAAAATCTGAGAAAACCCTAGGGTTGTGGTTTCTTGTGAAAAATGGAGGGCAAATTTTGGGGTACAACAGTTGCCCCTATTCAATCTTCTTGAACCTGAAGAGTTAGATTGGCAAGTTTGCCGTTCGCGACTCGAAGGTAAAAGATGATTGGACACTAGAGTGCCCATAAATTTGCACTCGTCAAAGCATGGTTGAGGGAATGGGCTTACAATGCCATTTGGAGATGTGATAGAATCTTGTCGGAGATGGGCTTAAAGATGCCATCCAAGAATGTTTCTTGAACTGTATGTTGTAGGTGAAAGAATGAGTATCAGAAATGCATCCATGTCTGGAACGTCTCTGAGCTGGGGGTTTGAGTAAGCAATAGATTAGCATCCGTGTTTGGAGAATCCGTAAACTGTTTTTATGAGCTGAATCTGAACAAGCGATAGATTAACATCCATGTTGGGAAGCATCCATAAACTTTTTTTATGATTCTGGAGTTGAACAAGCAATAGATTAACATCCGTGTTTGGAAGCATCCGTAAATTGTTTTCATGATCCTGAAGTTTGAACAAGCAATAGATTAGCATCCATGTTTGGAGCATCCGTAAACTGTTTTCATGAGCTGAATCTGAACAAGCGATAGATTGCCATCCATGTTTGGAAGCACCCATAAACTGTTTTCATGATCCTGAAGTTTGAACAAGCAATAGATTAGCATCCATGTTTGGAGCATCCGTAAACTGTTTTCAAAAATCCTTGACGTTGAATAAGCAATAGATTAACATCCATGTTTGGTGCATCCATAAACTGTTTTCAAAAGTTGAATCTGAACAAGCGATAGATTAGCGTCCATGTTTGGAAGCACCCGTAAACTATTTTCATGATTCTGGAGTTGAACAAGCAATAGATTAACATCCGTGTTTGGAAGCATCCGTAAACTGTTTTCATGATCCTAAAGTTTGAACAAGCAATAGATTAGCATCCATGTTTGGAGCATCCGTAAACTGTTTTCATGAGCTGAATCTGAACAAGCGATAGATTGCCATCCATGTTTGGAAGCACCCGTAAACTGTTTTCATGATCCTGAAGTTTGAACAAGCAATAGATTAGCATCCATGTTTGGAGCATCCGTAAACTGTTTTCAAAAGTTGAATCTGAACAAGCGATAGATTAGCGTCCATGTTTGGAAGCACCCGTAAACTGTTTTCAGAATCCTGGAGTTGAACAACAATAGATTAACATCTGTGTTTGGTGCATCCATAAACTGTTTTCATGATTCTGAAGTTTGAAGCTTGCTAATCTTATCCTGAAAAAGGTAAAATATTAGCTGAAACACAAAGTTATGTTGCATGAAATGTATGACGCAATATATGTGTGTTATACCCCAAAATTTACCCTCCCATATTTCTCAAAACATTTCAAGAAAAATTCACAAGTCCAACCCGACGCGTCATATTCAGGTATTCTTTCGCCAAGATATCTCTGATAACGTATTCTCAAATTCAGGTTCGGCTCAAGAGTCAATTCTTTAAAGAAGGTATCCGAATGTGTGAGTTTTCTCGAAGAAATATGGTGAAAAGTGTGTTGAAAGTGCAGTTTTTACGCGCTAAAAAATTCATAACTTGAAGATCGTGGCTCGTTTTGAACCCGTTCCGGTGGCCAAAATTCCGTCTTGACATTATCTACGTTTTCATCTCTCACGGCTGGAAGCCAATTTCGATCATAAGGTCTTCAAAAATGTGGATTTATCAAGTATTTTCATACAGAAAATTTGTGACAGAAGTTTATTTGCGTCATGTTCAGAAAATCATAACTTGGTCGATTTTCATCGTATCGAGCTGGTTCCGGTGCCAAAATTTCACAAATTGAGTTGGCTACATTTTCACAGAAGGTATTGAGTTCAAACGGTATTCAAAAGGCCTTCGTTTTTTGCTCAGAGTGCGTGACACGCTGAAAATCCTGAATGCTGAATATTATTTCATCTGGGCTGAAACTTCAAAAATTCATAACTCGGTCAATTTTTATCGGATTGGGCTTATATTTTTACACAAGGTCACTGACTCATAGATCTACAACTTTGCTTCAAAAGTCGAGACCAAATTATGCACCGATCAATACCAGTTTTTTATTGAAGAACGTGTCAGAGTCGACACTGGAGCCCAAAATAAGTTTGTCTGAGCTGAAACTTCAAAAATTCATAACTAATTCACCGTTTATCCGATTGAGTCGATTTTCGGACAGGAGTTAGTTCTCGATGTCGGCTACATTTTGTTTTCACATTTCAACTTCAAAAAATTGCACTTAAGTCCCTGCGATTTAGCCTGGAAAGTGACGAATTCAAGTGAATATTGGAGGCCCAATTGCACATTCAAAGCCCATTTGCTTTACCCTAATTTTCATTATATAATCACCTTCTTTTCACACAAACCAAAGGAGAGGAGGAAAAGAGAGAAAAAAACCTTGCCACAACACTGTTAGAATATCAAATTCTTTCAAGAACCCTAAAACCTTGAAATCCTTATTACAAATCCCTCTCTCACTACAAACAAGCCATCTCAGTTACAAACCAACATCTTATTACTTCTTCAGTAAGGGTAAGGCTGGCTTGATCTCCATGATCCAAAGGGCATAAAAGCATTCATGTCACTACTTTTCCAGTAAGGGTAATGTTGATTTGATCTCCATGATCAAAAGGGTATAATCATTCATACATGCCATATTGTGCCTAAACATTAAATTTCTTCATATATTGGCTTTATTTGCATTTTATGATTTTATTTAATGTGTTCGTGAGATTCAACACTGCAGATTTAGACAGGATCCCATGTAGGTTCATTAAGGAACGTTGAGGCCAAAAGCCAAATGGCCAAAAGCCAAAAGCCAAATGGCCAAAGTAGAAAAACTTATGCATGACACTAATACATGGCGAGACAGACATCCTAGAAGATTAAGGAACATTGAGGCCAGAACATAAATGGCCAACAGCCAGAACACAAATGGCCATGAAACCCAATCCAATGGCCAAAGAACGCAGACCACGGTACTCAGGAGTCAATGAACACGCACGTGATGCCAGAAAGTCAAACAACGCTTTTTGTCTAATGGGCCAGATTTCTCACAAAAAACCTCTCTTTGGGTCTGAATACCCTCCATGGTTTGCACATTTTTATTTTTTTATTTGATTTTCCTTTTTATTCTTTTAATTGTTTTCAATTGTTTTCTTTAATTTCATAAATTAATTTTCATAAGATAAAAAATCAGAAACTAAAATATATTTAATTATTATTATTTCTCTATTAATTTATTTTGTAAATAAAACCTTTATTAATTAATTAGTTTTTTATTCTAGGGTTAACTTTAACATTTTCTTAATAAAATTTAAAATTTGTAGAATTAGGTTAATTACTTTTATCTTTTTCTTTTCTTTCATCATTATTAATTATTAACTATATATTTTTGTAAATAAAATTGTATTAATTAATTAGGTTAATTTTAGATTAAATTTTAATGCTTTTCTTAATAAATTAAAAATAACTAGAAGTAGGGTTAATTAATTAATTTCATTTAGTTCTCATTAAAAAATCATAAATACCAAAAAAAAACTCAAAAATCTTTTCTTTTTCATTTTAATTTAATTAATTGGTTAATCGTAATTTCCTTAAAAGGGTCCAACGCCCTCGCATTCCCGATTTTAATTCTCTTTGCATTTTTTATTTCCTTTCTTATTATATTTATGTAATTCTCCCAAAGCCGTGTAAATTGGACGTTTTATTTCTCGCACTTTATTTCTTTATTCAAATCGGGTCCTGGATTAAATTTGGCGATGTGGACCCGCGCCTTTGTAATAGTTTAGGAACTTTATATTTCTCGCAACTTTTTAACTGTTAATAATTGCATGCAAGAATGAATGTCTAAATAAAAACAAAAGCGTAGATCACCCATGACATGAACAAGACAAAATAACTGAAAACGACACACAAATCACACACCACCCCTAGGGTACGCCTCACTGTTGCCTTGCCTCTCGAAAGGTGATCGTCGAGTAGAGGATGTTTTAGTAAGTCCTCATGATCCGGGAACCTGGCATGAGGGTAGCTTCTAAGGTATCTTCCTATTGCTCTGGTGATCACCATGTCCCGAACCTTCGAATTGACCCGAACACCTCCAACGGTGGTGCTACCTACCTCTCAATGGTGGGATGGCACTACTTTAAGGACACTTACACAGACGAATTCCTTAGGGTAGGTAGACGACTCTAGATACTTGCTCTAATTTCAAAACAAATCAAAAATACTTTTCACACCGACACCTTTTCAAAAAGCTTTCGAAAGCAACTTTTTAAACACTCTTGAGGACCGATACAAGAGTCGAACTGGAATTTTCAAAGAAACTTTTTAAAACCCACAGTTGAAAAGCAAACAAACCATTTTTGAAAACACAAGTGAGCTAGTATCTAAGAGCCCATGGATAACCATGGATAAAAAGGATTCTAACACCTTCCCTTTCTATAACCTACCTCCCGAACCGAGAGCAATCTCTTTAAGGAATTTTTCTGTGCTTTTGTCCTTTCCATGTTGGAGAAAATAAAAGACGGTGGCGACTCTTGCTTCCGCGACATTTCGCGAACCAGCGTTAAACAGTCAGTTCCAGATCCACCGATCACAATGTGTTTTATCAATGTTTATGATATATGAATGCAATGTATGCGCATGTAAGCTGATGAGTTGTCTTGCTGAGGAAGATAAATCCTGGATAGCTGGAGATAATAAAATCTTTGACTGCCGTCGGGGAAGATAAATCCTGGACCATTATTGAAGAGTACGTGTGTCTTCAAGCTTTTTGACAACCTCTGTGGGGAGAAGCTATACTGCTGGGGAAATCAGGAGTTTGGGTTGTATGCCAATCTACTGAGGATTTCTGTTTCGTTGTTTGAGGAGAACTCCGCTGGGGAATATTTGAAAGCTCCGTGGGGGAATTGAGAATGAGAATCTTCATGCTGCTAGGGGAACTTGTGCTGAGGAGTCAAGAACGAGAACCTTTGATCTGCAGGGGATTAAAAATTATGTGGGGAATTGAGAATGAGAATCTTCATTCAGGCGTTTGGGTCAGGAGGTTGGGAGTATGCCAATCTACTGGGGTTTTAAGGATGAGAATCTTCATTCTTGAGAGAAACAGAATTTTAGGAGCTTCAGTTGTCCGTTATTCTGCTGGTGGGTCGTTTCTGCTGAGATTTAGGAATTTGCCTGTAATTCAACTGAAGTAAAAACTTTGTCGAGATTTAGGAACTTGTCAGTAATTCGACTGAAGAAAAGCTTTGTTGAGATTTAGGAACTTGTTCGTAATTCGACTGAGAAAACATCCCTGTTGAGATTTAGGAACTTGCCCGTAATTCAATTGAGAAAACATCCATGCTGAGATCTAGGAACTCGTCCATAATTCAACTGAGAAAACAACTTTGTCGAGATTTAGGAACTTGTCCGTAATTCGACTGAAAAAACAGCTTTGTCGAGATTTAGGAACTTGTCAGTAATTCGAATGAAGAAAAGCTTTGTCGAGATTTAGGAACTTGTCAGTAATTCGACTGAAGAAAAGCTTTGTCGAGATTTAGGAACTTGTCCGTAATTCGACTGAGAAAAAGCTTTGTCGCTTGAATTTGTGAGAATCTTTCCTGAAAGGTAAAGGTTAGTTGTATGTAATGTATCAAGCGACGAGGTTCTAGAAATAAGTGAGAATGCGTTGTATGATGTCCTGATGTACAGATGTGTAATGTTTTTCAAGACAACTTCTCGCTGGGGAAAATAAATCCCGAACTTGTGATGGAGAAAAGAGTTGGATTCTTCGTCTCTGATAGTGAAAAATCTGGAAGTGAATCAGAATAAATCGTTGAGAGATTTATCTGAAATAACAAAACCCGGAATATCTTCCGCTGGAATAAGAATCAGGGAGATCTTAGTGTCGATTTGACTGAACCAGAGAAGGTCTTGGATTAACTTTAACTCAACTGGATGATGAAGGAATCTTTGACGACTGCTACTCTAAAAGTTGATGAAGGAATCTTTGACGATTACTACTCCAAAAGGTAATGAACCTTTACCTGCTGATCAATCTGCATATGTTATGAATGTTGTTGAAATGTAATTTGTTTTGGAGAATAAATCCTTGACAAGTGTTGGGGAAATAAACCCATGACCGCTGGTCTGCTAGAGAGGTGATGAACTTCTCGAGGATTCTTGAATTTCTTTTCAGAAGGATTTTGGAGAGATTCGTCATTGCCCCTAGTATCAAATGTTTGTGACACTGCCAGGAAATTTGGATTGGACGTAACCCTTTGATGAGATTGACGTTTAATTCCCCAAGTGATGGAGATGGAGACTTGCCCCTGGTTACTCTGCAATTAAGAGATTTCTTGAAATCTTGACTGGACTGCCCCAGGTTAACTGGACTTTGAGCGATTTCTTGAAATCTTGTCTGGACTGCCCCAGGTTTACTGGATAAAGCCATGCCAAGTCCCCTTTTGTTGATAGGAGATTTTTGCAACTAAAGTGTCATCCCGCTTAAAGTGATTTTTTTCACTGAGAGAGCTTTTGTTCATCAGAACATTCACTGTATGAATTTCTTTGCTGTCAAACAAATAGCCATATGCAAATGATGATATTCAAATAATGCAGAGTTTATGATTGTCTTGAAATATTTTTTTTTTTGAAAAATGCGTTTTTTAGCAGAAAACTTTTATAAGACAAATTCAACACAAGATTTAGAGCAAAGCCTTACAGGAGTCAGGATACCTTTTGTAACAGTATGCTTTCGAACTAACCCATGCTTCAATTATGACTTTTGAAGGGTTGTAACGTGGCTTGGTTCACGGTTTAAGAAACAAAGGATAAAGGCTCAAAGTATATTTGTACCCACCCGCTCTTCGTGATGTTCTTCAATCCTAAACTCAGTTAATTGTGCATTTGAACTCCACATGAGTCTGGAACGACGTTTTGGTGATGGTTCACACAAGTTGAATTTGTTGGAAGGCAGCCATTTTTTTGCAACATTTTTCATGTTGTTGAGGATTTGTAATGACCTCTTTCTTTTGATCCATTATCCCTAATTTTTGCCTGACTGTTCTTATTTTTGAGATTACAGTCAGCGGGATGCCCCGACTTTCTTAAGCCTCCTTTGTAGGTTTTGACTCAGTGGGCTTTTCCTTTTTTGATAGATAATGACTGCCTATGAGATAAGGAACCATCACTGTCTTTTGATTCCAAAGGAATGTTTTTGATGTCATTCACTGTATTACGAATTGAGAGTTTGCGGCTAAGCGCACATTTTGAATTAACTGAGAGACTACCCTGCCCCAGGTTTGATTAAAGGTTTCAATTTGTGTTAAAATGGAAAACTTCTACTTCTTTGGCTCGAAGGGGTTGACTAGGTATTATCTTCCTTATAACTCCAGTGTTTAGGATTTGAAAGAAACGCCTATACATCGTCAGCAAGGTCTGTCCAAAAGCATACTGTATGAGATTATGGCATTGTTTTCGTCATCCTCCCGCTAAAGGCTTGTAACTTTTTGCAAGAGTTAAATGTCATAAAGAAAGTAGAAAGCATAGTTCAAGAATAGTGAAAACGAATGGATGAATTCAAGACAAACATATGCAATGCATTAATGAAACAGAGTTTGACATCAATAGATAATTGTTTGAATAACAAAAGAAATTACAACTTGAAAATTCAAATGAAACAAAAGCCTCTTAGTTCAAACTTGTCATTTCAGGTAGAGAACCCTCAGCGGAAGATCTTCATCTGGCCATCCTGTGTGAATTCCAGCACTCCTCTGTCAATCAAGTCTTGGGTCTTGTTTTTCAAAGCCCAACAGTCGTCGGTGTCATGTCCAAGACTATAGGAGTGGTATGCACAAAATGCATTGGGATGATAGCCAAGAGCAGAGGTATTGGGATTCCGAAGAGGATCCCTTAATACAGTCAGATTGACCTCTAACAAGCGTTCCAGTACTTGAGATAATGGCATGTTAATCTCAGTGAAGCGCCTTCTAGATGTATTTTGCTTACACCGATTACCCCGTTGATGCTAGTGAGGTGGTTGTTGGGCTTGTGACCCTGAAGCACACTGGGGAGATTTTCCCTTGGCTTCTTGTCTCAAGGGAGGCTGAATGATGACTTGATCCTCAACCCTAGTTGTTTGCCCCACTTGGTTACATCCATCTTGAAGCAGTTTGTTGATGAGGACCTTTAGCTCCTCTTGTCCTTGAGCCAGGTTTTGAATGAGAGCCATCTGGCCCACCAGTTGTCCCATCATTTGGATTTTCATTGTTGCCAACTCAATCTGTAGCCCTTCCAATTGATCATTCCTGATGCCCCCTGGATTCCCTAGCACCATGCCCCTTGTGAGGAGAGCTTTCACTTCTTCTTGCCCCTTGGATATGTTCAAGAACATTTCTTAAAATTGAGCATTTTGAGCCTGGATATCTTTGACAGTCCTCTCTAGAGCCATCTCTACTGAAATAAACAGTAGGAAAATAAGGAGACCTGAAAAGGGAAAATCTGTCATGATACGATGCATGATATGTGGATGCATGTTTTCAAGGATCTCGCGAGGTAAACACAAGAAAATGTTAGAGGTTGAACTTCGATCAACATCTTTGATTGGAGAACTTTGTATTGGTGGATGTCTTTCCACAAGAATCAAGCTCACCATGTCAAGTGGGTCATAGCCCTCGATTCAAGTTGTTGTACTCGATCTTTGACGGTGTTTGTTTAGAGGAAAATTAATCCTCTTGCCCTTTGGTAGACGTCTGGTTCAACGTGACCCTGCATCAAAGACCCTCGAGATCCTTGAAATGTTTATTGAAAATGCTATGGTATGATGTTATGATGTTATGTATAAGTATGCAAAAGTAAGCAAGTGTATATACAGACAGTTATATTCACACAAAGCAGACAAGTCCTTAGGTTTTAGGCTTGTATGGAGTTTGTAGGTAAGTACCCTCTTGAAGTTAGTTGGCTCAACCTGTCCTAGAAATAGTAACCGAGTTCTAAGGAGCTCAATATCACTGGATTATTTTCTGTATTCATTGTTTCAGTTTAGCCACTTTACTGGCGACCGAAATATTCCAAGAAAACAATCCTCAATGAGTGTAGTATCGAGTATCTACCAACTTCGGATTGCACCAAAGTCGGTCATCTCACTACCCCTAATAAGGCCAAGATGGTCAAGTAAGGTTCTAAGAGTTCATTAGTGCTTTATGACATCACTCAACGGCCCCGTATTCTCTTTGATTGACTTAAAGGCTACCGGTACCCACAAATATGTCGCACTAACATAGCCACTGCTTCAACCATGTCGGTATACCCAGCACAGTTCCCTCGCAGTTTATTGCTACTTACCTAAAAGGTGCCCCCAAATCCGGGTGTAGGATTTAAAGCAAACCCAAACAAGGAACCCAAAAAGTAAAGCATACAAGTCAAATAAGATGAGAATGTAAAGGTGATCTAAAACCCTAAGGTAACCCCACTTTTAGAATTGATCCCCAGCAGAGTCGCCAGTTCTGTGATACGGTGGGAGAACTGACTTGAGGTTTTGCGTTTGTGTTCGCAATTGTGCGGTTTAGCAAGAGTCGCCACCGACTTTTTATTTTATCCAAAGGAAAGGTCAAAAAGCACAGGAAAGACCTTTGAGATGTTTTCTTGGGTTTGGGGGGTAGATTATGAAAAGGGAAGGTGCAAACACCTTTTTCATCCATGGTTATCTATGGGCTCTTAGTTACTTGTTTAGATCACTTGCTTTTGCTTTTCAATTGTTTGAAATGGTGCTTTGTGTGTGTGGTTTTGAAAATGCTTTGAAAAAGAGGCCATTATTGTGGCAACCTTTGTAGTGATTCTTGTTTGAATATATACAAAGGTGTTTGTCTTTTTGAAAAGATATTTCAATGTTTTGAAAGTTTGATTTGGGAAATTGTTTTGAAATTGTGTTGTGAGGTGTGTTTGAAAATAACAAGGATGTTTTGCAAGTTTTGATCACGTAACTAAGAGTTGTCTATCCTATTTTACTCAAAGATTTTTCCTATATGTTTTTAACCCTTTTGACAGTGTTATTTCACCATTGCATTTGGTGAACAACCTTGTGTTAGGATGTTAAACGTGACAGGCGCGGGTCATCACATACAATCATTGAAAGCAACTTGTGAGACGCTCTAGCAATTTTGTAAGGGACGAGATTGTTTTATCGAAGGTAACATCGAGGGTCATCGAGGGACTACGATCTTTGTTTATCGAAGGGACATTTGCTAGAGTGTCTCATATTCGAGGGACATGATTGTATTTCCGAGGCAACAAGCGAGGTTACCCTAGAGGTGCAAGTGTGCATTGTGTTTGTCATTTTCATGCACTTAGGTCTTGTATTAGGTCATCTAGCGATTGATTTTGGATTTTCGCATACAAACTCTAATCTCTAATCATGGCATATTTGAAAGCATAAAGTGCGAGAATTAAAAATCTAAGCTATTACAAAAGTATCCGAGGATGGGGGTACAAATTATTACAAATGGGGATGAGTCTCACAAGAATAATAATGTCCAAATATCAAGTGTTACAACCCAATCGTATTGTCTCAATTCAAAGTAAAGCCATAATAAATTATAAAATAAAGAAAATCAATCAATTATGAAATGCATGTATTTACTTGAAAATGAAATCTATTCTAAAAAAGAAAGATTAAATATTATTATTATTGTTTTTTTTTTGTATTTTATTAATCAAATGATAAAAAAAACTTAAAGCAAGCAAAATAACTAAATCAATTTAAAAGTTTTGTTTTTTTAGTATTCTTACCATGTATATAAAAAAATGATTTAAATAGACCAATAAAAGAAACTAATTTATTTTACAAAAAAAAGTTTTAAATGTTAGTATATTATTTTAACACAATAAAATAAACTAAATTGAATCAAAAATAAAAACAAGTAGAATGGGTCTTAAGAGATTTGAGGGTTGGGTCCAAAACAAAAACTAAGGAAGAACAAAGGGGTCAGAATGGAAAAAATGGGGGGTACAGTTCGTATGGGCTTATGGCATTTTTGGGTGACCCAATGATTGTAAAATTTTGCCGAAACAAAATGAAACAGGGAAGAGGGGGAGGCGCTAGCAATGCACGTGGTCTTAAGGGAGCTTATGGCGGACAGGCCCAATCCACAAAGTTTGTAACGTTTTTGGTTGGGGTCTCAGAATTATTAGGGTTTGTGTGAGTCTTGCACAGCGGCGCCGTTTCTCTCGTTCTTTCTTCTCCTTCATCTTTCTCACTCTCACGCGTTCTGATTCTCCTCCTAAACCTAAGCCACCAGAGCTCCACCCCTACTCTCTATCCTCTTCCTAACATTCAAAGGCCTTGGTGGCAAAAAGGGTATGATTCGTCCCTCTGATTTGAGTTTTACAGATTCTTTTGCTTCGCATGTTTTGCTTTATAGTTTAGTTTTTTAATCTTTGGTGTTTACATGTCTATGATGCAGAAAAGAGGGTTTGAGAAAAACGTACTGTTGTACCAAAAAATTTGCCCTCTCATTTCATCAACATTTTCTCATCACAAGACTCTTGGAACTCAAGATCAAGCTAGGGTTTGCTCTTCTCAAGACACCTCCTTGCACTGTTGACCTAAATTAGGGTTTGAGTTTGCACAGGGATGTTTTGACCTACAATGCCCAAAGTGACTTTCATACTTCATGTTGGACTCACAAGTTTCCCATACCAAGTTTCAAGCCTTGAATCAAACTTTTGCCTAGTCAATTGGACATTTGACCTAGAAATCAGTTGTATTGGGGAAAAAGTCAACTGTGGCCAATTGACAGTCAAATCTCATGAATTTTGACCCACATCAACATTATGAACTCATATGAACCATTTGATCAAGTTTGGATCACAATTCCACAAGAAATTTGATCAGATCACCAAAAGGGCAAAATGGTCATTTTTAGGGTTTTGACTGTACAAAGGCAATTTTTGACTGTTTGACCTAGCCAATGGCAAATCAAGCTTAAACATGGACTCAAGGACTCAATGGCATCATCTTGACCTATTCAACAAGTTCAAAAGGTCTCAAATGCATAGGATTGACAGATGAATTTTTCAGTCAACTGATCAAAATTTGACTGTACACTGAAAAGTCAAACATTGACTTTTTGGTCAAAATCAAGTTCCAAGAGTCATTTTCCATCAAAACATGTCAAATTATGAAACTTGTTCATCAAGAAACCCAAAATTGCAAATTAGGGTTTAAAATGGAAAAAATTCATAACTTAGAAATTTTCTAAGTTATGAAATTTTCTTATTTTTTCCTAACTTTGTCCCACATTTTCACCAAGATGAAAATGGATTCAAACAAAACCTATAACATGAAAGTTGTAGTCCATCACAAAGTATACAACTTTTATTCACAAAGTTTTCTCAAAAGAAGCTTGGATCTCAAGTTATGATTTTTGGAACAAGGGTACCTAAAACTTTTAACTTAGAGAATTTTTGCCCTAGTTTAGGCAGGATTTTGACCCATCTTCTTGGCCATTTTTCACATAGTTCCACTTGGAGTCTTAAGTTGAATTTCAAATATGGACTATATTACATGTTGCAGTATTTCCAAATTGTCCAAGAACTCCTCAAACACCTTTGTGGTTAGGGAGAATCGAATGCTTGAAGTTGACAAAAACTCACTTTGTAACCATGGCCGATACATGTTCGTACCAAGTTGCAAATCTGACCAAACTAGCGTAGTACATAATTACAGGTCTCTAAACCAATTTACACTCAAAAATTTAATGCAAATACATTGGACATTGGCATTGTTCTGATCAAGAGAGCATTGTACAAAGAACATTTCCATTTTGAGCATAAAGGTCACACTTCCATTTTCATAAAGGCCACTTTATGTCAAATTGCATTTTATTGAGCCTTGGACTTTTTTTTCTTGCAGCAAACAAGTTCCCTAATCTCAGGCATAGTACACCAACTTGAGCATGCTTGTAACTAGCCTGTACATGCCATAGTTTGGTCACTTCACATCTTTGCTTTCAAAATAAGTCAAATGGCCAAAAGCTCATAACTCACACATATGATATATTGAACTCAAGCAAAGTTTTCAAACAAGTTTCTCATATCCTTGTAAGCCAGAAATACGAGTCTTTGACCTCTCAAACCCCCTTGTGCACAAAATCTTCATTTCTGCCCAAAACAGGGCAAGCTCTGCAAATCACAAGCCACAACCAAATCCCCTCGTGCGTTTTGTCCCAAATCACTTCAAACACATTCTAAACAATACACCTAAGCTTTCCAGACCATTCACAAGTTGCTGTAACTCCATTTACACACATCACCATTTTTGTTTGGAAGCTTTGCAGGTTGAGTTCTGTAGCACGATTCAGGCCACTTCAAAACAAACTAAGCATTGGGAAAGGTTCAGAGGACATCAAGCAAGCTCAAAAGAACCTCAGGCCCCATTGAAAGTTGCTGCATTGTCCAGCTCGAACTCAACTGAAACAGGTATTTCATGAACTTCTATCTCTCTATTTAGGAACATTTAGACTTAGGTTTGTGAATGAAAGATGTTGTATTCATTGCCCTGAAACCATACATGTGCTTAGTTTTCATTTATATTAATCATGCTAGGAGAATTTCATCCATGAACTTTCTGAAAAAACTAGGTTAGAAATTAGGGCCAGAGAAATTCTCTCTGGTCTTTGAGAGTTAGATTTAATGTTTTATATGGTTGAAATCGTTGTTTGATGCTCTACAAGTTTCATGTTTTGAGTTTTGTCAAAAAAGCACTGAAACAGGAGATATAAGTTTGAACTGACCATGCGCGTGTTTCTGTTGGACAGAGGAAGAAGATGAAGTAGCTGAGCTGGGCCTGGCTATTTCCTACTTTTGACACCCCATTTTTCAGTTTCACACCCCTGGCCCATTTCTTTGTATATTTATTATTTTTACATTTTAATTTCATTTCTGACTTTATTATTTTATTTTCAAACATAAAAAATGCCTAAAAAATATTTTCATAAATTTTTATATTTATTTGGTATTTATTTTAGTTATTTCTAACATAAAAATGTTTAAATACTTTATATTATTTTGTTTAAACTTAAAAATAATGTAAAAATAAAATACTTTTATTTTCATTTATTATTTTTATTCACATTTGAAAATATTTTCTTGAAATATATACATTTTTGTAAATAAATTTTTTTTTACACACTTAATATATATATACTTTATTTTATTATAAGCATAGAATAAAAAACACAAAAATAATACATTTTTATTTTTATTGATATTTTATACTAAAAAAATACTTTTTTTCAATATACTTTTATTTTTGTACATATTGATACATTTTTGTATATAAATATTAAATAATACCATTTCTTTAAGGAATTAGGGTTTACCCTAAAAAATAATTAAAATTAACTTTTTATTTATTTCTTTACATTTCTTTCCATTGAAAATACTTTACATACCTAAAAAACCTTTTTTGCATAATACTTTTTATTTAATATTTATTTATTGTATTTATTTAAATATTGTACATTTAAGTATTATGCCTTGCAAATTCAATTTGGTTGTAATAATTTAGGGTTTAATTTCTTGCAAAATAATCCCTTATTCAAATTTGTACCCCCCTCCCTATATCATGTTGTAATAGTTTAGAATTTAAATTCTCGCACCTTTAAGCTTTCAATTATGCCATGATTAGAGAATTAGGGTTTGTATGCAAAATCAAAACCAACAAATAGTTTGACCTAATCAAAGACAAAAATGCATGAAAATCAAACACAATGCACACTTGCACCCTGTTGTACCCCAAAATTTGCCCTCCCATATTCTTCAAGAAATTGTCAAGTCAAGCTTCAAAATTCCCCAAGGGTTGCACAGTGTAAGAGCCTCCTGAACAGTCAAAATTAGGGTTTTTGTTCTGATCAAGAAAATGAAGTTTCCAAGGGTCCAATCAAGTCCCACATGCCTATAAATATGGTCAAGCATCCTCATACCAAGTTTCAAGACTTTCAGCACAAAATTGCACAGTCAAAACCCTAAATGCCCTACAGTCAACTGCAGGGGCAAAATGGTCATTTGACAGTCAAAAGTTCAAATTTTTGGTCAACATCTCATTTTGAAGCCACAAACATCATTTGATCAATGCTTGATCATGATTCTCAAAGCTTGGCTCAAAAATCATCAAGATGCAAAAGTTTCCTTATTTGGACAGTTGAAAAAGTCAACTGTAAATTGACCAGGGCATAACTTTCACAGGGATTATCAGAAAAATTCCATCCAAAGCTCATTTTGAAGAGAAAGACATTTCCTACAACTCATCTTCACACTTCAAGTCCAAGAAATGCTCTCACAAAAAGTTATCAATTTCAACATTATAGGTCATTTTCAAAAGTCAACAAAAAGGGACTTTAAGTCAAAGGTCATAACTTGAGATTGGTAAATCAAAATGACATGGGACCAAAGACATTGGTTAGAGGACTCAAATACCTTTCCAAAATGTCCAAGAACATGAGCAAATCTTAAGAATTGAGCAAGTTATGCCTTGTGGAAGTTGGGAAATATTTGGATATTTTGAAAAGTCAACATTGATTCAAATGACCTAAAATTGCTAATGGGCCTCTTTTTCTTCCATAATTCATCATCCAAGACATGCACACGACCATTTGGCCCAAAGGGAAGTTTTTTATTATTTTTATTTATTTATTTGAATTTTTTATTACAATTAATTCATTTAAACTAAATAAAATATGAAAAAATACTAAACTAATGAAATCAAATCTTTTTGTGTAGAAAATACTCTCATTGGACACTCAAGATTCGTGCATAATCATTTTTGGAAGGTTTTGTCATGATTTGATATCAAATAGCATGAAAAAATATTGAAAAAAGATCTTGAAAAATCAAATCTTAAAAACCATGAATGCAAAGGTTTTGGATCAATTTCTTTAACCCTAATCACTCTCCTATACATACACAAGCAAGACCTAATCCTCCTAACCAAAAAAAGCTGCGCAAGAACCTGAAGAAAGAACTTGAAATTTTTGCTTGAAAACTCAAATCTGAAAACACATTTGCAGGTCGATTGAAGCCAAGAAATTCATTCCATTGCATCCCTGGGACATCAAGCAACGTACCTGGATCAAGAACACCAACCCTACAGCCTTAAATCATTGTACAGAATCAAAAATTTTCTCATAAAAATGCATATTTGTATTTTAATTTTGAGGCATTTTCATGGCATTTTGTTTATGTATTCTTACTAAATGATGCATTCTGAAGCTAACCACATGGATTAATTGCGTTTTTATACACTGTATGCGCATCTACCATTGTTGCTTTTTAGGGTTCTTAAGTTTTTAAATTAGGGGTTTTTGAATATGGAAAAATTGGAGCTTGAAACCTAGGCCATTCAACTCAGTGCGCTTGGACGAAGAGAATGAGACCATCGCGCCTAATTTATGAAGCCCCAGGGGCTATTCGTTATTTTTTAGAAAGGTGCCTATGAGAACGGTGTAAAACCGTTGCTAATAGTTTTCATGTTTCAGGGAAAAATAAAGCCAAGGAAGAAGAAGGATGCGTGGCCATCAGTAATTGGCTGGTTCAAAAATTCGCGCTAAAAGAATCACTAACGCGTGGATTTATTTTATAATATTTGTTTGATATTTAACATACAGAAAGTGCGTTTGGATCAACTGGCAGGCTTAAGCATTGGTAACGTTCAGGACCTGGGTTCGAGCCCCAGGTCCTCACTCTTTCCCTATTATTTTTCAACTAATGTTCCTATGCAGCGTCAATACTAAAGCATGCCATGCGCTCACGCTACCAAACGTCCACGCGTCCCACTGGATTCAACCAAGGGCCAGGATCTGAAGGATATGGTGAACTCTAGTCAATGCTCCCACACGTTGCCTGAAAAAGTCAACAAGGCCTCTAGTAATGGGCCAGAATTACTGGGCTGTACCTCCAACTGGGGACAACACCCCCCTAGGTTTGCAAATTTTTTTACTTTATTTATTTTTCATTATTTTTACTTTCTTTTAATTATTGTTTTATTAATTAATTTAATATTTTCATAATATATAAAAAACAATAAAAAATCAGAAAAGAGACAAAAATTAATATTTTTATTTTTTTTTGTAAATAAATTGCATCAATTAACTTTAGTTATTAAATTAGGTTTAATTGTAATATTTTTCTTAATAAAATCTAAAATTGGTAGAATTAGGATTTATAATAATTTTTATCCCTTTTTCTTTTCTTTCATAATAATTAAATATTTAATATTATTTACTTTTATACTTTTATACTTTTATAAAATAAAATTGCATGTAAAATAATTAGGTTTAATTTTAGGTTAAAGCTTAATACTTTCTTAATAAACTAAAAACAACTAGAATTAGGGTTAGCATTTTACTTTAATTAATTCTTTTTTCATTAGAATCACAAAATACAAAAATACCAAAAACAATTTCTTTTTTTTCTCTTTAGTTTAAATTAATTTGACAATTTAATTTAATTCCATTAAAAAGGGTCCAACGCCCTTGTTCTTAATTCTTATTTAATTCGCGTGTTTATTTCTTTTTTCGTATAATATTTATGTATCTCTCCCAAGGCCATGTAACATTTTAATCTTTCGCATTTTTAATTCTTCATTTTTTCTGTCAAATCGGGTTCAAGAAATTTTGGCGATGTGGACCCGCGCCTTTTGTAATAGCTTAGAACCTTACTTTTACTTTTCGCAATTTTTAACTGCTAAATCAATGCATGCAAGAATGAATGGACAAAAACAAATAAAAACAAACGATAGATCACTTTGACATGACAAGATAAATACAAATGAAAACGACACACAAATCACACACCACCACTAGGGTACGCCTCACTGTCGCCTTGCCTCGAAAGGTGATCGTCGAGTAGAGGATGTCTTAGTAAGTCCTCATGATCCGGGAACCTGGCATGAGGGTAGCTTCCAAGGTGTCTTCCCATTGCTCTGGTGATCACTATGTCCCGAACCTCGAATTGACCCGAACACCTCCAACGGTGGTGCTACCTACCTCTCAATGGTGGGATGGCACTACTTTAAAGGACATCTACACAGACGAATTCCTTAGGGTAGGTAGACGACTCTTAATACTTGCTCTAATTTCAAAAAAAAAATCAAAAAATACTTTTCACACCGACACCTTTTCAAAAAGCTTTCGAAAGCAATTTTTCAAACACTCTTGAGGACTGATACAAGAGTCGAACTGGAATTTTCAAAGAAACTTTTTAAAACCCACGGTTGAAAAGCAAACAAACCATTTTTGAAAACACAAATGAGCAAGTATCTAAGAGCCCATGGATAACCATGGATAGAAAGGGTGCTAACACCTTCCCTTTCTATAATCTACCTCCCGAACCGAGAGCAATCTCTATAAGGGATTTTTTTGTGCTTTTGTCCTTTCCATTTGGAGAAAATAAAAGACGGTGGCGACTCTTGCTTCCGCGACATTTCGCGAACCAGCGTTAAACAGTCAGTTCCAGATCCACCGATCACAGAACTGGCGACTCTGCTGGGGAATTCTTATAAAGTGAGGTGTACCTTAGGACTAAGATCACTGTGTTTTCAATTGCTTTCCTTGTGTGCTTTAAATTGTGGGTTGCTTGGGAGTTCTATAGATCCTAACCCGAATCTGGGGGATACCTTCTTAGAAAGTAGCAACAAGGCTGTGAGGGAACTGTGCGGGGTATACCGACATGGTTGAAACAGTTTGCTACGTTGATGTGGCACTTTGGTGTGTACCGGTAACCCTTGAGTTCAGTCAAGGAGAGTACGGGGCCTCCGCGTGGTGTCGTGAAGCATCAACAGACCTTAGGAACCTTAATTGAACTATCTTGGCCTCTTTAGGGTAGTGAGATAACTGACTTTGGTGCAGTCCGAGGTTGGTTGATACTCGATACTACACTCAATTGAGGGTTGCTTTCCTGGAATATTTCGGCCGCCAGTTCAGTGGCTAAATCGAAACGATGAACAATGAAAGCAATCCCGTGATATTGGGACCCTTAGAACCCGGTTACTTCTAATAGGACAGGATGAACCCACCAACTTCAAGAGGGTACTACCCAGACCCCATGCTGGCCTAAACCCTAAGGGCTTGTCTTGTGTGCCTTGTGTGCCTTACATGTTTGTCCTTGTATATATCTGTGGTGTGTTTAATCATAGCATCATGACATCATCCAGCATCATATGCATTGACTAACCATTTCAGGGGTTCGAATCTTCATCTTTGTTCTTGTTTTGTAGGACATGGAAACTGTTCGTAGAAAGACAATTCAAATCAGCCTTGTAAGGGTCCCTCCTCAGCTTAAGGAGCTTATATCCAGGATTCCCGAGAACTCTTCATTCAGTGAAAGACATGGAAGTCTCATCAGCTTGGTCAATACCAACATTGAGGAAGATATGATAAAGGTCCTGTTCCAGTTCTTTGACCCTCTGCATCACTGTTTCACCTTCTTGGACTATCAGTTGGTACCTACATTGGAGGAGTTCTCCCGGCTCCTGAAGATCCCTATCCTTGATCAATTACCCTACAACGGTACGGAAAAGGAACCCAAGCTTGAAGAGATTGCTAAAGCCTTGCACCTACAATCATCTGACCTCAAGGGACATTGGGAAGTTAGAAGTGGTATCAAAGGGTTCTTAGCCAGGTTTCTGTTTGAAAAGGCCCATGAATGTTGGAACTCCCTTGTCTTGCAAGCTTTTGAAGAAGTGGTGGCCCTCCTTGTCTATGGTTTGGTGTTGTTCCCTAACCCAGATCAGCTTATAAATATCAGTGCTGTCCAGATCTTTATGTCCAGGAATCCTATACCTACGTTGCTGGGAGACATCCTTCACTCATGTTACACTCGAACCATGAGAAAAAGAGGTGTCCTTATGTGTTGCACTCCTCTCTTGGGAAGGTGGTTTATTTCGCACCTTCCACAATCAGTTTTGAAGAATGAGCAGGGTTTGAGATGGTCACAACGGTTGATGACTCTTACACATGCAGATATACATTGGTGCCCTAGGTCTAGAGAAGATGTCACTATCATTGATCGTTGCGGGGAGTACCCTAATGTTCCTTTACTTGGAATCAGAGGAGGTATTACTTATAGCCCGTGCCTGGCTTGGAGACAGTTTGGTTATGCTCGGAGGGATGGTCCTCATGACATGTTAATTCCTGACATAGTTTTTGACTTCGACAACGATACTCAAGGACTTCGCCAGAGATTTATCAGAGCCTGGAGGATGCCAAGTAGGATAGACAGCAAGACACTGGGGCACAGGAATTCCATCCCGTTGGAACCTTATCTCAAGTGGGTACGAGCCCGCTCCCAGAAGTTAGTGATGCCTTATCCCCATATGCTCCCTGTGATCAAAGAGCCAGTCTTGGAAGGAGAAGTGTCCTACACTATTCAGCACCCGGATATGCCCACATCCTGGGAAGAGATGCAGAAGAGCTGGATCCAGCTTAAGGAAGAACGGAATTCTCTTGAGACCAGTCTACATGCTAGTGAAAAGAAGGTCTTGGAGCTCACCCGCCTGTTGCATGAGGAGAGGAATCTCAACACTTACATAGCTCCAAAGAGGATGCGCAGTGTATTTTGGGATTGATTTGCTTTTGTATTATTTTGCCCATGAGGCTTTGATGTACTAAACAATTATTTCCTTAATGATAACGTGTGTTCCTTTTTGTCTACAACAAATTTGAACTTTCGAACCCTTGAATGCATTGCATAAACACATATCATTCATCATGTGCATAGCAGGTTTTTCCTCTTTTCAGGTTGCTTACAGTTCTTCGCTGTTTATTTCAGCATCATGAATCCTGACTCATCCTCAACTGAGATGTCCACCAAGGCTCTTTAGGCGCAGAATGTGCAATTTCAGGAACTAATCATGGGTTTGGCTCAGGGCCAAGAAGAGCTGAAGGCTCTGCTCCTGAAGAAGGAGAAGAAGAAGAAGAGAAGAACTGTTCTGTTCAGCTCGGGCCGAAGGTTTGGCAATACTCTGCAGAATGAAGAGGCTGGTGCTTCTATTGACAAGAGTACTCCTCAAGCGGAAAAAGGTCCTAGTCCGGTAGTCTCCGACAACGAGACTGATTTTAATGAAGAGCAGTATCCTCCGGCAGAAGACCGTTACAAGCAGTTGGAAGACAGGTTGAATGCTATGGAGATACAACAGGTACCTGGGCTGGATTTCGGAGATTTGGGTTTGTCTACTGGTGTGATTATTCCTCGTAAATTCAAAGCAACATCTTTCACTAAGTACGACGGGGCGTCTTGTCCCAAGCTACATCTCAGGTCCTATGTTCGGAAGATTCAACCGTACTCAGCGGATAAGAATTTGTGGATCCACTTCTTCCAGGAGAGTCTTTCAGGGACTCATCTCGAATGGTTCTATCAGCTGGATGGGACCAAGGTTCGTAACTAGGAGGAGTTGGCTACTTCTTTCTATAAGCAGTATCAATATAATGCCGACCTTGCCCCTACACGTACCCAACTCCAGGGTATGTCGTTAGGTTCAAGTGAAGGTTTTAAGGAGTACGCTCAAAAGTGGAGGGATCTGGCCGGCAGGGTGCAACCTCCGTTGACTGATCGGGAGTTAGTAGACATGTTCTTGGGAACCCTGTCTGGGCCATTTTTTAACCATCTTATCGGTAACTCGTCTGCAGGGTTTACTGATCTTATCTTGACTGGAGAGAGAATTGAGGCTGGGTTGAAGTCTGGTAAGATTCCAAAGGGTGCATCTACAGGTTCAGAGAAGAAACCCTTCAAAAAAGAGGCCAGTGTGGTGTATGGGCCTAGAAGACAAGACAAACCAGAGGGCCGCCAATCTGTCAACACAGTGGTGATTGCGAAGCCTGCAGCCGCTCCTCGGCAAGCTAACCAACCCAGGGCTGAAAGACCCAGAAGGGAATTCACCCGTTTGAGTATGACCTTGTCGCAGATCTTACCACAGTTGCTCTCAACCAACTTAGTGACCGTCAGAGAGGCTCCGAAGTTTGCAAATACTACATCTCCTAAGTACAACCCAAATGCTCGTTGTGCTTACCATTCTGATAGCCCGGGGCATTCCACCGATGACTGTTGGGCATTAAGGAACAAGCTGCAGGACCTTATTGACGCCAAGGAAGTACAGTTTGAGGCATCTGAGAAGCCTAATGTAGTGACAGCGCCCCTGCCTGCTCATGGAGTGAATGCTATTGGGGATGAAGAGGAAGTGGATGAAGCTGAGTTTGATAGCTGGATTTACCCGGCAACCGACAGTGGACCTAGCAATTGGAGTGCGAAGGACAACCTACCTGTTTCTCTTGTTAATGAGTAATGAATTCCTATGTTTTGGCATTTGTAATAAACAATAAATAAACTCTATGGCCCGGTGTCTTACCCGAGGCACCGTGGTTTCATTTGTGAGGGCATATAAATTGTCATTTCATATATCATAAATGAAAATCTTGGACGTTTCTCACATTGCAAATCTTATGCTCCTTTCCTGTCTTTCTTTCCTTTACATATATTTCAAAACAGCTGTATTTACACACACACACACTCATACAGGTTTCAATCCACTCTGGATCTCACTGGTAACGACTCTGCTACTGCCAGTTATGACTTCGAAAATCCGATCAACTTAGCCGAAGACGAAGGTGAAGATGATTGCGAAGTGCCTGGCGAGCTTGCAAGACTGTTACTTTAAGAAGAGAGGGCAATTCAACCCCATGAAGAGCCAGTGGAAACAATAAACCTGGGTACTGAGGCAGACAGGAAAGAGGTAAAGATTGGTGCCAACCTAGAGCTCAGCGTGAAGCAACGGTTGACTCAGATGCTACATGATTATATGGAGATCTTTGCCTGGTCCTACGAAGACATGCCCAGGTTGGATACCGATATTGTGGTCCATCACTTGCCAACTAAGGAAGATTGCCCTCCGGTTAAGCAAAAGGTCCGTCGTATGCGTCCAGAGATGTCGGAGAAGATCAAAGCCGAGGTTATGAAACAGTTTGATGCCGGGTTCCTTGCAGTGACTTCTTACCCTCAGTGGGTTGCTAATGTGGTGCCGGTACCTAAGAAGGACGGTAAGGTCAGAATGTGTGTTGATTACAGGGATCTGAACAGGGCCAGCCCCAAGGATGACTTCCCCCTACCTCACATTGATGTCCTTGTTGATAATACAGCTCAGCATAAGGTGTTCTCTTTCATGGATGGTTTTTCAGGTTACAATCAGATCAAGATGGCACCTGAAGACATGGAAAAGACTACATTTGTTACTCAGTGGGGCACCTTCTGTTACAAGGTCATGCCTTTTGGGCTGAAGAACGCTGGGGAAACCTACCAGCGTGCCATGGTTGCTTTATTTCATGACATGATCCATCATGAGATAGAAGTGTATGTTGACGACATGATCGCAAGGTCCCAGACTGAAGAAGAGCACCTAGATCATCTGCAAAAATTGTTTGACCGATTGAAACTGTACAAGCTGAGGTTGAACCCGAACAAGTGCACCTTCGGGGTAAGATCTGGGAAGTTGCTAGGCTTTGTTGTAAGTGACAAGGGCATTCAAGTGGACCCTGCCAAGGTCAAAGCTATTCAAGAGATGCCAGTTCCTAAGATAGAGAAGGAAGTCAGAGGCTTTTTAGGACGCCTGAATTACATTGCTCGGTTCATTTCACACCTAACTACTACCTGTGAGCCAATCTTCAAGCTGCTGAAGAAAGATCAGGTAGTACGTTGGAATGATGAATGTCAGGCTGCTTTTGACAGAATCAAAGAGTATCTCCAAGAACCACCCATCCTTATGCCACCGGTTGAAGGGAGACCTCTGATACTATACCTGACAGTACTTGACAACTCAATGGGGTGTGTGCTGGGGCAGCATGACGAGTCTGGTCGAAAAGAGCATGCCATTTATTACCTTAGCAAAAAGTTTACCGACTGTGAGACCCGATACTCACTGCTCGAGAAAACTTGCTGCGCTTTGGTATGGGCTGCTCGCCGGCTGAGACAGTATATGCTGACTCACACTACCTTGTTGATCTCAAAGATGGATCCTATAAAGTACATATTCGAAAAACCTGCTCTGTCTGGGAGAATAGCAAGATGGCAAATGATCTTGACGGAATACGACATTCAGTACACAACCCAGAAAGCCATCAAGGGAAGTGTATTGGCAGACCACTTGGCACATCAGGCCGTAGATGACTATCAGTCAATGAACTTCGAGTTTCCAGATGAAAGCATCATGATAGTGACTGATTGTGAAGTACCTGGACCGAATGAAGGACCTGAGGAAGGATCCCGATGGTCCATGCACTTTGACGGAGCCTCCAACGCTTTGGGAAATGGTATCGGCGCTATAATCATATCACCGCAAGGCACTCATACTCCGCTCACTGCCCGACTATGTTTCAACTGTACCAACAACATGGCAGAGTATGAGGCGTGCATCATGGGTCTTCAAGCTGCGATCGATCTAAGGATCAAGTTTCTGAGTGTCTTCGGAGATTTTGCTCTTGTGATCAATCAGATCAAAGGAGAGTGGGATACGAAACATCCGAATCTTATTCCTTACAGAGAATGTGTGTTGACCTTGATCCCCCACTTCACAGAAATAACTTTTGAACACTTTCCGAGAGAAGAGAATCAGCTGGCGGACGCGTTAGCTACAATGTCTTCTATGTTCAAGGTCAAATGGGACAATGAGGCTCCCCGGATCATCATCTGGAAACTGGACGAACCGGCATACTGTTGTGATCTCGAGACTGAATTGGTGACTGAGAAGCCTTGGTACCATGAGGTGAAGAGATATTTGGAAGCTCAGGAATACCCTGAAGGTGCATCTGTCAATGATAAGAAGTTCCTGAGAAGGTTCGCGGCAAAGTTCTTCCTTAGCAACGACATCTTGTACAAGCGAAACCATGATTCAACCTTACTGCGTTGTGTGGATAAGAATGAAGCAGAAAGGATCGTGGAAGAGCTACATGAAGGGACCTTTGGTACACATTCCAGTGGACACACTATGGCTAAAAAGATCCTTGGGGCAGGGTATTACTGGTCCACAATGGAAGCGGACTGTTACCAACATTCCAGCACATGCCATAAGTGCCAGATTTATGCAGACAAAGTGCATGTTCCTCCAGTTCCTCTGAATGTTCTGACTGCGCCTTGGCCGTTTGCAATGTGGGGCATAGACATGATCGGCGAGATTAAACCTACGACATCTAATGGGCATCGCTTCATCCTAGTGGCGATTGATTATTTTACGAAGTGGGTCGAAGCAGCTTCCTACGCTACGGTAACCAAGACTGTTGTGGCACGGTTCATTCGGCACAACCTGATCTGTCGGTACGGCGTCCTAGAGAGGATCATTACAGACAATGGTACCAATCTGAATAACAAGATGATCACTGAGCTCTGCGAGCAGTTCAAAATACAGCACCACAATTCTTCTCCTTACAGACCAAAGATGAATGGGGCTGTAGAAGCAGCAAATAAGAACATCAAGAAAATCGTGCAAAAGATGACAGTGACCTATAAAGATTGGCACGAGATGTTACCGTTCGCTCTACATGGGTATCGTACCTCAGCCAGGACGTCGATCGGGGCAACTCCGTTCTCCTTGGTTTATGGTATGGAGGCAGTCTTACCGATCGAAGTGCAAATACCCTCTCTCCGGATAATGAAGGATGCAAATCTGAATGAAGATGATTGGATCCAGACACGACTTGATCAGCTCAACCTTATTGATGAGAAGAGACTTGCTGCTATCTGCCATGGTCAGATGTATCAGAAACGGATGATCAGAGCATTTAACAAAAGGTCAGACCACAGGAATATCAAGTTGGGGATCTGGTAATCAAACGAATCATCCTTCCTCAGAGTGATCCAAGGGGCAAATGGACCCCTACGTACGAAGGGCCATTTGTGGTTAAACATGTGTTCTCAGGAGGAGCCATGATTCTAACCAATATGGATGGTGACGACCTTCCTCACCCCGCCAATGCAGACATAGTAAAAAAATACTACGCATAAAAAAGAGACCCACTAGGCTGACATGCCTAGGCAAAAATTAGGGCTTCCCGGCGAACCAAAAGGGTTCGGGAAAAATGAAGGGATGAAATGAAAAAATCTGTACACCCGGCAAGTCGAAAACCTGAAAAGGCGGCTTGGGCAAAAATGGGTATCCCGGTGGACTGAAAACCCGAAAGGGCGGTCCAGGCAAAAGTTAGGGATAAAAGCGTAATACTATGTCTCATTGATCACTTTGCATCCAGAATCCGGTATCTACGTCAAGTTCAGACGGCATCGATCAGTCAGCTTCATTCTTCGTTTAGGTCATCAAGTGATGAGACGCTCGGGGATATAAAGGTGATAGTAGAGTTGAAACCCAGTGGGATCATTCATTTCACACAGCTGTTTTATTTTCCTTTGTACAAAATTTGTATAAACTCTTTTTCGGCGGCGTTCTCTTACTAGGACGTCAGCCTCTTGTACACAAAACGCCTATTTTCAGGCCATTCAAAAATCAATACAAATATACTTTTCAGTTAAAAGTGCCAATTGTTTTTCTTTTTCTGTTTTGTTTTGCGAAGAACGTCCAAGGTTCAATTTGTGATATATGCATTGACAATAATTTGCTAACTCATAAATATTTGCATACGAAACAAAGATTAGTTACAGGTAACATTAGAAACAGGGGCAATAAAGAGTTGTCTGAGTAATCTAATTGTTCTGTCCTCCAAGGTACCAAGGTAGGTTCAGCTAAAGAACATAACCAGCACACCTTAATTCCCCAGAGAGTGAGCCAGCAAGTCAGTGCACTCTCCCCGAGCGAAGTTATCAAATCTTAAGGAAGTTGGGTATCCTCCATCAGATATCAACATTCCCCGGCAGCATATATGCATTCTTAACAAGCATCCCCGGTAGTCTCAGCCTAAAGATTGTTCCCCGGCGGTATAACAAACATTCAATGGAGTCACCTACCCAGTACATCTCAAACTTCCCCAAGAAAGTCCAATCTGGTTCCCCAGGAAAGTTGGAATCCATCTCCCCAAGCAGTAAGCTTATCCCCAGTAGATTCTGGAAGCTTACCCTCGCAGAGCACGAACGCGTCTCCCGGCTTTATTTAAAGAGTTATGTTCTTACTAGGATATAACTGGGTTATCCTCAGCCAAAATCCACGGAAAGAGCGTCCTCGACGGAGTCTTCTTATCCCCAGCGAAGTCTATTAACACTTCCAACACAGCAAAGATATCCCCAGCAAGTTATTATCAACGACTCAACAAAGTATCTCTCTCCCCACAGAGTATTGCTCCCAGCAAGATCGTTAGAGTACTTTGCTCTCCGCAGAGTAATCCATTCGCCAAGTTTATTCCCCAACGGAGTTATCTTCTCCTACCGGTATTCTTGCAACTATCATCCCTGGCGGAAGCAAAATCTATTCTCCAACATCAGCCCAGGAGTGACTTCCCGGCACCCGTCAAGGATTTACTTTCCTAGACGAAAGATACATTCATAAACATCCTCATACATTATAGCATGCATATACGCATCATGAGCATACAATCTCACGTATTCAGAGAGCATCTCGCATGTCATACCACATGACATCGCATACAACTAACGCTTGTCTTTTCAGGACAAAAGTACAAAATTGAGTACCATCAATGGTTGCAACAATACCAGATCCGATTCCTGTATCTTACCAGGGTGTGTCTGAAGAGTTCAAGGATCCGATACCTGTATCTCGCCAGGGTGTATCCGTTGAAGACTAGCATTACCAGATCCGATTCCTGTATCTTGCCAGGGTGTGTCTGAAGAGTTCGAGGATCCGATACCTGAATCTTGCCAGGGTGTATCCGTTGAAGACTAGCAATACCAGATCCGATTCCTGTATCTTGCCAGGGTGTGTCTGAAGAGTTCGAGGATCCGATACCTGAATCTTGCCAGGGTGTATCCGTTGAAGACTAGCATTACCAGATCCGATTCCTGTATCTTGCCAGGGTGTGTCTGAAGAGTTCGAGGATCCGATACCTGTATCTCGCCAGGGTGTATCCGTTGAAGACTAGCATTACCAGATCCGATTCCTATATCTTGCCAGGGTATGTCTGAAGAGTTCGAGGATCCGATACCTGAATCTTGCCAGGGTGTATCCGTTGAAGACTAGCATTACCAGATCCGATTCCTGTATCTTCCCAGGGTGTGTCTGAAGAGTTCGAGGATCCGATACCTGTATCTCGCCAGGGTGTATCCGTTGAAGACTAGCATTACCAGATCCGATTCCTGAATCTTGCCAGGGTGTTTCTGAAGAGTTCGAGGATCCGATACCTGAATCTCGCCAGGGTGTATCCGTTGAAGACTAGCATTACCAGATCCGATTCCTGTATCTTGCCAGGGTGTGTCTGAAGAGTTCGAGGATCCGATGCCTGAATCTTTCCAGGGTGTATCCGTTGAAGACTAGCATTACCAGATCCGATTCCTGTATCTTGCCAGGGTGTGTCTGAAGAGTTCGAGGATCCGATGCCTGAATCTTGCCAGGGTGTATCCGTTAAAGACTAACATTACCAGATCCGATTCCTGTATCTTGCCAGGGTGTGTCTGAAGAGTTCGAGGATCCGATGCCTGAATCTTGCCAGGGTGTATCCGTTGAAGACTAACAATACCAGATCCGATTCCTGTATCTTGCCAGGGTGTGTCTGAAGAGTTCGAGGATCCGATACCTGAATCTTGCCAGGGTGTATCCGTTGAAGACTAGCATTACCAGATCCGATTCCTGTATGTTGCCAGGGTGTGTCTGAAGAGATCGAGGATCCGATACCTGTATCTCGCCAGGGTGTATCCGTTGAAGACTAGCATTACTAGATCCGATTCCTGAATCTTGCCAGGGTGTGTCTGAAGAGTTCGAGGATCCGATACCTGTATCTCGCCAGGGTGTATCCGTTGAAGACTAACATTACCAGATCCGATTACTGTATCTTGCCAAGGTGTGTCTGAAGAGTTCGAGGATCCGATGCCTGAATCTTGCCAGGGTGTATCCGTTGAAGACTAACATTACCAGATCCGATTCTTGTATCTTGCCAGGGTGTGTCTGAAGAGTTCGAGGATCCGATACCTGAATCTTGCCAGGGTGTATCCGTTGAAGACTAGCATTACCAGATCCGATTCCTTTATCTTACCAGGGTGTGTCTGAAGAGTTCGAGGATCCGATACCTGAATCTCTCCAGGGTGTATCCGTTGAAAACTAGCATTACCAGATCCGATTCCTGTATCTTGCCAGGGTGTGTCTGAAGAGTTCGAGGATACGATACCTGAATCTTGCCAGGGTGTATCCGTTGAAGACTAACATTACCAGATCCGATTCCTGTATCTTGCCAGGGTGTGTCTGAAGAGTTCGAGGATCCGATACCTGAATCTTGCCAGGGTGTATCCGTTGAAGACTAACATTACCAGACTCGATTCCTGTATCTTGCCAGGGCACGTCTGAAGAATTCGAAGATCCGATTCCTGTAACCAGTCAGGACATATCTACACAAAGCATCTGAAGACCAGCTCCTGCAACATGTCAGGTACTCATTTTTCTTTTGCAGGTACGCAAGTTCTCGCTAAGGAATGTCTTACGCGATCAACATCCAGATGGAATCTATAAGCCCATCATCCTATTCATCAATATCTAAATGGCATCTATAAGCCCATTTCCACCATCACTGCTACCATGTGAGCGCAAATTTCTGGGCACTCTAGTGTTCAATCATCTTCCACCCTCGGATTACGAAAGGCACGTCAGCCAATCTGCATCCTCAGGTCTAAGAAGATTGAACAGGGGCAACTGTTGTACCCCAAAATTTGCCCTCCCATATTCTTCAAGAAATTGCCAAGTCAAGCTTCAAAATTCCCCAAGGGTTGCACAGTGTAAGAGCCTCCTGAACAGTCAAAATTAGGGTTTTTGTTCTGATCAAGAAAATGAAGTTTCCAAGGGTCCAATCAAGTCCCACATGCCTATAAATATGGTCAAGCATCCTCATACCAAGTTTCAAGACTTTCAGCACAAAATTGCACAGTCAAAACCCTAAATTCCCTACAGTCAACTGCAGGGGCAAAATGGTCATTTGACAGTCAAAAGTTCAAATTTTTGGTCAACATCTCATTTTGAAGCCACAAACATCATTTGATCAATGCTTGATCATGATTCTCAAAGCTTGGCTCAAAAATCATCAAGATGCAAAAGTTTCCTTATTTGGACAGTTGAAAAAGTCAACTGTAAATTGACCAAGGCATAACTTTCACAGGGATTATCAGAAAAATTCCATCCAAAGCTCATTTTGAAGAGAAAGACATTTCCTACATCTCATCTTCACACTTCAAGTCCAAGAAATGCTCTCACAAAAAGTTATCAATTTCAACATTATAGGTCATTTTCAAAAGTCAACAAAAAGGGACTTTAAGTCAAAGGTCATAACTTGATATTGGTAAATCAAAATGACATGGGACCAAAGACATTGGTTAGAGGACTCAAAGACCTTTCCAAAATGTCCAAGAACATGAGCAAAGCTTAAAAATTGAGCAAGTTATGCCTTGTGGAAGTTGGGAAATTTTTTGGATATTTTGAAAAGTCAACATTGATTCAAATGACCTAAAATTGCTAATGGGCCTCTTTTTCTTCCATAATTCATCATCCAAGACATGCACACGACCATTTGGCCCAAAGGGAAGTTTTTTATTATTTTTATTTATTTATTTGAATTTTTTATTACAATTAATTCATTTAAACTAAATAAAATATGAAAAAAATACTAAACTAATGAAATCAAATCTTTTTGTGCAGAAAATACTCTCATTGGACACTCAAGATTCGTGCATAATCATTTTTGGAAGGTTTTGTCATGATTTGATATCAAATAGCATGAAAAAATATTGAAAAAAGATCTTGAAAAATCAAATCTTAAAAACCATGAATGCAAAGGTTTTGGATCAATTTCTTTAACCCTAATCACTCTCCTATACATACACAAGCAAGACCTAATCCTCCTAACCAAAAAAAGCTGCGCAAGAACCTGAAGAAAGAACTTGAAATTTTTGCTTGAAAACTCAAATCTGAAAACACATTTGCAGGTCGATTGAAGCCAAGAAATTCATTCCATTGCATCCCTGGGACATCAAGCAATGTACCTGGATCAAGAACACCAACCCTACAGCCTTAAATCATTGTACATAATCAAAATTTTTCTCATAAAAATGCATATTCGTATTTTAATTTTGAGGCATTTTCATGGCATTTTGTTTATGTATTCTTACTAAATGATGCATTCTGAAGCTAACCACATGGATTAATTGCGTTTTTATACACTGTATGCGCATCTACCATTGTTGCTTTTTAGGGTTCTTAAGTTTTTAAATTAGGGGTTTTTGAATATGGAAAAATTGGAGCTTGAAACCTAGGCCATTTAACTCAGTGCGCTTGGACGAAGAGAATGAGACCATCGCGCCTAATTTATGAAGCCCCAGGGGCTATTCGTTATTTTTCAGAAAGGTGCCTATGAGAACGGTGTAAAACCGTTGCTAATAGTTTTCATGTTTCAGGGAAAAATAAAGCCAAGGAAGAAGAAGGATGCGTGGCCATCAGTAATTGGCTGGTTCAAAAATTCGCGCTAAAAGAATCACTAACGCGTGGATTTATTTTATAATATTTGTTTGATATTTAACATACAGAAAGTGCGTTTGGATCAACTGGCAGGCTTAAGCATTGGTAACGTTCAGGACCTGGGTTCGAGCCCCAGGTCCTCACTCTTTCCCTATTATTTTTCAACTAATGTTCCTATGCAGCGTCAATACTAAAGCATGCCATGCGCTCACGCTACCAAACGTCCACGCGTCCCACTGGATTCAACCAAGGGCCAGGATCTGAAGGATATGGTGAACTCTAGTCAATGCTCCCACACGTTGCCTGAAAAAGTCAACAAGGCCTCTAGTAATGGGCCAGAATTACTGGGCTGTACCTCCAACTGGGGACAACACCCCCCTAGGTTTGCAAATTTTTTTACTTTCTTTATTTTTCATTATTTTTACTTTCTTTTAATTATTGTTTTATTAATTAATTTAATATTTTCATATATAAAAAACAATAAAAAATCAGAAAAGAGACAAAAATTAATATTTTTATTTTTTTTGTAAATAAATTGCATCAATTAACTTTAGTTATTAAATTAGGTTTAATTGTAATATTTTTCTTAATAAAATCTAAAATTGGTAGAATTAGGATTTATAATAATTTTTATCCCTTTTTCTTTTCTTTCATAATAATTAAATATTTAATATTATTTACTTTTATACTTTTATACTTTTATAAAATAAAATTGCATGTAAAATAATTAGGTTTAATTTTAGGTTAAAGCTTAATACTTTCTTAATAAACTAAAAACAACTAGAATTAGGGTTAGCATTTTACTTTAATTAATTCTTTTTTCATTAAAATCACAAAATACAAAAATACCAAAAACAATTTCTTTTTTTTCTTTAGTTTAAATTAATTTGACAATTTAATTTAATTCCATTAAAAAGGGTCCAACGCCCTTGTTCTTAATTCTTATTTAATTCGCGTGTTTATTTCTTTTTTCGTATAATATTTATGTATCTCTCCCAAGGCCATGTAACATTTTAATCTTTCGCATTTTTAATTCTTTATTTTTTCTGTCAAATCGGGTTCAAGAAATTTTGGCGATGTGGACCCGCGCCTTTTGTAATAGCTTAGAACCTTACTTTTACTTTTCGCAATTTTTAACTGCTAAATCAATGCATGCAAGAATGAATGGACAAAAACAAATAAAAACAAACGATAGATCACTTTGACATGACAAGATAAATACAAATGAAAACGACACACAAATCACACACCACCCCTAGTGTACGCCTCACTGTCGCCTTGCCTCGAAAGGTGATCGTCGAGTAGAGGATGTCTTAGTAAGTCCTCATGATCCGGGAACCTGGCATGAGGGTAGCTTCCAAGGTGTCTTCCCATTGCTCTGGTGATCACCATGTCCCGAACCTCGAATTGACCCGAACACCTCCAACGGTGGTGCTACCTACCTCTCAATGGTGGGATGGCACTACTTTAAAGGACATCTACACAGACGAATTCCTTAGGGTAGGTAGACGACTCTTAATACTTGCTCTAATTTCAAAAACAAAATCAAAAAATACTTTTCACACCGACACCTTTTCAAAAAGCTTTCGAAAGCAATTTTTCAAACACTCTTGAGGACTGATACAAGAGTCAAACTGGAATTTTCAAAGAAACTTTTTAAAACCCACAGTTGAAAAGCAAACAAACCATTTTTGAAAACACAAATGAGCAAGTATCTAAGAGCCCATGGATAACCATGGATAGAAAGGGTGCTAACACCTTCCCTTTCTATAATCTACCTCCCGAACCGAGAGAAATCTCTATAAGGGATTTTTCTGTGCTTTTGTCCTTTCCATTTGGAGAAAATAAAAGACGGTGGTGACTCTTGCTTCCGCGACATTTCGCGAACCAGCGTTAAACAGTCAGTTCCAGATCCACCGATCACACACCCCTAGGGTTTCAATCCACTTGTTGCCTTCAAAAATGGGCCATGGTATGCATGTCAAGTACTTTGAAAAAAAAAACAAAACAAAAGATCATAGTCCCTCGATGACTCTATCTAGGTTGCCTAAATAAAATGATCAAGTCCCTCAAGAAAATTGCCAAAAATACTTGACACAATTGCTATCATGGTCTATACGATGACCCGCGCCTGTCCCGTTGAACATCCTAATACAAGGTTGTTTACCAAATGCAATGGTAAAACAACACTGTCAAAAGGGTTAAAAACGTATAGGAAATATCTTTGAGTAAAATAGGGTAGACAACTCTTAGTTACTTGATCAAAACTTGCAAAACATCCTTGCTATTTTCAAACACACCTCATAACACAATTCCAAAACAATTTCCCAAAACAAATTTTCAAATATTGAAATCTTTTCAAAAGACAACACACCTTTGTATATATTCAAACAAGAATCATTACAAAGGTTGCCACAACGACAACCTCTTGTCAAAACATTTTCAAAACCACACACAAAGCACCATTTCAAACAATTGAAAAGCAAACGCAAGTGATCTAAAACTAAGAGCCCATGGATAACCATGGATAGAAAGGGTGCTAATACCTTCCCTTTCTATAATCTACTCCCCGAATCCAAGAAAACATCTCAAAGGTCTTTCCTGTGCTTTTTGACCTTTCCTTAGGATAAAATAAAAAGTCGGTGGCGACTCTTGCTAAACCGAAACATTTGCGAACACAAAACGCAAAACCTCAAGTCAGTTCTCCCACCGTATCACAGAACTGGAGACTCTGCTGGGAAGACTTAAAAGTGGAGTAACCTTAGGGTTTAGATCACCCTTTGCATGATTATATTGTTTGCTTTGATTGCTTTACATTTTGGTTCTCTTGTTTGGGCTTGAAATCCTCTACCCGGATTTGGGAAACATTCATAGGTAAATAGCAATACGTTGTGGAAACTGTGCGGGGTATACCGACATGGTTGAAGCAATAGCTATATTAGTGCGACATATTTGTGAGTACCGGTAGCCTTTGAGTCAATCAAAGAGAATACGGGGCCGCTGAGTGATGTCATAAAGCACTAATGAACTCTTAGAACCTTACTTGACCATCTTGGCCTTTTATTAGGGGTAGTGAGATGACCGGCTTTGGTGCAGTCCGAAGTTGGTAGATACTCGATACTACACTCATTGAGGGTTGTTTTCTTGGAATATTTTGGTCACTAGTTAAGTGGCTAAACCAAAATAATGAACATAGAAAACAATCCAGTGATATTGAGCTCCTTAGAACCCGGTTACTATTTATAGGACAGGTTTGAGCCAACTAAACTCAAGAGGGTATTTACCTATGAAACCTCATGCAAGCCTGAAACTAGGGTTTTGTGTGACTTTCTTGTACATGTGCTTGTGCATACATCATGAACATCATAAAGCATCATATGCATCCACTAACCATTTCAAGGGTTTGGATCTTCATCTTTGTTCTTGTTTTGTAGGTCATGGAATCTCTTCACAGGAAAACAATTCAAGTCAACCTTGTGAGAATCCCTCCTCAACTCAAGGAGCTAACTTCCAGGATTCCAGAGAATTCTCTCTTCAGTGAAACACATGGTAGGCTTCTCAACTTGGTCAACTCCAACATTGAAGAAGACATGGTGAAAGTTCTCTTCCAGTTCTTTGACCCCCTACACCACTGTTTCATATTCCCTGATTACTAACTAGTACCTACTTTGGAGGAATTTTCTCAACTCCTGAGAATTCCTATTCTTCATCAACTACCCTACAACGGTACGAAAAAAGAACCAAAGCCCGAAGATGTTGCTCAAGCATTACACTTGCAACCATCTGATATCAAGGGTCATTGGGAAACCAAGAGTGGTGTCAAGGGTTTCTTGGCAAAGTTTCTATTTGAGAAGGCACAAGACTGCTGGAACTCTTTAGATCTACAAGCTTTTGAAGAGATTGTGGCACTCCTCATCTATGGGTTGGTCTTGTTCCCAAACCTTGATCAGCTTATAGATGTGAATGCTGTCAAGATTTTCATATCCCGGAATCCTGTACCTACATTGCTTGGGGGCATCCTACACTCATTTTACACACGAACAATGAGGAAAAGAGGTGTTCTCATGTGTTGTACTCCTCTCCTAGCAAGGTGGATTATTTCTCATCTTCCACAATCAGTTTTGAAGAATGAGCAGGGTTTAAGGTGGTCACAACGGTTGATGACTGTTGTACCCCAAAATTTGCCCTCCCGTTTTCACAAGAAATCACAACCCCAGGGTTTTCTCTGATTTTTCAGATCGGCTCAAGAATCGATCAAACAGACTTTTCTTTATCAGTTAATCTAGAATTAGGGTTTCCACTGAATTTTGTTGAGATTGGCTCAGGAATTGATCAGACGGATCTTTCTTTGGCAGTAATCCAGGATTAGGGTTTGCGCTCGCATTTCTCAGAAGAAACTGAATCCTCAGAAGTTCAGTTGACTGTTATATCATTTTTACGCTTGTTCAAGATTACTGGTTATTTCTCAAAACCTAGTTATCTGGGGTAGGAGCTGAGACTTTTGTTTGGAACCTTAAGGCATTTGCTTGATCAGTGGAGTGAAAGGTTTATGGAATGTTTGTTTAACTGTACAACGCATATGTTAATTGGAATACCAGGCGTATTGTGATTAATGCAAGGTTGCGAGACGGCAAAGTTTGTTGATTATTTATTTCATCTGGATTAAAATTAGGGATACATTTCCAGTTATTTAAATTTAAGAGTCTTAAATAAATTAAATAGAAAAATCAAAGAAAAAGTTAGAAGATATTTGACAAATACTTTTTATTTATTTATTTCAAATGTTGTTACAAATTTTATTCGAATATTGTAAATTTACAATTTACAGTATTTACAGTAATATTTGTTTACAATAAATGGAAAAAATATAATAAATCTAAGCCTAAATCTCTTGAGATCTTTGACTTCTACTTCTACTGCTTCCTCTATCAGCCAACTGGTAACTTACCTGCAAAAGACAGAAGAAAAAGAAATCAATGCAATTAACTGAAAAGCATTTTTAAGCAGATAAATAAAAAATCATCATTAAAGCTTGTTGGCCGGAATCATAATGCTATTGGATTCATCATGTTTTTACTTGTTCTCTTTGCAAATCACAAGAAGATTTCTCTTCTTGGTTCACAAAGAGAAAAGTAAAAATAATTTGCAAGCATACAATTAATTTAAAATGCAAAGATATAAGGCAGCAAGGCAAAGCAAACTGAATTCCAAACTGCATTAGTCAACCAAGTCAGCATGAGCAAGCATGGCAAGCTAGCTACAAATGCAAACTGAATGTCAAACCAAGTTGCAAAGCTGTCAAAGCAGAAAGTTGCAAAGCTGTCAAAGAAAGCATACAAGCAACCAAGTACATAAAGCAGAAAGTTGCAAAGCTGTCAAAGAAAGCATACAATGCAGGAAATATGGAAACAAGTACACAATGCAGAGATAAACCAAGTTACAAGCAAGCAGGCTTGTCAATTTCATCATCATTTTCTGGCCCAACAAGCTTTTCAGAATAATATAATAAGCAATTAAAAATGCTTTTGAGGGAGAGAGAAAGAGAGTGAAGTGGGGGGTTTTTGCAGTTTTGGCAGGCTGTAAAAGGCAGTAAGAAAACAAATAGATATAACAAGTCTAAGAGTCCAGCAGAGAGGGGGGAGAACATTGAGCAAAAGATCACAAAACCTGTTTTGAAAACTACAAGCACAAACCTGTTTCCAAAACCTAAAACCTGCTTAAACTGCATCAAGAAAGCTCAACAAACACCCAGGGCCTGCCTCACAAAACAGCAAGCCTGCCTTCTCAACACAACCAAACTGCAAGCTAAAACTTTGAAACCTGAAGCCTGCCTAAAACTTACCATAAATCTGCTTCCCACATCAAACTGCCTCCAAAACTAAAACCTGTTTAAAACTGCATAGCCTGCCTTCCAAAAGCAAACAGAAAACCTGCAAAACTGCTTACAAAACACTAAAACCTGCAAAACTGCCTCCAACTCAACCTGCATAACTGCAAGCTAAAACTACAAGCTCGAAATCCAAACACAAACAACTCAAGTCTTCTTGCCCAAAATACACAGGCCAAGCCCGAATCTGCATACACAAACTCAGTTTTGCCTAACAAACAAACCAACAAATCATCCAGCCATCAATAACAAACAAGTTTCAGAGGTGATCATCATTAAAATCAATTAAAAGAGAGAGGAAGAGGAAGAAGCAAGTCTCAGAACATTTGTTCATCATCAACGAAAATCAAACTTAGTTCAAAAGCTAGTTTTTCAGAACAAGCCCATCATCATCAAAACATCAAAACATCAATATCAAAAAGAAGAGCAAGCAACAAGTTTCAGGTTGTCCATCAACAAAAAACCAAAACACAATAGTTTTCAGATTCATCATCACTAAATCATCAGGGTCAACAAAGGAGAGAGGAAGAGTTTAGAGGCAAAAACAACAATAAGTTTCAGAGTACGTTCATCATCAACAAAAAAATCAGCAAAGCTAAGCTTCAATTTGGTGTCCATCAACAAAAATCAGAAACACACGATTCAGAAGCATAGTGTTCAGAACAACATCATCAAACAATCAATATTCAAGAATTCAGAAGCAAGAGTAATCTCAGAACAAGATCATCATCAAGCGTTCAAAGATACAGAAATACAAAAAGCCAAGGCAAGCGATCATCATGCTCCTCCCTTCGCCTAGCCTCTTGGAAGCGCCACCGGCCAGCTCACCCTCCCTCTCTCACTCTTCAGAAGCGAAACGTCCAAGGTAAACTTGTTCTCAACCTTTTTACTACGCATCTAACATCAAAACCATGAATCAAAGCATGCAAGTAAAAATCAAGTAGAACGAAAACATAACTATAAAATTCCCAAAAACGTTTGAAACGAAATCGTACCACGTACATTCAAGATTCTGGATCGCTGTGAAGAGAGCAGGAAGTGAGATAGGGCGATGCTCCGGTGGCTAGGAGGGAGTTTCAAGGATCAGAAGCCCATGGATGAGAACGAGGAAGAGAGACGAAGAAGATTAAAGGAGCGGCGCCGTTGTAACGAAAACTGCAAACCCTAACCAAATGGCAAAACCCTAAAAATGTTGTACAACATTTCAATTGGGCCCGTGCACCCCATTCTGCTTAAGCCCACTTCACTTCTGTTAAACTCACACCCCCCCCCCCCCCCTTTGCTTATTCTGACATGCTATTTTTGTTCTTGTTTGGGGCACAAATCCTAGGCCCATTACTTTCATCTCTTCTTAAATTTTTTAGAAAATATTGCTTTTCTTTTTAATCTTTTTATTTTTTGATAAATAATTTTTTAACATAATTTTAATTTTCTTTACTAATTGATATTTGTCATACAATAATAATAGAGTTTTTTTTATATAAAAGTTTTCTTTAAAAAAGGTATGTAAATAATAGAATTTTAACTTAAATAATTTTTCTTTTCTTTAAAACTCTTTGTTTATATAATTAACAAAAATACAATAATAATAATTACTTAATCTTTCATTAGGTTAAATTTTGTTTGTTCATTTGTAAATAAATACACACATCTCATATTTATTTGATTTTCATTATCTTACACTTTGTTATAATTTTACATTGAAAATGCGACGGTTCAATTTGGTTGTAATATATACTTGGACATTATTATTCTGATAAGACTCATCCCCATTTGTAAACATTTGTACCCCCATCCCCGGATACTGTTTTGTAATAACTTAGACTTTAAATTCCCGTAATTTATCACTTTCAATATACTGTATAGTAATTAGGGTTTGTATGCGAAGATTCAAAACCAATCGCTAGATAACCTAATACAAGAACAAATGCATGAAAATCAATACACAATTCACACTTGCACCTCTAGGGTAACCTCGCTTGTTGCCTCGGAAAATGCAATCATGTCCCTCGAGTATGAGACACTCTAGCAAATTCCCCTTCAATAAACAAATATCGTAGTCCCTCGATGACCCTCGATGTTGCCTTCGATAAAACGATCTCGTCCCTTACAAAATTGCTAGAGCATCTCACAAGTTGCCTTCAATGATTGTATACGATGACCCGCGCCTGTCCCGTTTAACATCCTAACACAAGGTTGTTCATCAAATACAATGGTGAAACAACACTGTTAAAAAGGGTTAAAAACATAAGAAAGATCTTTGAGTAAAATAGGGTAGACAACTCTTAGTTACTTGATCAAAAGCTTGCAAAACATCCTTGCCATTTTCAAACACACTTCACAACACAATTTCAAAACAATTTCAAAACAACTTTCAAAACATTGAAATATCTTTTCAAAAAGACACACACCTTTGTATATATTCAAACAAGAATCATTACAGAGGTTGCCTAGACAAGGCATATTTTTCAAAACATTTTCAAAACCCCACCCACAAAGCACCATTTCAAACAATTGAAAAGCAAAGGCAAGTGATCTAAAACAAGTAGCTAAGAGCCCATGGATAACCATGGATGAAAAGGGTGCTAGCACCTTCCCTTTTCATAATCTACCCCTCGAACCCAAGAAAACATCTCAAAGGTCTTTCCTGTGCTTTTTGACCTTTCCTTTGGATAAAATAAAAAGTCGATGGCGACTCTTGCTAAACCGAACAAGTGCGAAAACAAACGCAAAATCCCAAGTCAGTTCTCCCACCGTATCACAGAACTGGCGACTCTGCTGGGGACATTTCTAAAAGTGGGGTTACCTTAGGGTTCTAGATCACCTTTGCATGCTTATCTTGTTTGCCTTGATTGCTTTACTCTTTTGGGCCCTTGCTTGGGTTTGTTTTAAATCCTACACCCGGATTTGGGGACACCTTTTAGGTAAGTAGCAATATACTGTGAGGGAACTTTGCGGGGTATACCGACATGGTTGAAGCAGTAGCTACGTTAGTGTGACATATTTGTGGGTACCGGTAGCCTTTGAGTCAATCAAAGAGAATATGGGGCCGCTGAGTGATGTCATGAAGCACTAACGAACTCTTAGAACCTTACTTGACCATCTTGGCCTTTTTAGGGGCAGTGAGATGACCGACTTTGGTGTAGTCCGAAGTTGGTAGATACTCGATACTACACTCATTGAGGATTGTTTTCTTAGAATATTTTGGTCGCCAGTTAAGTGGCTAAACCAAAACAATGAACACAGAAAATAATCCAGTGATATTGAGCTCCTTAGAACCCGGTTTCTATTTTAGGACAGGTTGAGCCAACTAACTTCAAGAGGGTACTTACCTACAAACCCCATGCAAGCCTAAACCTAAGGACTTGTCTGCTTTGTGTGAATGTGATTATCTGTATATACACTTGCCTACTTTTGCATACATGTACATAACATCATAACATCATACCATAGCATTTTCAATGACCATTTCAAGGATCTCGAGGGTCTTTTGATGCAGGGTCACGTTGAACCAGACATCTACCAAAGGGCAAGAGGATTTTTCTCTAAACAAACGCCGTCAAAGATCAAGTGCAACAACTTGAATCAGGGGGCTATGACCCACTTGACATGGTGAGCTTGATTCTCGTGGAAAGACATCCACCGATACAAAGTTCTCTAATCAAATATGTTGATCGAAGTTCAATCTCTAACATTTTTCTTGTGTTTACCCCGAGAGATTATTGAAAACATGCATCCATATATCATGCATTATATCATGGCAGGTTTTCCTTTTCAGGTTTCCTTATTCTCCTAGTGTTTATTTCAGTAGAGATGGCTCTAGAAAGGACTGTCGAAGATATCCAGGCTCAAAACGCTCAACTTCAATAAATGTTCTTGAACCTATCCCAGGGTCAAGAAGAAGTGAAAGCTCTCCTCACAAGAGGCATGGTCCTAGGAAATCCAGGCGGCGTCAGGAATGATCAGTTGGAAGAACTATAGATTGAGCTGGCAACAATGAAGATCCAGATGATGGGACAACTGGTGGGCCAGATGGCTCTCATTCAAGACCTGGCTCAAAGACAAGAAGAGCTCAGGGTTCTCGTCAACAAACTGCTTTAAGATAACCAAGTGGGGCAAACAACTAGGGTTGAAGATCAAGTCATCATTCAACCTCTTTTGGGACAAGAAGACAAGGGAAAAGCTACTCAAATTGCTTCAGGGTCACAAGCCCAACAACAACCTCGCCAGCGTCAACGGGGTAATCGGTGTAAGCAAAATACGTCTGGAAGACAGTTCACTGAGACCGACATACCATCATCTCTAATACTGGAACGCTTGTTGGAGGTCAATCTGACTTCTTTAAACGATCCTATTCGGAAGCCCAATACCTATGCTCCTAGCTATCACCCCGACGCATTTTGTGTATACCACTCCTATAGTCATGGACATGACACCGACGGCTGTTGGGCTTTGAAAAACAAGATCCAAGACTTGATTGACAATGGAGTGCTGAAATTTATGCCGGATGGCGAGATGAAAATCTTCCGCTGAGGGTTCTCCACCTGAAATGACAAGTTCAAACTAAGAGACTTTTGTTTCATTTGAATTTCCAAGTTGTAATTTCTTTTGTTATTCAAACAATTATCTGTTGATGTCAAACTCTGTTTCATTAATGCATTGCATATGTTTGTCTTGAATTCATCCATTCGTTTTCACTATTCTTGAATTATGCTTCCTACTTTCTCTATGATATTTAACTCTTGATAAAAGTTACAAAGTCTTTAGAGGGAGGATGACGAAACAATGCCGTAATCTCATAACAGTATGCTTTTGAACAGACCTTACTGACGATGTAAAGGCGTTTCTTTCAAACCCTAAACACTGGAGTTATAAGGAAGATAATCCCTAGTCAACCCCCTTCGAGCCAAAGAAGTAGAAGTTTTCTGTTTTAAGCATGTTGTACCCCAAAATTTGCCCTCCCATATTCTCCAAGAAATTGCCAAGTCAAGCTGCAAAATTCCCCAAGGGTTGCACAGGGCAAAGGTCTCCTATACAGTCAAGATTAGGGTTTTGAGTCTGATCAAGAAAAGGAAGTTATCAAGGGCCCAATCAAGTCTCATATGCTTACAAATATGGTCAAGTATCCTCATATCAAGTTTCAAGGCTTTCAGCACAAAATTGCACAGTCAAAACCCTAAATTGCACTACAGTCAACTGTAGGGGCAAAATGGTCATTTGACAGTCAAAAGTTCAAATTTTTGGCCAACATATCATTTTGAAGCCACAAACATCATTTGATCAATGCTTGATCATGATTCTCAAAATTTGGCTCAGAAATCATTAAGATGCAAAAGTTTCCTTATTTGGACAGTTGAAAAAGTCAACTGAAATTGACCAGGGCATAACTTTCACATGGATTATCAGAAAAATTCCATCCAAAGCTCATTTTGAAGAGAAAGACATTTCCTACAACTCATCTTCATACTTCAATTCCAAGAAATGATCTCACAAAAAGTTATCAATTTCAACATTATAGGTCATTTTCAAAAGTCAACAAAAAGGGACTTTGAGTCAAAGGCCATAACTTGAGATTGGTAAATCAAAATGACATGGGACCAAAGGCATTGGTTAGAGGACTCAAAGACCTTTCCAAAATGTCCAAGAACATGAGAAAATCTTAAAAATTGAGCCAGTTATGCCTCGTGGAAGTTGGGAAATTTTTGGATATTTTGAAAAGTCAACATTGATTCAAATGACCTAAAATTGCTAATGGGCCCATTTTTATTCCACAAATCATCATCCATGGCATGTGCACGAACACTTGGCCCTAAGAGAAGTATTTTCTCATTTTTTATTTATTTATTTGAATTTTTATTTATATTAATTCATTTAAATCATTTAAATATGTGAAAAATATTTAACCTAACCAAACCAATCTTTTTATACATGTTTTAGCCTCTATAATTCGTGCATATGCAAATAAGGAAAGAATTGGAGCAATTGGATATGATTTGAACAAAGAACACATGGAAAAGATATGAAAAAGATCTTAAGAAATCAAATTTCCAAAATCAATAAAGGCAATGGATTTGATTGAGTTTTTTGACCTAATGCACTCACTACATATGCTAGAACACAACCCTAATCAGAATGGACACAAAGCTGCGCCCAAAAGCATTGGCAAAACTTGAATTTTTGTTAAGAAAGTCAAAACTGAAAACCCTTTTGCAGGTTGATTCAAGGCACGAAACTTGTTCCATTAGCTTGCTGAGGATTAAAGGAAGAGATTTGGATCAAAACCAAAGACTTTGACATCAAGAAACGTGAGAACACGGCCGCCCTGTACAGAGAAAAACTCATGATCGTATTTTAACTTCTAGGCATTCTCATGGCATTCTAACTATTGATTTATATTCCTTGTGAAGTTCTAAAGCTAACCATTATATTTAATTGAAATATTATGCATCGTATATGATTTAACCATGGTTGATTTCTAGGGTTCACAGGATTCCAAATTGGGGCTTTTCCCCCAAGGAAAAATTAAGGCTTATGACCACCATCATTCGAATCACCACGTTCAGACGAAGAAGAAACACCCATCGCGCCCAATTTCTGAATGACACAGGCCTAATCGCTATTTTCCCATAGCCGGCCTAATGAAACGCATAGAAAACCGTTGCTTTTGTTTTTGTGTTTCAGGGATGATGGAGAAGACGAAATCGTGGCAAGACGTGATAGGCTGTTTTGAATTTCGCGCGCTTCAATCCACTAACGCGTTGCTTTCTTTTTATATTATTTGTTTGTTTATTATATAACAAACGCGTGATGATGGCTCAGTGGTAGGTGTACACGTTTGCAATGTCCATGACCTGGGTTCGAACCCCAGGTCTTACATATTTCCATGTTATTTTTCATCAATGATTCCCATGCGCTTCAAGGCTGCAGACGCATCATATTCCTTCATCATCTATCCATCCACGTACCCCCTGGAGATCAGATCAAAGGCTGAGATTGTAGGAACACTATACGCGTGAGTCAATGTGCCAGCATGCTGATTGAAAAAGTCAAAAAAAAGGCCATTCTAAATGGGCCTGAATGGCTAACAAAAGACCTCCACATTTGGGACTGATACCCCCTGGTTTGCAATTTTCCTTATATTTTATCTTTTTCAATTATTATTTTATTTTCTTTATTGTTTTAAATCAATTAATTATTTCTACAAAAATACAAAAAAATGCCTAAAGATCATAAAAGATAAAAAATATAATAAATATTTTTATTTTAATATTTTCCTATAAATAAATGCATGTAAATAAATTTAGTTTAAATTAGGATTTGCAATATTAATTCTTTTCATAAAAAATCTGAAAAAAATGTAGAAATAGGTTTAATTATTGTTTTTATTTCTTTTAATTTTCCCTTCTATAATAATATTACTTATTTCATTTATTTTCATAATTAAATTGTATATAAAAAATTTAGGTTTAATTTAGGTTAAATTTTAATGTTTTCTTAAATTAAAATAAAGTAGAATTAGGGTTAGTAGTTAATTTTAATTAATTCTTTCTTTTTCTATTAAATCTTAAAAAACATAAAAATACCAAAAAAAACAAAAACAATTTCTTTTCTTAATTAATTAATTCATGTAATTTTAATTTTTTTTTGCAAAAGGGTCCAACGCCCACGTTCTTGATTTCTTATTTATTCGCATATTTATTTTATGTCACTTAAATAATTATGTACCTCTCCCGAAGCCTTGTAAATATTACTTCTCGCACTTTTAATTCTTTTAATTTCTTTATTTACTTTCTGTCAAATCGGGTCCTGGTTAATTTTGGCGATGTGGACCCGTGCCTTTTGTAATAGCTTAGATTTATTTTTTTCTCGCAATACTTTTAAACTGTTAAACAAAGCATGCAAGAATGAATGGCCTTAAATAAAATCAAGCGTAGAACGCCAATGACATGACAAGACAAATACAAATGAAAACGACACACAATGCGCACACACCACCCCTAGGGTACGCCTCACTGTTGCCTTGCCTCGAAAGGTGATCGTCGAGTAGAGGATGTCTTAGTAAGTCCTCATGATCCGGGAACCTGACATGAGGGTAGCTTCTAAGGTGTCTTCCCATTGCTCTGGTGATCACCATGTCCCGAACCTCGAATTGACCCGAATACCTCCAACGGTGGTGCTACCTACCTCTCAATGGTGGGATAGCACTACTTTAAAGGACATTTACACAGACGAATTCCTTAGGGTAGGTAGACGACTCTAGATACTTGCTCTAATTTCAAAACAAATTCAAAAGATACTTTTCACACCGACACCTTTTCAAAAAGCTTTCGAAAGCAATTTTTCAAACACTCTTGAGGACCGATACAAGAGTCGAACTGGAATTTTCAAAGAAACTTTTTAAAACCCACAGTTGAAAAGCAAACAAACCTTTTGAAAACACAAATGAGCAAGTATCTAAGAGCCCATGGATAACCATGGATAGAAAGGGTGCTAACACCTTCCCTTTCTATAATCTACCTCCCGAACCGAGAGCAATCTCTATAAGGAATTTTTTTGTGCTTTTGTCCTTTCCATTTGGAGAAAATAAAAGACGGTGGCGACTCTTGCTTCCGCGACATTTCGCGAACCAGCGTTAAACAGTCAGTTCCAGATCCACCGATCACAGAACTGGCGACTCTGCTGGGGACCAAACTATAAAGTGAGGTGTACCTTAGGGCTAGTTCATAACTGTGTTTTCAATTGTATTGATTTGCTTGCTTTACTATTGTTGGTTGCATCGGAGTTACATAGATCCTAACCCGGATCTGGGGATACCCTGTTTAGGTAGCATAAGCTGTGAGGGACCTGTCCGGCGTAGACCGACACAGGTGAAGCAGTGGCTACGTTGGTGTGGCACCTTGGTCTGTACCGATATCCCTTGTGTCGCAACGAGGAGAATATGGGTCTTCTAAGGAGTCATTAAGCACCAACAACCTTAGAACCTTAATTGACACAACTTGGCCTTTAGAAATTGTAGCAGTATGCTACGCCCATTGAGGCTAAACTCTCGTGATGGTTCTGGCCGCAAGAAAAGATTGTGATGCTGGAGTTATGACCGATTGAGGGTAGTCAATGATATTGGGATCCTCTAAGAACCCGGTTACTTTTGATTAGGACAGGTATGAACCAACAAACTGAAAGAGGGTAGTACCTAGACCTCATGCTGGCCTAAACTTTAGGGGCTTGCCTTGTGTGACTTGTGTGCCTTACCATGTTTGCCTTTGTATCTGTATGTGGTGTGCTTTATCATAACATCATAGCATCATGAGCATTGCATGCATCCTGCATAAGGACTGACCATTTCAAAGACGAGAGGGTTTCACCTTTGCTCTGTTTTGTAGGACATTATGATGCCTGTGCGAAGGAATACTATCCGGTTCAACTTTGTTCGTTCACCTGAGTTGCTTGATGAGTTGGTTAGCAGAATTCCAAATACCGCTTCATTCATTCAGAGGCATGGTTCTCTTCTCAGTTTAGTCACTGCAAAGCGGGATCAACAGTTGATGAGTGTTCTGACCCAGTTCTATGACCCTCTGTACCAGTGCTTCACCTTTCAAGACTTCCAGCTGGTCCCTACCCTGGAAGAGTTCTCTGATTTGCTTGGTATCCCTATCTTGGATCAGACTCCCTTTACTGGTTGGGAAAAGACCCTCAGGCTTGAGGATGTTGCTGCAGCTCTTCCTTTGACCCATCAAGAGGTAACAGACAACTGGGTAATTAGAAGCGGAGTTAAGGGTTTCTTGGCCAAATTTCTAATTGGCAAAGCTAACAGTTTCTGGAATGACCTGGACTTTAGGGCATATGAAGACATCTTGGCTCTCCTAATCTATGGGTTAGTCCTGTTTCCTAATCCTGACAACTTCATCAATGTCACTGCCATAAGGACCTTTATGTCTCAGAATCCTGTGCCCACTCTCTTGGGTGACATCTTGCAACAACTTCATGCCCGTACTACCCGAAGACGAGGAACCCTATGGTGTTGTATCCCTTTGTTGGTGAGGTGGTTTATTTCGCACCTCCCTAAGTTCATACTAAAGAACCAAGAAGGAAGAGGTTGGGCTCATAGGTTAATGTCTCTCACCGATAAGGACATCATTTGGACTTGCAGAGGTTTGGATGAGATAGCTATTATTGATCGATGCGGGGAGTATCCTAATGTTCCTCTGATTGGTACTCAAGGAGGGATCTCTTACAATCCATGTCTAGCACTCCGTCAGTTTGGAAGAGCAAGAAGAGCAGGCCCCCATGAGATGTTGGTGCCTCACATCAGTTTCGAGTTTCAGGTGGATAGTGACGAGCTGCGTCGTAGGTTCATCAAAGCTTGGGACAAAGTTCATAAAGCTGACCCACAAGAGTTAGGGCCAAAGACTTCTTTACCTATGGAAGCCTACTACAAATGGGTTCGCATCCGCGCTCAGAAGTTAGGTATGCCATATGAAGCTGTCAGACCCGTCATTCTTGAGTGTCCTGATAAAGATGGTGTTCCTCCAACTGTCCTTCCTCCTCAGATACCTACTGATTATGAGACATTGAAGAGATCTTGGTCGCAACTGCGAGAAGAGCGGGATTCTTATCGGGAAAAGTTCAACGAGCAGGAATCAAAGATCCAGAAGCTGACCAAGCAGTTGGAGAATGAGAGAGCTCTGAATGCCTACATCCGTACTGAGAAGAGGAGACCATGGGATCAATAAGGAGCCCCAGATGTGCTGTTACAGTTTATTTCCTTTCCAGTATTTCCTTTCATGTAACGACTAAGGGCAACTTGTTGAATAATTTCAGTTGCAAAGTTGAATCTAATGAAGTGTGTTCTTTTTTGTTTACAAAGTTGATTCCCGATTGTCTTTGAAAACATAACTCATACGCATTTCATACATCATGTGCATAGCAGGTTTTTCCTCTTTTCAGGTTGCTTACAGTTCTTCGCTGTTTATTTCAGCATCATGAATCACGAATCTTCATCAACTGAGACTTCCATCAAGGCTCTTCAGGCGCAGAATGCGCAGTTTCAAGAATTAATCAAGGGTCTAGCTCAAGGCCAAGAAGAACTGAAGGCTATGCTCCTGAAGAAGGAGAAGAAGAAGAAGAGAAGAACTGTCCTGTTCAACTCGGGCCGAAGGTTTAACAATACTCTGCAACAGGAAGAGGCTGGTTCTTCTGTTGACAAGAATTCTCCTCAGGCAGAAGCAAGGGTTCCTAGTCCGGTAGTCTCCGACAACGAGACAGATTTTGATGAAGAGCAGTACCCTCCTGCAGAAGACAGATATAAGCAACTGGAAGACAGGTTGAAAGCTATGGAGGTTCAACAGGTACCTGGGCTGGATTTCGGAGATCTGGGTTTGTCAACTGGTGTGATCATCCCTCACAAGTTCAAAGCACCACCCTTCTCTAAGTATGACGGGGCGTCTTGTCCCAAACTGCATCTAAGGTCCTATGTTCGGAAAATTCAGCCGTACTCTGCGGATAAGAATTTATGGATCCACTTCTTCCAGGAGAGTCTTTCAGGGACTCATCTCGAATGGTTCTATCAGCTGGATAGGACCAAGGTTCGTAACTGGGAGGAGTTGGCTACTGCTTTCTATAAGCAGTATCAATATAATGCCGACCTTGCCCCCACACGTACCCAACTTCAGGGTATGTCGTTAGGTGCAAGCGAAGGTTTTAAGGAGTACGCTCAGAAGTGGAGAGACCTGGCTGGCAGGGTACAGCCACCATTGACTGATCGGGAGTTGGTAGACATGTTCTTGGGGACCCTATCTGGGCCATTTTTCAACCATCTCATTGGGAATTCTTCTGCTGGGTTCACTGATCTAATCTTGACTGGAGAAAGGATTGAAGCTGGGTTAAAGTCTGGAAAAATTCCGAAGGGTACATCATCTAGTTCTGAGAAGAAACCCTTCAAGAAGGAGGCTAGTGCCGTGTATGGTTCCAAGAGATCAGAAAGACCTGAGCACCGCCAATCTGTCAGTGCGGTAATGATTGCTAAGCCTGCTGCCGCTCCTCGGCCAACTAATCCTTAAAAGGTTGAAAGACCCCGGAGAGAATTCACCCGCTTAAGCATGACTCTATCGCAGATCCTGCCACAGTTGCTATCCACCAATTTGGTGACTGTCAGGGAGGCGCCGAAGTTTCCAAATACTGCATCCCCCAAGTACAACCCGAATGCTCGTTGTGCCTACCATTCAGATAGCCCGGGGCATTCTACTGATGACTGTTGGGCGTTAAAGAATAAGCTGCAAGACCTCATCGACACTAAGGAGGTACAGTTTGAGGCATCTGAGAAGCCTAATGTAGTGACGGCACCCCTGCCTGCTCATGGAGTAAATGCTATTGGGGACGAAGAGGAAGTTGATGAAGCCGAGTTTGATAGCTGGATTTACCCGGCAACTGACAGTGGACTTAACAATTGGAGCGCAAAAGACAATCTCCCTGTTTCTCTTGTTACTGAGTAATGAATTCCTATGTTTTGTTATTTTGTAATAAACAATGATAAACTCTATGGCCCGGTGTCTTACCCGAGGCACCGTGGTTCTATTTGTGAGGGCATACAAATTGTCATTTCATATATCATGAATGAAAATCTTGGACGTTTTTTCGCATTGCAAATATTGTGCTCCTTTTCTGTCTTTCTTTTCCTGTACATAATTTCAAAACAGTTGTATTTACACACACACACTCACTCATACAGGTTTCAATCCACTTTGGATCTCACTGATAACAACTCTGCTACTGCCAATTATGACTTCGAAAATCCGATCAACTTAGCCAAAGACGAAGGTGAAGATGATTGCGAAGTGCCTGGCGAGCTTGCAAGACTGTTGCTTCAGGAAGAGAGGGCAATTCAACCCCATGAAGAACTAGTGGAAACCATAAACCTGGGTACAGAGACAGACAGGAAAGAGGTAAAGATTGGTGCCAACCTAGAGCTCAGCGTGAAGCAACGGTTGACTAAAATGCTGCATGATTATATGGAGATATTTGCCTGGTCCTGCGAAGACATGCCAGGGTTGGATACCGACATTGTGGTCCATCATTTGCCAACTAAGGAAGACTGCCCTCCAGTTAAGCAAAAGGTCCGTCGGATGCGTCCAGAGATGTCTGAGAAGATTAAAGCCGAGGTCATGAAACAGTTTGATGCGGGGTTCCTTGCAGTAACTTCTTACCCTCAGTGGGTTGCTAATGTGGTGCCGGTACCGAAGAAGGACGGTAAGGTCAGAATGTGTGTCGACTACAGGGATCTGAACAGGGCCAGCCCCAAGGATGACTTCCCCTTACCTCACATTGATGTCCTTGTTGATAATACAGCTCAGCACAAGGTGTTCTCTTTCATGGATGGTTTCTCAGGTTACAATCAGATCAAGATGGCACCTGAAGACATGGAAAAGACTACATTTGTTACTCAGTGGGGCACCTTCTGTTATAAGGTCATGCCATTCGGGTTGAAGAACGCTGGGGCAACCTACCAACGTGCCATGGTCGCCTTATTTCATGACATGATCCATCACGAGATAGAGGTGTATGTTGACGACATGATCGCGAGGTCCCAAACTGAGAAAGAACACCTAGATCATCTGCAGAAGTTGTTTGACCGATTGAAACTGTACAAGCTGAGATTGAACCCGAACAAATGCACCTTCGGGGTAAGATCGGGAAAATTGCTAGGCTTCGTGGTCAGTGACAAGGGAATTCAAGTGGACCCTGCTAAGGTCAAAGCTATTCAAGAGATGCCAATTCCCAGGACGGAGAAGGAAGTCAGAGGCTTTTTAGGACGCCTGAATTACATTACTCGGTTCATCTCACATCTGACTGCTACTTGTGAGCCAATCTTCAAGCTGCTGAAGAAAGATCAGGTAGTACGTTGGAATGATGAATGTCAGGCTGCTTTTGACAAAATCAAAGAGTATCTCCAAGAACCACCTATCCTTATGCCACCGGTTGAAGGGAGACCTCTGATACTATATCTGACAGTGCTGGACAATTCAATGGGGTGTGTGCTGGGGCAGCATGACGAGTCTGGCCGAAAAGAGCACGCCATTTATTACCTTAGAAAAAAGTTTACCGACTGTGAGACCCGATACTCACTGCTTGAGAAAACTTGCTGCGCTTTGGTATGGGCTGCTCGCCGGCTGAGACAGTATATGCTGACTCACACTACCTTGTTGATCTCAAAGATGGATCCGATAAAGTACATATTCGAAAAGCCTGCTCTGTCTGGGAGAATTGCAAGATGGCAAATGATCTTGACGGAATACGACATTCAATATACAACCCAGAAAGCCATCAAGGGATGTGTATTGGCAGACCACCTGGCACATCAAGCTGTAGATGACTATCAATCAATGAACTTCGAGTTTCCGGATGAAAGCATTATGATAGTGACTGATTGTGAAGTACCTGGACCGGATGAAGGACCTGAACCAGGATCCCGATGGTCTATGCACTTTGACGGGGCCTCCAATGCTTTGGGAAATGGTATCGGCGCCATAATCATATCTCCTCAAGGTACTCATACTCCACTCACTGCCCGGCTATGTTTCAACTGCACCAACAACATGGCGGAGTATGAGGCATGCATCATAGGTCTCCAAGCTGCGATCGACCTAAGGATCAAGTTTCTGAGTGTCTTCGGAGATTCCGCTCTTGTGATCAATCAGATCAAAGGAGAGTGGGATACGAAACATCCAAACTTGATTCCTTACAGAGAATGTGTGTTGACCCTGATCCCCCACTTCACAGAGATAACCTTTGAACACTTTCCACGAGAAGAGAATCAGCTGGCGGACGCGTTAGCTACAATGTCTTCAATGTTCAAGGTCAAATGGGATAATGAGGCTCCCCGGATCATCATCTGGAAACTGGACGAACCGGCATACTGTTGTGATCTCGAGACTGAATTGGTGACTGAGAAGCCTTGGTACCATGAAGTAAAAAGATATCTGGAAGCCCAGGAGTACCCTGAAGGTGCATCTGTCAATGATAAGAAATTCCCGAGAAGGTTCGCAGCCAAATTCTTCCTTAGCAATGGTATCTTGTACAAGCGAAACCATGATTCAACCTTACTGCGTTGTGTGGATAAGACTGAAGCAGAAAGAATCATGGAAGAGCTACATGAAGGGACCTTTGGTACACATTCCAGTGGACACACTATGGCTAAGAAAATCCTACGGGCAGGATATTACTGGTCTACAATGGAAGCTGACTGTTACCAACATTCCAGGACATGCCACAAGTGCCAGATTTATGCAGACAAGGTGCATGTTCCTCCGGTTCCCCTGAATGTTATGACTGCGCCTTGGCCGTTTGCAATGTGGGGTATAGACATGATCGGCGAAATTAAACCTACGGCATCCAATGGGCATCGCTTCATCCTGGTAGCGATTGATTATTTTACGAAGTGGGTCGAAGCAGCATCCTATGCCACGGTAACCAAGACTGTTGTGGCACGGTTCATTCGGCACAACCTGATCTGTCGGTACGGCGTCCCTGAGCGGATTATTACAGACAACGGTACCAATCTGAACAACAAGATGATCGCTGAGCTCTGCGAACAGTTCAAGATACAGCACCACAACTCTTCTCCTTACAGACCGAAGATGAATGGGGCTGTAGAAGCAGCAAATAAGAACATCAAGAAAATCGTGCAAAAGATGACAGTGACCTATAAAGATTGGCACAAGATGTTACCGTTCGCTCTGCATGGGTACCGTACCTCAGCTAGGACGTCAACCGGGGCAACTCCTTTCTCTCTGGTTTATGGCATGGAGGCAGTCTTACCGATCGAAGTACAAATTCCCTCTCTCCGGATAATGAAGGATGCAAATCTGAACGAAGATGATTGGATCCAGACACGACTTGATCAGCTCAACCTCATTGACGAAAAGAGACTTGCTGCTATCTGCCATGGTCAGACGTATTAGAAACGGATGATCAGGGCATTTAACAAAAAGGCCAGACCACAGGAATATCAAGTTGGGGATCTGGTAATCAAGAGAATCATCCTTCCTCAGAGTGATCCAAGGGGCAAATGGACCCCTACGTACGAAGGGCCATTTGTGGTTAAGCATGTGTTCTCAGGAGGAGCAATGATATTAACCAATATGGATGGTGACGACCTTCCTCACCCCGTCAATGCAGACATAGTAAAAAGATACTATGCATGAAAAAAAGACCCGCTAGGCTGACATGCCTAGGCAAAAATTAGGGCTTCCCGTCGAACCAAAAGGGTTCGGGCAAAATGAAGGGATGAAAATAAAAAAATCTGTACACCCGGCAAGTCGAAAACCTGAAAAGGCGGCTTGGGCAAAAATGGGTATCCCGGTGGACTGAAAACCCGAAAGGGCAGTCCAGGCAAAAATTAGGGATAAAGCGTAATACTATGTCTCATTGATCACTTTGCATCCAGAATCCGGTATCTACATCAAGTTCAGACGGCATCGATCAGTCAGCTTCACCTTCAACCAAGGTCATCAAGTGATGAGACGCTCGGAGTTATAAAGGCAATAGCAGAGTTGAAACCCAGTGGGATCATTCATTTCACACAGCTGTTTTATTTTCTTTTGTACAAAACTTGTATAAACTCTTTGCTCGGCAGCGTTCCTCTTACTAGGACGTCAGCCTCTTGTACACAAAACGCCTATTCACAGGCCATTCAAAAATCAATACAAATATATTTTCAGTTAAACGTGCCAAGTGTTTTTCTTTTTCTGTTTTGTTTTGCGAAGAACGTCCAAGGTTCAATTTGTGATATATGCATTGACAATAGTTTGCTAACTCATAAATATTTGCATACGAAACAAAGGAATTAATTGCAGGTGACACTAGAAACAGGGGCAATAAAGATTCGTCTGAGCAGTCCAATTGTTCTATCCTCCAAGGTACCAAGGTAGGTTCAGCTAAAGAACATGACCAATACATCTTAAATTCCCCAGAGAGTCAGCAGTCAGTGCATTCTTCTCCAAGCTATTAGGAAGTTGGGTACCCTCCCGTAGAGCTCAACATTCCCCAGTAGCAATACATATATTCTTAAACAAGCATCCCCGGCAGTCTTGGTCTAAAGATTGTTCCCCGGCGGCAGACCAGCATCCAAAGGAATCATTTTTCCCAGCATATCAAATAAACTCCCCAGAAGAGTCCAATCCAGTTTCCCCAGGAAAGTTGGAATTTGTATCCCCAAGCAGTAAGCTTATCCCCAGTAAATTCTGGAAGCTTATCCCCTCGCAGAGCACGAACGCGTTGTCCGGCTAGATTTAAAGAGTTATTTCCTTAACAGGATATAACTGGGTTATCCTCAGCCAGAAGCCACGGAAAGAGCGTCCTCGACGAAGTCCTCTTACTCCAGCGAAGTCCATCAACACTTCCAACAACAAGGGTATCCCCAGCAAATTATTATCAACACTCAGCAAGGCATCCCTCTTCCCACAGAGTATTGCTTCCCAGCATGGTCGCTAGAGTATCTTTTCTCCCCGCAGAATCTTCCATTTTCCAAGTTTATTCTGCAACGGAGTCATCTTCTCCTACCGGTATTCTTGCAGTTATCATCCCCAGCGGAAGCAAAATCTATTCTTCAACATCAGCCCAGGATATGACTTCCCGGCACCCGTCAAGGATTTACTTTCCTAGACAAAAACATACATAAAACATCACATACATCATTATAACATACATAGACACATCATATCATACAAGTCTCATTTATATTTAGAACATCATTGCTTGATCCATATCATGCATTGCATATAACTGACCTTTACCTTTCAGGAAAGATCCAGTTAAATTCTTAGCTATATTCCAAGACCTTGTCCGGTTCAGTTAAATCGACCCTAAGATTTTCCTGATGCTTATCCAGTCAAAGGCCTTCTCTGGTTCAGTCAGATCGACCCTAAGATCTCCCTGATGCTTATCCAGTTGAAGATATTCCAAGACCTTGTCCGGTTCAGTTAAATCGACCCTAAGATTTTCCTGATGCTTATCCAGTCAAAGGCCTTCTCTGGTTCAGTCAGATCGACCCTAAGATCTCCCTGATGCTTATCCAGTTGAAGAGATTCCAAGACCTTGTCCGGTTCAGTTAAATCGACCCTAAGATTTTCCTGATGCTTACCCAGTCAAAGGCCTTCTCTGGTTCAGTCAGATCGACCCTAAGATCTCCCTGATGCTTATCCAGTTGAAGAGATTCCAAGACCTTGTCCGGTTCAGTTAAATCGACCCTAAGATTTTCCTGATACTTATCTAGTCAAAGGCCTTCTCTGGTTCAGTCAGATCGACCCTAAGATCTCCCTGATGCTTATCCAGTTGAAGATATTTCAAGACCTTGTTCGGTTCAGTTAAATCGACCCTAAGATTTTCCTGATTCTTACCCAGTCAAAGGCCTCCTCTGGTTCAGTCAGATCGACCCTAAGATCTCCCTGATTCTCATCCCAGTAGAAGACACCCAAGATTCTCTCAGCGTTCCTGTTGGAGTAGTAATCGTCCAAGGTTCTCTCACCGTCCCGTTGAGGTAGTAACCATCCATAGTTCATTCATCATCTTTCAAAGCTCCAGACCCAGCTCCTGCAACCAGTCAGGACATATCTATACCAAGCATCTGAAAACCAGCTCCTGCAACGTGTCAGGTACTCATTTGTTCTTTTGCAGGTATGCAGGTTCTCGCTAAGGAATCTCCTACGCGATCAACATCCAGATGGCATCTATAAGCCCATCATCCTATCCAGCAATCTCCAAATGGCATCTATAAGCCCATTCCCACCACACTGCCACTATGTGAGCGCAAATTTCTGGGCACTCTAGTGTTCAATCATCTTCCACCTTCGGATTACGAAAGGCACGTCAGCCAATCTGCATCCTCAGGTCTAAGAAGATTGAACAGGGGCAACTGTTGTACCCCAAAATTTGCCCTCCCATATTCTCCAAGAAATTGCCAAGTCAAGCTGCAAAATTCCCCAAGGGTTGCACAGGGCAAAGGTCTCCTATACAGTCAAGATTAGGGTTTTGAGTCTGATCAAGAAAAGGAAGTTATCAAGGGCCCAATCAAGTCTCATATGCTTACAAATATGGTCAAGTATCCTCATATCAAGTTTCAAGGCTTTCAGCACAAAATTGCACAGTCAAAACCCTAAATTGCACTACAGTCAACTGTAGGGGCAAAATGGTCATTTGACAGTCAAAAGTTCAAATTTTTGGCCAACATATCATTTTGAAGCCACAAACATCACTTGATCAATGCTTGATCATGATTCTCAAAATTTGGCTCAGAAATCATTAAGATGCAAAAGTTTCCTTATTTGGACAGCTGAAAAAGTCAACTGAAATTGACCAGGGCATAACTTTCACATGGATTATCAGAAAAATTCCATCAAAAGCTCATTTTGAAGAGAAAGACATTTCCTACAACTCATCTTCATACTTCAAGTCCAAGAAATGCTCTCACAAAAAGTTATCAATTTCAACATTATAGGTCATTTTCAAAAGTCAACAAAAAGGGACTTTGAGTCAAAGGCCATAACTTGAGATTGGTAAATCAAAATGACATGGGACCAAAGGAATTGGTTAGAGGACTCAAAGACCTTTCCAAAATGTCCAAGAACATGAGAAAATCTTAAAAATTGAGCCAGTTATGCCTCGTGGAAGTTGGGAAAGTTTTGGATATTTTGAAAAGTCAACATTGATTCAAATGACCTAAAATTGCTAATGGGCCCATTTTTCTTCCACAAATCATCATCCATGGCATGTGCACGACCACTTGGCCCAAAGGGAAGTATTTTCTCATTTTTTATTTATTTATTTGAATTTTTATTTATATTAATTCATTTAAATCATTTAAATATGTGAAAAATATTTAACCTAACCAAACCAATCTTTTTATACATGTTTTAGCCTCTATAATTCGTGCATATGCAAATAAGGAAAGAATTGGAGCAATTGGATATGATTTAAACAAAGAACACATGGAAAAGATATGAAAAAGATCTTAAGAAATCAAATTTCCAAAATCAATAAAGGAAATGGATTTGATTGAGGTTTTTGACCTAATGCACTCACTACATATGCTAGAACACAACCCTAATCATAATGGACACAAAGCTGCGCCCAAAAGCATTGGCAAAACTTGAATTTTTGTTAAGAAAGTCAAAACTGAAAACCCTTTTGCAGGTTGATTCAAGGCACGAAACTTGTTCCATTAGCTTGCTGAGGATTAAAGGAAGAGATTTGGATCAAAACCAAAGACTTTGACATCAAGAAACGTGAGAACACGGCCGCCCTGTACAGAGAAAAACTCATGATCATATTTTAACTTCTAGGCATTCTCATGGCATTCTAACTATTGATTTATATTCCTTGTGAAGTTCTAAAGCTAACCATTATATTTAATTGAAATATTATGCATCGTATATGATTTCACCATGGTTGATTTCTAGGGTTCACAGGATTCCAAATTGGGGCTTTTCCCCCAAGGAAAAATTAAGGCTTATGACCACCATCATTCGAATCACCACGTTCAGACGAAGAAGAAACACCCATCGCGCCCAATTTCTGAATGACACAGGCCTAATCGCTATTTTCCCATAGCCGGCCTAATGAAACGCATAGAAAACCGTTGCTTTTGTTTTTGTGTTTCAGGGATGATGGAGAAGACGAAATCGTGGCAAGACGTGATAGGCTGTTTTGAATTTCGCGCGCTTCAATCCACTAACGCGTTGCTTTCTTTTTATATTATTTGTTTGTTTATTATATAACAAACGCGTGATGATGGCTCAGTGGTAGGTGTACACGTTTGCAATGTCCATGACCTGGGTTCGAACCCCAGGTCTTACATATTTCCATGTTATTTTTCATCAATGATTCCCATGCGCTTCAAGGCTGCAGACGCATCATATTCCTTCATCATCTATCCATCCACGTACCCCCTGGAGATCAGATCAAAGGCTGAGATTGTAGGAACACTATACACGTGAGTCAATGTGCCAGCATGCTGATTGAAAAAGTAAAAAAAAAGGCCATTCTAAATGGGCCTGAATGGCTAACAAAAGACCTCCACATTTGGGACTGATACCCCCCTGGTTTGCAATTTTCCTTATATTTTATCTTTTTCAATTATTATTTTATTTTCTTTATTGTTTTAAATCAATTAATTATTTCTACAAAAATACAAAAAAATGCCTAAAGATCATAAAAGATAAAAAATATAAAAAATATTTTTATTTTAATATTTTCCTATAAATAAATGCATGTAAATAAATTTAGTTTAAATTAGGATTTGCAATATTAATTCTTTTCATAAAAAATCTGAAAAAATGTAGAAATAGGTTTAATTATTGTTTTTATTTCTTTTAATTTTCCCTTCTATAATAATATTACTTATTTCATTTATTTTCATAATTAAATTGTATATAAAAAATTTAGGTTTAATTTAGGTTAAATTTTAATGTTTTCTTAAATTAAAATAAAGTAGAATTAGGGTTAGTAGTTAATTTTAATTAATTCTTTCTTTTTCTATTAAATCTTAAAAAACATAAAAATACCAAAAAAAACAAAAACAATTTCTTTTCTTAATTAATTAATTCATGTAATTTTAATTTTTTTTTGCAAAAGGGTCCAACGCCCACGTTCTTGATTTCTTATTTATTCGCATATTTATTTTATGTCGCTTAAATAATTATGTACCTCTCCCGAAGCCTTGTAAATATTACTTCTCGCACTTTTAATTCTTTTAATTTCTTTATTTACTTTCTGTCAAATCGGGTCCTGGTTAATTTTGGCGATGTGGACCCGCGACTTTTGTAATAGCTTAGATTTATTTTTTTCTCGCAATACTTTTAAACTGTTAAACAAAGCATGCAAGAATGAATGGCCTTAAATAAAATCAAGCGTAGAACGCCAATGACATGACAAGACAAATACAAATGAAAACGACACACAATGCGCACACACCACCCCTAGGGTACGCCTCACTGTTGCCTTGCCTCGAAAGGTGATCGTCGAGTAGAGGATGTCTTAGTAAGTCCTCATGATCCGGGAACCTGGCATGAGGGTAGCTTATAAGGTGTCTTCCCATTGCTCTGGTGATCACCATGTCCCGAACCTCGAATTGACCCGAATACCTCCAACGGTGGTGCTACCTACCTCTCAATGGTGGGATGGCACTACTTTAAAGGACATTTACACAGACGAATTCCTTAGGGTAGGTAGACGACTCTAGATACTTGCTCTAATTTCAAAACAAATTCAAAAGATACTTTTCACACCGACACCTTTTCAAAAAGCTTTCGAAAGCAATTTTTCAAACACTCTTGAGGACCGATACAAGAGTCGAACTGGAATTTTCAAAGAAACTTTTTAAAACCCACAGTTGAAAAGCAAACAAACCTTTTGAAAACACAAATGAGCAAGTATCTAAGAGCCCATGGATAACCATGGATAGAAAGGGTGCTAACACCTTCCCTTTCTATAATCTACCTCCCGAACCGAGAGCAATCTCTATAAGGAATTTTTCTGTGCTTTTGTCCTTTCCATTTGGAGAAAATAAAAGACGGTGGCGACTCTTGCTTCCGCGACATTTCGCGAACCAGCGTTAAACAGTCAGTTCCAGATCCACCGATCACAAAGCACAAATTGAAACTTTGATTAAACCTGGGGCAGGGTAGTCTCTCAGTTAATTCAAAAGATGCACATTGAAGTCGCAAACTCTCAGTTCATAATACAACGAATGACATCAAAAAATTCCTTTGGAATCAAAAGACAATGATGGTTCCTTATCTCTTAGGCAGTCATTATCTCTCAAAAGAGAAAAGCCCACTGAGCCAAAACCTACAAAGGAGGCTTAAGAAAGCTGGGGCATCCCACTGACTGTAACCTCGAAATCAGGAACAGTCAGGCAAAAATTAGGGATAACAAATCAAAAGAAAGAGGTCATTATAAATCCTCAACAACATGAAAAATGTTGCAAAAATGACTGCCTGCCAACAAATTCAACTTGTGTGGACCATCACCAAAACGTCGTTCCAAACTCGAACAGAGTTTGACGCACAGTTAACCGAGTTTAGGATTGAAGAACATCATGAAGAGCGGGTGGGTACAAATATACTTTGAGCTTTTATCCTTTGTTTCTTAAACCGTGAACCAAACCACGTTACAACCCTTCAAAATTCCTAATTGAAGCATGGATTAGTTCGAAAGCATACTGTTACAAAAGGTATCCAGACTCCTGTAAGGCTTTGCTCTAAATCTTGTGTTGAATTTGTCTTATAAAAAGTTTTCTGCTAAAAAATGCATTTTTCAAAACTTTGAGACAAGCATAAACTTTGCATTATTTGAATATCGTTGTTTGCACATGCTTATTTGTTTGACAGCGAAGAAATTCACAACAGTGAATGTTCGGAGGAACGAAAGCTCTCTCAGTGAATAAAATCACTTCAAGTGGGATGACACTCCCGTTACAAAAATCTCCTATCAACAAGAAGGGGACTTGGTTTGGTATGGTCCAGCAAATCTGGGGCAGTCCAGTCAAGATTTCAACAAATCTTTCAAAGTCCATTAAACCTGGGGCAGTCCAGTCAAGATTTCAAGAAATCTCTCAATTGCAGGGTAACCTGGGGCAAGTCTTCCTCACCATCACTTGGGGAATTTAAACGTCAATCTCAACAAAGGGTTACGTACAGTCCAAGTTTCCTGGCAATACCACAAACATCTGATACTAGGGGCAGTGATGAACCTCTCCAAAATCTTTCTGGAAAGAAGTTCAAGCGTCCTCGAGAAGTTTATCACCTCTCTAAGCAGACCAGCAGTCATGGGTTTATTTCCCCAACATTTGTCAAGGATTTATTCTCCAAAACGAATTACATTTCAAATTGATCGGTTGTTAAAAATTTCCTTCATCACCTGTTGGAAGTTACAGTCGTCATCAAAGATTCCTTCATCATCCAGTTGAAGATATTCCAAGACTTTCGTCTGGCTTAGATAAATCGATTCTAAGATTTTTATGATTCTTATCCAGTCAAAGTTAATTCAAGACCTTCTCTGGCTCAGTCAGATCGACACTAAGATCTCCTTGATTCTTATTCCAGTTGAAGATATTCCAAGACTTTCGTCTGGCTCAGATAAATCGATTCTAAGATTTTTCTGATTCTTATCCAGTCAAAGTTAATTCAAGACCTTCTCTGGCTCAGTCAGATCGACACTAAGCTCTCCCTGATTCTTATTCCAGTTGAAGATATTCCAAGACTTTCGTCTGGCTCAGTTAAATCAATTCTAAGATTTTTCTGATTCTTATCCAGTCAAAGTTAATCTAAGACTTTCGTCTGGCTCAGTTAAATCGATTCTAAGATTATTTCTGATTCTTATCCAGTCAAAGTTAATTCAAGACCTTCTCTGACTCGGTCAGATCGACACTAAGATCTCCCTGATTCTCATTCCAGTGGAAGATATTCCGGTTTTTGCTGTTTCAAATAAATCTCTCAACGGTTTATTCTGATTCACTTCCAGACTTTTCACTATCAGAGACGAAGAATCCAACTCTTTTCTCCATCACCAGTTCGGGATTTATTTTCCCCAACAAGAGGAAAGATGCAATCAATTTCTCACCAAAATTCAAGCTATGAAGCCCGGATTCGATCGGATAACAGCTCAACAAGTTATTATGAAGCCTGGATTACAACCAGATAGCAATACAAGTTTCTGTGAAGCCTGGATTACGAGCAGATAGCAGCCAAGAATACTACGAAGCCTGGAGTCGACCAGATAGTGGTATATATTTAACACAAGCCGTGAAGCCCGGATTCGACCGGATAACAGCTTAACAAGTTATTGTGAAGCCTGGATTACGACCAGATAGCAATACAAGTTTCTGTGAAGCCTGGATTACGACCAGATAGCAGCCAAGAATACTACGAAGCCTAGAGTCGACCAGATAGTGGTATATCTTTAACACAAGCCGTGAAGCCCGGATTCGACCGGATAACAACTCGATAAGTTATTGTGAAGCCTGGATTACGACCAGATAGCAATACAAGTTTCTGTGAAGCCTGGATTACGACCAGATAGCAATACAAGTTTCTGTGAAGCCTGGATTACGGCCAGATAGCAGCCAAGAATACTACGAAGACTGGAGTCGACCAGATAGTGGTATATCTTTAATATAAGTTATGAAGCTCGGATTCGACTGGATAATATCTTGATATCTCCAAACACCATGAAGCCTGGATTCGACCAGATAATGGTATGATACATCTTAAAGCCTGGAGATCAACCAGATAACAATTAACCGTTAACAGAATGAAGATTCTCATCCTTGAAACCTCAAGAGATTGGTATACTCCCAAGCTCCTGATACCCACCAACAGAATAACGGACAACTGAAGCTCCTAAAAATCTGTTTCTCTCAAGAATGAAGATTCTCGTCCTTGAAACCTCAGAAGATTGGCATACACCCAACCTCCTGATATTCCCGACAGAATGAAGATTCTCATTTCTCAAAGTGGTATAACATCTGAATTTCTGATATTCCCGACAGAGTGAAGATTCTCATTCTTAAAGTGGCGTACAAAATCCTGAATTTCTTCCAGACAGGAATAAGCTTTTTCCGAGATCCTGAGTTTTACTCTCCAATAGGATAGCCACTCCGTAACAGTATGGCTATTCCCCACAGAATTCTTATTCCCCAAGCAGAATGAAGACTCTCATTCTCAATTCCTCACAGAGTTTTCAGATATTCCCCGGTGAAGATCTCCTCAAAACAGGAATCCACAGTAGATTGGTGTTGTACCCCAAAATTTGCCCTCCCATATTCTTCAAGAAATTGCCAAGTCATGCTTTAAAATTCCCCAAGGGTTGCACAGTTCAAGAGCCTCCTAGACAGTCAAAATTAGGGTTTTGGTTCTGATCAAGAAAATGAAGTTTCCAAGGGTCCAATCAAGTCCCACATGCCTATAAATATGGTCAAGCATCCTCATACTAAGTTTCAAGACTTTCAGCACAAAATTGCACAGTCAAAAACCCTAATTGCACTACAGTCAACTGTAGGGGCAAAATGGTCATTTGACAGTCAAAAGTCCAAATTTTTGGTTAACATCTCATTTTGAAGCCACAAACATCATTTGATCAATGCTTGATCATGATTCTCAAAGCTTGGCTCAAAAATCATCAAAATGCAAAAGTTTCCTTATTTGGACAGTTGAAAAAGTCAACTGTAAATTGACCAGGGCATAACTTTCACATGGATTATCAGAAAAATTCCATCCAAAGCCCATTTTGAATAGAAAGACATTTCCTACAACTCCTCTTCACACTTCAAGTCCAAGAAATGCTCTCACAAAAAGTTATCAATTTCAACATTATAGGTCATTTTCAAAGGTCAACAAAAAGGGACTTTAAGTCAAAGGACATAACTTGAGATTGGTAAGTCAAAATGACATGGGACCAAAGGCATTGGTTAGAGGACTCAAAGACCTTTCCAAAATGTCCAAGAACATGAGCAAAGCTTAAACATTGAGCAAGTTATGCCTTGTGGAAGTTGGGAAATTTTTGGATATTTTGAAAAGTCAACATTGCTTCAAATGACCTAAAATTGCTAATGGGCCTATTTTTCTTCCACAATTCATCATCCAAGGCATGTGCACGACCACTTGGACCAAAGGGAAGTTTTTCTTCATTATTTATTTATTTATTTGGATTTTTATTATTAATAATTCATTTTAATTAAATAAAATACATGAAAAATACTAAACCTAAGTTTTTCAATCTTTTTGTGCATGATATATACTCAATAATTCGTGCATGATCAGATATGGAAGGAATTGAAGTGATTGGATATGATTGAGGTCAAAATAGCATAAAAAAATATTGAAAAAGATCTTGAAAAACCAAATCTTACAAACCATGAATGCAAAGGTTTTGGATCAATTTCTTTAACCCTAATCACTCTCCTATACATACACAAGCAAGACCTAATCCTCCTAACCAAAGAAGCTGCGCCAGACATAGAAAAGAAAACTTGAGTTTTTGGTGAAAAACTCAAATCTGAAAACCAGGTTAGAGGATGATTCAAGGCAAAAGACTTGTGCCATCACCTTCCTGAAGCTTCAAGGAAGGATTTCCAATCGAAATCAATCATTCTAACACCCTAAATTGGTAACACGATTGCAACCTGTACAGAGAAAATTTCATACTCTTGCATCTCAATTCATGCGCATTTAGCAATTTTTAACATGTGATTTACGTTCATTATGCAATTCTGAAGCTAACTGTGCAGTTTAATTGTGTTTTTGCGCATTATTGGAGAATCTACCATTGTCGTATCTTAGGGTTTGCAGAACTGTGAATTGGGGTTTTTCATTTAAGGAAAAATTGGCACTTAAAACCTGGACCATTGAATCAATCATGCTTGGACGATCTAGACCCAACCCTCGCGCCTAATTTATGAGGCCCTAGGGGCTATTCGTTATTTTTCAGAAAGGTGCCTATGGGAACGTTTAGAAAACCGTTGCTAATTGTTTTTATGTTTCAGGAAAAATAAAACAACGAGGAAGACGATCCTGTGGCATCAGTTGATTGGCTGGTTTAAATTTCGCGCGAAAAGCGCCCCACTAAACGCTTGTTTATTTTATATTATTTGTTAATTATCATATATACAAAACGCATAACATGGCTCAGTGGTGAAGCGTGGCATTGGTAAACCATAGGACCTGGGTTCGAGTCCCAGGTCCCCACCCCCTTTCACATTATTTTTCACTTAATGTTTCCATGCAGTTTCAGCCTGAAGGAGCACCATATGTCCACAAAATCTGGCCATCCACGTGCCCAATGGAAACAATCAGAAGGTCATAATTGAGGAACATGGTAAACCCTGGTCAACGCTTATGCACGCTAATGGAAAAGTCAGCCAGGCCTAAGGGTAATTGGGCCCAAATTGCTAAAGAAAAACCTCACAACTGGGGACAACACCCCCCTGAGGTTTGCAATATTTTTCTTTTTTCATTCTTTTTTTATTTTCAATTATTATTCTTTTTATTAATTCTTGTAATTTAATTATTTTTCATAAAAAACACAAAAACACCAAAAAAATCAGAAAAGAGAAAAATTAATAAATATTTTTATTTTAGTATTTTTTTTGTAAATAAATTGCATTATTTAATTTTAGTTTTAATTTAGGGTTTAATCTTAACATTTTTTAATAAAAATCTAAAATTGGTAGAATTAGGGTTTATAATCATTTTTCTCCTTTTTTTTCTTTTCTTTCATAATAATTAAATATTTCCTATTATTTATTTTTATAATTAAATTGCATGTAAAATAATTAGGTTTAATTTTAGGTTAAAATTTAATATTTTCTTAATAAACTAAAAACAACTAGAATTAGGGTTAGCATTTTATTTCAATTAATTCCTTTTGCATTAAAATCATATAAATACAAAATACCAAAAAAACAAATTTCTTTTCCTTTTAATTTTATTAATTTAATAATCGTTTAATTTAATTTAGTTAAAAAGGGTCCAACGCCCTCGTTTCAACTTTAATTCCAATTCGCATATTTATTTTTATTCTTTATAATATTTATGTACCTCTCCCAAGGCCTTGTAAATTAATTTCTCGCACTTTACTTTTCTTTAAGTCTTTATTTTTCTGTCAAATCGGGTTCTGGAAATTTTGGCGATGTGGACCCGCGCCTTTTGTAATAGCTTTAGAACTTTACTTTTCTCGCTTTTTTTTAACTGTTAAATAAATGCATGCAAGAATAAATGACAAAAAAAATAAAAACAAAAGCGTAGATCACCTATACCATGACAAGATGAAATATCTGAATCTGACACACAAATCACACACCACCCCTAGGGTACGCCTCACTGTTGTCTTGCCTCGAAAGGTGATCGTCGAGTAGAGGATGTCTTAGTAAGTCCTCATGATCCGGGAACCTGGCATGAGGGTAGCTTCTAAGGTGTCTTCCTATTGCTCCGGTGATCACCATGTCCCGAACCTCGAATTGACCCGAACACCTCCAACGGTGGTGCTACCTACCTCTCAATGGTGGGATGGCACTACTTTAAAGGACATTTACACAGACGAATTCCTTAGGGTAGGTAGATTCTCGTAGATACTTGCTCAAATTTCAAAACAAATTCAAAATACTTTTCACACCGACACCTTTTCAAAAAGCTTTCGAAAGCAATTTTTCAAACACTCTTGAGGACCGATACAAGAGTCGAAATGGAATTTTCAAAGAAACTTTTTAAAACCCACAATTGAAAAGCAAACAAACCATTTTTGAAAACACAAATGAGCAAGTATCTAAGAGCCCATGGATAACCATGGATAGAAAGGGTGCTAATACCTTCCCTTTCTATAATCTACCTCCCGAACCGAGAGCAATCTCTTTAAGGAATTTTTCTGTGCTTTTGTCCTTTCCATTTGGAGAAAATAAAAGACGGTGGCGACTCTTGCTTCCGCGACATTTCGCGAACCAGCGTTAAACAGTCAGTTCCAGATCCACCGATCACAGAACTGGCGACTCTGCTGGGGACTTAAACTTAAAGTGAGGTGTACCTTAGGACTAAGATCATTGTGTTTTCAATTGCTTTCCTTGTGTGCTTTAAATTGTGGGTTGCTTGGGAGTTCTATAGATCCTAAGCCAGATCTGGGGGATACCTTCTTAGAAAGTAGCAACAAGACTGTGAGGGAATTGTGCGGGGTATACCGACATGGTTGAAACAGTCTGCTACGTTGATGTGGCACTTTGGTGTGTACCGGTAACCCTTGAGTTCAGTCAAGGAGAGTACGGGGCCTCCGCGTGGTGTCATGAAGCATCAACAGACCTTAGGAACCTTAATTGAACTATCTTGGCCTCTTTAGGGTAGTGAGATAACTGACTTTGGTGCAGTCCAAGGTTGGTTGATACTCGATACTACACTCAATTGAGGGTTGCTTTCCTGGAATATTTCGGTCGCCAGTTCAGTGGCTAAATCGAAACGATGAACAATGAAAGCAATCCAGTGATATTGGGACCCTTAGAACCCGGTTACTTCTAATAGGACAGGTTGAGCCCACCAACTTCAAGAGGGTAATACCCAGACCCCATGCTGGCCTAAACTCTAAGGGCTCTTTTGTGTGACTTGTGTGCCTTCGTACTTGACTATTTGCATGCTTGTTATCTAACACAAGTTTCTTGCAGGTTTTTGTTTCAGTCCTTAACTAGGACTCATAACAAGGCTTACTAAGTTTCTTGCAGGTTTTTGTTTTAGTCCTTAACTAGGACTCATAACAAGGTTTACTAAGTTTCTTGCAGGTTTTTGTTTCAGTCCTTAACTAGGACTCATAACAAGGCTTACTAAGTTTCTTGCAGGTTTTTGTTTTAGTCCTTAACTGGGACTCATAACAAGGTTTACCGAGTTTCTTGCAGGGTTTGTTTTAGTCCTTAATTGGGACTCATAACAGGGTTTACTGAGTTTGCTTGCAGGTTTTGTTTGCAGTCCCTAATTGGGACTCATTACAGGGTTACTTACATTACCCCATGCATAGCATGACATCATATCATTGTATACATCCTGCATAAAAAACTAATCCATTTCAAGGATATCAAGGGCTTGTGATGTAGGTCATGATGAATCAAACATCTAGCAAGGGGCAAAGAGGATTTATTTTCCTCTAGCCAAAGTTGTCAGGGGCTATGACCCACTTGATATGGTGAGCTCTGACTCTTGAAGAAGGTTCCCCTAACCAAGGTTGTTTGGAAATCAAAACCAGACATGATGATTAAAGTCAGGGGCTATGACCCACTGGATATGGTGAGCCTTTGACCCTTGAAGAAGGACTCTCAATAACATGAAGTTCCCTCAATCAAGCTACCTAGTTCTAACAATTTTGGTTTACCCCGCGAGATCCTTGAAAACATTGCATATATATCATATATATCATTGCATTACAGGTACCTTTCTTTACAGGTCACTTACCATCCGCGCTGTTTATTTCAGCAATGGCTGCCCAACAAGATAACCAGGACCTTCTTGCTCAAGAGACTCGGTTCGGGGAAATCCTCCTGAATCTATCCAAGGGGCAGGAGGAGTTGAGGACACTTCTCATGGAGACTTTGGTCAAAAATAGCGCTGAGAATGAAAGGCTGAAACACCTACAAGCTGAGGTGGATGCATTGAGGGTCCAGATGCTGGGGCAGGTGACTGCCATTCAAGGGTTAGCTCAAAGACAAGATGAGCTCTGGTTTCTCGTCAACCAACTGCTTCAGAGTAGCCAACTGGGGCAAAAGTCTAAGGGTAAAAAGCCAGTCATCGTTCAACCACCTTTGAGACAAGGAGGTAAGGGGAGAGCTCCTCAAATGGCTCCAGTGTCACAAATTCAACATCACAACCAACAAAAGAGCGAGAGAAGGCAGTTCACTCGACTCAGCATGACCTTATCCCATATATTGCCACAGTTGCTGGAGACCAAGCTGGTAACTCTAAAAGAAGCTTCGAAGAACCAAAATACAACGTCACCGAAGTACAACCCCAACGCCCGCTGCGCTTATCACTCTGACAGCCCAGGGGCATACTACAGATGATTGTTGGAGCTTGAAAAATAAGATCCAAGACATGATCGACGCTGGAGAGATTCAGTTTAAAGTACCCAAGACTCCCCACGTGATCACTGCTCCCTTGCCAAAACATGGCTAGGATTGAGAAAGTTTTGTTCATTCGAATGTTCAAGTTGCAGTTCTCTTCTGTTCAAACATTTACTCATGTTAAACATTGTTATTTCATTAATGCATCGCATATGTCTGTTCTGAAACAATATATTCGTATTCACTAAATGAAAATTTTTTTCATATTTTTTCTGATGATCAACTCTTAAATAATAATTCTAAGCCTCTTGAGGGAGGATGACGAAAACGATACCATAATCTACAGTATGCTTTTGAACAGACCCCGCTGATGAGGTACAGGCATTGTTTCAATCCCTAAACACTGGAGTTATAAGGATGATAATCCCTCGTCAACCCATCTGAGCCAAAGAAGTAGGAGTTTTTCTTTTCGAAATTTAAAACCCTTAATCATAACCTGGGGCAGGGTAGTCTCTCATAACCTGGGGCTTAGAATCATAACGAATGGCACTAAAGAGGTCCTTACAAAACGAAAGACAGTGATGATTCCGAACAATCACAAAGATAGGCAGTCATTATAAAAAAGGAAAGAAGCCCAATAAGTCAAAATCCCCATGAAGGAGACTTACAAAGCTGGGGCATCCCGCTGACTGTAATTCCAAAAAAGGAAACAGTTCAGGCAAAAATAGGGATAACAAAGTCAAAAAAAAAGAAAAAAAAAGGTATTATAAACCCTCGACAAAAAATGACTGCCTATTCACAAGAAATCATCAATATCCGAATCATCACTGGAAAATCCGAGCAAAGACTCAAATAAGGTCTAACGTATGATCAACTGAGTTTAGGTTTGGAGGACATCACGAAGAGCGGGGGGGGGGGGGGGGGGGGGGGGGGGGTACAAATAAAATTTGAGCCTTTATCCTTTGATTCTTAAACCGTGAACCAGGCCACGTTATAACCCTTAAAAGTCCTAGCTGAAGCACAGGTTAGTTCGAAAGCATACTGTCACGAAAGGTATCCTGACTCCTCAAGGCCTACTGTAAATACGAAGTTGACATCACGTTTTACAAACATTCATTTGTTTTATGAAAAAGAATGCATTTTCAAAATCTTCAAGACAGACATAGGTTTTGCATTTTTAACATAACTTTGTTTGTATATGACTTTTGTTTGAACAACATAGAAATTCGCACGGCGAATGCCTAATGAACAGAAATACTCCCAATCAAGGGGCACGGCATGATCATTGTCCATAATCTGGGGCAGTCCAATCAAGATTCGGAGAATCTCTCAAAAGACCAAATAGCCTGGGGCAAATCTCCGCCTGAGTCATTTGGGGCACTCCAGCAACGAATCTTGCCTAATCAAACACCTTCTGGTGGCATGACAGAACACTTCTAACAGGGGCAACTCCCTACATTCGGAGAGCGTGGACATAGTCGAAAAAGATACTACGCATGAAAAAGACCCGCTAGGTTGACATACCTAGGCAAAAATAAGGGCTTCCCGGCGAACCAAAAGGGTTCGGGCAAAAATAAGGGATGAAATGAAAAATCTGTATACCCGGCAAGTCAAAAACCTGAAAAGGCGGCTTGGGCAAAAATGGGTATCCTGGTGGACTGAAAACCCGAAAGGGCGGTCCAGGCAAAAGTTAGGGATTAAAGCATACGACTATGTCCTATCATCCTGTCACCTGCCTGCCAAAAGAAGGTTTGCCCATCAACAACTATCAGCACCTCACAGGTCTTCCTCTCCCACCTCAGAAGCAGGGGCAATAATGAGTTGTTCAGCGATCTAATTGTTCTGTCCTCCAAGGTACCAAGGTAGGTTCAGCTAAAACATAACCAGTACATCTTGATTCCCCAGAGAGTGAGCCAGCAAGCAGTATACTCTCCTCAAGCTATTATCAAACCTTAAAGAAGTTGGGTATCCTCCAGCAGATCTCAACATTCCCCAGCGCAGTACATGCATTCTTAACAAGCGTCCCCGGCAGTCTTGGTCTAAAGATTGTTCCTCGGCGGTCCATCAAACATTCAATGGAGCTACTCCCCAATACAGTCCAAACTCCCCCAGGAGAGTCCAATCCAGTTCCCCAGGAAAGTTGGAATTCATCTCCCCAAGCAGTAAGCTTATCCCCAGTAGATTCTGGAAGCTTATCCTCGCAGAGCACGAACGCGTCTCCCGGCTTTATTTAAAGAGTTATTTCCTTAACAGGATATAACTGGGTTATCCTCAGCCAAAAGCCACGGAAAGAGCGTCCTCGACGAAGTCTTCTTATCCCCAGCAAGTTATTATCGACAGATCAACAAGGTATCTTCCTCCCCACAGAGTATTGCTTCCCAGCAAGATCACTAGAGTATCTTTTCTCCCTGTAGAGTAATCTATTCGCCAAGTTTATTCCCCAACGGAGTTATCTTCTCCTACCGGTATTCTTGCAATTATCATCCCCAGCGGAAGCAAAATCTATTCTCCAACATCAGCCCAGGAGTGACTTCCCGGCACCCGTCAAGGATTTACCTTCCTAGACGAAAAATACATTCATAAACATCTTCATACATTATAGCATGCATATACACATCATGAACGTACAATCTCACATATTCAGAGAGCATCTCGCATGTCATACCACATGGCATCGCATACAACTAACGCTTGTCTTTTCAGGATAAAAGTACAAAAATGATTACCATCAATGGTCGCAACTAAAGATCTGATTCCTGAATCTTGCCAGGGTGTATCTGTTGATGACCAATTACCAGATCCGATTCCTGTATCTTGCCAGGGTGTGTCTGAAGAGTTCGAGGATCCGATACCTGAATCTTGCCAGGGTGTATCCTTTGAAGACTAACATTACCAGATCCGATTCCTGTATCTTGCCAGGGTGTGTCTCAAGAGTTCGAGGATCTGATGCCTGAATCTTGCCAGGGTGTATCCGTTGAAGACTAGCATTACCAGATCCGATTCCTGTATCTTGCCAGGGTGTGTCTGAAGAGTTCGAGGATCTGATACCTGAATCTTGCCAGGGTGTATCCGTTGAAGACTAGCATTACCAGATCCGATTCCTGTATCTTGCCAGGGTGTGTCTGAAGAGTTCGAGGATCCGATACCTGAATCTTGCCAGGGTGTATCCGTTGAAGACTAGCATTACCAGATCCGATTCCTGTATCTTGCCAGGGTGTGTCTGAAGAGTTCGAGGATCCGATGCCTGAATCTTTCCAGGGTGTATCCGTTGAAGACTAGCATTACCAGATCCGATTCCTGTATCTTGCCAGGGTGTGTCTGAAGAGTTCGAGGATCCGATGCCTGAATCTTGCCAGGGTGTATCCGTTGAAGACTAACATTACCAGATCTGATTCCTGTATCTTGCCAGGGTGTGTCTGAAGAGTTCGAGGATCCGATGCCTGAATCTTGCCAGGGTGTATCCGTTGAAGACTAACATTACCAGATCCGATTCCTGTATCTTGCCAGGGTGTGTCTGAAGAGTTCGAGGATCCGATGCTTGAATCTTGCCAGGGTGTATCCGTTGAAGACTAGCATTACCAGATCCGATTCATGTATCTTGCCAGGGTGTGTCTGAAGAGTTCGAGGATCCGATGCCTGAATCTTGCCAGGGTGTATCCGTTGAAGACTAGCATTACCAGATCTGATTCCTGTATCTTGCCAGGGTGTGTCTGAAGAGTTCGAGGATTCGATGCCTGAATCTTGCCAGGGTGTATCCGTTGAAGACTAGCATTACCAGATCCGATTCCTGTATCTTGCTAGGGTGTGTCTGAAGAGTTCGAGGATCCGATGCCTGAATCTTGCCAGGGTGTATCCGTTGAAGACTAGCATTACCAGATCTGATTCCTTTATCTTTCCAGGGTGTGTCTGAAGAGTTCGAGGATCCGATACCTGAATCTTGCCAGGGTGTATCCGTTGAAGACTAGCATTACCAGATCCGATTCCTGTATCTTGCCAGGGTGTGTCTGAAGAGTTCGAGGATCCGATACCTGAATCTTGCCAGGGTGTATCCGTTGAAGACTAACATTACCAAACTCGACTCATGTATCTTGCCAGGGTGTGTCTGAAGAGTTCGAGGATCCGATACCTGAATCTTGCCAGGGTGTATCCGTTGAAGACTAACATTACCAAACTCGATTCTTGTATCTCGCCAGGGCACGTCTGAAGAATTCGAAGATTCATCTCCTGTAACCAGTCAGGACACATCTATACAAAGCATCTGAAAACCAGATCCTGCAACATGTCAGGTACTCATTTTTCTTTTGCAGGTACGCAAGTTCTCTCTAAGGAATCTCTTACGCGATCAACATCCAGATGGCATCTATAAGCCCATCATCTTATTCATCAATCTCTAAATGGTATCTATAAGCCCATTCCCACCATCATACTACTATGTGAGCGCAAATTTCTGGGCACTCTAGTGTTCAATCATCTTCCACCCTCGGATTACGAAAGGCACGTCAGCCAATCTACATCCTCAGGTCTAAGAAGATTGAACAGGGGAAACTGTTGTACCCCAAAATTTTCCCTCCCATATTCTTCAAGAAATTGCCAAGTCATGCTTTAAAATTCCCCAAGGGTTGCACAGTTCAAGAGCCTCCTAGACAGTCAAAATTAGGGTTTTGGTTCTGATCAAGAAAATGAAGTTTCCAAGGGTCCAATCAAGTCCCACATTCCTATAAATATGGTCAAGCATCCTCATACTAAGTTTCAAGACTTTCAGCATAAAATTGCACAGTCAAAAACCCTAATTGCACTACTGTCAACTGTAGGGGCAAAATGGTCATTTGACAGTCAAAAGTCCAAATTTTTGGTCAACATCTCATTTTTAAGCCAAAAACATCATTTGGTCAATGCTTGATCATGATTCTCAAAGCTTGGCTCAAAAATCATCAAAATGCAAAAGTTTCCTTATTTGGACAGTTGAAAAAGTCAACTATAAATTGACCAGGGCATAATTTCACATGGATTATCAGAAAAATTCCATCCAAAGCCCATTTTGAAGAGAAAGACATTTCCTACAACTCCTCTTCACACTTCAAGTCCAAGAAATGCTCTCACAAAAAGTTATCAATTTCAACATTATAGGTCATTTTCAAAGGTCAACAAAAAGGGACTTTAAGTCAAAGGCCATAACTTGAGATTGGTAAATCAAAATGACATGGGACCAAAGACATTGGTTAGAGGACTCAAAGACCTTTCCAAAATGTCCAAGAACATGAGCAAAGCTTAAAAATTGAGCAAGGTATGCCTTGTGGAAGTTGGGAAAGTTTTGGATATTTTGAAAAGTCAACATTGCTTCAAATGACCTAAAATTGCTAATGGGCCTATTTTTCTTCCACAATTCATCATCCAAGGCATGTGCACGACCACTTGGCCCAAAGGGAAGTTTTTCTTCATTATTTATTTATTTATTTGGATTTTTATTATTAATAATTCATTTTAATTAAATAAAATACATGAAAAATACTAAACCTAAGTTTTTCAATCTTTTTGTGCATGATATATACTCAATAATTCGTGCATGATCAGATATGGAAGGAATTGAAGTGATTGGATATGATTGAGGTAAAAATAGCATAAAAAAAATATTGAAAAAGATCTTGAAAAACCAAATCTTACAAACCATGAATGCAAAGGTTTTGGATCAATTTCTTTAACCCTAATCACTCTCCTATACATACACAAGCAAGACCTAATCCTCCTAACCAAAGAAGCTGCGCCAGACATAGAAAAGAAAACTTGAGTTTTTGGTGAAAAAACTCAAATCTGAAAACCAGGTTAGAGGACGATTCAAGGCAAAAGACTTGTGCCATCACCTTCCTGAAGCTTCAAGGAAGGATTTCCAATCGAAATCAATCATTCTAACGCCCTAAATTGGTAACACGATTGCAACCTGTACAGAGAAAATTGCATACTCTTGCATCTCAATTCATGCGCATTTAGTAATTTTTAACATGTAATTTATGTTCATTATGCAATTCTGAAGCTAACTGTGCAGTTTAATTGTGTTTTTGCGCATTATTGGAGAATCTACCATTGTCGTATCTTAGGGTTTGCAGAACTGTGAATTGGGGTTTTTCATTTAAGGAAAAATTAGCACTTAAAACCTGGACCATTGAATCAGTCATGCTTGGACGATCTAGACCCAACCCTCGCGCCTAATTTATGAGGCCCTAGGGGCTATTCGTTATTTTTCAGAAAGGTGCCTATGGGAACGTTTAGAAAACCGTTGCTAATTGTTTTTATGTTTCAGGAAAAATAAAACAACGAGGAAGACGATCCTGTGGCATCAGTTGATTGGCTGGTTCAAATTTCGCGCGAAAAGCGCCCCACTAAACGCTTGTTTATTTTATATTATTTGTTAATTATCATATATACAAAACGCATAACATGGCTCAGTGGTGAAGCGTGGCATTGGTAAACCATAGGACCTGGGTTCGAGTCCCAGGTCCCCACCCCCTTTCACATTATTTTTCACTTAATGTTTCCATGCAGTTTCAGCCTGAAGGAGCACCATATGTCCACAAAATCTGGCCATCCACGTGCCCAATGGAAACAATCAGAAGGTCATAATTGAGGAACATGGTAAACCCTGGTCAACGCTTATGCACGCTAATGGAAAAGTCAGCCAGGCCTAAGGGTAATTGGGCCCAAATTGCTAAAGAAAAACCTCACAACTGGGGACAACACCCCCCTGAGGTTTGCAATATTTTTCTTTTTTCATTCTTTTTTTATTTTCAATTATTATTCTTTTTATTAATTCTTGTAATTTAATTATTTTTCATAAAAAACACAAAAACACCAAAAAAATCAGAAAAGAGAAAAATTAATAAATATTTTTATTTTAGTATTTTTTTTGTAAATAAATTGCATTATTTAATTTTAGTTTTAATTTAGGGTTTAATCTTAACATTTTTTAATAAAAATCTAAAATTGGTAGAATTAGGGTTTATAATCATTTTTCTCCTTTTTTTTCTTTTCTTTCATAATAATTAAATATTTCCTATTATTTATTTTTATAATTAAATTGCATGTAAAATAATTAGGTTTAATTTTAGGTTAAAATTTAATATTTTCTTAATAAACTAAAAACAACTAGAATTAGGGTTAGCATTTTATTTCAATTAATTCCTTTTGCATTAAAATCATATAAATACAAAATACCAAAAAAACAAATTTCTTTTCCTTTTAATTTTATTAATTTAATAATCGTTTAATTTAATTTAGTTAAAAAGGGTCCAACGCCCTCGTTTCAACTTTAATTCCAATTCGCATATTTATTTTTATTCTTTATAATATTTATGTACCTCTCCCAAGGCCTTGTAAATTAATTTCTCGCACTTTACTTTTCTTTAAGTCTTTGTTTTTCTGTCAAATCGGGTTCTGGAAATTTTGGCGATGTGGACCCGCGCCTTTTGTAATAGCTTTAGAACTTTACTTTTCTCGCTTTTTTTTAACTGTTAAATAAATGCATGCAAGAATAAATGACAAAAAAAATAAAAACAAAAGCGTAGATCACCTATACCATGACAAGATGAAATATCTGAATCTGACACACAAATCACACACCACCCCTAGGGTACGCCTCATTGTTGTCTTGCCTCGAAAGGTGATCGTCGAGTAGAGGATGTCTTAGTAAGTCCTCATGATCCGGGAACCTGGCATGAGGGTAGCTTCTAAGGTGTCTTCCTATTGCTCCGGTGATCACCATGTCCCGAACCTCGAATTGACCCGAACACCTCCAACGGTGGTGCTACCTACCTCTCAATGGTGGGATGGCACTACTTTAAAGGACATTTACACAGACGAATTCCTTAGGGTAGGTAGATTCTCGTAGATACTTGCTCAAATTTCAAAACAAATTCAAAATACTTTTCACACCGACACCTTTTCAAAAAGCTTTCGAAAGCAATTTTTCAAACACTCTTGAGGACCGATACAAGAGTCGAAATGGAATTTTCAAAGAAACTTTTTAAAACCCACAATTGAAAAGCAAACAAACCATTTTTGAAAACACAAATGAGCAAGTATCTAAGAGCCCATGGATAACCATGGATAGAAAGGGTGCTAATACCTTCCCTTTCTATAATCTACCTCCCGAACCGAGAGCAATCTCTTTAAGGAATTTTTCTGTGCTTTTGTCCTTTCCATTTGGAGAAAATAAAAGACGGTGGCGACTCTTGCTTCCGCGACATTTCGCGAACCAGCGTTAAACAGTCAGTTCCAGATCCACCGATCACAATTGGCATACAACCCAAACTCCTGATTTCCCCAACAGTGGTCCCAGGACTTCTCCTTTTCAATGATCAAAGGATTTTCAATCCCCAGCAGCAGTCAAGGATTTATTTTCCCCGACAGCGGTCAAAGATTTTATTATCTCCAGCCATCCAGGATTTATCCTCCTCAGCAATACGGATGATCAGCTTACATACACATTCATTACATTCATATAACACATGCATTGCATCATACATCATAACTTTGTGTTTCAGCTAATATTTCATCCGTCGCAGGATAAGTTTAGCCAGTTTCAAGCTTCAAGGACTTTTGAAAACAGTTTACGGATGCTTCCCAACTTGGATGCTAATCTATTGCTTATTCAACTTCAAGAAAACAATTTACAGATTCTCCAAACACGGATGTTAATCTATCGCTTGTTCAGACTCAACTTTTGAAAACAGTTTACGGATGCTTCCCAACATGGATGCTAATCTATTGCTTATTCAACTTCAAGACTTTTGAAAATAGTTTACGGATGCTTCCCAACATGGATGTTAATCTATTGCTTATTCAACTTCAAGACTTCTGAAAACAGTTTACAGATTCTCCAAACATGGATGTCAATCTATCGCTTGTTCAGATTCAGTTCGCTGAAAATAGTTTACGGAAGCTCCAAACGCGGATGCTAATCTATTGCTTATTCAGACCCCCGGTTCAGAGATGCTCCAAACACGGATACCTTTCTGATCCTCATCCTTTCCCCTATAACATACAGTTCAACAAACATTCTTGGATGGCATCTTTAAGCCCATCTCCGACAAGATTTTGTCACATCTCCAAATGGAATCTTTAAGCCCATTCCCTCAACTATGCTTTGACGAGTGCAAATTTTTGGGCACTCTAGTGTCCAATCATCTTTTAACTTCGAGTCGCGAAAGGCAAACTTGCCAATCTAACTCTTCAGGTTCAAGAAGATTGAACAGGGGCAACTGTTGTACCCCAAAATTTGCCCTCCCGTTTTCACAAGAAATCACAACCCCAGGGTTTTCTCTGATTTTTCAGATCGGCTCAAGAATCGATCAAACAGACTTTTCTTTATCAGTTAATCTAGAATTAGGGTTTCCACTGAATTTTGTTGAGATTGGCTCAGGAATTGATCAGACGGATCTTTCTTTGGCAGTAATCCAGGATTAGGGTTTGCGCTAGCATTTCTCAGAAGAAACTGAATCCTCAGAAGTTCAGTTGACTGTTATATCATTTTTACGCTTGTTCAAGATTACTGGTTATTTCTCAAAACCTAGTTATCTGGGATAGGAGCTGAGACTTTTGTTTGGAACCTTAAGGCATTTGCTTGATCAGTGGAGTGAAAGGTTTATGGAATGTTTGTTTAACTGTACAACACATGTGTTAATTGGAATACCAGGCGTATTGTGATTAATGCAAGGTTGTGAGACGACAAAGTTTGTTGATTATTTATTTCATCTGGATTAAAATTAGGGATACATTTCCAGTTATTTTAATTTAAGAGTCTTAAATAAATTAAATAGACAATACAAGGAAAAGTTAGAAGATATTTGACAAAGACTTTTTATTTATTTATTTCAAATGTTGTTACAAATTTTATTCGAATATTGTAAATTTACAATTTACAGTATTTACAGTAATATTTGTTTACAATAAATGGAAAAAATATAATAAATCTAAGCCTAAATCTCTTGAGATCTTTGACTTCTACTTCTACTGCTTCCTCTATCAGCCAACTGGTAACTTACCTGCAAAAGACAGAAGAAAAAGAAATCAGTGCAATTAACTGAAAAGCATTTTTAAGCAGATAAATAAAAATCATCATTAAAGCTTGTTGCCCGGAATCAGAATGCTATTGGATTCATCATGTTTTTACTTGTTCTCTTTGCAAATCACAAGAAGATTTATCTTCTTGGTTCACAAAGAGAAAAGTAAAAATAATTTGCAAGCATACAATTAATTTAAAATGCAAAGATATAAGGCAGCAAGGCAAAGCAAACTGAATTCCAAACTGCATTAGTCAACCAAGTCAGCATGAGCAAGCATGGCAAGCTAGCTACAAATGCAAACTGAATGTCAAACCAAGTTGCAAAGCTGTCAAAGCAGAAAGTTGCAAAGCTGTCAAAGAAAGCATACAAGCAACCAAGTACATAAAGCAGAAAGTTGCAAAGCTGTCAAAGAAAGCATACAATGCAGGAAATATGGAAACAAGTACACAATGCAGAGATAAACCAAGTTACAAGCAAGCAGGCTTGTCAATTTCATCATCATTTTCTGGCCCAACAAGCTTTTCAGAATAATATAATAAGCAATTAAAAATGCTTTTGAGGGAGAGAGAAAGAGAGTGAAGTGGGGGTTTTTGCAGTTTTGGCAGGCTGTAAAAGGCAGTAAGAAAACAAATAGATATAACAAGTCTAAGAGTCCAGCAGAGAGGGGGGAGAACATTGAGCAAAAGATCACAAAACCTGTTTTGAAAACTACAAGCACAAACCTGTTTCCAAAACCTGAAACCTGCTTAAACTGCATCAAGAAAGCTCAACAAACACCCAGGGCCTGCCTCACAAAACAGCAAGCCTGCCTTCTCAACACAACCAAACTGCAAGCTAAAACTTTGAAACCTGAAGCCTGCCTAAAACTTACCATAAATCTGCTTCCCACATCAAACTGCCTCCAAAACTAAAACCTGTTTAAAACTGCATAGCCTGCCTTCCAAAAGCAAACAGAAAACCTGCAAAACTGCTTACAAAACACTAAAACCTGCAAAACTGCCTCCAACTCAACCTGCATAACTGCAAGCTAAAACTACAAGCTCGAAATCCAAACACAAACAACTCAAGTCTTCTTGCCCAAAATACACAGGCCAAGCCCGAATCTGCATACACAAACTCAGTTTTGCCTAACAAACAAACCAACAAATCATCCAGCCATCAATAACAAACAAGTTTCAGAGGTGATCATCATTAACATCAATTAAAAGAGAGAGGAAGAGGAAGAAGCAAGTCTCAGAACATTTGTTCATCATCAACGAAAATCAAACTTAGTTCAAAAGCTAGTTTTTCAGAACAAGCCCATCATCATCAAAACATCAAAACATCAATATAAAAAAGAAGAGCAAGCAACAAGTTTCAGGTTGTCCATCAACAAAAAACCAAAACACAATAGTTTTCAGATTCATCATCACTAAATCATCAGGGTCAACAAAGGAGAGAGGAAGAGTTTAGAGGCAAAAACAACAATAAGTTTCAGAGTACGTTCATCATCAACAAAAAAATCAGCAAAGCTAAGCTTCAATTTGGTGTCCATCAACAAAAATCAGAAACACACGATTCAGAAGCATAGTGTTCAGAACAACATCATCAAACAATCAATATTCAAGAATTCAGAAGCAAGAGTAATCTCAGAACAAGATCATCATCAAGCGTTCAAAGATACAGAAATACAAAAAGCCAAGGCAAGCGATCATCATGCTCCTCCCTCCGCCTAGCCTCTTGGAAGCGCCACCGGCCAGCTCACCCTCCCTCTCTCACTCTTCAGAAGCGAAACGTCCAAGGTAAACTTGTTCTCAACCTTTTTACTACGCGTCTAACATCAAAACCATGAATCAAAGCATGCAAGTAAAAATCAAGTAGAATGAAAACAGAACTATAAAATTCCCAAAAACGTTTGAAACGAAATCGTACCACGTACATTCAAGATTCTGGATCGCTGTGAAGAGAGCAGGAAGTGAGATAGGGCGATGCTCCGGTGGCTAGGAGGGAGTTTCAAGGATCAGAAGCCCATGGCTGAGAACGAGGAAGAGAGACGAAGAAGATTAAAGGAGCGGCGTCGTTGTAACGAAAACTGCAAACCCTAACCAAATGGCAAAACCCTAAAAATGTTGTACAACATTTCAATTGGGCCCGTGCGCCCCATTCTGCTTAAGCCCACTTCACTTCTGTTAAACTCACACCCCCCCTTTGCTTGTTCTGACATGCTATTTTTTTTCTTGTTTGGGGCACAAATCCTAGGCCCATTACTTTCATCTCTTCTTAAATTTTTTAGAAAATATTGCTTTTCTTTTTAATCTTTTTATTTTTTGATAAATAATTTTTTAACATAATTTTAATTTTCTTTACTAATTGATATTTGTCATACAATAATAATAGAGTTTTTTTTTATATAAAAGTTTTCTTTAAAAAAGGTATGTAAATAATAGAATTTTAACCTAAATAATTTTTCTTTTCTTTAAAACTCTTTGTTTATATAATTAACAAAAATACAATAATAATAATTACTTAATCTTTCATTAGGTTAAATTTTGTTTGTTCATTTGTAAATAAATACACGCATCTCATATTTCTTTGATTTTCATTATCTTACACTTTGTTATAATTTTACATTGAAAATGCGACTGTTCGATTTGGTTGTAATATATACTTGGACATTATTATTCTGATAAGACTCATCCCCATTTGTAAACATTTGTACCCCCATCCCCGGATACTATTTCGTAATAACTTAGACTTTAAATTCCCGCAATTTATCGCTTTCAATATACTGTATAGTAATTAGGGTTTGTATGCGAAGATTCAAAATCAATCGCTAGATAACCTAATACAAGAACAAATGCATGAAAATCAATACACAATTCACACTTGCACCTCTAGGGTAACCTCGCTCGTTGCCTCGGAAAATGCAATCATGTCCCTCGAGTATGAGACACTCTAGCAAATGCCCCTTCAATAAACAAAGATCGTAGTCCCTCGATGACCCTCGATGTTTCCTTCGATAAAACGATCTCGTCCCTTACAAAATTGCTAGAGCGTCTCACAAGTTGCCTTCAATGATTGTATACGATGACCCGCGCCTGTCCCGTTTAACATCCTAACACAAGGTTGTTCATCAAATACAATGGTGAAACAACACTGTTAAAAAGGGTTAAAAACATAAGAAAGATCTTTGAGTAAAATAGGGTAGACAACTCTTAGTTACCTGATCAAAAGCTTGCAAAACATCCTTGCCATTTTCAAACACACTTCACAACACAATTTCAAAACAATTTCAAAACAACTTTCAAAACATTGAAATATCTTTTCAAAAAGACACACACCTTTGTATATATTCAAACAAGAATCATTACAGAGGTTTCCTAGACAAGGCATCTTTTTCCAAACATTTTCAAAACCCCACCCACAAAGCACCATTTTAAATAATTGAAAAGCAAAGGCAAGTGATCTAAAACAAGTAACTAAGAGCCCATGGATAACCATGGATGAAAAGGGTGCTAGCACCTTCCCTTTTCATAATCTACCCCCCGAACCCAGAAAACATCTCAAAGGTCTTTCTTGTGCTTTTTGACCTTTCCTTTGGATAAAATAAAAAGTCGATAGTGACTCTTGCTAAACCGAACAAGTGAGAAAACAAACGCAAAATCCCAAGTCAGTTCTCCCACCGTATCACAATGACCCTCACACATTCTGATGTACATTGGTGTTCTCGGTCCAGAGAAAATGTCATCATCATTGATCGTTATGGGGAATTCCCTAATGTCCCACTACTTGGCATTAGGGGAGGCATTACCTACAACCCATATTTAGCTCTAAGACAGTTTGGATATGCTCGGAGGGATGGCCCTCATGACATGCTGATTCCTGACCTAGTTTTTGACTTTGACAACGATGCGCAAGGACTTCGACAAAGGTTCATCAGAGCTTGGAGGATGCCCAACAAGGTGGATAGTAAGACACTGGGGCACAAGAATTCCATCCCCCTTGAGTCTTACCTCTAGTGGGTACGAACCCGCGCCCAGAATCTTATGATGCCATACCCTCACATTCTCCCCTTGATCAAAGAGCCTGTTATGGAAGGAGAGGTTCCATACACCCTCCTACATCCTGACATGCCAACATCATGGGAAGAATTGCAAAAGAGTTGGATCCAACTCAAGGAAGAACGAAATACTTTTGAAGCCAGCTTCTATGCCAGTGAGAAGAAGGTTTTGGAGCTTACCCACGACTGCATGAGGAGGAAACTCTCAACACTTAAATCGCACCAAAGAGGATGCGCAATGTCTTTTTACATTAAGAATTTTGTAATATTTTGACCATGGGGCACTTATGTACTAACAATTTCTTCTTAATATGACGTGTGTTCCTTTTTGTTTGCAACAAATTTGAATTTTTGAATCCTTGAATGCATTACATGAATAACATACCATTCATCATATGCATAAACAGGTCTTCACACCAGGTTTCCTTATCTTTCTGCTGTTTATTTCAGCAAGATGGATTTGGAGCAGACAGTTAAGGATCTGCAAGAACGAAATTCTCAATTCCAGCAACTCCTCATGACCTTAGCAAAGGGTCAAGAGGACCTTAAAGCACAGTTGGAGAAAAATAAAGAGAAAAAGAAGAAAAGGCCCGAAGTAGCCACTTTTGGAAGAAGGTTTGAAAGCAATGCTAGAAAAGTTCTCGAGTTCCCCTCAACGTCTGATGAAGGGGCTGGTAAAGGAAAGGGAGCTGCGGTACCTTCTGAATCTGAAGTTGAAGAGGAATAAGAAGAAGATGAAGACTACTCCGAACAGCAATATCCCCCGGCGGATAATAAATATAAGAATCTTGAGGATAAATTTGCAGACATGGAGTTGCAAAGGGTACCTGGTTTAGATTTTGAAGAACTAGGGTTGGTCGCTGGGATCGTCATTCCTCCCAAGTTCAAAGTACCAACATTTACTAAGTATGACGGTCTGTCCTGCCCAAAGATGCATCTGAGATCCTATGTCAGAAAGATCCAACCCCACTCATCTGATAAAGACCTCTAGGTACACTTTTTCCAAGACAGTTTGTCAGGCACACAATTGGACTGGTTCTATCAACTTGAGAGATCTGAGGTTCATAACTGGGAAGACTTAGCTGCTGCTTTTTACCGTCAATACCAATACAATGCTGATTTGGTGTCCACTCGTACTCAGCTACAAAGTATGGGGATGGCTTCCAATGAAGGATTTAAAGAGTATGCCCAGAAATGGCATGATCTGGCTGGAAGGGTGCAGCCACCATTGTCGGATAGAGAGCTGGTTGACATGTTTCTAGGGACCCTGTCTGGCCCTTTCTTCAATCATTTAATTGGGAGTTCCTCCGTGGGATTTACAGAATTAATTCTGACCGGCGAAAGGGTCGAGGCCGGTATTAAAAGTGGTAAGATTCAGAAAGATACCTCCGCGTCCACTGCTATTAAGAAGGCCTTCCCAGCTAAGAAGGAAGAATCTGCTGTTTATTCTCAGAAAAGTCAAGGAAGAACCAAGCGCCGGCCATATGTAGGGGCTGTGATGATTCAAAACTCTTCAAATGATCAACCTCGCAGCAATAAGCCAAGATCTAATCAACAACGGGTAGAAAGGCCACAACGGCAGTTCACCCGAATCAACATGACGCCAGCTCAAGTACTCCCTCATTTGTTAAAGTTGAATCTTGCCAATTTGAAGGAAGCATCAAAGAACCCTAATACCTCCTCTCCATATTACCACTCCAATGCGAAGTGTGCTTACCACTCTAACAGTGCAGTCCAAGACCTGATTGACGCCAAGGAAGTAGAATTTGATGCGCCCGAAAAGCCAAATGTGATTTCTTCCCCAATGCCCAAGCACGGTCATAATGTTCATGCCGTTATGAAAGACCTTCATGTTACCAATGTTGCTGACCTTTTGACTCCCTTACCAGTGATTAAAGTGAATTTGATGAGAGCCAGGATATTCCCAGGCTGTGGAAAAGACTGCTACTTTTGTTTAAACATACGAGCTGACTGCCCAATGTTGAAATTAGGTATCCAACGCCTGATGGATACCCAAGAGATACTCTTCCAGAAGACTCCTGTTGATACCTTCACTCCTGTCACTCCTGCTACTGTTGCTACTTCGATTAATGACATCACAATAATAACCATCTCCGACAATATTCCCAAGGCTTGCAAAAGGCCTGTCAAGATTATGCCCGACCCTAAATTTGTACCATTGAAAATCACCATGTCGGGGCCTGTCCCGTATCATTCTAACAAAACGGTACCATGGAACTACGGAGGAGAAATCTTCTATCATGGTATCAAACAGATTGAAGCAGTCCAAGAGAATTCTGAAGAGGAAACCCCTGATATAGGGAACATTGCGGGAACAAGCAAGATAACTCGCAGCAGACGGATTTTTTCTCCGGAGATTGCTCCCTCTCGAGCAGTTTTCAGATCCTAGAAAGCTTCTGTGCCTGTTAAGCCATTTGTGCAAGACCCAATAATTGAAGAATTGGATACTCCTGAAGTAAGACCATCTGTTGATACTACCGATAAGGGTAAGGGGATACTAGAAGCGCCTGTCAGGACGAAGGCTCATACTGTGGTTATCCCCGAAACCACCCAGAAAGAAATGGAGGAAATCTTGAAAATAATCAAAAGGAGCAATTTCGACGTCATGGAACAGCTAGGGCAAACCCCTTCCAAAATATCCATGTTGGCTCTTCTACTCTGCTCTGAGGCCCATGCTAAGGCCTTAATCAAATTTTTAAAGACGGCACACGTGCCCCAAGAAACTTCGGCTGACCAGTTTCAGGAGTGCGTGGCCAGCCTTACTGCTGATAATGGTCATGGTTTTTCCGATGCTGATTTAACCCCCAAGGGAAGGAAACACAATGACGCGCTACATGTCTCAGTTGAATGCATGGGAACCACCCTCGCCCATGTCTTAGTTGATATTGGTTCTTCCTTGAATGTGCTTCCGAAGAAAGTGTTGGACCGTTTGGACTGCGAAGGATTGACCCTCAAACCCAGTAACATCGTTGTTAGGGCCTTTGATGGGTCCAAAAGAATGGTTCACAGAGAGGTTGACATTCCTATCAAAGTGGGCGCAGAAGTTTTCAACTCCACCTTTTATGTGATGGACATCCGTCCTTCATATTCGTGTTTGTTGGGAAGACCGTGGATCCATTATGCTGGGGTAGTTACCTCCTCTTTACACCAAATGCTGAAGTATCCTGTTAAAGGTAAGATTATAACAGTGCACGGCGAGGAAGAGTACATGATAAGTCACCTTAACTCCTTCCGCTATGTGGAGTTGGATGGCGAGTTCATAGAAACGCCTTTCCAACATTTTGAGGAAGTTTCTCCTGAGGTCGCAGTTGCGAAGACAATGGTTGAGGTACCTATCATTCCCAAGCATGTATCTAGGATGGAATCTCTCAAGGACGCAGAGGCGGTAATCAAAGAAGGAAAGAGTACAGTGTGGGGACAATTTCCTGATTTTCCCCATAAGACGGACAAGTTTGGATTAGGGTTTACTGCTGCAGGACAAAAGGCTATGCGTCGCTCCAAGACTGGAGGACCACCCGTAAAAATCACCTACCATGGAGTTAATGCTGTAGAAGATGACGATGAAGAGTACAACTTTGCAGATTGGATCTTTCCAACCGTCGAAGGGGGTTTAAGCAACTGGGAAGCAAAGGATTTTATTCCCATCACCTTCATCAACCAGTAAATTTATCTTTGAACAATTTCCCATTTTGGTCTGTAATAACTAAATAATTCGTACACTATTTTCACCTTATGCCTTGCCCGGGGCATATAGGTCCATTTGTAAGGGCTTGATTTTCTTCATTATCATATGCCATGTTTTAATGAATCATTGGACGTCTTCATCTATAAACTGTTGTGTTCATTTTCTTTCCTTTTGAATTTTGTTTTGTTTAAGGATGGTTATCCCTTACACACATCCACACTCACAAATGCAGGTACCCATCCACTCCGGATTCCATGGGTGACTATTCTGCTTTAGCCTTCGGTAACTCTGAAGATTTGGTCAATCATGCTGAGTACGAAGTTGACGAAGACTGTGAAGTGCCGGGAGAGTTAGCCAGGCTTTTGCAACAAGAAGAGAGGGCTATTCTGCCTCATGAAGAGTTGCTAGAAACCATCAACTTGGGAACAGAGGAAGACAAGAAAGAGGTGAAAGTGGGTGCCAACTTGGAACCAAGTGTCAAAAGCGCTTAGTGCAGTTGTTGAACGAATATGTTGAAATCTTCGCCTGGTCTTATGAAGACATGCCGGGACTAGATACAGATATCGTTGTTCACCGTCTCCTTACAAGAGAAGACTGTCCACCGATCAAACAAAAGGTCCGCCGAATGAGGCCCGACATGTCTGAGAAGATCAAAGCTGAGGTAATGAAGCAATTCAACGTTGGTTTTCTAGTTGTTACTTCCTATCCACAATGGGTTGCTAACATTGTGCCCGTGCCTAAGAAGGACGGCAAAGTCAGAATGTGTGTGGACTATCGGGACTTGAACAAGGCTAGCCCTAAAGACGATTTTCCCCTACCACACATCGACATCTTGGTTGACAACACAGCTCAACACAAGGTATTTTTCTTCATGGATGGATTCTCGGGATACAACCAGATCAAAATGGCCCCCGAGGACATGAAGAAAACTACTTTTGTCATGCAATGGGGTACCTTCTGCTACAAAGTAATGCCATTCGGACTGAAGAATGCAGGGGCAACCTATCAACGCGCCATGGTAGCTTTGTTTCATGATATGATACATCATGAGATCGAAGTTTACGTAGACGACATGATATCTCGATCACAAACAGAAGAAGAACACCTCGATCATTTGCAAAAGCTGTTTGCCAGGTTGAAGGAATATAAGCTCAGATTAAACCCAAACAAGTGCACTTTTGGAGTTAGGTCTGGTAAACTTTTGGGATTTATTGTCAGCAACAAAGGCATTGAGGTTGATCCAGCTAAAGTAAAGGCTATACAAGAAATGCCTGCCCCCTGTACTGAAAAGGAGGTTAGGGGATTCTTGGGACGCTTAAACTATATCGCGGGGTTCATCTCTCACCTGACATCTACCTGTGAGCCAATCTTCAAGCTCCTGAAGAAGGGCCAGGTAGTTGAATGGAACAATGATTGTCAAGTCGCTTTTGATAAGATCAAGGAGTATTTACTGGAACCTCCTATTTTGATGCCACCCGTCGAAGGAAGGTCGTTAATCATGTATCTGACTGTGTTGGAGAATTCAATGGGGTGCGTACTGGGCCAACATGACGAGTCTGGCCGAAAAGAGCATGCCATTTATTACCTTAGCAAAAATTTTACCGACTGTGAGACTCGCTACTCACTGCTCAAGAAAACTTGCCGCGCTTTGGTATGGGCTGCTCGCCGGCTAAGGCAGTATATGTTGACTCATACCACTCTGCTGATTTCCAAGATGGATCCGATCAAGTATATCTTCGAGAAGCCCGCTTTATCTGGAAGAATCGCTAGATGGAAAATGATCCTGACTGAGTATGACATCCAGTATACTAACTAAAAAGCTATAAAGGGGAGTGTACTAGCTGACCATCTAGCTCATCAAGCCGTCGAAGATTACCAATTTATGAGATTCGATTTCCCTGACGAGGACATCATGACATTGGACAACATTGAAGGTAATAGACCGTATGACGGACCCGAAAAAGGATCCCGATGGACCCTGTACTTTGATGGTTGTGATACGGTGGGAGAACTGACTTGAGGTTTTGCGTTTGTTTTCGCAAATGTTTCGGTTTAGCAAGAGTCGCCACCGACTTTTTATTTTATCCTAAGGAAAGGTTAAAAAGTACAGGAAAAACCTTTGAGATGTTTTCTTGGGTTCGGGGAGTAGATTATAGAAAGGGAAGGTATTAGCACCCTTTCTATCCATGGTTATCCATGGGCTCTTAGTTACTTGCTTAGATCACTTGCCTTTGCTTTTCAATTGTTTGAAATGGTGCTTTGTGTGTGTGGTTTTGAAAATGTTTTGAAAAAGATGCCTTGTCTAGGCAACCCTTGTAACAATTCTTTACTCGAATGTTTTACAAAAGGTGTGTCTTTTTGAAAAGATGTTTCAAGGTTTTGAAAGTTGTTTTTGGAAATTGTGTTGTGGAGTGTGTTTTGAAAAATGGAAAGGATTTGTTTTGCAAGTTGGTCAAGTAACCAAGAGCTATCTACCCTAAATTTCTCAAAGATCTTTCCTATATTTTAACCCTTTTAACAGTATTGTTCCACCATTGTATTTGATGGACAATCTTGTGTTAGGATGTTAACGGGACGGACGCGGGTCATCGTATGGATCATGAATGCAATGATGCCAAGTGTCTTTGGCAATTTTTCCTTCAAGGGACTTGGTCATTTTTTAGGCAACTTGAGAAAGCGTCATCGAGGGACTATGATCATTTGATTTGTTTTTGTTTTGCCAAAGACACTCAACATGCAACATGGCCCATTTTGGAAGGCAACAAGTGGAGTAACCCTAAGGGTGCAAGTGTGCATTGTGTTGTCCATTTTCATGCTTGTTTATCTTTGAATTAGGTCAAGCTATTTGTTATTTGATTTGCATACAAACCCTAGGTCTATCATGGCATAATTTGAAAGCTTTTAAATGCGGAAATTTAAAGTCCTAAATTATTACAACATGATTATGGGGATGGGGTACAAATGTTTGAATGGGGGGATATTTAGCAAGAAATTAAATCTAAAACTATTACATCCATATTGAATATACAAATATCAAATTGTATAATATTTAAACAAATATAATAAATATGCAAAAAAAAATGTATTATGCACAAAAAGGATTTTTTATGTATGAGAAAGTATTTTTCAATGTGAAATATAAACAAAAATAAAAAAAGTCAAATTTTGAATATTTTTGTTATTTAGGGCAAAACCCTAGTTTTTAAATAAATGGTATTTATTTATTAATTATATACAATATTTATTAATTATATACAAAAAAATAAAAAAGGAAGTATATTGTGAAAAAAGTATTTTTTAGTGTCATATATTAATAAAAATAAAAATGTATTATTTTCATATTTTATCCTAAGTATTCTAATAAATATATACAAGTACTTATATTATATATTAAATATATTAAATATATACAAGAGTAAAATATTAATTATTTACAAAAAAAAGTATATTTTTAGAAAATATTTTTAAAATGTAAATGAAAAATAATAACTAAAAATAAATATATCTTTTGTATTATTTTTTAATGTTTTAAATAAAAGTATATAAATATTTATTTACATATATATGCTTAAATAAAACAAATAAATGCCAAATAAATGCAAAAAAATGAGGAAAAATATTTTTAGTGTTTTTTCATGTTTGAATAAAAAAATATAAAATCAGAATAAAAAAAAATCAAAAATGATAAATATATCACACAATGGGCCAGGGGGGTGCAAATGGAAAAAAGGGGTGTAAACAGCATGCTGACTCAGGCCCAGCCCAAGCCAGCTTTGTCTTCAACCTCCAGCTTCATTCAAACAGAAAACGCGCGCGCCTCTTATGCAATCATCATCTCCTGATTCTTTGACTTTTAACAAAAACTCATAACATAAACAATGTAGAGCATGAAGAGACGAATTCATACATATAAAAAAATTGACCTAACTCTAAGAAACGAGGGAGAATTTCTCCATCCCCAATTTCTGACCTAAATTTTCTTCAATGTTCATGGCCAAAATTCTCACAGCATACTCAATATAAATGAAAAGTAAGTATATGGATGGCTTCAGGGCTATGAGTAGAACATGTTTTCTTCACAAACCTAAGCATAAATCTTCCTATATTGAGAGATAGAAGTTCATGTTTTTACCTGTTTCAGCTTGAGTCGTGTACAACAATGGAGGTATCTTCAATGGAGTTTGAGCTTTGGTACAACTTGCCTGAAGTCCAAGGATGCTTCTCCAACACCTAGCTTGCTTTGAATCTCTCTGAATCAAGCTATGGAAGTCCACCTGCAAAACTGAAAACTGAAAATGGCAAGTGATGTTAGGGATGTTACAGTTTGTATTCAGGGCTTGGGATAACTTCAATGGATGGTAGGGAATGTGTTTGAACAAGCTTTGGCCAAAACGCACGAGCAAACTGAGTTGTGCAACTCAATCTGCAGGGATGCCCTGTTTCTTTCAGAAAAATGGTGTTTTGATGAATGAGGGGGTATTGAGGATGAAGGACTCGTGTTTTAAGTCAGCTTGGGTGTATGAAATATGAGAACAAAGTTTGCTTAGGTTGGTCTTTTCAGGAATGAGAGATGGTATGTGTTTTGCCAAGTTTCTTCTACTTGAAGCAAGAAAATGCAAGTTTCAATACAGGCCTGTACAATGCCCTAAAGCATGCTGCATATCTTGTTCTTGATCAGAGGGATTTGTGTACAAATGCTAGCCTTAAAGATCTGGCCCATGCCTCTTGGATTTGTTATTTGACATAAAGCACTACTTTATCAAAATGGCAAATATGCTTTTTCCAATTAAGGATTAATTCTTTGTGTAATGACTAAATGCACAAAACAAAGCTTGAACACAAAGGTTAAGCACTTAATTATGGAGTGCAAACTTGTTTTAGAGGCCTGCAAACAAGTTCCAAGCATGCTGAGTTGAAAATGCAAAGTGTTATGAGCAAGCTTTGGCCATGAACAAAAATGAGTTTTGGCCAACTTTGCAAATTCGATTCTCCCTAACCACAAGGGTGTTTGAGAAGTTCTTGGATAATTTGGAAAGCTTGGAATGTGTACTAAAATCCATATTTGTAATGCAAATTGAAAATCCAAGTGGAAGCATGTGAAAAATGGCCAAGAAGTTGGACAAAAATCCTGCCTAGAATAGGTCAAAATTTCTCTAAGTTAAAAATGTTTTGCACCCTTGTTCCAAAAATCATAACTTGAGCTACAAGCTTCCTTTGAGAAACTTTTGTGAATCAAAGTTGTATATTTTGCAATGGACTACAACTTTCATGTTTTGCGTTTTGTTTGAATCCATTTGCATCTTGGTGAAAAAATGGGACAAAGTTAGGAAAAAATAAGGAAATTTTATAACTTAGAAAATTTCTAAGTTATGAAATTTCTTCATTTTAAACCCTAATTTGCAATTTTGGGTTTCTTGATGAACAAGTTTCATAATTTGACATGTCTTGATGAAAAATGAATCTTGGCACTTGATTTTGACCAAAAAGTCAAAGTTTGACTTTTCAGTATATAGTCAAATCTTGATCAGTTGACTGGAAAATTCATCTGTCAATCCTGTACATTTGAGATCTTTTGAACTTGTTGAATGGGTCAAGACAATGCCATTGAGTCCTTGAGTCCATATGTGAGCTTGGTTTGCCATTGGTTAGGTCAAATAGTCAAAAATTGCCTTTGTGCAGTCAAAACCCTAAAAATGACCATTTTGCCCTTTTGGTGATCTGATCAAATTTCTTGTGGAATTGTGATCCAAACTTGACCAAATGGTTCATATGAGTTCATTATGTTGATGTGGGTCAAAAATCATGAGGTTTGACTGTCAATTGGCCACAATTGACTTTTCCCCCAATACAGCTGATTTCTAGGTCAACTGTCCAATTGACTGGGCAAAGATTGAAATCAAGGCTTGAAACTTGGTATGGATAAACTTGTAAGTCCAAAATGAAGCATGAAAGTCACTTTGGGAGTTTTAGGTCAAAACATCTTTGTGCAAATTCAAACCCTAATTTGGGTCAATAGTGCAAGGAGGGGCCTTGAGCAGAGCAAACCCTAACTTGATCTTGAGTTCCAAGAGTCTTGTGATGAGAAAATGTTGATGAAATGGGAGGGAAAATTTTGGGGTACAACAGTTTCCCCTGTTCAATCTTCTTGCACCTGAAGAGTTAGATTGGCAAGTTTGCCTTTCGCGTCTCGAAGGTAAAAGGAGATTGGACACTAGAATGCCCTTAAATTTGCACTCGTCAAAACAATGGATGCGGGAATGGGCTTAGAGATGCCATTTGGAGATGGGCTTAAAGATGCCATCTGGAGGGGTGACAGAATCTTGTCGGGGATGGGCTTAAAGATGCCATCTGGAATGCATGTTGTAGGTGAAAGCAAAGAGCATCAGAAAGGTGTCCATGTTTTGGAACATCTCTGAACTGGGGGTCTGAATAAGCAATAGATTGACATCCATATCTGGAAGTATCCGTAAACTGTTTTCAAAAGTCGAATCTGAACAAGCGATAGATTAACATCCGTGTTTGGAGAATCCGTAAACTGTTTTCAGAAGTCTTGAATCTGAACAAGCGATAGGTTGACATCCGTATCTGGAGAACCCGTAAACTATTTTCAGAAGTCTTGGAGATGAATAAGCAATAGATCAGCATCCATGTTGGGAAGCGTCCGTAAACTGTTTTCAAAAGTTTTGAGCTTATTAATCTTATCCTGAAAAAGGTAAGATATTAGCTGAAACACAAAGTTATTTGCATGAAATGTATGATGCAATGTATGTTCTATCAATGTTTATGATATGGATGTAATGAATGCGCATGTAAGCTGATGAGCTGTCTTGCTGAGGAAGACGGATCCTGGATAATGAAATCTTTGACTGCTGTTGGGGGAAAGTAAATCCTTGACTGCTGCAGGGGATTGCAAATCCTTTGATCCTTGAAAATGAGAAGTCCTGGGACCGCTGTCGGGGGAATCAGGAGTTTGGATTGTAAACCACTTTGAGAATGAGAATCTTCATTCTGTTGGGAATACCAGGAACTCAGGTTATCTGCCACTTTGAGAATGAGAATCTTCATTCTGTTGGGAATATCGAGAATTCAGGTTGTATGACTCTTTGAGAATGAGAATCTTCATTCTGTTGGGAATATCAAGAGGTTGGGTGTATGCCAATCTACTGGGGTTTCAAGGATGAGAATCTTCATTCTGTTAACGGTTAGAAATTGGGAGTATACCAATCTTCTGAGGTTTTAAGGATGAGAATCTTCATTCTGTTAACGGTTAGAAATTGGGAGTATACCAATCTTCTGAGGTTTTAAGGATGAGAATCTTCATTCTGTTAACGGTTAGAAATTGGGAGTATACCAATCTTCTAAGGTTTTAAGGATGAGAATCTTCATTCTGTTAACGGTTAGAAATTGGGAGTATACCAATCTTCTGAGGTTTTAAGGATGAGAATCTTCATTCTTGAGAGAAACAGATTTTAGGAGCTTCAGTTGTCCGTTATTCTGTCGGTGGTTGTAACTTCCAACAGGTGATGAGGGAAATTTGGATGATGATCGTAACTTCCAGCAGGTGATGAAGGAAATTTTGAACGACCTTTCAGCTTGAAATGTAGTTTTGCTTTGGGGAATAAATCCTTGGCAAATGTTGGGGAAATAAACCCATAACTGAAGCTGGGGCTTGAAAATCCTTTGATTACTGAGGGTGAGAAACTCTTGTTGACTGCTGATTGCTTGGGAGAAAAATCTTCAGCTGTTGAGGGATTTTAGGACCACTGCTGGGATAGAAAATCCTTGGTGACCTGTGGGAAATGAGAATTCTGATGATCTCTACTGGGGAGTCCAGAACCTGGGAGGCTCATGCTGGAGGAGTAAGACTGGGAATCTCCAATCTGATGGGAAGTATCTCTGTGGGGAGGAGGTTCACTAGTCTGGTTCCGCTGGGGATTGATAACTGGAAGTTTTAGCTCTGCTGGGGATTGATAACTAGAAGTTTTAGCTCCGCTGGGGATTGATAGTTTTGACTTCAACTGGGGATAAGATTTTCAGATTTTTAAGGCTCCACTGGGGGTACTGAAACTTAACTCTGAGGGGAATTGAGTTTTGGAAGGCTCTCTGGCTGGGGAAATCAGTTTTGAGAATGCTTTTGCTCTGTTGAGGATCCTGAAGTTTAACTCTGTTTGGGGAATTAACTTTTGGATTTTGACTCTGTTGAGGAATTTGGAGTTTAATTCTGCTAGGGATTCCTTCTGAAAGGGCATCAAGATATCTATCTGTACCTTCAACCTATCAACAATCGTCTTTCTTGATTTGCAAGGAAATGATTATGTTCAAATGCATATACCCATTTAACAAAACATTGGACGTTTCTCAAATAAAACATAAGTGTAGAAAAGCAAAAAGAAGACAAAGCAAATTTCTGTATTTGGAAAAGTATTTGTATTAACTTTCTATGAGTATCTTTGTACAGAGGAGACAACCATCCTAGTAAGAGGATGTTGTCGTAAAGAATTGAAAATTTTATACAAAAGAAAGATGGCTATGTGCAACAATTCTATGGGATCCCATTCTGTTATAGCCTTCACAACTCTGAATATCTTGTCCATTCAAATGCTTCATCCGTCGATGACTGGATTGATCAGAAGCTCGGAGCTTGTTGATGAAGAGATTGTTCTTTAAAGTGATCCGACGAGACATAGTCATACGCTTTAATTCCCTAACTTTTGCCTGGATCTCCCTTTCGGGTTTTCAATCCACCGGGAAACCCTTTTTTGCCCAAGCCGCCCTTTTGGGTTTTCAACTTGCCGGGTGTACAGATTTTTTTGTTTTATCCCTAATTTTTGCCTGAACCGCCCTTTCGGGTTTTCGGTTCACCGGGATGCCCATTTTTGCCCAAGTCGCCCTTTCGGGTTTTTAACTTGTCGGGTTGTTTTATGCGTAGTATCTTTTGACTATGTCTGCGTTCGCAGGGTGCGGCAAATCGTCGCCGTCCATGGTGGTCAGAATCATTGCACCACCAGAAAATATGCTCTTGATCACAAATGGTCCTTCGTAAGTAGGAGTCCATTTGCCCCTGGGATCACTTTGCGGAAAGATAATCTGCTTGATTACGAGATCTCCGACTTGATATACTTGACGTCTGAATTTTTTGTTGAAAGCCTTGATCATCCGTTTTTGGTACGTCTGACCATGGCAAACAACAGTGAGTCGCTTTTCGTCGATCAGATTGAGCTGATCAAGTCGAGTCTGAATCCAATCGTCTTCATTCAAACCAGCGTCCTTCATAATCCTTAAAGAAGGAATCTGAACCTCCATGGGCAGGACAGCTTCCATGCCATATACCAAAGAAAATGGGGTTGCCCCTGTCGAAGTACGTGCCGTGGTACGGTATCCATGCAGAGCAAACAGTAACATCTCATGCCAGTCCTTGTAGGTAACTGTCATTTTCTGAATGATCTTCTTGATGTTTTTGTTCGCAGCTTCAACAACACCGTTCATCTTCGGCCGATACGGATATGAATTGTGATGATAAATATTGAACTGTTCGCATAGAGCGGTGATCATAGTATTGTTCAGATTAGTACCGTTGTCTGTGATGATCTTGTCGGGGACACCATACCGGCATATGAGGTTCTGCTTGATGAAGCGGGCAACCACATTTTTTGTAACAGAGGCAAAGGAAGCTGCTTCGACCCACTTGGTGAAATAGTCAATAGCAACCAGGATGAAGCGATGTCCGTTGGATGCCTTGGGCTTGATCTCTCCAATCATGTCAATGCCCCACATTGCAAATGGCCAAGGAGCTATCAGAACATTGAGAGGAACATGAGGAATATGAATCTTGTCAGCGTAGACTTGACATTTGTGGCAAGTACGGGAATGTTGATGGCAATCGGCTTCCATGGTAGACCAGTAATAGCCTGCCCTTAGAATCTTCTTAGCCATAGTGTGCCCGCTCAAGTGGGTGCCAAATGTGCCACTGTGTATCTTGGTCATGATCAACTCTGCTTCAGCTTTGTCTACACATCGGAGTAAAACACAATCATGGCTGCGTTTGTAGAGGATGTCGTTGCTCAGGAAGAACTTGGCAGCAAATCTCCTTAAGAACTTCTTGTCATTTACAGAAGCTCCTTCGGGATATTCTCTAGTCTGGAGATACCTTTTGATTTCATGGAACCAGGGTTGTTCCACTACTTCTTCGGTATTAATCTCATGATAATGTGCAGGTTCATCCATTCACTCGATGGTGATTTGGGGAGCCTCGTTATCCCAGTTGATTTTAAACATGGAAGACATGGTTGCCAGAGCATCTGCAAGCTGATTCTCTTCTCGCGGGAAATGCTCGAAGGTGATTTGCTCGAACTGAGGCAACAATGTCAGGACATGTTCTTTGTATGGGATAAGATTAGGATGTTTGGTATCCCACTCTCCTTTGATTTGACTGATAACCAAAGCCGAGTCCCCAAATACGATCAAAGATTTGATCCCCAAGTCTATAGCAGCCTTGAGACCAAAGATGCAAGCTTCATATTCAGCCATGTTGTTGGTACAGCTGAAGCAAAGTCGGGCCGTGAAAGGTGTGTGGCAACCTTCCGGGGAAATGAGTACCGCACCGATACCGTTTCTGAGTGCATTTGAAGCACCATCAAAGTACAGGGTCCATCGGGATCCTTTTTCAGGTCCGTCATACGGTCCGTTACCTTCAATGTTATCCAATGTCATGATGTCCTCGTCTGGGAAGTCGAATCTCATGGGTTGATAATCTTCGATAGCTTGATGAGCTAGATGGTCAGCTAGTACACTCCCTTTTATAGCTTTTTGGGTAGTATACTGGATGTCATACTCAGTCAGGATCATCTTCCATCTAGCGATTCTTCCAGATAAAGCAGGCTTTTCGAAGATATACTTGATAGGATCCATTTTGGAAATCAAAAGAGTGGTATGAGTCAACATATACTGCCTTAGTCGGCGAGCAACCCATACCAAAGTGCAGCAAGTTTTCTCGAACAGTGAGTAGCGAGTCTCACAGTCGGTAAACTTTTTGCTAAGGTAATAAATGGCATGCTCTTTTCGACCAGACTCGTCATGCTGGCCCAATACACACCCCATTGAGTTATCCAAGACGGTCAGATACATGATCAACGGTCTTCCTATGACGGGTGGCATCAGAATAGGAGGCTCTAGCAAATACTCCTTGATTTTATCAAAAGCAGTTTGACAATCATCGTTCCATTCGACTACCTGATATTTCTTTAATAGTTTGAAAATTGGCTCATAGGTAGACGTCAGATGAGAGATAAATCTGGCAATATAGTTCAAGCGCCCCAAGAACCCTCTAACCACCTTTTCAGTACGGGGAGCAGGCATTTCTTGTATTGCTTTCACTTTTGCTGGATCGACCTCAATGCCCTTGTTGCTGACAATAAATCCTAGAAGTTTACCAGACCTAACTCCAAAAGTGAACTTACTTGGATTCAGCCTGAGTTTGTACTCCTTCAACTTGGCAAACAACTTTTGCAGATGTTCAAGGTGTTCCTCCTCTGTTTGTGATCGAGCTATCATGTCGTCTACGTGGACTTCGATCTCATGATGTATCATATCATGAAATAAATCTACCATGGCACGTTGATAAGTTGCCCCTGCGTTCTTCAGTCCGAACGGCATCACCTTGTAGCAGAAGGTACCCCATTGTGTAACAAAGGTTGTTTTCTCCATGTCCTCGGGGGCCATTTTAATCTGGTTGTAGCCCGAGAATCCGTCCATGAAGGAAAACACTTTGTGCTGAGTTGTGTTGTCAATCAAAATGTCGATATGCGGTAGCGGAAAATCATCTTTAGGGCTAGCCCTGTTCAAATCCCGGTAGTCCACACACATCCTGACCTTTCCGTCTTTTTTAGGTACTGGCACAATGTTAGTAACCCATTGTGGATAGGATGTAACAGCCAGAAAGCCAGCATTGAATTGCTTCATTACTTCTGCTTTAATCTTCTCAGACATGTCGGGCCTCATTCGGCGGACTTTTTGCTTGATCGGTGGACAGTCCTCTCTTGTAGGGAGACGGTGAACCACGATGTCTGTGTCCAACCCTGGCATGTCTTCATAAGACCAGGCGAAGATTTCAACGTATTCATTTAACAGCTGTATTAAGCGCTCCTTGACACTTGGTTCCAGATTGGCACCCACTTGTACTTCCTTCCTGTCTTCCTCTGTTCCTAAGTTGACTGTTTCCAACAACTCTTCATGAGGCAAGATGGCCCTCTCTTCTTGTTGTAGAAGTCTGGCTAGCTCTCCTGGTACTTCACAATCTTCGTCATCCTCGTATTCAGCCTGATTGACCAAATCTTCAGAGTTATTGAAGGATACAATAGAATAGTCACCCATAGAATCCAGAGTGGATGGGTACCTGCATTTGTGAGTGTGGGTGTGTGTAAGGGATAACCATCCTTAAACAAACAAAAATGCAAAAGGAAAGAAAATGAACACAACAGTTTATAAATGAAAAAACGTCCAATGATTCCTTAAACATGGCATATGAATATGAAGAGAATCAAAACCCTTACAAATGGACCTACATACCCCGGGCAAGGCATGAGGTGAAAAAGTAGTGTGCAGATTGTTTAAGAGTAATTATTACAGACCAACAGAAAATGTTCGAAAGATAAATTACTGATTGATGAAAGTAATGGGAACGAAGTCCTTCGCCTCTCAATTGTGCAGTCCCCCTTCAATGGTTGGGAAGATCCAATCTTCAATGTTGTCCTCTTCGTCTTCGTCTTCCAAAGCATTGATCCCATGAGGAGAAATCTTGATGGGTGTCCTTTCAATTTTTGAGCGACGCATAGCTTTTTGCCTCGCAGCGGTAAATCCCAACCCAAACTTGTCTGTCTTGTGGGGAAAGTCAGGCAGCTGACCCCATGTTGAGCTCTTTCCCTCCTTTATTGTAGCCTTTGCATCTTTCAGAGATGCCATCCTGGCCACCTGCTTGGGTACTTCAGCTACTGCCTTTGCTACAGCAACCTCAGGAGCAATTTCCTCGAAGTGTTGGAACGGTGTTTTGATGAATTCGCCCTCCACTTCCACATACTGAAAGGAGTTCAGATGACTGATCATATACTCCTCTTCACCGTGCACAGTTATGATCTTTCCCTTAATAGGGTATTTTAGCATCTGATGCAGGGAGGAAGTGACTGCCCCAACATTATGTATCCACGGCCTTCCTAGCAAGCAAGAGTAGGATGGGCGGATGTCCATCACATAGAAGGTTGAAGGGAACACTTCAGTGCCCACCTTGATAGGGATGTCGACCTCCCCATGCACCATTCTTTTAGACCCGTCAAAGGCCCTGACAATGATATTACTCGGTTTCAACTCCAAGCCTTCACAATCCAACCGGTCCAGAACTTTCTTAGGCAGCACATTTATAGAAGAACCGGTGTCTACCAAGACATGGGCGAGAGTAGTTCCTCGGAATTTGACGGACACATGCAATGCGTCATTGTGCTTTCTTCCCTTCGGAGTCAGGTCAGCATCGGAGAAACCTAGGCCGTTGTCGGCGGTAAGGCTAGCTACATAATCCTGGAATTGATCGGCTGAGGTTTCCTGGGGTACATGGGCTGTCTTCAAAAACCTTATCAAGGCCTTGGCATGAGCCTCCGAACAAAGCAGCAATGCTAACATGGAGATCTTCGAGGGGGTTTGCCCCAGTTTCTCCACCACGTCATAATCACTCTTCTTAATTATTTTCAGAATCTCCTCCATTTCTTTCTTAGAGGTTTCGGGGATGACCAAGGGTTGAGCCTTCGTCCTGATAAGCTCTTCTTGGATCCCTTTCCCCTTATCAGCAGAAGTAGGAGGGACAACCACAGGAGTAACAACTTCTTCAATCAACGGAGTTCTTGCAGAAAGTTTTATCGGTGCAGGGGTAACCTTGGCAGCAGCTGAGGGTCCAAAGATTGCCTTTGGAGGGGCAATCTCTGGAGAGAAAATTCTTCCACTTCGGGTAATATTGCTCGTACCGGCAATGTTTCCAATGTCGACATTCTCTTCGTCAGGGCTTTCTTCAGTTATCTCAATTTGCTTAACACCGTGGTAGTAGATTTCTCCACCATAATTCCACGGTATTGATTGGGCAGATTTGTAGGGGACAGGCCCAGTCATGGTTATCTTCAAGGGAACAATCTTCGTAGCAGATGTAATCTTAACAGGCTTTTTAGGGACCTTAGAAAGATTGGTGGAAATGGTGATTATTGAAACTTCATTGATAGGAGTTGGAGTAATAGGAGTCTTTTCGAAAAGAATTTGTTGGTTGTCCATTAGGCGTTGGATGCCTATCTTCAGCAATGGACAGTCAATTGGTAGGGAGGAACAACAGTAGCAGTCTTCCTTACATCCTGGGAAAATCCCAGCTTTCAACAGATTCAACTTGATTGTCAGTAATGGAGTTACCAGATCATCAACATCAGAAACATACAGATCTTCTTCAACAGCATGAACATGATGGACATGCTTTGGCATCGGAGCGGATATTACGTTCGGCTTCTCGGGGGCGTCGAACTCAACCTCTTTTGCGTCTATCAAGTCTTGAATTTTATTCTTTAGCGCCCAACAATTGTTGGTGTCATGTCCGGTGCTATCAGAATGGTAGGCACATTTGGCATTGGCATGATAGTATCGAGATGTGGTGTTAGGGTTTTTCGGTGCCTCCTTTAAACCAGTCAGATTCAACTTCAACAAATGGGGAAGAACTTGTGCAGGCGTCATATTGATGCGGGTGAACTGCCGTTATGGCCGTTCTACCCGTTGCTGGTTAGGTCTAGACTGATTGGTACGAGGCTGATCACTTGATGAATTTTGAATCATCACGGCCCCCACAGTCGGCTGGCGCTCAGTTCTCCCCAATCCCTTTTGAGAGTACACGACAGCTGCCTCCTTCTTGGCTGGAAATGGCTTCTTAACAATTGTAGATGCAGAGGCATCCCTTTGAATCTTCCCACTCTTAATACCAGCTTCCACCCGTTCGCCAGTCAGAATCAATTTAGTAAACCCTGCGGAAGAGCTCCCGATCAAATGGTTGAAGAATATGCCAGATAGGGTCCCCAAGAACATATCAACTAGTTCCCTATCAGAAAGAGGTGGTTGCACTCTTCCGGCCAAGTCGCGCCATTTCTGGGCGTATTCTTTGAATCCCTCATTTGAGGCCATCCCCATACTTTGTAACTGAGTACGGGTTGGTGCCAAGTCAGTGTTATATTAATACTGATGATAAAAGGCAGCTGCCAAGTCTTCCCAGTTATGCACTTCTGACCTCTCGAGTTGGTAAAACCAGTCTAGTTGTGTACCAGACAAGTTATCTTGAAAGAAGTGTACCCAAAGATTTTTGTCGGATGTATAAGGTTGAATTCTTCTGACATATGACCTCAGGTGCATCTTCGGGCAAGACAGCCCGTCATATTTTGCAAAAACTGGCACCTTAAACTTTGGAGGGATCACAATCCCAGCAATCAATCCCAATTCTTCAAAATCTAACCCGGGAACCCTTTGCAGCTCCATAGCTGCCAGTCTATCCTCCAGGTTTTTGTACATGTCGTCCGCTGGCGGGTATTTCTACTCTGAGTAGTCTTCATCTTCCTCGACCTCTTCCTCTTCAGCCTCGGACTCAGAAGGTAATGCAGCTCCTTTTCCCTTACCGGTCCCCTCATCGGATGTGGAGGGGAATTCAAGAACTCTCCTAGCTTCATTGTCAAATATTATTCCCAGTGTAGCTACCCCAACTCTTTTCTTCTTCTTCTTCACTTTTTCTTGCTCTTTGTTCCCCAACAGTGCTTTTAGATCCTCCTGACCCTTTGCCAAGGTCATAAGGAGCTACTGAAATTGCGAGTTTTGTGACTGCAGATCTTTGACCGTCTGTTCAAGATCCATCTTACTGAAATAAACAGCAGAAAGATAAGGAAACCTGGTGTGAAGACCTGCTTATGCATATGATGAATGATATGTTTATTCATGCAATGCATTCAAGGATTTAGACATTCAAAATTGTTGCAAACAAAAAGAACACACGTCATATTAATAAGAAGAAATTTTGTCAGTACATAAATGCCTCATGGGCCAAATATTACAAAAACTTCTTAAGGTAAAAAGACGCTGTGCATCCTCTTTGGTGCGATGTAAGTGTTGAGGGTCTCCTCCTCGTGAAGTCGGCGGGTAAGCTCCAAAACCTTCTTCTCACTGGCGTAGAAGCTGGCTTCAAAAGTATTCCGTTCCTCCTTGAGTTGGATCCAACTCTTTTGCATCTCCTCCCATGATGTTGGCATGTCAGGATGTAGGATGGTGTAAGGAACCTCTCCTTCCTTAACAGGCTCTTTAATCAAAGGGAGAATGTGAGGGTAAGGCATCATAAGACTCTGGGCTCGGGTTCGTACCCATTTGAGATAAGGCTCAAGAGGGATGGAGTTCTTGTGCCCCAGTGTCTTACTATCTACCTTGTTATGCATCCTCCAAGCTCTGATGAATCTTTGGCGAAGTCCTTGCACGTCGTTGTCGAAGTCAAAAACTAGGTCAAGAATCAGCATGTCGTGAGGGCCATCCCTCCGAGCATATCCAAATTGTCTCAAAGCTAGACAAGGGTTGTAGGTAATGCCTCCCCTAATGCCAAGTAATGGAACATTAGGGAACTCACCACAACGATCGATGATGATGACATTTTCTCTGGACCGAGAACACCAATGTACATCAGAATGTGTGAGGGTCATCAATCGTTGTGACCACCTTAAGCCTTGTTCATTCTTCAAAACAGATTGTGGAAGGTGCGAAATAAACCACCTTACAAGGAGAGGAGTACAGCACATGAGAACACCTCTCTTCCTCATTGTTCGTGTGTAAAATGAGTGGAGGATGTCCCCAAGCAATGTAGGTATGGGATTCCTGGATAGGAAAATCTTGACAGCATTGACATCTATAAGTTGGTCAGGATTTGGGAACAAGACCAACCCATAAATAAGGAGTGCCACAATCTCTTCAAAGGCTTGTAGATCCAAAGAATTCCAACACTCTTGTGCTTTCTCAAACAAGGATTTTGCCAAGAAGCCTTTGACACCACTTCTAGTCTCCCAATGCCCCTTGATATCAGATGGTTGCAAGTGTAGTGCTTGAGCAACATCTTCAGGCTTTGGTTCTTTTTCCGTACCGTTGTAGGGCAGTTGATTAAGGATAGGAATTCTCAGGAGTTGAGAAAATTCCTCCAAAGTAGGCACCAATTGATAGTCGGGGAATATGAAACAGTGGTGAAGGGGGTCAAAGAATTGGAACAACACTTTCACCATGTCTTCTTCAAAGTTGGTGTTGACTAGGCTGAGCAGTCTACCATGTCTTTCACTGAATAGAGAGCCTTCTGGAATTCTGGATGTAAGCTCCTTGAGTTGAGGAGGGATTCTCACAAGGTTGACTTGGATAGTTTTCCTGCGAAGAATTTCCATGACCTACAAAACAAGAACAAAGATGAAGATCCAAACCCTTGAAATGGTTAGTGGATGCATATGATGCTTTATGATGTTCATGATGTATGCACAAACATATGTACAAGCAAGTCAAACAAAACCCTAGTTTCAGGCTTGCATGAGGTTTCATAGGTAAGTACCCTCTTGAGTGTAGTTGGCTTAAAAACCTGTCCTATAAATAGTAACCGGGTTCTAAGGAGCTCAATATCATTGGATTGTTTTCTATGTTCATTGTTTTGGTTTAGCCACTTAACTAGCGACCAAAATATTCCAAGAAAACAACCCTCAATGAGTGTAGTATCGAGTATCTACCAACTTCGGACTGCACCAAAGCCGGTTATCTCACTACCCCTAATAAAAGGCCAAGATGGTCAAGTAAGGTTCTAGGTCATTAGTGCTTAGTGACATCACTCAGCGGCCCCGTACTCTCCTTGATTGAACTCAAGGGTTACCGGTACTCACAAATATGTCGCACTAATATAGCTATTGCTTCAACCGTGTCGGTATACCCCGTACAGTTTCCACAATGTATTGCTATCTATGATAGTTTCCCAAATCCTGATGTAGGATTTCAAGCCCAAACAAGAGAACCAAGATGTAAAGCAATCAAAGCAAACAATTAGTCATGCAAAAGGGTGATCTAGGCCCTAAGGTTACTCCACTTTTAAATTTGTCCCCAGCAGAGTCGCCAGTTCTGTGATACGGTGGGAGAACTGACTTGAGGTTTTGCGTTTGTTTTTGCAAATGTTTCGGTTTAGCAAGAGTCGCCACCGACTTTTTATTTTATCCTAAGGAAAGGTTAAAAAGCACAGGAAAAACCTTTGATATGTTTTCTTGGGTTCGGGGAGTAGATTATAGAAAGGGAAGGTATTAGCACCCTTTCTATCCATGGTTATCCATGGGCTCTTAGTTACTTGCTTAGATCATTTGCCTTTGCTTTTCAATTATTTGAAATGGTGCTTTGTGTGTGTGGTTTTGAAAATGTTTTGAAAAAGATGCCTTGTCTAGGCAACCCTTGTAACAATTCTTTACTCGAATGTTTTACAAAAGGTGTTTGTCTTTTTGAAAAGATGTTTCAAGGTTTTGAAAGTTGTTTTTGGAAATTGTGTTGTGGAGTGTGTTTTGAAAAATGGAAAGGATTTGTTTTGCAAGTTGGTCAAGTAACCAAGAGCTATCTACCCTAAATTTCTCAAAGATCTTTCCTATATTTTAACCCTTTTAACAGTATTGTTCCACCATTGTATTTGGTGGACAATCTTGTGTTAGGATGTTAACGGGACGGGCGCGGGTCATCGTATGGACCATGAATGCAATGATGCCAAGTGTCTTTGGCAATTTTTCCTTCAAGGGACTTGATCATTTTTTAGGCAACTTGAGAAAGCGTCATCGAGGGACTATGATCATTTGATTTGTTTTTGTTTTGCTAAAGACACTCAACATGCAACATGGCCCATTTTGGAAGGCAACAAGTGGAGTAACTCTAAGGGTGCAAGTGTGCATTGTGTTGTCCATTTTCATGCTTGTTTATCTTTGAATTAGGTCAAGCTATTTGTTATTTGATTTGCATACAAACCCTAGGTCTATCATGGCATAATTTGAAAGCTTTTAAATGCGGAAATTTAAAGTCCTAAATTATTACAACATGATTATGGGGATGGGGGTACAAATGTTTGAATGGGGGGATATTTAGCAAGAAATTAAATCTAAAACTATTACATCCATATTGAATATACAAATATCAAATTGTACAATATTTAAACAAATATAATAAATATGCACAAAAAAAATGTATTATGCACAAAAAGGATTTTTTATGTATGAGAAAGTATTTTTCAATGTGAAATATAAACAAAAATAAAAAAAAGTCAAATTTTGAATATTTTTGTTATTTAAGTCAAAACCCTAGTTTTTAAATAAATGGTATTTATTTATTAATTATATACAATATTTATTAATTATATACAAAAAATAAAAAAGGAAGTATATTGTGAAAAAAGTATTTTTTAGTGTCATATATTAATAAAAATAAAAATGTATTATTTTCATATTTTATCCTAAGTATTCTAATAAATATATACAAGTACTTATATTATATATTAAATATATTAAATATATACAAGAGTAAAATATTAATTATTTACAAAAAAAAGTATATTTTTAGAAAATATTTTTAAAATGTAAATGAAAAATAATAACTGAAAATAAATATATCTTTTGTATTATTTTTTAATGTTTTAAATAAAAGTATATAAATATTTATTTACATATATATGCTTAAATAAAACAAATAAATGCCAAAAAAATGCAAAAAAATGAGGAAAAATATTTTTAGTGTTTTTTCATGTTTGAATAAAAAAATATAAAATCAGAATCAAAAAGAAAAAATCAAAAATGATAAATATATCACACAATGGGCCAGGGGGTGCAAATGGAAAAAAGGGGTGTAAACAGCATGCTGACTCAGGCCCAGCCCAAGCCAGCTTTGTCTTCAACCTCCAGCTTCATTCAAACAGAAAACACACGCGCCTCTTATGCAATCATCATCTCCTGATTCTTTGACTTTTAACAAAAACTCATAACATAAACAATATAGAGCATGAAGAGACGAATTCATACATATAAAAAACTTGACCTAACTCTAAGAAATGAGGGAGAATTTCTCCATCCCCAATTTCTGACCTAAATTTTCTTCAATGTTCATGGCAAAATTCTCACAGCATACTCAATATAAATGAAAAGTAAGTATATGGATGGCTTCAGGGCTATGAGTAGAACATGTTTTCTTCACAAACCTAAGCCTAACTCTTCCTATATTGAGAGATAGAAGTTCATATTTTTACCTGTTTCAGCTTGAGTCGTGTACAACAATGGAGGTATCTTCAATGGAGTTTGAGCTTTGGTACAGCTTGCCTGAAGTCCAAGGATGCTTCTCCAACACCTAGCTTGCTTTGAATCTCTCTGAATCAAGCTATGGAAGTCCACCTGCAAAACTGAAAACTGAAAATGGCAAGTGATGTTAGGGATGTTACAGTTTGTATTCAGGGCTTTGGATAGCTTCAATGGATGGTAGGGAATGTGTTTGAACAAGCTTTGGCCAAAACGCACGAGCAAACTGAGTTGTGCAACTCAATCTGCAGGGATGCCCTGTTTCTTGCAGAAAAATGGTGTTTTGATGAATGAGGGGGTATTGAGGATGAAGGACTCGTGTTTTAGGTCAGCTTGGGTGTATGAAAGATGAGAACAAAGTTTGCTTAGGTTGGTCTTTTCAGGAATGAGAGATGGTATGTGTTTTGCCAAGTTTCTTCTACTTGAAGCAAGAAAATGCAAGTTTCAATACAGGCCTGTACAATGCCCTAAAGCATGCTGCATATCTTGTTCTTGATCAGAGGGATTTGTGTACAAATTCTAGCCTTAAAGATCTGGCCCATGCCTCTTGGATTTGTTATTTGACATAAAGCACTACTTTATCAAAATGGCAAATATGCTTTTTCCAATTAAGGATTAATTCTTTGTGTAATGACTAAATGCATAAAACAAAGTTTGAACACAAAGGTTAAGCACTTAATTATGGAGTGCAAACTTGTTTTAGAGGCCTGCAAACAAGTTCCAAGCATGCTGAGTTGAAAATGCAAAGTGTTATGAGCAAGCTTTGGCCATGAACAAAAGTGAGTTTTGGCCAACTTTGCAAATTCGATTCTCCCTAACCACAAGGGTGTTTGAGAAGTTCTTAGATAATTTGGAAAGCTTGGAATGTGTACTACAATCCATATTTGTAATGAAAATTGAAACTCTAAGTAGAAGCATGTGAAAAATGGCCAAGAAGTTGGACAAAAATCCTGCCTAGAATAGGTCAAAATTTCTCTAAGTTAAAAATGTTTTGCACCCTTGTTCCAAAAATCATAACTTGAGCTACAAGCTTCCTTTGAGAAAATTTTGTGAATCAAAGTTTTAGATTTTGCAATGGACTACAACTTTCATGTTTTGAGTTTTGTTTGAATCCATTTGCATCTTGGTGAAAAAATGGGACAAAGGTAGGAAAAAATAAGGAAATTTTATAACTTAGAAAATTTCTAAGTTATGAAATTTCTTCATTTTAAACCCTAATTTGCAATTTTGGGTTTCTTGATGAACAAGTTTCATAATTTGACATGTCTTGATGAAAAATGAATCTTGGCACTTGATTTTGACCAAAAAGTCAAAGTTTGACTTTTCAGTATACAGTCAAATCTTGATCAATTGACTGGAAAATCCATCTGTCAATCCTGTGCATTTGAGATCTTTTGAACTTGTTGAATGGGTCAAGACAATGCCATTGAGTCCTTGAGTCCATATGTGAGCTTGGTTTGCCATTGGTTAGGTCAAACAGTCAAAAATTGTCTTTGTGCAGTCAAAACCCTAAAAATGACCATTTTGCCCTTTTGGTGATCTGATCAAATTTCTTGTGGAATTATGATCCAAACTTGACCAAATGGTTCATATGAGTTCATTATGTTGATGTGGGTCAAAAATCATGAGGTTTGACTGTCAATTGGCCACAGTTGACTTTTTCCCCAATACAGCTGATTTCTAGGTCAACTGTCCAATTGACTGGGCAAAGATTAAAATCAAGGCTTGAAACTTGGTATGGATAAACTTGTAAGTCCAACATGAAGCATGAAAGTCACTTTGGGCATTTTAGGTCAAAACATCTTTGTGCAAATTCAAACCCTAATTTGGGTCAACAGTGCAAGGAGGGGCCTTGAGCAGAGCAAACCCTAACTTGATCTAGAGTTCCAAGAGTCTTGTGATGAGAAAATGTTGATGAAATGGGAGGGAAAATTTTGGGGTACAACAATGGTGCTTCAAATGCACTTGGCAACGGTATCGGTGTGGTACTCATTTCTCTGGAAGGTTGCCATACACCCTTCACCGCCCGACTTTGCTTCAGCTGTACCAACAACATGGCTGAATATGAAGCTTGCATCTTTGGTCTCAAGGCTTCTATAGACTTGGGAATCAAATCTTTAGTCGTATTTGGGGACTCGGCTTTGGTTATCAGTCAAGTCAAAGGAGAGTGGGACACTAAACATCCTAATCTTATCCCATACAGAGAACATGTCCTGACATTGTTGCCTCATTTCGAGCAGATTACTTTCGAACACTTCCCACGAGAAGAAAATTAGCTAGCAGATGCTCTGGCTATAATGTCTTCCATGTTTAAACTCAACTGGGATAATGAGGCTCCCCAAATTACCATCGAGCGAATGGACGAACCTGCACACTGTCATGAGATTAACACCAAATAAGTAGTGGAACAACCCTGGTTTTATGAAATCAAAAGGTATCTCCAGACTCGAGAATATCCTGAAGGAGCTTCCGTCAATGTCAAAAAGTTCTTAAGGAGATTTGCTGCCAAGTTCTTCCTAAGCAATGGCATCCTTGGCCATTTGCAATGTGGGGCATTGACATGATTGGAGAGATCAAGCCTACGGCATCCAATGGACATCGCTTCATCCTGGTGGCTATTGATTACTTCACCAAATTGGTCGAAGCAGCTTCCTACGCCTCTGTTACAAAGAATGTGGTTGCCCGCTTCATCAAGCAGAACCTCATATGCCGGTATGGTATCCCCGACAGGATCATCACAGACAATAGTACAAATTTGAACAACACTATGATCACCGCTCTGTGTGAGCAGTTCAAGATTTATCATCACAATTCATCTCCCTATCGGCCAAAGATGAACGGTGTTGTTGAAGCTGTGAATAAAAATATCAATAAGATCATTCAAAAGATGACGATCACCTACAAGGACTGGCATGAGATGTTACTGTTTGCTCTGCATGGATATCGTACCACGACACGTAATTCAACAGGGGAAACTCCCCTTTCGTTGGTATATGTCATGGAAGCTGTTTTACCTATGGAAGTTCATATTCCTTCCTTGAGGATTATGAAGGATGCCGGTTTGAGTGAAGACGATTGGATTCAGACCCGGCTTGATCAACTTAACTTGATCGACGAGAAGCGACTTACTGCTATTTATCATGGTCAGACGTATCAAAAATGGATGATCAAGGCCTTCAATAAGAAAGTCAGGCGTCAGGTATATCAAGTCGGAGATCTTGTAATCAAGCGGATCATCTTGCCGCAAAGTGATCCCAGGGGCAAGTGAACTCCTACTTACGAAGGACCATTTGTGATCAAGAGCATCTTTTTTGGTGGGGCAATGATTCTGACCACTATGGACGGTGACGACTTGCCGCACCCTGCGAATACAGACATAGTCAAAAGATACTACGCATAAAACGACCCGACAAGTTGAAAACTCGAAAGGGCGACTTGGGCAAAAATGGGCATCCCGGTGAATTGAAAACCCGAAAGGGCGGTTCAGGAAAAAATTAGGGATAAAACAAAAAAATATGTACACCCGGCAAGTTGAAAACCCGAAAGGGCGACTTGGGAAAAAAAGGGTTTCCCGGTTGATCGAAAACCCGAAAGGGCGGTCCAGGAAAAAGTTAGGGAATTAAAGTGTATGACTATGTATCGTCGGATCACTTTAAGAACAATCTCTTCACCAACGAAGCTCCAAGATACTGATCAATCCAATCATCGGCGGACGAAGCAGCGAATGGACAAGATACTCAAAGTTGTGAAGGCTATAGCAGAATGGGAATCTCATGGAATTATTACACATAGCCATCTTTCTTTTGTATAAAAATTTTCAATTTTTACGACAACATTCTCTTACTAGGATGTCTGTCTCCTTTGTACAAAGATACTTACAAAAGTTAATACAAAGATAGTTCAAAATGCAGAAATTTGCTTGCCTTTCTTTCTTTTTTACACTTATGTTTTTATTCGAAAACGTCCAAAGTTTTGTTAAATAGGCATATGCATTTGAATATAATCACTGCTTACAAATAAAACGAAATTGAGAAAGGATAATTACTGTTAGGTTGAAGGTATATGAAGATCTCCTTGTGTTATTCCAGAAGAAATCCCATACAATACATTGTTCAGATCCTTAACAAAGCCAAAGTCTTAAAGTATGTGTCCCCAGCGGAGTTAAACTTCAAGATCCCCAGCAGAGCCCGAAAACCCTGAAATACCTATCCCCAGCGGAGCCAGAATATTCTAAACCTTCTTCCCCAGCGAAGTTAAATTTCCAACTATCAACCCCCGGTGGGAACTGCTCAACTTCCCCCAATTTCCCCAGCAGGCTATCTTAAAAGTCTGAAAACCAAGCCGATAACAGTTAACTTCTTGGCTTATCCCCAACTAGGATGTTTCCCCAGTAGATTGGCGTACAACCCAAGCTCCTGATTTCACCGGCCGAGTAAACATTCTCCCCACAGAGTTATCTCCCAGCAGATCGAAGATTCTCGGTCTCATTTCTCCAGCAGAAGCCTTCCAGGTTTTAACTCCCCTGTAGAGATTTTTAGAGTTTTCCTTATTTCCCAGGAAAGTCATGAAGAACTCTTTTTTCCCGCAGAAGTTGTCAAGGCTCTTGTTAATCCCCACCAGTCACCAAGGATTTTCAATCCCCAGCAGTGGTCCCAGGATTTCTCATTCTCAACAATCAAGGATCTTTAACCCCTAAGCAGTCAGCAAGGGTTTCTCATCTTCAACAGAGATTTTTGAGTCCTCAGCATCGGTCAGGATTCACTTTCTCCGGCAGCAGTCAAGGATTTCATTATCTCCAATTATCAAGGATTTATTTTCCTCAGCAAGACAGCCACTCGGCTTACATGCCCATCCATTACATTCATATATCATAAACATTTATGAAACACAGTTCATTGCATTATACATATCATGCAACATAACTTTGTGTTTTAGCTAACATTTTACCCTTTTCAGGATAAGATTAAAAGGCTATCGTTAACAATTTTCCTGATACAGTATGGATACACCCCAGACACGGCGGTCATTCCATTACTCATTCACAATTTCAAGTCAAAATAAAGTATGGATACACCCCAGACACAACGGTCATTCCATTACTCATTCACAATTTCAAGTCAAAATACAGTACGGATACACCCCAGACACGGAAGTCATTCTACTACTCATTCAGACTTCAGCAATCTGATACAGACTAGATACGCTCCAGACACTGCGGCCATTCTATCTCTCATTCAGATTCAACTATCAACTTCAAGTTCAGATACACTCCAAACACGGATGCCATTCTGGCCCTTACACCAGAAGTTTGATTCTCCCCAGTACAGTCGCCACGAAAGTCATTTTGTCACTTATTCAGATCCCAGTTACAGTTTCAGATACACTCCAGACACGGAAGTCATTCTGCTATTCATACAGATCTCAACTTCAGTTACAGCTAGGATACTCTCCATACACGGATTCCATTCTTTTTCTCATACAAGACTCAGTCTCTAGATACAGTTCAAATGCATTCCAGACACGGATACCATTTTGATGCTCATTCTTCTGACCTACAACATTGCAATTCAACAAACATTCTTGGATGGAATCTTTAAGCCCATCTCCAGCAAGATTCCACCATCTCCAAATGGCATCTTTAAGCCCATTTCCTCAGCTATATTTTGACGAGTGCAAATTTACAGGCACTCTAGTGTCCAATCCTCTTTTACCTTCGAGTCGCGAAAGGCAAACTTGCCAATCTAACTCTTCAGGTTCAAGAAGATTGAACAGGGGCAACTGTTGTACCCCAAAATTTTCCCTCTTATTTCATCAACATTTTCTCATCACAAGACTCTTGGAACTCAAGATCAAGTTAGGGTTTGCTCTGCTCAAGACACCTCCTTGCACTGTTGACCTAAATTAGGGTTTGAGTTTGCACAGGGATGTTTTGACCTACAATGCCCAAAGTGACTTTCATACTTCATGTTGGACTCACAAGTTTTCCCATACCAAGTTTCAAGCCTTGAATCAAACTTTTACCCAATAAATTGGACAGTTGACCTAGAAATCAGTTGTATTGGGGAAAAGTCAATTGTGGCCAATTGACAGTCAAATCTCATGAATTTTGACCCACATCAACATTATGAACTCATATGAACCATTTGATCAAGTTTGGATCACAATTCCACAAGAAATTTGATCAGATCACCAAAAGGGCAAAATGGTCATTTTTAGGGTTTTGACTGTACAAAGGCAATTTTTTACTGTTTGACCTAACCAATGGCAAATCAAGATTAACCATGGACTCAAGGACTCAATGGCATCATCTTTACCTATTAAACAAGTTCAAAAGGTCTCAAATGCATAGGATTGACAGATGAATTTTTCAGTCAATTGATCAAAATTTGACTGTACACTGAAAAGTCAAACTTTGACTTTTTGGTCAAAATCAAGTGCCAAGAGTCATTTTCCATCAAAACATGTCATATTATGAAACTTGTTCATCAAGAAACCCAAAATTGCAAATTAGGGTTTAAAATGGAAAATTTTCATAACTTAAAAAATTTTCTAAGTTATGAAATTTTCTTAATTTTTCCTAACTTTGTCCCACATTTTCACCAAGATGAAAATGGATTCAAACAAAACCTATAACATGAAAGTTGTAGTCCATCACAAAGTATACAACTTTTATTCACAAAGTTTTCTCAAAAGAAGCTTGGATATCAAGTTATGATTTTTGGAACAAGGGTACCTAAAACTTTTAACTTAGAGAATTTTTGCCCTAGTTTAGGCAGGATTTTGACCCATCTTCTTGGCCATTTTTCACATAGTTCCACTTGGAGTATTAAGTTTCATTTCAAAGATGGATTATATTACACGTTGCAAGATTTCCAAATTGTCTAAGAACTCCTCAAAGACCTTTGTGGTTAGGGAGAATCGAATGCTTGAAGTTGGCAAAAACTCACTTTGTAACCATGGCCAATACATGTTCATACCAAGTTGCAAATCTGACCAAACTAGCTTAGTACATAATTACAGGTCTCTAAACCAATTTAAACTCAAAAATTGAATGCAAATACATTGGACATTGGCATTGTTCTGATCAAGAGAGTATTGTACAATGAACATTTCCATTTTGAGCATAAAGGTCACACTTCCATTTTCATAAAGGTCACTTTATGTTAAATTGCATTTTCTTGAGCCTTGGACTTTTTTTTCTTGCAGGAAACAAGTTCCCTAATCTCAGGCATAGTACACCAACTTGAGCATGCTTGTAACTAGCCTGTACAAGCCATAGCTTGGTCACTTCACATCTTTGCTTTCAAAACAAGTCAAATGGCCAAAAGCTCATAACTCACACATCTGATATATTAAACTCAAGCAAAGTTTTCAAATAAGTTTCTCATATCCTTGTAAGCCAGAAACACGAGTCTTTGGCCTCTCAAACCCCCTTGTGCACAAAATCTTCATTTCTGCCCAAAACAGGGCAAGCTCTGCAAATCACAAGCCACAACCAAATCCCCTCGTGCGTTTTGTCCTAAATCACTTCAAACACATTCTAAACAATCCACCTAAGTTGTCCAAACCATTCACAAGTTGTTGTAACTCCATTTACACACATCACCATTTTTGTTTGGAAGCTTTGCAGGTTAAGTTCTGTAGCACGATTCAGGCTACTTCAAAACAAACTAAGCATTGGGAAAGGTTCAGAGGACATCAAGCAAGCTCAAAAGAACCTCAGGCCCCATTAAAAGTTGCTGCATTGTCCAACTCAAACTCAACTGAAACAGGTATTTTATGAACTTATATCTCTCTATTTAGGAACATTTTGGACTTAGGTTTGTGAATGAAAGATGTTGTATTCATTGCTCTGAAACCATACATGTGCTTAGTTTTCATTTATATTAATCATGCTAGGAGAATTTCATCCATGAACTTTCTGAAAAAACTAGGTTAGAAATTAGGGCCAAAGAAATTATCTCTGGTCTTTGAGAGTTAGATTTAATGTTTTATATGGTTGAAATCGTTGTTTGATGCTCTACAAGTTTCATGTTTTGAGTTTGTCAAAAAAGCACTGAAACAAGAGATATAAGTTTGAACTGGCCATGCGCGCGTTTCTGTTGGACAGAGGAAGAAGATGAAGTAGTTGGGCTGGGCCTGGCTATTTCCTACTTTTGACACCCCCTTTTTCAGTTTCACACCCCCCTGGCTCATTTATTTGTATATTTATTATTTTTGCATTTTAATTTCATTTTTGACTTTATTATTTTATTTTCAAACATAAAAAATGCCTAAAAAATATTTTCATAAATTTTTACATTTATTTGGTATTTATTTTAGTTATTTCTAACATAAAAATGTTTAAATACTTTATATTATTTTGTTTAAACTTAAAAATAATGTAAAAATAAAATACTTTTATTTTCATTTATTATTTTTATTCACATTTGAAAATATTTTCTTGAAATATATACATTTTTGTAAATAATTTATTTTATTTTATTTTACACACTTAATATATTTAATATATATATATATATATATATATATATATATATATATATATATATATATATATATATATATATATATATATATATATATATATATATATATATATATATATATATATATATATATATATATATATATATATATATATATATATATATATATATATATATATATATATATATATATATATATATATATATATATATATATATATATATATATATATATATATATATATATATATATATATATATATATATATATATATATATATATATATATATATATATATATATATATATATATATATATATATATATATATATATATATATATATATATATATATATATATATATATATATATATATATATATATATATATATATACTTTATTTTATTAAAAGCATAGAATAAAAAACACAAAAATAATACATTTTTATTTTTTTGATATTTTATACTAAAAAAATACTTTTTTTTAATATACTTTTATTTTTGTACATATTGATACATTTTTGTATATAAATATTAAATAATACCATTTCTTTAAGGAATTAGGGTTTACCCTAAAAAATAATTAAAATTAACTTTTTATTTATTTCTTTACATTTCTTTCCATTGAAAATACTTTACATACCTAAAAAACCTTTTTTGCATAATACTTTTTATTTAATATTTATTTATTGTATTTATTTAAATATTGTACATTTAAGTATTATGCCTTGCAAATTCTATTTGGTTGTAATAATTTAGGGTTTAATTTCTTGCAAAATAATCCCCTATTCAAATTTGTACCCCCTCCCTATATCATGTTGTAATAGTTTAGAATTTAAATTCTCGCACCTTTAAGCTTTCAATTATGCCATGATTAGAGAATTAGGGTTTGTATGCAAAATCAAAACCAACAAATAGTTTGACCTAATCAAAGACAAAAATGCATGAAAATCAAATACAATGCACACTTGCACCCCTAGGGTTTCAATCCACTTGTTGCCTTCAAAAATGGGCCATGGTATGCATGTCAAGTACTTTGGCAAAACAAAAACAAAACAAAAGATCATAGTCCCTCGATGACGCTATCTAGGTTGCCTAAACAAAATGATCAAGTCCCTCAATAAAATTGCAAAAAATACTTGACACAATTGCTATCATGGTCTATACGATGACCCACGCCTGTCCCGTTTAACATCCTAATACAAGGTTGTTTACCAAATGCAATGGTAAAACAACATTGTCAAAAGGGTTAAAAACGTATAGGAAAGATCTTTGAGTATGAAAATTCTGGCTACAGATACTCAATGTCACGTCCAATGTTATGACACCGTATCTGACTTACTATATGACAGTAAATACAAAGGCAGTAAATAACACAGTCAATTGTTTACCCAGTTCAGTGTGCAACAACACCTACTCTGGGGGCTACCAAGCCAGGGAGAGAATCCACTATAAGAGATGTTAATTCAGGAATAAACCAACCAGTTTATCTCCTTCACTTAAGACCTACCCAATGCAATTCTAATCTAAGTACAACTTAAACCTGAGTTCCTACTCACTCCCCCTCAATCACAGCAGTGATACATAAGCAAATTTGACTTGAGAATTGTTGAAGACACTCTTCAAAACACACACTTGATTAAGCTTCACAGCTTTTTAATCAAGTAACACAATCACTCGTGCTTCACAGCTTTGAGTGATGTACACAACTAACTTGACTCTGCTTCACAGCTTTAGTCAAGTAACATTCAAACACTCTTGCTTCAAAGCTTTGAGTGCTACACAACCCTTACAATTGAAACCTATTCCAAGACACTTATCACAATGATAATTGCTTGGAGTACAATTAACAAATCTATACAGATTACAACCTTGATCTTCTAATCAATCAGCAGGGATGATCTCAAAAACCGCAGCTCTGTTGAATATATAGCAGCTGCAACTTCAGTTAGGGTTTCCAAAAACCTAGGGTTGATTCCGTTTGACCTTAAGACCAGGTCACAGTACTTCATTGATCAGGTTAGGATTGAGCTAGGTTACTCCTTAGAAAACGCAGGATTCTGTTTAGGAAGGACTGAGTTATTTCCTGAAAAAACTCAGACTTATCCAATCCTGTAATCCTGCTAGTTCAGAACAGGATGTCATAACATCTGTTATGACATCTGAGAAAACCTGTCTACTGATTAGTAAAATGTGATCATTTTGCAAACATGCTCAGATACACACTTATAAACATCAGTATTTGAGTTACAATATTTTTCTGCACATGTACCTAAAGAGCTAGTACAACCTGAACTAGAATGTTATGACATCAGTCATGACATTCACACATATACTTGGAATTTACCAAAAATGCAAGCCAATACCTAAACACCTACAAACTCCCCCTTTGGCAGATTTTTGGCTAAAGTCCCTAAACAATCAGAGATAGATAGATAGCAGCAGAAATAAATGACAGCAGAAAAATATAGTGTTAAGTACTAATTAAGCAGTACCAAATATTCTCCCCCACTTTAGCCACAAATGGGCCAAAGATTACATGTTTATAAAGTTATACAGTTATCCAAGACAAAATAATGAGATCAGCAGCAGACAATAGCAGAACATACTTCCAAACTCCACCAGCAACACCACCAAGCAGCAATCATCCTTCAAGTACTGTCATCAGACTCAGAGGAGCCACTTTCTTCACTGTTGAGCTGTCCTTCATCTTCTTCCCTCATGCTTGCTTCAGCTTCTTCCTTTTCTAGCTTGGCAATTAGTGCTTCTAGGGTCCTTTTTCTAGCATCCAGATCTTTGCAAGTTTCTTTTAAGACAGCTATGACATCTGATGTTTTGGACTGGCTCTTTGCAGACGATGTCTCAGCTGATGTTATGACAATGTCTGGAGCATGGGATCCCTGAAACAGTTTGTAGTGCAGGCCAAGGGCAGGGGCTCTTTTGCAGACTGTATCTCTTGCTACAAGTATGTCAGGATATTGTGCAAGGATGATTCCACAAAGGAGGGAGGGAAAGGCAATTGGTCCTTTGACAGCATAACTGCCAGCATGCTTCAAGGTTTGTTCAAAAATGTACCTTCCATAGTCAAAGGCAGTCTTGGTTCCTACAGCATAGATGAATCTCCCCAATCCTGTGGAGATGGTTGATTTGTGATTTGTAGGCACCCAGTTTGCTGCACCTATTTTATGCAAGATGGCAAATTTCATGCTGAGTTTACTAGCATTCAACTTCCCTTTCAATGGCCAGCACTTTACTTGCCTGGCAGTGATGGTCAAGCATACTTCATTGTCAGTTGCCTCTAGATCAGGACAGTCCTTATTCGTTCTTCCAAGAAACTTGTTGATTTCTGATGGAGAGAACTTGACCCTTCTTCCTCTAACAAACACACTCTCAAAGTCAGCTGACCTCCCATCAGCACAATCATTGGATAGGTTCACTACAAACTCTTTAACCAGATTTTCATAACATTTGTCAAACTTCATCACCGTCTTTATTAGCCCAGCATTCCTGATCAGCTCCATGATGTCTTTGCACTCCAAAGCATCATTGTTGAGTTCTCTCTCCAAGGCTATTCTCTTCAAGCAAACATACTTCCACCTGTTTGCATTATCAGGATGATGAAAGGAGATGTTGTCAGTTGGCACTTCAGGCACTCTAGCAATCTTGCTGGAAGGGAGCTTCCTTCTGATGGGAACATTGTCAATGTCAATCTCAAATTCTGATTCATCATCAGAGTCAGAAGTTTCAGGTTCTTTTCTTTTCTTGGAGATTGGTTGTCTAGCAGTCAGCACCTGTGCCTTCTTCCCTTTAGTCTGAATTTTTTCAGCCATCCCTTCAGCCTTGGACTTCTTAGGTTTAACAGTCTCACTACTTTTTCTTTTCATCAATCTCCTAGCAATGCTAGGGTTCACATTAGCAATCAGTTCATTATCTGAGTACTCTTCATCCACATCAATGATAGGTGGATCAGCAGCCTTTTCAGAGGGATTCTGAATGTTGTCTTTTGGTGTCACAACATCCTCAGTGACATCTATATTTTCAGAACCTTCCACATTTGGACTCTCAGATTGATTCAAAGGAATAGAAATCCCCGGTACAGATTGGTTGCCACTCAGAATGCTAGTAACCAGTCTAGCAATGGCTTGGTGTACTTGAACTGTTCCTTCGTTATTAGGTATAGTAGATGAAGGAAGAGACGAATTACCAGAGACTGCAGCTTGAGCTCTTCCTGCATGTCTGGTCCTGAGCTTCTTGATTTTGGCTGGGTTAGTTGCCATCTCCCTGAGAGGAGTGACCTCAAGTACTTCAGATTCTATGCATGTCGTGATTGCCCTAGAATCTTGATCAGATGACGATGATGATGAGTGAGACGAAGCCGCCATAGTGGAAGATGATGTCTGAGACATTGTGTTTAACGTTGAGTAGCAGTAGCAATTTGAGAAAGCTCTTTGATTGGGAGGAGAAAACAGGTTGCAAGGATGAGAGAGATAGGGAGTACAAGGGAGTCTTTTCAACTTCTGAAGGCTTTTGAAGGAATTGTGAATGAATATGATCAACCCACTAAATATAGACTTAATAGAATTAATCCCTTCAACCCTTGTTTTCAGCAAAACTAATTGCTATAATTTCTCATGTTGGTGAATACCCAATCTGCCCTTCAAATCTTCAAGTTGATTTCCAACAAGCGCCTTGATAGAAGAATCAGTTAGCTGAAGCTTAGAGAACCTATGTTTCAGTTCAAATGATTTCTTCTCTCCAAAGTCAATAGGGTTTAAGGAAATGTTGAATGTTTTCAGATTATCACACCACAATGTCACAACATCTTGTGTAACATTGTCTTCAGATAGCAACTGTGTTGACCAGAATTTTTTAGAACAGAATTTATGAGACTTGTTCTTTGACACATCACATATATTATCAGCCTGCAGTTTAGGAGTTCTTCTGACATCTTCCATAGGAATAGCTCTTTTCATTCCTTCAAGTTTATGCTGCCACTGTTTCATATCTTTTTCTTCTTTGATGATTTGACTCAAAGTGTGGATATCAGTGTTCTCAGGCTGCCACACATAACAGTTATTTTTGGATTTTATTCCTCTCATTACAATATCTAGTTTTTCATTAAACACTAGACATTCAGATCTTGAGAAGTTGACCATGAATCCTAGATCACATAATTGACTGATGCTGATGAGATTAGTAGTCAACCCTTTTACCAGCAGTACCTTATTCAGACTTGGAACTCCAGGGTAGTCCAAATTACCAACTCCTTTGATTTCTCCTTTAGCACCATCTCCAAAGGTCACAAAACTGGTGGTGTGAGGCATAACATTATTGAGGAGATTTTTGAATCCAGTCATGTGTCTGGAACATCCACTGTCAAAGTACCAATCTTCCTTTGCTGAGATCTTCAGGGAAGTGTGTGCTATTAGTGCAATAGCCTTTTTCTTCCATTGAGGAGCGTGTGGTACCTTTTTAGACTTAGGTTTGACATCTGATTTCTGATTAGGATATCCATGTAGTCTGTAGCAGAAAGGCTTTATGTGACCATATTTCCCACAATGATGACATCTCCATCTTTGGTACCTCTTCTTCATGTGTCTCTGTCCCTGATGTGGAGAGTAATGTTGAGACATCTGGTTTGACATTTGCTTCCTGGTAACAACTTTCTTTATTTCCACAAATCCTAGGCCAGATTTATTTCCCATATTTTGTCCAGCCTGAAGAATCTCTTCCAATTTGTCTGTTCCATTTGTCAACATCTTGACTGATTTGGTCATTTGATTTAGTTGTGAGTTCAGCAGTTGAACTTCTCCTTCTAAATGACTTATAGTTTCAAGATTTGCTCTCTTTTCAGCCTCCAGCTTTACAATGAGTTTTGATTGTTTCTCATTTTGCACACAGACTTCACCACTTCTGATACACAATTTCTTGTAGGTATCAGCCAGTTCTTCAAATGTTACTTCTTCATCACTGGTGTCACTTTCAGAAGTACAAACACTAGTTAGGGCAGTAACTAGTTTGGCAGATTCTTCTTCAGAATTGCTTTCTGAATCATAGTCAGACCAAGTAACAGTCATTCCTTTCTTTTGCTTCTTAAGAAAGGTAGGACATTCGGCTCGAATATGTCCATATCCTTCACATCCATGGCATTGAATTCCTCTGCCTTGGTTTTCCTTATCTTCTGATCTTGGTCTTCTGCTAGAACTGTCAATGTCAGAAGGAATGTTGTGAACATTTGACCTTGACTTTGGGTCCATTCTTTTGATGAGCCTGTTGAACTGTCTTCCAAGCATGGCAATGGCTTCTGATATGTTTTCTTCTTCATCCTCCTTGTGTTCAACATCAGTGTTGGTTACAAGTGCTATGCTTTTGTTCTTCTTGTCACCATTATCAGTGATCCCCATCTCAAAAGTCTGAAGAGACCCAATAAGTTCATCTACTTTTAACTTGCTAATGTCCTGGGCTTCCTCTATGGCAGTTACCTTCATTGCAAATCTTTTAGGCAGGGATCTGAGAATCTTCCTCACCAGTTTTTCTTCTGACATTTTTTCTCCCAGTGCTCCTGAGGTGTTGGCAATCTCCAAGATGTTCATGTGAAATTCATGGATGGTTTCATCTTCCATCATTTTTAGATTCTCAAACTTAGTGGTCAACATCTGAAGCCTTGACATCTTTACTTTGGAAGTGCCCTCATGAGTAGTTTTGAGGGTGTCCCAAACTTCCTTGGCCAGTTCATATTGATGTACTAATCTGAAGATGTTTCTATCAATTCCATTGAACAAGGCATTTAAGGCTTTTGAATTTCCCAGAGCTAACTCATCTTCTTCTTTACTCCAATCTTCCTCAGGCTTCAGACTGATTGTCCCATCTCTTTCAGTTATGGTGGGATGAATCCATCCTTTGTCAGCAGCTCTCCAAGCCTTTTTGTCCAGAGATTTTAGGAAGGCAATCATACGAGGTTTCCAGTAGTCATAATTAGTTCCATCCAGAATGGGTGGTCTGTTTCCAAAAACTCCTTCTTTGTCCATAGTGCCAGAAAGTGATATCCCTAGATCTCACCCAGTAATACAGGCAGGGTGCCTGCTCTGATGCCAATTGAAAATTCTGGCTACAGATACTCAATGTCACGTCCAATGTTATGACACCGTATCTGACTTACTATATGACAGTAAATACAAAGGCAGTAAATAACACAGTCAATTGTTTACCCAGTTCAGTGTGCAACAACACCTACTCTGGGGGCTACCAAGCCAGGGAGAGAATCCACTATAAGAGATGTTAATTCAGGAATAAACCAACCAGTTTATCTCCTTCACTTAAGACCTACCCAATGCAATTCTAATCTAAGTACAACTTAAACCTGAGTTCCTACTCACTCCCCCTCAATCACAGCAGTGATACATAAGCAAATTTGACTTGAGAATTGTTGAAGACACTCTTCAAAACACACACTTGATTAAGCTTCACAGCTTTTTAATCAAGTAACACAATCACTCGTGCTTCACAGCTTTGAGTGATGTACACAACTAACTTGACTCTGCTTCACAGCTTTAGTCAAGTAACATTCAAACACTCTTGCTTCAAAGCTTTGAGTGCTACACAACCCTTACAATTGAAACCTATTCCAAGACACTTATCACAATGATAATTGCTTGGAGTACAATTAACAAATCTATACAGATTACAACCTTGATCTTCTAATCAATCAGCAGGGATGATCTCAAAAACCGCAGCTCTGTTGAATATATAGCAGCTGCAACTTCAGTTAGGGTTTCCAAAAACCTAGGGTTGATTCCGTTTGACCTTAAGACCAGGTCACAGTACTTCATTGATCAGGTTAGGATTGAGCTAGGTTACTCCTCAGAAAACGCAGGATTCTGTTTAGGAAGGACTGAGTTATTTCCTGAAAAAACTCAGACTTATCCAATCCTGTAATCCTGCTAGTTCAGAACAGGATGTCATAACATCTGTTATGACATCTGAGAAAACCTGTCTACTGATTAGTAAAATGTGATCATTTTGCAAACATGCTCAGATACACACTTATAAACATCAGTATTTGAGTTACAATATTTTTCTGCACATGTACCTAAAGAGCTAGTACAACCTGAACTAGAATGTTATGACATCAGTCATGACATTCACACATATACTTGGAATTTACCAAAAATGCAAGCCAATACCTAAACACCTACAGAGTAAAATAGGGTAGACAACTCTTAGTTACTTGATCAAAACTTGCAAAACATCCTTGCTATTTTCAAACACACCTCACAACACAATTCCAAAACAATTTCCCAAAACAAATTTTCAAACATTGAAATCTTTTCAAAAGACAACACACCTTTGTATATATTCAAACAAGAATCATTACAAAGGTTGCCACAATGATGACCTCTTTTCAAAACATTTTCAAAACCACACACAAAGCACCATTTCAAACAATTGAAAAGCAAACGCAAGTGATCTAAAACTAAGAGCCCATGGATAACCATGGATAGAAAGGGTGCTAATACCTTCCCTTTCTATAATCTACTCCCCGAATCCAAGAAAACATCTCAAAGGTCTTTCCTGTGCTTTTTGACCTTTCCTTAGGATAAAATAAAAAGTCGGTGGCGACTCTTGCTAAACCGAAACATTTGCGAACACAAAACGCAAAACCTCAAGTCAGTTCTCCCACCGTATCACACGTACCTTGGGGATTTTCTGGAAAGAAAAATGGAGAGGAGAAAAGGGTGAGACGGAGGCGCTTCCTTGGTGGCTTAGAGGCGGAGGGGAAGAGATGACGGCGAGCTTCGTGGTAACCTCTTTCTTTTGTTCTGAATGTTGATGATGAGTATAGTTCTGAAACTTCTTTGTTGTTGATTGTTGATGATGATATGTCTCTGAAACTCCTTGTTGGTTTCTTCTGAAAACTCTTTTCCTCTCTCTTGATTTGTTGATGTTGGTTTATGATGAATCAATGTTCTGAAACTTCTTGTTTTTTGTTGTTGGTGAATGATTTTCAGTTCTGAAACTTGTTGCTATGCTTTTGAAACTCTGATTTCTCTTTCTTTCTCTCTTTGAATGTTGATGTTGATGATGATGTGATAATCTGAAACTGTGTTGGTTTGGATTGTTTATGATGATGCTTGTTTTGCAAGTTCTGTTATGGACAATGGCTTGGTGATGATAGTTTGCTGAAGGTTTAGAAACTGCAGACTTGGTTTTTGTTAGTAGGCTTTGAGTTTGATAATTGTTGCAGGTTTTCGGTTTGAGTTGTTGTGCTAACAGGCTTGGTGGTTAGCAGGCTGTGCAGTTTTATAACTGTTGCAGTTTTTTGAGTATTTTTGGTTGTACTTTTGGTTGGCTTGTGGTGTTCTGTTTGGTTGTGCAGGTTGGTGAGTTTGCTGCAGTTTTGGTAGTTGTTGTTCTGAGTTTGAAAAAACAGGTTTTGGAAGTTATGCAGGTTATGTAGTTGTTATGGTTTCAGGCTTGGATACTTGGTGTTTTTTGGTTCATTGTATAGGTTGGAGAGTTGTGGAATTGCTTTTGTATATTTTCAGCTTGGTTTCTTGTTCAAAAGTTTAACAGGTTTTTAACTTGTGTTTTGACTTGGCTTGCAGTTTTGTCTTATAACCACACTCTCTACTTTTGGTTAGCAGGCTGGGACTTATGGTTTGTGTTTGAAACCACTGGGTTTTTTCTTCTTGCTGTTTTTATGGTATTATTTCTTGATCCATTTTTTTAGCCAATTGTACAAATACCAAAAAGGTGCTCCATTTTCTCTCTTTCTCTCTCAATGACAAAATAACTTTGTTTTTTTGTCTTTTTATATTTTCTGGAAAATTTTCCTTTTGACTGGAAAATGATGACAAGCTAAGACAAGTCTTTGACTTGTGATTTTGGATGACCTCTTGCCTTTTACTGCCATCCTGCTGCCTTTTACTGCTATCCTGCTGCCTTTTACTGCTATCATGCTGCATTGCTACATTTGTACAGTTTGCATCCAATTTGTTTTGTAACTCAGTTTGGGCAATTTGTTTTGTAGCTCAGTTTGGCACCTTGCTTGTGCTGTTTGTTACAGCAGGTTCTTGTCATGTAATGAATTGTATATTTGGTTATGCTTCAGTTTGCCTACTTTGCTTTGTAATGCAGCTTGACAGTTTGGCCTATGCTTGGCACCTTGCTTGTGTTGTTTGTACAGTTTGGCGCCTGTTTCATTTGAATAATTTTTGCTTTGTTTGCATCCTTCTTTTGCACTTTTATTTTTTTCTTTGTGAACCAAGAAGAGCAATCTTCTTGTGATTTGCAAAGAGAAAAATAAAACGTGATGAAAAATAAGCACTCTGATTCCATACGGCAAATTTTAATGATGAATTTTTCCTTTCTTTTTCTGTTTGAAAATTCTTTTCAATTAATTGTACTAATCTTCTTTTCCTTTGTCTTTTTCATGTGAGTGCAACTTGGACGGCGACAAAGCAGTAGAAGCCGGAGACTTTAAGCATGGGAGCAATGGAGCTTAGGCTTAGACTTAGATTTTCCATTTATTGTAATCATTTATTTTTTTAAATACTATAAGTTGAAAAAACTTACAATATTCAAATAATAAATTATTTTTGTATCAATCATCTGAAAAATCTTTTTGAGGCAAACTGATATTCAATAAGATCATTTACTGTCCAATAATCTTGCCATTCTTTCTTCAAGTCTTCACTTATTTTTTTAAGATTCTCAGATCAAAATAATTGAAATTGCATTTCAACAATTCTAATACAGATAACTTAAACTTTAAGTAAACCAATAATTTTGTAGTCTCATAACCTTGCAACAGCATTCCAATCAAAATACGCATTGTATAATAAACAAACAAGCATTCCATTAACCAGCAAACATTTCATTCTATTAACAAGAAGATGTCTTGATATTCCAAATAACAGTCTCAGCTCCTATCTCTTATCCCAGATAATCAGGCCTTGAGAACAACCAGTTAACCTTTCAGCAAACTTGAAAAAGTGTGAAAACATGTGACAGTTAACTGAATTTCTAAGAATTCAGTTTCTTTCTGAGAAATGCGAGAGAAACCCTAATTCTTGATCTGCTGCCAAAGAAAAGTCTGTTTGATCGATTCCTGAGCCAATCTTAAAAATCTGAGAAAACCCTAGGGTTGTGGTTTCTTGTGAAAAATGGAGGGCAAATTTTTGGGTACAACGCATAACATGGCGAAGAAAATCCTTCGGGCAGGATATTATTGGTCCACCATGGAATCAGACTGTTATCAGCATTCTCGGACCTGTCATAAGTGTCAAGTTTATGCTGATAAGGTGCACATACCTCCAGTTCCTCTAAACATTTTGACAGCTCCTTGGCCTTTTGCAATGTGGGGAATCGACATGATCGGCGAGATCAGACCTACTGCGTCCAACGGACATCATTTCATTCTGGTAGCAATTGATTACTTTACAAAGTGGGTTGAAGCAGCTTCCTTTGCTACTGTAACCAAGAACGTCGTGGCACGGTTCATTCGGCACAATCTGATCTGTCGATATGGTGTACCAGACAAGATCATTACGGATAATGGTACAAGTCTCAACAATAAGATGATCACCGAGCTCTGCAAGCAGTTCAAGATACAGCATCACAACTCTTCTCCTTACCGGCCGAAGATTAATGGGGCTGTTGAAGCGGCTAATAAGAATATCAAGAAAATTGTGTAGAAGATGACAGTGACATACAAAGATTGGCACGAGATGTTACCTTTTGCTCTTCATGGGTACCGTACCTCAGCGCGAACGTCAATAAGGGTAACTCCCTATTCCTTGGTATATGGCATGGAGGCAGTCTTGCCCATTGAAGTTCAGATACACTCTCTTCAGATTATGAAGGATGCAGGTTTGAGCAAAGATGATAAGATTCAGATCCGGCTTGATCAGCAGAACTTAATCGATGAAAAGAGACTTACTGCTATTTTTCATGGTCAAACGTATCAAAAACGGATGATCAAGGCATTTAACAAAAAAGTTAGACAACAAGAATATCAAGTCGTGGATCTGGTGATCAAGCGCATCATACTACCTCAAGGTGATCCCAGGGGCAAATGGACCCCTACTTACGAAGGGCCATTTGTGGTTAAGAACATTTTCTCAGGAGGAGCTATGATTCTAACCACCATGGATGGTGACGACCTTCCTCACCCCGTCAATACAGACATAGTGAAAAGATACTACGCATAATCAAAGACCCGCTAGGTTGACTGGCCTAGGCATAAATAAGGGCTTCCCGGCGAACCAAAAGGGTTCGGGCAAAAATAAGGGATGAAAATGAAAAAAATCTATACACCCGGCAAGTCGAAAACCTGAAAAGGCGGCTTGGGCAAAAAAGGGTATCCCGATGGACTGAAAACCCGAAAGAGAGGTCCAGGAAAAAATTAGGGATTAAAGCGTAACACTACGTCTCATTGAATCACCTTGCAACCAGACTTCGGTATCGACTATCAAGCTCGGACGACACTAATCAATCTGATCTACCTTCAACCAAGTAGCAAAGTGATGAGATGCTCGAGGACATAAAGGCAATAGCATAGTTGGAACCCAGTGGGATTGTTCACATAGCTGTTTTTCTTTGTTTTTCACAAATTGTATAAATTCTATTTGTTCGGTGGTGTTCTCTTACTAGGATGTCAGCCTCTTGTACAAAAGACGCCTATTTACAGGCTAATTTCAAAAATCAATACAAGTCATTTTCACGAATAAATTTCAAATTGTTTTCCTTTTTCTGTTTTGTTTTGCGAGAACATCCAATGTTCATTTTTGATATATGCATTTGACATTGATTGCTGCTCATAAAAATTTACATGCAAAACAAAAGACGATTACTTGTAATATCAGAAACAGGGGCAAACGAGAAATGTCCAAACCGTACAGTTGCTCTGTCCACCAGGTATAGGGATAGACCTAGCTGGAGGAAACGATTGAAAGTACATTCACTACCCGCAGAGTAAGAAGAAAGATAGTGGTGTTAAAGCTCTCCCCAGCTGAGACTCGCAACTGTGAATGAATCGGTAATATTCTCCCCCAAGCAGAGTTTATCTACCATCAGCACTAAAAAGTCTTATCATCCCCAGCGGATTATAAAATATCCCCAGTGGAGTTCAAAGAATCATCCCCAGTAGACTCTGGAAGATTATACCCAGTAGAGTCTAAAAGATTATTCCCCGTGAAGTCGCAACTAGAAAATCATCCTCAGTGGAGTTCTTTCCTTTCACAAACAGGAATTCAATCCCCAACAAATTTCATTATCACCAACAACGGTGATTCATCCCCAGTTGAATTTATCAGCGGGATCCTCAGCAGAGCATGTCCTCCCCACAGAGCCATTCTCTCGTCAGTTTATTCCCCAACGGAGTTATCCTCTCCCGCAAGTTTATTCTCACAAACATATTCATTCACTATCTCCAACAGAAACAAAGAATTCAATTCTTTTCTCCAGCAGCAATCCGGGATTTATTTTCCCCAGATAAAAATATCACATTTTCATACATCATGACATGCATACACATCATACAACACAATCTCATTTATTTTGAGAACATCATTGCTTGATACATATCATGCATTACATACAGCTAACCTTTACCTTTCAGGAAAGATTCTCGCAAAATTCAAGCTATGAAGCTTTTACCTCAGTCAAATTACGGACAAGTTCCTAAATCTCGACAAAGATATTTCCTCAGTTGAATTACGGACGAGTTCCTAAATCTCAACAGAGATGTTTCTTCAGTTGAATTACGAACGAGCTCCTAAATCTCAGCAAAGTTGTTTCTCAAGTCGAATTACGGACGAGTTCCTAAATCTCGACAGATATGTTCCTTGGTTGAATTACGGACGAGCTCCTAAATCTCAGCAAAGTTATTTCTCAAGTCGAATTACGGACGAGTTCCTAAATCTCGACAGATATGTTCCTCGATTGAATTACGGACGAGCTCCTAAATCTCAGCAGAGATGGTTTCTTAGTTAAATTACGGACGAGCTCCTAAATCTCGACAAAGATATTTCCTCAATTGAATTACGGACGAGTTCCTAAATCTCGGCAAAATTGTTTCTCAAGTTGAATTACGGATGATGTTCCTAAATCTCAGCAAAAATATTTTCCCAGTTGAATTATGGACGAGCTCCTAAATCTCAGCGAAGATGTTACCTCAGTTGAATTACAGACGAGTTCCTAAATCTCAATAGAGATGTTTCCTCAGTTGAATTACAGACGAGTTCCTAAATCTCAGCGAAGATGTTTCCTCAGTTGAATTACATACAAGTTCCTAAATCTCAGCAGAGATGTTTCCTCAGTTGAATTATGGACGAGTTCCTAAATCTCAGCAGAGATGTTTCCTCAGTTGAATTACGGACGAGCTCCTAAATCTCAGCAGAGATGTTTCCTCAGTTGAATTACGGACGAGCTCCTAAATCTCAGCAAAGTTGTTTCCTCAGTTGAGTATGGACGATTGAAGTTCCTAAATATCAACAGAGATGATTCCTCAGTTGAGTATGGATGACCAAAGGTCCTAAATATCAACAGAGATGACTCACCAGCAGAATAACGGACGACCAAAGCTCCTAAAATTCTACTTCTCTCAACAAAGATCAGACTTCCCCAGCGGAATCTTCCTCAACAACAGGTATGCAAGCTCTCGCTAAGGAATCTCTTACACGATCGACACTCCTATGGATGGCATCTTTAAGCCCATCTCCTGTCAGCAATTTCCAAATGGAATCTGTAAGCCCATTCCCGACATCACAAGACAAATACTCACTTTATGCGAGTGCAAATTTCTGGGCACTCTAGTGTTCAATCATCTTCCACCTTCGGATTACGAAAGGCACGAAAGCCAATCTACATCCTCAGGTTTAAGAAGATTGAACAGGGGCAGCTGTTGTACCCCAAAATTTTCCCTCCCATATTTCTCAAAACATTGCAAGAAAGATCTCCAAGTTGCTCAAAGTAGCCCAAGGGTTGGCCAGACAAGCTCTCTCCTAAGGCAGTCTACTTCAAATTAGGGTTTCATGTTACATAAATATACTTGAGTCCAAGTGGTCCCAAATGCTCACCAATGTCCTAATATGTTCTCAAGATCATCCCTGTCAAGTTTCAAGCCTTGCAGAGGAAGTTTGCTCAGTCAATTGCTCAAAAGGTCCAAAAATCGACGGTGCTAGGGCAAAAGTCAACTGTGACCTACATACAGTCAAACCTCAAGATTTTTGGTCAACATTCTCATTTTGAAGTATATTTCATCATTTGATTAAGGGTTGATCATGATTCATCAAGGATTGCTCATAATTCATCAAGACTCAAAAGTTGCTAAATTAGGGTTTTGCAGGAAAAGTCAACCCAACTTTGACCAAGCATAACTTTCTCATACTTTATGAGAAATGACCCATCCAAATCTCATTTTTAATAGGATGAAATTCCCTACAATCCATCTTCAGCTCCCAAGATCAAAATATGCACTCACAAGAAGTTATGAATTTGGACATTATAGGTCATTTTGAAAAGTCAACAAAAACACCTTTTTTGTCAAAGCTTCATACATGAGCATGGAATATAGAAATGAGATGATACCAAAATGGTTGATTATAGGACATCTCAAGCTTTCTAAAAAGTCCAAGAACACATCCAAAGAGTCAAAATTGAGGAAGTTATACATTGTTGAAGTTGACCTTTTTTGCAAAATTGCCAAAAGTCAACTATCCCCAAAACATCAAATTTTGCCAAATGGGCCCATTTTTTTCCACTTGTTTTGGGTTGGAATCATATCCCACGTGCCCTAGCCTTTTCCACTTGTCCACATCATATTTTTATTTATTATTTTGGTTTTTATTTGAATTAATTTGATTTAAATCAAAATAAATCAAATAAAAATCCAAAGCATTGATAACAAGGGATTTTGTGCTTGTTTCAGGTTTCAATTATAGCTAGAATCATTCAAATTCGTGCCAAGCCTTAGAGTGCACAAAAAGATTCAAAATAAGCCATGTTTGGAAATATCTTCAAAGCAAATCAAATCAATATCCAAAGCATTGAAAGAAGAAGATCTGGACACAACTATTAACCCTAATGCATTGCTTGATACATAAGGAGGCGAGGCAGATCAAAAGCTAGGTTAGAAATCAAGCTCAGAGCAAGAACATAATTTGCAAAAACAAGCAAAAAATGTGAGATCAAATTGGTGGTTAGAGGCGTCCTCAAGGCTTGGTATTTGTCCCAATCGTTTCCTGGCATTCTCAGGAACCTAAAGCAATCAAAACCAAACGTTTTCAAGCCCTCCCACGCACTGTAATTCCGTAACGATATCACCCTTTTCTTGAATTCGAAAAGCTTTATTCTTGTATCCATAGTGTAAAATAATGGCATAATCTTGATCACCATGATGTTTGCAAGCTTTTGGCATTACTCAATTTCATTTATATGACCTGTGCCGTGAATCACCATTGTTAGGTTTTTTTGGAATTTTTTAGGATTTTTTATTTCAGGAACAATTGGCCCTAGTAATGGGTATGGTTGTGATCAGGAGGACGAGATGAGTCTAACCCTGGTGTTAGATTCCATTTATATGTCCTGTAGAAGATTTTAGAACGAGCATGACTTGTAGCGACGGACACTGTCCATGGGTATAGGTCCTGAAATTTTTAGCCACGGTGCAGGGAAGAAGAAGCAGGTGTGTCACTCCCCTACTGGCTCGTTCGAACATTGGCGCGTGTTTTTCTGAATTGTCCACTAGCATTTGTTTTTTTATATTATTATTATTTTGTAATATATTAACAATCAAAACAAATATAGCCCAGTGGTCACCAGGTGTATGCTTAAGGCGCTAGGAGGCTGGAGGTCAGGGGTTTGATCCCTGCCTCCAGCATTTGCCATTTTTCTTATTTATTTCAGGTAATCCAATGCATGCATAAGCCAGGCACCCACCATGGACCTTCCTCATCAACACGTCAGACGGCCAGATGGCCAGATCTGATGGCCACCATTGAAGGCACACCATAGACCAAGTCAATGCACATGCGCAGGATCCAGAAAGTCAGCATGGACCTCCATTTGGGCCCAGAATTCTTGCTATTGACACCCTAATTTCAGGCCTATCTCTTTTTTTTTTATATTTTGTTTATTTCATTTAATTATTTATATATTTATTTACTTAACCAAAAATTATTTTCTTTTTATCAAAAAATCACAAAAATATTTTTATGTCCAAATAAATCAGAATTTTTATTTTTCATTAATAAATATTAATTAAAATAATTAGGTTATTTATGTTAGATAACTTTAATTGATTTTGTAAATATTTAAAACTAATTAGAATCAATAGGTTTTAATACTAATTTAATTATTTAATTTCTTTCCTAAAATAACTAAAACTCCAAAAATATGTCATTAATTATTTTTCATTAATTAACTTAATTGACTAATTAATTTAGCATTTAATTTTAGGATTTAATTTCTTTTCTTAAAAAAATACTAAAAACAACAAAAACATTTTCTTTTAATTAGGAGGGTCAAAACCCTAGTTTAGCATTCGATTCAATTTTCCCGCGCGCTTCATTTTTATTCAATTATTGTATCTGCTCCCGGTTTGTAATAATTAAATTAGGACATTTATTTATTTTTACCACTTTTAAATTTCAAAGGGTTTGTTTATGGCGATGTAAATACCCGACGCCTTGTAATAATTTAGTTTAATTTCCGCACCTTTAATTTCTGCAAATATCAACTGTTAGATGTTTGATAATAGGGTTTGAATGACAAGAATGAATGTCTAATTTAAAACAATTAGATCACCCTAAACATGTGCAAAGATAAATAATCTGAAACCAACACACTCGCACATGCGCACTCCTAGGGTACACTCCCACTTGGTTGCCTTTGTAAACGGTCATTGAAATGGTTGCCTCGGATATTGTTGCCTCGAATAAATGATCTAGGACATTAGGGTTACTACTAAGACATCATAACATTGCTTTAGTGACCGTATGTCCCTCTTTCGAATTGACCCTCAAACTCCAACGACGGTGCTACCTACTCACTAATAGTAGGATAGCATTGTCTAAAGGAAACAAACATAGAACGGTTCCTTTTTCGAGTAGGTAGATTAGTTCTTAGATACTTGCTCATCCAAAACAAAACTTTTTTTTCACACTTACACTCTTTTACAAACAAGTTTTCAAAAACACTTCATTACACTCTTGATGACAGACGAAAGAGTTAAATCGAAGTTTAAAACAAAAACTTTTCAAAACCCACAAGCACAAAGAAAACAATTTTGAAAATGATGAGCAAGTACCTAAGAGCCCGTAGATAACTATGGATAGAAAGGGTGCTAATACAGAAATATCTCGAAAAAGGAATTTTTCTGTGCTTTTTTCCTTTCCTTGTTGGATAAAATAAAAGTCGGTGGAGACTCTTGCTTACCGCGACATTTTGCAAAAACAAACGCAAAATGTAAACCAGCATTCCAAAAACAGTCAGTTCTTTCCACCGTATCACAAGTTCAAGTGCAGAAATATGATAAAAAGTGCAAGTAAAGTGAAAGGGAAAATAGATGTTTGCGAGCAAGATGAAAAGGCAAGAAATGTAAATAGAAAAGTAAAAGACTTTTATTATAAAATTCGGTGTTTCAAATGTACATTTTCAGTATTCTTTCTCACGCAGCGGGTACTCGAATAGTATTGAATGACTTGTACGGTTCATTGAACACCCGGAAATCTACATAAACTTCTTATATTTGTACTAAAACTAGGTAACCATCGAGGAGTTACTTTGCTCTAGGATGACGACAAGTGTCTTCTGCATGTGCTTCGACCTCTATCTTCATGCCACGTTACTTTTCTCAACTGCTAAGCGAATTGCTTTTCCCTCCTTTCTTCATATTCAAAAATCACATGTTGCTGATATGAGGTTTCCTTTTAGTCGAGGGCCCTGGAGCCCTTTCAGTCGAAGGCCGCAAGAACCTTCTGATCGAAGATTAATTTTAACTCAGAAATTTCTCTAAGTATTTTTTCAATATGTCGAAGTATTTCCAGCTTAGATTTGTTCAATCTATTTTTGACCCATAAGGCTAATTTATTGTGGGTGTCGAATTTAGGAGCTAACAAGCATACACTACACCGTAGATGCTATTCATAAATACAGTGAACAGTACCATGAACATTGCATGAATAATATTGTGAACAATACCATATCTGTGAACATTAATCATGAATAGTGTCTTTGAATAGTATCTGCACAGTGTAAATCAAAGTTGGTTAATGACATGCAACAAATTAGTTAATAAAGTGATGAAGTTGGTTAATAAATACTCAACTATTAAAAATAAATTTTAATAGTAAAATAAAGTTGGTTAATGGAATGTAACAAGTTGGTTACTGAAGTTATGAAGTTGACTAATGAAGTTATAAAGTTGGTTAATGAACATCAAAATATTAAAAATAATTTTTAGATGTAAATCAAAGTTGGTTAAAGAAATGTAAAAAATTAATTTATGAAGTTATGAAGTTGATTAATAAATGCCTAAATATTAAAAATTATTTTTAATAGTAAAACAAAGTTGGTTAATGAAATATAAAATATTCGTCAATGAAGTTATGAAGTTGGTTAATCACAGAATTATATATCGATACTCCTTAATCTAAAAAATAATTTTTTTATATTTTATTAAAAAATATTATTTTATTATTATAATATTTCACTGTTCACCGTATAGGTGAACAGTAAACTACGGTATAGTGTAGAAAATGGTGTAAGAATATCATTTTTGTATGTTTTATTTATCATTGGTTATGGCAATCGGTGGTGTGACAAGTGTCTTCTCGAGTGTGACACTTGTCACTGTTCAGGTGATTGGTTATCCTGAGACTCCATGCACGCATGTTCACGTGTGTTACCATACACCTAGTTCATTCTAACTTTTTTATCAACGTCCAAGTCAACAAAGATAAATCTAACGTCCCAGATGTTTCCTCCTAAACATTGAAGTCTCCATGAACCTCACCTTTGGCCTGCGTGTGGGCTCTCTATTCTGGGCCCAAGGAAACTTATGATTTCCACACTCCTAGATTTGCTTCAATTCTGGCCCATTTTACTCTTTTTCTTTCTATTTTCATTGTTGTTTTATGTGTTTTAGTTTTTGTTTTATATCTTAAAATCATTAAAAAAATGTACTTGAACAATTATTTATCTTAAATATTTTTATTGACTACAATTAATTAATTAGTTAGTTTTATTAAATAAGTTTATTTAATTTAATTAATTAATTTTTTTGTTTGTATGGGTTTTATTTGTATTGTTTGGTTGTCTCGATTGATCTCATCCCCATTCAACAAGTTGTATCCTCATCTTCGTGTGAAGTAAATAATTTTTACCATTTTTCTTTATTGTTTTATTTGCTTTATTGTTGATATATCATCAAACTCCTCATGTATTGAGTCTTTTCAAAGAACTAATACTCAATTGTGAGTCATTTTCCACCATAAGTCGGCCTCTTTTAAGCATCGCAATCAACTACACATAATTTATTCTTGAACTTTCTTACAATGAGCCCTTGTGGCACACACATTAGATAGCTTACTATTGGATTTTCTTACAATGATGCATGCATTATCATTTCATTGCTTATATATATATATCAACAATATATATATATATATATATATATATATATATATATATATATATATATATATATATATATATATATATATATATATATATATATATATATATATATATATATATATATATATATATATATATATATATATATATATATATATATATATATATATATATATATATATAAGTGCTTGTGTGCTTTACTTGCTTATCGTTATTCGCATTCAACAAATGTATCTCCCCTCTTTGGACTTGTAATAGCTTAATAGTTTATCTTGTTTTTATTTTATTTGTCCACTTACGTACATAAAATAAAATCAATCAAACCCCCATATTCTTGATCCATATACCAAGTCATATCCAAAACTATGTAAGTGGATTGCCTTGTGCTTCACATTCAACCACTCCAAAGCAGCATGATCCATATATCAAGCCATACCGCAATCATATAAGTCGATGTTTTCACATCACATTCGACCTTTTGTGTTCATATTAAAACACTTTAATAATCAAATTCTTAAATCTCGATTCAACTCCGAGTTTATTTTTAAAACACTTTCTTAATAAACTTAGAAAATATGGTTGGGACGATTTTATCCCCTCCTTCTCAAGTATTAGGGTTGTTGGTTGTCTAAACTTATGACCCTTATATTTGTCTTCCTTCAAATAACTTTAAATAAGTGCACCTTGTTTCACCTTACACTTTTTGACAAAAAAAACTTGTTGGAATGAAAAAGCTAGTTGGCACGATTCTATCCTCTCCATTCGAGTTCTTGGAGCGTTAGCCGTTAACACTTGTGGTCTAATATTTGTCTCCCATATAAAAACAACTTCAACTCATCAAACTTGTTTTTCGCCTTTGTGCGACTCTTTCGAAAACATTTACATAAAATAATGTGTTTTAGCCATTTCAATACGAAACGAAAATAAAGACCAACAAACTCTCTTAAAATCAAACAACAAACTCAACACATCATTCTCCTAAAATTGACCAACAAACTCAAACAAGTTAAAGTTCAAACATTTGAAATGTCCAACACATCATTCTCCTAAAATTGACCAACAAACTCTTGATCTTTTTAGAAGAACTACAAAGTACTGATTTTCCCATTGCACGAGGGAGTATGTAGGTACAAAATGTGATATCTTTGCAAACTCAACAAACTAAAAAAACAAAACCCTTCTTATTTCTCCTTCCTTGATTAATAAGTAGAAGATTGCAAACTATCACACTAATACACAAACACATAAAATAAATAGTTCCCATCGGGTATGATGGGTGTGAGGGGTGCTAATACATTTCCCTTGCATAACCGACTCTTGTACCCTTCTCTTGGATGTGATGATTATTTCTTTTATTTTGCGGGTTTTATTCGATGTTTTCCCTTTTCTTTTGGAATAAATAAATCTCGATGGCGACTTCATTGTTTTAAAATATTTTTGAGTGTGTGATGCGTTCGTTGTATATTTCGTGCCGCTTCATTGTATTGTTATTATAAAAAAAAGGGGAGAATGTGGTTATATATGTTGAACAAATACTTTTGATTTTGATGATGATAATAAAAAGAAGTTAAGCAAAGTCATAAAACTCATCAAGCAACGAAATAAATGTGAAACAAATAAAAAGGAAAAAAGGTTTCTCGAGATATGCGCAAAATATCAAAAGATAAAAAAACTTCACTAAGAAATAAAACAAATTGCAAAAAGGCCGTAAGTGGTCCTTGTCCTGTTTGTTTATTTGTTTTATAGGATTATGCTTCATTTGATCATAATTGTAATAAAAAATAATTAATTTCACACTGATTAGGAAAATTGGTTAAGTGTTATTAATTTTCTATATTTCATTTACAATCAAAATAAAATTTAGGCCTAATGCATTTGTTGGCCCTTTAACTTAATTTAAGGTTTTACTTTATCCCCATATTTAATAAACATTCATTTTTAAGTCCTTTAAATCTCGTTCCGTTAGTCGTATTGGTTCTTTCATTTGTGTATATATGGCACTCCAACTGGAGTTAGTTTAGTTGACATGATATTATTTTATTGGACATAAAATTTTTCTTTCATTAAATATCAATTTATAATTAAACAAACAAGAGAAAACTAAACATTTATTTCCCTTTAAGATCAAACATTCCATGCCCTTATCTCTTTTCACTTTCATTTCCAAACACATAAGAAAAAGACCATTATGTTGGAAGAAAAATGAAATCGAGAATACAAAAAGATGAGATGAGTAAGAAGATATGATTCCTCACCGTTCTCTTCAACGTCTCACCATAAAAATCTACTCCTAAATATGAATTTCAAGCCTTTAAAATCCTATAGATCAAGATCAAGACACCTCTTGTGAAATTCTTTTCGAAAACACCATCACAAGGAAAACAGCAACTGAAAGAGTTCTTGTTGAAGACATTGTGGAACTAAAGTAAATCGAAGATTCAATTTTTGAACATATCCATGATTTTTTGTTTACTTGTTCATCTCATCTTCTCTTGAATGGGTTATGAAATGATGCTAAAGACATGGTCGGGTTTGGTATATGTATAGAATCCCATATTAAACAATGTATAACTTGCACATGTACTTATAACTAGGGGAAATCTCTACCATACAATCCTCTTTTGAAGCTAGTTTTGTAGGGTTGAATTAGGCTAAACCACATTTCTTAACATTGTATTAAAGCCTCGTTTAAGATCTGGTGGGTCACATGTTATCACATTTCCACTATCTAGCCATCCACCATTTATTTCTATGCTCCATATGTCCAGTCATGGATGTGAAAGGGGTGTGTTAAGAGTCTCAAACAATATATGGTATAAATATGTCATAAATAGGGCCAATACTCATTTTACAAGCTAATTTTTTGGGTTTGAGTTAGGTTTAATCACATTGCTTCGACATACACGTCACCTTTTTCTTATTCTATCTTTCATCCATGGTAAATTACGACGATCAATACTAACTACATTCATCTAATCATGCTAGTGTTGTTCTCCTTTCACAACCTCTCACAGGTGAACATTTCAACTCTTGGCATTGTGCCATGTTGATGGCACTCAATGTCAAGGACAAGCTAGGGTTTATGGATGGTTTAATCTCAAAACTTGTTGCAGTCGATCCTTTTTTTCATTCATGGATGCGTAAAAGTAGCATGGTTTTTTGTTGGTTGTTGAATTCCAATTTAAAATAAATTTTAACTAGTATGATCTATGCTGAAAATGCTACAAAAATATGGAAGGAGCTCCATGATTGGTTTCAATAGAAGAATAGTCCTCGTTTCTTTCAATTGAAGAATAATCTCTTAAATTGTACTCAAGGTTCATCTACTGTCAGCACCTATTTTACCACCTTCAAATCTTTATGAAGGAACTGATGAATTTCGCCCTGTTCATCAATGCAATTGCGAGGGAGTTAAACCCATCATCAATCGTCTTCAAAATGAGTACATTTTAACCCTTCCCATAGGCCTTAATGAAAGCTTCAATCAAGTTCATAGACAAATTGTGTTGATGGATCCACTAGCATAAATCAATGTTGTTTTGTCTATGGTTTCTCAAGATGAAAAACAAAGAGAAGTCATCACTGCTTCAACTTCTATTGAATTCAAACTCGCCTTTGCAGTTCAAGGTGTAATACAGTGGGAGAACTGACTTGGATGTTTTGCGTTTTATCGCAATTGTTGCGGATAGCAAAAGTTTCCACTGACTTTTCATTTATCCAATAAAGGAAAGCGTCAAAAGAACAAGAAAGACCTTTTGAGAATTTTCTTGAGTTCGGGGGATAGGTTATGGAAAGAGAAGGTGTTAGCATCCTTTTCATATGTAGTTATCTACGGGCTCTTAGTTGCTAACTCACTTTGAAATGCTTTGTTTGAAAATGTGTTTGTGATGGTTTTTGAAATTATTTTTGAAAAGTGCCTTCGTTTAGGCGAACTTTGTAATGATTCTCGTCTCTATAAGAATGTATACAAAGTGTTGACTTTTGAAAATATTTCATGGAAAGTGTTGGTGTATTTGAAAGATGTTTTGTTTGAAATGTTTGTGAGCAAGTGTGATACGGTGGGAGAACTGACTTGGTTTTTTTGCGTTTGGTCGCAAATGTTGCGGTTAGCAAGAGTCGCCATCGACTTTTCTTTTATCCAAAAGGAAAGGTGAAAAAGCACAGGAAAGACCTTTGAGATTGTTTCTTGAGTTCGGGGGGTAGATTATGAAAAGGGAAGGTGTTAGCACCATTTTCATCCATGGTTTTCCATGGGCTCTTAGTTACTTGCTAGATCACTTGCTTTTGTTTGAAAATGTGCTTTGTGTGGTTTTTGAAAGTATTTTGTAAAGATGCCATCGTTTAGGCAAACTTTGTAATGATTCTCATTCGTAAGAATGTATACAAAGTGTTGATCTTTTAAAAATGTTTTCAAGTTTGTAAGATGTTTGAAAGTTTAGGTGTTTGTTTTTTAAAATAGCAAGGATGTTTTTGTTTTGAAATTGAGTAAGTAACTAGGAACGTTCTACCTACTCAAAAGTCTTTCATGTTCATTTCGTTTTTCCTTTGACATTGTTATCTTTCTATTGATTTAGTAAGTAACCCTATCTTTGGATGTAAAAGGGACGGGCGTGGGTCATCGTATAACCATGATTAGCAATGTTGCAAGGTATCTTAGCATTTTTCTTTAGGGTCTAAGATCATTTTGAAAGGCAACTTAGATAGCACAATCGAGGGACTATGATCTCGTATTTTTGCTTGATTTTGCTAAGATACCTCACATGCGTAATATGACCATTTATAAGGCGACCAAGTGGATTTTACCCTAGGGGTGCTTGTGTGAAAATGTATTGATTTTCATGCTTTTAATCTTGGATTAGGGTTATCTACTTGTTGGTTTTATCTTTCCATACAAATCCTAATTACTAACATTTATATGAAGGCGATAAATTGCGGAAAGTAAAATTACTATGCTATTACATCACTTGGGGATATAGGATATAAATTTACAAATGGGGATGACAAGTAAAGTAAACCCTAATTACTATTACAAGGCTTTGACAATTACATAATTTATAATGCAAAAATAATAAAATATGCAAGAATATGTAAAGTGAGAGAAATTGTTTTCTAGGGTTTTTTATAGCAAAAGGTTTTGTAATTAATTTCATTGAATAAAAACCTAAGTCTAAGTTAATTGTTTAGAAATGATTTTGAGTGTTAGTTTCCCCTCCTATTTTTCTGGCCTTTCTCTCTATTTTTTCTAACCTCTCTCTATATTTTTTCTAACCTCCTACTCTTGCAAATGCTTCTTCTATTTATAGGCAAGGGGTTTGTGCATATGAGCTTATTAGGTTTGCAAGACAGCATGTTATGCTTTGGTTGGATTACAAAGATCAAACTAAGTCAAGTACTCCATAGTCCCAAGATGAAGTACCAAAGTTTCTGGTATAGAGGAGCTACTTCCCATGATTTATGGTGGAGTATAATCAGCAACAAGCAAGGTATGGGCTTAAGATAAACTTTGTACCAAAAGGCTTGCTTTTCAAGAGTAGCAATGGTGCCTTTATGCCATAAATGGAAAGATATTTTGGACAATGGCTCAAACACTTGGGTAATAACTCAAGCTCTTGTGTAAACATTAAATTATGTAGAGATTTGCAAGCAAGAAGGTCTGTAACATAAGATTATGCAGCAAATCATAAGGGTTTTATTATGTATTCTTCACTAAAATGACTTGCAATTCAAGAATGGATGCTCAACTTCGTGCCCTTACATCTCCTAGCTCAAGTATGATAAATTCATGCTCTTGAATGTTTTGGAAAGCTGGAAACACCCTCTAAAACTTTCATGTTGACCATTTTTGTTAAATCAAACTGGAACTTGATGAAAATTGGCCAAAAAGTTGGGATAAAAACCTGACCAAAACTGCTGAAAATTTCTCTAAGTGTTTATTAAAAAATGCCATGACTTCATGAATTTATAACTTAAAATTTAAGCATTTCTAGAAAAAGTCCTGCTCTACATTGTTTTAGATTTCATTGATATCTACAACTTTCAAGTTGGAAGTTTTTCTTGAATCATCTTGCATCATGGTGAAAATTTGGCATAAAGTTGTGAAAAAAAACATGAATTTTCCAACACTTAGAAAATTTTCTAAGTTTGAAATTTTGACTTTTCAAAGATGAAATTTGACTTTTTTTTATTTCTGGATGAACAAGTTTCATATTCTTGAATGTGTTGATGAAATTTGATCTTTGGAATGTAATGTTGACCAAAAAGTCAAAGTTTGACTTTCCAGTATGCAATTGACCATTTTGCCCTTGGGCCAATTCCAAACCTAAATTGATGTATCACTGCTGCAAACTTGACGTCATAGAAGATCTTATGATAGAATCTTTGAGAAATGAGAGGGTAAATTTTGGGGTACAACAGCAATCAACTACGAGCGTTCTACCTACTCAAAAGAAGTCTTTGTTCATTTCCTCCTTTAGATATTACTATCTTACCATTGATTGGTAAGAAGCTCTACCATTGGATATGAAAGGGACGGGCGTGGGTCATCGTACAGTCATTGAAGGCAACATTGTAGGATACCTTAGCAATTTTTCGTAAGGGACTAAGATTGTTTACCGAAGGCAACATTAAGGGGTCATCGAGGGACTATGATCTTGTATTCGAGGGTCTTTGCTAAAGTATCCCACGTTTGAGGGACATGACTGTTTAATCCGAGGCAACAAGTGTGGGTTACCCTAGAGGTACAAGTGTGTAAAGTGTTTTTTGTTTTCATGCATTTGTATTGAATTTAGGGTTATCTACCTGTTGACTTTAAGTCTTGCCATTCAAACCCTGATTACTAACAATAGTATAGAAAGCGATAAATTGCGGAAATTAAAAGTCCTACGCTATTACAATACTTGAGGGGATGGGGGATACAAATTTACAAATGGGGATGACAAGTAAAAATAAACCCTAATTACTATTACAAAGCTTTGACAATTACATAATTTATAATGTAAAAATAGTAAAATGTGCAAGAAAATGTAAAGCGAAAGAAATTGTTTTTTTTAGGGTTTTTTGATAGAAAAAGATTTGTAGTTAATTTAATTGAAGAAAAACCTAGGTCTAAGTTAAAAAGAACACTAATTATTTAGAAAAATGTTTTTTTGATGTTTCACTTGGAAAAATGGTTTTATGGTGTTAGGTCATATCCAAGCAATCCAATATGTTAAAGGTAATTTAAAAATCTCAAAAATTAGGAATTTCACTGCATGAGCTGACACGGGCCGTGTCAGTGGACACGGGCACCCGTGTCAGAACCTGTTCCAACTTCTCTGCATATTTTGTTCTAGCCAAATTGACATGGGCCGTGTCTGTGACACGGGCACCTGTGTCAACCCCTGCTTGCCTGTCTTTGTATGTTTCTGACTGACACAGGCCGTGTCGTGTGACACGGGCACCTATGTCAGTCCCTGCCCTACATTTTTGTTAAGTTTTCAACCCAGCTGAGCTGACACGGGCCATATCATGTGACACGCGCACCCATGTCAGTCCCTGCCCTGCATTTTTGTTAAGTTTTCAACCCAGCTGAGCTGACACAGGCCGTGTTGTGTGACACGGGCTCCCGTGTTAGTCCCTGGCCTGGCTTTTTGCTGAGTTATTTCTTGGGTCTAGCCTGTTGTATCCTTTTGAAAACGAAAACAAATGACGTATGGATAAAGATATCAAAGTTTGAGGAACCTTACCTCTTGAAGTGAAAACTTCAGAACACGTACGGATGTTTCCGGGTGTAAAGCGGCGATTGATCGAACTCCTTTGGACCTTCTTGAAGTTGTTCCACTCCTCACTTTATGCTGAAAGTTGTCGAATCACTCCAAACAAGTTAAGTTGCAAAGTACTATTTTTGAGTTTGGAAGATGGTGATGATGATGTTGCAGAAGTTGTTCTTGTGTTTGAACAACTTTTATATGATGTATGTGAAGTATTTGGATGGCTTGTTTGGGCAAAACTTGCAAGGTGTGAGAGGTTCAAAGATTTTGACTTCAAAGCTCAAAGATAAAGGTTTTATGAACAGTTCTGGTTTTTTGAGAGTGAAGGGATTTTGAGTGCTTGTTTCTCGTTCTCCTTTTTTTTTTCTGGCCTCCTTCTTTTACAATTGATCTCTCTATTTATAGGCAAGAGGTTTGGGATGTTGAAGTAATCATATTTTCAAAATAGCATGTTACGGTTTGGTTGGAATGCAAATATTAAGCTATGTCAAGTCTTCCATGGTCCCAAGATGAAGTACCAAAGTTGTTGGTATAGAGGGGCTACTTTCCATAATTTATGGTGGAGTATAATCATAAGTAAGCAAGGTATGGACTCAAGATAAATTTTGTACCAAATAACTTGCTTTTCAAGAATAGCAATGGTAACTTTTTACCTTAAATGGCAAGTTATTTGGATAATGGCTTGTACACTTGGGTAATAGCTCAAGAGTAGCTGTAAGCATTAAATTATGGTGAGATTTGCAAGTTAGATGGCCTGTAACACAAGATTATGCAGCATAGCATATATATTGGATTACGTGTTCTCCACCAAAAAGACTTGCAATTCAAGAATAAATGCCCAACTTCATGCCTTTGAATCTCCTAGCTCAAGTATGATAAATTCGTGCTCTTGGACATTTTGAAAAGCTTGAAGCATTGTCTACAATTTTCATGTTGACCACTTTTGCTAAATAAAATTGGAACTTGAGGAAAATTGGCCAAGAAGTTGTGATACAAAACTGACCAAAACCTGTTGAAAATTTCTCTAAGTGTTAGATGAAAATGTCATGATTTCATGGACTCATATCTTCAAATCTAAGAATTTTTTGGACATCAAACCTCTAATAAAAAGTTGTAGAAATCATCAAGATCTACAACTTTCATGTTGAAAGTTTCCTTTGAATCATCTTGCATCTTGGTGAAAAAATATCATGAAGTAATTAATTTATCATGTACAAAACACTTAGAAAAATTTTTAAGTCTTGAAAAGTTTGACTTTTTTCATTGAATTTTGACTTTCTTGATTTCTTGATGATCAAGCTTCATATTTTTGAATGTCTTGATGAATTTTGATTTTTGAAATTCAATGTTGACCAAAAAGTCAAAGTTTGACTTTTTTTCGTATCGGTTGACTTTTCATCAGTTGATCCAAATATCAACTATCAAACCTTTGATCCTGAGAAATGACTTGAGTCATGGAATTAGGTCAACATGTCGTATTTGAGTCCTTGAGATTATGCTTCAAGCCATTAGGTCATGTATTAGGTCAAAAGTAAATGACCAGTCAACTTTAGTCGAAACCCTAATTTGTGACCTTAGTACCTAGGAGATGATCCGGCCTAGTCAACACTTGTGCAAGCTTGAGTCATTGAAGATTTTTGGTGATAAATGTCTTGAGAAAAGAGAGGGGATATTTTGGGGTACAACAGCTGCCCCTGTTCAATCTTCTTAAACCTGAAGAGTTAGATTGGCTTGTCCGCCATTCGTGACTTGAAGGTGAAAGATGATTAAACACTTTAAGTGCCCAGAAATTTGCACTCGTTTGTGCATGAAGTAGAACTGTTTTGTTGATTATATCGGGAATGAGCTTAAAGATGCCATTTGGAGAGATGGTGGAGAGTTTTCAGAGATGGGCTTATAGATGCCATCCAAAGGTAATTATTTATAGAAGTATCAGAATGAGTCTACGCTCGACTTATCTGAACGAGTGCTTTCCAGAATGAACCTCTGGGAAAGTTATTTGAATAGATTCTTGTCATGTAAATAGTCGCCCCATCATGCTTTGGGAATTGATCTATTATCAGTTTACTGGTAAACCCGTCCAGTTTCAGGAGTTCATACCATTGGTGATAAAGATAGTCGCCCGTCCTATTTTGGGAATTGATTTACAATCATTTTGTTGGTAAACCCATCCTGCTTCGGGATTTCATACCTTTGGTGATAAAGATAGTCATATCATCCTGTTTCGGGAATTGATTCTTTAATTAGTTTGCTGGTAAACATGTCCTATTTCGGGAGTTTATACCATTGGTGATAAAGATAGTTGCCCCGTCCTGTTTCGGGAATTAATATTTAATCTGACCAAAGAGAAAGAAATATGGTTTCCCCGTCCTGTTTTAGGAGTTAATATTCAATTTGTTCACGTAGATAATCGCCACGTCCTGTTTCAGGAATTAATCTATAATCAGTTTGTTGGTAAATCCATCCTGCTTCGGGAGTTCATACCATTGGTGATAAAGATAGTTGCCTCGTCCTGTTTCTGGAATTGATCTTTAATCTGACCAAAGAGAAAGAAATATGGTTTCCCTATCCTGTTTTAGGAGTTAATCTTCAATCTGTTCATGTAGATAGTCGCCCCATCCTATTTCAAGAATTGATCTACAATCAGTTTGTTGGTAAACTCGTCCTGCTTCGGGAGTTTATACCATTGGTGATAAAGATAGTCACCCCGTCCTGTTTCGGGAATTGATCTTTATCCGACCAAAGAGAAAGAAAGATAGTTTCCTTGTCATGTTTAGGGAGTTAATCTTCAATCTGTTCACGTAGATAGTTACCCTGTCTTGTTTCAGGAATTAATCTAGAGTTGTTGATGATATTCATCTATTGACTAATCATTCCTGAAAAGGTAAAAATTTAGTTGTATGCAATGCCATGATGTATGAAATGCATTGCTTAATGATGTTCTCAAAATAAATGAGATTATGCTATACGTTTTCGTATGCATATGCTATGATGTTATTGAAATGTATCTTTGTCTGGGAAAATAAATCTTAGACTACTGCTGGGAAGTTTTGGGAAGCTAAATCCTAAACTATTGCTGGAGATGAAGAGTGTGTGTATCTTCGACTTTGTTTAGAATTCTTCCGCTGGGAATTCTTGTTTGTTGTTTGATGAAACTCTGCATGGAAGGTTGGCTTTTGCTTGGGGAGTAGAATTCAGGAGCTTTAGTTGACCATTACTCTACTGGGGAATTTAATTCTCATATATCCTGACTGGGGATAAAAGAGATGTTTAAACATCTGATTGTCTGGGGAGGATGAAGTTAACTGGTATCTGGTCGAATTTCAGGCTTTGCATCACCTCTAAGGGTGTAGCATCAACTCTACTGAGGAAGAGGAGTTATGTCAGTGATTTGTAGTAATAGACTCAAGCTGGGGAGATTGTAGTCTGCTGGGGAAGTAAAACCTGTTGAGGAAATTATTTTGGTGTCCTTACCGGGGAAATGAATTTATCTGGGAAAGAACTTTACGAAGTTTCTTCTCCAGTTTTGAAAGTCCAAACTCGGCTGGGGAAGAGAACTTCCAAAAATTGTACTAATTAAGACTCTGTGGGGGATGTAACATGGAATATGTCATGCTCTTTTGTTTGTAAAAATAATATGTCGGGGCGATTGTGAGGACTGCACCCTTATCTGTGAAGATTATCTTGTGGAGATAACCTTATAGAGGTGGCTCTGGTGACTTTATTGGGGAAACAAATTCTTCTGGAAGAACTATGCAAGGTTTCTCTTTCAGTTTTGGAAGGCCAAGCTCGGCTGGGGAAGAGAATTTCCAAAAGATATGCTGATTGGGATTTGTGGAGAATGTATGAATTTACTCAGTGGGGATAATCTTATTGAAGTGACTCTGTGGAGATAATCTTATTGAAGTGACTCTGTGGTGATATCCAAATTCCTAGAACCTTGAGTAAATGTTTATCGTTGTTCTTATGCGTATATTTATTAATAGTTATTCATGTTCATATACATATGTTCATTCAATTTTAGTCATTGGACGTTTTTACAATCAAAACAGAAAAACAAAAAGTTTGCACTTCAAAGTATATTTGTATTGATAATTTGCCTATAAACAGGCGTTTTTGTACAGAGAGACGGGAATCCTAGTAAGAGGTTGTCGTCGAAAAATGAAAAAGAATACAAAGTGAGAACAAAAATGTATATTCATATGGAAGTAATCTCATTGGGTTCCAACTCTGTTATTGCCCCTATGTCTTCGAACATCCTCTCTTACTGTCGAAAAAAGTTGATTGAACTGATCTTGCATCATTTGAACTTTTGACCTTGGTAATAAAGCTGACTGTTAGTGACCCGACGGGACATAGTTGTACGCTTTAATCCTTAACTTTTTCCTGGACCTCCCTTTCAGGTTTTCAGTCCATAAGGATACCCTTTTTTGCCCAGTTTTCCCTTTTGGGTTTTCGATTTTCCGGGTGTACAATCTTTTGTATATATCCCTAACTTTTTCCCGAACCTTTTGGTTCACCGGGATGCCCTTATTTTTGCCTAGGTGTGTCAACCTAGCGGGTCACTCTTTATGCATAGTATTTTTTGACTATGTCCGCGTTCACGGGATGCGGGAAATCCTCGTCGTCCATAATGGTTATCATCATAGCATCGCCAGAGAATACTTTCTTGACCATAAATGGCCCTTTGTATGTAGGATTCCATTTTCCCCTGGGATCGCTTTATGGTAGATGATGCGCTTTATTACCAAGTCACCAGCCTGGTATACTCGAGGTTTAATCTTTTTGTTGAATGCCTTGATCATATGCTTTTGATACATTTGACCATGACAGACAGCAGCCAGTCTCTTTTCATCGATCAAGTTCAACTAATCCAATCTAGTTTGAATCCATTCTTCTTCGCTTGAGTCTACTTCTTTCATAATCCTTAAAGAAGGGATCTGAACTTCGACAGGCAGGACGATTTCCATGCCATAGACTAAAGAGAATGGGGTTTCCCCAGTTGATGTTCGCGCCGAGGTACGGTAGCCATGAAGAGTGAACGACGGCATCTCATGCCAGTATTTATAGGTCACCACCATCTTTTGTATAATCTTCTTTATATTTTTGTTGGTGGCCTCTACTGCGCCATTCATCTTAGGTATGTATGGAGAAGAGTTGTGATGCTTGATTTTGAACTACGTTCAGAGTTCAGTAATCATGGCATTGTTGAGGTTGGTACCATTGTCAGTGGTGATCCTTTCAGGGATGTCGTACCGACAGATGAGGTTATGCTTGATAAATCGGGCTATAACGTTCTTAGTGGCTGAGGCAAATGAAGCTGCTTCAACCGATTTGGTGAAGTAATCAATGGCGACAAGGATGAACATATGTCCATTAGAGGCAGTGGGTTTGATTTCTCCAATCATGTCAATGCCCCATATTGCAAACAGCCACAAAGCAGTCATGATGTTTATCGGTAGCCCTTGAGTAGTCAAGGAGAATACGGGGCTGCTATATGGTGTCATGAAGCATCAACTGACCTTAGAAACTTTAATTGAACAATTTGTCCATTAGGAATTAGTGAGATAGCCGTCTTTGGTGTAGTCCTAAGTCGGTTGATACTCGATACTACACTCATTAAGATTTGACTCCCGAGTTTTGTTTGGTGGCAAGTCAATTGTCGATTGGAACGAAACTTGTGAGAAAAGTCAGTGATATTGAGATCCCTTAGAACCCGGTTACTATTTCTAGGACATGTTGAGCCAACTAAACTTCAAGAGGGTACTTACCTACAAACCCCATGCAAGCCTAAACCTAAGGCTGCTTGTGTGACTTGTTTGCTTTCAACTTGAACTACTTGTAGGGTTTTATTATCTGACAACATGATTTCCTTGTAGGATTTGTTTACAGTCATTATCCAATAACCTGGATTTCTTGCAGGGTTTACTTGCTTACGCCACCTTACACTTTTGCTTAATGCATAACATACACATCATAACATCATACCATAGCATTTCCTTAATCATTTCAAGGATCTCAAGGGCATGTGGTGCAGGTTATGATGAACCAGACGTCTAGCAAGGGGCAAGGGGATTTATTTTCCTCTAGCCAATACTGTCAAAACACGACAACTTAAGTCAGAGGCTATGACCCACTCGACATGGTGAGCTTGATTCTCGTAGAAGGACCTTCAACGATACGAAGTTCTTCGAGCAAAGCTGCAGTCAACTCCTAACATCTTTTTGTGTTTACCCCGCGAGACCCTTGAAAACATCGCATAAGCATATCATACATGCCATTGTATAGTAGGTATTTCAAGACATGTTTCTTATCCTTTCGCTGTTTATTTCAGCAAAAGAAATGGCTCTTGAACAGACAATAAAAGACCTTCAAGCCCAAAACGCTCAGTTCCAACAAATGTTCCTGGCTCTGGCCAAGGGGGAAGAAGATCTGAAAGCTTTGATTATCAAGGAGAAGACAAAGAAGCCAAAGAAACCAGCTGGTGTAGGGAATTTGGGAAGAAGGATCAGAGGACTGGTTAAGCGAGCTCTAGATTTCGCAACCACGTTGGAAGAAGGGGACAATCAAGATGGAGAGCCCAAGGAAGGAGACAACAACCTTGGGTCTGAAGAAGATGAAGTTGACTACTCTGAGGAACAATACCCTCCCGCTGTTGATAAGTACAAACAGCTAGAGGACCGTCTCAATGCCATGGAAGTTCAGAGGGTACCTGGCCTGGATTTCGAAGAGCCAGGGTTAGTTTCTAGAGTGGTTATCCCGTAAAAGTTCAAAGTTCCCGCATTTTCTAAATATAATGGGGTCTCATGTCCTAAGTTGTATCTCAGATCTTATGTCAGGAAGATCCAGCCGTACACTGCTTACAGGAATTTGTGGGTGCATTTCTTTTAAGACAGTCTATCAGGGACTCAATTAGAGTGGTTCTATCAGTTAGAGGGAACCGAAATTCATACCTGGGAAGACTTGGCTGGTGCTTTCTACAAGCAGTACCAATACAACACTGACTTGGCACCAACTCGAGTGCAATTTCAGAATATGTCCATGGGCTCAAGAGAAGGGTTCAAGGAATATGCACAGAAATGGAGGGACTTAGCTGGCAGGGTGCAACCTCCTCTAACTGATCGAGAAATGGTAGACATGTTCATGGGCACTCTGACAGGCCTGTTCTTTAATTTACTGATTGGGAGTTCTTCATCCGGCTTTATGGTGATGGTTCTGACTGGGGAAAGGAATGAAAGCGGTATTAAGAGTGGGAAGGTTCCAATGGTTGTTCCTCCTAATGCTGAGAAGAAGCCATTCGGTGGCAAGAAGGAAGCTAATGATGTATATGGCCAAGAGGGACGTGTTAGAGGTAACCACAACCCATCTATGGAGGCAGTATTGGTCTCTAATCCTACGCCTATGCAACGACGTCAATAAGGGAATCAGCGTAAGGAGGTCATGCCTAAGAGACAATTCACCAAAATCAACATGTCACTAGCTCAAGCGTTACAACACATGTTAAAAGTAGGATTGATTAAGTTAAAGGCTCCTCTACGGAATCCTAATACCTCTGCTCCTAGCTACCACCCCGACGAAAGGTGTGCATACCATTCTGATAGTCCTGGACATGATACGAATGGCTGCTGGGCTCAGAAGAACAAAATTCAGGATATGATTGATGCCAAGGAGATTGAATTCGACCCTCCGGAGACTCACCATGTGATCACTGCTCCTAGGCCAAATCGTTGAGAGCGTCTAGTTCATTTGTGATTTTTTAATTGTAATTTCCTTTGCTTGTTCAAACAATTACTGTCATGTCAAACTTTGGTTTTCCCATTAATACATTTCATATGTTTGTCTTGAATTATGTAATTTTCATTATATTTAAACTACTTTCTTACTTCCTTTTTATGATGTTCAACTCTCGATTAGAAGCTGTAAGCCTTTAGAGGGAGGATGACGAAAACGATACCACCGTCTCTATAGTATGCTTTTGAACAGACTCTGCTGACGATGTACGGGGTTGTTTCAAATCCCAAACAATGGAGTTATAAGGAAGATAATCCCTAGTCAACCCCATTTGATCCTAAGAAGTAGGAGTTTTTCTTTTCACACAAATTAAAAACCTTAATCATAACTTGGGGCAGGGTAGTTTTCTCAGTTAATCCAGATGCGCATTCAGTCGCAATTTTCCACTTCGTACATAATAAATGGCATCAAAGACGTCCTTTCAAGTCAGAAGATGGTGATGGTTCCGCATAATCATTAAAACCGGCAGTCATTATCTCTCAAAATAAAATCCTGCTAAGTCAAAACATATGAAGGAGACTTAAGAAAAAAACTGGGGCATCCCGCTGGCTGTAATCACAAAAGAAACAGTTCAGGCAAAAGTAGGGATAACGAAAACAAAAAAGAGGTTACTACAAATCCTCGACAAAAAGAAAATTACAAAAATGACTGCCTCTTCAAAATAAACTTTCAATTTCTGAACCATCACCAGAATATCATAACAAAGACTCAAGCGGGAGTTAAACGCACAATTAACTGAGCATAGGACTGAAGAACATCACGAAGAACGGGTTGGATACAAATAAATTTTGAACCCTTATCCTTTGTTTCTTAAAATTGTGAACCAGGCCACGTTACAATCCTTAAAAGTCCTAGCTGAAGCATGGGTTAGTTCGAAAGCATACTGTTATAAAAGGTATCCTGACTCCTATAAGGTTTGCTATAAATTCTGAGTTGATATCACACTCTTACAAAATTTGTTTGTTTTACTAAAAGATGAATTTTCAAACTTCAAGACAGACATAAGCTTTGCATTCTTTAAATGATATTGTTTGCATGTGGCTAATTGTTCAAACAGCATAGAAATTCACACGACGAATATTCAGTGAACGAAGATCCTCTCAATGGACAAAATCATCTCATACGAAAAAAACATTCCCAATAACAAGCCTTTCATAATCAAGGGGTGTGGCATGGTGTCTAATTAATCTGGGGCAGTCAAGCCAATATGCAAAGAATCTCTCCTAAAGTGTTGAATAGACAAGGGCAGGTCTCCATCTGAATCACTCAGGGCCTGTTACATTGATCGGGGATTCCAGCAAAAAATGTTGTGAAATTTGAACCTTTGGTACCACCAAATTGCTTGTCTGTTCCAGTAGTATCAAATGGTGTCAGTATCATGTCTTCGAAATGACAATTCTTAGAAAAGATACCTAGGAAATTCAAGACTATCATAAACTTGATCAAACAACAGGTGCACCAGATTCATCTTGAAGCATCCCCATATATATGAAAGGGCACATGCGATCACATAAACATCTTCTGGCAGTGTGACAACACTTGCTACTATAGACAGTGACAATCCTCTGCACCCGATGAACGTGGACATAGTCAGAAAATACGAAGCATGAAAAAGACCCGCTAGGTTGACAGGCCTAGGAAAAAATAAGGGCATCCCGACGAACCAAAATTGTTCGGCCAAAAATTAGGGATATATAAATAAAACTGTACACCCGGCAAGTCGAAAACCTGAAAAGGCAGCTTGGGCAAAAAAGGGTATCCCGTTGGACTAAAAATATGAAAGGACAGTCCAGGTAAAAGTTAGGGATTTAAACCTTACAACTATGTCTTGTCACTTGTCTATCAGTTGAAGACTTATCACCCCGATCAACATCGACTCAAAATCCTAGGAGTTGGGATGACACTTAAACCATCCACAAAACCTCTGCAGATACTTTCTCCAGCAAGTACAGAGGCAGGGGCATCCTACTAAAAGGTCATTGCCACATCCTCAGCTTACAGTCTTGTGATGTCAAGTGTTCTTGTATCCCTAACAGAGCAAGAATATCCAATCATTGATCCAGCATCTTAAAAATGTCCCAGCCTAGTTCGCCGAGCTTTTCATGTTCCCCAATGAATTTCTTCTCAAAACAACAAAAAAGGAATTCCCAACGGAAACATTCTAAATAAAGCAGATTCTCATCTAGAAATAGTCCAGGTACGATCCAAAGACAGATTTTATCCTGACACTTACTCCATATTCTCATCTAGAAACGGTTTAGGTGCAATCCAAAGACGGATGTCATCCTGACACTTACTCCAGATTCAATCTAGAAACATTTCATGTACAATCCAAAGACGGATGTCATCCTGACACTTAATCCATATTCTCATCTAGAAACGGTTCAGGTACGATCTAAAGACGAATTTCATCCTGACACTTACTCCAAATTATCATCTAGAAATAGTTCAGGTACGATCCAAAGATGGATGTCATCTTAACACTTACTCCAGATTCTCATCTAGAAACGGTTCAGGTACGATCCAAAGAAGGATGTCATCCTGACACTTACTCCAGATTATCATCTAGAAACGGTTCAGGTATGATCCAAAGATAGATGTCATCCTGACACTTACTCCAGATTCTCATCTAGAAACGGTTCAGGTACGATCCAAAATAGATGTCATCCTGACACTTACTCCAGATTCTCATCTAGAAACGGGTCAGGTACGCTCCAAAGACGGATGTCATCCTGACACTTACTCCAGATTCTCATCTAGAAATGGTTTAGGAACGATCCAGAGACAAATGTCATCCTGACACTTATTCAATACATCTCCAACTACTACTCCGATATCTGAGAAAAATTCCCCAGTGAAGTCGCCAAGCTTCTCAAGATTCCCCAACGGGATTTCAACAAAATCCCCAAACAGTTCACGGAGTTTACCTTCCCCAACAAAGTTTATTTCTCTAACAACGGAAGTTCGTCTCCCAGCAGTTCAACTTCAAACAAATATGAAGACCTACATTCTTCACCCTCAGCAACAATTAGGGATTTATTTTCCCTAGTTCAACAATACAGCAATGGAACAACTGACACGTTCATACATTGTATTCATACAAACATCATAGCATATGAAGCACAAATTCATATTGTTGTACCCCAAAATTTTCCCTCCCATATTTCTCAAAACCTTTCAAGAAAGATCCCCAAGTTGCTAAAGGTAGTTTAAGGGTTGGCCAGACAAGCTCTCTCCTAAGGCAGTCTACCCCAAATTAGGGTTTCATGTGGCATCAAGATACTTGAGTCCAAGTGGTCCCAAATGCTCAAAATTGTCCTAATATGTTCTCAAGATCATCCATGTCAAGTTTCAAGCCTTGCAGAGGAAGTTTGCTCAGTCAATTGCTCAAAGGTCCAAGAATCGACTGTGTTAGGGCAAAAGTCAACTGTGACCTACATACAGTCAAATTTCAATATTTTTTGTCAACATCCTCATTTTGAAGTATATTTAATAATTTGATCAAGGGTTGATCATGATTCATCAAGGATTGCTCATAATTCATCAAGACTCAAAAGTTGCTAAATTAGGGTTTTGTAGGAAAAGTCAACTCAACTTTGACCAAGCATAACTTTCTCATACTTTATGAGAAATGACCCATCCAAATCTCATTTTGAAGAGAATTTTCTACAATCCATATTCAGCTCCCAAGTTCAAAATATGCACTCACAAGAAGTTATGAATTTGGACATTATAGGTCATTTTGGAAAGTCAACAAAAACACCTTTTTTGTCAAAGCTTCATACATGAGTATGGAATATCAAAATGAGATGAGACCAATAGGGTTGATTAGAGGACATCTAAAGATTTCTAAAAAGTCCAAGGACACCTCCAAAGATTCAAAATTGAGGAAGTTATGCATTGTTGAAGTTGGACTTTTTTGCAAAATTGCAAAAAAGTCAACTATGCCCAAAACATCAAATTTTGCCAAATGGGCCCATTCATTTTCACTTGTTTTGAGTTGGCATCATGGCCTACGTGCTCTAGCTTTTGCCACCTGTCCATATCTTATTTTTATTATTTATTTTGATTTTTATTTGAATTAATTGAATTTAAATCAAATAAAATCAAATAAAATCAAATAAAATCCAAAATATTGATAACAAAGAATCTTGTGATTGTTTCAGGCTCTAATAACAGCTAGCAAGGCATTCAAATTCGTATCAAAGCTTGTGGGCACAAAAAGATTGGAAATAAGCCATGTTTGGAAAGTTGTTCAAAGCAAATCAAATCAATATCCAAAGCATTGAAAGAGAGGGATTTGGACAGAATAAACAACCCTAATGCATTGTGTAATACATAAGGAGGCGAGGCAGATCAAAATCAGGGTTGGAGATCAGGCATAGAGCAAGAACAGAATTTGCAAAAACAAGCAAAAAAGTGTGGGATCGAAACAGAGGTTAGAGGCATCCTCAAGGCTTGGTATTTGTCCCAATCGTTTCCTGGCAGTCTCCACAACCTAAAGCAATCAAAACCACGCGTTTTCAAGCCCTCCCATGCGTTGTAAGTCCGTCACGGTATTACCCCTTTCTTGAATTCGAAAAGCTTTATTCTTGCATCCATAGCAAAAATTAATTGCATATTCTTGATCAGCATGATGTTTGCAAGCTTTTGGCATTACTCAATTGCATTTATATGATCTGTAACAAAATCCACCATTGTTAGGGTTTCGGATTTGCTTTTGGGGTTTTTCTTTTCAGGAATAATTAGCCTCCATGAATGGTATGGTTGTGATCAGGAGGAGGAGACGACCTCAACCATGGCCTTAGATATCATTTCCATGGCTTGTGGGAGATTTTGAGAATGGACAGGGTTATAGCAACAGACACTGTCCGTGGGTATAACCCTTTGAATTTTTAGCCACGGTCCAAGAATAGGGATGAAGGCGTGTCACTCCTCCATTCGTCCATTCAAACATTGGCGCGTTTTTTTTATTTTTGTCCACTAATGTTTGTTTTTGTATTTTATTATTTTCTTTTAATATTATAACAAACAGCAACAAGTGATCCAGTTGCAAGCGTGGCATGAAATTCCCCTTGGGCCCTGGGTTCGAATCCCAGGCCCCCCTATTTTCTCTATAATATTTTCTTACAGGAAATCCAGTGCACGCATGAGCTTGGGGTCCATCATATTCCCTCACCATCCAACACGCCAGATGGTCAGATCTGGTGGCTACCACTGAGGGCACACCAAAGACCAAGTCAATGCATACGTGCTAGATTGCAAAAGTCAAAACGGATCTCATATTTGGGCCCAGGAAAATTGTTATGCACACCCTATTCAGGCCCATCTCTCCTTCTTTTTTATTATTTTATTTATTCTATTTAATTTATTTGCTATTTATTTTATTAACAAAAATTATTTTCTTTTTATCAAAAAATCACCAAAAAAATATTTTATGCCCAATTAAAATCAGAATTTTTATTTTTCATCAATAAATATTAATTAAAATAATTAGGTTATTTGTATTAGATAACTTTAATTGATTTTGTAAATAATTAAAATCAATTAGAATCAATAGGTTTTTATTACTAACTTAACTATTTTATTTTTTCCCTAAAATAACAAAAACTCCAAAAATATGTCATTTAATTATTTTTCATTTATTAATTTAATAAATAATTAATTTAGCATTTAATTTCAGGAATTAATTTCTTTTCTTAAAAATAATATTAAAAAACAACAAAAAAACATTTTCTTTTAATTAAGAGGGTCAAAACCCTAGTTCTAGCATTCGATCTAATTTATATCGCGCGTTTTATTTTATTCAAATATTGTATTTGCTCCCGGTTTGTAATAATTCTAATTAGGACATTTATTTATTTATTCCGCTTTTAAAATTTCAAAGGGTTTGTTTTTGGCGATGTAAATACCTGACGCCTTGTAATAGCTTAGTTTAAATTCCGCACTTTAATTTCTGCAAATACTCAACTGCTAGATGTTTGATAATAGGGTTTGCATGACAAGAATGAATGACTAAATTTAAAAATAGTTAGATCACCCTAAACATGTGCAAAGATAAATAATCTGAAATCAATACACTCGCACATGCGCACTCCTAGGGTACATCCCACTTGGTTGCCTTCGTAAATGGTCATTGAGTATAGGTTGTTTTAGAGGTCGCCCTCTTGTCTAAAAAATCATAAGTTGCCTCAGAAAGGTTGGCTCGGATATTGTTGCCTTGAACAAATGATCTAAGACATTAGGGTTGCCGCTAAGACGTCCTAACGTTGCTTTAGTGACCGTATGTCCCTCTCTCGAATTGACCCTCAAACTCCAACGACGGTGCTACCTATTGTCTAAAGGAAACGAACATAGAACGATTCTTTTTTCGAGTAGGTAGATTAGTTCTTAAATACTTGCTCAATACAAACAAAAAATTTCACACTTACACTCCTTTTACAAACAAGTTTTTTTCAAAAACACTTCATTACACTCTTGAAGACAGAAGCAAGAGTTAAATTGAAGTTAAAACAAAAACTTTTCAAAACCCACAAATACAAAGAAAACAATTTTGAAAATGATGAGCAAGTACCTAAGAGCCCGTAGATAACTATGGATAGAAAGGATGCTAATACCTTCCCTTTCTATAATCTACCCCCCATACTCAGAAATATCTCAAAAAAGGAATTTTTCTGTGCTTTTTTCCTTTCCTTGTTGGATAAAATAAAAGTCGGTGGCGACTCTTGATTACCGCGACATTTTGCGAAAACAAAATTTAAAACACGAACCAGCATTCCAAAAATAGTCAGTTCTTCCCACCGTATCACAGAACTGGCGACTGTGCTATGGAATGAATAAGTGGGGTGTACCTTAGGATTAGTTCATCATAATGTTTTCAATTATTTGATTTGTATGCTTTATCTTTGTGGGTTTGAATCGGAGTTACTATAGATCCTAACCCGGATCTGGGGATACCTTTTAGGTAAGTAGCAATAGACTGTAAGGGAACTGTACGGCGTAGACCGATATGGTTGAAGCAGTAGCTACATTGGTGTGGCACTTTAGTTTGTACCGATATCCCTTGTGGAGGAACAAGGAGAATATGGGGATGCTAAGGGGTCATTAAGCACCAACTGACCTTAGAACCTATAATTGACCAACTTGGCCATAGAAAAGTAGCAGTATGCTACACTCATTGAGACCAAACTCTCGCGATGATTCTGGCCGCAAGAAAATGTTGCTAAACTGGAATTATGACCGATCGAGGGTGGTCAGTGATATTGAGATCCTCTAGAACCCGGTTACTATTACTAGGACAGGTTGAACCAACTAAACTGAAAGAGGGTAATACCTAAACTCCATGTCAGCCTGAAATTTAAGGGCTACTATATGACTTGTTTGCCCTTACCATGTTTGCTATCTGTGAATACTTGTGGTGTGTTTCTATCATAACATCATGCATCATGACATTGCATGCATATTTCATTAGACTAACCCATTTCAAAGACCGAGGGGATTCATCTTTGTTCTGTTTTGCAGATCATGGCATCTATGCGCAGAAATACTATTTGCATCAGCTTCATACAAATCCCTGCTCAACTTAGAGAGTTGGTTTCTAAAGTTATAGATACTTCTTCCTTTGTCAGAAGACATGGTCACCTCCTTGGTTTGGTCACTTCTAAGATGGATGAGCAGATGATGAGTTTCTTGTTCCCGTTCTTTAACCCATTACACCACTGCTTCACCTTCCCGGACTATCAGTTGGTCCCTACTTTGGAGGAGTTCTCTGATTTACTTGGTATTTCTATTCTAGAGCAGACTCCATTTACAGGTTGGGAGATAGCTCTTAGGCCAGAGGATGTTGCTACAGCCCTACATCTGACAAAGGCTGAAGTAATGTCTAACTGGGAGACTCGGAGTGGGGTGAAAGGCTTCTTAGCTAAGTTCTTGTTTGATCAGGCTAGTCAGTTTTGGGATAGATTGGATTTTCAAGCATTCGAAGACATCCTGGATCTTCTCATATATGGTCTGGTTTTGTTCCCTAATTCAGATTCTTTCGTCGACGTGAACGCAGTGAAGATCTTTATGTCCCGTAATCCGGTGCCCACTCTCTTAGGAGACATTCTACATTCTCTTTATGCCCGTACTGCTCAAAAATGGGGAACCCTTATGTGTTGTGCACCATTGCTGGCGAGGTGGTTTATTTCTCACCTCCCCAAATCTGTTTTGAAGAACAAGGAAGGTATGGGTTGGGCCTACAGAATTATGTCCCTTGCTCATACAGACATCATCCGGAGCACTAAAGACATGGAAGAAGTAGTTGTTATTGACCGGTGCGGAGAATACCCCAATGTTACTTTGCTTGGAATTAGGGGAGGAATAACCTATAATCCTTGTCTGGCCTTACGACAGTTTGGGCGAGCTCGAAAGGACGGTCCTCATGAGTTGCTGATTCCGAGTATTGTCTTTGACTTCCAAGGGGATGTTGAGGGACATCATCGTAGATTCATACGAGCTTGGAATAAGGTTAACAGGTCTGATCCACATGATTTAGGATTGAAGACTTCTCTTCCGATGGAACCGTATCTCCGGTGGGTTCGAGCCCGTGCTCAAAAACTGGGGATGCCATACGAAGTTATCTTATCGGTAATTGTTGAGAGTACTGATGAAGAAGGGGTTCCTCATACTGTCCTCCACCCATACATGCCTACTAACATTGGGGCATTAAAGAGGTCGTGGATCCAGCTAAGAGAAGAACGGGATACTTACAGAGAGAAGTATCATGAACAGGAACGAAAGATCTTGAAGCTTACAAGGCAGCTGGAGAATGATAAGGTCCTCTACGAATATGTCAGCACGGGAGAAAAACGACCATGGGAGCGCTGATGTCTTTTGCTTTTTCTAGTTTTGATTTACTTTTCAGTTTTTCTCTTTGTAATGCCTTAAAGGCATTTGTCAAATATTGTTTCAAGTTTTTAATCTAATAAAAGTGTGTTTCATTTTGGTTTACGAATTTGAATCTCCCGAAGTCTATGAAATCATATCATATGCATTCCATTCCCATGCACCTCATCACAGGTACCCTTACAGGTCTCTTATCTTCTTCGCTGTTTATTTCAGCATCGTGTATGCTGAAACATCCACTGATCAAGCTATTAAGGCTCTTCAAGCTCAAAACGCTCAGTTCCAGGAAATGTTCATGAACCTGGCTAAGGGGCAGAAAGATCTGAAGACTCTTATCTTGAAGGATAAGAAAAAGAAGAATAAAAAGACAGTCCTTCTGAACATGGGCCACAGGTTTGGGAACAGGCTGCGAGAGGAAGTTGATTTGTCCCACTCATCTGGAGGGGGAGAGAACCAAGAAGAAAGAATGGATCCTAGCCCTATTGTTTCTGATAATGAGACTGACTTTGACAAAGACCAGTATCCTCTTGCTGAGGATAGGTATAAGCAACTCGAAGACCGACTCAATGCAATGGAAATCCAGAAGATACCTGGGTTAGACTTTAGTGATTTGGGTCTAGCATCTGGGGTGGTGATCCCCCACAAGTTTAAGGCACCAGTCTTTGCTAAATATGACGGGGTCTCCTGCCCAAAGTTACACATCCGCTCGTATGTTAGAAAGATTCAACCATATACTGCTGACAGGAACCTCTGGATTCATTTCTTTCAAGATAGTCTTTCAGGGAATCAACTTGAATGGTTCTACCAACTAGAAGAAGCTAATGTCCATAACTGGGAGGACCTTGTTCCTGCTTTTTACAAGCAGTACCAATATAATGCCGACCTCGCTCCCACGCGTACCCAACTTCAGGGTATGTCTATGGGTGCGATTGAAGGTTTTAAATATTACACTCAGAAGTGGAGAGATCTTACTGGTAGATTCCAACCCCCTCTAGCTGACAGGGAGTTGGTGGATATGTTTCTGGGGACCTTGTCTGGTCCGTATTTCAACCATTTGATCAGAAGTTCATCGTCTGGTTTCACTGAGTTAATTATGACTGGGGAGATGGTTGAAGCCGGTATCAAGAGTGGAAAAATATAGAAGGGTGCTTCGTCAAGCACAGAGAAGAAGCCTTTCAAGAAGGAGTTAGTGTAGTTTGCAGCTCGAGGATCCAGAACCGACCTGAGCGCCGCCAAGCAGTTAATACGGTAGTTATTTAAAGACCAACTGTTTCCCCACAACGCAACAATCAAAAAAGAGTAGAGAGGCCTCAAAGACAGTTTACTCGGCTCAACATGACTTTATCTCAAATTCTGCCGCAGTTGTTGAAGACCAACTTGGTGACTCTGAGGGAAGCTCCAAAGAATCCCAACACCACATCGCCTCTGTATAATCTGAACGCCTGCTGTGCTTATCACTCTGATAGCCCAGGGCATGATACCAATAATTGTTGGGCCTTGAAGAATAAGGTACAGGATCTGATTGACGCTAAGGAGATTGAGTTCGAAGCGCCAGAAAAGCCTAATGTTATGACAGCTCCTATGCCCAATCATGGAGTAAATGTTGTGGATGATGATGTGTTTGTGACTTCTGTGAAAGACATTGCTACTCCATTAATAATTGTGAAGAAGAACCTTCTGTTAGCCGATTTATTTCTGGGCTGTGGCGAAGGTTGTCATCTGTGTTCCATCCTGCCTACTGGTTGCCATCTTTTGAAGTCAGGTGTCTAACGCCTGATGGATAATAAAGAAATCTTGTTCGAGAAAACTTTTGTTCCTTTGGTTCCTGTTGAAGAAGTTTCTATAATCACCATTTTCGCCAATTCTTCCAAGGCTTCCTCGAGAAAGCCTGTTAGAATTACATTTGTTCCAAGAATTGCTCCTTTGATCATTACTGTTCCTGGACCTATCCCTTATACGTTGGATAAGGCTGTCCCGTGGCACTACGGGGCTGATGTGTATTATCACGGGGTTAAACAAGACTTCAAGGACGAAGAGGCTGATACTGATGTCAGCAATATTGTTGGATCTAGTAAAGTCACCCGACGCGGAAGACTTTTCTCCCCTGAGATCTCTCCACCAATTGTTCAGAAGCCTGTTATTATTACACCTGCCAATGCGTCTGCTACTTTCCCTATTTATGTTCCAATCCTTACCCCTGTCGCCGAGTCATCTGACACTCGGGGCAAAGGGATCACCGGTGGGCCTGCCCAGACGGAGGCACCGAGGAAGATTATTGTTGAAGCCTCTAGACAGGAGATAGAGGAAATTTTAAAGATCATCAAGAAAAGCGACTACAATGTAGTCGAACAGTTGGGGAAAACCCCGTCAAAGATCTCTATGTTGTCTTTATTACTGTGCTCAGAGGCCCACGCTAAGGCTCTGATTGCTTTCCTGAAAACTGCGCATGTGTCGTAGGAAACATCTGCTGACCAGTTCAAAGATTGTGTGGCTAGTTTGACAGCAGATAATGGGTTGGGTTTCTCCGACGCAGACTTGACTGCTAAGGGGAAGAATCACAATGATGCTCTACATGTTTCAATCGAGTGCAGGGGCACTACCTTATTTCACGTGCTGGTGGATACTGGGTCCTCGTTGAATGTTTTACCCAAAAAAGCATTAGACCGGTTAGACTGTGAAGGGTTGGTGCTGAAGCCAAGCAACATTGTGGTTAGGGCCTTTGACGGGTCCAAGAGGATGGTACATGGAGAGGTGGATATTCCAGTCAAGGTTGGTTCTCAGATCTTCGCGTCTACATTCTATGTGATGGACATTCGACCATCTTATTCTTGTTTGCTGGGTCTCCCGTGGATCCATAAAGCTTGGGCAGTAACTTCTATGCTCCACCAGATGCTGAAATACCCAGTGAAGGGAAAAATTGTTACGGTACAAGGAGAAGAGGAGTACATGGTGAGCCACCTAAACTCGTTCTGGTATATGGAAATGGACGGGGAGTTCATTGAAACCCCGTGTCAACATTTTGAAGAAGTCCCCCAGACGCTGGCGTCAACCGAAACTGTTACTGAAGATCCTCCAATGAATATGGCTTCCCTTAAGGATGTCCGGGCTGTTATTGAGAAAGGTGGGTGTGCGAATTTGGGCCAACTCCCTGACTTTGCACATAAGACTGACAAGTTTGGTTTGGGTTTCACTGCAGAATCTCAAAGGGATGTTCGGCGTGCACGGATTGGAAGACCTCCCCTACATATTACTAATCCTGAAGTGAATATGATTGAAGACGATGATGAAGAGTCTGAGTTCGACAGCTGGATTTACCCAACTACCGACGGCGGACTAAGCAATTGGATGGTAAAGGACTTCGTGCCAATTTCTTTTATCACACAGTAATAGAATTTTGTTTTGAATTTGTAACAGAAATTTTTTAAAACTTTACGGCCCGGTGCCTTACCCGAGACATCGTGGTTTTGTTTGTGAGGGCTTTTATTTGTCATCTCCATATATCATTAATAAAAGAATTGGACATTTTCTTGCATTACAAATTTTGCGCTCCTTGTTTTTCTTTTTTATCTTGCAAAATATCTATTTTACACACACTCACATATACAGGTCTACATCCACTCTGAATCCCACTGATAACGACTCTGCTACTACCAGTTATGACTTCGAAAGTCCGATCAACCAAGCCGAGGACGAAGGTGAAGATGATTGCAAAGTACCTGGGGAACTTGCTAGATTGTTACTTCAGGAAGAGAGGGCCATACAACCGCATGAAGAGCTAGTGGAAACGGTAAATCTGGGTACGGAGGTAGAGAAGAAAGAGGTCAAGATCGGTGCAAATCTGGAGTCTAGTGTTAAGCAACGGCTAATTCAGATGTTACGTGACTATGTTGAGATCTTCGCTTGGTCTTATGAAAATATGCATGGGTTAGATACGGATATCGTGGTTCACCACCTGCCTACCAAGGAAGATTGTCCTTCATTGAAACAGAAAGTTCGTCGAATACGCCCAGAGATGTCTGAGAAAATCAAGGTTGAAGTTATGAAACAGTTTGATGTCGGTTTTCTAGCAGTTACTTCTTACCCATAGTGGGTGGCCAACGTGGTTCCGGTTACAAAGAAGGATGGTAAGGTTCGAATGTGTGTTGACTATAGGGATCTGAACAGGGCAAGCCCCAAGGATGATTTCCCTCTGCCTCATATCGACGTTATGGTTGACAACACCGCACAGCATAAGGTCTTCTCCTTTATGGATGGTTTCTCCAGTTATAATCAGATTAAAATGGCTCCCGAAGACATGGAGAAGACGACCTTTGTTACTCAATGGCGTACCTTTTGTTACAAAGTCATGCCTTTCGGATTGAAGAATGTTGGGGCAACGTATCAGCGCGCCATGGTCGCTTTGTTCCACGACATGATCCATCATGAGATTGAGGTATACGTTGATGACATAATTGCAAGGTCCCAGACTGAGGAAGAACACCTGGACCATCTTCAGAAGCTATTTGACAGGTTGAAGTTGTACAAGCTGAGGTTAAACCCGAACAAGTGCACCTTCGGGGTGAGATCTGGTAAGCTGTTGGGTTTCGTCGTAAGTGATAAAGGTATTCAAGTGGACCCTGCCAAGGTGAAGGCTATACAGGAAATGCCAGTTCCCCGAACAGAAAAAGAAGTCAGAGGCTTTCTGGGACGTTTGAACTACATTGCTCGATTCATCTCGCACTTGACTGCTACTTGTGAACCAATCTTCAAGCTGCTAAAGAAAGATCAAGTGGTAAGATGGAATGATGAATGTCAGACCGCTTTCGAAAGGATCAAGGAGTATCTCCAAGAACCACCTATTCTAATGCCTCCAGTTGAAGGGAGACCTTTGATCTTATACTTGACAGTACTCGATAATTCGATGGGGTGCGTGCTGGGGCAGCATGACGAGTCTGGCCGAAAAGAGCATGCTATTTACTACCTTAGCAAAAAGTTTACTGACTGCGAGACCCGATACTCGTTGCTTGAGAAAACTTGTTGCGCTTTGGCATGGGCTGTTCTTCGGCTGAGACAGTATATGCTGACTCACACCACTCTATTGATATCAAAGATGGATCCAATCAAGTATATCTTTGAAAAGTCTGCCTTGTCCGGAAGAATAGCAAGATGGCAGATGATCTTGACTGAGGTGGTCATCCAATACACGACCCAAAAGGCAATTAAGGGAAATGTGCTAGCAGATCATTTGGCGCATCAGGCAGTGGACGATTACCAGTCTATGAACTTTGAATTCCCGGATGAGAATATCATGTTGGTGACTGACTGTGAAACATCTGGACCGGATGAAGGACTCGAGGAGGGATCCCGATGGTCTATGTACTTTGATAGAGCTTCAAACGCTTTGGGTAATGGCATTGGCGCCGTGATCATATCTCCTGAAGGCTCTCATAATCCGTTCACCGCCCGACTATGTTTTAACTGCACCATCAACATGGCGGAGTATGAAGCGTGCATTATGGGTCTTCGAGCAGCTATTGACCTAAGGATTAAGTTCTTAAGTGTTTTCGGAGATTTCGCTCTCGTGATCAGTCAGATCAAATGCGAGTGGGATACGAAACACCCAAATCTTATTCCTTACAAGGAGTATGTGTTGACGTTGCTTCCGCACTTCGAGGAGATAACCTTTGAACACTTCCCTAGAGAGGAGAATCAGTTAGCGGATGCGCTGGCTACGATGTCTTCTATGTTCAAAGTAAGATGGGACAATAAAGCTCCCCAGATTACCATTGAGAGGTTGGATGAACCTGCACATTGCTATGACATTGAGACTGAAGAGGTAGCAGATAAACCCTGGTTTCATGAGGTAAAGAGGTATCTTGAAGCTCAGGAGTACCCTGAGGGTGCATCTGTTAATGATAAGATGTTTATGAGAAGATTCGCGGCGAAGTTGTTCATCAGCAATGGCATTCTTTACAAGCGTAACCATGACTCAACCTTGTTGCGTTGTGTGGATAAGAACGAAGCAGAAAGGATTATGGCAGAGTTACATGAAGGTACTTTAGGGACTCATTCCAGTGGACATACCATGGCAAAGAAAATCCTATGGGCAGGATATTATTGGTCTACAATGGAATCAGACTGTTATCAGCATTCTCGGACCTATCATAAGTGCCAAGTCTATGCTGATAAGGTGCACATACCTCCAGTACCTCTGAACATCTTGACAGCTCCTTGGCCTTTTGCAATGTGGGGCATCGATATGATCGGCGAGATCAGACCTATGGCATATAACGGGCATCGCTTCATCCTGGTAGCTATTGATTACTTTACGAAGTGGGTTGAAGCAGCTTCCTTTGCTACTGTAACTAAGAACATCGTGGCACGGTTTATTCAGCACAATTTGATCTGTCGATATGGTGTACCAGAGAGGATCATTACGGACAATGGTACAAATCTCAACAATAAGATGATCACTAAACTCTGCAAGCAGTTCAAGATACAACATCACAACTCTTCTCGTTACCGGCCGAAGATGAATGGGGATGTAGAAGAGGCTAATAAGAATATCAAGAAAATTGTGCAGAAGATGATCGTGACATACAAAGATTGACACGAGATGTTACCTTTTGCTCTTCATGGGTGTCGTACCTCAGTGCGGACGTCAACATGGGCAACACCCTATTCCTTGGTTTATGGCATGGAGGCGGTCTTTCCCATTGAAATTCAGATACCCTCTCTTCGGATTATGAAGGATGCAGGTTTGAGCGAAGATGAATGGATTCAGACTCGGCTTGATCAGCTAAACTTAATCGACAAAAAGAGAGTTACTTCTATTTGTCATGGTCAAACGTACCAAAAGCGGATGATCAAGGCATTTAACAAGAAAGTCAGACGAAAAGAGTATCAAGTTGGAGACCTGGTCATCGAGCGCGTAATACTGCCACAAGGTGATCCCAGGGGCAAATGGACCTCTACGTACGAAGGGCCATTTGTTGTTAAGAACATTTTCTATGGAGGAGCTATGATTCTAACCACCATGGAGGGTGACGACCTTCCTCACCCTGTCAATGCAGACATAGTGAAAAAAATACTACACATAATCAAAGACCCGCTAGGTTGACTGGCCTAGGCAAAAATAAGGGCTTCCCGGAGAACCAAAAGGGTTCGGGCAAAAATAAGGGATGAAAATGAAAAAACCGTACACCCGGCAAGTCGAAAACCTGAAAAGGCGGCTTGGGCAAAAAAGGGTATCCCGATGGACTGAAAACCCGAAAGGGCGGTCCAGGCAAAAGTTAGGGATTAAAGCGTAACACTATGTCTCATTGGATCACCTTGCAATCAGACTTCAATATCGACTATCAAGCTCGGACGGCACTAATAAGTTTGATCCATCTTCAACCAAGTGGTAAAGTTATGAGATGCTCGAGGACATAAAGGCAATAGCAGAGTTGGAACCCAGTGGGATTGTTCACATAGCTGTTTTTCTTTGTTTTTCACAAATTGTAAAAATTCTATTTGTTCGGTGGCGTTCTCTTACTAGGACGTCAGCCTCTTGTACAAAAACGCCTATTTACAGGCTAACTTCAAAATCAATACGAGTTATTTTCACGAATAAATTTCAAACTATTTTCCTTTTTCTGTTTTATTTTGCAAAGAACGTCCAATGTTCAGTTTTTGATATATGCATTTGACATTGATTGTTGCTCATAAATATTTACATGCGAAACAAAAGACGATTACTTGTAATATCAGAAACAGGGGCAAACGAAAAATGTCCAAACCGTACAGTTGCTCTGTTCACCAGGTATAAGGATAGACCTAGCTGGAAGAAGCGATTGAAAGTACATTCATTCCCCGCAGAGTAAGAGAAAGATAGTGGTGCTAGCTCTCCCCAGCTGAGGCTTGCAACTGTGAAGGAATCAGTAATATTCTCCCCCAAACAGAGTTTATCTACCATCAGCACTAAGTCTTATTATCCCCAGCAGAGTATAAAAATATCCCTAGTGGAGTTGGAAGAATTGTACCCAGTAGACTCCGGAAGATCATCCCCAGTAAAGTCTAAAAGGGTTATCCCCAGTAAGGTCGCTACTGGAAAATCATCCTCAGCGGAGTTCTTTCCTTTCACAAAACAGGAATTCAATCCCCAACAAGGTTCATTATCACCAGCAGTGGTGATTCCTTCCCAGCTGAATTTATCAACGGAATCCTCCGGCAGAGCATCTCTTCCCCACCGAGTCATTCTCTCGTCAGTTTATTCCCCAGAGAAGTTATCCTCTCCTGCAAGTTTATTCTCACCATCATCTTCATCCACTATCTCCGGCAGAAACGAAGAATCCAATTCTTTTCTCCAGCAATGATCCGGGATTTATTTTCCCCAGATAAAAACATCACATTTACATACATCATGACACATGCATATACGCATCATACAACACCATCTCATTTATTTTGAGAACATCATTGCCTGATACATATCATGCATTACATATAACTAACCTTTACCTTTCAGGAAGGATACAGTTAAATTCTCACAAAGTTCAAGCTATGAAGCTTCTACCACAGTCGAATTACGGACGAGTTCCTAAATCTCGACAAAGTTATTTTCTCAATTGAATTACGGACGAGTTCCTAAATCTCAGTGAAGTTGTTGAATTACGGACGAGCTCCTAATTCTCAGCAGATATTACCCAAGTTGAATTACGGACGATGTTCCTAAATCTCAGCGAAGTTGTTTCTCAGTTGAATTACGGACGATGTTCCTGAATCTCAGTAGATATGTTTACCTCAGTTGAATTACAGACGATGTTCCTAAATCTCAGCAAAGATGTTTCCTCAGTTGAATTACGGACGAGTTTCCTAAATCTCAGTAGAGTTGTTTCCTCAGTTGAATTATGGACGAGCTCCTAAATCTCAGCAAAGTAGTTGAATCGGACAAGCTCCTAAATCTCAGCGAAGTTATTTTCTCAGTTGAATTACGGACGAGTTCCTAAATCTCAACGAAGTTGTTGAATTATGGACGAGCTCCTAAATCTCAGCAGATATTACCCAAGTTGAATTACGGACGATGTTCCTAAATCTCAGCGAAGTTGTTTCTCAGTTGAATTACGGACGATGTTCCTAAATCTCAGCAGAGATGTTTACCTCAGTTGAATTACGGATGATGTTCCTAAATCTCAGCAAAGATGTTTCCTCAGTTGAATTACAGACGAGTTTCCTAAATCTAAGCAGAGTTGTTTCCTCAGTTGAATTACGGACGAGCTCCTAAATCTCAGCAAATTAGTTGAATTACGGACAAGCTCCTAAATCTCAGCGAAGTTATTTTCTCAGTTGAATTATGGACGAGTTCCTAAATCTCAGTGAAGTTGTTGAATTATGTAAGAGCTCCTAAATCTCAGCAGATATTACCCAAGTTGAATTATGGACGATGTTCCTAAATCTCAGCGAAGTTGTTTCTCAGTTGAATTACTGACGATGTTCCTAAATCTCAGCAGAGATGTTTACCTCAGTTGAATTACAGACGATGTTCCTAAATCTCAGCAAAGATGTTTCCTCAGTTGAATTACGGACGAGTTTCCTAAATCTCAGCAGAGTTGTTTCCTCAGTTGAATTACGGACGAGCTCCTAAATCTCAGCAAAGTAGTTGAGTTACGGACAAGCTCCTAAATCTCAGCGAAGTTATTTTCTCAGTTGAATTACGGACGAGTTCCTAAATCTCAGTGAAGTTGTTGAATTACGGACGAGCTCCTAAATCTCAGCAGATATTACCCAAGTTGAATTACGGACGATGTTCCTAAATTCAGCAAAGTAGTTGAATTACGAACGAGCTCCTATATCTCAGCAAAAAATATTTCCTCAGTTGAATTACGGACGAGTTCCTAAATCTCAGCAGAGATGGTTTCTTAGTTGAATTACGGACAAGCTCCTAAATCTCAGCAAAGTTGATTCCCCAGTTGAGTACGGACGACCAAAGTTCCTAAATATCAACAAATACGACTCACCAGCAGAATAACAGACAACCGTAGCTCCTAAAATTCTACTTCTCTCAACAAAGATCAGCCCTCCCCAGTGGAATATTCCTCAACAACAGGTATACAAGCTCTCGCTAAGGAATCTCTTATGCGATCGACACTCCTTCAGATGGCATCTTTAAGCCCATCCCCTCATCAGCAATTTCCAAATGGCATCTGTAAGCCCATTCCCGACATCACAAGACAATTACCACTTCATGCGAGTGCAAATTTCTGGGCACTCTAGTGTTCAATCCTCTTCCACCTTCGGATCACGAAAGGCACAAAAGCCAATCTATATCCTCAGGTTTAAGAAGATTGAACAGGGGCAGATGTTGTACCCCAAAATTTGCCCTCCCATATTTCTCAAAACCTTTTAAGAAATATCCCCAAGTTGCTCAAGGTAGTTCAAGGGTTGGCCAGACAAGCTCTCTCCTAAGGCAGTCTAACCCAAATTAGGGTTTCATATGGCATCAAGATACTTGAGTCCAAGTGGTCCCAAATGCTCAACATTGTACTAATAAGTTCTCAGGATCATCCATGTCAAGTTTCAAGCCTTGCAGAGGAAGTTTGCTCAGTCAATTGCTCAAAGGTCCAAAAATCGACTATGCTAGGGCAAAAGTCAACTGTGACCTACATACAGTCAAATTTCAAGATTTTTTATCAACATCCTCATTTTGAAGTATATTTCATCATTTGATCAAGGGTTGATCATGATTCATCAAGGATTGCTCATAATTCATCAAGACTCAAAAGTTGATAAATTAGGGTTTTGTAGGAAAAGTCAACTCAACTTTGACCAAGCATAACTTTCTCATACTTTATGAGAAATGAACCATCAAAAGATCATTTTTAATAGGATGCAATTTTCAACAATCCATCTTCATCTCCCAAGTTCAAAATATGCACTCACAAGAAGTTATGAATTTGGACATTATAGGTCATTTTGGAAAGTCAACAAAAACACCTTTTTTTTCAAAGCTTCATACATGAGCATGGAATATAAAAATGAGATGAGACCAAAAGGGTTGATTAGGGGACATCTCAAGCTTTCTAAAAAGTTAAATAACACCCCCAAAGGTTCAAAATTTAGGAAGTTATGCATTGTTGAAGTTGGACTTTTTTGCAAAATTGCCAAAAAGTCAACTATGCCCAAAACTTTAAATTTTGCCAAATGGGCCCATTCTTTTTCACTTGTTTTGAGTTGGCATCATGGCCTACGTGCTCTAGATTTTTCCACCTATCCATATCTTATTTTTATTATTTATTTTGATTTTTATTTGAATTAATTGAATTTAAATCAGATTAAATCAAATAAAATCCAAAATATTGATAACAAAGAATCTTGTGATTGTTTCAGGCTCTAATACAGCTAGCAAGGCATTCAAATTCGCATCAAAGCTTGTGGGCACAAAAAGATTGGAAATAAGCCATGTTTGGAAAGTTGTTCAAAGCAAATCAAATCAATATCCAAAGCATTGAAAGAGAGGGATTTGGACAGAATAAACAACCCTAATGCATTGTGTAATACATAAGGAGGCAAGGCATATCAAAATCAGGGTTGGAGATCAGGCATAGAGCAAGAACAGAATTTGCAAAAACAAGCAAAAAAGTGTGGGATCGAAACAGAGGTTAGAGGCATCCTTAAGGCTTGGTATTTGTCCCAATCATTTCCTGGCAGTCTCCACAACCTAAAGCAATCAAAACCACACGTTTTCAAGCCCTCCCACGCGTTGTAAGTCCGTCACGGTATCACCCCTTTCTTGAATTCGAAAAGCTTTATTCTTGCATCCATAGCGAAAATTAATTGCATATTCTTGATCACCATGATGTTTGCAAGCTTTTGGCATTACTCAATTGCATTTATATGATCTGTAACGAAATTCATCATTGTTAGGGTTTCAGATTTTCTTTTGGGGTTTTTCTTTTCAGGAATAATTAGCCTCCATGAATGGTATGGTTGTGATCATGAGGAGGAGACGACCTCAAGCATGGCCTTAGATATCATTTCCATGGCTTGTGGGAGATTTTGAGAATGGATAGGGTTATAGCAACGAACATTGTCCGTGGGTATAGCCCTTTGAATTTTTAGCCACGGTCCAAGAACATGGATGAAGGCGTGTCACTCCTCCATTCGTCCATTCAAACATTGGCGCGTTTTTTCTGATTTTTGTCCACTAATGTTTGTTTTTGTATTTTATTATTTTCTTTTAATATTATAACAAACAACAACAAGTGATCTAGTGGCAAGCGTGGCATGAAATTCCCCTTGGGGCCTGGGTTCGAATCCCAGGTCCCCCTATTTTCTCTATAATATTTTCTTACAGGAAATCCAGTGCACGCATGAGCTTGGGGTCCATCATATTCCCTCACCATCCAACACGCCAGATGGCCAGATGACCAGATCTGGTGGCTACCACTGAGGGCACACCAAAGACCAACTCAATGCATACGCGCTGGATTGCAAAAGTCAAAACGGATCTCATATTTGGGCCCAGGAAAATTGCTATGCACACCCTATTCAGGCCCATCTCTCCTCCTTTTTTATTATTTTATTTATTCTATTTAATTTATTTGCTATTTATTTTATTAACAAAAATTATTTTCTTTTTATCAAAAAATCACCAAAAAATATTTTATGCCCAATTAAAATCAGAATTTTTATTTTTCATCAATAAATATTAATTAAAATAATTAGGTTATTTGTATTAGATAACTTTAATTGATTTTGTAAATAATTAAAATCAATTAAAATCAATAGGTTTTTATTACTAATTTAATCATTTTATTTTTTTCCTAAAATAACAAAAACTCCAAAAATATGTCATTTAATTATTTTTCATTTATTAATTTAATAACTAATTAATTTAGCATTTAAGTTTAGGAATTAATTTCTTTTCTTAAAAATAATATTAAAAAACAACAAAAAAACATTTTCTTTTAATTAAGAGGGTCAAAACCCTAGTTCTAGCATTCGATCTAATTTATCTCGCGCGTTTTATTTTATTCAAATATTGTATTTTCTCCCGGTTTGTAATAATTCTAATTAGGACATTTATTTATTTATTCCGCTTTTAAAATTTCAAAGGGTTTGTTTTTTGCGATGTAAATACTCGACGCCTTGTAATAGCTTAGTTTAAATTCCGCACTTTAATTTCTGCAAATATTCAACTGCTAGATGTTTGATAATAGGGTTTGCATGACAAGAATGAATGGCTAAATTTAAAACAGTTAGATCACCCTAAACATGTGCAAAGATAAATAATCTGAAATCAACACACTCGCACATGCGCACTCCTAAGGTACATCCCACTTGGTTGCCTTCGTAAATGGTCATTGAGTATAGGTTGTTTTAGAGGTCGCCCTCTTGTCTAAAAGATCATAAGTTGCCTCGGAAAGGTTGCCTCAGATATTGTTGCCTCGAACAAATAATCTAAGACATTAGGGTTGTCGCTAAGACGTCCTAACGTTGCTTTAGTGACTGTATGTCCCTCTCTCGAATTGACCCTCAAACTACAACGACGGTGCTACCTACTCACTAATAGTAGGATAGCATTGTCTAAAGGAAACGAACATATAACGATTCTTTTTTTGAGTAGGTAAATTAGTTCTTAAATACTTGCTCAATCCAAACAAAATTTTTCACACTTACACTCCTTTTACAAACAAGTTTTTTTCAAAAACACTTCATTACACTCTTGAAGACAGAAGCAAGAGTTAAATCGAAGTTAAAACAAAAAAATTTTAAAACCCACAAACACAAAGAAAACAATTTTGAAAATGATGAGCAAGTACCTAAGAGCCCGTAGATAACTACGGATAGAAAGGATGCTAATACCTTCCCTTTCTATAATCTACCCCCCGTACTTAGAAATATCTCAAAAAAGGAACTTTTCTGTGCTTTTTTCCTTTCGTTGGATAAAATAAAAGACGGTGGCGACTCTTGCTTACCGCGACATTTTGCGAAAACAAAACGGAAAACGCGAACCAGTATTCCAAAAATAGTCTGTTCTTCCCACCGTATCACACATATATCACAATCTCATTTATTTTGAGAGCATCATGCAATTCATACATCATGACATCGCATGAAACTGACTTTACCTTTCAGGTTAAATTATCAGAAACACAAACACTATCAACTTATACAACAGTTCAAAGATTAATACGTGAAACCAGACAGGAGAACTATCTGTAGACAACCGATGGTGGATTAACACCTGTAACCAGCCAGGAGAACTATCTACATAAAGAGATTGAAGATTAATACCTGTAACAAGCCAGGAAAACTATCTTTCTTTCTCAGGTCAAAAATTAATACATGTAACAAGCCAGGACAACTATCTAGACGACTGATAAAAACAAAGTTCCAGATTAATACCTGAAACCAGCCAGGAGAACTATTTGTGGACGGCCAACTATGGATTAACACCTGTAACAAGCCAGGAGAGCTATCTACATGAAGAGATTGAAGATTAATACCTGTAACAAGCCAGGAAAACTATCTTTCTTTCTCAGGTCAGATATTAATACCTGTAACAAGCCATGATAACTATCTCAGCGACCGACAATTTTCAAGTTCCATTTTAATACATATAACAAGCCAGGAGAACTATCTGTGAGCAGTTGATTTATAGATTAACACCTGAAACCAGACAAGAAAACTATCTACATGACCAGACAGAAAAACTATCTTCAGGTAACAGTTAACTCCATTATCCCCAGCAAGTTACTGGAAGCCTGGAGTTCGAACCTGAAAACAAAAAACTTTCATCCCTCCAATCAAGAGATAACTTCCCTAGTAGAGTAATGGAAAACTGAAGTTCCTAGACTCTATTCCCCACAGAGTTTTCCTCAAGCAGGAGAACAATAAAAGCCCACGTTCCCCAGCGGACTACTCCTCAGACAGCAGGAACAGGAACCCCCAAAGGGACCATGTGTGAAATCAGCATCTGCTTTGGATGGCATCCTTAAGCCCATCTCTGACGACTCTCTGTCATCTTCTCCAAATGGAATTTGTAAGCCCATTCCCGACATCATCAACCAACAGTATTACTTCATGTGAGTGCAAATTTATGGGCACTCTAGTGTTCAATCATCTTTCACCTTCAGGTCACGAAAGGCCGACAAGCCAATCTAAATCCTCAGGTTTAAGAAGATTGAACAGGGGCAGTTGTTGTACCCAGAAAATTTCCCTCCCATTTTTACTCAAAACATGCTCCTAGAGATCCTCAATTGCTCAAGGTTGACCAAGAATTGACCAGACAAATTCTCTTCCTAAGTAATGAACCTCTAACTAGGGTTTCACTTCTCATTAAGATGTGTGAGCTCCAAAGGTCTCAAATGTTTTCCATTGTCCTAATATGCCTTCAAGATTGTCCATGACAAATTTCATGCCTTGCACTACAAGTTTGCTCATTCAATTGCCCAAATACTTGAAAATCAATTATACTAGGTCAAAAGTCAATTGTGGCCCATGTACAATCAAACTTTAAGATTTTTGGTCAACATCAACATTTTGAAGTGATATCCATTATTTGATAGGGATGATCATGATTCCTTAAGAAATGTCCCTAATTCATCAAAAGTCAAAAATTGCTAAATTAGGGTTTCTATAGAAAAAGTCAACTGAACTTTAACCAGACATAACTTTCACATAATTCATCCATTTTTCCCCAACCAAAGCTCGTATTAAAGAAAATCTCGTTCCCTACAACTTCTCTTCAGCCCTCAATTCTAAGAAATGCACCATTTGAAAGATACAAGCTCAGACATTACAGGTCATTTTCAGAAAGTCAACAAAAGCCACTTTTTGCCAAGACCTTTTACACCAAGATAAAATACTCAAATGCAAAATTGATCAAAATAGATATTGAAGTAGACATCTTGGTATTTCCAAAAAGTCAAATATAATCATCATGAGATCCAAATTGAGCAAGTTATGGCTTTCCCAAGTTGGAAAAATTTGGGAAATTTCAAGAATTAAGCATTGAGCAAACTTGAAATTTTAGGTCAATGGCTTAATTTCTTGAACTTCAAGCATCTTATTAAGCTTATAGAGGACCTATAAAATCACTCTTATCATGCCTTACATTTTCTACCTATTTTGTACATATTTATTTTAATTTATTTCAAATAAATATAAAATAAAGTGTATAAAATAATTAGAAGTAGGCTTTGGCATGTGGGTTGATGCTTTGGACAGCCATAAGGCCCATGAATTCGTGCATTAGTGACTAGATACATCCAAGTTTGAAAAGAGACAAGATTCCACATCTTTGGCCAAAAATTCAAATTTTTATTCATGGCTTTAAAACACGTGATTAAGGTTGTTTAAACCATTCCTCTCTTGTCCCCTCCTTCTACTCTATATATACATCACACATTGCAAGCCTAAAAGGACACGCATACCACTGTACAAGAAAGCTACAAAATTTCACAAAATTGTCCAAAGTTGTAAAAACTCAAAACCCAATTTCTAGTCATCCTCGATCAAAACCAGGCATCACAACGTGTTCCTGAGACTCCCAAGACTCATCCCTGTTCATCTCAAGACCTGAAATGCCATAGAATGGCCTATCCAAATCCAACAGTGGTAAGGAATTTTCATGTTTCTGAATCTTTAATTGTAGGAACATTTAATCCTTTTTTATGATACAGGTATACTCATAATGGAGTTTAGGACATGACTGAACGATAGCATGTTATCTTTGACGAAAGAAATACGCATTACAATGTTTGGTTGTTGCTAGGGTTTTGCGTTCGAATCCAATAATACACGAAGCTTTAGAAAATTTAGAGACCATATTCGTAACCAGGAGACTTTTTTAAGTTGATCTGTTTTGTTTTGCTTTTATTTCATCGCATTTTACTGGGGATCCCACCGGAGAAGATTGTGGAAACCACCGGCTCCGATGGTTGGACTCACCGGACTCAAGTCAAAGGCTGGCGCGGCCTAACATGATATTTTGATTGGCTTATTCAAAATATATTGACCCTACTAAACGCGTGCGTGTTTGCTGACTCAGATTTTGCTTGCATTCATATTATATTATTTTGCTTTATTTAATCTCACGAATGATTTAACTGGCCCAGTGGTAGAGCACATGTGTTGGAGAGTCTAAGAGCCTGGGTTCGATCCCAGGTTTTGCATTTGTGTTCTTTTTCTAACAATTTCTTGCAGAATCCAGCATGTTGCATTCCAGCGCGCCTATTGTGTGCATTCAATCTTCAGCCATCAGATGCCAATGCAAGCAGACCCAACTTCTCAAGCACGCGTCCCCATCATGGACCTACCAGAGTTATTCACACCAGATCAGGCGCAACTATTATGTTTAAATTATTTTCTCAAATGAAAATACAAAAATATTAGAATTAGGCTTTAAATTCATTTAGAAATTATCTTTTAAATTAAATTTAGATTTAAGTTAGTTTAATTATTTTCTTAAAATAAACAAAAACAAAAAATATTTTCTTATTAGGTTTTTAGACGAACTTTCAACCTTCGTGCGCATTTATTTTATTCTCGCATTTTTATAACAATGTAGCTGCTTATAAGATGTAATAGTAATTAGGCTTTATTTTCTGCTTTTAATTTATGCACTCCCCAAGTTTTGTATATTGTAAATACCCCTTCCTCGAAGCCAAGTAATAGCGTAAGATTTATTTTCGCACTTTACATTCTTCTATATATATATTAACTGCTAGTAACTAGGATTGCATGGCAAGACTGAAACGAAAAATGTTAGCAAACCTAAATGCGCAAGATAAATAATTGAATTAAACACAATTACACATGCGTACCTCTAAGGTACCCCAATTCGGTTTCCTTTGGAAAACGATCACAATTATCGAAACGTGAGAAGTTTTAGTGGTTGTCCTCTAGTTTGAAAGATCATAAGTCCCTCGATGACCCTCTCGACGTTGCCTCGGTTAAAAGTGATCTTAGAACTTTAGGACAGTTACTAAAATTTCTTGCCAAGTTGCCTTCGTGACCGTAACGTCCCTTCGAATATCCCTTATACATCCAACGACTAGGGATTTCTACTCACTAATAGTAGGATATCACTGTCTAAAGGATAGGAGGAAAAGAACTACCTATTCGAGTACAAGTAGATAGTTGTTAGATGTTATACTCAAATAAAACAAACTTTTTACACTTGCACAATTCAAAAACACTTTCAAAAACATTTGCTTTGTCAACACTCTTGAGGACTGATACAAGAGTTAACGCAAAGCGAATCTCCGCACTAAGGCATTTTCAAACTACTTTTCAAAACACAAAGCATAAGAAATTTTCAAAACATGAGCTAGCATCTAAGATCCCGTAGAAAACTACTGATGGAAAGGGTGCTAACACCTTCCCTTTCCATAATCTATCCCCCTTACTCAGAAAAATTCTCGAAAAGGTCTTTTTATGTTCTTTTCACCCTTTCCTTAATTTGGATAAAAGAAAAGTCGGTGGCGACTCTTGCTTACCGCAGCATTTACGAATACAAATTCAAAACCAGTATTAACAGTCAATTTTGCCACCGTATCACACCAGCCCTCATAATCTTCTTGGCCATAGTGTGCCCGCTATAGGGAGTTATGAAGATACCTTTATGCATGTCTTCCATGAACTCTTTTTCTTCTTTCTTGTCCATACAATGGAGCAGAGTAGAATCATGGTTGCGCTTGTAGAGGATCCCATTGCTTAGGAATAATTTGGTTGAGAACCTTCGCAGGAATTTTTTGTCGTTGATTGAAGCTCCTTCAGGATACTCTTGTGCTTCAAGGTACCTCCTCACTTCATGATACCATGGCCTCTCCTCATCAGTGTCAATCTCATAACAGTATGCAGGTTCGCCAAATCTTTCGATAGTAATTCTGGGAGCTTCTTTGTCCCAATTGACCTTGAACGTAGACGACATGGTTGCTAGGGCATATGCCAACTGTTTTTCTTCCCTTGGGAAATGTTCAAATGTGACCTCTTCAAAGTATGGGATCAAGCTCAGCACATGCTCTTTGTAAGGAATCAAATTTGGATGTTTGGTATCCCGCTCTCCTATAACTTGACTGATTACTAAGGCTAAATCTCCGTATACGCTTAAGAATTTGATTCTTAAGTCAATGGCAGCCTTTAGACCCAAGATACACGCTTCATACTCGAGCATGTTGTTTGTACAATCGAGCAGAGTCTGGAAGTGAAAGGTGTATGTAAACCTTCGGGAGAAATGATCACGACACCAATTCCATTACCCAATGCATTGGAATCTCCATCAAAAACCATAGTCTATCGGGATCCTTATTCGGGTCCTTCATACGACCTAGGCTTTTCACAATCGGTTATCAGCATGATATTCTCGTCCTGGAATTCAAAGTTTATGGATTGGTAGTCCTCAACAGCTTGATGGGCCAAATGATCCGCCAATACACTTCCCTTTATTACTTTTTGTGTAGTTACTGAATATCATATTCAGTTAATATCATTTTCCATCTAGCTATTCGTCCGAAGAGAGTTGGCTTCTCGAAGATATACTTGATAGGATCCATCTTAGAAATCAATAAAGTGGTGTGAGTCAACATATATTGTCTTAGCCGGCGAGCCGCCCATGCCAAAACATAGCAAGTTTTCTCGAGCAATGAATATCTGGTTTCACATTCAATAAACTTTTTGCTAAGGTAGTTGTAATACGGTGGGAGAACTGACTTGGTTGTTTGCATTTTATCGCAATTGTTGCGGATAGGAAGATTTGCCACCGAATTTTCTAATATCCAATAAGGAAAGGGTGAAAATAACAGGAAAGACCTTTGAGAATTTTTCTTGAGTTCGGGGGGTGGGTTATGAAAAGGGAAGGTGTTAGCACCCTTTTCATCCGTAGTTATCCACAGGCTCTTAGTTGCTTGCTAGATCAGTTTCCTTGTTTGAAAATATGCTTCGTGATATGGGTTTTAAAATATTTTGAAAAAACGTCTTTGTAATGATTCTCGTCTCTATAAGAATGCGTACAAAGTGTTGGTTTTGAAAATAGTTCAAAGAGATGTTTGTTGTGGAAGATGTTTTTGAAAGTGATTTTGAAAAGTGTCTTTGTAATGATTCTCGTCTCTATAAGAACGCGTACAAAGTGTTTTAACTTTTGAAAATATTTCAATTCAAAGTGTTGGTGTGAAAATGGTTTTTTAGTTGTGAGCAAGCAAGCAACTACGGGCGTCCTACATACTCGAAATATCTTTGTTCTTTTCCTCCTCCTTTAGATGTTGCTATCTTACCATTGATTGATAAGAAGCCCCATCGTTGGATGTGAAGGGACAGACGTGGGTCAATTGTATAGTCATAGAAGGCAACCTATGGGACGTTTTAGCAATTTTCATTACGGACTAGATCGTTTACCGAAGGCAGCATCGAGGGACTATGATCTTTTATCGATGGTCTTTGCTAAAACGTCCATATTCGAGGGACATGAATATTTTCTGAGGCAACAAGTGAGATTACCCTAGAGGTGCATGTGTGTGAATAGTGTGTTTGATTGCTTGCATTCTTGTCTTGAATTTAGGTTATATACTTGTTGATTTTAGCTTGTCATACACAACCTAGTTACTAACATTTATAAAGCAATATAAATGCGGAAAATAAATGTCCTACGCTATTACAACCATATTGAATAGCAAGAAAATATAAACAAAACAAACTAAAATATGGGAAAACAAGTTCTTCGATCCAGGCAGTAAGCGCCCTTCGATTCAACCCTTTCTTGCTTCTTTTGGTTGGGCCTGGAAGTCAGTGTGAGCATGCACCCTTCGATTCACCCTTCTTGCCCTTTGTTTGGACCTGTAAAGCAGCATGAGTATGTACCCTTTGATCACACCCTTTTTCTGCTTCCTTTCGTTTGGGGGCCTGCAAACAGTGTGTATCGAATCTTGCATCCTTCTACTCACACACCTTTGTTTTAGTTTCCTTTCATTTGAGGTTAGATAGCAGCATTGGGCGAAGCCTAAAGCTTCGATTCACACAACCTTCTTCCTGTTTTCTTTTGTTTGGGATTAAATAGCAGCATGGGTTGAAGCCATGCTAATATTGTTTCATGGTCAGGTTAGTTCTTAAAATATGTTTGACAAACAAAGAAAACAAACCAAAAGATTATAAACGAAAACAAACAGAAGGGTAATAATGATGATTGAAACAAAAGGAAATGGTTATTTACATGTTATGCTTGAAAATAAAGGTTTAAGGTTAAGAGGACTTATCTTGCTTGAAGCTGGAATGTGGGTTTTGGACTTGAGTTGCTGCCCTGGATGCTCCTGGATTCGAAGGGAGAGAAACAAGTGTTGTGTTTCTTTGACTGAATTCAAAAAAAAAGAACAGAGTGTGGTCTTTTAATTCTGGGTTTGAGAGTGTGTTAAGTGTTTGATTTTTTTTTCCACACAACCAAAGTTTTTCCAGCTACCAAAATCCCCCCTTAGATGTGTGATGGAACCTCTTATTTATAGATGAGTTTGGCTGAGGTTTGGGAGGGAAAACAAAATAAATTTGAACAAATTAGGTATGTTGTTCTTGTAGTCTTCGAGATACAGTTTTTATATGCCAATTTGGTGCAAATATGGGAGCAGCGTAGCAGGACTGCTTTGTAGCAGTTTTGGAGTGTTGTGAATTGTGCAGTAGGCTTGGGCTTGGAAGCACATAGGACTTTGGCCAGCAAACATCTTGAATACTTCACCCTTTCGTTTTGACAACATAGGTTCAACCTTCGACCAGACTCCTCTTCAAATAACAATATTTGTTTCCACCCAAAGTGTGTCCTTCGAATGGATCATATGTGTATTTTTTGAAGGGGCCAAATGAGTGTCCTTCGATTGGACCATGTGTGTGTTCTTTTGAAGGGTCCAAATGTGTATCCTTCGATTGGACCCTATGTGTAACTTTTGAAGGGACCACATGCATCACTTGTGTGCATCACTTACAATTCTTCGAATGGGCCACCAAGGTATATCCTTCGAATGGGACACCCATGTATACCCTTCAAATCCACCAATACATGTCCTTTGAAGGGGGCAAATGTATGTCCTTCGAATGGACCATATGTTTGTCCTTCAAATGCGCCAGTTGTGTGTCATAGTGTAGAAACTATATGGAATTGAAACAAACTGTTTCCAAGGGAGATTTTGCCCAGTCAAAGCTAGCGTGAAAATAGCCAATGCTTTGTAGGCGCTAGCATGAGGGAAGTTTTTTCCTTGTGAATTGAAGCAAGCAGGAAAGAGGCCCTTGCTTTCTGAATTGAAACAAACACTATAAGAGGCCATTTCTTTGTGAACCAAAAGCAAACATGTAAGAGGCCAACGCTCAATCGAAGCTTGCATGCAGGAGGCCACTGCTTTTTGTGAATCAAAACAGACATGTAGGAGGCTACTGCTTGTGAATCGAAGGATGCATGTAGGAGGCTACTGCTTGTGAATCGAAGCAGGCATGCAAGAGGCTAATGCTTGTGAATTGAAGGATGCATGTAGGAGGTCATATTCCCAAATGAGGCTTGTGGACCGCTTGCTCGAAGGGTTCAGAGTTGGATTTGAAGTATGTTGCTTCGAAGGAAACCAATACTCCAATCGAAGCTTTGTGTGAAGGAGGCCAAATGTTCAATCGAAACCTTTGAACTTGGCTTTCCTAGAAGGAGGCCCAAATGTGGAGAGAGGTTTTGTTCAACTATTAAGTCTGAAGTTTATGTTTGAACAAAGTTTTACAAAGATGTTGAATATGATGTTCTATTCTAAGTCTGTTTGTTTTTGTTGTTGTGACTTGTGGTCTGAGTTATGCATACAGTTGTAACCCATGTTCTGAGTTACCTGGGATGGTGGTTGGTCACCTCTTAAAGGTTCTCTTGTGCCCCCTGTGATGAATATTTCTAGATTGAGGGGGAGTTTCAGCAATCTTCTTCCTCGTGTACATCAAATGACTTCAAGACTTTCTCTTCTTGAGTATAAGCTTGTGGTGGTGTAATAGAAATGTTTAGAGCTATTGTGAAGAAGATATCGAACATGATGTCATGACATCAATCAAACTGAAGATAAGTTGCTATGCTTAAGTATCTCTTGAATACTAACTCTGATTTTAATTCTTATTTATTGTTGTAATTTGAGTTGTAATGTGTTTTTACTTGTTTTAGCCAAAATTTTCCAAATAGGGAGATTGTTAGTTCTCTATTTTAGAATTGGCATTAATTTTAGTAAAACAAATATGGCAGCAATGTCATAAATATGATGAGTTGCTGAGAAAAACATGTTGAACAAGAAGTCCTATTTTATGAAGAAACATGTTGAGTTGAAATGTTTCATCAACAGAAGCAACATGTCGGACAAGATATCCTATGCAGAGTCATTTGACATCGTGACTGGTTTGGGTTAGGCTGTTGGATCAATTTAAGATTTAACATATGCAAAATATTTTGGGAATATTATGATATCCTATGTGGCGCTGATTTTAAGGTCTGGAAGATTCAAATTAAAATCAAGAAGAATATTGACTTTCTAATTATGGAGATAAATTAGGAAAGTCGTGATTGAAGACCTATCTATATGCAGAAGTTTCTACATATTTGTAACAGCTGATATGTTGCGATTTGAAGCCCAAAATCCACTTGGCTAAATGGTTATAAGTAGAAGGTTTGTTAACCTAAAAGAAAAAAAATTGTGAATGAAAATATGTAATCTATTAAGGCTTCGTTTGTATGCCACTCTCTAGGAGAGTTGGTCTGTATTTTTGTGAGCCTCTCGACTATCATGTTGATAGAATAGTAGGATTGTTCCTTGATTTGTAAGGTTTTTTCATTCATTCATAAGCTTGTAAGTATTGAATGTTTGTGTGTGTCAATCTCTCTTAAGCTTTTAAGCATAAAGTCGATTATTGTTCTTGGATGAAGCTTTGAAGCAAATCCAAGTGTGTTTGTTAGTCAAGAGTCTTGGTTGAACTTTATGATTGTTAGATATCACTGAGGTAATTTAAGAAGTGAGATGGTGATTTCTCATATTTAGGGAAGACCTAAGTAAAAGTGTTATGGGTAGGAATTATGCAAGAAGTTGTAAACGGGGGAGTTTAGCTTTGAACTAATAATGTTGATAATGGAATTTCTTCCTGACTTGGTAGCGTCCAGAGTAGGTGTTGTTATACACTGAACTGGTCATCATATCTATGTGTTATTATCATTCTGCATTGTTCAGTTTTGTTTCTTGTTTATATGAAATGTCAAATAAGATGTTGGAACATCTATCACAACTTTATTCTGATATGTTTATATCAGTATGCTTTATCCAATCCAAGTGTTGTTACGCAGAGATCTTTGTCTAAACATGTGTTAGGACATTGTTACCTCTATACCAGAATTTCAATTCGAACTGTCGCTTGTGACTTTGTTACCTCACCACATTTGCTTTATCAACTCCTTCATAATCTTTCTTCAAGATCTCCCATGCTTACTTTGCCGAGTCGCAATCGCCAACTTTTTCAAAGTTATCATTATCGACACAAGAATGATTTAAGAATAGTGTCTTGTTATCTTTCTTCTTCTCTTTCTTGAATGTATCCTTCTGAGCGTTTGCAACTTCTGCCCCAAGTGGTGTAACTCCTTTGTTGATCACCTCAAGAACGTCTTGATACCCAAACAAAATTTTCATTTTTTTCATAATTTATCATAGTTCTTCGAATCAAGGGTTGGAAGATTAGTGGGGATTCGATCGTTGGAGACAATAGTCATTTTTACAGCGGATTAATGGATCAAAACCAAAGCTCTTGATGCCAAATGTTGGAACATACACAAACTAACTTGGTGAATCAATGGAAGAAAAATGATTATTGCAGAAGATGAAATGAGAAAATAAGAGAGAGAGAGAGAGAGAGAGAGAGAGAGAGAGAGAGAGAGAGAGAGAGAGAGAGAGAGAGAGAGAGAGAGAGAGAGAGAGAGAGGATAATATTATCACAAATGGCATTAACCAAAACACATTACCCTTGAGAGTCTTTATATAAGACAATACAAACATGTTGAGAAACAAAACAACTCAAAAATAAGTCAAAAAGTCCAAAACACAAACTCGTAATCGATTACGCTAAACACCGTAATCGATTACAACTTCGATAACTGGAAAACCAAAACAAAAATAGGTCCTCATAATCGATTACACTGTTTTGTATAATCAATTACGCCTTCGAAAATTCTAGATTATGCATTTCATAAATGCTTATTTTTTAACTTATACAATGCATTTGAATTATTATGTATATCAAATAAATATAGGTGGAAAGAGGGTAGGTATTTATGTACCTTTTAAAATATTTTTTTATATAAAATCATTGTATTCCTCTTTTAAAACAATTGTTTGAAGAACTTTGTATCAACTTCAAAAATTTGTCTTGTATTAGCTCTAAGGGTGTGTTTATTTTAGATGAAATAGGAAAAAGAGAAGTTGGTGAGAGAGAAGTTGAAGAAAGATGTCTCATTTCTCTTGTTTGGTTTGATAAGAAATAGAGAAGAGAAAATAAAATTATGTGAATCTCATTATTACTTTTTCTAATCTTTTTCTAATCTCTCCAAAAATGAGGAGAAAGAGAAACATTTTTTTTTGCTTTACTCCATATTTACCCTTGCATTATCTTAATAAAGTTAAAAATATTATATTTTATAAATTTTTATAGTAAGGATAATTGTCTTTTCAAAATTTTATACACTTCTTTCTCTTCAATTTCTCTCATATTCTTCTTATAACAAATAACCTTATAAATCTTCTTTAATTCTTACCTATTTCTCTCTTCTCACACTCTCTTTCACTTATTTCTCTCATGCTTTTATCTAGGATGATCCTGTGGAGTAAGTAAATACAAGATGCCTAGGGTCCCAAACTTAAATCTTCTTCAATGTGGACCAATCTAATCGAATATTAGGTCTTTTAAGTGAATAGCAGTTTGTGGTCCTCCAACTATATAGTATTGTTGATATTATTACATAAATAAACTCTAGTATTGTTGATATTATTACATAAATATAGCTTGGGGTCGAGATACATCACAGCTCTTTTCTTTTAATCCATTTAGAGTAAGTTTTACATTTATGTGCAAAAGTAGGGGATGGTTGAAAGTGATACACCACCAACTAATGAAACATCTTACATTAATTACAAAATAAATAAATTTTAAATTTTGGTTTAGATGTGAACCCCACTATAATTCACTAAACATCAAGTTGGGAAGGAAGAAATACGTCTTAGAAGATAAATGAGACAAGAATATGATATTAAACAGATTTGAATATTAATAAACGAATATATCATTTAAAAATAAAAGTCAAGCAAAATATATGTGTAGGATATGCATGTGTAAGTAGTCACTTGTCCTTTGTGAGACAAATGTACATGCTATGGGAATATGACAGTAATACGATACAAAATATCTTTTTCCGTCGTCATCTTAGTTATAAAATGGCAGAGCCTTCAAAATATATCTTCCCCACCAAACAAAATCCCATATGCAATATCAAAGCTACCGCCTCAAGCTCTCCACAACGTAGTCCGCATACAAGGTCCTGCACAACCATAACAGAAAGGTTATCAACTCTGCATTATCCTTGAGAAAATCAATCATAATTTTGTAACCAAACAATTTCCAGATTTATCAATCTAAAAACAGAAACCAAATGGTTTATTATGCAGGAGTCAGGTCAATGTAACTTACATGGAATGCTCGATAGCTTCATAGGCAGATGAGGCAGGAAGAAAGTCATTTACTGCAACTTCCTTGTTCTCATTCTTCTTGTCTAATTGCTTTCATTAAGGAAAAATGTAAAAAAAAAAATGTTTCATATATGTGCTACACACTAGAGGATATGTATAATTTAACCATACAACATAATTTGAAAATTTCCAAAGGATACAATCTTCAAAAAAACGACGGATTTCAGCTAAACGATGTGGAGGGAGCTCCTTGATATCTTCAAAATGCCTATACTCGGGATCATCAGCACAGACAGCAATTATCTTGTCATCTTTCTCACCCTGAATTTCATAATAATTTGTGGTTGATTAATAATAATAATAATAATAATAATAATAATAATAATAATAATAATAATAATAATAATAATAATAATAATAATAATAATCAAAACTCAAAAGAGAAGTTATTGCTGTCTGGGAAAGGAATGTCTCAGATACCTGATCAATCATAGGCATGAGTCCAATAGCTTTGGCCCGAAGGAAGCAACCTGGAAGAACTGGCTCCTGTGGTAGCACAAATAAGAAGAATTAGCATCTAAGTAAGACCAGTCTAATAGACTAATATTAGACTTGATCCTCTTCTCAAATTAATACCATGCATTATTGAGAAATTGTGTTAGAGTAGTCATATTTTGAAATTTAATCACATTAGCAAATTTTGATCACCTTGAGCCGGCTAAAATTTTAGAAATTTACTCAAAGCATAACTCAATAGTAAAAAAGATAAGGTTCAATATGTTAAGGATTATTAAATTTACTTTAAATGAAAGTATGAAACCATCGCACAAGGCAAGTTAATTTCTAAGGATGGTTGACAATAGCAGCCGATGCAATTACCTGCATAATGACCAAGACATCAATGGGATCACCATCCTCACAAATAGTGCGGGGGACAAACCCATAATTGTGAGGATACACAACTGATGAGTAAAGCACACGATCAACCTGTACATAGAAGCATGCTCAGCAACAACAAGTGGGAACGAGTACAACAAATGGAACAAAGAGCTTAGCAACCATATTACCTTAATAAGTCCAGTTTTTTTGTCAAGTTCATATTTCACCTTGTTACCTTTCCCAATTTCAACCACCTAAAAATTCATCAACATTTCAAAAATGAAGCATTCAAGTCAGGAAGATCTTATTTCATATCTTACAACAAAAACAACAACAACAACTACTAACAAAAACAAGCTCATAACATAAGCATACCAAACTAAGAATGTGCAAGTTCAAAAAGGGGAACCATCAAATTGTGATTGAAAACAATTACATTGTAATTTTCATAAAGCTTGGAGAAGAAGTTTTGAAACAAACAAACAATGATAAACATGACTGCAACAGGCTGAGCCCTCAAGCACAATCATACTACAAATCGGGTTATAATTGTGTTAGTCATCAACATGTGGCTCATAACAATGTAAAAAACAGAGCCATATAATATCTAATGTGTGGGATGTTGATCAGTAGAACGAATCTTCATAAAAACTAATATGTTGATCTGATAACATTGAGGAGACATGGAGAGTTAGTTGTCAACTAAGTAACTATATTATTCTTCGGTACATAAAAAAATCAGTGTTGTTCAAAATAAATAAACAAGTAACGGTAGGTTGGTGGTGTCCAGCATGCTTACACAGTTGAAGATCTTGGGAGCTTCAGGGCCTACATTGTTGAAAAAACACTTGTTATTATAATAGGTAGCAGCACATTGTGATCAACCCACCAACATGTTACCAAATGAAATAGTTTACCTATTTCAAGATCATGCCAAGGGTGTGCAGCAACAGATCTCCTTGTCAAGGATGAAAGAATCCTCTCATTAAGAGGTGGAGGTGAGGCATAAGTTGAGGTATGAACCTTGTTTGGGGTCTCAATTGGTGGAGCCATATCTTCAGCCTGAAAAAACTATACACCGATTATAATCAGACCCATCACTACATTTTTTTGACACAATTTCACAAATATTTCCGGAGACTAAGTCAATCGCATTCATACCATTTTGACTAAATTTTTTTAAATAATCCAACAAATCAAATAAAACTGTGTCATTTTCCCCCAAATATCACAAAAACACCATTGCAATTACGACTTACAAAACCAAGATTCATCGCGATTTCAGTCACTGAAGTAAGTAGAAGAGGAATAGTCTTCAGAAAGCAAAGAAAACACGTTTCTGAATATTTTAACAAAAAAAAAAAAACACCAAGTAATTCTAAAAAATGAGCAGTGGAATGGAATCAATGAACCAACCAGTTCGAAACATTCCGATTCAGAATCCATTTGGTGAACAAAACGCCTGAACATAAACAGGTACTATTAAAGAAAATATATAACATCAAAAACTCATAGATCTGAACGATTCGAATGCATAAAAAAATCCTAACGTTCACAGAAAAAAAAAAGTACTATGTAACGCGTTTTTACCTTTGAAAAACGGTGCTTCAACAAAACGATCAAATACGCAACTAGTATTATTTAAAAAAATAAAAAAAATAAAAAAATAAAAAACTAAAAGAGCATGTTGCGTTGCGTGTGGTTTTGGAGTATCGGAGAAAAGAGAATGAAAACGAAAACCCTAGTGAAACGGTGACGTAAAGGGGAAAACGGGAACTCACCGACACTTAGAGAAGAAGAAGCACGGATCTCGAGGAGAATGAAATGGTTGCTTGTTGAGTATGCAATGCGGAATGGAAAGGAAGAAGGAAAGAGGATGCTTAAGTAGAGAAAGGAAATGGGAAGATGTGAGGTGTACGCGACGCGTTCTCTTCCCGCTCTCTTTGCTGTTTAAGGAAAATATACACAGAAATTAATTAAATTGAAATGGCATATATTCAGGGAATCAAGGAATTTTCTTACCTTCCAATTCATATATTAGAAATATTTTATTTTTTAATATTTTTAATTTATAAATATCAACAATTTATAAACATTATTAACAATAAATATAAATATATTTTATTGTTAAAGATTAAATTATATATTAACATGTTACGACTATTATAATATTTTATTATATAATAAATTTAAAATTTTAAAAATAATCTTATAAATAACTTATGACAAAAAGTTAATAGAACTTTATATCTAAAAATATATGCAGTAATTAATAAAATTAATTTAAATAAAATAATTTAATATATTTATAATTGTATTTAAAAATAATTAAAATGCATCAATAGTGAAAAATATTTTACACTAATAATTAATTATTATAGTTAAATTTTTATAAATATTTTTTAGTTAATTATCTCTAAAGTAACAACTATATATAGTTGTATAAAAAAATTTAACAATGTACTATCAAAGTTAAACATTTCTCTTAAATTTATTTAAAATAATTTAATATGATAATACATGTGGAATGGAAGAGCATCTACTAAGTATTGAGTGAGAAGATAGAGATCAAAACTTTAGTGCCTAATTTATGTATGAACTTTAGTGCCTAATGCATGTATGGATAATTCGATGCTTATACGTGGCGAAGCCTTGGATAATCAATGTGTCATAGATTATATATTCTAAAAATGAATGTAGTACTATTACCGATTTACCGGAATGGATTAGGAGTAATTAAGTGGGTAGTAGTAATTGAAACTCAGCATGAATCAGCATATCTTATCCGCATATTCCTGTGAATAAAAAGTGTGTGTTGCATTGCAGCTGTGGGTGGACCCACTCAGAGTTGACGGAGACGGCATTCCTGATGGTCGTGAGGTGCAATATGAACCCCCAACCAACGGTCTGCGTAGTACTAGTTGTATCGGATGGATTTGTTGATCATACCATTCATTTTGTGCCAAATTACAAAACGGATATTCGCCGACACCCATTTTTCAGTTTCCTTTAATGGGTAATGGACCAAGGTTATCATAACTTAATAAGATAGTAGACGGATCATTTTAATATTTATTTTTAATTATTTCTTATATTATATAATTTAAATTATAAAAATAATTATACAATTTATTATAAATATAATAAATATTCAAAAATTAATAGTGAAAATATGTAATATAAATTTTGATTTAAAATATTATTTAATTTAAAATAGATTAAATTTTGGTTGAATTATATTAACTTATCTTTAATATATATAAAAGAAATTTATAAATTAAAATTAAATACATATTATGAGAATTCAAACAGATTTCGTACAATAACACAGATTTCTTATTCGTTAATTATAGAACTACTATTTCTTACTCTTCAATTTGTAAGACTGTCGCGGTAGTTCTTATTATAATTGCAAATCAATTTTCAAATATATTTTTATAAGTAATTATATGAATAAAATTCAATTTAAAAAAAAATATTACCTAAACCCCAAAAAAAAACATATTTAAAGATTTAATATCATGAGTCATTCAATAAAAAAAATTGTATTTAATCTAGTTTATATCTTGAACACTTCAATCAATTTTCATATATATAAAGTATTTCACATGACAAAAAAAATGTATAATTCAAGTTCATTTTCACTCACACATTACTCTTTTTTCTCTCCATTTTAAAATGAATGTCGCTTGAGGTTTTTGGACACAGATTAAATAATATAATAATATTGTTATAAAATATTGCACGTTTATTAAATTAACGCTATAAATATATTGGAAGTAGTGTAATGTGTAATAATTAAATGACACAATTGGAAAAAGAGCAACAATTTATACATTGAAAAGTGAGAATAACATTTATTTTGAAATAAATTTTTATTTGCTAAAACGACACTCGTTTTGAAACAGATGGAGTTTTTTTTTTATTGACTTTGACGTTGAAGTGATAACCCTGCAGGTAAGTCTTTTCCACCACAACAAAAATGTAAATTTGTCGCAACAAGACATTACCTCACTATTTCATCAATCATTTCCTTTTCTAAGCAGAACAATTGTGTCATCTATGAGAATCGACTTTTGATTCCTGCAAATTTTCGCAATCAGATTCGTTTGTCAAGTCACAATTGTTGTAGCAGTCACACTAAGATGAAGATATCAATTCTTGATCCTTCTAACTCTATATTATCTATTGATAGGGATCGTCGGTGGTCCACAAACTTGGATTGAACGCTGACGAATGTGAAGTGGGGAGGGGGAGGGTATCTGCAAGACACTTTGATGCCAAAGTAAGATTCAGAGTAAATACAAGAAATGAAAGTGTGAAGAATAATGTACCCGACCCTCTAGTAAAAGAGGGTATTTATAACCCCCAGCACTGAGCCAAAATCCCCATGTTAGGCCGACTGGACAAACCCACAATGGAGACTGTCAGGATCTACGTGTGTAGTAGAGACCAGCATGTGGTCTCTTTCCTGGGTGAACTGCCCCAAAACACCTGGAAGAAGCGGTCTTTTCGAGAACAAAAGGACTATGTGATATCCAGAGTGACGTTGGTGGTGAACCCTACAAGGAGATATCATCATCGTCGGGCACGCGAAGGAGATTCCTTCATCAGACACGAAGAGGAGATGCCCTCGTCGGGCACGAGGAGTAGAAGTCCCTGAAAGACACGGGGGAAAGATGCCCCTGTGCGGTTATAGTTGCTCGTGCCACCTCAATGGGCCTTCCTAGTAGTCAAGTTGGATTAGGTCCTGCCCGCGGGAGGACCAAGCGTAGATCTAACCTAGCAGAGGCCTTGTTGGGCCTTCTACCAAGCAGCTTTGGGATAGGCCTCATACGACGACTGGGCCAAGTGCAGACCCAGTCTAGAACAGGAGCCCCATAAGTCGTTGCTCCTAAGTAAGGAGTTACGACTTTTAGGTAAGCTCGCATGCTCGAAGGGGTGCGATATAGCGAGCGTCGGACGTTCGTTTTTAGTCTTGCACATGCAAGTACAGCTTCGCCCATTAAATATGTTCCATGTTAAGTTTCCTCGTTTGTGAGTGTGGGCGCCCGAGGATGATATTCTGCTTGTTGGAAGATGCTTGTACACGAGGATACTCCCAGGTGAGGGTCGGAGAATTCTCGTGGGGAGTCTTTTTACTCTCTTCGACAGAAGGGGATACGATTAGAACATTAGATGTAAGCTTCGCATGCCACGTGGTGCAACATTTAATGTGAAATGATGATCTAGGGAGTAGGGGTCATGATGAGTTAGGCGTATGGACGGCAGAGAGACGAAACACTGACACATTTCTCGGTGTGTCATTTCGTCTCTCGTGCAGGCTTATAAATAGGATTCTAGGGTTCATATGCAAAGTTTCACACTTTGCTCTCATCCCTTTTATCTTCGCTTTCGATTTCCTCCCAGCCGCAAGCGCCGTCGTATCCACCGTTGCAAACTTCGTTCCACTTCGATCAAGTAAGTGTTCTTTTCTGTGGTTACTCCTATTCTCAGATGAATTTTATATATTTTGGAAGTTTTTCATGTGGGATTCATCGTGAAGTTCATGGAATTCATGGTGAAATTCATGTTCTGGGGATCTTTCATCGGGATATTTATGCGTTTACGATGAATTTCACGCTTAGGGAACGACATTCCATGCGAAATTCATGGAGTTCTTGGTGAAATCCACGTTTTTGGGGTTTTTTGTTCAGGAAACTCATGTGTTCCCATGAGAATCATATATTTTGTTTAAACTTTTTGTTTTAGGATGATACCTCCCTGCAACATTATGAACTCGCCCACGAGACTCATCCACTCCTCGCAGAATTCATGAGTTTGTGCGCGATAGTCATGGGCTTCCCCGGGGGTTCATGGGTTTTCCTGTGGCTTTCTTGAGGTTCCATACTGAACAAGGGTTTGTAGAATGGTTTTGTCGAGCAATGGTTTGGTCATAGACCCCCCCCCCCCTCTTTCACGTGATTCACGGTGGAAGGGTGGATTTGATTTGATCATCGAATTCATTGGTTTCCTCTGCTTTTCAGGTGAGATGGTTGAACCACTTGAGGTTTCTAAAACAGATGAGCAAGTCGAGGCCGACGAGGTAAGCGGAGTAGACGAGGGTCTCCAATTAGTCGACACCATTACCGACGAGGCATTATCCTGAGTTGGGCCAGAGCCCCAGGGAATATCCTCAGTCTTTGGCACCTCCCGGAGAGAGGCGTACACGGTTGTCGAATACAGAGGTGATTAAGAGGGTTTTCAGTGAAATTTCAAAATCTACCGCCCGACCATGACGGCCAAAATATGCTCATGTTTCCAGGAGGATCATTTTCCTATGTATGAGATCGTTTTCAAGAACTCGGGTTTCGCCTGCCCTTCAGTGATTTTAAAATTGGCATCTTTAACCACTTTTCCCTAACAAATTCCCAGTTACATCCGAATGCGATCACCTTTATACGAGCATTCAAGATCGTATACCGGTATCGTAAGATTGGAGCTATGATTCCCCTGTTCTTCCGGTGTTTTCATCTTCGGCAGCAGTCCAAACGGGGAAAGCATATATGGGTCTCTTTTAAGCAATCTAAGAGGCTGTTAAAGATGTACATGGACTCCATCTGCGACTTCAAGGATAAATGGTACCTTATTCAGCCTGTGTCTCAAGAGGTTGTCGACATGGTGTTTGATCTATCCACTATTGTTGACGAGGAAGGGGAGGTGTGCTACGAAGAGAATGGGAACCCAAAAATAGAGATGCTCTCAAAATTTCCTCTTCATTTGTGTCGAGGAAATTATGATAAAGGGCCGAATCATTACCTCACTATTGGTCGAATGAGTGACAAGGACGAGGAGGAATTTTTCGTTCTCAACAAGTTCGTCGATAGCTTCTTCCCCTCCAGGTGGGTGACGCGGGAGGAGAATGATATCCTTGGTGATGATGGTGAAACCACATACGAGACTCTTCCGATTAACACTAAGGCGTTCATCGAATTTTGCACTTATAGGGACGTTGTGGTGCTCTTGGGTATATGCTCGCATGATTTGTTGTCTTTTGTTTTTAATCTGTTCGTATATCCCATCTCGGTCGTACTAACTCAATCTTTGTTGTTTCCTACATCTAACATGGCTGACTGTCATGAATATTTTCTTAAATTAACTCATGATAGAAAGAGCAGCAAGAGGATAGTGAAGCCCACTCGCTTTGTCCACACTCCAGACCAGGCCAAAGATGGCTTCAGTGCTTTGTCTGGATCTTCTGATGTCGTCCAACTCGAACCTATGTTGGGGAAGAAAAGGGGTCGTCCCGAAGATGAAATTTGTCATTATGTTTGTAATTTTTATTTTGTACAATTGTGGAAATTTGTGCTCGACCTGATCTATGTTCGATAACATATGGAGACATGTCGAGAAGGAAGATTCGGGCTCCGCTTAAACGAGGACAAGGTCGCGGTTAGGGCCTTGACTTTGCAGCGTGAACTATCTCATCGCGAGCTGGGTGTTCTACCTGTTTGGTACTTCAACAGTGGAGCTCGATCGAGGTGTCCCCGTCGGGCTAAGGTCCCGCTCGTCCAATGAGTGAAGGCCCTCCTTTTGTCCTTGGTTGTTGGAGGTCGTGTCCGTACCTGGAATTCGCATTTTATGACTTTGGCGTGATGTCGCAGTCTGTTGTTTTAGTGCGGCCTCGCAAAGAGACGCCCGGATTGAATTTCTTCGACCAAGTCGAGTTCTTATCTCAAGGCTTCGTTGTTTAGCTCTCTGTCAAGAGGGTATTCAGTTTGTCTAGATGGTTCCCTGATTTCTACGAGGATGACCGCCTCGGTATTATACATCAGTCAGAAACGTGTCTCCCTGATTGTGGAGTGGGGTGTCATTCTGTAAGCACACAACACGCTATGCAGCTCTTTGACCCACCCTTTTTTGACCTCACCCAGTCTGCGCTTAAGTCCTCACAAGATGACTTTGTTTGCGCCTTCCGCTTGCCTGTTTGTTTGTGGGTGCTTGACAAACGTGAAATGTTATTTGGTTCCGATTTTGGCGATGAAATCTTGGAAGTTTCTATCTGTAAATTGTGTCTCATTGTCGGTGACAAGCGCTTGTGGTATGCCGAACCGGGCAAGCACGTTTCTTTTGTAGAAATGAAGTATATTGTGCGGCGTGATTTTGGCAAGGGCTTCGGCCTCTATCCACTTAGTGAAGTAATCGACAATGACAATCAGGAATTTGTTCTTGTACGATCCTTGAGTGAAAGGCCCTAGGATGTCCATCCCCCACCAAGCAAACGACCATGGGGACGATAATGTTTTGAGCTCGTGTAAGGGTGTTAAGTGTATGTCTGCATGACGATGTCATCTGTCGCACTTTTTGACGTGCTCTTTAGCATCCTGCTACATTGTGGGCCAGTATCATCCTACTCGTAGCGCATTTTATCCCAAGGATCTTTCGTCTAAGTGTTGGGAGTTGATTCCTTCGTGTATTTCCACAAGATATGGGGAAATTTAGTCTCCTTGAAGCACTTTAAGAGAGGGATGGAGAATCCCCTCTTGTAGAGCTTATGCTCGACCAAAATGTATGAACAAGCTCAGCGTTTGGTCGTATTGGCTTATTTTTGGTCGGACGGTAGTTCCCCTTTGGTGAGGTAATTGAAGATCGGGGTCATCTAATAGGTATTGTCACCAATGGTGTTTACGTTGAGCAACGCGGTGGGCTTTTCAATGCTCGAGTGAGAAAGGGATTATTGGATGACGAATTTGTTTCCCCTATTTTCCTCGTGCTCGCGAGTTTCGACAATGTAGCGGTAGAAATGTTGAGACTAAGCCATTAGATTGACTTAACTCGCAAATCAGTGAAAGTCACCACCACACTTTTATTTTATCCAAAGGAAATGGGAATAGAGCGAATAAAATCCAAAGTAAAATAGAGATTTAGGTACGGGGGTTGGTTATACAAAGGGAAGCTATTAGCGCCCTAAACATCTACGTACTCTGCATGAACCTCTTTGAAAATCTGTGTATTTTGGCTATAAAGATATATTTAGAAAATGATTATGGAGATGAGAAAAGAAATGGTTTTTACAATTTTTGCACCCACCGCGGTTGCAAACCTTTGTTCCTACGTACCACCTTTCGTGCAATAGGGGATCAGGACACTCATAGTTCTTCTCAAAAAATTTGAAAAGTTTTGTCTGTTGGTTAATTTTAAGAAAAAGGTTTTAAAGAGAAAAGCCAAAGCAGCAAAAAGCTTAAATTTGTTTTGCATTTTTTAAGTATTGAAGAAAGAAGTCGTATCTTGATTAAGATTGATTGGTGACTTTATTAAGAAAATAATTTTGAAAATGCATGGACCTAAGTCCAAGTTTTTTATGAAAGTGGTTCAAATTAGAAAACAAGAATCCTTTGGAAAAAGGAGAGGATTGTGAAATTAAAGAAGATGAGAGGAGATGAAGAGACTATCCTATGTACACAAAGTAAAATCTAAGATAAGGAAAAGTCTAACCAACAAGAAGCCAACACTGGACATAAATAAGTCAATGTAAAATTCTCATCCTTTGGATTAAAAGTCACAAGTACCAAATAGACCAAGAGCATACCAATCATCCATGTGAAAATAAATCATAAGCAAAGCAGTATCAAAGAAACCCCAAGGTTTTGTAAACCCAAAGCAAGGTCTTCAATATTGAGCCAATGTGCCATATAGATCACTTGGGGCCAACATAACAACACTTGCACACAAAAGATTTCCCAATACAAGCGGAATAACAACACAAGATCCAAAGGTCTCAAGGTCTCAAAGTATCAAGGCTTATAATCCTAAGTCCAAGAAGTCCAAATCTCCAATATGTCAAGGATAGTAACCAATAGTCCACAAAGAGCCTTAAGTATTTTAATATTCAAGTTGGTTATTAAGTGTTTTTAAAAAGAAAAAGAAAATCTCAATTGAGCAAATATAAAATGACATGAAATAAATGCTCAAGTGAGCAAAGATAAAATAACATAAAAATAAATGCTCAAGTGAGCAAAACGCAAATAGCTTGAAACATAAATGCTAAAGATAAAAGTGAATAAAAATAAAGCCATAAAATAAAGGCATAAAGTAAAGTTAATTATTAATGAGTTAGAAGTTGGAAGTTGGAAGTTATAAGTTAATGGTCACAAATATGATCAATCATGATTGAATGATAATCTTGGACCAAGAATAATGAAAACTCATTAGAGGATTGAGATAATAAAAATCTCCTAACAACAAGTCTCATAGGTATTTGACCCAAGATAAATAATCAACCATACTTGGACATACAAGCATAAAATTTGAGCCACGGATGATCATTTTCCGAATCGGGACAAATTTAGCATTATGTTAAGCAATCGTAAGTGGACTTATGTAGAAGTCACACATATTTTGAGGCTGATCAATAGCAATGTATGTACCATACATGTTAGAGACATGGTAAAAACCAAGCTCCTAAAACATGTAGCACAAGTAAAAAACAAAAATAAAGAAGAAAAAGAGGAAATCCATAATAAATTATCAACGATGATTGAAGATTGAACTTAGGCCAAGGTTAATGAAGACTTATTATAGTATTGATAAAACCAAAGTCTCATAACAATAAGATTCAAAGGTCTTAAACTATGATTTAATAATCAATTATACGTGTACAATTTTAAGCATAAAGATTGGGCCACTAAGGATTATTTAAAAGGAAAGAAGAAGGGGATAAGATGAAGATGGGGGGTGGGGGGAATGAGAAGTCACATTGGATCACATCCTCAAAATTCTTTCATCTTCAAATTTAATCACTCATAATCAATGGATTAAAGCACTAAACATATCACTAATTCAAAGCACCAAGAATAAATTGAATAATTTATTCTAAGATATATTTGAATTAATGAATGTTTATCCAAATTCATCTACATCCTAAGTCCATTGAATTTGAAGAGAAATTGGACATTCAAAATTGCAATCCAAAGCAACAATCAAAAGAATGGGGTATGAAAAAGAAAAGGAACCAAAACAGACCCAAAACAAGTCAAACAATTGCATTCTGCTGTTAGGAAATTTATTTCCATAATATGGGAAACAAGTTTCCTGCATGAAATTTTCAAATATGATGCAAAAAACAGTGAAGGAAACCAGTTTCCTAAATATGGGAAACCGGTTTCTGCTGTGAAATTTTCAGAAAACAACATTTTAAAGAGACAAATCTTGATCAAACATTTTATCAAACACCTTATGGTCTTGGATTTAATTGAGTATGAAAATTCCATCAAATTATGAGAAAATAGCACCAATGAAATAAAAAAAAGTAGCTTAAAGAATCAAACCACAAAGATCAACAAGATATCACACAGTGAAAAATGAAGATCAAGCTTAACAATTGTAGATCCAAAAATTTACCTATTCAAATCTGAATTATGCTTCAAATCAACTCCAAGTATCAATCTCATAAACTTTGTTTATAGAATTAATGAAGAAAAAGTGTTTGGGTGAAGGTTTAGCTCAAAGATTAGTAAGCTTCAATGAAAAGATTACTAACTTTTATGGAAAATGAGCTTTAAGTGATTTTGGATTGATGAAGAAAGTTGAGAGAATTTTTAGCAGGGTGAATTTGGCTATCAAAAACTTGATGAATGAACAAAATGAGGGCTCTATTTATAGAGTTTAGGCTTGGAATTATTGGTGGTTTGGAGTTTGGTTTGGAAACAAAATTAGGCTTGGTAATTGATTTTGGAGTCAAAATTAAGATCAAGTGATGCGCATGTCATCAAATGAAGGTGTATGATGGAATTTAATTATGATGAGGTGGGGGAATTATTTTTTGGTAATCAAGAATATTCTAAAAAAATGAAATTGGAGCCACATGCCACAAACTTGAAAATTTGCTCTCTCTTTTTTTTTTTTGTGCCAAATTTGTAACGCCCGTAATTTAATTAATTATTTAATTAAATTATTTTTGGAATATTTTGTGAAGATGTGTTATGATTAACTGGATTTATTTATTAAGTGGAGAAATAATATTAGAAGTATAATATTATTTTGGTGTGGGCTTGTTTTAAAGGAATAGAAGTAACAAGGGGGTGTATTAGTTTTGAGCCCAATAAGGAATAAAGAATAATAGGTTATTTTATTGTTGTTAGAAAGAATAGAAAAGAAAGAAGCAGTAGAAGAATAAGGATTGAGAAGAAGAACGTGAAGTTGCTGGAAAAAGAGGAAAAACGGAAGAACGAGGATTCAACTGGAAGATTATAGAGCGACCTTCAATCCAAGATAAGGGTGGGATTCTGACTCTATAATTGGGTTCATGATGATTGGTATGTGGAATTAGAGGTGATTGTTATCTTATTCTTGAATTGAATGCATATGATGATGTATGATGAGGAATTGATGAATTTTAGATGAATAATGATGTCTCGATGTTGTTTAATCGATGTAGAATCATAGGATAACTGTAAGTAATGATTTATCATGATTATATTAAGTTTGTAGGGCTAAAAACATGAATCCCGTAGTGATATGTAGAGAAAACCGCAGAATTTATGCAGGAAGGATCAGGATGTGTCGACCTCAAACATGATGTGTCGATACATGAGGGCTTATAGACTCAGTATGAGTCGACACCAAGAGGCTTGCGTCGATACATGAAGGTTGAAAGACTCAGGATGAGTCGATACGTAGGATACATGTGTCGATACATGTTGTGTGCAAGACTCAGGATTAGTCGATCCAAGAGAGGATGCATCGACTCATGTTGTGCAATTAGTGTAGTACGCGTTGATCCAAGGGGTTTTGCATCGACCCATATTGTCTGATTTTTGGCAGATTCAGTTTTAAAGTGCTATAACTTGAGTTTTAGAATGTCGTTTGAGATGCCGTTTGAAGCGTTGAATAGATAACGCAATGAACTTTATTCTAGAGGAGTAAAATGAAGAATAGGAAGTGTAATCCTAGTAGTTGTGATACAGTGGGAGAACTGACTTGAGGTTTTGTGTTTTATCGCAAATGTTGCGGTTAGCAAGAGTCGTCGCCGACTTTTCTTTTATCCAAAAGGAAAGGTGAAAAAGCACATGAAAGACCTTTAAGATGTTTTCTTGAGTTCGGGGGGTAGATTATGAAAAGGGAAGGTATTAGCACCCTTTTCATCCATGGTTTTCCATGGGCTCTTAGTTACTTGATTTTGTTTTGAAATTGTGCTTTGTGTGGTTTTGAAAGTATTTTGTAAAAGAGGTTATTGTTTAGGCAATCTTTGTAATGATTCTCGTTCGTAAGAATGTATACAAAGATGTTTGTCTTTTTTGAAAATGTTTTCAATGTTTGTAAGAATGTTTGAAAATTTGTGTGTGTTTGTTTTTGAAAATAGCAAGGATAGTTGTTTTGAAATGGAGCAAGTAACTAGAAGTAATCTACCTACTCAAATGTCTTTCTTGTTCATTTTCTTTTCCTTTGACATTATTGTCTTACCATTGATTTGGTAAGCAACCCTATCTTTAGATGTAAACGGGACGGGCGCGGGTCATCATATAACGATGATTAGCAATGTTGCAAAGTATCTTAGCATTTTTGAGGGACCAAGATCATTTTTTAAGGCAACTTTGGATAGCGTCATCGAGGGACTATGGTCTTATATTTGTTTGTTTTGCGAAGATACTTCGCATGCGTAATATGGCTGTTTTTTTGTATAAGGCAACCAAGTGGAGAAACCCTAAGGATGCTTGTGTGCAAGTGTGTTATTTTCATGCTTGATTTTGTCTTGGATTTAGGGTTTTCTATTTGATTTGTTTTGATCTTGCCATACAAACCCTAATTACTAGCATGGTATATAAAAGCGGTAAATTGCGTATTTTTAAAGATTACTACGCTATTACAACATTGTATGGGAGGGGGAATACAAATTGTGAATGAGGATTTGCAATAATGTAAACCTAATTTAAACTATTACAACCAAATCGAATTTGTACAAATGTTTGAATAAACAATATACAATATAATTTAAATATGCAATGTGTAACACCCTCTAAAACCCCGAACAAAATTTCGCAAATAATTAAAATCATAATTTCAGAGTACATGTATTAACGAGGATGTCACAATTCTCTTTTAATAAAAACAAGTTCCTGTCATGCATAACATAGAAGCAACTCATACATGTTTACACAGCAGAATAATTTAATTAACAAAACCAATGTTATAATATTTTCAAAATCATCAGGGATTAACACCTGGAAAATATCAACATCATATTATAACAAACATAAGGAAATAAACGAGTCTGACTAAAGCAGCTCGACAAACAAACGTTCCCGGAGTTACAACTATCAGAGCATGACCCGGACAATACTTAAACGGAAATAAACTAGAAACAACAAGCCTTCGCCAAGCACCTGAACGAAGCTCCTCAATCTGAAATATTCAACAGTAAGGGTGAGCACCTCAACTATACATTTGATTATACGTTCATAACAATCAATTCAGAAAACCATAAGCATCACCCAAACAGCTAGCATGTTTCATAGTTTACGAAAACCTTTACAATTCATATATTCATAATATATATTACTTTTCATACTTATAATTAACATCAAACATTATTAACAATTTAGCAGCAATACATGCATACAATCAATTAAATACAACATTGGAAAATCATCCATTCATGTTATATTCAATATAATGCAACACACCCATACATGTGGTACCATTTTACCGCCCCATTAAATCTCGGGTCACGGATAACTCACCGTTCCATTATATCGCGGATACGGCTACCACCTCAACGTTCCATTAAATCGCGGACACGTATATTGGCCACCATGTTAATTCCACACAATGGGAATTAACAAATGCAACATGATATGTAAAGTATGTAACACTCAGCATACTATTAACATCAATCGACATATCATGCAACATCAACAATATCAAATATAACATGATATGAATAGCATGTAATCACTCAGCATACTATTAAACATCAATCATATCAAGTTATATCATAATTCATGCTTGATAACATCATCTAAAAGCATGACAATAAAATCCACATAGTGTTGGTATCATAACATACAATCGTTATTCGATACAAGCATCAATCAACACTAGGAAAATCAATAAACAACATATTCAAAACATGTCAAACACTGCACATCAAAACAGGATCAATCCGTACATAACAGCATGCACAGAAAACATAGTTTAAAAACCAACACAGGAGGTTTAACACGGGTGCCCGTGTAAATCAACACTGCCCGTGTGGAAATGTGTCCAGAAAACGCATTATTTTGCCAATACAGGGGATCAATTTCTTAATCGATTCACAACCTTTAGGGAACCTAATCCTTTCTAACGAAATTCGACCCTAAAGTTATCGATCACTAAGAATATCAGAGAAAATGGGATTATCCTACGATTACCCAACCAATTGCATCTAAACCCATAAGCAAATATAAATTGAGTAGTAGCCCCCCTTACCTTAACAAATTGCAGCTTCGAACTCTTGAGCGATTGTTCGTCGTTCTTCAGAGCTCCAATCCCAAATATCTCCAAACACTTCATTAAACTTGGATAATCTGCAGCTCCTGCAACTTCCTCGATCAATCTTCTCCTTCTTCTCCTTTCTCTTCTTTACACGTTCTCTGAGTTCCAAAATCCCAAAATCTCAGTTTTACGTGAAAGTGAGCAAAAGTGACATATAAGTCCCAAATAACATTTTACTTCACTTGCACCCCCTCTTTTACCAATAACATCATAGCCCAATAACCTTCAATCCTTATTTTTTTTTCTACAATTATTTATAAAATAAATAATAATCCTTTTATTTTATATTAACCCAAATAAAATAATTTTATTAGTTTCAAATAAAATAACTCTTATTAAGATAATTCCAAATAAATAGAACTGGGGTGTTACAACTCTCCCCCACTTAGGATATTTTCGTCCTCGAAAATCCAATCGACACAACCACTCTCAACACCAATTCTGGACATACCAAACACTCAACGTATTATCAACCAACAACTGTTGCACTCAGGCAGACAATGTCGTCCTTTCGTCTTAACAATATTACATGATCAACTTAGCGACCATATCGACACCAAAACATACACAACTAATCATAACGATATACCCGATATTAGCTCATCGACACCCTCAACACCATCTTGATACATCGCTTATGAAGTAATAACATCCGCAAACTACTTATACTTGAATATACAACCATCATATTATCATCTTGACAACATTCTTAATACAAACTCACGCGCCAATTCATTCCTTAATATACGAATTCCAATTATCAACCAAATACTTACAACTTGATTACTCTCGTCATATCACTCTTATAGTGACATCCACATAACCGACCAAATCACCTTTAACACAATCTGAAATATTACCATTCCTTTTAGTAATCAATACTGACATCACAACAACGAAAACAAAATTCTCATAACATCTGCTTACGGGTCTTAATCCAAAAATTATATGCAACTCTCCATAAACCAACAACCACATTAATATCCTTATTAAATCAACTGACATTTATAATAAACCAACATACTCTGGCACATCACGCTTCAGATGCGCAACTCTGATTACTTATAAAGTATCAACTCTACCAAGTTTACTCCAATTGCCACTCTTGGATGAAACATTCATATACTTCCATGAATTCCCAATTGTCATAAAACATAACTACGACTTTATCATCTTTTTAGTAACATAATCCTCAAAAATCGTCTTAAAAACATAACCACATTACAACCACATACAATACATGGGTCCAATTAATTCAAACAAGATGACTCATCTTCTTCCAACCAAACTCACACTTTAATAAACAAACTTATAATTTCACTTCTTTTAAATAGCAACAAGAAACAAAAATAACAACATATTCTTCAGAATGCACTATACTAGTCGACACAACACATCTATCCATCAACTATGATTTCGTCTACTATCAACAATAGATTAAGGGTGATCAGTTCCTCAATTTTCCAATAGATAGACGAAAACCATAACGGAGCATAAACCATCGTTACCAAACTATAATAGTGTTCCTTCCGAACTCTTTCTCAAATCATTCACAACATCATAATCCAACAATTACCAATCATCATGAGATCCACCTCTGACACTTTCGCATCCTTCCATGCAGAACAACATGTCTCTCAACTCATTTCCAAACAACATTTTTCGATTGAGCTCGTCTCAACAACTGCAATAACAACCACTCATGTCCAAAAAGTTTATAATTCCTCAACCGACTTCAAAGTCTCTTCCTATGAGAATACTTCTACCACACTTGGAAACATTTTCATATAAAGGAAATATACTTTTATCTCCTTGCAGGTTCAAACAGAACATCAATCCAACAATCCAAACACAAGATACGGATCCCAAAGTTATCCGAAAATACGAACACTAACGTCATACAACAACCTACTACAACACATCTTTCGACAACATCGGAATAAAATTCCTTTATCCATACTTTACATCCTTCTTCACTCTTTCAATTTTTCAACAAGAAACACTCAACGTCCAACACAATTATTTCCTTCGATACATGTCTCCCAAGCATAAAATTATATTCTATAATGAAGGTAATTACTTGTAGATTCTATAACTTCATGAATCGCTCAAATCCAAGTTACGAGCAAAAAGTTATCATCTTTGCAATGGGACTGGTTCATAATTCTCGCATGCAGAATTTTCCAAAATTCAGCATCAGACCCAAATATTAAAATGCATTTTTCTCCTTCTCCACGAACTTTCCGAAGACAAATCTTATATGCAAACTATATGGAATTTCGTAAGCTTTCCAAAAAGTCAATAACCGCTTTGATCGGAATCACGAGTAAAAAGTTATACCACTTTTACTAACAGCTGCTCCAAAGTTACAAAAATCTGAATTTGAGATTGATGAACATAAGTTCCATCTTTCTCTCTTTCTTCCAAAATTCACCCACATCCTTTCTTTTTATCCAACTACGAAAATCATCCGATATTAATCCAACTATACTAAAGACATACAATCCGACGAGTTAATCCCTTCAACTTATCATTTTCTTTGGAATAGACTTTATTCTCAATTGTCTTAAATTCACCGTCTAAAAACCTACCCACATTTTCAACTTGACCGATACAGATTCATGAGTCCATACTCTCGCCGGTTCGCAACAACAGCGACTCAATGACCTTTGCACTCTTCCAATCAACGTCGCCTTCAACAACTTCATGATACTTGATGAAATAGTGTAAATTACAACCATCCAGAATAACTCGTACACCAAGTTTTCAACACAATTCTTCGAATATAACAACATACATTGACTTTAGTGGCCTGCTACCATAGGAGATTAGTCCAATTACTACACTAATAGTATCCAAAATATTCCTCAAGGCAATCAACTAATGGTTCAGTTCCACTTTCCGACCATTAGAGATCAAAACATAATTTAGCCATTTTCCACAAAACCACACAGTACGCGCCGTGAAGGCCAGCGCGCACTGCGATGACAGCAAAAATATGCAGTTTAATCTAATTTCCCGTACGAGTTCACTAGCATACCAAAATTCTTGAATCTATATCACATTCGCATTCAGGAAGCATCCAAACTTCAACAACATTTGCATTGTCGCCGTCAGCAATATTCTGAACCGGCATATCACAACTGAAGCGCATCCGAGAAGAAAAGCTTCTCTCCCACTTATCGCAATCTTATCCCTGCAATCAAGTGATCCAAAACAAAGAAGTACCAACAGTGTTTTCAAACACTTATTGCGTACCAAGGGTAATGACACTGACATAACAACTTGGCCGGACAGACCGACCATGCTCTGATACCACTATTGTAACACCCTCTAAAACCCCGAACAAAATTTCGCAAATAATTAAAATCATAATTTCAGAGTACATGTATTAACGAGGATGTCACAATTCTCTTTTAATAAAAACAAGTTCCTGTCATGCATAACATAGAAGCAACTCATACATGTTTACATAGCGGAATAATTTAATTAACAAAACCAATGTTATAATATTTTCAAAATCATCAGGGATTAACACCTGGAAAATATCAACATCATATTATAACAAACATAAGGAAATAAACGAGTCTGACTAAAGCAGCTCGACAAACAAACGTTCCCGGAGTTACAACTATCAGAGCATGACCCGGACAATACTTAAACGGAAATAAACTAGAAACAACAAGCCTTCGCCAAGCACCTGAACGAAGCTCCTCAATCTAAAATATTCAACAGTAAGGGTGAGCACCTCAACTATACATTTGATTATACGTTCATAACAATCAATTCAGAAAACCATAAGCATCACCCAAACAACTAGCATGTTTCATAGTTTACGAAAACCTTTACAATTCATATATTCATAATATATATTACTTTTCATACTTATAATTAACATCAAACATTATTAACAATTTAGCAGCAATACATGCATACAATCAATTAAATACAACATTGGAAAATCATCCATTCATGTTATATTCAATATAATGCAACACACCCATACATGTGGTACCATTTTACCGCCCCATTAAATCTCGGGTCACGGATAACTCACCGTTCCATTATATCGCGGACACGGCTACCACCTCAACGTTCCATTAAATCGCGGACACGTATATTGGCCACCATATTAATTCCACACAATGGGAATTAACAAATGCAACATGATATGTAAAGTATGTAACACTCAGCATACTATTAACATCAATCGACATATCATGCAACATCAACAATATCAAATATAACATGATATGAATAGCATGTAATCACTCAGCATACTATTAAACAGCAATCATATCAAGTTATATCATAATTCATGCTTGATAACATCATCTAAAAGCATGACAATAAAATCCACATAGTGTTGGTATCATAACATACAATCGTTATTCGATACAAGCATCAATCAACACTAGGAAAATCAATAAACAACATATTCAAAACATGTCAAACACTGCACATCAAAACAGGATCAATCCGTACATAACAGCATGCACAGAAAACATAGTTTAAAAACCAACACAGGAGGTTTAACACGGGTGCCCGTGTAAATCAACACTGCCCGTGTGGAAATGTGTCCAGAAAACGCATTATTTTGCCAATACAGGGGATCAATTTCTTAATCGATTCACAACCTTTAGGGAACCTAATCCTTTCTAACGAAATTCGACCCTAAAGTTATCGATCACTAAGAATATCAGAGAAAATGGGATTATCCTACGATTACCCAACCAATTGCATCTAAACCCATAAGCAAATATAAATTGAGTAGTAGCCCCCCTTACCTTAACAAATTGCAGCTTCGAACTCTTGAGCGATTGTTCGTCGTTCTTCAGAGCTCCAATCCCAAATATCTCCAAACACTTCATTAAACTTGGATAATCTGCAGCTCCTGCAACTTCCTCGATCAATCTTCTCCTTCTTCTCCTTTCTCTTCTTTACACGTTCTCTGAGTTCCAAAATCCCAAAATCTCAGTTTTACGTGAAAGTGAGCAAAAGTGACATATAAGTCCCAAATAACATTTTACTTCACTTGCACCCCCTCTTTTACCAATAACATCATAGCCCAATAACCTTCAATCCTTATTTTTTTTTCTACAATTATTTATAAAATAAATAATAATCCTTTTATTTTATATTAACCCAAATAAAATAATTTTATTAGTTTCAAATAAAATAACTCTTATTAAGATAATTCCAAATAAATAGAACTGGGGTGTTACACAATGTTATGTATATGCAAGGAAAAGAAATTGTTTTATTTTTTCATATGCAAAAGAATTTTGACCTAATGCTAGTATCTTAAGAAAAAGAAATTACTTCTTGAAAAAAAGTGACTAACCCTAATTTCTAATTTAAAAGAAAATAAAGTTCTTTAAGTATTATCTTTGTATATTTTTGTCTTAAAATAATAAATAATATTTATGAAAATATTTAGTCTTTTTATATGTCAAAATAAATATTTACAAGTGTAAGAAAAAGAATAAATAATTAATCCTAATTCTATTTTTTATTTACAAGTTTTAAAAAAGGTATATATATGATATGTAACTAAAATAAAATATTTTCTACGAGAAAAGATAAAATAAAATGGACCAAAATATAAATTTAGCATTTTTATATTTTTTATGATTTTTAATATTAAGGAAAATATATTTAACAAAATAGAAATAAAAATAAAATGAATAATAAAAATATATGGGCCAGGGGTACTACAAGCAAACAGGGGGTAGTGTGTTAGAAAAAACAAAAAGGCCCAAGAATGAGAGGCCCAACGCTGCCAGCAATAAAAAAAAATGAACAAAAGTGGGAAAAATGCAAAAAGGTAGGCACCAAGGCTCGAACCCATGACCTTGGCATTCTCAGCGCGCTGCCTTGCCATTGGGGTGGTTGTACATCCGTTAGTTCATATGAAATAAAATATACATAACACAAAACAACTTCTAGCCCTGTACTTCATCTTCTTCCTCAAGCTAGTCAGAACCTCTGTATCTTTCTCATTTCTCCATGAAAATGGAAACTTCCAACATGAAAATGATAGTACTTTTTCCCACGATTTCAACCATGTAACTCATGTAAACTAACAATCAAAGATCCAAGCGAATTTTAATGGCCCTAATTTCAACCCTAATTTTTACAGAAATTTGAACTCTAAAATTCTCTATACATAATGAACAGAAATTAAATCTATGCACATGGTTGGCTTTAGCACAATAATATCAACATTTTCCTTTCACAAATCGTGGCCAATGGATGCCTGTATGAAGAGATAAAAGTTGGAGTTCTTACCTCTTTCAGCTGAGACCGTGAATGGAGTTTGAGTGAGATTTAGGAAGGCCTGAAGGTTCCTTTAGCTTGCTTGAACCTCCCTGTGTGTGTTCCAATCCTTGCCTTGCTTTGAAAGTGCCTGAACCTCTCTATCCAATTCAACCTGCAAGCTTGAAAAAAAAATGACAGATGAAGAAGGAGGAGTTACAGTGAAAGGATGATGTTCTGGAACACTTAGATATGAGGTAGGTAAGGTGTTTGAGTGATTAAAACTCCAAACGCACGAGTAAATTTATGGATTGCTATGCTTGGTTTCAAACTGCAGGTTTTGACAGGTTTTTGGTGATAGGGAGTTTTGGAGTCTTTCTGGCCTTGAGAAATCATGTTCTAAGTTGTAATGTGTTTGTGTATAAGTATAGAGAAGGTTTCAAGTCAGCTCTACAACAGATTTTTTTGTTCTAGCCTTTTTGCACTCTTACTTGCTTTTGAAGCAAAGTGAGGGGACAAGTCTCCATATGCTTGTACAGGCCTGCTTGGAGTTGGTACAAGTTCTAGACAATGTGCTTTTGGTTTATAAGACTTGTGTGTGCATAGAAAACAGGTCCAATGCTCAAGAAATGAAAAGTTGCAAAAGTTATGCTTTTCCAAAATGGCAATGGCAACTTTGTGCCATTTATGGAATTAAAGCTTGGACAAAGACTCTTGTGCTTGGATTAAGGCTTTACCAACTGAGTAAGCATTAAATTATGAAGTGAGAAACAAGTTTGAGACCTGTAAAGCAAGGATTAGGCATCATAGGTTCAGATTTGAATTTTGTTCTTCATGAAATGGCTTGAAATTAAAGTGAGAAATTGCCAACTTCATCTCTTCGATTCTCTCTACTCAAAAATAATCTCAAGGAGTTCTTGGATATTTTGGAAATCTTGCAATGTGCTCTATAACTCATCTTTGAAATGAATTTCAATATTCCTCTTGGAACTAGGTGAAAAATTGCCATGAAGTTAGGTCAAAAACCTGCCTAAATTAGGGCAAAATTTCACTAAGTTATTTATTTTAGTTCATGGGCATGTATTCACAAAATTATATCTTGAGATACAAGCACCTTTATGGAAAAATGTGTGAAGCAAAGTTGTAGATTTCATGGAGGTCTACAACTTTCATGTTGGGAACTTTCTTTGAATCATCTTACATCATGGTGGAAATTTGGCTTAAAGTTGAGAAAAAATAAGAAATTTTTTATACTTAGAAAAATTTCTAAGTTAAGAAAATTTCAAATTTTAAAACCAAATCTTCAATCTTTGATTTCTTGATGAACAAGTTTCACATTTTGACATGTTTTAATGAATTGTGATCCTTGGCACTTGATTTTGACCAAAAAGTCAAAGTTTGACTTTTCAGTATTCAGTTGACTTTTGATCAGTTGACTGCAAATTTCATCTGTCAATCTAATGAAAATGAAATGTTTTGAACCATGTCATTAGGTCAAGATGATACAAATGAACCCTTGAAATCATGCTTCAAACCAATTGGTCATTTTTTAGGTCAAAAATCAGAAATTGCCCTTTCTCAATCAAAACCCTAATTTTGACCATTTTGCCCTTTTGATGATTTGATCAAATTTCTTGAGGAATTATGGTCCAAACTTGATCAAATGATACATATGAGTCTAAAATGTTGATTTGGATAAAAAATTATGAATTTTGACTGTAAATTGGCCATGGTTGACTTTTTTCCCCAATACAACTGATTTTTAAATCAACTGTCCAATTGATTGATCAAAAATGTGATTCAAAGCTTGAAACTTAACATGAGTATTCTTAGGGATCTATAATGATGCTTGAAAGTCATATGAAGCATTGATAGTCCAAAAATACTTGTGCAAACCCAAACCCTAATTTTAGGTTATCATTGCATGATGAGATGTCTTGAGCAGGTCAAAACCCTAATCCAGTCTTGAGTCAAAGAGATCTTATGAGAAAATCTTGATAGATGAGAGGGAAAATTTTGGGGTACAACAGCTGCCCCTGTTCAATCTTCTTAAACCTGAAGAGTTAGATTGGCGAGTTTTTCCATTCGTGACTCGAAGGTGAAAGAATGATTGGACACTAGAGTGCCCAGAAATTTGCACTTGACGACGCGTGGTTGAGGGAATGGGCTTAAAGATGCCATTTGGAGAGGTGATAGAATCTTGTTGGAGATGGGCTTGTAGATGCCATTGAAATTTGTAAGCCAAAAGAATGAGTGTCAGAATAGCGTCTGTGTCTTGGTGCGTATCCATACTGTATCAAGAAAGTTGAATTTGAACGAGTGTCAGAATGGCATCCGTGTCTGGAGCGTATCTGAAAGTTGAATTTGAATGAGTATCAGAATGGCATCCATGTCTGGAGCGCATCTGAACTATATCTGTAAGTTATATCTGAATGAGCATCAGAATGGCATCCGTGTCTGTAGCGTATCTGAACTGTATCTGTAAGTTGTATCTGAATGAGCATTAGAATGGAATCTGTGTCTGGAGTGTATCTGAAATGTATCTGTAAGTTGTATCTGAATAAGCATCAGAATGGCATCCGTGTCTGGAGCATATCTGAACTGTATCTGTAAGTTGTATCTGAATGAGTATCATAATGACATTCGTGTCTGGAGCGTATCTGAACTGTATCATGATTGCATATTGTCAATGGTAACTGTTAATCTTATCCTGAAAAGGGTAAAATGTTAGCTAAAATACAAGGTCATGTTGCATGAAATGTATGATGCAATGTATTGGCTTTATTAATGTTTATGATATATGGATGCAATGTATGCGCATGTGAGCCGATTTGTTGTATTTGCTGTCTTCTTGAGGAACATAAATCCCTGAATTCTGCTAAGGATATGTTGAATTTTTATGTCTTGAAGTTGAAGTACTGATGAACTTTTGTTGAGAGAAATAAGTCCTATCGTGAGGGCAATGCCATGTACTACTTGTAAGATCTGCTTGGGGAATCCTGAGAATTTTGACGACTTCTACTGGGGATTAATAATTTGAAGCTTTGTTCCGCTGGGGATTTGAATGACGTACTGCAGGGGATTTCTCATGGAATAGCCTAGAGACATTTCTCTACTCTTTCAACCTATCGGCAATTATCTTTCTCATTTTGTTTATTTGTAAACAGTAATCATGTTCAAATGCATATGTTCATTAATGAATCATTGGACGTTTTTGTAAACAAAACACAAGTGTAAATAAAAAGATAAATAGTTTTTGCACTCTCAAAGGGGCATCTTTGTATTGACTTTGAATAAATATTTTGTACAAAGGAGACAAACATTCTAGTAAGATAACGCTGTCGTAAACAAGAAAAATTAAATATAAAGAAAGATAGCTATGTGTAATAATCCCATGGGGTTCCCATTCTGTTATAGCCTTCGTATCTCCGAGTATCTTGTCTATTTGCCTCGTCCGAAGATGATTGAATTGACCAGAAACTCTGATTTTGTCAGCGGAAACCAAAGGTTGTCCGTCAAATGATCCAACGAGTCATAGTCATATGCTTTTATTCCCTAACTTTTGCCTGGACCGCCCTTTCGGGTTTTCAGTCCACCGGGAAACCCTTTTTTGCCCAAGTCTACCTTTCGGGTTTTCAACTTGTCGGGTATACAATTTTTTTTTCTCTTTTATCCCTAATTTTTTCCCGAACCTTTTGGTTCGCCGGGATGCCCTTGTTTTGCCTAGGTGTGTCAACCTAGCGGGTCTCTTATGCGTAGTATCTTTTGACTATGTCCGCGTTCGCTGGGTGTGGCAGGTCGTCGCCATCCATGGTGGTCAAGATCATTGCTCCACCGGAGAATATGTTTTTGATTACAAATGGTCCTTCATAGGTTGGAGTCCATTTACCCCTGGGATCACTTTGCGGCAAGATGATACGTTTGATCACTAAATCCCCAACTTGATATACTTGGCGTCTGACTTTTTTGTTGAAAGCCTTGATCACCCGTTTTTGATACATCTGACCATGGCAAACAGCAGTAAGTCTCTTTTCATCATTCAAATTCAGTTGATCAAGTCGAGTCTAGATCCAATCGTCTTCATTCAACCCTGCATCTTTCATAATCCTCAGAGAGGGGATCTGAACCTCAATAGGAAAGACAACCTCCATGCCGTAAACCAAAGAATAGGGTGTTGCCCCGGTTGATGTGCGAGCCATGGTACGGTACACGTGGAGAGCGAATGGTAACATCTCATGCCAGTCTTTGTATGTGACTGTCATTTTCTGAATGATCTTCTTAATGTTTTTATTTGCAGCTTCGATAGCACCATTCATCTTTGGCCGATAGGGAGAAGAATTATGATGCTGGATATTGAATTGCTCGCATAATGCGGTGATCATAGTGTTATTGAGATTTGTACCATTGTCAGTAATGATCCTTTCCGGGATACCGTACCGGCAAATAAGGTTTTGCTTGATGAAGCGGGCAACAACATTCTTGGTAACAAAGGCGAAGGAAGCTGCTTCGACCCATTTTGTAAAATAGTCATAGGCCACTAGGATGAAGCAGTGTCCATTGGAGGGTGTAGGCTTGATTTCTCCAATCATATCAATTCCCCACATAGCAAAGGGCTCAGGATCCGTCAAGACATTCAGAGGAACCGGAGGTATATGCACCTTGTCAGCATAAATTTGACACTTATGGCAGGTCTGAGAGTGTTGATAGCAATCTGCCTCCATGGTAGACCAATAATAGCCTGCCCGTAGGATTTTCTTCTCCATCGTATGCCCACTGGAGTGGGTGCCAAAAGTACCTTCATGTAATTCAGCCGTGATTTTTTCAGCTTCAACCTTATCCACACACCGAAGCAAAATGGAGTCATGATTGTGTTTGTATAGGATGTTGTTACTAAGGAAGAATTTAGTAGAGAATCTCCTTAAGAACTTCTTATCATTGATTGAAGCTCCTTCTGGATATTCTTGATCCTCGAGATACCTCTTGACTTCGTGAAACCAAGGTTGGTCCACTACTTATTCAGTATTAATCTCGTGACAGTGTGCTGGTTCATCCATTCATTCGATGGTGATCTGGGGAGCCTCGTTATCCCAATTAAGTTTAAACATAAATGACATTGTGGCTAGAGCATCTGCTAGCTGATTTTCTTCTCACGGGAAATGCTCGAAGTTAATCTTCTCAAAATGTGGTAGCAATGTCAAAACATGTTCTTTGTAAGGGATAAGGTTTGGGTGCTTAGTGTCCCACTCCCCTTTGATCTGACTGATGACCAAAGCTGAATCTCCAAACACGTCTAAGGATTTGATCCTGAAGTCTATGGTAGCTCTGAGACCGAAGATGCATGCTTCGTATTCCGCCCTGTTGTTTGTACAGCTGAAGCAAAGTCTGGCAGTAAAGGGAGTATGACACCCTTCTGGAGATATGAGTACGACGCTGATACCATTACTGAGTGCATTGGAAGTTCCATCAAAGAACATGGTCCATCGGGATCTTTGTTCAAGTCCATCATATGGTCTGATTTCTTCACAGTTGTCTAATGTCATGATGTCTTCATCCGGGAATTCAAACTTCATGGACTGATAGTCTTCTACAGCTTGGTGAGCAAGATGATCAGCCAATACACTACCCTTTATAGCTTTTTAGGTAGTATATTGTATGTCGTACTTCGTTAGGATCATCTGTCATCTAGCTATTCTCCCAGAAAGAGCAGGCTTGTCGAAGATATATTTTATTGGATCCATCTTAGATATCAATAAGGTAGTATGAGTCAGCATATACTGTCTTACCCGGTGAGCAGCCCATGCCAGAGCGCAACAAGTTTTCTCGAGCAGTGAATATCTGGTTTCACAGTTGATAAACTTTTTGCTCGGGTAATAAATAGCGTGCTCTTTTCAGTCATACTCGTCATGCTGCCCCAATACACACCCCATTGAGTTTTCTAAAACAGTCAGATACATGATCAACGATCTTCCCTCGACTGGTGGTATCAACACAGGAGGCTCTTGTAAGTTTTCTTCGATTTTGTCAAAAGTAACTTGGCAATCATCATTCCATCTGACTACTTGATCTTTCTTCAATAGTTTGAAGATTGGCTCACAAGTAGCTGTTAAGTGAGAAATGAATCTGGAAATATAGTTCAAGCGTCCCAAGAATCCTCTGACTTCCTTCTCAGTATGAGGAGCAGGCATCTCTTGTATTGTTTTAACTTTGGCAAGATCGAACTCAATACCTTTGTTACTGACGACAAAACCTTGGAGTTTACCGGACCGTACTCCAAATGTGCACTTGTTTGGATTCAACCTCAACTTATACTTCTTCAGTCTTTCAAACAGCTTTTGTAAGTGATCAAGGTGTTCTTCTTCCGTTTGCGATCTGGCTATCATATCGTCTACGTAGACTTCTATTTCATGATGTATCATATCGTGAAATAAAGCTACCATGGCACGTTGATAGGTTGCCCCAACATTCTTCAATCCGAATGGCATCACCTTGTAGCATAATGTGCCCCACTGTGTGACAAATGTAGTTTTCTCCATGTCCTCAGGTGCCATTTTGATTTGGTTGTAACCTGAGAATTCTTCCATGAAGGAGAACACTTTGTGTTGTGCGGTATTGTCAACCAGGATATCAATGTGGAGGAGTGGAAAGTCATCTTTAGGGCTCGCCCTATTCAAATCTCTATAATCCACACACATTCGTACTTTCCCATCTTTTTTAGGTACGGGAACAATGTTGGCAACCCATTGAGGATAGGAAGTGACAGCCAATAATCCAACATTGAATTGCTTCGTGACCTCTGCTTTAATCTTTTTTGACATATCAGGTCTCATGCGGCGAACCTTTGACACCGCTTCTAGTTTCCCAATGCCCCTTGACGTCAGATGGTTGCAAGTGTAGTGTTTGAGCAACATCTTCAGGCTTTGGTTCTTTTTCCGTACCGTTGTAGGGTAGTTGATTAAGAATAGGAATTCTCAGAAGTTGAGAAAATTCCTCCAAAGTGGGCACCAATTGATAGTCGGGGAAAGTGAAACAGTGGTGAAGGGGGTCAAAGAACTGGAACAACACCTTTACCATGTCCTCTTCAATGTTGGTGTTGACTAGGCTGAGCAGTCTACCATGTCTTTCACTGAAGGGAGAGCTTTCTGGAATTCTTGATGTAAGCTTCTTGAGTTGAGGAGGGATTCACACAAGGTTGACTTGGATAGTTTTCCTGCGAAGAATTTCCATGACCTACAAAACAAGAACAAAGATGAAGATCTAAACCCTTGAAATGGTTAGTGAATGCATATGATGCTTTATGATGTTCATGATGCATGCACAAACATATGTACAAGCAAATCACACAAAACCCTAGTTTCAGGCTTGCATGGGGTTTCATAGGTAAGTACCCTCTTGATTGTGGTTGGCTTAAAAACCTGTCCTATAAATAGTAACCGGTTTCTAAGGAGCTCAATATCACTGGATTATTTTCCATGTTCATTGTTTTGGTTTAGCCACTTAACTAGCGACCAAAATATTCCAAGAAAACAACCCTCAATGAGTGTAGTATCGAGTATCTACCAACTTCGGACTGCACCAAAGCCGGTCATCTCACTACCCCTAATGAAAGGCCAAGATGGTCAAGTAAGGTTCTAGGTCATTAGTGCTTGGTGACATCACTCAGAGGCCCCGTACTCTCCTTAATTGAACTCAAGGGTTACCGGTACTCACAAATATGTCGCACTAACATAGATATTGCTTCAACCGTGTCGGTATACCCCGCACAGTTTCCATAACGTATTGCTATCTATGAATGTTTCCCCAAATCTGGGTGTAGGATTTCAAACCCAAACAAGAGAGCCAAGATATAAAGCAATCAAAGCAAAAAATTAGTCATGCAAGAGGGTGATCTAATCCCTAAGGTTACCCCACTTTAAAAAATTCCCCAGCAGAGTCGCCAGTTCTGTGATACGGTGGGAGAACTGACTTGGGTTTTGCGTTTGTTTTCGCAAATGTTTCGGTTGAGCAAGAGTCGCAACAGACTTTTTATTTTATCCTAAGGAAAGGTTAAAAAGCACAGCAAAAACCTTTGAGATGTTTTCTTGGGTTCGGGGAGTAGATTATAGAAAGGGAAGGTATTAGCACCCTTTCTATCCATGGTTATCCATGGCTCTTAGTTACTTTCTTAGATCAACTTGCCTTGATTTTCAATTATTTGAAATGGTGCTTTGTGTGTGGGTTTGAAAATGTTTTTAAAAGAGGCCAATGTGGTGGCAACCTTTGTAATGATCCATGTTTAAATGTATACAAAGGTGTACTTATCTTTTGAAAAGTTTTCAATGTTTTTGAAAGTTTTTTTGAAAGTGTTGTGGAGTGTGGTTTTGAAAAGTAGGCAAGGATTGTTTTGCAAGTTGATCAAGTAACTAAGAGTTTTGTCTACCCCTAAATTTACTCAAAGGTTTTTCCTATGTTTTAACCCTTTTAACAATTTTGTTCCACCATTGTATTTGGTGGACAATCTTGTGTTAGGATGTTAACGGGACGGGCGCGGGTCATCGTTTAGACCATGATTGCAATGGTGCCAAGTGTCTTTGGGCAATTTTTCCTTTAAGGGACTTGATCATTTTTAGGCAACTTTCGAAAGCGTCATCGAGGGACTATGATCATTTGAATTGTTTTGTTTTGCCAAAAACACTCAACATGCAACATGGCCCATTTTGGAAGGCAACATGTGGGATTACCCTAGGGGTGCAAGTGTGATTAGTGTTGTCCATTTTCATGCTTTTTGTCTTTGAATTAGGTCAAGCTATTTGTTTGGTTGATTTTTGCATACAAAACCCTAAGTCTATCATGGCATATTTAGAAAGCTTTTAAATGCGAAAAATAAAATCCTAAATTATTACAACACAATTATGAGATGGGGGGTACAAATGTTCAAATGGGGATATTTAGCAAGAAATTTAAATCTAAACTATTACAATCCAAATGGAATTTACAAGGTATTTAATTGATGTACAATAATTAAATAAAATACAATAAATATGCAAGATGCAAAAATGATTTTTTATATGTATGTAAAAGTATTTTTCATGTCTCAAATAAACAAAAATAAAAAGGTTAATTTTTTTGGGTATTTTCATGTTTAGGGCAAAACCCTAATTTTGCAAATAAAAGGTATTTACTATTTAATATATACAATATTTGTTAACTATATACAAAAAATAAATAAAAAGGAAGTATATTGTAAAAAAAGTGATTTTTGATGTCAAATATTAATAAAAATAAAAATGCATTATTTTTGTATTTTTGTCCTAAATACTCTAATAAATATATATGTATTTATATTATTTACTAAATATATTAAATATGTACAAAAATAAAATATTTAATATTTACAAAAAAAGTATATTTTTTAGAAAATGTTTTCAAAAGATAAAATAAAATAAAATTAGAAAATAAATGTATTTTGTATTGTTTTTAGTATTTTAAATAAAAGTATATATCTATTTATTTACATATAAACTAAATGAAACAAAATAAATACCAAATAAAATGCAAAAAATGTGAGAAAAATATTTTTAATGTTTTTTATATTTTAACAAAAAATAAGAAGTCAGAAACAAAAAGAAAAAGTCAAAAAATGATAAAAATAAACACAATGGGCCAAGGGGGTGTATGTGTGAAATAATGGTGCAAGAAGGAAAATGAATCAGGCCCAGCCCAAAGGACAAGCTTCTTCAACCTCCAGCCATCCCTGTTCTAAAAAACGCGCGCTTCTTTGCCTTGTTCAAACATCCTGATTCTTTGAGTTTTAGCACAAACTTATAACACCAAAAATGTAATGCATCAAATCACGAATCCATACATACCAAGAACTTGATCTAACTCTAAAAAATGAGAGAGAATTTCTTCTCCCCCAATTCCTGACCTAACTTTTTCCTAATGTTCAGGTTCAAAATACTCTTAGCACACACAATATAAATGAAAAGTAACTATATGGATGGCTTCAGGGCTATGATTAGAACATGCTTTCTTCATAAACTTAAGCCTAAATATGCTTGGATAGAGAGATAGAAGTTCAAAAACTTACCTGTTCAGCTTGAATCGTGTATGACAATGGAGGTACTTTCAATGCAATGTGAGTATTTGTATAGCTTGCTTGAAGTTCAGGGATGCTTTTCCAATCCCTAGCTTGCTCTGAAACTAGCTGAATCGAGCTATGGAAGTTCACCTGCAAAGTTGAAAACTGAAAATGGCAAATGATGTTAGGGATGTTACAGTTTGTGTTCAATGCTTGGGATAGCTTCAGTGGGTGATAAGGAATGTGTTTGCAAAGGTTTCAGCTAAAACGCACGAGTGGAAGTGTTTGTGGAAGTCAAGTTGCAGAAGGGACTCTATTTTTGCAGCAAGGAGGTGTTTCGGTGTTTGGGGAGGTATTGAAGATGGTTGGCTCGTGTTTTAGGTCAGGTTTGATGTTTGGAAGATGCTCAAGAAGTTTGTTTAGGCTTGTGTTGACAGGAACTCAATGTTGTGTTTCAAAATGCAAGTTTCTTCTCTCTTAAGTAAAGTTTGTCAACTTGGTTTCTAGGCTACCACAGGCCCCTCAAGCATGCTGCACCTTTTAGTCTTGATCAGTGGGATTGGTTCCTGAACTTGTGCCTAGAAGATATGCTTTGGTACTTCTTTGATTTGCTTTTGACATAAAGCCATGCTTTACAAGAATGGATAAGTTACTTTTTCCAAATAAGGATTAAACTTCCATGTAATGACCAAATGAGATAAATAATGCTAGAACACAACGGATTGGTATTTAATTATTGAGTGTAAATGAGATTAGAGGCCTGTAACTAGCTTGTGAAAGCTGATTTCAAAAATGCCTAAGTTATGAACATGCATTTGGCCATGAATCAAAGTGACTTTTGCCCATATTGACAAATTCGATTCTCCCTAACCACAAGGGTGTTTGAGAAGTTCTTGGACAATTTGGAAAGCTTGGAATGTGTACTACAATCCATCTTTGTAATGCAAGTTGAGATTCCAAGTGGAAGCATGTGAAAAGTGGTCATGAAGTTAGGCAAAAATCCTGCCTAAAATAGGTCAAAAAATTTCTAAGTTAAGAATGTTTTGCACCCCTATTCCAAAAATCATAACTTGAGATACAAGCTTCTTTTGAGGAAACTTTGTGAATCAAAGTTGTAGATTTTGCAATGGACTACAACTTTCATGTTTTTAGTTTTGCTTGAATCCAAATATATCTTGATGAACAAATGGGACAAAGTTAGGAAAAAATTAGGAATTTTCATAACTTAGAAAATTTCTAAGTTATGAAAATTCTTCATTTTAAACCCTAATTTGTAATTTTTGATTTCTTGATGACCAAGTTTCATAATTTGACATGTCTTGATGAAAAATGAATCTTGACACTTGATTTTGACCAAAAAGTCAAAGTTTGACTTTTCAGTATACAGTCAAATTTTGATCAGTTGACTGGAAAATTCATCTGTCAATCCTGTGCATTTGGGATCTTTTGAACTTGTTGAATATGTCAAGACCATGTCATTAAGTCCTTGAGTCCATATGTGAGCTTGAATTGCCATTGGCTAGGTTAAACAGTCAAAAATTGCCTTTGTGCAGTCAAAATCCTAAAAATGACCATTTTGCCCTTTTGGTGATCTGATCAAATTTCTTATGGAATTGTGATCCAAACTTGATCAAATGGTCCATATGAGTTCATAATGTTGATGTGGGTCAAAAATCATGAGGTTTAACTGTCAATTGACCACATTTGACTTTTTCCCCAATACAGCTGATTTCTAGGTCAACTGTCCAATTGACTGGGCAAAGATTGGAATCAAAGCTTGAAACTTGGTATGGATGAACTTGTGAGTCCAACATGAAGCATGAAAGTCATTTTGGGCATTTTAGGTCAAAACATCTTTGTGCAAACACAAACCCTAATTTGGGTCAACAGTGCAAGGAGGAGTCTTGAGCAGAGTAAACCCTAACTTGATCTTGAGCTCCAAGGGTCTTGTGGTGAGAAAATGTTGATGAAATAGGAGGGCAAATTTTGGGGTACAACAGTTGCCCCTGTTCAATCTTCTTGAACCTGAAGAGTTAGATTGGCAAGTTTGCCTTTCGCGACTCGAGGGTAAAAGGAGATTGGACACTAGAGTGCCCTGAAATTTGCACTCGCATGGTAGAGTATCAGCAATGTGATGGCGAGAATGGGCTTATAGATGCCATTTGGAGATAGGATGGATAGGAGGATGGGCTTATAGATGCCATCTGGAGGTGTGACAGAACCTTGACGGGAATGGGCTTATAGATGCCATTTGGAAGTGTTGATCGCGTAAGAGATTCCTTAGCGAGAACTTGCGTACTTGAGAAAGAAAGATGGTTTCATGGCTTGCTACAGGTGTTGATATTCAGTCTCTTCATGCAGATATGCCCTGGCTGGATACAGGTATCGAATCTACAATTAGTTGCTCACAGATGTGCCCTGGCTAGATACAGGAATCGAATCCGGAATTTCAAAAGGTTGCTTACAGACGTGCCCTGGCTGGATACAGGTATCGAATCTCTAAACTCTTCATACGGATATTCCCTGGCTAGGTACAGGTATCGAATCTACAATCAATCGCTCACAGATATGCCCTGGCTAGATACAGGAATCGAATCTGGAATTAGTCGTCTTCAGATATGCCCTGGCTGGATACAGGTGTCGAATCTGGAACTTGTCGTCTTCAGATATGCCCTGGCTGGATACAGGTATCGGATCTGGAACTTGTCGTCTTCAGATATGCCCTGGCTGGATACAGGTGTCGAATCTGGAACTTGTCGTCTTCAGATATGCCCTGGCTGGATACAGGTATCGAATCTGGAACTTGTCGTCTTCAGATATGCCCTGGCTGGATACAGGTATCGAATCTGGGACTTGTCGTCTTCAGATATGCCCTGGCTGGATACAGGTATCGAATCTGGAAACTCTTCATGCAGATATGCCCTGGCTGGATACAGGTATCGAATCTACAATCAATCACTCACAGATATGCCCTGGCTAGATACAGGAATCGAATCTGGAATTTGTGACAGTTTGATAGTAATCATCTTTGGATTGACCTTTTCCTGAAAAGGCAAAATATTAGTTGCATGCAATTTCATGATGTATGAGATGCATGATGTCATGATGTTCTCAAAAATAAATGAGATTGTATGATATGATGCGTATATGCATGCGTCATGGTATATGATAATGTGATGAATGTATTCTTGTCTAGGAAAATAAATCCTTGACGACTGCCGGGAGTTTGTGGGATCATGGGCTGATGTTGAAGAGTAGAGTTCTTCGTTTCCGCTGGGGATGATGGTTACAAGAATAAACCGGTAGGAGAAGATGACTCCGTCGGGGAATAAACTTGTTGGAGAGATTACTCTGCGGGGAATTACTCTGTTGGAAGAGATACTTCACTGAGGTTTTGATGAGAGCTCCACTGGGGATTCCACTGATAAGTTATGTTGGGGAATTTGATGAACTCCACTGGGGATAGGAAGAACTTCGCTGAGGGCGATCTTTTCGTGGTAATTAGCTGAGGATAACCCAGTTATACCCTGGTGGGGAAATAACCTTTGAATGAAACCAGGGAGACGCGTATGTACTCTGCAGGGGATAAGCTTCCAGAATCTACTGGGGATAAGCTTCCAGAATCTACTGGGGACATGGATTCCACTTTCCTGGGGAATCTTTTCAGACTGTACTGGGGAATGGCTCCACTGGGGTGTCTGGTATTCCGCCGGGGAACAATCTTATATTAAGACTGTCGGGGATGCTTGTTGAGGAATGGCTATACTCCGCTGGGGAATGTTGAGATCTTCTGGGGATACCCAACTTCCTTAAGGCTGACAGTAGACTAACTCTGCTTGGGGAGAGTATCGCGGACTTGTTGGAGATACTGTGCCTATTTAGGGCTGATGGGAGGCCAACTCTGCTTGGGGAGAGTTTTGCTGAAATCTGGTCTTACTCTGTGGGGAGTTGAGGTTACTTGGTTACATTCTTCAGCCGAATCTACCTTGGTACCTTGGTGGACAGAGCAACTAGATCGCTTAGACAATTCTTTACTGCCCCTGTTTCTGATGTCATCTGTAATTAGTCCTTTGTTTCACATGCAAATATTCATGATTAGCAATTAATGTCAAATGCATATATCAAAAATGAACATTGGACGTTCTTTGCAAAACAAAACAGAAAAAGGAAAAACGATGGGTAATTTGTCTGAAAAATTTGGATTTGTATTGATTTTGAAGTTTGCCTGTAAATAGGCGTTTTTGTACAAGAGGCTGACGTCCTAGTAAGAGAACGCCGCCGAGCAAAATAGAGTTTATACAATCTTGAAAAGGAAACAAAACAACTATGTGAAAAAATAATCCCACTGGGTTCCAACTCTGCTACCGCCTTTATGTCTTCAAGCGTCTCATCACTTTACTGCTTAGTTGAAGATGAAGCTGATTGATTTGCGCCGTTTGAGCCCGATAGTTGATGCCAAATTCTGGATGCAAGGTGATCCAATGAGACATAGCATTACGCTTTATCCCTAACTTTTGCCTGGACCGCCCTTTCGGGTTTTCAGTCCACCAGGATACCCATTTTTGCCCAAGCCGCCTTTTCAGGTTTTCGACTTGCCGGGTGTACATATTTTTTTCATTTCATCCCTTATTTTTGCCCGAACCCTTTTGGTTCGCCGGGAAGCCCTTATTTTTGCCTAGGCGTGTCAACCTAGCGGGTCTTTAATTCATGCGTAGTATCTTTTTACTATGTCTGCATTGGCAGGGTGAGGAAGGTCGTCACCATCCATGGTGGTTAGAATCATAGCTCCTCCTGAGAAGATATGTTTAACCACAAATGGCCCTTCGTACGTAGGGGTCCATTTTCCCCTGGGATCACCTTGAGGAAGAATGATGCGCTTGATCACCAAGTTTCCGACTTGATACTCTTGTCGTCTGACCTTTTTGTTAAATGCCCTGATCATCCGTTTTTGGTACGTTTGACCATGACAAATAGTTGTGAGTCTCTTTTCGTCAATTAGGTTTAATTGATCAAGCCGAGTCTGGATCCAGTCATCTTCGCTCAAATCTGCATCCTTCATTATCCGGAGAGAGGGTATCTGGACTTCAATAGGCAAGACTGCCTCCATGCCATAAACCAAGGAAAAGGGAGTTGCCCCTGTTGACGTCCGTGCTGAGGTAAGGTACCCATGAAGAGCAAATGGTAACATTTCGTGCCAATCTTTATAGGTTACTGTCATCTTCTGCACAATCTTCTTGATATTCTTATTCGCCGCTTCTACAGACCCGTTCATCTTCGATCGGTAAGGTGAAGAGTTATGGTGCTGTATCTTGAATTGCGCGCAGAGCTCAATGATCATCTTGTTGTTAAGATTGGTACCATTATCCGTAATGATCCTCTCCGGTACACCGTATCGACAGATCAGGTTGTGCCAAATGAATCGTGCCACGACGTTCTTGGTTACCGTAGCATAAGAAGCTGCTTCAACCCATTTTTTAAAGTAATCAATCGCTACAAGGATGAAGCGATGCCCGTTGGACGCCGTAGGTCGGATCTCGCCAATCATATCAATGCCCCACATTGCAAAAGGCCAAGGTGCTGTCAAGACGTTCAGAAGAACCGGAGGAATGTGCACCTTATCAGCATAGATCTGGCACTTATGACAAGTTCGAGAGTGCTGATAACAGTCGGCTTCCATTGTGGACCAGAAATATCCTGCCCGGAGGATTTTCTTTGCCATGGTATGTCCACTGGAATGTGTTCTGAAGGTACCTTCATGTAGCTCTGCCATGATCCTTTCTGCTTCAGCCTTATCCACACAACGCAGTAAAGTTGAATCATGGTTTCGCTTGTAGAGAATGTCGTTGCTGAGGAAGAACTTTGCCGCAAACCTTCTCAGGAACTTCTTGTCATTTACAGATGCGCCTTCGGGGTACTCCTGAGCTTCAAGGTACCTCTTCACCTCATGATACCAAGGTTTTTCTGTTACCTCTTCTGTCTCGAGATCGCAGCAATGTGCAGGTTCATCTAACTTCCAGATAATGATCCGGGGAGCCTCGTTGTCCCATTTGACTTTGAACATAGAAGACATCGTAGCCAACGCGTCCGCCAACTGATTCTCCTCTCTTGGGAAGTGTTCAAAAGTTATCTCCTCGAAGTGGGGAAGCAATGTCAGCACATATTCCTTGTAAGGAATAAGATTTGGGTGTTTCGTATCCCACTCGCCTTTGACCTGATTGATCACGAGAGCGGAATCTCCGAAGACACTCAGAAACTTGATCCTTAAGTCAATTGCAGCTTGAAGACCCATGATACATGCCTCATACTCTGCCATGTTGTTGGTGCAGTTGAAACATAGTCGGGCGGTGAGTGGAGTATGAGTGCCTTTAGGGGATATGATCACAGCGCCGATACCATTACCCAAAGCGTTCGAGGCTCCGTCAAAGTGCATAGACCATCGGGATCCTTCCTCAGGTCCTTCATCCGGTCCAGGTACTTCACAATCAGTTACTACCATGATATCCTCGTCTGGAAATTCAAAGTTCATCGACTGGTAATCGTCCACTGCCTGGTGTGCCAAATGGTCTGCCAACACACTTCCCTTGATTGCTTTCTGAGTCGTGTACTGGATGTCGTATTCCGTCAAGATCATTTGCCATCTTGCTATTCTTCCGGACAGAGCAGGCTTTTCGAATATGTACTTGATTGGATCCATTTTTGAAATCAACAGAGTAGTGTGAGTCAACATATACTGTCTCAGCCGGCGAGCAGCCCATACCAAAGCGCAGCAAGTTTTCTCGAGCAGTGAGTACCTGGTCTCACAGTCGGTAAACTTTTTTCTAAGGTAATAAATGGCGTGTTCTTTTCGGCCAGACTCGTCATGCTGCCCCAGCACACACCCCATTGAGTTGTCCAGTACTGTCAAGTATAAGATTAGAGGTCTCCCTTCAACCGGTGGCATAAAAATGGGTGGTTCTTGGAGATACTCTTTGATCTTTTCGAAAGCGACCTGACATTCATCGTTCCAACGTACCACTTGATCTTTCTTCAGTAGTTTGAAGATTGGTTCACAGGTAGCAGTTAGATGCAAGATGAATCGGGCAATGTAGTTCAACCGTCCTAGGAAGCCTCTGACTTCCTTCTCTGTCTTGGGAGTTGGCATCTCTTGTATGGCTTTCACTTTGGCAGGGTCCACCTGAATACCTTTGTCGCTTACGACGAAGCCTAGCAATTTTCCAGATCTCACCCCGAAGGTGCACTTGTTTGGGTTCAACCTCGGTTTGTACAACTTCAGACGGTCAAACAGCTTCCGTAGATGGCCAAGGTGTTCCTCCTCAGTTTGGGACCTTGCAATCATATCATCGACATATACTTCAATCTCATGATGGATCATATCATGAAATAAAGCAACTATGGCACGTTGGTAGGTTGCCCCAGCATTTTTCAACCCAAAAGGCATGACCTTGTAGCAAAAGGTGCCCCACTGAGTAACAAAAGTGGTCTTCTCCATGTCTTCAGGAGCCATCTTGATCTGATTATAACCGGAGAAACTGTCCATGAAGGAGAATACTTTATGCTGAGCAGTGTTGTCGACCAGAACGTCGATATGAGGCAGAGGGAAATCATCCTTAGGGCTCGCCCTGTTCAAATCCCTGTAATCAACACACATTCGGACCTTACCATCCTTCTTCGGCACTGGAACCACGTTGGCAACCCACTGAGGGTAAGAAGTCACTGCTAGAAATCCGGCATCAAATTGTTTCATAACCTCAGCTTTGATTTTCTCGGACATTTCTGGACGCATACGGCGGACCTTCTATTTTACCGGAGGGCATTCTTCCTTGGTAGGCAGGTGATGAACCACAATGTCGGTATCCGACCCAGGCATGTCTTCGTAAGGCCAAGCAAAGATTTCCACATAGTCATGCAGCATCTGAATCAACCGTTGTTTCACACTGAGCTCTAAATTGGCACCAATCTTGACTTCCTTTCTGTCTGTCTCAGTACCCAGATTTACCGTTTCCACTGGCTCTTCATGTGGCTGAATGGCCCTCTGTTCTTGGAGTAGTAGTCTTGCAAGCTCACCATGCACTTCGCAATCATCTTCACCTTCATCTTTGGCTAAGTTGATCGGATTTTCGAAGTCATAACTGGCAGTAGCAGAGTCGTTACCAGTGAGATCCAGAGTGGATTGGAACCTGTATAGGTGAGTGTGTGTAAATATAGCTATTTTGCAATATATAATAAAGAAAGAAAAGGAGCGCAAGATTTTGAAATGCAACAAACGTCCAATGTTTTTATTGATGATATATGAAAATGACACACAAAATCCCTCACAAATGAAGCCACGGTGCCTCGGGTAAGACACCGAGCCATAAAAGTTTCAAAATATTGTCTGTTACAAATTCAAAAACAAAGGAGTTCATTACTGAGTGACAAAAGTAATAGGTGTGAAGTCTTTGGCAGTCCAGTTTCTTGGTCCACCATCGGTTGTTGGGTAAATCCAGCTGTCGAATTCAGATTCCTCCACGTCGTCTTCAATAGCATTTACTCCTGGGTTGGTGATGAACACAGGAGGTCTTCCAATCCTTGCCTTACGAACAGCCCTCTGAGCCTCTGTAGTGAAACCCAAACCAAACTTGTCGGTCTTCGGAGTAAAGTCAGGAAGTCGGCCCCAGTTTGCGCACTCACCCTTCTCTATAACAGCCCGGGCATCCTTTAAGGAAGCCATCTTCAAAGGAGGGTCTTCAATCACAGTTTCAGCTGATGCCAGTGTCTGAGGAACTTCTTCAAAGTGTTGAAAGGGGGTTTCAATGAATTCCCCATCCATCTCTATGTACCGGAACGAGTTGAGGTGGCTGACCATATACTCCTCCTCCCCTTGAACTGTAACAATCTTCCCTCTGACCGGGTACTTAAGCTTCTGATGTAGTGTGGAGGTCACCGCTCCAGCCTTGTGGATCCATGGACGACCCAACAAACAAGAATAGGATGGTTGGATATCCATCACGTAGAAAGTAGAATCAAAAACTTGAGAACCAACCCTGATTGGAATGTCAACTTCCCCATGTACCATCCTTTTCGAACCGTCGAAGGCCCGGACAACAATGTTACTAGGCTTGAGCTCCAAACCCTCACAATCCAACCTGTCTAGGGCCTTCTTGGGTAACACGTTCAATGAAGAACCGGTGTCTACCAACACATGGGCAAGAGTAGTGCTCCTGCATTCAATGGAGACATGCAGGGCGTCGTTATGGTTCTTTCCTTTGGCAGTTAGATCGGCGTCAGAGAAGCCCAAACCATTATCGGCAGTCAAGTTGGCCACACAATCGGTAAATTGATCAACAGACATTTCTTGTGGCACATGGGCCGTCTTCAGGAAGGAAATCAGGGCCTTGGCATGGGCCTCTGAACACAACAACAGCGATAGCATAGAAATCTTAGAGGGGGTGTGCCCCAGCTGCTCAACTACGTTGAAATCACTCTTCTTGATAATCTTGAGGATCTCTTCCATCTCTTGCTGGGAAGCTTCAATAGTGGTTGTCTTTGGTGCCTCCGTCAGGGCAGGCAAATCAGTAGCAATCCCTTTGCCCTGAGTGTCAGATGACTCGGCAGCAGGGGTAGAAACAGGAACTTGATCAGGAAGGGGAGCATGCACACTTGCAGGTGTGATGACAAGAGGTCTCTGAATAGCTGGTGGCGCAATATCTGGTGAGAACAGCCTACCACTGTGAGTAACCTTGGCAGGCCCGGTGATGTTACTGACACCGGTACTAGTATCAAACTCTTGCTTTACCCCAAGCACATAAACATCTGCCCCATAGTGTCATGGGACAACTTTGTCAGATGTATAGGGGAGGGGCCCCGGAACAGTAATGATGATAGGAGCAATCTTCTGAGTAGACATGATTTTGACAGGTTTCTTTGAGGAAGCCTTAGGAGGGTTGTTGAAAATAGTGACAATGGACACTTCTTCAGTAGGGACAGCAGAAACAGCAATCTTCTCGAACAAGATCTCTTTGTTATCCATCAGGTTTTGGACGCCTGACTTCAACAAAGGACAACCAGCAGGTGAAACAGCACATAGAAGGCAACCTTTACCATATCCCGGAAATAAACCGGCCAGCAACAGGTTCCTTTTGACAGTCAACAATGGAGTAACAATATCATCCACAGAGGCTACATACAGGTCTTTCTCAACAGCACTCACTCCATGCTGGGGCATGGGAGCAGTCACAACATTGGGTCTTTCGGGCGCCTCAAATTGTATTTCTTTAGCATCAATAAGGTCCTGAACCTTATTCCTCAGAGCCCAGCAATCATCCGTAGTATGCCCCGGGCTATCAGAGTGATAAGCGCAACGGGCGTTGGGGTTGTACTTTGGAGAAGCTATGTTCACTACCTTCGGAGCTTCTTTGACAGTTACCAGATTGGTTGATAGTAGTTGCGGCAAAATCTGAGACAGGGTCATGCTGAGCCGAGTGTACTGCCTCTTGGGTCTCTCACCCCTTGGTTGGTTAAACTGCTGAGGAGCAACAATAGGCTTTGAAATCACCAACGCATTGACAGCTTGGCGGTGTTCCGGCTTAATTTGTCTTCTGGGACCATAAACAACACTGGCTTCCTTCTTGAAGGGCTTCTTTTCAGTACTCGAGGAGGCACCTTTCTGTATCTTCCCCGACTTGATACCAGCTTCTATTCTCTCACCAGTCAAGATCAAATCTGTAAACCCAGCAGAGGAATTCCCAATCAGATGGTTGAAGAACGGACCAGACAGGGTCCCCAGGAACATGTCAACAAGTTCACGGTCAGTCAAAGGTGGCTGCACCCTTCCAGCCAGGTCTCTCCACTTTTGCGCATACTCCTTGAATCCTTCGCCTGTCCCCAGTGACATACCCTGGAGTTGGGTACGCGTGGGAGCGAGGTCAGAATTGTACTGATACTGTTTATAAAATGCAGTAGCCAAGTCCTCCCAGTTTCGGATACTGGCTCCATCCAGCTGATAGAACCACTCGAGTTGAGCCCCTAAAAGGCTATCCTGAAAGAAATGGATCCATAGGTTCTTGTCTGCAGTGTAAGGTTGGATCTTCCTTACATATGATCTGAGATGCATCTTCGGGCAGGAAAGCCCGTCATATCTGGCAAAAATTGGCACTTTAAACTTCGGGGGGATCACAATTCCAGCAACTAATCCCAAATCTTCGAAATCTAAGCCGGGAACTCTCTGCAGCTCCATAGCTGCCAACCTGTCTTCCAAGCTTTTGTACTTATCATCGGCGGGCGGGTATTGTTGTTCTGAGTAGTCTTCGTCTTCTTCAGCCTCTCCTTCTTCAGCTTCGGATTCGGAAGGTATTGCAGCCGCATTCCCTTTACTGGTTCCCTCTTCAGAAGTAGGTGGAAATTCAAGAACTCTTCTGGCTTCACCCTCAAACCTTCTTCCTAGGGTAGCCACCCCGACTCTTTTCTTCTTCTTTTTCACTTGCTCTTTGTTCCCAAGCAGGGCTTTTAGATCCTCCTGACCCTTTGCCAAGGTCATCAGGAGATGTTGAAACTGTGAGTTTTGAGACTGCAAGTCCTTGACCGTCTGTTCGAGATCCATCTTACTGAAATAAACAGCAGAAAGATAAGGAAACCTGGTGTGGAGACCTGCTTATGCGCATGATGAATGATATGTTTGTTTATGCAATGCATTCAAGGATTTAGAAAATTCAAAATTGTTGCAAACAAAAAGAACACACGTCATATTAATAAGAAATTTGTCAATACATAAATGCCCCATGGGCCAAATATTACAAAAAACTTCTCAAGGTAAAAAGACGTTGCGCATCCTCTTTGGTGCGATGTAGGTGTTGAGGGTCTCTTCCTCATGGAGTCGGCGGGTAAGCTCCAAAACCTTCTTCTCACTGGCGTAGAAGCTGGCTTCAAAAGTGTTCAGTTCCTCCTTGAGTTGGATCCAACTCTTCTGCATCTCCTCCCATGATGTTGGCATGTCAGGATATAGGATGGTGTAGGGAACCTCTCCTTCCTTAACGAGCTCTTTAATCACAGGGAGAATATGAGGATAAGGCATCATTAGACTCTGGGCTCGGGTTCGTACCCACTTGAGATAAGGATCAAGAGGGATGGAGTTCTTGTGCCCCAGTGTCTTGCTGTCTACCTTGTTAGGCATCCTCCAATCTCTGATGAATCTTTGGCGAAGTCCTTGCGCATCGTTGTCGAAGTCAAAAACTAAGTCAGGAATCAACATGTCGTGAGGGCCATCCCTCCGTGCATATCCAAATTGTCTCAAAGCTAGACAAGGGTTGTAGGTAATGCCTCCCCTAATGCCAAGTAATGGAACATTAGGGAACTCTCCACAACGATCGACGATGATGACATTTTCTCTGGACCGAGAGCACCAATGTACATCAGAGTGTGTAAGGGTCATCAACCGTTGTGACCACCTTAGGTCTTGGTCATTCTTCAAGACAGATTGTGGAAGGGGCGAAATAAACCACCTTGCAAGGAGAGGAGTACAGCACATGAGAACACCCCTCTTTCTCATTGTTCGTGTGTAAAATGAGTGAAGAATGTCCCCAAGCAATGTTGGTATTAGATTCCTGGATAGGAAGATTTTGACGGCGTTGACATCTATAAGCTGGTCAGGATTTGGGAACAGGACCAACCCATAAATGAGGAGTGCCACAATTTCTTCAAAGGCTTGTAGGTCCAATGAATTCCAACACTCTTGTGCCTTCTCAAACAAGAATTTTGCCAAGAAGCCTTTGACACTGCTTCTAGTTTCCCAATGCCCCTTGACGTCAGATGATTGCAAGTGTAGTGTTTGAGCAACATCTTCAGGCTTTGGTTCTTTTTCCGTACCGTTGTAGGGTAGTTGATTAAGAATAGGAATTCTCAGAAGTTGAGAAAATTCCTCCAAAGTGGGCACCAATTGATAGTCGGGGAAAGTGAAACAGTGGTGAAGGGGGTCAAAGAACTGGAACAACACCTTTACCATGTCCTCTTCAATGTTGGTGTTGACTAGGCTGAGCAGTCTACCATGTCTTTCACTGAAGGGAGAGCTTTCCGGAATTCTTGATGTGAGCTCCTTGAGTTGAGGAGGGATTCTCACAAGGTTGACTTGGATAGTTTTCCTGAGAATAATTTCCATGACCTACAAAACAAGAACAAAGATGAAGATCTAAACCCTTGAAATGGTTAGTGAATGCATATGATGCTTTATGATGTTCATGATGCATGCACAAACATATGTACAAGCAAATCACACAAAACCCTAGTTTCAGGCTTGCATGGGGTTTCATAGGTAAGTACCCTCTTGAGTGTAGTTGGCTTAAAAACCTGTCCTATAAATAGTAACCGGGTTCTAAGGAGCTCAATATCACTGGATTGTTTTCCATGTTCATTGTTTTGGTTTAGCCACTTAACTAGCGACCAAAATATTCCAAGAAAACAACCCTCAATGAGTGTAGTATCGAGTATCTACCAACTTCGGACTGCACCAAAGCCGGTCATCTCACTACCCCTAATGAAAGGCCAAGATGGTCAAGTAAGGTTCTAGGTCATTAGTGCTTGGTGACATCACTCAGAGGCCCCGTACTCTCCTTAATTGAACTCAAGGGTTACCGGTACTCACAAATATGTCGCACTAACATAGATATTGCTTCAACCGTGTCGGTATACCCCGCACAGTTTCCACAACGTATTGCTATCTATGAATGTTTCCCCAAATCCGGGTGTAGGATTTCAAACCCAAACAAGAGAGCCAAGATATAAAGCAATCAAAGCAAACAATTAGTCATGCAAGAGGGTGATCTAAGCCCTAAGGTTACTCCACTTTAAAAAATTCCCCAGCAGAGTCGCCAGTTCTGTGATACGGTGGGAGAACTGACTTGGGTTTTGCGTTTGTTTTCGCAAATGTTTCGGTTGAGCAAGAGTCGCCACCGACATTTTATTTTATCCTAAGGAAAGGTTAAAAAGCACAGCAAAAACCTTTGAGATGTTTTCTTGGGTTCGGGGAGTAGATTATAGAAAGGGAAGGTATTAGCACCCTTTCTATCCATGGTTATCCATGGGCTCTTAGTTACTTGCTTAGATCAACTTGCCTTGATTTTCAATTGTTTGAAATGGTGCTTTGTGTGTGTGGGTTTGAAAATGTTTTGAAAAGAGGCCAATGTGGTGGCAACCTTTGTAATGATCCATGTTTGAATGTATACAAAGGTTTACTTATCTTTTGAAAAGTTTTCAATGTTTTTGAAAGTTTTTTTGAAAGTGTTGTGGAGTGTGGTTTTGAAAAGTATGCAAGGATTGTTTTGCAAGTTGATCAAGTAACTAAGAGTTTTGTCTACCCCTAAATTTACTCAAAGGTTTTTCCTATGTTTTAACCCTTTTAACAATTTTGTTCCACCATTGTATTTGGTGGACAATCTTGTGTTAGGATGTTAACGGGACGGGCGCGGGTCATCGTTTAGACCATGATTGCAATGGTGCCAAGTGTCTTTGGGCAATTTTTCCTTTAAGGGACTTGATCATTTTTAGGCAACTTTCGAAAGCGTCATCGAGGGACTATGATCATTTGAATTGTTTTGTTTTGCCAAAAACACTCAACATGCAACATGGCCCATTTTGGAAGGCAACATGTGGGATTACCCTAGGGGTGCAAGTGTGATTAGTGTTGTCCATTTTCATGCTCTTTGTCTTTGAATTAGGTCAAGCTATTTGTTTGGTTGATTTTTGCATACAAAACCCTAAGTCTATCATGGCATATTTAGAAAGCTTTTAAATGCGAAAAATAAAATCCTAAATTATTACAACACAATTATGGGATGGGGGGTACAAATGTTCAAATGAGGATATTTAGCAAGAAATTTAAATCTAAACTATTACAATCCAAATGGAATTTACAAGGTATTTAATTGATGTACAATAATTAAATAAAATACAATAAATATGCAAGATGCAAAAATAATTTTTTATATGTATGTAAAAGTATTTTTCATGTCTCAAATAAACAAAAATAAAAAGGTTAATTTTTTTGGGTATTTTCATGTTTAGGGCAAAACCCTAATTTTGCAAATAAAAGGTATTTACTATTTAATATATACAATATTTGTTAACTATATACAAAAAATAAATAAAAAGGAAGTATATTGTAAAAAAAGTGATTTTTGATGTCAAATATTAATAAAAATAAAAATGAATTATTTTTGTATTTTTGTCCTAAATACTCTAATAAATATATATGTATTTATATTATTTACTAAATATATTAAATATGTACAAAAATAAAATATTTAATATTTACAAAAAAAGTATATTTTTTAGAAAATGTTTTCAAAAGATAAAATAAAATAAAATTAGAAAATAAATGTATTTTGTATTGTTTTTAGTATTTTAAATAAAAGTATATATCTATTTATTTACATATAAACTAAATGAAACAAAATAAATACCAAATAAAATGCAAAAAATGTGAGAAAAATATTTTTAATGTTTTTTATATTTTAACAAAAAATAAGAAGTCAGAAACAAAAAGAAAAAGTCAAAAAATGATAAAAATAAACACAATGGGCCAAGGGGGTGTATGTGTGAAATAATGGTGCAAGAAGGAAAATGAATCAGGCCCAGCCCAAAGGACAAGCTTCTTCAACCTCCAGCCATCCCTGTTCTAAAAAACGCACGCTTCTTTGCCTTGTTCAAACATCCTGATTCTTTGAGTTTTAGCACAAACTTATAACACCAAAAATGTAAAGCATCAAATCACGAATCCATACATACCAAGAACTTGATATAACTCTCAGAAATGAGAGAGAATTTCTTCTCCCCCAATTCCTGACCTAACTTTTTCCTAATGTTCAGGTTCAAAATACTCTTAGCACACACAATATAAATGAAAAGTAACTATATGGATGGCTTCAGGGCTATGATTAGAACATGCTTTCTTCACAAACTTAAGCCTAAATATGCTTGGATAGAGAGATAGAAGTTCAAAAACTTACCTGTTCAGCTTGAATCATGTATGACAATGGAGGTACTTTCAATGCAATGTGAGGATTTGTATAGCTTGCTTGAAGTTCAGGGATGCTTTTCCAATCCCTAGCTTGCTCTGAAACTAGCTGAATCGAGCTATGGAAGTTCACCTGCAAAGTTGAAAACTGAAAATGGAAAATGATGTTAGGGATGTTACAGTTTGTGTTCAATGCTTGGGATAGCTTCAGTGGGTGATAGGGAATGTGTTTGCAAAGGTTTCAGCCAAAACGCACGAGTGGAAGTGTTTGTGGAAGTCAAGTTGCAGAAGGGACTCTATTTTTGCAGCAAGGAGGTGTTTCGGTGTTTGGGGAGGTATTGAAGATGGTTGGCTCGTGTTTTAGGTCAGGTTTGATGTTTGGAAGATGCTCAAGAAGTTTGTTTAGGCTTGTGTTGACAGGAACTCAATGTTGTGTTTCAAAATGCAAGTTTCTTCTCTCTTAAGTAAAGTTTGTCAACTTGGTTTCTAGGCTACCACAGGCCCCTCAAGCATGCTGCACCTTTTAGTCTTGATCAGTGGGATTGGTTCCTGAACTTGTGCCTAGAAGATATGCTTTGGTACTTCTTTGATTTGCTTTTGACATAAAGCCATGCTTTACAAGAATGGATAAGTTACTTTTTCCAAATAAGGATTAAACTTCCATGTAATGACCAAATGAGATAAATAATGCTAGAACACAATGGATTGGTATTTAATTATTGAGTGTAAATGAGATTAGAGGCCTGTAACTAGCTTGTGAAAGCTGATTTCAAAAATGCCTAAGTTATGAACATGCATTTGGCCATGAATCAAAGTGACTTTTGCCCATATTGACAAATTCGATTCTCCCTAACCACAAGGGTGTTTGAGAAGTTCTTGGACAATTTGGAAAGCTTGGAATGTGTACTACAATCCATCTTTGTAATGCAAGTTGAGATTCCAAGTGGAAGCATGTGAAAAGTGGTCATGAAGTTAGGCAAAAATCCAGCCTAAAATAGGTCAAAAAATTTCTAAGTTAAGAATGTTTTGCACCCCTATTCCAAAAATCATAACTTGAGATACAAGCTTCTTTTGAGGAAACTTTGTGAATCAAAGTTGTAGATTTTGCAATGGACTACAACTTTCATGTTTTTAGTTTTGCTTGAATCCAAATATATCTTGATGAACAAATGGGACAAAGTTAGGAAAAAATTAGGAATTTTCATAACTTAGAAAATTTCTAAGTTATGAAAATTCTTCATTTTAAACCCTAATTTGTAATTTTTGATTTCTTGATGACCAAGTTTCATAATTTGACATGTCTTGATGAAAAATGAATCTTGACACTTGATTTTGACCAAAAAGTCAAAGTTTGACTTTTCAGTATACAGTCAAATTTTGATCAGTTGACTGGAAAATTCATCTGTCAATCCTGTGCATTTGGGATCTTTTGAACTTGTTGAATATGTCAAGACCATGTAATTGAGTCCTTGAGTCCATATGTGAGCTTGAATTGCCATTGGCTAGGTTAAACAGTCAAAAATTGCCTTTGTGCAGTCAAAACCCTAAAAATGACCATTTTGCCCTTTTGGTGATCTGATCAAATTTCTTGTGGAATTGTGATCCAAACTTGATCAAATGGTCCATATGAGTTCATAATGTTGATGTGGGTCAAAAATCATGAGGTTTGACTGTCAATTGACCACAATTGACTTTTTCCCTAATACAGCTGATTTCTAGGTCAACTGTCCAATTGACTGGGCAAAGATTGGAATCAAAGCTTGAAACTTGGTATGGATGAACCTGTGAGTCCAACATGAAGCATGAAAGTCATTTTTGGCAATTTAGGTCAAAACATCTTTGTGCAAACACAAACCCTAATTTGGGTCAACAGTGCAAGGAGGAGTCTTGAGCAGAGTAAACCCTAACTTGATCTTGAGCTCCAAGGGTCTTGTGGTGAGAAAATGTTGATGAAATAGGAGGGCAAATTTTGGGGTACAACAGTTGCCCCTGTTCAATCTTCTTGAACCTGAAGAGTTAGATTGGCAAGTTTGCCTTTCGCGACTCGAGGGTAAAAGGAGATTGGACACTAGAGTGCCCTGAAATTTGCACTCGCATGGTAGAGTATCAGCAATGTGATGGCGAGAATGGGCTTATAGATGCCATTTGGAGATAGGATGGATAGGAGGATGGGCTTATAGATGCTATCTGGAGGTGTGACAGAACCTTGACGGGAATGGGCTTATAGATGCCATTTGGAAGTGTTGATCGCGTAAGAGATTCCTTAGCGAGAACTTGCGTACTTGATAAAGAAAGATGGTTTCCTGGCTTGCTACAGGTGTTGATCTTCAGTCTCTTCATGCAAATATGCCCTGGCTGGATACAGGTATCGAATCTACAATTAGTTGCTCACAGATGTGCCCTGGCTAGATACAGGAATCGAATCCGGAATTTCAAAAGGTTGCTTACAGACGTGCCCTGGCTGGATACAGGTATCGAATCTCTAAACTCTTCATACAGATATGCCCTGGCTAGGTACAGGTATCGAATCTACAATCAATTGCTCACAGATATGCCCTGGCTAGATTCAGGAATCGAATCTGGAATTAGTCGTCTTCAGATATGCCCTGGCTGGATACATGTGTCGAATCTGGAACTTGTCGTCTTCAGATATGCCCTGGCTGGATACAGGTATCGGATCTGGAACTTGTCGTCTTCAGATATGCCCTGGCTGGATACAGGTGTCGAATTTGGAACTTGTCGTCTTCATATATGCCCTGGCTGGATACAGGTATCGAATCTGGAACTTTTCGTCTTCAGATATACCATGGCTGGATACATGTATCGAATCTGAGACTTGTCGTCTTCAGATATGCCCTGGCTGGATACAGGTATCGAATCTGGAAACTCTTCATGCAGATATGCCCTGGCTGGATACAGGTATCGAATCTATAATCAATCACTCACAGATATGCCCTGGCTAGATACAAGAATCGAATCTGGAATTTGTGACAGTTTGATAGTAATCATCTTTGGATTGACCTTTTCCTGAAAAGGCAAAACATTAGTTGCATGCAATTTCATGATGTATGAGATGCATGATGTCATGATGTTCTCAAAAATAAATGAGATTGTGTGATATGATGCGTATATGCATGCGTCATGGTATATGATAATGTGATGAATGTATTCTTGTCTAGGAAAATAAATCCTTGACGACTTCCGGGAGTTTGTGGGATCCTGGGCTGATGTTGAAGAGTAGAGTTCTTCGTTTCCGCTGGGGATGATGGTTGCAAGAATAAACCGATAGGAGAAGATGACTCCGTCGGGGAATAAACTTGTTGGAGAGATTACTCTGCGGGGAATTACTCTGTTGGATGAGATACTTCGCTGAGGTTTTGATGAGAGCTCCACTGGGGATTCCACTGATAAGTTATGTTGGGGAATTTGATGAACTCCACTGGGGATAGGAAGAACTTCTCCGAGGGAGATCTTTTCGTGGTAACTTTTTCATGGTTCATCAGAAAAATCCAATCCAATGCTCATTTTGAAGGGGATGACATTTCCTACAACTCATCTTCACATTCCAAGTCCAAGAAATGCTCTCACAAAAAGTTATCAATTTCTACATTATAGGTCAATTTCAAAAGTCAACAAAAATGCACTTTAAGTCAAAGACCATAACTTGAGATTGGTAAATCCAAATGACATGGGACCAAAGGCATTGGTTAGAGGACTTCAAGACCTTTCCAAAATATCCAAGAACATGTTCATATGATCAAAATTGAGTAAGATATGCATTGGAGAAGTTGGGAAATTTTTGTGAATTTGCAAAAGTCAACTTTGCTCAAAACACTTTGTTTTTGCTAATGGGCCTCAAATTCCTTCTTGAAACTTTATCTAAGGCCTATGCACGACCCATCAAGCCTATTTGAATTTATTTTCTTATTTTTATTAATTAATTGGATTTTTAATTGATTTTAATTCATTTAATTAATTTAAATTGTAGGAAATTCAAAGATATGGTTTTTCAATCTTTTTTTGAAGCATGAATGACCTAATCAAGCTGGCAAATTCGTGTGCAAATCAAGGGACAAAAATATCCAAGTTTGGCAAGTTTCTTCAATCAAAAAGATTCAAAAAGATGTGATTGCAAATCAAATATTCAAACCATTATGCAATGGATTTTTGTGCAAGATTTAACCTAAATCTCTTCTACTATATATACACAAGCTAAACCTAATGCCATGGACGTGATTTTGCTGCAAGAAAGCCATAACCACATTCAAAAAAATCCAAGAAAAAGTGAAAACTATTTTCTATAGTTTAGCACAATTCAAAGACTTTTGTGGTTTTAATACATTGCAGGGGTCCCCAGAGACGTATTGCAATCAAAACCAAGTGCTAAGGCCTAAGAAATCGCCAAGAACAGTCGCACGGTTTGCATACTTTTTTTAGAATCGAAACTCATATTTCATGCATAATTAACATGCTTTAATCATTGTTTTGTGTTGCTTGAATTCATATGAAGCTAATCGTATTGGTTAATTGGATTAAAATGCCCAGAATCACAAGTTACCATTGAAGAAATTTAGGGTTCTTGAGCTTCCAGATTGGGGCTTTACAGCCCAGGAAAAATTAGCACCTCTAATGCCTATGGTTGGAACCGTCAGAACAAGACGAATCAAAAGCCATACTCGCGAAATATTTATGTTAATCACACGCCTATTCGCTATTTTTCGTGGTTGCATGTTGTGGGGTTAAAAACCCCCGCTATCTAATTTGTTTTTACAAGCATCAGCAAAGAAGATGAGTGCGTGGTGATATGCTATTGGACAGTCCAAAGAACGCGCGCTTTTTTATAAATTTAGCTTATTAATCTGTTTGCATATATTATGTTTATTTATCATTATACTAACAAATGCAAGCGAATGGTGTAGTGGCTAGTGAGTTGGCTGGTAATCATTGGGACCTGGGTTCGAGTCCCAGGTCCACCCAAAAACACTTCTATTATTTTTCTATACATGATTACATGTAGGCTTCAGGCAGCGTTCCACCATGTGCCTCCAACCAACAACACGCCAAGTGGCCTTATGCATCAATCCAATGGCCATGAGATGCTGACCATGGTACTCCCAGTCAAAGTATGCACTGGACAATCAAAGAAAGTCAACAAGGCTTGTGTGCAAATGGGCCAGAATTTCCAGATTAACCTCCCAAAGCCAGCACACCCCCCTGGTTTATTATTTTCTTATTTTCTTTCTTTTTATTTTCTTTTATTAACTATAATTAATATTATTATTATTTAATTAACTTAACTATTATTTTCATAATAAAATTCAGAAAACACAAAAATGTAAATATTATTATTATTATTTATGTAAATAAATGTAAATTAATTAATTTAGTCTTTTTATTAATTAGGTTAACTTTGACTTTTTTTTCTCACAAATATAAAATTAACATAGAATTAGGGTTTTGACAACTTTTAATTTCTTTTATTTTATTTCATTAAAACATTAAAAAATACTTTTTTCTTTTAATTAATTAATTAATTAGAATTAGGTTTAATTAATTGCAAAAAGGACCAAAATTCCATTCTTTTCTCAAAAAAGGGTCAAAACCCTAAGACTTTTCCCGATTTAATTTCCTTGCGCGCATATTAACTTTTAATCATATTTATGTATTTGCTCCGAGAATGTAATAGATAATTAGGACCTTTTTATCGCTTTCTTTAATTTCTCGCATTTACTTTTCAAGGGTTATGTTTTTGGCGATGTAAATACCCGACACCTTGTAATAGCGTAAATTTACTTTCCGCAATTTATTTTCCGCACAATTATTAACTGTTAACTATGCATGAAAAGACTTGCCTGAAAATTAAAATCAACTCATAGCTCACCATAATACATGTGCAAAGATAATCTTAAACTGAATCCTGACACACTCGCACATGCCACTCCTAGGGTACGCCTCACTTGGTTGCCTCGACGTGGTCATTGAGTATAGGGTGTTTTAGAGGTCGCCCTCCTGTCTAAAGATCCAGTTGCCTCGAAACGGTTGCCTCAGATAAAAAGGATCTAGGACATTAGGGTTATTGCTAAGGCGTCCTACTATTGCTTTGGTGACCACACATGTCCCTATAATCAAATTGACCCGAATAACTCCAACGACGGTGCTACCTACTTCTCAATAGTGGGATTGTGCTGTCTAAAGGACATTTACACAGCTTAATTCCTTAGAGTAGGTAGATTTCTCCTGGGTACTTGCTCTTTCAAAAAACAAAAAACAACTTTTCGCACTTACACTTTCCAACAAAAGTTTTCAAACAAATACTTCATATACTCTTGAGGTATGATACAAGAGTTACCTAGAAGTTTTCAAACTAAACTTTTTCAAAACCCACAAACACAAGAAAAGAAAACAATTTTTGAAAACATAGTGAGCAAGTACCTAAGAGCCCGTGGATAACCACGGATAGAAAGGGTGCTAACACCTTCCCTTTCTATAATTTACCTCCCGAACCGAGAAACATCTCGAAAAGGAATTTTGCTGTGCTTTTGTCCTTTCCTTGTTGGAGAAAATAAAAGACGGTGGCGACTCTTGCTTACCGCGACATTTCGCGAACCAGCATTTCAAAACAGTCAGTTCTATTTCCACCGATCACAGAACTGGCGACTCTGCTGGGGAATACTGATAAGTGAGGTGTACCTTAGGATTAGATCACCTATGTTTTCAAATGTATGCCTGGTTTGCTTTAATATTGTGGGCTTGCATCGGAGTTTCATAGATCCTAACCCGGATCTGGGGAATACCCTTTAGGTAGCAATAAACTGTGAGGGACCTGTCCGGCGTAGACCGACACGGGTGAAGCAGTAGCTACGTTGGTGTGACACCTTGGTCTGTACCGATATCCCTTGTGTTGGAACGAGGAGAATATGGGTCTTCTGAGGAGTCATTAAGCACCAACCGACCTTAGAACCTTAAATTGACCCAACTTGGCCATAGAACAGTAGCAGTATGCTACACTCATTGAGGCTAAACTCTCGTGATGGTTCCGGCCGCAAGAAAAGGTTGCGAAGCTGGAGTTATGACCGATTGAGGGTAGTCAGTGATATTGAGATCCTCTAGAACCCGATTACTATTTTCTAGGACAGGTCTTAACCAACTGAAACTGAAAGAGGGTAGTACCTAAACTTCATGCCGGCCTTAAATCTAAGGGCTCTTTTGTGTGACTTGTGTGCCTTCAAACTTGAACTACTTGCACATTCTTGTTATCTGACAACATGAGTTCCTTGCAGGTTTTGTTTACAGTCCTTAATCTAGGCTTATTACAGGGCTTACTTACACCTCACACCTTTGCATCCACGTATATAACATCATACGCATCATAACATCATACCATAACATTTCCTTAACCATTTCAAGGATCTCAAGGGTTTGTGATGCAGGTCCCGACGGATCAAATGTCTAGCAAGGGGAAAAGGGGATTTATTTTCCTCTAGCCAAAGTTTGTTTGGAGATCAAAACATGGTAACTTGAGTCAGGGGCTATGACCCACTCGATATGGTGAGCCTTGACCCTTGAAGAAGGACTCTCAGCAACAAGAAGTTCCTTCAATCAATCTGCAAAATTCAAATTCTAACAATTTTCTTGTTTACCCCGCGAGATCCTTGAAAACATTGCATACATACATATCATTGCATTACAGGTACCCTTTTTACAGGTCACTTATCTTCTTCGCTGTTTATTTCAGCAATCATCATGTCTACCGAACCTTCCACTGAACAAGCTATCAAGGCCCTCCAGGCCCAGAATGCCCAGTTCTAGGAGTTGGTTATGAGCCTAGCCCAGGGTCAACAGGATTTGAAGACTGATTCTGAAAGAGAGGAAGAAGAAGAAGAAGAGGACTGTTTTGTTCAACACTAGACGCATATCTGGGAATGGATTACAGAATGAGGCTGAGCTGACTACCTCATCTGTAGGCAAGGACAGTCCCCAAGAGAGAAGGGTTCCTAGTCCTGTAGTCTCCGACAACGAGACGGATTATAATGATGAACAGTATCCTCCTGCTGAGGATAAGTACAAACAGATGGAAGACCGGTTAAGCGCTATGGAGATACAGAAGGTGCCCGGTCTGGACTTCGAAGATCTAGGTCTGTCCTCTGGGGTGGTGATTCCCCATAAATTCAAGGCACCCGCCTTCGCCAAATATGACGGAGCTTCCTGTCCTAAGTTGCATCTCCGCAACTGGGAAGACTTGGCTACTGTGTTCTATAAGTAGTATCAGTATAATTCTGACCTCGCTCCTACGTGTACCCAACTCCAGGGTATGTCACTAGGGATGGGTGAAGGATTTAAGGAGTATGCTCAAAAATGGAGAGACCTTGCTGGACGGATGCAACCACCCTTAACTGATCGTGAACTTGTGGATATGTTCCTAGGGACCCTGTCTGGTCCGTTCTTCAACCATCTGATTGGAAATTCTTCTGCTGGGTTTACAGATCTGATCTTGACTGGTGAGAGAATTGAAGCTGGCATCAAAAGCGGGAAGATTCAAGAAGCTACACCTTCTGATACTCATAAAAAGCCTTACCATGAAAAAAAAGAATCCAATGTTGTGCATGGTAAAAAGAGTCGTCATGATCAACATGTAGGGGCAACCCAGATCTCTAATCCTATGCTTGCTCAACAAGGACAGGGGCATCAACGTAAGGAGGTCGCACCTAAAAGACAGTTCACTAAGATCAACATGTCACTGGCTCAAGCGCTACAGCAAATGTTGAAGGCATGGCTGATTAAATTAAGGGCTCCTCTTCGGAATCCAAACACTTCCGCTCCTAACTATCATCCCAATGAAAGGTGTGCATACCACTTTGACAGCCCAAGACATGACACGAACAACTGTTGGGCCCTGAAGAATAAGGTTCAAGACATGATTGATGCCAAAGAAATCCAGTTTAAAGCACTAGAGACTCCAAACATAATCACTGCTCCTTTGCCAAATCATTGAAGGCTTTTGTTTTATTTGAATTTCCGAGTTGTATTTTTCCTTGCTTATTCAAACAATTATTGTCATGGCAAACTTTTTTTTTTCATTAATGCATCGCATATGTCTGTTTTGAATTAATCCATTCGTATTCACTATATTCAAATTGTTTTCATATTTTTTGTAATGATCAACTCTCGATTAAAAAATTCTAAGCCTTTTGAGGGAGGATGACGAAAACGATACCATGATCTTTACAGTATGCTTTTGAACAAACCCCGCTGATGAGGTACAGGCATTGTTTCAAATCCTAAACAGTGGAGTTATAAGGAAGATAATCCCTCGTCAACCCCCTTGAGCCAAAGAAGTTGGAGTTTTTCTTTTCAAAAATTAATACCCTTAATCATAACCTGGGGCAGGGTAGTTCTCTCAGTTGATCCAGGTGCACAACGAATGGCATCAAAGAAGTCCTTCCGAAATAAAAAACAGTGGTGATTCCCTATAATCGTAAGGACAGGCAGTCATTATCTCTCAAAATAAAAGCCCATCAAGTCAAAACCTATGAAGGAGACTTACAAAACTGGGGCATCCCGCTGACTGTAATCACAAAAGAAACAGTTCAGGCAAAAAGACAGGGATAATAAAATCGAAAAGAAAGAGGTCCTACTAACCCTCAACAAAAAAAAATGAATGTCTATTCAAGATAAATTGTCAACATCCGAACCATCACTGGAATATCAAAGCAAAGACTCAAACAAGATCTAATGCACGATTAGCTGAGTTTAGGATCGAAGAACCTCACGAAGAACGGGTGGGTACAAATAAAATTTGAGCCTTTATCCTTTGTTTCTTAAACCGTGAACCAGGCCACATTATAACCCTTAAAAGTCCTAGTTGAAGCATGGGTTAGTTCGAAAGCATACTGTTACCAAAGGTATCCTGACTCCTGTAGGGCTTGCTGTAAAATCCTGAGTTGACATCACATTTTACAAAAAAATCACTTGTTTTATTAAAAACTGCATTTTCAAAAATTTCAAGACAGACATAAGCTTTGCATTCTTAAGATAACATTGTTTGCATATGACTATTTGTTCAACAGCAGAGAAATTCGCACGATGAATATCCAGTGAACAAAAATCTTGTCAACAAAAAGATCACATCAAATGGAAAAACACTTCCAACCAAGGGGCATACATGATCATTGTCCGTCATCTGGGGCAGTTAAGTCAAGATTCAAGGAATCTCTCAAAATGCCAAATAGCCAGGGGCAAATCTCCATCTGAGTCACTTGGGGCATTGGGCATGAATTCCAGCTACGAATCTTGCACGATCAAACATCTTCTGGTAATATGACAACACAACACTACCAACAGTGGCACCTCCCTACGTCCTGAGAGCATGGACATAGTCGAAAAAATACTACGCATAATCAAAGACCCACTAGGTCGACTGGCCTATGCAAAAATAAGGGCTTCCCAGCGAACCAAAAGGGTTCGGGCAAAAATAAGGGATGAAAATAAATATTTGTACACCCGGCAAGTCGAAAACCTGAAAAGGCGGCTTGGGCAAAAAGGGTATCCCGATGGACTGAAAACCCGAAAGGGCGGTCCAGGCAAAAATTAGGGATCAAAGCGTACGACTATGTCCCGACATCTCGTCACTTGCCTACCAGAAGAAGATTTGTCAATCGGCAGTTATCAAGCTCCTCATAGACCTTCGTCTCCCGCAGAAACTGGGGCAATAAGGATTGTCCGAACTATACAGTCGCTCTGTCCACCAGGTACCAAGTTAAGTTCAGCCGAAGAATGGGACCAAGATACCTTCACTCCCCGCAGAGTAAGACAAGATTCAGCAATACTCTCTCCAAGTAGAGTTGGTATTCCATCAGCCCTAAAAAGGCACGGTATCTCCAGCGAGTCAGCAATACTCTCCCCCGAGCAGAGTTAGTCTACCATCAGTCCTGAAGAAGTTGGGTACCCCCAGAAGATCTTAATATTCTCTAGCAGAGTATACAGATATTCCTCAGCAAGCATCCCCGGCAGTCTTAATATAAGATTGTTCCCCGGCGGAATACCAGACACCCCAGTGGGGCCACTTCCCTAGTGCAGTCCAAAAGTTTCCCCAGGAGAGTTGAATCAATCTCCCCAGTAGATTCTGGAAGCTTGTCCCCTGCAGAGTACAAATATCTCCTCAACCATATTTAGAGGTTATCCCCACCAGAGCCTATAACTGGGTTATCCTCAGCAAATTGCAACAGAAAGATCATCCCCGGCGAAGTTCTTTCTATCCCCCAGCGGAGTTCATCAAAATCCCTAACAGAGCTTATCAACGGATTCCCCAGCGGAGTTATCATTAAAATCTCAGTGAAGCATCTCTCCCCACAGAGTAATTCCCCGCAGAGTAATCTCTTCATCAAGTTTAATCCCCAACGGAGTCATCTTCTCCTACTGGTTTATCCTGGAAAACATCTTTGTTCATCATCCCCAACGGAAGCAAAGAACTCTACTCTTCAACATCAGCCCAGGATTTAACAAACTTCCCGGCATCTGTCAAGGGTTTATTTTCCCAGACGGAAATACATTCATGAACATTTCACATTTCATACCTCCTATTTACATACATGATAAAGTGCATACGACACAATCTCATTTATTTTTGAGAACGTCATGGCATCATGCATTTCATACATCATGACATTGCATACAACTAATGTTTTGCCTTTTCAGGAAAAGGGCAATCAAAAGATATTACCATCAACTTTTGAAGTTCCAGATTCAATACCTGTATCTAGCCAGGGCATATCTGTGAGCAATTGATTGTAGATCTATACCTGTATCTAGCCAGGAAAGTATCTGCATGAAGAGATTGAAGATCAATACCTGTATCTAGCCAGGAAGTCATCTTTCATTCTCAGGTCAGAGGTCTACACCTGTATCCAGCCAGGAAAGCTGTCTCGACCAAACCTTTTTTTTAAGTTCCAGATTCGATACCTGTATCTAGCCAGGGAATATCTGTGAACGACTGATTGTAGATCTATACCTGAAACCAGACAAGAAAGTTATCTACATTAAAGAGATTGAAGAGATAGCTTAGAGATGCTCCAGATCCGGATGCTATTCTTTTGCTTATTCAGAGTTTCCCTTCAGAGATTGCTTAGAGATGCTCCAGATTCGGATGTTATTCTATTGCTTATTCAGATTTCTCTTCAGAGATAGCTTAGAGATGCTCCAGATCTAGATGCTATTCTATTGCTTATTAAGAGTTTCCTTTCAGAGATGGCCTAGAGATGCTCCAGATCCGGATGCTATTCTATTGCTTATTCAGATTTCCTTCTAGAGATAGTTCAGATGCGGCCCAGATTTGGCGACATTCCGATACTTATACCAGATTTCCTTTCAGATATAGCTTAGAGATGCTCCAGATCCGGATGTTATTCTATTGCTTATTCAGATTTCTCTTCAGAGATAGCTTAGAGATGCTCCAGATCCGGATGCTATTCTATTGCTTATTCAGATTCAAGCTTCTAAAGACAACTTAGAGATGCTCCAGACCTGGATGCTATTCTATTGTTTAGTCCAGATTCATTCAAAAGACAGTCCAGATACGATCCAGATTCGAATGACATTCTGTCACTCATTTAGATACAGCATGGATATACCCCAGACGCGGCGGTAATTCTATTATTTATTCAGACGTCAGCAATTAGATACAGACTAGATATGCTCCGGACACGGAAGCCATTCTATTTCTTATTCAGATTCAACTATCCCTTACATTTCCAAATGGCATCTGTAAGCCCATTCCCGACAAGATTCTGTCACGTCTTCAGATGGCATCTATAAGCCCACCCTCTTATCCATCATCTCTCCAAATGGCATCTGTAAGCCCATTCCCGACATCACATTGTTGATACTACACTATGTGAGTGCAAATTTCTGGGCACTCTAGTGTTCAACCATCTTCCACCTTCGGATCACGAAAGGCACGCAAGCCAATCTACATCCTCAGGTCTAACAAGATTGAACAGGGGCAACTGTTGTACCCCAAAATTTGCCCTCCCATATTCTTCAAGGTTTGTCAAGAATCATCTTCAAATGGTTCAAGGTTTCTCAAGGGTTGCACAGTCCAAATGCCTCCTAAGCCAGTCAAAATTAGGGTTTTGTTTCTTTCACAGAATTTGAGGTTTTCAATGGCTCAATCAAGTCTCATATGCCTATAAACATCCTCAAGCACCTACATGTCAAGTCTCAAGACTCACAATGCCAGTTTGCACAGTCAAAAGCTTCATTTGCTTCACAATCAACTGTAGGGGTAAAATGGTCATTTTACATTCAAAAGTCAGAATTTTTGGTAAACATCTTATTTTGAGCTCACAATCATCATTTTATCAAGTCTTGATCATGATTCCACAAGCATGGCTCAAAAATCATCAAGATGCAAAAAGTTACTATTTTTGGACAGCAGAAGAGTCAACTGTATCTTGACCAGGGCATAACTTTTTCATGGTTCATCAGAAAAATCCCATACAATGCTCATTTTGAAGGGGATGACATTTCCTACAACTCATCTTCACATTCCAAGTCCAAGAAATGCTCTCACAAAAAGTTATCAATTTCTACATTATAGGTCAATTTTAAAAGTCAACAAAAATGCACTTTAAGTCAAAGACCATAACTTGAGATTGGTAAATCCAAATGACATGGGACCAAAGGCATTGGTTAGAGGACTTCAAGACCTTTCCAAAATGTCCAAGAACATGTTCATATGATCAAAATTGAGCAAGATATGCATTGGAGAAGTTGGGAAATTTTTGTGAATTTGCAAAAGTCAACTTTGCTCAAAACACTTTGTTTTTGCTAATGGGCCTCAAATTCCTTCTTGAAACTTTATCCAAGGCCTATGCACGACCCATCAAGCCTATTTGAATTTATTTTCTTATTTTTATTAATTAATTGGATTTTTAATTGATTTTAATTCATTTAATTAATTTAAATTGTAGGAAATTCAAAGATATGGTTTTTCAATCTTTTTTTGAAGCATGAATGACCTAATCAAGCTGGCAAATTCGTGTGCAAATCAAAGGGACAAAAATATCCAAGTTTGGCAAGTTTCTTCAATCAAAAAGATTCAAAAAGATGTGATTGCAAATCAAATATTCAAACCATCATGCAACGGATTTTTGTGCAAGATTTAACCTAATTCTCTTCTACTATATATACACAAGCTAAACCTAATGCCATGGACGTGATTTTGCTGCAAGAAAGCCATAACCACATTCAAAAAAATCCAAGAAAAAGTGAAAACTGTTTTCTATAGTTTAGCACGATTCAAAGAATTTTGTGGTTTCTAATACATTGCAGGGGTCCCCAGAGACGTATTGCAATTAAAACCAAGTGCTAAGGCCTAAGAAATCGCCAAGAACAGTCGCACGGTTTGCATACTTTTTTCAGAATTGAAACTCATATTTCAAGCATAATTAACATGCTTTAATCATTATTTTGTGTTGCTTGAATTCATATGAAGCTAATGGTATTGGTTAATTGGATTAAAATGCCCAGAATCACAAGTTACCATTGAAGAAATTTAGGGTTCTTGAGCTTCCAGATTGGGGCTTTACAGCCCAGGAAAAATTAGCACCTCTAATGCCTATGGTTGGAACCGTCAGAACAAGACAAATCAAAAGCCATACTCGCGAAATATTTATGTTAATCACACGCCTATTCGCTATTTTTCGTGGTTGCAGGTTGTGGGGGTTAAAAACCCCCGCTATCTAATTTGTTTTTACAGGCATCAGCGAAGAAGATGAGTGCGTGGTGATATGCTATTGGACAGTTCAAAGAATGCGCGCTTTTTTATAAATTCAGCTTATTAATCTGTTTGCATATATTATGTTTATTTATCATTATACTAACAAATGCAAGCGAATGGTGTAGTGGCTAGTGAGTTGGCTGGTAATTATTGGGACCTGGGTTCGAGTCCCAGGTCCACACAAAAACACTTCTATTATTTTTCTATACAGGATTACATGCAGGCTTCAGGCAGCGTTCCACCATGTGCCTCCAACCAACAACGCGCCAAGTGGCCTTATGCATCAATCCAATGGCCATGAGATGATGACCATGGTACTCCCAGTCAAAGCATGCGCTGGACAATCAAAGAAAGTCAACAAGGCTTGTGTGCAAATGGGCCAGAATTTCCAGATTAACCTCCCAAAGCCAGTACACCCCCCTGGTTTATTATTTTCTTATTTTCTTTCTTTTTATTTTCTTTTATTAACTATAATTAATATTATTATTATTTAATTAACTTAACTATTATTTTCATAATAAAATTCAGAATACACAAAAATTTAAATATTATTATTATTATTTATTAATTTCACCTTAGTTTATTATTTTTGTAAATTAATGTAAATTAATTAATTTAGTCTTTTTATTAATTAGGTTAACTTTGACTTTTTTTTCACAAATATAAAATTAACATAGAATTAGGGTTTTGACAACTTTTAATTTCTTTTATTTATTTCATTAAAACATTAAAAAAATACTTTTTTTATTTTAATTAATTAATTAATTAGAATTAGGTTTAATTAATTGCAAAAAGGACCAAAATTCCATTCTTTTCTCAAAAAAGGGTCAAACCCTAAGACTTTTCCCGATTTAATTTCCTTGCGCGCATATTAATTTTTGATCATATTTATGTATTTGCTCCGAGAATGTAATAGATAATTAGGACCTTTTTATCGCTTTCTTTAATTTCTCGCATTTACTTTTCAAGGGTTATATTTTTGGCGATGTAAATACCCGACGCCTTGTAATAGCGTAGATTTACTTTCCGCAATTTATTTTCCGCACAATTATTAACTGTTAACTATGCATGACAAGACTTGCCTGAAAATTAAAATCAACTCGTAGCTCACCATAATACATGTGCAAAGATAATCTTAAACTGAATCCTGACACACTCGCACATGCCACTCCTAGGGTACGCCTCACTTGGTTGCCTCGACGTGGTCATTGAGTATAGGGTGTTTTACAGGTCGCCCTCCTGTCTAAAGATCCAGTTGCCTCGAAACGGTTGCCTCGGATAAAAAGGATCTAGGACATTAGGGTTATCGCTAAGGCGTCCTACTATTGCTTTGGTGACAACACATGTCCCTATAATCGAATTGACCCGAATAACTCCAACGACGGTGCTACCTACTTCTCAATAGTGGGATTGTGCTGTCTAAAGGACATTTACACAGCTTAATTCCTTAGAGTAGGTAGATTTCTCCTGGGTACTTGCTCTTTCAAAAAACAAAAAACAACTTTTCGCACTTACACTTTCCAACAAAAGTTTTCAAACAAATACTTCATACACTCTTGAGGTCTGATACAAGAGTTACCTAGAAGTTTTCAAACTAAACTTTTTCAAAACCCACAAACACAAGAAAAGCAAACAATTTTTGAAAACATAGTGAGCAAGTACCTAAGAGCCCGTGGATAACCACGGATAGAAAGGGTGCTAACACCTTCCCTTTCTATAATCTACCTCCCGAACCGAGAAACATCTCGAAAAGGAATTTTGTTGTGCTTTTGTCCTTTCCTTGTTGGAGAAAATAAAAGACGGTGGCGACTCTTGCTTACCGCGACATTTCGTGAACCAGCATTTCAAAACAGTCAGTTCTATTTCCACCGATCACAGAACTGGCGACTCTGCTGGGGAATACTGATAAGTGAGGTGTACCTTAGGATTAGATCACCTATGTTTTCAAATGTATGCCTGGTTTGCTTTAATATTGTGGGCTTGCATCGGAGTTTCATAGATCCTAACCCGGATCTGGGGAATACCCTTTAGGTAGCAATAAACTGTGAGGGACCTGTCCGGCGTAGACCGACACGGGTGAAGCAGTAGCTACGTTGGTGTGACACCTTGGTATGTACCGATATCCCTTGTGTTGGAACGAGGAGAATATGGGTCTTCTGAGGAGTCATTAAGCACCAACCGACCTTAGAACCTTAAATTGACCCAACTTGGCCATAGAACAGTAGCAGTATGCTACACTCATTGAGGCTAAACTCTCGCGATGGTTCCGGCCGCAAGAAAAGGTTGCGAAGCTGGAGTTATGACCGATTGAGGGTAGTCAGTGATATTGAGATCCTCTAGAACCCGGTTACTATTTTCTAGGACAGGTCTTAACCAACTGAAACTGAAAGAGGGTAGTACCTAAACTTCATGCCGGCCTGAAATCTAAGGGCTCTTTTGTGTGACTTGTGTGCCTTCAAACTTGAACTACTTGCACATTCTTGTTATCTGACAACATGAGTTCCTTGCAGGTTTTGCTTACAGTCCTTAATCTAGGCTTATTACAGGGCTTACTTACACCTCACACCTTTGCATCCACGTACATAACATCATATGCATCATAACATCATATCATAACATTTCCTTAACCATTTCAAGGATCTCAAGGGTTTGTGATGCAGGTCACGATGGATCAAATGTCTAGCAAGGGGCAAAGGGGATTTATTTTCCTCTAGCCAAAGTTTGTTTGGAGATCAAAACATGGTAACTTGAGTCAGGGGCTATGACCCACTCGATATGGTGAGCCTTGACCCTTGAAGAAGGACTCTCAGCAACAAGAAGTTCCTTCAATCAAGCTGCAAAATTCAAATTCTAACAATTTTCTTGTTTACCCCGCGAGATCCTTGAAAACATTGCATACATACATATCATTGCATTACAGGTACCCTTTTTACAGGTCACTTATCTTCTTCGCTGTTTATTTCAGCAATCATCATGTCTACCGAACCTTCCACTGAACAAGCTATCAAGGCCCTCCAGGCCCAGAATGCCCAGTTCTAGGAGTTGGTTATGAGCCTAGCCCAGGGTCAACAGGATTTGAAGACTCTGATTCTGAAAGAGAGGAAGAAGAAGAAGAAGAGGACTGTTTTGTTCAACACTAGACGCATATCTGGGAATGGATTACAGAATGAGGCTGAGCTGACTACCTCATCTGTAGGCAAGGACAGTCCCCAAGAGAGAAGGGTTCCTAGTCCCGTAGTCTCCGACAACGAGACGGATTATAATGATGAACAGTATCCCCCTGCTGAGGATAAGTACAAACAGCTGGAAGACCGGTTAAGCGCTATGGAGATACAGAAGGTGCCCGGTCTGGACTTCGAAGATCTAGGTTTGTCCTATGGGGTGGTGATTCCCCATAAATTCAAGGCACCCGCCTTCGCCAAATATGACAGAGCTTCCTGTCCTAAGTTGCATCTCCGTTCATACGTAAGGAAGATCCAGCCCTACACGGCTGACAAAAATTTGTGGATTCACTTCTTTCAAGACAGTCTATCAGGGACTCAACTCGAGTGGTTCTATCAGCTGGATGGGGCCAGTATCCGCAACTGGGAAGACTTGGCTACTGTGTTCTATAAGCAGTATCAGTATAATTCTGACCTCGCTCCTACGTGTACCCAACTCCAGGGTATGTCACTAGGGACGGGTGAAGGATTTAAGGAGTATGCTCAAAAATGGAGAGACCTTGTTGGACGGGTGCAGCCACCCTTAACTGATCGTGAACTTGTGGATATGTTCCTGGGGACCCTGTCTGGTCCGTTCTTCAACCATCTGATTGGAAATTCTTCTGCTGGGTTTACAGATCTGATCTTGACTGGTGAGAGAATTGAAGCTGGCATCAAAAGCGGGAAGATTCAAGAAGCTACACCTTCTGATACTCATAAAAAGCTTTACCATGAAAAAAAAGAATCCAATGCTGTGCATGGTAAAAAGAGTCGTCATGATCAACATGTAGGGGCAACCCAGATCTCTAATCCTATGCCTGCTCAACAAGGACAGGGGCATCAACGTAAGGAGGTCGCACCTAAAAGACAGTTCACTAAGATCAACATGTCACTGGCTCAAGCGCTACAGCAAATGTTGAAGGCATGGCTGATTAAATTAAGGGCTCCTCTTCAGAATCCAAACACTTCCGCTCCTAACTATCATCCCAATGAAAGGTGTGCATACCACTCTGACAGCCCGGGACATGACACGAACAACTGTTGGGCCCTGAAGAATAAGGTTCAAGACATGATTGATGCCAAAGAAATCCAGTTTGAAGCACTAAAGACTCCAAACATAATCACTGCTCCTTTGCCAAATCATTGAAGGCTTTTGTTTTATTTGAATTTTCGAGTTGTATTTTTCCTTGCTTATTCAAACAATTATTGTCATGGCAAACTTTTTTATTTCATTAATGCATTGCATATGTCTGTTTTGAATTAATCCATTCGTATTCACTATATTCAAATTGTTTTCATATTTTTTGTGATGATCAACTCTCGATTAAAAAATTCTAAGCCTTTTGAGGGAGGATGACGAAAACGATACCATGATCTTTACAGTATGCTTTTGAACAAACCCCGCTGATGAGGTACAGGCATTGTTTCAAATCCTAAACAGTGGAGTTATAAGGAAGATAATCCCTCGTCAACCCCCTTGAGCCAAAGAAGTTGGAGTTTTTCTTTTCAAAAATTAAAACCCTTAATCATAACCTGGGGCAGGGTAGTTCTCTCAGTTGATCCAGGTGCACAATGAATGGCATCAAAGAAGTCCTTCCGAAACAAAAAACAGTGGTGATTCCCTATAATCGTAAGGATAGGCAGTCATTATCTCTCAAAATAAAAGCCCATCAAGTCAAAACCTATGAAGGAGACTTACAAAACTGGGGCATCCCGCTGACTGTAATCACAAAAGAAACAGTTCAGGAAAAAAGACATGGATAATAAAATCCAAAAGAAAGAGGTCCTACTAACCCTCAACAAAAAAAAATGACTGTCTATTCAAGATAAATTGTCAACATCCGAACCATCACTGGAATATCAAAGCAAAGACTCAAACAAGATCTAATGCACGATTAGCTGAGTTTAGGATCGAAGAACCTCACGAAGAACGGGTGGGTACAAATAAAATTTGAGCCTTTATCCTTTGTTTCTTAAACCGTGAACCAGGCCACGTTATAACCCTTAAAAGTCCTAGCTGAAGCATGGGTTAGTTCGAAAGCATACTGTTACCAAAGGTATCCTGACTCCTGTAGGGCTTGCTGTAAAATCCTGAGTTGACATCACATTTTACAAAAAAATCACTTGTTTTATTAAAAACTACATTTTCAAAAATTTCAAGACAGACATAAGCTTTGCATTCTTAAGATAACATTGTTTGCATATGACTATTTGTTCAACAACAGAGAAATTCGCACGATGAATATCTAGTGAACAAAAATCTTGTCAACAAAAAGATCACATCAAATGGAAAAACACTTCCAACCAAGGGGCAGACATGATCATGGTCCGTCATCTGGGGCAGTTAAGTCAAGATTCAAGGAATCTCTCAAAATGCCAAATAGCCAGGGGCAAATCTCCATCTGAGTCACTTGGGGCATTGGGCATGAATTCCAGCTACGAATCTTGCACGATCAAACATCTTCTGGTTATATGACAATACAACACAACCAACAGTGGCACCTCCCTACGTCCTGAGAGCATGGACATAGTCGAAAAAATACTACGCATAATCAAAGACCCGCTAGGTCGACTGGCCTAGGCAAAAATAAGGGCTTCCCGGCGAACCAAAAGGGTTCGGGCAAAAATAAGGGATGAAAATAAAAATTTGTACACCCGGCAAGTCGAAAACCTGAAAAGGCGGCTTGGGCAAAAAGGGTATCCCGATGGACTGAAAACCCGAAAGGGCGGTCCAGGCAAAAATTAGGGATCAAAGCGTACGACTATGTCCCGACATCTCGTCACTTGCCTACCAGAAGAAGATTTGTCAATCGGCAGTTATCAAGCTCCTCATAGACCTTCGTCTCCCGCAGAAACTGGGGCAATAAGGATTTTCTGAACTATACAGTCGCTCTGTCCACCAGGTACCAAGGTATGTTCAGCCGAAGAATGGGACCAATATACCTTCACTCCCCGCAGAGTAAGACAAGATTCAGCAATACTCTCTCCAAGCAGAGTTGGTCTCCCATCAGCCCTAAAAAGGCACGGTATCTCCAGCGAGTCAGCAATACTCTCCCCCGAGCAGAGTTGGTCTACCATCAGTCCTGAAGAAGTTGGGTACCCCCAGAAGATCTTAATATTCTCTAGCAGAGTATACAAATATTCCTCAGCAAGCATCCTCGGCAGTCTTAATATAAGATTGTTCCCCGACGGAATACCAGACACCCCAGTGGAGCCACTTCCCCAGTGCAGTCCAAAAGTTTCCCCAGGAGAGTTGAATCAATCTCCCCAGTAGATTCTGGAAGCTTGTCCCCTGCAGAGTACAAATATCTCCTCAACCATATTTAGAGGTTATCCCTACCAGAGCCTATAACTGGGTTATCCTCAGCAAATTGCAACAGAAAGATCATCCCCGACGAAGTTCTTTCTATCCCTCAGCGGAGTTCATCAAAATCCCTAACAGAGCTTATCAACGGATTCCTCGGCGGAGTTATCATTAAAATCTCAGTGAAGTATCTCTCCCCACAGAGTAATTCCCCACAGAGTAATCTCTTCATCAAGTTTAATCCCCAACGGAGTCATCTTCTCCTACTGGTTTATCCTGGAAAACATCTTTGTTCATCATCCCCAACGGAAGCAAAGAACTCTACTCTTCAACATCAGCCCAGGATTTAACAAACTTCCCGGCATCTGTCAAGGGTTTATTTTCCCAGACGGAAATACATTCATGAACATTTCACATTTCATACCTCCTATTTACATACATGATAAAGTGCATACGACACAATCTCATTTATTTTTGAGAACGTCATGGCATCATGCATTTCATACATCATGACATTGCATACAACTAATGTTTTGCCTTTTCAGGAAAAGGGCAATCAAAAGATATTACCATCAACTTTTGAAGTTCCAGATTCGATACCTGTATCTAGCCAGGGCATATCTGTGAGCAATTGATTGTAGATCTATACCTGTATCTAGCCAGGAAAGTATCTGCATGAAGAGATTGAAGATCAATACCTGTATCTAGCCAGGAAGTCATCTTTCATTCTCAGGTCAGAGGTCTACACCCGTATCCAGCCAGGAAAGCTGTCTCGACCAAACCTTTTTTTTAAGTTCCAGATTCGATACCTGTATCTAGCCAGGGAATATCTGTGAACGACTGATTGTAGATCTATACCTGAAACCAGACAGGAAAGTTATCTACATTAAAGAGATTGAAGAGATAGCTTAGAGATGCTCCAGATCCGGATGCTATTCTTTTGCTTATTCAGAGTTTCCCTTCAGAGATTGCTTAGAGATGCTCCAGATCCGGATGTTATTCTATTGCTTATTCAGATTTCTCTTCAGAGATAGCTTAGAGATGCTCCAGATCTGGATGCTATTCTATTGCTTATTAAGAGTTTCCTTTCAGAGATGGCCTAGAGATGCTCCAGATCTGGATGCTATTCTATTGCTTATTCAGATTTCCTTCTAGAGATGGTTCAGATGCGGCCCAGATTTGGCGAAATTCCGATACTTATTCCAGATTTCCTTTCAGATATAGCTTAGAGATGCTCCAGATCCGGATGTTATTTTATTGCTTATTCAGATTTCTCTTCAGAGATAGCTTAGAGATGCTCCAGATCCGGATGCTATTCTATTGCTTATTCAGATTCAAGCTTCTAAAGACAACTTATAGATGCTCCAGACCCGGATGCTATTCTATTGTTTAGTCCAGATTCATTCAAAAGACAGTCCAGATACGATCCAGATTCGAATGACATTCTGTCACTCATTCAGATACAACATGGATATACCCCAGACGCGGCGGTCATTCTATTACTTATTCAGACGTCAGCAATTAGATACAGACTATATATGCTCTGGACACGGAAGCCATTCTATTTCTTATTCAGATTCAACTATCCCTTACATTTCCAAATGGCATCTGTAAGCCCATTCCCGACAAGATTCTGTCACGTCTTCAGATGGCATCTATAAGCCCACCCTCTTATCCATCATCTCTCCAAATGGCATCTGTAAGCCCATTCCCGACATCACATTGCTGATACTACACTATGTGAGTGCAAATTTCTGGGCACTCTAGTGTTCAACCATCTTCCACCTTCGGATCACGAAAGGCACGCAAGCCAATCTACATCCTCAGGTCTAAGAAGATTGAACAGGGGCAACTGTTGTACCCCAAAATTTGCCCTCCCATATTCTTCAAGGTTTGTCAAGAATCATCTTCAAATGGTTCAAGGTTTCTCAAGGGTTGCACAGTCCAAATGCCTCCTAAGCCAGTCAAAATTAGGGTTTTGTTTCTTTCACAGAATTTGAGGTTTTCAATGGCTCAATCAACTCTCATATGCCTATAAACATCCTCAAGCACCTACATGTCAAGTCTCAAGACTCACAATGCCAGTTTGCACAATCAAAAGCTTCATTTGCTTCACAATCAACTGTAGGGGTAAAATGGTCATTTTACAGTCAAAAGTCAGAATTTTTGGTCAACATCTTATTTTGAGCTCGCAATCATCATTTGATCAAGTCTTGATCATGATTCCACAAGCATGGCTCAAAAATCATCAAGATGCAAAAAGTTACTATTTTTGGACAGCAGAAAAGTCAATTGTATCTTGACCAGGGCATAACTTTTTCATGGTTCATCATAAAAATCCCATACAATGCTCATTTTGAAGGGGATGACATTTCCTACAACTCATCTGCACATTCCAAGTCCAAGAAATGCTCTCACAAAAAGTTATCAATTTCTACATTATAGGTCAATTTCAAAAGTCAACAAAAATGCACTTTAAGTCAAAGACCATAACTTGAGATTGGTAAATCCAAATGACATGGGACCAAAGGCATTGGTTAGAGGACTTCAAGACCTTTCCAAAATGTCCAAGAACATGTTCATATGATCAAAATTGAGCAAGATATGCATTGGAGAAGTTAGGAAATTTTTGTGAATTTGCAAAAGTCAACTTTGCTCAAAACACTTTGTTTTTGCTAATGGGCCTCAAATTCCTTCTTGAAACTTTATCCAAGGCCTATGCACGACCCATCAAGCCTATTTGAATTTATTTTCTTATTTTTATTAATTAATTGGATTTTTAATTGATTTTAATTCATTTAATTAATTTAAATTGTAGGAAATTCAAAGATATGGTTTTTCAATCTTTTTTTGGAGCATGAATGACCTAATCAAGCTGGCAAATTCGTGTGCAAATCAAAGGGACAAAAATATCCAAGTTTGGCAAGTTTCTTCAATCAAAAAGATTCAAAAAGATGTGATTGCAAATCAAATATTCAAACCATCATGCAATGGATTTTTGTGCAAGATTTAACCTAATTCTCTTCTACTATATATACACAAGCTAAACCTAATGCCATGGACGTGATTTTGCTGCAAGAAAGCCATAACCACATTCAAAAAAATCCAAGAAAAAGTGAAAATTGTTTTCTATAGTTTAGCACGATTCAAAGAATTTTGTGGTTTCTAATACATTGCAGGGGTCCCCAGAGACGTATTGCAATTAAAACCAAGTGCTAAGGCCTAAGAAATCGCCAAGAACAGTCGCACGGTTTGCATACTTTTTTCAGAATCGAAACTCATATTTCATGCATAATTAACATGCTTTAATCATTATTTTGTGTTGCTTGAATTCATATGAAGCTAATGGTATTGGTTAATTGGATTAAAATGCCCAGAATCACAAGTTACCATTGAAGAAATTTAGGGTTCTTGAGCTTCCAGATTGGGGCTTTACAGCCCAGGAAAAATTAGCACCTCTAATGCCTATGGTTAGAACCGTCAGAACAAGACAAATCAAAAGCCATACTCGCGAAATATTTATGTTAATCACACGCCTATTCGCTATTTTTCATGGTTGCAGGTTGTGGGGGTTAAAAACCCCCGCTATCTAATTTGTTTTTACAGGCATCAGCGAAGAAGATGAGTGCGTGGTGATATGCTATTGGACAGTTCAAAGAACGCGCGCTTTTTTATAAATTCAGCTTATTAATCTGTTTGCATATATTATGTTTATTTATCATTATACTAACAAATGCAAGCGAATGGTGTAGTGGCTAGTGAGTTGGCTGGTAATCATTGGGACCTGGGTTCGAGTCCCAGGTCCACACAAAAACACTTCTATTATTTTTCTATACAGGATTACATGCAGGCTTCAGGCAGCGTTCCACCATGTGCCTCCAACCAACAACGCGCCAAGTGGCCTTATGCATCAATCCAATGGCCATGAGATGCTGACCATGGTACTCCCAGTCAAAGCATGCGCTGGACAATCAAAGAAAGTCAACAAGGCTTGTGTGCAAATGGGCCAGAATTTCCAGATTAACCTCCCAAAGCCAGCACACCCCCTTGGTTTATTATTTTCTTATTTTCTTTCTTTTTATTTTCTTTTATTAACTATAATTAATATTATTATTATTTAATTAACTTAACTATTATTTTCATAATAAAATTTAGAAAACACAAAAATGTAAATATTATTATTATTATTTATTAATTTCACCTTAGTTTATTATTTTTGTAAATAAATGTAAATTAATTAATTTAGTCTTTTTATTAATTAGGTTAACTTTGACTTTTTTTTCACAAATATAAAATTAACATAGAATTAGGGTTTTGAAAACTTTTAATTTCTTTTATTTTATTTCATTAAAACATTAAAAAATGCTTTTTTTTCTTTTAATTAATTAATTAATTAGAATTAGGTTTAATTAATTGCAAAAAGGACCAAAATTCCATTCTTTTCTCAAAAAAGGGTCAAAACCCTAAGACTTTTCCCGATTTAATTTCCTTGCGCGCATATTAATTTTTGATCATATTTATGTATTTGCTCCGAGAATGTAATAGATTATTAGGACATTTTTATCGCTTTCTTTAATTTCTCGCATTTACTTTTCAAGGGTTATGTTTTTGGCGATGTAAATACCTGACGCCTTGTAATAGCGTAGATTTACTTTCCGCAATTTATTTTCCGCACAATTATTAACTGTTAACTATGCATGACAAGACTTGCCTGAAAATTAAAATCAACTCGTAGCTCACCATAATACATGTGCAAAGATAATCTTAAACTGAATCCTGACACACTCGCACATGCCACTCCTAGGGTACACCTCACTTGGTTGCCTCGACGTGGTCATTGAGTATAGGGTGTTTTAGAGGTCGCCCTCCTGTCTAAAGATCCAGTTGCCTCGAAACGGTTGCCTCGGATAAAAAGGATCTAGGACATTAGGGTTATCACTAAGGCGTCCTACTATTGCTTTGGTGACCACACATGTCCCTATAATCGAATTGACCCGAATAACTCCAACGACGGTGCTACCTACTTCTCAATAGTGGGATTGTGCTGTCTAAAGGACATTTACACAGCTTAATTCCTTAGAGTAGGTAGATTTCTCCTGGGTACTTGCTCTTTCAAAAAACAAAAAACAACTTTTCGCACTTACACTTTCCAACAAAAGTTTTCAAACAAATACTTCATACACTCTTGAGGATTGATACAAGAGTTACCTAGAAGTTTTCAAACTAAACTTTTTAAAAACCCACAAACACAAGAAAAGCAAACAATTTTTGAAAACATAGTGAGCAAGTACCTAAGAGCCCGTGGATAACCACGGATAGAAAGGGTGCTAACACCTTCCCTTTCTATAATCTACCTCCCGAACCGAGAAACATCTCGAAAAGGAATTTTGTTGTGCTTTTGTCCTTTCCTTGTTGGAGAAAATAAAAGACAGTGGCGACTCTTGCTTACCGCGACATTTCGCGAACCAGCATTTCAAAACAGTCAGTTCTATTTCCACCGATCACAGAACTGGCGACTCTGCTGGGGAATACTGATAAGTGAGGTGTACCTTAGGATTAGATCACCTATGTTTTCAAATGTATGCCTTGTTTGCTTTAATATTGTGGGCTTGCATCGGACTTTCATAGATCCTAACCCGGATCTGGGGAATACCCTTTAGGAAGCAATAAACTGTGAGGGACCTGTCCGGCGTAGACCGACACGGGTGAAGCAGTAGCTACGTTGGTGTGACACCTTGGTCTGTACCGATATCCCTTGTGTTGGAACAAGGAGAATATGGGTCTTCTGAGGAGTCATTAAGCACCAACCGACCTTAGAACCTTAAATTGACCCAACTTGGCCATAGAACAGTAGCAGTATGCTACACTCATTGAGGCTAAACTCTCGCGATGGTTCCGGCCGCAAGAAAAGGTTGCGAAGTTGGAGTTATGACCGATTGAGGGTAGTCAGTGATATTGAGATCCTCTAGAACCCGATTACTATTTTCTAGGACAGGTCTTAACCAACTGAAACTGAAAGAGGGTAGTACCTAAACTTCATGTCGGCCTGAAATCTAAGGGCTCTTTTGTGTGACTTGTGTGCCTTCAAACTTGAACTACTTGCACATTCTTGTTATCTGACAACATGAGTTCCTTGCAGGTTTTGTTTACAGTCCTTAATCTGGGCTTATTACAGGGCTTACTTACACCTCACACCTTTGCATCCACGTACATAACATCATACGTATCATAACATCATACCATAGCATTTCCTTAACCATTTCAAGGATCTCAAGGGTTTGTGATGCAGGTCACGATGGATTAAATGTCTAGCAAGGGGCAAAGGGGATTTATTTTCCTCTAGCCAAAGTTTATTTGGAGATCAAAACATGGTAACTTAAGTCAGGGGCTATGACCCACTCGATATGGTGAGCCTTGACCCTTGAAGAAGGACTCTCAGCAACAAGAAGTTCCTTCAATCAAGCTGCAAAATTCAAATTCTAACAATTTTCTTGTTTACTCCGCGAGATCCTTGAAAACATTGCATACATACATATCATTGCATTACAAGTACCCTTTTTACAGGTCACTTATCTTCTTCGCTGTTTATTTCAGCAATCATCATGTCTACCGAACCTTCCACTGAACAAGCTATCAAGGCCCTCCAGGCCCAGAATGCCCAGTTCCAGGAGTTGGTTATGAGCCTAGCCCAGGGTCAACAGGATTTGAAGACTCTGATTCTGAAAGAGAGGAAGAAGAAGAAGAAGAGGACTGTTTTGTTCAACACTAGACGCAGATCTGGGAATGGATTACAGAATGAGGCTGAGCTGACTACCTCATCTTTAGGCAAGGACAGTCCCCAAGAGAGAAGGGTTCCTAGTCCCGTAGTCTCCAACAACGAGACGGATTATAATGATGAACAGTATCCTCCTGCTGAGGATAAGTACAAACAGCTGGAAGACCGGTTAAGCGTTATGGAGATACAGAACGTGCCCGGTCTGGACTTCGAAGATCTAGGTCTATCCTCTGGGGTGGTGATTCTCCATAAATTCAAGGCACCCGCCTTCGCCAAATATGACGGAGCTTCCTGTCCTAAGTTGCATCTCCGTTCATACGTAAGGAAGATCCAACCCTACACGGCTGACAAGAATTTGTGGATTCACTTCTTTCAAGACAGTCTGTCAGGGACTCAACTCGAGTGGTTCTATCAGCTGGATGGGGCCAGTATCCGCAACTGGGAAGACTTGGCTACTGCGTTCTATAAGCAGTATCAGTATAATTCTGACCTCGCTCATACGCGTACCCAACTCCAGGGTATGTCACTAGGGACGGGTGAAGGATTTAAGGAGTATGCTCAAAAATGGAGAGACCTTGCTGGACGGGTGCAGCCACCCTTAACTGATCGTGAACTTGTGGATATGTTCCTGGGGACCCTGTCTGGTCCATTCTTCAACCATCTGATTGGAAATTCTTCTGTTGGGTTTACAGATCTGATCTTGACTGGTGAGAGAATTGAAGCTGGCATCAAAAGCGGGAAGATTCAAGAAGCTACACCTTCTGATACTCATAAAAAGCCTTACCATGAAAAAAAAGAGTCCAATGATGTGCATGGTAAAAAGAGTCGTCATGATCAACATGTAGGGGAAACCCAGATCTCTAATCCTATGCCTGCTTAACAAGGACAAGGGCATCAACGTAAGGAGGTCGCACCTAAAAGAAAGTTCACTAAGATCAACATGTCACTGGCTTAAGCACTACAAAAAATATTGAAGGCAAGGCTGATTACATTAAGGGCTCCTCTTCAGAATCCAAACATTTCCGCTCCTAACTATCATCCCAATGAAAGGTGTGCATACCACTCTGACAGCCCGAGACATGACACGAACAATTGTTGGCCCCTGAAGAATAAGGTTCAAGACATGATTGATGCCAAAGAAATCTAGTTTGAAGCACCAGAGACTCCAAACATAATCACTGCTCCTTTGCCAAATCATTGAAGGCTTTTGTTTTATTTGAATTTCCGAGTTGTATTTTTCCTTGCTTATTCAAACAATTATTGTCATGGAAAACTTTTTTATTTCATTAATGCATCGCATATGTCTGTTTTGAATTAATCCATTCGTATTCACTATATTCAAATTGTTTTCATATTTTTTGTGATGATCAACTCTCGATTAAAAAATTCTAAGCCTTTTGAGGGAGGATGACGAAAACGATACCATGATCTTTACAATATGCTTTTGAACAAACCCCGTTGATGAGGTACATGCATTGTTTCAAATCCTAAACAGTGGAGTTATAAGGAAGATAATCCCTCGTCAACCCCCTTGAGCCAAAGAAGTTGGAGTTTTTCTTTTCAAAAATTAAAACCCTTAATCATAACTTGGGGCAGGGTAGTTCTCTCAGTTGATCCAGGTGCACAACGAATGGCATCAAAGAAGTCCTTCTGAAACAAAAAACAGTGGTGATTCCCTATAATCGTAAGGACAGGCAGTCATTATCTCTCAAAATAAAAGCCCATCAAGTCAAAACCTATGAAGGAGACTTACAAAACTGGGGCATCCCGCTGACTGTAATCACAAAAGAAACAGTTCAGGCAAAAAGACAGGGATAATAAAATCAAAAAGAAAGAGGTCCTACTAACCCTCAACAACAAAAAAATGACTGCTTATTCAAGATAAATTGTCAACATCTGAACCATCACTGGAATATCAAAGCAAAGACTCAAACAAGATCTAATGCACGATTAGCTGAGTTTAGGATCGAAGAAACTCACGAAGAACGGGTGGGTACAAATAAAATTTGAGCCTTTATCCTTTGTTTCTTAAACCGTGAACCAGGCCACGTTATAACCCTTAAAAGTCCTAGCTGAAGCATGGGTTAGTTCGAAAGCATACTGTTACCAAAGGTATCCTGACTCCTGTAGGGCTTGCTGTAAAATCCTGAGTTGACATCACATTTTACAAAAAAATCACTTATTTTATTAAAAACTGCATTTTCAAAAATTTCAAGACAGACATAAGCTTTGCATTCTTAAGATAACATTGTTTGCATATGACTATTTGTTCAACAGCAGAGAAATTCGCACGATGAATATCCAGTGAACAAAAATCTTGTCAACAAAAAGATCACATCAAATGGAAAAACACTTCCAACCAAGGGGCAGACATGATCATGGTCCGTCATCTGGGGCAGTTAAGTCAAGATTCAAGGAATCTCTCAAAATGCCAAATAGCCAAGGGCAAATCTCCATCTGAGTCACTTGGGGTATTGGGCATGAATTCCAGCTACGAATCTTGCATGATCAAACATCTTCTGGTAATATGACAACACAACACTACCAATAATGACACCTCCTTACGTCCTGAGAGCATGGACATAGTCGAAAAAATACTACGCATAATCAAAGACCCGCTAGGTCGACTGGCCTAGGAAAAAATAAGGGCTTCCCGGCGAACCAAAAGGGTTCGGGCAAAAATAAGGGATGAAAATAAAAATTTGTACACCCGGCAAGTCGAAAACCTGAAAAGGCGGCTTGGGCAAAAAGGGTATCCCGATGGACTGAAAACCCGAAAGGGCGGTCCAGGCAAAAATTAGGGATCAAAGCGTACGACTATGTCCCGACATCTCGTCACTTGCCTACCAGAAGAAGATTTGTCAATCGGCAGTTATCAAGCTCCTCATAGACCTTCATCTCCCGCAGAAACTGGGGCAATAAGGATTGTCCGAACTATACAGTCGCTCTGTCCACCAGGTACCAAGGTAAGTTCAGCCGAAGAATGGGACCAAGATACCTTCACTCCCCGCAGAGTAAGACAAGATTCAGCAATACTCTCTCCAAGCAGAGTTGGTCTCCCATCAGCCCTAAAAAGGCACGGTATCTCCAGCGAGTCAGCAATACTCTCCCCCGAGCAGAGTTGGTCTACCATCAGTCTTGAAGAAGTTGGGTACCCCCAAAAGATCTTAATATTCTCTAGCAGAGTATACAGATATTCCTCAACAAGCATCCCCGACAGTCTTAATATAAGATTGTTCCCCGGTGGAATACCAGACACCCCAGTGGAGCCACTTCCCCAGTGCAGTCCAAAAGTTTCCCCAGGAGAGTTGAATCAATCTCCCCAGTAGATTCTGGAAGCTTGTCCCCTGCAGAGTACAAATATCTCCTCAGCCATATTTAGAGGTTATCCCCACCAGAGCCTATAACTGGGTTATCCTCAGCAAATTGCAACAGAAAGATCATCCCCGACGAAGTTTTTTCTATCCCCCAGCGGAGTTCATCAAAATCCCTAACAGAGCTTATCAACGGATTCCCCAGCGGAGTTATCATTAAAATCTCAGCGAAGCATCTCTCCCCACAGAGTAATTCCCTACAGATTAATCTCTTTATCAAGTTTAATCCCCAACGGAGTCATCTTCTCCTACTGGTTTATCCTGGCAAACATCTTTGTTCATCGTCCCCAACGGAAGCGAAGAAATCTACTCTTCAACATCAGCCCAGGATTTAACAAACTTCCCGGCATCTGTCAAGGGTTTATTTTCCCAGACGGAAATACATTCATGAACATTTCACATTTCATACCTCCTATTTACATACATGATAAAGTGCATACGACACAATCTCATTTATTTTTGAGAACGTCATGGCATCATGCATTTCATACATCATGACATTGCATACAACTAATGTTTTGCCTTTTCAGGAAAAGGGCAATCAAAAGATATTACCATCAACTTTTGAAGTTCCAGATTTGATACCTGTATCTAGCCAGGGCATATCTGTGAGCGATTGATTGTAGATCTATACCTGTATCTAGCCAGGAAAGTATCTGTATGAAGAGATTGAAGATCAATACCTGTATCTAACCAGGAAGTCATCTTTCATTCTCAGGTCAGAGGTCTACACCTGTATCCAGCCAGGAAAGTTGTCTCGACCGAACCTTTTTTTAAGTTCCAGATTCGATACCTGTATCTAGCCAGGGAATATCTGTGAACGACTGATTGTAGATATATACCTGAAACCAGACAGGAAAGTTATCTACATTAAAGAGATTGAAGAGATAGCTTAGAGATGCTCCAGATCCGGATGCTATTCTTTTGCTTATTCAGAGTTTCCCTTCAGAGATAGCTTAGAGATGCTCCAGATCCGGATGCTATTCTATTGCTTATTCAGATTTCTCTTCAGAGATAGCTTAGAGATGCTCCAGATCCGGATGCTATTCTATTGCTTATTAAGAGTTTCCTTTCAGAGATGGCCTAGAGATGCTCCAGATCCGGATGCTATTCTATTGCTTATTCAGATTTCCTTCTAGAGATAGTTCAGATGCGACCCAAATTTGGCGACATTCCGATACTTATTCCAGATTTCCTTTCAGATATAGCTTAGAGATGCTCCAGATCCGGATGCTATTCTATTGCTTATTCAGATTTCTCTTCAGAGATAGCTTGGAGATGCTCCAGATCCAGATGCTATTCTATTGCTTATTCAGATTCAAGCTTCTAAAGACAACTTAGAGATGCTCCAGACCCGGATGCTATTCTATTGTTTAGTCCAGATTCATTCAAAAGACAGTCCATATACGATCCAGATTCGAATGACATTCTGTCACTCATTCAGATACAACATGGATATACCCCAGACGCGGCGGTCATTCTATTATTTATTCAGACGTCAGCAATTAGATACAGACTATATATGCTCCGGACATGGAAGCCATTCTATTTCTTATTCAGATTCAACTATCCCTTACATTTCCAAATGGCATCTGTAAGCCCATTCCCGACAAGATTCTGTCACGTCTTCAGATGGCATCTATAAGCCCACCCTCTTATCCATCATCTCTCCAAATGGCATCTGTAAGCCCATTCCCGACATCACATTGCTGATACTACACTATGTGAGTGCAAATTTCTGGGCACTCTAGTGTTCAACCATCTTCCACCTTCGGATCACGAAAGGCACGCAAGCCAATCTACATCCTCAGGTCTAAGAAGATTGAACAGGGGCAACTGTTGTACCCCAAAATTTTCCCTCCCATATTCTTCAAGGTTTGTCAAGAATCATCTTCAAATGGTTCAAGGTTTCTCAAGGGTTGCACAGTCCAAATGCCTCCTAAGCCAGTCAAAATTAGGGTTTTGTTTCTTTCACAGAATTTGAGGTTTTCAATGGCTCAATCAAGTCTCATATGCCTATAAACATCCTCAAGCACCTACATGTCAAGTCTCAAGACTCACAATGCCAGTTTGCACAGTCAAAAGCTTCATTTGCTTCACAATCAACTGCAGGGGTAAAATGGTCATTTTACAGTCAAAAGTCAGAATTTTTGGTCAACATCTTATTTTGAGCTAATCATCATTTGATCAAGTCTTGATCATGATTCCACAAGCATGGCTCAAAAGTCATCAAGATGCAAAAAGTTACTATTTTTGGACAGCAGAAAAGTCAACTGTATCTTGACCAGGGCATAACTTTTTCATGGTTCATCATAAAAATCCCATCCAATTCTAATTTTGAAGGGGATGACATTTCCTACAACTCATCTTCACATTCCAAGTCCAAGAAATGCTCTCACAAAAAGTTATCAATTTCTACATTATAGGTCAATTTCAAAAGTCAACAAAAATGCACTTTAAGTCAAAGACCATAACTTGAGATTGGTAAATCCAAATGACATGGGACCAAAGGCATTGGTTAGAGGACTTCAAGACCTTTCCAAAATGTCCAAGAACAAGTTCATATGATCAAAATTGAGCAAGATATGCATTTGAGAAGTTGGGAAATTTTTGTGAATTTGCAAAAGTCAACTTTGCTCAAAACACTTTGTTTTTGCTAATGGGCCTCAAATTCCTTCTTGAAACTTTATCCAACGCCTATGCACGACCCATCAAGCCTATTTGAATTTATTTTCTTATTTTTATTAATTAATTGGATTTTTAATTGATTTTAATTGATTTTAATTCATTTAATTAATTTAAATTGTAGGAAATTCAAAGATATGGTATTTCAATCTTTTTTTGAAGCATGAATGACCTAATCAAGCTGGCAAATTTGTGTGCAAATCAAAGGGACAAAAATATCCAAGTTTGGCAAGTTTCTTCAATCAAAAAGATTCAAAAAGATGTGATTGCAAATCAAATATTCAAACCATCATGCAATGGATTTTTGTGCAAGATTTAACCTAATTCTCTTCTACTATATATACACAAGCTAAACCTAATGCCATGGACGTGATTTTGCTGCAAGAAAGCCATAACCACATTCAAAAAAATCCAAGAAAAAGTGAAAACTGTTTTCTATAGTTTAGCACGATTCAAAGACTTTTGTGGTTTCTAATACATTGCAGGGGTCCCCAGAGACGTATTGCAATCAAAACCAAGTGCTAAGGCCTAAGAAATCGCCAAGAACAGTCGCACGGTTTGCATACTTTTTTCAGAATCGAAACTCATATTTCATGCATAATTAACATGCTTTAATCATTGTTTTGTGTTGCTTGAATTCATACAAAACTAATGGTATTGGTTAATTGGATTAAAATGCCCAGAATCACAAGTTACCATTGAAGAAATTTAGGGTTCTTGAGCTTCCAGATTGGGGATTTACAGCCCAGGAAAAATTAGCACCTCTAATGCCTATGGTTGGAACCGTCAGAACAAGACGAATCAAAAGCCATACTCGCGAAATATTTATGTTAATCACACGCCTATTCGCTATTTTTCGTGGTTACAGGTTGTGGGGGTTAAAAACCCCCGCTATCTAATTTGTTTTTACAGGCATCAGCGAAGAAGATGAGTGCGTGGTGATATGCTATTGGACATTTCAAAGAACGCGCGCTTTTTTATAAATTCAGCTTATTAATCTGTTTGCATATATTATGTTTATTTATCATTATACTAACAAATGCAAGCGAATGGTGTAGTGGCTAGTGAGTTGGCTGGTAATCATTGGGACCTGGGTTCGAGTCCCAGGTCCACCCAAAAACACTTCTATTATTTTTCTATACAGGATTACATGCAGGCTTCATGCAGCGTTCCACCATGTGCCTCCAACCAACAACGCGCCAAGTGGCCTTATGCATCAATCCAATGGCCATGAGATGCTGACCATGGTACTCCCAGTCAAAGCATGCGCTGGACAATCAAAGAAAGTCAACAAGGCTTGTGTGCAAATGGGCCAGAATTTCCAAATTAACCTCCCAAAGCCAGCACACCCCCCTGGTTTATTATTTTCTTATTTTCTTTCTTTTTATTTTCTTTTATTAACTATAATTAATATTATTATTATTTAATTAACTTAACTATTATTTTCATAATAAAATTCAGAAAACACAAAAATGTAAATATTATTATTATTATTTATTAATTTCACCTTAGTTTATTATTTTTGTAAATAAATGTAAATTAATTAATTTAGTCTTTTTATTAATTAGGTTAACTTTGACTTTTTTTTCACAAATATAAAATTAACATAGAATTAGGGTTTTGACAACTTTTAATTTCTTTTATTTTATTTCATTAAAACATTAAAAAATACTTTTTTTCTTTTAATTAATTAATTAATTAGAATTAGGTTTAATTAATTGCAAAAAGGACCAAAATTCCATTCTTTTCTCAAAAAAGGGTCAAAACCCTAAGACTTTTCCCGATTTAATTTCCTTGCGCGCATATTAATTTTTGATCATATTTATGTATTTGCTCCGAGAATGTAATAGATAATTAGGACCTTTTTATCGCTTTCTTTAATTTCTCGCATTTACTTTTCAAGGGTTATGTTTTTGGCGATGTAAATACCCGACGCCTTGTAATAGCGTAGATTTACTTTCTGCAATTTATTTTCCGCACAATTATTAACTGTTAATTATGCATGACAAGACTTGCCTGAAAATTAAAATCAACTCGTAGCTCACCATAATACATGTGCAAAGATAATCTTAAACTGAATCCTGACACACTCGCACATGCCACTCCTAGGGTACGCCTCACTTGGTTGCCTCGACGTGGTCATTGAGTATAGGGTGTTTTAGAGGTCGCCCTCTTGTCTAAAGATCCAGTTGCCTCAAAACGGTTGCCTCAGATAAAAAGGATCTAGGACATTAGGGTTATCGCTAAGGCGTCCTACTATTGCTTTGGTGACCACACATGTCCCTATAATCAAATTGACCCGAATAACTCCAACGACGGTGCTACCTACTTCTCAATAGTGGGATAGTGCTGTCTAAAGGAAATTTACACAGCTTAATTCCTTAGAGTAGGTAGATTTCTCCTGGGTACTTGCTCTTTCAAAAAACAAAAAACAATTTTTCGCACTTACACTTTCCAACAAAATTTTTCAAACAAATACTTCATACACTCTTGAGGACTGATACAAGAGTTACCTAGAAGTTACCAAACTAAACTTTTTCAAAACCCACAAACACAAGAAAAGCAAACAATTTTTGAAAACATAGTGAGCAAGTACCTAAGAGCCCGTGGATAACCACAGATAGAAAGGGTGCTAACACCTTCCCTTTCTATAATCTACCTCCCGAACCGAGAAACATCTCGAAAAGGAATTTTGCTGTGCTTTTGTCCTTTCCTTGTTGGAGAAAATAAAAGACGGTGGCGAATCTTGCTTACCGCGACATTTTGCGAACCAACATTTCAAAACAGTCAGTTCTATTTCCACCGATCACACAAGGCACAAGGTTTTAAGAGTGCGAATTGTTTGTGAATATTACATATTCAACAACAAAAAGTAAAGATAAATTACTGAGAGATGAAAGTTATTGGGACAAAGTCTCTGGCCTCCCAATTGCGGAGTCCTCCATTGATAGTCGGAAAGATCCAATCCTCCAAGTTGCAATCCTCTTCACCATCTTCTACCACGTTGACCTCTCGGTTGCTAATCTTAAAGGGTGTCCCTCCAGCACGGGCACGACGTACAGCCTTTTGAGCACTTGAAGTGAAACCTAAGCCAAACTTGTCAGACTTATACAGGATATATGGAAGTTGCCCCCAAATGGTGTATCCACCTTCCTCTACTACTGCTTTGGCGTCCTTCAGAGATGACATCTGGAAGGGAGGTCTTGTAATCTTAGGAATCTGGGACACATTCTTGGTCACTGCTACCTCTTGGGGGACCTCTTCGAAGTGTTGAAAAGGAGTTTCAATGAACTCACCGTCCAATTCCACATACCGAAAGGAATTGAGATGGCTAATCATGTATTCTTCCTCTCCGTGGACGGTTATAATCTTTCCTTGAACCAGATATTTCAATATTTGGTGCAATATAGAGGTGACAGCGCCAACATTATGGATCCATGGTCGTCCTAGCAGACAGGAGTAAGAGGGGCGGATGTCCATTACATAAAAGGTTGAATTGAAAGTTTGAGTCCCAACCTTTATGGGGATATCTAACTCCCTATGTACCATCCTCTTCGAGCCATCAAATGCCCTTACTACTATGTTACTTGGCTTTAAAGTCAGTCCTTCGCAGTCAAGTCTGTCAAGAGCTTTCTTCGGCAAAACATTCAAAGATGAGCCAGTATCCACCAAGACATGGGCTAGAGTTGTGCCCCTACATTCCACAGAGACATGTAACGCCTCATTGTGCTTTCTTCCTCTTGGTGTCAGATCAGCATCCGAGAAGCCTAGGCCGTTATCCGCTGTCAGACTGGCCACACAATCTTGAAATTGGTCAGCAGACGTCTCTTGAGGCACATGGGCTGTTTTTAGGAACTTCACCAAGGCTTTCGCATGTGCGTCGGAACACAGTAGTAATGCTAGCATGGAGATTTTGGAGGGACATCATAGTCGCTCCTCTTTATAATTTTTAAGATCTCCTCCATTTCTTTCTTGGAAGCCTCAGGAATAGTCAGTGACTGAGCCTTCATCCAGATAGGCTCTTCTTGAATACTTTTTCGTCGGGTTTCAGCAGTAGGAGTGTTGGTAGGAATGACAACAGAGGTTATAACAGCTTCATCAATAGGAGCACTTGCAGAGATGATTATGGGTACGAAAGTAACCTTCGGAGCAACCACGGGTCCAAAGACTGCCTTTGGGGGGGAAATCTCTTGAGAAAAGATTCTACTGCTTCGGGTAATTTTACTGGTTCCAACAATATTGCTAATTGTAGCGGTAGAAATGTGCAAGACTAAGCCATTGGATTGACTAGACTTTATACAAATCAAAATAAAAATCGCCACCGCGCTTTATTGTTTCCAAAGGAATGGGAAAAGAGCGAATAACCCAAAAAGAGGGGGAAAGATTCAAGGTAAGGGGGTTGGTTATGCAAAGGGAAGGTATTAGCACCCTAAACATCTACGGTACTCCGCAGGAACCTCTTTGAAAAAATCTGTATATTTTGGCTATAAAAATGTGTTGTATATAAAATGGATGGTGAAGGTGAGAAAAGAAATATTTTTATGATTTTTGCACCCGCCGCGGTTGCAAACCTTTAGTGCCTACGTACCACCTTTCGTGCAATAGGGGATCAGGGTACACGTAGTTCATCTTTTAAAAATTTGAAACACAAGTGTGTTGGTTGATTTTATGAGATAAGACATCATCACAATTGTCCGTGTGAAAAACATACTTACTACCCACAATCATGAGAAAGGAGAATTTGCATCATCTCAAAGTGGAGGATATGGCTTGGATTTTAAAATCAACAATGCCTCACTCAACACCCAAGTGGAAAATATCTCACTTCACTATATATTGTAGAAGTATAGTTGTTTGCATCACTACAAGGATTGACAAGAGTCTAATCTTTTGAGAAAAGTTTAAAGATAAAAGCCAAAGTGGCAAAAATGGTTTGAAATGAGATTGATTGACTTTTAGTCTTCTCACAAAAAAAAAGGTCAAGGTATTATTAAATTGATTGAAATTTTATTTATGAAAATGTTTCGAAGATGCATGGACCTAAGTCCAAGTTTATTATGAAAATGTTTCAAGTTTCAAAACAAGAAGAGTTTTTTTTTTAAGGAGGGAGAAGATTTTTGAAATTAAAGAAGATGGGAGGAGAAGAAGAGGCTATCCTAAGGCATAAGGTAAAAGCTAGGGATAAGAACCATCTAACCAACAAGAAGCCAATACTTGACATTATGAGTCAATATAGAATTCCCATTCTTCGGATTGAAACCAAGCAAGCAAAGATACTAGGCCTCTTGAGAGAACCAAACTTCAAGTGTATTTAGTCTTCACAAAAATTGGGCAGAGTAACGGCTGTATACGAGTGCATTCCAGATTACAAACAAAGATCGTAATCTCAATAACATGCACACAAAACAAACAAACAACCCAATGTCTTGAGGTAAACCTCAAGAACTCCAGACAAAATATCAAATAAAGTCACAAAGTCTCCAAGATAGGCCAAGGTCTCTAATCCTAAGTCCAAGAAGTCCATCACTCCATAATGCAAAGGATAGTAACCATGTAGTCCAAGTATCATTAATGATTTTTATGGTTCATGTTGATTATTAGGTGTCTTTAAAAAGAAAGAAAAGCTCAAGTGAGCAAAATAAAAATGACATAAAAGTAAATGCTCAAGTGAGCAAAGATGAAAATAGCATGAAATGTAAAAATGCTAAAAGTAAATGGTACATAAAGCATGAAAATAAAAGCGTAAAGTAAAGTTAATTGTTAGTAATTAGTGGTTAGTTGGATGACCATCTTGAAACTTGCATTTGGAACTCATTAGGGGATTGGTAGAACCAAAGCCTCTACACAACAAGTTGCATTTTCTTTTTGTCAAGTATATCATCCATTTTGGAATTCTCACAAGGCAACATGTAATGATCAACGATGTTTAAGTGATCTGCGTTGACCAAAGGTGTTGTAGATCCATCAGAGGATTGGTAGAACCAAAGCCTCTACACAATGAATCTCAAGGTTATTGGATCAAAGAGATCAAATTAACATACTTGGGCTTGCAATCATAAGTTTGGGCCACGAATGATCATTTATTCGAATCGGGACAAAATTGAGCGCTATGTTAAGCAATCGTAAGTGGACTTATGTAGAAGTCGCACCTATTTTGAGGCCAATCAATAGCAATCTATGTACTTCGTGTTTGGATAAATGATATAGAGATCACCATCCATTAACATGTAGCACAATTAAAAAAGAAAGGGATAAGATGAAGAGGGAGGGAAATGATAAGCTAATTTGGATCACCATTTCAAAATTCTTTCATCTTTAAATTCAACCACTCCTCTAGATGGATTAAAGCACTAAACATATCATTAATCCAAAGCACCAAAAATGAATTAAATAATTCACTCTTAGGTAGATTTGAATTGATGAACATTTATCCAACTTCATCTACATCACAAAGTCCATTGGGTTTAAAGACAAATTGGACATTTAAAATTGCAATCCAAACCAACAATCAAAAGGTGTAAGTAGCAAAAGCATTTTGGATCAAAGCTGCCCCAAAACAAGGCAAAAAATACATTCTGTTCTGGTTTAAATCGATTTACACTACTATGTAAATCGATTTACACAGTATAATTTTCAAAAAATCGTGCAAAATTGTGTTGTGTAAATCGATTTACACTTAGTGCAAATCGATTGCACACAGTAAAAACAGCAAAAACAACATTTTAAGAGGGAAATTTCTTGTTCAAACTTTCCATCAAACACCTTATGATCATGGATCCACTTGAGCACGAAAATTCCATCAAATTATGAGAAAATAACACCATTGAAATCACAAAATAATGCTCAAAGAATCAATCCCAAAGATCACCAAGATATCACATTGTGAAAGATGAATTATCCAAACTTACCAAAGGTAGATCTAGAAAATTATCAAACAACTTCAAGAATTTGCTTCAATTCAACCACAAGAATCAATTGACCAAGCTTGGATGTAGAGAATTGATGGAGAAAAAGTGTTTGGATGAAGGTTTAGCTCAAATATTAGTAAGCTTCAATGCAAAGCTTACTAACTTTTTTAAAATGGATTTTGAGTGAATTTGGTAGATGGAGAGATTTGAGAGATTTTTTAGCAAGGTGTATTTGGCTATCAAAAGCTTGAAATTTGAATGAAATGATAGCTCTATTTATAGAGTTTTAGGATTTGGATTAGTGGTAATTTGGTAATTGATTCTTGGAGCCAAAATTTGAATTAATGATAACTCTTTCAAAAATTAGAGCCAAAATTTGAATTAATGATAATTCTTTCAAATATTAGAGCCAAAATTTAAATTAATGATAATTCTTTCAAATATTAGAGCCAAAATTTGAATTAATGATAATTCTTTTTAAAAATGAAAGATTGGCACTAAAATTTGAATTAATGAGACATCTTTCAAAAGTGAAGGAAAATTGGAGCCAAAATCTGACAAGTTTAAAATGCTGATTTTTTTAAATAATTTTCACGCTGTGCAATCGATTGCACTACAGTGCAAATCGATTGCACAGTGTATTTTTTTCAAAAATGGCGCAAAATACACTATGTGCAATCGATTGCATCAGTGAAAAAAATGAAATTTTTTAATTCTTTTTCTTTGCAAATAGAGATTTTAGGAAAATAATACCAGAAATCCTTATTTGTCAGATGCTTCGACTTGGTACCTACAAAACAAAAATATACAAAAACAAAGACAAATATTTTTTTGTATTTTGATTAGAAGTTAGTCAACAACACATATACAAAATACACAACCAAGGTGCTTGGAGATTCCTCAAGAGCAAACTTAAAGATAGGAAAAAAGAGGAAGAACCAACCCTAATGTGATCTTGTTATGATCGAGTTGATATGATATGATAGAGGAATCTTAGGGGCAAAAATTGGGGTACAACAGCTGCCCTTATTTAAGTGTCTTCTATCCGGAGATACGAAGGTTACAAATCTCCGTGTCGACGCGATTGAAGATACTTAAATATAAAACAAGCCTTATTTTTGTCTCTAAGATGCCATGCAATGCTTATGATTATGGATGCATATGAACAGAACAAAATAGACGTAAAGTAACACTGGGGATGCCTCAAAAATGAAGAAACAAAGGAGCAACTCCACCAGGAAAATAAATCACTGGTGGACCAAAAGAATAGAACCAAAGAGGAGGATAACAAGCATTGACGTTCACTGACGATGTCTACCAACGTTCACTGAAGGTAGAAAAAGGAAATATCATATCACCGCCGTTCACTGACGATGAACTATCAACGTTCACTGAAGATAGCAAAAAGATAACAAACACCAACGTTCACTGCCGATGTACTACTAACATTCACTGAAGGTAGAGAGAAAATATATCATATCACCGCCGTTCACTAACGATGAACTATCGATGTTCACTGAAGATAGCAAAAAGATAACAAACACCAAAGTTCACTGCCGATGTACTACCAACGTTCACTGAAGGTAGAGAGAAAATATCATATCACCGCCGTTCACTGACGATGTACTATCGACGTTCACTGAAGATAGCAAAAAGATAACAAACACTGACGTTCACTGCCGATGTACTACCAACGTTTACTGAAGGTAGAGAGAAAATATATCATATCACCGCCGTTCACTGACGATGAACTATCAACGTTCATTGAAGATAGCAAAAATATAACAAACACCGACGTTCACTGCCGATGTACTACCAACGTTCACTGAAGGTAGAGAGAAAATATATCATATCACCGCCGTTCACTGACGATGAACTATCAATGTTCACTGAAGATAGCAAAAAGATAACAAACACCGATGTTCACTGTCGATGTACTACCAACGTTCACTGAAGGTAGAGAGAAAATATCATATCACCGCCATTCACTGACGATGAACTATCGACATTATTGAAGATAGCAAAAAGATAACAAACACCGACGTTCACTGCCGATGTACTACCAACGTTCACTGAAGGTAGAGAGAAAATATATCATATCACCGCCGTTCACTGACGATGAACTATCAACGTTCATTGAAGATAGAAAAAAGATAACAAACACCAACGTTCATTGAAGATAGAAAAAAGATAACAAACACCAACGTTCACTGCCGATGTACTACCAACATTCACTGAAGGTAGAGAGAAAATATCATATCACCGCCGTTCACTGACGATGAACTATCGATGTTCATTGAAGATAGCAAAAAGATAACAAACACCAACGTTCACTGCCGATGTACTACTAACGTTCACTGAAGGTAGAGAGAAAATATATCATATCACCGTCGTTCACTGACGATGAACTATCGATGTTCACTGAAGATAGCAAAAAGATAACAAACACCAACGTTCACTGCCGATGTACTACCAACGTTCATTGAAGGTAGAGAGAAAATATCATATCACCGCTGTTCATTGACGATGTACTATCAACGTTCACTGAAGATAGCAAAAAGATAACAAATACCAACGTTCACTGCCGATGTACTACCAACGTTCACTGAAGGTAGAGAGAAAATATATCATATCACCGCCGTTCACTGACGATGAACTATCGACGTTCACTGAAGATAGCAAAAAGATAACAAACACCAACGTTCACTGCCGATGTACTACCAACGTTCACTAAAGGTAGAGAGAAAATATCATATCACCACCGTTCACTGACGATGTACTATCAACGTTCACTGAAGATAGCAAAAAGATAACAAACACCAACGTTCACTGCCGATGTACTACCAACGTTCACTGAAGGTAGAGAGAAAATATATCATATCACCGTTGTTCACTGACGATGAACTATCGACGTTAACTGAAGATAGAAAAAAGATAACAAACACCAATGTTCACTGCCGATGTACTACCAATGTTCACTGAAGGTAGAGAGAAAATATCATATCACCGCCGTTCACTGACGATGTACTATCAACGTTCATTGAAGATAGCAAAAAGATAACAAACACCTACGTTCACTGCTGCTGTACTACCAACATTCACTGAAGGTAGAGAGAAAATATCATATCACCGCCGTTCACTGACGATGAACTATCAACATTCATTGAAGATAGCAAAAAGATAACAAACACCGATGTTCACTGCCGATGTACTACCAACGTTCACTGAAGGTAGATTTTGAAAATATCATATGTTCCCCAAACTTCTGGTGTTTCACCTAGAACGGGTCTCAACTTCTTCCTTAACCAAGGAATTCCGCCTGGAAAGGGTAATATGTAAGCTGTCTCAAATAAAGAGACTTCCACTTGCAAAGATTTCACAACGAGCAATTTCTGTGAATTTGAAAGTCTTGTCATCCACTGGCGTAAACTGGCGACAGACTGCAAGCTAACCACTCATAGAGGAAATAGCAAAAAAAGTTACGTCGACTTGTACAGGGAAGCACGAGTTGCTCAAACAAAGATACCTGTTGCCTGTTATCATGGAGGATTGCAAAAAGAAACGAATCTCTGGGGATAGAAATGTGGCTTCCCAGGGAAATAGATATGACTTCCTGGGGAAATGAGATATGACTTCCTGGGGAAATGCGACATTATTCCTGCCGAAGAGATAAAGTCTTCTCGTGCAAAATAAATGCACAAATCAAAGCTCAAAGTCCTCAGAAATCCAGAGTAAATAATACTGTCATGCAACCACTAATCCAATTAGAAACAAACTGGAGCAAGACGGCCAAAGAAGATACATCCTTTGAGAAATAAACTCAAGAGGGAAAACCAAATTCAACTAAGCAAGGAGCGCTGCAGGAAGGTTTGAACACAATGTCAATAAAAAATGATTTGTAACAATGCATGATGCATGTATGAATGTATGAGTGATATCGTGCATATGCTGGTAAAAGGATACATAATCAAACAAAACTGCCTCAGGTACTAACAACATTGGTCTAAACTTCAACCAGAAAGATCAATCCAAGAAAGGTAAAAGCAATTGCGGAAACCAAACCTATGGTCTGTCCTAACTTCACTGAGGAGAAACATAATCCGGATGTAGCTAAATCAAACAAATACCGGGATAGAACATCTTTCTTCCGTTTTCATCTGAGAAACCAGTTTTCTAAAAACAACGTACCTACTGGAGATTGCAAGACCAGCCTTAAATAAAGCAGACTGACATCGAGACAATCAAACCTCACTGGGGAATTTAAGTCTACCTCCTTGGAGAAAAAACTGCGGATTGAAAACTTTTTATCATGAATACTCATTCCAACAAGAGATGCCCTGGGATAACCTTCCCAGGGAATAACACACAGACTTCCATGGGGAAAACAAATGTTTCACAGTTCGTACTCCTACTGGGGATTTCGATACTGATTGTGAATAAGGAAAATGGAAACCAAATTGTCAAAACATTCACTGGGGAAATCAGACCCACTTTGAAGGAAGAAAAATATACGGACTTCACTAAGGGAGACAATACTTCATCATCGAGACCTCTACCGGGGACTTCATGCTGACTTTATTGGGGAGGTCGACATCACATCATCGAGGGGAAACCAAGATACATGCTCCACTGGGGAAACCGGAGATACGTTCTTCACTGGGGAAACCGGAGATACGTGCTTGTTGTACCCCAAAATTTGCCCTCCCATATTCTTCAAGTTTGGCAAGATCAATCTCCAGATGATTCAAAATCTCTCAAGGATTGCACAATCCAATTGCCTCCTAACACAGTCAAAATTAGGGTTTTCGTCCTTGCAAAGAAATTGAGGTTTTCAAGGGTCCAATCAAGTCCCATATGCCTATAAACATTGTCAAGCATCCATATGTCAAGTTTCAAGACTCACAGCATCAAGTTGCACAGTCAAAAACCCTAAATGCTTCACAGTCAACTGCAGGGGCAAAATGGTCATTTGACAGTCAAAAGTCAAAATTTTTGGTCAACATCTCATTTTGAAGCCACAAACATCATTTGATCAATTCTTGATCATGATTTCTCAAATCATGGCTCAAAAAGTCTCAAGATGCAAAAGTTTCTATTTTTGGACAGCTGAAAAGTCTAACTGCAAATTGACCAAGGCATAACTTTTTCATGGTTTATCAGAAAAATTCCATCCAATGCTCATCTTGAAGATAATGACACTTCCTACAACTCATCTTCACACTTCAAGTCCAAGAAATGCTCTCACAAAAAGTTATCAATTTCAACATTATAGGTCATTTTCAAAAGTCAACAAAAAGGCACTTTAAGTCAAAGACCATAACTTGAGATTGGTAAATCAAAATGACATGGGACCAAAGACATTGGTTAGAGGACTTCAAGACCTTTCCAAAATGTCCAAGAACATGATCATAGATTCAAAATTGAGCAAGATATGCATTGGAGAAGTTGGGAAATTTTTGGGAACTTTCAAAAGTCAACTTTGCCTAAAACACTTCAAAATTGCTAATGGGCCTCAAATTCTTCCTTGAATCATTACCCAAAGCCTATTCACGACCCATTGAGCTCAAAGGTATTTATTTTATTATTTTTAATTAATTAATTGAATTTTATTCTTATTAATTCATTTAATTAGATTTAATTATGAGAAAATATCAAATAATGCTTTTTCAAATCTTTTTGTGCAGCAAATACATTCCAAATATGCTAAAGATTTCGTGCATCAATCAACAAGACAAAATCTTCCAAAATTGGCAAAGTTTCATTGAAAAAAGATTGAAATTTCATGATTGAAAATCAAATATCCAAATCATTAATTCATGGACTTTTGGGTTCTTTCTTGACCTAATTTTATTCACATACATATGCACAAGGAAACCTAATTCAGGAGGAGACGAAAAAGCTGCTGAAGCTGCATAACCAAGTTGCAAAAATTTCAAGAAAAGCTTGAAACTGATTTCATAGTTGCAGGATGTTTCAAAGCATAAAAAGTATTCCAACACGTTGCTGGACCTTCCAGGAAACTATTGGCATCAAGAACAAGCTTCCATACTCCAAGAAACGGTAGAACAGATTCACGCTTTTCACAAAAATGTCCATAATCGAATTTTAATTTCCACGCATCATTCATGTGTTTTGATTATTGATTTATGCTACTAACATCTCCCTGAAACTTTTGGCATAGTTTAATTGTTCTAAAAATGCTTGAATCGAAATCTACCATTGATGAAACCTAGGGTTTCAGAAGCTTCAAAATAGGGGTTTCCATATACTGTAAAATTGGACCATCAAACATACATGGACGAACTCGTTGCAGCAAGCCTGATCCATTGAGATACTCGCGCCTAATTTATATAACCCATGGGCGTAATCGCTATTTTCACAGGTTCCACTTAGTGGGGGTTTAAAACCCCCGCTACTTGTTTTATAATTGCAGGAAAAAGATGAAGAAGAAGCTGAGGTGTCCAGGCATGATAGGAGCATTCAAATCTGGTGCGTAATTTTTTGTCTCATACCACTAACCATTGTTTTTTGTATATTATATTTTCTCTTCATTATGTATACAAACGCGCACAACAGCTCAATTGGCAAAGGACACGCTTGGTAAACGCTGGGACCTGGGTTCGATTCCCAGGTCCCCCATACAATTGTTATTATTTTTTCTAATCCATTCCCATGCAGTGCACGCCCCAGGGTCCATCATGCAGCCTCACGTCCAAGCTTGCCACATGGCCATGAGCTTCCATCCAAGAGTCAGAAGGTGAAGACCATCATATGGTCCAATCAACTAGCATACGCATGATCAGAAAAGTCAAACAAGGCTTTGTCTCTTGGGCCAAAATTGCTCCAATTCACCTCCATTCTGGGCCTGATACCCCCTAGGTTTGCATTTTTTTAATTCTATTTTCTTTTCCTTTTTAATTCCTTTTAATGTTTCTTTAATTGTTTTTTCACCATAAATTAATTTTCATAATAAAAAAATCAGAAACAAAAAAAATGTTTTATATTTAATTATTATTAATTTCACCATTAAAATATTTTTGTAAATAAATTTCAATAATTAACTTAGTTAAATTAGGTTTTAATTTTGATGCTTTCATAAATAAATAAAATGCATAGAATTAGGTTTTTTTTTTACATTTTCATCTTTTCTTAATTAATATTTCCTCATTATTTATTATTATTATTAATTATTATTTTTGTAAATAAACATGTACATTAATTAATTAGTAAATTAGGTTAACTTTAGTATTTTCTTAATAATTAAAATAGATTTAGAATTAGGGTTTCCTTTTAATTTTAATTTTCTTTATTTCATAAATACAAAAAACATAAAAAAACAATTTCTTTTCTTTCTTTAAATAATTATTAGACTTTAATTTCATTTAATTTCAAGCAAAGGGTCAAAACCCTCGGACGTCCTAATTTTTATTCTTTTCGCGCATTATTTTATTTTGAATATTATGTAACTGCTCAAGGATGTAATAGTAACTAGGTTTACCGTATTTATTTACTTTCCGCATCTTTTATCAAACGGGTCTTTGTATTTTGGCGATGTATAGACCCGCGCCTTGTAATAGCGTAGTTTTTATCTTTCCGTTTTTACTTTCCGCACTCTTAAATTCTAAATTGCATGAAAGAATGTATGTCAATTAAAAACAAGCGTAGCTCACGATGCCATGATCAAAGATAAACTTAACATGAAAACAACATACAAATTCACACACCACTTCTAGGGTACGCCTCACCTGTTGCCTTCGAAACGTGGTCGTCAAGTATAGGACGTTTTAGTAAGTCCTTATGTCCATGATCCAGTTGCCTCGAAACGGTTGCCTCGAAACAGTTGCCTCAGAATAGTTGCCTCGAAACGGTTGCCTCGGATTAAAAAAGGATCAAGGACATAAGGGTAGCTTCTAAGGTGTCCTACTGTTGCTTCGGTGACCACACTGTCCCTACACTCGAATTGACCCGAACACCTCTAACGGTGGTGCTACCTACCTCTCAATGGTGGGATGACATTACCTTAAGGACATTTACACAGCCTAATTCCTTAGGGTAGGTAGATGACTCATGGATACTTGCTCTATTAAAAAACAAATCAAAAAAACCTTTTCACACCGACACTTTCAAAAAGCTTTCAAAATAATTTTTCAAACACTCTTGAGGACAGATACAAGAGTTATTCAGAAATCTTTCAAAGAAACTTTTTCAAACCCACTCACAATCGAAAAGCAAACATTTTGAAAACATAAAGAGCAAGTATCTAAGAGCCCATGGATAACCATGGATAGAAAGGGCACTAACACCTTCCCTTTCTATAAATCTACCTCCCGAACCGAGAGACAATCTCATAAGGAATTTTGCTGTGCTTTTGTCCTGTCCATGTTGGAGAAAATAAAAGACGGTGGCGACTCTTGCTTCCGAGACATTTCGCGAACCAGTGTTAAACAGTCAGTTCTAAATCCACCGATCATAGAACTGGCGGCTCTCCTGGGGAAACTAATAAGTGAGGTGTACCTTAGGATAGCTCATACTTGTGTTTTCAATTGTTTTGTTTGTTTGCTTTATTATTATGGGCATTGTCTTGGAGTTTCATAGATCCTAACCCGGATCTGGGGATACCCTGTTAGGTAGCATAAGCTGTGAGGGACCTGTCCGGCGTAGACCGACATGGGTGAAGCAGTGGCTACGTTGGTGTGGCACCTTGGTCTGTACCGATATCCCTTGTGTCGCAACGAGGAGAATATGGGTCTTCTGAGGAGTCGTTAAGCACCAACCGACCTTAGAACCTTAAATGACCCAACTTGGCCAATAGAACAGTAGCAGTATGCTACACCCATTGAGGCTAAACTCTCGCGATGGTTCTGGCCGCAAGAAAAGATTGCGATGCTGGAGTTATGACCGATTGAGGGTAGTCAGTGATATTGGGATCCTCTAGAACCCTGTTACTTTTGGTAGGACAGGTCTTAACCAACAAACTGAAAGAGGGTAATACCTAGACCTCATGCTGGCCTAAACCCTAAGGGTTGTCTTGTGTGACTTGTGTGCCTTATCATGTTTGCCTTTGTGAATATTTGTGGTGTGTTTTATCATAACATCATACCATCATAGACATTGCATGCATCCTGCATAAGGACTGACCATTTCAAAGACAAGAGGGTTTCATCTTTGCTCTGTTTTGTAGGACATCATGATGCCTATGCGAAGGAACACTATCTGGTTTAACTTTGTTCATCCATCTGAGTTGCTTGAAGAATTGGTTAGCAGAATTCCAAATACCATTTCCTTCATCCAGAGGCATGGTTCTCTTCTCGGTTTAGTCACTTCAAAGTGGGACCAACAACTGATGAGTGTCTTGACCCAGTTCTATGATCCCTTGTATAACAGCTTCACCTTTCAAGACTTCCAGCTGGTCCCTACCCTGGAAGAGTTCTCTGATTTGCTTAGCATCCCTATCTTGGATCAGACTCCCTTCACTGGTTGGGAAAAGACTCTTAGGCTTGAGGAGATTGCTGCAGCCCTTCCCTTGACCCACAAGGAGGTAATGGACAACTGGGTGACTAGAAGCAGAGTTAAGGGTTTCTTGGCCAAGTTTCTGATTGGTAAAGCTAACAGTTTCTGGAATGACCTAGACTTCAGGGCGTATGAAGACATCTTGGATCTCTTAATCTATGGTTTGGTTCTGTTTCCAAATCCGGATAACTTCATTAACATCACTTCCATAAGGATCTTCATGTATCGGAACCCTGTGCCCACTCTCTTGGGTGACATCCTGCAACAACTCTATGCTCGTACTGTCCGAAGACGAGGTACTATTTGGTTTTGTATTCCTTTGTTAGTGAGGTGGTTTATTTCGCACCTCCCTAAGTTCGTGCTGAAGAACAAAGAAGGAAGAGGCTGGGCTCATAGGTTAATGTCTCTCACTGATAATGACATCATTTGGACTCTCAGAGGTTTGGATGAGGTAGCTGTTATTGATCGCTGCGGAGAATATCCTAACGTTCCTTTGATTGGTACCCAAGGAGGGATCTCTTATAATCTATGTCTAGCTCTCCGTCAGTTTGGAAGAGCCAGAAGAGCAGGGCCTCATGAGATGTTGGTGCCTCACATCAGTTTCGAGTTTCAGGTAGATAGTGACGAGCTGCGTCGTAGGTTCATCAAAGCTTGGGACAGAATTCACAAAGCTGACCCACAAGAGTTGGGACCAAAGACTTCTCTACCTATGGAAGCCTACTACAAATGGGTCCGCATCCGTGCTCCGAATTTAGGTATGCCATATGAAGCTGTCAGACCCATCATCCTTGAATATCCTGATAGAGATGGGGCTCCTCCGATTGTTCTCCCTCCTCAGATACCTACTGATGTTGATACACTAAAGAGGTCTTGGGTGCAACTACAAGAAGAATGAGATTCTTATCGAGAAAAGTTCAACGAGCAGGAACTGAAGATCCAGAAGCTGACAAAGCAATTGGAGAATGAGTGGGCCTTGAATGACTACATCCGTACTGAGAAGAGGAGACCCTGGGATCACTGATGAGCTTTGGATGTTCTTTTACAGTTTTTTACTTCCCTTTTCAGTATTTCCATTTTATGTAACGCCTAAGGGCAATCTGTTGAACAATTTAAATTCCAAAGTTTGAATCTAATAAAGTGCGTTGCTTTTTTGTTTACAAAGTTGAATCCCGATTGTCTTTGAAAACATAAATCATACGCATTCCATGCATCATGTGCATAGCAGGTACTCTTCTTTTCAGGTTGCTTAATGTTCTTCGTTGTTTATTTCAGCATCATGAATCCTGAATCATCTACTGAGCAGTCCATCAAGGCCCTGCAGGCTCAGAACGCCCAGTTCCAAGAGCTGATCATGAGTCTAGCCCAAGGTCAAGAGGAATTGAAGGCTTTGCTGGTCAAGAAGAAAAAGAAGAGAACTGTACTATTCAACACTGGCCGGAGGTTTGGTAACACACTGCAGAATGAGGTTGATCAAGCTGGTTCTTCTGTAGGGAAAGGCAGTCCCCAGGGGGGAAGGATTCCTAGTTCGGTGGTCTCTGACAACGAGACTGATTTTAATGAGGAGCAGTATCCTCCAGCTGAAGACAAGTACAAGCAGTTAGAGGATCGCCTGAATGCCATGGAAATTGAACAAGTGCCTGGTTTGGATTTTGGAGACTTGGGTTTATCTTCTGGGGTGGTGTGATCGGTGGATCTGGAACTGACTGTTTAACGCTGGTTCGCGAAATATCGCGGAAGCAAGAGTCGCCACCGTCTTTTATTTTCTCCAAATGGAAAGGACAAAAGCACAGAAAAATTCCTTAAAGAGATTGCTCTCGGTTCGGGAGGTAGGTTATAGAAAGGGAAGGTATTAGCACCCTTTCTATCCATGGTTATCCATGGGCTCTTAGATACTTGCTCACTTGTGTTTTCAAAACTGGTTTGTTTGCTTTTCAATGTGGGTTTTAAAAAAAGTTTCTTTGAAAATTTCAGTTCGACTCTTGTATCAGTCCTCAAGAGTGTTTGAAAAAATGCTTTCGAAAGCTTTTTGAAAATGTGTTGGTGTGAAAAGTATTTTTGATTTGTTTTGTTTTGAATTAGAGCAAGTATCTAGAGTCGTCTACCTACCCTAAGGAATTCGTCTGTGTAAATGTCCTTTAAAGTAGTGCCATCCCACCATTGAGAGGTAGGTAGCACCACCGTTGGAGGTGTTCGGGTCAATTCGAGGTTCGGGACATGGTGATCACCAGAGCAATGGGAAGACACCTTAGAAGCTACCCTCATGCCAGGTTCCCGGATCATGAGGACTTACTAAGACATCCTCTACTCGACGATCACCTTTCGAGGCAAGGCAACAGTGAGGCGTACCCTAGGGGTGGTGTGTGATTTGTGTGTCAGATTCATTTATTTTTGTCTTGTCAGGTTATTGGTGATCTAACGTTTTGTTTTTATTTTTGTCATTCATTCTTGCATGCATTTATTTAACAGTTAAAAAGTGCGGAAAAATAAAATTCCTAAACTATTACAAAGGCGCGGGTCCACATCGCCAAATTAAACCAGGACCCGATTTGACATAAAATAAAGAAATAAAATGCGGGAAATATAAAATGTCCGAGTTACATGGCTTGAGCAATTACATAATATTTGAAAGAAAATAAATGTGCGAAAGAAATAAAAATAGAACGTTCGAGGGCGTTGGACCCTTTAAAGAAATTAAATGAAATTAAAAATTAATTAATTATTTATTGAAATAAAAGAAGTGTTTTTTAGGTTTTTTTTTGTATTTATGAAATAAGAAAATTAAAATTAAAATTAAAAGAAACCCTAATTCTAAGTTATTTTTAATTATTTGAGAAAAATGTTAAAGTTTAACTTAATTTACTAAAGAATTTATGTACATGTTTATTTACAAAATAAATTAGTAATTAATAATAATAATAATGATGAAAAAATTATTTATTAAAAAAAATGATGAAAAAATTAAAAACCCTAATTTCTACATATTTAATTTATTAAGAAAAATATTAAAGTTTTGAAACCTAAATTAATCTAATTAATTGTTTAAAGTTTATTTACAAAAATAATAATAGTAAAATTAATATTAATAAAATAAACATTTTTTTGATTTTTCTGTATTTTATATTTATTATGAAAATTATTTTATGGAATTAAAAGAAAACAATTAAAAACAATTAAAAGAATAAAAAGGAAAAACAAATAAAAATTAAAAATTGAGCAAACCATAGGGGGTGTCTGGCCCAAGGGGAGGTTTTTTGAAGTATTGACTCCTGAGTACCGTGGTCTGCATTCTTTGGCCATTGGATTGAGTTTCATGCATAAGTTGTTATACTTTGGCCAATTGGCTTTTGGTTTTTGGCCATTTGTGTTCTGGCTTCAACGTTCCCTTAATCTCTGGCTTAATGTCTGCCTCGCCATGTATTGGTGTCATGCATAAGTTTTTCTAGTCTGGCCATTTGGCTTTTGGCTTTTGGCCATTTGACTTTTGGCCTCAACGTTCCTTAATGAAACTGCCTGGGATCCTGTTTAAATCTGCAGTGTTGAATCTCACAAACACATCAAATAAAATCATAAAATGCAAATAAAGCCAATATATGAAGAAATTTAATGTTTAGGCACAATATGACATGTATGAATGATTATACCCTTTTGATCATGGAGATCAAATCAACCTTACCCTTACTGGAAAAGTAGTGACATGAATGCTTTTATGCCCTTTGGATCATGGAGATCAAGCCAGCCTTACCCTTACTGAAGAAGTAATAAGATGTTGGTTTGTAACTGAGATGGCTTGTTTGTAGTGAGAGAGGGATTTGTAATAAGGATTTCAAGGTTTTAGGGTTCTTAAAAGAATTTGATATTCTAACAGTGTTGTGACAAGGTTTTTTTCTCTCTTTTTGTCCTCCTTCTCCTCTCTCTTTTTTTCTTTCTCCTCTGGTTTGTGTGACAAGAAGGTGATTATATAGTGAAAATTAGGGTAAAGAAAATGGGCTTTGAATGTGCAATTGGGCCTCCAATATTCACTTGAATTCGTCACTTTCCAGGCTAAATCGCAGCGACTTAAGTGCATTTTTTGAAGTTGAAATGTGAAAACAAAATGTAGCCTTCATCGAGAACTAACTCCTGTCCGAAAATCGACTCAATCGGATAAACGGTGAATTAGTTATGAATTTTTGAAGTTTCAGCTCAGACAAACTTATTTTGGGCTCCAGTGTCGGCTCTGACACGTTCTTCAATAAAAAACTGGTATTGATCGGTGCATAATTTGGTCTCGACTTTTGAAGCAAAGTTGTAGATTTATGAGTCAGTGACCTTGTGTAAAAATATGAGTCCAATCCGATAAAAATTGACCGAGTTATGAATTTTCGAAGTTTCGGCTCAGATTAAATAATATTCAGCATTCAGGATTTTCAGCGTGTCACGCACTCTGAGCAAAAAACGAAGGCCTTTTGAATACCGTTTGAACTCAATACCTTCTGTGAAAATGTAGCCGACTCAATTTGTGAAATTTTGGCACCGGAACCAGCTCGATACGATGAAAATCGACCAAGTTATGATTTTTTGAACATGACGCAAATAAACTTCTGTCACAAATTTTCTGCACGAAAATACTTGATAAATCCACATTTTTGAAGACCTTCTGATCGAAATTGGCTTCTAGCCGTGAGAGATGAAAACGTAGATAATGTCAAGACGGAATTTTGGTCACCGGAACGGGTTCAAAACGAGTCATGATCTTCAAGTTATGAATTTTTTAGCGCGTAAAAACTGCACTTTCAGCACCCTTTTTCACCATATTTCTTCGAGAAAACTCACACATTCGGATACCTTCTTTAAAGAATTGGCTCTTGATTCGAACCTGAATTTGAGAATACGTTATCAGAGATATCTTGGCGAAAGAATACCTGAATATGACGCGCCGGGTTGGACTTGTGAATTTTTCTTGAAATATTTTTGAGAAATATGGGAGGGCAAATTTTGGGGTACAACAGTTGCCCCTGTTCAATCTTCTTAGACCTGAGGATGCAGATTGGCTGACGTGCCTTTCGTAATCCGAAGGTGGAAGATGATTGAACACTAGAGTTCCCAGAAATTTGCGCTCACATAGTAGCAGTGTGATGGTGGAATGGGCTTATAGATGCCATTTGGAGATTGCTGGATAGGATGATGGGCTTATAGATGCCATCTGGATGTTGATCGCGTAGGAGATTCCTTAGCGAGAACCTGCATACCTGCAAAAGAACAAATGAGTACCTGACACGTTGCAGGAGCTGGTTTTCAGATGCTTGGTATAGATGTGTCCTGACTGGTTACAGGAGCTGAGTCTGGAGCTTCACATGACGATGAATGAACCAGGGATGATTACTGCCTTAGCATGAATGGTAAGAGAACCTTGGGCGACTTTAACTTCAACAACGCTCGTTGAGAAAATCTTGGGTGTCTTCTACTGGGATAAGAATCAGGGAGATCTTAGGGTCGATCTGACTGAACCAGAGGAGGTTTTTTTGATAAGGATGTGATGAAGGAATCTGAGACGATTGCTACTCCAAATCTATGATGAAGGAATCTGGGACGATTACGACCTCAACAGAATGATGAAGGAATCTGGGACGATTACTACCTCAGCAGGATGATGAAGGAATCTGGGACGATTACTACCTCAGCAGGATGATGAAGGAATCTGGGACGATTACTACCTCAGCAGAATGATGAAGGAATCTGGGACGATTACTACCTCAGCAGGATGATGAAGGAATCTGAGACGATTACTACCTCAGCAGAATGATGAAGGAATCTGGGACGATTACTACCTCAGCAGGATGATGAAGGAATCTGGGACGATTACTACCTCAGCAGAATGATGAAGGAATCTGGGACGATTACTACCTCAGCAGGATGATGAAGGAATCTGGGACGATTACTACCTCAGCAGGATGATGAAGGAATCTGGGACGATTACTACCTCAGCAGAATGATGAAGGAATCTGGGACGATTACTACCTCAGCAGGATGATGAAGGAATCTGGGACGATTACTACCTCAGCAGGATGATGAAGGAATCTGGGACGATTACTACCTCAGCAGGATGATGAAGGAATCTGGGACGATTACTACCTCAGCAGGATGATGAAGGAATCTGGGACGATTACTACCTCACTCACCGTTGGAGAGGGGACCATAAGAGACTATCACCTCACACTCATCGTCGGAGAGGGAAACATCTGAAAAAGGACTTACCACCTCACTCGCCGTTGGAGAGGGAACCATAGGAGACTATCACCTCACACTCACCGTCGGAGAGGGAAACATCTGAAAAAGGACTTACCACCTCACTCGCTGTTGGAGAGGGAACCATAGGAGACTATCACCTCACACTCACCGTCGGAGAGGGAAACATCTGAAAAAGGACTTACCACCTCACTCGCCGTTGGAGAGGGAACCATAGGAGACTATCACCTCACACTCATCGTCAGAGAGGGAAACATCTGAAAAAGGAATTACCACCTCACTCACCGTTGGAGAGGGGACCATCTGAAAATTATAATCTGGGATAACTTCTATTGAGTCTTTATCAGAAAAATCTGTTGGGAGTCGATTTAGCTGGACTAGAGAAGGCTTTGAAATATGTTTGAGCATTTTAACTGCGCCTTTCCTGAAAGGTAAAGATCAGTCATATGCAATGCATGATATGGATCAAGCAATGATGTTCTCAACATAAATGAGATTTGTATGATATGATGCGTCTATGCAGGCTATAATGATGTATGTGATGTTTTATGAATGTTTTCGTCTAGGAAAGTAAATCCTTGACGGGTGCCGGGAAGTCATATCCTGGGCTGATGTTGGAGAATAAGCTTTTACTTCCGCTGGGAATGATAGCTGCAAGAATACCGGTAGGAGAAGATGATTCCGTTGAGGAGTAAACTTGGCAAATGGCAGATTCTGCGGGGAGAAAAGATACTCTAGCGACCATGCTGGGAAGCAATACTCTGTGGGAAGGGGATGCCTTGCTGAGTGTTGATAGTTACTTGCTGGGGATATTTTTGCTGTTGGAAGTAGTTGATGGACTTCGCTGGGGTAAGAATACTTCGTCGACGACGTTCTTTCCGTGGCTTTTGGCTGAGGATAACCCAGTTATATCCTGTTAAGGAAATAACTCTTTAAATTAAGCCAGACGACGTGTTCGTGTTCTGCGAGGGGATAAGCTTCCAGAATCTACTGGGGATAAGCTTACTGCTTGGGGATATGGGTTCCAACTTTCCTGGGAAACTGGATTGGACTCTTATGGGGGGTTTTGATATGCTGGGGAAGTGATTCCTTTGAACGTTGATATGCCGCCGGGGAACAATCTTTAGGTCAAGACTGTCGGGGATGCTTGTTAAGAATATATGGATGCTGCTGCTGGAGGAGTATTGAGATCTACTGGAGGATACTCAATTTTCTTGAGATTTGATGATTCTGCTTGGAGAAGAGTGTATTGGCTGCTGACTTATTCTCTGGGGAATTAGGATATCTGGTTATGTTCTTTAGTTGAACCTACCTTGATACCCTGGAGGATAGAACAATTAGATTGCTTAGACAACTCTTTATTGCCCCTGTTTCTGAGGTATGAGAGGAAGACCTGTGAGGTGCTGATAGTGGTTGATGGACAAACCTTCTTCTGGTAGACAGATGGCGGGACATAGTCGTACGCTTTAATCCCTAACTTTTTCCTGGACCGCCCTTTCGGGTTTTCAGTCCACCGGGATACCCATTTTTGCCCAAGCCGCCTTTTCAGGTTTTCGACTTGCCGGGTGTACAGATTTTTTCATTTCATCCCTTCATTTTGCCCGAACCCTTTTGGTTCATCGGGAAGCCCTTATTTTTGCCTAGGTGTGTCAACCTAGCGGGTCTTTGATTATGCGTAGTACTTTTTTCGACTATGTCCATGCTCTCAGGATGTAGGGAGCTGCCCCTGTTAGAAATGTTTTGCCATGCCATCAGAAGATGTTTGATTAGGCAAGATTCGTTGTTGGGATGCCCCAAGTGACTCAGGCGGAGATTTGCCCCAGGCTATTTGGCCTTTTGAGAGATTCTCCGAATCTTGATTGGATTGCCCCAGATAATGGACAATAGTCATGTCCTGCCCCTTGATTGGAAGCGCTTTTGTTCACAAGGTGTTCATCGTGCGAATTTCCCTGCTGTTCAAACAAATAGTCATATGCAAACAAAGTTATGTTAAAAATGCAAAGCTTATGTCTGTCTTGAAGATTTTGAAAATGCATTCTTTTTCATAAAACAAATGAATGTTTGTAAAACGTGATGTCAACTCCGTATTTACCGTAAGCCTTAAGGAGTCAGGATACCTTTCGTAACAGTATGCTTTCGAACTAACCCATGCTTCAGCTAGGACTTTTGAGGGTTATAACGTGGCCTGGTTCACGGTTTAAGAAACAAAGGATAAAGGCTCAAATTTTATTTGTACCCACCCGCTCTTCGTGATGTTCTTCAATCCTAAACTCAGTTGATCATACATTAGACCTTGTTTGAGTCTCTGTGCTGACGTTCCAATGATGGTTCAGATATTGATGATTTATTCTGAATAGGCAGCCATTTCCTTTTTTCTTGAGGGTTTGTAGGACCTCTTTCTTTTTTGACTTTTTTATCCCTATTTTTTGCCTGAGCTGTTTCCTTTTTTGGAATTACAGTCAGCGGGATGCCCCAGTTTTGTAAGTCTCCTTCATGGGTTTGGACTTAATGGGTTTTTTATTTTTTGAGATAATGACTGCCTTTCTTTATTGATTATTCGGAACCATCACTGTCTTTCTTCGTTTTGTAAGGACTTCTTTGGTGCCATTTGTTATGCACTTGGATCAACTGAGAGACTACCCTGCCCCAAGTTATGATTAAGGGTTTTAAATTTCGAAAAGAAAAACTCCTACTTCTTTGGCTCAGAGGGGTTGACGAGGGATTATCATCCTTATAACTCCAATGTTTAGGGATTGAAACAATGCCTGTACCTCATCAGCGGGGTCTGTTCAAAAGCATACTATAGATTATGGTATCGTTTTCGTCATCCTCCCTCAAGAGGCTTAGAATTATAGATCAAGAGTTGACATCAGAAAAAATATGAAGATAATTTGCGTTTAATGAATACGAATATATTGCTTCAAAACAGACATGTGCGATGCATTAATGAAATAACAGCGTTTAACATGAATAGAATGTTTGAACAAAAGAAAATTACGACTTGAGAATCCTAATGAACAAAGGTCTTTTCATCTCAGGGCTTGTCACTTCAAATGGTGAGCCTTGGAGGGATGGTAGAAAAATTATGCCTGACCATCTTGTGTGAACTCCAATTCTCCTTCATCAATCAGGTCTTGAATTTTGTTCTTCAGAGTCCAACAATCCTCTATAGCATGCCCCGGGCTGTCAGAATGATAAGCGCAGTGAGCGTTGGGGTCATATCTTGAAGGTGTCCTGTTGGGATTCTTAGGAGGATCCTTTAGAGTTACCAAGTTCAACCTCAGCAGTTGTTGTAAGGCTTGAGGCAGCGACACGTTGAGCTTGGTGAATTGCCTTTTGGGCTTTCATTGCATCCATTTCAGCTTGTAGGTGTTTCAACCTTTCATCCTCAGCACTGTTCTTGACAAAGGTCTCCCTGAGAAGGGTCATTAGCTCTTCCTGTCCCTTGGATAGATTCAGGAGGATTTCCCCGAACCGAGTCTCTTGAGCAAGAAGGTCCTGGTTATCTGGTTGGAAGGCCATTGCTGAAATAAACAGCGAGAAGGGTAAGTGACCTGCAACACGGATACCTGTTATGCAATGGTGAGTATGACATGCATGTAATGTTTTCAAGGATCTCGCAGGGTAAACAAGAAAAAATTTGTCAGAGTTTGAATCCGGTAGCTTGATTGAAGGAAACCCATGCTGTTGAGGGTTCTTCTTTAAGGGTCAAAGGCTCACCATATCCAGTGGGTCATAGCCTCTGACTTTAGTCATCATGTCTAGTTTTGATTTCCCAGCAACCTTGGTTAAGGGAACCTTCTTCAGGAGTCAGAGCTCACCATATCAAGCGGGTCATAGCCTCTGACAACTTTGGCTAGAGGAAAATGAATCCTCTTTGCCCCTTGCTAGATGGTTGATTCACCGTGACCTGCATCACAAGCCCTTGAGATCCTTGAAATAGGTTAGGATGTATGCAATGGTATGATGTCATGATGCATGGGGTACTATGGATAAACCTTGTTATGAGTCCCAATTAAGGACTGCAAACCAAAACCTGCAAGAAACTTAGGTAAAACCTGTCATGAGTCCCAGTTAAGGACAAAACCAAACCCTGCAAGAAACTTGGTAAATCTTGTTATGAGTCCTGGTTAAGGACTAAAACAAAAACCTGTAGGAAATTCAGTAGACCCTGTTATGAGTCCTAGTTAATGACTATAAACAAAACCTGCAAGCAAACTTAGTAAACCTGCCATGAGTCCTAATTAAGGACTATAAGCCAACCCTGCAAGTAATTCCTGTGTTAGATAACAAGCATGCAAATAGTCAAGTACGAAGGCACACAAGTCACACAAGAGAAGCCCTTAGAGTTAAGGCCAGCATGAGGTCTGAGTATTACCCTCTTGAAGTTGGTGGGTTCAACCTGTCCTATCATGAGTAACCGGGTTCTAAGGGTCCCAATATCACGGGATTGCTTTCATTGTTCATCGTTTCGATTTAGCCACTGAACTGGCGACCGAAATATTCCAGGAAAGCAACCCTCAATTGAGTGTAGTATCGAGTATCAACCAACCTCGGACTGCACCAAAGTCAGTTATCTCACTACCCTAAAGAGGCCAAGATTGTTCAATTAAGGTTCCTAAGGTCTGTTGATGCTTCACGACACCACGCAGAGGCCCCGTACTCTCCTTGACTGAACTCAAGGGTTACCGGTACACACCAAAGTGCCACATCAACGTAGCAGACTGTTTCAACCATGTCGGTATACCCCGCACAGTTCCCTCACAGCCTTGTTGCTACTTTCTAAGAAGGTATCCCCCAGATCCGGGTTAGGATCTATAGAACTCCCAAGACAGTCCCACAATAATAAATCAAGCAAAGAAAGCAATTGAAAACTTAGTGATCTTAGTCCTAAGGTACACCTCACTTTAAAGATTATCCCCAGCAGAGTCGCCAGTTCTGTGATCGGTGGATCTGGAACTGACTGTTTAACGCTGGTTCGCGAAATATCACGGAAGCAAGAGTCGCCACCGTCTTTTATTTTCTCCAAATGGAAAGGACAAAAGCACAGAAAAATTCCTTAAAGAGATTGCTCTCGGTTCGGGAGGTAGGTTATAGAAAGGGAAGGTATTAGCACCCTTTCTATCCATGGTTATCCATGGGCTCTTAGATACTTGCTCACTTGTGTTTTCAAAACTGGTTTGTTTGCTTTTCAATGTGGGTTTTAAAAAAAGTTTCTTTGAAAATTTCAGTTCGACTCTTGTATCAGTCCTCAAGAGTGTTTGAAAAAATGCTTTCGAAAGCTTTTTGAAAATGTGTTGGTGTGAAAAGTATTTTTGATTTGTTTTGTTTTGAATTAGAGCAAGTATCTAGAGTCGTCTACCTACCCTAAGGAATTCGTCTGTGTAAATGTCCTTTAAAGTAGTGCCATCCCACCATTGAGAGGTAGGTAGCACCACCGTTGGAGGTGTTCGGGTCAATTCGAGGTTCGGGACATGGTGATCACCAGAGCAATGGGAAGACACCTTAGAAGCTACCCTCATGCCAGGTTCCCGGATCATGAGGACTTACTAAGACATCCTCTACTCGACGATCACCTTTCGAGGCAAGGCAACAGTGAGGCGTACCCTAGGGGTGGTATGTGATTTGTGTGTCAGATTCATTTATTTTTGTCTTGTCAGGTTATTGGTGATCTAACGTTTTGTTTTTATTTTTGTCATTCATTCTTGCATGCATTTATTTAACAGTTAAAAAGTGCGGAAAGATAAAATTCCTAAACTATTACAAAGGCGCGGGTCCACATCGCCAAATTAAACCAGGACCCGATTTGACATAAAATAAAGAAATAAAATGCGGGAAATATAAAATGTCCGAGTTACATGGCTTGAGCAATTACATAATATTTGAAAGAAAATAAATGTGCGAAAGAAATAAAAATAGAACGTTCGAGGGCGTTGGACCCTTTAAAGAAATTAAATGAAATTAAAAATTAATTAATTATTTATTGAAATAAAAGAAGTGTTTTTTAGGTTTTTTTTTGTATTTATGAAATAAGAAAATTAAAATTAAAATTAAAAGAAACCCTAATTCTAAGTTATTTTTAATTATTTGAGAAAAATGTTAAAGTTTAACTTAATTTACTAAAGAATTTATGTACATGTTTATTTACAAAATAAATTAGTAATTAATAATAATAATAATGATGAAAAAATTATTTATTAAAAAAAAATGATGAAAAAATTAAAAACCCTAATTTCTACATATTTAATTTATTAAGAAAAATATTAAAGTTTTGAAACCTAAATTAATCTAATTAATTGTTTAAAGTTTATTTACAAAAATAATAATAGTAAAATTAATATTAATAAAATAAACATTTTTTTGATTTTTCTGTATTTTATATTTATTATGAAAATTATTTTATGGAATTAAAAGAAAACAATTAAAAACAATTAAAAGAATAAAAAGGAAAAACAAATAAAAATTAAAAATTGAGCAAACCATAGGGGGTGTCTGGCCCAAGGGGAGGTTTTTTGAAGTATTGACTCCTGAGTACCGTGGTCTGCATTCTTTGGCCATTGGATTGAGTTTCATGCATAAGTTGTTATACTTTGGCCAATTGGCTTTTGGTTTTTGGCCATTTGTGTTCTGGCTTCAACGTTCCCTTAATCTCTGGCTTAATGTCTGCCTCGCCATGTATTGGTGTCATGCATAAGTTTTTCTAGTCTGGCCATTTGGCTTTTGGCTTTTGGCCATTTGACTTTTGGCCTCAACGTTCCTTAATGAAACTGCCTGGGATCCTGTCTAAATCTGCAGTGTTGAATCTCACAAACACATCAAATAAAATCATAAAATGCAAATAAAGCCAATATATGAAGAAATTTAATGTTTAGGCACAATATGGCATGTATGAATGATTATACCCTTTTGATCATGGAGATCAAATCAACCTTACCCTTACTGGAAAAGTAGTGACATGAATGCTTTTATGCCCTTTGGATCATGGAGATCAAGCCAGCCTTACCCTTACTGAAGAAGTAATAAGATGTTGGTTTGTAACTGAGATGGCTTGTTTGTAGTGAGAGAGGGATTTGTAATAAGGATTTCAAGGTTTTAGGGTTCTTAAAAGAATTTGATATTCTAACAGTGTTGTGACAAGGTTTTTTTCTCTCTTTTTCTCCTCCTTCTCCTCTCTCTTTTTTTCTTTCTCCTCTGGTTTGTGTGACAAGAAGGTGATTATATAGTGAAAATTAGGGTAAAGAAAATGGGCTTTGAATGTGCAATTGGGCCTCCAATATTCACTTGAATTCGTCACTTTCCAGGCTAAATCGCAGCGACTTAAGTGCATTTTTTGAAGTTGAAATGTGAAAACAAAATGTAGCCTTCATCGAGAACTAACTCCTGTCCGAAAATCGACTCAATCGGATAAACGGTGAATTAGTTATGAATTTTTGAAGTTTCAGCTCAGACAAACTTATTTTGGGCTCCAGTGTCGGCTCTGACACGTTCTTCAATAAAAAACTGGTATTGATCGGTGCATAATTTGGTCTCGACTTTTGAAGCAAAGTTGTAGATTTATGAGTCAGTGACCTTGTGTAAAAATATGAGTCCAATCCGATAAAAATTGACCGAGTTATGAATTTTCGAAGTTTCGGCTCAGATTAAATAATATTCAGCATTCAGGATTTTCAGCGTGTCACGCACTCTGAGCAAAAAACGAAGGCCTTTTGAATACCGTTTGAACTCAATACCTTCTGTGAAAATGTAGCCGACTCAATTTGTGAAATTTTGGCACCGGAACCAGCTCGATACGATGAAAATCGACCAAGTTATGATTTTTTGAACATGACGCAAATAAACTTCTGTCACAAATTTTCTGCACGAAAATACTTGATAAATCCACATTTTTGAAGACCTTCTGATCGAAATTGGCTTCTAGCCGTGAGAGATGAAAACGTAGATAATGTCAAGACGGAATTTTGGTCACCGGAACGGGTTCAAAACGAGTCATGATCTTCAAGTTATGAATTTTTTAGCGCGTAAAAACTGCACTTTCAGCACCCTTTTTCACCATATTTCTTCGAGAAAACTCACACATTCGGATACCTTCTTTAAAGAATTGGCTCTTGATCCGAACCTGAATTTGAGAATACGTTATCAGAGATATCTTGGCGAAAGAATACCTGAATATGACGCGCCGGGTTGGACTTGTGAATTTTTCTTGAAATATTTTTGAGAAATATGGGAGGGCAAATTTTGGGGTACAACAGGTGGTAATCCCATACAAGTTCAAAGCACCATCTTTCGCAAAGTATGTCGGGGCGTCCTGCCCTAAGTTACATCTCAGATCTTATGTGCGGAAGATCCAACCATATACTGTGGACAAGAACTTATGGATCCATTTCTTCCAGGAGAGTCTTTCAGGGAATCATCTCGAATGGTTCTATCAGCTGGATGGAACCAAGGTTCGTAACTGGGAGGACTTGGCTACTGCTTTTTACAAGCAGTATCAGTATAATGCCGACCTCGCTCCTACACGTACCCAACTCCAGGGTATGTCGCTAGGATCGGGAGAAGGTTTTAAAGAGTATGCGCAGAAGTGGAGGGACCTGGCTGGCCGGGTGCAGCCACCATTAACCGACCGTGAACTAGTGGACATGTTCTTAGGGACCCTATCCGAGCCGTTCTTCAATCATCTCATTGGAAATTCATCTGCAGGGTTCACAGATCTTATTCTGATTGGGGAAAGGATAGAAGCTGGTATGAAATCTGGGAAAATTCAGAAAGGTGCGTCCTCAAGTTCTGAGAAGAAGCCTTTCAAAAAGGAAGCCAGTGCTGTGTATGGCCCCAGAAGGCAAAACAAACCAGAACACTGCCAAGCTGTCAACGCGGTGGTAATTGCAAAGCCTGCTGCCGCTCCTCGGCAACCTAATAAACCAAGGGGTGAGAGACCCAAAAGAGAATATACTCGGCTTAGTATGACCTTGTCACAGATCTTGCCGCAACTGCTATCGACCAACTTGGTAACCGTCAGAGAAGCTCCGAAGGTGGTAAACACAACCTCTCCGAAGTATAATCCCAATGCCCGCTGTGCTTATCACTCTGATAGCCCGGGGCATTCTACTGATGATTGTTGGGCCCTAAGAAATAAGGTTCAGGATCTTATCGATGCCAAGGAAATACAGTTTGAGGCACCTGAAAGGCCCAACGTTGTGACTGCTCCTATGCCCCAGCATGGAGTAAATGCTATCGAGGAAGACCTATATGCAGTTTATGTGGATGATGTGGCTACCCCTTTATTGACTGTTAAGAGGAACCTGTTGCTAGCCGGTTTATTTCCGGGTTGTAGCAAGGGTTGCCTTCTGTGTGCCGTTTCCCCTACTGGTTGTCCGTTGCTGAAGTCAGGCATCCAAAACCTGATGGATAGCAAAGAAATCTTGTTCAAGAAGACCGTTGTTCCTATTGTTCCCACTGAAGAAGTATCTGTTGTCACCATCTTCAATAATCCCACCAAGGCTCCCCCGAGGAAGCCAGTCAAAATTATGTCTGTTGCACCTATTATCATTACTGTTCTGGGGCCCCTCCCCTATAAGTCTGACAAGGTTGTCCCATGGCATTACGGGGCAGATGTGTATGTGCTTGGAGTAAAGCAGGAGTTCAACACCAATACCGGTATCAGTAACATCACCGGTCCCGCTAAAGTTACTCGCAGTGGCAGGCTCTTCTCGCTTGACATTGCGCCACCACTTATCCGAAGACCTCTTATTATCACGCCTACAAATGCACCTGTTTCCCCTTCTAATCAAGTTTCTACCCCTGCTTCCGAGTCATCTGACACTCGGGGCAAAGGGATTGATGATGTGCCTGCCCAGATGGAGGCACCAAAGACTGTTAATGTTGAAGCCTCCCAGCAAGAGATGGAGGAAATCCTTAAGATCATCAAGAAGAGCGAATTCAACATCGTTGAACAGCTGGGGCATACCCCCTCCAAGATCTCTATGCTATCATTGTTGTTGTGCTCAGAGGCCCATGCCAAGGCCCTGATTTCATTTCTGAAGACGGCTCATGTGCCACAAGAGACGTCCGCTGATCAATTTACTGACTGTGTGGCCAATTTGACCGCTGACAATGGTTTGGGTTTCTCGGATGCTGATCTTACCGCTAAAGGAAAGAACCACAATGATGCCCTGCATGTCTCCATAGAATGCAGGGGCACTACTCTTGCACACGTGTTGGTAGACACTGGTTCTTCGCTGAATGTATTGCCCAAGAAGGCCTTAGACAGGTTGGATTGTGAGGGCCTAGAGTTGAAGCCTAGTAATATCATTGTCCGAGCCTTTGACGGGTCGAAGAGGATGGTACATGGTGAAGTGTGTTGTACCCCAAAATTTGCCCTCGTATTTTTCCACAAGAAATCACAGCTTCAGGCGTTTCCTGATTTTTCAAACTGGCTCAAGACTCGGTCAAACAGACTTTTCTCGTCAGTCAGACAAAATTAGGGTTTTACTGATTTTCATGGCTCTAGAACAGTTCATACAATTGCTTAGGGTTTTGGTTGATTTTGGCTCAACTTTGATCAGGCGGGTGTTTCTTTGACGTTTAATCAGGAATTAGGGTTTTTTATGCGCGGTTCCTCAGAAAGATTTACTTCTACGGTGCTTTTCAAGATATTCCGAGATTTGGTTTGAATTCACATTGTTTGACTTGATCAGTAAAAAATTGCACTTGAATGGAATTCGCATTGTGTGATTAAATCAGTGAAAGAATGCATTGGGTTTGAATTTGCAATGCTTGATTAAAGTTATAAAAGGAAATAATGTCTGGGCAATTGCTGTAATTAACTGTTGTTTTGCTTTGGATGTTGGAAACGCCAGGTTTAATTGATCAATACTGAAGCAATGTTTATTTAATTATTTATTATTCTAAGATTAAATGATTGGAATTTATTTTCAATTATTATAATTAAAGAATTATAAATAATAAAACGAACAATTAAAAATAGGAAAAGAATTAATTGGATAAAAAAAACTTTTTATTTATTTTTAAAATTATTTGTACATTTGTTTTGTTTACAAATTGTTTACAATAATGATGTTACAGTAATTTAAATCTAAGTAAGACTATCCTAATTTTTTCTAAAATCTTCAATTCTTCATCTGTTGCTAAATCCTCTCCATTCAATTTTTATCTGCAAATGAAAAGAAGAAAAGTTAGAAGCAGATAAATAAATAAAAGACAGACAGATAAAAAGTTCATCATTAAGGGCAACTGACTGGAATCAGTTAGCCCTCTCTGCAAATCACGGGATTTCTCCCGGTTCACAAAGAGGGATGAATATTTGTTTGCTAATCATGAATGCACAAAGTTGAAATTCACAAGTCAAAATTGTCAAACTGCATAGTTCAAGTCTCAAACAGCATGATGCAAAGTCTAAGTCCAAATCAAACTACAGAGTCCAAAGGCAAACAGAATGGCCTAACTAAAGTCACAAATTATCCAAAAAAGCTGTCAAAGATATCAAAGTATCAAAAGGTACGAGATGCAGCACAAAGTATGGAAAAGAGAAGACAAATATGCAGAGTTAAACCACATGTGCAAGCAAACATAGTTGATTTTCATCATTTCCCAGTGCTTCCCTTTCAGTAAAAAGTAAAAGCATAAACATTTTAAAATGCAAAAAAACTGTACTGGAGAGAGAAAGAAGAAGAGAGAAAAGTGGTTAGGCTTACAGGTTTGGCTTGAGGCATAAAATATATAAAACTGCTAACACATATCAGGCAGAGAGGGGGGGGGGGGAGAATAAAAAAGAAAACAATACAAACTGAGAGAAAACCAGCAAGGCCTGCCTCCAAGACATTTTTCAAAACCTCACAAAAGCCTCATCTGTTTCCATACAAGCCTAACCTGCATAAGCCTTTAACCTGCACCAAACTGAAGCCAAGCTTCAGAACTAGAAAAAGCCTAAGACAGCATCAAGCCTTACTACTCAAAACGCCTACCCTGTCCAAGCCAAAAACATGAACTCACAACCTGCATAAACTTTGATACAAACTGTCAAGCCCAAACACATAGCCTGAAGTAAACCAGACCTCAAACCTGCCTGAAGCCTTACCATTCAAAGCCTGAAGCAAAACCTACAGATTTTTGCCAGTTTTAAACAAACTGCAACATAAACCTTAAACCAGTAAATCAATCAAAACCTGCAAGCTTAAACCTATCAGGCTAAAGCATAGTCAAGACAAACAACCAGCCTAACCATTCAAGGCCAAAATCTGTCAAGTTTAAATTAGTAAAACCATCAAAACTCTGTCAAGCCCAAAGGCATTCAACATAACCTTCCAACACCATCCAAGCATCATCAAACATATCTCATAAGCATACTCAGAAACACCAAAAAGATCAAACATCACAAGCCCTCAGAAATATTCATCATTGGGCAAAGAACAAGCATACAAAGGGTCAAACATACAGAGGCGTCAAGGCAACAGAAGAAGGAGATAAAGAAGTACTGAGGCATACAAGGCAAGCAACTCAAGGCAACCAATTCAGAAAGCAAGCATCAGAGACAATCGAGGCAACCAAAGAAACATACGAAGTATATCCAGAAGTACCACAAGCATACAGTAAAAGGGCAAAAGACAGAGTACCAGAACTCCCAGCAAAGTAAGCTAGTTCATCAGCGCCTTCCCCTCGCCTTGGCCTCCGAAGCGCCTCCAAACTCCCCTCTCCCCCGTCTCCCAAAAGGTAGTACATTTTCCTTTCATCCCTTTTCACGACCTCGTTAACCAACAATAATGAACATAACATCGGAATACAAAATCATAACATGCAAACCTAAAGCGCCTAACGAGTTTGAGACGATTTACTACCTTGTTTAATTGTTGCCTGAGCGATCTGAGGGGAGAAGAGATGGTGGCGCTGGTGGCTAGAGATAAGGAAGGTATCAATAGCTAACCATGGCGAGAAAGACCTAGCGAAGAAGACGAAGTGAAACGAAGAACGACGCCGCTTCTGTGTACGTCAAGCCCTAAGCTTTTTCCCCAATTGAAAACAAAATCATCAAACCCTAAACATTTGTCCCACCAAATCAGTGGGCCTCGCCCAGCCTAAGCCCAAAACGTGTTCTAATTGGCACCCCCTTTTTTGGCTTCCAATTCTGACTAAGCCCTAAATCTCTTTGGCCCATTCATTTAACATCTTTTTGTTATTTTTACCATTTCATTTTTTAACTTAAGCTAATACATTTTATACTAAAATTATCTTTTATTTAGTTATATTAAAAAGAACACACAAATACTAGATTAATAGATTAAAAATTCTCTTTAAACAAATCTTTTATACAAATTTCACTATTTGTTACATTTTTAAAGCATAAATAATAATTTTCCTAAAAAAATTGGACATTTTTTGTATTTAACTTAGATTTTAAAAAATACCTAAAATATAATTAAACTTAAGACTTTCTTTCTTTTTTACAATACTTTGTTTATACATATTAACCAAAATACTAATACATAAAAATAACTCTTAAAATAATACTTTACATTAATACTAAAATACAAATAATATCTTTCTTTTAACTTAAAAAAAAAACATTTTCATTTAAACTTTTGTACATAATCAATTAAAATACATTTTTTTAATATACATAATTTAATTAAAATTTAAAACATTTCCTTTTCTTTTTTTAAATTTTCTTTTTGTACATATTAAAGAAAAATACGAGATTACAAAGATTAAATAAATAAACATCTAATTCTTTTCATTTAAGTTAACAATACTTAATAATACATTTAAAATCACATCTCGCACCTGTAAATAAATTACATACATATATACACTTACACGTACGCCTACACAATACACTTTACATTTGACAATATACCTTTGCTATTCTTATACTTTACATTACATTGTTTACATTTGATCGCAATTCGATTTGGTTGTAAATTATTGGACACTACATTCTTAAAGTCTCATCCCCATTTGTAAATTTGTACCCCCACTCCCGGATACTATTTGTAATAGCGTAGACTTTAAATTCTTGCAATTTACCGCTTTCAATTATACCATGGTTAGACCTAGGGTTTGCATGTACATAAAACCAAACGCTAGATAACCTAATACAAAGACAAATACATGAAATCAATACACAATCACACTTGCACCCCCTAGGGTAATCCCACATGTTGCCTTCCAAAATGGGCCATGCTTGCACGTCGAGTTTCTTTGGCAAAACAAATTCAAATGATCATAAGTCCCTCGATGACGCTTTCGAAAGTTGCCTATCAAAATGATCATAGTCCCTTCAAGCAAATTGCCAAAGACACTTGGCACCATTGCATTCATGGTCCATACGATGACCCGCGCCCGTCCCGTTAAACTTCCTAAACGCAAGATTGTCCACCAAATTCAATGGTGGAACAAAATTGTTAAAAGGGGTTGAAAACATAGAGAAAACCTTTGAGTTCAATAGGGGTAGACAAAACTCTTAGTTACTTGAGATCAATTTGCAAAAACACTTGCCTCCTTTTCAAAAACCACACTTCATACACACTTTCAAACAACTCTCAAAAACATTTTGAAACATCTTTTCGAAAAGATACACACTTTTGTAAAACACTCAAACACGAGTCAAATACAACGGTTGCCTAAGACAAGGCATCTCTTCAAAAACATTTTCAAAACACACACACACCACAAATTTCAAAGCAATCGAAAATCAAGGCAAGTGATCTAAAAAACCAAGTAACTAAGAGCCCATGGATAACCATGGATGAAAAGGGTGCTAATACCTTCCCTTTTCATAATCTACCCCCCGAACCCACGAAATATCTCAAAAGGTTTTTTGCTGTGCTTTTTTTAACCTTTCCTTTAGGATAAAATAAAAAGTCGGTGGCGACTCTTGCTCAATCGAACAAGTGCGAATACAAATGCAAAACTCAAGTCAGTTCTCCCACCGTATCACAAAGTGGATATTCCGATTCGTGTTGGTTCCCAAGTCTTTGATTCAACGTTCTATGTGATGGACATTCGTCCATCCTATTCATGTTTGTTGGGTCGTCCTTGGATTCACAAAGCTGGGACTGTGACCTCCACTCTTCACCAGAAGCTCAAATACCCTGTCAGAGGGAAGATTGTTACTATGCAGGGGGAGGAAGAATACATGGTTAGTAATCTGAACTTGTTCCGGTATATAGAGATGGACGGGGAGTTTATTGAAACCCCCTTTCAACATTTTGAAGAGGTACCTCCAACATTGGCGTCAGCTGAGACAGTGATTGAAGAAGACTTTCCTTTGAAGATGACCTCCTTAAAGGACGCCCGGGCTGTAATTGAAAAAGGTGAATGTGCAAACTGGGGCAGGCTCCCTGATTTTACTCCTAAAACTGACAAGTTTGGGCTGGGTTTTACTGCAGAGGCTCAGAGGGCTGTACGCAAAGCAAGGATTGGAAGACCTCCCGTGTTCATTACCAACCCGGGAGTGAATGCTATTGAAGGCGAGGCGGAGGAATCAGAGTTTGATAGCTGGATATACCCGACGACCGACGGTGGACTGAACAATTGGACTGCAAAAGACTACATACCTGTTACTTTTGTTACGCAGTAATGAATTCCTTTGTTTTTTAATTTGTAATGAACAATAAATTGAAACTTTATGGCCCGATGTCTTACCCGGGGCACCGTGGCTTCATTTGTGAGGGCTTATTACTTGTCATTTACATATATCATAAATAAAGACATTGGACGTTTTTCGCATTTCAAATCTTGTGCTCCCTTTCTTTCTTTCTTTTATATATTGCAAAACAGCTGTATTTACACACACTCACTCATACAGGTTTCAATCCACTCTGGATCTCACTGGTAATGAATCTGCTACTGCCAGTTATGACTTCGAAAATCCGATCAACTTAGCCGAAGACGAAGGTGAAGATGATTGCGAAGTGCCTGGTGAGCTTGCAAGACTGTTACTCCAGGAAGAGAGGGCCATTCAGCCACATGAAGAGCCAGTGGAGACGATAAATTTGGGTACTGAGATAGATAAAAATACTCGAGTCGTGATACGCACAAAGAAACTTGGAGAGGGCCAACCTTGTCGGAGGGTCGGGTCTCCTCCTCGATCTCCTCCACCTCTCTATTATCATGGTGGGGGCATCGCTCCTTCTGTACTGCCCGAGTCATCCCACCTTGATGAGGGTCTCAATGGTGTCTTTCAGGTGGACGTGGTCCACGGTAACGTGACCATGACTCCGGTGGTACTGATAGTATTTTGTCCTGCCGACGGTTTAGCTCCTCTAACCTCACCATCCTTGAACTCAGCATTGGCACATTCTGCAAGGATACGCTCGCGGGGAGCGGTCAGCAGGGTGCACTCGGTAAAACGTCCAGCTAGATTTTTCATCTTTTTTTCTTATCCCTGGATCGACAAGATGGCCTAGCATCATTGTATCTCGGGGCACTAGGTGTCATGTGGTTCCTAGAATCGCGAATGTTGTCAGCCTTCTTCTCTTTGTACGTGATGTAAGCTTGGGCTTTATGAAGGAGTTCATCCAATGATTTGGGAGGCTCAATTCCGACTACCTTCCTGAAATCGCTTCTTGGGAGAATCCCTCTCTCGAGCAGGTACCTTTTCATGTTGTCGATAGTGGGGACCTGGATGGCCTCGCGGTTGAACCGCTCATTGTATGCTCGGAGAGTTTCATCGCTCCCCTGGATGATTTCCTCGGGGGAGACCTCAGTATTGGGGTGTCATCGAAAGGCTGTGAAGTTCCTGGAGAACTGGCTATTCAGGCTCTTCCACAAGATGATGGACTCGGGGGTAAGGCTTTTGTACTAGTCCATGGCATTTTTCCTCAGGGTTGTGGGGAATAACCTACATTTGATGACACCCCTGACATTGTGGAAATAGAGCATTGCCTCGAAGATCTCGAGGTGGTTGTCATGGTTTGTAGCTTCATCATAGTTGTTAAAAGGTGGAGGTTTCTCCATCTTCTTAGGAACAGAGTCCTCCATAATGGCTTGGGACAGTGGACCACATGGGTCGTCTTCATTGCTTTGGTTTAGGGATCAAGACGAGGAAGGATCGAAACATGGTCTCTACGACGTGGATAATTTCTTACCTGAGTTCTCTTTTCCTCCTCCTTGCCCTTGTTTCTCTTATAATCAGGGGATCATCGCTCTTTGTCTGGTGGAGTGCGATCGTGCTTCTTGACAATTTCAAGTTGGGTCCTCTCAACTTGAGGGCCTCGCCCAGTACGACGAGGAGAGAAGTTGTGAGAGTCCTCCTATTGGTGTCTTCACGGAGGAGATCGTGAACGAGTTTCACGTTGGCATGAAGATGGGTTGCGTGAATCATGTCTTATGTACCTCTTAAGGGAGCGTGTTCGGCGGGCCTTCTTCAGCATTACGAGGAGTTCACCTTCCGTGAAGATCGTGTAATTGGTCTGATTAATCGCTGCGAACATGGTATGGGTCGTAGATTAGCATTGACTGGCATCAGGATTTCCTAGTACGACGTAGGTTTATTGACTTGCCGGTGAGGATTGTTGAGCGCATGTAGGAGGGTGGAGGGAGAAGCGATCCTCCCATCCCTGTCGTCCTGCTCGGGAATGTCAATGTTGTTGTTGTTGTTGTCAACATCGGTGAAGTGAACATTCTGGTCACCCCTATTGACTTGATCGACCATGACGATCGGGAGGTTGAAAGAGTTTGCTTTGGTCTTAAGTTAGAAAAAGACGGGGAAGCAGTTAATTCCCAGATACAATGCCACTGATCGTATCTGATCATAAAGGATCGTCGGTAGCCTAGAAACTTGGATTGAATGGTGACAAAGGTAGAGTGGGGGATGAGGGGTGTGATACAGTGGGAAGAACTGACTGTTTTTTGGAATGCTGGTTTGCGTTTGTGTTCGCAAAATGTCGCGGTAAGCAAGAGTCGCCACCGACTTTTATTTTATCTAACAAGGAAAGTGTTGTACCCCAAAATTTGCCCTCCCATTTTTCATTGATTTCTCATCACAAAGTCCTTGGAGATCAGGATCCAGTTAGGGTTTCATCTGCTCAAGACTTCTCCTTGCACTGTTGACCCAAATTAGGGTTTGAGTTTGCACAAAGATGTTTTGACCTAAGTTGCCTAAGATGACTTTCTTGCTTCATATTGGACTCCCAAGTTTATCCATACCAAGTTTCAAGTCTTGATTCCAAATTTTGCCCAGTCAATTGGACAGTTGACCTAGAAATCAACTGTATTGGGGAAAAAGTCAACTGTGGCCAATTGATAGTCAAATCTCATGAAAATTGACCCACATCAACATTATGAACTCACATGGACCATTTGATCAAGTTTGGATCACAATTCCACAAGAAATTTGATCAGATCACCAAAAGGGCAAAATGGTTATTTTAAGGGTTTTGATTGTACAAAGGCAATTTTTGACTGTTTGACCTAGCCAATGGCAAACCAAGCTTACATATGGAATCAAGGACCCCATGGAATTATCTTGACATGCTCAACAAGTTCAAAAGATCCCAAGTACACAAGATTGACTGTTGAATTTCCCAGTCAATTGATCAATTTTGACTGTATACTGAAAAGTCAAACTTTGACTTTTTGGTCAAAATCAAGAGTCAAGATTCATTTTTCATCAAAACATGCCAAATCATGAAACTTGTTCATCAAGAAATCAAAAAATGCAAATTAGGGTTGAAATGAGAATTTTTCATAACTTAGAATTTTTCTAAGTTATGAAAAACCCTAATTTTTTCCCAACTTTGCCCCATTTTTTCACCAAGATTTATTTGGATTCAAACAAAGGTCAAAACATGAAAGTTGTAGCCTATTGCATAATCTACAACTTTGATTCACAAAGTTTTCCCAAAATAGGCTTGTATCTCAAGTTAGAAGTTTTGGAATAAGGGTATTAAACCATTCTTAACTTAGTGAAAATTTGACCTATTTTGGCAAGGTTTTCTACCTAACTTCAAGACCATTTTCGACATACTTCCCCTTGGAATTTCAATTTGCATTTCAAATATGGATTGTATTACACATTCCAATCTTTCCAAAATGTCCAAGAACTCATCAAACAACCTCATAACTTGAGAGAATCGAATTTTGCAATATGGCAAAAACTCACTTTTGAATTGGCCAATTTCCATGTTCATAACTTGTGCAAATTTCTCAAACCAGCATGCCACTTGATTACAGGCCTCTAAACCATCCAACAATCAATAATTTAATGCATGTTCATTGTGCTAAGGCCTTGTTTCATGAGTTTAAGCATTACATGTTGGATTAGGCCATAAATGGAAAAAGTGAAATAGCCATTTTTGCAAAAAGCAAGCTTTGTGTCATAATGCAAATCCAAGAAGTACAGATCAAATCTAATTGGCACAAGATTATGAACAAAACACACTGATCAAGGAGAGGTTTTGCAGCATGTTTAGGGGGCCTCTACCTGCCTAGAAACTCAAGTGGCCTTTGCTTGCTTAAGTGTGAAGAAACACATCATAACATCACCAACTTTCATCTCAGCATTAGAACACTTAAGCAAATATTTTGTACACCTTCTAATCATCAAACCCAAGCTAGAACACGAGCAAACAAGGTCCCAAACAATCCCATTCCCAGAATCACTCTCAAACTGCAAAAACAGGGCAGGGTCTGCAGACTGAATCCCATCTCTCATTTCTTTCATGATTTCTTGCCCAAAGCTCATCAAACACATTCCCTAGCATCACTTGAAGCTAACCAAAACATAAAACACGACCTGTAACTCCCCTAACCAGTTCCACCATTTTCACTTTCTTGTTTTGCAGTTGAAGGTCCATAGCTCGATTCAAGGTATCTCAAAGTAAAGTAAGCATTGGAATAGCATCACCACACTTCAGGCAAGCTATACAGATCATCATCTTGCCCTGAAAGCTCCCCCATTGCCAGATAGAACTTCAACTGAACAGGTATCTTTTTGAACTTCTAACTCTTAGTGTAGGCATCATTAGCTCTAGGTTTGTGAATAAGAAGTGTTCTACTCATGCCCCTGAATCTGTACATGCTTTTACTTTTCATTTATTTTGCTTGAGCTGTGAGAATTTAAGGTTTGAATATGGAAGAAAAGTTAGGTCAGGATTTGGGAATGTCAAAATTCTCTCTCATTTCTGAGAGTTAGGATGAGTTCTTTATATATTTAGAATCGTGATTCAATGCTTAACATTTCTTATGTTGTAAGTTTGTGCAAAGGATCAAAGAATCCAGGTGTTTGAATGGAGGTCCAGGCGCGCGTTTTTTGAACGTTTTTGTTGTCTGAAGGTTGAAGAAGAAGCCACGTGGGCTGGGCCTGTTTTGATTTTCCTTTTCACACCATATATTTGCTTTCATACCCCCCAGGCCCATTTTGTGTATTTGCATGATTTTTTTTATTTTTTATTTTTTTATCCTGACTTATTTATTTTTGCTAATCATATTAAAAAACATAAAAAATATTTTTACACCATTTTTATATTTTTAGGCATTTATTTAGTTATATTGCTATTTGTATGTAAATAAGTACAAAAACATATTATTTAGAATAAATAGGAAAATGATGTAAACAACATTTTATTTTCATTTTTTATTTTGTTTTATCTTCTTAAAATATTTTATATAAAATATACTTTTTTCATAAATATTAATTATTATTATTCTTGTATATATAATATATTTAGTAAATAATCAAGATATGCATATATATATATTAATATACTTAGGGCAAAAATACCAAAATATATATATTTTTTATTTTATTAATATTTGACATGAAAAATACTTTTTATGAACATACTTCATTTTATTTTATTTTTTGTACATAATAAATAAATACTTGTATAAATTAAATAAGATATATATTTACTTAATAAAAATTAGGGTTTTACCCTTAAAACATAAAAAATATTACTTTTTTTATTTTATTCATTTTGGTTTATTGAACATAAAAAACATCCTTTTTCCATACATATGAAAACACTTTTTGCATTTTGCATCTTTATTTTTATTTTCCATTTAATTTATGCAATTAATTGTCTTGTAAATATTCCAAAATTGATGTAATAGCTAGGTTTAAATTCCTTGTCTAAATATCCCCCCATTTGAACATTTGTACCCCCCCCCTTCCCCTATTGTGTTGTAATAGTGTAGGAATTTTACTTTTCGCACTTTATTGCTTTCTAAATATACCATGCTAGAATTAGGGTTTGTATGCAAATAAAAAGAACAAAATAGTTTGACCTAATTTCAAGATAATCAAAGCATGAAAATGGACAACACATATCACACTTGCACCCCTAGGGTATTCCACTTGTTGCCTTCAAATAAATGGGCCATATTGCATGTTAGGTCTCTTTGGGCAAAACAAACACAATTCAAATGATCATAGTCCCTCGATGACGCTTTCGAAAGTTGCCTAAAAATGATCAAGTCCCTTAAAGAAAAATTTCCCAAAGATACTTTGCACCATTGCAATTATGGTCTAAACGATGACCCGCACCCGTCCCTTTCACCTCCTAATACAAGATTGTCCACCAAATGCAATGGTGGAACAAAATTGTCAAAAGGGTTAAAACATAGCATAAATCTTTGAGAACTTTAGGGTAGATAGCTCTTAAGTACTTGTCAATTTGCAAAAGAAAACACTTGCCAATTTTCAAACCACACTTCACAAACACTTTCAAAACAAACTTTCAAAAAAACCTTGAAACATCTTTTCAAAAAGACAAACACCTTTTGTAAAACATTCGAGTAAAGAATTGTTACAAGGGTAGCCTAGACAAGGCATCTTTTTCAAAACCTTTTCAAAACCATACACAAAGCACCATTTCAAACAATTGAAAACCAAGGCAAGTTGATCTAAGCAAGTACCTAAGAGCTCATGGATAACCATGGATAGAAAGGGTGCTAATACCTTCCCTTTCTATAATCTACTCCCCGAACCCAAGAAAAATCTCAAAGGTTTTTGCTGTGCTTTTTAAACCTTTCCTTAGGATAAAATAAAAAGTCGGTGGCGACTCTTGCTCAACCGAAACATTTGCGAAAACAAACGCAAAACCAAGTCAGTTCTCCCACCGTATCACAGAAAGGAAAAAAGCACAGAAAAATTCCTTTTTTCGAGATATTTCTCGGGTTCGGGGGGTAGATTATAGAAAGGGAAGGTGTTAGCACCCTTTCTATCCGTAGTTATCTACGGTCTCTTAGGTACTTGCTCAATTGTTTTCAAAATTGATTTCTTTGTGCTTGTGGGTTTGAAAAAGTTTTTATTTGAAACTTCGATTTAACTCTTGCTTCTGTCCTCAAGAGCGTATGAAGTGTTTTTGAAAACTTTGTTCGAAAAGGAGTGTAAGTGTGAAAAAGGTTTTGTTTTTTAAAAGAGCAAGTATCTAAGAACCATCTACCTACTCGAAAAAGGAATCGTTCTATGCTAATTTCCTTTAGACAATGCTATCCTACTATTGATGAGTAGGTAGCACCGTCGTTGGAGTTTAAGGGTCAATTCAAATGAGGGACTTACGATCACTAAAGCAATGTTAGAATGCCTTAGCGGTAACCCTAATGTCTTAGATCATTTGTTTTGAGGCAACAATATCTGAGGCAACCGTTTCGAGGTGACTATGATCTTTTAGACAAGAGGGCAACCTCTAAAGCGACCTATACTCAATGACCGTGTACGAAGGCAACCAAGTGGGGTGTACCCTAAGAGTGCGCATGTGCGAGTGTGTTGTTTTCAGTTATTTTTATCTTTGTACATGTTAAAGGTGATCTAAGTTGATTTTAGGTTAAAACATTCAGTCTTGTCATGCCATCCTATTATCAAACATCTAACAGTTATAAATTACGGAAATAAAATGCGGAATTTAAATTACAAGGCGTCGGGTATTTACTTCGCCAAAGACAAACCCTTTAAAAAATAAATAAAGCGATAAAAAATAAATAAAGGTCCTATTAACTATTACAAACCGGAGGCAAGTACATTATTGGATAAAAATAAATAAATCGCGGGCGGGAAATTAAATCGAGCGCAAATTAGGGTTTTGACCCTTCAAAGAAGACATTTTTTGTTGTTTTTATTTTAAGAAAGAAATTAATCTAAATTAATTACTAAATTAAATTAAATAAATTAATTAATGAAAATAATTTTTTTTTGTTTTTTTTGTTATTTTAGGAAAGAAAATGAAAATAATTAATGTTAGTAATTAAAAACCTAATTAGATCTAATTTAATTTTATTTACAAAAAATAGGTTAAAGTTATTCTAATTAAAACCTAAACTAATTTAATTAGTGTTTATTAATAAAAATAAAATATTAAAGTTTGATTTGATAAAAAAAATGTGATTTTTATTTTATAAAGAAAAGAATTTTTTTTGATTGGTTAGAATTTAAACAAAAATAATAAAACAATTAAAATAAACAAAATAAATAAAATAGAAAGAGAGAGGGGTTTGGGCCTGAAATGGGGGCATGAATAGCAATGCTGAGGCCCAAAACACGCTGGCCTTGTTTGACTTTTTGGATTTGGTGTGCATGCGCTGACTTGGACCATGGTAGACCTTCAGATCTTGGCCACCAGATTTGGCCTTTGGCCATCTGGCCCTTGGATGCTTGATGGTGTATGGTATGCTGCATGCTTGGATATGTACATGATCACCTGAAGGACAAAATAAAATAGAAATTGGGGGACCTGGGATTCAAACCCAGGTCCTGATGGATATTGGACGCTTGCCTTGCCACTACGCTGAATTGATTTGTTTGTTAATAATATACAAATAATATATAATAAAAGAAAACAAGTCAATGGCCAGAAAAATTATTAAAAAGCGCGCGCCATTTGAACGGACCAATGGGCAGGGGACACTTCATTGTCCCTGTCCTGAAACCTGTAAAACATTTACCTGCGGATTTGAATCCGCAGCTAAATGCGCAAGCCTGTTCTAAAATCTTCCCTAGGTCACATAAATCAATTCCCAGAGCATGGTTGGGTTCGTCTTGGCTCCCTGATCAACACTATGCCCTTCTTGAGTCTTGATTTTACCTGAAATAAGAAACCCCAAAAAACAAACGAAGAACCCTAGCTATGGTGGTTCTTCGTTCATGCCAGATAAAAGCAATTGGATAATGCCAAACGTTTGCAAATGTCATGTAGATTCAAAATATGGTGCTAATTCATGAAAAAGATGCATAAATTCTGAATTGTGAAATCAAGGACAGAGGTGTATTTCGTGATAGTTACAGCGCGTTGTGGTGTGTGAGGAAGCTTGCTTTTGATTGGTTTAGCTTCAGTGAACGTCCAGGAAACGATTGGGATAAGTCTTGGCTTCTGAAAACACCTCTAAGCACGATTTCGATCTCAAGCTTTTTACCACTTTTTTCAAACTTTGTTCTGCCTATGCTTTCACTTTCCAACCCTTGTTTCGATTGCCTTCGCTTGCTTATGTACTATGCAGTGTATTAGGGTAAGAATTATGAATTGAATCTCTCTAAATCAATGCATTGGAATTTAATTTGATCTCCTCTTTACAACTTGCCAAATTTGCCCAAATCTTAATCTTTTTGCACATGATTTGCTTGATTCGATTTTGATGATGTTAATGATGATGATCAAATCCTGAAATGCCAAAAGATCTCATGTAATCAAAGCTTTGGATTTTATATGATTTAATTTGATTTAAAATGAATAAACTCAATAAAAAATCAAATAAAATAATAAAAATAAATATGAGCTCATGGATGAAGCTAGGACACGTGGGCAACTATGCAAGCTCAAATCAAGTGGAAAAGAATGGGCCTATTTGACAAAATCTGAAGTTTTGGGGATAGTCGACTTTTGGCAATTTTGCAAAAATGTCCAATTTCAACAATGCATAACTTCTTCAATTTTGAACTTTTGGAGGTGTTCCTCGAGTTTTTAGAAAGCTTGAGATATCCTATAACCAAACCTTTTTGTATCATCTCATTTTGATATTCCATGCTCAAGTTATAAGCTTTGGAAAAAAGGTGTTTTTGTTGACTTTCAAAAATGACATATAATGTCCAAATTTATAACTTCTTGTGAGTGTATTTTTTGATCTTGGGGTGTGAAGATGGATTGTAGGAAATTTCATCCTATTCAAAATGAGCTTTGGATGGGTCATTTATCATAAAGTATGAGAAAGTTATGCTTGGTCAAAGTTGAGTTGACTTTTCCTACAAAACCCTAATTTAGCAACTTTTGAATCTTGATGAATTTTGAGCAATCCTTGATGAATCATGATCAAACCTTGATCAAATGATGAAATACACTTCAAATTGAGAATTTTGACAAAAAATCTTGAAGTTTGACTGTATTTGGGTCATAGTTGACTTTTGCCCTAGCATAGTCGATTTTTGGACCTTTGAGCAATTGACTGAGCAAACTTCCTCTGCAAGGCTTGAAATTTGGCATGGATGATCTTGATAACATATTAGGACATTAGGGGGCACTTGAGGTCATTTGTATTCAAGAATCTTGATGCAACACAAAACCCTAATTTGGGGTTGACTACCTTAGGAGATGACTTGTCTGACCCACTCTTGAGCAAACTTGAGCAACTTAGAGATTTTCCTTGCCATGTCTTGAGAAATATGAGAGGGAAAATTTTGGGGTACAACAGCTTCCCCTGTTCAATCTTCTTAAACCTGAGGATGTAGATTGGCTTTCGTGCCTTTCATGATCCGAAGGTGGAAGATGATTGAACACTAGAGTGCCCAGAAATTTGCACTCGCATGCAGTGGTATCAGCCTAGTGACGTCGGGAACGGGCTTACAGATGCCATTTGGAGATTACTGACGGGAGGATGGGCTTAAAGACGCCATCTGCAGGAGTGTCGATTGCATAAGAGATTCCTTAGCGAGAACTTGTATACCTGTTGTTGTGGAAGATTCCGCTGGGGAAGTCTGATCTTTGTTGAGATTTAGGAACTTGCTTGTACCTTAGCTGAGAGAACATCTCTGCTGAGTTTTAAGAACTTGTCCATAATTCAACTGGGGGAAATCTGTCAAGTTTTAGAACCTTATCTGTAGTTCAACCGAGACTAATTCAGTTGAGATTTAAGAACCGGTCAGTACTTCGATTGAGGAGAATTGACGAGATTTAGAACCTTATCTGTAATTCAACCGAGAATAATTCAGTTGAGATTTAAGAACCGGTCAGTACTTCGACTGAGGGATACATCTTCATCGAGATCTAGGAACTGTTTGTACTTCAACGGAGGATAATTTTGTTGAGATTTAAGAACTCGTCCACACTTCGACGGAGGAACTTTGTCGAGATTTATAACCATATCTATAATTCAACCGAGACTAATTCAGTTGAGATTTAAGAACCGGTCAGTACTTCGACTGAGGGAAACATCTTCATCGAGATCTAGGAACTGCCTGTACTTCAACGGAGGATAATTCTGTTGAGATTTAAGAACTCGTCCACACTATGACGGAGGAAAATTGTCGAGATTTAGAACCTTATTTGTAATTCAACCGAGAATAATTCAGTTGAGATTTAAGAACCGGTCAGTACTTCGACTGAGGGAAACATCTTCATCGAGATCTAGGAACTGTCTGTACTTCAACGAAGGATAATTCTGTTGAGATTTAAGAACTCGTCCACACTTCGACGGAGGAAAATTGCCGAGATTTAGAACCTTATCTGTAATTCAACCGAGACTAATTCAGTTGAGATTTAAGAACCGGTCAGTACTTCGACTGAGGGAAACATCTTCATCAAGATCTAGGAACTGTCTGTACTTCAACGGAGGATAATTCTGTTGAGATTTAAGAACTCGTCCACACTACGACGGAGGAAAATTGTCGAGATTTAGAACCTTATCTGTAATTCAACCGAGAATAATTCAGTTGAGATTTAAGAACCAGTCAATACTTCAACTGAGGGAAACATCTTCATCGAGATCTAGGAACTGTCTGTACTTCAACGGAGGATAATTCTGTTGAGATTTAAGAACTCGTCTACACTTCGACGGAGGAAAATTGCCGAGATTTAGAACCTTATATGTAATTCAACCGAGACTAATTCAGTTGAGATTTAAGAACCGGTCAGTACTTCTACCGAGGGAAACATCTTCATCGAGATCTAGGAACTGTCTGTACTTCAATGAAGGATAATTCTGTTGAGATTTAAGAACTCGTCCACACTACGACGGAGGAAAATTGTCGAGATTTAGAACCTTATCTGTAATTCAACCGAGAATAATTCAATTGAGATTTAAGAACCGGTCAGTAGTTCGACATAGCTGAGAACTTAACTGCATCCTTACTGAAAGGTAAAGGTCAGTCGTATGCAATGCATGATATATATCAAGCAATGATGTTCTCAAAATAAATGCAATTGTGTTGTATGATGCGTATATGCATGTGTCATGATGTATGGAAATGTAATGCTTTTAGCTGGGAAAATAAATCCCGGGTAGCTGCTGGAGAAAAGAGTTGAATTCTTCGTTTCCGTTGGGGATAGCAAATGAAGATGATTGCGAGAATAAACCTGCGGGAGAGGATAACTCCGTTGGGGAATAAACTGATGAGGAGATTACTTTGTGGAGAAGAGATGTTCTGTTGAGCATTCCATCGATAAATTCCGTTGGGGATGAATTACCCTTGCTGGTGAAGCTGAATCCTGTTGGGGATTGACTTCTGTTTTTGAAAGGAAAGAACTTCGTCGGGGATGATCTTTCAGTCGCGACTTCACTGGGGATAACTTTTGAACTTGCTGGGGACAACCTTCCAAAGTCTAGCGGGGATGATTCTCCAAATTCCACTTGGGAAACTTTTTCAGATTGCGCTGGGAAAAATTTCAAACACTACTGGGGATATTTTGTATTCTGCCGGGGAATATTCTTATACTCCGTTGGGGAATATTAAGACCTTTCGATGCTGATGGTAGATAAACTCTGCTTGGGGAGAATATTACTGATTCATTCACAGTTGCGAGTCTCAGCTGGGGAGAGCTATCATTACAGTCTTACTCTGCGGGGAGTGAAAATATCTCAACCATGTTCTTCAGCTGAATTTACCTTGTTCCTGGTGGACAAAGCAACTGTAAAGCTTGGACAAATATTATTTGCCCCTGTTTATGATATTACCAGTAATCGTCTTTTTTTCGCATGTAAATATTCATGAGCAGCAATTAATGTCAAATGCATATATCAAAAATGAACATTGGACGTTCTTTGCAAAACAAAACAGATAAAGGAAAAACATTTTGAAATTTATTTGCAAATGAATTTTATTGATTTTGAAGTTTGGCCTGTAAAATAGGCGTTTTTGTACAAGAGGCTGACGTCCTAGTAAGAGAACGCCGCCGAATAATAGATTTTACACAATTTGTGAAAAACTAAACAAATCAGCTATATGAATAATCCCACTGGGTTCCAACTCTGCTATTGCCTTTATGTCCTCGAGCATCTCATTACTTTGCTACTGGTTGAAGGTAAATCAGATTGATTGGTGTCGTCCGAGCTTGATAGTCGATACTGAAGTCTGGTTGCAAGGTGATCCAATGAGACATAGTGTTACGCTTTGGTCCCTAATTTTTGCCTGAACCTCCCTTTCAGGTTTTCAGTCCATCGGGATACCCTTTTTTGCCCAATCCGCCTTTTCAGGTTTTCGACTTGCCGGGTGTACAGATTTTTTTATTTTCATCCCTTATTTTTGCCCGAACCCTTTTGGTTCGCCGGGAAGCCCTTATTTTTGCCTAGGCCAGTCAACCTAGCGGGTCTTTGATCATGCGTAGTATCTTTTCACTATGTCTGCATTGACGGGGTGAGGAAGGTCGTCACCATCCATGGTGGTTAGAATCATATCTCCTCCTGAGAAAATGTTCTTAACCACAAATGACCCTTCGTAAGTAGGGATCCATTTACCCCTGGGATCACCTTGAGGTAGGATAATGCGCTTGATCACCAGATCCCCGACTTGATACTCTTGTCGTCTAACTTTCTTGTTAAATGCCTCAATCATCCGTTTTTGGTACGTTTGACCATGACAAATAGCAGTAAGTCTCTTCTCGTCAATTAAGTTCAGCTGATCAAGTCGGGTCTGAATCCAGTCATCTTCGCTCAAATCTGCATCCTTCATAATCCGAAGAGAGGGTATCTGAACTTCAATGGGTAATACGGCCTCCATACCATATACCAAGGAATAGGGGGTTGCCCCTGTTGACGTCCTCGCTGAGGTACGGTACCCATGAAGAGCGAACGGTAACATCTCGTGCCAGTCTTTGTATGTCATCGTCATCTTCTGCACAATCTTCTTAATGTTCTTATTAGCCGCTTCAACAGCCCCATTCATCTTCGGCCGGTAGGGAGAAGAGTTGTGATGTTGTATCTTGAACTGCTTGCAGAGCTCAGTGATCATTTTATTGTTGAGATTTGTACCATTTCCCGTAATGATCCTCTCTGGTACACTATATCTACATATCAGATTATGTCGAATGAACCGTGCCACGACGTTCTTGGTTACCGTAGCAAATGAAGCTGCTTCAACCCACTTCGTAAAGTAATCAATTGCTACCAGAATGAAACGATGCCCGTTGGATGCCGTAGGTCTGATCTCGCCGATCATATCAATGCCCCACATTGCAAAAGGCCAAGGAGTCGTCAAAACATTCAGAGGTACTGGAGGTATATGCACCTTATCAGCATAGACTTGACACTTATGACAGGTCCGAGAATGCTGATAACAGTCGGCTTCCATAGTGAACCAGTAATATCCTGCCCGTAGGATTTTCTTTGCCATGGTATGTCCACTAGAATGAGTCCCGAAAGTACCTTCATGTAACTCTGCCATGATCCTTTCTGCTTGTTCTTATCCACACATCGCAGTAAGGTCGAATCATGGTTACACTTGTAAAGGATACCATTGCTGATGAAGAACTTCACCGCGAACCTCCTCAGAAACTTCTTATCATTAACAGATGCACCCTCAGAGTATTCTTGAGCCTCAAGATACCTCTTCACCTCGTGGAACCAAGGTTTATCTGTTACCTCTTAAGTCTCAATGTCACAACAATGTGTAGGTTCGTCCAACCTCTCAATGATAATCCGGGGAGCTTCATTGTCCCAATTGACTTTGAACATAGAAGACATTGTAGCCAGCGCATCCGCCAACTGATTCTTCTCTCTAGGGAAGTGTTCAAAGGTTATCTCCTCGAAGTGCGGAAGTAACGTCAACACATACTCCTTGTAAGGAATAAGATTTGGGTGTTTCGTATCCCACTCGCCTTTGATATGACTGATCACGAGAGAGGAATCTCCGAAGACACTCAAGAACTTAATACTTAGGTCGATAGCTGCTCGAAGACCCATAATGCACGCTTCATACTCCACCATGCTGTTGGTGCAGTTGAAACATAATCGGGCGGTGAACGGAGTATAAGAGCCTTTAGGAGATATGATCACGGTGCCAATACCATTGCCCAAAGAGTTTAAAGCTCCATCAAAGTACATAGACCATCGGGATCCTTCCTCAAGTCCTTCATCCGGTCTAGGTATCTCACAGTCAATCACTATCATGATATTCTCATCCGGTCCAGGTATCTCACAGTCAATCACTATCATGATATTCTCATCCGGAAATTCAAAGTTCATAGACTGGTAATCATCCACTTCTTGATGTGCCAAATGGTATGCCAATACACTTCCCTTGATTGCCTTTTGGGTCGTGTACTGGATGTCATACTCAGTCAAGATCATCTGCCATCTTGCTATTCGTCCGAACAAGGCAGGCTTCTCGAAGATATACTTGATTGGATCCATTTTTGATATCAATAGAGTAGTGTGAGTCATCATATACTGTCTCAGCCGACGAGCAGCCCATGCCAAAACGCAACAAGTTTTCTCAAGCAATGAGTATCGGGTCTTGCAGTCGGTAAACTTTTTGCTAAGGTAATAAATAGCATGCTCTTTTCGGCCAGACTCGTTATGCTGACCCAGCACACACCCCATCGAGCTGTCGAGTACTGTCAAGTATAAGATCAGAGGTCTCCCTTCAACTGGAGGCATCATAATAGGTGGCTCTTGGAGATATTCTTTGATCCTTTCGAAAGCGGCTTGTCATTCATCGTTCCATCTTACCACTTGATCTTTCTTCAATAGCTTGAAGATTGGTTCACAAGTAGCAGTCAGGTGCGAGATGAATCGGGCAATATAGTTCAAACGTCCCAGAAAGCCTCTGACTTCTTTCTCTATTCTGGGAGCTGGAATTTCCTGTATAGCTTTCACCTTTGCAGGATCCACCTGAATACCTTTATCGCTTACGACGAAACCCAGCAGCTTACCAGACCTCACCCCGAAGGTGCACTTGTTCGGGTTTAACCTCATTTTGTACAACTTCAATCTGTCAAATAACTTCTGAAGGTGGTCCAGATGTTCTTCTTCAGTCTGAGATCTTGCAATCATATCGTCGACGTATACCTCAATCTCATGATGGATCATGTCATGGAACAAAGCGATCATGGCGCGCTGATACGTCGCCCCAACATTTTTCAATCCGAAAGGCATGACCTTGTAGCAAAAGGTGCCCCATTGAGTAATAAAGGTTGTCTTCTCCATGTCTTCGGGAGCCATTTTAATCTGATTATAACCGGAGAAACCATCCATAAAGGAGAATACCTTATGCTGAGCGGTGTTGTCAACCAAAACGTCGATATGAGGTAGAGGGAAGTCATCCTTGGGACTTGCTCTGTTCAGATCCCTACAGTCAACACACATTCAAACCTTACCATCCTTCTTCGGCACTGGAACCACGTTGGCCACCCACTGCGGGTAAGAAGTAACTGCTAGAAAACCGGCGTCAAACTGTTTCATCACTTCAGCCTTGATTTTCTCAGACATATCCGGGCGCATTCGACGAACCTTCTGTTTTACTGGAGGACAGTCTTCCTTGGTAGGTAAGCGGTGAACCACAATATCGGTATCCAACCCAGGTATATCTTCATAAGACTAGGCGAATATCTCAACATAGTCCCGCAACATCTGAATCAACCGTTGCTTCACACTAAGCTCCAGATTTGCACCGATCTTTACCTCTTTCTTGTCCACCTCTGTACCCAGATTCACTATTTCCATTGGCTCTTCATGCAGCTGTATATCCCTCTCTTCTTGAAGTAGCAGTCTAGCAAGCTCACCAGGCACTCCGCAATCATCTTCACCTTCATCTTCGGCTAAGTTGATCGGACTTTCGAAGTCATAACCGGCAGTAGCAGAGTCGTTACCAGTAGGATCCAGAGTGGATGTAGACCTGTATATGTGAGTGTGTGTAAAATAGCTGTTTTGCAATATATAATAAAAGAAAAACAAGGAGCGCAAGATTTGAAATGAAAGAAACGTCCAATGCTTTTATTAATGATATATGTAGATGACACACATAAAGCCCTCACAAATGAAGCCACGGTGCCCCGGGTAAGACACCGGACCGTAAAGTTTAAAACATTGTCTGTTACAAATTCAAAACAAAAGTCTCATTACTGGGTAATAACGGAAACGGGCATAGAATCCTTCGCTTACCAATTGCTTAGTCCACCATCAGCAGTCGGGTATATCCAGCTGTCAATATCAAACTCTTCATCATCGTCTTCAATACCATTCACTCATGCGTCATGTTTGGGCATATGTGCCGTTATGACATTAGGCTTTCCCGGCGCTTCAAACTGAATCTCCTTATCATCAATCAGGTCTTGTACCTTATTCTTCAAGACCCAGCAGTTATCCGTATCATGCCCCGGGCTATCAGAATGAAAAGCACAGCGGGCATTCGGATCATACATTGGTGATGTTGTGTTGGGACTCTTCGGGGCCTCCCTCAGAATCACCAAGTTGGTTTTCAATAATTGTGGCAAAATTTGGGATAAAGTCATGTTGAGCTGAGTGAATCATCTTCGTGGTCTCTCGGCCCTTGGCTGATTGTTGCGCTGAGGAGCAACAACAGGTCTTAATATAACAACCGCATTAACAGCTTGGCAACGTTCAAGTCTATTCTGACTTTTTGACTTGTAAACAGCATTGGACTCCTTCTTAAAAGGCTTCTTCTCTGTGCTCAATGAAGCACCCTTCTGTATTTTACCGGATTTGATACCAGCCTCAATCCTTTCCCCGTTCATAATCAACTCTGTAAACCCGGACGAAGAAATCCCAATCAAATGGTTAAAATACGGACTGGACAAGGTCCCCAGAAACATATCCACTAGCTCCCTATTAGCCAAGGGTGGTTGCACTCTTCCAGCAAGGTCCCTCCACTTCTGAGCATAATCTTTGAAACCTTCGCCCGCACCCATAGACATACCCTGGAGTTGGGTACGCGTAGGAGTGAGGTCGGCGTTGTATTGGTACTGCTTGTAAAAAGCAGCAGCAAGGTCTTCCCAACTATGGATACTAGCTCTTTCCAGCTGGTAAAACCATTCAAGCTGAGTCCCTGAGAGACTGTCTTGAAAGAAGTGGATCCAGAGGTTCTTGTCAGCGGTGTATGGTTGAATCTTCCTAACATACGAACGGAGGTGCAGTTTTGGACAAGAAACACCGTCGTACTTAGCAAAGGCTGGTGCTTTAAACTTATGGGGAATCACCACCCCAGATGACAAACGCAAATCACCAAAGTCCAGACCAGGCACTTTCTGAACTTCCATCGCCCTCAACCGATCTTCCAGTTGTTTGTATCTATCCTCAGCCGGAGGATGCTGGTCTTCGTCAAAGTCAGTCTCGTTGTTTGAAACCACAGGGCTAGGAGCCCTCCTTTCTTCATGATTATCTCCCCCTCCATATGAGTGGGTCAAATCAACCTCTTCTCGCAAATTGTTTCCGAATCTACGACCCATATTAAATAGGACCGTCTTCTTCTTCTTCTTCTTCTCCTTCAAGACAAGGGTCTTCAGATCTTGCTGACCCTTGGCCAAATTCATGAACAATTCCTGGAACTAGGCGTTTTGAGCCTGTAGAGCCTTGATTGCTTGTTCAGTTGATGGTTCAGAAGACATGATGCTGAAATAAACAAAAAAGAAGATGAGAAACCTGTAAGGGTACCTGTTATGAGGTGCATGGAATGAAATGCGTATGATATGATTTCAAAGACGTCGAGAGATTCAAATTCGTAAACCAAAAAATGAAACACACTTTTATTAGATAAACTTTGAAATCAATTGTTCAACAGATGCCTTCAAGGTGATACAGGAAAGAAAAACTGAAAAGTAAATCAAAACTAGAAATAATCAAAAAGACAATCAGTGCTCCCATGGTCGTTTCTTGTCAGTGCAGACATAATCATTGAGGATCCGCTTGTTCTCCAGCTGCCTTGTCAACTTCTAGATCTTCTGCTCTTGCTCGTGATACTTTTCTCGGTAAGTATCCCGCTCTTCTCTCAGCTGTATCCACGATCTCTTTAATGCCCCAATGTCAGTAGGCATGTACGTGTGGAGAATGGCAGGAGGAACCCCTTCCTCATCAGCAACTTCAATAATGATAGGCAAGACGGCTTCGTACGACATTCCCAGCTTTTGGGCACGAATACGAACCCATCAGAGATATGGCTCCATCAAAAGAGAAGTCTTTGCACCCAGCTCGTGCAGATCAGACCTGTGTACGCTATCCCAAGCTCTTATGAATCTGCGGAGTTGCTCGTCACTATCCCCTTGGAAATCAAAGACAATACTAGGCATTATCAACTCATAAGGTCCTTCCTTTCTAGCTCGCTCAAACTGACGTAAGGCCAAACACGGGTTATAAGTGATTCCTCCATTGGTTCCTATCAGTGGAACATTGGGGTATTCCCCACAGTGATCAATAATAGCCACCTCGTCCATACCCTTAATAGTCCAAATGATGTCATTATGAGAGAGAGACATGATCCTGTAGGCCCAACCCATGCCTTCCTTGTTCTTCAAAACTGACTTGGGGAGGTGAGAAATAAACCACCTCGTTAGCAATGGTGCACAGCTCATAAGGGTTCCCCGCTTCCGAGCAGTATGGGTATAAAGAGAATGAAGAATGTCACCCAAGAGAGTGGGCACATGATTACCGGATATGAAGATCTTCACCACATTTACGTCGACGAAGGAATCCGAGTTAAGAAACAGCACCAAACCATATATGAGCAGAGCCAGAATGTCTTCAAATGCCTGGAAGTCTAGACTGTCCCAGAACTGATTAGCTTTACCAACCAAGAATTTAGTCAAGAAGCCCTTTGCTCCACTACGAGTTTCCCAATTAGCCATTACCTCAGCCTTTGTCAGATGGAGGGCTGAAGCAATCTCTTCTGGCCTAAGGATCTTCTCCCAACATGTGAACGGGGTTTGCTCCAGAATAGAGATACCAAGCAAATCAAATAAATCTTCCAAGGTAGGGACCAACTGGTAGTCTGGAAAAGTAAAGCAGTGGTATAGTGGATCAAAGAACTGGACTAAGACACTCATCATCTGTTCATCCATCTTGGAGGTGACCAAACCAAGAAGGTTCCCATGTCTTCTGATGAAAGAGGTAGTATCTGAAACCTTTGCAACCAATTCCTTAAGTTGAGTGGGAATCTGGACAAAGTTGATCCGAATGGTGTTTCTACGCATGGGTGCCATGACCTACAAAACAGAACAAAGATGAATCCCCTCTGTCTTTTAAATGGGTTAGTCCAATGCAAGATGCATGCAATGTCATGATGCATGGTTTCATGATAGGAAACACACCACAAGTATCCACAAATAGCAAACATGGTAAAGGCACACAAGTCACACAAAGAGCCCTTAGATTTCAGGCATGCAAGGAGTCTAGGTACTACCCTCTTTCAGTTCAGTTGGTTCAAACCTGTCCTAAAAATAGTAACCGGGTTCTATAGGATCTTAATATCACTGACTACCCTCGATTGGTCATAATTCCAGTTTAGCAACCTTTTCTTGCGGCCGGAATTATCGCGAGAGTTTAGTCTCAATGAGTATAGCATACTGCTACTGTTCTATGGCCAAGTTGGTTAATTTAAAGGTTCTAAGGTCAGTTGGTGCTTAATGATCCCTTAGCAGACCCATATTCTCCTCATTGCGCCACAAGGGATATCGTTACATACTAAAGTTCCACACCAACGTAGCTACTGCTTCAACCGTATCGGTCTACGCTGTACAGTTCCCTCACAGTTTATTGCTACTTACCTAAAGGGTATCCCCCAGATACGGGTTAGGATCTATAGTAACTCTGATTCAACCCACAAAGATAAAGCATACAAGTCAATCAATTGAAAACAATATGAATTATTCCTAAGGTACACCCCACTTATAAGCGTCCCCAACAGAGTCGCCAGTTCTGTGATACGGTGGGAAGAACTGACTGTTTTTTGGAATGCTGGTTTACGTTTTGCGTTTGTGTTCACAAAATGTCGCGGTAAGCAAGAGTCGCCACCGACTTTTATTTTATCTAACAAGGAAAGGAAAAAAGCACAGAAAAATTCCTTTTTTCGAGATATTTCTCGGGTTCGGGGGGTAGATTATAGAAAGGGAAGGTGTTAGCACCCTTTCTATCCGTAGTTATCTACGGGCTCTTAGGTACTTGCTCAATTGTTTTCAAAATTGCTTTCTTTGTGCTTGTGGGTTTGAAAAAAAATTTATTTGAAACTTCGATTTAACTCTTGCTTCTGTCCTCAAGAGCGTATGAAGTGTTTTTGAAAACTTTGTTCGAAAAGGAGTGTAAGTGTGAAAAAGGTTTTGTTTTTTGAAAGAGCAAGTATGTAAGAACCATCTACCTACTCGAAAAAGGAATCGTTCTATGCTAATTTCCTTTAGACAATGATATCCTACTATTGATGAGTAGGTAGCACCGTCGTTGGAGTTTAAGGGTCAATCGAATGAGGGACTTACGATCACTAGAGCAATGTTAGGATGCCTTAGCGGTAACCCTAATGTCTTAGATCATTTGTTTTGAGGCAACAATATTTGAGGCAACCGTTTCGAGGTGACTATGATCTTTTAGACAAGAGGGTGACCTCTAAAGCAACCTATACTCAATGACCGTGTACGAAGGCAACCAAGTGGCAGTGTACCCTAAGAGTACGCATGTGCGGGTGTGTTGTTTTCAGTTATTTTTATCTTTGTAAATGTTAAAGGTGATCTAAGTTGATTTTAGGTTAAAACATTCAGTCTTGTCATGCCATCCTGTTATCAAACATCTAACAGATATAAATTGCAGAAATAAAATGCGGAATTTAAATTACAAGGCGTCGGGTATTTACATCGCCAAAGACAAACCCTTTAAAAAATAAATAAAGCGATAAAAAATAAATAAAGGTCCTATTAACTATTACAAACCGGAGGCAAGTACATTATTGGATAAAAATAAATAAATCGCGGGAGGGAAATTAAATCGAGCGCAAATTAGGGTTTTGACCCTTCAAAGAAGATATTTTTTATTTTTTTATTTTAAGAAAGAAATTAATCTAAATTAATTACTAAATTAAATTAAATAAATTAATTAATGAAAATAAATTATTTTTGGTTTTTTTGTTATTTTAGGAAAGAAAATGAAAATAATTAATGTTAGTAATTAAAAACCTAATTAGATCTAATTTAATTTTATTTACAAAAAATAGGTTAAAGTTATTCTAATTAAAACCTAAATTAATTTAATTAGTTTTTATTAATAAAAATAAAATATTAAAGTTTGATTTGATAAAAAATATTTTTGTGATTTTTATTTTATAAAGAAAAGAATTTTTTTTTGATTGGTTAGAATTTAAACAAAAATAATAAAACAATTAAAATAAATAAAATAAATAAAATAGAAAGAGAGAAGGGTTTGGGCCTGAAATGGGGGCATGAATAGCAATGCTGAGGCCCAAAACACGCTGGCCTTGTTTGACTTTTTGGATTTGGTGTGCATGCGCTGACTTGGACCATGGTAGACCTTCAGATCTTGGTCACCAGATTTGGCCTTTGGCCATCTGGCCCTTGGATGCTTGATGGTGTATGGTATGTTGCATGCTTGGATATGTACATGATCACCTGAAGGACAAAATAAAATAGAAATTGGGGGACCTGGGATTCGAACCCAGGTCCTGATGGATATTGGACGCTTGCCTTGCCACTACACTGAATTGATTTGTTTGTTAATAATATACAAATAATATATAATAAAAGAAAACAAGTCAATGGCCAGAAAAATTATTAAAAAGCGCGCGCCATTTGAACGGACCAATGGGCAGGGGACACTTCATCGTCCCTGTCCTGAAACCTGTAAAACATTTATCTACGGATTTGAATCCGCAGCTAAATGCACAAGCCTGTTCTAAAATCTTCCCTAGGTCACATAAATTAATTCCCAGAGCATGGTTGGGTTCGTCTTGGCTCCCTGATCAACACTATGCCCTTCTTGAGTCTTGATTTTACCTGAAATAGGAAACCCCAAAAAACAAACGAAGAACCCTAGCTATGGTGGTTCTTCGTTCAGGCCAGATAAAAGCAATTGGATAATGCCAAATGTTTGCAAATGTCATGTAGATTCAAAATATGGTGCTAATTCATGAAAAAGATGCATAAATTCTGAATTGTGAAATCAAGGACAAAGGTGTATTTCATGATAGTTACAGTGTGTTGTGGTGTGTGAGGAAGCTTGCTTTGGATTAGTTTAGCTTCAGTGAACGTCCAGGAAGCAATTGGGATAGGTCTTGGCTTCTGAAAACACCTCTAAGCACGATTTCGATCTCAAGCTTTTTACCACTTTTTTCAAACTTTATTCTGCCTATGCTTGCACTTTCCAACCCTTGTTTCGATTGCCTTCGCTTGCTTATGTACTATGCAGTGTATTAGGGTAAGAATTATAGATTGAATCTCTCTAAATCATGAATTGGAATTTGATTTGATCTCCTTTTTACAACTTGCCAAATTTGCCCAAATCTCAATCTTTTTGCACATGAATTTCTTGATTCGATTTTGATGATGTTAATGATGATGATCAAATCCTGAAATAGCCAAAAGATCTCATGTAATCAAAGCTTTGGATTTTATATGATTTAATTTGATTTAAAATGAATAAGCTAAATAAAAAATCAAATAAAATAATAAAAATGAAATATGAGCTCATGGCTGAATCTAGGACACATGGGAAACTATGAAAGCTCAAATCAAGTGGAAAAGAATGGGCCTATTTGACAAAATTTGAAGTTTTAGGGATAGTTGACTTTTGGCAATTTTGCAAAAATGTCCAATTTCAACAATGCATAACTTCTTCAATTTTGAAATTTTGTAGGTGTTCTTGGACTTTTTAGAAATCTTGAGATGTCCTATAACCAACCCTTTTGGTCTCATCTCATTTTGATATTCCATTCTCAAGTTATAAGCTTTGGAAAAAAAGGTGTTTTTGTTGACTTAAAAAAAAAACCTATAATGTCCAAATTTATCACTTCTTGTGAGTGAATTTTTTGATCTTGGAGTGTGAATATGGATTGTAGTAAATTTCATCCTCTTCAAAATGAGCTCTTGATGGGTCATTTCTCATAAAGTATGAGAAAGTTATGCTTGGTCAAAGTTGAGTTGACTTTTCCTACAAAACTCTAATTTAGCAACTTTTGAATCTTGATGATTTTTGAGCAATCCTTGATGAATCATGATCAACCCTTGATCAAATGATGAAATACACTTCAAAATTAGAATGTTGACAAAAAATCTTGAAGTTTGACTGTATTTGGGTCACAATTGACTTTTGCCATAACACAGTCGATTTTTGGACTTCTGAGCAATTGACTGAGCAAACTTCCTCTGCAAGGCTTGAAATTTGGCATGGATGATCTTGATAACATATTAGGACATTAGGGAGCACTTGAGGCCATTTGTATTCAAGAATATTAATGCAACACAAAACCCTAATTTGGGGTTGACTGCCTTAGGAGATGACTTGTCTGACCCACTCTTGAGCAAACTTGAGCAACTTGGAGATTTTCCTTGCCATGTCTTGAGAAATATGAGAGGGCAAATTTTGGGGTATAACATGGGGGTACCTGCAAGACACTATGATGCCAAGTAAGGTTCAAAGTAAATTCAAGTAATGAAAGTGTGAAGAATAATGTGCCTAATCCTCTACTGAAATAGGATATTTATAGCCCCCAACGTTGGGTCAAGGTACCCATGTTGGGCCGACTTTGCAGGCTCACAATAGAGACTGTCAGGATCTACGTGTGTAGTGGAGACCAACACACGGTCTCTTTCCTGGGTGAACCGTGTAACACCCTTCTAACCCACATATGTTTTGCATATAATTTCTTGAAAATATAAAATCAAACAAAGGACGCAAAAGGGATTCACATCTTCATAAAACATCAAATAACGATTAATCCTACTCCGTAACGTGGGTTGCAAAGAAAACACTTTAGATATAATCTCTAAAATCACAACTAATTCATTTTAAACTTCGCAGCGGAATTAACGAGTCTTAAATATCTTTATAAAATAATCTCAATATCATGAAAGGTAGCTCAAAAGTTAATAACATCTTCACACTTATGGTTTATAATATCATAACCTAAAATATGGCAAAAGTCATGATAGAAATACCAAATCTGCGGATAATAAAATATGCAAGGTTTACAACCAATTGATCCCAAACTATCGTACAAAATGAGCGTTTCTAAAATCCTAAATATTCTATTGTCTTACTTAACCTTTGGACTCTTAATTGGTCTTCCCATCTTACTCTCACTCGCTTCACCTAATTACCACATTGCCCTCATGACCTCTATCTTACAATATTACTCTATTTAACTAATTAAAACAATTCTTACTAATTGTTCTAGTTATTCTAAATCATCCAAAAATCCTCTTAATCATCTTAATTCCCACTACACCACACAAATTGTCACATAACCATCACAATCATTATAATCATCAAAACATCATTATTGCATCACAAATACACCATGAATACACATCATAAATTATATATATATATATATATATATATATATATATATATATATATATATATATATATATATATATATATATATATATATATATATATATATATATATATATATATATATATATATATATATATACCAAATACTTCACAATGACTCATATAGTCACTTTAAATTAATTAAATAATAATTAATCTATAATTTGGGGTGTTACATGTATGAATCCAGCCACTTCGACGAGGCGTCTCCCGCATACCTATGATTCTCTACTCTGATTTCGTTGGGCCAATCCCTAATTCCCTTATCCTCTTCCATCGCAAACCATAGCTCACACCTATTCCCCGAATGCCCTAGTTAGTCGCAGACGAAACAAAACAAACTCAACTTTTCATATTTGAATTTTACCACACACCATTCACTGCCCTTGTTTTTAACACGTGTTTGCTTCTTTAGTAGTTGCCGCACATCTATCTTCATCCTCAATTACATGTCGCGCCAGAAACTTTTGTTGTTATTTTTGTCATATTACACAAAAACTCCAATGAAATTCGTCATACTTCTCCATACTTTCTCTGTCATCATACCCGCCGATAAATTGTGAATTTGGACCCATAAGTTGACATGAAATAATGGTGTATTCTCAATTTGTATACCTATACGCACATTCTTTAGGATCAAGAGATGAGAATCGAACGTCCAAGACTCTTCTTTAAGCACTGCCTGCATATTCAGATTATGCGAAAATTAGAAGATATATAATCCATCTTTTGCTTCCTTAATGTTTACTCCCTTCATTGGTCTTCATATATCCGTGATTCTATTCTTCATCGACTGTATATGAATTGCTCGATCGCACAGAAACCTTCCACAAGATACCATTTAAGATCAATATTTTTCTCTCCATCTTCCTCCAAATCAAAGCAAAAAAAGCAAAAACCTTCATATTTATCCTCCTCATTAATAGCTAAATTCTCTATATTCCGTGTTATCATGATGCTCTAGTCACTCGGTACAAGACTGTATAAATCAGAAAAAAAGATCAAGACTTCTCATAAGAGAAGAAAAATCTGAAACCTTAGCATATCCCTAGAGAAAAAATCTATTTTTTTCTTTCCGTGCAAATTTAAGTTAAACCATTCATATAGTTGAGAAAAATATTTAATAATACTAGTATTAAACCAAAATTATGTTTTCTTGTGGGGGTTTAACCCCCTGAATTGATATATTGATATAAGTGTATCCATCACTAATCCCAACGTGCATGACAATAATTACAATCAAACCACAACAAAATCACAATTTAAAATCATACATACAGTATAATGAATGAGTTATATCTGATTTTTTTATAAGAGATTTTTTTTTATAGATTTATTAAATAATTTAATATATTTGATTTGTAATAAAAACCAAATACATTAATTATTTAATGAATAAAAAATATATATAATTATAAAAAAGACCGGATGGAATTTAATAAATGTATCATGTGACCAAATGTTCTGAGCAAGAGGTGTGATATCCCGTGGCGCCGTCCGCTCTATGTGAGCTCCACCGCTATGAATGAATTACATTAAGTGGCGTAGAAGTGATCCTATTCGCACTTCGTAGCAATAAAAAGTGTGTTGATTTTGTTTCGTACCATTAAAAAAAAGTATTACTAATTATTTTTTGATAATTGTATTAACTATAGATGCTGGCATCTCATTGTCACAACCCTGCAACTAGTTCCTAACCTAACTAAATTCCATTTGTTGCATTCCACCAAAGCATTTATAATTTATTATATCAACATACGTTTTTAATTTCATTTGCCAAACTTTAAATAAATAAATAAAACGTGTCAGGAATACAATGTTTGGACCAAGATATGTTTTGAAATTAAGAAAAAAATCAACTTAAATGACTTTTTCATGGTCGTCCTTCTTTTTCGTTCTTTTACTCCATTTGTCATCAATCTTCTTTTTTCTCATATTATTTTATTTTCCTACTATGCACAAAAAGATAAAATGTAAGCATGAATAAATATATAGAATTAGTTAAATTTAAATTTAAATTTATAACAATAATCAAGATGAGAAGTAACATTAGCAGCAATGTCATGGTGGACCTGCGAACCAACATACCATATTGGGTATCGTATCGCTATTCGCTGCAATCCTGGAATAATGGAAAGGTACTTGAGACGTGTAAAATGCAAAATCCATGAATACTTTAATATTTTTTTAGGTGAAGGGTGCTATCGTGATAATCATTTTTTAACAGAAAGTTGTTAAGGGTGTGGTATTATTATACAAATCAAAATGATCTCTTCAACTAACCAAATACATGCACTACCATATTTTTAGGTTTGTCAACCATGAACAGTACTCTCTTTCCTTAAGTATAAAGTTTTTTTTTTAGAACATTTGTTTATTTATTTATTTATATACAAAAGACAATTTATTAATATTTATACACAAAGCATACCTATTAATTACACTTATAACTTTTTTAAATAGGCATAGGAAGTGATAAAGGATGCAATAATATCACAACTCATATTAATTAAAATATTTCCACATAAGTTAATTTTGCGGTAAGTAAGATACATGTTTTAGATTGAGTATCTGGTTGATTCAATGTCGAACATAGTCCAATTCATATCTATGTCGATGACGGTCTAAAGTATTAGTTCAATCTGCTGGAGTCAGTGAAGAACACGTTCCCTACGTGCTCCACACCCCACGATGACCATGTGATAGTCATCCCTACTTTTATGTAGGAGTCCTGACAGTCATTCATTGTGGGCTTGAACACTCAACCAACTACGGAGACCATTGGCTCAGTATTGAGGCCACACTTTAAAAACCCTCCTCTGCATGAGGGTTAGCTATTATATTCTCTGACCTTTTTCACATACCTCTTCACTCGAACTAACTTAAGCATCATAGTGCTTACAGGTACACCCTCTCTCTCCGTTGATCGTTCAAGACTACGGACGCGTCGCCGACCACTTACTCATTCTGATCACGGTAAGTGTGATACGGTGGGAGAACTGACTTGGGATTTTGCGTTTTGTGTTCGAAAATGTTTCGGTTTAGCAAGAGTCGCCACCGACTTTTTATTTTATCCTAAGGAAAGGTCAAAAAGCACAGGAAAGACCTTTGAGATGTTTTCTTGGGTTCAGGGAGTAGATTATAGAAAGGGAAGGTATTAGCACCCTTTCTATCCATGGTTATCCATGGGCTCTTAGTTACTTGCTTAGATCACTTGCTTTTGCTTTTCAATTGTTTGAAATGGTGCTTTGTGTGTGATTTTGAAAGATGTTTTGAAAAGAGGCTATCGTTGTGGCAACCTTTGTAATGATTCTTGTTTGAATGTATACAAAGGTGTTTTTGTCTTTTGAAAAGTTTTCAATGTTTGAAAGTAGGGTTTTGAAATTTGTGTAGTGAAGTGTATTTTGAAAATAACAAGGATGTTTTTGCAAGTTTTGATCAAGTAACTAAGAGTTGTCTACCCTATTTACTCAAAGACCTTTCTTATGTTTTTAACCCTTTTAACAGTGTTGCTTCACCATTGTATTTGGTGAACAACCTTGTGTTAGGATGTTAAACGGGACAGGCGCGGGTCATCGTATAAACCATGATAGCAATTGTGTCAAGTATTTTTGGCAATTTTCTTGAGGGACTTTGATCATTTTGTTTTAGGCAACTCAAATAGCGTCATCGAGGGACTATGATCTTTTTTGTTTGTTTTTGTTTTGCCAAAGTACTTGTCATGCAATCATGGCCAATTTTTGAAGGCAACAGGTGGATTGTAACCCTAGGGGTGCAAGTGTGCATTGTGTTTTTTTTTTTCATGCATGTTTATCTTGGATTAGGTCAAGCTAGTTGTTAATTTGATTTTTGCATACAAACCCTAAGTCTAAGCATGGCATAATTGAAAGCTTTTAAATGTGCGGAAATTTAAATGCTACACTATTACAACATGATATAGGGATGGGGGTACAAATTTGAATTGGGGGTATTTGACAAGAAAGTAAATTCTAAGTTATTACAACCATATTGAATGTATAAGGTAATATTTAATATTTAAATAAATACAATTAAATAAATATAAAATAAAATGTATTATGCAAAAAAAAGATTTTCATGTATGTAAAATGTATTTTTCAATGTGAAATGTAAATAATAAAAAAAAGTCAATTTTAATCATTTTTGTTATTTAGGCAAAAACCCTAATTCTTAAATAAATAGTATTATTTATTAATTATATACAATAATACATTAATTTATACAAAAATAAAAGTATATTGTAAAAAAGGATATTTTTAGTGTAAAATATTAATAAAAATGAAAATGTAATATTCTTGTATTTTTGACCTATTTATTTAACAAAATAAAATATATATATATATATATATATATATATATATATATATATATATATATATATATATATATATATATATATATATATATATATATATATATATATATATATATATATATATATATATATATATATATATATATATATATATATATATATATATATATATATATATATATATATATATATATATATATATATATATATATATATATATATATATATATATATATATATATATATATATATATATATATATATATATATATATATATATATATATATATATATATATATATATATATATATATATATTAAATATATTAAATATATAAAAATAAAAATAAATAAATTATTTACAAAAAATGTGTATATTCTAGAAAATATTTTCAAGTGTAAATAAAAATAATAAATGAAGATGAGTATATTTTTTGTATTATTTTTTTGAGTTTTTTAATAAAAGGAAATAGTTTATTTACATACTTATACTAGTAAAATAAAAATAAAAATGAAATAAATATGAAAAAATATAAAATAATTTTTTTGGCATTTTTTATATTTGGACTAAAAATAATAAAGTCAGAATAAAAAATAAAAATGTCAAAATGACAAATATTCAAACAAAAGGGCCAGGGGGGTGTAAACTGAATAAATGGGTGTCAAAAGCAAAAGAAACCAGGCCCAACCCAGAATCCACTTCTTCTTCTTCCTTTGAACAAACTTGCGCGCGTGCTATGTACAAAACTGTAACTCCTGATTTTTTGATTTTTTGACAAAACTCATAACATGAACATTGTAGAGAATTAAACAACGAATCCAACCATATAAAAAACTTGGACTAACTCTCAAAGACCAGAGAGAATTTCTCTGGCCCTAATTTCTAACCTAGTTTTTTCAGAAAGTTCATGAGTGAAATTCTCTTAGCACGCTTAATGTAAATGAAAACTAAGCATATGTATGGCTTCAGGGCTATGAGTACAACATATTTCATTCACAAACCTAAGCCTAACCATTCCTAGATAGAGAGATAGAAGTCCATGAAATACCTGTTTCAGTTGACTTCGAGCTGGACAATGTAGCAACCTTCAATGGTGTTTGAGCTTCTTTTGAGCTTGCCTGAGGTCCAAGGAAGCTTTTCCAATGCTTGGCTTGTTTTAAAACAACTTGAATCGTGCCACAGAACTCAACCTGCAAAGCTTTGAAACAAAAATGGCAAAGTGTGTTAATGGTGTTACAACTTGCAATGGAGGCCTGGGATAATTCAGGTGAGTTGATTGGAAGGTGTTTGAAGTATCTTGGGACAAAATGCACGATGGAATTTGGTTATGGCTTCAAGTTTGCAGAGCTTGCCCTGTTTTGCAGCAAAACAGGGATTTTGTGTACAAGGGGGTTTGGGAAGCAGAAGGGTCGTGTTTCTGGCTTCTTGGGAGGTATGAAACTGGTTTACAATGTTTGTGTAAGCTGATTTCAACAAATGTGAGAGATGGCCTATGTTTTGCAACTTTTCTTCTTTTTCAAGCAAGAGTGTGTGTCCTCCCAATGCAAGCCTGTCCAAGCCCTATATCATGCTGCATACTTTTATCTTGGTTCTTGGAATTGGTTGATTGAATCTTTCTTCAGAGTTATGCCCCCATGCCTCAAGGATTTTGGTTTGACATAAAGTGCAACTTTACAAAAATGGCATTTTACCTTTTACCACTTAAGGATTAATCTTGTATGCAATGTCTAAATGACCAAGATAACACCTTAACTCAATGGTTATGCATTAAATTATGGGATACAAACTGGTTTTGAGGCCTGCAAGCTAGCACCAAACATGCTGATTTGAAAATGCAAGTTTGTATGAACATGTATTGGCCATGGACAAAAGTGAGTTTTTGCCAACTTCAAGCATTCGATTCTCTCTAACCACAAGGGTGTTTGAGGAGCTCCTCGACAATTTGGAAAGCTTGGAACATGTAGTATAATCCATATTTGAAATGCAACTTGAAACTCCAAGTGGAAATATGTGAAAAATGGCCAAGAAGATGGGTCAAAATCCTGCCTAGATTAGGGCAAATTTTCTCTAAGTTAAAAGTTTTAAGTACCCTTGTTCGAAAAATCATAACTTGAGATACAAGCTTCTTTTGAGAAAACTTTATGAATCAAAGTTGTAGACTTTGTGATGGACTACAACTTTCATGTTGCAATTTTTCTTTGAATCCATTTTCATCTTGGTGAAAAAATGGGACAAAGTTAGGAAAAAATAAGAAAATTTCATAACTTAGAAAATTTCTAAGTTATGAAATTTTTCCATCTTAAACCCTAATTTGCATTTTTGCATTTCTTGATGAACAAGTTTCATAATTTGACATGTCTTGATGAAAAATAACTCTTGGCACTTGATTTTGACCAAAAAGTCAAAGTTTGACTTTTTAGTGTACAGTCAAATTTTGATCAGTTGACTGAAAAATTCATCTGTCAATCCTATGCATTTGAGATCTTTTGAACTTGTTGAATGAGTCAAGACAATGTCATTGAGTCCTTGAGTCCATGTGTGAGCTTGATTTTCCATTGGCTAGGTCAAACAGTCAAAAATTGCCTTTGTGTAGTCAAAACCCTAAAAATGACCATTTTGCCCTTTTGGTGATCTGATCAAATTTCTTGTGGAATTGTGATCCAAAATTGATCAAATAGCTCATATGAGTTCATAGTGTTGATGTGGGTCAAATTTCATGAGGTTTGACTGTCAATTGGCCACAGTTGACTTTTTCCCCAATAAAGTTGATTTCTAGGTCAACTGTCCAATTGACTGGGCAAAAATTTGAATCAAGGCTTGAAACTTGGTATGGACAAACTTGTGGGTCCAACATGAAGTATGAAAGTCACTTTGGGCATTGTAGGTCAAAACATCCCTGTGCAAACTCAAACCCTAATTTAGGTCAACAGTGCAAGGAGGTGTCTTGAGCAGGGCAAACCCTAGTTTGATCTTGAGTTCCAAGAGTCTTGTGATTGAGAAAATGTTGATGAAATGAGAGGGTAAGTTTTAGGGTACAACAGTTTCCCCTGTTCAATCTTCTTGAACCTGAAGAGTTAGATTGGCAAGTTTGCCTTTCGCGACTCGAAGGTAAAAGAGGATTGGACACTAGAGTGCCCGTAAATTTGCACTTGTCAAAATAATGTTAAGGGAATGGGCTTAAATATGCCATTTGGTGTTGGTAGAATCTTGCTGGAGACGGGCTTAAAGATGCCATCCAAGAATGTTTGTTGAAGTGCAATGTTGTAGGTCAGAAGAATGAGCATCAAATGGTATCCGCGTCTGGAATGCACTTGAACTGTATCTTAGAGACTGAGTCTGTATGAGCAAAGGAATGGCGTCCGTGTTTGGAGCATATCTGAGCTGTAACTGTATTTGAAAATTTGAATGAATATCAAAATGACTGTCGTGTCTGGAGTGTATTTGTATTCTGAATGGGTAACAAAGAAACATCTATATACGGAGCAACTGTGTGCTGGGGATAAATTCTGAATGAGTGACAGAATGGCAACCGTGTCTGGTGCGTATCTGGGCTGTATCTGAAGTTGAGATCTGTATGAGTAGCAGAATGACTTCCGTGTCTGGAGTGTATCTGGAACTGTAACTGGGATCTGAATAGGTGACAGGATGACTTCCGTGGCGACTGCACTTGGGAGAATCAAGTTGCTGGTGTAAGGGTCAGAATGGCATCCGTGTTTGGAGCATATCTGAACTTTGAGTTGAGAATCTGAATGAGAGATAGAATGGCTGCCGTGTCTGGAGCGTATCTAGCCCGTATCTGATTGCTGAAGTCTGAATGAGTAGTAGAATGACCATCGTGTCTGGGGTGTATATGTACTGTTTTTGACTTGAAATTCTGAATAAGTAATAGAATGACCGCCGTGTCTTGGGTGTATCCATACTGTATCTGAATAATTGTTGACGATAGCCTTTTAATCTTATCCTGAAAAGGGTAAAATGTTAGCTAAAACACAAAGTTATGTTGCATGATATGTATGACACAATGAACTGTGTTTCATCAATGTTTATGATATATGAATGTAATGGATGTGCATGTAATCTGATTAGCTGTCTTGTGGAGGAAAATAAATCCTTGATAATTGGAGATAATGAAATCTTTGATTGCTGTCGGGGGAAAGTAATTCCTCGACCAAAGCTGGGGATTCCAAAAATCTGATTGTTGAAGATGAGAAATCCTTGCTGACTGCTTGGGGATTAAAGATCTTTGATTGTTGAGAATGAGAAATCCTAGGACCACTGATGGGGATTGAAAATCCTTGGTGACTTGTGGGGATTTTAACAAGAGCTTTACCAACTTCTGCGGGGAATGAGAGTTCTTCATGACTTTCCTAGGGAATAAGGAAAACTCTGACGACCTCTACTGGGGAATTAAAACCTGGGGGGCTTCTGCTGGAGAAATGAGACCGAGAATCTTCGATCTGGCGGGAAATAACTCTGTGGGGAGAATGCTTACTTGGCCGGGGAAATCAGGAGCTTGGGTTGTATGCCAATCTACTGGGGAAGTTGGGGAAAGTTGAATGGTTCCCACTAGGGATTGATAGTTGGAAATTTGACTTCGCTGGGGAAGAAGGTTTAGAACATTCTAGCTCCGCTAGGGATATGTATTTCAGGGTTTTCGGGCTTCACTGAGGATTTTGAAGCTTTAACTCTGATGGGAATTTTGAAGCTTAACTCAGCTGGGGAACCAAGTTTTTAGACTGCACTGGCTCCGCTGCGGATCTTGAAGCTTGACTTCGCTGGGGAAATATACTCCAAATTTAACCTTGTTAAGAATCTGAATGATGTATCGTATGGATTTCTTCTGACATGGCGCCAAGATATCTTCCTACACCTTCAACCTATCAGTAATTATCTTTTTTCAATTATGTTTTATTTGTAAGCAATGATTATATTCAAATGCATATGCCTATTTAACAAAACATTGGACGTTTTCAAATAAAACATAAGTATAAAAAAGGAAAGAAAGGCAAGCAAATTTCTGCAATTTGAAGTATTTTTGTATTAACTTTTGTGAGTATTTTTGTACAAAGGAGACAATCATTCTAGTAAGAGAATGTTGTCGTAAAAATTGAGAAAAAAATCTATACAAAAGAAAGATGGCTATGTGCAATAATTCCATGGGGTTCCCATTCTGCTATAGCCTTCACAACTCTGAGTATCTTGTCCATTTGCTGCTTCGTCTGCCGATGAATGGATTGATCAAAATCTTGGAGTTTGTTGGTGAAGAGATTGTTCTTAAAGTGACCCGACGAGACATAGTCATACGCTTTAATTCTCTAACTTTTGCCTGGACCGCCCTTTCGGGTTTTCGATCCACCGGGAAACCCCTTTTTGCCCAAGTCGCCCTTTCGGGTTTTCAACTTGCCGGGTGTACAAATTTTTTTGTTTTATCCCTAATTTTTGCCTGAACCGCCCTTTCGGGTTTTTGATTCATCGGGATGCCCATTTTTGCCCAAGTCGCCCTTTCGGGTTTTCAACTTGTCGGGTTATTTTATGCGTAGTATCTTTTGACTATGTCTGCGTTCGCAGGGTGTGGCAAGTCGTCACCGTCCATGGTGGTCAGAATCATTGCCCCACCAGAAAAGAGGCTCTTAATCACAAATGGTCCTTCGTAAGTAGGAGTCCACTTGCCCCTGGGATCACTTTGTGGCAAGATGATCCACTTGATTATAAGATCTCCGACTTGATATACTTGGCGTCTGACTTTCTTGTTGAAAGCCTTAATCATCCGTTTTTGATACGTCTGACCATGACAAACAGTAGTAAGTCGCTTCTCGTCGATCAAGTTAAGTTGATCAAGCCGAGTCTGAATCCAATCGTCTTCACTCAAACCAGCATTCTTCATAATCCTTAAGGAAGGAATCTGAACTTCCATGGGTAGAACAACTTCCATGCCATACGCCAAAGAAAATGGGGTTGCCCCTGTTGAAGTACGTGTTGTGGTACGATATCCATGCAGAGCGAATGGTAACATCTCATGCCAGTCCTTATAGGTGACTGTCATCTTTTGAATGATCTTCTTAATATTTTTGTTCGCGGCTTCAACAGCACCATTCATCTTCGGCCGATAGGGAGATGAATTGTGATGATAGATCTTGATCTGTTCGCATAGAGCGGTGATCATAGTATTGTTCAAATTTGTACCGTTGTCTGTGATGATCCTGTCGGGGACATCGTACCGGCATATGAGATTCTGCTTGATGAAACGGGCAACCACATTCTTTGTAACAGAGGCAAAGGAATCTGCCTCGACCCGTTTGGTGAAGTAATCAATAGCCACCAGGATGAAACGATGTCCATTGGATGCTGTGGGCTTGATCTCTCCAATCATGTTAATGCCCCACATTGCGAATGGCCAAGGAGTTGTCAGAACGTTGAGAGGAACAGGAGGAATATGTACCTTGTCGGCGTAAACTTGGCACTTGTGGCAAGTACGGGAATATTGGTGACAATCAGCTTCCATGGTAGACCAGTAGTAGCCTGCCCTTAGAATCTTCTTAGCCATCGTATGTTCGCTCAAGTGGGTGCCAAATGTGCCACTGTGTATCTCGGTCATGATCAACTCTGCTTCAACCTTGTCCACACAATGAAGTAAAACACAATCATGGTTGCGCTTATAAAGGATACCATTGCTTAGGAAGAACTTGGCAGCGAATCTCCTTAAGAACTTTTTGTCATTGACGGAAGCTCCTTCGGGGTATTCTCTAGTCTGGAGATACCTTTTGATTTCATGAAACCAGGGTTGTTCCACTACTTCTTCGGTATTAATCTCATGACAGTGTGCGGGTTCGCCCATTCGCTCGATGGTAATTTGGGGAGCCTCGTTATCCCAGTTGAGTTTAAACATGGAAGACATTATGGCCAGAGCATCTGCTAGCTGATTTTCTTCTCGCGGGAAGTGCTCGAAAGTATTCTGTTCGAAATGAGGCAACAACGTCAGGACATGTTCTTTATATGGGATAAGATTAGGATATTTAGTGTCCCAGTCTCCTTTGACTTGACTGATAACCAAAGCCGAGTCCCCAAATACGACCAAAGATTTGATTCCCAAGTCTATAGCAGCCTTGAGACCAAAGATGCAAGCTTCATATTCGGCCATATTGTTGGTACAACTGAAACAAATTCGGGCAGTGAAAGGTGTATGGCAACCTTCCGGAGAAATGAGTATCGCACCGATACCGTTGCCAAGTGCATTTGAAGCACCATCAAAGTACAGGGTCCATCGGGATCCTTGTTCAGGTCCGTCATACGGTCTGTTACCTTCGATGTTGTCTAAAGTCATGATGTCTTTGTCAGGGAAGTCGAACCTCATAGACTGGTAATCTTCGACGGCTTGATGAGCTAGATGGTCAGCTAGTACACTCCCCTTTATAGCTTTTTGGGTAGTATACTGGATATCATACTCTGTCAGGATCATTTGCCATCTAGCGATTCTTCCAGATAAAGCAGGCTTCTCGAAGATATACTTGATCGGATCCATTTTGGAAATCAGCAAAGTGGTGTGAGTCAACATATACTGCCTCAGCCGGCGAGCAACCCATACCAAAGCGCACCAAGTTTTCTCGAGCAGTGAGTAGCGAGTTTCACAGTCGGTAAACGTTTTGCTAAGGTAATAAATGGCATGCTCTTTTCGGCCAGACTCGTCATGTTGGCCTAGCACGCACCCCATTGAGTTATCCAAAACAGTCAGATACATGATTAACGGCCTTCCTTCGATGGGTGGCATCAGAATAGGAGGTTCTAGTAAATACTCCTTGATTTTATCAAAAGCAACTTGACAATCATTGTTCCATTCAACTACCTGATCTTTCTTCAACAATTTGAAAATTGGCTCACAGGTAGAGGTCAGGTGAGAGATGAACCTTGCGATATAGTTTAAGCGTCCCAAGAATCCTCTAACCTCCTTTTCAGTACGGGGGGCAGGCATTTCTTGTATAGCCTTCACTTTAGCTGGATCAACCTCAATGCCCTTGTTGCTAACAATAAATCCCAAAAGTTTACCAGACCTAACTCCAAAAGTGCACTTGCTTGGGTTCAGTCTGAGCTTATACTCCTTCAACCTGGCAAACAGCTTTTGCAAATGACCAAGGTGTTCTTCTTCTGTCTGTGATCGAGCTATCATGTCGTCTACGTAAACTTCGATCTCATGATGTATCATATCATGAAACAAAGCTACCATGGCGCGTTGATAGGTTGCCCCTGCATTCTTCAGTCCGAATGGCATCACTTTGTAGCAGAAGGTACCCCATTGCGTGAAAAAAATAGTTTTCTCCATGTCCTCGGGGGCCATTTTGACCTGGTTATATCCCGAGAATCCATCCATGAAGGAAAACACCTTGTGCTGGGCTGTATTGTCAACCAAAATGTCGATATGCGGTAGTGGAAAATCGTCTTTAGGGCTAGCCCTGTTCAAATCCCGATAGTCTACACACATTCTGACTTTGTCGTCCTTTTTAGGTACGGGCACGATGTTAGCAACCCATTGTGGATAGGAGGTAATAACCAGAAAGCCAGTGTTGAATTGCTTCATTACTTCAGCCTTAATCTTCTCGGACATGTCAGGCCTCATTCGGCGAACCTTTTGCTTGATCAGTGGACAGTCTTCTCTTGTGGGAAGACAGTGAACCACTATATCTACGTCTAACCCTGGCATGTCTTCATAAGACCAGGCGAAGATTTTAACATATTCGTTCAACAACTGCACTAAGCGCTCTTTGACATTTGGTTCCAGGTTGGCACCCACTTTTACTTCCTTCCGGTCCTCTTCTGTCCCCAAGTTGATGGTTTCTAGCAACTCTTCATGAGGCAGAATGGCCCTCTCTTCTTGTTGTAGAAGTCTGGCTAACTCTCCCGGCACTTCACAATCTTCGTCAACTTCGTACTCGGCGTGATTGACCAAATCCTCAGAGTTATCGAAGGCTGAAACAGAACAGTTGCCCACGGAATCCGGAATGGATGGGTACCTGCATTTGTGAGTGTGGGTGTGTGTAAGGGATAACCATCCTTAAACAAACAAAAATGCAAAAAGAAAGAAAATGAACAGTTTATAGATGAAAAACGTCCAATGATTCATTAAAACATGGCATATGATTATGAAGAAAATCAAGCCCTTACAAATGGACCTACATGCCCCGGGCAAGGCATGAGGTGAAAATAGTGTGCGAATTGTTTTAGTTATTACAGGCCATAAAAATGGGAAATTGTTCAAAGATAAAATTACTGGTTGATAAAGGTGATGGGAACAAAATCCTTTGCTTCCCAGTTGCTCAAACCCCCTTCGACGGTCGGGAAGATCCAATATTCAAAGTGGCTCTCTTCATCTTCATCTCCTACAACATTAATTCCGTGATGAGTGATCCTTATGGGTGGCCCTCCAGTCTTGGAACGATGCATAACCTTCTGTCCTGCAGCTGTAAACCCTAGTCCAAATTTGAATGTCTTATGGGGAAAATCAGGTAATTGTCCCCATGTTGTACTCTTCCCTTCTTTGATCACCGCCTCTACGTCCTTGAGATATGCCATCCTAGATACACGCTTGGGAATAATAGGCACCTCAACCATTGTCCTTGCAACTGCTACCTCAGGAGAAACTTCCTCAAAATGCTGGAAAGGCGTTTCGATGAACTCGCCATCCAGCTCCACATAACGGAAGGAGTTGAGGTGGCTTATCATGTACTCTTCCTCGCCGTGCACCGTTATAATTTTACCCTTAACAGGATATTTCAGCATCTGGTGTAAAGAGGAAGTAACTGCCCCGACATAATGGATCCACGGTCTTCCTAGCAAACATAAATATGACGGACGGATGTCCATCACGTAAAAGGTTGAGTTGAAGACTTCTGTGCCTACTTTGATAGGAATATCAACCTCTCCATGAACCATTCTTTTGGAACCATCAAAAGCCCTAACAACGATGTTACTAGGCTTGAGAGTCAGTCCTTCGCAGTCCAAGCGGTCTAAGGTTTTCTTTGGCAGCACATTTAAGGAAGAACCAGTATCAACTAAGACATGGGCGAGAGTGGTTCCCCGGCATTCAACTGAAACATGTAACGCATCGTTGTGTTTCCTTCCTTTGGGAGTTAAGTCAACATCGGAAAAGCCAAGGCCATTATCAACAGTAAGACTGGCCACACATTCCTGAAACTGGTCAACCGAAGTCTCTTGGGGAACATGTGCCGCTTTCAAGAATTTGATCAGGGCCTTAGCGTGGGCCTCAGAACAGAGCAGAAGAGCCAACATTGAAATTTTAGAAGGGGTCTGCCCTAATTGTTCCACAACGTCGTAGTCACTTTTTCTAATTATTTTCAAGATTTCATCCATTTCTTTCTGAGTGGTTTCGGGGATAACCACAGCACGGGCCTTCGTCCTGACAGGCACTTCCAGTATCCCCTTACCCTTGTCGGTAGTTTCAGTGGATGGTATTACTACAGGAGTATCCAGTTCTTCAATCACTGGGCCTTGCACAGATGGTCCAACAGGTGCAGAAGCTTTCAAGGGTCCGAAAACTGCTCGAGGGGGAGCAATCTCCGGAGAAAAGATCCGGCCACTGCGGGTTATCTTGCTTGTACCCGCGATGTTCCCTATATCAGGGCTTCCTTCTTCAGAAATCTCTTGGACTGTTTCGATTTGTTTGATACCATGGTAGAAGATTTCTCCCCCATAGTTCCATGTTATCGTTTTGCTTGATTGGTACGGGACAGGTCCCGACATGGTGATCTTTAAAGGTACACATTCAGAGTTGGGTGTAATCCTGACAGGCCTTTTGCAAGCCTTGGGAGGATTGTTGGAAATGGTTAAAATTGCAATATCGTTGGTTGAAGTAGCAAAAGTATCAGGAGTAACAGGATTGAAGGTGTCAACAGGGGTTTTCTGGAAAAGTATCTCTTGAGTATCCATCAAGCGTTGGACACCTGACTTCAACATTGGGCAATCACCTCATATGTTGAAACAAAAGTAACAGTCTTTATCACAACCAGGGAAGATCCCGGCTCTCAACAAATTTTCCTTAATCACAAGTAAAGGCGTCAGCAGGTCAACAACATCAGTAACATGAGTGTCCTCCATAATAGCATGAATATTGTGGCCGTGCTTGGGCATCGGAGCAGATATAATATTGGGCTTCTCAGGAGCATCGAATTCTACTTCCTTAGCATCAATCAGATCCTGGATTTTGTTCTTAAGCGCCCAACAATTATTGGTATCGTGCCCAGCACTGTCGGAATGGTAGGCACACTTAGCATTAGAGTGGTAGTATGGAGAGGAGGTGTTAGGGTTCTTTGGCGCTTCCTTCAAACTGGTCAGATTCAGCTTCAACAAATGAGGAAGTACCTGAGCGGGCGTCATGTTGATGCGGGTGAACTACCGTTGTGGCCTTTCCACCCGTTGTTGATTAGGTCTCGACTGATTATTACGAGGTTGATCATTTGACAAATTTTGAATCATCACAGCCCCCACAGTTGTCCGACGCTCAGTTCTTCCCAATCCCTTCTGAGAATACACAGCAGATGCTTCCTTCTTAGCCGGGAAAGGTTTCTTAATAGCCGTGGATGCGGAAGCATCCTTTTGAATTTTTCCACTCTTAATACCGGCCTCAACCCTTTCGCCGGTCAAAATCAGTTCAGTAAAACCCACAGAAGAAATTCCGATCAGATGATTAAAGAAGGGACCAGACAGGGTCCCAAGAAACATGTCAACTAACTCCCTATCTGATAGCGGTGGCTGCACCCTTCCTGCCAGATCACGCCACTTCTGCGTGTACTCTTTAAACCCTTCATTGGAAGCCATCCCCATACTTTGTAACTGAGTACAAGTGGGCGCCAAATCAGCATTGTATTGATACTGAAGATAAAAAACAGCTGCCAAGTCTTCCCAATTGTGAACCTCTGATCTCTCGAGTTGATAAAACCAGTCTAATTGAGTGCCAGACAAGCTGTCTTGGAAAAGTGTACCCAAAGATCTTTATCGGATGAATGGGGTTGGATTTTTCTGACATACGACCTCAGGTGCATCTTTGGGCAAGACAGATCGTCGTACTTGGCAAATGTTGGCACCTTGAACTTGGGAGGGATCACAATCCCAACTACTAGCCCTAGTTCTTCAAAATCCAATCCGGGCACCCTCTGCAATTCCATAGCTGCCAATCTATCTTCAAGGTTCTTATATTTATCATCCGCTGGTGGATACTGTTGTTCGGAGTAGTCTTTGTCTTCTTCCTCTTCCTCCTCTTCAACCTCGGATTCAGAAGGTACAACAGTCCCTTTCCCTTTACCGGCCCCTTCGTCAGACATTGAGGGGAACTCAAGAATTCTCCTGGCTTGATGCTCAAATCTTCTTCCCAAAGTGGCTACTCCTGGTCTCTTTTTCTTTTTCTCTTTATTCTTCTCCAACAAAACTTTGAGGTCTTCTTGACCCTTTTCCAAGGTCATGAGGAGTTGCTGAAACTGTGAATTTTGTGCCTGCAGATCCTTTATCGTTTGCTCCAAATCCATCTTGCTGAAATAAACAGCAGAAAGATAAGGAAACCTGGCGTGAAGTCTTGTTTATGCATATGATGAATGGTATGTTATTCATGTAATGAATTCAAGGGTTCAAAAATTCAAATTTGTTGCCAACAAAAAGAACGCACGTCATATTAAGAAGAAATTTGTTAGTACATAAGTGCCCCGTGGGCGAAATATTACAAAATTCTTAATGTAAAAAGACATTGCGCATCCTCTTTGGTGTGATGTAAGTGTTGAGAGTTTCCTCCTCGTGAAGTCGGCGGGTGAGCTCCAAAACCTTCTTCTCACTGGCTTCAAAAGTATCCCGTTCTTCCTTGAGTTGGATCCAACTCTTTTGCATTTCTTCCCATGATGTTGGCATGTCAGGATGTAGGATGGTGTATGGAACCTCTCCTTCCGTAACAGGCTCTTTGATCAAGGGGAGAATGTGAGGGTATGGCATCATAAGATTCTGGGAGCGGGTTCGAACCCACTTGAGGTAAGGCTCAAGGGGGATGGAGTTCTTGTGCCCCAGTGTCTTTCTATCCGCCTTGTTAGGCATCCTCCAAGCTCTGATGAACCTTTGTCGAAGTCCTTGCGCATCGTTGTCGAAGTCAAAAACTAGGTCAGGAATCAGCATGTCATGAGGGCCATCCCTCCGAGCATATCCAAATTGTCTTAAAGCTAGACAGGGGTTGTAGGTGATGCCTCCCCTAATGCCAAGCAGTGGGACATTAGGGAGTTCCCCACAATGATCAATGATGATGACATTTTCTCTGGACCGAGAACACCAATGTACATCAGAATGTGTGAGGGTCATCAATCGTTGTGACCACCTTAAACCTTGCTCATTCTTCAAAACTGTTTGTGGAAGGTGAGAAATAAACCACCTTGCTAGGAGAGGAGTACAACACATGAGAACACCTCTTTTCCTCATTGTTCGTGTGTAAAATGAGTGTAGGATGTCCCCAAGCAATATAGGTATTGGATTCCTGGATATGAAAATCTTGACAGCATTCACATCTATAAGCTGATCAGGGTTTGGGAACAAGACCAACCCATAGATGAGGAGTGCCACAATCTCTTCAAAGGCTTGTAGATCAAGAGAATTCCAACAATCTTGTGCCTTCTCGAACAGAAACTTTTCCAAGAAGCCCTTGACACCACTTCTGGTTTCCCAATGCCCCTTGATATCAGATGGTTGCAAGTGTAATGCTTGAGCAACATCTTCAGGCTTTGGTTCTTTTTCCGTACCGTTGTTGGGTAGTTGATGAAGAATAGGAATTCTCAGGAGTTGAGAAAATTCCTCCAAAGTAGGCACCAATTGGTAGTCGGGGAATGTGAAACAGTGGTGGAGGGGGTCAAATAACTGGAAGAGAATTTTCACCATGTCCTCTTCAATGTTGGTGTTGACCAAGTTGAGGAGTCTACCATGTCTTTCACTGAAGAGGGAATTCTCTGGAATCCTGGAGGTAAGCTCCTTGAGTTAAGGAGGGATTCTCACAAGGTTGACCTGGATTGTTTTTCTGCGAAGAGATTCCATGACCTACAAAACAAGAACAAAGATGAAGATCCAAACCCTTGAAATGGTTAGTGGATGCATATGATGCTTTATGATGTTCATGATGTATGCACAAACACATGTACAAGTAAGTCACACAAAGACCTAGTTTCAGGCTTGCATGAGGTTTCATAGGTAAGTACCCTCTTGAGTTTAGTTGGCTCAAAACCTGTCCTATAAATAGTAACCGGGTTCTAAGGAGCTCAATATCATTGGATTGTTTTCTATGTTCATTGTTTTGGTTTAGCCACTTAACTAGCGACCAAAATATTCCAAGAAAACAACCCTCAATGAGTGTAGTATCGAGTATCTACCAACTTCGGACTGCACCAAAGCCGGTCATCTCACTACCCCTAATAAAGGCCAAGATGGTCAAGTAAGGTTCTAAGAGTTCATTAGTGCTTCATGACATCACTCAGCGGCCCCGTATTCTCTTTGATTGACTCAAAGGCTACCGGTACTCACAAATATGTCACACTAATATAGCTATTGCTTCAACCATGTCGATATACCCCGCACAGTTTCCACAACATATTGCTATTTACCTATGAATGTTTCCCAAATCCAGGTGGAGGATTTCAAGCCCAAACAAGAGAACCAAAATGTAAAGCAATCAAAGCAAACAATAATCATGAAAAGGGTGATCTAAGCCCTAAGGTTACTCCACTCTCACATTCTCCCCAGCAGATTCGCCAGTTCTGTGATACGGTGGGAGAACTGACTTGGGATTTTGCGTTTTGTGTTTGCAAATGTTTCGGTTTAGCAAGAGTCGCCACCGACTTTTTATTTTATCCTAAGGAAAGGTCAAAAAGCACAGGAAAGACCTTTGAGATGTTTTCTTGGGTTCAGGGAGTAGATTATAAAAAGGGAAGGTATTAGCACCCTTTCTATCCATGGTTATCCATGGGCTCTTAGTTACTTGCTTAGATCACTTGCTTTTGCTTTTCAATTGTTTGAAATGGTGCTTTGTGTGTGATTTTGAAAGATATTTTGAAAAGAGGCTATCGTTGTGGCAACCTTTGTAATGATTCTTGTTTGAATGTATACAAATGTGTTTTTGTCTTTTGAAAAGTTTTCAATGTTTGAAAGTAGGGTTTTGAAATTTGTGTAGTGAAGTGTATTTTGAAAATAGCAAGGATGTTTTTGCAAGTTTTGATCAAGTAACTAAGAGTTGTCTACCCTATTTACTCAAAGACCTTTCTTATGTTTTTAACCCTTTTAACAGTGTTGCTTCACCATTGTATTTGGTGAACAACCTTGTGTTAGGATGTTAAACGGGACAGGCGCAGGTCATCGTATAGACCATGATAGCAATTGTGTCACGTATTTTTGGCAATTTTCTTGAGGGACTTTGATCATTTTGTTTTAGGCAACTCAAATAGCGTCATCGAGGGACTATGATCTTTTTTGTTTGTTTTTGTTTTGCCAAAGTACTTGTCATGCTACCATGGCCCATTTTTGAAGGCAACAAGTGGATTGTAACCCTAGGGGTGCAAGTGTGCATTGTGTTTGTTTTTTCATGCATGTTTATCTTGGATTAGGTCAAACTAGTTGTTAATTTGATTTTTGCATACAAACCCTAAGTCTAAGCATGGCATAATTGAAAGCTTTTAAATGTGCGGGAATTTAAATGCTACACTATTACAACATGATATAGGGAGGGGGGTATAAATTTGAATTGGGGGTATTTGACAAGAAAGTAAATTCTAAGTTATTACAACCATATTGAATGTATAAGATAATATTTAATATTTAAATAAATACAATTAAATAAATATCAAATAAAATGTATTATGCAAAAAAAAGATTTTCATGTATATAAAAGGTATTTTTCAATGTGAAATGTAAATAATAAAAAAAAAGTCAATTTTATTCATTTTTGTTATTTAGGGCAAAACCTTAATTCTTAAATAAATAGTATTATTTATTAATTATATACAATAATACATTAATTTATACAAAAATAAAAGTATATTGTAAAAAAGGATATTTTTAGTGTAAAATATTAATAAAAATGAAAATGTAGTATTCTTGTATTTTTTGACCTATTTATTTAACAAAGTAAAATATATATATATATATATATATATATATATATATATATATATATATATATATATATATATATATATATATATATATATATATATATATATATATATATATATATATATATATATATATATATATATATATATATATATATATATATATATATATATATATATATATATATATATATATATATATATATATATATATATATATATATATATATATATATATATATATATATATATATATATATATATATATATATATATTAAATATATTAAATATATAAAAATAAAAAAAATTAATTATTTACAAAAAATGTGTATATTCTAGAAAATATTTTCAAGTTAAAATAAAAATAATAAATGAAGATGAGTATATTTTTTGTATTATTTTTTTGAGTTTTTTAATAAAAGGAAATAGTTTATTTACATACTTATACTAGTAAAATAAAAATAAATATGAAATAAATATGAAAAAATATAAAATAATTTTTTTGGCATTTTTTATATTTGGACTAAAAATAATAAAGTCAGAATAAAAAATAAAAATGTCAAAATGACAAATATTCAAACAAAAGGGCCGGGGGGGTGTAAACTGAATAAAGGGGTGTCAAAAGCAAAAGAAACCAGGCCCAGCCCAGAATCCACTTCTTCTTCTTCCTTTGAACAAACTTGCATGTGTGCTATGTACAAAACTGTAACTGCTGATTCTTTGATTTTTTGACAAAACTCATAACATGAACATTGTAGAGAATTAAACAACGAATCCAACCATATAAAAAACTTGGACTAACTCTCAAAGACCAGAGAGAATTTCTCTGGCCCTAATTTCTAACCTAGTTTTTTCAGAAAGTTCATGAGTGAAATTCTCTTAGCACGATTAATGTAAATGAAAACTAAGCATATGTATGGCTTCAGGGCTATGAGTACAACATATTTCATTCACAAACCTAAGCCTAACCATTCCTAGATAGAGATATAGAAGTCCATGAAATACCTGTTTCAGTTGACTTCGAGCTGGATAATGTAGCAACCTTCAATGGTGTTTGAGCTTCTTTTGAGTTTGCCTGAGGTCCAAGGAAGCTTTTCCAATGCTTGGCTTGTTTTGAAACAACTTGAATCGTGCCACAGAACTCAACCTGCAAAGCTTTGAAACAAAAATGGCAAAGTGTGTTAATGGTGTTACAGCTTGCAATGGAGGTCTGAGATAGTTCAGGTGAGTTGATTGGAAGGTGTTTGAAGTATCTTGGGACAAAACGCACGATAGAATTTGGTTATGGCTTCAAGTTTGCAGAGCTTGCCCTGTTTTGCAGCAAAATAGAGATTTTGTGTACAAGGGGGTTTGGGAGGCAGAAGGGTCATGTTTTTGGCTTGTTGGGAGGTATGAAACTGGTTTACAATGTTTGTGTAAGCTGGTTTCAACAGGTGTGAGAGATGGCCTATGTTTTGCAACTTTTCTTCTTTTTTAAGCAAGAGTGTGTGTCCTCCCAATGCAAGCCTGTACAAGCCCTATATCATGCTGCATACTTTTCTCTTGGTTCTTGGAATTGGTTGATTGAATCTTGCTTTAGAGATATGCCCCCATGCCTCAAGGATTTTGGTTTGACATAAAGTGCAACTTTACAAAAATGGCATTTTACCTTTTACCACTTAAGGATTAATCTTGTATGCAATGTCCAAATGACCAAGATAACACCTTAACTTAATGGTTATGCATTAAATTATGGGATACAAACTGGTTTTGAGGCCTGCAACTAGCACCAAACATGCTGATTTAAAAATGCAAGTTTGTATGAACATGTATTGGCCATGGACAAAAGTGAGTTTTTGCCAACTTCAAGCATTCGATTCTCTCTAACCACAAGGGTGTTTGAGGATTTCTTGGATAATTTGGAAATCTTGGAACATGTACTATAATCCATCTTTTAAATGCAACTTGAAAATCCAAGTGGAACTATGTGAAAAATGGCCAAGAAGATGGGTCAAAATCCTGCCTAGATTAGGGCAAATTTTCTCTAAGTTAAAAGTTTTAAGTACCCTTGTTCCAAAAATCATAACTTGATGTACAAGCTTATTTTGAGAAACCTTTGTGAATCAAAGTTGTAGACTTTGTTATGGACTACAACTTTCATGTTTCAAGTTTTCTTTTAATCCATTTGCATCTTGGTGAAAAAATGGGACAAAGTTAGGAAAACATAAGAAAATTTCATAACTTAGAAAATTTCTAAGTTATGAAATTTTTCCATCTTAAACCCTAATTTGCATTTTTGGGTTTATTGATGAACAAGTTTCATAATTTGACATGTCTTGATTAAAAATAACTCTTGGCACTTGATTTTGACCAAAAAGTCAAAGTTTGACTTTTCAGTGTAAAGTCAAATTTTGATCAGTTGACTGAAAAATTCATTTGTCAATCCTATGCATTTGAGATCTTTTGAACTTGTTGAATGGGTCAAGACAATGTAATTGAGTCCTTGAGTCCATGTGTGAGCTTGATTTGCCATTGGCTAGGTCAAACAGTCAAAAATTGCCTTTGTGCAGTCAAAACCCTAAAAATGACCATTTTGCCCTTTTGGTGATCTGATCAAATTTCTTGTGGAATTGGAATCCAAACTTGATCAAATGGCTCATATGAGTTCATAATATTGATGTGGGTCAAATTTCATGAGGTTTGACTGTCAATTGGCCACAGTTGACTCTTTCCCCAATACAGTTGATTTCTAGGTCAACTGTCCAATTGACTGGGCAAAAATTTGAATCAAGGCTTGAAACTTGGTATGGACAAACTTGTGGGTCCAACATGAAGTATGAAAGTCACTTTGGGCATTGTAGGTCAAAACATCCATGAAATTCTGGCTGCAGATACTCAATGTCACGTTCAATGTTATGACACCGTATCTGACTTACTATATGACAGTAAATACAAAAGCAATAAAGAACACAGTCAATTGTTTACCCAGTTCAGTGTGCAACAACACCTACTCTGGGGGCTACCAATCCAGGGAGAGAATCCACTATAAGAGATGTTAATTCAGGAATAAACCAACCAGTTTATCTCCTTCACTTAAGACCTACCCAATGCAATTCTAATCTAAGTACAACTTAAACCTGAGTTCCTACTCACTCCCCCTCAATCACAGCAGTGATACATAAACCAATTTTGACTTAAGAATTGATGAAGACACTCTTCAAAAAACACACACTTGATTAAGCTTCACAGCTTTTTAATCAAGCAACACAATCACTCATGCTTCACAGCTTTGAGTGATGTACACAATTATCTTGACTCTGCTTCACAGCTTTAGTCAAGGAACATTCAAACACTCTTGCTTCAAAGCTTTGAGTGCTACACAACCCTTACAAATAGAAACCTATTCCAAGGCACTTATCACAATGATAATTACTTGGAGTACAATAATCAAATCTATACAGATTACAAATTGATCTTCTAATCAATCAGCAGGGATCCTTGAAAAACAGCAGCTCTGTTGAATATATAGCAGCTGCAACTTCAGTTAGGGTTTCCAAAAACCTAGGGTTAATTCCGTTTGACCTAAAGACCAGGTCACAGGACTTTATTAACCAGGTTAGGGTTGAGCTAGGTTACCCCTCAGAAAACGCAGGATTCTGTTCAGGAAGGACTGAGTTATTTCCTGAAAAAACTCAGACTTATCCAATCCTGCAATCCTGTTAGTTCAGAACAGGATGTCATAACATCTGTTATGACATCTGAGAAAACCTGTCTACTGATTTAGCAAAATGTGATCATTTTGCAAAATGCTCAGATACACACTTATAAACATCAGTATTACAATTACAATATTTTTATGCAAAGGTACCTAATGAGTCAGTACAACCTGAATTAGAATGTTATGACATCAGTCATGACATTCACACATACATTTGGGATTTACCAAAAATGCAAGCCAATACCTAAACACCTACAAACTCCCCCTTTGGCAGATTTTTGGCTAAAGCCCCTAAACAATCAGAGATAGATAGCAGCAGAAATAAGTGACAACAGAAAAATAGAATGTCAAGTACTAATTAAGCAAGTACCAAAATATTCTCCCCCTCTTTAGCCACAAATGGGCCAAAGATACATGTTCATAAAATTATACAGTTATCCAAAACAAACTAGTAAGAGCAGCAGCAGCAAACAATTGAATACACTTCAGCACCAACTAGCAACACCACCAAACAACAATCAACCTTCAAGCACTGTCATCAGATTCTGAGGAGCTAGTTTCTTCAATGTTGAGATGTCCTTCACCTTCTTCCCTTCTGTTTTCTTCAGCTTCCTCCTTTTCTAGCCTGGCAATTAGAAGTTCTAGGGTCCTTTTTCTAGTATCCAGCTCTTTGCAAGTTTCTTTTAAAACAGCTATGACATCTGATGTCTTGGACTGGGTCTTCACAGATGATATCTCAGCTGATGTTATGACAATGTCTGGAGCATGAGATCCCTGAAACAGTTTGTAGTGCAGGCCAAGGGCAGGAGCTCTTTTGCAGACTGTATCTCTTGTCACAAGGATATCAGGGAATTGTGCAAGGATGATTCCACAAAGGAGGGAGGGAAAGGCAATTGGTCCTTTGACAGCATAACTGCCAGCATGCTTTAAAGTTTGTTCAAAGATGTACCTCCCATAGTCAAAAGCAGTCTTGGTTCCCACAGCATAGATAAATCTCCCCAATCCTGTGGAGATAGTTGATTTGTGATTTGTAGGCACCCAGTTGGCTGCTCCTATTTTATGCAAGATGGCAAATTTCATGCTGAGTTTACTAGCATTCAGCTTCCCTTTCAAGGGCCAGTACTTTACTTGCCTGGCTGTGATGGTTAGACAAACTTCATTGTCAGTTGCCTCTAGATTAGGACAGTCCTTATTTGTTCTTCCAAGAAACTTGTTGATTTCTGATGGAGAGAACTTGACCCTTCTTCCTCTAACAAAGACACTTTCAAAGTCAGCTGACCTTCCATCAGCATAATCATTTGACAAGTTCACTACAAACTCCTTAACCAGATTTTCATAACATTTGTTAAACTTCATCACTGTCTTCATTAGCCCAGCATTCTTGATCAGATCCATGATGTCTTTGCACTCCAAGGCATCATTGTTGAGTTCTCTCTCCAAGGCTATTCTCTTTAAGAAAACATACTTCCATCTGTTTGCATTGTCAGGATGATGAAAAGAGATGTTGTCTGTTGGCACTTCAGGCACTCTAGCAATCTTGGTAGAGGGGAGCTTCCTTCTGATGGGAGTTTCTTCAATATCAATCTCAAATTCTGATTCCTCATCAGAATCAGAAGTTTCAGGTTCTTTACTTTTCTTAGAGATTGGTTGTCTAGCAGTCTGCACCTGTGCCTTCTTCCCTTTTGTCTGAATACTTTTCTCAGCCATGCCTTCAGCCTTGGATTTCTTAGCATCAGGTTTATCATTCTGACTACTCTTTCTTTTCATCAATCTCCTAGCTATGCTAGGGTTCACATTAGCAATCAGTTCATTATCTGAGTAATCTTCATCCACATCAATGATAGGTGGATCAACAGCCTTTTCAGAGGGGTTCTGAATGTTGTCTTTTGGTGTCACAACATCCTCAGTGACATCTACATTTTCAGAACCTTCCACATTTGGACTTTCTGATTGATTTAAAGGGATAGAAATCCCCGGTACAGATTGGTTGCCACTCAGAATGCTAGTAACCAGCCTAGCAATAGCTTGGTGTACTTGAACTGATCCTTCTCTATTAGGTACAGAAGACGAAGGATGAGAAGAATTACCAGAGGCTGTAGCTTGAGCTCTTCCTGCATGTCTGGTTCTGAGCTTTTTGACTCTGGCTGGGTCAGTTGCCATCTCCCTGAGAGGAGTGACCTCAAGAACTTCAGATTCTATGCATGTAGTGATTGCCCTAGAATCTTGATCAGATGATGACGATGATGAGGAAGACGAAGCCGCCATGGTGGAAGACGATGTCTGAGACATTTTGATTGACTTTGAGTAATAGTAGCAGTTTGAGAAAAATCTTTGATTGGGAGGAGGAAACAGGTTGCAAGGATGAGAGAGGTAGGGGGTAAAAGGGAGTCTCTTCAACTTCTTAAAGCTTTTGAAGGAATTGTGAAAGAATATGATTAACCCACTAAATATAGACTTAATAAAATTAATCCCTTCAACCCTTGTTTTAAGCAAAACTAATTGCTATAATTTCTCATGTTGGTGAATACCCAACCTGCCCCTCAAATTTTCAAGTTTATTTCCAACAAGAGCCTTGGTAGAAGAATCAGTCAGCTGAAGCTTAGAGAAACTATGTTCCAGTTTAAATGACTTCTTCTCTTCAAAGTTAATAGGGTTCAAGGAAATGTTGAATGTTTTCAGATTGTCACAACACAATGTCACAACATCTTGTGTAACATTGTACTCAGGGAGCATCTGTTTTGACCAGATGTTTTGAGAACAGAATTTATGAGACTTGTTATTTCCAACATCCTTGTCAAGATGACTTAAGGTTCTGACAACACATTCTTCTTCAAGTTTATTTCCCACATCACAGATATCATCAACCTGTAGTTTTGGAGTTCTTCTGACAGTTTCCATAGAGATAGCTCTCTTCATTCTTCTTAGATGAAGGAGACCAAGCTTATGCTGCCACAGTTTCACCTCTTTTTCTTCTTTTGCAATGGAATACACAGATGAGGAATTAGTGTTCTCAGCCTCCCACAAGTAGCAGTTGTCTTTGGATCTGACTCCTTTCATTACTATCTCTTGTTTGTCATTGATTACAAGGCATTCAGATTTTGAGAAATTGACCTTGAATCCTAGATCACACAGTTGACTGATACTAATGAGATTAGCGGTCAGTCCTTTCACCAGCAGTACTTCATTCAGACTTGGAACTCCAGGGCAGTCCAAATCACCAACTCCTTTGATTTCACCTTTAGCCCCATCTCCAAAGGTCACAAAACTGGTGGTGTGAGGCTTAACATTATTGAGGAGGTTCTTGATTCCAGTCATATGTCTGGAACATCCACTGTCAAAGTACCAGTCTTCCTTTGCAGAGACCCTCAGGGAAGTGTGAGCTATCAGTGCAGTAGCCTTTTTCTTCCATTGAGGAGCATGTGGTACCTTTTTAGACTTAGGTTTGACACCTGAGATCTGATTAGGGTATCCATGTAATCTGAAGCAGAAGGGCTTTATGTGGCCATATCTACCACAATGATGGCATTTCCATCTTTGGTACCTTTTCTTCATATGTCTCTGTTCCTGATGTTGAGAGTTGTGTTGAGACATCCGTTTTGACATTTGCTTACCAGTACCAGATTTCTTTGCTTCCATAAATCCTAGTCCAGATTTATTTCCCACATTTTGTCCAACCTGAAGGATCTCTTCCAATTTGTCTGTTCCATTGGTCAACATCTTGACAGATTTGGTCATTTGATTCAGTTGTGAGTTCAGCAGTTGAACTTCTCCTTCTAGATGACTTATAGTTTCAAGATTTGCCCTTTTTTCAGCCTCCAGCTTTATAATGAGTTTTGATTGTTTCTCATTCTGCACACAGACTTCAGCACTTCTGATACACAATTTCTTGTAGGTATCAGCCAGTTCTTCAAATGTCACTTCTTCATCACTAGTGTCACTTTCAGAAGTACAAACACTAGTTAGGGCAGTAACTAGTTTGGCAGATTCTTCTTCAGAATTACTTTCTGAATCATAGTCAGACCAAGTAACAGTCATTCCTTTCTTTTGCTTCTTAAGAAAGGTAGGACATTCAGCTCGAATATGTCCATATCCTTCACATCCATGGCATTGAATACCTCTGCCTTGGTTTCCCTTATCTTCTGACCTTGGTCTTCTGCTGGAACTGTCAATGTCAGAGGGAATGTTATGAACATTAGACCTTGACTTTGGGTCCATTCTTTTGATGAGCCTGTTGAGCTGTCTTCCAAGCATGGTGTGATCGGTGGATCTGGAACTGACTGTTTAACGCTGGTTCGCGAAATGTCGCGGAAGCAAGAGTCGCCACCGTCTTTTATTTTCTCCAAATGGAAAGGACAAAAGCACAGAAAAATTCCTTAAAGAGATTGCTCTCGGTTCGGGAGGTAGATTATAGAAAGGGAAGGTGTTAGCACCCTTTCTATCCATGGTTATCCATGGGCTCTTAGATACTTGCTCAATGTGTTTTCAAAATTGTTTGTTTTGCTTTTCAATGTGGGTTTAAAAAAGTTTCTTTGAAAAATTTCAGTTCGACTCGTACGTCAGAGTGTTTGAAAAATTTGCTTTGAAAGCTTTTGAAAAGTGTTGGTGTGAAAAGAATTTTTGTTTGAAATTAGAGCAAGTATCCTTGAGAACCGACCTACCCTAAGGAATTTGTCTGTGTAAATGTCCTTTAAAGTAGTGCCATCCCACCATTGAGAGGTAGGTAGCACCACCGTCGGAGGTATTCGGGTCAATTCGAGTTTGTAGGGACATGGTGATCACCGGAGCAATAGGAAGACACCTTAGAAGCTACCCTCATGCCAGGTTCCTGGATCATGAGGACTTACTAAGACGTCCTCTACTCGACGATCACCTTTCGAAAGGCAACAGTGAGGCGTACCCTAGGGGTGGTGTGTGCGAATTTGTGTGTCAGTTTCATTGATATTTGTCTTGTCATGTTCATTGTGATCTACGCTTGATTTTAATTAGAGCCATTCATTCTTTCATGCTTATTTAACAGTTAAAATATTTGCGGGAAAGGTAAATTCTAAAGCTATTACAAATGGCGCGGGTCCACATCGCCAAAATTAAACCGGACCCGATTTGACGGAAAGTAAATAAAGCAAAAGAAATAAAAGTGCGAGCAATTAAAATCGTTACAACGCTTTGGGAGAATTACATAATTATAATAAACGACATAAAATAAATGCGCGAAATTAAATAAATTACGAACATGGGCGTTGGACCCTTTTGCAAAAAAATTTAAAGTTAATGAAGGGTTGAAATTAAAATTTAAAAGAAAATGTTTTTTAGTATTTTATGTTTTTTAAGATTTAAAAGAAAAAGAATTTATTAGAATGAAACTTGAAATGTAAACCCTAATTCTAGTGTTTTTTAGATTTATTATGAAAATATTAAAATTTTAACTAATTTAAACCTAAGTTAATTTATATGCATTTTTTAATTTATGAAAATAAAATAAATATTATTATTGTAAAAAAGGAAATTAAAAGGAATAAAATTAACAATTAAACCTAAATTCTATATTTTTGTATTTTTTGTTATTAAAAGAAATTAAAATTGTAACCTAATTAAAACTAATAATTACATGTTAATTTATTTATGAAAATATTAGAATGAAATAATTTATTACATTTTTTATCTTTTTCTGGATTTTTTATGATGTTTTTATATTTTGTAAAAAAAGAATTAATTAATTTGACAAGAGAGCAAATAGAATAATAATTAAAATAAAACAATAAAATAGAATTTGCAAACCAGGGGGGGTGGAAGTCCCCAAAGTGGAGGTATAGGCCTTAGCAATCTGGCCCAATTGATTTTGGCCTTATTGACTTTTTGAATCACATATGATGCATTGACTTAAGCCTACAGCGTTCTTTGAATCTTGGCCATTGATCTGATTCCACTAAGCACGTGGACGTCTGGATGATGATGGAGCATGGTACGCTTCAACGTTGTGCCTGCATGGGAACTTATATGGAAAAACAATAGTGAAATTATACAGACCTGGGGTTCGAACCCAGGTCTTTGACGTTATTGCCACAAGCATTTGCCAGCTGAACCAAATGACGCGTTTGTTATATAATAGACGAATAAATAATATAAGAGAAAAGACAAGATGTTAGTGGGTGGCGCGCCAATTTTCAAACGCGCCAATCGCTGTGTGACACGAGGTTATCTTCTTCCTCATCCTGTAAAACAAAACACGATGGCAACGGTTTTCATGGCGTTGCGTTAGGCAGGTTTATAAAAAATAGCGACTAGCGCTATAGGATCAATAAATTAGGCGCGAGTAGGGATTCTTCTTCGTCTCAACCTGCTTAATCTAATGGCAATAATCTTGAGGCGTAATTTTTCCTTGGGTGAAAAGCCCCAATCTCAAGCTCTGCAAACCCTAACATTTAAACATGGCAGATTCGCATATACGGCACAAAAATGCAATTGAATGGGTTGGTTAGCATCAAAACATCATCATGAGCATGAATTAATGGCTAAATTTCAGAAATAACGCATGGAATATGGTATACAAATATGAATTTTCTTTGATGCAGTTCGTGTGCAATATACCAATTCGTGGAGTTCTGAAGGATGCTTGTGGTTGGAATCTGATCAGGGACCTTCAAGGAAGTTGATGGAATAGTTTTTAGGGCTTGGATGGACCTAAAAAGTTGATTTCAGTTTTGAACTTTCTTGACAATTTTCCAAGTTTGCTATGGTATTTTCAGCGCAGCTTCTTGTGTGTAAGGATTAGGGTTGTATTCCTGGTTATGTAATGAGCATATTAGGTTAAGAAAATTGCATAAAATCCATTGCTTTTATTGTTTTCAATATTTGATTTTATAAGATCTTTTTTGAATCTTTTTTCATGTGTATTTGGTGTCAATTAGCTCAAATCAAACCAAAACTTGCCTAATTAGCATGTGCACGAAATATTGAGTCTAGAATGTGTACAAAAAGATTTTTTAGGTCAAGTTTTATATTTTCCACATATTTATATAATTTAAATGAATTAATATTAATAGAAATTCAAATAAATAAATAAAAAATGAGAAAATGCTTCCCTTTGGGCCAAGTGGTCGTGCATATGCTTGGAATGATGAATCATGGAAGAAAAATGGGCCCATTAGCAATTTTAGGTCATTTGAAGTAAAGTTGACTTTTCAAAATTCCCAAAAATTTCCCAACTTCCACAAGGCATAACTTGCTCAATTTTTAAGCTTTTCACATGTTCTTGGACATTTTGGAAAGGTCTTTGAGTCCTTTAACCAATTCCTTTGGTCCCATGCCATTTTGATTTACCAATCTCAAGTTATGGTCTTTGACTTAAAGTCCCTTTTTGTTGACTTTTGAAAATGACCTATAATGTTGAAATTGATAACTTTTTGTGAGAGCATTTCTTGGACTTGGAGTATGAAGATGAGTTGTAGGAAATATCTTTCTCTTCAAAATGAGCTTTGGATGGAATTTTTCTGATAATCCATGTGAAAGTTATGCCCTGGTCAATTTCAGTTGACTTTTTCAACTGTCCAAATATAGTAACTTTTGTATCTTTGATGATTTCTGAGCCAAATTTTGAGAATCATGATCAAGCATTGATCAAATGATGTTTGTGGCTTCAAAATGATATGTTGACCAAAAATTTGAACTTTTGACTGCCAAATGACCATTTTGCCCCTACAGTTGACTGTAGTGCAATTTAGGGTTTTGACTGTGCAATTTTGAGCTGAATGCCTTGAAACTTGATATGAGGATACTTGACCATCTTTGTAGGCATATGAGACTTGATTGGGTCCTTGAAAACTTCCTTTCTTTGATCAGAACACAAACCCTAGTTTTGACTGTATAGGAGACAGTTGCACTGCACAACCCTTGGGGAATTTTGTGACTTGACTTGGCAATTTCTTGAAGAATATGGGAGGGAAAATTTTGGGGTACAACAGTTGCCCCTGTTCAATCTTCTTAGACCTGAGGATGCAGATTGGCTGACGTGCCTTTCGTAATCCGAGGGTAGAAGATGATTGAACACTAGAGTGCCCAGAAATTTGCGCTCACATAGTAGCAGTGTGGTGGAATGGGCTTAAAGATGCCATTTAGAGGTTGCTGGATTAGGATGATGGGCTTATAGATGCCATCTGGATGTTGATTGCGTAAGAGATTCCTTAGCGAGAACCTGCATACCTGCAAAACAGAAAATGAGTACCTGACACGTTGCAGGAGCTGATTTCAGATGCTTGGCATAGATATGTCCTGACTGGTTACAGGAGCTGGGTCTGGAGCTTCAAAAGATGATGAATGAACCAGGTATGGTTACTGCCTTAGCATGAATGGTAAGAGAACCTTGGGTGATTTTAACTTCAACAACGCTCGTTGAGAAAATCTTGGTGGGAAATACCATCTTCGCAGGATCGGGAAGAGAGCCATAAGCAATTATAATCTGAAAGGGAATCACCTCACTCACCGTCAGAGAGGGGAATCATAGGAAAAGGAATTGTCACCTCACACACCGTCGGAGAGGGAACCATAGGAGACTATCACCTCACACTCATCGTCGGAGAGGGAAATATCTGAAGAAGGAATTACCACCTCACGCACTTGCCGGAGAGGGGACCATAGGAGACTATCACCTCACACTCATCGTCGGAGAGGGAAACATCTGAAGAAGGAATTACCACCTCACGCACTTGTCGGAGAGGGGACCATAAGAGACTATCACCTCACACTCATCGTCGGAGAGGGAAACATCTGAAAAAGGAATTACCACCTCACGCACTTGTCGGAGAGGGGACCATAGGAGACTATCACCTCACACTCATCGTCGGAGAGGGAAACATCTAAAAAAGGAATTACCACCTCACGCACTTGCCGGAGAGGGGACCATAGGAGACTATCACCTCACACTCATCGTCGGAGAGGGAAACATCTGAAGAAGGAATTACCACCTCACGCACTTGCCGGAGAGGGGACCATAAGACTATCACCTCACACTCATCGTCGGAGAGGGAAACATCTGAAAAAGGAATTACCACCTCACGCACTTGCCGGAGAGGGGACCATAGGAGACTATTACCTCACACTCATCGTCGGAGAGGGAAACATCTTGAAAAAGGAATTACCACCTCACTCACCGTTGGAGAGGGGACCATCTGAAAAACTTCTACTGAGTCTTCATCAGAAAAATCTGTTGGGAGTCGATTTAGCTGAACTGGAGGAGGCTTTTTTTTTTTGATAAGGATGTGATGAAGGAATCTGAGACGATTGCTACTCCAACTCTATGATGAAGGAATCCGGGACGATTACTACCTCAACAGGACGATGAAGGAACCTGAGACGATTGCTACTCCAAATATATGATGAAGGAATCTGGGACGATTACTACCTCAGCAGGACGATGAAGGAATCTGAGACGATTGCTACTTCAGCAGGATGATGAAGGAATCTGGGACGATTACTACCTCAGTAGGATGATGAAGGAATCTGGGACGATTACTACCTCAGCAGGATGATGAAGGAACCTGAGACGATTGCTACTCCAAATATATGATGAAGGAATCTGGGACGATTACTACCTCAGCAGGACGATGAAGGAATCTGAGACGATTGCTACTTCAGCAGGATGATGAAGGAATCTGGGACGATTACTACCTCAGTAGGATGATGAAGGAATCTGGGACGATTACTACCTCAGAAGAATGATGAAGGAATCTGGGACGATTACTACCTCAGCAGAATGATGAAGGAATCTGGGACGATTACTACCTCAGCAGGATGATGAAGGAATCTGGGACGATTACTACCTCAGAAGAATGATGAAGGAATCTGGGACGATTACTACCTCAGCAGAATGATGAAGGAATCTGGGACGATTACTACCTCAACGGGTGATGAAGGAATCTGGGACGATTGCTACCTCAACAGGGCGATGAAGGAATCTGGGACGATTGCTACCTCAACGGGTAAAGACTTTTATCTGTTGATCGTTCTTTCCTGAAAAGTAACGAATTAGTTGTATGCAATGTCATAATGCATGAATTGCATGATTTTAAGATGTTCTCAAAAATAAATGAGATTGGGGTGATATGATGCGTCTATGCATGCTATAATGATGTATGTGACGTTTTATGAATGTGTTTTTCGTCTAGGAAAGTAAATCCTTGACGGGTGCCAGGAAGTCGTATCCTGGGCTGATGTTGAAGAATATATTTTGCTTCCGCTGGGGATGATAACTGCAAGAATACCGGTAGGAGAAGATGACTCCGTTGCGGAATAAACTTGGCAAATGGAAGATTCTGCGGGGAGAAAAGATATTCTAGCGACCATGCTGAGAAGCAATACTCTGTGGGAAGAGGGATGCCTTGCTGAATGTTGACAGTAGTTTGCTGAGGATGTCCTTGTTGTATAGGAAGTAGTTGATGAACTTCGTTGGGGTAAGAAGACTTCGGCGACGACGCTCTTTCCGTGGCTTTTGGCTGAGGATAACCCAGTTATATCCTGTTGAGGAAATAACTCTTTAAATCAAGCCGGACGACGTGTTCGTGTTTTGCGAGGATAAGCTTCCAGAATCTACTGGGGATAAGCTTACTGCTTGGGGATATGGACTCCATCTTTCCTGGGGAAACCGGATTGGACTTTTCTGGGGAAGTCTTGAACTGCATTGGTTATGTTCTTCAACGGACCCTACCTTGACATCTTAAAGGACAGAGCAATCAGATTGCTTAGACCACCCATTATTGCCCCTGTTTCTGATGTGGGAGCGGATAGTTGTTGGTGGACAAACCTTCTTCTGGTAGACAGATGACAGGATGACAGGACATAGTCGTACGCTTTAATCCCTAACTTTTGCCTGGACCGCCCTTTCGGGTTTTCAGTCCACCGGGATACCCATTTTTGCTCAAGCTGCCTTTTCAGGTTTTCGACTTGCCGGGTGTACAGATTTTTTCATTTCATCCCTTCATTTTGCCCGAACCCTTTTGGTTCGCCGGGAAGCCCTTATTTTTGCCTAGGTGTGTCAACCTAGCGGGTCTTTGATTATGCGTAGTATTTTTCGACTATGTCCACGCTCTTAGAATGCAGGTAGGTGCCCCTGGCTGCTTGTGTTGCCATATTACCAGAAGGTGTCTGATCGTGCAAGATTCGTTGCTGGGGTGCCCCAAGTGACTCAGGCAGAGATTTGCCCCAGGCTTTTTGGCCTTTTGAGAGATTCTTTGGATATTGACTTAACTGCCCCAGATGATGGACAATAGTCATGCCATGCCCCTTGATTGGAGATACTCCTGTTCATTAGACTTTCATTGTGCGAATTTCTATGCTGTTCAAACAAAAAGTCATATGCAAACAAAGTTATGTTAAAAATGCAAAGCTTATGTCTGTTTCGAAAATTTTGAAAATGCATTCTTTCATAAAAACAAATGAATGTTTGTAAAACGTGATGTCAACTTCGTACTTACCATAGGCCTTCAGGAGTCAGGATACCTTTCGTACAGTATGCTTTCGAACTAACCCATGCTTCAGCTAGGACTTTTAAGGGTTATAACGTGGCCTGGTTCACGGTTTAAGAAACAAAGGATAAAGGCTCAAATTATTTGTACCCACCCGCTCTTCGTGATGTTCTCCAAACCTAAACTCAGTTGATCATACGTTAGACCTTGTTTGAGTCTTTGCTCTGATTTTCTGGTGATGATTTGGATGCGGATAATTTATTTTGAATAGGCAGTCATTCCTTTTTTGTTGAGGGTTTGTAGGACCTCTTTCCTTTTTTGATTTTTGTTATCCCTTTCTTTTTTTGCCTGAACTGTTTCCCTTTTTTGGAATTACAGTCAGCGGGATGCCCCAGTTTCGTAAGTCCCCTTTATAGGTTTTGACTTTTTGGGCTTTTCATTTATGAATTTGATAATGACTGCCTGTCTTTATCGATTATTCGGAACCATCACTGTCTTTTCGTTTTGTAAAGATCTCTTCGGTGCCATTCGTCATGCACTTGGATCAACTGAGAGGACTACCCTGCCCCGGGTTATGATAAAGGGTTTTAATTTTCGAAAATAAAAACTCCTACTTCTTTGGCTCAGATGGGTTGACGAGGGTTTATCATCCTTAGAACTCCAGTGTTTAGGGATTGAAACAATGCCTGTACCTCATCAGCGGGGTCTGTTCAAAAGCATACTGTAGATTGTGGTATCGTTTTCGTCATCCTCCCTCAAGAGGCTTAGAATTATTTAAGATTAAGAGTTGACATCAGAAAAAATATGAAAACAATTTGCATATAGTGAATGCGAATATATTGATTCAAAATAGACATAAGCGATGCATTAATGGAATAACAATGTTTAACATGAATAAATGTTTGAACAATCAAAGAAAAATACAACTTGAACATTTGAATGAACAAAAGACATTCTCGATGATTTGGTGTAGGATCAGTGTTCAAACTCGACCTCCTTGGCGTCAATCAAATCCTGGATCTTGTTCTTCAAGGTCCAACAGTCGTCGGTGTCATGTCCAGGACTGTCAGAATGGTAGGCACATCTTACACCCGGGTTGTACTTGGAAGAGGAAGTGTCAGGATTTTGAGGAGGATCCTTTAGTGTGATCAGTTTTGCCCTCAGCAATTGCTGTAATGCCTGAGACAAAGACATGTTGATGTCAGTATACTTCCTATCTTGATGCTTTATCCTACGCCTATTGCTCTTTCTTGGTTGAACGGGCGTGGGATCAGAAATCTGGATTGCCCCTACATCATGACGACCCTTTTTACCATGTATAGCATTGGATTCTTTCTTCCCACTGTGGGGCTTTTTCTGAGCATCAGCAGGTGCGGTTTCTTGAATCTTCCCCGACTTGATACCAGCTTCGATTCTTTCCCCAGTCAAGACAAGATCTGTAAACCCAGCAGCAGAATTCCCAATTAGGTGGTTGAAGAATGGCCCGGATAGGGTCCCCAAGAACATATCAACGAGCTCCCGGTCAGTTAAGGGAGGTTGCACCCTTCCAGCAAGGTCTCTCCATCTTTGTGCGTACTCCTTGAAACCTTCACTTGACCCCAACGACATACCCTGGAGTTGGGTACGTGTGGGAGCAAGGTCGGCATTGTACTGGTACTGCTTATAGAAAGCAGTTGCCAACTCCTCCCAGTTACGAATTTTGGTCCCATCCAGTTGATAGAACCATTCGAGGTGAGTCCCTGAAAGACTTTCCTGGAAGAAGTGGATCCACAAGTTCTTATCTGCTGAGTATGGTTGGATTTTCCAAACATAAGACCTGAGATGTAGCTTGGGACAAGACGCCCCGTCATATTTAGTGAATGATGGTGCCTTGAACTTCCGAGGGATGATCACACCAGTAGACAAACCCAGATCCCCGAAATCCAGCCCAGGTACTTGTTGTATTTCCATAGCCTTCAAACGGTCTTCCAACTGCTTGTACTTGTCCTCAGCCGGAGGGTATTGTTCGTCGTCAAAATCTGTCTCGTTGTCGGAGACCACTGGACTAGGAACCCTTTCCTCTTGGTGACTGCTTTTCCCCACAGATGGAGTTGTCCTCTCAGTTTCAATCTGCGGTGTATTCCCAGATCTGCGTCTAGGGCTGAACAAAACAGTCCTCCTCTTCTTCTTTTCTTTCTTCAAAAACAGAGCCTTCAGATCTTGTTGCCCCTGGGTCAAGTTCATGATCAACCCTTGGAACTGGGCGTTCTGAGCCTGGAGGGCCTTGATGGACTGCTCAGCTGATGATTCAGGATTCATGACGATCGGCTGAAATAAACAGCGAAGAAGGGTAAGCAACCTGTCAAAGGGACACCTGCAATGCAATGAGATGTATGACATGCATGCAATGATTTCAAGGACCTCGCAGGGTAAATAGAGAAACTTGTTAGAGTTGGAAACTGGCAACTTGATTGAAGGAACTTCCATGTTGTAGAAAATCCTTCTTCAAGGGTTAAAGGCTCACCATATCCAGTGGGTCATAGCCCCTGACAACCTTAGCTAGAGGAAAATAAATCCTCTTTGCCCTTTGCTGGGATAATTGTTCATCATGACCTGCATCACAAGCCCTTGAGATCCTTGAAATGGGTTAGGATGTATGTAATGGTATGATGTCATGCTATGCATGGGGGTAATGTGAGTAACCCTGTTATGAGTCCCAATTAAGGACTATAAACAACCCTGCAAGAAATTTAGTACCCTGTTATGAGTCCCAATTAAGGACTATAAACAAGACCTGCAAGAAACTTAGTACCCTGTTATGAGTCCCAATTAAGGACTATAAACAAGACCTGCAAGAAATTTAGTACCCTGTTATGAGTCCCAATTAAGGACTATAAACAAGACCTGCAAGAAATTCGGTGAACCTTGTCATGAGTCCTAGTTAAGGACTATGAACAAAACCTGCAAGAAATTTGGTAAACCTTGTCATGAGTCCTAGTTAAGGACTATGAACAAAACCTGTAAGTAGTTCATGTGTCAGCTAACAAGCATGCAAGTAGGCAAGTACAAAGGCACACAAGTCACACAAGGGAAAGCCCTTAGAGTTTAGGCCAGCATGAGGTCTAGGTATTACCCTCTTGAAGTTGGTGGGTTCAACCTGTCTTAATCAAAGTAACCGGGTTCTAAGGTTCCCAATATCACGGGATTGCTTTCATTGTTCATCGTTTCGATTTAGCCACTGAACTGGCGACCGAAATATTCCAGGAAAGCAACCCTCAATTGAGTGTAGTATCGAGTATCAACCAACCTCGGACTGCACCAAAGTCAGTTATCTCACTACCCTAAAGAGGCCAAGATAGTTCAATTAAGGTTCCTAAGGTCTGTTGATGCTTCACGACACCACGCGGAGGCCCCGTACTCTCCTTGACTGAACTCAAGGGTTACCGGTACACACCAAAGTGCCACATCAACGTAGCAGACTGTTTCAACCATGTCGGTATACCCCGCACAGTTCCCTCACAGCCTTGTTGCTACTTTCTAAGAAAGGTATCCCCCAGATCCGGGTTAGGATCTATAGAACTCCCAAGCAAACTACAATAATAAAGCAATCAAAGAAGACAATTGAAAACATAGTTATGACCTAGCCCTAAGGTACACCCCACTTTAAGTTTATATCCCCAGCAGAGTCGCCAGTTCTGTGATCGGTGGATCTGGAACTGACTGTTTAACGCTGGTTCGCGAAATGTCGCGGAAGCAAGAGTCGCCACCGTCTTTTATTTTCTCCAAATGGAAAGGACAAAAGCACAAAAAAATTCCTTAAAGAGATTGCTCTCGGTTCGGGAGGTAGATTATAGAAAGGGAATGTGTTAGCACCCTTTCTATCCATGGTTATCCATGGGCTCTTAGATACTTGCTCAATGTGTTTTCAAAATTGTTTGTTTTGCTTTTCAATGTGGGTTTAAAAAAGTTTCTTTGAAAAATTTCAGTTCGACTCGTACGTCAGAGTGTTTGAAAAATTTGCTTTGAAAGCTTTTGAAAAGTGTTGGTGTGAAAAGAATTTTTGTTTGAAATTAGAGCAAGTATCCTTGAGAACCGACCTACCCTAAGGAATTTGTCTGTGTAAATGTCCTTTAAAGTAGTGCCATCCCACCATTGAGAGGTAGGTAGCACCACCATCGGAGGTATTCGGGTCAATTCGAGTTTGTAGGGACATGGTGATCACCGGAGCAATAGGAAGACACCTTAGAAGCTACCCTCATGCCAGGTTCCCGGATCATGAGGACTTACTAAGACGTCCTCTACTCGACGATCACCTTTCGAAAGGCAACAGTGAGGCGTACCCTAGGGGTGGTGTGTGCGAATTTGTGTGTCAGTTTCATTGATATTTGTCTTGTCATGTTCATTGTGATCTACGCTTGATTTTAATTAGAGCCATTCATTCTTTCATGCTTATTTAACAGTTAAAATATTTGCGGGAAAGGTAAATTCTAAAGCTATTACAAATGGCGCGGGTCCACATCGCCAAAATTAAACCGGACCCGATTTGACGGAAAGTAAATAAAGCAAAAGAAATAAAAGTGCGAGCAATTAAAATCGTTACAACGCTTTGGGAGAATTACATAATTATAATAAACGACATAAAATAAATGCGCGAAATTAAATAAATTACGAACATGGGCGTTGGACCCTTTTGCAAAAAAATTTAAAGTTAATGAAGGGTTGAAATTAAAATTTAAAAGAAAATGTTTTTTAGTATTTTATGTTTTTTAAGATTTAAAAGAAAAAGAATTTATTAGAATGAAACTTGAAATGTAAACCCTAATTCTAGTGTTTTTTAGATTTATTATGAAAATATTAGAATTTTAACTAATTTAAACCTAAGTTAATTTATATGCATTTTTTAATTTATGAAAATAAAATAAATATTATTATTGTAAAAAAAGGAAATTAAAAGGAATAAAATTAACAATTAAACCTAAATTCTATATTTTTGTATTTTTTGTTATTAAAAGAAATTAAAATTGTAACCTAATTAAAACTAATAATTACATGTTAATTTATTTATGAAAATATTAGAATGAAATAATTTATTACATTTTTTATCTTTTTCTGGATTTTTTATGATGTTTTTATATTTTGTAAAAAAAGAATTAATTAATTTGACAAGAGAGCAAATAGAATAATAATTAAAATAAAACAATAAAATAGAATTTGCAAACCAGGGGGGGTGGAAGTCCCCAAAGTGGAGGTATAGGCCTTAGCAATCTGGCCCAATTGATTTTGGCCTTATTGACTTTTTGAATCACATATGATGCATTGACTTAAGCCTACAGCGTTCTTTGAATCTTGGCCATTGATCTGATTCCACTAAGCACGTGGACGTCTGGATGATGATGGAGCATGGTACGCTTCAACGTTGTGCCTGCATGGGAACTTATATGGAAAAACAATAGTGAAATTATACAGACCTGGGGTTCGAACCCAGGTCTTTGACGTTATTGCCACAAGCATTTGCCAGCTGAACCAAATGACGCGTTTGTTATATAATAGACGAATAAATAATATAAGAGAAAAGACAAGATGTTAGTGGGTGGCGCGCCAATTTACAAACGCGCCAATCGCTGTGTGACACGAGGTTATCTTCTTCCTCATCCTGTAAAACAAAACACGATGGCAACGGTTTTCATGGCGTTGCGTTAGGCAGGTTTATAAAAAATAGCGACTAGCGCTATAGGATTAATAAATTAGGCGCGAGTAGGGATTCTTCTTCGTCTCAACCTGCTTAATCTAATGGCAATAATCTTGAGGCGTAATTTTTCCTTGGGTGAAAAGCCCCAATCTCAAGCTCTGCAAACCCTAACATTTAAACATGGCAGATTCGCATATACGGCACAAAAATGCAATTGAATGGGTTGGTTAGCATCAAAACATCATCATGAGCATGAATTAATGGCTAAATTTCAGAAATAACGCATGGAATATGGTATACAAATATGAATTTTCTTTGATGCAGTTCGTGTGCAATATACCAATTCGTGGAGTTCTGAAGGATGCTTGTGGTTGGAATCTGATCAGGGACCTTCAAGGAAGTTGATGGAATAGTTTTTAGGGCTTGGATGGACCTAAAAAGTTGATTTCAGTTTTGAACTTTCTTGACAATTTTCCAAGTTTGCTATGGTATTTTCAACGCAGCTTCTTGTGTGTAAGGATTAGGGTTGTATTCCTGGTTATGTAATGAGCATATTAGGTTAAGAAAATTGCATAAAATCCATTGCTTTTATTGTTTTCAATATTTGATTTTATAAGATCTTTTTTGAATCTTTTTTCATGTGTATTTGGTGTCAATTAGCTCAAATCAAACCAAAACTTGCCTAATTAGCATGTGCACGAAATATTGAGTCTAGAATGTGTACAAAAAGATTTTTTAGGTCAAGTTTTATATTTTCCACATATTTATATAATTTAAATGAATTAATATTAATAGAAATTCAAATAAATAAATAAAAAATGAGAAAATGCTTCCCTTTGGGCCAAGTGGTCGTGCATATGCTTGGAATGATGAATCATGGAAGAAAAATGGGCCCATTAGCAATTTTAGGTCATTTGAAGTAAAGTTGACTTTTCAAAATTCCCAAAAATTTCCCAACTTCCACAAGGCATAACTTGCTCAATTTTTAAGCTTTTCACATGTTCTTGGACATTTTGGAAAGGTCTTTGAGTCCTTTAACCAATTCCTTTGGTCCCATGCCATTTTGATTTACCAATATCAAGTTATGGTCTTTGACTTAAAGTCCCTTTTTGTTGACTTTTGAAAATGACCTATAATGTTGAAATTGATAACTTTTTGTGAGAGCATTTCTTGGACTTGGAGTATGAAGATGAGTTGTAGGAAATATCTTTCTCTTCAAAATGAGCTTTGGATGGAATTTTTCTGATAATCCATGTGAAAGTTATGCCCTGGTCAATTTCAGTTGACTTTTTCAACTGTCCAAATATAGTAACTTTTGTATCTTTGATGATTTCTGAGCCAAATTTTGAGAATCATGATCAAGCATTGATCAAATGATGTTTGTGGCTTCAAAATGATATGTTGACCAAAAATTTGAACTTTTGACTGCCAAATGACCATTTTGCCCCTACAGTTGACTGTAGTGCAATTTAGGGTTTTGACTGTGCAATTTTGAGCTGAATGCCTTGAAACTTGATATGAGGATACTTGACCATCTTTGTAGGCATATGAGACTTGATTGGGTCCTTGAAAACTTCCTTTCTTTGATCAGAACACAAACCCTAGTTTTGACTGTATAGGAGACAGTTGCACTGCACAACCCTTGGGGAATTTTGTGACTTGACTTGGCAATTTCTTGAAGAATATGGGAGGGCAAATTTTGGGGTACAACAGTTGCCCCTGTTCAATCTTCTTAGACCTGAGGATGCAGATTGGCTGACGTGCCTTTCGTAATCCGAGGGTAGAAGATGATTGAACACTAGAGTGCCCAGAAATTTGCGCTCACATAGTAGCAGTGTGGTGGAATGGGCTTAAAGATGCCATTTAGAGGTTGCTGGATTAGGATGATGGGCTTATAGATGCCATCTGGATGTTGATTGCGTAAGAGATTCCTTAGCGAGAACCTGCATACCTGCAAAACAGAAAATGAGTACCTGACACGTTGCAGGAGCTGATTTCAGATGCTTGGCATAGATATGTCCTGACTGGTTACAGGAGCTGGGTCTGGAGCTTCAAAAGATGATGAATGAACCAGGTATGGTTACTGCCTTAGCATGAATGGTAAGAGAACCTTGGGTGATTTTAACTTCAACAACGCTCGTTGAGAAAATCTTGGTGGGAAATACCATCTTCGCAGGATCGGGAAGAGAGCCATAAGCAATTATAATCTGAAAGGGAATCACCTCACTCGCCGTCGGAGAGGGGAATCATAGGAAAAGGAATTGTCACCTCACACACCGTCGGAGAGGGAACCATAGGAGACTATCACCTCACACTCATCGTCGGAGAGGGAAATATCTGAAGAAGGAATTACCACCTCACGCACTTACCGGAGAGGGGACCATAGGAGACTATCACCTCACACTCATCGTCGGAGAGGGAAACATCTGAAGAAGGAATTACCACCTCACGCACTTGTCGGAGAGGGGACCATAAGAGACTATCACCTCACACTCATCGTCGGAGAGGGAAACATCTGAAAAAGGAATTACCACCTCACGCACTTGTCGGAGAGGGGACCATAGGAGACTATCACCTCACACTCATCGTCGGAGAGGGAAACATCTAAAAAAGGAATTACCACCTCACGCACTTGCCGGAGAGGGGACCATAGGAGACTATCACCTCACACTCATCGTCGGAGAGGGAAACATCTGAAGAAGGAATTACCACCTCACGCACTTGCCGGAGAGGGGACCATAAGACTATCACCTCACACTCATCGTCGGAGAGGGAAACATCTGAAAAAGGAATTACCACCTCACGCACTTGCCGGAGAGGGGACCATAGGAGACTATTACCTCACACTCATCGTCGGAGAGGGAAACATCTTGAAAAAGGAATTACCACCTCACTCACCGTTGGAGAGGGGACCATCTGAAAAACTTCTACTGAGTCTTCATCAGAAAAATCTGTTGGGAGTCGATTTAGCTGAACTGGAGGAGGCTTTTTTTTTTTTGATAAGGATGTGATGAAGGAATCTGAGACGATTGCTACTCCAACTCTATGATGAAGGAATCCGGGACGATTACTACCTCAACAGGACGATGAAGGAACCTGAGACGATTGCTACTCCAAATATATGATGAAGGAATCTGGGACGATTACTACCTCAGCAGGACGATGAAGGAATCTGAGACGATTGCTACTTCAGCAGGATGATGAAGGAATCTGGGACGATTACTACCTCAGTAGGATGATGAAGGAATCTGGGACGATTACTACCTCAGCAGGATGATGAAGGAACCTGAGACGATTGCTACTCCAAATATATGATGAAGGAATCTGGGACGATTACTACCTCAGCAGGACGATGAAGGAATCTGAGACGATTGCTACTTCAGCAGGATGATGAAGGAATCTGGGACGATTACTACCTCAGTAGGATGATGAAGGAATCTGGGACGATTACTACCTCAGAAGAATGATGAAGGAATCTGGGACGATTACTACCTCAGCAGAATGATGAAGGAATCTGGGACGATTACTACCTCAGCAGGATGATGAAGGAATCTGGGACGATTACTACCTCAGAAGAATGATGAAGGAATCTGGGACGATTACTACCTCAGCAGAATGATGAAGGAATCTGGGACGATTACTACCTCAACGGGTGATGAAGGAATCTGGGACGATTGCTACCTCAACAGGGCGATGAAGGAATCTGGGACGATTGCTACCTCAACGGGTAAAGACTTTTATCTGTTGATCGTTCTTTCCTGAAAAGTAACGAATTAGTTGTATGCAATGTCATAATGCATGAATTGCATGATTTTAAGATGTTCTCAAAAATAAATGAGATTGGGGTGATATGATGCGTCTATGCATGCTATAATGATGTATGTGACGTTTTATGAATGTGTTTTTCGTCTAGGAAAGTAAATCCTTGACGGGTGCCAGGAAGTCGTATCCTGGGCTGATGTTGAAGAATATATTTTGCTTCCGCTGGGGATGATAACTGCAAGAATACCGGTAGGAGAAGATGACTCCGTTGCGGAATAAACTTGGCAAATGGAAGATTCTGCGGGGAGAAAAGATATTCTAGCGACCATGCTGAGAAGCAATACTCTGTGGGAAGAGGGATGCCTTGCTGAATGTTGACAGTAGTTTGCTGAGGATGTCCTTGTTGTATAGGAAGTAGTTGATGAACTTCGTTGGGGTAAGAAGACTTCGGCGACGACGCTCTTTCCGTGGCTTTTGGCTGAGGATAACCCAGTTATATCCTGTTGAGGAAATAACTCTTTAAATCAAGCCGGACGACGTGTTCGTGTTTTGCGAGGATAAGCTTCCAGAATCTACTGGGGATAAGCTTACTGCTTGGGGATATGGACTCCATCTTTCCTGGGGAAACCGGATTGGACTTTTCTGGGGAAGTCTTGAACTGCATTGGTTATGTTCTTCAACGGACCCTACCTTGACATCTTAAAGGACAGAGCAATCAGATTGCTTAGACCACCCATTATTGCCCCTGTTTCTGATGTGGGAGCGGATAGTTGTTGGTGGACAAACCTTCTTCTGGTAGACAGATGACAGGATGACAGGACATAGTCGTACGCTTTAATCCCTAACTTTTGCCTGGACCGCCCTTTCGGGTTTTCAGTCCACCGGGATACCCATTTTTGCTCAAGCCGCCTTTTCAGGTTTTCGACTTGCCGGGTGTACAGATTTTTTCATTTCATCCCTTCATTTTGCCCGAACCCTTTTGGTTCGCCGGGAAGCCCTTATTTTTGCCTAGGTGTGTCAACCTAGCGGGTCTTTGATTATGCATAGTATTTTTCGACTATGTCCACGCTCTTAGAATGCAGGTAGGTGCCCCTGGCTGCTTGTGTTGCCATATTACCAGAAGGTGTCTGATCGTGCAAGATTCGTTGCTGGGGTGCCCCAAGTGACTCAGGCAGAGATTTGCCCCAGGCTTTTTGGCCTTTTGAGAGATTCTTTGGATATTGACTTAACTGCCCCAGATGATGGACAATAGTCATGCCATGCCCCTTGATTGGAGATACTCCTGTTCATTAGACTTTCATTGTGCGAATTTCTATGCTGTTCAAACAAAAAGTCATATGCAAACAAAGTTATGTTAAAAATGCAAAGCTTATGTCTGTTTCGAAAATTTTGAAAATGCATTCTTTCATAAAAACAAATGAATGTTTGTAAAACGTGATGTCAACTTCGTACTTACCATAGGCCTTCAGGAGTCAGGATACCTTTCGTACAGTATGCTTTCGAACTAACCCATGCTTCAGCTAGGACTTTTAAGGGTTATAACGTGGCCTGGTTCACGGTTTAAGAAACAAAGGATAAAGGCTCAAATTATTTGTACCCACCCGCTCTTCGTGATGTTCTCCAAACCTAAACTCAGTTGATCATACGTTAGACCTTGTTTGAGTCTTTGCTCTGATTTTCTGGTGATGATTCGGATGCGGATAATTTATTTTGAATAGGCAGTCATTCCTTTTTTGTTGAGGGTTTGTAGGACCTCTTTCCTTTTTTGATTTTTGTTATCCCTTTCTTTTTTGCCTGAACTGTTTCCCTTTTTTGGAATTACAGTCAGCGGGATGCCCCAGTTTCGTAAGTCCCCTTTATAGGTTTTGACTTTTTGGGCTTTTCATTTATGAATTTGATAATGACTGCCTGTCTTTATCGATTATTCGGAACCATCACTGTCTTTTCGTTTTGTAAAGATCTCTTCGGTGCCATTCGTCATGCACTTGGATCAACTGAGAGGACTACCCTGCCCCGGGTTATGATAAAGGGTTTTAATTTTCGAAAATAAAAACTCCTACTTCTTTGGCTCAGATGGGTTGACGAGGGTTTATCATCCTTAGAACTCCAGTGTTTAGGGATTGAAACAATGCCTGTACCTCATCAGCGGGGTCTGTTCAAAAGCATACTGTAGATTGTGGTATCGTTTTCGTCATCCTCCCTCAAGAGGCTTAGAATTATTTAAGATTAAGAGTTGACATCAGAAAAAATATGAAAACAATTTGCATATAGTGAATGCGAATATATTGATTCAAAATAGACATAAGCGATGCATTAATGGAATAACAATGTTTAACATGAATAAATGTTTGAACAATCAAAGAAAAATACAACTTGAACATTTGAATGAACAAAAGACATTCTCGATGATTTGGTGTAGGATCAGTGTTCAAACTCGACCTCCTTGGCGTCAATCAAATCCTGGATCTTGTTCTTCAAGGTCCAACAGTCGTCGGTGTCATGTCCAGGACTGTCAGAATGGTAGGCACATCTTACACCCGGGTTGTACTTGGAAGAGGAAGTGTCAGGATTTTGAGGAGGATCCTTTAGTGTGATCAGTTTTGCCCTCAGCAATTGCTGTAATGCCTGAGACAAAGACATGTTGATGTCAGTATACTTCCTATCTTGATGCTTTATCCTACGCCTATTGCTCTTTCTTGGTTGAACGGGCGTGGGATCAGAAATCTGGATTGCCCCTACATCATGACGACCCTTTTTACCATGTATAGCATTGGATTCTTTCTTCCCACTGTGGGGCTTTTTTTGAGCATCAGCAGGTGCGGTTTCTTGAATCTTCCCCGACTTGATACCAGCTTCGATTCTTTCCCCAGTCAAGACAAGATCTGTAAACCCAGCAGCAGAATTCCCAATTAGGTGGTTGAAGAATGGCCCGGATAGGGTCCCCAAGAACATATCAACGAGCTCCCGGTCAGTTAAGGGAGGTTGCACCCTTCCAGCAAGGTCTCTCCATCTTTGTGCGTACTCCTTGAAACCTTCACTTGACCCCAACGACATACCCTGGAGTTGGGTACGTGTGGGAGCAAGGTCGGCATTGTACTGGTACTGCTTATAGAAAGCAGTTGCCAACTCCTCCCAGTTACGAATTTTGGTCCCATCCAGTTGATAGAACCATTCGAGGTGAGTCCCTGAAAGACTTTCCTGGAAGAAGTGGATCCACAAGTTCTTATCTGCTGAGTATGGTTGGATTTTCCGAACATAAGACCTGAGATGTAGCTTGGGACAAGACGCCCCGTCATATTTAGTGAATGATGGTGCCTTGAACTTCCGAGGGATGATCACACCAGTAGACAAACCCAGATCCCCGAAATCCAGCCCAGGTACTTGTTGTATTTCCATAGCCTTCAAACGGTCTTCCAACTGCTTGTACTTGTCCTCAGCCGGAGGGTATTGTTCGTCGTCAAAATCTGTCTCGTTGTCGGAGACCACTGGACTAGGAACCCTTTCCTCTTGGTGACTGCTTTTCCCCACAGATGGAGTTGTCCTCTCAGTTTCAATCTGCGGTGTATTCCCAGATCTGCGTCTAGGGCTGAACAAAACAGTCCTCCTCTTCTTCTTTTCTTTCTTCAAAAACAGAGCCTTCAGATCTTGTTGCCCCTGGGTCAAGTTCATGATCAACCCTTGGAACTGGGCGTTCTGAGCCTGGAGGGCCTTGATGGACTGCTCAGCTGATGATTCAGGATTCATGACGATCGGCTGAAATAAACAGCGAAGAAGGGTAAGCAACCTGTCAAAGGGACACCTGCAATGCAATGAGATGTATGACATGCATGCAATGATTTCAAGGACCTCGCAGGGTAAATAGAGAAACTTGTTAGAGTTGGAAACTGGCAACTTGATTGAAGGAACTTCCATGTTGTAGAAAATCCTTCTTCAAGGGTCAAAGGCTCACCATATCCAGTGGGTCATAGCCCCTGACAACCTTAGCTAGAGGAAAATAAATCCTCTTTGCCCTTTGCTGGGATAATTGTTCATCATGACCTGCATCACAAGCCCTTGAGATCCTTGAAATGGGTTAGGATGTATGTAATGGTATGATGTCATGCTATGCATGGGGGTAATGTGAGTAACCCTGTTATGAGTCCCAATTAAGGACTATAAACAACCCTGCAAGAAATTTAGTACCCTGTTATGAGTCCCAATTAAGGACTATAAACAAGACCTGCAAGAAACTTAGTACCCTGTTATGAGTCCCAATTAAGGACTATAAACAAGACCTGCAAGAAATTTAGTACCCTGTTATGAGTCCCAATTAAGGACTATAAACAAGACCTGCAAGAAATTCGGTGAACCTTGTCATGAGTCCTAGTTAAGGACTATGAACAAAACCTGCAAGAAATTTGGTAAACCTTGTCATGAGTCCTAGTTAAGGACTATGAACAAAACCTGTAAGTAGTTCATGTGTCAGCTAACAAGCATGCAAGTAGGCAAGTACAAAGGCACACAAGTCACACAAGGGAAAGCCCTTAGAGTTTAGGCCAGCATGAGGTCTAGGTATTACCCTCTTGAAGTTGGTGGGTTCAACCTGTCTTAATCAAAGTAACCGGGTTCTAAGGTTCCCAATATCACGGGATTGCTTTCATTGTTCATCGTTTCGATTTAGCCACTGAACTGGCGACCGAAATATTCCAGGAAAGCAACCCTCAATTGAGTGTAGTATCGAGTATCAACCAACCTCGGACTGCACCAAAGTCAGTTATCTCACTACCCTAAAGAGGCCAAGATAGTTCAATTAAGGTTCCTAAGGTCTGTTGATGCTTCACGACACCACGCGGAGGCCCCGTACTCTCCTTGACTGAACTCAAGGGTTACCGGTACACACCAAAGTGCCACATCAACGTAGCAGACTGTTTCAACCATGTCGGTATACCCCGCACAGTTCCCTCACAGCCTTGTTGCTACTTTCTAAGAAAGGTATCCCCCAGATCCGGGTTAGGATCTATAGAACTCCCAAGCAAACCACAATAATAAAGCAATCAAAGAAGACAATTGAAAACATAGTTATGACCTAGCCCTAAGGTACACCCCACTTTAAGTTTATATCCCCAACAGAGTCGCCAGTTCTGTGATCGGTGGATCTGGAACTGACTGTTTAACGCTGGTTCGCGAAATGTCGCGGAAGCAAGAGTCGCCACCGTCTTTTATTTTCTCCAAATGGAAAGGACAAAAGCACAGAAAAATTCCTTAAAGAGATTGCTCTCGGTTCGGGAGGTAGATTATAGAAAGGGAAGGTGTTAGCACCCTTTCTATCCATGGTTATCCATGGGCTCTTAGATACTTGCTCAATGTGTTTTCAAAATTGTTTGTTTTGCTTTTCAATGTGGGTTTAAAAAAGTTTCTTTGAAAAATTTCAGTTCGACTCGTACGTCAGAGTGTTTGAAAAATTTGCTTTGAAAGCTTTTGAAAAGTGTTGGTGTGAAAAGAATTTTTGTTTGAAATTAGAGCAAGTATCCTTGAGAACCGACCTACCCTAAGGAATTTGTCTGTGTAAATGTCCTTTAAAGTAGTGCCATCCCACCATTGAGAGGTAGGTAGCACCACCGTCGGAGGTATTCGGGTCAATTCGAGTTTGTAGGGACATGGTGATCACCGGAGCAATAGGAAGACACCTTAGAAGCTACCCTCATGCCAGGTTCCCGGATCATGAGGACTTACTAAGACGTCCTCTACTCGACGATCACCTTTCGAAAGGCAACAGTGAGGCGTACCCTAGGGGTGGTGTGTGCGAATTTGTGTGTCAGTTTCATTGATATTTGTCTTGTCATGTTCATTGTGATCTACGCTTGATTTTAATTAGAGCCATTCATTCTTTCATGCTTATTTAACAGTTAAAATATTTGCGGGAAAGGTAAATTCTAAAGCTATTACAAATGGCGCGGGTCCACATCGCCAAAATTAAACCGGACCCGATTTGACGGAAAGTAAATAAAGCAAAAGAAATAAAAGTGCGAGCAATTAAAATCGTTACAACGCTTTGGGAGAATTACATAATTATAATAAACGACATAAAATAAATGCGCGAAATTAAATAAATTACGAACATGGGCGTTGGACCCTTTTGCAAAAAAATTTAAAGTTAATGAAGGGTTGAAATTAAAATTTAAAAGAAAATGTTTTTTAGTATTTTATGTTTTTTAAGATTTAAAAGAAAAAGAATTTATTAGAATGAAACTTGAAATGTAAACCCTAATTCTAGTGTTTTTTAGATTTATTATGAAAATATTAGAATTTTAACTAATTTAAACCTAAGTTAATTTATATGCATTTTTTAATTTATGAAAATAAAATAAATATTATTATTGTAAAAAAAGGAAATTAAAAGGAATAAAATTAACAATTAAACCTAAATTCTATATTTTTGTATTTTTTGTTATTAAAAGAAATTAAAATTGTAACCTAATTAAAACTAATAATTACATGTTAATTTATTTATGAAAATATTAGAATGAAATAATTTATTACATTTTTTATCTTTTTCTGGATTTTTTATGATGTTTTTATATTTTGTAAAAAAAGAATTAATTAATTTGACAAGAGAGCAAATAGAATAATAATTAAAATAAAACAATAAAATAGAATTTGCAAACCAGGGGGGGTGGAAGTCCCCAAAGTGGAGGTATAGGCCTTAGCAATCTGGCCTAATTGATTTTGGCCTTATTGACTTTTTGAATCACATATGATGCATTGACTTAAGCCTACAGCGTTCTTTGAATCTTGGCCATTGATCTGATTCCACTAAGCACGTGGACGTCTGGATGATGATGGAGCATGGTACGCTTCAACGTTGTGCCTGCATGGGAACTTATATGGAAAAACAATAGTGAAATTATACAGACCTGGGGTTCGAACCCAGGTCTTTGACGTTATTGCCACAAGCATTTGCCAGCTGAACCAAATGACGCGTTTGTTATATAATAGACGAATAAATAATATAAGAGAAAAGACAAGATGTTAGTGGGTGGCGCGCCAATTTTCAAACGCGCCAATCGCTGTGTGACACGAGGTTATCTTCTTCCTCATCCTGTAAAACAAAACACGATGGCAACGGTTTTCATGGCGTTGCGTTAGGCAGGTTTATAAAAAATAGCGACTAGCGCTATAGGATCAATAAATTAGGCGCGAGTAGGGATTCTTCTTCGTCTCAACCTGCTTAATCTAATGGCAATAATCTTGAGGCGTAATTTTTCCTTGGGTGAAAAGCCCCAATCTCAAGCTCTGCAAACCCTAACATTTAAACATGGCAGATTCGCATATACGGCACAAAAATGCAATTGAATGGGTTGGTTAGCATCAAAACATCATCATGAGCATGAATTAATGGCTAAATTTCAGAAATAACGCATGGAATATGGTATACAAATATGAATTTTCTTTGATGCAGTTCGTGTGCAATATACCAATTCGTGGAGTTCTGAAGGATGCTTGTGGTTGGAATCTGATCAGGGACCTTCAAGGAAGTTGATGGAATAGTTTTTAGGGCTTGGATGGACCTAAAAAGTTGATTTCAGTTTTGAACTTTCTTGACAATTTTCCAAGTTTGCTATGGTATTTTCAGCGCAGCTTCTTGTGTGTAAGGATTAGGGTTGTATTCCTGGTTATGTAATGAGCATATTAGGTTAAGAAAATTGCATAAAATCCATTGCTTTTATTGTTTTCAATATTTGATTTTATAAGATCTTTTTTGAATCTTTTTTCATGTGTATTTGGTGTTAATTAGCTCAAATCAAACCAAAACTTGCCTAATTAGCATGTGCACGAAATATTGAGTCTAGAATGTGTACAAAAAGATTTTTTAGGTCAAGTTTTATATTTTCCACATATTTATATAATTTAAATGAATTAATATTAATAGAAATTCAAATAAATAAATAAAAAATGAGAAAATGCTTCCCTTTGGGCCAAGTGGTCGTGCATATGCTTGGAATGATGAATCATGGAAGAAAAATGGGCCCATTAGCAATTTTAGGTCATTTGAAGTAAAGTTGACTTTTCAAAATTCCCAAAAATTTCCCAACTTCCACAAGGCATAACTTGCTCAATTTTTAAGCTTTTCACATGTTCTTGGACATTTTGGAAAGGTCTTTGAGTCCTTTAACCAATGCCTTTGGTCCCATGCCATTTTTGATTTACCAATCTCAAGTTATGGTCTTTGACTTAAAGTCCCTTTTTGTTGACTTTTGAAAATGACCTATAATGTTGAAATTGATAACTTTTTGTGAGAGCATTTCTTGGACTTGGAGTATGAAGATGAGTTGTAGGAAATATCTTTCTCTTCAAAATGAGCTTTGGATGGAATTTTTCTGATAATCCATGTGAAAGTTATGCCCTGGTCAATTTCAGTTGACTTTTTCAGCTGTCCAAATATAGTAACTTTTGTATCTTTGATGATTTCTGAGCCAAATTTTGAGAATCATGATCAAGCATTGATCAAATGATGTTTGTGGCTTCAAAATGATATGTTGACCAAAAATTTGAACTTTTGACTGCCAAATGACCATTTTGCCCCTACAGTTGACTGTAGTGCAATTTAGGGTTTTGACTGTGCAATTTTGAGCTGAATGCCTTGAAACTTGATATGAGGATACTTGACCATCTTTGTAGGCATATGAGACTTGATTGGGTCCTTGAAAACTTCCTTTCTTTGATCAGAACACAAACCCTAGTTTTGACTGTATAGGAGACAGTTGCACTGCACAACCCTTGGGGAATTTTGTGACTTGACTTGGCAATTTCTTGAAGAATATGGGAGGGCAAATTTTGGGGTACAACACATGGCAATAGCTTCTGATATGTTTTCTTCTTCATCCTCCTTGTATTCAACATCAGTGTTGGATACAAGTGCTATGCTTTTGTTCTTCTTGTCACCATTATCAGTGATCCCCATCTCAAAAGTCTGAAGAGACCCAATAAGTTCATCCACTTTCAACTTGCTAATGTCCTGGGCTTCCTCTATGGCAGTTACCTTCATTGCAAATCTTTTAGGCAAGGATCTGAGAATCTTCCTCACTAGTTTTTCTTCTGACATTTTTTCTCCCAGTGCTCCTGAGGTGTTGGCAATCTCCAAGATGTTCATGTGAAACTCATGAATGGTTTCATTTTCCATCATTTTTAGATTCTCAAATTTGGTGGTCAACATCTGAAGCCTTGACATTTTTACTTTGGAAGTTCCTTCATGAGTAGTTTTGAGAGTGTCCCAAACTTCCTTGGCCAGTTCATATTGATGTACTAGTCTGAAGATGTTTCTATCAATTCCATTGAACAAGGCATTTAAAGCTTTTGAATTTCCCAGAGCTAACTCATCTTCTTCTTTACTCCAATCTTCCTCAGGCTTCAGACTGATTGTCCCATCTATCTCAGTTATGGTGGGATGAATCCATCCTTTGTCAGCAGCTCTCCAAGCCTTTTTGTCCAGAGATTTTAGGAAGGCAATCATACGAGGTTTCCAGTAGTCATAATTAGTTCCATCCAGAATGGGTGGTCTATTTCCAAAAACTCCTTCTTTGTCCATAGTGCCAGAAAGTGATATCCCTAGATCTCACCCAGTAATACAGGCAGGGTGCCTGCTCTGATGCCAATTGAAATTCTGGCTGCAGATACTCAATGTCACGTTCAATGTTATGACACCGTATCTGACTTACTATATAACAGTAAATACAAAAGCAATAAAGAACACAGTCAATTGTTTACCCAGTTCAGTGTGCAACAACACCTACTCTGGGGGCTACCAAGCCAGGGAGAGAATCCACTATAAGAGATGTTAATTCAGGAATAAACCAACCAGTTTATCTCCTTCACTTAAGACCTACCCAATGCAATTCTAATCTAAGTACAACTTAAACCTGAGTTCCTACTCACTCCCCCTCAATCACAGCAGTGATACATAAACCAATTTTGACTTAAGAATTGATGAAGACACTCTTCAAAAAACACACACTTGATTAAGCTTCACAGCTTTTTAATCAAGCAACACAATCACTCGTGCTTCACAGCTTTGAGTGATGTACACAATTATCTTGACTCTGCTTCACAGCTTTAGTCAAGGAACATTCAAACACTCTTGCTTCAAAGCTTTGAGTGCTACACAACCCTTACAAATAGAAACCTATTCCAAGGCACTTATCACAATGATAATTACTTGGAGTACAATAATCAAATCTATACAGATTACAAATTGATCTTCTAATCAATCAGCAGGGATCCTTGAAAAACAGCAGCTCTGTTGAATATATAGCAGCTGCAACTTCAGTTAGGGTTTCCAAAAACCTAGGGTTAATTCCGTTTGACCTAAAGACCAGGTCACAGGACTTTATTAACCAGGTTAGGGTTGAGCTAGGTTACCCCTCAGAAAACGCAGGATTCTGTTCAGGAAGGACTGAGTTATTTCCTGAAAAAACTCAGACTTATCCAATCCTGCAATCCTGTTAGTTCAGAACAGGATGTCATAACATCTGTTATGACATCTGAGAAAACCTGTCTACTGATTTAGCAAAATGTGATCATTTTGCAAAATGCTCAGATACACACTTATAAACATCAGTATTACAATTACAATATTTTTCTGCAAAGGTACCTAATGAGTCAGTACAACCTGAACTAGAATGTTATGACATCAGTCATGACATTCACACATACACTTGGGATTTACCAAAAATGCAAGCCAATACCTAAACACCTACAATCCATGTGCAAACTCAAACCCTAATTTAGGTCAACAGTGCAAGGAGGTGTCTTGAGCAGGGCAAACCCTAGTTTGATCTTGAGTTCCAAGAGTCTTGTGATTGAGAAAATATTGATGAAATGAGAGGGAAAATTTTAGGGTACAACAGTAAGATCAACACACTTTCACTTTTTTTTGAAAACCATAAAGCAATTATATAGAACAACTAAAATTATTTACATGGTTGCATACAATTTGGGCTTGAGGTCCATCGATATTGCTTTCTAAGCCTAATTCAGCAGAGGCCCTATTTGTGTTGTGGGCCTTGACGTTATCTTCTCTGCGAACATGATGAAACAACAACTGGTGGAATTGTGTACCTTTTCCGAAGGATATGTTGACACATAATTGTGATATTTGATCTAGCCTCTTGCATGTGATTTTTGTTGAGAAAATCAACGAGAGTTTTGTTATTCGAGACCATAGAGACGCTGAGGAAGCCATGATGCATCACATGTGCCACCTCTAGCTTGATCGCCATCACTTCAGCCGCTAACGGATAATTGTTTCTACTTCTTCTACATTCTATCTCCTCCAAAATGTCCCCTTCCCTGTTGTTTATGACCACTCCCAACCCCCACCATCCTTTGAATACGAGGTTGGCGCCGGTGTTGATTTGGATATCGCATCTACGGTGGATGAGGTTTGGTCTTTTCTCTTTGTTGTTACCATTGCCTTTGTTATTATTGGCGTTGTTTGTCTGTATCTGATTTAGGTTTATGTGAGTTTTGTGATCCATGGATCTTTGTTGCATGTGGCTCTCGGGGCGAGGATCGTCTTCCTCGACGTTGGTGGGATTAAGATTCAGGGAGTTCAAATTTATTCTATTATCATCATCTGGCCTTTGGTTTTTGAGAGGATTGTTCCTAATTCATATGTAATTCAGATTCTTTAAAATTCATCCTATTACACACTAATCACACTTCTTCAAAATATTCACCATAAGAATCAACACATATCTCTACTACACATGATATAAGATGCATATGTGATTGAATACCCTATAAAAATTTGTTGAATGCACTTACAACCTATTTGAATTTTTTCAAAGAAAAAATCAGCAATAGAGGTAGAATGGATACTCTTAAACTCTAAATATTTTAAAAAAAGTTAGGCTTCAAATTACCTAATGAGTTACCTTAACAATTTGAAAAACGCCACCCGTAATTTTTACATGCTTTATAATAAAATTGCACCCTTCATGTTTTTAATCAATTTACCATTTCATTTTTACTATTCACTGAAGATTTTTGACAAAGAGACATGTTCCACCTAGACACATATTGATTTCCTTGCAAGAGCAAAATCCAAAGAATGTCACTCGGATCACGCAAATTTATAAGCATAAAAGTGTGTTAGAAAAATAAATAAGAGGTTCTAGAAGTGAGATATAACACATGCTTAAGCTTTTGAGGATACAAACTATGTTTACTAGAGTAGAAAAAGAGATGACTCATAAGTTGTGAGAGATTTTTTGGGTCCATCCATATTCAGATAAGTTGATGAATATTTTCATCTATTATGTTAGTTATGGATAATACTTATAAGACAAAGAAATACAGACAACCTTTGTTTGAAATTGTTGGCATGACATCGACTGAGTTGACATTTGTTGTTGCATTTGCTAATATGAAGTATGAGCACACAAAGAGTTTTTTGTTGGATGTTGGATAAGCTTAAACAATTGTTTGTGAAGAAATATTTATGTCCATAAGTCATTTTGATGGATATAGATCTTGCTTTAATGAAATCAATTGAAGTAGTATTTCAAATGATGATTAATTTTCTATGACGATTTCACATTAACAAAAATGTTGGTGCAAAATGCAAGCAATATATGGTGAATGACATGCAAGATACGATTAACACATTATGGATAGAAGTTTAATGGGCTAGTGATAAGGTTGAGTATGATCAATGGTTACAATAACTTGAGCAATCATGTGTTGATTGTAGTGCGCTTATTGATTATGTGAGAGACACATGTTTGACTCCACATAGGCAGAGATTTGTTGGAGCATGGATTAATCGTGTGCTTCATTTGGGTAACACTACGACTAATCAATATGTATTATTTTTAGTATTTTTTACCATTTATTATTCTTTACAATGCTTTTTTTTATTATGTATTAATCTTTAGTATTTCTATTATGTATTAATTTTATGGTTGAGTCTGCACATTGGAAGTTAAAGCAAATGTTGGGGAATAATATAGGTGACATGGTTAAATGTTGGGAAGCTATGAATAACAATTTGAAGCTTCAAATAGGTAACATTCGAGCTTCCTTTCAAAAAAGTTTTTATGAAGTTGACCGTGCACATGTAAGTCCATTTTACAGTAATCTGCGTGGTTTTGTATCTCAAGATGCTTTGAGACGCATTGTTGAAAATTTATTGAGGGGTGATTATGTTGGAACTAACAGAGAAATATGTGGTTGTACTCATAGAACATCTTATGGGTTACATTGTTCTTGTGAGTTAGGAAGATACACACTTGGTGGTATATCGATACCAATAGATAGTGTTCATGTTCAATAGAGGAAACTAAGTATGGAAGTTGAGTTGTAGGTAGATGTGGATGATGGATCAGAGTTGGAAATGAGTAGGGTGATGTATGATATGGAGAAGGTTTAGATGACTAGATGTTGTTGTAAAAGGAACATTAAAAAGTAGGGTTTGTAAACTTGTTTACCCCATAATGACTTCAATGTGTCAAACACCTGAGAAAATAAAAACCAAAGGAGGAGGGAAGAAGAAAAGGGACGCATCGGTATAATATGATGTTTATAGGGATCCTTCGCATCATGAGTATGTTGATCAAGCATCTCAATCTTCACAGAGGTGATCTTAACCAACACGGACTTTGCAGAAGAAGTCACAACCAATAAAGCAGACACAATCAAAGAAGTAGTTAATGTTGCATCATTTCACTCTTTAATTTCCTAATCATATTAGGCCATATATTGAAGAGGTAATTAATGTTGAAACATATGGTAATTGTGTATTTAGAGTCATTACATCATTGCATGGATATAGTGAAAATGGTTGGGCAATGGTTATTTGAGACTTGGACATGGAAATAAGATACCAAGAAAGACCGAGTTTGTATGGTAAGTTATTTGGAAATCGTTTATTGGAAGTGAGAGAGTCTTTGATGATAGAGCCCTTTGGTCAACAGCCACCAGAGAAGTGGTTGAATTTACCAGATATGAGTTACTTGATTGTGAATCATTATAATATCATACTTGTGCATTTGGCCAATCTATTCTTGACTATTTTTCGTATGACGAGCTCAGATTCACCAAATATCTTTATTTACTTCATTGGTTTTGTAAACCAAAATCATTGGGTTCAAGTACTTACTTTACTTTAATTTTAATAAATGACTTACTTTAATTTTTTTTAATATATGACTAACTTTAATTTTTCTAACCAGGTAAACATGAAAGAGGGGTTTCCGTTGCCACCAATCACGTTAGATTGGAAGAATTTTCATTCCCCAACTGCAACATCTTGGATGTTAGGATTTGCAGAATGTATACAACTTTGGCAACAACTTACGCCTATTTTACCATGTTGTGTTAGCTTAGCATAAGTATACTATTTTATTGAGTATTCAAATATGTAATCAAAACATAAAGATTAAACAATGTCATTGAGTTTTAATTTCATATGTTCCAAGATCACATAACTGATAAGAAATTAAACATAAGTATAAAAGTTAATACATATGAAATTGAACATAAGTCTAAACATAAGAATAAGCATAAATCAATGCGAACGAGAAATCTACAAAGCTTTAAATAAATCAACAAACTATGGGTCATCCTCATCAACATCAACTTATCAGAGATAACGATGATGCAAGGTGGAAACACGAGCCCAACTCGGATCAGATGGTTCTGTTTCATAAGCAGGAACTGGCACCTCTCTTGGTGCATCACATCGAGGCGGTACCAACTGAGGATGTGATACACGATAATACCACTCCAAGTATCCATCAACAGTCTCACTTGGAAAGGTGGCTAATATTGTCGAATGGATCACATCAACGACACTTCGATGATAACTAATCCACTCAACATCAATATCATTATCAATCATCATATAATCGGGAGGTGGGGGTGGAATATACTGCATGTATCCAAACAGACATATACATTTATCAGGTAAGTAGAGAACAACAGGGTCACCCCACTTTAGACCCCCCTATACATATATAACTCGTCAAATTGGTGTCATACTCTATGATCCTCGAGTGGGCACCATATGACATCTGCAGGTGTCAGCTGATCTAAAATAGGTCTAAACTCATCCACTTTCAAGACTCCTTGCTTGTACCACTATCTCATAGCTCTAGGAAGTCTATAATTATCACATGGTTTTCAATTCTCCTATATTCTTCCAAATGTTGGAAAATACTCATGAATCCAACACTGTTCCAACATTAACACGATTAATAAATAAATTAAAAAAACTAAATTATAATAAATAAACTTCATTAAAAATAAACTACATTTAATAAATACCTGCAGTAGAGTAGGATATCCAGTGAGCTGCTTGCAACTGAACATAGATGCATCTCCAAGAGAGTTTTAGAGGGTAACCAAAGTAGCTACCACCTCAACTGTAACCCTCATGTCTATCCAAGTCGCTGGATAACAACAAATACTTTGCCTCGACAAGCATAAAACTCTTGTCGGAAAAAATGGTGTAGCCCACAAACATCAGCATATAAGCTTTGGTCGCATATGCCCATATAGAAGTAGCTTGATGCTCTACTAATAAGTCATATAACCAATCCAACTTATAATAAGCACCCCTACATGCTCATACATGTCTTGTCGCAATGCTCTCTGACACTCCTAAGTAGTCAACAACAAGTTCAGCAACAAATTCTTCAGTGACATGTTTGGGGCTCCAGAACACGCCCTTGATGGTAAAATGAAATAGACAAGCGACATCGTTAATAGTCATCTCACCAAATGGCATGTGAAATGAAGACGTCTCTAGATTCCATCTCTATGCAAATGTAGATGTCGTTTGGGTCTATCTTTGACAAACTGGTTCTCTGAAGTGAAGATAGGCTAGACCTAGACATCCAACCCTCCATCTTTGGTGGGAGACCAATAAGAACCTTTTGAATAAGCTTCAGCCCATGTTCTGCAACTTTCAACTCTTTTTTCAGACCTTTATCCTAAAAACAAATAAAAATACACATATTATAAAACACAGAAAAATTAAAAAATTATTTAATATAAAATAAATGTCATTTACTTACCTCACCAAACCATAAACGTCGAGCAATATGATGCTCGTATCTAACCAGAAGAGGCGTATCATACACCTAGCTGGAAAGCCAACTGGCTGTAGAGCGGATGCAAATGCACAATATACTCTTCCTCTCCTGCCAACATCTGTGCAACGCCTCATCCTAAACTACAATCTAGAATCTTATCATGTCTGCCTTGTGTGCGCATCACTGTAAAAAAACAAAAAACAAATTAAAAAAATTAAAAAACCAAACCAAAACACATTAGGAATGCGTTTCGGAATAGAAACTGAAACAAAAACCGAATTTTTTTGTGAATGTGTTCTGGAACATCACCTATACAAACTGGAAGAGTTTACAAATGTGTTACGATGAATAAGGAAAAATCAGAAGACTGTGAAAAAGTGTTCAGGTTTAATATATAAAACCGAAAGACTTACTTGAGGTGTTCCGAAATGCCTTTTGTAAATTGGAAGAGCTCAGAAATATGTTCCGAAATGCCTTTTATAAACTGAAATAGCTGAGAAATGTGTTCTAGAATGCAATGAAGAGAGGTTTTCCCAGAACAAATTTGCAAATTTGCAGTGTGAAAAAATGAAAGTGATTTTTTTTGAAATATTAACTATTTATATGAGGCCATTTTCGTCTAATTTTTTTTAATATTAAGATATCAGTATAATTATAGAGATATGTGATAAAATTTTCGCTTTAGAAATATATATGTTATGAATTGGGCTCAACCCAATCCATTTTAAAATGATACTTATACCAATTATTGTCTTGAAAAAATAAGGAAATTTTCTAATGAACTCTATAATTTTCTAACACACTCAGGGCCGAGTAATCTTTGTAGAAACCTAAAGCGAATTTCAAAATTTTATTCTTCTTTAAATAGTAAAAGAAAATTATTTAAATTTCATTTATAAGATACAATTTTGCATTAAATTTATTCATTTGTAAACAAAATACAATTTTTTTTAGAGAATAAAAATACTATTTTTATTTTTATTGGTATTATTATATTGTATATATGAATGATAAAATAAAATAAAATAATATGTTAGCATGCTCATTTGCGATGCACAATATTTAATAGATAAAAAATAAATAATTAACTTGTTTTACCACAACTTTTTTTAATCGTTAAGTATTATAATAATCAGCTTCTTAGAGAATAAGACCGGAAAAGAAATCATATTACAAGTAATTATAACTAATATCCACATTGCAGAAGTACTTTATGCATTAAAATAAAAGACATAAAGTGTTTTCTTTTAGATGTATTGATATAATACTTGTATAACTAATCAAAAAAATAATAGATGCTTTACCCTTTTTGGGTCGGGTTTGAGTGCATTGTGCGAAAATATTATAATATCTCTAGGTTTTAGAGATGTATTTTTGGATGTAGGAAATTTTAGTTGAAACATAAATTATTTTGGAAATGTATATATATATATATATATATATATATATATATATATATATATATATATATATATATATATATATATATATATATATATATATATATATATATATATATATATATATATATATATATATATATATATATATATATATATATATATATATATATATATATATATATATATATATATATATATATATATATATATATATATATATATAACTGTGATACGGTGGCAGAACTGGCTGTTTTTACTGGTTTGTGTTTTGCGTTTTTTTATTCGCAAAATATCACGGTAAACAAGAGTCGCAACCGACTTTTATTTCATCCAATCGGAAAGGAAAAAAGTACAGAAAAAAAAAATCCTTTTTCGAGATTTTGAGTACGGGGGGTAGATTATAGAAAGGGAAGGTGTTAACACCCTTTCTATCCATGGTTTTCCATGAGCTCTTAGGTACTTGCTCATTTTTAAATTGTTTGTGTTTGTGTGCGTGTTTTTGAAAAATGTTTTACTTCGTGATAACCCTTGTATCAGTCCTCAAGGGTGTGATGAAGTTGTTTTGAATATTTGTTTGAAAAGTGTAAGTGTGAAAAGTTTTGATTTTAGCAAGTACCTACTAGCATCTACCCACTCGAAAAAAGATCGTTTCTATTCTTGTTTCCTTTAGACAGCATTATCCTACTATTGAGAAATAGGTAGTAACGTCGTTGGAATTTGTAAGGGTCAATTCGAAAGGGATGTACGGTCACTAAAGCAATATTAGGACACCTTAGAAGTAACCCTAGAGTCTTAAGATCTTTTCGAGGCAATATTTCTGAGGCAACATTTGAACGGGACAATTTGATCTCTTTAGACGGGAGGACAACCACTAAGACACCCTATGCTTAATGATCGTTTACCGAAGGCAACTGAAGTGAGAGTATACCCTAAGAGTGAATATGTGCGAGTGATTTATTTTCAGTTTATTATCTTTGCACATTAGGGTTTTCTAACCATTTTAATTTTGTCATGCATTCTTGCCATACAATCCTAAACATACATCTAACAGTTAAGAGTTTTGTGGAAAGTAAAAGCGGAAAAAATATCCTACGCTTATTACATGGCTTTGACAGTTACATAATTGTCGTTGACAGTAAATGAAGTTGCGGAAATTTAAAAACCCTAATTAAAACTATTACATCCTCAAAACAGTTACAAAAATAATAAAAGAATTAAATGCGCGCGGTAAGTTAAATGCGAGGCGATTAGGGTTTTGACCCTTTGACTAATCCTACTTGCGATTGATTAAAGAAAAAATGTTTTTTTTTTCATGTTTTGTTATTTGAGAAAATAATGGAGAATTAAATTAAAAGAAAATCCTCAGTCCTAATTTATATTAATTTTTGAAAATAAATAAATTAATTCTAAACAACCTATTTTTGTATTTTTATTTTATTTGAGAAAAAAGAGAAAAATTAAATCAAGAGTTAACCTAATTTTCTAATTTAATTTTAATTGTAAAAAATAAATTAAAGTTACCCTAATTTAAATATTAATATAATTAATTAACAAAATTAAATTTAATAAGAAAATAACTAAATCTATTTTTTTTTACTTTTTTTATTTTTATATTTAATTAAAACTGATTTTAAAAATAAAATAATTAAACAAATTAAAAGATAAAATAAAAATAAAAAGAAGTTGAGAATTGGGCCTGTGTTGTTGGCTAGAGAGCGGGGTATGAATCTGAATTCATTGACCCAAATGCTCCAAACCCAGTCAATGCGTTGGATCAGGTGTGGGCGTTGACTTGAGGAGCATTGTAGTCTCTTGCTATCTGGGCGTTGGATTTGATCATCCTTCCATCCAATGGTCACAAGTTGCTAGCGCATGGTGGTCAACAAGAGGAACGATGCGCTGAATCAATGAATAGAAAAAAAATAAAGGAAATTGTCAGGACCTGAGATCGAACCCAGGTCCTTGTACTCTTTGCCAATGTTACACTGCCAACTGCGCTACACAAGTTATTTGTTAATATAATACACACAAAACGTAATGTACGAAACAAAGATGGTCAGACCAAAAACGCGCAAGTTTCAAATAGCCCAGTGATAGCTGGACACGTTGTCTTCTCCTTCCTCTGCCATCGTTTTAGAAAAAGGGACTTTTACCTACAGACATCCACTGTAGGTATAACCCTGCATATTTCAAAAATGTTGTACACACAAGATAAATGAAAGGTAATGGTACCAATCAACTCTTCTCATCCTCACGAGCATCATGGTACCTGATTCAAGGCCCAATTGTTCATGTACAAAAAGACCCTAAAAATAACACAAAAACCCTAGCAATGGCAACATCGTGTACAGACTTCAAATATGCAATTAAATGACATGGTTAGCTTGCAAACATGATGAAGATTACAAATATATGAGTTAAAGATGCTAATGATGCAGGAATTAGTGTAATCGTTTTCAAATAATGATGCAAACCGTGGGAGTCCTTTCGTGCGTTTCTGGGTGTTTGAGCACCTGCAAGTGATTGGGATAGGTTCTGGGAAGGTCCAGGAGTCGTTTGGTAATGCTAGAATGGCTTGACTTGGCCTCTAGAATGGAATTGAATCACCACTTCTTCTTGGAATTTTGAAGTTTGTTCTTGCAGTTTGCACGCCTCCACCCTTGTATTTTTGATCTGGAATTGTTCACTATATAACCTAGAGTGAATTAGGTTAACAAACTTGGACTAAATCTTTGCATTTATCCAAGATTCGATTTGATTTGCAAGCTATATGATATGTTTCTATTTTGAGCCAAATCATGCCTTTCTTGTACCAATTGACCTTGATTCGATTTGATCTTGTTAACTCAGCGTATCTTGATTTCCAATCTGTCAAAAAAACAAATCAAATCATATCTTTGTTAATTTTCATCATTTATTTGATTTAATTCACTTTTTAATTAATGAAAAATCAAAATAAATTGAAAAATGAAGCACGTAATGGGTGAGTGAACATTTGAGTCGTAGACCACATTATAATTGAGGTGCAAGCATAAAAAGTTGGGTCCATTTAGCAAAAATGCAAATTTGAGCACATTGAACTTTTGGCAATTTTGCAAAAATGGTCAACTTGGCCAATGCATAACTCTCTCAATTTTGATCCTAGATAGGTGTTCTTAGACTTTTTAGAAAGCTTAGGATGTCCTCTAAACAACCGTTTTGGTCTCATCTCAATTGAGTCTTCCATGTTCATGTATGAAGCTTTGACCAAAAAGGTATTTTTGTTGACTTTTCAAAAGGACCTATAATGTCAAAATTCATATATTTTGTGAGTGCATATTCTGGACTTGGGAGCTGAAGATGAATTATATGGAATTGCATCCTCTTCAAAATGAGCTTTGGATGGGTCATTTCTGATAACGTATGAGAAAGTTATGCTTGGTCAAAGTTGAGTTGACTTTTCCTGTAAAACCCCAATTTAGCAACTTTTGGGTTTTGATGAATTGTGAGAAATCCTTGTGGAATCATGATCAACCCTTGATCAAATGATGGATAATACTTAAAAATGAGGATGTTGACCAAAAATCTTGAAATTTGACTGTATGTGGGCCACAGTTGACTTTTGACCTAGTACAATTAATTTTCAGGTATTTGAGCAATTGAATGAGCAAACTTCTCCTGCAAGGCTTGATACTTGACATGGATGATCTTGATAACATATTAGGACAATGGTGAGCATTTGAGTCCTTTGTGGTTCACACATCTTGATGAAGATGGAAACCCTAATTTGAGGTATACTGCCTTAGGAGAGAGTTTGTCTGGTCAATTCTTGAAATTCCTTGAGCAATTTGGGGACCTCACTTGCCATGTGTTGAGAAATATGGGAGGGAAAATTTTGGGGTACAACAGCTGCCCCTGTTCAATCTTCTTAAACCCGAGGTTGTAGATTGGCTCATCTGCCTTTCGTGATCTGAAGGTGGAAGATGATTGAACACTAGAGTGCCTAGAAATTTGCACTCGCATGAAGTGATACTTGATTTGTGATATCGGGAATGGGCTTATAAATGTCATTTTGGAAGTTTCTAGGGAATTGTTGGAGATGAGCTTAAAGATGTCATCCAATATGTGAGGAAGTATCGTCGGAGATGGGCTTGAAGATGCCATCTAGAGGATGTTAATTTCCTGATATATCCTTTTAATGAGAGTCCTTGCTCCTGTCGTTAAGGAGGAATCTGTTGAGGAATGTTGGTGTCTATCTCGGGAGAAATAGAATTTTAGGAGCTTCAGTTGTCCATTATTCTACTGGGGAAATAACTCTTGCTTGAGGGAGCGGAAGTGAACTGTATATCTGGTCATGATATATGCTGCACCGTGACTTACTGGGGAAGTGAGAAACTAATCGTGTTTGATTAGGTCCAGGTATTACAGTGTTGTGGACTTCTGTCTGGAGATAAGAGGAAAGAACCTGGACAATAAGGTTATGAGAAGGAACCTAGATAGTAGGGCTTATGGGAAGGAACCTGGGTAAGGTTGTTTCGTGAGGAGTTTGGGTAAAACTGCATCTGAACCGAGAAGGAACCTGGGTAAGGTTGCTTTGTGAGGAGTTTGGGTAAAACTGCATCTGAACTGAGAAGGAACCTGGGTAAGGTTGCTTTGTGAGGAGTTTGGGTAAAACTGCATCTGAACTGAGAAGGAACCTGGGTAAGGTTTCTTTGTGAGGAGTTTGGGTAAAACTGCATCTGAACTAAGAAGGAACCTGGGTAAGGTTGCTCGTGATGAGTCTGTGTAGGGCTTTAGGAGGAACCTGGGTAGGGTTACTTCGGGATAAGTCCGTGTAAAACTTCGGCAGGAAACTGGGTAAGGTTACTCTGTGATAAGTTCGTGTAAAACTTTAGGAGGAACCTGGGTAAGGTTACTTTGTGATAAGTTCGTGTGAAACTTCAGAAGGAAATGTATGAGAAAGGACCCGTGTACGATTTTTTAGGATAAACCCGTGTGAAGCTGTATTTAGGAGAAACCCGTGTAAGATTGCTTCGCGATGAACCCGCGTAAAGCCGCATTTGATCGTGCAGATAATTACTCTGTCTAGTTTCAGGAGCTAATCTTGAACTTGCTGGAAGTTGTTGATGATAACCATCTTTCCTGAAAAGGTACATGATTAATCGTATATGATGCATGAAATGCATTGTATGATGACGTTCTCAAAATAAATGAGATTATGCTGTATGCAATATGTATGTGCATGTCATGATGTATGAACATGAAATGCTATTGTGGCACGTCCGAGTTTGGGAAAATAAATCCCTGACTGCTGTTGGAGATTACTGGAAATTGCATTCCCAATCATTGTAGAAAAAGTGGTTCTTCTACTCCCACTGGGGATGGTGAATGGAGATGACTATGCCGGGGATTTGCCCCTTGTTTACGGATATTCTGCCAAGGAGAGACTCTGCTTTAGAACAACTCTGCGGGGGAATAATTCTGTTGGAGGGAGAGGCTTCCATAGCTGAAGGGATAAAATATGTCGGGGATTGAGCTTCTGTATTCAGAGAAATAAACTTTGTGCGGGAGAAAACTTTATGACCCGCTTGCGATTATGAAATTCGGTCGGGGAATATAGATGTCGATTCTCTGAAGGAACTTTGCTGGGGAACGTAGCTCCTGTTTAGGGAAGCCAATGTCAAAGCCTTAGTTGCCTCTACTCTATGGGGAGTGTAGATGTCACAGGGTCGTATGCTGAGGATATGACAATGAATTCGCATAAGGACTTTTCTGCCCCTGTACCTGCTGGAGAAAGTACCCACGGAGGCTTTGTGGATTGAGTGTTATCCCAACTTATGAGGTGCTTGGTAACTTCCGATCGAAATGATAAGTCTTCTACTAATAGGCAAGTGACAAGATGACGGGACATAATCATACGCTTTAATCTCTAACTTTTGCCTGGACTGTCTTTTCATATTTTCAGTCCACCGGGATACCCTTTTTTGCCCAAGCCGCCTTTTCAGGTTTTTGGCTTGCCGGGTGTACATATCTTTTTTGTTTTTATCCCTAATTTTTGCCCAAACCCTTTTGATTCGCCGGGATGCCCTTATTTTTGCCTAGGCCAGTCAACCTAGCGGGTCTTTATTCATGCGTAGTATTTTCCGACTATGTCCATGTTCACCGGGTATAGAGAATTGTCATTGTCCATAGTAGTAAGTGTAAGTGTTACCACACTACCAGAAGATGTTTGTTTGATCGTACATGATTCGTTGCTGGAATTCATGCCCAATTCCCCCAAGGGATTCAGATGGAGATCTGCCCCTGGCTATTTGGCATCTTTGAGAGATTCCTTGAATCTTGACTTGACTGCCCCAGATGATGGACAATGATCATGCCGTGCCCCTTGGTTGGAAGTATTTTTCCACTTGAGGTGATCCTTTTTATTGAGAAGGTTTTTGTTCACTAGATATTCGTTATGCAAATTTATCTGCTGTTGAACAAATAGTCATATGAAAACAATGTTATTTTAAGAATCCAAAGCTTATGTCTGTCTTGAAGTTTGAAAATTCATTTTTTAGTAAAACAAGTTTTTTGTTGTTGTAAAAGTGTGATGTCAACTCAGGATTTATAGCAAACCTTATAGGAGTCAGGATACCTTTTGTAACAATATGCTTTCGAACTAACCCATGCTTCAGCTAGGACTTTTAAGGGTTATAACATGGCCTGGTTCACGGTTTAAGAAACAAAGGATAAAGGCTCAAATTTTATTTTCACCCACTCGTTCTTCGTGATGTTCTTCGATCTTATGCTCAGTTAATTGTGCATTTAGATCCCGTTTGAGTCTTTGCTCTGATATTCCAGTGATGGTTCGGATACTGAAAGTTTATTTTGAGTAGGCAGTCATTTTTGTTGTTGAGGGTTTGTAGGACCTCTTTCTTTTTTATTTTATTATCCCTGTCTTTTTCCTGAACTGTTTCTTGTTGTGATTACAGTCAGCGGGATGCCCCAATTTTTCTTAAGTCTCCTTTATAGGTTTTGACTTAATGGGATTTTATTTCGAGAGATAATGGCTGCCTATCTTGACGATTATAGGGAACCATCATCGTATTTTTTTTGGAAGGACGTCTTTGATGCCATTCATTGTGCACCTAGATTAACTGAGAAAACTACCCTGCCCCAGGTTGTGATTAAGGGTTTTAATTTGTGTGAAAGAAAAACTCCTACTTCTTTGGCTCAAAGGGGTTGACTAGGGATTATCTTCCTTATAACTCCACTATTTAGGATTTGAAACAATGCATGTACATCGTCAGCGGGGTCTGTTCAAAAGCATATTGTAGAGATTGTGGTATCACTTTCATCATCCTCCCTCTAAAGGCTTACAGTTTTTTAGTCGAGAGTTGAATATCATGAAAAGGAAGTATAAAGCAGTTTAAGCATAATGAACACAAATTAATTCAAGACAGACATGTGTAATGTGTTAATGAAATAATAAAGTTTGACATGACAATAATTGTTCGAATAAGCAAAGAAAATACAACTTCATAATTCAAATGAACAAAAATGCTTTCAATCCTAGCCATGTTTTGGCAAGGGAGCAGTGATCACGTTGGGAGTCTCAGGAGGGTCGAATTCGATCTCCTTAGCATCAACCATATTATGAATCTTGTATTTCAGCGCCCAACAATCGTTAGTATCGTGCCCCAGGCTACCAGAATGATATGCACACCTTGCATCCGAGTTGTAGTTAGGAGAAGAAGTCTTAGGGTTCGGATGAGGGTTTATCACCGTAATCAGATTCATCTTCAACATGTGTTGCAATGCTTGTGATAATGGCATGTTGATTTGGGTGAACTGCCTTTGAGGTCTTTCCACCCTTGGCTGATTGTTTCGTTGTTGTGGTTGTTGTGTGCGTGCCGAATTAGAGATCAACACTGCCCCCACAGATTGGTGGTAGTCTGCCTTACTACGCCCCTTCTGGACGTGCACAACATTGGTTTCCCTCTTGCCACTAAATGACTTCTTCTCTGTACTCGAAGAGGTATTTTTCTGGATCTTACCGCTCCGGATCCCAACTTCTACTCTTTCTCCAGTCAGAATCAGCTCGGTGAAACCCGCTGACGAGCTACCGATCAAATGAATAAAGAATGGACCAGATAACATCCCCAGAAACATATCAACCAACTCCCTATCAAACAACAAGGGTTGGACTCTTCCAGCCAAGTCTCTCCACTTCTGGGCATAGTCTTTAAAGCCTTCACTTTCCCCCATGGACATACTCTGGAGTTGAGTACGCGTAGGAGCAAGGTCGGTGTTGTATTGATACTGCTTATAGAAAGCAGCAGCCATATCTTCCCAATTTCGAACATTGGCTCTCTCCAATTGATAGAACCATTCAAGCTGAGTCCCTAACAGACTATCTTGAAAGAAATTAACCCAAAAATTTCTATCAGCGGTGTGGGGCTGGATCTTTCTGACATAAGAGCGGAGATGGAGTTTTGGGCAGGACACCCCATCATACTTTGCAAAAATTAGAGCTTTGAACTTCTACGGGATGACCACTCCCGACACCAATCCCAATTCTTCGAAATCCAACCCATGTATCCTCTGGACCTCCATAGAATTCAAGCAATCTTCCAACTGCTTGTATCTATCCTTAGTAGGAGGATATTTCTCATCATTGTAGTCGGTATCATTGTCAGAAACTTCAGGACTGAGATCTTTCTCCCTTGTCTCTTCTTCTTTATTCTCCCCTTCCTTAGATGAAAAGGTTAGATCAACTTGTTGCTTCAACGGCCCTATAAACCTTCTGCCTATATTCAGAATACCGACAACCTTCTTCTTTTTCTTTTTCTCTTTCAGGATGAGGGTTTTCAGATCCTCCTGCCTTTTTGCCAGATTTATGCATTTGTTGGAACTGGGCATTTTGTGCCTGAACGTCCTTGATGCTTTGTTCGGAAGATATTTTTGCTGAAATAAACAACGAAGAAGATGAGAAACCTGTAATGGTACCTGTAATGATGTGTATGATATGCATGCAATGTTTTCAAGGATCTCGCGGGGTAAACAAGAAACTGTTAGAATTTGATTGCAGCTTGATTGAAGAAACTTCGTGTCGTTGAGAGTCCTTCTTCAAGAGTCAAGTTCACCATATCGAGTGGGTCATAGCCCCTGACTCAAGATCCTTTGACAACATTGGCTAGAGGAAAATAAATCCCCTTGCCCCTTGCTAGACGCCTGGTTCGCCATAACCTACATCACAGACCCTTGAGATCCTTGAAATGGTTAGTATGATATGCCATGTTTATGATGTCACGATGTCATTATTATGTTAAGAAATCACAGGTATAACAAACAAATCACACCAAGTCCTTAGGTTTAAGGCTTGCTTGAGTTTAAGGTAGTACCCTCTTGAAGTTGGATTGGTTCAGCCTGTCCTATAAATAGTAATTGGGTTCTAGAGGATCTCAATATCACTAACCATCCTTTATCAGTCATGGTTTCAACTCACACAATCTTTTCTTGTGGTCAAAATATTCCGAAAGTATAATCTCAATGAGTGTAGCATCGAGTATCAACCAATCCTCAGATCTACGCCGAGGCCGACTATCTCGCTACTTTCTAATGGCCAAGTTGTTCAACTAAGGTTCTAAGGTTTGTTAGTGCTTCACGACACCATGCAGCGGCTCCGTATTCTCCTCAATTCACCACAAGGGATATTGGTACCAACCAAAGTGCCACACCAACGTAGATACTGCTTCAACCGTATCGGTCTACGCCGTACAGTTCCCTCACAGTCTATTGCTACTTACCTAATGAATGCCCCCAGATCCGGGTATATGATCTATAGTAATCCCAAACAAAACCCTCAAAAATAAAGCAAACAAAGCAATCAAGAGAAGCAATTTTAATGACCTAGATCCTAAGGTATACCCCACTTATAATTCCCCAGCAAAGTCGCCAGTTCTGTGATACGGTGGCAGAACCGACTATTTTTACTGGTTTGCGTTTTGTGTTTTTTTATTCGCAAAATGTCGTGGTAAGCAAGAGTCGCCACCGACTTTTATTTCATCCAACCGGAAAGGAAAAAAGTACAGAAAAAAAATCCTTTTTCGAGATTTTGAGTACGGGGGTAGATTATAGAAAGGGAAGGTGTTAGCACCCTTTCTATCCATGGTTTTCCATGGGCTCTTAGGTACTTGCTCATTTTTAAATTGCTTGTGTTTGTGTGCTTGTTTTTGAAAAATGTTTTACTTCGTGATAACCCTTGTATCAGTCCTGAAGGGTGTGATGAAGTTGTTTTGAACATTTATTTGAAAAGTGTAAGTGTGAAAAGTTTTGATTTGAGCAAGTACCTACTAGCATCTACCCACTCGAAAAAAAATTGTTTCTATTCTTGTTTCCTTTAGACAATGTTATCCTACTATTGAGAAATAGGTAGTAACGTCGTTGGAATTTGTAAGGGTCAATTCGAAAGGGATGTACGGTCACTAAAGCAATATTAGGACACCTTAGTAGTAACCCTAGAGTTTTAAGATCTTTTCGAGGCAATATTTCCGAGGCAACATTTGAACAGGACAATTTGATCTCTTTAGACGGGAGGGCAACCACTAAGACACCCTATGCTTAATGATCGTTTACCGAAGGCAACTGAAGTGAGAGTATACCCTAAGAGTGAATATGTGCGAGTGATTTATTTTCAGTTTATTATCTTTGCACATTAGGATTTTCTAACCATTTTAATTTTGTCATGCATTCTTGCCATACAATCATAAACTTACATCTAACAGTTAAGTGTTTTACGGAAAGTAAAAGCGGAAAAAATAACCTACGCTTATTACATGGGTTTGGCAGTTACATAATTGTCGTTGACAGTAAATAAAGTTGCGGAAATTTAAAAACCCTAATTAAAACTATTACATCCTCAAAACAGTTACAAAAATTATAAAAGAATTAAATGTGCGCGGTAAGTTAAATGCGAGGCGATTAGGGTTTTGACCCTTTGACTAATCCTACTTGCAATTGATTAAAGAAAAAAAATGTTTTTTTGTCATGTTTTGTTATTTGAGAAAATAATGGAGAATTAAATTAAAAGAAAATCCCCAGTCCTAATTTATATTAATTTTTGAAAATAAATTAATTAATTCTAAACAACCTATTTTTGTATTGTTGTTTTATTTGATAAAAAATAGAAAAATTAAATCAAGAGTTAACCTAATTTTCTAATTTAATTTTAATTGTGAAAAACAAATTAAAGTTACCCTAATTTAAATATTAATCTAATTAATTAACAAAATTAAATTTAATAAGAAAACAACTAAATCTAATTTTTTTGACTTTTTTTTTATTTTTATGATTTAATTAAAACTGATTTTAAAAATAAAATAATTAAACAAATTAAAAGATAAAATAAAAATAAAAAGAAGTTGAGAATTGGGCCTGTGTTGTTGGCTGGAGAGGGGGTATGAATCTGAATTCCTTGGCCCAAATGCTCCAAACCCAGTCAATGCGTTGGATCAGGTGTGAGTGTTAACTTGAGGAGCATTGTGGTCTCTTGCTATCTGGGCGTTGGATTTGATCATCCTTCCATCCAATGGTCACAAGTTGCTAGCGCATGATGGTCAACAAGAGGAATGATGCGCTGAATCAATGAATAGAAAAGAAAATAAAGGAAATTGTTTGGACCTAAGATCGAACCCAGGTCCTTGTACTCTTTGCCAATGTTACACTGCCAGGTGCGCTACACAAGTTATTTGTTAATATAATACACAGAAAACGTAATGTACAAAACAAAGATGGTCAAACCAAAAACGCGCGAGTTTCAAATAGCCCAGTGATAGCTGGACACATTGCCTTCTCCTTCCTCTCCCGTCATTTTAGAAAAAGGAACTTTTACCTACAGACATCCACTGTAGGTATAACCCTGCATATTTCAAAAATGTTGTACACGCAAGATAAATGAAAGGTAACGGTACCAATTAACTTGTCTCATCCTCACGAGCATCATGGTACTTGATTCAAGGCCCAATTGTTCATGTACAAAAAGACCCTAAAAATAACACAAAAACCCTAACAATGGCAACATCCTGTACAAGCTTCAAAAACGCAATTAAATGACATGGTTAGCTTGCAAGCATGATGAAGATTGCAAATATATGAGTTAAAGATGCTAATGATGCAGGAATTAGTGTAATCATTTTCAAATAATGATGCAAACTGTGGGAGTCCTTGCGTGCGTTTCTGGGTGTTTGAGCACCTGCAAGTGATTGGGATAGGTTCTGGGAAGGTCCAGGAGTCGTTTGGTAATGCTAAAATGGCTTGACTTGGCCTCTAGAATGGAATTGAATCACCACTTTTTCTTGGAATTTCAAAGTTTGTTCTTGCAGTTTGCACGCCTTCACCCTTGTATTTTTGATCTGGAATTGTTCACTATATAACCTAGAGTGAATTAGGTTAACAAACTTGGACTAAATCTTTGCATTTATCCAAGATTCGATTTGATTTGCAAGCTATATGATATGTTTCTATTTTAAGCCAAATCATGCCTTTCTTGTACCAATTGAACTTGATTCGATTTGATCTTGTTAACTCAGCGTATCTTGATTGCCAATCTGTCAAAAAAACAAATCAAATCATATCTTTGTTAATTTTCATCATTTATTTGATTTAATTCACTTTTTAATTAATGAAAAATCAAAATAAATTGAAAAATGAAGCACATAATTGGTGAGTGAACATTTGAGTCTTGGACCACATTATAATTGAGGTGCAAGCATAAAAAGTTGGGCCCATTTAGCAAAAAATGCAAATTTGAGCACATTTGACTTTTGGCAATTTTGCAAAAATGGTCAACTTGTCCAATGCTTAACTATCTCAATTTTGACCCTAGAGAGGTTTTCTTGGACTTTTTAGAAAGCATAGGGTGTCCTCTAAACAACCCTTTTGGTATCATCTCAATTGAGTCTTCCATGTTCATGTATGAAGCTTTGACCCAAAAGGTGTTTTTATTAACTTTTCAAAATGACCTATAATGTCAAAATTCATATATTTTGTGAGTGCATATTCTGGACTTGGGAGATGAAGATGAATTATATGGAATTGCATCCTCTTCAAAATGAGCTTTGGATGGGTCATTTCTGATAACGTATGAGAAAGTTATGCTTGGTCAAAGTTGAGTTGACTTTTCCTGTAAAACCCCAACTTAGCAACTTTTGGGTTTTGATGAATTGTGAGAAATCCTTGTGGAATCATGATCAACCCTTGATCAAATGATGGATAATACTTAAAAATGAGGATGTTGACCAAAAATCTTGAAGTTTGACTGTATGTGGGCCACAATTGACTTTTGACCTAGTATAGTTAATTTCCAGGCATTTGAGCAATTGACTGCGCAAACTTCTTCTGCAAGGCTTGAAACTTGACATGGATGATCTTGAGAACATATTAGGACAATGGTGAGCATTTGAGTCCTTTTTGGTTCACACATCTTGATGAAGATGGAAACCCTAATTTGAGGTATACTACCTTATGAGAGAGTTTGTCTGGTCAATTCTTGAACTTCCTTGAGCAATTTTGGGACCTCACTTGCCATGTGTTGAGAAATATGGGAGGGAAAATTTTGGGGTACAACAATAAAATTTTCGGAGATATATTTCTAAAAAATTGAAAGCTAAAGCAGAAAAACAGAATGGAAAAATAATAACTTGATGTGATACGGTGGGAGAACTGACTTGAGGTTTTGCGTTTGTGTTTGCAAATGTTGTGGTTTAGCAAGAGTCACCACCGACTTTTATCCAAAAAAGGAAAGGTGAAAAAGCACAGGAAAGACCTTTAGAGATGTTTTCTTTAGTTCGGGGGATAGATTATGAAAAGGGAAGGTATTAGCACCCTTTTCATCCATGGTTTTCCATGGGCTCTTAGTTACTTGCTAGATCACTTGCTTTTGTTTGAATTTGTGCTTGTGGTGTGGTTTTTGAAAGTATTTTGAAAATGTAACTTTGTAATGATTCTCATTTTTATAAGAACGCATACAAAGTGTTTGTTTCGAAAATAGTTCAAAGATGAGAGTGTGGATGTATAAAAATGTTTTTGTTGTGAGCAAGCGAGCAACTAGGAGAAAATCTACCTACTCAAAAGGTCTTAGATGTTATTTTCCTCTTCCTTTAGATGTTGCTATCTTACCATTGATTTGGTAAGAATCCCCATTGTTGGATGTGAAGGGACATGCATGGGTCATTGTATAACCATGATAGCAATATTGTGAGATGACTTAGCATTTTCTCTTTAGGGACTAAGATCATTTCGAAAGGCAACTTTGATAGCGTCATCAAGGGACTATGATCTTGTATTTCATGATTTGTTTGTGCTAAGACATCCCACATGCATAACATGGCCATTTTTGTAAGGCAACAAGTGGAATAACCCTAGGGGTGCTAGTGTGCAAGTGTATTTGATTGCATGCATAACTTGTCTTGAATTAGGGTTTTCTAAACATTGGTTTTAGTCTTGCCATACACACCCTAATTACTAACAATATATGAAAGCAATAAAAGTGAGGAAAATAAATATTCTACGCTATTACAATCATTAGGGGGATGGGGTGTACAAATTTCAAATGGGGATTGCAAATCAAATCCTAAGTTACTATTACAACCACATTGAATGGATAAGAATGTACAGGAAATGTAAAATGTTTATTTATTTAAGAAAAGAAATAAGTTTTGTTTAAGAAAATATTTTTTGTCTTTTTATGTTAAAAGAAAATAGAATATAATATGTGAATATGAAATATTTTTGGTGTTTTTTGATTAATGAAAAATAAAAGTGATGGCAAAGATAATAAAAGAGAGAAAACATAATCAACGTAAATGCTGAAACAGGAGAGGTCAGAAGTTCTGACTTTGACGTGCTGCACAAACAGAAACAACGTTAGTAGAAATATGGAAGCTCAAAAGTTCTGGATCTTCTGAGACCTCAGAAGTTTTCAGAAGTTCTGATGCAACTGATAGAACTTCTTCCCCCTTCTCCATGCTGGTCAGAACATCTGCAACTTAGTCATTTCTTAACAGAACAGAAGTTACACACATAACAGTTATGACAAGTTTCATGATGTTTCAGAAGCAAGAAATATCAGAAATATAAATCAGAAGCAAACATGAATTTGTTAATCCTAATTCTGAGTTTTAATTTCTTTATGAAACTCTGAACTAGAATTCCCTCTACTTAGGCAGGCAGATGCATGAAATCTCAGAATATGTACATCATCAGAATTAGAATATCTACATTGTGCTTTAAATATGCAAAATCTGACAATGCCTAAATAATATGATGAGGGTCAGCAGAAACTTACCTTGCAGCTGGAAAATACTCTGGGAGCTGGAACCTGGTTCTGACTACTTATGATGTTCTGAACAGCTTCCTCACGTGTTCAGCAGGCTGAAAAATTTCAACTTGGGCTTTAAATAATTAGAAAATTTTGGAACAACCAAGGGATAAAGTTCTGACTTTTTGAGTGGGACGTTGATGGAGAATATTTTATAGTTTGACTACAGAAGTTTGGATGGCTTTTGATTGTATATCCAAAAAACTGTATGGGTGGTTTAGGTCAAGAAACACTTGAGGAAAAATGGAGTTTTAATGCAAGAATCAAATGCTAAGGTTTTGTATTTTTGTGTTTGCAATCTTTTTGGACTCTTGGAATTTTTGCAGGGGTTCAAGGCTTTTCTTTCTCAAGTTTTCCGACCCTTTTTCAATGGCCAATGGTGTTATATTTATAGGCAAAGGTTTTGTAGTTTGAAGAGGTCAAGTGGCGCCAACGTCATATGCTAGAAGTTGACTTACTCTTGAAGTAAGCTTTAAACAAGCATGGTTCAATGCAGCAAGTAGGATGGTTAACAACACCTAAGTTGGATTTTTCATCATGAATTAAGGAAAAGTAGAAGTAGCGCATGGGCCTAGCATACTTTTGCACAAAAGTTTGTCTTCCCAAGACAGTAGGGGTACACGTGGGAAAATCCTTTGGATAAAAACTCAAAAGTGGTTGTGAGCATTAAATGAGCATTAAATGGTGATGAGATTTATCAAATTAGAAATCTTGCCATATGAAACTCTGCATCCTTTCTTAACTCTGGATTAGAAGTTCTGCTTCAGCGTAGCATCCAATCTTCTGATCCTCTTATCTTCTGGCTCCAGCATGTTCTGAAGGAGCTTTCAGACTTTCTAGAAAGCTTGCAGTATGCTTCTTAACCTTCTTTGAATTACCCTAGAAAACTCTGACTGAGCTTTTGTGAAAACTTGCCCAAAAGTTCTGACCAAACTCTATCTTGAGAATATCCCGAATTTGCTGAGCGTTATGGTGATAATCTGGTCAGAAGTTCTGAAATTGTCATATTTCTTAAACACTTAGAAAAATTTCTAAGTATTTAGAATTTGACTTTTCCAAAGTAAAATTTGACTTTTGAAATTCTTGATGAAACAAACTTCATATTCCAACATGTCTTGATGAAATATGATTTTTGAGATTTGATTTTGATTCAAAAGTCAAAGTTAGACTTCTCAGTATGCAAATGACCATTTTGCCCTTGTGAATGACTTGCTTGGAAAAATTGATAATTCAAGGCCTGGGAACTTGATAGAAGCAAACCTGGGATCCAGGGTGATCCCTTGTGAAATGAGAGGGCAAATTTTGGGGTACAACAGCTGCCCATATTAAATCTTCTTACACCTGAAGAGTTAGATTGGTAATTCTGCCATTCGTGACTTGAAGGTGGAAGATGATTGAACACTAGAGTGCCTAGAAAATTTGCACTCGAAGATGTGTTAGTTGATTATGTAGGGAATAGGCTTAAAGATGCCATTTGGAGAGGTAATGGATAGTTGTTGGAGATGGGCTTAAAGATGCCATCTCAAGGTGATTGTATCTGGACTCAGTAGGATGATGAAGGAATCTTGGACGATTACTACCTCAGCAGGTTGATGAAGGAATCTTGGACGATTACTACCTCATCAGGATGATGAAGGAATCTTGGACGATTACTACCTCAGCATGATGATAAAGGAATCTTGGATGATCACTACCTCAGCAGGATGATGAAGGAATCTTGGACGATCACTACCTCAGCAGGATGATGAAGGAGTCTTGGATGATTACTACCTCAGCGGGATGATGAAGGAATCTTGGATGATTACTACCTCAGCAGGATGATGAAGGAATCTTGGATGACTACTACCTCAGCAGGATGATGAAGGAATCTTGGATGACTACTACCTCAGTAGGATGATGAAGGAATCTTGGATGACTACTACCTCAGCAGGATGATGAAGGAATCTTGGATGACTACTACCTCAGCAGGATGATGAAGGAATCTTGGATGACTACTACCTCAACAGGATGATGAAGGAATCTTGGATGACTACTACCTCAGCAGGATGATGAAGGAATCTTGGATGACTACTACCTCAGCAGGATGATGAAGGAATCTTGGATGATTACTACCTCAACAAGATGATAAAGGAATCTTGGATGACTACTACCTCAACAGGATGATGAAGGAATCTTTGATGACTACTACTTCAGCAGGATGATGAAGGAATCTTGGATGACTACTACCTCAATAGGATGATAAAGGAATCTTGGATGACTACTACCTCAGCAGGATGATGAAGGAATCTTGGATGACTACTACCTCAGCAGAATGATGAAGGAATCTTGGATGACTACTACCTCAACATGATGATGAAGGAATCTTGGATGACTACTACCTCTGCAGGATGATGAAGGAATCTTGGATGATTACTACCTCAGCAGAATGATGAACTTTATCTGTTGATTGATCTTTCCTGAAAAGGTAAAGGGTTAGTTGTATGCAATGTCATGATGTATGCATTGCATAATTATGTTCTCAAAATAAATGAGATTTGTGTTATATGTATTTTGTATGCATATGTTATGAATGTTATTGATATGTAAGTGTGTCTTCAAACTTTTCTCATAATGTTTCCACCGTGGATTCCTGTTTTTTTGTTTGAGGAGAACTTCGCTGGGAGATGTTGAAAGCTCTGTATAGAGTGTTGATTCCTGCTTGGGGAAAAAGAGTTCATGAGTCTTAGTCGTTTGTTGCTCTACTGGGGAGTCGAAGTTGAACTGATATCTGGTCAAGTCGAGGTTCCACAACAACTTACTGGGAGTTGTAGAGTAGTCTACTGGGGAAGAGGAGTTGTGGTCCTTTAATTTGTAGTAGTCGGAGAGGCCACCTTAAGTTGGGGATTCATGTCGTTTGTTGGGGAAATAAACCCTGTTGCCGGTCTGCTAGAGAGGTGATGACTTTGTTGGGGGAAGTCCTCGAGGATTCTTGAGGTTGTCTCGGCTGGGGAAAGGTTTTTAGAGATTAAACTCTTGCTGGGAAATTATCCTATGAGAAGGACTTTGGGGAGACTTGTCATTTCCGCTAGCAGCAAATGTTTGTGGTATTGCCAAAAATGTTTGACTGTACGTAACCCTTTGCTGAGATTGGCGTTCAATGCCCCAAGTAATAGAGGTGGAGACCTGCCCCTGGTTATTCTGTACTTCTTGAGAGATTTCTTGGAATCTTGACTGGACTGCCCCAGGTGTGCTGGATAGTGACATGTCATGCCCCCTTATTTATAGGAGATTTTCCATTAGAAATGTCATCCCAGTTGAAGTGATTTTGTTCACTGAGAGAGCTTTCGTTCATCGGATATTCGTTGTGTGAATTTCTCCGCTGTCAAACAAATAGCCATATGTAAACAGTGATATTCAAGTAATGCAAAGTTTATGTTTGTCTTGAAGTTTTGAAAAATGAGTTTTTAGCAAGTAAAGAAGATTGTAATTCAACTCTGGATTTTGAGTAAAGCCTTACAGGAGTCAGGATACCTTTTATAATAATATGCTTTCGAACTAACCCATGCTTCAATTAGGACTTTTGAAGGGTTGTAGCGTGGCTTGGTTCACGGTTTAAGAAACAAAGGATAAAGGCTCAAAGTGTATTTGTACCCGCCCGTTTTTCGTGATGTTCTTCGGTCCTAAACTCAGCTAATTGTGCATTTGAAACTCGAATTGAGTCTAGAATGACATTTTGGTGATGGTTCCGACAAGTTGAGTTTATCAGAAAGCAGTCATTTCTTGCAACATTTTTCATTTTGTTGAGGATTTATAGTGACCTCTTTTTTTTAATTTGTTATCCCTGATTTTTGCCTGACTGTTCTTGTTTTGAGATTACAGTCAGCGGGATGCCCCCGTTTTTCTCAAGTCTCCTTTGTAGGTTTTGACTTAGTGGGCCTTTTTTTTGAGAGATAATGACTGCCTATGTGATAGGGAACCATCACCGTCTTTTGATTCCATAGGAATGTTTCTTGACGTCATTCGTTGTATTACGAGATGGAGTTTGCGGCTTAACGCGCGTTTGAATTAACTGAGAGACTACCTTGCCCCAGGTTTTGTTTAAAGGTTTCAATTTGTGTTAAAACAGAAAACTTCTACTTCTTTGGCTCGAAGGGGTTGACTAGGGATTATCTTCCTTATAACTCCAGTGTTTAGGATTTGAAAAAAACGCCTGTACATCGTCAGCAAGGTCTATTCAAAAGCATACTGTATGAGATTATGGCATTGTTTTCGTCATCCTCCCTCTAAAGGCTTATAACTTTTAGCAAGAGTTAAATGTCATAAAGTGAGTAAAAAGCATAGTTTAAATGTAATGAAGATGAGTGTATCAAATCAAGACAAACATATGCAATGCATTAATGAAACAAAGTTTGACATTAATAGATAATTGTTTGAACAACAAAAGAAATTATAATTGAAAATTCAAAATGAACAAGCTGCTCTCAATGATTTGTCATAGGAGTAGTGATCACGTTTGGAGTCTCCGGAGAGTCAAACTTGATCTCCTTGGCATCAATCAAGTCTTGAATCTTGTTCTTCAAAGTCCAACACCCATCGGTGTCATGTCCTGGACTGTTAGAATGATAGGCACATCTTACGCTCGGATTGTACTTAGAAGAGGAGGTGTCGGGATTTTGAGGAGGATCCTTTAGCGTGATCAACTTCAACTTTAACAAATGTTGTAACGCTTGAGACAAGGGCATGTTGATGTTAGTGTACTGCCTTTCTTGATATCTTACCCTACGCCTATTGCTCTGTTTTTGTTGAACAGGTGCGGGATTAGAGATCAGGATTGCCCCTACATGTTGATCATGACGACTCTTTTGACAATACACATCATTTGACTCTTTCTTCTCAATGTATGGCTTTTTCTGAGCATCAGAAGGTGTAGCTCCTTGGATCTTTCCACTTTTGATGCCAGCTTCGACCCTTTAGCCGGTCAGTATTAGCTCGATGAACCTGGCTGAGGAGCTTCCAATCAAGTGTTTGAAGAAAGGCCCTGTCAAAGTTCCCATAAAGATGTCAATCAGCTCCCTGTCAGTTAAAGGGGGTTGCACCCTACTATCCAGATCTCCCCACTTTTGGGCATACCCTTTGAAGCTCTCGTTGGAACCCATGGTCATGTTACGCAATTGCACACGAGATGGTGCAAGATCAGCATTATACTGATACTGTTTGTAGAAAGCAGCAACTAAATCCTCCCAGGTGTGGATGCGAGAAGTTTCCAATTGATAGAACCATTCAAGTTGAGTCCCTACCAGGCTCTCTTGGAAGAAATGGATCCAGAGCTTCAGATCAGTTGTGTATGGTTGAATCTTGCGTACATAAGACCTTAAGTGCATCTTAGGACAAGAGACTCCACCATACAGGGCAAAGGTAGGAATTTTGAACTTTGGCGGGATGACCACTCCAGAAACCAAACCCATGTCTCCTAAATCCAAGCCAGGTATCTGTTGAATCTCCATAGCACTGAGGCGATCCTCCAACTGTTTGTACTTGTCATCAGTGGGAGGATATTGTTCCTCGGATTAGTCAGCTTCACCTTCATCAATCTCCAAATTGTGGTCTTCTTCGAGACTATCCCCCATGTTGGATGGAGTTGAAAGATCTAGAGCTCCCTTGACTGGTCCTCTAGGTCTTCTTCCTAAGTTCAGGACGCATACTGACTTCTTAGACTTTTTCTTCTTGTCTTTGAGAAGGAGATCTTTCAGGTCCTCTTGCCTCTTAGCCATATCCAGGAACATTTGTTGGAATTGAGGGTTTTGAGCTTGGAGATCTTTCACCGTTTGTTCCATATTCATCTTACTAAAATAAACAGTAGGAATATAAGGATACCTGTATGGGAGAAACCTGTCATGATATGATGCATGATATGTGGATGCATGTTTTCAAGGATCTCTCAGGGTAAACACAAGATAAAGTTAGAAGTTGAACTTTGATCAACATCTTTGATTGGAGAACTTTATATCAGTGGATGTCCTTCCACGAGAATCAAGCTCACCATGTCAAGTGGGCCATAGCCCTTGACTCAAGTTTTTTGTACTTGATCTTTGACGGTGTTTGGTTAGAGGAAAATAAATCCTCTTGCCCTTTGGTAGACGCCTGGTTCAACGTGACCCTGCATCAAAGACTCTCGAGATCCTTGAAATGGTTATTGAAAATGCTATGGTATGATGTTATGATGTTATGTACAGATATGCGAGGTAAGCAAGTTTATATACAAATAATTATATTCACACAAAGCAAACAAATCCTTAGTTTTAGGCTTGCATGGAGTTTTGTAGGTGAGTACCCTCTTGAAGTTTAGTTGGCTCAACCTGTCCTAGTTAATAGTAACCGGGTTCTAAGGGATCTCAATATCACCGACCATTCTCTTAGGCATTGTCTCGGCATAATCAATCTTTTCTTGCAGCCGAGATATCCCAAAAGTCTAGCCTTAATGAGTGTAGTATCGAGTATCAACCAATTTTCAGCTCTACACCGAAATCGGTTATCTCACTACGTCCTAATGGCCAAGTTTTGACAATTAGGGTTCTAAAGTCAATTAGTGCTTCATGACGCCACTCAGCAGCCCTGTATTCTCCTCGATTCATCACGAGGGATACCGGTACCCACAAATGCGTCACACTAACATAGCCATTGTTTCAACCATATCGGTCTATGCCGTACAGTTTCCACAACCTATTGCTATTTACCTAAAAGGTGTCCCAGATCCGGGTGGAGGATCAAAGACAGAGAACCATAATGTAAAGCATACAAATCAAACAATGAAATCAATTAAATGTAATCTAACCCTAAGGTAACCCCACTTTAAGAATGTTCCCCAACAGAGTCTCCAGTTCTATGATATGGTGGAAGAACTGACTTGAGGTTTTGCATTTGTGTTCGCAAATCTTGTGGTTTAGCAAGAGTCGCCACCAACTTTTCTTTTATCCAAAAAAGGTAAGGTGAAAAAGCACAGGAAAGACCTTTAGAGATGTTTTCTTGAGTTCGGGGGGTAGATTATGAAAAGGGAAGGTATTAGCACCCTTTTCATCCATGGTTTTCCATGGGCTCTTAGTTACTTGCTAGATCACTTGCTTTTGTTTGAAATTGTGCTTGTGGTGTGGTTTTTGAAAGTATTTTGAAAATGTAACTTTGTAATGATTCTCATTTTTATAAGGACGCATACAAAGTGTTTGTTTCGAAAATAGTTCAAAGATGAGAGTGTGGGTGTATAAAAATGTTTTTGTTGTGAGCAAGCGAGCAACTAGGAGCAAATCTACCTACTCAAAAGGTCTTAGATGTTCTTTTCCTCTTCCTTTAGATGTTTCTATATTACCATTGATTTGGTAAGAAGCCCTATCGTTGGATGTGAAGGGATGAGCATAGGTCATTGTATAACCATGATAGCAATGTTGTGAGATGACTTAGCATTTTCTCTTTAGGGACTAAGATCATTTCGAAAGACAACTTTGATAGCGTCATTGAGGGACTATGATCTTGTATTTCATGATTTGTTTGTGCTAAGACATCCCACATGCATAACATGGCCATTTTTGTAAGGCAACAAGTGGAATAACCCTAGGGGTTCTAGTGTGCAAGTGTATTTGATTGCATGCATAATTTGTCTTGAATTAGGGTTTTCTAAACATTGGTTTTAGTCTTGCCATACACACCCTAATTACTAACAATATATGAAAGCAATAAAAGTGCGGAAAATAAAGATTCTACGCTATTACAATCATTAGAGGGATGGGGTGTACAAATTTCAAATGGGCATTGCAAATTAAATCCTAAGTTACTATTACAACCACATTGAATGGATAAGAATGTACAGGAAATGTAAAATGTTTATTTATTTAAGAAAAGAAATAAGTTTTGTTTAAGAAAATATTTTTTGTCTTTTTATGTTAAAAGAAAATAGAATATAATATATGAATATGAAATATTTTTGGTGTTTTTTGATTAATGAAAAATAAAAGTGATGACAAAGATGATAAAAGAGAGAAAACAGAATCAGTGCAAATGCTGAAACAGGAGAGGTCAGAAGTTCTAACTTTGACGTGTTGCACAAACAGAAACAATGTTATTAGAAATATGGAAGCTCAGAAGTTCTGGATCTTCCGAGAACTCAGAAGTTTTCCGAAGTTCTGATGCAACTAACAGAACTTCGTCTCCCTTCTCCATGCTGGTCAGAACATTTGCAACTTAGTCATTTATTAACAGAATAGAAGTTGCACACATAACAGCTATGACAAGTTTTATAATGTTTCAGAAGCAAGAAATATCATAAATATAAATCAGAAGCAAATATGAATTTGTTAATCCTAATTCTGAGTTCTAATTTCTTTATGAATCTCTGAACTGGAATTCCCTCTACTTAGGCAGGCAGATGCATGAAATCTCAGAATATGTACATCATCAGAATCAGAATATCTACATTGTGCTTTAAATATGCAAAATCTAACAACGCCTAAATAATATGATGAGGGTCAGCAGAAACTTACCTTGCAGTTGGAAAATACTCTGGGAGTGTAGCGGTAGAAATGTTCAAGACTAAGCCATTGGATTGACTAGTCTTTATACAAATCAAAATAAAAATCGCCACCGCGCTTTATTGTTTCCAAAAGAATGGGAAAAGAGCGAATAACCCAAAAGAGGGGGAAAGATTCAAGGTAAGGGGGTTGGTTATGCAAAGGGAAGGTATTAACACCCTAAACATCTACGGTACTCCAAAGGAACATCTTTGTAAAATATGTATATTTTGGCTATAAAATGTGTTGTATAGAAATAGATGGTGGAGGTGAGAAAAGAAGTATATTTTTATGATTTTTGCACCCACCGCGGTTGCGAACCTTTAGTGCCTACGTACCACCTTTCGTGCAATAGGGGATCATGGTACACATAGTTCCTCTTTTAAAAATTTGAAACACAAGTGCGTTGGTTAATTTTAAGAGATAAGACATTGTCGTCATTGTCCGTGTGGAAAACATACTTACTACCCACAATCATAAGAAAGGAGAATTTGCATCATCTCAAAGTGGAGGATATGACTTGGATCTTAAAATCAACAATGCCTCACTCAACACCCAAGTGGAAAATATCTCACTTCACTACATATTGTAGAAGTATAGTTGTTTGCATCACTACAAGGATTGACAAGAGTCTAACCTTTTGAGAAAAGTTTAAAGATAAAATCCAATGTGGCAAAATGGTTTGAATTAGATTGATTGACTTTTAGTCTTTTTACAAAAAAATGTCAAGGTATTATTAAATTGATTGAAGTTGATTTATGAAAATGTTATGAAAATGCATGGACATAAGTCCAAGTTTATTATGAAAGTAGTTCAAATTTAAAAACAAGAAGAGTTTTCAAAAGGAGGGAGAAGATTTTTGAAATTAAAGAAGATGGGAGGAGTAGAAGAGGCTATCCTAAAGCATAAGGTAAAAGCTAAGGATAAGGACCATATAACCAACAAGAAGCCAAAACTTTACATTATGAGCCAAGATATAATTCCCATTCTTTAGATTTAAACCAAGCAAGCAAAGATACTAGACCTCTTGAGAGAACCAAACTTCAAGTGTATTAAGTCTTCACAAAAATTGGACAGAGTAACGGCTGTATACGGGTGAATTCCAGATTACAAACAAAGGGTGTAATCACAAAAACCTGCACACAAAAACAAACAAGCAACCCAATGTCTTGAGGTAAACCTCAAGAACTCCAGACAAAATAATCAGATAAAATCACAAGGTCTCCAAGATAGGCCTAGATTTCTAATCCTAAGTCCAAGAAATAGTCCCATGCTCCATCATGCCAAGGATAGTAACCAAATAGTCCAAGTACCATTAAGAGTTTTTTTAGGGTTTATGTTGATTATTAAGCATCTTTAATAAAGGAAAAGAAAAGCTCAAGTGAGCAAAGTAAAAATGACAAGAAAATAAATGCTCAAATGAGCAAAGATTAAAATGGCATGAAATGTAAATGCTAAAAAATAAATAGTACATAAAGCATAAAAAATAATAAAAGCATAAGATAGAAAAGTCAATAATTAGTGGTTAGTTGGATGACCATCTTGAAACTTGCATTTGGAACTCATTAGAGGATTGGTAGAACCAAAGCCTCCACACAACAAGTTGCATTTGCTTTTTGTCAAGTATATCATCCATTTGGAATTCTCACAAGTACCATTTAATGATCAACGATGTTTAAGTGATTCGCGTTGACCAAAGGTGTTATAGATCCATTAGAGGATTGATAGAACCAAAGCCTCCACACAATGAATCTCAAGGTTATTGGATCAAAGAGATCAAATTAACACACTTGAGCTTGCAATCATAAGTTTGGGTCACGAATGATCACTTATTCGAATCGGGACAAAATTTAGCGCTATGTTAAGCAATCGTAAGTGGACTTATATAGAAGTCGCACCTATTTTGAGGCCGGTCAATAGCAATCTATGCACCATTTGTTTTGAGACATGATATATAGATCATGCTCCAACAACATTTAGTGCAATAAGAATGGGATGAGATAAAGAGGGATTAGGGTAAAAAAAGAAACCACATTTGAATTAAATTTTAATCAAACTATTATTAAAATCATTCATCCATTTTGTGGAGTTAAACTCAACACCATGATTCCAATGATGTTAATAAAAGTCATGATCAAAAAATCAACCCAAGACAGCCAGAAAATAATCACAACATAATATTATATTTAATATATATATTAAAAGGTTAAAACATGTTTAAAAATAGAAAATAATGAGGAAAATATTAATTATGTTCAAATTAATCAAGAAATGAAAAATAAGGCCATAGAAAAATCAGAAATGGATCCAAATATTTTTTATAAAAAATTTGGTAATTTTTAAAAGTCAGAAACTATTTTTAAACTATTTAAAATTGCTAAAACAAACATAAAATAGATCAAAAATAGTAAACCTCAACATAAAATTCCATAAAATTTTCAGAAAGTCAAAAATATGCAAAATAATATTTATGAATTTTTTCAGAATTAAAAAATGTCAGAAAGTATTTTTTAAGTAATTAAAAGAAATCAAATAATACAAAAAATATAAAAAAAATATTAAATGTTAAAATAAAAATGTGAAAAAATATTCCTGAGATCAGAAATAATTCAAAGTATTTTTGTGAATTTTTTCATAATTTTTAGATAAAAAATAGAAGAGTTATGAATTTTTGAAAATTTAATCAAATAAAATATAAAATCAGAAAATAAAATAAAACCAAAAAGATGTGGACCATCAGATCAAAGTCAAAATGCGTTAGTAAGCTAATCCAATGGACTAGACGCGATGTGCTTGATATGGACCTTAGTGAAACGCACATGTGATCAGAAAAAGGGCAACCAATGAAATTAAAACGCTTGGCACGCTATCATTGGCTGAGACGAGACATGTCATCATCTTCAACCTCCAGACACCCTGCAATTGGGATTTTGTGAGATCCTTCAAATGGAAAAATTAGGATCCCAGGCTAGCATCATTGAACTCGTCTCTTCAAGACGATTCTAACACAACCATCGCGTCAAATTTATATAAGGTATAGAGAGAGATATGAATCAAAAACTCAGAAAATAGCAAGCACCTTCAATTTGGGATTTCTCTCTCAATTCTCAATGGATTTAAAAATTGTAAGCAGCATTAGAATCAAACAAAGGAGTAGAATAGATTAGTGCTTGATTTGGATTCAATTGGCGGAGAATTCTACCTTTTCGAAGTTCAAGTAAGAAACTCTGAAACTGGACTTCTGTAGCTTGAATTATGGGTCATTTTGATTGGTTTAAGTGCTGGAGAGTTTGTATGAAGTTCAAGGATGATGAATGCGCAAAGAATTTTGGAAGAGGAAGCTTAAATTTCAAAAAATGAATTCAAAAAAAGTGGGTTCGTTTGAGGTTTTGGCAGGGTGTTCTTGGCTCTCTAAGCTTGGGAAAATGGATGGGGAGTGACCCTCTATTTATAGGGAAGCAAATGGGATCAAAAGGAAGAGTGAATGATGCGTTTAGGAGAGAATTCGTGTGGGTCTGCATCATTAAGAAAGTGTGACTCAATTTTGATCAAAACTCAGATAAATCGTGCGTTTCATGATGCTAAACACTTTTGGGAAGTTGCTAATCATGATTAGAAACAAAAACGCGTGGAAAACTTGTGATTAGAAGCCAAAACAAAGATTTCAAAATCCTGACTTTGTGAAAAATTCAGTTTCAAGTTACCAAATTCAAATCCATGGCATTTCCAACTCAAGGGGTCTTAGGGCATAATTCTTGATGCTTTGGAAAGATGAGGTTACAAGCTTTGCAATGGGAAAAGAATGGAATCAAATGGATGCTTGAGCTGAAAGTTACATGGAGTCAAAGTTGAAGAAAAAGAGTTGACTTTCCATACTTAGAAATATTTCAAATTCTTCTTCAAAAATGACCTATAATCTTTTGTATCCAAACATGGCCTTCCACTTAGAATTTGCTCTTGACCAAAAAAGATGGAATGAAGTAGATGTCATGAATGACAATTTGAAATTTGAACAACTCAAAATATCCAAAAATTGAGCAAGTTATGACTTGTTGAATTTGGCCAAAAATCATGAAATGACCTATAATCTTTTGCATTCTTAAGGCAACTTCCATTCATTTTCTCACTTTGCACATGAAAGAAGGCATAAAGTATACATCTTTAATATCATCATGGAAAAATAATGGACTCAAGGTGATAAAAATTGACCAAGTTATGACCATTTGAAGTCACATATGGAAAATTGGGGATTCATCTGGATGACTTGTAATCTTTCTTCTTCACCAAGTTCCTTCCACATGAAAACTCCTTGGAACTTTTGAAGTGATTTGTTGGTAACTCTTTGAAGAGAAATATGTCTTTGGAATCACTCAAAAATACCAAAAGGTGAGCAAGATATGCTCCTTTGAAGTTCAAAACCCTACCCTGTAGATCAAGAGAATGCTTTGAGGAACTTTGACAAGTTTGAACAAACTTCTTGTGCCAATATTCTTTCTTTGTGAATAGAAGTTGTTAAGGATGATGTTGAGGACTCATAGCCACCCAAAACCACTTCTATATCTTGAAATTTGAGAGAAATATGCTCTTGTGACCAATAGGAACAAGACCTTGTCCAATCATGACAACTTCTTCCCTCAACCCCTTGCACTTTTGAATCAATTTTGATAACTTTGAAATATGATGAGCCAAAGCAACTTTGCCATGCCAATTCTTCCAAAACCACTCCAATAGTGAATTTTGAATTCCTCAAGCTATGTTGACTAGGGCATGGAAATAAACTCATGAACCCATGAAGTAACTTGCTAAACCTCATTGCCTTTACCTACATTATTAACAAGTAAGACAAACCAACATTGCATTTTATTAATTAGAAAGAAAATCAAAGCAAAATATCATGATCACAAAAGAAAACAAGTCAAGGTGTTTGGTAACTCCTCAAAAGAGCAAAGCTAAATATAGGGAGAAGAACCAAAAGCCCTAATGTGATCTTGTTGTGATTGAATCAACATGGTATGATGAAGGGATATTAAGGGCAAAAATTGGGGTATAACAGGGAGCTGGAACCTGGTTCTGACTACTTGTGATGTTTTGAACAGCTTCCTCACGTGTTCAGTAGGCTGGAAACTTTCAACTTGGGCTGTAAATGATTAGAAAATTCTGGAACAACCAAGGGATAAAGTTCTGACTTTTTAAATGGGACTTTGATGGAGAATGTTTTATAGTTTGACTACAGAAGTTTGGATGGATTTTGAATGTATATCCAAAAAACTGTATGGGTGGTTTAGGTCAAGAAACACTTGAGGAAAAATGGAGTTTTAATGCAAGAATCAAATGCTAAGGTTTTGTATTTTTTTGTTTGCAATCTTTTTGGACTCTTGGAATTTTTGCAGGGGTTCAAGGCTTTTCTTTCTCAAGTTTTCCGACCCTTTTTCAATGGCCAATGGTGTTATATTTATAGGCAAAGGTTTTGTAGTTTGAAGAGGTCAAGTGGCGCCAACGTCATATGCTAGAAGTTGACTTGCTCTTGAAGTAAGCTTTAAACAAGCATGGTTCAATGCACCAAGTAGGATGGTTAACAACGCCTAAGCTGGATTTGTCAGCATGAATTAAGGAAAAGTAGAAGTAGCGCATGGGCCTAGCATACTTTTGCACAAAAGTTTGTCTTCCCAAGACAGTAGGGGTACACGTGGGGAAATCCTTTGGATAAAAACTCAAAAGTTGTTGTGAGCATTAAATGAGCATTAAATGGTGATGAGATTTATCAAATCAGAAATCCTGCCATGTGAAACTCCACATGCTTTCTTAACTCTAGATTAGAAGTTCAGCTTCAACGTAGCATCCAATCTTCTGATCCTCTTATCTTCTGGCTCCAGCATGTTCTGAAGGAGCTTTCAGACTTTCTAGAAAGCTTGCAATACGCTTCTTAACCTTCTTTGAATTACCCTAGAAAACTCTGACTGAGCTTTTGTGAAAACTAGCCCAGAAGTTTTGACCAAACTCTGTCTTGAGAATATCCAGAATTTGCTGAGCGTTATGGTGATAATCTGGTCAGAAGTTCTAAAATTGTCATATTTCTTAAACACTTAGAAAAATTTCTAAGTATTTAGAATTTGACTTTTCCAAAGTAAAATTTGACTTTTGAAATTCTTGATGAAACAAACTTCATATTCCAACATGTCTTGATGAAATGTGATTTTTGAGATTTGATTTTGATCCAAAAGTCAAAGTTAGACTTCTCAGTGTGCAAATGACCATTTTTCCCTTGTGAATGACTTGCTTGGAAAAATTGATAATTCAAGGTCTGGGAACTTGATAGAAGAAAACCTGGGATCCAGGGTGATCCCTTGTTAAATGATAGGGCAAATTTTGGGGTACAACACTTGACAAAATAAAAATACTATTGATATCATAAAATCAACAATACGTAAGGGATTTTAACATAGATCAAACATTTCACTTCAATATCCAGGTAGACATTGTAACATCTTGATAATATCATCGAACGATCTCAAAACAATCGCATTCAACTCGATTGAAACGTTTGATTCTAAACGGAAAAAAGTTCTCCACTTAGCTCTTAAATCAACAGACATCTTCAGGTCATGACTGTTGAACTCAAGCTTCCCTTTTTTTGTCAAGGGATGGCAAGCGGTACTCGATCTTTACAATTTTGCAATTGTCGTCATATGGTAGAAGTCCCTGCAGTATGTATTACAGATCTTCAAGAGGTATGTACTCAATGATCTTAAATTTTCTTGATGGTGTACCGCTGATAAAGTGAACATTTCCAACAATGTCAAATGATGTTCATTCTGGTTTTTTGTTTTTTGGTATGAAACAATATAACAAGTGATTTGTATTTATATTAGTGAGAGACTAATATGGACCTCACAAACCCTATCTTGTACCATGGCACATTTCAGAAATGTGTTTCTGGAACCACCCTTTATTCCGGAAATGGATTTCCGAAACCTTCCCTAGCATATCAGAAAAGAAACACAACAAAACAAAAATAAGTAACAGATGTAGTTTTTTTGGCAGTCTTCAAAACATATATATTAGACATCATAACATATTAATACAATGTCACTTACAAAAAATTGATAAATAACTACTAAAATAAATCAAAACAGTTGTCGTCGACCAAATATACAACTATTGGTGGTACCCCCTTTAACTTTTATTTATTTATTTCTCTTCCAATCTTGCTCAATTTGATGAACTCTTGCATCCTTTCAACAAATTGACCCTACCAAGTCTCAACTTTGTTTGTATAATGAGCCATCCACTTCAGTGAAGTAAGTGGTATAGGACATCCCAATTTTAAATAAACTTGAACAAAATGTCATGGATTTGGAACCCACCCAACATAGATGATGCAATCATTTGGATTTGGAGGTGGAGAAATGCGTAGTGGAAAAATGTTTTTGAGAAACCGTATCTTTTAAGATCAATACACACTCTCATACGCACTTGTAATGAGATGACCCATTTCAGAAAAGCACATCTATTTATCTTCCAGTGTAGGTCCACTAATGTAAGGTACAAGAGAGTGATAAATTTCTTTAACCTTTTCTTTATTCCCGAACACCCGTGTGTATAATTCTTTATTGCTCCTCAAATCTTGGATAAGAGTATGGCGAACAAGTGTGTGATCCTCCTTTCCTTTATCGAGTAAAGCAGACATAACCCAAAAAACCAGTTAGTGTCACCCTTGAAAATGACGATTAGTTCAATGTAATTGTGCATAAAACCGACATCTCCTCAATGGATGGTATTTTTTATTGGAGGCGGGGAAGGAGGTGGTTTGCTAATGAGAGCTCATTTAAAAAAACTTTTATGATATTTAAGAGTTGGTGAGTCGAGAATTTTTTGTCAACGTATTCAAAATACGATGGAATCTACATCATTGAGTTGTCACTCAATGTAGGTTTGACTTTCTTAGGTGCTCCTTTTGTTTTTACCGGTTGAGAGGGTGGTTTCAAGTATGTGGTCTCCGAAAATGCATTCTTCCTCAATTTCTCTTTGATGTGGAGTTTCATGTTATCACCAACTTTCAAAAATCTTTCTTCTATCACTTCCCAATCAGTCAAGATGGAGATGTTCGATTTACGATCTTTCATGACACCATCAGCATAAAAAATGAGCCTCTTTCAATGATCGGAGACTTAGTCCATTCGTACCGGGCAATCAAGGTTCACCTTTTAGATATAACACAAACACATAGGAGACCATATATTCTCACAAATGTGCAACCACTCTTTGAGCGATTGAAACCTAAATTATCGGCTCGTTTAGCTTCGTGAAAAACAAAATTCAACGATGATCGAGATATGTTGTCGGCCATTTGAGAATATAGAGTGTTGTCTTTGAACCTGTGTTCCAACATTGTGATACTATGACCAAATGATGTTTGTATCTCATTATGCTGGTTTTGTATCATTTGGTTCACAAAATCTCAATCCGCATACAAATCACCCTTGCTATTTCCCAACCAATTCTTCAAACAAGCATGAGCAAACTTAACTCAGTTTGTTGTTGTATTTCCAAGGTGTCTAACATTATTGGTCCAAGCACATACAATTTTCTCCTTTAAGTGGTCCAAAATTTTACTTTCAACATATTTCAATAAAGCGAGATATTTCTCGCACACCTTCCTGAAATGTATATCAACATCATCATATATATCTTTTGTAGAAGCATTTATTATAACATTCCATGCATCCATAATTTTCTCCACAATAACGCCCGGCTTGAACATTTTTCCATCATTGACCTCTATCTGTTTTGTTCCTACCGTAGGTTTAACCCGACTTCTCACATTCTTTGTAGTGTGATACCTACAAAGTAATGCATAAGAAGTAGCGAATTCATTAAAGAGGTATCGTGGTCGGTAACAATGAAATTCAATATTTCTTCTTGGTCCTTCAACATTGACTGACATACCTCAAAATCCCAAGCAAAGTTGTCTACTTTTCTCACTCTAGAATTGCAAAACCGACATAATAAGTCTTCTCCAGTAGACATAACACTAACAATTGTCAATAATCGAAGCCTGTACTTGTTGCTCTTATATGTTGAATTAATTATGAGCACAGTGGAAAACATGTTGAACAACTTTATAGAATCATGATGAGTCCAAAATATATCTCTTATTGTTACTCTGTCCTCGCATCTTCGGTGCCTAGATACGTAATTGTTATCATCTAGAAGTTTCAATAGGTATTACATTTTGGTTCTATTCCCCCTATGCACTAATTTGTATTAATATCTCATGTTGTACACTTTCTTGATATTTGCGATATTCCTGGGTCTTTTACACTTCAAGGTTGCAAGTATGTATTTGGGTTGCACCAAATTCAATGTCATCTCAGAAACACACTCCTTCTCTTACGTCAAGAGGCGACATGCAATTGGATGACCAATTAATTTTTCACATAAATCATGGTTTTGAAAACCACATATCACATTAAATCTCCATTTATCATTTGTCAACCAATAACCATACAACTTAAATGGACACTCACATTTTCTTGAACCAATATATTCTCGTTTCAAATACTAGAGAGGATGTCTATATTTCCCACTTTTTCGCATGTCAATATCACAAATGCACTTCTTCTATCCAAACTATTATCGAACCTTCTGATCACAACACCAAACCCCAATTTTTATGCCTCTGTACAAATTTATTGCATTACGTGATCACAAAATCCATACTCTTGGTCATTTTAAAAATTGTTCCCAATATCTACCACCTTCACTACTAAAGGTGAAATATCCTGAGACACAATAGGTTTGGGGATAACATCGGAATGCACCATACCCAATGAAAACAAAAACATAAAATACAAAGAAACATCCAAAACATAAAACAAATTACTAGAAAATTAGCACACACAGTTTCCGAAAATGCTTATCCAGATAAGTTCATAGAGAATCCAAAAATACACTTTCAATTACTGTGATACGGTGGGAAGAACTTACTGTTTTTTAGAATGCTGGTTTGCATTTTGCGTTTGTTGTTCGCAAAATGTCGCGGTAAGCAAGAGTCGTCACCGACTTTTATTTTATCCAACAAGGAAAGGAAAAAAGCACATAAAAATTCCTTTTTCGAGATTTTCTCGGGTTCGGGGGGTAGATTATAGAAAAGGAAGGTGTTAGCACCCTTTCTATCCGTAGTTATCTACGGGCTCTTAGGTACTTGATCATCATTTTCAAAATTGTTTTCTTTGTGTTTGTGGGTTTGAAAAAGTTTTTGTTTGAAACTTCGATTTAACTCTTGCTTCTGTCCTCAAAAGTGTAATGAAGTGTTTTGAAAACTTTGTTCGAAAAGTATAAGTGTGAAAAGTTTTTGTTTTTGAAAGAGCAATTATCTAAGAACCATATACCTACTCGAAAAAGGAACCGTTCTATGCTAATGTCCTTTAGACAATGCTATCCCACTATTAATGAGTAGGTAGCACCATCGTTGGAGTTTGAGGGTCAATTCAAATGAGGGACATACGGTTACTAAAGCAATGTTAGGACGCCTTAGCGGTAACCCTAATGTCTTAAATAATTTGTTTGAGGCAACAATATCCGAGGCAACCATTTCGAGGCAACTTATGATCTTTTAGACAAGAGGGAGACCTCTAAAGCGACCTATACTCAATGACCGTTACAAAGGCAACCAAGTGGGGTGTACCCTAGGAGTGCGCATGTGCGAGTGTGTTGTTTTCAGTTATTTTTATCTTTGTACATGTTAAGGGTGATCTAATTTGATTTCAAGATTAACATTCAGTCTTGTCATACAAACCCTATTATCAAACATCTAGCAGTTAAAATTTGCAGAAATAAAATGCGAAATTTAAATTACAAGGCGTCGGGTATTTACATCGCCAAAGACAAACCCTTTGAAAAATAAAATAAAGCGATAAAAATAATTAAATGTCCTATTTAACTATTACAATTCAGAAGCAGGTACATTATTGGATAAAAATAAGCAACGCGCGCAGGGAATTGAATCGAATGCGAATTTTTAGGGTTTTGGCCCTTTTGGTTAAAACAAGTCTTTTTGGTTTTTTTGTTATTTTTATTCAATGAAAAGAAATTAAACCTAAATTAAATTAATAAATTAATTAGATGAAAAGTAAATTATTTTTTGGAGTTTTTGATTGTTTAGGAAAGAAATGATAATAATTAAATTAATGGTTAAAAACTAGTTAAGTCTAATTAATTTTATTTATTTTACAAAAGGAATTAAAGTTTTCTAATTAAAACCTAATTAATTAATAAATTTATTAAGAAAAATAAAAGTTTAAAATTTGATTTGAAATTAAAAAAATATATTTTTTGTGATTTTATTTAATAAAACAGAATTTTTGATTGGTTAAAGAATTAAATAAAACAAATAAAGTAAATAAACAAAAATAAATAATAAGAGAGGAGTATTGGGCCTGATTCAGGGGTGTTGATAGCAATTTCGTGAGCCCAATATTGCTGGCCTTTTTGACTTTTTTGGATCTGGTACAAGCATGTTGACTGGCCTCTTGATGGACCTTCAGCTTTGGACCACCAGATCTGGCCTTTGCCCCCCTGGCATTTGGATGCATGAGGGAGTATGATGAACTACATATAGGCGCCTGTATGGGAATACCTGAAAAGAAAAATTATTGAGAAAATGGAGGACCTGGGATTCGAACCCAGGTCCTGAAGGAGTTTGCACGCTTGCTTTGCCACTACACCAAATTGACTTGTTTGTTAATATAATGCAAAGAATATATAATATAATAAAACAAGAATTATTGGTCAGAAAAAAAATAAAACGCGCCAAGATTTGAATTGGCCAGTGAATGGATGCCACGCATCATCCCTGACCTCCCAACCATGGCCAAAAGTCTCACCACCTATACCAAGGGATTGACGTCCGTAGCTACAAGCTTGCTCGTCTCAAAAATCCTTCTCAGGCCACAAAAATGAATTCCAAGGGCATGGTTGTGTTCGTCTCACCCTCCCAGTCACAACCATGTCCATTATGGAGGTCAATTGTACCTGGAATAGAAACGCCCAAAAACTCCAAGCAAAACCTAACTATGGCGAATTGTAATACAAACCATATAAATGAAATTAAATTATGCAAAAAGCTTGGAAATGTTCTTGTGATTACAAATATGCCAATAGTTTTCTCAAATGATGCAAGAACAAGACAAATCGATTTAAAGAACAGGGTTGTGTTTCGTGAGACTTACAGTGCTTGTAGAGGCCTGAAAATGCTTGCTTTTGATCTAGGTAGCTTGTGTGAATGCCCAGGAAGCGATTGGGACAAGTCTTGACCTCTGAAAATGCCTCTAACCTGGATTTCGACCTCTCACTTTTTTGTGATTTTTTCACTTTTTGTTATGCTTCTCTCAACACTTTCCAACCCTGATTTCGTATGCTTTTGCTTGCTTATGTAATGTGCTTTGCATTAGGGTAAGAATCATGGACTAAATCCCTCCATATCAATGCACATGAATGTGATTTGATCTCCATTGAAAACCTTCCAAATTTGATTTGATTTGGATCTTTTTGTAAATGATTTGGTTTGATACGAATTTGATGGTGATGCTAGCTATGAACAAAGCCTAAAACAATCAGAAAATCATGAGTTATTAATTTTTGGATTTTACATGATTTTATTTGATTTAAAATAAATTAATTCAAATAAAAATCAAATTAAATAATAAAAATGTGATGTGGACACATGGCTGAAGCTAGGGCACGTGGGTAATGATGAAAACTCAAATCAAGTGGAAAAGAATGGGCCCATTTGACAAAATTTGAAGTTTTGGGGATAGTTGACTTTTGGCAATTTTGCAAAACAATCCAACTTCAATAATGCATAACTTCTTCAATTTTGAACTTTTGGAGGTGTTATTTAACTTTTTAGAAAGCTTTATATGTCCTCTAATAAACCCTTTTGGTATAATCTCATTTTTATATTCCATGCTCAAGTTATAAGCTTTGACAAAAAAGATGTTTTTGTTGACTTTCAAAAATGACCTATAATGTCCAAATTCATAACATCTTGGGAGTGAATTTTTTGATCTTGGGGTGTGAAGATGGATTATAGGGATTTGCATCCTCTTAAAAATGAGCTTTGGATGGGTCATTTATCATAAAGTATGAGAAAGTTATGCTTGGTCAAAGTTGGGTTGACTTTTCCTACAAAACCCTAATTTAGCAACTTTTGAATCTTGATGAATTTTGAGCAATCCTTGATGAATCATGATCAACCCTTGATCAAATGATGAAATATACTTCAAAATGAGAATGTTGACAAAAAATCTTGAAGTTTGACTGTTTGTAGGTCACAGTTGACTTTTGCCCTAGCATAGTCGATTTTTGGACCTTTGAGCAATTGACTGAGCAAACTTCCTCTGCAAGGCTTGAAATTTGACATGTATGATCTTGAGAACATATTAGTACATTGGGGAGAACTTGAGGTCATTTGGAATCAAAGATCTTGATGCAACACAAAACCCTAATTTGGGGTAGACTGCCTTAGGAGATAGCTTGTCTGACCAACTCTTGAGCAACCTTGGGCAACTTGGAGTTTTTCCTTGCAATGTTTTTTGAGAAATATGGGAGGGCAAATTTTGGGGTACAACAATTACAATATGACCTTTTTTGCTTCAAAATCAGATTAGTGCAAGCAATGAGGTTGAAATAAATGAACTTTACCTTAAATTTCAACTCCTTTAGCTCCTTTTGATTTAATAAAACACAAGAATGAATATTTGGGGTATAAAACTTGATTGAGAATGGATGGGTTTTTGGGGAGGGTTTAAGTAAAAAATGGAAATGAACTCTAATCATGCAAGTGGCTATTTTTAGCAATTTCAAATTTGATTTCCCGGAGATGCATCTCCATAATAATCTGACATGCAAAGTTTACAACATTCCAAATTCTCGCTTAAATATACTGAAGGTACATCTCAGGATTTCTCCATGTAATGATTAATTGGCAATTTATTTTATCAACCTCTCGTATATGTATCTTCAGACATAATTTTTATTTGACTGTAGGGTGGAACCAAATTTTCTCGTTTGTGTGTGAAGAAAAGGGTGCGTTTGGAAATATATTTTCAGAATCAGAGGGGAATTTTTTATTTTCTATAGGATTCTTTTGCACTATATAAGGTGCTTTATGAAATCCTAAAAAACAATTCAAAGTAGGGACAAAGACAATGGACCCGACAACAATCAACAATCCCGGGGGCCAATTGTTTTGGATTTGGCCCAAACTCATTTCACTGTAAGAAGACCCTGAGACCAATTTCCGCCTTTAATAGTAAACTTGAATTAGGGCGGAACAACAAACCTGAAAATGAGCGGCATTCTCAAGGGGGTACCAATTGTCATAATTTTTCTCATAGCTTTTGGTCTCCTGTAACAACTACGTAAATCCTATGAATTAGAGTGAAAGCTTCACAATATATTATCCAATTGTTTCGCACTTTATTGTCACTTAATTGGGAAGAAGAGTGTTTGCAAATACCACCACTCACCAACAACCAGTTCAAGATCTACACCAACTTTCTCACGACTTATTAAAATCACCCATTCATATTTAGTTTGGTAAATCGACTTTGATCATTGGCGTGCTAGGTATTGACCTTAGTTTTCATATCCATGATGTCTTATTCTAATTTTGTCCCCATAATTTTTAATACATCTGGTTATTTTGCACTTTGTCACGTTTTTTCTTCTTCATCATATTTTGCATTTTTTACATATTTTTGATTTATTCATTTTCTATTTTTTCTTTTATTTAAAATAGTATATTTTGTTTCTACATTTTAATTACATGCATTTTATTACAAAATAAATTATTATTTCTTTTAATGAGAATGGTCATGTACATATGCATTCATTTGTTTATTTCTATAAAGTTTCTAATTTAGATAAAAGACAAAAAAATAAAAGATTGCATTCTAATTCATGCTAATCATAGTAATCCGTGCATTGCATCATTGCATAATCATCATCGTGCATCATAAGGCAAAAGTCAACAAAATTTAAGATTTTGACACTAAAATACAAAATTGAATCATGCTTGTTTTGCCTAACAACTATGCATGATCATAAATCCATATATCATCTAATCTCTAACCAAATTGCAATGTATCAGCTCAAATTGAGATTTCAAATAAAATATTTTCATTTCATTTTCAAATTCTATTAAAATTTCCCAAAATTTCATTCACGCTTTGTGCATTTTTACATAATCCCTAGACTAACATTTAACCTAGTTTCTAGTCTATAAATTGAACCAATTGCAACAACATATCACAACAACGATCACCATTAAGCTTAGTCAAAACCCTGCATCAAATTCACCTCTAAAATTTAAGTTTCTTCACTTTGAAGAAACTTTTAAAAATTCACAGATAAGCCTTAAACCTTGAGTAAACACCATCACAATTTCTTTGATCATCATTCAGTAGCCTTACACGTCCAAACACTAGCCAAAAACACTTCCATCACCTTCAAAATTTAAATTCAATTTGAATTTGGATTTTGAATTTTTTGTCAACTCGAGTTAATTTTGGTTGAAAGGGGGTCAAGGAAGTTATAAAGAGTCCAAATCTACAAAGAAAATGGGAAAATGAGCCTTGTCAGAGCTTGATCGGAATCGAGTTTGTTCAGTGGAAGGTGTTTTTCATGTTCTTGAGATTTTTCGCTTAGGTAAGTCTTAATCCTCATCTTTTGCTTGATCTCTTTGCATAATTGTGTTTCTGCACATTGTATGCACCTATTCCTTAAATTAATTTCACAAAATCATGACCAATTGATGGAATTGGAAATTTGAGGTTCTTGATGTTCATGAGTGTTCTTGGGCGCTCAAGAACACAAACTCGAATTTTAGACAAATAATCTGTTTCAAACAAAATAAATATACAAATCGATTCACAATACCATTCTAAACATGTTTCCATGATCATTTTTTCTTGAAACATCAATTTATGGTTAAATCGAGCCACTCTAAGTCCATTTCTAAATTCGCTTTAAATCTCATTTTCACAAATTGTGTTGTTGATTCATGTGTTTTGGTTGCAGATTCATGTCCATGTCGACTTGTAAAGCGATTTTGCATATTTTGTTTGTCTAATTCCATGTGCATTTGAGATTTTCATGATTGTTGTTGTTATCTATCTTGGTCACGTGAGGAAGATGTGAGAGAGAAGGGAGATGAGATTTTCCAGATCCAATCTGAACTGTCCATCTCATATGATCCCCATACCTCCATATGCTTATCATACCCATGTGCTCGACACACCCTCTAATTGTTTGCCACATGTAACACCCTAAACCCAAAACTATTTTTTTTATAAATAAAATCATGTAAAATAATTTTAAATCAGTGATAGGGTGTGGCACCTTTCTCATAACACCATACTTCATAAATTAAAATAAAAAAGTGAAAATTCAAAATATATTATTTCAACTTAAAACATCTCATAACTCATCAAAACAAACAACTTAATCGAAACAAAGCAAAATCAATTGGAAAATTCTTAGAAACATAAACCAACTAAAAACCCATCCCGGTGTTACAATATTAAAGTAATAACATGGAAACTAAAACTTAAAACGATAAACATAAATAAAGAAGAAGGCAATATGTGTCATTCCTCATCACAACTGCTACTTCTCCTCTACCCGAGTATCTGCAACACCGACATAACAAGGCACATAACAACAAAAGGGGGTGAGAATAAATCCACATATGTTTTCGGTGAATAAAGAAGTATAGATAGTTTCAGTAACATTCATATCAATTACACAATTAATTGACACTCATAAACGATTACAAAATGAAACATGAAATGTGAATGCAATCTTTCTCCAAAATTGCATGTGGTACCAAGTGTTTGGATGTACGAGTTATGTTACAAAATTATCCACGTCTCTGTTTCCTCTTTGGAAAATATTCTCTCTGAATAATGAGTCTGTCATTGTTTCTCTCTGAACACTTGACCTCTTTTACCTATCTCAGATATACATGAATGTATGAATATGGCAAAAACATTAACACTCAAAATAATCAAACAATCACAACTAACAATAGCAAAACATAATTATATCTCAAACTCAAAAAAAATTCCTCTATGAACCTGCAACTTTTCCAGTGTAAGGCCAAAGATAATTCCTCTCTGAATTACTCAACTCAAAAAAATATAGCTCCTCTATGAGCCACTCAACTCATAATATTTTACAAGTTTAGCTCAATCACATATTCATATATTATTCAATAAAACTCATCAATAGAGCAAAAATATTATAAGCTCACCAACACACTATCAACAATTCTACTCAAAGTTTTCCAGAGTATACATACAACCCAAAAGTAACTCTAAAATATGCCAATTAACTTCAAATAACCAATAAACTTCAACTTTAACAAAAAAAATATTTTATTATAAATTAATATTTTTATCAACTCTATTGACAACTCTAATATAGTCTAAATAACTAAATTCTGTCAAATACTTTGAAGCTCATTGGACTCAAAATTGCTCAAAAACTCATTGGACTCAAAATTGCCCAAAAACTCAACGAATTGGACAACAAATTCAAATGATTATTTAAAATATCAAACGAAGTCGTAATCAAGCAAATAAATATTTTTTATAAATATTAGAGAGTCTATTTTAAGACAAGATTTTCATTTCATGATTTAATACCCTAATTGGTTCAATTTAATCAAATAACAAGAACTGGTACTAGCACTAAACAAAATGTTTCGTGTGACTTCAAAATAACACAAAACATTATAGACTTATGGTAAAATTGTGAAACTCACCGGTATAAAATATTTTTGAACCTTTTTTCTAACACAACTGACTGAACTTCAAATAGACTTACCACTACTTGAAAACTGAGTTTTAGCTGCCCAGATTTGGCGCTGGCCATCGACACCGACACTAAATATAAATAATAACGTCAATGTGACTTATGCTAAGGAAACACTACAAGCTTTTTTATTTTCCCCATATGTTTTATTAATTTTATTGATTAATTATCTACGGAGGATCAACACTAATTATTTATTATTTTATTTATTGTTTTAGTTATTTAATTATCAATATGTTTATGGCGATGGTTTTGGTATTAAGAAGGATCAAACTTATGTACTAATGCTCCCTTGTGTTATATCTCCAACCGCTACACCATAACATATTTTTTTTTATAATTAATTGTTACAAATTTTATATATATATCAATATTAGTTTCATTTTTTTCTTTGTTTCCCACCCTATTTTCTTTCACCTCCCTCTTTTCTTTTGTGCGGTCTTTATTTTTTGTTTAAATTGATTTTTGTCTTGTAAAATAGTAATGTTTTTGGTATTAAGAAGGATCAAACTTATGTACTAATGTTCCCTTGTGTTATATCTCCAACCGCTACGCCATAACATGTTTTTTTTTTATAATTAATTGTTACAAATTTTATATATATCAATATTAGTTTCTTTTTTTTGTTTCCCACCCTATTTTATTTCACCTCCCTCTTTTCTTTTGTGTGGTCTTTATATTTTGTTTTCACCCTATTTTCGGTTTCATTTTCTCAGTTCTCCATCCATGACTTAACCCTACGCAAACCTCCATCCTCCATGAATCCACCTCTCCATCCTAACGCAAACTGATTTCTCTATCTTTCATCCATAAATTAACCCAAATACAAACTGATTTCTCCATTGAAATTCTTGCATAACAAGACAAATGTCGAATATGATGTCATGATACCAGGATGTCAAAAGCAATATCGAATGAAATGTTAAGACACTGTAACACCTGACAAAACAATAAACAAGTTATAGTAAACAACAAGAAATAAATTACACAGTTCAATTGCAAACCCAGTTGAGTGCAATGTCACCTATATTTGGGGGCATCCAAGTCAGGAAGGAAATCCACTATAGTAGTATTAGTCTAAAGTTCTAAAAAACCTCTAGTTTTACAAACTTTGCACCTAATCTCTATCCATGTAATTTCTATCTAAGACACTCGTAGATATGAGACCCCTCTCACTTCCCTTCAATCACACAACAATGATAACAATAATAAAAACAAAAAGAAGACACACTTCCAATAAAACATAATCCACTATTGCTTAAAAGCTTATGAGTTATTCACAATTACAACTCAAAACTCAGTCCAACTCAAGCATCAAAGAGATACCAGAGTAGCTCACAAAAACAAAGAACAAACTAAACCCTAATGGATATTCCCACACTTGTGTCTTCTACCTTCTTTAGGTTTAGAGACTTTCTTTTATAGCCAGAGAAACAACTTAGGCTTGAAGATTAAATTTGACTAAAACAATATGAAAACTAAATCATATCTTTAGCAGAATATTCTGGTGCAAAATATGATGTTTCCCTAAATGTCACAACATCAAATCTTGAGAAACAAATCAAATCAGATCAGATATTTTGCTTGACACAAATCTTTAGAGAATTAAATTTCATATGTGTAGCTTGGTCCATACAAAACAAAAATTAAATCTTCAGAGATCTTGCGCTACAAACAAATATTCACAAATGTAAAACAACTATTGAGATATGATGCCGTACCAACATGTCAGGATATCTTGTCCAACATCTTGTTCAAATACTTATTTTAACAAAATGCAGCCAACAAAAAACATTCGGATTTGATAAAATTGACTTTTAAGCCTTGATCACATAACTAATTGATACTAATCAGGTTTGCAGTCAATCCTTTCATAAGAAGAACATCATCTAGTCTAGGAAGTCCAGTACACACTAAATTTCCTACTCCCTTAATTTCACCTTTATCCCCACCACCAAAAGTAACAAAACTTGTGGTATAAGGCTTAATGTCCACTAAGTGATTCTTGACCCTTGTCATATGTCTAGAACATCCACTACCAAACTACCAGTCTTATCTAGATGAAGCTCAAAAATAAGTATAGGCTATAATACAAGTATCAACAACCTTAGTTTTCCACTTCTTTCTAGTTTTAATCATTACATGATTAACCCTAGGATATGTTGGATGATTTGGATAACCATACAGTCTGTAATAGAAAGGCGTTCAATGTCCATATTTACCATAATAATGACATTTCCAAGGAAAACACTTGAATATAGTTTGATTTTCTTGATGTTTGGTAGGATGTGGTAACATTTGGTTGGACATCATGGGCTGACACTTCCTTTCTAGAGGAACAAATTTTTTCACACAGGTTTTTCCTTTCAGAGATTGGTAATAAAAACCTACACCTTTTAAGTTTCTAGTCTGTTTTCCAACTTGAGGTATTTCATCCAACATATCAGATCCATTATTCGACATATTTACTGATTTGGTCATGTTTTCAAGTTTAGAATTCAATAAGGTTACCTCATTTTGAAGATCAGACTGTAGATGAGTATGATTCTCTTCTACTTTTTCTGCTGTCTTACACACCTCTTCACTTATGTCAAAAAGTTATTTGTAGGAAGCTTCTAGATCTTCATAAGAGGCATCCTCATCGCAAGATTATTCATCAGATGTATATCTTCCAGTAAGGGTAGTAACATGCTTAGCACTTTCACCATCAGGTTCACCATCAGGTTCAACTTCAGACTCATTATCATCATCAAACCAAGAACTAGAGAACCCATTATTTTGTTTCTTAAGATAAGTGGGACATTTTGACCTAATGTAACCAAATCCTTCACATTCATGACATTAAATACCTTTTCCTTGATTAGGATTCTCTTATGTTCTTGTCTTCCTCTAAAATTAATTATTCTTACTAATGTCAAATGACATATTCTTGACATTTGGTCTTGACTTCCTGTCCATTATCTTTAGTACCTTATTGAATTACCTCCCAAGGAGCACAATGACATTAGAAATTCCCTAATTAATTTCCATGTCACATTGATCCTCATCATCAGTGTTGGAGATAAAAGCTATGCTATTGTTCTTCTTTTCTGATCTATCATTAATAGCCAATTCAAAAGTTTGGAGAGACCCAGTCAGCTCTTCCACTTTCATGTTGCAAATGTCTTGGGCTTCTTCTATGGTTGTGACCTTCATGTCAAACTTCTTAGGCAGAGAGAGACTTGAGGATTTTTCTGACAAGCTTATCTTATGGCATCTTCTCTCTCAAGGAACTTGATGAATTTGCAATGTCAAGAATACTCATGTGGAAATCATGAATGCAATCATCATCTTTCATTCTGAGATTTTCAAACTTTGTGGTGAGAGATTTTGACGTGCTTTCATGAGTGGTTCTTAGAATTTCCCATGCAACTTTGGCTACATTACAACTATTTTTACCCTGAATATATTTTTGTCAACATCATTGAACAGAGCATTCAAAGCTTTGGAGTTTCCAAGAGCAAGTTCAATTTCTTCCTTAGACCAGTCCTCTTCTGGCTTAGGTGTTTCTTTCCCATCTTTATCCTTTACCATAGAGTGTTCCCAACCTTTGATGGTTGCTTTCCATGTTTTATTATCCATAGATTTTATAAAAGCCACCATATGTGCCTTCCAGTAATTATAGTTGGTACCATCTAGAATGGGTGGTTTGTTAGTATTTCCTACTTCCCTATCCATAGTTCCAGAAAATATCTTCCCTAAAGCTCACCTAAAAACAGAACAAGGTGCTTGCTCTGATGCCAATTGAAATTCTGGCACAACAAGATAAATGTTGAATACGATGTCACGACACCAGGGTGTCAAATGCAATGTTGAACGAAATGTTAAGGCATCGTAACACCTGACAAAACAATAAACAAGTTGCAATAAACAACAGGAAATAAATTACACAGTTCAATTGCTAACCCAGTTCAGTGCAATGTCACCTACATTTAGGGGCATCCAAGCCAGGAAGAAAATCTACTATAGTAGTATTAGTCTAAAGTTCTAAATAACCTCTGGTTTTACAAACTTCGCACCTAATCACTACCCATGTAATTTCTATTTAAGACACTCCTAGATATGAGACCCCTGTCACTTCGCTTCAATCACACAACAATGATGATGACAATAACAATAAAAAGAAGACACACTTCTAATAAAACATAATCCACTCTTGCTTAAAATCTTATGAGTTATTCACAATTACAACTCAAAACTCAGTTCAACTCAAGCATCAAAGAGATACTATAGTAGCTCACAAAAACAAAGAACAAACTAAACCCTAATGGATATTACCAAAATTTCATCTTCTACCTTCTTTAGGTTTAGAGACTTTCTTTTATAGCCAGAGAAATAACTTGGGCTTTAAGATTAAATATGACTAAAATAAGCTGTAAACCAAATCAAATCTTCAGCAAAATATTCTGGTGCAAAATATAATGTTTCCCTGAATGTCACGACATCCAATCTTGAGAAACAAATCAAATCAGATCAGATCTTTCGATTGAAACAAACCTTCAAAGAATTAAATCTTCATATGTGCAGCTTGGTCCTTACAAAACAAAAATTAAATCTTCAGAGATCATGTGCTACAAACAAATCTTCACAAAATGGGTGAGCAAAATGAAAACACCGTCATATTCTCAATGTGGCTCGTGCTATTAGGTTTCAAGCTAATTTACCTATTAAGTTTTGGGGTGAATGTATTCTTACGGCTGGCTATCTTATCAACCGTACTCCTGCATGTGCTCTATAAGGAAAAATCCCATATCATATAATTTTTGGCCAGAACCCTGTATATAATCACATTAAGACCTTTGAATGTCCCTGTTATGACTCCAAAGTTCCTCGTGACTAAAATAAATTTGCTCAACACATTATAAAATTCATATTTATAGGCTATGCTCATGGAAATAAATGGCGGAGACTATTCTACATTGATACTAAGGATTACTTTAATTCTCAGGATTTTGTGTTTTATGAGAATCATTTTCCTTACAAACATTCTCATACCTCTTCTGCCACAACTACTAATATTGTTTATCCTACAGTTTATGAGATGGCACTTATAGTTCATACAACATCACAATATTACACACTTCCCCCACCTATATCAGAGCAAGTTTTTACTTTAACTAAACTTGTTGAAACAATGCCCTATACGACTTCCTCACATAATGATATTGATATGTTATAAGTAAGGGGGGAGAGATCATATTGTATTAGAAACACATTAAACAATTTCTCTTGATGAGAAGGCTGACCCTCCTTCCATTTTAAATAATAATGATGACCAGCGTGAAGCGACTCGAAAATAAAAACGAAATAACTTCAGATGGAAAAAATAGAGCGCCACCTAACTTTATTTATCCGAAAAAAGATAGGGAAAGGAAAATATAGAGAAACCCTTTGATATTGGGAAAATAACATGGTCTCGCAACCAAATCTCGGGTAAGGGAGCCGATTACACAAGGGGAAGGTATTAGAACCCCTCATGTCTGTGGTACTCCACGAGATCCACTCTTGTTATTCTAATCAATAGGTGTGTATATATAAGACTTATTTGCTAAAGGGAAATGTATGCATAAATTCATTGGGAAAAAGAAAAGTTTTTTATTAGTTCGTTCGCCTGAGCATTGAAACTCCATGCCTATGTATCCACAAGGGAATCATAACACCGTAGTTCTTCTTAAATATATCTTTTTTGTTGTGTGTTTTTTATGGATGACGTTAAATTCACATTCTAACAGTTAATGTTGCCACTCGACCGTTGGAGGCTATGCATTGTTGTTTTATGTAAAATAGATTTAACATATCATTTTTGAAAAAAAATTTAAGTGAAAAAGACCCAAGGAAAATTGATTTAGATTTGGTTGATGTTTTTGCTAGGAAATGGACCTCGTCCAAGGAGACACCCATCACCTTCATATCTTTAGTTTTGAAAAGGTTTTGAATATTGTTAAGTGTTTTTGGATTTTGATTGAGAAAAGATTTTAGTCTTAATGATGCAATGCAAAAGGAAAAGAAAAGTCTAATGTGGGACTTGTTGATCCTAATGTTATCATGTGTGATACAGTGGGAGAACTGACTTGAGGTTTTGCGTTTTGTATTCACACTTGTTCGGTTTAGCAAGAGTCGCCACCGACTTTTTATTTTATCCTAAAGGAAAGGTTAAAAAGCACAGGAAAAACCTTTTGAGATGTTTCATGGGTTCGGGGGGTAGATTATGAAAAGGGAAGGTATTAGCACCCTTTTCATCCATGGTTATCCATGGGCTCTTAGTTACTTGGTTTTAGATCACTTGCCTTGATTTTTGATTGCTTGAAAATGGTGTGTGTATTTGTGTTTTTGAAAATGTTTTTGAAATAGACGCCTTTGTTTCGGCAACCGTTGTAATGACTCGTGTTTGAGTATATACGAAGGTGTGTATCTTTTCGAAAAGATGTTTCAAATGTTTTTGTTTTGAAAGTGTTTGTGGAGCGTGGTTTGAAAAGTAGGCAAGTGTTTTTGCAAGTTTGATTCAAGTAACTAAGAGTTTTGTCTACCCCTAAATTTACTCAAAGGTTTTTCTTATGTTTTAACCCTTTTAACAATTTTGTTCCACAATTGAATTTGGTGGACAATCTTGCGTTTAGGATGTTCAACGGGACGGGCGCGGGTCATCGTATGGACCATGAATGCAATGGTGCCAAGTGTCTTTGGCAATTTGATTGAAGGGACTATGATCATTTTGATAGGCAACTTTCGAAAGCGTCATCGAGGGTGCCATGTCATGCCCCTTGTTGATAAGAGATTTGTCGTTGGAAGTGTCATCCTTTTGAAGTGATTTTGTTCACTGAGAGAGTTTTCGTTCCTCCGAACATTCGCTGTATGAATTTCTTCATTGTCAAACAAATAGTCAAATGCAAGCAGTGATATTCAAGCAATGCAACGTTTATGTTTGTCCTGGAGTTTTGAAAAAAATGTGTTTTTTAGCAGAAAACTTTTCATAAGGCAAATCAACACAAGATTTTAGAGCAAAGCCTTACAGGAGTCAGGATACCTTTGGTAACAATATGATTTCGAACTAACCCATGCTTCAATTAGGACTTTTGAAGGGTTGTAACGTGGCCTGGTTCACGGTTTAAGAAACAAAGGATAAACGGCTCAAAGTATATTTGTACCCACCCGCTCTTCGTGATGTCCTTCAACCCTAAGCTCAGTTAATTATGCGTCGCACTCTGTTTTGAGTTTGGAACGACCTTTTGGGTGATGGTCCACCAATTAAATTTGGGAGACAGTCATCACACCTTTTCTTTTTCAACATTTCTCATGTTGTTGAGGATTTGTGATGACCTCTCTATTTTTATTTTGATTTGTTATCCCTAACTTTTGCCTGACCGTCTCTGTTTTTGAGATCAAAGTCAGCGGGATGCCCCAGCTTTCTTAGGCCTCCTTTACAGGTTTTGGCTTGGTGGGCTTTTCTCTTTTGAGAGATTGACTGCCTATGTGATAGGGAACCACCCTTGTCTTTTGATTCCAAAGGAATGCTTTCTTTTTTGACGTCGTTCGTTGTGTTACGAACTGAGAGTTTGCGACTTCAATGTGCACCTTTTTTTGGATTAACTGAGATACTACCCTGCCCCAGGTTTATATCAAAGGTTTCGATTGTTTAGAACATAAAACTCCTACTTCTTTGGCTCGAAGGGGTTGACTAGGGATTAACTTCCTTATAACTCCAGTGTTTGGGAATTGAAAGAAATGCCTGTACATCATCAGCAAGGTCTGTTCAAAAGCATACTGTATGAGATTATAGTATTGTTTCGTCATCCTCCCTCCAAAGGCTTGCAGCTTTTTATCAAGAGTTAAATATCATAAAGAAAACATAAGAGTAGTGAAAACGAATGGATGAATTCAAGACAAACATATGCAATGCATTAATGAAACAGAGTTTAACATCAACAGATAATTGTTTGAATAACAAAAGAAATTACAACTTTGAAAATTCAAAATGAAGCAAAAGTCTCTCAGCTTTGAGCTTTGTCACTCCAGGTGGAGAACTCCTTAACGAAAGATTTTCATCTCGCCGTCTGGCATGAATTCCAGCACTCCAATGTCGATCAGATCTTGAATCTTGTTCTTCAAGGCCCAACAGTCGTCAGTGTCGTCTCCCGGGCTGTAGGAGTGGTACACACAAAATGCATCGGGATGATAGTTAGGAGCGGAGGTACTTGGGTTCCGGATAGGATCCCTCAAGGCAGTCAGGTTGACCTCCAACAAGCGCTCTAGAATCAAAGATGATGGTATGTCAGTCTCCGTGAACTGTCTTCCCGATGTATTTTGATTACGCCGATTACCCCGTTGACGCTGGCGAGGTTGTTGCTGGGCTTGTGACCCTGAAGCAAGCAAATGAGCCTTCCCTTTGTCTTCTTGAGTGGAAGGAGGTTGAGCGGTGACTTACTCCTCAACCTCAGATGTTTTCCCTAGTTGGTTGTTTTGAAGCAGTTGGCGGACGAGAACTCTGAGTTCCTCTTGTCTTTGAGACAGGTCTTGGATGAGAGCCATCTGGCCCACCAACTGTCCCATCACTTGGATCCTCAATGTTGCCAAATCAAACTGCAGTGCTTCCAACTGGTCACTCCTGGCATTGTTTGAATTCTCCAAGCCCTTTGTGAGGAGAGCTTTCATTTCTTCTAGCCCCAGAGATAAGTTCAAGAACATTTCCTGCAGCTGAGCAGTATGGTCTTGGATGTCTTTGACAGACCTTTCTAGAGCCATCTCTTACTGAAATAAACAGCAGGAGAGTAAGGAAACCTGAAAAAGGAAAAACTGTCAAGATGCAATGCATGTTATGTGGATGCATGCTTTCAAGGATCTCTTGGGGTAAACACAAGAAAATGTTAGAGGTTGAACTTCGATCTTTGATTGGGGCCTTGCACCGGTGGATGTCTTTCCACGAGAATCAAGCTCACCATGTCAAGTGGGTCACAGCCACTGATTCAAGTTGTTGCACTTGATCTTTGATCGGAGAACTGTGCACTGGTGGATGTCTTTCCACGAGAATCAAGCTCGCCATGTCAAGTGGGTCACAGCCACTGATTCAAGTTGTTGCACTTGATCTTTGATTAGAGAACTGTGCACTGGTGGATGTCTTTCCACGAGAATCAAGCTCACCATGTCGAGTGGGTCACAGCCACTGATTCAAGTTGTTGCACTTGATCTTTGATTGGAGAACTGTGCACTGGTGGATGTCTTTCCACGAGAATCAAGCTCACCATGTCGAGTGGGTCATAGACCCTGATTCAAGTTGTTGTATTTGATCTTTGGTTGGCATTTGTTTAGAGGAGAAACCCCTTGCCCATTGGTAGACGTCTGGTTCAACGTAACCCTGCATCAAAAGAACCCTCGAGATCCTTGAAATGGTTATTGAAAATTCTATGGTATGATGTCATGATGTTATGTACATGCATGCAAAACAAACAAGTGTATATACAGGCAATCATATTCACACAAAGCAAACAAGTCCTTAGGTTTAGGCTTGCATGGGGTTTGTAGGTAAGTACCCTCTTGAAGTCAGTTGGCTCATCCTGTCCTAAAATAGAGACCGGGTTCTAAGGAGCTCAATATCATTGGATTGTTTTCTGTGTTCATTGTTTCGGTTTAGCCACTTAACTGGCGACCGAAATATTCCAAGAAAACAACCCTCCATGAGTGTAGTATCGAGTATCTACCAACTTCGGACTGCACCAAAGTCGGTCATCTCACTACCCCTAAAAAGGCTAGGATGGTCAATTAAGGTTCTAAGAGTTTGTTAGTGCTTCACGACATCACTCAGCGGCCCCGTACTCTCCTTGATTGAACTCAAGGGTTACTGGTACTCACAAATATGTCACACTAACATAGCTTACTGCTTCAACCGTGTCGGTATACCCCGCACAGTTCCCTCACAGTTTTTTTGCTATTTACCTAAAAAGGTGCCCCAAATCCGGGTGTAGGATTTACAACAAACCCAAACAAGAACCCAAAAGATAAAGCAACCAAGTCAATCAAAGCAAGAATGTAAAGGTGATCTAAACCCTAAGGTAACCCCACTTTTAAACAATCCCCAACAGAGTCGCCAGTTCTGTGATACGGTGGGAGAACTGACTTGAGGTTTTGCGTTTTGTATTCGCACTTGTTCGGTTTAGCAAGAGTCGCCACCGACTTTTTATTTTATCCTAAAGGAAAGGTTAAAAAGCACAGGAAAAACCTTTTGAGATGTTTCGTGGGTTCGAGGGGTAGATTATGAAAAGGGAAGGTATTAGCACCCTTTTCATCCATGGTTATCCATGGGCTCTTAGTTACTTGGTTTTAGATCACTTGCCTTGATTTTTGATTGCTTGAAAATGATGTGTGTATTTATGTTTTTGAAAATGTTTTTGAAATAGACGCCTTTGTTTCGGCAACCATTGTAATGACTCGTGTTTGAGTATATACGAAGGTGTGTATCTTTTCGAAAAGATGTTTCAAATGTTTTTGTTTTGAAAGTGTTTGTGGAGCGTGGTTTGAAAAGTAGGCAAGTGTTTTTGCAAGTTTGATTCAAGTAACTAAGAGTTTTGTCTACCCCTAAATTTACTCAAAGGTTTTTCTTATATTTTAACCCTTTTAACAATTTTGTTCCACCATTGAATTTGGTGGACAATCTTGCGTTTAAGATGTTCAACGGGACGGGCGCGGGTCATCGTATGGACCATGAATGCAATGGTGCCAAGTGTCTTTGGCAATTTGCTTGAAGGGACTATGATCATTTTGATAGGCAACTTTCGAAAGCGTCATCGAGGGACTTATGATCATTTGGATTGTTTTGCCAAAGAAACTCGACGTGCAAGCATGGCCCATTTTGGAAGGCAACATGTGGGATTACCCTAGGGGTGTAAGTGTGATTGTGTATTGATTTCATGTATTTGTCTTGTATTAGGTTATCTAGCGTTCGATTTTATGTACATGCAAACCCTAGGTCTAACCATGGTATATTTGAAAGCGATAAATTGCGGGAATTTAAAGTATACGCTATTACAAAATAGTATCCGAGAGTGGGGGTACAAATTTACAAATGGGGATGAGACTTTAAATAATTACAACCAAATCGAATCGATCGCGATGCAAAATATAATGTATAGCAATGTATAAGAATAGCAAATGTAAATGTAAATGTGTTAATGTAATTGTGTAAGTGTATGTGTATATGTGTATGTAATTTATTTACAGGTTTGAGAAATGTTAACTTAATGAGAAAATTAAGTGTTTTGTTTGTCAAGTAGTATTATCTTTTGTTAATATGTACAAAGAAAGAAAATTTAATAAAAGAAAAAATGAAAAGGTTTTAAGTTTAATTATATGTATTAGTGTATTTTTATGTATAAAAGGAAAAGAAAAATTTTCAAATTTAAGAGAAAAGTTAATGCTTTTAATTAGTAATTTTGTGTATTAATATTAATGTATTTTAATTAATCTTTTTTATGTACAAAGAGATTTATATATATATATATATATATATATATATATATATATATATATATATATATATATATATATATATATATATATATATATATATATATATATATATATATATATATATATATATATATATATATATATATATATATATATATATATATATATATATATATATATATATATATATATATATATATATATATATATATATATATATATAAAAAATAAAATTAAGGTAAAAATCTATTAATCTAATTAAACTTACAGTTCATGTAAAAGAAAGTTTTATAATAAAAAAGAATTAAGGTAATTTTTATTTACAAATAAGATTAGGTTAGTTTAAATTGTAGAAAAAAGGATAAGTAAAAAAGGTTAGCTTAAGTAAAGAAAGGGAATGGGCCTAAAGGGCTTAATTAGAATGGACATGAGTGGGGGTGCATTCAGGAAAACAAATGGGATTTTGCGTGATTGGAGGGCAAGGCCCAAGATGCTTCTCACAATTGTTCTTAGGGTTTGTCAAAGTTTATTCATTTGGGGAAAACTTAGGGTTACAGCGCCGTTCGTCCTTGTTCCTCTTCGTTCTCTTGGCCATGGTTTTTTGAACAGCGTCCTTCTCGCCCAAGGCCAACCAGTGCCACCTCTACTTCCTCCCCTCCAAGATCAATCAGGCGATGGCGATAAGGTTTGGTTTCTTGATTTTATGTTTTACGCTTTTCTGTTTAATCTTGGTAAAAATTTATTCTTCAATATTGGTATGAGGTACGAAAGAAAAGGAAGAAAGAAGTAAACCTTTGGAGAGGAGAAGAGGTGGACGGTGGCGCTTCGGATGGCTTGACGGCGAGGGGATGATGATGATGAAGCTAGCTTTCTTTGCTGGAACTTGGTACTCTGTACTTTTCTTTAGGTTTTATGATGATTCCTGAAAGCCTAGTTTAACTTCCTTTTTCTCTTCTTCTCTTAGCCTCGCTTCTGCTTATGTATGCTTCTGTGTGTTTGATACGTTGTGCTTGATCTGTTGCCTTGAAATGCTTGCCCTGTGATGAGAATGCTCTGAGGGCCTTGGTTGCTTCAGTTAGGGGCTTGGCCTTTTGACAAGTTAAAGGCTTTTGTTTGAAAAGCCTTTTGATGTTTTGAACTGTTTTTTTTTGGTTTAGAAACACGGGTTTAGGTTTGTGGAATGGTGAGGCTTGAAAGGCTTATGCATTAGCAGGTTTATTGATGGCTTTCTGTTTGAGTTTTTTGATTTAGGCTGTTAAGCTTGAGGCTTGTACACAGTTTTGGCTTAGTGTGGACCTGTTTAGGTTTTTATGTTTGACAGGTTCAGGCTTGAGGCTTGGTCATGTTTTCAAGATGTTTTGAACTGGTTTTTGGTTTTAGGGTCTTATGCAGACATGAGGCTTTGGCTCGTATAGGCTAGCAGGTTAAGGTTTGAAATAGATTGATGGCCTTTTGGGGTGAACTTACAGGTTTTTTGAGCTTGAAGCTTTGGTTGGAAAGGTTTATGCTTGGGACCTGCTGTTTGTAGTTCTCCTCTTTGTTTATGTTTTTTGATATCTTGTTCTGCCCCCCTTCTCTACTGCTTTATTGCAGTATCTTTTGTCCTCATGCCTAAACCTGTAAGCCTATCTGCTCTTACTCTCTTCTTCTCTCTCCAGTACAAATTTAAAGCATTTTATTGCTTATGATTTGTCTTTTACTGAAAAGATAACTGGCCAGGAAATGATGAAATGAACCTTGCTTGCTTGCAACATGTTTTCTCTGCATACTTTATGTCTTCTTGATATCTTTCCATATCTTCTTTTGACAGCATTTTGTACTTGTATCTGAATAGCCTTTTGGACAGATTTTGGTTTAGTTTGACATTGGAACTCAGTTTGGACTTTGTAGTTCTAGTTCAGTTTACCTTTGGATTTTGTACTTGCTCATGCTGTTTGAGACTTTTGAATTTATGCAGCTTTGACAAATTTGAATTTGCGCAATTAAAACTTTTGTGCATTTCAATACTTTTGTTGCAAGCATTTTTCATCCCTCTCTGTGAACCGGGAGAAATCTCGTGATTTGCGGAGAGGGCGAACTGATTCCGGCAAGTTGCCTTTAATGATGAGCCCAAATTAACTGTTTGCCTTTCAATTATTTTGACTGCATTTGACTTTTTTCTTCTTTCTTTATTTTGCAGATGAAAAATAATTGAGCGACAAAGGAGCATTGGATAGAAGATGAAGACTAGGAAACTTAGAAAAATTAGGATAGTTTTATTCCAAATTTAATTATTTGTAAACATTTATTATTATGAATACTTTGTAAATAAATACTGTATTCAAACAACAATTGTAACGAATAATTAAAAGATGAATAAAATCCATTTTTTATCAGTTAATTCCTTTTCTTCTTTTCAATTATTTATTTTATTATTTATAATTCTTAAATTATAATAAATGGAAATAAATTCCAATTATCTTAACTTAGAATAAATAAACAATTAAATAAACATTGTGGTTTTAGCATCGATCAATTAATAAACCTGGCGCTTCAAAAATCCAAAGCAAAGCACAGTCAATCACAACAGCTGCCCAAATGTCTTTTCTCTTAATGATTCAATCAAACACTGCAAACTCAGTCCAAATGACTCTTTTCACTGATTTAGTCAAACATTGCAAACTCAATCCAAATGCCTCAGTCCATATCTCGGAATAACTTGAAAAGCACTATGGGATTAATTCTTTCTGAGAATGCGCGCACAAAAACCCTAGTTCCTGATCAAATGCCAAAGAAGTGTTCGCCTGATCAAAGCTGAGCCAAAATCAACCAAACCCTAAGCAAACTGTTTGAATTGTTCCAGAGCCATGAAAATCAATGAAAACCCTAATTTTGTCTGACTGACGAGAAAAGTCTGTTTGACCGATTCTTGAGCCAGTCTGAAAAATCAGGAAAAGCCTGAAGCTGTGATTTCTTGTGGAAAAATATGAGGGCAAATTTTGGGGTACAACAATTTCCCCTGTTCAATCTTCTTGGACCTGAAGAGTTAGATTGGCAAGTTTGCCTTTCGCGACTCGAGGGTAAAAGGAGATTGGACACTAGAGTGCCCAGAAAATTTGCACTCGGTGATATGATGGTGGAGGTGAATGGGCTTATAGATGCCATCTGGTGATGGGCTTAAAGATGCCATCTAGGGATGTGACAGAATCTTGTCGGGGGATGGGCTTAGAGATGCCATCTGGAAATGGGCTTAAAGATGCCATCTAGGGATGTGACAGAATCTTGTCGGGGGATGGGCTTAGAGATGCCATCTGGAAATGGGCTTAAAGATGCCATTTGGAAGTTGCTGGTAGGAGGATGGGCTTATAGATGCCATCTGGAAATGTCTGGAGGAGGATGGGATTATAGATGGCATCTGAAGGTGATTGTTAAACTGTTATGTCATTGGTGAGTGGACGAGTATCAGAAAGGTATCCATGTTTTGGAACGTCTCTGAACTGGGGGTCTGAACAAGCGATAGATTGACATCCATGTTTTGGAGAATCCGTAAACTGTTTTCAGGAGTTGGAGTTGAATAAGCAATAGAGCAGCATCCGTTGTTGGGGAAGCATCCGTAAACTGTTTTCAAAAGTTGAGAAGAATCTGAACAAGCGATAGATTAATATCCGGTGTTGGGAAGAATCCGTAAACAGTTTTCAGAAGTCTTGAATTTGAAGCTTACTAATTCTTATCCTAAAAATGGGTAAGATATTAGCTGAAACACAAAGTCATGTTGCATGAAATGCATGATGCAATGTATTTTATATCAATGTTTTTTATATGAATGTAATGAATATGCATGTATGCTGATGAGCTGTCCTGCTGAGGATAGATGAATCCTGGATGGCTGAAGATAAAAAGAATCTTGACTACTGCTGGGGAAAATAATTCCTTGACTGCTGCTGGGTAGGGCAAGAATCTTTTGATCGTTGAAGATGAGAAGTCCTGGGGCCACTGTTGGGGAATCAGGAGTTTGGATTGTATGCCAATCTACTGGGGATTCCTGTCTTGAGGAGATATTCACTGGGGAATATTCGAATATTCTGTGAGGAACTGAGGATGAGAGTCTTCACTCTGCTTGGAGATTGATAATTGGAATTTTTAGCTCCGCTGGGGATCTTGAAACTTGACTCTGAGGGGAGTTAGCTTCTGGAGGGTTCTCTGGCTGGGGATTGCAAGGATCTTCTGATTGCTGCAGGTACTTGATGTCGGGAATGGGCTTACAGATGCCATTTGGAGATAGGATGGATAGTTAACTGGAGATGTGTTGAATCGTAAGTTGAAAGAAAGAACCTGTGTAGGGTTTTCTGATGATGAGTCCGTATGAAACTACATCTTGGATTTGAGATCTGTATGAGTAGCAGAATGACTTCCGTGTCTGGAGTATATCTGAAACTGTAACTAGGATCTGAATGAGTGACAGAATGGCTACCGTGTCTGGAGCGTATCTGAAACTGTATCTTGGAGTAGAGATCTGTATGAGTAGCAGAATGACTTCCGTGTCTGGAGTATATCTGAAACTGTAACTAGGATCTGAATGAGTGATAGAATGGCTACCGTGTCTGGAGCGTATCTGAAAACTGTATCTTCGGACAGGTGATGAAGGAATTGCTGAACACTTTTGACATTCGAATGCCCCAAGTGGTGTTGATCTAGAATAAGTTACTGAATATCGCCATCTCTGGGTCACATCTTGAACTATCTCTAGATCTTGATTTTGTTCAGGGTCAGAAATTGGGAGTATACCAATCTTCTGAGGCTTCAAGGATGAGAGTCTTCATTCTTGAGGGTTAACTGTTATCTGGTCGTAATCCAGTCTTCACAATAACTTGCTAAGCTGTTATCCGGTCAAATTCGGGCTTCACGGCTTGTGCTGAAGATATACCACTATCTGGTCGATTCCAGGTTTCGTAGTATTCTTGACTGTCGTCTGGTCATAGTCCAGGCTTCACAGAAACTTGTATTGCCATCTGGTCATAATCCAGTCTTCACAATAACCTGTTGAGCAATTATCCGGTCAAATCCGGGCTTCACGGCTTTGGTTAAAGGTATACTACTATCTGGTCGATTCAAGGCTTCACAGTATTCCTGGCTGCTGTCTGGTCGTAGTCCAGGCTCCACAGGAATTTGTATTGTCGACTGGTCGTAATCCAGGCTTCACAATAGCTTGTTAAGCTGCTATCCAGTCAAATCCAGGCTTCACGGCTTGTGCTGAAGATATACCACTATCTGGTCGCAATCCAGGCTTTGCGGTAGTTTGACACTATTATCCGGTCGTAGTCCGGTATTCACAATATGCTGTAGAGATCAAGATACTATCCAGTCAAATCTGGGCTTCATAACTTGAATTCAGGAGATCCCACTATCTGGTCGTAATCCAGGCTTTGTGGTAGACTAACACTGTTATCCGGTCGTAGTCCGGTCTTCACAATGTGCTGTAGAGATCAAGATACTATCCGGTCAAATCCGGGCTTCATAACTTGAATTCAGGAGATCCCACTATCTGGTCGTAATCCAGGCTTTGTGGTAGACTGACACTGTTATCCGGTCATAGTCCGGTCTTCACAATATGCTGTAGAGATCAAGATACTATCCGGTCAAATCTGGGCTTCATAACTTGAATTCAGGAGATCCCACTATCTGGTCGTAATCCAGGCTTTGTGGTAATCTGACACTGTTATCCGGTCGTAGTCCAGTCTTCACAATATGCTGTAGAGATCAAGATACTATCCGGTCAAATCTGGGCTTCATAACTTGTATTAAGGAGATCCCACTATCTGGTCGTAATCCAAGCTTTGTGGTAATATGACACTGTTATCCGGTCGTAGTCCGATCTTCACAATATGCTGTAGAGATCAAGATACTATCCGGTCAAATTCGGGCTTCATAACTTGAATTCAGGAGATCCCACTATCTGGTCGTAATCCAGGCTTTGTGGTAGACTGACACTGTTATTCGGTCGTAGTCCGATCTTCACAATGTGCTGTAGAGATCAAGATATTATCCAGTCAGATCTGGGCTTCATAACTTGAATTCAGGAGATCCCACTATCTGGTCGTAATCCAGGCTTTGTGGTAGACTGACACTGTTATCCGGTCGTAGTCCGGTCTTCACAATGTGCTGTAGAGATCAAGATATTATCCGGTCAAATCCGGGCTTCATAACTTGAATTTTGTGAGAATTTGATCTTTGACGACTGTGGCTTCTAACAGGTGATGAAGGAGTTGTTGAACACTTTCGACATTCGAATGCCCCAAGTGAAGATGAAGGAGACTTGCCCCGAGTTCACTGAACTTTTTGAGAGATTTGTTGAAACCTTGACTGGACTGCCCCAGGTTAACTGGATGGTGCCATGTCATGCCCCTTGTTGATAAGAGATTTGTCGTTGGAAGTGTCATCCTTTTGAAGTGATTTTGTTCACTGAGAGAGTTTTCGTTCCTCCGAACATTCGCTGTATGAATTTCTTCGTTGTCAAACAAATAGTCAAATGTAAGCAGTGATATTCAAGCAATGCAATGTTTATGTTTGTCCTGGAGTTTCGAAAAAAATGCGTTTTTTAGCAGAAAACTTTTCATAAGGCAAATCAACACAAGATTTTAGAGCAAAGCCTTACAGGAGTCAGGATACCTTTGGTAACAATATGCTTTCGAACTAACCCATGCTTCAATTAGGACTTTTGAAGGGTTGTAACGTGGCCTGGTTCACGGTTTAAGAAACAAAGGATAAACGGCTCAAAGTATATTTGTACCCACCCGCTCTTCGTGATGTCCTTGAACCCTAAGCTCAGTTAATTATGCGTCGCACTCTGTTTTGAGTTTGGAACGACCTTTTGGGTGATGGTCCACCAATTGAATTTGGGAGACAGTCATCATCTCCTTTTCTTTTTCAACATTTCTCATGTTATTGAGGATTTGTGATGACCTCTCTATTTTGATTTTGATTTGTTATCCCTAACTTTTGCCTGACCGTCTCTGTTTTTGAGATCAAAGTCAGCGGGATGCCCCAGCTTTCTTAGGACTCCTTTACAGGTTTTGGCTTGGTGGGCTTTTATCTTTTGAGAGATTGAATGCCTATGTGATAGGGAACCACCCTTGTCTTTTGATTCCAAAGGAATGCTTTCTTTTTTGACGCCGTTCGTTGTGTTACGAACTGAGAGTTTGTGACTTCAATGTGCACCTTTTTTGGATTAACTGAGATACTACCCTTCCCCAGGTTTATATCAAAGGTTTCGATTGTTTAGAACATAAAACTCCTACTTCTTTGGCTCGAAGGGGTTGACTAGGGATTAACTTCCTTATAACTCCAGTGTTTGGGAATTGAAAGAAATGCCTGTACATCATCAGCAAGGTCTGTTCAAAAGCATACTGTATGAGATTATGGTATTGTTTCGTCATCCTCCCTCCAAAGGCTTGCAGCTTTTTATCAAGAGTTAAATATCATAAAGAAAACATAAGAGTAGTGAAAACGAATGGATGAATTTAAGACAAACATATGCAATGCATTAATGAAACAGAGTTTAACATCAACAGATAATTGTTTGAATAACAAATGAAATTACAACTTTGAAAATTCAAAATGAAGCAAAAGTCTCTCAGCTTTGAGCTTTGTCACTCCAGGTGGAGAACTCCTTAACGGAAGATTTTCATCTCGCCGTCTGGCATGAATTCCAGCACTCCAATGTCGATCAGATCTTGAATCTTGTTCTTCAAGGCCCAACAGTCGTCAGTGTCGTCTCCCGGGCTGTAGGAGTGGTACACACAAAATGCATCGAGATGATAGTTAGGAGCGGAGGTACTTGGGTTCCGGATAGGATCCCTCAAGGCAGTCAGGTTGACCTCCAACAAGCACTCTAGAATCAAAGATGACGGTATGTCAGTCTCCGTGAACTGTCTTCCCGACGTATTTTGATTACGCTGATTACCCCGTTGACGCTGGCGAGGTTGTTGCTGGGCTTGTGACCCTGAAGCAAGCAAAGGAGCCTTCCCTTTGTCTTCTTGAGTGGATGGAGGCTGAGCGGTGACTTGCTCCTCAACCTCAGATGTTTGCCCTAGTTGGTTGTTTTGAAGCAGTTGGCGGACGAGAACTCTGAGTTCCTCTTGTCTTTGAGACAGGTGTTGGATGAGAGCCATCTGGCCCACCAACTGTCCCGTCACTTGGATCCTCAATGTTGCCAAATCAAACTGCAGTGCTTCCAACTGGTCACTCCTGGCATTGTTTGAATTCTCCAAGCCCTTTGTGAGTAGAGCTTTCATTTCTTCTTGCCCCAGAGATAAGTTCAGGAACATTTCCTGCAGCTGAGCAGTATGGTCTTGGATGTCTTTGACAGACCTTTCTAGAGCCATCTCTTACTGAAATAAACAACAGGAGAGTAAGGAAACCTGAAAAAGGAAAAACTGTCAAGATGCAATGCATGTTATGTGGATGCATGCTTTCAAGGATCTCTTGGGGTAAACACAAGAAAATGTTAGAGGTTGAACTTCGATCTTTGATTGGGGCCTTGCACCGGTGGATGTCTTTCCACGAGAATCAAGCTCACCATGTCAAGTGGGTCACAGCCACTGATTCAAGTTGTTGCACTTGATCTTTGATCGGAGAACTGTGCACTGGTGGATGTCTTTCCACGAGAATCAAGCTCGCCATGTCAAGTGGGTCACAGCCACTGATTCAAGTTGTTGCACTTGATCTTTGATTGGAGAACTATGCACTGGTGGATGTCTTTCCACGAGAATCAAGCTCACCATGTCGAGTGGGTCACAGCCACTGATTCAAGTTGTTGCACTTGATCTTTGATTGGAGAACTGTGCACTGTTGGATGTCTTTCCACGAGAATCAAGCTCACCATGTCGAGTGGGTCATAGCCCCTGATTCAAGTTGTTGTATTTGATCTTTGGTTGGCATTTTTTTAGAGGAGAAACCCCTTGCCCATTGGTAGACGTCTGGTTCAACGTAACCCTGCATCAAAAGAACCCTCGAGATCCTTGAAATGGTTATTGAAAATGCTATGGTATGATGTCATAATGTTATGTACATGCATGCAAAACAAACAAGTGTATATACAGGCAATCATATTCACACAAAGCAAACAAGTCCTTAGGTTTAGGCTTGCATGTGGTTTGTAGGTAAGTACCCTATTGAAGTCAGTTGGCTCATCCTGTCCTAAAATAGAGACCGGGTTCTAAGGAGCTCAATATCATTGGATTGTTTTCTGTGTTTATTGTTTCGGTTTAGCCACTTAACTGGCGACCGAAATATTCCAAGAAAAGAACACTCCATGAGTGTAGTATCGAGTATCTACCAACTTCGGACTGCACCAAAGTCGGTCATCTCACTACCCCTAAAAAGGCTAGGATGGTCAATTAAGGTTCTAAGAGTTCGTTAGTGCTTCACGACATCACTCAGCGGCCCCGTACTCTCCTTGATTGAACTCAAGGGTTACCGGTACTCACAAATATGTCACACTAACATAGCTTACTGCTTCAACCGTGTCGGTATACCCCACACAGTTCCCTCACAGTTTTTTTTCTATTTACCTAAAAAGGTGCCCCAAATCCGGGTGTAGGATTTACAACAAACCCAAACAAGAACCTAAAAGATAAAGCAATCAAGTCAATCAAAGCAAGAATGTAAAGGTGATCTAAACCCTAAGGTAACCCCACTTTTAAACAATCCCCAGCAGAGTCGCCAGTTCTGTGATACGGTGGGAGAACTGACTTGAGGTTTTGTGTTTTGTATTCGCACTTGTTCGGTTTAGCAAGAGTCGCCACCGACTTTTTATTTTATCCTTAAGGAAAGGTTAAAAAGCACAGGAAAAACCTTTTGAGATGTTTCGTGAGTTCGGGGGGTAGATTATGAAAAGGGAAGGTATTAGCACCCTTTTCATCCATGGTTATCCATGGGCTCTTAGTTACTTGGTTTTAGATCACTTGCCTTGATTTTTGATTGCTTGAAAATGGTGTGTGTATTTGTGTTTTTGAAAATGTTTTTGAAATAGACGCCTTTGTTTCGGCAACCGTTGTAATGACTCGTGTTTGAGTATATATGAAGGTGTGTATCTTTTCGAAAAGATGTTTCAAATGTTTTTATTTTGAAAGTGTTTGTGGAGCGTGGTTTGAAAAGTAGGCAAGTGTTTTTGCAAGTTTGATTCAAGTAACTAAGACTTTTGTCTACCCCTAAATTTACTCAAAGGTTTTTCTTATGTTTTAACCCTTTTAACAATTTTGTTCCACCATTGAATTTGGTGGACAATCTTGCGTTTAGGATGTTCAACGGGACGGGCGCGGGTCATCGTATGGACCATGAATGCAATGGTGCCAAGTGTCTTTGGCAATTTGCTTGAAGGGACTATGATCATTTTGATAGGCAACTTTCGAAAGCGTCATCGAGGGACTTATGATCATTTGGATTGTTTTGCCAAAGAAACTCGACGTGCAAGCATGGCCCATTTTGGAAGGCAACATGTGGGATTACCCTAGGGGTGTAAGTGTGATTGTGTATTGATTTAATGTATTTGTCTTGTATTAGGTTATCTAACGTTCGATTTTATGTACATGCAAACCCTAGGTCTAACCATGGTATATTTGAAAGCGATAAATTGCGGGAATTTAAAGTCTACGCTATTACAAAATAGTATCCGGGAGTGGGGGTACAAATTTACAAATGGGGATGATACTTTAAATAATTACAACCAAATCGAATCGATCGCGATGCAAAATATAATGTATAGAAATGTATAAGAATAGCAAATGTAAATGTAAATGTGTTAATGTAATTGTGTAAGTGTATGTGTATATGTGTATGTAATTTATTTACAGGTTTGAGAAATGTTAACTTAATGAGAAAATTAAGTGTTTTGTTTGTCAAGTAGTATTATCTTTTGTTAATATGTACAAAGAAAAGAAAATTTAATAAAAGAAAAAATGAAAAGGTTTTAAGTTTAATTATATGTATTAGTGTATTTTTATGTATAAAAGGAAAAGAAAAATGTTCAAATTTAAGAGAAAAGTTAATGCTTTTAATTAGTAATTTTGTGTATTAATATTAATGTATTTTAATTAATCTTTTTTATGTACAAAGAGATTTATATATATATATATAAAATAAAATTAAGGTAAAAATCTATTAATCTAATTAAACTAACAGTTCATGTAAAAGAAAGTTTTATAATAAAAAAGAATTAAGGTAATTTTTATTTACAAATAAGATTAGGTTAGTTTAAATTGTAGAAAAAAGGATAAGTAAAAAAGGTTAGCTTAAGTAAAGAAAGGGAATGGGCCTAAAGGGCTTAATCAGAATGGACATGAGGGGGGGTGCATTCAGGAAAACAAATGGGCTTTTGCGTGATTGGAGGGCAAGGCCCAAGATGCTTCTCACAATTGTTCTTAGGGTTTGTCAAAGTTTATTCATTTGGGGAAAACTTAGGGTTACAGCGCCGTTCGTCCTTGTTCCTCTTCGTTCTCTTGGCCATGGTTTTTTGAACAGCGTCCTTCTCGCCCAAGGCCAACCAGTGCCGCCTCTACTTCCTCCCCTCCAAGATCAATCAGGCGATGGCGATAAGGTTTGGTTTCTTGATTTTATGTTTTACGCTTTTCTGTTTAATCTTGGTAAAAATTGATTCTTCAATATTGGTATGAGGTACGAAAGAAAAGGAAGAAAGAAGTAAACCTTTGGAGAGGAGAAGAGGTGGACGGTGGCGCTTCGGATGGCTTGACGGCGAGGGGATGATGATGATGAAGCTAGCTTTCTTTGCTGGAACTTGGTACTCTGTACTTTTCTTTAGGTTTTATGATGATTCCTGAAAGCCTAGTTTAACTTCCTTTTTCTCTTCTTCTCTTAGCCTCGCTTCTGCTTATGTACGATTCTGCGTGTTTGATACGTTGTGCTTGATCTGTTGCCTTGAAATGCTTGCCCTGTGATGAGAATACTCTGAGGGCCTTGGTTGCTTCAGTTAGGGGCTTAGCCTTTTGACAAGTTAAAGGCTTTTGTTTGAAAAGCCTTTTGATGTTTTGAACTGTTTTTTTTTGTTGTTTAGAAACACGGGTTTAGGTTTGTGGAATGGTGAGGCTTGAAAGGCTTATGCATTAGCAGGTTTATTGATGGCTTTCTGTTTGAGTTTTTTGATTTAGGCTGTTAAGCTTGAGGCTTGTACACAGTTTTGGCTTAGTGTGGATTTGTTTAGGTTTTTATGTTTGACAGGTTCAGGCTTGAGGCTTGGTCAGGTTTGCAAGATGTTTTGAACTGGTTTTTGGTTTTAAGGTCTTATGCAGACATGAGGCTTTGGCTCGTATAGGCTAGCAGGTTAAGGTTTGAAATAGATTGATGGCCTTTTGGGGTGAACTTACAGGTTTTTTGAGCTTGAAGATTTGGTTGGAAAGGTTTATGCTTGGGACCTGCTGTTTGTAGTTCTCCTCTTTGTTTATGTTTTTTGATATCTTGTTCTGCCCCCCTTCTCTACTGCTTTATTGCAGTATCTTTTGTCCTCATGCCTAAACCTGTAAGCCTATCTGCTCTTACTCTCTTCTTCTCTCTCCAGTACAAATTTAAAGCATTTTATTGCTTATGATTTGTCTTTTACTGAAAAGATAACTGGCCAGGAAATGATGAAATGAACCTTGCTTGCTTGCAACATGTTTTCTCTGCATACTTTATGTCTTCTTGATATCTTTCCATATCTTCTTTTGACAGCATTTTGTACTTGTATCTGAATAGCCTTTTGGACAGCTTTTGGTTTAGTTTGACATTGGAACTCAGTTTGGACTTTGTAGTTCTAGTTCAGTTTACCTTTGGATTTTGTACTTGCTCATGCTGTTTGAGACTTTTGAATTTATGCAGCTTTGACAAATTTGAATTTGCGCAATTAAAACTTTTGTGCATTTCAATACTTTTGTTGCAAGCATTTTTCATCCCTCTCTGTGAACCGGGAGAAATCTCGTGATTTGCGGAGAGGGCGAACTGATTCCGGCCAGTTTCCTTTAATGATGAGCCCAAATTAACTGTTTGCCTTTCAATTATTTTAACTGCATTTGACTTTTTTCTTCTTTCTTTATTTTGCAGATGAAAAATAATTGAGCGACAAAGGAGCATTGGATAGAAGATGAAGACTAGGAAACTTAGAAAAATTAGGATAGTTTTATTCCAAATTTAATTATTTGTAAACATTTATTATTATGAATACTTTGTAAATAAATACTGTATTCAAACAACAATTGTAACGAATAATTAAAAGATGAATAAAATCCATTTTTTTATCAGTTAATTCCTTTTCTTCTTTTCAATTATTTATTTTATTATTTATAATTCTTAAATTATAATAAATGGAAATAAATTCCAATTATCTTAACTTAGAATAAATAAACAATTAAATAAACATTGTGGTTTTAGCATCGATCAATTAATAAACCTGGCGCTTCAAAAATCCAAAGCAAAGCACAGTCAATCACAACAACTGCCCAAATGTATTTTCTCTTAATGATTCAATCAAACACTGCAAACTCAATCCAAATGACTCTTTTCACTGATTTAGTCAAACATTGCAAACTCAATCCAAATGCCTCAGTCCATATCTCAGAATAACTTGAAAAGCACTGTGGGATTAATTCTTTCTGAGAATGCGCGCACAAAAACCGTAGTTCCTGATCAAATGCCAAAGAAGTGTTCGCCTGATCAAAGCTGACCCAAAATCAACCAAACCCTAAGCAAACTGTTTGAATTGTTCCAGAGCCATGAAAATCAATGAAAGCCCTAATTTTGTCTGACTGACGAGAAAAGTCTGTTTGACTGATTCTTGAGCCAGTCTGAAAAATCAGGAAAAGCCTGAAGCTGTGATTTCTTGTGGAAAAATACGAGGGCAAATTTTGGGGTACAACATCATGCAAGGATTGATCCTATGGTTGAGATTGTGGGGAAATCTAACCTAATGTTGTCATGCTTGGATTAAAATCCTAATATCTATCTTGATTCAAGTGTCATCAAGGATTTAAGATGAACCAAGTAAGCTTAAGGGAACATTTTATTCACATAAGCAATGAGCATACAAGCAATGAGCACACATGTTATTCACACAAGCAATGAAAGATTTGTGACAAAAGAGTGAAAGTTGAAAGCATATTTTTGATGTTTTATCGTTTTTGCTTTAAAGGATTTTATGAAGGAAATGTGATTTAAAAGTGAGACAAACTTGTGAAAACATGAATGAGTTTAATGTTTGAAACAATATATGCATCGCAATCAAGATGAAGGCCATGGAGCATAGATTTTGATTTCATGGTTTGTTTTAGACTTGAGTGAAAAAACCCTAAAATAGCTCAAGCTATCAAGAAATTCTCACTCAAGAGTTAATATATCAAACGAGAATCAAGATCTATCATGGTAAGATCCAACTTTGTGAGAGAAATTGAGAAATTAATCAAAAGATCATGGAAAGGCCTTTTAAAAACCCTAAGAAAAGGTACCTATTTTGATTTAATTAGAAAATGGTGAAATAAAAAATATTTTTGTGATATTTTTTATATTCATAAAATAGAAGTGATGAACTAGTAGTTTACAAAAAAATTAGCTCAAAAGAGTTGAATTTGATTGCAAAAAGAATTAGATGAAAACCATGTAAAATTGGAGTGGGAAATTGAGTTTTAAAAAGAACAAGCAAAAGGGTACCACTGGATTCGAACCCAGGTCCCTATAGTAACAGGCGTGCGCTCTTACCACTGGGGTGGCTATACATCCGGTGGTAATAGTAAGAAAAAAATAGATTTATTATAAACTTAGTTGGATTTTTGAAAATGGCCAATGAACTTTATCTTCTTCCCCGCGCTACACAACCATCATTATCACCATTTTTGAATTTCTAAATCCTTCAATTCTCAACCATTTTAAAAACTTTAAACATGAAAGTTTATTAAAAATTAATAATAAATCCAATGGTAGTAATTTCAAAAGCTATAAATCAGAGACGAACACAATTTTTTCTCGTACTGAATAAACCTTAAAAAACTTTAAAGACACGATTCTAATCCCACATACAAAATCAATGAAAACTAATTACATGGTTAGCTTCAGGACATTGATATCTACATTTTTTATTTAGAGAGTATGCATTAATGATGTGTGAATGAGGAGTTCAAAGTTTGAGTTTTTTACCAAGTTGGAGAAAGTTCAACACTTCTTTCAGCAACTCCAAGTGAAAACAAATGATGCGATTGGCTTGTTGAGACCTCCCTGAGTATATCCCAATTGGTAGATTACCTTGTAGCTTGCTCAATTATTCTAAACAAGTCCAAGTGCAAGCAAGTATGGCCACATGTTGGAGGGAATCTTTGGCTTGCTTCAGTGATGAATCAATGCCTACAATATGGTATATGTGGTGTTTTGATGATTGGCTTGCAAATAAATTTCAAGGTTTGAGAGATTAGGAGATTTGGACTTCAAAGCTCAAAAGCGTAGTTTTGTGGCCAATTTTGATTTGAGAGAGATTGGGAAGGTTTTAGAGCTTGTGAATTGGTTCCTTATGCAGTGAGAGAGGACCTCTATTTATAGGAAAAGTTTGGAGGAATGAGAGGACTTGGTTTATATTGTACCCCAAAATTTTCCCTCCAAGTTTTCATTCAAGATATTCTTCTAGGGTTCTCAAACACTCAAGGTGGCTCAAGAATTGACCAGACAAATTCTCCTCCTAAGCACTGAGTCCATAACTAGGGTTTGGTATTTCCAAATGAAGATTGAGTTTCCAAAGTCTCAAGTGGTTTTCATGGTTCTTCATATGTCCTCAAGGATGCTCATGTCAAGTTTCGAGCCTTGCATCACAAGTTTGCTCAGTCAATGGTTAAGATGACTAAAAATCAATTGTATTGGAAAAAAAGTCAACATTTGAAAGTTCAAGTTAAAACGATCATAAATTCTTCATTATTCAATATTTTTTAATTGTTATTTTTGCGTATGAGTCCCCTTGACATCATCTCCAACTTCTCTTTACAAGTCAAGAGCTAATTGTGCACGGAGGATCATTGGAATCTCGAATACTTTAGAGGTCATTTTGCGAGTTTGACCTAATCTCAAGTAGTTATTTCCCGACTTTTGTGGATCATAACTTCTTCAATCTTCAACATTTTAAGGCGATTCTTTTTGCACATTCTCACAGACGATGTCATCTACAAGTTTTCACCAAGGATCAGAATCAAATTATTCTTTGAGGGCTATGGAACTTATCGAAACATTATAGGTTATTTTCTTGATTTACAATGTTCTTAACTTCTAACTTCAAGTTGTTCCATAATTGTTTTCTTGAGACATTGATTCTTATGTTAGCATTATTCAGGGTACAATATGTCGAGTTCGAGAATTCTTTGAATGTTTGTTGCTTTTTCAAGTTACTTATATCTAAGCATTTGGTGATTATTGGATGAAAGTGGATTTTAGACCAAAGTTTCTTAAGGCATTATTGTTCTTTCAAGTACTATTGGCTTGTATTGAAAGTTACCATGAATTGAAGATTTGGATTAGGGTCTCATTGGAAATGATTTGAAGGTTCACTTGGAAAATGGAATTAGGTTCGAATTGATTGAAAATTTCAAATATATTCATCATTCATGTATCATTATTAAAGTGCCCATTCTCAAGATCAAACTTCATTCATGTATCATTCAATTCACCATCATTTTAAATTCAAGAATCAATTCAAGTTCCTAATTGTTGATACCGGTACTACTCATTGCTTTTAGGGTACATGTTTCATTAATAGTACTCCTTTAGTTACTATTATTGATACCGGTGCTACTCATTGGTTTATTACTGCTGATTGTGTTAAAAGATTGGGTCTTATGTTGTCTTCTATGAATAGAGAGATGGTCGTCGAGATTCCAGCTAAGGGAATGGTGACTACTTCTCTTGTGTGTTTAAAGTGTCCTTTATCGATATTCGACAGAGACTTTGCTGTTGATTTGGTTTATTTATTGTTAAGTGGGTTAGATGTGATCTTAGGTATGAATTGGTTAGAACATAATTATGTTCATATTAACTATTACAACAAGTCTGTGAGGTTTTCTACTCCTGAAGAGGAAGAAGTTGGTCTATTTTCCGCTAGACATTTGTGACAGTTAATGCAAGAAGAGGCTCAGATGTTCTCGTTAATGGCGTCGTTCTCTATCCAGAATTGAGCTATAACTGAGGAATTACAAGTGGTGTGCGAATTTCCTGAAGTTTTCCCTGATGAGATTCCTGATGTACCGCCAAAGAGAGAAGTCAAATTTGCTATGGATCTTGTACCTGGTACCAGACCTATTTCTATGGCACCATACAAGATTCCTGCATCTGAACTGTTAGAATTAAAAAAGCAATTAGAAGAGTTACTTGAAAAGAAATTTGCAATACCAAGTGTATCGCCGTAGGGAGCTTCAGTGTTGCTAGTAAAGAAGAAAGATGGGAGTATGAGACTTTGTATCGATTATAGATAATTGAGTAAAGTGACGATTAATAACAAATATCCACTTCCAAGGATACACGAGTTGATGGATCAGTTGGTGGGTGCTCGAATGTTTAGTAAGATTGATTTGAGGTCGGGTTATCATCAGATTAAAATGAAGGATGAAGATATCCAGAAGACGGCTTTCAGAATGCGTTATGGAAATTATGAGTATTTGGTGATGCCTTTTGGTGTTACTAATATGCCGGTAGTATTCATGGAATATATGAACCGTATCTTTCATAATTATTTGGATTGGTTTATAGTCGTGTTCATTGATGACATTTTGATTTACTCTAAATCGGAAGAAGAGTATGCAGAATACTTAAGAATAGTATTGCAAGTTTTGAAAGAGAAGAAGTTGTATGCAAATCTATCTAAGTGTGAATTTTGGTTAAAGGAGATTAGTTTTCTTGGTCATGTTATCTCAGGTAGTGGCATTGATGTAGATCCATCTAAAGTAGATGATGTGTTGCAGTGGGAAATTCCAAAGTCGACTACCGAGATTAGAAGCTTTTTGAGATTAGATGGTTATTATAGAAGGTTTATGAAGGTTTTTCTAAGTTGGCATTTCCTTTAACTAAGTTGACTTGTAAAGGTAGAGCTTTTGTATGGGATGTTCAGTGTGAAGAAAGTTTTACAAAATTGAAGTAAAGATTGACGTCGACTCTGATTTTGATATTATCTAATCCAGGAGAACCTTTTATGGTATATTACAATGCTTCTAAGATAGGTTTAGGAGGTGTGCTTATGCAAGATGAAAAGGTGGTTGCTTATGCGTCAAGGCAGTTGAGGACTCATGAAAAGAACTATCCTATGTATGATTTAGAGCTTGCTATAGTTCTTTTTGTGCTCAAGATTTGGAGGCACTATATTTATGGTTCTAGATTTGAAGTATTTAGTGACCATAAGAGTTTAAAATATCTATTTTATCAGAAGGAATTGAACATGAGACAACGAAGGTAGTTGGAGTTGTTAAAAGATTATGATTTCGGTTTGAATTATCATCCAAGAAAAGTGAATGTGGTGGCTGATGCGTTAAGTCAAAAGACTTTACATATGTCGGCAATGATGGTTAAAGAGTTGGAATTAATTGAACAATTCATAGATACGAGCTTAGTTTTTGAAGTGACACCACGAAGTGTTATGTTGGAAATGTTGAAAATTAACAATGAGTTTCTAGAAAATATCAAAGAAGCTCAGAAGTTAAACGTGGAATTGGTAGATTCGATGGTTGGAATTGAACAATCTGAGAGTAATGATTTCAAGTTAGACGCTCAAGATATGTTGAGACTCCGTAATCGAATTTGTATTCCTGATGATGTAACACCCCAATTCTACCCGACAATTAATATAAAAATCAGACTTACAAAATTCCGACAACTGAATCAGGATGCTACACATTCAGCTTAAAATAACGACATTCATTATATATACATAACACATTAAAATGGAATGAACCAACGATAACATAATTTAATCTTTTAAAAACCGACAACTTTCATAACTACGCAGTGAAGTCAAATATTCAACTTAAAAGAATATATCATCTTTGTCCAGCTGAAACAACTTTAATAACAAGTATTTAATGAACAACAACTTAAAGTTCAATCAACTGAAATAATAACAATAAAATAGCAGGCGTTCATTCCCCCGAGTGTTACGTATCAGAGAAATGACATCGACTTGAACTATTGATGGTAAACAACCTTCACTCCGGATTACCTGCACGTTACCAACATCAGGGTAACATTCAAACATAAGGGGTGAGATATTGAACAATATAATCAGATATATGATAAATATTACATTAGAATTAGTCTATTCAAAATTGCTGCTCCTCCATTCATAAACCACATAAATCACAACTAATTACAATGGTTAATTCATCAACACAACAACTCAAATATGCAATGTGGAATGCGACTCATTACTATGCACATACATGTGGTACCAATGGAACAAAACTCCCAACTTAATAATTTTCCAATAAATAGAGGCATCAACAAGGCATAAGCATCCAACTTAATATTTTACCAATCCAGACCAACTTAACGAGCATCAGCTCCAACTTGATATGCGATGTATGCGACAACATAATTAAATGCAACGTCAATAACAACAACAACATATAACAACATTGGCATATGCCTACAACTTAATAATTGTCAATCAATAGAGGCAACACAATAAAATTCATCACCTGCAACTTTAATAATTAATAACGCCAATATTGTTATTAACACGTTTCTACTAAAGTACTTCCACTAAATTATTCTTCCATAAGTCTCGTTAATAGTTTTCTGTTAAATTAGTGAAATTATTATTTTCCTGCTACTTAAATTACCTCTACTGCTAATATATTTCGGGTATTAATGCTTCTGTTATTTACTTCTAATTTTGCAACTAAAACTATACCAATTATTAATTCTCCAATTTAACAATTAACCTTTCTAAATATCTACCACTATTACTTATGCTAATTTACAACTTGATCACTTCTGTTACTAATAGATAAACTCTATTGTGATTCATTATTTTTCCAAATCCTGCTACATACATTTACTGTAATAAAATACTAAGTAGCAGACACGCACAAGAAAACACATGAACAATTAAAGAAATTATGGGCAATGGATTCATGCCCCTCGGCACAAAGACATGGTGTCGGTTGGCACCCTTCATCAACACGCATGTGCCGCTCAGCACATGTCCAATATTACAGTTGCAGTTCTGTAACTTCATCCAATTTTCTTGCGATCGATAATTCCTTTCCTACTCATAATCTCAGGCCAACTTAACAATTATACCCACATCAATATATGATAATTCTAACACTCAATTCATCGATTGAATCACTTCAATGTTAGCATAATTATCGCAGATGTCAAACAACAATTTATCCATACAACCATCACATATAGTAACAATTTTGCACAACCCAATTCCCATGTAACATGCATCATAAACCCAATTATAGAGTCAGAACCCCACCCTTACATTAGATTGAAGGTTGCTATACAATTTTCCGATTGAATCTCTCTTTTGCCTATTTTCTTCTTTGCTGTGCAACTTTTACGTTCTTTTTCTCTTCTAAACCTTATTCCTCTTCTTCTTGACAAAAACCTATTGTTCTGTTATTACTAAACTTAATAATAATAGTATTATTTCTATTGGGCTCAATTAGCACACCCCCACTTTACTACATACCACCATATAAAATAGGCCCACACGAATATTCTATTAATTCCAACATCGTCATTATTATTATTAATCAACTAATTAATTAATTAATAATAATCTAAGAACTAATACCAACAATCCTCAATATTTCACAATTTCAACAAATAATCCAAAAGTAATTTAATTAAATAATTAATTAAATCAACGGGCGTTACAACTTGTTGTACCCCAAAATTTGCCCTCCCATTTCCTCAACATTTTCTCATCACAAGACCTTTGAAAATCAGGACCCAGTTAGGGTTTCCTCTGCTCAAGACTTCTCCTTGCACAATTGATCCAAATTAGGGTTTGTGTTTGCACAAAGAGATTTTGACCTAAAGTGCCTAAGATGACTTTCATGCTTCATGTTGTACTCCCAAGTTTATCCATATCAAGTTTCAAGTCTTGATTCCAATTTTTGCCCAGTCAATTGGACAGTTGACCTAGAAATTAACTGTATTGGGGAAAAAGTCAACTGTGGCCAATTGACAGTCAAATCTCATGAAAATTGACCCACATCAACATTATGAACTCATATGGACCATTTGATCAAGTTTGGATCACAATTCCACAAGAAATTTGATCAGATCATCAAAAGGGCAAAATGGTCATTTTTAGGGTTTTGACTGCACAAGTGTAATTTTTGACTGTTTGACCCAACCAATGGCAAACCAAGCTCACATATGGACTCAAGGACCCCATGTAATTATCTTGACATTCTCAACAAACTCAAAAGATCCCAAGTACACAAGATTGACAGTTGAATTTCTCAGTCAATTGATCAATTTTAACTGTATACTGAAAAGTCAAACTTTGACTTTTTGGTCAAAATCAAGAGTCAAGATTCATTTTTCATCAAAACATGCCAAATCATGAAACTTGTTCACCAAGAAACCAAGAAATGCAAATTAGGGTTTGAAATGGGAATTTTTCATAACTTGGAATTTTTCTAAGTTATAAAAAACCCTAATTTTTTCCCAACTTTGCCCCACTTTCTCACCAAGATTCATTTGGATTCAAACAAAAGTCAAAACATGAAAGTTGTATCTTGTTGCATAATCTACAACTTTGATTCACAAAGTTTTCCCAAATGAAGCTTGTATCTCAAGTTACAATTTTTTGAATAGGGGTGCCAAACCATTCTTAACTTAGTGAAAATTTGACCTTTTTGACAAGGTTTTTTACCTAACTTCAAGGCCATTTTCCATACACTTCCACTTGGAATTTCAATTTGCATTTCAAATATGGATTGTAGTACACATTCCAAGCTTTCCAAAATGTCCAAGAACTTCTCAAACAACCTCATAACTTGAGAGAATCGAATTTCACAATATGGCAAAAACTCACTTTTGAATGGATCATGAACATGTTCATAACTTAGGCCATTTTCAAGTCAGCATAGTTTGTGCTACATTACAGGTCCTAAAACCCTTTGACACTCATAAATTTAATGCCAAACCTTTGGGCCAAGACCATGTTTTGTGTATTCAAGCATTACCTAGAAGATTAATCCATTTATAGATAAAGCATTATTTCCATTTTGAAAAAGTAGAACTTTATGTCCATTTTGCAAATCCAAGTGGTACAGTCAAAATCTTCTAGGCACAAGTTATGAGACACATTACACTGATCAAGGCAAAGGGTTGCAGCATGTTATGGGGGCCTGCATCAGTCTAGAACATCAACTTGCCTTTTGTTGCTTAAGAAAGAAGAAACATAGCATAACTTGTACCAACTCTCATATCATCTTACAAACACTTAAGCAAACTTGTGAAACATATTCAAGAGATACCAACTGAGCTAGTACACGACCCTAACACCCCTCATACACTCCCTGTGATACGGTGGGAGAACTGACTAGGGTTTTGCGTTTGTTTTCGCAAATGTTTCGGTTGAGCAAGAGTCGCCACCGACTTTTTATTTTATCCTAAGGAAAGGTTTAAAAAGCACAGCAAAAACCTTTGAGATTTTTCTTGGGTTCGGGGAGTAGATTATAGAAGGGGAAGGTATTAGCACCCCTTCTATCCATGGTTATCCATGGGCTCTTAGATACTTGCTTAGATAAACTTGCCTTAGTTTTCAATTGTTTGAAATGGTGCTTTGTGTGTGGCTTTGAAAAGGTTTTGAAAAAGATGCCTTGCATAGGCTACCTTTGTAACAATTCTTTACTCGAATGTTTTACAAAGGTGTTTGTCTTTTTGAAAAGATGTTTCAAGGGTTTGAAAAGTTGATTTTGAAAGTGTTTGTGAAGTGGGTTTTTGAAATAAGGCAAGTGTTTTTTCTCGGAAAGTTGACAAGTACTTAAGAGTTCATCTACCCTAAAATTTTCTCAAAGATTTTTGTCATGTTTTAAGCCTTTTGACAATTTTGTTCCACCATTGCATTTGGTGGACAATCTTGTCTTAGGAGATGAAAGGGACGGGCACGGGTCATCGTTTAGACCATAGTTGCAATAGTGTTAAATGTCTTTGGGCAATTTTCTTTAAAAGGGACTTGATCATTTTATTTAGGCAACATTTTGAGGGACTATGATCATTTGATTGTTTGTTTTACCCAAAGAAGTTCAACATGCAATATGGCCCATTTTTGAAAGGCAACAAAGTGGAATACCCTAGGGGGTGCAAGTGTGAGATGTGTTGTTTATTTTCATGTTCATTTATCTTGTATTAGGTCCAACTATTTTTGTTCATTTTTATTCGCATACAAAACCCTAATTCTAGCATAGTATGTTTAGAAAGCATTAAAAGTGCGAAATTTAAATTCCTACGCTATTACATCACAATAATATGGGGAGGGGGTACAATGTTTCAAATGGGGTTTATTTGGGCAAGAATTTAAATCTAAGCTATTACATCATTTTTAGGAATATTTACAAGATAAATAATTGCATAATTAAATGGAAATTGACATAAATATGCAAAATATAAAAGGAATTTTTATGTATATGTAAAAAAGGTATTATTTATGTAAAATAAAATAAAGAACATAAAAGGGTATTATTTTGAGGTATTTTCAAATTTAGGGTAAAAACCCTAATTTTAATCAAAATGTATATTAATTAATTAATTCATACAATATTCATTATTTACATACAAAAATAAAATAAAATATGATATATTTGTAAAAAAGGCATTTTTAGTATTAAACATTAAAAATATAAAATATGTACATTTTTTGGTGTTTTTACTCTAAATGCATTAATATATATATATATGTATATTTATATTATTTCAAATATGTACTATATATATAAATAATAATAATAATTAATTTTTTAGAAAATAGTATTTTTTATATAAAATATTTTCAGAGGGTAATATAAAATAAAAATAAAAATAGAAGTGTTTTTACATATTTTTCTATTTATCCTAAATAATAATATGTATTTATTTATGTATAAACAAAAGAAAATCAAATAAAAATCAAATAAAATCAAAAAATGATGAGAAAAATATTTTCAAAATTTTAATATGCTGAGAAAAAATAAATGAGTCAAATAAGAAAAGAAAAAGTCAAAAATCATGAAAAATGAAGCAAATGGGCTTGGGGGGTAAGAAAATGGAAATAGGGTGTAAAAAGAAAAGACCACACAGGCCCAGCCCATGTGGCTTCATCTTCAACCTTTGTTCAGCAACATTCAAAAACGCGCGCCCTGTACCCCAACTGCTAACTCCTGATTCCTGGCTTTTTAACAAAAACTCATAACATAAAAAATGTTCAGCATGAAGAGACGATTCCAACCATGTATAGAACTTGACCTAACTCTCTAAGATGAAGGAGAATTTCTCCTCCCCCAAATCCTAACCTAGTTTTTCTGTCATTTTCAAACTCCAAATTCTCTCTACTCAGACAAAAGAAATGAAAAGTAAAGACATGGACATGTTCAGTGGCATGAGTATGACATTATTTCTTCACAAACTTAAGACTAATGATGCATAATAAGAGAGATACGAATTCAAAATTTTACCTATTCAGTTGAACTTCTATCTGGAGATGTAGGAACCTTCAGTGCAAGGTGATGATTGGAAAAGCTTCCTTGAGGTCCAGGGATGCTGTTTCAATGCTTACTTTGTCTTGAGAGTTTCTGAATCAAGCTAGAGAACTTCAACTGCAAAACAGAAAAACAAAAATGGTGAAGTGGCTTAGAGGTGTTACAGGTTGTGTCTTAGCTTCTGGATAGTTTGCATAGGTTGTAAGGAAGGTAGAGGAACAGGTTTTGGCAAGAATGCTCGAGAGAAATGGGAGTTGATACTCAAACTGCAGAGGCAACTCTGTTTTTGCAGTTTGAGGATGATTCTGAGATGGAGGGTGTTTTAGAGGTGCAAGGGTCGTGTATTAGCTTGGCTATGTTGTCTTGAGTGTGTTTGATAAGTTTGTTCTTGTGTTCTAATGCTGAGATGAGAGTTGTTGTGAGTTATGGAACTTTTCTTCACCCTTAAGCAACAAAATGCAACTTGAGTTTTCTAGGCATGTAGAGGGCCCCTAATGTGCTGCATAATCCCTCCTTGATCAGTGTGTTATGCTCACAAACTTGTGCCATTCAGATTTGCAATGTACTTGTTGGATTTCTAAATTGACATAAAGTGAATTTTAGCAAAAATGGATAGTTCACTTTATCTAATTTGGGATTAATCTTGCATACAATGTCCAAACTCATAGAACAACACCTTAGCACAATGAATATGCATTAAATTATGGAGTGTAACTTGGTTTAAGGACCTGTAATCTAACCTAAAGCATGCTGAGTTCAAATTGCAAAGTTATGGGCATGGAACTTGGTCATGAACAAAGTGGTTTTTTGCTATATTGTGAAATTCGATTCTCTCTAACCATGAGGTTGTTTGAGAAGTTCTTGGACATTTTGGAAATCTTGGAATGTGTACTACAATCCATCTTTGAAATGCAAATTGAAATTCCAAGTGGAAGTGTATGGAAAATGGCCTTGAAGTGGGGTAGAAAACCTTGTCAAAATAGGTTAAAATTTCACTAAGTTAAAAATGGTTTAGTGCCCTTATTCAAAAAATTGTAACTTGAGATACAAGCTTCAAATGAGAAAACTTTGTGAATCAAAGTTGTAGATTATGCAACAAGCTACAACTTTCATGTTTGGACTTTTGTTTGAATCCAAATGGATCATGGTGAAAAAATGGGGCAAAGTTGGGGAAAAATTAGGGTTTTTCATAACTTAGAAAAATTCTAAGTTATGAAAAATTCAAATTTCTAACCCTAATTTGCATTTTGTGATTTCTTGGTGAACAAGTTTCATGATTTGGCATGTTTTGATGAAAAATGAATCTTGACTCTTGATTTTGACCAAAAAGTCAAAGTTTGACTTTTCAGTATACAGTCAAAATTGATCAATTGACTGGGAAATTCAACTGTCAACCTTGTGTACTTGGGATCTTTTGAGCTTGTTGATCATGTAAAGATAATTCCATGGGGCCCTTGAGTCCATGTGTGAGCTTTGTTTACCATTGGCTAGGTCAAACAGTCAAAAATTGCCTTTGTACAGTCAAAACCCTAAAAATGACCATTTTTCCCTTTTGATGATCTGATCAATTTTCTTGTGGAATTGTGATCCAAACTTGATCAAATGGTTCATGTGAGTCCAATATGTTGATGTGGGTCAATTTTCATGAGGTTTGACTGTCAATTGGCCACAGTTGACTTTTTCCCCAATACAGTTGATTTTTAGGTCAACTGTCCAATTGACTAGGCAAAACTTGGAATCAGGACTTGAAACTTGATATGGGTAAACTTGGGAGTCCAATATGAGGCATGAAAGTCATCTTAGGCATTTTGGGTCAAAACATCTTTATGCTAACACAAACCCTAATTTTGAGTCCACAGTGCAAGGAGAGGTCTTGAGCAGATGAAACCCTAACTGGATCCTGAGCTTCAAGGGCTTTGTGATGAGAAATCAATGAGAAATGGGAGGGCAAATTTTGGGGTACAACAGTTGCCCCTGTTCAATCTTCTTGAATCCGAAGAGTTAGATTGGCAAGCTTGCCTTTCGTGACTCGAGGGTAAAAGGAGATTGGACACTAGAGTGCCCGGAAATTTGCACTCGTCAAAGCAATGGATACGGGAATGGGCTTAGAGATACCATCTGGAAGGGAATATCAGGAAGGTGTCCAGGCTTGGGACCATCTCTGAACTGGGGGGTCTGAACAAGCAATAGATTGACATCCGTTGTTGGGAGGAATCTGTAAACTGTTTTCAGTGGTTTGGAGAAGAAACTGAACAAGCGATAGGTTAACATCCGTTTACTTGGAGAACCCGTGAACTGTTTTTAGAAATCTTGAAGTTGAATAAGCAATAGAGCAGCATCCGTTGTTGGGAAGCGTCCGTAAACTGTTTTCAAAAAGTTGCATCTGAACAAGTTGATAGATTAACATCCGTTGTTGGGAAGAATCCATAAACTGTTTTCAGAAGGTTTTGAAGAAGAATCTGAACAAGTGACAGGTTAACATCCGTTTACTTGGAGAACCTGTGAATTGTTTTCAGAAATCTTGAAGTTGAATAAGCAATAGAGCAGCATCCGTTGTTGGGAAGCGTCCGTAAACTGTTTTCAAAAAGTTGTATCTGAACAAGTTGATAGATTAACATCCGTTGTTGGGAAGAATCCATAAACTGTTTTCAGAAGGTTTTGAAGAAGAATCTAAACAAGTGACAGGTTAACATCCGTTTACTTGGAGAACCCGTGAACTGTTTTCAGAAATCTTGAAGTTGAATGATTTTTAGTCTATCGACTGATCTTTCCTGAAAAGGTAAAGAGTTAGTTGCATGCAATGTTATGATGCATGATGCGATATACGTGACATCAATGTTTTATGACATGAATGTGATGAACGCGCATGTAAGCTGACAAGCTATCTTGCTGAGGATAAATGAATTCGAGGTGGTCGAAGATAAAAGCATCTTGACTGCTGCTGGGGAAAATAAATCCTTGGCTACTACTGGGGAAGAGAATTCCTAATGACCTCTACTGGGGAGTATCAAACTAGTAGACTCATGCTGAGGAGGTAAGACTGGGAACCTTCAATTTGATGGGAAGTAACTCTGGCGATCTCACTGGGGAACTCAAGATTTCTCTTTCTAAGACTCTGTGGAGAGAAGGCTCATTAGTCTGGCTCCGCTGGGGGGTTGATAATTTGAAATTTTAACTCGGCTGGGGATAACAAAGATAAGCTTCTCCGGGGATCAAATTGATAAGTTAGGCTGGGGAATTTTGATGAACTCCGCCGGGGATAGGAAGAATTCTGGCGAGTGCGATCTTCTGCGGCTGTTAGCTGAGGATAACTCAGTTATAAGCCCTTGTGAGGAATAACTTTGAATAAAACTCGGGGGAGACGTTCGTGTTCTGCGGGGAAATACCTTCCAGAACCTACTGGGGATGGGCTTCAAGACTTGCTAGGGGTATGGATTCCAAATCTCCCGGGGGTTTCCTTTAAAAGGGTATCAAGGTATTCATCTGTACCTTCATCCTATCAGTAATCCTTTTTAGGTTCATTTAGAAAGTGATTACGTTTCAAATGCATATGCCTATTTAACAAAACATTGGACGTTTCTCAAAATAAAACAAATAGTGCAAGAGAAAAAAGAAAAGGGAAATGACACAAATTTCTGGGAAAAGTATTTGTATTGATTTTCTTTGAGCATATTTGTACAAAGGAGACAATCATCCTAGTAAGAGGACTTTGTCGAAAACATTGAAAGATTTTATACAAAATAAAGGATGGCTATGTGAAATAATTCCATGGGATTCCATTCTGCTATAGCTTTCACAACTCTGAATATCTGCCCGTTCAGTGCTTCGTTTGACGATGACTGGATTGATCAGAAGTCTGGAACTGGTTGATGAAGAGATTGTCTTTGAAGTGATCCGACGAGACATAGTCATACGCTTTAATTCCCTAACTTTTGCCTGAATCGCCCTTTCGGGTTTTCGATCCACCGGGAAACCCCTTTTTGCCCAAGCCGCCCTTTCGGGTTTTCGACTTTCCGGGTGTACAAATTTTTTTTTGTTTTTATCCCTAATTTTTGCCTGAACCGCCCTTTCGGGTTTTCAGTTCACCGGGATGCCCATTTTTGCCCAAGCCGCCCTTTCGGGTTTTCGACTTGTCGGGTTATTTTATGCGTAGTATCTTTTGACTATGTCTGCGTTCGCAGGGTGCGGCAAATCGTCGCCGTCCATGGTGGTCAGAATCATTGCACCACCAGAAAATATGCTCTTGATCACAAATGGTCCTTCATATGTAGGAGTCCATTTGCCCCTGGGATCACTTTGCGGTAAGATAATCCGCTTGATTACGAGATCCCCGACTTGATACACTTGACGTCTGACTTTCTTATTGAAGGCCTTGATCATCCGCTTTTGATACGTCTGACCATGGCATATAGCAGCAAGTCGTTTCTCGTCGATCATATTGAGTTGATCCAGTCGGGTCTGCATCCAATCATCTTCATTCAAACCTGCATCCTTCATAATCCTCAGAGACGGGATTTGGACTTCCATAGGCAAAACAGCTTCCATGCCATAAACCAAAGAAAATGGGGTTGCCCCAGTTGAAGTACGTGTCGTCGTACGGTATCCATGCAGAGCAAACGGTAACATCTCATGCCAGTCTTTGTAAGTGACTGTCATTTTCTGAATGATCTTCTTAATGTTTTTGTTCGCGGCTTCAACAGCACCGTTCATCTTCGGCCGATAAGGAGATGAATTGTGATGATAAATCTTGAACTGTTTGCATAATGCAGTGATCATTGTGTTATTCAGATTTGTACCGTTGTCCGTGATGATCCTGTCTGGAACACCATACCGACATGTGAGATTATGCTTGATAAAGCGAGCAACCACATTTTTAGTAACAGAGGCGAAGGAAGCTGCTTCGACCCATTTAGTGAAGTAGTCAATGGCAACCAGGATGAAGCGATGTCCGTTGGAAGCCGTGGGCTTGATCTCTCCAATCATATCAATGCCCCACATTGCAAAGGGCCATGGAGCAGTCAGGACGTTGAGGGGAACCAGAGGGATATGAACTTTGTCAGCATAGACTTGACACTTGTGACAAGTACGGGAATGTTGATGGCAGTCAGCCTCCATGGTAGACCAATAATAGCCTGCCCTTAGGATCTTCTTAGCCATTGTATGCCCGCTCAAGTGAGTGCCAAATGTGCCGCTGTGTATATCAGTCATGATCAACTCTGCTTCAACTTTATCCACACATCGGAGTAATACACAATCATGGCTTCGTTTTTAAAGGATGCCGTTGCTCAGGAAGAACTTAGCAGCGAATTTCCTTAAGAACTTCTTGTCATTTACGGAAGCTCCTTCAGGATAATCCCTAGTCTCGAGATACCTTTTGATTTCATGGAACCAAGGTTGTTCCACTACTTCTTCAGTATTAATCTCGTGGCAATGTGCCGGTTCATCCATTCGCTTGATGGTGATTTGGGGAGCCTCGTTATCCCAGTTGAGTTTAAACATGGAGGACATTGTGGCCAGAGCATCGGCTAGTTGATTCTCTTCTCGCGGGAAATGCTCGAAGGTAATTTGCTCGAAATGAGGCAACAATGTCAGGACATGTTCTTTGTATGGGATAAGATTAGGATGCTTGGTATCCCATTCTCCTTTAATTTGGCTGATGACCAAAGCCGAGTCCCCGAATACGATTAAAGATTTGATCCCCAAGTCTATAGCAGCTTCGAGACCAAAGATGCAAGCTTCATACTCAGCCATGTTATTTGTGCAGCTGAAACAAAGTCGGGCCGTGAAAGGAATGTGACAACCTTCCGGAGAAATGAGTACTGCGCCAATACCATTTCCAAGTGCATTTGAAGCACCATCAAAGTACAGGGTCCATCGGGATCCCTTCTCGGGTCCGTCATACGGTCCGTCACTTTCAACGTTGTCCAAATTCATGATGTCCTCGTCTGGGAAGTCAAATCTCATGGGTTGATAGTCTTCGATAGCCTGATGAGCCAGATGGTCAGCTAGTACACTCCCTTTTATAGATTTTTGGGTGGTGTACTGGATGTCATACTCAGTTAAGATCATTTGCCATCTAGCTATCCTTCCAGATAAAGCGGGCTTCTCGAAGATATACTTGATAGGGTCCATCTTGGAAATTAACAAGGTAGTATGGGTCAACATATACTGTCTTAGTCGGCGAGCAGCCCATACCAAAGCGCAACAAGTTTTCTCGAGCAGTGAGTAGCGAGTCTCACAGTCGGTAAACTTTTTGCTAAGGTAATAAATAGCATGCTCTTTTCGACCAGACTCGTCATGCTGGCCCAAAACACACCCCATTGAGTTATCCAAGACGGTTAAGTACATGATCAATGGTCTTCCTTCGACAGGTGGCATCAGAATAGGAGGTTCTAGCAAATATTCCTTGATTCTATCAAAAGCGGCTTGGCAGTCGTCGTTCCATTCAACTACCTGATCTTTCTTCAAGAGTTTGAAAATTGGCTCACAGGTAGAAGTCAGATGTGAGATGAATCTAGCAATATAGTTTATGCGCCCCAAGAATCCTCTAACCTCCTTTTCAGTACGGGGAGCAGGCATCTCTTGTATTGCTTTTACTTTTACCGGATCGACTTCAATGCCTTTGTTGCTTACGATGAATCCCAGGAGTTTACCAGACCTAACTCCAAAAGTACATTTACTTGGATTCAGCCTTAACTTGTACTCTTTCAACCTGGCAAACAGCTTTTCCAGATGTTCAAGGTGCTCTTCCTCTGTTTGTGATCGAGCTATCATATCGTCTACGTAAACTTCAATCTCATGATGTATCATGTCATGAAATAAAGCTACCATGGCGCGTTGATAAGTTGCCCCTGCGTTCTTCAGCCCGAACGACATCACTTTATAACAGAAAGTGCCCCATTACGTGACAAAAGTTGTTTTCTCCATATCCTCGGGAGCCATTTTGATTTGATTGTAGCCCGAGAATCCGTCCATGAAGGAAAACACCTTATGCTGAGCTGTATTGTCGATCAAGATGTCAATATGAGGTAGCGGGAAATCATCTTTAGGGCTGGCCCTATTCAAATCCCGGTAGTCCATACACATTCTGACTTTGCCATCTTTCTTCGGTACCGGTACGATGTTAGCGACCCATTGAGGATATGACGTAACAGCCAGGAAGCCAGCATCAAATTGCTTCATTACTTCTGCTTTGATCTTTTCGGACATGTCAGGCCTCATTCGGCGAACTTTTTGCTTGATTGGTGGACAGTCTTCTCTTGTGGGGAGACGGTGAACCACGATGTCTGTGTCTAGACCCGACATGTCTTCATAGGACCAAGCGAAGATCTCAACATACTCATTCAACAACTGTACTAGGCACTCCTTGACTTTTGGTTCCAGATTGGCACCTACTTGCACCTCCTTCCGGTCCTCCTCGATTCCCAAGTTAACAGTTTCCAATGGTTCTTCATGCGGTAAGATGGCCCTTTCCTCTTGTTGCAGGAGTCTGGCTAGTTCCCCGGGTACTTCACAACCTTCATCATCTTCATACTCGGCTAGATTGACCAGATCTTCAGAGTTATTGAAAGATACAGCAGAGTAGTCACTCATGGAATCCGGAGTGGATAGGTACCTGCATTGGTGAGTGTGGGTGTGTGTAAGGGATAGCCATCCTTAAACGAAAATGCAAAAAGAAAAGAAAATGAGCATAAGCAGTTTATCAAATGAAAAACGTCCAATGAATCGTTAAACATGGCATATGAATATGAAAAATAGTCAAAACCCTTACAAGTGGACCTACATGCCCCGGGCAAGGCAGGAGGTGAAAAGACAGTGTACGGATTGTTTGAAAGTAAAATATTACAGACCAAATAGGAAATGTTTAATAGATAAATTACTGATGAATAAAAGTGATGGGGACAAAGTCCTTAGCCTCCCAATTGCTCAATCCTCCTTTGACCGTTGGATAAATCCACTCTTCAATGTTGCTTTCCTTGTCTTCATCTTCCAGGGCGTTGATTCTGTAAGGAGAAATTTTGACCGACGCTCTTTCAATCTTTGACTGGCGCATAGCTTTCTGGCCAGCGGCTGTGAAACCTAATCCAAACTTATCAATTTTATGCGGAAAATCGGGTAACTGCCCCCACGCTGAATTCTTCCCTTCTTTAACTGCAACCCTTGCATCCTCCAGAGATGCCATCCTGGCCATCTGTCTGGGTGCCTCAGCTGCCAATTTTGCCACTGCTACCTCAGGAAGCACTTCTTCGAAATGTTGAAACGGTGTCTCAATGAACTCTCCTTCAACCTCCACATACCGGAAAGAATTTAAATGGCTAATCATGTACTCTTCTTCGCCGTGAATAGTAATGATCTTTCCCTTTACAGGATACTTCAGCATCTGATGCAAGGAGGAGGTGACTGCTCCAGCATGGTGTATCCAAGGTCTACCCAGCAGGCAGGAGTATGATGGATGGATGTCCATTACATAGAAAGTGGATTTAAACACCTCAGTACCTATCTTGACAGGAATTTCAACTTCTCCATGGACCATTCTTTTCGATCCATCGAAAGCTCTGACGATAATATCACTCGGCTTCAATTCCAACCCTTCGCAATCTAGCCGGTCCAAGGCCTTCTTAGGCAAAACATTCAGCGACGACCCGGTATCAACCAAAACATGTGCAAGAGTGGTTCCGCGGCATTCGATTGAAATATGTAAAGCATCATTGTGATTTCGGCCTTTAGGGGTTAGGTCGGCATCAGAAAAGCCTAATCCATTGTCCGCAGTCAGGCTAGCCACGCAATGTTGAAATTGATCTGCAGAGGTTTCCTGGGGAACATGAGCTGCCTTTAGAAACTTAATCAAAGCTTGAGCGTGCGCTTCTGAGCAAAGCAACAGTGCCAGCATGGAGATCTTGGAGGGGGTTTGCCCCAACTGTTCCACCACATCGTAATCACTTCTCTTGATTATCCTCAAAATCTCGTCCATTTCTTTCTTGGAGGCTTCCGGGATCACCAAGGGCTGAACCCTCGTCCTGACGGGCTCATCTTGTATTCCCTTTCCTTTATCAACAATGGTAGGAGAGGCAGCACTAGGAACGACGATTTCCTCAATCAAAGGAGTTCTAGCGGAGAGTTTCACTGGTGCAGGGATGACTTCTTTAGCTGATGAGGGTCCAAAGACTGCTCTTGGAGGGGCAATCTCTGGAGAAAATATTCTCCTGCTCCTGGTGATTTTGCTGGTGCCCGCAATGTTACTAATGCTGGCTTCTTCATCATCTGAATTTTCTTCAATTATTTCAACTTGCTTGATACCATGGTAATAGATGTCACCACCATAGTTCCAAGGTATCGACTTCTCAGAAACATAGGGAATAGGCCCTGGCATTGTTATCTTCAAAGGTATAGACTTTGCAGCTGGTGTAATCTTAACAGGCTTTTTGACGGCCTTGGAAAGATTGGCGTGAATGGTTATGATTGAGATATTTTCAACATGGACTGGAACAGCAGGAACTTTTTCGAACAAAATTTGTCGGCTATCCATGAGGCCCTGGATGCCTTTCTTTAATAGCGGACAATCAAACGGCAGAGAGTGGCAACAGTAGCAGTCTTCTTTACATCCCGGGAAGATCCCGGCCCTTAACAAATTCAACTTAATGGTTAGCAGTGGAGTAGTCAGATCACTAACGTCAGCAACATATAGATCCTCTTCAATGGCATTGACATTCCGACCGTGCTTCGGCATAGGTGCAGATATCACATTGGGTTTCTCTGGAGCGTCAAACTCTACCTCCTTAGCCTCTATCAGGTCCTGGATCTTATGCTTGAGTGCCCAACAATCATTGGTGTCGTGTCCAACACTGTCTGAATGATAGGCGCATTTAGCATTGGCATGATAATACGGAGAGGACGTATTTACATTCTTTGGCGCCTCCTTGATGGTGGAAAGATTCAACTTCAATAGATGGGGAAGCACCTGCGCTGGAGTCATATTAATACGGGTGAACTGCCGTTGTGGCCTTTCCACCCGTTGCTGATTTGGTCTGGATTGGTTGTAGCGAGGCTGCTCACTTGGAGTGTTTTGAATCATTACGGCCCCCACAGTTGGCCGACGCTCCATCTTCCCTGCTCTTCTTTGAGAATATACCATAGCTGTCTCCTTCTTAAAAGGCTTCTTCTCAACACTTGCAGCAACACCCTTCTGAATCTTTCCTGACTTGATGCCAGCTTCTATTCTTTCGCCTGTTAAGATCAAATCGGTAAACCCCGCGGAAGAGTTACCAATTAAATGATTGAAAAACGACCCAGATAGGGTCCCGAGAAACATATCAACGAGCTCACGATCGGTTAAAGGAGGCTGCACCCTGCCAGCCAAATCCCTCCATTTTTGTGCATATTCCTTGAACCCCTCACTCGTTCCTAGTGACATACCCTGAAGTTGGGTACGGGTAGGAGCAAGATCAGAATTATACTGGTATTGTTTATAGAAAGCGGTGGCCAAATCTTCCCAATTTCTGACACTGGTTCCTTCTAACTGATAAAACCATTCCAACTGAGCTCCCGACAGGCTGTCTTGAAAGAAATGAATCCAGAGATTTTTATCTGCTGTATAGGGTTGAATTTTTCTCACGTAGGACCTGAGATGCATTTTGGGACAGGACAGCCCATCATACCTCACAAACACTGGCACTTTGAATTTTGGGGGAATCACAATTCCGGCAACCAAGCCCATGTCTTCAAAATCCAAACCCGGTACTCTTTGCAATTCCATGGCAGCCAATCTGTCTTCTAAACCCTTATATTTGTCATCAGCTGGAGGATACTGCTGGTCAGAATAATCTTCATCCTCTTCAACCTCTTCCTCCTCTGCATCAGACTCGGAAGGCACCGCAACCCGATCTCTTTTACTAGTCCCCTCATCAGAAGTAGGAGGAAATTCAAGCACTCTCCGAGCTTCTCTGTCAAATCTTCTCCCCAAAGTAGCCACTCTGACCCTCTTTTTCTTCTTCACTGGGTCCTTACTCTCCAGATGAGCCTTGATATCCTCTTGACTTTTAACCACAGTCATCAAGAGTTGCTGGAACTGTGCATTCTGGGCTTGTAGGTCTTTGACTGTTTGCTCGAGATCCATCCTACTGAAATAAACATCAGATAGATAAGGAAACCTGGAGTGAGACCTGCTTATGCACATGATGAATGGTATGCTGATGTATGCAATGCATTCAAGGATTTAGGACATTCAAAGTTGTTTCAGACAAAGAAGAATGCACGTCATATTAATAAGAAGAAATTTGTTAGTACATAAATGCCCCATGGGCCAAATGTTACAAAATAAACTTCTCAAGGCAGAAAGACATTGCGCATCCTCTTCGGTGCGATGTAGGTGTTGAGGGCCTCTTGCTCGTGGAGTCGGCGGGTAAGCTCTAGAACCTTCTTTTCACTGGCGTAGTAGCTAGCTTCAAAAGTGTTTCGTTCCTCCTTGAGCTGAATCCAACTTTTCTGCATTTCCTCCCACGATGTAGGCATGTCTGGATGCAGGATGGTGTAGGGAACCTCTCCTTCATTGACGGGCTCTTTAATCACTGGGAGTACATGAGGATAAGGCATCATTAGACTTTGGGCTCGGGCTCGTACCCACTTGAGATAGGGCTCAAGAGGGATGGAGTTCTTGTGTCCCAGAGTCTTGCTATCAACCTTGTTGAGTCTTCCCCAAGCTCTGATGAATCTTTGGCGAAGTCCTTGCGCATCGTTGTCGAAGTCGAAAACTAGGCTAGGCATCAACATGTCATGAGGGCCATCCCTCCGTGCATATCCAAATTGCCTCAAAGCTAGGCAAGGGTTGTAGGTGATACCTCCTCTAATTCCAAGTAAAGGAACATTAGGAAATTCTCCGCAACGATCGACGATGATGACATTTTCTCTGGACCGAGAACACCGATGCACATCAAAATGAGTGAGAGTCATCAATCGTTGGGACCACCTTGTACCTTGGTCATTCTTCAAGACAGATTGTGGAAGGTGCGAAATAAACCACCTTGCGAGGATAGGAGTACAGCACATGAGAACACCCCTCTTTCTCATTGTTCGTGTGTAAAATGAGTGAAGGATGTCCCCAAGCAATGTTGGTATTGGATTTCTGGACAAGAAGATTTTGACGGCGTTGACATCTACCAATTGGTTAGGATTTGGGAACAAGACCAACCCATAGATAAGGAGTGCCACAATCTCTTCAAAGGCTTGTAGGTCCAATGAGTTCCAACATTCTTGTGCCTTCTCAAACAAGAATTTTGCTAAGAATCCTTTGACGCCGCTTCTGGTTTTCCAATGCCCCTTGATTTCAGATGGTTGTAGATGTAGTGCTCAAGCAACATCTTCAGGCTTTGGTTCCTTCTCCGTACCGTTGAAGGGTAGTTGATTAAGGATAGGGATTCTTAGGAGTTGAGAAAACTCCTCCAAAGTGGGAACCAACTGATAATCAGGGAAAGTGAAGCAGTGGTGAAGAGGGTCAAAGAACTGGAATAGCACTTTCATCATGTCTTCTTCAATGTTGGTGTTGACTAGGCTGAGCAGTCTACCATGTCTTTCACTGAAGGATGAATTTTCCGGAATTCTTGAAGTGATCTCCTTGAGTTGAGGAGAGATTCTCACAAGGTTGACTTGAATGGTGTTTCTGCGAGGAATTTCCATGTCCTACAAAACAAGAACAAAGTTGAAGATCCAAAACCCTTGAAATGGTTAGTGAATGCATATGATGTTTTATGATGTTTATGATGTATGCACAAAACATATGTACAAGCAAATCACGCCAAACCCTAATTTCAGGCTTGCATGGGGTTTCATAGGTAATTACCCTCTTGAGTGTAGTTGGCTTAAAAACCTGTCCTATAAATAGTAGCCGGGTTCTAAGGAGCTCAATATCACTGGATTGTTTTCATTGTTCATTGTTTTGGTTTAGCCACTTAACTAGCGACCAAAATATTCCAAGAAAACAACCCTCAATGAGTGTAGTATCGAGTATCTACCAACTTCGGACTGCACCAAAGCCGGTCATCTCACTACCCCTAATAAAAGGCTAAGATGGTCAAGTAAGGTTCTAGGTCATTAGTGCTTAGTGACATCACTCAGCGGCCCCGTACTCTCCTTGATTGAACTCAAGGGTTACCGGTACTCACAAATATGTCGCACTAATATAGCTATTGCTTAGACCGTGTCGGTATATCCCGCACAGTTTCCACAACATATTGCTATCTATGAATGTTTCCCAAAATCCGGGTGGAGGATTGTAAACCCAAACAATAGAGCCAAAGTATAAAGCAAGCAAATCAAACAATTAGTCATGCAAGAGGGTGATCTAAGCCCTAAGGTTACTCCACTTTAAAAATTCTCCCCAGCAGAGTCGACAGTTCTGTGATACGGTGGGAGAACTGACTAGGGTTTTGCGTTTGTTTTTGCAAATGTTTCGATTGAGCAAGAGTCGCCACCGACTTTTTATTTTATCCTAAGGAAAGGTTTAAAAAGCACAGCAAAAACCTTTGAGATTTTTCTTGGGTTCGGGGAGTAGATTATAGAAGGGGAAGGTATTAGCACCCCTTCTATCCATGGTTATCCATGGGCTCTTAGATACTTGCTTAGATCAACTTGCCTTAGTTTTCAATTGTTTGAAATGGTGCTTTGTGTGTGGCTTTGAAAAGGTTTTGAAAAAGATGCCTTGCATAGGCTACCTTTGTAACAATTCTTTACTCGAATGTTTTACAAAGGTGTTTGTCTTTTTGAAAAGATGTTTCAAGGGTTTGAAAAGTTGATTTTGAAAGTGTTTGTGAAGTGGGTTTTTGAAATAAGGCAAGTGTTTTTTCTCGGAAAGTTGACAAGTACTTAAGAGTTCATCTACCCTAAAATTTTCTCAAAGATTTTTGTCATGTTTTAAGCCTTTTGACAATTTTGTTCCACCATTGCATTTGGTGGACAATCTTGTCTTAGGAGATGAAAGGGACGGGCGCGGGTCATCGTTTAGACCATAGTTGCAATAGTGTTAAATGTCTTTGGGCAATTTTCTTTAAAAGGGACTTGATCATTTTATTTAGGCAACATTTTGAGGGACTATGATCATTTGATTGTTTGTTTTACCCAAAGAAGTTCAACATGCAATATGGCCCATTTTTGAAAGGCAACAAAGTGGAATACCCTAGGGGGTGCAAGTGTGAGATGTGTTGTTTATTTTCATGTTCATTTATCTTGTATTAGGTCCAACTATTTTTGTTCATTTTTATTCGCATACAAAACCCTAATTCTAGCATAGTATGTTTAGAAAGCATTAAAAGTGCGAAATTTAAATTCCTACGCTATTACATCACAATAATATGGGGAGGGGGGGTACAATGTTTCAAATGGGATTTATTTGGGCAAGAATTTAAATCTAAGCTATTACATCATTTTTAGGAATATTTACAAGATAAATAATTGCATAATTAAATGGAAATTGACATAAATATGCAAAATATAAAAGGAATTTTTATGTATATGTAAAAAAGGTATTATTTATGTAAAATAAAATAAAGAACATAAAAGAGTATTATTTTGAGGTATTTTCAAATTTAGGGTAAACACCCTAATTTTAATCAAAATGTATATTAATTAATTAATTCATACAATATTCATTATTTACATACAAAAATAAAATAAAATATGATATATTTGTAAAAAAGGCATTTTTAGTATTAAACATTAAAAAAATAAAATATGTACATTTTTTGGTGTTTTTACTCTAAATGCATTAATATATATATATATATATATATATATATATATATATATATATATATATATATATATATATATATATATATATATATATATATATATATATATATATATATATATATATATATATATATATATATATATATATATATATATATATATATATATATATATATATATATATATATATATATATATATATATATATATATATATATATATATATATATATATATATATATATATATATATATATATATATATATATATATATATATATATATATATATATATATATATATATATATATTTATATTATTTCAAATATGTACTATATATATAAATAATAATAATAATTAATTTTTTAGAAAATAGTATTTTTATATAAAATATTTTCAGAGGGTAATATAAAATAAAAATAAAAATAGAAGTGTTTTTACATATTTTTCTATTTATCCTAAATAATAATATGTATTTATTTATGTATAAACAAAAGAAAATCAAATAAAAATCAAATAAAATCAAAAAATGATGAGAAAAATATTTTCAAAATTTTAATATGCTGAGAAAAAATAAATGAGTCAAATAAGAAAAGAAAAAGTCAAAAATCATGAAAAATGAAGCAAATGGGCTTGGGGGGTAAGAAAATGGAAATAGGGTGTAAAAAGAAAAGACCACACAGGCCCAGCCCATGTGGCTTCATCTTCAACCTTTGTTCAGCAACATTCAAAAACGCGCGCCCTGTACCCCAGCTGCTAACTCCTGATTCTTGGCTTTTTAACAAAAACTCATAACATAAAAAATGTTCAGCATGAAGAGACGATTCCAACCATGTATAGAACTTGACCTAACTCTCTAAGATGAAGGAGAATTTCTCCTCCCCCAAATCCTAACCTAGTTTTTCTGTCATTTTCAAACTCCAAATTCTCTCTACTCAGACAAAAGAAATGAAAAGTAAAGACATGGACATGTTCAGTGGCATGAGTATGACATTATTTCTTCACAAACTTAAGACTAATGATGCATAATAAGAGAGATACGAATTCAAAATTTTACCTATTCAGTTGAACTTCTATCTGGAGATGTAGGAACCTTCAGTGCAAGGTGATGATTGGAAAAGCTTCCTTGAGGTCCAGGGATGCTGTTTCAATGCTTACTTTGTCTTGAGAGTTTCTGAATCAAGCTAGAGAACTTCAACTGCAAAACAGAAAAACAAAAATGGTGAAGTGGCTTAGAGGTGTTACAGGTTGTGTCTTAGCTTCTGGATAGTTTGCATAGGTTGTAAGGAAGGTAGAGGAACAGGTTTTGGCAAGAATGCTCGAGAGAAATGGGAGTTGATACTCAAACTGCAGAGGCAACTCTGTTTTTGCAGTTTGAGGATGATTCTGAGATGGAGGGTGTTTTAGAGGTGCAAGGGTCGTGTATTAGCTTGGTTATGTTGTCTTGAGTGTGTTTGATAAGTTTGTTCTTGTGTTCTAATGCTGAGATGAGAGTTGTTGTGAGTTATGGAACTTTTCTTCACCCTTAAGCAACAGAATGCAACTTGAGTTTTCTAGGCATGTAGAGGGCCCCTAATGTGCTGCATAATCCCTCCTTGATCAGTGTGTTATGCTCACAAACTTGTGCCATTCAGATTTGCAATGTACTTGTTGGATTTCTAAATTGACATAAAGTGAATTTTAGCAAAAATGGATAGTTCACTTTATCTAATTTGGGATTAATCTTGCATACAATGTCCAAACTCATAGAACAACACCTTAGCACAATGAATATGCATTAAATTATGGAGTGTAACTTGGTTTAAGGACCTGTAATCTAACCTAAAGCATGCTGAGTTCAAATTGCAAAGTTATGGGCATGGAACTTGGTCATGAACAAAGTGGTTTTTTGCTATATTGTGAAATTCGATTCTCTCTAACCATGAGGTTGTTTGAGAAGTTCTTGGACATTTTGGAAAGCTTGGAATGTGTAATACAATCCATCTTTGAAATGCAAATTGAAATTCCAAGTGGAAGTGTATGGAAAATAGCCTTGAAGTGGGGTAGAAAACCTTGTCAAAATAGGTTAAAATTTCACTAAGTTAAAAATGGTTTAGTGCCCTTATTCAAAAAATTGTAACTTGAGATACAAGCTTCAAATGAGAAAACTTTGTGAATCAAAGTTGTAGATTATGCAACAAGCTACAACTTTCATGTTTGGACTTTTGTTTGAATCCAAATGGATCATGGTGAAAAATTGGGGCAAAGTTGGGAAAAAATTAGGGTTTTTCATAACTTAGAAAAATTCTAAGTTATGAAAAATTCAAATTTCTAACCCTAATTTGCATTTTGTGATTTCTTGGTGAACAAGTTTCATGATTTGGCATGTTTTGATGAAAAATGAATCTTGACTCTTGATTTTGACCAAAAAGTCAAAGTTTGACTTTTCAGTATACAGTCAAAATTGATCAATTGACTGGGAAATTCAACTGTCAACCTTGTGTACTTGGGATCTTTTGAGCTTGTTGATCATGTCAAGATAATTCCATGGGGCCCTTGAGTCCATGTGTGAGCTTGGTTTACCATTGGCTAGGTCAAACAGTCAAAAATTGCCTTTGTACAGTCAAAACCCTAAAAATGACCATTTTGCCCTTTTGATGATCTGATCAATTTTCTTGTGGAATTGTGATCCAAACTTGATCAAATGGTTCATGTGAGTCCAATATGTTGATGTGGGTCAATTTTCATGAGGTTTGACTGTCAATTGGCCACAATTGACTTTTTCCCCAATACAGTTGATTTTTAGGTCAACTGTCCAATTGACTGGGCAAAACTTGGAATCAGGACTTGAAACTTGATATGGGTAAACTTGGGAGTCCAATATGAGGCATGAAAGTCATCTTAGGCAGTTTGGGTCAAAACATCTTTATGCTAACACAAACCCTAATTTTGAGACCACAGTGCAAGGAGAGGTCTTGAGCAGATGAAACCCTAACTGGATCCTGAGCTTCAAGGGCTTTGTGATGAGAAATCAATGAGAAATGGGAGGGAAAATTTTGGGGTACAACACTCCCATTCCCAAAATCACCTTCAAACTGCAAGAACAGGGCAGGGCCTGCAGTTTGAGTGCCATCTTTCATTCCTCTCAAGCTTTCTTGCCCAAACCAGTTCACACACCTTCCATACCATCTATGCAAGCTAACCAAAACCTAAAACACGACCTGTAATCCCTCTAACTGGTTCTACCATTTTCACTTTTCTGATTTGCAGGTGAAGTGCTCTAGCTCGATTCAAAAGCTTTCAAGACAAAGTAAAGCTTGGAATAGCATCCCTGGACCTCAAGGAAACTATCCCAATCATCACCTTGCACTGAAAGCTTCTCCATTGCCAGATAGAACTTCAACTGAACAGGTAAGTTTTTGAATTCGTATCTCTCTTATTAGGCATTGTTAGCTTTAGGTTTGTGAAGAGAATATGTCACAATCATTGCCCTGAACATGCCCATATAATTAGATTTTATTTATATTATGTGTGTTGTAAGAATTTTGAGTCTGAACATGGAGGAAAATCTAGGTCAGGATTTGGGGGAGAAGAAATTCTCCCTCATCTTAGAGAGTTAAGACAAGTTCTGCATATGGTTGGATTCGTCTCTTGATGCTGAACATTTTTTATGTTATAAGTTTTCATTAACAAGCCAGGAATCAGGATGTTTGAATGGAGGAACAAAGCGCGCGTTTTTTGAACGTTTCTGGCTGGAGGTTGAAGAAGGGTCTATTGGGCTGGGCTTGTTCCATATTTCTTATTTACACCATGTTTTTTGTTTTACACCCCCTAAGCCCATTTCATTCATTTTAATGTTTTTTTGACTTTTCTTTTTTTGGCCTGACTTATTTATTTTTCCTCATCATACAAAAAATATAAAAATATTTTTTTATACCATTTTCCTATTTATTAGATATTTATTTGATTGGACTAGTTATTTGAACATAAATAAGTAAATAAATATACTTTTATTTAAAAAATGTTAAAATGGTGTAAATACATTTTTATTTTTATTTCATTTTATATTCTGAAAATATTTTATGTGAAACATACTTTTTTTTACAAAAATTAAATATTATTATTTTTTTGCATATTTAAAATAATTTGTAAGTAATACAAATAAACATATAAATATTAATATACTTAGAATAAAATACCAAAAATACACATATTTTTATTTTATTAATATTTAATACTAAAAATACATTTTTTACAAATATACTTCATTTTTATTTTATTTTTGTACACAAATAATAAATATTGTATATATTGAATAAATAATACATTTTATTTAATAGAATTAGGGTTTTGCCCTAAACATGAAAAACTCCAAAAAAATAATACTTTCCTTTTCTTTATTTTGACATGTAAAAAATACCTTTTTCCATACATACAAAAAACCATTTTTTGGCATCTTGCACATTTGTTCTATTTTATTTAATTTATGCAAATTAATCACCTTGTAAATAATTCAATATTGATGTAATAGTTTTAGGTTTAAATTTCTTGTCAAAATCCCCATTCGAACATTTGTACCCCCCTTCCCATATATGGTTTTGTAATAGCTTAGTAAATTTATTTTCGCACTTTATTGCTTTCTAATTATACCATGTTAGAATTAGCGTTTGTATGCGAAAAATAACGAAAAATAGTTTTGACCTAATTTCAAGATAAACAAGCATGAAAATGGACACACAAATCACACTTGCACCCCCTAGGGTGTTCCACTTGTTGCCTTTCAAAATTGGGCCATATTGCATGTTAGGTCTCTTTGGGCAAAACAAATAAATCAAATGATCATAGTCCCTCGATAACACTTTCAAAATGTTGCCTAAACAAATGATCAAGTCCCTTAAAGAAAATGCCCAAAGATACTTGGCACCATTGCAATTATGGTCTAAACGATGACCCGCGCCCGTCCCTTTCACATCCTAACATGAGATTGTCCACCAAATACAATGGTGGAACAAACTTGTTAAAAGGGTTAAAACATAGCAATAAACTTTGAGAAATTTAGGAGTAGATAACCTCTTAGTTACTTGAATCAAACTTGCAAAACAAAACACTTGCCTATTTTCTAAACCACACATCACTACACTTTCAAAACAACTTTCAAAAACAAATGAAAACTTTTTCAAAAGACATACACCTTTGTATACATCCCCACATGGATCATTACAAAGGTTGCCACCACATTAGGCTTCTTTTCAAAATATTTTCAAACCCACACACACAAGCACCATTTCAAACAATTGAAAATAAAAGGCAAGTGATCTAAGCAAGTAACTAAGAGCTCATGGATAACCATGGATAGAAAGGGTGCTAACACCTTCCCTTTCTATAATCTACTCCCTGAACCCAAGAAAACATCTCAAAGGTTTTTGCTGTGCTTTTTAACCTTTCCTTAGGATAAAATAAAAAGTCGGTGGCGACTCTTGCTCAACCGAAACATTTGCGAAAACAAATGCAAAACCATAGTCAGTTCTCCCACCGTATCACAGAACTGGCGACTCTGCTGGGGAGAAACTTAAAAGTGGAGTAACCTTAGGGTTTAGATCACCTTTGTTTTCAATTGTTTGCTTTGTTTGCTTTTATATTTGTGGGCTTTGCATCGGAGTTTCATAGATCCTAACCCGGATCTGGGAAATACCCTTTTAGGTAGCATAATCTGTGAGGGACCTGTCCGGCGTAGACCGACATGGGTGAAGCAGTGGCTACGTTGGTGTGGCACCTTGGTCTGTACCTATATCCCTTGTGTTGCAATAAGGAGAATATAGGTCTTCTAAGGAGTCATTAAACACCAACCAACCTTAGAACCCTAAATTGACCAAACTTGGCTATTAGGACAGTAGCAGTATGCTACACTCATTGAGACTAAACTCTCGCGATGGTTCTGGCCGCAAGAAAAGATTGCGATGCTGGAGTTATGACCGATTGAGTGTAGTCAATGATTTGAGATCCTCTAGAACCCGGTTACTTTTGATAGGACATGTTTTAAACAACGAAACCAAAAGAGGGTAATACCTAAAATTCATGCTGGCCTGAAACCTAAGGGTGTCTTGTGTGACTTGTGTGCCTTATCATGTTTGCCTGTGTGAATACTTGTGGTGTGCTTCATCATAGCATCATGCCATCATACCATTGCATGCATCCTGTATAAAGGACTAACCCATTTCAAAGACAAAAAGTTTCATCTTTGCTCTGTTTTGTAGGACATCATGATGCCCACACGTAGGAATACTATCCGGCTCAATTTTGTTCAACCACCAACTTTGCTCAAGGATTTGGTTGGTAGGATTCCAAACACTTCTTCCTTTATCAACAAGCATGGTTCTCTCCTTGGCTTGATCACTGCAAAATGGGACCAACAACTGATAAGTGTTCTGACCCAGTTTTATGACCCTCTGTATCATTGTTTCACCTTTCAAGACTTCCAGCTGGTTCCTACCCTGGAAGAATTCTCTTACCTGCTTGGGATCCCTGTCCTGGAACAAACTCCATTCACTGGTTTGGAAAAGACTCATAGGCCTGAAGAGGTTGCTGCAGTCCTCCCCTTGACCAAAGAAGAGGTATTGGCTAACTGGGAAACTAGAAGTGGAGTCAAGGGCTTTTTGGTCAAATTTCTGGTTGGCAAGGCTAATGATTTATGGAATGACTTGGACTTCAAGGCGTACGAAGATATTCTGGCTCTTTTGATTTATGGTCTGGTACTGTTTCCCAATCCTGACACCTTTATCAGTATCCATGTCATAAGGATCTTCATGTCTCGGAATCCTGTACCCACTCTTTTGGGTGATATCCTGCAACAACTCCATGCTCGTACTGCTCGAAAACGGGGAACTCCATGGTGTTGTGCTCCTTTGCTAGTAAGGTGGTTTATTTCGCACCTTCCTAAGTTCGTGCTGAAGAATGAAGAAGGAAAAGGTTGGGCTCGGAGGTTAATGTCTCTCACAGATAATGACACCACCTAGACTCTCAGAGGTTTGGATGAGGTAGCTGTTATTGACCGTTGCGGAGAATACCCTAATGTTCCGTTGATTGGTATCCAAGGAGGAATCTCTTATAATCCATGCTTAGCTCTCCGTCAGTTTGGAAGAGCCAGGGGAGATGGGCCTCATGAAATGTTGGTTCCTCACTTCCATTTTGAGTTCCAGGCAGACAGTGACAAACTACGCCATGGATTCATTAAAGCTTGGGACAGAATTCACAAAGCTGACCCACATGAGTTGGGACCAAAGACCTCTCTACCATTGGAACCCTATTGCAAATGGGTCCGCATCTGTGCTCAGAGGTTAGGTATACCGTACGAAGCTGTCAGACCTATCATTCTTGAATCTCCTGATGAAGATGGGGTTCCTCCAACTGTCCTCCCTCCTCAGATACCTACTGATTTCGACACAATGAAGAGATCTTGGGCGCAACTAAAGGAAGAACGGGATTTCTATCGGGAAAAGTTCAACGAGCAGGAACGGAAGGTCTAGAGGCTGACTAAGCAATTGGAGGAAGAGCGGGTCCTGAACAACTACATCAACACTGAGAAAAGGAGGCCATGGGAGCACTGATGGGCTTTGGATATTTCCTTTTATAGCTTTCATTTCCTTTCCAGTATTTTTCATTCCTGTAATGCCTAAGGGCAAGTTGTTGAACAATTAAAATTTTAATCTAATGAAGTGTGTTTCCCTTTTTGTCTACAAAGTTAAATCTTATTTGTCTTTGGAAACATAAAACATACGCATTCCATTGCACCATATGCATAGCAGGTACCCTATTTCACAGGTTGCTTATTCTCCTTCGCTGTTTATTTTGAACAGTCATCATGAATCCAGACTCATCCAGTGAGCAAGCAATCAAGGCCCTTCAGGCCCAAAGTGCCCAGTTTCAAGAAATGGTCCTGAGCCTGGCCCAAGGACAGCAAGAGTTGAAGACCCTACTCCTGAAGAAGAAGAAGAAAAAGAGGACTGCGTTGTTCAACACTGGACGCAGATTTGGGAACACACTCCATAATGAAGCTGATCCAACTACTTCTTCTGCTGAGAAAAACAGTCCCCAAGGGGGAGGATCTCCTAGTCCCGCAGTCTCCGACAACGAGACGGACTATAATGACGAACAATACCCACCTGCTGTTGACAGATACAAGCAATTGGAAGACCGCTTGAGCGCCATGGAGATTCAGAATATGCCGGGGCTGGATTTCGGAGATTTGGGGTTATCTTCTGGGGTAGTAATTCCACACAAGTTTAAGGCGCCTGCCTTCGCCAAGTATGATGGGGTCTCCTGCCCAAAGCTGCATCTAAGGTCGTACGTAAGGAAGATCCAACCTTACACGGCAGATAAGAACCTTTGGATTCACTTCTTCCAAGATAGCCTTTTGGGGTCACAGCTTGAATGGTTCTACCAACTAGATGGAACTAGTATCCGACACTGGGAAGATTTGGCAACCGCATTCTACAGACAATATCAATACAATTCTGATCTCGCTCCTACGCGTACCCAACTTCAGGGTATGTCTCTAGGAACGGGCGAAGGGTTCAAAGAATATGCACAAAAATGGAGAGATTTGGCTGGCAGGGTGCAGCCTCCATTGACTGATCGTGAGCTGGTTGATATGTTCCTAGGGACTTTGTCTGGTCCATTTTTCAATCATTTGGTTGGTAACTCCTCCGCTGGGTTTACGGATTTGATTCTGACGGGAGAAAGAATTGAAGCTGGCATCAGGTCAGGAAAGATACAAAAAGCTGCCTCCCCAAGTACTGAGAAGAGGCCATTTAAGAAAGAAGCAAGTGTCGTCTATGGTCCTAGAAGACAAGTCAAGACCGAAAGTCGCCAAGCCGTCAATGCTTTGGTCATTTCAAAACCTGTTGCTGCTCCTCAGCAGTACAATCAACAAAGAGGTGAAAGGCCCAAGAGGCAGTATACTCGGCTGAGTATGACCTTATCTCAAATTTTACCCCAACTGTTATCAACCAACTTGGTGACCATCAAAGAAGCTCCTAAGGTCGTCAACACTGCGTCTCCTAAGTATAACCCAAATGCCCGGTGTGATTATCATTCTGATAGTCCCAGGCACACTACTGATGATTGCTGGGCCTTGAGAAACAAAGTGTAAGATCTTATCGACGCAAAGGAAATTCAGTTTGAAGCGCCTGAGAGACCGAATGTTGTAACTGCTCCTATGCCCCAGCATAGAGTAAATGCCATTGAGGAAGAGTTGTATGCTGTTTCGGTGAATGATGTTGCTACCCCTCTTTTGACTGTTAAGAGGAACTTACTACTAGCCGGTTTATTTCCGGGTTGTAGTAAGGGTTGCCTCCTGTGTGCTGTTATCCCTACCGGTTGTCCACTGCTGAAATCAGGCATCCAAAGCCTGATGGATAGCAAGGAAATTCTGTTCAAGAAAACTGCTGTTCCGTTTGTTTCCGTGGAAGAAATATCTGTTGTCACGATTTACAATCCTGCTAAAGCTCCCATAAAGAAACCAGTCCAAATTATGTCTGTTGCACCCATCACTATTACTGTTCCGGGGCCTCTCCCCTATGAGTCTGATAAAGCGGTCCCATGGCATTATGGGGCCGACGTGTATGTGCTTGGAGTGAAGCAGGAGTTCAACACCAATACCAGTATCAGTAACATCACTGGTCCCGCCAAGATTACCCGCAGTGGCAGGCTCTTCTCGCCTGACATTGCACTGCCAGTTATCCGAAAACCTCTCACCATCACACCCGCAAATGTGCATGTGCCAATTCAAGTTCCTGTGTCTACTACTGCCGCCGAGTCCTCTGTTACTCGGGGAAAAGAAGTTGCTACCGATTCGCCTGCCAGGACGGAGGCACCAAAAAAGACTGTTGTGGAAGCCTCCCAACAAGAAATGGAGGAAATCCTTAAAATTATCAAAAAGAGTGACTTTAACGTTGTTGAACAGTTGGGGCATACCCCCTCCAAAATCTCTATGCTATCATTGTTGCTATGCTCAGAGGCCCATGCAAAAGCCCTGATTTCATTTCTGAAAACGGCCCATGTACCGCAAGAGACCTCCGCGGATCAATTCACCGACTGTGTGGCTAATTTGACGGCTGACAATGGCTTAGGGTTCTCGGATGCTGACCTTACCGCCAAAGGGAAAAATCACAATGATGCCCTGCATGTTTCCATAGAATGCAGGGGCACTACTCTCGCACACGTGTTAGTGGATACCGGCTCTTCCCTGAATGTTTTGCCCAAGAAAGCATTGGATCGCTTGGATTATGAGGGCCTGGAGTTGAAACCTAGTAACATCATTGTTAGAGCCTTCGACGGTTCTAAGAGGATGGTGCACGGTGAAGTAGACATCCCTATTCGTGTGGGTTCCCAAGTTTTCGACTCAACATTCTATGTAATGGATATTCGTCCATCTTATTCCTGCTTGTTGGGTCGACCCTGGATTCACAAAGCTGGGGCAGTAACTTCCACTCTACACCAAAAGCTCAAATACCCTGTCAAAGGGAAGATTGTTACTGTGCAGGGTGAGGAGGAATACATGGTTAGTCACTTGAATTCATTCCGGTATATCGAGATGGACGGGGAGTTTATTGAAACCCCCTTTCAGCATTTTGAGGAAGTACCCCCAGTGTTGGCATCAGCTGAGGCAGTAGTTGAAGAAGATTTTCCGTTGAAGATGGCGTCCTTGAAGGATGCCCGGGCTGTAATCGAGAAAGGCAATTGTGCAAACTGGGGTCAGCTTCCTGACTTCACTCAAAAGAATGAAAAATTTGGGCTGGGCTTTACTGCAGAGGCTCAGAGGGTTGTGCGCAAGGAAAAGATCAGAAAGGCTCCGGTGTTTATCACCAATCCGAGGGTGAATGCTATTGAGGAGGATGTAGAGGAAGCAGAGTTTGACAGTTGGATCTACCCGACTACTAGCAACGGACCAAGCAACTGGACGGCAAAGGATTTTACACCTATCACATTTGTCACGCAATAATTATTTCTTTAGATTTCCAATTTGTAACAAACAATATGTTAAAACTTTATTGGCTCGGTGTCCTACCCGGGGCATCGTAGCTCTATTTGTGAGGGCTTTTTGTATGACATTTCCATATATCATCAATCAAAACATTGGACGTTTGTTGCATTTCAAATCTTGTGCTCTTTTTCTTTCTGTGTTATATATTGCAAAACAGCTATATTTACACACACTCACTTATACAGGTTTCAATCCACTCTGGATCTCACTAGTAACGACTCTGCTACCACCAGTTATGACTTCGAGAATCCGATCAACTTGGCCGAAGACGAAGGTGAAGATGATTGTGAAGTTCCTGGTGAACTCGCAAGACTGCTACTCCAGGAAGAGAGGGCTATTCAACCACATGAAGAGCCAGTAGAAACAGTTAACTTGGGTACTGAGACAGATAGGAAAGAGGCCAAGATTGGGGCTAATCTAGAGCTCAGCGTAAAGCAACGATTGATCCAGATGCTACATGATTACATGGAGATAATTGCTTGGTCCTATGAAGACATGCCTGGTTTGGATGCCGACATTGTAGTTCATCACCTGCCAACCAAGGAAGACTGCCCTCCGGTAAAGCAAAAGGTCCGCCGTATGCGCCCAGAGATGTCTGAAAAGATTAAGGCTGAGGTCATGAAGCAGTTCGATGTTGGGTTTCTAGTGGTAACTTCTTACCCTCAGTGGGTGGCCAATGTGGTACCGGTACCGAAGAAGGACGGTAAAGTCAGAATGTGTGTCGACTACAGGGACTTGAACAGGGCAAGCCCCAAGGATGACTTCCCCTTACCTCACATCGACGTTCTTGTTGACAATACTGCTCAACACAAGGTTTTCTCCTTCATGGATGGTTTTTCAGGGTATAATCAGATCAAGATGGCTCTGGAGGATATGGAGAAGACTACCTTTGTGACTCAGTGGGGCACCTTCTGTTACAAGGTCATGCCATTCGGATTGAAAAATGCTGGGGCAACCTATCAACGTGCCATGGTTGCTTTATTTTATGATATGATCCATCATGAGATTGAGGTATACGTTGATGACATGATTGCAAGGTCTCAAACTGAGGAGGAGCACCTTGATCATCTGAGGAAGCTGTTTGACCGACTAAAGTTATACAAGCTGAGGTTGAATCCCAACAAATGCACCTTTGGGGTAAGGTCCAGAAAATTGCTAGGTTTCATTGTAAGTGATAAAGGTATTCAGGTGGACCCTGCCAAGGTAAAAGCCATACAAGAGATGCCGACTCCAAAGACAGAGAAAGAAGTCAGAGGCTTCCTAGGACGACTGAATTACATTGCCCGATTCATCTCACATCTGACTGCTACTTGTGAGCCAATATTACTGAAGAAAGATCAAGTAGTACGCTGGAACGATGAATGTCAGGATGCCTTTGAAAAGATAAAGGAATATCTCCAAGAGCCACCCATTCTTATGCCACCAGTGGAAGGGAGACCTCTGATACTATACTTGACAGTACTTGACAATTCAATGGGGTGTGTGCTGGGGCAGCATGACGAGTCTGGCCGAAAATAGCACGCTATTTATTACTTGAGCAAAAAGTTTACCGACTGTGAGTCTCGTTACTCACTGCTTGAGAAAACTTGTTGCGCTCTAGTATGGGCTGCTCGCCGGCTGAGACAGTATATGCTGACTCACACTACTCTATTGATTTCAAAGATGGATCCCATCAAGTACATATTTGAAAAGCCCGCTCTGTCTGGAAGAATAGCGAGATGGCAAATGATCTTGACAGAATATGATATCCAGTATACAACTCAGAAAGCAATTAAAGGAAGTGTACTGGCAGATCACTTGGCACACCAACCTGTGGACGATTACCAATCATTAAACTTTGATTTTCCGGACGAAGACATCATGGTGGTAACTGACTGTGAAGTACCTGGACCGGATGAAGGACCTGAGGAAGGATCCCGATGGTCTATGAATTTTGACGGAGCCTCCAATGCTTTGGGTAACAGCGCCGGCGCTGTAATCATATCTCCCAAAGGAACTCATACTCCACTCACCGCCCGATTGTGTTTCAACTGCACCAACAACATGGCATAATATGAGGCATGTATCATGGGTCTACAAGCTGCAATCGATTTAAGGATCAAATTTCTGAGTGTCTTCGGAGATTCCGCTCTCGTGATCAATCAGATCAAAGGCGAGTGGGATACGAAACACCCAAATCTTATTCCTTACAAGGAGTATGTGTTGACTTTGCTTCCCCACTTTGAAGAGATAACTTTTGAGCACTTCCCAAGAGAGGAGAATCAACTAGCGGACGCACTAGCTACGATGTCTTCAATGTTCAAAGTTAAATGGGACAATGAGGCTCCCCGAATCGTTATCTGGAAGTTGGACGAACCAGCATACTGCTGCGAGCTTGAGGCCGAAAAAGTGACTGAAAAACCCTGGTATCATGAGGTGAAGAGGTACTTGGAAGCTCAGGAATACCCTGAAGGCACATCTGTCAATGACAAGAAGTTCATGAGAAGGTTTGCGGCAAAATTCTTCCTCAGCAACGGCATCCTCTACAAACGGAATCATGATTCAACTCTACTGCGTTGTGTGGATAAGGCTGAAGCAGAGAAAATCATGATAGAACTGCATGAAGGTACATTCGGAACACATTCCAGTGGACACACCATGGCTAAGAAAATCCTACGGGCAGGATACTTCTGGTCCACAATGGAAGTCGATTGTTATCAACACTCTCGAATTTGTCACAAATGCCAGATCTATGCTGACAAGGTGCACATTCCGCCGGTTCCTCTGAACGTCCTGACGGCACCTTGGCCTTTTGCAATGTGGGGCATTGATATGATCAGTGAGATCCGACCGACGACATCCAACGGGCATCGTTTCATCTTGGTGGAAATCGATTATTTCACCAAGTGGGTTGAGGCAGCTTCCTACGCCACAGTAACCAAGAGCGTCGTGGCACGTTTCATCCGGCATAATCTGATCTGTCGGTATGGCATCCCGGAAAGAATCATTACGGACAATGGTACCAATCTCAATAACAGAATGATCACTGAACTCTGTGAACAATTCAAGATACAGCACCACAATTCTTCTCCCTACCGGCCGAAGATGAATGGGGTTGTAGAAGCAGCGAATAAGAATATCAAGAAAATTGTGCAGAAGATGACAGTGACCTATAAAGATTGGCACGAGATGTTATCGTTCGCTCTTCATGGGTACCGTACCTCAGCAAGGACGTCAACTGGGGCAACTCCTTTCTCCTTGGTCTATGGCATGGAGGCAGTCTTGCCAATTGAAGTCCAGATACCCTCTCTCCGGATAATGAAGGATGCCGACTTGAGTGAAGATGACTGGATCCAGACTCGACTTGATCAATTAAATCTGATTGACGAAAAGAGACTCACCGCTATCTGTCATGGTCAGACGTATCAAAAACGGATGATCAGGGCATTTAACAAGAAAGTCAGACCACAAGAGTATCAAGTTGGGGACCTGGTAATCAAACGCATCATCCTTCCTCAAAGTGATCCCCGGGGAAAATGGACCCCTACATACGAGGGGCCATTTGTGGTTAAACATGTGTTCTCAGGAGGAGCCATGATCCTAACCACCATGGATGGTGACGACCTTCCTCACCCCGCCAATGCAGACATAGTGAAAATATACTACGCATGAATAAAAGACCCGCTAGGTTGACATACCTAGGAAAAAATAAGGGCTTCCCGGCGAACCAAAAGGGTTCGGGCAAAAATAAGGGATGAAATGAATAAAAATCTGTACACCCGGCAAGTCGAAAACCTGAAAAGGTGGCTTGGGCAAAAATGGGTATCCCGGTGGACTGAAAACCCGAAAGGGCGGTCCAGGCAAAAGTTAGGGATAAAGCGTAACACTATGTCTCATTGGATCACTTCGCATTCGGAATTCGGCATCAACTATCTGGCTCAGATCTCCGCATCAATCAATCAGCTTCATCTTCAACGAAGCAGCAAAGTGATGAGACACTTGAAGACATAAAGGCAATAGCAGAGTTGGAACCCAGTGGGATTGTTCACATACCTGTTTTGTTTCCTTTTCAAAATTGTAAATTCTATGTTATTCGGCGACATTCTCTTACTAGAATGTCAGCCTCTTGTACAAAAACGCCTATTCACAGGCAAAATTCAAACCAATACAAATTCACTTGTCCATACAAATTACCATTGTTTTTTTTTCTTTCTTCTGTTTTGTCTTGCGAAAGAACGTCCAATGTTCATTTTTGATATATACATTTGACATTAAATTGCTGATTCATAAATATTTGCATATGAAACAAAAGATTAATTACAGGTGACATCAGAAACAGGGGCAATGTGAAGTTGTCTGATGCAATCTGGTTGTTTTGTCCGCCAAGGTACCAAGGTAGATTCGACTGAAGAATGTGACCAAATCATCTCAACGCCCCGCAAAGTAAGACAAGATTCATCAATACTTTCCCCGAGCGGAGTTTATTCCCCGTCAATCCTGAAAAGGCACAACATTCCCCGGCAGGTCTTAAGGCTTATCCCCAGTAGGTTCTGGAAGCTTGTTCCCTGCAGAGTACGGACGTCTCTCCCGAGCTTTATTCAGAGTTATTCCTCACAAGGGCTTATAACTGGGTTATCCTCAGCTAATTACCACGGAAGATCGCCCTCGGCAAGGTTCTTTCAATCCCCGGCAGGAGTCTATCTTTGGTATTCCCCAGCGGAGTTTATCTTTGGTTATCCCCAGCGGAATCCATCATTGAAGTCCTCAGCAGGCCTCTCATCAAAACTTCAGCAAAGTATCTCGGCCACAGAGCAACTCCCCGGCCGATCGTCAAGGATTTATTTTCCTAAGACGAAATTACATTCATAAACATTTCACATTTTCATACATCTTGCTTACATACATGATAAAGTGCATACAACACTATCTCATGTTGAACGTCATGACATCATGCGCATCATACATCATGACATTGCATACAACTTATGTTTTTGCCTTTTCAGAGAAAAAACAATCCCAAAGACAACTGCCTTCAACTGTCACAATTCCAGATTCGATTCCTGTATCCAGCCAGGGCATATCTGCTGACCACATTTCCAGACTCGATTCCTATATCTAGCCAGGACACGTCTGAAGAGTTCGAAGATTCGATTCCTGTATCCAGCCAGGGCACATCTATCAACTACAACCTTTCCAGATTCGATTCCTGTATCCAGCCAGGGCATATCTACTGACCACATTTCCAGACTCGATTCCTGTATCTAGCCAGGGCACGTCTGAAGAGTTCGAAGATTCGATTCATGTATCCAGCCAGGGCATATCTGTTGACGACTATTTCCGGATTCGACTCCTGTATCCAGCCAGGGCACATCTGTGAGCAACCGATTGTAGATTCGATACCTGTATCTAGCCAGGGCATATCTGCATAAGGAGATTAAAGATCAAACACCTGTAACAAGCCAGGAAAACATCTGCCTCTCTCAAATACATAAAGTTCTCGCTAAGGAATCTCTTATGCGATCAACGCTTCCAAATGGCATCTATAAGCTCATTCCCGACAAAGTTCCGTCACATTTCCAGATGGCATCTATAAGCCCATCTCCCTATCCACCACCTCTCCAAATGACATCTATAAGCCCATTCCTGACATCACATTGCTGATACTCCAACATGCGAGTGCAAATTTCCGGGCACTCTAGTGTCCAATCTCCTTTTACCTTCGAGTCACGAAAGGCAAACTTGCCAATCTAACTCTTCAGGTTCAAGAAGATTGAACAGGGGCAACTGTTGTACCCCAAAATTTTCCCTCCCATTTCCTCAACATTTTCTCATCACAAGACCTTTGAAAATCAGGATCCAGTTAGGGTTTCCTCTGCTCAAGACTTCTCCTTGCACAGTTGACCCAAATTAGGGTTTGTGTTTGCACAAAGAGATTTTAACCTAAAGTGCCTAAGATGACTTTCATGCTTCATGTTGGACTCCCAAGTTTATCCATATCAAGTTTCAAGTCTTGATTCCAAGTTTTGCCCAGTCAATTGGACAGTTGACCTAGAAATCAACTGTATTGGGGAAAAAGTCAACTGTGGCCAATTGACAGTCAAATCTCATGAAAATTGACCCACATCAACATTATGAACTCATATGGACCATTTGATCAAGTTTGGATCACAATTCCACAAGAAATTTGATCAGATCATCAAAAGGGCAAAATGGTCATTTTTAGGGTTTTGATTGCATAAGGGTAATTTTTGACTGTTTGACCCAACCAATGGCAAACCAAGCTCACATATGGACTCAAGGACCCCATGGAATTATCTTGACATGCTCAACAAACTCAAAAGATCCCAAGTACACAAGATTGACAGTTGAATTTCTCAGTCAATTGATCAATTTTAATTGTATACTGAAAAGTCAAACTTTGACTTTTTGGTCAAAATCAAGAGTCAAGATTCATTTTTCATCAAAACATGCCAAATCATGAAACTTTTTCACCAAGAAACCAAGAAATGCAAATTAGGGTTTGAAATGGGAATTTTTCATAACTTAGAATTTTTCTAAGTTATAAAAAACCCTAATTTTTTCCCAACTTTGCCCCACTGTTTCACCAAGATTCATTTAGATTCAAACAAAAGTCAAAACATTAAAGTTGTAGCTTGTTGCATAATCTACAACTTTGATTCACAAAGTTTTCCCAAATGAAGCTTGTATCTCAAGTTACAATTTTTTGAATAGGGGTGCCAAACCATTCTTAACTAAGTAAAAATTTGACCTTTTTGACAAGGTTTTTTACCTAACTTCAAGGCCATTTTCCATACACTTCCACTTGGAATTTCAATTTGCATTTCAAATATGGATTGTAGTACACATTCCAAGCTTTCCAAAATGTCCAAGAACTTCTCAAACAACCTCATAACTTGAGAGAATCGAATTTCACAATATGGCAAAAACTCACTTTTGAATGGATCATGAACATGTTCATAACTTAGGCCATTTTCAAGTCAGCATAGTTTATGCTACATTACAGGTCCTAAAACCCTTTGACACTCATAAATTTAATGCCAAACCTTTATGCCAAGACCATGTTTTGTGTATTCAAGCATTACCTAGAAGATTAATCCATTTATAGATAAAGCATTATTTCCATTTTGAAAAAGTAGAACTTTATGTCCATTTTGCAAATCCAAGTGGTACAGTCAAAATCTTCTAGGCACAAGTTATGAGACACATTGCACTGATCAAGGCAAAGGGTTGCAGCATGTTATGGGGGCCTGCATCAGTCTAGAACATCAACTTGCCTTTTGTTGCTTAAGAAAGAAGAAACATAGCATAACTTGTACCAACTCTCATATCAGCTTACAAACACTTAAGCAAACTTGTGAAACATGTTCAAGAGATACCAACTGAGCTAGTACACGACCCTAACACTCCTCATACACTCCCATTCCCAGAATCACCTTCAAACTGCAAGAACAGGGCAGGGCCTGCAGTTTGAGTGCCATCTTTCATTCCTCTCAAGCTTTCTTGCCCAAACCAGTTCACACACCTTCCATACCATCTATGCAAGCTAACCAAAACCTAAAACACGACCTGTAATCCCTCTAACTGGTTCTACCATTTTCACTTTTCTGATTTGCAGGTGAAGTGCTCTAGCTCGATTCAAAAGCTTTCAAGACAAAGTAAAGCTTGGAATAGCATCCCTGGACCTCAAGGAAACTATCCTAATCATCACCTTGCACTGAAAGCTTCTCCATTGCCAGATAGAACTTCAACTGAACAGGTAAGTTTTTGAATTCGTATCTCTCTTATTAGGCATTGTTAGCTTTAGGTTTGTGAAGAGAATATGTCACAATCATTGCCCTGAACATGCCCATATAATTAGATTTTATTTATATTATGTGTGTTGCAAGAATTTTGAGTCTGAACATGGAGGAAAATCTAGGTCAGGATTTGGGGGAGAAGAAATTCTCCCTCATCTTAGAGAGTTAAGACAAGTTCTGCATATGGTTGGATTCGTCTCTTGATGCTGAATATTTTTTATGTTATAAGTTTTCATTAACAAGCCAGGAATCAGGATGTTTGAATGGAGGAACAAAGCGCGCATTTTTTGAACGTTTCTGGCTGGAGGTTGAAGAAGGGTCTATTGGGCTGGGCTTGTTCCATATTTCTTATTTACACCATGTTTTTGGTTTTACACCTCCTAAGCCCATTTCATTCATTTTAATGTTTTTTTGACTTTTCTTTTTTTGGCCTGACTTATTTATTTTTCCTCATCATACAAAAAATATAAAAATATTTTTTTATACCATTTTCCTATTTATTAGATATTTATTTGATTGGACTAGTTATTTGAACATAAATAAGTAAATAAATATACTTTTATTTAAAAAATGTTAAAATGGTGTAAATACATTTTTATTTTTATTTCATTTTATATTCTGAAAATATTTTATGTGAAACATACTTTTTTTTACAAAAATTAAATATTATTATTTTTGTGCATATTTAAAATAATTTGTAAGTAATACAAATAAACATATAAATATTAATATACTTAGAATAAAATACCAAAAATACACATATTTTTATTTTATTAATATTTAATACTAAAAATACATTTTTTACAAATATACTTCATTTTTATTTTATTTTTGTACACAAATAATAAATATTGTATATATTGAATAAATAATACATTTTATTTAATAGAATTAGGGTTTTGCCCTAAACATGAAAAACTCCAAAAAAATAATACTTTCCTTTTCTTTATTTTGACATGTAAAAAATACCTTTTTTCATACATACAAAAAACCATTTTTTGGCATCTTGCAAATTTGTTCTATTTTATTTAATTTATGCAAATTAATCACCTTGTAAATAATTCAATATTGATGTAATAGTTTTAGGTTTAAATTTCTTGTCAAAATCCCCATTCGAACATTTGTACCCCCCTTCCCATATATGGTTTTGTAATAGCTTATTAAATTTATTTTCGCACTTTATTGCTTTCTAATTATACCATGTTAGAATTAGGGTTTGTATGCGAAAAATAACGAAAAATAGTTTTGACCTAATTTCAAGATAAACAAGCATGAAAATGGACACACAAATCACACTTGCACCCCCTAGGGTATTCCACTTGTTGCCTTTCAAAATTGGGCCATATTGCATGTTAGGTCTCTTTGGGCAAAACAAACAAATCAAATGATCATAGTCCCTCGATAACACTTTCAAAATGTTGCCTAAACAAATGATCAAGTCCCTTAAAGAAAATGCCCAAAGATACTTGGCACCATTGCAATTATGGTCTAAACGATGACCCGCGCCCGTCCCTTTCACATCCTAACATGAGATTGTCCACCAAATACAATGGTGGAACAAACTTGTTAAAAGGGTTAAAACATAGCAATAAACTTTGAGAAATTTAGGAGTAGATAACCTCTTAGTTACTTGAATCAAACTTGCAAAACAAAACACTTGCCTATTTTCTAAACCACACATCACTACACTTTCAAAACAACTTTCAAAAACAAATGAAAACTTTTTCAAAAGACATACACCTTTGTATACATCCCCACATGGATCATTACAAAGGTTGCCACCACATTAGGCTTCTTTTCAAAACATTTTCAAACCCACACACACAAGCACCATTTCAAACAATTGAAAATAAAAGGCAAGTGATCTAAGCAAGTAACTAAGAGCCCATGGATAACCATGGATAGAAAGGGTGCTAACACCTTCCCTTTCTATAATCTACTCCCCGAACCCAAGAAAACATCTCAAAGGTTTTTGCTGTGCTTTTTAACCTTTCCTTAGGATAAAATAAAAAGTCGGTGGCGACTCTTGCTCAACCGAAACATTTGCGAAAACAAACACAAAACCATAGTCAGTTCTCCCACCGTATCACACAACTCTCCCCCACTTAGAATATTTTTGTCCTCGAAAACTTACCTTATACGAACAACTCAGGATAAGAGTCCCGCATCTTGCTTTCCAACTCCCAAGTCATGCTTTCCCTGGCAGCTCCTAGCCAAACTACTTTCACCAAAGCAATATCCTTGCCTCTTAGAGTCTTCATTTCATGATCCATGATTCGTACATCCATCGTTTCCATAGTAAGATTATCCCGTACTTGCACATCATCCATATGAATCACATGAGATAGATCTGAAATATACTTCTAGAGTTGTAACACATGAAACACATTATGCAAATTCGAAATATTAGGCGATAAAGCTACTCTATAACTAACATTTACAACTCTTTCCGAAATCTGATACAGACCAATAAAATGGGAAGTGGGCTTCTTAGACTTTAATGTTCGCCCAACACCGGTCACAAGTGTAACTCTTAAAAACACATGGTCACCTGCTTGAAATTCCAAATCTTTCCTTATCTTGTCATGATAAATCTTTTGTCTACTTTGGGAAGTTTTCATCTTTTCTCGAATGAACTTCACCTTCCCAGTAGTCTCACAAACAATTTCAGGTCCAAGCACTATACTTTCTCCAGATCCATGCCAACATAAAGGAGTTCTACATCTCCGACCATACAATGCTTCAAAAGGTTCCATTCCAATACTATAATGGTAACTGTTATTATAAGTGAACTCTATTAACGAAAGATAAGTATCCCACGAACCTCCCTTCTCAAGAACACAAGCGCTTAACAAATATTCTAACGACTGAATAGTCCTTTCAGTTTGACCATCCGTCTGAGGATGATACGTCGAACTCAACCTCAACTTAGAACCCAACTTCTCTTGCAAAATCTTCCAAAAATCTGAAGTAAACCTCGGATCTCTATCCGACACAATACACAAAGGAGCCCCATGCAGCTTTACAATTACACTAGTGTAAATATTCGCCAACTGTGATACTGGAAAACTGATGTTAATAGGAATAAAATGAGACGACTTCGTAAGCCTATCAACAATCACCAAAATTGAGTCATGTCCTCTTAAAGTATTAGGTAACCCCGTCATAAACTCCATCGAAATGCTATCCCATTTCCATTCTGGAACTTCTAACAGTTGTATCAACCCTGCAGGCTTCTGATGTTCAACTTTCAACTTCTGACAAATTAAGCATACATACACAAACCGAGCCACATCACTCTTCATCCCAGGCCACCAAAACAAATTCTTCAAATCTTGATACATTTTTGTAGCTCCCGGATGAATGCTCAACTTGCTTCTATGACTTTCCTCGAGAATCACCCTCTTCATCTCTGCATCATCAGGAATACAATTTCGATTACAGAATCTTAACACACCTTGCGCATCTAACTTAAAATCACTATTCTAAGACTGATCGATTCCAACCATTGAATCTACCAGTTTTATTATTAATCTTCAACATTCTCAACATGACACTCCGCGGTGTCACTTCGTAAACTAAGCTCATATCTCTGAACTGTTCAATTAATTCAAACTCTTTAACCATCATTACATACATATGCGAAGTCTTTTGACTTAATGCATCAGCCACTACATTCTCGTTTCCTGGATGATAATTCAAACCGAAATCATAATCCTTTAACAACTTCAACCATCTTCGTTGTCTCATATTCAACTATTTCTGGTCAAATAAATACTTCAAACTCTTATGGTCGCTAAATACTTCAAATCTAGAACCATAAAGATAATGCCTCCAAATCTTTAACACAAAAACAACTATAGCAAGCTCTAAATCATGCGTAGGATAATTATTTTCATGAGTCCTCAACTACCTTGATGCATAAGCAACTACCTTTTCATTCTTCATAAGCACACCTTCTAAACCCATCTTAGAAGCATCATAATATACCGCAAAAGGTTCTTCTGGATTAGGTAACGTTAAAATTGGATTCAATGTTAATCTCTTCTTCAATTCTGAAAAACTTTCTTCACATTGAACGTCCCATACAAAAGCTCTACCTTTACAAGTCAACTTAGTTAACATAAGTGCCAACTTAGAAAAACCTTTGATGAATCTTCTATAATAACCAAATAATCCCAAAAAGCTTCTAATCTCGGTAGTCGGCTTTAGAGTTTCCCATTGCAACACAACATATATCTTAGATGGATCTACAACAATGCCACTACCTTAGATCACATGACCAATAAAACTAACCTCCTTTAACCAAAATTCACACTTAGTCAGCTTTGTATACAACTTCTTCTATTTCAAAACTTGCAATACTATTCTTAAGTGTTTTCCACGCGCTTCCTCCAATTTAGAGTAAATCAAAATGTCATCAATGAACACCACAACAAACTGATCCAAATAAGTATAAAAGATATGGTTCATGTGTTCCATAAATACTCCTGGCACATTAGTAACACCGAAAGGCATCACCGAATACTCATAATGTTCATACCGCATTCTGAAAGTCATCTTCTAGATATCTTCATCCTTCACTTTAATCTGATGATAACCCCACCTCAAATTAATCTTGCTAAATACACGAGCATCCACTAATTGATCCATCAAGTCATCAATTCTCGGAAGAGGATACTTGTTCTTAATCGTCACTTTATTCAATAGTCTATAATCAACACAAAGTCTCATACTTCCATCTTTCTTCTTTACTAGCAACACTGGAGCTCCCCACGGTGATACACCTGGTCTCACAAACTTCTTATCAAGTAACTATTCCAATTGCTTCTTTAATTCTGATAATTCAGATGCAGACATCATGTATGGTGCCATAGAAATAGGTCCGATATCAGGTACGAGATCAATAGCAAACTTGACTTCCCTCTTTGGCGGTACATCAGGAATTTCCTCAGGGAAAACTTCAGGAAATTCACGCACCACTTGTAATTCCTCAATTACAGCTTGATTCTTGACAAATAGCAATGCCATCAACAAGAATATCTGAGCCTCTTCTTGCATCAATTACTTCAACTATCTAGCAAACAACAATCCAACTTCTTCCTCTTCTTCAGGAGTAGAGAACCTCACAGACTTGATATAACAGTTAATATGAACATAGTTATACTCTAACCAGTTCATACCTAATATAACATCTAACCATCTTAAAGGCAAACAAACTAAATCAACGGTAAAGTCTCTGTCGAATATCAGCAAAGGATCACTGATCCCTTGGCTGGAGTATCGATAACCATCTCTCCATTCATGGAAGACAACACAAGACTCAATCTTTCAGCATAATTGACAGCAATAAAGCAATTAGTAGCACTAGTACCAATAATAGTTGTTGTACCCCAAAATTTGCCCTCCCATATTTCTTAACACATGGCAAGTGAGGTTCTCAAATTACTCAAGGAAGTCCAAGAGTTGACCAGACAAACTCTCTCCTAAGGCAGTCTACCTCAAATTAGGGTTTCATTCTTCATCAAGATGCTTGAGTCCAGAGGATCCCAAATTCTCACCATTGTCCTAATATGTTCTCAAGATCATCCATGTCAAGTTTCAACCTTGCTGAAGAAGTTTGCCCAGTCAATTGCTCAAAGGCCTGAAAATCGACTGTGCTAGGTCAAAGGTCAACTGTGGCCCATATACAGTCAAACTTCAAGATTTTTGGTCAACATCCTCATTTTGGAGTATCATTCATCATTTGATCAATGGTTGATCATGATTCATCAAGGATTACTCACAATTCATCAAAACCCAAAAGTTGCAAAATTACGATTTTGTAGGAAAAGTCAAATCAACTTTGACCAAGCATAACTTTCTCATACTTTATCAGAAATGATCTATCCAAAGCTCATTTTTAATAGGATGCAATTCCCTACAATTCATCTTCATCCCCCAAGTTCAAAATATTCACTCACAAAAAGATATGAATTTTGACATTATAGATCATTTTGAAAAGTCAACAAAAACACTTTTTGGGTCAAAGCTTCATACATGAAAATGGAAGACTCAATTGATATGAGACCAAAAGGGTTGCTTAGAGGACATCATAAGATTTCTAAAAAGTCAAATAAAACCTCTCTAGGGTCAAAATTGAGAGAGTTATGCTTTGTCAAAGTTGGCAATTTTTGGGAAATTATCAAAAGTCAATATTGATCAAAATTGCATTTTTTTCCCACATGGGCCCATCTTTTCAACATTGCATCTCATTCCTAGCATAGTCCACGACCTATTGGACCCTCCATGCTTTATTTATTTATTTAATTTATTTAATTTTTATTCATTTAAAATTCAAATAAAATCAAATAAATCCAAATAAATCATATAATGTGTTTTAGGGATGATTTTTGCATTGAAGGAAGATCTTACGTGCTGTCAAATGAGAATCAATTCGTGCAAGACTGATTTGGATGGAAAAATATTGAATTGAAGCAAATTTGGAAAGATATCATATGCCATGAAAGACCAAATCAAATCTTCATAATGGGCAAGATTCAATTCGTTTTTGTTGATCTAATATGTTGCATTACATATACAGAAGGGATCCAAGGCAAGAGAAGGGGTTGAGTAGTCGTGCAGAGAAAGAGCAAAACTAAAAAATTTCAAGAAAAAGTGGTGATCCAATTTCAATCCTAGAGGCCAATTCGAGCCATTCTCACAATACCAACAGATTCCTGGACATCTCCATAAGGGATTTCAACCAATTGCAAGCTTTCTCACGCATGGAATCAAAGGTACAGAAGTCACGGTTTGCCTAAAAAATTCGTTTTCATTTTCATTGATTTATATATCATTTGCACGTTTTGATTACATATTCTTGTTCCTTATGGAGTTTGCAAGCTAATCATCCTATTCAATTGCGTTTTTGATGACTGTATGTAAAACTGCCATGGCTAGGGTTTCTTGTTTAGTTTTAGGGCTTTGCAATACAGGTTAAATTGGACGTTGATTTTGGTATCATGATACTCATGAGGATGAGACGAGTTGATTGGTACCAACCATGGTCATTTATCTTGCTTGTGGACAATTTTTGAGAAACACAGGTCTGTAGCTACAGCACAATGTCCATAGGTAAAAATATCGGGGGCTAAAACGACGGTTGGGAGGAAGAAGATGATGCGTGTCACTCCCTGGTTGGGTAGTTTGAACTTTAGCGCGTTTTTCCATTAACCATTATTTTCCATATATTATATTTTGTTTTTATTATATATACAAATAAGCAAAACAACTCAGTTGGCAAGCAGGGATTGGAAACGTGCATGAGGACCTGGGTTCGATCCCCAGGTCCCAACCTTTGTTCATATTTTTCTTCAATAGGTAATCCAGCGTGCTACACATCAAGAGGTTCACCGTGTACCATCAAGATCCAACCATCAATCATGTCTCTAGCTCAGATCCAATGCCTTCCCCTTGAAGGTCCATCATGCACCTCAAGTCAACACGTGCATCAGATCCAGCAAAGTCAAACGGGCTTGGACCATCTGGGCTCAGAATTTCAGACATATACCCCCTTTTCCAGAATAGCAACCAGGCCCATTTACTATTCTTTTTATTCTTTTTTTATTTTCTTTAAATTATTTTAATTTTTCTTTCAATAATCTTTATTAACAAATTAATATTTTTTCATAAAATCATAGAATCAAATTCACAAAAAAAATTAGAATTAGTTTTTTATATATATTATCAAAATTAATTTAATGTAGTGTTAACTTAGTGAAATTATAATTTATTTTCACAAATAAAATCAAATAGCAAATTAGGTTAAACTTTTGATTTAATTTTATTTTTCTATTTTTTTCTCAAATAAATAAAAATACAAAAATAGGTTTTAGAATAAATTAATTTTTTTTTCTTAATTTAAAATCAATTAGAATTAGGATTTTCTTTTTAATTTAATAATTTCTCTATTTTCTTAAATAACAAAACATGACAAAAACATTTTTTAATCAATCACAATTAGGTTTAGGCAAGGGTCAAAACCCTAGTTGTCTCGTATTCGATTCATCGCACGTATTATTTATTTTTGCCAATATTGTTGTAACTGTTCATGGTTTGTAATAGTTTAATCTAGGGCTTTTTATTTATCGCTTTTTTCCCGGGTTTTTGGCTATGTAATTAATCCCCCTCCCCGAAGCCTTGTAATAGCGTAGATTTAATTTCTTGCATTTTAATTCTCACAAATATTTGACTGTTTAGATGTATGCTAATAGGATTGTATGACAAGAATGCATGACAAATTAATACAATTAGAAAACCCTAATGTGCAAAGACTAAATAATCAAAAACAGATCACTCGCACATATCACTCTTAGGATATACTTACACTTCGGTTGCCTTCGGCAAACGATCATTATGTATAGGATGCTTTAGTGGTTGCCCTCCTGTCCAAAGGATCAAATGTTACCTCGGAAATGTTGCCTCGAATATGATCTTAAGACTCTAGGGCTATTACTAAGGTGTCCTAACATTGCTTTAGTGATCGTACGTCCCTTTCGAATTGACCCTTACAACTCCAACGACGGTGCTACCTATTTCTCAATAGTAGGATGTCGCTATCTAAAGGAACAAGAATAGAAATGATCTTTTTTCGAGTAGGTAGACGCTAGTAGGTACTTGCTCAAGTCAAAGCTTTTCACACTTACACATTTCAAAACAATTTTCAAAATAACTTCGACACACCTTTGAGGACTGATACAAGGGTTATCACGAAGTCAAACTTTTCAAAACAAAGCACATACACAAGCAATTTTAAAAAGATGAGCAAGTACCTAAGAGCCCATGAAAAAATAAGGATATAAAGGGTGTTAACACCTTCCCTTTCTATAATCTACCCCCCGTACTCAGAATATCTCGAAAAAGGATTTTTTTTCTATACTTTTTTCCTTTCCGGTTGGATGAAATGAAAGTCGGTGGTGACTCTTGCTTACTATGACATTTTGCAAACACAAAACGCAAAACGCAAACCAGCGTCAAATAGTCGGTTCTGCCACCGTATCACAATAGTAATTAAAGGAGTACTATTAATGAAACATGTACCTCTGATGAGTTTGTCCTCATTAGCTGTCTGATTCTCAGCTAACGCGAACACTTTACCACTGGTTTGCACCTTCTTTGGTTTCCGACATCGGGGCATAAAAATTACATTCCCCTTGAGCCTTACCTTACTAGGCGCGCATAAAGAGGGGTAGCCTAGTAGGTGGTGTTTTTAATGACCATAAAGTCATTCTGACCACCACAAGTTTTCTTCGCGAAAGAGGTTCGCTATAGCAAAATTTTATGAGTCGAGCATTCGCGTCGCGAACCTAAGTTCGCTTAGAGAACTCTGCAAAATCAGACGATTTTGTAGATTTGCTTCTTTGCTTTACCATGTTCCATGTTCCCAAAACAATTGTCTAACAAAATGAATTTAGTAGATACTTACAGTGTCGGGTTGCCTCCCGAAAAGCGCTCTTTTAATGTCATTAGCTTAATGCTTTTGCCACTTCTATGGTTCGCGTAACGGAATGTTAGTGGTGATTCGATCAACCTCACCCCCCAAGTATAGCTTTAGTCTCTGATCATTGACAGTCCAGGTTGCACTAGTGGTTGGATCCTCTAATATAATAGCTCCATACGACTTAACCTCTTTAATTTGGAATGGTCCAGACCATTTTGATTTGAGTTTTCCGGGGAACAATCTTAGTCGTGAATTGAAGAGTAAGACCATTTGACCAACTTTGAAATCCTTTGGCATAATTTTACTATCATGGTATCTCTTCACCCTCTCTTTGTATATTTTGGATGATTCATATGCTTGCAGCCTTATTTCATCGAGGTGTTGTATTTTTAGCTTCCTTTTCGTACCGACTTGTTGTGAGTCAAAATTGAGAGCTCTTAAGGCCCAAAAAGCTTTATGCTCAAGTTCCACCGGTAAATGGCAGGCCTTACCGTATACCATTTGAAAGGGAGTGAGGCCTATTGGTGCTTTGTATGCAGTGCGATAATCCCAAAGAGCTTCATTGAGTTTTAATGACCAATCCCTTTGTAAGGTTGAAATAGTTTTTTCTAAGATTCTTTTGATCTCACGATTGGATACCTCAGCCTGTCCGTTCATTTGTGGATGATACGGTGATGCTAGTTTGTGTTTAAAACCATAATGTTTAAGAGCTTTCGCTAGTTGTGCATTATAGAAGTGCGAGCCTCCATCACTAATCAGGATCCTTGGTGTGCCAAACCTTGTGAAGATGTTTCTTTTTAAGAATTTCACTATGATTTTGCTGTCCGCTTTTGGTGATGATATTGCTTCAACCCATTTGGAAACGTAATCAACATCCACCAAGATGTTTTCATTGTTGAGAGATGAGGGAAAGGGTCCAACAAAATCGATCCCCTAACAATCGAATACATCTACTTCTAACATACTCTGCATTGGCATTTCATTTCTTTTTGTGATTCCGCCAGCCCTTTGACAGTTATCACAATTCTTGGCATGTTCGTACGTATATTTGAATAATGATTTCCAATAGAATCATGCTTGCAGTACTTTTGCAGCTGTTTGTTCACCACTATAATGACCTGCATATGGTGAATTATGGCAGTGCCATGTAATGCTTCTTGATTCTTCTTTTGTGACACATCATCTTAGTAACCCATCAGCCCCAATTTTAAACAAGTATGGATCGTCCCATACGTAATGAGTTGCATCGCCTAAGAACTTCTTCTTTTGTTGCCAATTGAGATCTTCGGGAATAAGTCCCGATGCTTCGTAATTTGAAAGATTTGCAAACCATGGCCTTTCCTCAATCATGAGCAGTTTTTCATCGGGAAATTCTTCAAGGACTTCTCTTTCTTCTTTGGTAATTTCAGGATTTACCAACCTTGACAGATGATCAGCAACTAAGTTCTCGGTCCCTTTCTTGTCACGGATCTCTAGATCAAATTCTCGTAAGAGGAGCATCCAACGAATTATTCTTGGTTTTGAATCCTCCTTGTTGATCAAGAATTTGATTGCTGCATGGTTGATATAACAAATAATCTTAGATCCTATAAGATAAGACCAAAAATTTTTTAGCGCGTAAACTATAGCGACCAGTTCTTTTTCTGTGGTTGCGTAATTAACTTGTGCATCATTTAAGACATTACTCACATAGTGTATAGCATGAAATTTTTTGGATTTTCTCTGTCCCAAAACAACCCTGACCGTGTAGTCACTTGCATCGCACATGAGTTCAAAATTGATTTTCCAATCGGGTGCAGTGATTACGGGTGCAGTGCTTAACTTTTATTTTAGATTTTCAAAAGCAGTTAAACAATCTTTATCAAAATTAAATGACACGTCTTTGTTGAGGATATTACTTAAAGGCTTGGCGATCTTTGAGAAATCTTTGATGAAACGTCGATAAAACCCGGCATGACCAAGGAATCCTCGGATGCCTTTGACATTGATTGGTGGTGGTAGCTTTTTGATAACGTCAACCTTAGCTTTGTCAACTTCAATCCCTTTGGCTGAAATCTTATGTCCAAGGACTATGCCCTCAGTTACCATAAAATTACACTTTTCCCAATTTAGGACCAAATTCGTTTCCACGCACCGTTTCAGTACGGTGTCCAAATTTTCCAAACATAGGTCGAAAGATTCACCAAACATAGAGAAATAATCCATGAATACCTCAATGCATTTCTCAATCAAATCTGAAAAAATGGTCTGCATACATCTTTGGAATGTTGTTGGTGCATTGCATAAACCGAAGGGCATTCTTCGATATACGAATATACCAAATGGACATGTAAAGGTTGTCTTCTTATGGTCTTCGGGATTCACTGTAATTTGATTGTGTGATACGGTGGGAGAACTGAATTGGGACTTGCGTTTGTTTTTGCACTTGTTCGGTTTAGCAAGAGTCGCCACCAACTTTTTATTTTATCCTAAGGAAAGGTCAAAAAGCACAGGAAAGACTTTGAGATGTTTTTGTGGGTTCAGGGGGTAGATTATGAAAAGGGAAGGTGTTAGCACCCTTTTCATCCATGGTTATCCATGGGCTCTTAGTTACTTGTTTTAGATCACTTGCCTTTGCTTTTCAATTGTTTGAAATGGTGCTTTGTGTGTGTGGTTTTGAAAATGTTTTGAAAAAGATGCCTTGTCTAGGCAACCTTTGCAACAATTCGTTTGAATGTTTTACAAAGGTGTTTGTCTTTTTGAAAAGATGTTTAAATATTTTTTGAAAGTTGTTTTGAAGTTGTGTTGTGGTGTGTGTTTGAAAAATGGCAAGGATGTTTTGAAAGTTTGATCAAGTAACTAAGAGCTATCTACCCTAATTTACTCAAAGATTTTTCTTATGTTTTAACCCTTTTAGCAGTGTTGTTTCACCATTGTGTTTGATGAACAACCTTGCGTTAGGATGTTGAATGGGACGGGCACGGGACGTTTGTATAGTCATAGAAGGCAACATATGGGACTTTTTAGCAATGTCGTTTTAGGGACTAGATCGTTTACCGAAGGCAACATCGAGGGTCATCGAGGGACTACGATCTTTTATCGAGGGTCTTTGCTAAAACGCCCATGCTCGAGGGACGTGACTATTTTTCCGAGGCAACAAGTGAGATTACCCTAAGGGTGCATGTGTGCAAAGTGTGTTTTATTGCATTCATTTGTCTTTGATTTTTAGGTTGTCTACTTGTTGGTTTTATCTTGCCTTACACACCTAGTTACTAGCATTTGTACAAAAGTAATAAAAAGTGCAAAAAAATAAATCCTACACTATTACAACCATATTGAAGTGCATAGAAATGTAAAGGAAAAAATAAGATAAAAAGAAGTAAAATGAGCTCCTTCGATTTGGGTAGGAGCAGCCTTCGATTTTCATTCTGTCGGCCTCCTTCGATTGGGGCTGGCAACAACAAAGTCACGTCTTTCGATTGGGCCTTGGCAGGGGCGAGGTCCTGTCCTTCGATTGGGCAGAGGCAGCAGCAAGTTGTATCCTTCGACTGGGGCCTGGAAGTCAGTGAGGGAATGCCTTTCGATTAGGGGCTGGAAGTCAGTGTGGAAACCAAAGGCTTCGTTTCATACTCCTGTCTCCTGTTTCTTTCGTTTGAACTGGATAAAGAGGATAGAAGCCAGATGCTTCGTTTCCTATTTCCTGTTTCCTGTTTCTTTCATTTCAAGCATTAAATGACAACATGGCTTGAGGCCATGCTAGTATTTATCTTTCAAACAGTTTTAATAATTAAAGCTGGTTCAGGTAAACAGAAAGCAAAAAACGAAAGGGTTTAACTCTGAAAACGTATTAAATAGGTGGAAACGAAAATAAAAAAAGTGTTATGTACATGTTTTGAAATGAAAGGGAAGATTATTCACATACTATGCCATGAAACGAAAGGTTCAAGGGTAAGAGTGACTTACCTTGCTTCAGGCCTTGAACGTGTGCTGGGCCTTTAAGTGGTTTCCTTGAATGCTTCTGGATTCGAAGGGAGGAACCTGGGGTTATGTCTTTAGTACTGGATTCGAAAGAGAAGAACAAGTGTGAGGTTCTTCCTACTGGATTCGAAGGGTAACAAGGTATATGGATGTTTCAGATTCTAAGTGTTTGGATTCTGGGTATTTATTTCTCAAGTGTTGATGAACTTGAGAGTTTTGTTGTGTTTTTGAGAATTTTCTGTAGATTCGTTCGGCTAGCCAGAAAATCCTCCCTTAGCTTTGCATAAATTCCTCTATTTATAGAGGGAGAATGGACATGTTGTCCAAAACCAGCCTTGCAAATAAATAATAAAATAAAGTAACGTGACAGTACATGTGGGGGGGCCTCCTGGCAGTTGGGGTGCAGAAGATGTGACTTATGCTTCTGACGTTGTTTGTGCTCAGACCAAATTCAGTTTGAAAGCTGCTTTTGTGATAAAGTACACTCTATGAAAAGAAAGAGTATGTAGCCTTTAACCAAGAATAGTAGTATCTAAAAGACAAAGTTTAAAACCTTTGTACAAGCTTCTGACTATGTAAAGATTTGGACGCAACACAGTCTGGAAAATGAGATCTGGTCTTGTGTCGAATGCAAGAGTGAGATCGAAGCACACCTGTTCGAAGGAAGCCTTTGCCTTAGTCGAAGCTTGTGGTCGAAACAAGCTAACTCGAAGGAAGCTATTGCCCAATCGAAAGCTCATGCTCGAAGGAAGCATATTGCCCAATCAAAAGCTCATGCTCGAAGGAAGCAATGTTGCCCAATCGAAGCATGTGGATCAAAACAAACATATTTCCCAATCGAAAGTCCGTGTTCGAAGGAGGCTCCTGCTCAAAACGAAGGATGTGATCCAAGTTGCATTCGAAGGAGGCTCTTGCTCAACTGAAGTTTTCATCCAGGCACACAAAAGGTGAGTGCCCAAACGAAGACTTGCCTTGCATGGGGTACATGTGACCAGTAGGTCATGGCCTTCGGCTGCAAGCTTGCAGGCAGCAAAAGACACAAACGAAACCTGCAACAAGAAGTCACATGCCCAGGCGAAAGAGGCACGCTAGCAGCCATTTTGAGCAATCGAAGGAGGCCAAGAGTCAATCGAAGGAGCTGAATCGAAAAACACTTGTTTTTATCCAAATTTTGTCAAAATCATATTTTTATCTGTTTTCTTCCTTTTTGACAGTTTTCCTTTTAATTTTGGTACTGGAAAATTCCAAAGTACCTGTTCAAGCTTGAACCTTGAAAATCCTTGTAAGAAAAACCTTGAGAATTGAGAGGGAAAATTTTGGGGTACAACAGTTGCCCATGTTCAATTTTCTTAAACTTGAGGATATAGATTGGCTTTCGAGCCTTTCGTGATCCGAAGGTGGAAGATAATTGAACACTAGAGTGCCCAAAAATTTGCACTCGCACGGTGTAGTATCAGCATTGTGATGTCGGGAATGGGCTTACAGATGCCATTTGGAGAGGTAATGGATAATTGTGGAGATGGGCTTAAAGATGCCATCCAGAGGTGTGACAGAATCTTGTCGGGGATGGGCTTAAAGATGCCATCCAAGAATGTTTGTTGTAAGTGCAAGAAATGAGTATCAGAAAGGTGTCCATGTTTTGGAACATCTCTGAGCTGGGGGTCTGTATAAGCAATAGATTGACGTCCATGTTTGGAGAACCCGTAAACTGTTTTCAGAAGTTGAATCTGAACAAGCGATAAATTAACATCCGTATTTGGAGAACCCGTAAACTGCTTTCAGAAGTCTTGAAGTTAAATAAGCAATAGATCAACATCCATGTTGGGAAGTATCCGTAAACTGTTTTCAAAAGTTGAATCTGAACAAGCGATAGATTAACATCTGTAGTTGGAGAATCCGTAAACTGTTTTCAGAAGTCTTGAAGTTGAATAAGTATGAGTTGGTCGAGTAGATATTTGTCCTGTCTGGTTTCAGGTATTAATCTCTGACCTGAGAAAGAAAGATAGTTTTCCTGGCTTGCTACAGGTATTAATCTTCAATCTCTTCATGTAGATAGTTTTCCTGGCTGGTTTCAGGTATTAATCTACAATCAGTCGTCCACAGATAGTTTTCCTGGCTTGCTACAGGCATTAATCTGGAACTTGAAAAGGTTGGTTGAAGAGATAGTTGTCCTGGATGGTTTCAGGTATTAATCTCTGACCTGAGAAAGAAAGATAGTTTCCTGGCTTGCTACAGGTATTAATCTTCAATCTCTTCATGTAGATAGTTTTCCTGGCTTGCTACAGGTATTAATTCGGAACTTGAAAAGGTTGGTCGACGAGATAGTTGTCCTGGCTGGTTTCATGTATTAATCTCTGACCTGAGAAAGAAAGATAGTTTTCCTGGCTTGCTACATGTGTTAATCTTCAATCTCTTCATGTAGATAGTTTTCCTGGCTGGTTTCAGGTATTAATCTACAATCAGTCGTCCACAGACAGTTTTCCTGGCTTGTTACAGGTATTAATCTGGAACTTGAAAATGTTGGTCGATGAGATAGTTGTCCTGGCTGGTTTCAGGTATTAATCTCTTCCCTGAGAAAGAAAGATAGTTTCCTGGCTTGCTACAGGTATTGATCTTTAATCTCTTCATGTAGATAGTTTTCCTGGCTGGTTTCAGGTATTAATCTACAATCAGTCGTCCACAGATAGTTTTCCTGGCTTGTTACAGGTATTAATCTGGAACTTGAAAAGGTTGATGGTAGCCATCTGTTGATTGACCTTGTTGTACCCCAAAATTTGCCCTCCCATATTCTTCAAGATTTGTCAAGATCAATCTTTAAGTGGATCAAGGGGTTGCCCAGTCAAACATCCTCCTAAGCCAGTCAAAATTAGGGTTTTGGTTCCTTCAAGGAATTTGAGGTTTTCAATGGTCCAATCAAGTACCATGTGCCCATATACATTGTCAAGCATCTACATGTCAAGTCTCAAGACTCACAGCATCAGATTACACAGTCAAAAAACCCATTTGCTTCACAATCAACTGTAGGGGTAAAATGGTCATTTGGCAGTCAAAAGTCAGAATTTTTGGTCAACATCTTATTTTTAGCTCACAATCATCATTTGATCAAGTCTTGATCATGATTCCACAAGAATGGCTCAAAAATCATCAAAGATGCAAAAGTTGCTATTTTTGGACAGTTGAAAAGTCAACTGTAACTTGACCAGGGCATAACTTTTCCATGGTTCATCAGAAAAATCCCATCCAATGCTCATTTTGAAGGGGATGACATTTCCTACAACTCATCTTCACATTCCAAGTCCAAGAAATGCTCTCACAAAAAGTTATCAATTTCTACATTATAGGTCAATTTCAAAAGTCAACAAAAAGGCACTTTAAGTCAAAGACCATAACTTGAGATTGGTAAATCCAAATGACATGGGACTAAAGGCATTAGTTAGAGGACTTCAATACCTTTCCAAAATGTCCAAGAACATGTTCATATGATCAAAATTGAGCAAGATATGCATTGGAGAAGTTGGGAAATTTTCATGAATTTGCAAAAGTCAACTATCCTTAAAACTTCAATTTTTGACAAAAGGGCCCACTTTCTTCCACTTGATTCAGCCTTGTCATGCCACACACGTGTCCCATGATTAATTTCAAGATCAAACATTTATTTTTCTATTTTATTTAATTTTTATTGATTTAATTCATTTTAAATCTTTAATAATTCAAATAAAATCTAAAAATCAATGAAATAGTATCTTTTTGATTTATACAGCTTTCATATATCATGTGATGACCAAACAATTCGTGCTAGGGCTTATGTGTACACAAAATCTTAAGATTTGATTCAAATATGGAAAGGTTGACAATGGAGGAAAGTGTAAACCTAATTCTCTCCTATAGATGGATTAAGGCCCAGCTGCTGACCTAATTCTATTGCCATATATGCAAGCAAGCTAACCCTAATGCCATAGACGTGAGAACTGCTGCAGAAACACCATAACAACATTGAAAAAAACCAAGAAAAAGTGAAAATTGTTTTTGGACTTCCAGCACGATTCCAAGCTTTCTCTTGATTCTAATCTATTGCAGGGACTCCCAGGAACGGGTTGGAATCAAAATCAAGGGCTAACACTCAAAGAACATGCAAGAACAGTCATACGGTTTGATACTTTTATTCAAAATCGTAACATCCAATTCATGAGCATTTAACGTAATTTTTTGTTTGTTTTGTGTTGTTAGCAATCACAGGAAGCTTTTGGCATAAGTCAATTGGATTAAGATGTCTTAAATCAGAAGTTGCCATGAACACGTTCTAGGGTTTCCAAGCTCTGAAATTGGGGGTTTGCTCCATAGGAAAAATTGGACCTTCTTACGCATATGGTTGAATTCGTCAAGGCCAGACGAATCAAACCCAACCCTCGCGCCCTATTTATATAACTCGTACATCTAATCGCTATTTTTGGTCATGCTAAGTTGTGGGGGTTAAAAACCCCCGCTATTTGATTTTATTTACAAGCAAAAGGAAGAAGATGAATGACGTGTTTACACATGGTTGGGCAGTTCAAATAGCGCGCGCGATTTTTTATGTTTCCAGCATAATTGTTATGTTTTAAATATTATATTTATTGCATATCATAATAACAAACGCAGCGCAATGGCCTAGTGGAAGATGATGTGTCTGGTAATCATTGGGACCTGGGTTCGATTCCCAGGTCCCCCAAACCTTTGTTCATATTTTTTCTAATGTGTTCTCATGCAGCGTCCCAAAGGCATTCCACCATGGATCTCCAGAAATCAACGTGCCAGGTGTCCTTACGCCTCAATCCAAAGGCCAAAAGATGAGTGACCATCATGATCCTCAGTCCACACTTGCATAGCCAATTCCCAAAGTCAAACCAGGCTTGCTGATTAGTGGGCCACAAAGTTACTTCTTCACCTCCTTCTGGGCCCAGAACCCCCTTGGTTCATTCTTTTTTCTTTTATCTTATATTTTCCATTTTATTTATTAAATTATTTTTTCTAATTATTATTATTATCACTAAAACTAACATAATTAATTTTTCACAATAAAAATTCAGAAAAAACTAAAAAATGTAAATATTTTATTTATTATTATTAATTTCACTTTAGTTTAATTATTTTGTAAATAAACACTAATTTAAATTAATTTAGTTTAATTAGGTGTAATTTTAATTTTCTTTTACAATAAATAAAAATGAATTAGACTTAGGGTTTTTTTGACACTTTTAATTTCTTTTTTATTTTATTTCATTAAAAACATAAAAAACCCAAAAAACTCTTTTTCTTGTAAATAATTAATTAATTAGTAAATTAGGTTTAATAGTTAATTTAATTGCAAAAAAGGATAAATTCAATTCTTTTCTCAAAAAGGGTCAAAACCCTAAGGACGTCCCGATTCATTCTTTCGCGCGTATATTATTTTTAATTCGTTATTTTGATTATTTATGTATCTGCTCAGAAATGTAATAGTTAATTAGGCTTTTATCGCTTTATTTACTTTTCTCGCACTTATTTTCCAAACGGGTTTTTGTTTTCGACGATGTATAGACCCGCGCCTTGTAATAGCGTAGATTCATATTTCCGCAATTTATTTTCCGCACTCTTAACTGTTAAAAATGCATGAAAGACTTGTATGACAAATAAAATCAATTCGTAGCTCACAAATGCATGTTCAAAGATAAACATAAACTGAAACAACACACACGCACATGCCACTCTTAGGGTACGCCTCACTGGTTGCCCCGACGTGGTCGTCAAGTATAGGGTGTTTTAGAGGTCGCCCTCCTATCTAAAGATCCAGTTGCCTCGAAACGGTTGCCTCGGATAAAAAGGATCTAGGACATTAGGGTTACCGCTAAGGTGTCCTACTATTGCTTTGGTGACCACACCTTGTCCCTCATAATCGAATTGACCCGAATAACTCCAACGACGGTGCTCCCTACTTCTCAATAGTGGGATAGTACTGTCTAAAGGACTCTTACACAGCCTAATTCCTTAGAGTAGGTAGATTTCTCATGGGTACTTGCTCTTTCAAAACAAACAAAATAAATTTTCGCACTGACACTTTCAAAAAGTTTTCAAACAAATTTTTCATACACTCTTGAGGACAGATACAAGAGTTACCTAGAAAGTTTTCAAACGAAACTTTTTCAAAACCCACACACACTTGAAAAGTAAACAATTTTTGAAAACATAAGAGCAAGTACCTAAGAGCCCATGGATAACCATGGATAGAAAGGGTGCTAACACCTTCCCTTTCTATAAATCTACCTCCCGAACCGAGAGACATCTCGAAAAAGGAATTTTGATGTGCTTTTGTCCTTTCCTTGTTGGAGAATATAAAAGACGGTGGTGACTCTTGCTTACCGCGACATTTTGTGAACCAGCATTAAAAACAGTCAGTTCTATTTCCACCAATCACAGAACTAGCGACTCTGCTGGGGACATAATAAGTGAGGAGTACCTTAGGATTAGACCACTCTTATGTTTTCAATTGTATGTCTTGATTGCTTTTAAATATTGTGGGCTTGCATCGGAGTTTCATAGATCCTAACTCGGATCTGGGGAATACCCTTTAGGTAGCATAAGCTGTGAGGGACCTGTCCGGCATAGACCGACACGGGTGAAGTAGTGGCTACGTTGGTGTGACACCTTGGTCTGTACCGATATCCCTTGTGTTGCAACGAGGAGAATATGGGTCTTCTGAGGAGTCATTAAGCACCAACCGACCTTAGAACCCTAAATTGACCCAACTTAGCCATAGAATAGTAGCAGTATGCTACACTCATTGAGGCTAAACTCTCGCGATGGTTCTGGCCGCAAGAAAAGATTGCGACGCTAGAGTTATGACCGATTGAGGGTAGTCGATGATATTGAGATCCTCTAGAACCCGGTTACTATTTTCTAGGACAGGTCTTAACCAACGAAACTGAAAGAGGGTAGTACCTAAACTTCATGCTGGCCTAAACTCTAAGGGCTCTCTGTGTGACTTGTGTGCCTTCATACTTGAACTACTTGCATACTTGTTATCTAACAACACGAGTTCCTTGCAGGTTTTGTTTACAGTCCTTAATCTGGACTCATAACAGGGTTTACTTACATCACTCCATGCATAGCATAACATCATACCATTGCATACATCCTACATAAAGACTAATCCATTTCGAGGATCTCAAGGGTTTGTGATGCAGGTCATGATGAACCAACATGTCTAGAAAGGGGCAAAGGGGATTTATTTTCCTCTAGCCAGGTTGATGACTTGAGTCAGGGGCTATGACCCACTGGATATGGTGAGCCTTGACTCTTGAAGAAGGACTCTCAATAATATGCAGTTCCTTCAATCAAGCTACCAGATTCTAACAATTTTTCTTGTTTACCCCGCGAGATCCTTGAAAACATTGCATGCATACATACATATCATTGCATAACAGGTACCCTTTTGACAGGTCACTTATCTTCTTTGCTGTTTATTTCAGCAATCATCATGAATCCTGAATCATCCAATGAACAAGCTATCAAGGCCCTCTAGGCCCAGAATGCCCAGTTCCAAGAGATGGTTATGAGCCTAGCCCAGGGTCAACAGGATTTGAAGACTCTGCTTCTGAAAGAGAAGAAGAAGAAGAAGAAGAAGAAGAGGACTGTTTTGTTCAACCCTAGACGCAGATCTGGGAATGGATTACGGAATGAGGCTGAGCTGACTACCTCATCTGTAGGGAAAGACAGTCCCCAAGAGAGAAGGGTTCCTAGTCCCGTGGTCTCCGACAACGAGACAGATTTCAATGATGAACAGTACCCTCCCGCTGAGGATAAGTACAAACAGCTCGAAGACCGGTTAAGTGCTATGGAGATACAGAAAGTGCCCGACCTGGACTTCGAAGATCTAGGTCTATCCTCTGGGGTGGTGATCCCACACAAGTTCAAGGCACCTGCCTTTGCAAAGTACGACGGAGCTTCCTTCCCTAAGTTGCACCTCCGTTCATACGTAAGGAAGATCCAGCCTTACACTGCTGACAAGAATCTATGGATCCATTTCTTCCAGGACAGTCTTTCAGGGACTCAACTCGAATGGTTCTATCAGCTAGATGGATCCAGTATTCGTAACTGGGAGGACTTGGCTACTGCATTCTACAAGCAGTATCAATACAATTCCGACCTTGCTCCAACGCGTACCCAACTCCAGGGTATGTCACTAGGGACGGGTGAAGGATTCAAGGAATATGCGCAAAAGTGGAGAGACCTTGCTGGAAGAGTGCAACCACCTCTGACCAACCGTGAGCTCGTTGATATGTTCTTGGGGACCCTGTCTGGTCCTTTCTTCAACCATCTGATTAGGAATTCTTCTGCTGGGTTTACAGATTTGATCTTGACTGGGGAGAGAATTGAAGCTGGTATCAAGGCTGGAAAGATTCAAGAAGCTGCACCTTCTGATGCTCAGAAAAAGCCTTACAGTGGGAAGAAGGAGTCCAATGCTGTGCATGGTAAAAAGAGTCGTCATGATCAACATGTAGGGGCAACCCAGATCTCTAATCCTATGCCTGCTCAACAAAGACAGGGGCATCAACGTAAGGAGGTCGCACCCAAACGACAGTTCACTAAGATCAACATGTCACTGGATCAAGCGCTACAACAAATGATGAAGGCAGGGCTAATTACCTTAAGGGCTCCTCTCCGGAATCCAAACACTTCTGCTCCTAACTATCATCCCAACGAAAGGTGTGCATACCACTCTGATAGCCTGGGGCATACTACGGATACTTGTTGGGCTCTGAAGAACAAGATCCAAGACATGATTGATGCCAAGGAGATCAAGTTTGACCCTCCGGAGACTCCAAACATAATCACTGCTCCTTTGCCAAATCATTGAAGGCTTTTGTTTTATTTGAATTTCCGAATTGTATTTTTCTTTGCTTATACAAACAATTAATGTCATAGCAAACTTGTTTATTCCATTAATGCATCACATATGTCTGTTTGAATTAATCTATTCGTATTCATTATATTCAAAATTGCTTTCATTTTTCTGTGATGATCAACTCTCGATTAATAATTCTAAGCCTCTTGAGGGAGGATGACGAAAACGATACCATGATCTTTACGGTATGCTTTTAAACAGACCCCACTGATGAGGTACAAGCATTGTTTCAATTCCTAAACACTGGAGTTATAAGGAAGATAATCCCTCGTCAACCCCTTCGAGCCAAAGAGGTAGGAGTTTGTTCTTTTCACAAAAAAAAAATAAAACCCTTAATCATAACCTGGGGCAGGGTAGTTTTCTCAGTTGATCCAAGTGCATAATGAACAGCATCAAAGAAGTCCTTACAAAACAAAAGACAGTGATGGTTCCGAACAATTGTAAAGACAGGAAGTCATTATCTCTCAAAATAAAAGCCCATTAAGTCAAAACCTATGAAGGAGACTTACAAAACTGGGGCATCCCGCTGACTGTAATCACAAAAGAAACAGTTCAGGCCAAAAAACAGGGATAACGAAATCAAAAAGAAAGAGGTCCTGCAAACCCTCAACTAGGAAATGACTGCCTATTCAAAATAAACTGTCAACATCCGAACCATCATTGGAATATCAGGACAAAGACTCAAACAAGGTCTAACGCACGATCAGCTGAGTTTAGGTTTGAAGAACATCACGAAGAGCGGGTGGGTAAAAATACTTTGAGCCTTTATCCTTTGTTTCTTAAACCGTGAACCAGGCCACGTTATAACCCTTAAAAGTCCTAGCTGAAGCATGGGTTAGTTCGAAAGCATACTGTTATAAAGGGTATCCTGACTCCTTAAGGCTTGCGGTAAAATAACGGGTTGACATCACATTTTACAAAATTTGCTTGTTTTACTGAAAAAATGCATTTTCAAAAACTTCAAGACAGACATAAGCTTTGCATTCCTGATATAACATTGTTTGCATATGACTATTCGTTCGAACAGCAGAGAAATTCGCACAACGAATATCTAAGTAAACAAAAGTACTTCCAACCAAGGGGCAGACATGATCATGGTCCGTCATCTGGGGCAGTCCAGTCAAGATTCAGAGAATCTCTCAACAATGCCAAGCAGCCAGGGGCAACTCTCCATCTGAGACACTTGGGGCATTGGGCATGGATTTCAGCAACGAATCTTGCACGATCAAACATCTTCTGGTAGTATGGCAACACAACGCTACTGACAGTGACAACTCCCTGCACTCTGAGAGCGTGGACATAGTCGAAAAGATACTACGCACAATCAAAGACCCGCTAGGTTGACACACCTAGGCAAAAATAAGGGCTTCCCGGCGAACCAAAAGGGTTCGGGCAAAAATAAGGGATGAAAATGAAAAATCTGTACACCCGGCAAGTCGAAAACCTGAAAAGGCGGCTTGGGCAAAAAAGGGTATCCTAGTGGACTGAAAACCCGAAAGGGCGGTCCAGGTAAAAGTTAGGGATCAAAAACGTACGACTATATCCCGTCATCTTGTCACTTGCCTACCAGAAGAAGATTTGTCAATCGGCAGTCGTCAAGCTCCTCATAGGCCTCCTTCTCCCACAGAAACTGGGGCAATAAGAATTGGCCAAACCGTACAAGCTGCTCCGTCACCAAGTACAAAGGTAGATTCAGCTGAGGAATTTGACCAGGATATCTCCACTCCCTGTAGAGTAAGGCAGGATTCAACAATACTCTCCCCTAGTAGAGTTGGTCTCCCATCAGCCCTGAAAAAGGCACAGTATCTCCAGCAAGTCAGCGATACTCTCCTCACGCAGAGTTAGTCTACTCTCAGCCTTAAGAAAGATGGGCATCCCTAGAAAATCTCAATATTCCCCAGCGGAGTATACATATATTCCTCAACAAGCATCCCCAGCAGTCTTAATATAAGATTGTTCCCCGGTGGAATACAAGACATCCAGTGGAGCCACTCCCCAGTACAGTCCAAGAGTTTCCCCAGGAAAGTTGAATCAACCTCCCTAGTAGGTTCTGGAAGCTTATCCCCAGTAGATTCTGGAAGCTTGTCCCCTGCAGAGTACATATCTCTCCCCGACCATATTCAAAGGTTATTCCCCACTAGAGCTTATAACTGGGTTACCCTCAGCTAATTACCACGGAAAGATCGTCCTCGGTGAAGTTCTTCCTATTCCCCAGCGGAGTTCCTCAAAATTCCCCAACATAACTCATCAATGGAATCCCCAGCGGAGTCATCATCAAAACCTCAGCGAAGCATCTCTTCCCCACAGAGTATTTCCCCACAGAGTAATCTCTCCAACAAGTGTATCCCCCAATGGAGTCATCTTCTCCTACCGATTTATTCTTGCAATCGTCATCCCCGCGGAAATGAAGAACTCTACTCTTCAAACATCAGCCCAGGATTCAACAAACTTCTCGGCATCCGTCAAGGATTTATTTTCCTAGACGAAAATACATTCATAAACATCACATCTTCATACATTATAGCATGCATACGCATCATACAACACATATCTCATTTATTTTTGAGAACATCTTAAAATCATGCAGTTCATGCATCATGACATTGCATACAACTGATGTTTTGCCTTTTCAGGAAAAAGGTCAATCCAAAGATGATTACTATCAACTGTCGCAATTCCAGATTTGATACATGTATCTAGCCAGGGCATATCTGTGAGCGATTGATTATGGATTCGGTACCTGTATCTAGCCAGGGCATATCTACATTAAAGAGATTTCAGAGATAGCTTGGAAATGCTCCCGACGCGGATGATATTCTATTTCTTATTCAGATTTCCTTTCAGAGATGACTTAGAGATGCTCCGGATGCGGATGTTATTCTATTGCTTATTCAGACTTCCTTCTAGAGATAGCTTAGAGATGCTCCAGACGCGGGTGTTATTCTATTGCTTATTTAGACTTCCTTCTAGAGATAGCTTAGAGATGCTCCGGACATGGATGATATTCTATTGCTTATTCAGATGTCCTTCTAGAGATGGTTCAGATGCGATCCAGACATGGCTACATTCTGATACTTATTCCAGATGTCCTTCTAGAGATGGTTCAGATGCGACCCAGATATGGCTACATTCTGATACTTATTCAGATTCCCTCTCGGAGATAGCTTGGAAATGCTCCAGATATGGATGCTATTCTTTTGATTATTCAAAGTTTCTTCTCAGAGATAGTTCAGATATGCTCTAGAACCGGATGCTATTCTGTGGCTTATTCAGAGTTGCTTATTCAGAGATAGCTTAGAGATGCTCCAGATATGGATGCTATTCTTTTGCTTATTCAGAGTTTCTTCCCAGAAATGGCTTAGAGATGCTCCATATATGGATGCTATTCTTTTGCTTATTCAGAGTTTCCTGTCAGAGATGGCTTAGAGATACTCCAGATCCAGATATTATTCTTTTGCCTATTCAGATTCCTCTCCAGAGATGGCTTAGAGATGCTCCAGATATGGATGCTATTCTTTTGCTTATTCAGAGTTTCCTGTCAGAGATGGCTTAGAGATATTCCAGATCCGGATGTTATTCTTTTGCCTATTCAGATTTCTCTCCAGAGATGGCCTAGAGATGCTCCAGATCTGGATGCTATTATATTGCTTATTCAGAGATTCCTTCTAGAGATAGTTCAGTTGTGACCCAGGCATGACGACATTCTGATACGTATTCCAGAGTTTCTTTTCAGAGATAGCTTAGAGATGCTCCGGACCCGGATGCTATTCTATCGCTTATTCAGAGTTTCTTCCCAGAAATGGCTTGGAAATGCTCCAGATATGGATGCTATTCTTTTGCTTATTCAGAGTTTCCTGTCAGAGATGGCTCAGAGATACTCCAGATCCAGATGTTATTCTTTTGCCTATTCAGATTCCTCTCCAGAGATGGCCTAGAGATGCTCCAGATCCGGATGCTATTCTATTGCTTATTCAGAGATAGTTCAGATGCGACCCAGATTTGGCGACATTCCGATACGTATTCCAGAGTTCCTTTCAGATATAGCTTAGAGATGCTCCTGACCCGGACGCTATTCTATTGCTTATTCAGATTCAAGCTTCTAAAGACAGCTTAGAGATGCTCCAGACCCGGATGCTATTCTATTGTTTAGTCCATATTCATTCAAAAGACAATCCAGATACGATCCAGGTTCGGATGACATTCTGTCACTCATTTAGATGCAGTATGGATATACCCCAGACGCGGCGGTTATTCTACTACTCGTTCAGACGTCAGCAATTAGATATAGACTAGATATGCTCCAGACACGGAAGCCATTCTATTTCTTATTCAGATTCAACTATCCAGGACATTTCCAAATGGCATCTATAAGCCCATTCCCAACAAGGTTCAGTCACACTTCCAGATGGCATCTATAAGCCCATCCTCCTATCCACCATCTTTCCAAATGGCATCTGTAAGCCCATTCCCGACATCACACTGCTGATATTCTACTATGCGAGTGCAAATTTCTGGGCACTCTAGTGTTCAATCATCTTCCACCTTCGGATCACGAAAGGCACGCAAGCCAATCTACATCCTCAGGTTTAAGAAGATTGAACAGGGGCAACTGTTGTACCCCAAAATTTTCCCTCCCATATTCTTCAAGATTTGTCAAGATCAATCTTCAAGTGGATCAAGGGGTTGCCCAGTCAAACATCCTCCTAAGCCAGTCAAAATTAGGGTTTTGGTTCCTTCAAGGAATTTGAGGTTTTCAATGGTCCAATCAAGTCCCATGTTCCCATATACATTGTCAAGCATCTACATGTCAAGTCTCAAGACTCACAGCATCAGATTACACAGTCAAAAAGCTCATTTGCTTCACAATCAACTATAGGGGTAAAATGGTCATTTGGCAGTCAAAAGTCAAAATTTTTGGTCAACATCTTATTTTGAGCTCACAATCATCATTTGATCAAGTCTTGATCATGATTCCACAAGAATGGCTCAAAAATCATCAAAGATGCAAAAGTTGCTATTTTTGGACAGTTGAAAAGTCAACTGTAACTTGACCAGGGCATAACTTTTCCATGGTTCATCAGAAAAATCCCATCCAATGCTCATTTTGAAGGGGATGACATTTCCTACAACTCATCTTCACATTCCAAGTCCAAGAAATGCTCTCACAAAAAGTTATCAATTTCTACATTATAGGTCAATTTCAAAAGTCAACAAAAAGGCACTTTAAGTCAAAGACCATAACTTGAGATTGGTAAATCCAAATGACATGGGACTAAAGGCATTAGTTAGAGGACTTCAATACCTTTCCAAAATGTCCAAGAACATGTTCATATGATCAAAATTGAGCAAGATATGCATTGGAGAAGTTGGGAAATTTTCATGAATTTGCAAAAGTCAACTATCCTTAAAACTTCAATTTTTGACAAAAGGGCCCACTTTCTTCCACTTGATTCAGCCTTGTCATGCCACACACGTGTCCCGTGATTAATTTCAAGATCAAAAATTTATTTTTCTATTTTATTTAATTTTTATTAATTTAATTCATTTTAAATCTTTAATAATTCAAATAAAATCTAAAAATCAATGAAATAGTATCTTTTTGATTTATACAGCTTTCATATATCATGTGCTGACCAAACAATTCGTGCTAGGGCTTATGTGTACACAAAATCTTAAGATTTGATTCAAATATGGAAAGGTTGACAATGGAGGAAAGTGTAAACCTAATTCTCTCCTATAGATGGATTAAGGCCCAGCTGCTGACCTAATTCTATTGCCATATATGCAAGCAAGCTAACCCTGATGCCATAGACGTGAGAACTGCTGCAGAAACACCATAACAACATTGAAAAAAAACCAAGAAAAAGTGAAAATTGTTTTTGGCCTTCCAGCACGATTCCAAGCTTTCTCTTGATTCTAATCTATTGCAGGGACTCCCAGGAACGGATTGGAATCAAAATCAAGGTCTAACGCCCAAAGAACACGCAAGAACAGTCATACAGTTTGATACTTTTATTCAAAATCATAACATCCAATTCATGAGCATTTAACGTAATTTTTTGTTTGTTTTGTGTTGTTAGCAATCATAGGAAGCTTTTGGCATAAGTCAATTGGATTAAGATGTCTTAAATCAGAAGTTGCCATGAACACGTTCTAGGGTTTCCAAGCTCTGAAATTGGGGGTTTGCTCCATAGGAAAAATTGGACCTTCTTACGCATATGGTTGAATTCGTCAAGGCCAGACGAATCAAACCCAACCCTCGCGCCCTATTTATATAACTCGTACATCTGATCGCTATTTTTGGTCATGCTAAGTTGTGGGTCAGCTTTGTGAATTCTGTCCTAAGCTTTGATGAATCTACGGCGTAGCTCGTCACTATCTTTCTGAAACTCAAAACTGATGTGAGGCACCAGCATCTCATGAGGTCCTGTTCTTCTGGCTCTTCCAAACTGACGGAGAGCTAAACATGGATTATAAGAGATCCCTCCTTGGGTACCAATCAAAGGAACATTAGGGTATTCTCCGCAACAATCAATAACAGCTACCTCATCCAAACCTCTGAGAGTCCAAATGATGTCCTTATCAGTGAGAGACATTAGCCTATGAGCCCAACCTCTTCCTTCTTTGTTCTTCAGTACGAACTTAGGGAGGTGCGAAATAAACCACCTCACCAACAAAGGAGTACAACACCACAGAGTTCCTCGTCTTCGGGCAGTACGAGCATATAGTTGTTGTAGGACATCACCCAAGAGATTGGGCACAGGGTTCCGAGACATGAAGATCCTTATGGCAGTGACGTTAATGAAGCTATCAGGATTAGGAAACAAGACTAGACCATAGATTAAGAGAGCCAGAATGTCTTCATACGCCCTAAAGTCCAGGTCATTCCAGAAACTGTTAGCTTTACCAATCAGAAACTTAGCCAAGAAGCCCTTAACTCCGCTTCTAGTCTCCCAGTTGTCCATTACCTCCTGGTTGGTCAAGGGAAGAGCTGCAACAATCTCCTCAAGCCTAAGAGCCTTTTCCCAACCAGTGAAGGGAGTCTGATCCAAGATAGGGATACCCAGCAAATCAGAGAACTCTTCCAGGGTAGGGACCAGCTGGAAGTCTTGAAAGGTGAAGCACTGGTACAGAGGGTCATAAAACTGGGTCAGGACACTCATCAGTTGTTGGTCCCACTTTGCAGTGACTAAGCCGAGAAGAGAACCATGCCTCTGGATGAAGGAAGTAGTATTTGGAATTCTGCTAACCAAGTCTTCAAGCAACTCAGGTGGGTGAACAAAATTGAACCGGATAGTATTCCTTCGCATAGGCATCATGATGTCCTACAAAACAGAGCAAAGGTGGAACCCTCTTGTCTTTGAAATGGTCAGTCCTTATGCAGGATGCATGCAATGTTTATGATGGTATGATGTTATGATAAAAGCACACCACAAATATTCACAAAGGAAAACATGATAAGGCACACAAGTCACACAAGACAAGCCCTAAGAGTTTAGGCCAGCACGGAGTTCAGGTACTACCCTCTTTCAGTTTGTTGGTTAAGACCTGTCCTATCAGAAGTAACCGGGTTCTAGAGGATCCCAATATCACTGACTACCCTCAATCGGTCATAACTCCAGCATCGCAATCTTTTCTTGCAGCCAGAACCATCACGAGAGTTTAGCCTCAATAGGCGTAGCATACTACTACTGTTCTATTGGCCAAATTGGGTCATTTAAGGTTCTAAGGTCGGTTGGTGCTTAATGAATCCTCTGAAGACCCATATTCTCCTCGTTGCAACACAAGGGATATCGGTACAGACCAAGGTGCCACACCAACGTAGCCACTGCTTCACCCGTGTCGGTCTACGCCGGACAGGTCCCTCACAGCTTATGCTACCTAAAAGGTATCCCCAGATCCGGGTTAGGATCTATGAAACTCCGATGCAAAGCCCACAAATATAAAGCAATCAAAGCAAAGCAATTGAAAACATAAGTATGATCTAATCCTAAGATACACCTCACTTTTATCTCCCCAGCAGAGTCGCCAGTTCTGTGATCGGTGGATCTGGAATTGACTGTTTAACGCTGGTTCGCGAAATGTCGCGGTAAGCAAGAGTCGCCACCGTCTTTTATTTTCTCCAACATGGAAAGGACAAAAGCACAGCAAAATTCCTTATGAGAATGTTTCTCGGTTCGGGAGGTAGATTTATAGAAAGGGAAGGTGTTAGCACCCTTTCTATCCATGGTTATCCATGGGCTCTTAGGTACTTGCTCTTATGTTTTCAAAATGTTTGCTTTTCAAAATGTGAGGGGGTTTGAAAAAAGTTTCTTTGAAAGATTTCTGAATAACTCTTGTATCTGTCCTCAAGAGTGTTTGAAAAAATTCGTTTTGAAAGCTTTTGAAAGTGTAAGGTGTGAAAAGTATTTTGTTTGTTTTTTGAAAAGAGCAAGTACCCATGAGTCATCTACCTACCCTAAGGAATTAAACTATGCAAGTGTCCTTTAGGTAGTGCCATCCCACCATTGAGAGGTAGGTAGCACCACTGTTGGAGGTGTTCGGGTCAATTCATTTGTAGGGACAGTGTGGTCACCAGAGCAACAGTAGGACACCTTAGAAGCTACCCTTATGCCATTGATCCTTTTTTATTCCGAGGAAACCATTCCGAGGCAACTGGATCATGTCATGGACATAAGGACTTACTAAAACGTCCTGTACTCGACGACCACGTTTCGAGGGCAAGGCAACAGTGAGGCGTACCCTAAGAGTGGTGTGTGAACTTGTGTGTTATTTTCAGTTATGCTTTATCTTTGATCATGCATTATGGTGAGCTACGCTTGTTTTTAATTTGGCCATTCATTCTTTCATGCAAAGTTTAGCAATTAAGAGTGCGGAAATCTAAATGCGGAAAGTTAAATCCTACGCTATTACAAGGCGCGGGTCTATACATCGCCAAAAATTACAAAGACCCGTTTAAGTAAATAAGTACGGAAAATAAAAAAACAGTAAAGGTCCTAATTACTATTACATGTCCGGGGCAATTATATAATAATCGAACAAATTAAATGCGCGCGAATAAATTAACCGGGAAGGTCCAAGGGTGTTGACCCTTTTAAGAAAAGGAAATTAATTTTTTGGTCTTTTTTATAATTAAAATGGAATTAAAAACTAATTAATTATTTTAATTAAAAGAAAATATTCTTTTGTTTTTTTTTTGTTTTTATGAAATAAAATAGAAAAAGAAATAAAGTTCTAGGTTAACCTAAATCTAAATCTATTTTAATTATTAAAAAGAAGGTTAAAATGGCCTAATAAAAAAAACTAATTAAATTATGGTTTATTTACAAAATAAAATAAAATAATAATAATAATAATAAAAATATTAATTCTATTTTTTTTTGGGTTTTTTATAAAAATGGTTAATTGATTAATTGCTAATAATAAATAAAAATAAAAAGGGGTAAGAAAATAAATTGAAAAATAAAATGAAAAGAAAATAATGAACCAAATGGAGGGGGTGCTGGGCCAGAAATGGGGGTGAAATGCTGGAATTCAGGCCCATTGAGGCAAAGGCCTCGTTGACTTTTCCTGCTTGCGTGTGCATCCATTGACTGAAGCATATGGTAAGCCTCTTTTGTGGCCTTTGGATATGCCTTGAAGACACCTGGCTTGTTGGATCTGTGAGGCCTATGATGAACCTTCCTTGGAGCGCTGCACAGGAAAGTCAAATGAAAAATAATATGGGAATTTTAAGGGGGCCTGGGAATCGAACCCAGGTCCCAAGGGTGGCATGGAACGTTCCCAACCACTGAGGCACTCAAACACATTCGTTAGTATTATGGAAAAGAAAATTTATATAGAAAAACTGCATTATATGCCAGCAAATAAAAAACACGCGCGCGGAATTTGAACACACCAACGCCTGCTTGCCACGTCTGTCATCTTCAAGCTTTTCTGCAAATGTAAAAATACATAGCGGGGGTTTTAAACCCCCCCAAAACACAAGCATGCAAATAATAGCGATTAGCACATGCTTGAACATAAATTGAGCGCGAGGTCATGGTTGTGTTCGTTTGGATGTCACGATTTCAATGGCATACGTTTGGTTGTCCAATTTTTACATATGGAGAAAGCCCCAATTTGGAGCTCTGAAAAACCTAGCTTTTGACAATGGTGGATTCTAATACACGCATCGTTAGTTCAATCAAATGCTACCAATAGCTTCAGAATGTCCCTATGAGTATAAATCAATTCAAAAAAAATGTTAAAAGCACATGAATGATCATATAGAAATCAAGAAAAAATGCAAACCGTTTGGCCTGAGTTCTAAGATTCTGGGCACGTTTGGATTGGTTTTTGATTGCAAAAGCTTCCTTGGGATACCAGGAATGTGTTTGGATTGGAATGGAGGCTTCAGAGGCGCTGCAACTAGGTTTTCAGTTTCTCATTTTTTCTTTGAAATTTTGAAAAGTGTATGGCCGTTTTGGAGCTTTTTAGGTCGTCAATCCGTTTGTGATTGCTTGCATACATCTTATGTAAAGAGTTTTGATCAGAATTAAGGCCAATAACCCAATGCATTCATGTTTGAGATTTTCCATAACCTCCATTGAAACACCTTCCATCTTTGTGCCAAAATTTGAAATCTTTCTTGATTTAGCCCTTTGCACGAATTTGGAATGGTCATGATGGTGTATCAAAGCATTTCAATACAAAATATATCCCCTAATTAACTTCTTTGATTTTTATTTGATTTTAAAAGATTTAAAATGAATTAAATCAAATAAAATTAAATAAAAATGGAAAAATTATTTTTAAATCTTAAAATAATTTGTGGGACACGTGGGAAGCATGGCCAAGCTGAAACAAGTGGAAAAAGTGGGCCCCTTTTGTCAAAAATGAAGTTTCAAGGATAATTGATTTTGGCCATTTCACAAAACTTTCCCAACTTCTCCAATGCATATCTTGCTCAATTTTGAAGCTATGAACATGTTCTTGGACATTTTGGAAAGGTCTTGAAGTCCTCTAACCAATTTCTTTGGTCCCATGTCATTTTGATTTACCAATCTCAAGTTATGGTCTTTGACTTAAAGTCCCTTTTTGTTGACTTTTGAAAATGACCTATAATGTTGAAATTGATAACTTTTTGTGAGAGCATTTCTTGGACTTGGAATGTGAAGATGAGTTGTAGGAAATTTCCTCCCCTTCAAAATGAGCATTGGATGGGATTTTTCTGAAGAACCATGAGGAAGTTATGCCTTGGTCAAGTTACAATTGACTTTTCAGTTGTCCAAAAATAGAAACTTTTGCATCTTGATGATTTTTGAGCCATTCTTATGGAATCATGGTCAAGACTTGACCAAATGATGATTTTGGCTTCAAAATAAGATGTTGACAATTTTTTTTGACTTTTGACTGCCAAATGACCATTTTGCCCCTACAGTTGACTGTTAAGCATTTAGGGTTTTTGACTCTGCAATTTGATGCTGTGAGTCTTTGAAACTTGACATATGAATGCTTGACAATGTATATAGGCATGTGGGACTTGATTGGACCCTTGAAAACCTCAATTTCTTTGCCATAACCAAAACCCTAATTTTGACTGTTAGGAGGCAATTGGACTGTGCAACCCTTGAGAGATTTTGAGCCTTGATCTTGGCAAATCTTGAAGAATATGGGAGGGCAAATTTTGGGGTACAACAGTTGCCCCTGTTCAATCTTCTTAGACCTGAGGATGTAGATTGGCTGGCGCGTCTTTCGTAATCCGAAGGTGGAAGATGATTGAACACTAGAGTGCCTAGAAATTTGCACTCACATAGTAGAATGTCAGCAATGTGATGTCGGGAATGGGCTTACAGATGCCATTTGGAGATGATGGATAGGAGGATGGGCTTATAGATGCCATCTGGAAGTGTGACAGTACCGGGTCGGGAATGGGCTTATAGACGCCATTTGGAGACTGTTGGTATGTGGATGGGCTTATAAATGCCATCTAGGTGTCGATCGCGTAAGAGATTCCTTAGCGAGAACTTGCGTACCTGAGAAAGAAAAATAATTACCTGGCCTGTTACAGGAGTTGATCTTCAAATTCTTTATGTAGATGTGCCCTGGCTAGTTACAGGAATCGAATCTTTAAACTCTTCAGACGTGCCTTGGCGAGATACAGGAATCGAGTCCGGAGAATATAGTCGTCAACAGATACACCCTGGCAAGATACATGAATCGGATCTTCGAACTCTTCAGACGTGCCCTGGCAAGATACAGGAATCGAGTCTGGTAATGTTAGTCGTCAACAGATACACCTTGGCAAGATACAGGAATCAGATCCTCAAACTCTTCAGACGTGCCCTGGCAGGATACAGGAATCGAGTCTGGTAATGTTAGTCGTCAACAGATACACCTTGGCAAGATACAGGAATCGGATCCTCAAACTCTTCAGACGTGCCCTGGCAGGATACAGGAATCGAGTCTGGTAATGTTAGTCGTCAACAGATACACCCTGGCAAGATACAGGAATCGGATCCTCAAACTCTTCAGACGTGCCCTGGCAAGATACAGGAATCGAGTCTGGTAATGTTAGTTGTCAACAGATACACCCTGGAAAGATACAGGAATCGGATCCTCAAACTCTTCAGACGTGCCCTGGCAAGATACAGGAATCGAGTCTGGTAATGTTAGTCGTCAACAGATACACCCTGGCAAGATACAGGAATCGGATCCTCAAACTCTTCAGACGTGCCCTGGCAAGATACAGGAATCGAGTCTGGTAATGTTAGTCGTCAACAGATACACCCTGGCAAGATACAGGAATCGGATCTTTAGTTGCGACCGTTGATGGTAATTATCTTTGTATTAACCTTTGTCCTGAAAAGACAAAACGTTAGTCGTATGCGATGTCATGATGTATGACATGCGTGATGTTTTCAGAATGAATGAGACTGTATGTTCATGATGCGTATATGCATGCTATAATGTATGAAGATGCGCTGTTTATGAATGTATGTTTTTGTCTAGGAAAGTAAATCCTTGACGGGTGCCAGGAAGCTAAGTCCTGGGCTAATGTTGAAGAATAGAGCTTTGTTTCCGCTGGGGGATGATAGTTGCAAGAATACCGGTAGGAGAAGATGACTCCGTTGAGGAATAAACTTGGCGAATAGATTACTCTGCGGGGAATGCTCTGTGGGGAAAGAGAGATTCTTTGCTGAGATGTTGATGATAACTCCGCTGGGGATACCATTGATATGTTTTGTTGGAAGATTTGATGAACTTCGCTGGGGATGAGAAGACTTCGTCGGGGACGATCTTTCCGTGGCAATTGGCTGAGGATAACCCAGTTATATCCTGGTGGGGAATAACCTTTTGAATAAAGCTGGGGGAGCGTTTGTGCTCTGCAGGGGACAAGCTTCCAGAATCTACTGGGGATAAGCTTCAAGACCTGCTGGGGAGATGGATTGAACTCTCCTGGGGAAACTTTTGAGATGGACTCTCCTGGGGAAATTTTTGAGATGTACTGGGGAAGTGGCTCCACTGAATGTCTGGTATACCGCCGGGGAACAATCTCAGATTAAGACTGTCAGGGATGCTTGTTAAGAATGTTTGAATACTCCGCTGAGGAATGTTGAGATCTGCTGGGGATACCCAACTTCCTTAAGGCTGATAGAGTAAGTTAACTCTGCTTGGGGAGAGTATCATTGACTTGCTGGCTCACTCTCTGGGGAATTAAGATATCTTGGTTACATTCTTCAGCCGAACTTACCTTGGTACCTTAGTGGACAGAGCAATTAGATCGCTTAGAAAACTCATTATTGCCCCAGCTTCTAATGTTACCTGTAATTGATCCTTTGTTTCGTATGCAAATATTTATGAGTTTAGCAATTAGTGTCAAATGCATATATCACAAATTGAACCTTGGACGTTCTTCGCAAAAAAAACAGAAAAAGGAAAAAACAATTGGCAATTGGTCTGAAAAGTGAATTTGTATTGATTTTTGAATTGCTTGTAAATAGGCGTTTTTGTACAAGAGGCTGACGTCCTAGTAAGAGAACGCCGCCGAACAACAAAGTTTATACAATTTTGAAAAGGGAAAACAAAACAGCTATGTGAAAAGAATAATCCCACTGGGTTCCATCTCTGCTACTGCCCTTATATCCTCGAGCGTCTCATCACTTTGCTGCTCAGTTGACGATGAAGCTGATTGATCGATGCCATTTGAGCTTGATAGTTGATACAGGATTCTGGATGCAAGGTGATCCAATGCGACATAGTATTACGCTTTAATCCCTAACTTTTTCCTGGACCGCCCTTTCTGGTTTTCAGTCCACCGGGATACCCATTTTTGCCCAAGCCGCCTTTTCAGGTTTTCGACTTGTCGGGTGTACAGATTTTTTCATTTCATCCCTCATTTTGCCCGAACCCTTTTGGTTCGCCGGGAAGCCCTAATTTTTGCCTAGGTATGTCAACCTAGCGGGTCTTTTATCATGCATAGTATCTTTTTACTATGTCTGCATTGGCGGGGTGAGGAAGGTCGTCACCATCCATGGTGGTTAGGATCATGGCTCCTCCTGAGAACACATGTTTAACCACAAATGGCCCTTCATAGGTAGGGGTCCATTTTCCCCTGGGATCACTCTGAGGAAGGATGATGCGTTTGATTACCAGATCCCCAACTTGATACTCTTGGGGTCTGACTTTCTTGTTAAATGCCCTGATCATCCGTTTTTGATACGTTTGACCATGACAAATAGTAGTGAGTCTCTTTTCTTCAATTAGATTTAGCTGATCAAGTCGTGTCTGGATCCAATCATCTTCACTCAGATCTGCATCCTTCATTATCTGGAGAGAGGGTATCTGGACTTCAATCGGCAAGACTGCCTCCATGCCATAGACCAAGGAAAAGGGAGTTGCCCCGATTGACGTCCTTGCTGAGGTATGGTACCCATGAAGAGCGAACGGTAACATCTCGTGCCAATCTTTATAGGTCACTGTCATCTTCTGCACAATCTTTTTAATATTCTTATTAGCTGCTTCTACAGCCCCATTCATATTCGGCCGATAAGGAGAAGAGTTGTGATGCTGTATCTTGAATTGCTCGCAGAGCTCAGTGATCATCTTGTTATTAAGATTGGTACCGTTGTCCATAATGATCCTCTCAGGGACGCCGTATCGACAGATCAGATTATGCCGAATGAACCGTGCCACAAGGTTCTTGGTTACGGTGGCATAGGAAGTTGCTTCAACCCACTTTGTAAAGTAATCAATCGCCACCAGTATGAAGCGATGCCCGTTGGATGCCGTAGGTTTAATCTCGCCGATCATATCAATGCCCCACATTGCAAAGGGCCAAGGTGCAGTCAGGACATTCAGAGGAACTGGAGGAACGTGCACTTTATCTGCATAAATCTGGCATTTATGACATGTCTGAGAATGTTGGTAACAATCAGCTTCCATTGTGGACCAGTAGTATCCTGCCCGAAGGATTTTCTTCGCCATAGTGTGTCCACTGGAATGCGTTCCGAAGGTACCTTCATGTAATTCTGCCATGATCCTTTCTGCTTCAGTCTTATCCACACAACGCATTAAGGTGGAATCATGGTTTCGCTTGTACAGAATGCTGTTGCTGAGGAAGAATTTCGCTGCGAACCTTCTCAGAAACTTTTTATCATTGATGGATGCACCTTCAGGGTATTCTTTAGCTTCTAAGTACCTCTTCACTTCATGGTACCAGGGTTTTTCAGTTACTACTTCAGCCTCAAGATCACAACAGTATGCAGGTTCGTCCAATTTCCAGATAATGACCCGGGGAGCCTCATTGTCCCACTTGACTTTGAACATAGAAGACATCGTAGCTAACGCGTCCGCCAACTGATTCTCCTCTCTTGGGAAATGTTCAAAAGTTATCTCTGTGAAATGGGGGATCAACGTCAACACACACTCTTTGTAAGGAATAAGATTCGGATGTTTCGTATCCCACTCGCCTTTGATCTGATTGATCACGAGAGAGGAATCTCCGAAGACACTCAGAAACTTGATCCTTAAGTCGATCGCAGCTTGAAGACCCATGATGCATGCCTCATACTCCGCCATGTTGTTGGTGCAGTTGAAACATAGCCGAGCAGTGAGTGGAGTATGAGTTCCTTGAGGGGATATGATTACAGCGCAGATGTCGTTACCCAAAGCGTTGGAAGCTCCGTCAAAGTGCATAGACCATCGGGATCCTTCCTCGGGTCCTTCATCCGGTCCAGGTACTTCAAAATCAGTCACTATCATGATGCTCTCGTCTGGAAACTCGAAGTTCATTGACTGGTAGTCGTCTACTGCCTGGTGTGCCAAGTGGTCTGCCAATACACTTCCTTTGATAGCTTTATGAGTTGTATACTGGATGTCGTATTCCGTCAAGATCATCTGCCATCTTGCTATTCTTCCAGACAGAGCAGGCTTTTCGAATATGTACTTTATTGGATCCATCTTTGAAATTAACAGAGTAGTGTGAGTCAGCATATACTGTCTCAGCCGGCGAGCAGCCCATACCAAAGCGCAGCAAGTTTTCTCGAGCAGTGAGTATTGGGTCTCACAGTCGGTAAACTTTTTGCTAAGGTAATAAATGGCGTGCTCTTTTCGGCCAGACTCGTCATGCTGCCCCAGCACACACCCCATTGAGTTGTCAAGTACTGTCAAGTATAGTATTAGAGGTCTCCCTTCAACCGGTGGCATAAGAATGAGTGGTTCTTGGAGATACTCTTTGATTCTTTCGAAAACGGCCTGAAATTCATCATTCCAACGTACTACCTGATCTTTCTTCAGCAGCTTGAAGATTAGTTCACAGGTAACAGTTAGATGTGAGATGAATCGGGCGATATAGTTCAACCGTCCTAGAAAGCCTCTGACTTCTTTCTCTGTCTTGGGAGCTGGCATCTCTTGTATGGCTTTAACCTTGGCAGGGTCTACTTGAATACCTTTATCGCTCACGACGAAGCCTAGCAACTTTCCAGATCTTACCCCAAATGTGCACTTATTTGGATTTAACCTCAGCTTGTATAACTTCAGACGGTCAAACAGCTTTTGCAGATGGTCAAGGTGTTCCTCCTCAGTTTGAGACCTTGCAATCATATCGTCGACATATACTTCTATCTCATTATGGATCATGTCATGAAACAAAGCAACCATGGCACGTTGGTAGGTTGCCCCAGCATTTTTCAATCCAAAAGGCATGACCTTGTAGCAGAAGGTGCCCCACTGAGTAACAAAGGTAGTCTTTTCCATATCTTCAGGAGCCATCTTGATCTGATTATAACCTGAAAAACCATCCATGAAGGACAACACCTTATGTTGAGCAGTATTGTCAACCAGGACGTCAATGTGAGGTAGGGGGAAGTCATCCTTGGGGCTGGCCCTGTTCAGATCCCTATAATCGACACACATTCTGACCTTACCATCCTTCTTTGACACCGGAACCACGTTGGCAACCCACTGAGGGTAAGAAGTCACTGCTAGAAACCCGGCATCGAATTGCTTCATAACCTCAGCTTTGATCTTCTCGGACATCTCTGGACGCATACGGCGGGCCTTTTGTTTAACCGGAGGGCAGTCTTCCTTGGTAGGCAAATGATAGACCACAATGTCGGTATCCAACCCAGGCATGTCTTCGTAGGACCAGGCAAAGATCTCCACATAATCATGCAACATCTGAATCAACCGTTGTTTCACGCTGAGCTCTAGATTGGCACCAATCTTGACTTCCTTTCTGTCTGCCTCAGTACCCAGATTTACCGTTTCCACTGGCTCTTCATGTGGCTGAATGGCCCTCTCTTCCTGGAGTAACAGTCTTGCAAGCTCACCAGGCACTTCGCAATCATCTTCACCTTCGTCTTCGGCTAAGTTGATCGGATTTTCGAAGTCATAACTGGCAGTAGCAGAGTCGTTACCAGTGAGATCCAGAGTGGATTGAAACCTGTATAGGTGAGTGTGTGTAAATACAACTATTTTGCAATATATAAAGAAAGAAAGAAAGGGAGCGCAAGATTTGAAATGTGAAAAACGTCCAATGCTTTTATTCATGATATATGGAAATGACAAGTAAAAGCCCTCACAAATAAAACCACGGTGCCCCGGGTAAGACACCGGGCCATAAAGTTTAGAATTATTGTTTATTACAAATCCAAAACAAAGAAGTTCATTACTGGGTGACAAAAGTAACAGGCATAGAGTCTTTGGCAGTCCAGTTGCTTGGTCCACCGTTGGTCGTTGAGTAGATCCAGCTGTCAAACTCGGATTCTTCCACTTCGTCTTCATCCTCAATAGCATTTACTCCATGGTTAGGCATGGGCGCAATCACCACATTAGGCTTCTCAGGCGCCTCAAACTGAACCTCTTTAGCATCAATAAGGTCTTGAACCTTATTCCTCAGAGCCCAACAATCATCAGTAGAATGTCCCGGGCTATCAGAGTGATACGCACAACGGGCGTTGGGGTTGTACTTCGGAGATGCTGTGTTTACCATCTTCGGAGCCTCCTTGACAGTTACCAGGCTAGTTGACAGCAGTTGTGGCAGGATCTGAGAGAGAGTCATGCTGAGCCTAGTATACTTCCGTTTGGGCCTCTCAGCTCTGGGTTGGTTGTACTGTTGTGGAGCAGCAGCAGGCTTAGAAATAACCACCGTGTTGACAACTTGGCGGCGTTCAGGTTTGTTTTGCCTTCCTGGACCATACACAGCACTGGCCTCCTTCTTGAAGGGTTTCTTTTCAGCATTTGAGGAGGCGCCCTTCTGTATTTTCCCCGATTTTATACCAGCCTCGATCCTCTCACCAGTCAGAATCAGATCAGTAAACCCAGCAGAGGAATTACCAATGAGATGGTTGAAGAATGGACCAGATAGGGTCCCCAAGAACATGTCTACTAGCTCACGATCTATCAATGGTGGCTGCACCCTGCCAGCCAGATCCCTCCATTTCTGTGCGTACTCCTTAAAACCTTCACCCGATCCTAGTGACATACCCTGGAGTTGGGTACGCGTAGGAGCGAGGTCGGAATTATATTGATACTACTTGTAGAAAGCAGTGGCCAAATCCTCCCAGTTACGAATGTTGGTTCCATCCAGCTGATAGAACCATTTGAGGTGAGTCCCTGAAAGACTCTCCTGGAAGAAGTGGACCCATAAGTTCTTGTCTGCTGTGTAAGGTTGGATCTTCCTTACATAAGAACGGAGGTGCATCTTGGGACAGGAAGCCCCGTCATACTTCACAAAGGCAGGCGCCTTGAACTTGTGTGGGATCACCACCCCATAAGATAAACCCAAGTCTCCGAAATCCAACCCAGGCACACGTTGAATCTCCATAGCATTTAGACGGTCTTCCAACTGCTTGTATCTGTCTTCAGCTGGAGGATATTGTTCGTCATTGAAGTCTGTCTCAGTGTCAGAGACCACAGGACTAGGGACCTCTCTCCCTTGGTGACTACCTTCCCCCACAGATGGAGTTGTCCTCTCAGCTTCATTCTGCAATGTGTTCCCGAGTCTGCGACCAATGTTGAATAGCACAGTCCTCTTCTTCTTCTTATTCTTCTTCAGGAGCAAAGCCTTCAGCTCTTGTTGTCCCTGGGCCAAGTTCATGACCATCTCCTGAAATTGGGCATTCTGGGCCTGGAGGGCCTTGATAGCTTGCTCGGTAGTGAGTTCAGGATTCATGATGCTTGAGTGTTGAAATAAACAGCAAAGAAGATTAAGCAACCTGTAGGAAAAGGGTACCTGTAATGCATATGATGAATGAAATGCGTATGAATTATGTTTTCAATGACAATCGGGAATCAACTTTGTAAACAAAAGGAACACACTTTATTAGATTTAAACTTTAAATTGTTCAACAATCTGCCCTTAGGCGTTACAAGAATGAAAATACTGAAAAGGAAATAAAGCTGTAAAAGAAACATCCAAAGCCCATCAGTGCTCCCATGGCCTCCTCTTCTCAGTACGGATATAGTCATTCAGGGTTCGCTCGTTCTCCAGTTGCTTGGTCAGCTTCTGGATCTTCTGTTCCTGTCCGTTGAACTTTTCCCGATAATAATCCCGCTCTTCCTGTAGTTGCACCCAAGACCTCTTTAGTGTATCAACATCAGTGGGTATCTGAGGAGGGAGAACAGTTGGAGGAACCCCATCTCCATCAGGACCTTCAAGAATGATAGGCCTGACAGCTTCATATGGCATACTTAACTTCTGAGCACGGATGCGGACCCATTTGTAGTAGGCTTCCATAGGTAGAGAAGTCTTCGGTCCCAACTCTTGTGGGTCAGCTTTGTGATTTTTGTCCCAAGATTTGATGAATCTACGGCGTAACTCGTCACTATCTTTCTAAAACTCAAAACTGATGTGAGGCACCGGCATCTCATGAGGTCCTGTTCTTCTGGCTCTTCCAAATTGACGGAGAGCTAAACATGGATTATAAGAGATTCCTCCTTGGGTACCAATCAAAGGAACATTAGGGCATTCTCCGCAACGATCAATAACAGCTACCTCATCCAAACCTCTGAGAGTCCAAATGATGTCCTTATCAGTGAGAGACATTAGCCTATGAGCCCAACCTCTTCCTTCTTTGTTCTTCAGTACGAACTTAGGGAGGTGCGAAATAAACCACCTCACCAACAAAGAAGTACAACACCACAGAGTTCCTCATCTTCGGGCAGTACGAGCATAGAGTTGTTGTAGGACATCACCCAAGAGAGTGGGCACAGGGTTCCGAGACATGAAGATCCTTATGGCAGTGACGTTAATGAAGCTATCAGGATTAGGAAACAAGACTAGACCATAGATTAAGAGAGCCAGAATGTCTTCATACACCCTAAAGTCCATGTCATTCCAGAAACTGTTAGCTTTACCAATTAGAAACTTAGCCAAGAAGCCCTTAACTCCGCTTCTAGTCTCCCAGTTGTCCATTACCTCCTGGTTGGTCAAGGGAAGAGCTGCAGCAATCTCCTCAAGCCTAAGAGCCTTTTCCCAACCAGTGAAGGGAGTCTGATCCAAGATAGGGATACCCAGCAAATCAGAGAACTCTTCCAGGGTAGGGACCAGCTGGAAGTCTTGAAAGGTGAAGCACTGGTACAGAGGGTCATAAAACTGGGTCAGGACACTCATCAGTTGTTGGTCCCACTTTGCAGTGACTAAGCCGAGAAGAGAACCATGCCTCTGGATGAAGGAAGTAGTATTTGGAATTCTGCTAACCAAGTCTTCAAGCAACTCAGGTGGGTGAACAAAGTTGAACCGGATAGTATTCCTTCGCATAGGCATCATGATGTCCTACAAAACAGAGCAAAGGTGAAACCCTCTTGTCTTTGAAATGGTCAGTCCTTATGCAGGATGCATGCAATGTTTATGATGGTATGATGTTATGATAAAAGCACACCACAAATATTCACAAAGGAAAACATGATAAGGCACACAAGTCACACAAGACAAGCCCTTAGAGTTTAGGCCAGCACGGAGTTCAGGTACTACCCTCTTTCAGTTTGTTGGTTAAGACCTGTCCTATCAGAAGTAACCGGGTTCTAGAGGATCCCAATATCACTGGCTACCCTCAATCGGTCATAACTCCAGCATCGCAATCTTTTCTTGCGGCCAGAACCATCACGAGAGTTTAGCCTCAATGGGTGTAGCATACTGCTACTGTTCTATTGGCCAAATTGGGTCATTTAAGGTTCTAAGGTCGGTTGGTGCTTAATGAATCCTCTGAAGACCCATATTCTCCTCGTTGCAACACAAGGGATATCGGTACAGATCAAGGTGCCACACCAATGTAGCCACTGCTTCACCCGTGTCGGTCTACGCCGGACAGGTCCCTCACAGCTTATGCTACCTAAAAGGGTATCCCCAGATCCGGGTTAGGATCTATGAAACTCTGATGCAAAGCCCAAAAATATAAAGCAATCAAAGCAAAGCAATTGAAAACATAAGTATCATCTAATCCTAAGGTACACCTCACTTTTATCTCTCCAGCAGAGTCTCCAGTTCTGTGATCGGTGGATCTGGAACTGACTGTTTAACGCTGGTTCGCGAAATGTCACGGTAAGCAAGAGTCGCCACCGTCTTTTATTTTCTCCAACATGGAAAGGACAAAAGCACAACAAAATTCCTTATGAGAATGTTTCTCGGTTCGGGAGGTAGATTTATAGAAAGGGAAGGTGTTAGCACCCTTTCTATCCATGGTTATCCATGGGCTCTTAGGTACTTGCTCTTATGTTTTCAAAATGTTTGCTTTTCAAAATGTGAGGGGGTTTGAAAAAAGTTTCTTTGAAAGATTTCTGAATAACTCTTGTATCTGTCCTCAAGAGTGTTTGAAAAAATTCGTTTTGAAAGCTTTTGAAAGTGTAAGGTGTGAAAAGTATTTTGTTTGTTTTTTGAAAAGAGCAAGTACCCATGAGTCATCTACCTACCCTAAGGAATTAAACTGTGCAAGTGTCCTTTAGGTAGTGCCATCCCACCATTGAGAGGTAGGTAGCACCACCGTTGGAGGTATTCGAGTCAATTCGTTTGTAGGGACAGTGTGGTCACCAGAGCAACAGTAGGACACCTTAGAAGCTACCCTTATGCCATTGATCCTTTTTGATTCCGAGGCAACCGTTCCGAGGCAACTGGATCATGTCATGGACATAAGGACTTACTAAAACGTCCTGTACTCGACGACCACGTTTTGAGGGCAAGGCAACAGTGAGGCGTACCCTAAGAGTGGTGTTCGAACTTGTGTGTTATTTTCAGTTATGCTTTATCTTTGATCATGCATTATGGTGAGCTACGCTTGTTTTTAATTTGACCATTCATTCTTTCATGCAAAGTTTAGCAGTTAAGAGTGCGGAAATCTAAATGCGGAAAGTTAAATCCTACGTTATTACAAGGCGCGGGTCTATACATCGCCAAAAATTACAAAGACCCGTTTTAGTAAATAAGTACGGAAAATAAAAAAACAGTAAAGGTCCTAATTACTATTACATGTCCGGGGCAATTACATAATAATCAAACAAATTAAATGCGCGCGAATAAATTAATCGGGAAGGTCCAAGGGTGTTGACCCTTTTAAGAAAAGGAAATTATTTTTTTGGTCTTTTTTATAATTAAAATGGAATTAAAAACTAATTAATGACTAATTAATTATTTTAATTAAAAGAAAATATTCTTTTGTTTTTTTTTTTGTTTTTATGAAATAAAATAGAAAAAGAAATAAAGTTCTAGGTTAACCTAAATCTAAATCTATTTTAATTATTAAAAAGAAGGTTAAAATGGCCTTATAAAAAAAACTAATTAAATTATGGTTTATTTACAAAATAAAATAAAATAATAATAATAAAAATATTAATTCTTTTTTTTTTGGGTTTTTTATAAAAATGGTTAATTGATTAATTGCTAATAATAAATAAAAATAAAAAGGGGTAAGAAAATAAATTGAAAAATAAAATGAAAAGAAAATAATGAACCAAATGGAGGGGGTGCTGGGCCAGAAATGGGGGTGAAATGCTGGAATTCAGGCCCATTGAGGCAAAGGCCTCGTTGACTTTTCCTGCTTGCGTGTGCATCCATTGACTGAAGCATATGGTAAGCCTCTTTTGTGGCCTTTGGATATGCCTTGAAGACACCTGGCTTGTTGGATCTGTGAGGCCTATGATGAACCTTCCTTGGAGCGCTGCACAGGAAAGTCAAATGAAAAATAATATGGGAATTGTAAGGGGGCCTGGGAATCGAACCCAGGTCCCAAGGGTGGCATGGCACGTTCCCAACCACTGAGGCATTCAAACACATTCGTTAGTATTATGGAAAAGAAAATTTATATAGAAAAACTGCATTATATGCCAGCAAACAAAAAACACCCGCGCGGAATTTGAACACACCAACGCCTGCTTGCCATGTCTGTCATCTTCAAGATTTTCTGCAAATGTAAAAATACATAGCGGGGGTTTTAAACCCCCCCAAACACAAGCCTGCAAATAATAGCGATTAGCACATGCTTGAACATAAATTGAGCGCGAGGTCATGGTTGTGTTCGTTTGGATGTCACGATTTCAATGGCATACGTTTGGTTGTCCAATTTTTCCATATGGGGAAAGCCCCAATTTGGAGCTCTGAAAAACCTAGCTTTTGACAATGGTGGATTCTGATACACGCATCGTTAGTTCAATCAAATGCTACCAATAGCTTCAGAATGTCCCTATGAGTATAAATCAATTCAAAAAAAATGTTAAAAGCACATGAATGATCATATAGAAATCAAGAAAAAAATGCAAACCGTTTGGCCTGAGTTCTAAGATTCTGGGCACGTTTGGATTGGTTTTTGATTGCAAAAGCTTCCTTGGGATACCAGGAATGTGTTTGGATTGGAATGGAGGCTTGAGAGGCACTGCAACTAGGTTTTCAGTTTCTCTTTTTTTCTTTGAAATTTTGAAAAGTGTATGGCCGTTTTGGAGGTTTTTAGGTCGTCAATCCGTTTGTGATTGCTTGCATACATCTTATGTAAAGAGTTTTGATCAGAATTAAGGCCAATAACCCAATGCATTCATGTTTGAGATTTGCCATAACCTCCATTGAAACACCTTCCATCTTTGTGCCAAAATTTGAAATCTTGCTTGATTTAGCCCTTTGCACGAATTTGGAATGGTCATGATGGTGTATCAAAGCATTTCAATACAAAATATATCCCCTAATTAACTTCTTTGATTTTTATTTGATTTTAAAAGATTTAAAATGAATTAAATCAAATAAAATTAAATAAAAATGGAAAATTTAATTTTAAATCTTAAAATAATTTGTGGGACACGTGGGAAGCATGGCCAAGCTGAAACAAGTGGAAAAAGTGGGCCCCTTTTGTCAAAAATGAAGTTTCAAGGATAATTGATTTTGGCCATTTCACAAAAATTTCCCAACTTCTCCAATGCATATCTTGCTCAATTTTGAAGCTATGAACATGTTCTTGGACATTTTGGAAAGGTCTTGAAGTCCTCTAACCAATTTCTTTGGTCCCATGTCATTTTGATTTACCAATCTCAAGTTATGGTCTTTGACTTAAAGTCCCTTTTTGTTGACTTTTGAAAATGACCTATAATGTTGAAATTGATAACTTTTTGTGAGAGCATTTCTTGGACTTGGAATGTGAAGATGAGTTGTAGGAAATGTCCTCCCCTTCAAAATGAGCATTGGATGGGATTTTTATGATGAACCATGAGGAAGTTATGCCTTGGTCAAGTTACAGTTGACTTTTCAGCTATCCAAAAATAGAAACTTTTGCATCTTGATGATTTTTGAGCCATTCTTGTGGAGTCATGGTCAGGACTTGACCAAATGATGATTGTGGCTTCAAAATAAGATGTTGACCAAAAATTTTGACTTTTGACTGCCAAATGACCATTTTGTCCCTACAGTTGACTGTTAAGCATTTAGGGTTTTTGACTGTGTAATTTGATGTTGTGAGTCTTTGAAACTTGACATATGAATGCTTGACAATGTATATAGGCATGTGGGACTTGATTGGACCCTTGAAAACCTCAATTTCTTTGCCAAAACCAAAACCCTAATTTTGACTGTGTTAGGAGGCAATTGGACTGTGCAACTCTTGAGAGATTTTGAGTCTTGATCTTGGCAAATCTTGAAGAATATGGGAGGGCAAATTTTGGGGTACAACACCAGGTCCCCCAAACCTTTGTTCATATTTTTTCTAATGTGTTCTCATGCAGCGTCCCAAAGGCATTCCACCATAGATCTCCAGAAATCAACGTGCCAGGTGTCCTTACGCCTCAATCCAAAGGCCAAAAGATGAGTGACCATCATGATCCTCAGTCCACGCTTGCATAGACAATTCCCAAAGTCAAACCAGGCTTGCTGATTAGTGGGCCACAAAGTTACTTCTTCACCTCCTTCTGGGCCCAGAACCCCCTTGGTTCATTCTTTTTTCTTTTATCTTATATTTTCCATTTTATTTATTAAACTATTTTTTCTAATTATTATTATTATCACTAAAACTAACATAATTATTTTTTCACAATAAAAATTCAGAAAAAACTAAAAAATGTAAATATTTTATTTATTATTATTATTAATTTCACTTTAGTTTAATTATTTTGTAAATAAACACTAATTTAAATTAATTTAGTTTAATTAGGTGTAATTTTAATTTTCTTTTACAATAAATAAAAATGAATTAGACTTAGGGTTTTTTTGACACTTTTAATTTCTTTTTTATTTTATTTCATTAAAAACATAAAAAACCCAAAAAACTCTTTTTCTTGTAAATAATTAATTAATTAGTAAATTAGGTTTAATAGTTAATTTAATTGCAAAAAAGGACAAATTCAATTCTTTTCTCAAAAAGGGTCAAAACCCTAAGGACGTCCCGATTCATTCTTTCGCGCGTATATAATTTTTAATTCGTTATTTTGATTATTTATGTATCTGCTCAGAAATGTAATAGTTAATTAGGCTTTTATCGCTTTATTTACTTTTCTCGCACTTATTTTCCAAACGGGTTTTTGTTTTTGGCGATGTATAGACTCGCGCCTTGTAATAGCGTAGATTCATATTTCCGCAATTTATTTTCCGCACTCTTAACTGTTAAAAATGCATGAAAGACTTGTATGACAAATAAAATCAACCTGTAGCTCACAAATGCATGTTCAAAGATAAACATAAACTGAAACAACACACATGCACATGCCACTCTTAGGGTACGCCTCACTGGTTGCATCGACGTGGTCGTCAAGTATAGGGTGTTTTAGAGGTCTCCCTCCTGTCTAAAGATCCAGTTGCCTCGAAATGGTTGCCTCGGATAAAAAGGATCTAGGACATTAGGGTTACCGCTAAGGTGTCCTACTATTGCTTTGGTGACCACACCTTGTCCCTCATAATCGAATTGACCCGAATAACTCCAACGACGGTGCTCCCTACTTCTCAATAGTGGGATAGTACTGTCTAAAGGACTCTTACACAGCCTAATTCCTTAGAGTAGGTAGATTTCTCATGGGTACTTGCTCTTTCAAAACAAACAAAACAACTTTTCGCACTGACACTTTCAAAAAGTTTTCAAACAAATTTTTCATACACTCTTGAGGACAGATACAAGAGTTACCTAGAAATTTTTCAAACGAAACTTTTTCAAAACCCACACACACTTGAAAAGCAAACAATTTTTGAAAACATAAGAGCAAGTACCTAAGAGCCCATGGATAACCATGGATAGAAAGGGTGCTAACACCTTCCCTTTCTATAAATCTACCTCCCAAACCGAGAGACATCTCGAAAAAGGAATTTTGCTGTGCTTTTGTCCTTTCCTTGTTGGAGAACATAAAAGACGGTGGCGACTCTTGCTTACCGCGACATTTCGCGAACCAGCATTAAAAACAGTCAGTTCTATTTCCACCGATCACAGACCTTTTCCTGAAAAGGTAAAACGTTAGCTGTATGCAATGTCATGATGTATCAAATGCATAATGTCATGATGTTCTCAAAAGTAAATGAGATTGTGTTGTATGCACTTATCATGTATGTAAATAGGATGTATGAAATGTGAAATTTTAATGAATGTATTTTTGTCTGGGAAAATAAATCCTTGACAAAAAGCTGGGGAGTCATTAAATCCTGGACTGCTGTTGAAGAGTATGTGTGTCTTCAAACTTTGCTTAGAATATTTCCAATGGATTCCTGTTTTGTTGTTTGAGGAGAACTCCGCTGGGGGAAGTTGAGAACTCTGTGAGGAGAATGTTTATTCCTGCTTGGGAAAAGAGTTTAGGAGTCTTAGTCGTCCGTTGCTCTACTGGGGAGTCGAAGTTGAACTGATATCTGGTTGGGTCCAGGTTTCGTAGTAACTTGCTGGGGATTGTAGGGTAGTCTACTTGGGAAGAGGAGTTGTGGTCCTTTGATTTGTAGTAGCCGGAGAGGCAAACTCAAGCTGGGGAATCCTGGTGTTGTTGGGGAAATAAACCCTATCGTCAGTCCGCTAGAGAGGTGACATCTTCGTTGGGGGAAGTCCTCAAGGATTCTTGAGGTTGATTCAGCTGGGGAAAGGGGGTCAGGGATTAAACTCTTGCTAGGGAATCATCCTATGAGAAGGACTTTAGGGAGACTTGTCATTTCCCCTAGTAGCGAATGTTTGCGGCATTGCCAAAAAGTTTGATTGTATGTAACCCTTTGTCGGGGTTGACGTTCAATGCCCCAAGTGACGGAGATGGAGACCTGCCCCTGGTTACTCTGCACTTCTTTGAGAGATTTCCTGGAATCTTGACTGGACTGCTCCAGGTGTGCTGGATAGTGACATGTCATGCCCCCTTGTTGATAGGAGATTTGTCAATGGAAGTGTCATCCTTTTTGAAGTGATTTTGTTCACTGAGAGGGCTTTCGTTCATCGGATATTCGTTGTGTGAATTTCTCTGCTGTCAAACAAATATCCAAATGCAAACAATGATATTCAAGTGATGCAAAGTTTATGTTTGTCTTGAAGTTTTTTTTGAAAAATGCGTTTTTTAGCAGAAAACTTTTTATAAGACAAATTCAACACAAGATTTTAGGGCAAAGCCTTACAGGAGTCAGGATACCTTTTGTAACAGTATGCTTTCGAACTAACCCATGCTTCAATTAGGACTCTTGAAGGGTTGTAACGTGGCTTGGTTCACGGTTTAAGAAACAAAGGATAAAGGCTCAAATTATATTTGTACCCACCCGCTCTTCGTGATGTTCTTCAATCCTAAACTCAGTTAATTGTGCATTTGAACTCCAAATGAGTCTGGAACAACGTTTTTGGTGATGGTTCACACAAGTTGAATTTGTTGGAAGGCAGTCATTTTTGCAACATTTTTCATGTTGTTGAGGATTTGTAGCGACCTCATTCTTTTGATTTGTTATCCCTAACTTTTGCCTGACTGTTCATGTTTTCGAGATTACAGTCAGCGGGATGCCCCAACTTTCTTAAGCCTCCTTTATAGGTTTTGGCTCAGTGGGCTTTTCTCTTTTGAGAGATTGACTGCCTATGAGATAAGGAACCACCACTGTCTTTTGATTCCAGAGGAATGCTTTTGATGTCGTTCGTTGTATTATGAATTGAGAGTCTGCGACTTAAAGCGCATTTGAATTAACTGAGAGACTACCCTGCCCCAGGTTTTGATTAAAGGTTTCAATTTGTGTTAAAATAGAAAACTTCTACTTCTTTGGCTCGAAGGGGTTGACTAGGGATTATCTTCCTTATAACTCCAGTGTTTAGGATTTGAAAGAAATGCCTGTACATCGTCAGCAAGGTCTGTTCAAAAGCATACTGCATGAGATTATTGCATTGTTTCGTCATCCTCCCTCTAAAGGCTTGTAACTTTTAGTAAGAGTTGAATGTCATAAAGAAAGCATAATTATAGTGAAAATGAAAGGATGAATTCAAGACAAACATATGCAATGCATTAATGAAACAAAGTTTGACATTAATAGATAATTGTTTGAATACAAAAGAAATTACAACTTGAAAATTCAAATGGAACAAAAGTCTCCCAATTCGAGCTTTGTCATTTCAAGTGGAGGACCTTTGTGATACGGTGGGAGAACTGACTTGAGGTTTTGCGTTTGTTTTCGCAAATGTTTCGGTTGAGCAAGAGTCGCCACCGACTTTTTATTTTATCCTAAGGAAAGGTTAAAAAGCACAGCAAAAACCTTTGAGATGTTTTCTTGGGTTTGGGGAGTAGATTATAGAAAGGGAAGGTATTAGCACCCTTTCTATCCATGGTTATCCATGGGCTCTTAGTTACTTGCTTAGATCACTTGCCTTTTGTTTTCAATTGTTTGAAATGGTGCTTGTGTGTGTGTGGGTTTGAAAATATTTTGAAAAGAAGCCAATGTGGTGGCAACCTTTGTAATGATCCATGTGGGGATGTATACAAAGGTGTATGTCTTTTGAAAAAGGTTTTCATTTGTTTTTGAAAGTTGTTTTGAAAGTGTAGTGATGTGTGGTTTTGAAATAGGCAAGTGTTTTAGTTTGCAAGATTGATTCAAGTAACTAAGAGGTTATCTACTCCTAAATTTCTCAAAGTTTATTGCTATGTCTTACCCCTTTCAATAAGTTTGTTCCACCATTGTATTTGGTGGACAATCTTATGTTTAGGATGTAAAAGGGACGGGCACGGGTCATTGTTTAGACCATAATTGCAATGGTGCCAAGTATCTTTGGGCATTTTCTTTAAGGGACTTGATCATTTGCTTTGGAAGTATTTTGAAGATGTTATCGAGGGACGATGATCATTTGGTTTGTTTGTTTTGCCCAAAGAGACTTAACATGCAATATGGCCCAATTTTGAAAGGCAACAAGTGGAATACCCTAGGGGGTGCAAGTGTCATTTGTGTGTCCATTTTCATGCTTGTTTGTCTTATATTAGGTCCAACTATTGTATTCATTTTTTATTCGCATATAAACCCTAATTCTAGCATTGTATATTTAGGAAGCGATAAAGTGCGAAACTTAAATTCCTACGCTATTACAACACAATAATATAGGGAGGGGGGTACAATGTTTCAAATGGGGATTTTGACAAGGAATAAACCTAAAACTATTACATCAAGATTTGAATTATTTACAATTTAATTAACGTACAAATATTATTAAAAAAAATGGAATAAATATGCAAGATGCAAAAATGTTTTGTATATGTATGGAAAAGAGTATTATTTATGTAAAATAAAAAAGAAAATAAAAAGATATTATTTTTGGAGTATTTTTATATTTTAGGGTAAAACCCTAATTCTATCAAACAAAATGTATTATTTATTAATATATACAATATTTATCATTTATACACAAAAATAAAATAAGAAAAGAAACATATTTGTAAAAATGATTTTTTAGTGTTTAATAATAATAAAATAAAATATGTGTATTTTGGTATTTTATTCTAAATATATTAATATATATATATATATATATATATATATATATATATATATATATATATATATATATATATATATATATATATATATATATATATATATATATATATATATATATATATATATATATATATATATATATATATATATATATATATATATATATATATATATATATATATATATATATATATATATATATATATATATATATATATATATATATATATATATATATATATATATATATATATATATATATATATATATATATATATACTTATGTATTAAGTTCTAAATATGTATTATATATAAAAAATAATAATATTTAATATTTAATAAAAAAGTAATTTTTCTATAAAATATTTTCAGAAAGTAAAACAAAAATAAAAATGTATAGAAATGCATTTGTACTATTTTTTAGTATTTTAAACAAAATATATATATATCTATTTATGTATAAACTAAAAGATAATAAAATAAATGCCTAACAAAATCAAAAATGGTGAGAAAAATATTTTTATATTTTTTATGTCATGAGAAAAAATAAACAAAGTCAATCAAAAAAGAAAAAGTCAAAAAGTCAAAGAAATAAGCAAATGGGCCTTGGGGGGTGTAAAAGCAGTTATGTGGTGCAAATAAGAAAAAAATGTTCCAGGCCCAGCCCAGAAGACCTGTCTTCAACCTCCAGCAAACAAATGTTTGAAAAAACGCGCGCCCTGTTCCTCATCTTCCAACTCTTGATTCCTGGCTTTTTAGCAAAAACTCATAACATAAAAAATGTTCAGCATGAAGAGACGATTCTAACCATATGCATAACTTGATCTAACTCTCTAAGATGAGGGAGAATTTCTCCTCCCCCAAATCCTAACCTAGTTTTTCTACCATTTTCAAACTCCAAATTCTCACAACTCAAGCAAAAGAAATGAAAAGTAAAAACATGTACATGTTCAGTGGCATGAGTAGAACCTTGTTTCTTCACAAACTTAAAGCTAATGATGCCTAATAAGAGAGATACGAATTCAAAAACTTACCTGTTCAGTTGAAGTTCTATCTGGAGATGTAGGAACTTTCAGTGCAAGGTGATGATTGGAGAAGCTTCCTTGAGGTCCAGGGATGCTATTCCAATGTTTACTTTGTCTTGAAAGCTTCTGAATCGAGCTAGAGAACTTCACCTGCAAGTCAGAAATGTGAAAATGGTGGAAGTGGTTAGAGTGATTACAGGTCGTGCTTTTGCTTTTGGTTAGCTTGCATAGATGGTATGGAAGGTGTGTGAACTGGTTTTGGCAAGAATGCTTGAGAGAAATAGAAGTTGGCACTCAAACTGCAGAGGCAACTCTGTTTTTGCAGTTTGATGGTGTTTTTTGGTTTGATGATGTTTTTGGAGGTAAATGGCTCGTGCAATAGCATGGTTATGATGTGTGTAATGTGTTTGATAACTTTGTCTAAGTGTTTGTAAGCTGGTTTCTGAGTTGGTACAAGTTATGCCATATTTTTTGAACTTGAAGCAAACAAAAGCAACTTGATCCTTCTAGCCTGTACAGGCCCTCACACTATGCTGCATCTTTTTGTCTTGATCAGAGTGTTATGTCCATGAATCTTGTGTCCAAAGATATGCATTGTACCATTTGATTTGTAAATTTGACATAAAGTCCTTCTTTTCAAAAATGGATAAACCACTTTTTCCAATTAAGGCTTAATTCCTTGTGTAATGACTATATGAACAAAACAAAGCTAAAACACAATGGATTGGCATTTAATTATTGAGTGTAACTTGGTTTAAGGACCTGTAATCAAGGGCATGCTGGTTTTGAGAAGTTTGCATAACTTATGAACATGAAAAATGGCCAATTCAAAAGTGAGTTTTTGCTATATTGTGAAATTCGATTCTCCCTAACCATGAGGTTGTTTGATGAGTTCTTGGACATTTTGGAAAGCTTGGAATGTGTAATACAATCCATCTTTGAAATGCAATTTGAAATTCCAAGTGGAAGTGTATGGAAAATGGCCTTGAAGTGGGGTAGAAAAACTTGTCAAAATAGGTCAAAAATTCACTAAGTTAAGAATGGTTTAGTGCCCTTATTCAAAAATTTGTAACTTGAGATACAAGCTTCAAATGAGAAAACTTTGTGAATCAAAGTTGTAGATTATGCAACAAGCTACAACTTTCATGTTTTGACTTTTGTTTGAATCCAAATGTATCTTGGTGAAAAAGTGGGGCAAAGTTGGGAAAAAATTAGGGTTTTTTATAACTTAGAAAAATTCTAAGTTATGAAAAATTCTAATTTCTAACCCTAATTTGCATTTTGTGATTTCTTGGTGAACAAGTTTCATGATTTGGCATGTTTTGATGAAAAATGAATCTTGACTCTTGATTTTCACCAAAAAGTCAAAGTTTGACTTTTTAGTATACAATCAAAATTGATCAATTGACTGGGAAATTCAACTGTCAACCTTGTGTACTTGGGATCTTTTGAGTTTGTTGAACATGTCAAGAGAATTCCATGGGGGCCTTGAGTCCATATGTGAGCTTGGTTTGCCATTGGCCAGGTCAAACAGTCAAAAATTGCCTTTGTGCAGTCAAAACCCTAAAAATGACCATTTTGCCCTTTTGGTGATCTGATCAAATTTCTTATGGAATTGTGATCCAAACTTGATCAAATGGTCCATATGAGTTCATAATGTTGATGTGGGTCAATTTTCATGAGGTTTGACTGTCAATTGGCCACAGTTGACTTTTTCCCCAATACAGTTGATTTTTAGGTCAACTGTCCAATTGACTGGGCAAAACTTGGAACTAAGGCTTGAAACTTGGTATGGGTAAACTTGGGAGTCCAATGTGAAGCATGAAAGTCATTTTAAGCACTTTAGGTCAAAACATCTTGGTGCAAACACAAACCCTAATTTGGGTCACCAGTGCAAGGAGAAGTCTTGAGCAGAGGAAACCCTAACTGGATCTTGATCTTCAAGGTTTTTGTGATGAGAAAATGTTGAGGAAATGGGAGGGCAAATTTTGGGGTACAACAGTTGCCCCTGTTCAATCTTCTTGGACCTGAAGAGTTAGATTGGCAAGTTTGCCTTTCGTGACTCGAGGGTAGAAGGAGATTGGACACTAGAGTGCCCGGAAATTTGCACTCGCATGTTGAAGTATCAGTAAATGTGATGTCGGGACTGGGCTTATAGATTCCATTTGGAGAGATGGTGTATGGGGAGATGGGCTTATAGATGTCATCTGGAGATGTGACAGAACCTTGTCGGGAATGGGCTTATAGATGCCATTTGGAAGTGTTGATCGCACAAGAGATTCCTTAGCGAGAACTTGTGTATCTGAGAAAGACAGATGTTTTCCTGGCTTGTTACAGGTGTTTGATCTTCAATCTCCTCATGCAGATATGCCCTGGCTAGATACAGGTGTCGAATCTACAATTGGTTGCTCACAGATGTGCCCCGGCTAGAAACAGGAATCGAATCCGGAAATAGTCGTCCACAGATATGCCCTGGCTGGATACAGGAATCGAGTCTGGAAGTGTGGTCATCAGATATGCCCTGGCTGGATACAGGAGTCGAATCTGGAATTGTGATAGTTGTTAGATATGCCCTGGCCGGATACAGGAATCGAATCTTCGAACTCTTCAGACGTGCCCTGGCTAGATACAGGAATCGAATCTAGAAACTGATCACTCTCAGATGTGCCCTGGCTAGATACAGGTATCGAATCTGGAATTGTGACAGTTGAAGGTAGTTGTCTTTGGGATTGTCTTTTTCCCTGAAAAGGCAAAAACATAAGTTGTATGCAATGTCATGATGTATGATATGCATGATGTCATGTTGTTCAACATGAGATAGTGTTGTATGCACTTTATCATGTATGTAAGCAAGATGTATGAAATGTTTATAAATGTATTTTCGTCTTAGGAAAATAAATCCTTGACGACCGGCCGGGGAATTGCTCTGTGGAAGAGGTATTTTGCCGAAGTTTTGCTGAGAGGCCTGCTGAGGACTTCAATGATGGACTCCGCTGGGGATAATGATGATAAACTCCGCTGGGGATAATTATGATAAACTCCACTGGGGATAAAGATGATAAACTCCACTGGGGATAACCGAGGATAGACTCTTGCCGGGGAATGAAAGAACTTCGCCGAGGGCGATCTTCCGTGGCAATTAGCTGAGGATAACCCAGTTATAAGTCCTTGTGAGGAAATAACTCTGAATAAAACTCGGGAAAGACGTCCGTACCCTGCAGGGAACAAGCTTCCAGAATCTACTGGGGATGAGCTTTAAGACCTGCCGGGGAATGTTGTGCCTTTTCAGGATTGACGGGGAGTTAACTCTGCTTGGGGAAAGTACTGTTGAATCTTGTTTTACTCAGCGGGGAGTTGAGATGATTTGGTCACAATCTTCAGTCGAACCTATTTTGGTACCTTGGTGGACAAAGCAACCAGACTGCATCAGACAATTTCGCATTTCCCCTGTCTCTGATGTCACCTGTAATTAATCTTTTTGTTTTATATGCAGGTATTTATGAATCAACAATTTAATGTTAAATGCATATATCAAAAGTGAACATTGGACGTTATTCGCAAGACAAAACAGAAAAAGGAAAAACAATGGCAATTTGTATAGCCAAGTGAATTTGTATTGATTTGAACTTTGCCTGTGAATAGGCGTTTTTGTACAAGAGGCTGACATCCTAGTAAGAGGATGCCGCCAAATAACATAGAATTTACAATTTTGAAAAGGAAACAAAACAGCTATGTGAACAATCCCATTGGGTTCCAACTCTGCTATCGCCTCTATGTCTTCAAGCCTCTCATCACTTTGCTGCTTGATTGAAGATGAAGCTGATTGATCGATGCCGAGATCTGAGCCAGATAGTTGACGCTGAATTCCGGATGCGAAGTAATCCAATGAGACATAGTGTTACGCTTTATCCCTAACTTTTGCCTGGACCGCCCTTTCGGGTTTTCAGTCCACCGGGATACCCATTTTTGCCCAAGCCGCCTTTTCAGGTTTTCGACTTGCCAGGTGTACAGATTTTATTCATTTCATCCCTTATTTTTGCCCGAACCCTTTTGGTTCGCCGGGAAGCCCTTATTTTTGCCTAGGTATGTCAACCTAGCGGGTCTTTTATTTATGCGTAGTATTTTTTCACTATGTCTGCATTGGCGGGGTGAGGAAGGTCGTCACCATCCATGGTGGTTAGGATCATGGCTCCTCCTGAGAACACATGTTTAACCACAAATGGCCCTTCGTATGTAGGGGTCCATTTGCCCCGGGGATCACTTTGAGGAAGGATGATGCGCTTGATTACCAGATCCCCAACTTGATACTCTTGTGGTCTGACTTTCTTGTTAAATGCCCTGATCATCCGTTTTTGATACGTCTGACCATGACAAATAGCAGTGAGTCTCTTTTCGTCAATCAGATTTAGTTGATCAAGTCGATTCTGGATCCAGTCATCTTCACTCAAGCCTGCATCCTTCATTATTCGGAGAGAGGGTATCTGGACTTCAATTGGCAAGACTGCCTCCATGCCATAGACCAAGGAGAAAGGAGTTGCCCCGGTTGACGTCCTTGCTGAGGTTCGGTACCCATGAAGAGCGAACGGTAACATCTCGTGCCAATCTTTATAGGTCACTGTCATCTTCTGCACAATTTTCTTGATATTTTTATTAGCTGCCTCTACAGCCCCATTCATCTTCGGCCGGTAGGGAGAAGAATTGTGGTGCTGTATCTTGAATTGTTCACAGAGTTCAGTGATCATCGTGTTATTGAGATTGGTACCATTGTCCGTAATGATTCTTTCCGGGACGCCGTACCGACAGATCAGATTATGCCGGATGAAACGTGCCACAACACTCTTGGTTACCGTTGCGTAGGAAGCTGCCTCAACCCACTTCGTGAAGTAATCGATCGCCACTAAGATGAAACGATGCCCATTGGATGCCGTCGGTCGGATCTCACCGATCATATCGATGCCCCACATTGCAAAAGGCCAAGGTGCCGTCAGGACGTTCAAAGGAACCGGAGGGATATGCACCTTGTCAGCATAGATTTGGCATTTATGACAAGTTCGAGAGTGTTGGTAACAATCGGCTTCCATTGTGGACCAGAAATATCCTGCCCGAAGGATTTTCTTAGCCATGGTGTGCCCACTGGAATGCGTTCCGAATGTACCTTCATGCAGTTCTATCATGATTTTCTCTGCTTCAGCCTTATCCACACAACGTAGTAGAGTCGAATCATGATTCCGTTTGTAGAGAATGTCGTTGCTGAGGAAGAATTTCGCAGCAAACCTCCTCATGAACTTCTTATCATTGACAGATGCACCTTCAGGGTATTCCTGAGCTTCCAAGTACCTTTTCACCTCATGATACCAGGGTTTTTTAGTCACCTTTTCAGCCTCAAGGTCGCAGCAGTATGTCGGTTTGTCCAACTTCCAGATGATGATCCGGGGAGCCTCATTGTCCCATTTGACTTTGAACATTGAAGACAACGTAGCTAGTGCGTCCGCTAGCTGATTCTCCTCTCTTGGGAAGTGCTCAAAAGTTATATCTTCAAAGTGGGGAAGCAGAGTCACCACATACTCCTTGTAAGGAATAAGATTTGGGTGTTTCGTATCCCACTCGCCTTTGATCTGATTGATCACGAGAGCAGAATCTCCAAAGACACTCAGAAATTTGATCCTTAAGTCGATTGCAGCTTGCAGACCCATGATACATGCCTCATATTCTGCCATGTTGTTGGTGCAGCTGAAACATAATCGGGCGGTGAGCGGAGTATGAGTTCCTTTGGGAGATATGATTACAGCGCCGACACCGTTACCCAAAGCATTGGAGGCTCCATCAAAATGCATAGACCATCGGGATCCTTCCTCAGGTCCTTCATCCGGTCAAGGTACTTCACAGTCAGTTACCACCATGATGTCTTCGTCTGGAAAATCAAAGTTCAATGATTGGTAATCGTCCACAGGTTGGTGTACCAAATGATCTGCCAGTACACTTCCCTTAATAGCTTTCTGAGTTGTATACTGGATATCATACTCTGTCAAGATCATTTGCCATCTCGCTATTCTCCCAGACAGAGCAGGCTTTTCAAATATGTACTTGATGGGATCCATCTTTGAAATCAACAAGGTAGTGTGAGTCAGCATATACTGTCTCAGTCGGCGAGCAGCCCATACAAGAGCGCAGCAAGTTTTCTCAAGCAGTGAGTAACGAGACTCACAGTCGGTAAACTTTTTGCTCAAGTAATAAATAGCGTGCTCTTTTCGGCCAGACTCGTCATGCTGCCCCAGCACACACCCCATTGAATTATCAAGTACTGTCAAGTATAATATCAGAGGTCTTCCTTCCACTGGTGGCATAAGAATGGGTGGCTCTTGGAGATATTCCTTTATCTTTTCAAAAGCGGCCTGACATTCATCGTTCCAGCGTACTACTTGATCTTTCTTCAGTAATTTGAAGATTGGCTCACAAGTAGCAGTCAGATGTGAGATGAATCGGGCAATGTAATTCAGTCGTCCCAGGAAGCCTCTGACTTCTTTCTCTGTCTTTGGAGTCGGCATCTCTTGAATGGCTTTAACCTTGGCAGGGTCCACCTGGATACCTTTATCACTTACAATGAAACCTAGCAATTTTCCAGACCTCACCCCAAAGGTGCATTTGTTGGGATTCAACCTCAGCTTGTATAACTTGAGTCGGTCAAACAACTTCCTCAGATGGTCAAGGTGATCCTCCTCAGTTTGAGACCTTGCAATCATGTCATCAACGTATACCTCAATCTCATGATGGATCATATCATGAAATAAAGCAACCATGGCACGTTGATAGGTTGCCCCAGCATTTTTCAATCCGAACGGCATGACCTTGTAACAGAAGGTGCCCCACTGAGTCACAAAGGTAGTCTTCTCCATATCTTCCGGAGCCATCTTGATCTGATTATACCCTGAAAAACCATCCATGAAGGAGAACACCTTATGTTGAGCAGTATTGTCGACAAGAACGTCGATGTGAGGTAAGGGGAAGTCATCCTTGGGGCTGGCCCTGTTCAAATCCCTGTAGTCTACACACATTCTGACTTTACCATCTTTCTTTGGTACTGGCACCACATTGGCAACCCACTGAGGGTAAGAAGTCACTGCAAGAAACCCGGCATCGAATTGCTTCATAACTTCGGCCTTGATCTTTTCAGACATCTCTGGGCGCATACGTCAGACCTTTTGCTTTACCGGAGGGCAATCTTCCTTGGTTGGCAGGTGATGAACTACAATGTCGGCATCCAAACCAGGCATGTCTTCATAGGACCAAGCAAATATCTCCATGTAATCCTGTAGCATCTGGATCAATCGTTGCTTCACGCTGAGCTCTAGATTAGCCCCAATTTTGACCTCTTTCCTATCTGTCTTAGTACCCAGATTAATCGTCTCCACCGGCGCTTCATGTGGTTGAATAGCCCTCTCTTCCTGGAGTAGCAGTCTTGCGAGTTCACCAGGCACTTCGCAATCATCTTCACCTTCGTCTTCGGCCAAGTTGATCGGATTCTCGAAGTCATAACTGGCGGTAGCAGAGCTGTTACCAGTGAGATCTAGAGTGGATTGAAACCTGTATAAGTGAGTGTGTGTAAATATAGCTGTTTTGCAATATATATAACACAGACAGAAAAAGAGCACAAGATTTGAAATGCAACAAACGTCCAATGTTTTGATTGATGATATATGGAAATGTCATACAAAAAGCCCTCACAAATGGAGCTACGATGCCCCGGGTAGGACACCGAGCCAATAAAGTTTTAACATATTGTTTGTTACAAATTGGAAATCAAAAGAAATTAATTACTGCGTGACAAATGTGATAGGTGTAAAATCCTTTGCCGTCCAGTTGCTTGGTCCGTTGCTGGTAGTCGGGTAGATCCAACTGTCAAACTCTGCTTCCTCTACATCCTCCTCGATAGCATTCACCCTTGGGTTGGAGATAAATACCTGAGCCTTTCTGATCTTTTCCTTGCGCACAGCCCTCTGAGCCTCTGCAGTAAAGCCCAGCCCAAACTTGTCGTTCTTTTGAGTGAAGTCAGGAAGCTGACCCCAGTTTGCACAATTGCCGTTCTCGATTACAGCCCGGGCATCCTTCAAAGACGCCATTTTCAACGGAAAATTTTCTTCAACCACTGCCTCAGCCGATGCCAACACTGGGGGTACCTCCTCAAAATGCTGAAAGGGGGTTTCAATAAACTCCCCGTCCATCTCGATATACCGGAATGAATTCAAGTGACTCACCATGTATTCCTCCTCACCCTGCACAGTAACAATCTTCCCTTTGACAGGGTATTTGAGCTTTTGGTGTAGAGTGGATGTTACTGCCCCAGCTTTGTGAATCCAGGGTCGCCCCAACAAGCAGGAGTAAGATGGACGAATATCCATTACATAGAATGTTGAGTTGAAAACTTGGGAACCCACACGAATGGGGATGTCTACTTCACCGTGCACCATCCTTTTAGAACCGTCGAAGGCTCTAACAATGATGTTACTGGGTTTCAACTCCAGGCCCTCACAATCCAGGCGATCCAATGCTTTCTTGGGCAAGACATTCAGGGAAGAGCCGGTATCCACTAACACGTGTGCGAGAGTAGTGCCCCTGCATTCTATGGAAACATGCAGGGCATCATTGTGATTTTTCCCTTTGGCGGTAAGGTCAGCATCCGAGAACCCTAAGCCATTGTCAGCCGTCAAATTAGCCACACAGTCGGTGAATTGATCCGCGGAGGTCTCTTGCGGCACATGGGCCGTTTTCAGAAATGAAATCAGGGCTTTTGCATGGGCCTCTGAGCATAGCAGCAATGATAACATAGAGATTTTGGAGGGAGTATGCCCCAACTGTTCAACAACGTTAAAGTCACTCTTTTTGATAATCTTAAGAATTTCCTCCATTTCTTGTTGGGAGGCTTCCACAACAGTCTTCTTTTTTGGTGCCTCCGTCCTGGCAGGCGAATCAGTAGCAACTTCTTTGCCCCGAGTATCAGAGGACTCGGCTGCAGTAGTAGACACAGGAACTTGAATTGGAACATGCACACTTGCGGGTGTGATGGTGAGAGGTTTTCGGATAACTGGCGGTGCAATGTCAGGCGAGAAGAGCCTGCCACTGTGGGTAATATTTGCGGGACCAGTGATATTACTGATATTGGTATTGGTGTTGAACTCCTGCCTCACCCCAAGCACATACACGTCGGCTCCATAATGCCATGGGACCGCTTTATCAGACTCATACGGGAGAGGCCCCGGGACAGTAATAGTGATGGGTGCAACAGACATAATCTGGACTGGTTTCTTTACGGGAGCTTTGGCAGGATTATAAATTGTGACAACAGATATTTCTTCAATGGAAACAGACGGAACAGCAGTTTTCTTGAATAGAATTTCCTTGCTATCCATCAGGCCTTGGATGCCTGATTTTAGCAGTGGACAACCGGTAGGGATAACAGCACACAGGAGGCAACCCTTACTACAACCCGGAAATAAACCGGCTAGTAGCAAGTTCCTCTTAACCGTCAAAAGAGGGGTAACAACTTCATTTACCGAAACAGCATACAACCCTTCCTCAATGGCATTTACTCTATGCTGGGGCATAGGAGCGGTTACAACATTCGGTCTCTCAGGCGCTTCAAACTGAATTTCCTTTGCGTCGATAAGATCTTGCACTTTGTTTCTCAAGGCCCAGCAATCATCAGTAGTGTGCCCGGGACTATCAGAATGATAAGCACACCGGGCATTTGGGTTATACTTAGGAGATGCAGTGTTGACGACCTTAGGAGCTTCTTTGAGGGTCACCAAGTTGGTTGATAACAGTTGGGGTAAAATTTGAGATAAGGTCATACTCAGTCGAGTATACTGCCTCTTGGGCCTTTCACTTCTTTGTTGATTGTACTGCTGAGGAGCAGCAACAGGTTTTGAGATGACCAAAGCGTTGACGGCTTGGCGATTTTCGGGCTTGACTTGTCTTCTAGGACCATAGACGGCACTTGCTTCTTTCTTAAACGGCCTCTTCTCAGTACTTGTAGAGGCAGCCTTTTGTATCTTGCCTGACCTGATGCCAGCTTCAATTCTTTCTCCCGTTAGAATCAAATCCGTAAACCCAGCGGAGGAGTTACCAACCAAATGGTTGAAAAACGGACCAGACAAAGTCCCTAGAAACATATCAACCAGCTCACGATCAGTCAATGGAGGCTGCACCCTGCCAGCCAAATCTCTCCATTTTTGTGCGTACTCTTTGAACCCTTCACCCGTTCCTAGAGACATACCCTGAATTTGGGTACGCGTAGGAGCGAGATCAGAATTGTATTGGTATTGTCTGTAGAATGCGGTTGCCAAGTCTTCCCAGTGTCGGATGCTAGTTCCATCTAATTGATAGAACCATTCAAGCTGTGACCCCGAGAGGCTATCTTGGAAGAAGTGAATCCAGAGGTTCTTATCCGCCGTGTAAGGTTGGATCTTCCTTACGTACGACCTCAGATGCAGCTTTGGGCAGGAGACCCCATCATACTTGGCGAAAGCAGGTGCCTTAAACTTGTGAGGAATTACTACCCCAGAAGATAACTCCAGATCTCCGAAATCCAGTCCCGGCACATTCTGAATTTCCATGGCGCTTAAGCGGTCTTCCAATTGCTTGTATCTGTCAGCAGCAGGTGGGTATTATTCGTCATTGTATTCCGTCTCGTTGTCAGAGACTGCGGGACTATGAGCTCCTCCCCCTTGGGGACTGTTTTTCTCAGCAGAGGAAGTAGTTGGTTCAGCTTCATTATGGAGTGTGTTCCCAAATCTGCGTCCGGCGTTGAACAACACAGTCCTCTTTTTCTTCTTCTTCTTCAGGAGTAGAGTCTTCAACTCTTGCTGACCTTGGGCTAGGCTTAGGACCATCTCTTGAAACTGTGCACTTTGGGCCTGAAGGGCCTTGATTGCTTTCTCACTGGAGGAGTCTGGATTCATGATGACTGTTCAAAATAAACAGTGAAGGAGATTAAGCAACCTGTGAAATAGGGTACCTGCTATGCATATGGTGCAATGGAATGCGTATGTTTTATGTTTTCAAAGACAAACAAGATTAAACTTTGTAGACAAAAAGGAAACACACTTCATTAGATTAAAATTTTCAATTGTTCAACAATTTGCCCTTAGGCATTACAGGAATGAAAAATACTGGAAAGGAAATAAAACTATAAAAAGGAAATATCCAAAGCTCATCAATGCTCCGATGGCCTCCTCTTTTCAGTGCTGATGTAGTTGTTCAGGACCCGTTCTTCCTCCAATTGCTTAGTCAGCCTCTGGATCTTCCGTTCCTGCTCGTTGAACTTCTCCCAATAGAAATCTCGTTCTTCCTTTAGCTGTGCCCAAGATCTCTTCATCGTGTCAAAATCAGTGGGTATCTGAGGAGGGAGGACAGTTGGAGGAACCCCATCTTCATCAGGAGATTCAAGAATGAGAGGTCTAACAGCTTCGTATGGCATACCTAACCTCTGAGCACGGATGCGGACCCATTTGCAATAGGGCTCCATTGGTAGAGAAGTCTTTGGTCCCAACTCATGTGGGTCAGCTTTGTGAATTCTGTCCCAAGCTCTAATGAATCCATGGCGTAGTTTGTCACTGTCTGCCTGAAATTCAAAATGGAAGTGAGGAACCAGCATTTCATGAGGCCCATCTCCTCTGGCTCTTCCAAACTGACGGAGAGCTAAGCGTGGATTGTAAGAGATTCCTCCTTGGATACCAATCAACGGAACATTAGGGTATTCTCCGCAACGGTCAATAACAGCTACCTCATCCAAACCTCTGAGAGTCCAGGTGATGTCATTATCAGTGAGAGACATTAACCTCCGAGCCCAACCTTTTCCTTCTTCATTCTTCAGCACGAACTTAGGAAGGTGCAAAATAAACCACCTTACTAGCAAAGGAGCACAACACCACGGAGTTCCCCGTTTTCGAGCAGTACGAGCATAGAGTTGTTGTAGAATGTCACCCAAAAGAGTGGGTACAGGATTCCGAGACATGAAGATCCTTATGACATGGGTACTGATAAAGGTGTCAGGGTTGGGAAACAATACCAGACCATAGATCAAAAGAGCCAGAATATCTTCGTATGCCCTGAAGTCCAAGTCATTCCAGAAATCATTAGCCTTGCTAACCAGAAATTTGACCAAAAAGCCCTTGACCCCATTTCTAGTTTCCCAATTGGCTAATACCTCTTCTTTGGTCAAGGGGAGAATTGCAGCAATCTCTTCAGACCTAAGAGTCTTTTCCAAACCAGTGAATGGAGTTTGTTCCAAAACAGGGATCCCAAGCAGATAAGAGAATTCTTCCAGGGTAGGAACCAGCTGGAAGTCTTGAAAGGTGAAACAATGATACAGAGGGTCATAAAACTGGGTCAGAACACTTATCAGTTGTTGGTCCCATTTTGCAGTGATCAAGCCAAGGAGAGAACCATGTCTGTTGATGAAGGAAGAAGTGTTTGGAATCCTTCCAACCAAATCCTTGAGTAAAACTGGTGGTTGGACAAAGTTGAGCCGGATGGTATTCCTACGTACGGGCATCATGATGTCCTACAAAACAGAGCAAAGATGAAACCTTTTTGTCTTTGAAATGGGTTAGTCCTTTATACAGGATGCATGCAATGGTATGATGGCATGATGCTATGATCAAGCACACCACAAGTATTCACACAGGCAAACATGATAAGGCACATAAGTCATACAAGACACCCTTAGGTTTCAGGCCAGCATGAATTTCAGGTATTACCCTCCTTTGGTTTTATTGGTTAAAACATGTCCTATCAAAAGTAACTGGGTTCTAGAGGATCTCAGATCATTGGCTACCCTCAATCGGTCATAACTCCAGCATCACAATCTTTTCTCGCAGCCAGAACCATCTCGAGAGTTTAGCCTCGATGACTGTAGCATACTGCTACTGTCCTAATAGCCAAGTTGGTCAATTTAGGGTTCTAAGGTTGGTTGGTGCTTAATGACTCCTTAGAAGACCTATATTCTCCCCGTTGCAACACAAGGGATATAGGTACAGACTAAGATGCCACACCAATGTAGCCACTGCTTCACCCATGTCGGTCTACGCCGGACAGGTCCCTCACAGATTATGCTACCTAAAAAGGGTATTTCCCAGATCCGGGTTAGGATCTATGAAACTCCGATGCAAAGCCCACAAATATAAAAGCAAAAAAAGCAAACAATTGAAAACAAAGGTGATCTAAGCCCTAAGGTTACTCCACTTTAAAAATTTTCCCCAGCAGAGTCGCCAGTTCTGTGATACGGTGGGAGAACTGACTTGAGGTTTTGCGTTTGTTTTCGCAAATGTTTTGGTTGAGCAAGAGTCGCCACCGACTTTTTATTTTATCCTAAGGAAAGGTTAAAAAGCACAGCAAAAACCTTTGAGATGTTTTCTTGGGTTCGGGGAGTAGATTATAGAAAGGGAAGTTATTAGCACCCTTTCTATCCATGGTTATCCATGGGATCTTAGTTACTTGCTTAGATCACTTGCCTTTTGTTTTCAATTGTTTGAAATGGTGCTTGTGTGTGTGTGGGTTTGAAAATATTTTGAAAAGAAGCCAATGTGGTGGCAACCTTTGTAATGATCCATGTGGGGATGTATACAAAGGTGTATGTCTTTTGAAAAAGGTTTTCATTTGTTTTTGAAAGTTGTTTTGAAAGTGTAGTGATGTGTGGTTTTGAAATAGGCAAGTGTTTTAGTTTGCAAGATTGATTCAAGTAACTAAGAGGTTATCTACTCCTAAATTTCTCAAAGTTTATTGCTATGTCTTACCCCTTTCAATAAGTTTGTTCCACCATTGTATTTGGTGGACAATCTTATGTTTAGGATGTAAAAGGGACGGGCACGGGTCATCGTTTAGACCATAATTGCAATGGTGCCAAGTATCTTTGGGCATTTTCTTTAAGGGACTTGATCATTTGCTTTGGAAGTATTTTGAAGATGTTATCGAGGGACTATGATCATTTGGTTTGTTTGTTTTGCCCAAAGAGACTTAACATGCAATATGGCCCAATTTTGAAAGGCAACAAGTGGAATACCCTAGGGGGTGCAAGTGTCATTTGTGTGTCCATTTTCATGCTTGTTTGTCTTATATTAGGTCCAACTATTGTATTCATTTTTTATTCGCATATAAACCCTAATTCTAGCATTGTATATTTAGAAAGCGATAAAGTGCGAAATTTAAATTCCTACGCTATTACAACACAATAATATAGGGAGGGGGGTACAATGTTTCAAATGGGGATTTTGACAAGGAATTTAAACCTAAAACTATTACATCAAGATTTGAATTATTTACAATTTAATTAACGTACAAATATTATTAAAAAAAATGGAATAAATATGCAAGATGCAAAAATGTTTTGTATATGTATGGAAAAGAGTATTATTTATGTAAAATAAAAAAGAAAATAAAAAGATATTATTTTTGGAGTATTTTTATATTTTAGGGTAAAACCCTAATTCTATCAAACAAAATGTATTATTTATTAATATATACAATATTTATCATTTATACACAAAAATAAAATAAGAAAAGAAACATATTTGTAAAAATGATTTTTTAGTGTTTAATAATAATAAAATAAAATATGTGTATTTTGGTATTTTATTCTAAATATATTAATATATATATATACTTATGTATTAAGTTCTAAATATGTATTATATATAAAAAATAATAATATTTAATATTTAATAAAAAAGTAATTTTTCTATAAAATATTTTCAGAAAGTAAAACAAAAATAAAAATGTATAGAAATGCATTTGTACTATTTTTTAGTATTTTAAACAAAAAATATATATATATATCTATTTATGTATAAACTAAAAGATAATAAAATAAATGCCTAACAAAATCAAAAATGGTGAGAAAAATATTTTTATATTTTTTATGTCATGAGAAAAAATAAACAAAGTCAATCAAAAAAGAAAAAGTCAAAAAGTCAAAGAAATAAGCAAATGGGCCTTGGGGGGTGTAAAAGCAGTTATGTGGTGCAAATAAGAAAAAAAATGTTCCAGGCCCAGCCCAGAAGACCTGTCTTCAACCTCCAGCAAACAAATGTTTGAAAAAACGCGCGCCCTGTTCCTCATCTTCCAACTCTTGATTCCTGGCTTTTTAGCAAAAACTCATAACATAAAAAATGTTCAGCATGAAGAGACGATTCTAACCATATGCATAACTTGATCTAACTCTCTAAGATGAGGGAGAATTTCTCCTCCCCCAAATCCTAACCTAGTTTTTCTACCATTTTCAAACTCCAAATTCTCACAACTCAAGCAAAAGAAATGAAAAGTAAAAACATGTACATGTTCAGTGGCATGAGTAGAACCTTGTTTCTTCACAAACTTAAAGCTAATGATGCCTAATAAGAGAGATACGAATTCAAAAACTTACCTGTTCAGTTGAAGTTCTATCTGGAGATGTAGGAACTTTCAGTGCAAGGTGATGATTGGAGAAGCTTCCTTGAGGTCCAGGGATGCTATTCCAATGTTTACTTTGTCTTGAAAGCTTCTGAATCGAGCTAGAGAACTTCACCTGCAAGTCAGAAATGTGAAAATGGTGGAAGTGGTTAGAGTGATTACAGGTCGTGCTTTTGCTTTTGGTTAGCTTGCATAGATGGTATGGAAGGTGTGTGAACTGGTTTTGGCAAGAATGCTTGAGAGAAATAGAAGTTGGCACTCAAACTGCAGAGGCAACTCTGTTTTTGCAGTTTGATGGTGTTTTTTGGTTTGATGATGTTTTTGGAGGTAAATGGCTCGTGCAATAGCTTGGTTATGATGTGTGTAATGTGTTTGATAACTTTGTCTAAGTGTTTGTAAGCTGGTTTCTGAGTTGGTACAAGTTATGCCATATTTTTTGAACTTGAAGCAAACAAAAGCCACTTGATCCTTCTAGCCTGTACAGGCCCTCACACTATGCTGCATCTTTTTGTCTTGATCAGAGTGTTATGTCCATGAATCTTGTGTCCAAAGATATGCATTGTACCATTTGATTTGTAAATTTGACATAAAGTCCTTCTTTTCAAAAATGGATAAACCACTTTTTCCAATTAAGGCTTAATTCCTTGTGTAATGACTATATGAACAAAACAAAGCTAAAACACAATGGATTGGCATTTAATTATTGAGTGTAACTTGGTTTAAGGACCTGTAATCAAGGGCATGCTGGTTTTGAGAAGTTTGCATTACTTATGAACATGAAAAATGGCCAATTCAAAAGTGAGTTTTTGCTATATTGTCAAATTCGATTCTCCCTAACCATGAGGTTGTTTGATGAGTTCTTGGACATTTTGGAAAGCTTGGAATGTGTACTACAATCCATCTTTGAAATGCAATTTGAAATTCCAAGTGGAAGTGTATGGAAAATGGCCTTGAAGTGGGGTAGAAAAACTTGTCAAAATAGGTCAAAAATTCACTAAGTTAAGAATGGTTTAGTGCCCTTATTCAAAAATTTGTAACTTGAGATACAAGCTTCAAATGAGAAAACTTTGTGAATCAAAGTTGTAGATTATGCAACAAGCTACAACTTTCATGTTTCGACTTTTGTTTGAATCCAAATGTATCTTGGTAAAAAAGTGGGGCAAAGTTGGGAAAAAATTAGGGTTTTTTATAACTTAGAAAAATTCTAAGTTATGAAAAATTCTAATTTCTAACCCTAATTTGCATTTTGTGATTTCTTGGTGAACAAGTTTCATGATTTGGCATGTTTTGATGAAAAATGAATCTTGACTCTTGATTTTGACCAAAAAGTCAAAGTTTGACTTTTCAGTATACAGTCAAAATTGATCAATTGACTGGGAAATTCAACTGTCAACCTTGTGTACTTGGGATCTTTTGAGTTTGTTGAACATGTCAAGAGAATTCCATGGGGGCCTTGAGTCCATATGTGAGCTTGGTTTGCCATTGGCCAGGTCAAACAGTCAAAAATTGCCTTTGTGCAGTCAAAACCCTAAAAATGACCATTTTGCCCTTTTGGTGATCTGATCAAATTTCTTATGGAATTGTGATCCAAACTTGATCAAATGGTCCATATGAGTTCATAATGTTGATGTGGGTCAATTTTCATGAGGTTTGACTGTCAATTGTCCACAATTGACTTTTTCCCCAATACAGCTGATTTTTAGGTCAACTGTCCAATTGACTGGGCAAAACTTGGAACTAAGGCTTGAAACTTGGTATGGGTAAACTTGGGAGTCCAATGTGAAGCATGAAAGTCATTTTAAGCACTTTAGGTCAAAACATCTTGGTGCAAACACAAACCCTAATTTGGGTCACCAGTGCAAGGAGAAGTCTTGAGCAGAGGAAACCCTAACTGGATCTTGATCTTCAAGGTTTTTGTGATGAGAAAATGTTGAGGAAATGGGAGGGAAAATTTTGGGGTACAACAACCTTCATTATGGCTATCTCAGTTTGTAGCCACTTCAACTGGTCATCTCTGTCGTCCCCAGGATTTCCCACGATCATGCCCTTGGTGAGGAGCGCCTTGACCTCTTCTTGTCCCTTGGATAGGTTCAAGAACATCTCTTGAAGTTGAGAGTTTTGAGCCTGGATGTCCTTGACAGTCCTTTCTAGAGCCATCTCTACTGAAATAAACAGTAGGATAATAAGGAAACCTGAAAAGGAAAACCTGTTAAGATGCAATGCATGATATGTGGATGCATGTTTTCAAGGATCTCTCGGGGTAAACACAAGAAAATGTTAGCGGTTGAACCTCGATCAACATCTTTGATTGGAGAACTTTGTATCGGTGGATGTCTTTCCACGAGAATCAAGCTCACCATGTTAAGTGGATCATAGTGTAACACCCCTTCTAAAATACCCCGAATAATATTAATTATATCAATGATTAAAGACATATTCCATCAGAGCTAACACGGAACAAGGGATGTCACAATTATGAAATAAATAAAACTTCCAATAAAACAGTAGTCATGCTACACTGAGGGCCATTATTCAAATAATTCAATCAAATTAAGACCATGTCTTACACAATGGAAAAATACCATAACCAAAACGGAATAAACCAAAACATAATTATTCCCAATGAAATTCAAAGAAACAATTGAATAATAACTAATTCCTCAACTAAACGTTCCCCAGTGTTACAACCTATCAGAGCACGACACTGACACGCGGACTTAAAGTAACATAGCTCTAGAGTCATCCTCACCAACTCTTGAGTTGTTAACTTTAATCTGAAATTGTTAAAGTAAGGGTGAGATTTCTCATAATTAACATGCATTATAAGCTTCTCAATCAACATTATATCACAAGCATATTATTTCACCCATTTTAACATAAATTCAGATTCAACACGCAATTCCAATCATACAAGTCATTATGCACAAATCAATAATCAACCAAAGAATTGTAACACTGGAAGACATCCTAACATGTTACAATTCCATGCAAACACAAATGCAAACACAATGCATGTGGTACCAACACGTGACCAAGTCACCCAACACTGATCCATCATCAACCGGATACAGCAACCATCGATTCGTCCATAAACACCCAGACACGAATCCAGCCTAACCACCCATCATCACCCGGGTATCGGTTAACGGCAATACAAGTCAAATTCCACACAATGGGAATTAACTTCACCAAAACAATGCATATGCACGCACATCACTAGCATGCAACATCAAATCAGTCTATGAAATACATCAATTTATCATAACTGAACCAAAACCAAAAACATGATATCTCAACGATCATGCACACCATCATTAGCAACATAAACATGCCTTTCATTCACACAATACTAATACATCCATCCATCACAGGTTCACTGCTACATACACACCCATGTGCGTTAGCCAATAATCACTTATTCCGGGATTTGACTTATTTTCAAAATAATTTCAGGTTTTAGGAAATCTTTTCATTTTATAAAATAGAGCATTAAATTTAAGAAATAACGTCCAAAACGGCACTCAAAACGGACTTACGGTTTGAAAGTTATGAATTTTCAAAGTTTAATATTTTTCAAAAAGTTACAGCAGAACCCGGTTCCTACATATGCAGGAACCGGTTCCTGCGAAGTTCAAAAATCACGTTTCTGGAAAATGTATGGGAACCCGTTCCTACCTATACAAGAACCGGTTCCTACGTGCATTTTTTCCAGTTTTTATAAATTCACACAGTGGAACCCGGTTCCTCCCCACTGGGAACCGGTTCCCACGACCTGCAGAGCCCAAAACTGCTATTTTTGACAGCATTTTGCTACTCCAATCCCATCCAATTCATACCCATTTGAATCCAACTCACAGCAATGTCAAAATAAGTTATAATGCATGATTCCAATAAGATTGTAACACACCATAACATCATACAATTTCCTCATAATATCAAATTGAATCAAAACATAAAAATTCATGGAATTGGGGTTTGAATTTCATAAACCTAACGATCCTAAATTGGGATTCCTAACAGGCTTAATCAATCCTATTGATTCCAAAACCTATAAGGCATATTAACTAAATGAAATCACCCCTTACCTCGCGATGATCCTTCGAATTCACGGTGTTTGGCTTTTACCTCTCTTCTCTTCTCTTCTCCAATTTCACGTATAATGACTTTTCCAAATAACCTTCTTTTTCTTTTCCTTTTTATCCTTCTTTTTATATTCCTTTTATTATTTTCCAAATAATAGTAATAAATTAGTTATTATTTTAGTAGAGCTTTTTACTTCACACACCTCTAATTCAACCTTACACCCCCCGGTCTTCCTTTTTAATTTCATAATTAATTCATCCATTTAATCCAAAATATTATTAATTAAGCCTTTAATTAATTTAATAATTAAATTCCTAATTATTTAACACTTGAATAAATTTGGGGTGTCACAACTCTCCCCTACTAAAAGAGTTTTCGTCCTCGAAAACATACCTTAGACGAACAGTTTGGGATACGAGTCCTTCATCTGACTCTCCAGCTCCCAAGTGACATTTCCATCTGCTGGTCCTCCCCAAGCCACTCTTACCAACGCGATCTCCTTGCCTCTCAACTGTTTCAACTTCCGATCCTCAATTCTCGCAGGTACCGCTTCCACAGTCAAATTCTCTCGTACCTGTATATCGTATACCCGAATCTCATGAGACGGATCAACAATGTACTTCCTTAGCCGAGATACATGAAAAACATCATGCAAATTTTCAAGTGACGGCGGCAAAGCAATCTGATAAGCAACTTTCCCAACTCTCTTGGTAATCTGAAACGGACCAATAAAACGTGGAGTCAACTTCTTTGACTTCAAAGCTCGACCAATACCAGTCATCGGAGTAACTCGCATAAAAACATGTCCTCCTTCGCTAAACTCAAGATCTTTCCTCCTCTTATCGTGATAACTTTTTTGACGACTCTGAGAAGTCCTCATCTTCCCCTGAATCATCTTAATCTTTTCTGAAGTCTGTTGGACAATTTCCGGTCCAATCACAGCACTCTCTCCAGATTCATACCAACACAACGGTGTCCGACACCTCCTACCATACAATGCCTCAAACGGAGCCATACCAATGCTCGAATGAAAACTATTATTGTAGGTAAACTAAATCAATGGTAGATAACTATCCCAAGCTCCACCTTTCTCCAACACACAAGCTCTTAACAAATCTTCCAACGACTGAATCGTTCTCTCCGTCTGACCATCTGTCTATGGATGATAAGCGGAACTCAAACGCAACTTAGTACCCAAAGCTTCTTGCAATCCCGTCCAGAATTTAGATGTAAACCTCGGATCTCGATCCGACACAATACTAGAAGGAATATCGTGCAAACTTACAATCTTCTCAACATACAATTCTGCCAACCTTTCCATCGGATAATCCATTCTTATCAGAATAAAGTGAGCAAATTTCGTCAACCGATCAACAATAACCCAGATAGAATCACAATTCTTCGATGTCCTTGGCAAACCATACACAAAATACATAGAGATTCCATCCCATTTCCATTCCGGAACAAACAACGGTTCCATCAATCTTGACGGTTTCTGATGCTCAATCTTCGACTTCTGACAAACCAAACAAGCATACACAAACGCAACAATTTCCTTTTTCATTCCCGGCCACCAAAACAACTTCTTCAAATCATGGTACATTTTAGTAGCACCAGGATGAATACTCAATCCACTACGATGTCCTTCTTCCAAAATACTCTTCCTAATCTCTGCAACATCCGGAACACACACCCTGTTACCAAATCTCATAACACTATTCTCATCAATCCAGAACTCGCCTCCTTGACCTTGGTTGATCAATGTCAATTTATCAACTAACCCAACATCGGACTTCTGTTCATTCCGAATTTCTTCCAGAATACCACTAGTCAGTTTCAACATACCCAATTTCACACTATTCGGAGTAGTTTCACATACCAAACTTAAATCTCTGAACTGCTCAACCAAATCTAACTCACGGACCATTAACATCAACATATGCAAGGACTTCCTACTCAAGGCATCCGCAACAACGTTTGCCTTACCAGGATGGTAATTCAAACCGAAATCATAATCCTTTAGAAATTATAACCATCTCCTCTGCCTCATATTCAACTCTTTCTGATCAAAGAGATACCTCAGACTTTTGTGATCCCTCAACACCTCAAACCGAGAACCATATAAATAATGCCTCCACAACTTCAAAACAAACACAACAACTGCCAACTCCAAATCATGAGTCGGATAATTCCTTTCATGTACTTTCAATTGTATCGAAGCATAAGCTACCACCTGCTTATCTTGCATCAACACACCACCTAATCCCATTAATGATGCGTCACAATACACAACAAAAGACTTAGTCGGATTTGGCAAAATCAAGATCAGAGCACTTGTCAACCTCCTCTTTAGCTCTTGAAATCCTTTCTCACATTCAACATCCCAAACAAACATCTGACCCTTCCTGGTCAACTTAGTCAACGGTAATGCTAATTTGGAAAATCCTTCTATAAACTTCCTGTAATAACTTGCAAGACCCAGAAAACTACGGATCTCAGAAGTATTCTTCGGTGCTTCCCACTGACATACTGCTTCTACCTTCGTAGGATCCACAGCAATTCCATTCTTGGAAATTACATGGCCAAGAAAACTTACTTCACTTAACCAGAATTCACACTTGGACAACTTTGCATAAAGCTTCTTCTCTTTCAACAATTCCAACACAACTCTGAGATGTTCTGCATGCTCTTCATCGCTCTTCGAATAAATTAGAATATCATCAATGAACACCACCACAAACTTATCAAGGTACGGATGAAATATCTTGTTCATATACTCCATGAAAACACCAGGTGCATTAGTAACTCCAAACGGCATAACAGAATACTCGTAATGTCCATACCTCATTCTAAATGCAGTTTTCTGAATATCTTCCGACTTCACACGAATCTGATGATATCCAGATCTCAGATCAATCTTACTAAATACACAAGCTCCAACTAGTTGATCCATCAAATCATCGATCCTCGGCAAAGGATATTGATTCTTGATTGTAACTTTATTCAGCTGTCTGTAATCAACACATAATCTCATTGAACCTTCTTTCTTCTTAACTAACAACACCGGAGCTCCCCACGCCGAAACACTCGGACGAATAAACTTCTTCTCAAGTAACTCCTCCAACTGTTTCTTTAACTCCTCTAATTCAGATGCCGATATACGGTAAGGCGCCATCGACACCGGACTAGTTCCAGGAATCAAATCTATAGTAAATTCTACCTCCCTCTCAGGTGGCAATTCACTAACGTCTTCCGGAAACACCTCTGGAAATTCATTCACCACTGGCAATCCATCACTCTTTGCTTTTCCCTCCGCTTCTATTGCAGAATACAACATAAATACCACAACACCATCTTTCACAGCTAGGTTCATATGTTTAACTGACATAGTCACATCTTCGACACCAACCTCTTCAGGAAAAATAATCGTCTTCGCAAAACAGTTGATATGAACCTGGTTGAATTCTAACCAGTTCATTCCAAAGATGATATCAAGTTGTTCTAACGGTAGGCACACTAAATCCATACCGAAACCCCTACCAAAAATCACAATAGGACAATTCCTACAAACATACGAAGTAGTCACTGAACCCGACGCAGGAGTATCAATAACCATACTTCCATCCATATTAGAAATTTCCAAATTCAATATTTTAGCACAATCCAAAGCAATAAAAGAATGTGTAGCTCCAGTATCAATAATCGCAATCAAAGGTATGTCATTAATAAAACATGTACCTTTAATTAGCCGATCATCTGGCTTAGTCTCTGACCCAGACAATGCAAACACTTTACCACCAGCTTGCTCCTTCTTGGGTTTTGTACACTGAGGACGAGTATGACCTTCTTCACCACAGTTGTAACAAGTAACCACTCTTACTCTGCAATCATTGGCCACATGGCCGAGTTTCCCACACTTAAAACACTTCTTATCATTACTTTTGCAATCCACCATACGATGTCCTGTCTCACCACACTTGTAGCACTTAATGGAAGAACTAGAATCTCCTCCACCAAACTTCTTCCAACCACCGGGTCTCTGATTACTTCTATCATAAGGCTTACCACGATCCATCTGTTGCTTACCCTTCCTATCAACATACCCTCGAGCATTCGACTTAGTGCTAGCAATATCCTCCTCTAAAATCCTACTACAGTCAACCAGATCAGGAAAAATTCGGATACACTGATACCGAATACCCTGCTTAATCTCATCACGAAGACCATTCTCAAACTTGATACATTTGGAAAATTCTCCATCTGCATCGTTAGTATAATGAGCATAATACTTCGCTAACTCAGTAAACTTCGAAGCATACTCACTGACAGTCTTGTTACCCTACTTGAGTTCCAGAAACTCAATCTCCTTCTTGCCTATGATGTCCTCAGGAAAGTACCTCCTCAGAAAAGCCCTCCTGAACATAGCCCAAGTCAACGCAATACCATCTTCTTCCATTTCAGTTTTGGTAGCAACCCACCAGTCATCAGCTTCCTCTGCTAACATGTGAGTTCCGTATCTCACCTTCAGCCCTTCAGCACAGTCAATTACTCTGAAGATCCTCTCGATCTCCTTCAACCACTTCTGAGCACCTTCGGGATCATGTGCACCCTTGAACAACGAAGGATTATTCCTCTGAAAATTCCCCAATTGTCGGTCAGCACCAATCACATCTCCCTGTTGGTTCCCTCTGAGTACTCCAGCCAACATTCCCAATACTTCAGCAATAGCATCGTCGTTTCTTCCGTTACCTCTTCCGGTCATTATTTGGTAACATTACAAAACAACCTCATCAACACACAAGTATCGACAGTGTCATCTTACACTAGTCGTATACAAAAGGGATAACGACACAAGACAAGACCGATTATGCTCTGATACCACTATTGTAACACCCCTTCTAAAATACCCCGAATAATATTAATTATATCAATGATTAAAGACACATTCCATCAGAGTTAACACGGAACAAGGGATGTCACAATTATGAAATAAATAAGACTTCCAATAAAACAGTAGTCATGCTACACTGAGGGCCATTATTCAAATAATTCAATCAAATTAAGACCATGTCTTACACAGCGGAAAAATACCATAACCAAAACGGAATAAACCAAAACATAATTATTCCCAATGAAATTCAAAGAAACAATTGAATAATAACTAATTCCTCAACTAAACATTCCCCAGTGTTACAACCTATCAGAGCACGACACTGACACGTGGACTTAAAGTAACATAGCTCTAGAGCCATCCTCACCAAATCCTGAGCTGCTAACTTTAATCTGAAATTGTTAAAGTAAGGGTGAGATTTCTCATAATTAACATGCATTATAAGCTTCTCAATCAACATTATATCACAAGCATATTATTTCACCCATTTTAGCATAAATTCAGATTCAACACGCAGTTCCAATCATACAAGTCATTATGCACAAATCAATAATCAACCAAAGAATTGTAACACTGAAAGACATCCTAACATGTTACAATTCCATGCAAACACAAATGCAGACACAATGCATGTGGTACCAACACGTGACCAAGTCACCCAACACTGATCCATCATCAACCGGATACAGCAACCATCGATTCGTCCATAAATACCCGGACACGAATCCAGCCTAACCACCCATCATCACCTGGGTATCGGTTAACAGTAATACAAGTCAAATTCCACACAATGGGAATTAACTTCACCAAAACAATGCATATGCGCGCACATCACTAGCATGCAACATCAAATCAGTCTATGAAATACATCAATTTATCATAATTGAACCAAAACCAAAAACATGATATCTCAACGATCATGCACACCATCATTAGTAACATAAACATGCCTTTCATTCACATAATACTAATACATCCATCCATCATAGGTTCACTGCTACATACACACCCATGTGCGTTAGCCAATAATCACTTATTTCGGGATTTGACTCATTTTCAAAATAATTTCAGGTTTTAGGAAATATTTTCATTTTATAAAATAGAGCATTAAATTTAAGAAATAACGTCCAAAACGGCACTCAAAACGGACTTACGGTTTGAAAGTTATAAATTTTCAAAGTTTAATATTTTTCAAAAAGTTACAGCAGAACCCGGTTCCTACATATGCAGGAACCGGTTCCTGCGAAGTTCAAAAATCACGTTTCTGGAAAATGTATGGGAACCCGGTTCCTACCTATACAGGAACCGGTTCCTACGTGCATTTTTGCCAGTTTTTATAAATTCACACAGTGGAACCCGGTTCCTCCCCACTAGGAACCGGTTCCCACGACCTGCAGAGCCCAAAATTGCTATTTTTGACAGCATTTTACTACTCCAATCCCATCCAATTCATACCCATTTGAATCCAACTCACAGCAATGTCAAAACAAGTTATAATGCATGATTCCAATGAGATTGTAACACACCATAACATCATACAATTTCCTCATAATATCAAATTGAATAAAAACATAAAAATTCATGGAATTGGGGTTTGAATTTCATAAACCTAACGATCCTAAATTGGGATTCCTAACAGGCTTAATAAATCCTATTGATTCCAAAACCTATAAGGCATATTAACTAAATGAAATCACCCCTTACCTCGCGATGATCCTTCGAATTCACGGTGTTTGGCTTTTTCCTCTCTTCTCTTCTCTTCTCCAATTTCACGTATAATGACTTTTCCAAATAACCTTCTTTTTCTTTTCCTTTTTATCCTTCTTTTTATATTCCTTTTATTATTTTCCAAATAATAGTAATAAATTAGTTATTATTTTAGTAGATCTTTTTACTTCACACACCTCTAATTCAACCTTACACCCCCCGGTCTTCCTTTTTAATTTCATAATTAATTCATCCATTTAATCCAAAATATTATTAATCAAGCCTTTAATTAATTTAATAATTAAATTCATAATTATTTAACACTTGAATAAATTTGGGGTGTCACACATAGCCCCTGATTCAAGTTGTTGCACTTGATCTTTGACGGCGTTTGTTTAGAGGGGAACCCTCTTGCCCTTTGGTAGATGTCTAGTTCAACGTGACCCTGCATCAAAAGACCCTCGAGATCCTTGAAATGGTTATTGGAAATGCTATGGTATGATGTTATGATGTTATGTACATGTATGCAAAAATAAGCAAGTGTATATACAGACAGTCATATTCACACAAAGCAAACGAGTCCTTAGGTTTAGGCTTGTATGGGGTTTGTAGGTAAGTACCCTCTTGAAGTTAGTTGGCTCAACCTGTCCTAAAATAGAAACCTGGTTCTAAGGAGCTCAATATCACTGGATTATTTTCTATGTTCATTGTTTTGGTTTAGTCACTTAACTGACGACCAAAATATTCCAAGAAAACAATCCTCAATGAGTGTAGTATCGAGTATCTACCAACTTCGGACTGCACCAAAGTCGGTCATCTCACTACCCCTAAAAAAGGCCAAGATGGTCAAGTAAGGTTCTAAGAGTTCGTTAGTGCTTCATGACATCACTCAGCGGCCCCGTATTCTCCTTGACTACTCAAGGGCTACCGGTACCCACAAATATGTCACACTAACATAGCTACTGCTCCAACCATGTCGGTATACCCCACACAGTTCCCTCACAGTTTATTGCTATTTACCTAAAAAGGTGCCCCCAAATCCGGGTGTAGGATTAAACAAACCCAAACAAGGAAACCAAAAAGTAAAGCAATCAAAGCAAACAAAGTAAGCATGTAAAGGTGATCTAAAACCCTAAGGTAACCCCACTTCAATACTATCCCCAGCATAGTCGCCAGTTCTATGATACGGTGGGAGAACTGACTTGGGATTTGCATTTGTTTTTGCACTTGTTCGGTTTAGCAAGAGTCGCCACCGACTTTTTATTTTATCCTAAGGAAAGGTCAAAAAGCACAGGAAAGACCTTTGAGATGTTTTTGTGGGTTCGGGGGGTAGATTATGAAAAGGGAAGGTGCTAGCACCCTTTTCATCCATGGTTATCCATGGGCTCTTAGTTACTTGTTTTAGATCACTTGCCTTTTCTTTTCAATTGTTTAAAATGGTGCTTTGTATGTGTGGTTTTGAAAATGTTTTGAAAAAGATGCCTTGTCTAGGCAACCTTTGCAACAATTCGTTTGAATGTTTTACAAAGGTGTTTGTCTTTTTGAAAAGATGTTTAAATGTTTTTTGAAAATTGTTTTGAAGTTGTGTTGTGGTGTGTGTTTGAAAAATGGCAAGGATGTTTTGCAAGTTTGATCAAGTAACTAAGAGCTATCTACCCTAATTTACTCAAAGATTTTTCTTATGTTTTAACCCTTTTAACAGTGTTGTTTCACCATTGTGCTTGATGAACAACCTTGCGTTAGGATGTTGAATGGGACGGGCACGGGACGTTTGTATAGTCATAGAAGGCAACATATGGGATGTTTTAGCAATGTCGTTTTAGGGACTAGATCGTTTACCAAAGGCAACATCAAGGGTCATCGAGGGACTACGATCTTTTATCGAGGGTCTTTGCTAAAACGCCCATGCTCGAGGGACGTGACTATTTTTCTAAGGCAACAAGTGAGATTACCCTAAGGGTGCATGTGTGCAAAGTGTGTTTTATTGCATGCATTTGTCTTTGATTTTTAGGTTGTCTACTTGTTGGTTTTATCTTGCCATACACACCTAGTTACTAGCATTTGTACAAAAGTAATAAAAAGTGCAAAAAAATAAATCCTACACTATTACAACCATATTGAAGTGCATAGAAATGTAAAGGAAAAAATAAGATAAAAAGAAGTAAAATGAGCTCCTTCGATTTGGGCAGGAGCAGCCTTCGATTTGCATTATGTCGGCCTCCTTCGATTGGGGCTGGCAACAGCAAAGTCACATCTTTCGATTGGGCCTTGGCAGGGGCGAGGTCCTGTCCTTCGATTGGGCAAAGGCAGCAGCAAGTTGTATCCTTCGACTGGGGCCTGGAAGTCAGTGAGGGAATGCCTTTCGATTAGGGGATGGAAGTCAGTGTGGAAATCAAAGGCTTCGTTTCATACTTCTGTCTCTTGTTTCTTTCGTTTGAACTGGATAAAGAGGATAGAAGCCATAAGCTTCGTTTCCTATTTCCTGTTTCCTGTTTCTTTCATTTCAAGCATTAAATGACAACATGGCCTGAGGCCATGCTAGTATTTATCTTTCAAACAATTTTAATAATTAAAGCTGGTTCAGGTAAACAGAAAGCAAAAACGAAAGGGTTTAGCTCTGAAAACGTATTAAATAGGTGGAAACGAAAAGAAACAAAGTGTTATGTACATGTTTTGAAATGAAAGGGAATATTATTCACATACTATGCCATGAAACGAAAGGTTCAAGGGTAAGAGTGACTTACCTTGCTTCAGGCCTTGAACGTGTGTTGGGCCTTTAAGTGGTTTCCTTGAATGCTTCTGGATTCGAAGGGAGAAACCAGGGGTTATGTCTTTGGTACTGGATTGGAAAGAGAAGAACAAGTGTGAGGTTCTTCCTACTGGATTCGAAGGGTAACAAGGTATATGGATGTTTCAGATTCTAAGTGTTTGGATTCTGGGTATTGATTTCTCAAGTGTTGATGAACTTGAGAGTTTTGTTGTGTTTTTAAGAATTTTCTGTAGATTCGTTCGCCTGGCCAGAAAGTCCTCCCTTAGCTTTGCATAAATTCCTCTATTTATAGAGGGAGAATGGACATGTTATCCAAAACCATCCTTGCAAATAAATAATAAAATAAAGTAACATGACAGTACATGTGGGGGGGCCTCCTGGCAGTTGGGGTGCAGAAGATGTGACTTATGCTTCTGACGTTGCTTGTGCTCAGACCAAATTCAGTTTGAAAGCTGCTTTTGTGATAAAGTACTCTCTATGAAAAGAAAGAGTATGTAGCCTTTAACCAAGAATAGTAGTATCTAAAAGACAAAGTTTAAAACCTTTGTACAAGCTTCTGACTATGTAAAGATTTGGACGCAACACAACCTGGCAAACAAGATCTGGTCTTGTGTCGAATGCAAGAGTGAGATCGAAGCACACCTGTTCGAAGGAAGCCTTTGCCTTAGTCGAAGCTTGTGGTCGAAACAAGCTAACTCGAAGGAAGCTATTGCCCAATCGAAAGCTCATGCTCGAAGGAAGCATATTGCCCAATCGAAAGCTCATGCTCGAAGGAAGCAATGTTGCCCAATCGAAGCATGTGGATCGAAACAAACATATTTCCCAATCGAAAGTCCGTGTTCGAAGGAGGCTCCTGCTCAAAACGAAGGATGTGATCCAAGTTGCATTCGAAGGAGGCTCTTGCTCAACTGAAGTTTTCATCCAGGCAAACAAAAGGTGAGTGCCCAAACGAAGACTTACCTTGCAAGGGGTACATGTGACCAGTAGGTCATGGCCTTCGACTGCAAGCATGCAGGCAGCAAAAGACACAAACGAAACCTGCAACAAGAAGTCACATGCCCAGGCGAAAGAGGCACGCTAGCAGCCATTTTGAGCAATCGAAGGAGGCCAAGAGTCAATCGAAGGAGCTGAATCGAAAAACACTTGTTTTTATCCAAATTTTGTCAAAATCATATTTTTATCTGTTTTCTTCCTTTTTGACAGTTTTCCTTTTAATTTTGGTACTGGAAAATTCCAAAGTACCTGTTCAAGCTTGAACCTTGAAAATCCTTGTAAGAAAAACCTTGAGAATTGAGAGGGCAAATTTTGGGGTACAACAGATTGTATCTGGAGTATCCGTCTAAAAAACAATAGAACTGCTGCCCAGATAATCTTTCCAACATTTGGTCCATGAATGGAAGTGGAAAGTGATATTTTCTTGTTTCTTGATTAAGTCTTCGGTAATCAATGCACATATGCCATCTGGTTACGGTCCTTGTTGTTATTAGCTCATTCTTCTCGTTTGTGATCACTGTCATTCCTCCTTTCTTTGGTACAACCGGCACATGACTAACCCAAGCACTATCAGAAATTGGATAAATCATACCTGCTTCCAATAGCTTGATGACTTCTTTGCGTACAACTTCTTTCATTGTTGGATTTAATCGTCGTTGTGGTTGAGAAATTTGTTTTTAGTTGTCTTCCATCATGATATTGGGCATACAATATGATGGACTGATTCCTTTCAAATCTGAAAGCACCCAAACAATAGCGTCTTGATTTCTTTTGAGAACTTGAATAAGCTTTGTTTCTTCATTGTTGTTCAGGAATTTGATGATTATTATTGGTTTCGTGTGTTCTTCATCCAAGAAAACATACTTCAAATGATCTGGTAATAATTTCAGCTCTAAGTTGATGTTATGCTCCAAGGAATTTTCTTGCAATTCTTCAATCTTAGCCTTTTTATTGGTATTTCTTTTGCTGAGTTCAGATCTGTCAAGCATTTATCCAGCTCTTTTTCCTCCTCCGGGTCAAGAATATCAACAACATCCATGAGTTCTCTCTCTAAAGGGGTTGTCAAGTGAACTTGATCTTGTATTTTCATGACTTCTTCATCAATTGCATCAACTCTAAACACAGGGCCCTTTATCTTTAGTATGTTTCATGGCATCAAAGAGGTTGAAGCTGACCTCTTCATCTTGGACACACACTTTCATTAGACCGTCATCAATATCAATCACCATGCAAGCGGTTTTCATGAAAGGAAGTCCCAGAATTAGGGGTACGTCATCATCTTCTTCTATATCCATGACAACAAAATCAATATGAAATAGAAATTTATCTACCTTGACAAGCACGTCTTCGGCGATACCAGATGGCTTTGTAACTAATTTGTCGGCGAGTTGCAGAGTCATCTTGGTGTTCTTCATATCTAAGCCTTCAATCCTTTGTATTACAGAAAGTGGAATGAGGTTGTTGCTGAAGCTTGGATCAATTAGTGCTTTTCCCACATTTACGTTTCTAATGGTTACTGGTAACGTGACCCTTCTTGGATCCTTTTCTTTTTAAGGAAGAGTGTGTTGAATGATAGCACTACAACTTGCGTTGAGGTGTATGGTTTCTTCATCAGCGATTCTTCTTTTCTTTGTGAGAATTTCCTTCATGAAGCGTGCATATGTTGGCATTTTCTCAAGTTCCTCTTTGAAGGAAATATTGATTTGTAATCTTTTGAAGATGTCGAGAAATCGGGCGTATTGCCTTTCTTTATCCTTTTTTGTTGGAGCATGCGAGTAGGGGAGATTTTGAATAGGTGGATTGAGCATTTTTCCTTTTTCTTCCTTTGTTCGTTGAGTTTTCTGCTCTTTTTTGACTAGCTCCTTGTTGTTTTCTTTTTCTTCCTCCTTTTCTTCTACTTCTTCCTTGTTTTCAACTATGCTTTGTTCTTTTTGGTTGTTGCTGGCTGCTTCCAATATTTTACCGCTTCGAGTTGCAATTGCTTTACATTTCTCCTTTGGATTTGGTTGAGGTGTGGCGGTGAAAGTACCTCCCTGTTGTTATGCCAATTGCTTTGCTATTTGTCTGACTTGTGTTTCAAGATTCTTGATTGAAGCGTCAGTGTTTTTCTGATTAGCCATGGACATTTACATGAACTGCTGCAAGGTATCTTCGAGTTTTGACGTTCTATCCTGTTGATTTGTGTGTTGTGGCTGTTGATTGGTTTGATACAGATTTTGCCTAGTTGTCGTCCCAGCTTCTTGCCTCCATCCTTGATTGAAATTTTGATTATTTCCTCGTTGGTAGTTTTGATTGTACGATGCTGACTTTTGTTGCTGATTTCCCATGTAATTGGTCTCTTCTTTGAGTGGGGAGCAAAAGTCGGTTTGATGATCTCCCATGCATAATTCACATACAGCTACTTGGTGTGGTGTGCTTGTTGAACTGTGCATCTCCTTAAGTTTTTGTGGAAGTTTTGAAAGTTGTTTGGTCAATTCTTCGACAGTTTGGGTGCACAATTTATTTTGGGCCAGGATTACATCATTTGTGTCCAATTCTAGAATTCCTTGTTTCTTTTATGCATTTCCTCGATTATACTGACTTTGGTGATCAGTGAGAGACATTTGGTTGATAATCGTGGTTGCTTCCTCAATGCTTTTTGCTATCAATGAACCACCAGCTGTTGCATCAAGAATGAGTTTAGTTTGAGGCTGTAATCCCTTGCGAAAAATGTGAATTTGAGTGAGGTTATCAAAGCCGTGGTTTGGAAACTTTCACAACATTGATTTGTAATGTTCCCAGGCTTCACATAGTGTCTCATTTACAGATTGGGTGAATGAGGAAATATCCTTCTTTACGTCCATGAACCGGCTGTGAGAGAAAAACCTGTTAAGAAAAATTATTTCCAACATATTCCAATTTGTCATGGTCTTGGTTGGTTGGTCAATATACCAATCTTTTGTTCTGGAAATCAAGAAGTGCAGAAAAGTCTCATGAATATGGCTTCTTCTTCAGCTGCTGGTGCATCTAATGTGCTCGCAAGTCCATAGAACTTTATGAGGTGGGTATATGGATCTTCATGGTCCAAGCCTGCAAAAGGATTAGCATAAACCAACTGCAATAAAACTGTTTTCATTTCATCCCGCCGTGCGGTTGGATTGTTGTTGAGACGGGTGAATCTCCTTGGGCTGCTTTCACATGGTCCTTCAACAGTTTCTGCTTTTCTCATGATTATAGTGGTTGAAGCTGTTGATAACTCAGGAGTAATTTCCTTTTTTCTGTTTTTTGCTGATTACTTTAGCTTCTTAGTGTGTCTTTTATTCTGTCAGGTTGTTCTTTCGATCTCGGGGTCAAAAGGTACTAAATTCCTTGAACTCGTTGTTGCACCCCAAAATTTACCCTCTTGATTTAGGCTTATGTTTCATCATAAACATCATAGTGCATTGCATTCATACATTGTGATAGGATCAAAGTAATTTGGTTATCAAGTCTTCCTCAAGCTTTGAAGGTTGATTACATGGACAAGTTGCTCAAAAAACATCTTACCATCCAAATCTCTGGATCTTTTGAGCTCAAAGGCTATGGCATATCTCAAGGTGTTTTTACCCATCTCTTTGGATTCATCAGCCAAATTAGGGTTTGCTTGAGCAAGGTTGTTGGCCAATGTACAAGACTTTATTTAGGGAGCTACAACATTTCTTTGATATTTGAAAGGTCTTTGTACAAGGAATTGGTCAAGGTGCCCAGAGGATTTGAAGTTTTGAAGATAATTCATCAGTCTCCTAATGTGTTGACCAAAATTAGGGTTTTGGTTTTCATAAGGTTTTCTTGATAATTTTGAAGTGAAACCTTGCACATGGCCTTTATATGTTTGGAAGATCACATGTTTGAAGTTTTGATCATCAATTTTGAAGGGAAGTGGATCATTTGATTCAAAGGGGCAAAATGGTCATTTTAGTCAAAATCAGTCAAAGTCAAGGTTGACCAAGTGAACTTTTGGTAAACCATTAATTCAAGGATGTACTTTTCATATTTCAAGTCCATTTTGGTCATGGGATTAAAGAGATTGAAGTTTGGGTTGAAACTTGTTCTTGAGGAAACCCTAAAAGTTTCTAATTTTGGAAAATTAAGACTTAATTTCAAAAATTCATATTTTATTCATCTTTGATCACAAAAATGCAAATGAAATATGCTTGGAAAGCTAAGAGAACTCTCTTTCATCTCCTTTTGGTATCATGTCTAAATTGGCAAGGGATCAAGAGTTATGGCCTTTTGAAGTTACAAAATTATAGGTCATTTTTCAAAATTAGTGAATTTCAAGCTAGATTTTGGGAGCCTTACTGGATTAATTTTCAAAAACTATAAACTAAGGGGTTGTAGATCTTTTCAAGACCTTTTCAAATTGTACTCATTTGTGTCAAGATTCAAAGGCATGAGCAAGTTATGAGTTTTAGAATTTTGTGGCATTTTAGTGAAATTTGGCAAATGTGCAAAATGGTCATTTCTTGCAAACTCAAGTTTTAGCCATTCCTCTTGTTTATAATCAAGTCTATTGATAATTTGTGACATGATGAGGCCCATTACACTCACCATTTCGTGCCCATGTGCTTCATGAGCTTGCTTGAATCAAAAAATGCCAAAACTTGCTCAAAATTGCCAAATCACCAACACAAGCTTAATGCAAGGATTTAAGTCCTAATCTTGTTGCTAATCTCTTCCTGGGGGAAAATGAATTAGAATGCACGCAAAAAGCAAGCCAACGCATGAGGGAATGTGAGGCTGCATGTGCATACTTAATTGTGGCAAAAAGAAGATTTCTTGGATTCCAAGAGCTTTCAGCACGATAAACCTATCCTACCCTCCTCCTGATCCTCTATATATTGAGAAGTAAGCCTCAGTGTAAAGGGTTGGTGCCTCATTTCATCAATCAAAGTCAGAAACTCCATAGTTTGAAGCTCTACATTTTCTTCGATTCTTCCATCTCCCTTGCGCGTTTTGGCCAATTCTTCTTGCATTCTCTTCTCCAAGTGATAAGGATTGTAGATCGAGGCTTAGATTGCAACTGGAGTGAAGGAGACAGTAGATCTATTTTTTCTCAAAGGTTTGAATTCTCAACTTTGAATTCTGATTTCTAGCCATGCTTCGTGTGATTTAAGCTCATAATCATGTTGTTTAAAGTCCATGGAATGATTCTGAAGCTTTATAGCGTTTAATTTGATGAATTATGCATGATTGGATGTTCTGAAACTCGTGATTCAGATTGTTTTATTCATATTCATGGCTTGATTGTGGATGATGTGGTTGATGATTTGGTTTGATTCGAATTGCTATGCATTCCTTGCCATGCTAGCTTTGATTTGCCTTTGGTTTCATCAAAAATGATGCAAAATTGAGTGAGTTGTGTTGATCTGAAAGTGAGCCCTAATCCTGGGTCATGCGCGCGCTTTTTCAATGTTCAGAGGTTGAAGATGATGTGGTGGCACATCCTGATTGGTTCATTTGAAATTTTGGTTTATTTGAATTTTTGTTTTATAATTTTATTTCCATGATTTTATTTCTTGCTCAAAAATGATTGGAAAATTCTAAAAACATTATCATAAATACAAAATAATATTTCAGACTTTGTGTATTTTTTTGATATTTTTTTTGAAAATATTTTGATTGGTTCAAAATTTTTAGGTTTAATTAATTAATCATTCAAAGATAATTTTTCTGTTAATAGTTCTATTGATCTAAAAAATCAACAAAAATTATTTGAGAACCACAAAATAATGTGAAAATTGATTCTGACTTTGGCTCATCATTTTTATTATTTTTGATTAAAAATTTAATTTCAAATTTCATTTGTAATATTTGTTTGTTTTATTTTTATTTTTAATACTTCTATTAATTCAAAAATTCTAAAAAAATCGTGTAATCTTGTTTTTAATCATAGAATCTGAATATTTTTTTCCTTTGCCCATTTCATGATTTTTTGGTTATGTTTTGCATTTTCTTGCCCTTAAATAATAATTTCACCCTTAATTGTTTGTTTTTTTTTTGTTTTAATATTTTCCTTTTATCCAAAAAAATTCACAATAATTCAGGTATGTATGTTTTTAGCCCTAATATTTGATTATAATTTTAGTTGGCCATTTTTCTGACTTTTTGATTTAAATATCATTTTGCCATGTGAATTTTTGTTAAGTACATAATGGTTTGAATATTAATGTCTTTCTTGACTTTTCTTAATTCAAAAAATACGAAAAAATGTATTTTCTGACATTTAGGATTTCTTGATATTTAGTTTGGCCTTGGTTTGATTTGTTTGAGTTTTGGTCCTATTTAATCAATATTTAGGATTAAAAGTCAAAATCTAGGGTTTTGTTGATTATGGTGCAAGTTTCATGTTCAAAACCCTTGTACCTTGGACTTCCATTGGATTTCAGGTCTTGATCATGGCTCCAGAATGTATTGGGGATTTGAAAACTATTTTTCTTGAATTATTTGACTTGGTTTGACATTTTTCCATAAATAATTTTGAAAACTTGTCTAGTTTGGTGGTTTTGCCAACTAGTCTAGAGCTTTGAACTTCATTTGGCCTCCTCCCCAATCATTCATGAACTAAGGGCTTGTATTCTGACTTCTAAACACTTCCAACATGTTAAGATATTTTTGGTTTGAATTATGGATCCTTGTTTCTATTTTTGGTGTAATTTTGAAGTGAAGGTACCCAATTATGTTTGCATGACTTGTTGCAATTTGTTTGATGGCCAATGAACTTGAGTGAGACCTATAATTGGGAACCTAATGATCATGTTGGTTCTGACTTGTCCTTTTTAGCATCAAAGTATTTTTGCTCAATGTCTCATGTTTGAATATTTTGAACCATCTAATGCTTTATGTAGGTTTCATTTTCTATTGTGTTCATGAGTTTGTGATTGATTTAGCTATGCATGATTGAAATGTGCTTGCTACTGACTTCCATGGTTCTTGTTCATATTATTCTCAAGCTCTTATGATCCTTGATTGATACTCAATTGTCAATTCAACATGGTGATAGGAAAGAGCAACATTCCTCTGATTCTTTTGACCTAATATGTGCATATGCTTGTCTCTTCTTGTTTATAATGTCTAATATTTGGTAATTGCTACCATTTTATTCTCACCTCTTAACCTTTTGGAATACTAACTTGGTTGTTGAATATGTGAGGTACTCTGAGAAAGTTGCCACTTTTAGCTTGAGGCTTTTGTGTTCCACTTTATTTGTGGAACACAGTTTATTATATTGGCATTATTTTTGTGTTTGGCAATTTGATGTTTTATGCAGGATATATATGTACATGATTGTGAATGCCATACATTGCCCTTGGGACTTGTTCATATCTGATAGATTCCTGACTCAATTTGTTTACTGATTCCAGCTTGCTTCAAGTTTCTCTGGGTTTCTTTTTATTCTTACTTGATTGCTACAGATAGTTATCCGTTTGGTATTGTACTACCTCCTTTCTCCCATTTTCATTTTGCATAATTCTCTGATTGTATGATGGGACCTCTGTTGCTGATATATGTCAGGAGGCCCTCTGGTTTTTTATCTGATGCATGTGTTATGATTGTTGATCAATGAGTCACTCAATTTAGATATTGAGATCACGACTTCGCTCTCATTGCATGTTCCCCATAGGATGTTTATTGCTTTTTCTCTTTAATTGTTGATCGATGAGTCACTCAATTTAGACATTGAGATCACGACTTCGCTCTCATTGCATGCTCCCCATAGGATGTTTATTGCTTTTCCTCTTTAATTATTGATCGATGAGTCACTCAATTTAGACATTGAGATCACGACTTCGCTCTCATTGAATGTTCCCTATAGGATAGTTTTGTTGAGTTCCCTTTAACATAAACTAGGATGGGATTTTCTCTTTATCCTCAACCTTAGGGTCAACCATTGTATGTTAACACTAGGGATAGTGCTAGGCTATCCTCCCTCAATTGTTCTTTCTTTCTTTGCATCTTCGCATCTTGAAGCAAATTGTTTTCTTGGCAAATCATAAGACACCACTAATGAACTCAAATCCATCTTCAAAGTAAAAGATACAAACCAATCTTACTTTGTTTGTGTCATCTTGAGGCCGATGTTTCGCCATTGCACATGTTTGTTATCCTACTTTGATTCTCAATATCATTGATAGGTGTGATATTTTGCTATCTGTTTTATTAATGTTTTTCCATCTTTGCCATGATTTCATGCTATCTCTTAGCCGATGTTTCGCCATCGCACATTTTTTTAAAGCTGATGTTTCACCATCGCACATGTTTGTTATCCTACTTTGATTCTCAATATCATTGTTAGGTGTGATGATTTGTCATCCATTTTATTGATGTTTCGCCATCTTTGCCATGATATCTTGTTATCTTGAAGCCGATGTTTCGCCATCGCACATATTTGTTATCCTACTTTGTTTCTCAATATCATTGTTAGGTGTGATGATTTGTCATCCGTTTTATTGATGTTTCGCCATCTTTGCCATGATATCTTGTTATCTTGAAGCCGATGTTTCGCCATCGCACATGTTTGTTATCCTACTTTGATTCTCAATATCATTGTTAGGTGTGATGATTTGTCATCCGTTTTATTGATGTTTCGCCATCTTTGCCATGATATCTTGTTATCTTGAAGTCGATGTTTCGCCATCGCACATGTTTGTTATCCTAATTTGATTCTCAATATCATTGTTAGGTGTGATGATTTGTCATCCGTTTTATTGATGTTTCGCCATCTTTGCCATGATATCTTGTTATCTTGAAGCCGATGTTTCGCCATCGCACATGTTTGTTATCCTACTTTGATTCTCAATATATTGTTAGGTGTGATGATTTGTCATCCGTTTTATTGATGTTTCACCATATTTGCCATGATATCTTATTATCTAGAAGCCGATGTTTCGCCATCGCACATGTTTGTTATCCTACTTTGATTCTCAATATCATTGTTAGGTGTGATGTTTTTATCATTTGATGTTTCGCCATCTTTGACATGTTACCTTGTTATTATTTAGTCAATGTTTGATCATCTCATTTGTTTGTTATTTTATTTGATGTTTTGCCATATTGCCTGTTTTTGTTGTCTTAACTAAAAAACGCAAACCAACCAAAACACATAAGCCGAACTACGACTACTCTGATTCCTTAAAAGGGATACGTAGGCATTGGGGTAGGGCCCAACCGAGCATAATTTTTATTTTCCCTACATTATTTTCTTTTTCCTTTTGCATGCATTGCCTTTTCAGTTTTAAACCATAGACATAGGATTTGACCACACCCATTAGATTAGACAATAAGAGTGGATACCATAGAGTACTACGGGCGTGTGGGATGCTAACACCTTCCCCTCGCGTAACAGACTCCCTTACCCGATCTCTCGGTCGAAAGACCGTGATTTCTCCTGTAGTACCCCAAAATTTGCCCTCTCATTTACCAATTTTTTCTCACAAGATTTCTTTGACTCAAGACAAGATTAGGGTTTGGTCAGCTCAAGACATCTCATCTTGCACTGATAACCCAAAATTAGGGTTTGAGTTTGCACAAGGATTTTTGGTCAAAATTAGGGTTTTGACTGAGAAAGGGCAATTTCTGATTTTTTAACCTAGCCAATGACCAATTGAGTTCAAGCATGATTTCAAGGATTCAATGGCATCATCTTGACTTAATTATATGGTTCAAAACATCTCAAGTTCATTGGATTGACAGATGAAATTTGCAGTCAACTAATCAAAAGTCAATTGTACACTGAAAAGTCAAACTTTGACTTTTTGGTCAAAATCAAGTACCAAGGGTCATAATTCATCAAGATATGTCAAAATATGAAACTTATTCACCAAGAAAACCAAATTTGAAAATTAGGATTTGAATTTGAAAATTTTCATAACTTAGAATTTTTCTAAGTATAAAAAATTTCTTATTTTTTCTCAACTTTACACCACTTTTTCACCATGATGAATTTTGATTCAAAGAAAGTTCCCAACATGAAAGTTGTAAACCTCTATGAAATATACAACTTTGATTCACAAACTTTTCCCTAAAGATGCTTGGATCTCAAGTTATAAATTTGTGAATACATGGTCATGAACTTCTTAACTTAGTGAAATTTTGCCCTAATTTAGGCAGGTTTTGGACCCAACTTCATGGCAAGTTTTCACCTAGTTCCAAGAGGTATCTCAAAATTAATTTCAAAGATTGATTATAGATTATATTGCAATATTTCCAAAATGTCCAAGAACTCTCCAAGATCATTTTTGAGTAGGGAGAATCGAAGAGAGGAAGTTGGCATTTTCTCACTTTTTGTTCAAGCCATTTTCATGAAGAACCAAGCTGCAAACCAAACCTATGCTGGCTATTTCATGCTTTACAAGTCCTAAACTTGCTAAACACTCCTTAATTAAATGCATACTCAGTTGAAAAAGCCTTTATCCTTGCTTTTGGACTTTTACACAACTTGTAATTCCATTTTGGGTAAAAAGGCTCCATTGCCATTTTCATAAAGAAGCACTTTTGCAAACTTGTCAACTTGGAGCTTTGAACTTGTCCCCTTGATACAAGAAAACCACACAGGTCTCAAGCAACTTGTACAAACTCATACCAATCCTAAAGCAAGCTGGTACAAGCATGTGGGCTTGGTCTTGTCACTTTGCTTCAAGTACAAGAAAAGTTGTAAAAAGGCTAGGGTTTGTACAGCTGATAGAGAGCTGACTTTAGATCATTTCTATACTAATATGTAAATAATGTACAACACATAACACGCTTGGCAAGGACCTGAAACTCTCTAAAAACTGAAAAACACCAAAAACCCTCTCAAGCATACAGTTTCTGCACAAAACTCATCCAACTCTCATTTGGCTCGGGTGTTTTGTGTTTAACTCATCCAAACATTTCATACCACACAGAGGTTGTTTAATAATCTTTAACAAAAAGGAAAGTCTAGCAGCCTGTTGGAGCTTCCTTAAGGTTCATACAACATCTTGAAGGGCATTTGGACTCAAAACTTAAAACGCAGTTACAAGGTAAGTCATCTTTACCTTGCCTTTTCCATACATCAACTTTTCTGTTTATAGGATGTAGTAATCATTATTCTTGAAGTTAATCATTTATTTGTTGTTCCTTTTATTCATTCATATGTTAAAAAACTAACTGATGTATGCAAAGAATGGTGTTTAAGGCAGAAAAATGTAGTGTGTATTGACACATATCCACATGTGTCGACCCATCTTAGTGAAAATACAGGGTATGAGTCGACACATGACCCTCATGCATCGACCCATACTGAGTTCAGGTTACAAAACAGAAACTGGAAAGGACTATGAGTCGACACATACGCATTTCGCGCCGATGCAAAAAGGTGTATGAGTCGATACATCCTATTATGTGTCAACTCATACTGAACATATTTCACTTTACAGGGGTAAGGAGAAGCTATGTGTCGATGCATAGCAGCATGGGTCGACACATAGCAGTTCAAAAGTGCATTTTTATTCCTTTTATTATCGTTTGACATGGTTGTAATATATTAATTCCTACTTCACCACCACTGATCTGCTATTACACCCCCCACTAACTCTTTCATATTTTATTTTTTCATTTTTATATTTAAAACTTTTAATTATTTTTTTAATGATAAAAAATCCTAAAAAATAATTTATTTATTTTTACACTTTTTTTTATTACTTCTCACATAAAAAAATTAATTTATTTTGATAGAATATAATTTATTTTCTTGATAAACTTATAAAAACAATTAAATATACTTAATATTTTTATTTTACATTTCCTATTTACAAATACTTATTTTTTTGCACATATTTAATTTTTAATATTTATACACAATATTATTTATTTTTTATACAAAAAATGCACAAAATAATATATAAACATTATTTTCTTTTAAATAGAAATTAGGGTTTAATCCCTTTCAAAAGAATTAATTATTTTTCCTTATTTTTTTTAGGTTTAAAATAAATATTCTTTTATAACAAAATCAAGACATCAAACATCTTTTCTTTACATATACATTGCATTACATTTTAAATATTGTATTATATTTATTTTGATTCGTGCAAATTCGATTTGGTTGTAATAATATATTTAACTTTATATTTGTGCAAATCCCCATTCAAACTTGTATTCCCCCTCCCATAAAATGGTTGTAATAGCTTAGTATATTTACATTACGCAATTTATTGCTTTCATATGCCATGATTAGTAATTAGGGTTTGTATGACAAGAACGAAACAAAACAAATAGAAAATCCTAAATACAAGAAAAAATCAAAAGCATGAAAAGTGATACACTTTGCACACAAGCACCCTTAGGGTTTCTCCCACTTGGTTGCCTAAAATAAATGGTCATGTTACGCATGCGAAGTATCTTGGCAAAAAAAAACAAATGTAAGATCATAGTCCCTCGATGAGGCTATTCAAAAAGTTGCCTAAGCAAAATGATCTTGGTCCCTCAAAGATGCTAAGATACTTTGCAACATTTCTATCATGGCTATACGATGACCCATGCCCGTCCCGTTTACATCCAAAGTTAGGGTTACTTGCCAAATCAATGGTAAGTCAACAATGTCAAAGGAATAAAAAATACATAGGAAAGGCATTTAAGTAGGTAGATGGCTTCTAGTTACTTGCTCCATTTCAAACAACAATCCTTGCTATTTTTAAAACAAACACATACATATTTCAAAAACAACTTACAAACATTGAAAACATTTTTAAAAGACAAACTTCTTTGTATACATTCATACGAACAAGAATCATTACAAAGATTGCCTAAACGAATGGCCTCTTTTACAAAACATTTTCAAAACCACATCAAGCACCATTTCAAACAAACCAAAGCAAGTGATTTAAGCAAGTAACTAAGAGCCCATGGAAAACCATGGATGAAAAGGGTGCTAGCACCTTCCCTTTTCATAATCTACCCCCCGAACTCAAGAAAACATCTCAAAGGTCTTTCCTGTGCTTTTTCACCTTTCCTTTTAGATAAAAGAAAAGTCGGTGGAGACTCTTGCTAAACCGCAACATTTGCAAACACAAACGCAAAACCTCAAGTCAGTTCTCCCACCGTATCACAGAACTGGCGACTCTGCTGGGGAATTTTTAAAGTGGGGTTACCTTAGGGTTATATCACATTTACTTGCTTACATTGTTTGATTTGTATGCTTTATATTATGGTTCTCTGTTTGGGCTTGCTTTGATCCTCCACCCGGATCTGGGACACCTCTTTAGGCAAATAGAAATAGATTGTGGAAACTGTACGGCGTAGACCAATATGGTTGAAACAATGGCTATGTTAGTGTGACGCATTTGTGGGTACCGGTATCCCTCGTGGTGAATCGAGGAGAATACGGGGCCGCTAAGTAGCGTCATGAAGCACTAACTGACTTTAGAATCCTAATTGAACAAACTTGGCCATTAGGACGTAGTGAGATAACCGGTTTCAGTGTAGAGCTGAAAATTGGTTGATACTCGATACTACACTCATTGAGGCTGGACTTTTGGGATATCTTGGCCGCAAGAAAAGATTGTTGTGTTGAGACAATGCCTAAGAGAAAGATCGGTGATATTGAGATCCTTTAGAACCCGATCATTATTTCTAGGACAGGTTGAGCCAACTAGACTTCAAGAGGGTACTCACCTACAAAACTCATGCAAGCCTAAAACATAGGGATCTATTTGTTGTGTGTGTATATGTTTGCTTGTACATAAACATCATAAAAATCATCAACATCATATGCATGCTCACTAACTGTTGTACCCAAAAATTTTCCCTCCCATGTTCTTCAAGATTTGCCAAGATCAATCTTCAGATGATTCAAAATCCCTCAAGGATTGCACAGTCCAATTACTTCCTAACACAGTCAAAATTAGGGTTTTGGTTATGGCAAAGAAATTGAGGTTTCCAAGGGTCCAATCAAGTCCCATATGCCCATAAACATTGTCAAGCATCCATATGTCAAGTTTCAAGACTCACAACATCAAATTGCACAGTCAAAAACCCTAAATGCTCCACAGTCAACTGCAGGGGCAAAATGGTCATTTGACAGTCAAAAGTCAAAATTTTTGGTCAACATCTTATTTTAAAGCCACAAAGATCATTTGATCAATTCTTGATCATGATTCTCAAAGCATGGCTCAAAAAGTCTCAAGATGCAAAAGTTTCTATTTTTGGACAGTTGAAAAGTCAACTGCAAATTGACCAGGGCATAACTTCCTCATGGTTTATCAGAAAAATCCCATCCAAAGCTCATTTTGAAGAGGATGACATTTCCTACAACTCATCTTCACACTCCAAGTCCAAGAAATGCTCTCACAAAAAGTTATCAATTTCAACATTATAGGTCATTTTCAAAAGTCAACAAAAAGGCACTTTAAGTCAAAGAGCATAACTTGAGATTGGTAAATCAAAATGACATGGGACCAAAGACATTGGTTAGAGGACTTCAAGACCTTTCCAAAATGTCCAAGAACATGATAATAGCTTCAAAATTGAGCAAGATATGCATTGGAGAAGTTGGGAAATTTTTGGGAATTTTGAAAAGTCAACTTTGCACAAAAGGCTTCAAATTTGCTAATGGGCCTCAAATTCTTCCTTGAATCATTACCCAAAGCCTATGCACGACCCATTTAGCTAAAAATAATTTATTTTATTATTTTTAATTAATTAATTGAATTTTTATTCTTATTAATTCATTTAATTAGATTTAATTATGAGAAAAATATCAAATAATGGTTTTAAATCTTTTTTGTGCAGCAAATATGTTCATTATATGCAAAAGATTTCGTGCATCATCTCAAGGGGACAAGATCATCCATATTTGGCAAGATTTGCATGGAAAAAAGATTGAAAAAGATATGAAAAAATCAAATATTGAAATCATCAATTCATGGATCTTTGGGCTGGTTTCTTGACCTAATTTCATTCATATACTTATGCAAGACCTAACCTAATGCAAGCATACACGAAAAACTGCTCAGGAGGCCATAACCAAATTGCAAAATTTTCACCAAAACTTGAAAACTGAAATCATAGTTGCAGGGCGATTCAAGGCTTCAAAACACTCCCATTGCCTTACTGACATTGCTAGGAGTCGATTGCAACCATTTTCCAGTCTCCATACTCAAAGAAACGGTAAAATATGGTTATGGTTGGAACGACTATGTTGATAATCGAAACATGATTTCCATGCATTATTCATGTGTTTTATTTGTTGATTTACACTAATAATGATGTTCTGAAGCGATTGGTAACAGTTAATTGGACTAACACTGCCTGTAGCCAAATCCACCATTGATGAAACCTAGGGTTTCAGAAGCTCCAAAATAGGGCTTTCCTTGTATGGAAAAATTGGATGTTGAGACCTATGCCAAAGAATTCAGGAGCTCCATACGAATTGATTGATGACCTCGCGCCCTTTTTATATTAAAGCATCTTCTATTCGCTATTTTTCATGGCTATGCTTAGTGGGGGTTTAAAACCCCCGCTATTTGTTTTATAATTGCAGGGAAAACAAGGAAGAAGATGGACATGGCTTATGATGACTGGAGCATTTGAAATCTGGCGCGTTTTCGTTTGTTCCACATCATTAGCGTTTATTTCTTTTATATTATTTGTGTTCCACTAACATTACAAACGCACGCATTAGCTCAGTTGGTGGATGAGGTGTCTTGCAGGTATAGGGACCTGGGTTCGATTCCCAGGTCCCCCACATATTGCATAATTTTTGTTGTAACGTATTCCCATGCAGCTTCCATCAAACATTCTACCATACACGCTCATGCGCTAGCCTGACAAGTGGCTTCAAGGTCCAATCTGAAGGCTGCAGGATGAGGTCCATGGTACACTCAGTCAACCATCCCACACGTGATCCCAAAAAGTCAAACAAGGCCTATGCTATTGGGCCAGATTTACTCCAATTCACCTCCCTTTGGGGCCTGATACCCCCTGGTTTGCATTATTTTTTCAAATTATATCTAAATTCTTTTCAATTGTTTTTTTAATTGTTTTATTAATTCACAAATAATTAATTTTCATAATAAAAAATCAGAAACTAAAAAATGTTTTTTTTAATTAATATTTAATTTCACCATGTGAATATTTTTGTAAATAAATGTTAATAATTAATTTAGTTTAATTTAGGTTTTAATTCAATCTTTTTTCTTTAATAAATAAAAAATATCTAGACTTAGGGTTTTCTGACATTTTTCATCCTTTTCTTAATTAATTATTTTTCTCATTATTATTATTATTAATTACTATTTATTTTTGTAAATAAACATGTACATTAATCCATTAGTAAATTAGGTTAATTTTAATACTTTTCTTAAATAATTAAAATAACTTAGAATTAGGGTTTCTCTTGATTTTAGTTTCCTTTATTTTCATGAATACCAAAAACCTAAAAAACATTTTCTTTTCTTTAATTAAATAATTAATTAGCTTTTTAATTCAATTTAATTTCAAAAGGGTCAAAACCCTCGGACGTCCTAACTTTTATTCTTTCGCACGTTATTCTTTTTTTCTTTTCAAATATTGTGTAACTGCTCAAGGATTGTAATAGTAATTAGGTCTTTTTACTTTCCGCATTTTTATTAAAACGGGTCTTTGTATTTTGGCGATGTATAGACCCGCGCCTTGTAATAGCGTAGGATTTATCTTTCCGCATTTAAATTTCCGCACTCTTGAATTCTAAACTTTGCATGAAAGAATGTATGGCTAATTAAAAACAAGCGTAGCTCACAAATGCCCTGATCAAAGATAACATAAACTGAAAATAATACACAAATTCACACACCACTTCTAGGGTACGCCTCACTTGTTGCCTTACCTTCGAAACGTGGTCGTCGAGTATAGGACGTTTTAGTAAGTCCTTATGTCCATGATCCAGTTGCCTCGAAACGGTTTCCTCGGATTAAAAAAGGATCAAGGGCATAAGGGTAGCTTCTAAGGTGTCCTACTGTTGCTCTGGTGACCACATTGTCCCTAACAATCGAATTGACCCGAACACCTCCAACGGTGGTGCTACCTACCTCTCAATGGTGGGATGGCACTACCTTAAGGACATTTACACAGCCTAATTCCTTAGGGTAGGTAGATGACTCATGGATACTTGCTCTCTCAAAAACAAAACAAAAACCTTTTCACACCGACACTTTCAAAAAGCTTTCAAAACAATTTTTCAAACACTCTTGAGGACTGATACAAGAGTTATTCCGAAATCTTTCAAAGAAACTTTTTCAAACCCACTCACAATTGAAAAGCAAACATTTTGAAAATACAATGAGCAAGTATCTAAGAGCCCACGGATAACCATGGATAGAAAGGGTGCTAACACCTTCCCTTTCTATAAATCTACCTCCCAAACCGAGAAACTATCTCATAAGGAATTTTGCTGTGCTTTTGTCCTGTCCATGTCGGAGAAAATAAAAGACGGTGGCGACTCTTGCTTCCGCGATATTTCGCGAACCAGTGTTAAACAGTCAGTTCTAAATCCACCGATCACACTAACCATTTCAAGGATTTAGAAGTTTATCTTTGTTTTTATTTTGTAGGATATGAATTCTCTCCGAAGAAACACCATCCGAATCAGCTTTGTGAAAGCACATCCTCAACTTCAAGAGCTAGCCTCAAGTATGGTTGACTCCTCAGTTTGGCTACATCCAACTTCCAAGAAGAGATGATGTGTGTACTATTCCAATTCTTCGATCCCGTACACCATTGTTTCACTTTCCCGGGCAATCAGTTGGTACCTACACTGGAAGAGTTCTCTCTACTCTTAGGGGTGCCCATGCTTAATCAGATATCGTTCACCGGTCTAGAAGGGATTCCAACACCTGAAGTCATCACCGAAGCTTTACATGTGAAGAGGCCCGATGTCATAGCCAACTGGGAGACGAGAAGTGGGGTTAAAGGTTTTTTAGCTAAGTTTCTATTGGAAAAAGCTCGTTCATTCTGGGATGACATGGATTTCCAAGCTTTCGAAGACATGTTAGCTCTCCTCATTTATGGTTTGGTTATATTTCCTAATTCGGACCAATTTATAGACGTTAATGCCATCAAAGTCTTTCTCTCTCGCAATCATATACCCACCTTACTAGGAGACATCTTGCATTGCCTTCATACCCGTACCATGAAGAAAAGAGGTACCCTTTTGTGTTGTATACCCCTACTCGCTAAGTGGTTCACTTCACACCTGCCTCAGTCAACATTGAAGAACGAGCAAAGATTGATTTGGTCTCAAAGGATGATGTCTCTCACTCACTCTGATATCCATTGGTGCTCAAGATCTTTGGAAGATATCCCTATCATTGACCGTGTGGGGAGTTCCCTAATGTACCTCTGCTAGGTATTAGGGGAGGTATCACCTACAATCCTTGCTTATCTCTTCGGCAGTTTAGGCATGCCCGAAGAGACGACCCTCATGAGATGCTCATCCAGGGTTTGGTATTCGACTACGACAAAGAAGACCAAGGTTATCACCAGAGGTTTACACGTGCTTGGGGAATGGTGAACAAGGTAGACAGTAGGACTTTGGGACATAAAAACTATATCCCTCTCGAGCCTTATCTTAAGTGGGTACAGGCTCGTGCCCAGAGTCTCTTGATGCCTTACCCTTCCATCCTTCCTGTCATCATTGAGCCCGTTATTAAAGGAGACGTCCCATACACCGTTCTTCATCCTGACATGCCTACTTCTCTCGAAGACCTTCAGAAAGCTTAGATTCAGTTAAAGGAAGAATGAGACACCTTTGAAACCCAGTACTACGCCAGTGAAAAGAAGGCTCTAGAGCTTACCAAACTGCTTCATGAAGAGAAAAATCTGAATACCTACATTGCTCCAAAGAGGATGCGTTCGGTCTTTTTGTCTTAGGAGTTTTTGTTGTATCTTGTTTCTTTCTTTGTAAGCCCAAGGAGGCATGATGTATTCAAACTTGGTGTTATTTAATATGACGTGTGTTCTTTTTTTGGTTTGGATAAAGTTTAAATCTCTAAATTTCCTTGAAATCATTTGCATATTGCATCTTCATTCATCATAAACATAAACAGGTCTTTGCAACAAGTTTCCCCTTCTCTCTACTGTTTATTTCAGTAAGATGGATCTCGAACAGACGGTCAAAGACCTTTAAGCTCAAAACACACAATTTCAACAGTTACTCATGACCTTATCCAAGGGGCAAGAGGAGCTGAAGAATCTGCTAGAGAAAGAGAAAAAGAAGAAAGAGAAGAAGACAACTGGCGTGGTAATCATGGGCAGAAGGTTTCAGGGACAAGCTAGAAGGACCTTAGATTTTCCAACCACGTATGATGAAGGGGAAAGAAAAGGAAAAGAAACGGCAGTTCTGTCAGACTCTGAGGAAGAGGAGGAAGAGGAAGACTACTCTGAACAACAATACCCTCCGGCTAATGATAAGTACAGACACCTGGAGGAGCGTTTAACTGCTATGGAAATACAGAGAGTACCGGGGCTAGATTTCATGGAATTAAGGTTGGTGTCAGGAATTGTAATCCCGCCAAAGTTTAAAGTGCCATTATTTGCCAAGTATGATGGGGTGTCTTATCCTAAAATGCACCTCCGATCATATGTCAGGAAGATTCAGCCACACTCTGCCGACAAAGACTTGTGGGTCCACTTTTTCCAAGACAGTTTATCAGGAACGCAACTTGATTGGTTTTACCAATTAGAAAGGGCCGATGTCCACAATTGGGAAGACCTGGCCGCAGCTTTCTATAAAAAATACTAGTACAACACTGATTTGGCGCCTACCCGTGCTCAACTTCAGAGTATGGCTATGGTTTCCAATGAAGGCTTCAAAGATTACACGTAAAAGTGGAGAGATCTAGCCGGAAGAGTGCAACCCCCTCTGTCTGAAAGGGAGTTGGTGGACATGTTCTTGGGAACTCTATCGGGCCCTTTCTTCAACCATCTGATTGGGAGTTCCTCTACAGGGTTTACTGAGTTGATATTAACCGGCGAAAGGGTGGAAGCTGGTATAAGAAGTGGGAAGATTCAGAAAGATTTGTCTGCCTCTACAGCCGTGAAAAAACCCTTCACTGGAAGGAAGGAAATATCTGTTGTTTATTCACATAGGAATCAAGGAAGAACTGAACGCCGACCAACGGTGGGGACCGTTATGATTCCAAAGCCTGCATCAGACCAGCCTAGAAATAACCAGCAAAGGGTGGAAAGGCCAGTCCGGCAATTCACCAGGATTAACATGACTCTAGCCCAGGTTCTACCACATCTTCTGAAATTGAATCTAGAAACTTTAAAAGAGTCCCCATAGAATCCCAATACTGCATCCCCTTATTATCACCTAAATGCCAGATGCGCATACGATTCTGAAAGTCCAAGGCACGACACCAACAACTGTTGGACATTAAAGAACAAGATTCAAGACCTGATAGATGCGAAGGAGGTTGAGTTTGATGCACCTGAGAAACGAAATGTTATTTCTGCTCTGATGCCTAGGCATGGTCACAATGCCAATGCTGTCGAGGAAGATTTATTTGTTGCCAAAGTGGATGAACTTTTGACTCCACTCTCGATCATTAAGATGAATTTGTTAAAAGTTGGTGTATTCCCAGGATGTAAGGAAGACTGTCATCATTGCTTATCCTCACCCGCCGATTACCCCCTATTGAAGACAGGTATCCAACGCCTGATTGATAACCAAGAAATTCTGTTTGAGAATGCTCCCGTTTTACCCGTTCCTGTTAAAGACATTTCTATCATTACCATCTACGCCAATCCTTCCAGGGTCCCCAAAAGGCCTGTTAGGATTACACCTGCTCCAAAGACTACTCCACTTAAAATCACAATGCCCGGGCTGGTCCCGTACAAGTCAGATAAAATAGTACCATGGAATTATGGTGGAGAAATCTACTACCATGGTATCAAACAAGATGAACTGACTGCCGAAGAAGAAAGCTCCGAAGAAGAAAATTCCGACATTAGCAATATTGTCGGAACTAGCAAGATTACCCGGAGTGGTAGAATCTTCTCTCCAGAGATTGCCCCTCCAAAGGCAGTTTTTGGACCTGTGGCCGTTCCGAAGATTACCTCTGTACCAGTGATTATACCTGCAAGCGTAATTACCGACAAAGACAACACAATCCCTCTCCCTACCAATACTTCTACTACTGAGAATAAAGGAAAAAGCGTTCAAGAAGAGCTTGTCTGGACGAAGGCTCAATCACTAGCTATCCCCGAAACATCCAAGAAGGAAATGGAAGAAATCCTGAGGATAATAAAGAAAAGTGATTATGATGTGGTTGAACAGTTGGGGCAAACCCCTTCCAAGATCTCCATGCTAGCATTGTTGCTGTGCTCTGAGGCACATGCGAAATCTCTGGTAAAATTTCTAAAGACGGCTCATGTGCCACAAGAGACGTCTGCTGACCAATTCCAAGATTGTGTGGCCAGTTTGATAGCTGATAATGGCCTAGGCTTCTCTGATGCTGACTTGACACCCAAAGGGAGAAAACACAACGAGGCATTACATGTCTTAGTGGAGTGTAGAGGAACAACCCTAGCCCATGTCTTGGTAGACACTGGTTCATCTTTGAACGTCTTACCAAAGAAAGCTCTTGACAGATTGGATGGCGAAGGGCTGACGTTGAAACCTAGTTACATAATTGTGAGAGCATTTGATGGCTTGAAGAGAATGGTCTATGGGGAGGTGGACATCCCGATAAAGGTGGGAACTCAAACTTTCAATTCAACCTTCTATGTCATGGACATCCGTCCCTCGTATTCATTTCTGTTAGGACGGCCTTGGATCCATAATGTCGGTGTTGTCACCTCCATATTACACCAGATGCTGAAGTACCCGGTCCAAGGAAAGATCATAAATGTCCACGGGGAGGAGGAGTACATGATTAATCATCTGAATTCTTTCTGATATGTGGAGTTGGATGGAGAGTTCATTGAAACCCCTTTCCAACATTTTGAAGAAGTCTCTCAAGAAGTAGCGGCAACCAAGGAAGTATCCTCAATTCCCAAGATCACAAGACCTCCACTTCGGATGTCATCTCTAAAGGATGCAAAGGCAGTAATAGAGGAGGGTGGATGCGCCATCTGGGGACAGCTTCCAGACATCCCGTATAAATCAGACAAGTTTGGCTTGGGGTTCACTTCAATTGCTCAGAAGTTTGTGCGTCGTGCCCGTGCCGGAGGGCCACCTGCGAAGATTAGCAACCAAGGGTTCAATGCAGTGGAAGACAATGAAGAGGATGGAAACTTGGAAGATTGGATATTTCCTACTGTCAACGGAGGACTTTGCAACTGGGAAGCTAAAGACTTTGTCCCAATAACTTTCATCTCTCAGTAATTTATCTTTTACATTTCTGTTGGACTTGTAATATTCACGAACAATTCACACTTTAAAAACCTTGTGTCTTACCCGAGGCACAATGGCCCATTTGTAAGGGTTGTTATTTCATCTTCATATGACATTTAATGAATCATGGACGCTTTTTCCACATACAAATCTTTTGTGCTCATTGTCTTTCCTTTACATTTTTATTGTTTAAAGATGGCTATACCCTTACACACACACACACACTCACAAATGCAAGTACCCCTCCGTTTCGGATCCCATGGGTAACGATACTGCTATAGCCTTCAGTGACTCTGAAGATCTAATCTACCAAGCCGAATACGAAGGTGAGGAAGATTGTGAGGTGCCAGGGGAATTGGCCAGACTACTACAACAAGAGGAAAGAGCTATTCAGCCTCATGAGGAGTTGTTGGATACAATCAATTTGGGTACCGAGGAAGATAAAAAGGAAATCAAAATGGGTACCAATCTAGAGCCGATGTCAAGGAGCGCCTAATTCAGCTATTGCATGATTATGTTGAGATCTTTGCCTGGTCATATGAAGACATGTCGGGACTCGATACAGACATTGTGGTACACCGTCTATCCACAAGAGAAGATTGTCCACCAGTGAAACAAAAAGTCTGCCGCATGAGACTTGAAATGTCGGAGAAGATCAAAGCGGAGGTTATGAAACAATTCAATGTTAGATTTCTGGCTATTACTTCCTATCCACAATGGGTTGCTAACATTGTTCCCGTGCCTAAAAAGGACGGTAAAGTACGGATGTGCGTGGATTATAGAGATTTAAGCAGGGCCAGCCCTAAAGATGATTTTCCACTTCTACACATCGACATCCTGGTTGATAATACGGCCCAACATAAAGTATTTTCCTTCATGGATGGAGTCTCAGGCTATAACCAGATCAAAATGGCACCTGAGGACATGGAGAAAACTACGTTTTTCACAGTGGGGCACGTTCTGCTACAAAGTGATGCCATTTAGACTGAAGAACACCGGGGAAACCTATCAACGCGCCATGATAGCTTTGTTTCATGATATTATACATCATGAGATAGAGGTCTACATAGATGACATGATATCCCGATCACAAACTGAAGAGGAGCACATCGATCACTTGCAAAAGTTGTTTGTAAGGTTGAAGGAGTACAAGTTAAGATTGAATCCAAACAAGTGCACATTCGGAGTTCGGTCCGGTAAACTCTTAGGTTTCATTGTCAGCAACAAAGACATCGAGGTTGATCCTGCCAAGGTCAAAGCGATACAAGAAATGCCTGCTCCTCGTACTGAGAAGGAAGTCAGAGGATTCTTGGGACGCCTGAACTATATTGCCAGATTCATTTCTCACCTAAAATCTACTTGTGAACCAATCTTCAAACTGTTGAAGAAAGATCAAGTAGTCAGATGGAATGATGAATGTCAGACTGCTTTTGACAAAATCAAAGAATATTTACAAGAGCCTCCTGTCTTGATGCCGCCAGTCAAGGGAAGACCACTAATCATGTATCTGACCGTTTTAGAGAACTCAATGGGGTGCGTATTGGGGCAGCATGACGAGTCTGGCCGAAAAGAGCATGCTATTTACTACCTGAGCAAAAAGTTTACCGACTGTGAAACCAAATATTCACTGCTCGAGAAAACTTGTTGCGCTCTGGTATGGGCTGCTCGCTGGCTAAGACAGTATATGTTGACTCATACCACTTTGCTGATATCTAAGATGGATCCGATAAAATACATCTTTGAGAAGCCTGCTCTGTCTAGGAGGATAGCTAGATTGTAGATGATCCTAATAGAATATGACATACAGTACACGACCCAAAAAGCTATAAAGGGAAGTGTGCTAGCTGATCATCTTGCTCATCAAGCTGTAGAAGATTATCAGTCCATGAAGTTTGAATTCCCGGACGAAGACATCATGACATTAGATAATTGTGAAGAAATCAGACCATATGACGGACCTGAACAAGGATCCCGATGGACCCTGTTCTTTGATGGGGCATCCAATGCACTTGGTAATGGTATCGGCGTTGTACTCATATCTCCGGAAGGATGCCATACTCCTTTTACTTCCAGACTTTGCTTTAACTGTACGAACAACATGGCAGAATACGAAGCATGCATCTTTGATCTCAAGGCTGCCATAGACTTGGGAATCAAATCTTTAGATGTGTTTGGGGATTCAGCGTTGGTCATCAGTCAGATCAAAGGAGAATGGGACACTAAGCATCCAAACCTTATCCCTTACAAAGAACATGTTTTGACATTGTTACCACATTTCGAGCAGATTACCTTCGAGCATTTCCCGCGAGAAGAAAATCATCTAGCAGATGCTCTAGCCATAATGTCATCTATGTTTAAACTTAATTGGGATAATGAGGCTCCCCAGATCACCATTGAACGAATGGACGAACCAGCACACTGTCACGAGATTAATATTGAAGAAGTAGTGGACCAGCCTTGGTTTCATGAAGTCAAAAGGTATCTCGAGGCTCAAGAATATCCAGAAGGAGCTTCAATCAATGATAAAAAGTTCTTAAGGAGATTCTCTGCTAAGTTCTTCCTGAGTAATGGCATCCTGTACAAACATAATCATGATTCTATTCTGCTCTGTTGTGTGGATAAGATTGAAGCTGAAAAGATCATGGCTGAATTACATGAAGGTACCTTTGGCACTCACTCTAGTGGGCATACGATGGCAAAGAAAATCCTACGGGCAGGCTATTATTGGTCTACCATGGAAGCAGACTGCTATCAACACTCTCAGACCTGTCATAAGTGTCAAATCTATGCAGACAAGGTGCACGTGCCTCTGGTTCCTCTAAATGTCTTAATAGATCCTTGGCCCTTCGCTACGTGGGGAATCAATATGATTGGGGAGATCAAGCCTACAGCCTCTAATGGACACCGCTTCATTCTAGTGGCCATTGACTATTTCACAAAGTGGTTCGAAGCAGCTTCCTTCGCCTCCGTTACTAAGAATGTTGTTGCCCGCTTCATCAAGCAGAATCTTATTTGCCGGTACGGTATCCCAGAAAGGATCATTACTGATAACGGTACGAACCTCAATAATACTATGATTACCGCCTTGTGCGAGCATTTCAAGATTTAACATCACAATTCATCCCCCTATCGGCCAAAGATGAATGGTGCAGTCGAAGCTGCTAATAAAAACATTAAAAAGATCATACAGAAAATTACAGTCACCTACAAGGACTGGTATGAAATGCTACCATTTGCTCGCCACGGGTACCGTACCACGACTCGCACATCAACTGGGGCAACACCTTATTCTTTGGTTGATGGCATGGAGGCTGTCTTGCCTATTGAGATTCAGATCCCCTCTTTGAGAATTATGAAAGACGCAGATTTGAGTGAGAAAGATTGGATCCAAACCCGACTTGATCAGCTAAACTTAATTGATGAGAAAAGACTTATTGTTGTTTGCCATGGTCAGATGTATCAAAAACGGATGATCAAGGCTTTCAACAAGAAAGTCAGACGCCAAGTATATCAAGTTGGAGATCTAGTGATCAAGCGCATCATCTTGCCACAAAGTGATCCCAGGGGAAAATGGACTCCTACCTATGAAGGACCATTTGTAGTCAAGAGCATCTTCTCTGGTGGGGCAATGATCTTAACCACCATGGACGGTGATGACCTGCCACACCCTGCGAACATAGACATAGTTAAAAGATACTACGCATAAAAGACCCGCTAGGTTGACACACCTGGGCAAAACAAGGGCATCCCGGCGAATCAAAAAGGTTCGGGCAAAAATTAGGGATAAAATAAAAAAATATGTACACCCGGCAAGTTGAAAACCCGAAAGGGCGACTTGGGCAAAAAAGGGTTTCCCAGTGGACTGAAAACCCGAAAGGGCGGTCCAGGAAAAAGTTAGGGAATTAAACCGTGTGACTATATCTCGTCGGATCACTTACTCGGAGCTTCTGATCAATTCAATCATCTTCGGACGAAGCAACAAATAGACAAGTTATTCGGAGATACGAAGGCTATAGCCGAATGGGAGCCCCATGGGATTATCACACATAGCTATCTTTCTTTGTATAAATTTTTCTTATTTTTATGACACCATCCTCTTACTAGGATGTCTGTCTCCTTTGTACAAAAATACTTATTCAAAGTAAATACAAAGATATCTCTTTAAAGTACAGAAAACTATTTGTCCTTTTCTTTTACACTTGTGTTATATTTGCAAAAATGTCCAATGATTCATTAATGAACATATGCATTTGAACATAATTACTATTTACAAATAAACAAAATAGAAAAGAACAATTACTGACAAGTTGAAAGAATAGGAAAACGTCTTTAGGCTATTCCATGAGTGTTGTACCCCAAAATTTGCCCTCCCATTTCTCATTGATTTCTCACCACAAAGCCTTTGAAGCTCAAGATCCAGTTAGGGTTTCATCTGCTCAAGACCTCTCCTTGCACTGTTGACTCAAATTAGGGTTTGTGTTTGCACAAAGATGTTTTGACTTAAAATGCCCAAGATGACTTTCATGCTTCATGTTGAACTCCCAAGTTTATCCATACCAAGTTTCAAGTCTTGATTCCAAGTTTTGCCCAGTCAATTGAACAGTTGACCTAGAAATCAACTATATTGGGGAAAAAGTCAACTGTAGCCAATTGACAGTCAAGCCTCATGAAATTTGATCCACATCAACATTATGAACTCATATGAACCATTTGATCAAGTTTGGATCACAATTCCCCAAGAAATTTGATCAGATCACCAAAAGGGCAAAATGGTCATTTTTAGGGTTTTGACTGCACAAAGGCAATTTTTGACTGTTTGACCTAGCCAATGGCAAACCAAACTCACACATGGACTCAAGGACCCCATGGAATTATCTTGGCATGATCAACAAACTCAAAAGATCCCAAGTACACAGGATTGACAGTTGAATTTCCCAGAATTGATCAATTTTGACTGTATACTGAAAAGTCAAACTTTGACTTTTTGGTCAAAATCAAGAGTCAAGATTCATTTTTCATCAAAACATGCCAAATCATGAAACTTGTTCACCAAGAAACCAAGAAATGCAAATTAGGGTTTAAAATGGAATTTTTCATAACTTAGAATTTTTCTAAGTTATGGAAAACCCTAATTTTTTCCCAACTTTACCCCACTTTTTCACCAAGATCCATTTGGATTCAAACAAAAGTCAAAACATGAAAGTTGTAGCTTGTTGCATAATCTACAACTTTTATTCACAAAGTTTTCTCATTTGAAGCTTGTATCTCAAGTTACAAATTTTTGAATAAGGGCACTAAACCATTCTTAACTTAGTGAAATTTTAACCTATTTTGACAAGGTTTTCTACCTAACTTCAAGGCCATTTTCCATACACTTACACTTGGAATTTCAAATTTCATTTTAAAGATGGATTGTATTACACATTCCAAGCTTTCCAAAATGTCCAAGAACTTCTCAAACAACCTCATGGTTAGGGAGAATCGAATTTCACAATATAGCAAAAACTCACTTTGTTCATGACCAAGTTACATGTTCATAACCTTGCAATTTGAACTCAGCATGCTTTAGATTAGATTACAGGTCCTTAAACCAAGTTACACTCATAAATTTAATGCATATTCTTTGTGACAAGATCAAGTTCTTTGAGTTCAAGCATTGTCTAGAGGATTAATCCCAATTTGGAAAAAGTAAACTATCCATTTTTACAAAAGTTCACTTTATGTCAAATTGAAAATCCAACAAGTACATTGCAAATCTGGTTGGCACAAGATTATGGACAAATTACTCTGATCAAGAGAAGCTTTACAGCAGGATTAGAGGTCCCCTACTGACCTAAAACACCAACTTGCATTTTGTTGCTAAAAGGTTAAGAAACATTGCATAACTAACATCAACTTCCATCTCAGCTTAGATACACAAGAACAAAGTTATCAAACATATTACACACATCATAACCAAGCTATTACACGAGCCATTTACCTCCCAAACATCATCAAACCAAAAAACACCATCAAACTGCAAAAACAGAGTTGCCTCTGCAGTTTGAGTGCCAACTCCTATTTCTCTCAAGCATTCTTGCCAAAACCAGTTCACATACCTTCCTTACTACCTATGCAAGCTATCCAAAAGCTAAGGCAAGACCTGTAATCACTCTAACCACTTCCACCATTTTCACATTTCTGACTTGCAGGTGAAGTTCTCTAGCTTGATTCAGAAGCTTTCAAGACAAAGTAAACATTGGAATAGCATCCCTGGACCTCAAGGAAGCTTCTCCAATCATCACCTTGCACTGAAAGTTCCTACATCTCCAGATAGAAGTTCAACTGAATAGGTAAATTTCTAAATTCGTATCTCTCTTAGTAGGCATCATTAGCTTTAAGTTTGTGAAGAAACAAGGTTCTACTCATGCCACTGAACATGTACATGTTTTTACTTTTCATTTCTTTTGCTTGAGTTGTGAGAATTTGGAGTTTGAAAATGGCAGAAAAACTAGGTTAGGATTTGGGGGAGGAGAAATTCTCCCTCATCTTAGAGAGTTAGATCAAGTTATGCATATGGTTAGAATCGTGGTTTCATGCTTAACATCTTTTGTGTTGGAAGTTTGTTCAAAAAATCAAAGAATCAGGATTTCAAATGAAGCTTGCAGGCGCGCGTTTTTTGTTCAGAGGTTGAAGAAGAAGTGATCTGGGCTGGGCTTGTGTGCATTTTCTGTTCACACCACATTTCTAAGTTCACACCCCCTGAGCCCATTTGCTTCATTTTCAATATTTTTGACTTTTGCCTTTTTGTGATTGGTTCATTTATTTTTTCTCAGCATATTGAAAACATAAAAATATTTTTCCCATCATTTTTTGAATTTATTGCATATTTATTTGATTATTTCTTTTGATTGTACATAAATAAACAAATATATATATATATATACTTTTTTTGTTTAAAATATTAAGACAATACAAAATATATTTTTATACATATTTTTATCTCATTTTTACTTCCTGAAAATATTTTATAAAAAATACTTTTTATTTTTTAAATATTGAATATTATTAATTAATGTATATAAAACATAATTTTTATAAATAAATAGATATATTAATATACTTGGGAGAAAAATATCAAAAAATGTACATATTTTATTTTTTAATATTTAATACTAAAAAATGCCCTTTTTTACAAATATACCATATTTTATTTTATTTTTGTATGTAAATATTAATTATTGTATGAATTAATTGATCAATATCCCTTTTGATTGAAAATTAGGGTTTTGCCCTAAATTTGAAAATACCTCAAAAATAATACCTTTTTATTTTCTTTTTTATTTTACATAAATAATACTCTTTTCATACATATAAAAATCCCTTTTGCATTCTTGCATATTGGTTTTATTTACCATCTAAATTATACATTTATTTATCTTGTAAATATTCATAGAAAATGATGTAATAGCTTAGATTCAATTTTTTGTATAGATATCCCCATTTGAAACATTGTACCCCCCTCCCCATATTATTATGTTGTAATAGCGTAGGATCTTAAATTTCGCACCTTTATCGCTTTCTAAACATACTATGCTAGAATTAGGATTTTGTATGCGAATAAAAATGAACAAAATAGTTGGACCTAATACAAGATAAATGAGCATGAAAAATGGACAACACATCTCACACTTGCACCCCTAGGGTACTCCACTTTGTTGCCTTCAAATAACTAGGCCACGTTGCATGTTGAACTTCTTTGGGTAAAACAAACAATCAAATGATCATAGTCCCTCAAAATGTTGCTTAAATGAATGATCAAGTCCCTTTTAAAGAAAATTGCCCAAAGACATTTAACACTATTGCAATTATGGTCTAAACGATGACCCACGCCTGTCCCTTCAACCTCCTAAGACAAGATTGTCCACCAAATGCAATGGTGGAACAAAATTGTCAAAAGGTTTAAAACATAATAAAAATCTTTGAGAAAACTTTAGGGTAGATGAACTTTTAAGTACTTGTCAACTTTCCAAGAAAACACTTGCCTTATTTCAAAACCCACTTCACAAACACTTTCCAAACAAACTTTCAAAAAACCTTGAAACATCTTTTTAAAAAGACAAAACACCTCTTGTAAAACATTCAAGTAAAGAATTGTTACAAGGGTAGCCTATACAAAGGCATCTTTTCAAAACATTTTCAAAACCCCACACAAAGCACCATTTTTAAACAATTGAAAACCAAGGCAAGTTGATCTAAGCAAGTACCTAAGAGCCCATGGATAACCATGGATAGAAGGGGTGCTAATACCTTCCCCTTCTATAATCTACTCCCCGAACCCAAGAAAAATCTCAAAGGTTTTTGCTGTGCTTTTTAAACCTTTCCTTAGGATAAAATAAAAAGTCGGTGGCGACTCTTGCTCAACCGAAACATTTGCGAAAACAAACGCAAAACCCTAGTCAGTTCTCCCACCGTATCACAATGAGCAATCCCTACAGTACGTCATTAAGATCCTCAGCAGAGCCGAAACTTCAAACTATTAATCCACAGTGGAAACCATCCAGTTTCTCCAAATTCCCCAGCAAGTTATCTTGAAGCATGAAAACCAACCGGACAACAAATTCTGATAACTCCCTGGTAGAGTGGAAGACGACCGAAACTCCTGAACTTTTTCCCAAACCTGAAATTAGGGTTTGGTGTGATTTGCTTGTACATATGTTTTGTGCATACATCATAAACATCATAAAACATCATATGCATTCACTAACCATTTCAAGGGTTTTGGATCTTCATCTTTGTTCTTGTTTTGTAGGACATGGACAGTCCTCGCAGAAATACCATTCAAGTCAACCTTGTGAGAATCTCTCCTCAACTCAAGGAGATCACCTCAAGAATTCCGGAAAATTTATCCTTCAGTGAAAGACATGGTAGACTGCTCAGCCTTGTCAACACCAACATTTAAGAAGACATGATGAAAGTGCTATTCCAGTTCTTTGACCCCCTTCACCACTGCTTCACTTTCCTTGATTATCAGTTGGTACCCACTTTGGAGGAGTTTTCTCAACTCCTAAGAATCCCTATCCTTAATCAACTACCCTTCAACGGTACGGAAAAGGAACCAAAGCCGGAAGATGTTGCTCGAGCATTACATCTTCAACCATCCGACATCAAGGGGCATTGGGAAACCAGAAGTGGCGTCAAAGGATTCTTAGCAAAATTCTTGTTGGAGAAGGCACAAGAATGTTGGAACTCATTGGACCTACAAGCCTTTGAAGAGATTGTGGCACTCCTTATCTATGGGTTGGTCTTGTTCCCAAATCCTGACCAATTGGTAGATGTCAACGCTGTCAAAATCTTCTTGTCCAGAAATCCAATACCGACATTGCTTGGGGACATCCTTCACTCATTTTACACACGAACAATGAGAAAGAGGGGTGTTCTCATGTGCTGTACTCCTATCCTTGCAAGGTGGTTTATTTCGCACCTTCCACAATCTGTCTTGAAGAATGACCAAGGTACAAGGTGGTCCCAACGGTTGATGACTCTTACTCATTCTGATGTGCATTGGTGTTCTCGGTCCAGAGAAAATGTCATCATTGTCGATCGTTGCGGAGAATTTCCTAATGTCCCTTTACTTGGAATTAGGGGAGGTATCACCTACAACCCTTGCCTAGCTTTGAGGCAATTTGGATATGCACGGAGGGATGGCCCTCATGACATGTTAATTCCTAGCCTAGTTTTTGACTTCAACAACGATGCGCAAGGACTTCGCCAAAGATTCATCAGAGCTTGGGGAAAACTCAACAAGGTTGATAGCAAGACTCTGGGACACAAGAACTCCATCCCTCTTGAGCCCTATCTCAAGTGGGTATGAGCCCGAGCCCAAAGTCTAATGATGCCTTATCCTCATGTACTCCCAGTGATTAAAGAGCCCGTCAATGAAGGAGAGGTTCCCTACACCATCCTGCATCCAGACATGCCTACATCGTGGGAGGAAATGCAGAAAAGTTGGATTCCGCTCAAGGAGGAACGGAACACTTTTGAAGCTAGCTACTACGCCAGTGAAAAGAAGGTTCTAGAGCTTACCCGCCGACTCCACGAGCAAGAGGTCCTCAACACCTACATCGCACCAAAGAGGATGCGCAATGTCTTTCTGCCTTGAGAAGTTTATTTTGTAACATTTGGCCCATGGGGCATTTATGTACTAACAAATTTCTTCTTATTAATATGACGTGCGTTCTTCTTTGTCTGAAACAATTTTGAATGTCCTAAATCCTTGAATGCATTGCATACATCAGCATACCATTCATCATGTGCATAAGCAGGTCTCACTCCAGGGTTCCTTATCTGTCTGCTGTTTATTTCAATAGGATGGATCTCGAGCAAACAGTCAAAGACCTACAAGCCCAGAATGCACAGTTCCAGCAACTCTTGATGACTTTGGTTAAGAGTCAAGAAGACATCAAGGCTCATTTGGAGAATAAGGACCCAGTGAAGAAGAAAAAGAGGGTCGGAGTGGCTACTTTGGGGAGAAGATTTGACAGAGAAGCTCGGAGAGTGCTTGAATTTCCTCCTACTTCTGATGAAGGAACTAGTAAAAGAGATCGAGTTGCGGTGCCTTCCGAGTCTGATGCGGAGGAGGAAGAAGTTGAAGAGGATGAAGATTATTCTGACCAGCAATACCCTCCAGCTGATGATAAGTACAAGGGTTTAGAAGACAGATTGGCTGCCATGGAATTGCAAAGGGTACCGGGTTTGGATTTTGAAGACATGGGCTTGGTTGCCGGAATTGTGATTCCCCCAACATTCAAAGTGCCAGTGTTTGTGAGGTATGATGGGCTGTCCTGTCCCAAAATGCATCTCAGGTCCTACGTGAGAAAGATTCAACCCTATACGGCAGATAAAAACCTCTGGATTCATTTCTTTCAAGACAGCCTATCGGGAGCTCAGTTGGAGTGGTTTTATCAGCTAGAAGGAACCAGTGTCAGAAATTGGGAAGATTTGGCCACCGCTTTCTACAAACAATACCAGTATAATTCTGATCTTGCTCCTACTCGTACCCAACTTCAAGGTATGTCACTAGGAACAAGTGAGGGATTCAAGGAATATGCACAAAGATGGAGGGATTTGGCTGGCAGGGTGCAGCCTCCTTTAACCGATCGTGAGCTCGTTGATATGTTTCTTGGGACCCTATCTGGGCCATTTTTCAATCATCTAATTGGTAACTCTTCCGCGGGGTTTACCGATTTGATCTTAACCGGCGAAAGAATAGAGGCTGGCATCAAGTCAGGAAAGATTCAGAAGGGTGTTGTTGCAAGTGTTGAGAAGAAGCCTTTTAAGAAGGAGACAGCTATGGTATATTCTCAGAGAAGAGCGGGGAAGACGGAGCGTCGGCCAACTGTGGGGGCCGTAATGATTCAAAACACTCCGAGTGAGCAGCCTCGCTATAACCAGTCCAGACCAAATCAGCAACGGGTGGAAAGGCCACAACGGCAGTTCACCCGTATTAATATGACTCCAGCGCAAGTGCTTCCCCATCTATTGAAGTTGAATCTTGCCACCATCAAGGAGGCACCAAAGAATGTGAATACATCCTCCCCGCATTATCATGCCAATGCTAAATGCGCCTACCATTCAGACAGTGTTGGACACGACACCAATGATTGTTGGGCACTCAAGCATAAAATCCAAGACCTGATAGAGGCTAAGGAGGTAGAGTTTAACGCTCCAGAGAAACCCAATGTGATATCTGCACCTATGCCGAAGCATGGCCGAAATATCAATGCCATTGAAGAGGATTTGTATGTTGCTGACGTCAGTGATCTGACTACTCCACTGCTAACCATTAAGTTGAATTTGTTAAGAGCCGGGATCTTCCCGGGATGTAAAGAAGACTGCTACTGTTGCCACTCTCTGCCGTTTGATTGTCCGCTATTAAAGAAAGGCATCCAAGGCCTTATGGATAGCCAACAAATTTTGTTCGAAAAAGTTTCTGCTGTTCCAGTTCATGTTGAAAATGTCTCAATCATAACCATTCACGCCAATCTTTCCAAGGCCGTCAAAAAGCCAGTTAAGATTACACCAGCTGCAAGATCTGTTCCTTTAAAGATAACAATGCCAGGGCCTGTTCCCTATGTTTCTGAGAAGTCGATACCTTGGAACTATGGTGGTGACATCTACTACCATGGTATCAAGCAAATCGAAGTAATTGAAGAAAGTTCGGATGATGAAAAAGCCAGCATTAGTAACATTGCGGGCACCAGCAAAATCACCAGGAGCGGGAGAATATTTTCTCCAGAGATTGCCCCTCCAAGAGCAGTCTTTGGACCCTCATCAGCTAAAGAAGTCATCCCGGCACCAATAAAACTCTCTGCTAGAACTCCTTTGATTGAAGAAGTTGTTGTTCCTAGTGTTGTCTCTCCTACCATTGCTGATAAAGGAAAGGGAATACAAGATGAGCCCGTCAGGACGAGGGCTCAACCCTTGGTGATCCCGGAAGCCTCCAAGAAAGAAATGGACGAGATTTTGAGGATAATCAAGAGAAGTGATTACGATGTGGTGGAACAGTTGGGGCAAACCCCCTCCAAGATCTCCATGTTGGCACTATTGCTTTGCTCAGAAGCGCACGCTCAAGCTTTGATTAAGTTTCTGAAGGCAGCCCATGTTCCCCAGGAAACCTCTGCAGATCAATTTCAACATTGCGTGGCTAGCCTGACTGCGGACAATGGATTAGGTTTTTCTGATGCCGACCTAACCCCTAAAGGCCGAAACCACAATGATGCTTTGCATATTTCAATCGAATGTCGCGGAACCACCCTTGCACATGTTCTGGTTGATACCGGGTCGTCTCTGAATGTTTTGCCCAAGAAGGCCTTGGACCGGCTAGATTGCGAAGGGTTGGAATTGAAGCCGAGTGATATTGTCGTCAGAGCTTTCGATGGGTCGAAGAGAATGGTCCATGGAGAGGTTGAAATTCCCATCAAGATAGGTACTGAGGTGTTTAAATCCACTTTCTATGTAATAGACATCCGTCCATCATACTCCTGCCTGCTGGGTAGACCTTGGATACACCATGCTGGGGCAGTCACCTCCTCCTTGCATCAGATGCTGAAATATCCTGTCAAGGGAAAGATCATCACTGTCCACGGCGAAGAAGAGTACATGATTAGCCACTTAAATTCTTTCCGGTATGTGGAGGTTGAAGGAGAGTTCATTGAGACACCGTTTCAACATTTCGAAGAAGTTCTTCCTGAAGTAGCAGTGGCAAAGTTGGCAGCTGAGGCACCGAGACAGATGGCCAGGATGGCATCTCTGGAGGACGCAAGGGCTGCAATGAAAGAAGGGAAGAATTCAGCATGGGGGCAGTTACCCGACTTTCCGCATAAAACTGACAAGTTTGGATTAGGGTTCACAGCCGCTGGCCAGAAAGCTATGCGCCAGTCAAAGATTGAAAGAGCACCAATCAAAATTTCTCCTTACCGAATCAACGCCCTGGAAGATGAAGACAAGGAAAGCAACATTGAAGAGTGGATTTATCCAACTGTCGGAGGAGGATTGAGCAATTGGGAGGCTAAAGACTTTGTCCCCATCACTTTTATTCATCAGTAATTTATCTGTTAAACATTTCTTATTTGGTCTGTAATATTTTACTTTCAAACAATCCGTACACTATCTTTTCACCTCCTGCCTTGCCCGGGGCATGTAGGTCCACTTGTAAGGGTTTTGACTATTTTTCATATTCATATGCCATGTTTAATGATTCATTGGACGTTTTTCATTTGATAAAATGCTTATGTTCATTTTCTTTCCTTTTGCATTTTTTGTTTAAGGATGGCTATCCCTTACACACACCCACACTCACCAATGCAGGTACCCATCCACTCTGGATTCCATGGGTGGCTATTCTATTGTATCTTTCAATAACTCTGAAGATCTGGTCAATCTAGCCGAGTATGAAGATGACGAAGGTTGTGAAGTACCCGGGGAACTAGCCAGACTTCTGCAACAAGAGGAAAGGGCCATCTTACCGCATGAAGAGCCATTGGAAGTTGTTAACTTGGGAACCGAGGAGGATCGGAAGGAGGTGCAAGTGGGTGCCAACCTGGAACCAAAAGTCAAGGAGCGCCTGGTACGGTTGCTAAATGAGTATGTTGAAATCTTCGCCTGGTCCTATGAAGACATGCCGGGTCTAGATACAGACATTGTGGTTCACCGTCTCCCCACAAGAGAAGACTGTCCACCAATCAAGCAAAAAGTTCGCCGAATGAGGCCCGACATGTCCGAAAAGATCAAAGCAGAAGTAATGAAACAATTCGATGTTGGCTTCCTGGCTGTTACATCCTATCCTCAATGGGTCGCTAACATCGTACCGGTACCGAAGAAAGATGGCAAAGTCAGAATGTGTGTGGACTACCGGGATTTGAATAGGGCCAGCCCTAAAGATGATTTCCCGCTACCTCATATTGACATCTTGATCGACAATACAGCTCGGCATAAGGTGTTTTCCTTCATGGACGGATTCTCGGGCTACAATCAAATCAAAATGGCCCCCGAGGATATGGAGAAAACAACTTTTGTTACACAATGGGGCACTTTCTGTTACAAAGTGATGCCGTTCGGGCTGAAGAACGCAGGGGCAACTTATCAACGCGCCATGGTAGCTTTATTTCATGACATGATACATCATGAGATTGAAGTCTACGTAGACGATATGATAGCTCGGTCACAAACGGAGGAAGAGCACCTTGAGCATTTGGAGAAGCTGTTTGCCAGATTAAAAGAATACAAGCTCAGGCTGAATCCGAGCAAATGCACTTTTGGAGTTAGGTCTGGTAAACTCCTGGGATTCATTGTAAGCAACAAAGGCATCGAAGTCGATCCGGCAAAAGTAAAAGCAATACAAGAGATGCCTGCTCCCCGTACTGAAAAAGAGGTTAGAGGATTCTTGGGGCGCATAAACTATATTGCCAGATTCATCTCACATCTGACTTCTACCTGTGAGCCAATTTTCAAACTCTTGAAAAAAGATCAGGTAGTGGAATGGAACGACGACTGCCAAGCTGCTTTTGATAGAATCAAGGAGTATTTACTAGAACCCCCTATTCTGATGCCACCCGTCGAAGGAAGACCATTGATCATGTATTTGACCGTCTTGGATAACTCAATAGGGTGTGTTTTGGGCCAGCATGACGAGTCTGGTCGAAAAGAGCATGATATTTATTACCTTAGTAAAAAGTTTACCGACTTTGAGACTCGTTACTCACTGCTCGAGAAAACTTGTTGCGCTTTGGTATGGGCTGCTCGCCGACTAAGACAGTATATGCTGACTCATACCACCTTGCTGATATCCAAAATGGACCCTATCAAGTATATCTTCGAGAAGCCCGCTTTATCTGGAAGGATAGCTAGATGGAAATTGATCTTAACCGAGTATGACATCCAATACACCACCCAAAAAGCTATAAAAGGGAGTGTATTAGCTGACCATCTGGCTCATCAGGCTATCGAAGACTATCAACCCATGAGATTTGACTTCCCAGACGAGGACATCATGAATTTGGACAACATTGAAGGCGGCGGACCGTATGACGGACCCGAAAAGGGATCCCGATGGACCCTGTACTTTGATGGTGCTTCAAATGCACTTGGAAACGGTATTGGCGCAGTACTCATTTCTCCGGAAGGTTGTCACACTCCTTTCACGGCCCGACTTTGCTTCAGCTGCACAAACAACATGGCTGAGTATGAAGCTTGCATCTTTGGTCTCGAGGCTGCTATAGACTTGGGGATCAAATCTTTGATCGTATTTGGGGACTCGGCTTTAGTCATCAGCCAAATCAAAGGAGACTGGGATACCAAGCATCCTAATCTTATCCCATACAAAGAACATGTCCTGACATTGTTGCCTCATTTCGAGCAAATTACCTTCGAGCATTTCCCGCGAGAAGAGAATCAACTAGCCGATGCTCTAGCCACAATGTCCTCCATGTTTAAACTCAACTGGGATAACGAGGCTCCCCAAATCACCATCAAGCGAATGGATGAACCGGCACATTGCCACGAGATTAATACCAAAGAAGTAGTGGAACAACCTTGGTTCCATGAAATCAAAAGGTATCTCGAGACTAGAGATTATCTTGAAGGAGCTTCCGTAAATGACAAGAAGTTCTTAAGGAAATTCGCTGCTAAGTTCTTCCTGAGCAACGGCATCCTTTACAAACGAAGCCATGATTGTGTATTACTCCGATGTGTGGATAAAACTGAAGCAGAGTTGATCATGACTGATATACACAGCGGCACATTTGGCACTCACTTGAGCGGGCATACAATGGCTAAGAAGATCCTAAGGGCAGGCTATTATTGGTCTACCATGGAAGCTGACTGCCATCAACACTCCCGTACTTGTCACAAGTGTCAAGTCTATGCTGACAAAGTTCATATTCCTCCGGTTCCCCTCAACGTCCTGACTGCTCCGTGGCCCTTTGCAATGTGGGGCATTGATATGATTGGGGAGATCAAGCCCACGGCTTCCAATGGACATCGCTTCATCCTGGTTGCCATTGACTACTTCACTAAATGGGTCGAAGCAGCTTCCTTCGCTTCTGTCACCAAAAATGTGGTTGCCCGCTTTATCAAGAAAAATCTCATATGTCGGTATCGTGTTCCAGACAGGATCATCACAGACAACGGTACAAATCTGAATAACACAATGATCACTGCATTATGTGAACAATTCAAGATTTATCATCACAATTCATCTCCCTATCGGCCGAAGATGAACGGTGCTGTTGAAGCTGCGAACAAAAATATTAAGAAGATCATTCAGAAAATGACAGTCACTTACAAAGACTGGCATGAGATGTTACCGTTTGCTCTGCATGGATACCGTACGACGACACGTACTTCAACTGGGGCAACCCCATTTTCTTTGGTTTATGGCATGGAAGCTGTTTTGCCTATGGAAGTCCAGATCCCTTCTCTAAGGATTATGAAGGATGCAGGTTTGAACGAAGATGATTGGATGCAGACCCGACTTGATCAACTCAATCTGATCGACGAGAAGCGACTTGCTGCTATATGCCATGGTCAGACGTATCAAAAGCGGATGATCAAGGCCTTCAATAAGAAAGTCAGACGCCAAGTGTATCAAGTCGGGGATCTCGTAATCAAGCGGATTATCTTGCCGCAAAGTGATCCCAGGGGCAAATGGACTCCTACATATGAAGGACCATTTGTGATCAAGAGCATATTTTCTGGTGGTGCAATGATTCTGACCACCATGGACGGCGACGATTTGCCGCACCCTGCGAACGCAGACATAGTCAAAAGATACTACGCATAAAATAACCCGACAAGTCGAAAACCCGAAAGGGCGGCTTGGGCAAAAATGGGCATCCCGGTGAACCGAAAACCCGAAAGGGAGGTTCAGGCAAAAATTAGGGATAAAAACGAAAAAATTTGTACACCCGGCAAGTCGAAAACCCGAAAGGGCGGCTTGGGCAAAAAGGGGTTTCCCGGTGGATCGAAAACCCGAAAGGGCAATTCAGGCAAAAGTTAGGGAATTAAAGCGTATGACTATGTCTCGTCGGACCACTTCAAAGACAATCTCTTCATCAACCAGTTCCAGACTTCTGATCAATCCAGTCATCGTCAAATGAAGCATTGAATGGACAGATATTCAGAGTTGTGAAAGCTATAGCGGAATGGAATCCCATGGAATTATTTCACATAGCCATCCTTTACTTTGTATAAATCTTTCAATATTTACGACAGAATCCTCTTACTAGGATGATTGTCTCCTTTGTACAAACATACTCAAAGAAAATCAATACAAATACTTTCCCCAGAAATTTATGTCACTTCCCTTTTCTTTTTCTCTTGCACTATTTGTTTTATTTTTGAGAAACGTCCAATGTTTTGTTAAATAGGCATATGCATTTGAAACATAATCACTCCCTGGATGAACCTAAAAAAAGAGGATGACTGATAGGATGAAGGTACAGATGGATATCTTGGCACCCTTTCGAAGGAAACCCCCCAAGAGATTTGGAATCCACATCCCTAGTGAACCCTGAGGTTTATCTCCGGCAGATTCTCGAGGCTTATCCCCAGTAAGGTTCTGGAAGGTATTTACCCGCAGAGCACGAACGTCTCTCCCGAGTTTTATTCAAAGTAATTCCCCACAAAGGCTTATAACTGGGTTATCCTCAGCTAACAGCCACAGAAGATCGCACTCTCCAGAATTCTTCCTATCCCCAGCGGAGTTCATCAAGAGTTTCCCAGCACAACTTATCAATATGATCCCCAGAGGAGCTTATCCTTGTTATCCCCAGCCAGAGGATCCTCCAGAACTCATTTCCCCTCAGAATTTAAGTCTCAGTATCCCCAGCGGAGCCAGGCTAATGAGCCTTCTCCCCACAGAGCCTTAGAAAGAGAAATCTTGAGTTCCCCAGTGAGATCGCCAGAGTTACTTCCCATCAAATTGAAGATTCTCAGTCTTACCTCCCCAGCATGAGTCTACTAGATTGATACTCCCCAGTAGAGGTCATCAGGAATTCTCTTCCCCAGTAGCAGCCAAGGATTTATTTTCCCCAGCAGCAGTCAAGATGCTTTTATCTTCAGCCACCTCGGATTCATTTATCCTCAGCAAGATAGCTCGTCAGCTTACATGCGCATTCATCACATTCATGTCATAAACATTGATGTCACGTATATCTCACCATGCATCATAACATTGCATACAACTAACTCTTTACCTTTTCAGGAAAGATCAGTCGACAGACTAAAATCATTCAACTTCAAGATTTCTGAAAACAGTTCACGGGTTCTCCAAGTAAACGGATGTTAACCTGTCACTTGTTCAGATTCTTCTTCAAGACTTCTGAAAACAGTTTATGGATTCTTCCCAACAACGGATGTTAATCTATCGACTTGTTCAGATGCAACTTTTGAAAACAGTTTACGGACGCTTCCCAACAACGGATGTTGCTCTATTGCTTATTCAACTTCAAGATTTCTGAAAACAGTTCACGGGTTCTCCAAGTAAACGGATGTTAACCTGTCACTTGTTCAGATTCTTCTTCAAGACTTCTGAAAACAGTTTATGGATTCTTCCCAACAACGGATGTTAATCTATCGACTTGTTCAGATGCAACTTTTGAAAACAGTTTACGGACGCTTCCCAACAACGGATGCTGCTCTATTGCTTATTCAACTTCAAGATTTCTGAAAACAGTTCGCGGGTTCTCCAAGTAAACGGATGTTAACCTGTCACTTGTTCAGATTCTTCTTCAAGACTTCTGAAAACAGTTTATGGATTCTTCCCAACAACGGATGTTAATCTATCGACTTGTTCAGATGCAACTTTTGAAAACAGTTTACGGACGCTTCCCAACAACGGATGCTGCTCTATTGCTTATTCAACTTCAAGATTTCTGAAAACAGTTCACGGGTTCTCCAAGTAAACAGATGTTAACCTGTCACTTGTTCAGATTCTTCTTTAAGACTTCTGAAAACAGTTTATGGATTCTTCCCAACAACGGATGTTAATCTATCGACTTGTTCAGATGCAACTTTTGAAAACAGTTTACGGACGCTTCCCAACAACGGATGCTACTCTATTGCTTATTCAACTTCAAGATTTCTGAAAACAGTTCACGGGTTCTCCAAGTAAACGGATGTTAACCTGTCACTTGTTCAGATTCTTCTTCAAGACTTCTGAAAACAGTTTATGGATTCTTCCCAACAACGGATGTTAATCTATCGACTTGTTCAGATGCAACTTTTGAAAACAGTTTACGGACGCTTCCCAACAACGGATGCTGCTCTATTGCTTATTCAACTTCAAGATTTATGAAAACAGTTCGCGGGTTCTCCAAGCAACAGATATTAACCTATCACTTGTTCAGTTTCTTCTCCAAACCACTGAAAACAGTTTACAGATTCCTCCCAACAACGGATGTCAATCTATTGCTTCTTCAGACCCCCCAGTTCAGAGATGGTCCCAAGCCTGGACACCTTCCTGATATTCCCTTCCATATGGCATCTCTAAGCCCATCTCCGACAAGATTTATGTCACTCTCCCAGATGGCATCGTTAAGCCCATCTCCAAATGGCATCTCTAAGCCCATTCCCGCATCCATTGCTTTGACAAGTGCAAATTTCCGGGCACTCTAGTGTCCAATCTCCTTTTACCCTCGAGTCACGAAAGGCAAACTTGCCAATCTAACTCTTCGGATTCAAGAAGATTGAACAGGGGCAACTGTTGTACCCCAAAATTTGCCCTCCCATTTCTCATTGATTTCTCACCACAAAGCCTTTGAAGCTCAAGATCCAGTTAGGGTTTCATCTGCTCAAGACCTCTCCTTGCACTGTTGACTCAAATTAGGGTTTGTGTTTGCACAAAGATGTTTTGACTTAAAATGCCCAAGATGACTTTCATGCTTCATGTTGAACTCCCAAGTTTATCCATACCAAGTTTCAAGTCTTGATTCCAAGTTTTGCCCAGTCAATTGGACAGTTGACCTAGAAATCAACTGTATTGGGGAAAAAGTCAACTGTAGCCAATTGACAGTCAAGCCTCATGAAATTTGATCCACATCAACATTATGAACTCATATGAACCATTTGATCAAGTTTGGATCACAATTCCCCAAGAAATTTGATCAGATCACCAAAAGGGCAAAATGGTCATTTTTAGGGTTTTGACTGCACAAAGGCAATTTTTGACTGTTTGACCTAGCCAATGGCAAACCAAACTCACACATGGACTCAAGGACCCCATGGAATTATCTTGGCATGATCAACAAACTCAAAAGATCCCAAGTACACAGGATTGACAGTTGAATTTCCCAGTCAATTGATCAATTTTGACTGTATACTGAAAAGTCAAACTTTGACTTTTTGGTCAAAATCAAGAGTCAAGATTCATTTTTCATCAAAACATGCCAAATCATGAAACTTTTTCACCAAGAAACCAAGAAATGCAAATTAGGGTTTAAAATGGAATTTTTCATAACTTAGAATTTTTCTAAGTTATGGAAAACCCTAATTTTTTCCCAACTTTACCCCACTTTTTCACCAAGATACATTTGGATTCAAACAAAAGTAAAAACATGAAAGTTGTAGCTTGTTGCATAATCTACAACTTTGATTCACAAAGTTTTCTCATTTGAAGCTTGTATCTCAAGTTACAAATTTTTGAATAAGGGCACTAAACCATTCTTAACTTAGTGAAATTTTAACCTATTTTGACAAGGTTTTCTACCTAACTTCAATGCCATTTTCCATACACTTCCACTTGGAATTTCAAATTGCATTTCAAAGATGGATTGTAGTACACATTCCAAGCTTTCCAAAATGTCCAAGAACTTCTCAAACAACCTCATGGTTAGGGAGAATCGAATTTCACAATATAGCAAAAACTCACTTTGTTCATGACCAAGTTACATGTTCATAACCTTGCAATTTGAACCCAGCATGCTTTAGATTAGATTACAGGTCCTTAAACCAAGTTACACTCATAAATTTAATGCATATTCTTTGTGCCAAGATCAAGTTCTTTGAGTTCAAGCATTGTCTAGAGGATTAATCCCAATTTGGAAAAAGTAAACTATCCATTTTTACAAAAGTTCACTTTATGTCAAATTGAAAATCCAACAAGTACATTGCAAATCTGGTTGGCACAAGATTATGGACAAATTACTCTGATCAAGAGAAGCTTTGCAGCAGGATTAGAGGTCCCCTACTGACCTAAAACACCAACTTGCATTTTGTTGCTAAAAGGTTAAGAAACATTGCATAACTAACATCAACTTCCATCTCAGCTTAGATACACAAGAACAAAGTTATCAAACATATTACACACATCATAACCAAGCTATTACACGAGCCATTTACCTCCCAAACATCATCAAACCAAAAAACACCATCAAACTGCAAAAACAGAGTTGCCTCTGCAGTTTGAGTGCCAACTCCTATTTCTCTCAAGCATTCTTGCCAAAACCAGTTCACATACCTTCCTTACCACCTATGCAAGCTATCCAAAAGCTAAGGCACGACCTGTAATCACTCTAACCACTTCCACCATTTTCACATTTCTGACTTGCAGGTGAAGTTCTCTAGCTTGATTCAGAAGCTTTCAAGACAAAGTAAACATTGGAATAGCATCCCTGGACCTCAAGGAAGCTTCTCCAATCATCACCTTGCACTGAAAGTTCCTACATCTCCAGATAGAAGTTCAACTGAATAGGTAAATTTCTAAATTCGTATCTCTCTTAGTAGGCATCATTAGCTTTAAGTTTGTGAAGAAACAAGGTTCTACTCATGCCACTGAACATGTACATGTTTTTACTTTTCATTTATTTTGCTTGAGTTGTGAGAATTTGGAGTTTGAAAATGGCAGAAAAACTAGGTTAGGATTTGGGGGAGGAGAAATTCTCCCTCATCTTAGAGAGTTAGATCAAGTTATGCATATGGTTAGAATCGTGGTTTCATGCTTAACATCTTTTGTGTTGGAAGTTTGTTCAAAAAATCAAAGAATCAGGATTTCAAATGAAGCTTGCAGGCGCGCGTTTTTTGTTCAGAGGTTGAAGAAGAAGTGATATGGGCTGGGCTTGTGTGCATTTTCTGTTCACACCACATTTCTAAGTTCACACCCCCTGAGCCCATTTGCTTCATTTTCAATATTTTTGACTTTTGCCTTTTTGTGATTGGTTCATTTATTTTTTCTCAGCATATTGAAAACATAAAAATATTTTTCCCATCATTTTTTGAATTTATTGCATATTTATTTGATTATTTCTTTTGATTGTACATAAATAAACAAATATATATATATATATATATATATATATATATATATATATATATATATATATATATATATATATATATATATATATATATATATATATATATATATATATATATATATATATATATATATATATATATATATATATATATATATATATATATATATATATATATATATATATATATATATATATATATACTTTTTTTGTTTAAAATATTAAGACAATACAAAATATATTTTTATACATATTTTTATCTCATTTTTACTTCCTGAAAATATTTTATAAAAAATACTTTTTATTTTTTAAATATTGAATATTATTAATTAATGTATATAAAACATAATTTTTATAATTAACATAAATAAATAGATATATTAATATACTTGGGAGAAAAATATCAAAAAAATGTACATATTTTATTTTTTAATATTTAATACTAAAAAATGCCCTTTTTTTACAAATATACCATATTTTATTTTATTTTTGTATGTAAATATTAATTATTGTATGAATTAATTGATCAATATCCCTTTTGATTGAAAATTAGGGTTTTGCCCTAAATTTGAAAATACCTCAAAAATAATACCTTTTCATTTTCTTTTTTATTTTACATAAATAATACTCTTTTCATACATATAAAAATCCCTTTTGCATTCTTGCATATTGGTTTTATTTACCATCTAAATTATACATTTATTTATCTTGTAAATATTCATAGAAAATGATGTAATAGCTTAGATTCAATTTTTTGTCTAGATATCCCCATTTGAAACATTGTACCCCCTCCCCATATTATTATGTTGTAATAGCGTAGGATCTTAAATTTCGCACCTTTATCGCTTTCTAAACATACTATGCTAGAATTAGGGTTTTGTATGCGAATAAAAATGAACAAAATAGTTGGACCTAATACAAGATAAATGAGCATGAAAAATGGACAACACATCTCACACTTGCACCCCTAGGGTACTCCACTTTGTTGCCTTCAAATAATTAGGCCATGTTGCATGTTGAACTTCTTTGGGTAAAACAAACAATCAAATGATCATAGTCCCTCAAAATGTTGCTTAAATGAATGATCAAGTCCCTTTTAAAGAAAATTGCCCAAAGACATTTAACACTATTGCAATTATGGTCTAAACGATGACCCACGCCTGTCCCTTCAACCTCCTAAGACAAGATTGTCCACCAAATGCAATGGTGGAACAAAATTGTCAAAAGGTTTAAAACATAATAAAAATCTTTGAGGAAACTTTAGGGTAGATGAACTTTTAAGTACTTGTCAACTTTCCAAGAAAACACTTGCCTTATTTCAAAACCCACTTCACAAACACTTTCCAAACAAACTTTCAAAAAACCTTGAAACATCTTTTTAAAAAGACAAAACACCTCTTGTAAAACATTCAAGTAAAGAATTGTTACAAGGGTAGCCTATACAAAGGCATCTTTTCAAAACATTCTCAAAACCCCACACAAAGCACCATTTTCAAACAATTGAAAACCAAGGCAAGTTGATCTAAGCAAGTACCTAAGAGCCCATGGATAACCATGGATAGAAGGGGTGCTAATACCTTCCCCTTCTATAATCTACTCCCCGAACCCAAGAAAAATCTCAAAGGTTTTTGCTGTGCTTTTTAAACCTTTCCTTAGGATAAAATAAAAAGTCGGTGGCGACTCTTGCTCAACCGAAACATTTGCGAAAACAAACGCAAAACCCTAGTCAGTTCTCCCACCGTATCACAATGAGCAATCCCTACAGTACGTCATTAAGATCCTCAGCGGAGCCGAAACTTCAAACTATTAATCCACAGTGGAAACCATCCAGTTTCTCCAAATTCCCCAGCAAGTTATCTTGAAGCATGAAAACCAACCGGACAACAAATTCTGATAACTCCCCGGTAGAGTGGAAGACGACCGAAACTCCTGAACTTTTTCCCAAACAGGAATAAGCTTTTTCCCCACAGAGTTTTCGTTGCTCCCCAACAGAATGAAGATTCCCATGGTTGAATCCCCAGTAAAAGTCATCAAAATTCTCTGGACTCCCCAAGCAAATTACTCAAGCAGTATATGGCATTACTCTCACAACAGAATTTTTGTCAATACTCCAACTTCAAGACTTGAAGAATTCACATATCCTCAGTAGCAGTCAAGGATTTATGTTCCTCAGCAATATAGCAAATCAGCTTATATGCACATACATTACATCAACATATCATAAACATTGTTAAAACGCATATATTGCATCATACACTTCATGCAACATAACCTTGTGTTTTAGCTAACATTTTACCCTTTTTAGGATAAGATTAAATAAGCTACCATTAACAATATGCAATCTAGATACAGTTCAGATACGCTCCAAATACGGATGCCATCCTGATACTCATTCAGATTCAGCTTCTAGATACAGTTCAGATACTCACCAGATATGGATGCCATTCTATTACTCATTCAGATTCAACCTTTTGATACATTTCAGATACGCACCAGATACGGATGCCATCCTGATACTCATTCAAAGACAGCTTTCAGATACAGTTAAGATACGCACCAGATACGGATGCCATCCTGATACTCATTCAAAGAAAGCTTTCAGATACAGTTCAGATATGCACCAGATACGGATGACATCCTGATACTCATTCAAAGACATATTTCAGATACAGTTCAGATACACACCAGACACGGAAGCCATTTTGTTGCTCATTCAGATTCAAGTTCAGATACAGCTCGGATATGCTCCAGACACGGATGCTATTTTGTTGCTCATACAGGTTCAGTCCCCAGATACAACTAAGATGCGTTCCAGATACGGACACCATTCTGATACTAGGTCTTTTGACTTACAACTTACAATTCAACAAACATTCTTGGATGGCATCTACAAGCCCATCTCCGACAAGATTCTATCGCCTCTCCAAATGGCATATTTAAGCCCATTTCCTCAAACTACACTTTGTCGAGTGCAAATTTACGGGCACTCTAGTGTCCAATCATCTTGTACATTCGAGTCACGAACGGTAAAGCTCGCCAATCTAACTCTTTAAGTTCAAGAAGATTGAACAGGGGCAGCTGTTGTACTCCAAAATTTGCCCTCTCATTTACCAAGTTTTTCTCACAAGATTTCTTTGACTCAAGACAAGATTAGGCTTTGGTCAGCTCAAGACATCTCATCTTGCACTGATAACCCAAAATTAGGGTTTGAGTTTGCACAAGGATTTTTGGTCAAAATTAGGGTTTTGACTGAGAAAGGGCAATTTCTGATTTTTAACCTAGCCAATGACCAATTGAGTTCAAGCATGATTTCAAGGATTCAATGGCATCATCTTGACTTAATTATATGGTTCAAAACATCTCAAGTTCATTGGATTGACAGATGAATTTTGCAGTCAACAGATCAAAAGTCAACTATACACTGAAAAGTCAAACTTTGACTTTTTGGTCAAAATCAAGTACCAAGGGTCATAATTTATCAAGATATGTCAAAATATGAAACTTGTTCACCAAGAAAACCAAATTTGAAAATTAGGGTTTGAATTTGAAAATTTTCATAACTTAGATTTTTTCTAAATATAAAAATTTTCTTATTTTTCTCAACTTTACACCACTTTTTCACCATGATGCATTTTGATTCAAAGAAAGTTCCCAACATGAAAGTTGTATACCTCCATGAAATCTACAACTTTTCTTCACAAACCTTTCCCTAAAGATGCTTGGATCTCAAGTTATAAATTTGTGAATACATGGTCATGAACTTCTTAACTTAGTGAAATTTTGCCCTAATTTAGGCAGGTTTTGGACCCAACTTCATGGAAAGTTTTCACCTAGTTCCAAGAGGTATATCAAAATTAATTTCAAAGATGGATTATAGAGTACATTGCAAGCTTTCCAAAATGTCCAAGAACTCTCCAAGATCATTTTTGAGTAGGGAGAATCGAAGAGAGGAAGTTGGCATTTTCTCACTTTTTGTTCAAGCCATTTTCATGAAGAACCAAGCTGCAAACCAAACCTATGCTGGCTATTTCATGCTTTAAAAGTCCTAAACTTGCTACACACTCCTTAATTAAATGCATACTCAGTTGAAAAAGCCTTTATCCTTACTTTTGGACTTTTACACAACTTGTAATTCCATTTTGGGTAAAAAGGCTCCATTGCCATTTTCATAAAGAAGCACTTTTGCAAACTTGTCAACTTGGAGCTTTGAACCTGTCCCCTTGATACAAGCAAACCACACAGGTCTCAAGCAACTTGTACAAACTCATACCAACCCTAAAGCAAGCTGGTACAAGCATGTGGGCTTGGTCTTGTCACTTTGCTTCAAGTACAAGAAAAGTTGCAAAAAGGCTAGGGTTTGTACAGCTGATAGAGAGATAACTTTAGATCATTTCTATACTAATATGCAAACAATGTATAACATATAACACGCTTGGCAAGGACCTGAAACTCTCTAAAAACTGAAAAACACCGAAACCCTGCTCAAGCATACAGTTTCTGTACAAAACTCATCCAACTCTCATTTGGCTCGGGTGTTTGTGTTTAACTCATCCAAACATTTCATACCATACAGAGGTTGTTTAATAACCTTTAACAAAAAGGAAAGGCTAGCAGCCTGTTGGAGCTTCCTTAAGGTTCATACAACATCTTGAAGGGCATTTGGACTCAAAACTTAAAGCGCAGTTACAAGGTAAGTCATCTTTACCTTGCCTTTTCCATACATCAACTTTTCTGTTTATAGGATGTAGTAATCATTATTCTTGAAGTTAATCATTTATTTGTTATTCCTGTTATTCATTCATATGTTAAAAAACTAAAGGATGTATGCAAAGAATGGTGTTTACGGCAGAAAAATGCAGTATGTATCGACACATATCCACATGTGTCGACCCATCTTAGTGAAAATACAGGGTATGAGTCGACACATGACCCTCATGCATCGACCCATACTGAGTTCAGGTCACAAAACAGAAACTGGAAAGGACTATGAGTCGACACATACACATTTCGCGTCGATGCAAAAAGGTGTATGAGTCGATACATCCCATTATGTTTCGACTCATACTGAACAGATTTCACTTTACAGGGGCAGTGAGAAGCTATATGTCGATGCATAGCAGCATGGGTCGACACATAGCAGTTCAAAAGTGCATTTTTATTCCTTTTATTATCGTTTGACATGGTTGTAATATATTAGTTCCTACTTCACCATCATTGATCTGCTATTACACCCCCCACTAACTCTTTCATATTTTATTTTTTCATTTTTATATTTAAAACTTTTAATTATTTTTTTAATGATAAAAATCCAAAAAAATAATTTATTTATTTTTACACTTTTTTTTATATTTTTTTTATTACTTCTCACATAAAAAAATTAATTTATTTTGATAGAATATAATTTATTTTCTTGATAAACTTATAAAAATAATTAAATATACTTAATATTTTTATTTTACATTTCCTATTTACAAATACTTATTTTTTTGCACATATTTAATTTTTAATATTTATACACAATATTATTTATTTTTTATACAAAAAATGCACAAAATAATATATAAACATTATTTTCTTTTAAATAGAAATTAGGGTTTAATCCCTTTCAAAAGAATTAATTATTTTTCCTTATTTTTTTTAGGTTTAAATTAAATATTCTTTTATAACAAAATCAAGACATAAAACATATTTTCTTTACATATACATTGCATTACATTTTAAATATTGTATTATATTTATTTTGATTCGCGCAAATTCGATTTGGTTGTAATAATATATTTAGCTTTATATTTGTACAAATCCCCATTCAAACTTATATTCCCCCTTCCATAAAATTGTTGTAATAACTTAGTATATTTACATTATGCAATTTATTGCTTTCATATGCCATGATTAGTAATTAGGGTTTGTATGACAAGAACGAAACAAAACAAATAGAAAACCCTAAATACAAGACAAAATCAAAAGCATGAAAAGTGATACACTTTGTACACAAGCATCCTTAGGGTTTCTCCCACTTGGTTGCCTAAAATAAAATGGTCATGTTACGCATGCGAAGTATCTTGGCAAAATAAAACAAATGTAAGATCATAGTCCCTCGATGACGCTATTCAAAAAGTTGCCTAAGCAAAATGATCTTGGTCCCTCAAAGATTCTAAGATACTTTGCAACATTGCTATCATGGCTATACAATGACCCATGCCCGTCCCGTTTACATCTAAAGATAGGGTTACTTACCAAATCAATGGTAAGTCAACAATGTCAAATGAATAGAAAATACATAGGAAAGACATTTGAGTAGGTAGATGGCTTCTAGTTACTTGCTCCATTTCAAACAACAATCCTTGGTATTTTAAAAACAAACAAATACATATTTCAAAAACAACTTACAAACATTGAAAACATTTTCAAAAGACAAACATCTTTGTATACATTCTTACGAACGAGAATCATTACAAAGATTGCCTAAACGAATGACCTCTTTTACAAAACATTTTCAAAACCACATCAAGCACCATTTCAAACAAACCAAAGCAAGTGACCTAAGCAAGTAACTAAGAGCCCATGGAAAACCATGGATGAAAAGGGTGCTAGCACCTTCCCTTTTCATAATCTACCCCCCGAACTCAAGAAAACATTTCAAAGGTCTTTCCTGTGCTTTTTCACCTTTCCTTTTAGATAAAAGAAAAGTCAGTGGCGACTCTTGCTAAACCGCAACATTTTCGAACACAAACACAAAACCTCAAGTAAGTTCTCCCACCGTATCACATCTCCCTTTTCAGGTATTCTCGATGTTTACCTTTACCTCTCAGCGGGATAAAAGACGTTCGGTGGCGACTTCATTGATGTTTCATTAACATCCAGATGACAGGTTCCAGCCGCATAGTTTCAGCTGGCGACTTCACTGGGGACAGATTGACCTTTTGCTGGTCCATCTCGGAGTCGATCCTAGCTCTTGTTTGTTTTCCGTTCGGGTGTTTATTTACCACTTTGCATGTTTATCTGTTTGCATTGCATTCTATGGTTGCCTTATTTTCTATATACTGGATTTGGCTGGACTGTTTTGTTCCTGGATTTTCTTGGTAGGTGGGTTGTTCCATGAGGTAAAAGGCCTCATACCCAGGCTATGAGTGAATTCCATAGGAACTAGGAATAGAATGGTCATGGCAGTTACGAGGTAGATGCTTTGTAGACCTGACCATGAGATCCATGACTTCGGAGGTAGTTTGGATAGGTGTCATCGTATGATGATACCGACATTCGAGCTCTCGTACTCTGATTTGGCTTTTAAACTTACCTTGACCTAGACTACACCCGTGAGAGGGGCGGGAAATTTTTTCTTACAGGTACAGGTATTGTTGGTGACTTTGTATTGCAAAGGTGACTCAGGTTCCCATGTTAGTTTTGAAGCCTCGAGATTCTCTTTTGATCCTGAGTGATGTTGTTCTGTAATGGTCCAGCCACGATCCAGTGTGAAACTTTGATCCTGTCATATTGCATCATAGCATATTTATTTCTAAAAAATGATGTAAAAAAATAACTAGCATGCGCATGTCATTTTCCAGGGACATTCAAGAGTCTTCTTTCCGTCAGAAATGGCTGATCCCCTCCAGTTGAGTCTGATTCAGTTCGTGTTAAAGAGCTCACCAGGCATACATTCTCTTATCAGATTCCTACCATTGATGTGGATGAATTGAAGAGGTTGAGTTCTTATTTGAAGGGCGATGTTCTGAGCAATTTCAACAAAAATTATGGCAACCTGTTACTAGTCCTTAATACTCCAGTTGATCTGATGGCTTTCATCACTCTCTTCCAGTTCTATGACAAAGAATTACGGTGCTTTACTTTTCAAGATTACCAATTGGTTCCCACCCTAGAAGAGTACACTTACCTGCTTAATATCAAGTTGTCCGATGAAGTTCCTTTTGTCCAAGTGCCGGAAAAGCCAAAGTTCGAGGTTGTTGCTGAGATTCTTTGTTTGGGTTTGAAAGAGGTGAAAGACAATTGGAAGTCCAGTGAGGGTACTGCAGGGTTTTATTTGGATTTCTTAGTGAAGAAAGCTGAAGACTGGGCAAAGAAAGGTAATTGGAGTGACTTTTGTTCTCTGTTCGCTCTCATGATATACGGGATTATCCTCTTCCCTCACAAGAGAAATTTTGTGGGTTTGGCGGCTATTTGTGTTTTCAGAAACAAGAACCCGATACCGACACTTCTGGCAGATACTCTTTACACCATTCATTCCAGGCATGGAAAAGGTGGTAATGTAAGTTTATGCCACTCGATGTTGTATCAATGGCTTAAGTTGCATTTACCAGTAAGTGGCCCTTTCGTAGATACTAGGCTTTCTCTTCGATGGTCATCAAGGCTTGTCAACCTTACTTCATTTGATATTCGGTGGAATTATGACATAGGGGAAGTGCAAAGTATTGTCACTAGCTGCGGAAGTTTCCCTAATGTTCCCCTCATAGGGACTAAGGGGTGCATCAACTACAATCCTGTGCTTGCTTATCGTCAACTGGGATATGCAATGGATGGACCACCAAAGGTTGAGGAGGTGTCTGAATCAGTGTATTTCGCCATGGGAAGTGATCCTGAGATGTTGAAAAGAGTGACAAGTGCTTGGAAGGGAATTCATAGGAAGGATAGAACTACTTTGGGCAAGAAGTTTCCTATTGCTAGAGTCCCTTACATGGAGTGGGTTAAGGCCAGGGTCAAGATTTTACGGTTACCATTTGCAAGGTCGGATCCTCTATACGAACAACCCCATGATGTTCCGAGTAACATGGTGCCTACCGAGATGTTCACCCAGGTTCATGTTGAGAATATTCAGCTTCGTGCAAAAGACCGTGAGGCAGGAAGGAAACTCTATTGGGCAGATCAAAAAAGGGCTGACTCAGCTCGTAAACTCAAAGAAGCTCAAGGGGAAACTTCTGATGAAACCGGTTCTAGGAAGAGGTCTCATGTTGAAATGGAAGAAGAATTGAGAAAGACTCAACAAGAGTGTCGAAAGCTTCGGGCCTCAGAAAATAGCTACAAGAAGAAGATTCAGAATTTAGAAAAATAGCTCAAAGACAAAAACGCTCAGCTTGAGAAGGAAGTAGCCCAGAAGCGTGTCGCGGAAGATCGGTTCCAAGAGAGTAGAATAGTCACATCTCAACTTTTGAAGGAGAAATCCAGACTTGAAGAGTACTGTCAACATCTTGAAGCATGTTTAGTTCCGGAAATTTAGTTCTGTTATTTGCTTTTGGTATATTTGGTCACCCCCAGAATTGTTGGAAGGGGCCAATTGATTATTGTTATTATTCAGTTCTTTTTACTTTTTATTAAGACATGTATTTAGTTGTTTATCATTTTTCTCTTAATTGTCCGAAGTCACTTATTGTGAATTATGGAAGTGTTCATCCTATTGTCTTTTCTCTTTTTATTGTATGGTTGCACGCCGTGACTGATGAATAAAAGGACTCTTGGATACTTGGAAATGACAAACATATCATGCACATCATGCATTTCATAACATTGCAGGTTATCTCAAGACGGTTTTCTTATTCTGCTGATTTTCTTATTCAGAATTCAAGACGACTACTCATCGGTATTCCACCAGAAACAACTTGTCGAGACAGATGGAACAGGTTCAACCTGAACTCGCTGAAATGAGGGCCCAAATGGCTACTCAAATGACTCGGTTCATGGAGGTCATCACCAATGTGAATCACCGACAGGAAGAATTAGTTGCTATTATCAACAACCAGTGCCGTTATCCAGGAGATGTTGGAAATCAAGGGCTTTATCAGGACATTTCTGTAGGAATGGGGGATGTGCAAGATCATCCTGCTGGAAATTTTCACGGGATGCCGGGAAACCCTTTTTTGCGCAATGTAAGGCCGTTTCCTCCGTCTCCTGGACCTCGTCTTGTGGGGAACAAAAGAGTTAATCAGGGCGGTGTAAGGAATTATCAGGAGCAGGATCTTGCTTTTGACCAGGATGAAGATCAATTTTCTATGCGGTGTTCAGAGCCAGAGGTTCAGATTGAGGATATGAAGTATCGTTTATTAGAAGAGCGTCTGAAGACTGTGGAAGGGCAGGGAGTCCTTGGTATGGATGCTAATGATCTCGGGTTGGTGTCTGGGGTGAAAGTTCCTCCAAAGTTCAAGCCTCCTACATTTGAAAGGTACAACGGAACATCATGCCCTATTACCCATGCAACTGCTTATTTTCGGAAGATGTCGGTACATACTGAGGATCAGGGGCTTTTGATTCACTTTTTCCAGGATAGCCTGTCTGGGGCTTCCCTGGAGTGGTACATGAAGCTGGAAAAAACTCATATTCATTGCTGGAATGATCTTGCTCGGGCTTTTGTCAAACATTATCAGTACAATGTGGACATGGCGCCTAATCGCACTCAGTTACAAAATATGTCGCAAGGACCAAAAGAATCTTTCAAGGAATATGCTCAGAAATGGCGTGAGTTGGCTGCGAGGGTTCAACCTCCACTCATGGAGAGAGAACTCATTGATATGTTTATGAGTACCTTGCAAGGGCCGTTCTATGAGCACATGATAGGAAGTACTTCAGTAGGATTTGTAGACTTGGTCATGGCTGGTGAAAGAATTGAAGTGAGTTTGAAATTGGGAAAGATTCAGATTGGAGGTCCAGTGGCTCATCAGGGGGCAGTAAGAAACCACTCAACAATTACCCTAAGAAAAGGGAAGGCGATGCAAGTGCAGTTTACTCTCATAGAGGAAGAAGAGAGGACTGTCAGAACCAACAAATCAATGTTGTTTCTATTCCTGTTAATGCTCCTCCGCAGCAGAGGCCGAATGCAATGCCGCAACAACAAAGGCAACAAGATGCTCCCCGTCAGTATAATAACCAATAGCAGAGACAAACCAGGAAATTTGATCCCTTTCAAGTAACTCTTACTGAAGCGCTCCACCACTTGCTTGACTTGAAGTTGATCAGTTTGAGGAATATGCCACCACCACCCGTAAGACTCCCTGTTAATTATGATGCTAATGCAAGGTGTGAATTCCACTCAGGTGGGGTTAGTCATTCTACTGACAATTGCTTTGCATTGAAATGTAAAGTACAAGACTTGTTGGATGCGAAGGCGATTGAGTTTACTCCAGTAACTGGTCCGAATGTTACTCAGAACCCAATGCCCAGGCATGAAGGGGGTGTTGTTAACATGATTGATGACAATGGTGAAGTGTTGAACTTGATCATGAATGTGGAACAAGTAACTACTCCGTTGAGTTATGTTAAGAGGTATTTGCTTGACAATTCTATTTTCCCAGGTTGTACTTTAGAGTGTGTCAAGTGTAGAGAGCAACCAAAGGGTTGCGACGATTTAAAAGCAGGTATCCAGTTGTTAATAACAGAGGGTTCCCTGCAGTTTGATAGAAAACCGAGCTACCGCAAGATTATTGATAAGGATGTTGTTGTGATATTTATTCCTTACACCCATGCGCGCATTCCTGCCTCTTCAAGGGCACTTCCTCTGATGATTACGGTACCTGGTCCCATGCTGTATACCAGTGAGAAGGCGGTCCCGTGGCATTACGGTGCTGATGTTTATTACCATAGGGTGAAGCAGGAGGTTAATGCTCGTTTGTCTGAGGAAGAACGTGTTGAAGGTGATGAAGGGGAAGTCCATAACTTTTCTGGTGTGGGTCAAATGACTAGAAGTGGGAGAGTATTTGGTCCTTCCAATGTGAAAGATGCGGCATATGCTTCTGCAAGAGAAAAATGAAAACAACAAGTAATGATTGGTAATCCCAGGGTTACGCCAGCCAATGTGACTCAACCAATTCTGATACCAGAAGCTCCTCCATTTCCCTATGAGGTTGAAGAGTTGATGCGAATTATCAGAAAGAGTGATTATAGCATAATTGATCATCTGAGCCATACTCCTTCCAAGATGTCTATCTTATCTCTGTTGATTTATTCAGGACCTCACAAAAATGCTTTAATGAAGTTGTTGAAGAATGCGTTCGTGCCACATGAGATAACAGTCAATCAGTTCGAGAATGTCTGTGCCAATATATCCGTCGAGAATGGTTTGGGCTTCACCGATTTTGATCTTCCTCCGGAGGGACCAAACCATAACAAAGCGTTTCATATTTCGATGTAGTGCAGGGGCACTACTTTATCTCAGGTTTTGGTGGACACCGGATCGTCTTTAAATGTATTTCCCAAGTCAGCATTGAGGAAGATTGATTATTCTGGACTAGAGTTGCGCCTTAGTGACTTGATGGTGAAGGCATTTGATGGGTCTCAGAGGTCAGTATTTGGGGAGGTGGAGTTACCAATCAAGGTGGGTCCTCTCACCTTCACGGCTACCATTTTTGTAATGGATATACATCCAGCATACTGTTGCTTGTTTGGGAGGCCGTGGATTCATAGAGCAAGAGCAATTACTTCTACTCTTCATCAGAAACTCAAGTATCCTGCTGAAGGAAAGGTGATAACGGTATGCGGCGAGGAAGAGTATATTGTAAGTCATTTGACATCATTCCGCTATGTTGAAGTTAAAGGCGAGATACATGAGACTCCGTTTCAAGCGTTCGAGACAATTCATGCTGTCAACTTTCCTCCTCCAGAGCAGAAAAGGAAATCGGAAACTGTTATGTCTTCTCTCAAAGATGCGAAAGCTGTAGTGGAAGGTGGTAACCCTGAAGGTTAGGGTCAGGTGCTGGACGTTACTCAAAAGTTTAATAAATTTGGTCTTGGTTTTAGCCAAGGTCAGCAGAGTGTATCTCCCAGAGCATCCAGTTTATCTACTCCTGTGAAGTTTTCCCGCCCTTGTGCTACTCAAGAAGGATACGCCAATGCAATTGGCGATGATAGAGTGGATGGTAACAATGTTGAAGATTGGATTCGTCCCAGTGTTCCAGGACAGACACTCAACAATTGGACTTCTGTGGATGTTACCCAAGTTTCAAGCGCTGAGGAGTAATTTTCTTGTTTCTTTTATTTGTCATATCATAATTCTTACGCTCTGCCCAAGGCGTAGTGAATCATTTGTGTAGGGCCACCATGTTTATTTTGCAAGTTTATCATGAAATAAAGGACGTTTTTGCATTCAAAATCTTGTTTCTTTTTTTATTTTCCTTTTAAATGGCAATGTTTCTCTTTCGACACATTGTCACTAAAAAACGCAAAAACGTCATTCATGCAGATGCACTTCCACCACCGATCATACTGATAACGACTCTGCTATGGCTCATTATGACTTTGATACTCCTATTTACCAAGCTGAAGAAGAAGTATATGAGGACTGTGATCTTCCTGAGGAATTATCCAGATTGTTAAAACAAGAGGAGAATGTTATCCAGCTGAATCAGGATTCGATTGAGGTGATAAATATTGGCTCAGAAGAGGTAAGAAGAGAGGTCAAGATTGGGGCCGATCTGGAAGAAGATGTAAAATCCATATTGATTGAGCTACTCTGTGAGTATTCTGATATCTTCGCTTGGTCTTATGAGGATATTCCTAGGTTGGATACAGACATAGTGGTACATTAACTACCGCTCAAGGAAGGTTGCTCTCCTGTCAAGCAAAAGCTCCGAAGAACTCATCCTGAGATATCCAAGAAGATCAAGGAGGAGGTCCAAAAGCAGTTGGACGCAAATTTCTTAAAGGTTGTCAATTATTCTCCATGGATTGTGTTGTACCCCAAAATTTTCCCTCCCATTTCCTCAATATTTTCTCACCACAAGACCCTTGGAGCTCAAGATCCAGTTAGGGTTTGCTCTGCTCAAGACTCCTCCTTGCACTGTTGACCCAAATTAGGGTTTGAGTTTCCACAAAGATGTTTTGACCTAAAATGCCCAAATGACTTTCATGCTTCATGTTGTACTCACAAGTTTATCCATACCAAGTTTCAAGCCTTGATTCCAATCTTTGCCCAGTCAATTGGACAGTTGACCTAGAAATCAGCTATATTGGGGAAAAAGTCAACTGTGGTCAATTGACAGTCAAACCTCATGATTTTTGACCCACATCAACATTATGAACTCATTTTGACCATTTGGTCAAGTTTGGATCACAATTCCCCAAGAAATTTGATCAGATCACCAAAAGGGCAAAATGGTCATTTTTAGGGTTTTGACTGCACAAAGGCAATTTTTGACTGTTTGACCTGGCCAATGGCAAACCAAGCTCACATATGGACTCAAGGACTCAATGGCATTGTCTTGACATGTTCAACAAGTTCAAAAGATCCCAAATGCACAAGATTGACAGATGAATTTTCCAGTCAATTGAGCCAAATTTGACTGTATACTGAAAAGTCAAACTTTGACTTTTTGGTCAAAATCAAGTGTCAAGATTCATTTTCCATCAAGACATGTCAAATTATGAAACTTGTTCATCAAGAAATCAAAAATCACAAATTAGGGTTTGAAATGAAGAATTTTCATAACTTAGAATTTTTCTAAGTTATGAAAATCCCTAATTTTTTCATAACTTTGTCCCATTTTTACATCAAGATGCATTTGGATTCAAACAAAACTCAAAACATGAAAGTTGTAGTCCATTGCAAAATCTACAACTTTGATTCACAAAGTTTCCTCAAAAGAAGCTTGTAGCTCAAGTTATGATTTTTGGAACAAGGGTGCAAAACATTCTTAACTTAGAAAAATTTTGACCTATTCTAGGCAGGATTTTTGCCTAACTTCATGGCCACTTTTCACATGCTTCCACTTGGAATTTAAACTTGCATTACAAATATGAATTTTAGTATACATTCCAAGCTTTCCAAAATGTCCAAGAACTTCTCAAACACCCTTGTGGTTAGGGAGAATCGAATTTGTCAATATGGGCAAAAGTCACTTTGATTCATGGCCAAAGGCATGTTCATACACTTTGCATTTTTGAAATCAGCTTGCACAAGCTAGTTACAGGCCTCTAATCTCATTTACACTCAATAATTAAATGCAAATCCATTGTGTTCTAGCATTATTTTGTGCATTTGGACATTACATGAAGAATTAAGCCATAAATGGAAAAAGCAAGTTATCCATTCTTGTAAAGAGGTGCTTTATGTCAAAAGCAAATCAAAGAAGTACCAAAGCATATCTTTTAGGCATAAGTTCAGGAACTAATCACACTGATCAAGAGGGATTGAGGCAGCATGTTTAGGGGGCCTGCATAAGCTTGTAAACCAACTTGACAACTTTTGCTTACATTAGAAGAAACTTGCATTTTGAAACACAAGATTGAGTTCCTGTCAACACAAGCCAAAGAAAACTTCTTGAACACATTCCAAACATCAGACCTGACCTGAAAGACGAGCCAACCACTTCCAATACCTCCTCAAACACAGAAACACCTCCTTGCTGCAAAAACAGAGTCCCTTCTGCAACTTGACTTCCACAAACACTTCCACTCGTGTGTTTTGGCTGAAATCTTTGCAAACACATTCCCTATCACCCACTGAAGCTATCCCAAGCATTGAACACAAACTGTAACATCCCTAACATCACTTTCCATTTTCAGTTTTCAACTTTGCAGGTGAACTTCCATAGCTCGATTCAGCTAGTTTCAAAGCAAGCTAGAGGTTGGAGAAGCATCCCTGAACTTCAAGCAAGCTGTACAAGTCCTCACATTGCATTGAAAGCACCTCCATTGTCATACACGAATCAAGCTGAACAGGTAAAAGTTTGAACTCATATCTCTTAATCCAGGCATATCTAGGCTTAGGTTTGTGAAGAAGTTATGTCATACTCATGTCCCTGAAGCCACCCATATCCTCACTTTCCATTTATATTGCATGTGCTGAGAGAATTTAAGACATGAACATTGGAAAAAACTTAGGTCAGGAATTGGGGGAGAAGAAATTCTCTCTCATTTCTGAGAGTTAGAATGACTTTTTTATATATTTGGAATCGTGACAAGATGCTCTATAACATTGTTGTTGTAAGTTTTTACTGAATGTCAAAGGATCATGAGATAGCAGGAAGCACGCGTTTTTTGTTTGGAAGGTTGCTGGAGGTTGAAGACAAAGTTCTTCTGGGCTGGGCCTGACCTTTTTTCTGTTTGCACCTTCATTTCACACATACACCCCCCTGGCCCATTGCATGATATATTTGTCATTTTTTATTTTTTCCTTTTGATTTTGATTCTATATTTTTATTTAAGCATGAAAAAACATTAAAAATATTTTTCTCACATTTTTTGCATTTTATTTGGTATTTATTTGTTTCATTTAGTTCCATATGTAAATAATATATATATATATATATATATATATATATATATATATATATATATATATATATATATATATATATATATATATATATATATATATATATATATATATATATATATATATATATATATATATATATATATATATATATATATATATATATATATATATATATATATATATATATATATATATATATATATATATATATATATATATATATATATATATATATATATATATATATATATATATATATATATATATATATATATATATATATATATATATATATACTTTTATTCAAAAATACAAAAATAATACAAAAAACCTTTTATTTTCTGATTTTATTTTTATTTTATCTTTTGAAAACATTTTCTAAAAAATATACTTTTTTTGTAAATAATAAATATTTTATTTTTGTACATATTTAATATATTTAGTCAATAATATAAATACTTATATATTTATTAGAATATTTAGAAAAAAAAAACATAAAAATAATACATTTTTATTTTTATTAATATTTAACCTCAAAAATACTTTTTTTTTACAATATACTTCCTTTTTATTTATTTTTTGTATATAATTAATAAACATTGTATATAATATATAATAAATACCTTTTTATTTGTAAGATTAGGGTTTTACCCTAAAAACATAAAAATACCCAAAAAATTAACCTTTTTTTATTTTTTATTTGACACATAAAAAATACTTTTACATACATATAAAAATCATTTCTGCATCTTGCACATTTATTGTATTTTATTTAATTATTGTACAATTAAATACCTTGTAAATTCCATTTGGATTGTAATAGCTTAGATTTAAATTTCTTGCTAAATATCCCCATTTGAACATTTGTACCCCCCATCCCATAATTGTATTGTAATAATTTAGGACCTTATTTTCCGCACTTTAAAGCTTTCTAAATATGCCATGATAGACTTAAGGTTTTGTATGCAAAAATCAAATAACAATAGCTTGACCTAATTCAAAGATAAAAGCATGAAAATGAACAAACACCAATCACACTTGCACCCCTTAGGGTTACTCCACTTGTTGCCTTCAATAATGGGCCATGTTGCATGTTGAGTGTTTTTGGCAAAACAAAACAATATCAAATGATCATAGTCCCTCGATGACGCTTTCGAAAGTTGCCTAAAAAATGATCAAGTCCCTTAAAAGAAAAATTGCCAAAGACACTTGGCACTATTGCAATCATGGTCTAAACGATGACCCGCGCCCATCCCGTTCACATCCTAACACAAGATTGTCCACCAAATACAATGGTGGAACAAAAATTGTTAAAAGGGTTAAAACATAGCAAAGATCTTTGAGAAATTTAGGGGTAGACAACTCTTAGTTACTTGATCAAAACTTGCAAAAACACTTGCCTATTTTTCAAAACACACCTCACGACACACTTTCAAAACAACTTTCAAAAACATTGAAAACTTTTCAAAAGACATACACCTTTGTATACATCCAAACATGGGTCATTACAAAGGTTGCCACCACACTGACCTCTTTTCAAAAACATTTTCAAACCCACACACAAAGCACCATTTCAAACAATTGAAAATCAAGGCAAGTTGATCTAAGCAAGTAACTAAGAGCCCATGGATAACCATGGATAGAAAGGGTGCTAATACCTTCCCTTTCTATAATCTACTCCCCGAACCCAAGAAAACATCTCAAAGGTTTTTGCTGTGTTTTTTAACCTTTCCTTAGGATAAAATAAAAAGTCGGTGGCGACTCTTGCTCAACCGAAACATTTGCGAAAACAAACGCAAAACCTCAAGTCAGTTCTCCCACCGTATCACAGAACTGGCGACTCTGCTGGGGAAATTTTTAAAGTGGAGTAACCTTAGGGCTTAGATCACCCTCTTGCATGACTAATCGTTTGCTTTGATTGCTTTATATCTTGGTTCTCTTGTTTGGACTTGAAATCTTACACCCGGATTTGGGGAAACATTCATAGATAGCAATACGTTGTGGAAACTGTGTGGGGTATACCGACACGGTTGAAGCAATAGCTATATTAGTGCGACATATTTGTGAGTACCGGTAACCCTTGAGTTCAATCAAGGAGAGTACGGGGCCGCTGAGTGATGTCACTAAGCACTAATGACCTAGAACCTTACTTGACCATCTTGGCCTTTCATTAGGGGTAGTGAGATGACCGGCTTTGGTGCAGTCTGAAGTTGGTAGATACTCGATACTACACTCATTGAGGGTTGTTTTCTTGGAATATTTTGGTCGCAAGTTAAGTGGCTAAACGAAAACAATGAACATGGAAAACAATCCAGTGATATTGAGCTCCTTAGAACCCGGTTACTATTTATAGGACATGTTTTTAAGCCAACTACACTCAAGAGGGTATTTACCTATGAGACCTCATGCAATCCTGAAACTAGGGTTTAGATCTTGCATGAGGTCTCATAGGTATATATATAGCATCATAAATATCATAAACATCATAAACATCATAAAGCATCATGTGCATCCACTAACCATTTCAAGGGTTTAGATCTTCATCTTTGTTCTTGTTTTGTAGGTCATGGAAATTCTTCGCAGGAAAACTATCCAAGTCAACCTCGTGAGAATCCCTCCTCAACTCAAGGAGCTCACATCCAGGATTCCGGAAAGCTCTCCCTTCAGTGAAAGACATGGTAGACTGCTCAGCCTAGTCAACACCAGCATTGAAGAGGACATGGTAAAGGTGTTGTTCCAGTTCTTTGACCCCCTTCACCACTGTTTCACTTTCCCCGACTATCAATTAGTGCCCACTTTGGAGGAATTTTCTCAACTCTTGAGAATTCCTATTCTTAATCAACTACCCTACAACGGTACGGAAAAAGAACCAAAGCCTGAAGATGTTGCTCAAGCACTACACTTGCAACCATCTGACATCAAGGGGCATTGGGAAACTAGGAGCGGTGTCAAAGGCTTCTTGGCAAAATTCTTGTTTGAGAAGGCACAAGAGTGTTGGAATTCATTGGATCTACAAGCCTTTGAAGAAATTATGGCACTCCTCATTTATGGGTTGGTCTTGTTCCCAAATCCTGACCAGCTTGTAGATGTCAACGCCGTCAAAATCTTCTTATTCAGGAATCCAATACCAACATTGCTTGGGGACATTCTTCACTCATTTTACACACGAACAATGAGAAAGAGGGGTGTTCTCATGTGTTGTACTCCTCTCCTTGCAAGGTGGTTTATTTCGCACCTTCCATAATCTGTCTTGAAGAATGACCAAGGCTTAAGGTGGTCACAACGGTTGATGAATGTTGTACCCCAAAATTTGCCCTCCCATATTCTTCAAAGTTTTGACAAGCATCATCTCAATTTGCTCAAGTCTACTCAAGGGTTGCACAGTTCAAACACCCTCCTAAGCCAGTCAAATTAGGGTTTTGGTTCTTGCAAGGAAGTTGAGGTTTTCAAGGGCTCAATCAAGTCCCATATGCTCATATACATTGTCAAGCACCTACATGTCAAGTTTCAAGGCTCACAAGGTCAAGTTGCACAGTCAAAAACCCTAATTGCTTCACAGTCAACTGTAGGGGCAAAATGGTCATTTGGCAGTCAAAAGTCAAAAAATTTGGTCAACATCTTATTTTGAAGCCACAATCATCATTTGGTCAAATCTTGACCATGATTTCACAAGAATGGCTCAAAAATCATCAAGATGCAAAAGTTTCTATTTTTGGACAGTTGAAAAGTCAACTGTAACTTGACCAAGGCATAACTTTTTCATGGTTCATCAGAAAAATCCCATCCAATGCTCATCTTGAAGGGGAAGACATTTACTACAACTCATATTCACATTCCAAGTCCAATAAATTCTCTCACAAAAAGTTATCAATTTCAACATTATAGGTCATTTTCAAAAGTCAACCAAAAGGCACTTTAAGTCAAAGACCATAACTTGAGACTGGTAAATCAAAATGATATGGGACCAAAGGCATTGTTTAGAGGACTTCAAGACCTTTCCAAAATGTCCAAGAACATGTTCATAGCTTCAAAATTGAGCAAGATATGCATTGGAGAAGTTGGGAAATTTTTGTGAAATGGCCAAAGTCAACTATCCTTGAAACTTCATTTTTGACAAAAAGGGCCCACTTTTTCCACTTGGTTCAGGTTGGCCATGCCTCCCACGTGTCCCATGATTTATTTCAAGAATAAAAATTAATTTTTCTATTTTTGTTTAATTTTATTTGATTTAATCCATTTTAAATCTTTAAAATTCAAATGAAAATCAAAAAAATTAATTAGGGGATATTTTTTGTGGCTTGAATTGCTTTGATGCATCATGAAACACCTTCCAAATTCGTGTACAGCCTATTTCAAACACAAAATTCAAATTTGAAGCAAATATGGCAAGTGGTTCAATGGTGGTTATGGAGGAAATCAAAAACTTCATTGCATTGGTTTAATGTCCATTATTCTGATTGATTCTCATTGCTAGACATATATGCAAGCTTCCCACACTGGATTCACGACCTAGAACACTCCCATACAGCATAAGAAATTTCAAAAATTCCAAGGAAAAGTGATAAACTGAAAACCATTTTCCAGAACAATTCAATCTTCCCTTTTGATCCAAACACGTTCCTTACATCCCCAGGAACGATTTGCAATCAAGAACAAGTCCAAATACGCAAGGAATCAAAGAACACGAGTCACTCGGTTTTCCTTATTTCTCAAATCTGTATATCATATTTCATGCGCTTTTAATCCATTTTTTTGATTGGTTTGTGTTGTTAGGGACCTTCTGAAGCTAGTGAAACAGTTTAATTGAACTGAAACGCGCTGAATCCAAAATCACCATGAACAAATTCTAGGGTTCTTCGGTTTCAAATTTGGGGCTTTCTAAACCCAGAACAATTAGGACTAGTGACGCGTATGACTGGATTCGTTGCAATGAGACGAATTGAATGGAATCCTCGCGCCCTTTTTATATTGTCCCAAATTCTAATCGTTATTTTTCACTGTTGAAGTTAGTGGGGGTTTAAAACCCCCGCTATTTGCTTGCTTTTTGTTTCAGGAAACGAAGAAGACGACATGCGTGGCAGTGCATGGTTGGAGGATTCAAATCCACGCGCGTTTTTTTTCATATTTTTAGCATAGTGGTTGCTTTTCATATATTATTGTTATTAGTTATTATGTTTACAAATTCAATGCAGTGGCGTAGTGGCTGGGGAACGTGTCATGCAAGTGCTGGGACCTGGGTTCGATTCCCAGGTCCCCCCATAATTCCAATGATATTTTTTCCAATATGTTCTTGTGCAGATTCCCAAGCGTTGAACACCATAAACCTCATCCAAGAGCCAGCCAAGTGTCCATCAGTACAAATCCAAGGGCCCAGAAAGCAAGAGCACCATGCTCAGGAGTCAACAGCGCTCCACTCAATTCCAATGGTCAACGTGGCTGAAGATTCAAATGGGCCTCACAAATTCCAATCAAGCACCCTCCATTCTGGCCCATACCCCCTTCCCTTGGTTTTATTCCTTTCTTTTCCTTTTTTTATATTTTCCAATTTAATTATTAACCTTTTAATTATTTTTATTATTAACAATTAACCAATTAATGTTTTCATAAAAAATCAAAAAAATAGAATTAACATTATTATTATTATTTTCATATTATTTTTGTAAATAAATATTAAATAGTTGAATTAGTTTTAACTAGGCAATTTTAACTTTTTTTTTCTTAATAACTAAAATAATTTAGAATTAGGTTAACTTAGAATTTTAATTCTTTTATTTTATTTCATAAAAACATAAAAAAACACAAAAAATATTTTCTTTTAATAAATTAATTAATTAGTTTAACAATTAGTTTTTAATTTCATTTAATCACAAAAAAGACAAAAAAAACCAATTTCTTTCCTTAAAAGGGTCAAAACCCTTAAGACATTCCCGATTCATTCTTTCGCGCGCACTTTAGTTTTAATTCTTTATTTTTGATTATTTCTGTAACTGCCTCCGGATGTAATAGTAATTAGGATTTTACTGCTTTATTTACTATTTCTCGTACTTATTTACCAAAACGGGTCTTTGTATTTTTGGCGATGTATAGACCCGCGCCTTGTAATAGCGTAGCTTTACATTCCCGCACTTTAATTTTCCGCACTCCTAACTGTTAACAACGCATGAAAGAATGTATGTAAATAAAATTAATCTGTAGCTCACAAATAACATGTACAAAGACAATTAACATGAAAACAACACACATAGCACATGCCACTCCTAGGGTACGCTTCACTCGTTGCCTCGAAACGTGGTCATCAAGTATAGGATGTTTTAGAGGTCGCCCTCCTGTCTAAGAACCAGTTGCCTCAAAACGGTTGCCTCGGATACAAAGGATCTAGGACATTAGGGTTACTTCTAAGGTGTCCTACCATTGCTTCGGTGACCACACTGTCCCGATAATCGAATTGACCCGAATACCTCCAACGATGGTGCTGCCTACCTCTCAATGGTGGGATAGCACTATCTAAAGGACTCTTACACAGCTTAATTCCTTAGGGTAGGTAGATGACTCATGGGTACTTGCTCTTTTCAAACAAACAAAAACATCTTTTCGCACCCCACACTTTCAAAAAAATTTCAAACAAAACACTTCATACACTCTTGAGGACTGATACAAGAGTTACCTAGAAGTTTTCAAATGAAACTTTTTTTCAAAACCCACACACACTTAAAAAGCAAACAATTTTTGAAAACATAAGAGCAAGTACCTAAGAGCCCGTGGATAACCACGGATAGAAAGGGTGCTAATACCTTCCCTTTCTATAAATCTACCTCCCGAACCGAGAAACATTCTCAAAGAAGGAATTTTGCTGTGCTTTTGTCCTTTCCATATTGGAGAACATAAAAGACGGTGGCGACTCTTGCTTACCGCGACATTTTGCGAAACCAGCTAAGAAACAGTCAGTTCTATTTCCACCGATCACAATGACCCTTACTCACTCTGATGTACATTGGTGTTCTCGGTCCAGAGAAAATGTCATCATCGTCGATCGTTGTGGAGAGTTCCCTAATGTTCCATTGCTTGGCATTAGAGGAGGCATTACTTACAACCCTTGTCTAGCTTTGAGACAATTTGGATATGCACGGAGGGATGGACCTCATGACATGTTGATTCCTGACCTAGTTTTTGACTTCGACAACGATGCGCAAGGACTTCACCAAAGATTCATCAGAGCTTGGAGGATGCCTAACAAGGTAGACAGCAAGACACTAGGCCACGAGAACTCCATCCCTCTTGAGCCTTATCTCAAGTGGGTACGAACCCGAGCCCAGAGTCTAATGATACCTTACCCTCATGTTCTCCCTGTGATTAAAGAGCCCGTTAAGGAAGGAGAGTTTCCCTACACCATCCTATATCCTGACATGCCTACATCGTGGGAGGAGATGCAGAAGAGTTGGATCCAACTCAAGGAGGAATGGAACACTTTTGAAGCCAGCTTCTACGCCAGTGAGAAGAAGGTTTTAGAGCTTACCCGCCGACTCCATGAGGAAGAGACCCTCAACACCTACATCGCACCAAAGAGGATGCGCAACGTCTTTTTACCTTGAGAAGTTTTTTGTAATATTTGGCCCATGGGGCATTTATGTACTGACAAATTTCTTCTTATTAATATGACGTGCGTTCTTTTTGTTTGCAACAATTTTGAATTTTCTAAACCCTTGAATGCATTGCATAAACAAACATATCATTCATCATGCGCATAAGCAGGTCTCTACACCAGGTTTCCTTATCTTTCTGCTGTTTATTTCAGTAAGATGGATCTCGAACAGACGGTCAAGGACTTGCAGTCTCAGAACTCACAGTTTCAACATCTCCTGATGACCTTGGCTAAGGGTCAGGAGGATCTAAAGGCCCTGCTTGGGAACAAAGAGCAAGTGAAAAAGAAGAAGAAAAGAATCGGGGTGGCTACCCTAGGAAGAAGGTTTGAGGGTGAAGCCAGAAGAGTTCTTGAATTTCCCCCTACATCTGAAGAGGGAACCAGTAAAGGGAATGCGGTTGCGGTACCTTCCAAATCCGAAGCTAAAGAAGGAGAGGCTGAAGAGGACGAAGACTACTCAGAGCAACAATACCCGCCCGCTGACGACAAGTATAAGGGGTTGGAAGATAGGTTGGCAGCTATGGAGCTGCAGAGAGTTCTCGGCTTAGATTTCGAAGATTTGGGATTAGTTGCTGGAATTGTGATCCCCCCGAAGTTCAAAGTGCCAATCTTTGCAAGGTATGACGGGCTATCCTGCCCAAAGATGCATCTCAGATCATATGTAAGGAAGATCCAACCTTACACTGCAGACAAGAACCTATGGATCCATTTCTTTCAGGATAGCCTTTTAGGGGCTCAACTCGAGTGGTTCTATCAGCTGGATGGAGCCAGTATCCGAAACTGGGAGGACTTGGCTACTGCATTTTATAAACAGTATCAGTATAATTCTGACCTTGCTCCCACGCGTACCCAACTTCAGGGTATGTCATTGGGGACGGGCGAAGGATTCAAGGAGTATGCGCAAAAGTGGAGAGACCTGGCTGGCAGGGTGCAGCCACCGTTGACTGACCGTGAACTTGTTGACATGTTCCTGGGGACCCTGTCTGGTCCATTCTTCAACCACCTGATTGGTAATTCCTCTGCGGGGTTTACAGATTTGATCTTGACTGGTGAGAGGATAGAAGTTGGTATCAAGTCGGGGAAGATACAGAAATGTGCCTCCGCAAGTACTGAAAAGAAGCCATTCAAGAAGGAAGCCAGTGTTGTTTATGGTCCAAGAAGACAAATTCAACCGGAACGCCGCCAAGTTGTCAATGCATTGGTAATTTCAAAGCCTGCTGCTGCTCCTCAGCAGTATAATCAACAAAGGGGTGAGAGACCCAAAAGGCAGTACACTCGGCTCAGTATGACCCTGTCTCAGATATTGCCGCAACTACTATCAACCAATCTGGTAACTGTCAAAGAAGCTCCGAAGGTAGTGAACACAGCTTCTCCAAAGTACAACCCCAACGCCCGTTGCGCTTATCACTCTGTAGCCCGGGGCATACTACGAACGATTGCTGGGCTCTGAGGAATAAGGTTCAAGACCTTATTGATGCTAAAGAAATACAGTTTGAGGCACCCGAAAGGCCCAATGTTGTAACTGCTCCCATGCCCCAGCATGGAGTGAATGTTGTGGAAGAAGACCGGTATGTAGCCTCTGTGGAAGATATTGTTACTCCATTGTTGATTGTCAAGAGGAACCTGTTGCTAGCCGGTTTATTTTCGGGATATGGTAAAGGTTGCCTGCTATGTGTTGTTTCACCTGTTGGTTGTCCGTTGCTGAAATCAGGTATCCAAAGCCTGATGGATAGCAAAGAAATCTTGTTCGAGAAGATTGTTGTCCCTGCTACCCCTACTGAAGAAGTTTCTATTGTCACTATTTTCAATAAACCTCCTAAGGTTCCTTCGAAGAATCCTGTCAAAATCATGTCCACTCAGAAGATTGCTCCTATCATCATCACTGTTCCGGGGCCTCTCCCTTATACATCCGACAAAGCTGTCCCATGGCACTATGGGGCAGATGTTTACGTGCTTGGAGTTAAACAAGAGTTTGATACTAGTACCGGCGTCAGTAACATCACCGGGCCTGCAAAAATTACTCGCAGTGGTAGGCTGTTCTCACCAGATATTGCGCCACCAGCTATTCATAAACCTCTTATCATCACACCTGCAAGTGTGCCTGTTCCCCTTCCTAATCAAGTTCCTGTTTCTACCCCTGCTGTCGAGTCATCTGAAGCTCGGGGCAAAGGGATTGCTACTGATTTGCCTGCCCTGACGGAGGTACCAAAGACAACCACTGTTGAAGCTTCCCAGCAAGAGATGGAAGAGATCCTCAAGATTATCAAGAAAAGTGATTTCAACGTAGTTGAGCAGCTGGGGCACACCCCATCAAAGATTTTTATGCTATCACTGTTGTTGTGTTCAGAGGCCCATGCCAAGGCCCTGATCTCCTTCCTGAAGACGGCCCATGTGCCACAAGAAACATCTGCTGATCAATTTACCGATTGTGTGGCCAACTTGACTGTCGATAATGGGTTGGGCTTCTCTGACGCCGATCTGACTGCCAAAGGAAAGAACCATAACGACGCCCTACATGTCTCCATTGAATGCAGGGGCACTACTCTTGCCCATGTGTTGGTAGACACCGGTTCTTCTTTGAACGTATTACCCAAGAAGGCCCTAGACAGGTTGGATTGTGAGAGTTTGGAGCTCAAGCCTAGTAACATTGTTGTCCGGGCCTTTGACGGTTTGAAAAGGATGGTACATGGTGAAGTTGACATTCCAATTAGGGTTGGTTCTCAAGTTTTTGATTCGACTTTCTACGTGATAGACATCCGTCCATCCTACTCTTGTTTGTTGGGTCGTCCATGGATCCACGAGGCTGGAGCTGTGACCTCCACACTACATCAGAAGCTTAAATACCCGGTCATAGGGAAGATCGTAACAGTTCAAGGGGAAGAAGAGTATATGGTCAGTCATCTCAACTCGTTCCGGTACATAGAGATGGATGGGGAGTTCATTGAGACCCCCTTTCAACACTTTGAAGAGGTGCCTCAGACACTGGCATCAGCTGAAACTGTGATTAAAGACCCTCCTTTGAAGATGGCTTCCTTAAAGGATGCCCGGGTTGTGATTGAGAAGGGTGAGTGCGCAAACTGGGGTCGACTTCCTGATTTCACTCCAAAGACTGACAAGTTTGGTCTGGGTTTTACTGCAGAAGCTCAGAGGGATGTTCGTAAGGCAAGGATTGGAAGACCTCTTGTGTTCATCACCAACCCGGGAGTGAATGCTATTGAGGACGACGTGGAGGAATCTGAATTCGACAGCTGGATCTACCTAACAACCGACAATGGACCAAGAAACTGGACTGCCAAAGACTTCACACCTATTACTTTTGTCACTCAGTAATGAACTCTTTTGTTTTCAATTTGTAACAAACCATATGTTGAAACTTTTATGGCTCGGTGTCCTACCCGGGGCACCGTGGCTTCATTTGTGAGGGCTTTTGTGTGTCATTTTCATATATCATCAATAAAAAACATTGGACGTTTGTTGCATTTCAAAATCTTGCGCTCCTTTTCTTTCTTTATTATATATTGCGAAACAGCTATATTTACACACACTCACCTATACAGGTTCCAATCCACTCTGGATCTCACTGGTAACGACTCTGCTACTGCCAGTTATGACTTCGAGAATCCGATCAACTTAGCCGAAGACGAAGGTGAAGATGATTGCGAAGTGCCTGGTGAACTTGCGAGACTGTTACTCCAGGAAGAGAGGGCCATTCAGCCACATGAAGAGCCAGTGGAAACAGTAAATCTGGGTACTGAGACAGACAGAAAGGAAGTCAAGATTGGTGCCAATCTAGAGCTCAGTGTGAAGCAATGATTGATTCAGATGCTGCATGACTATGTGGAAATCTTTGCCTGGTCTTACGAAGACATGCCTGGGTTGGATACCGACATTGTGGTTCATCACCTGCCTACCAAGGAAGATTGCCCTCCGGTAAAACAGAAGGTCCGCCGTATGCGTCCAGAAATGTCCGAGAAAATCAAAGCTGAGGTTATGAAACAATTTGATGTCGGGTTTCTAGCAGTGACTTCTTATCCTCAGTGGGTTGCTAATGTGGTTCCAGTGCCGAAAAAGTATGGTAAGGTCTGAATGTGTGTTGATTACAGGGATTTGAACAGGGCCAGCCCTAAGGATGATTTCCCTCTGCCTCATATCGACGTTCTGGTCGACAACACTGCTCAGCATAAAGTATTCTCCTTTATGGACGACTTCTCCGGTTATAATCAGATCAAGATGGCTCCTGAAGACATGGAGAAGACCACCTTTGTCACTCAGTGGGGCACCTTTTGCTACAAGGTCATGCCTTTTGGGTTGAAAAATGTTGGGGCAACCTACCAACGTGCCATGGTTGCTTTATTTCATGACATGATCAATCACGAAATAAAAGTATACGTCGATGATATGATTGCAAGGTCCCAAACTGAGGAAGAAACACCTTGACCATCTACGGAAGCTGTTTGACCGTCTAAAGTTGTACAAGCTGAGGTTGAACCCAAACAAGTGCACCTTTGGGGTGAGATCTGGGAAATTGCTAGGCTTCGTTGTAAGCGACAAAGGCATTCAAGTGGACCCTGCCAAAGTGAAAGCCATACAAGAGATGCCAACTCCCAAGACAGAGAAAGAAGTCAGAGGCTTTCTAGGACGATTGAACTACATTGCCCGATTCATCTCACATCTAACTGCTACCTGTGAACCAATCTTCAAACTACTGAAGAAAGATCAATCAGTACGATGGAACGATGAATGTCAGGCCGCTTTCGAAAAGATCAAAGAGTATCTCCAAGAACCACCTATTCTTATGCCGCCAGTCGAAGGGAGACCTCTAATCTTATACTTGACAGTACTTGACAACTCAATGGGGTGTGTGTTGGGGCAACATGACGAGTCTGGCCGAAAAGAGCACGCTATTTATTACCTTAGCAAAAAGTTTACCGACTGTGAGACCCGGTACTCACTGCTCGAGAAAACTTGCTGCGCTTTGGTATGGGCTGCATGCCGGCTGAGACAGTATATGTTGACTCACACTACTTTGTTGATTTCAAAAATGGATCCAATCAAGTACATATTCGAAAAGCCCGCCTTGTCCGGAAGAATAGCAAGATGGCAGATGATCTTGACGGAATATGACATCCAGTACACGACTCAAAAAGCAATCAAGGGAAGTGTATTGGCATACCATCTGGCACATCAGGCAGTGGACGACTACCAGTCAATGAACTTTGAGTTTCCAGACGAGGATATCATGGTAGTGACTGATTGTGAAGTACCTGGACCGGATGAAGGACCTGAGGAAGGATCCCGATGGTCTATGCACTTTGACGGAGCCTCAAACGCTTTGGGTAATGGTATCGGCGCTGTGATCATATCCCCTAAAGGCACTCATACTCCACTCACCTCCCGGTTATGTTTCAACTGCACCAACAACATGGCAGAGTATGAGGCATGTATCATGGGTCTTCAAGCTGCAATTGACTTAAGGATTAAGTTTCTGAGTGTCTTCGGAGATTCCGCTCTCGTGATAAATCAGATCAAAGGCGAGTGGGATACGAAACACCCAAATCTTATTCCTTACAAGGAATATATGTCGACATTGCTTCCCCACTTCGAAGATATAACTTTCGAACACTTCCCAAGAGAGGAGAATCAGTTAGCGGACGCGTTGGCTACGATGTCTTCTATGTTCAAAGTCAAATGGGACAACGAGGCTCCCCGGATCATTATCTGGAAATTGGATGAACCTGCACATTGCTGCAATCCTGAGGCTGAAGAGGTGACTGAAAAACCTTGGTATCATGAAGTGAAGAGGTACTTGGAAGCTCAAGAATACCCCGAAGGCGTATCTGTTAATGACAAGAAGTTCCTGAGAAGGTTTGCGGCAAAGTTCTTCCTCAGTAATGGCATTCTCTACAAGCGAAACCATGATTTGACCTTATTGCGTTGTGTGGATAAGATTGAAGCAGAAAAGATTATGGCGGAGCTACATGAAGGTACCTTCGAAACACATTCCAGTGGACATACCATGGCAAAGAAAATCCTTCGGGCAGGATATTTCTGGTCCACAATGGAAGCCGACTGTTATCAGCATTCTCGAACTTGTCATAAATGCCAGATCTATGCTGATAAGGTGCACATTCCTCCGGTTCCTCTGAACGTCTTGACAGCACCTTGGCCTTTTGCAATGTGGGGAATTGATATGATCGGTGAAATCAGACCTACGGCATCCAACGGGCATCGTTTCATCTTGGTAGCAATTGACTACTTCACAAAGTGGGTCGAGGCAGCTTCCTTCGCTATGGTAACCAAGAACGTCATGGCGCGGTTCATTCGGCACAACTTGATCTGTCGATACGGTGTACCTGAGAGGATCATTATGGATAATGGTACCAATCTTAACAACAAGATGATCACTGAGCTCTGCGAGCAATTCAAGATACAGCACCACAACTCTTCTCCCTACCGGCCGAAGATGAATGGGGCTGTAGAAGCAGCGAATAAGAACATCAAGAAGTTTGTACAGAAGATGACAGTGACCTATAAAGATTGGTACGAAATGTTACCATTTGCTCTTCATGGGTACCGTACCTCAGCACGGACATCAACAGGGGCAACTCCCTTTTCCTTGGTCTATAGCATGGAGGCAGTCTTGCCTATTGAAGTCCAGATACCCTCTCTCCGGATAATGAAAGATGCAGATTTGAGCGAAGATGACTGGACCCAGACTCGGTTTGATCAATTAAACCTAATTGACGAAAAGAGACTCACTGCTATTTGTCATGGTCAGACGTACCAAAAACGGATGATCAGGGCATTTAACAAGAAAGTCAGACGACAAGAGTATCAAGTCGGAGACCTGGTAATCAAGCGCATCATTCTACCTCAAAGTGATCCCAGGGGCAAATGGACCCCTACGTACGAAGGGCCATTTGTGGTTAAACACATCTTCTCAGGAGGAGCTATGATTCTAACCACCATGGATGGTGACGACCTTCCTCACCCCGCCAATGTAGACATAGTAAAAAGATACTACGCATGAACTAAAGACCCGCTAGGTTGACACACCTAGGCAAAAATAAGGGCTTCCCAGCGAACCAAAAGGGTTCGGGAAAAAATAAGGGATGAAATGGAAAAAAAAATATGTACACCCGGCAAGTCGAAAACCTGAAAAGGCGGCTTGGGCAAAAATGGGTATCCCGGTGGACTGAAAACCCGAAAGGGCGGTCCAGGCAAAAGTTAGGGATAAAGCGTAATACTATGTCTCATTTGGATCACCTTGCATCCAGAATTCGGTATCAACTATCAGGTTCAGACGGCATCGATCAATCAGCTTCATCTTCAACTGAGCAGCAGAGTGATGAGACGCTTGAAGACATAAAGGCGATAGCATAGTTGGAACCTAGTGGGATTATTTTTCACATAGCTGTTTTGTTTCCTTTTCACAAAATTGTATAAACTCTATTTTACTCGGCGGCGTTCTCTTACTAGGACGTCAGCCTCTTGTACAAAAACGCCTATTTACAGGCAAATTTCAAAATCAATACAAGTCCAATTTTTCAGACAAATTACCCATCGTTTTTTCTCTTTCTATTTTGTTTTGCAAAGAATGTCCAATGTTCATTCTTGATATATGCATTTGACACTAATTTCTAATCATAAATATTTGCATGCGAAACAAAGGACTAATTACAGATGACATCAGAAACAGGGGCAATTTAGAATTGTCCAAGCGGTCTAGTTGCTCTGTCCACCAAGGTACCAAGGTAGGTTCGGCTGAAGAACGTAATCAAGTTACCTCAACTCCCAACAGAGTAAGACAAGATTCAGCATTACTCTCCCCAGGAAGAGTTGGTCTCCCGTCAGCCCCAAAAAGGCACAATATTCCCCTAGCAGGTCAGCGGTACTCTCCCCAAGCCGAGTTAGTCTACTGTCAGCCTCAAGGAAGTTGGGTATCCCCAAAAGATCTCAGCATTCCCCAACGGAGTATAGACATTCCTCAGCAAGCATCCTCGGCAGTCTTAATGAAAGATTGTTCTCCGGTGGAATACCAGACACCCCAGTGGAATCCATATCCCCAGTAGATTCTGAAGCTTATCCCCAGTAGATTCTGGAAGCTTATCCCCCGCAGAGTACGAACGCGTCTCCCCGGCTTTATTCAGAGATTATTTCCCCACCAGGGTATAACTGGGTTATCCTCAGCTAATTACCACGGAAAGATCGTGCTCGGCGAAGTTCTTCCTATCCCCAGCAGAGTTCATCAAATTCCCCAACATAACTTCTCAGTGGAATCCCCAGCGGAGTTCTCATCAAAACCTCAGTGAAGTATCTTTTCCCACAGAGTAGTTCCCCGCAGAGTAATCTCTCCAACAAGTTTATTCCCCGACGGAGTCGTCTTCTCCTATCAGTTTATTCTTGCAATCATCATCCCCAGCGGAAACGAAGAACTCTACTCTTCAACATCAGCCCAGGATTCAACAAAGTTCCCGAAACTCGTCAAGGATTTATTTTCCTAGACGAAAATACATTCATAGACATCTCACATTTCATACATCCTGCTTACATACATGATAAAGTGCATACAACACTATCTCATTTTAAAACATCATGACATCATGCATCTCATACAACATGACATTGCATACAGCTAATGTTTTGCCTTTGCAGGAAAAGTTCAACCCAAAGATGATTACTATCAACTATCGCAATTCCAGATTCGATACCTGTATCTAGCCAGGGCATATCTGTGAGCGATTGATTGTAGATTCGATACCTGTATCTAGCCAGGGCATATCTGCATGAAGAGTTTGAAGATCAACCCCTGTAACAGGCCAGGAAATTATCTTTCATTCTCAGGGAAAAGGTTTACACCTGTATCCAGCCAGGAAAGCTATCTCTACCAACCTTTTGCCAATTCCAGATTTGATTCCTGTATCCAGCCAGGGCATATCTGTAGACGACCAATTCCAGATTCGATTCCTATATCTAGCCAGGGCATATCTGTGAGTGATTGATTGTAGATTCGATACCTGTATCCAACCAGGGCATATCTGCATAAATAGTTTAGAGATTCGATACCTGTATCCAGCCAGGGCACGTCTGTAAGCAACCTTTTTGAAGTTCCGGATTCGACTTCTGTATCTAGCCAGGGCATATCTGTGAGCGTTTGATTATAGATTCGATACCTGTACCTAGCCAGGGAATATCTGCATGAAGAGACTGAAGGTCAACACCTGTAACAGGCCAGGAAACCATCTTCCTTTCTCAAAGTACGCAAGTTCTCGCTAAGGAATCTCTTACGCGATCAACACTTCCAAATGGCATCTATAAGCCCATTCCCGACAAGGTTCTATCACACCCACAGATGGCATCTATAAGCCCATCCTCCTATCCATCCTATCTCCAAATGGCATCTATAAGCCCATTCCCGACATCACATTGCTGATACTCCACTATGTGAGTGCAAATTTCCGGGCACTCTAGTGTCCAATCTCCTTTTACCCTCGAGTCGCGAAAGGCAAACTTGCCAATCTAACTCTTCAGGTTCAAGAAGATTGAACAGGGGCAACTGTTGTACCCCAAAATTTGCCATCCCATTTCCTCAATATTTTCTCACCACAAGACCCTTGGAGCTCAAGATCCAGTTAGGGTTTGCTCTGCTCAAGACTCCTCCTTGCACTGTTGACCCAAATTAGGGTTTGAGTTTGCACAAAGATGTTTTGACCTAAAATGCCCAAATTACTTTCATGCTTCATGTTGGACTCACAAGTTTATCCATACCAAGTTTCAAGCCTTGATTCCAATCTTTGCCCAATCAATTGGACAATTGACCTAGAAATCAGCTGTATTGGGGAAAAAGTCAATTATGGTCAATTGACAGTCAAACCTCATGATTTTTGACCCACATCAACATTATGAACTCATTTGGACCATTTGGTCAAGTTTGGATCACAATTCCCCAAGAAATTTGATCAGATCACCAAAAGGGCAAAATGGTCATTTTTAGGGTTTTGACTGCACAAAGGCAATTTTTGACTGTTTGACCTGGCCAATGGCAAACCAAGCTCACATATGGACTCAAGGACTCAATGGCATTGTCTTGACATGTTCAACAAGTTCAAAAGATCCCAAATGCACAAGATTGACAGGTGAATTTTCCAGTCAACTGAGCCAAATTTGACTGTATACTAAAAAGTTAAACTTTGACTTTTTGGTCAAAATCAAGTGTCAAGATTCATTTTCCATCAAGACATGTCAAATTATGAAACTTGTTCATCAAGAAATCAAAAATCACAAATTAGGGTTTGAAATGAAGAATTTTCATAACTTAGAATTTTTCTAAGTTATGAAAATCCCTAATTTTTTTTCCTAACTTTGTCCCATTTTTTCATCAAGATGCATTTGGATTCAAACAAAACTCAAAACATGAAAGTTGTAGTCCATTTCAAAATCTACAACTTTGATTCACAAAGTTTCCTCAAAAGAAGCTTGTAGCTCAAGTTATAATTTTTGGAACAAGGGTGCAAAACATTCTTAACTTAGAAAAATTTTGACCTATTCTAGGCAGGATTTTTGCCTAACTTCATGGCCACTTTTCATATGCTTCCACTTGGAATTTCAACTTTCATTACAAATATGGATTGTAGTAAACATTCCAAGCTTTCCAAAATGTCCAAGAACTTCTCAAACACCCTTGTGGTTAGGGAGAATCGAATTTGTCAATATGGGCAAAAGTCACTTTGATTCATGGCCAAAGGCATGTTCATACACTTTGCATTTTTGAAATCAGCTTGCACAAGCTAGTTACAGGCCTCTAATCTCATTTACACTCAATAATTAAATGCCAATCCATTGTGTTCTAGCATTATTTTGTGCATTTGGACATTACATGAAGAATTAAGCCATAAATGGAAAAAGCAAGTTATCCATTCTTGTAAAGAGGTGCTTTATGTCAAAAGCAAATCAAAGAAGTACCAAAGCATATCTTCTAGGCACAAGTTCAGGAACTAATCACACTGATCAAGAGGGATTGAGGCAGCATGTTTAGGGGGCCTGCATAAGCTTGTAAACCAACTTGATAACTTTTGCTTACATTAGAAGAAACTTGCATTTTGAAACACAAGATTGAGTTCCTGTCAACACAAGCCAAAGAAAACTTCTTGAACACATTCCAAACATCAGACCTGACCTGAAAGACGAGCCAACCACTTCCAATACCTCCTCAAACACAGAAACACCTCCTTGCTGCAAAAACAGAGTCCCTTCTGCAACTTGACTTCCACAAACACTTCCACTCGTGCGTTTTGGCTGAAATCTTTGCAAACACATTCCCTATCACCCACTGAAGATATCCCAAGCATTGAACACAAATTGTAACATCCCTAACATCACTTGCCATTTTCAGTTTTCAACTTTGCAGGTGAACTTCCATAGCTCGATTCAGCTAGTTTCAAAGCAAGCTAGAGGTTGGAGAAGCATCCCTGAACTTCAAGCAAGTTGTACAAGTCCTCACATTGCATTGAAAGCACCTCCATTGTCATACACGAATCAAGCTGAATAGGTAAAATTTTGAACTCCTATCTCTTAATCCAGGCATATCTAGGCTTAGGTTTGTGAAGAAGTTATGTCATACTCATGTCCCTGAAGCCACCCATATCCTCACTTTCCATTTATATTGCATGTGCTGAGAGAATTTAAGACATGAACATTGGAAAAAACTTAGGTCAGGAATTGGGGGAGAAGAAATTCTCTCTCATTTCTGAGAGTTAGAATGACTTTTTTATATATTTGGAATCGTGACAAGATGCTCTATAACATTGTTGTTGTAAGTTTTTGCTGAATGTCAAAGGATCATGAGATAGCAGGAAGCACGCGTTTTTTGTTTGGAAGGTTGCTGGAGGTTGAAGACAAAGTTCTTTTGGGCTGGGCCTGACCTTTTTTCTGTTTGCACCTTCATTTCACACATACACCCCCTGGCCCATTGCATGATATATTTGTCATTTTTTATTTTTTCCTTTTGATTTTGATTCTATATTTTTATTTAAGCATGAAAAAACATTAAAAATATTTTTCTCACATTTTTTGCATTTTATTTGGTATTTATTTGTTTCATTTAGTTCCATATGTAAATAATATATAAGCTTAACCTTTTATTTGGTATTTATTTGTTTCATTATATATATATATATATATATATATATATATATATATATATATATATATATATATATATATATATATATATATATATATATATATATATATATATATATATATATATATATATATACTTTTATTCAAAAATACAAAAATAATACAAAAAACCTTTTATTTTCTGATTTTATTTTTATTTTATCTTTTGAAAACATTTTCTAAAAAATATACTTTTTTTGTAAATAATAAATATTTTATTTTTGTACATATTTAATATATTTAGTAAATAATATAAATACTTATATATTTATTAGAATATTTAGAAAAAAAACGTAAAAATAATACATTTTTATTTTTATTAATATTTAACCTCAAAAATACTTTTTTTTACAATATACTTCCTTTTTATTTATTTTTTGTATATAATTAATAAACATTGTATATAATATATAATAAATACCTTTTTATTTGTAAGATTAGGGTTTTGCCCTAAAAACATAAAAATACCCAAAAAATTAACCTTTTTTTATTTTTTATTTGACACATAAAAAATACTTTTACATACATATAAAAATCATTTTTGCATCTTGCACATTTATTGTATTTTATTTAATTATTGTACAATTAAATACCTTGTAAATTCCATTTGGATTGTAATAGCTTAGATTTAAATTTCTTGCTAAATATCCCCATTTGAACATTTGTACCCCCCATCCCATAATTGTGTTGTAATAATTTAGGACCTTATTTTCCGCACTTTAAAGCTTTCTAAATATGCCATGATAGACTTAGGGTTTTGTATGCAAAAATCAAATAACAATAGCTTGACCTAATTCAAAGATAAAAGCATGAAAATGAACAAACACCAATCACACTTGCACCCCTTAGGGTTACTCCACTTGTTGCCTTCAATAATGGGCCATGTTGCATGTTGAGTGTTTTTGGCAAAACAAAACAATATCAAATGATCATAGTCCCTCGATGACGCTTTCAAAAGTTGCCTAAAAAATGATCAAGTCCCTTAAAAGAAAAATTGCCAAAGACACTTGGCACTATTGCAATCATGGTCTAAACGATGACCCGCGCCCGTCCCGTTCACATCCTAACACAAGATTGTCCACCAAATACAATGGTGGAACAAAAATTGTTAAAAGGGTTAAAACATAGCAAAGATCTTTGAGAAATTTAGGGGTAGACAACTCTTAGTTACTTGATCAAAACTTGCAAAAACACTTGCCTATTTTTCAAAACACACCTCACGACACACTTTCAAAACAACTTTCAAAAACATTGAAAACTTTTCAAAAGACATACACCTTTGTATACATCCAAACATGGGTCATTACAAAGGTTGCCACCACACTGGCCTCTTTTCAAAAACATTTTCAAACCCACACACAAAGCACCATTTCAAACAATTGAAAATCAAGGCAAGTTGATCTAAGCAAGTAACTAAGAGCCCATGGATAACCATGGATAGAAAGGGTGCTAATACCTTCCCTTTCTATAATCTACTCCCCGAACCCAAGAAAACATCTCAAAGGTTTTTGCTGTGCTTTTTAACCTTTCCTTAGGATAAAATAAAAAGTCGGTGGCGACTCTTGCTCAACCGAAACATTTGCGAAAACAAACGCAAAACCTCAAGTCAGTTCTCCCACCGTATCACAGATTGAAAATATTGTGCCTGTGCCCAAGAAAGATGGTAAGGTCAGGATGTGCGTGGATTATAGGGATTTGAACAGGGCCAGCCCTAAAGACGATTTCCCTCTTCCACATATTGATGTGTTGGTTGATAATACTGCTCATTCCAAGGTGTTCTCGTTCATGGATGGATTTTCGGGTTACAATCAAATTAAGATGGCTCCGGAGGATATGGAGAAGACAACATTCATCACGCCTTGGGGAACCTTCTTTTATAAAGTGATAACGTTTCGTTTGAAAAATGTCGGGGCAACATATCAGCGCGCCATGGTCACTATCTTTCATGATTTGATTTACAAAGAGATTGAAGTTTATGCAAACGATATGATTGCTAAGTCTGACATGGAAGAAGAACATCTTGTTCATCTGGGAAAATTGTTCGAAAGACTGAGGCAGTTCTTGCTGAGGTTGAATCCGAATAAGTGCACCTTCGGGGTGAGATCCGGCAAGCTATTGGGCTTTATTGTAAGTGAGAAGGGTATCGAGGTGGACCCAGCCAAAGTAAAAGCGATACAGGAAATGCTTGAGCCAAGGACAGAGAAGGAAGTACATGGTTTCTTGGGGAGGTTAAACTATATTTCCAGATTTATTTCTCATCTCACAGCCACCTGTGAACCTATGTTCAAGATGTTGAAGAAAAGTCAGACAGTGAAATGGAATGAGGATTGTCAGAAGGCCTTTAACAAGATAAATGAATATTTGCAAGAACCTCCGATACTCATGCCGCAAGTGGAATGAAGGCCACTAATCATGTACCTAACTGTGTTGGAGACCTCAATGGGTTGTGTCCTCGGTCAGCACGACGAGACGGGGAAGAAAGAGCAGGCTATTTACTACTTGAGTAAGAAGTTTACGGAATACGAGTCAAGGTACTCATTGCTGGAAAAGACTTGATGTGCACTTGCCTAGGTCGCCAAACGTCTGAGGCAATACATGTTAGCTTACACCACCTACTTGATATCCAAAATGGATCCAATCAAGTACATTTTTGAGAAGCCATCTCTTACAGGCAGGGTAGCCCGTTGGTAGATGATACTCACTGAATATGATATCCAATACACTACTCAAAAATCAATTTAGGGTAGTGTACTGGCCGACCATCTTGCTCATCAGCCCATGAATAATTATGAACCAATGAAGTTTGATTTTCCATATGAGGAAATTGTGTATATTTGGGATTGTAACATGTCAGGCCCTGACGAAGGACCTGAACCGGGATCACGTTGGACGCTTGTTTTTTATGGTGCCTCCAATGCCATGGGCAACGACATCGGAGCTATTATCACTTCCTCTGAGGGATACCACATTCCTTTCACGGCTTGAATCTGTTTCGGTTGCACTAACAACATGGCCGAATATGAAGCTTGCATTTTTGGCATTGAGGCGGCAATCGACCTGCGCATCAAATTCTTGAAAATCTACGGGGATTCCAATCTTGTTATCAGCCAGATCAATGGAGATTGGGAGACTCGCCATCAGAACCTAATTCCCTATCGTGAGCATGATATGAAGCTGATTTTGTACTTCAAAGAGATCACGTTTGAACACATTCCCAGGGAAGAAAACAATCTAGCTAATGCACTAGCCACTTTGTCCTCCATGTTCAAGGTTAAGTGGGCTAATGAGGCACCTTCCATTACTATCAGGAGCTTGAGTGAGCCAGCTTTCTGTTTTGAGGCCAGTTTGGAGCCAGATGGTAACCCTTGGTTTTATGACGTTAAGCGATATCTGGAAACACAAGAGTACCCTGAAGAGGCATCCGTCACGGATAAGAAGTTCTTGAGAAGATTTTCCGCCAAGTTCTTTCTCAGTGGTGTGTGTTGTACATAAGGCATCATGATGGTCTACTGCTCAGATGTGTTGACAAGAAAGAAGCGGCTATAATCATTGAGGAGATACATGAAGGTGATTTCAGGACCCATTCCAACGGGCACATCATGGCCAAAAAGATCTTGCGAGCAGGCTATTACTGGTCCACCATGGAGACTGACTGTTACAATCATGCACAGGTTTGCCACAAATGTCAGGTCTATGCTGACAAGGTGCATGTGCCTCCAGTACCCTTGAATGTCTTGACCTCCCCTTGGCCGTTTGCGATGTGGGGAATTGATATGATCGGCAAGATTGAACCAACTGCATCCAACGGGAACCGTTTCATTCTGGTTGCCATCGATTATTTTACCAAATGGGTCGAAGCTGCATCCTATGCCAATGTTACCAAGCAAGTGGTAACTCGGTTCATTAAGCATAACATTATTTATCGCTACGGAGTGCCTGGGAAGATCATTACCGATAATGGGTCTAACTTGAACAACAAGATGATGAAGGAGCTTTGTGAGTCCTTCAAAATCAAGCATCATAACTCTTCCCCATATAGACCAAAGATGAATGGCGATGTAGAAGCGGCCAATAAAAATATCAAGAAAATTTTGCAGAAGATGATGGTAACCTATAGAGATTGGCATGAGATGTTGCCTTTCACTTTGCACGGTTATTGCACCATTGTGCGTACTTCGACTGGGGCAACCCCATTTTCATTGGTTTACGGCATGGAAGTAGTACTTCCAGTAGAAGTTGAGATTCCTTCTCTTAGGGCCATGAGAGATGTTGAGCTGGATGAAAGTGAATGGGTACAGAATCGGCTGGATCAGTTGGAACTTATTGACGAGAAGAGGTTGACGACTGTATGTCATGGTCAGGTATATCAGCAAAGGATGAGGAAAGCTTTTGATAAGAGGGTGTGACCTGAGTGTTACAAACCAGGCGACCTTGTGCTCAAAAGGATAATTCTTCCCCAGGGAGATCCCAGGGGCAAGTGGGTTCCGACTTATGAAGGTCCTTTCGTGGTCAGAAAAGTTTTCTTTGGAGGGGCGATGATGCTCACGACTATGGATGGAGAATACTTCCCTCTCCCTGTGAATGTTGACGTAGTTAAAAAATACTTTGCATAAAAAATAAAAACCCGCTAAACTGAAAACCCGAAAGGGCGGTTTAGGCAAAAAGAGGGTGTCCTGGTGAATCGAAAACCCGAAAGGGTGATTCAGGCAAAAGTTAGGGATTTAAGGAAAATGACTATGTTCAGCATGAGATCTTTTGTTTCTTTCCTTTGTTCCGTCACCTGGCATAAGCTCGAAGCTAATCCAAGAATGGCCTGTCCGGAAGTAGGAAGATGAGAGCCATCAGAGTTATAGCAGAGTCGGTACTTGGTGGATATTCATATTCACATTGCCATTTTTAAACACTTGTTTGTTTTAATTTTGTATTTTCTTGCTTCCAAATTTAAATGCCTTTTTCACAGGCAGATTTCTCAAAATCAATAAAATATCTTCTTTCAAGTATGCGTATGCATTTCTTTTCTCCCTTTTTACTATTTTGTTTGCAAAAACGTCCAATATTTTTTATAAGCATGAGCATATAAACTTCGTGGCCCTTACATAGATATGATAATCTAAGTCACGATTGGCTGATCACTTGAAATACGGATAACAAACACAACCACCGCTGCGTAAGGGGCATGTTTGGTTCTATGTTTGATGAATCTCTCATTCACTCTGTTGGTGTTTGCCTTGCCATTTTGTTTCACAGCTCTGGGTTGTTGGTAAAAATCATGGGTCAGGGTAATATCAAGGTTACGGCAAGTCAGTGGGACCAGTGGACCTGGTTGGAGATACTTCTTCCCCATAATGGCTTTTATTACGTTTCTTTGTCGTGCTTTCATGTGTCATCTTGATTGATTGTTTTAAGCATTGTCTGCATATAGGATTTTGTTTATAGCTGAATGTCAGTCTTGATGCGCTGGATGTTTTTGCCTGCAATTTTTTTTAATGCAAAATCACTCTCTAATTGTTCTCTGGGCATTTTGATACCAACTGTGTCAATTCTTTTGCATGACCAAGAATTTGGAGGAGGGAGTTTAGCTAAAAAACGATGACTGTAATGATATGCTTTTGAGTAGAACCCCGTTGACGATGTACATGCATTATTTCAATCCCCAAACACTGGAGATATAAGGGAGTTAGACCCTCGTTAACCCCTATGAGCCTTCGAAGTAGGAGTTTCATTCCCGTTCGGAAAAAAAAACCTTGTTTTTTGACCAGGGGCAGGGTAGATGTTCAGTTGATTTGACCAAGCATTCAAATTTCAGAAGGAATGACCCCTCTGAGAATCACTATGCTTTATCTTTCACATCATAAGATCAAAAATGTCTAAACAAAATCCTGAGGTCGAGTTCGAATCGATACAATAAAGGCTATCCCTCGCTGACCAAGGAATGAGGCATTAGTTTTCAAAAAAAGGAAAGGAAAAGTTTAAAGACCTAAAGTCACATTGACTTGTTCAAAATGGAAAGCATGAATAAGAAAGAAACAAAAAGCCTCACTAAGTCTAAACTTGAAAACAAGTCAGTTAGGCAAAAGTTAGGGCATCCCGCTGGACTCCCAAAAATGGAAATTCAAAAGATTTTGTCCAGGCAAAAGTCAGGGAAAAGAGAGCCTAAAAGGCCAAAACAAAAAGAAAGAAAAATATTCAATAAAATTTTCATCAAAGGAAGAACAATAATGTAAAAAAAAACCCAAAGCAGCAAGAGTTAAGCGACGATCATGTTGGAGGATTTGTCGTGATCACTCAGCCATTATAAATCCTTTTGAAAGGTGAATGCTTGTGAAAATTCAACAGAATTTAGGACATAAGAATATCACGAAGGGGGTGGGCACCAAATAACTTGAGCCTTGAAAACTTTTTTTTCAAAAGAACCTCGAACCAGGCCACGTTACAACCTCTAAAAGTCCTAACTGAAACAAGGGTTTAACTCAAAAGCATACTGCGACGGGATAGCATTTCCTAAACTCCCCGAATATGTGTTGCATATCCATGTTGGTATCTTATCACCCGCATCTTGACTCGTTTTTCAAAAAGAGAAAAAAAAGTTTTAAAACCTTTTTGCACTCTAGCCAGTGATTCGTTCACAACAGAGATGCGACATTTTATTTAAAGTTCTCAACTTCAAGGCTTAAATAATTATCGCGTCAGGTCTATCATTCTCAATAAACATTTTTCTGTATGCAAAAACAGTTGTTTGACATCAAAAGAGTTTACACGTTGAACACTTGTAAAGAGCTTAATGATGGTCAAGAAAGGAATGTTCAGCTCTCTTCCGTTTTGACAAAGCCCATGGTTGATTAGACTCTGCTTATCCCCTGTGAAGTCTCGTTTCCCCAGTGAAGTTTCCTTTCCCCAGTGAAGTTTCGTTTCCGTAGTAAAGTTTTGTTATTCCAGGGATTTTCTTTCAAAAAGCCTCGCTCCAGGACCTCAAGTTTGGATGTGTTGCCTATCCCCAATGGAGTCGTTAAGCCGGGAGCCCTTGTTTTGACCTCTTAGTTCCCAGCCCATCTGTTGACCGGACATCCTTTGTTAAGGATCTGCTCTTATTCCCCAGTAAGGTTTTGATACCGTGTGACTATCTGCAGGATTTGTCCTTTGGTTGCATTCCAAGAGAATATCTCTCCAGCAAGATAACCTTCAACAGAGTTCTATCCCTCCGGTGAAGTCCCACCTCTTCAGCAGAGTTTTATTCCTCCAGCAAAAGGTTTTCGTCCTTTTCCGGAAGTTGTAGTGTCGACCTGATCTTCCCCGGGAATTTGCAATTTATTTTTAGCAGCTCCTCTCTTTGTTTGTGGCCCGTTTCTGCTGGTTGCTCGGTTGTTATTCTCCGCAAAGCTTCATCTCTTTAAGGTTCCCACTCTAGCGGTTCCCCGCATTTTCTCCTCTCTTTTGGATTTTGCAATTTATCAAGTCATGTCAGATTCAGACTTCTTGGTTATTGGCTTCGCATTTGGCCATTCCCTAGTGGAACTTTTAAACATACATCATTACATTGCATCTACCGAAACGCGTAGCATTTACATTATATAGAGCATTGCGTTATAAAAAAGAATTCAAACATGCATCAGAACATAAGCCATTTTTATTTCCATCATCCCCAGTGATTTTCTAATACTTCGGATTTAATCCCCAGCGAGGTCTTCGTCCTCATTATCCACCCCATACCCATATCCTTTTAACGTCAATCATTTGTTTGTTTGAGTGTTCACTCTTGAATGTAGTTCAGTTTCTCCCTGGCTCGGTCTTCTCGGGTTTAGTCTTTACTACCCTCTCTGGTTCATTCCAATGTCTATTGATGCCTCTTTTCAAATACCAGTTTCGTCCTGATATTCGCTTTTTGCAGGTTTTAGGTGTACGCCCTAATCTCTTTGCTTTGGGTTGAGTTCAGAGTTTCATCTCCTTGCCTTGTGCATGAAATCCAGTCTCGACCTGGTACTCATCTAGTTTAGTTTTGCCTAACTGGTTATTGAGTCGAGTTTCGTCTCATTTTTGCTTTCCTACCTTGGACTCTTTGACGGTGTTTGTTTGCCAAGTACAGTGTTCGTGCTACGTCCCTGGTTTTAAATCAGTCTCCTTTGTTCCTTAGATTCTCCTACCAGTTTTCGTCATTGTTTATCCATTGATCTGAGACCAGTAGGTTCTCTGAGAAACATGCACTCTCATCACTTCGCTTTGGGTCGAGTTTCGCCTCGTAACCCGTGCGTGAAATCCAGTTTCACCCTGGTACTCATCTAGTCTAGTTTCGTCTCGTTTTTGTTCCTCATTTCTGGGATTCTCTCAGTTCCTTCATGCTGTTTATCCTAGTTGAGATTAGAAAGTGTTCCTAGAACACGCACTCTAGCCATTTTGCTTTAGGTCGAGCTCAGAGTTTCGTCTCCTCACCCGCGTACATTTTATGTTACAGAGCTCAATTTCGTCTATACTCTGTTGGTTGAGTTTTGTCTCACCCCTTCCTTTTGAAGCCCAGTTTTACCCTGGCACGTTTGTCCAAAAGTTTAGTTGCGACTACTTTTCTTTATTTTTGCCCTGTCTCAACCTGCATTATGGCTCTATTATGACGCGTGTCTTAGGAGTTTTGTTTCCGTTTCTTTCAAGAGTGTAAATTTTCGGGTTCTTTCGTATTCAAACATCTTTAACCCTGAACGCTCGAAAGTTATCACTTTTCTCACTTATCATGTTGAGGATATTTGAATAGGGGCAGTTGTTGCACCCCAAAATTTACCCTCTTAATTTAGGCTTATGTTTCCTCATAAACATCATAGTGCATTGCATTCATACATTTTGATAGGATCAAAGTACTTTGGTTATCAAGTCTTCCTCAAGCTTTGAAGGTTAATTACATGGACAAGTTGCTCAAAAAACATCTTACCATCCAAATCTCTGGATCTTTTGAGCTCAAAGGCTATGGCATATCTCAAGGTGTTTTTACCCATCTCTTTGGATTCATCAGCCAAATTAGGGTTTGCTTGAGCAATGTTGTTGGCCAATGTACAAGACTTGATTTATGGAGCTACAACATTTCTTTGATATTTGAAAGGTCTTTGTACAAGGAATTGGTCAAGGTTCCCAGAGGATTTGAAGTTTTGAAGATAATTCATCAGTCTCCTAATGTGTTGACCAAAATTAGGGTTTTGGTCTTCATCAAGTTTTCTTGAGAATTTTGAAGTGAAACCTTGCACATGGCCTTTATATGTTTGAAATATCACATGTTTGAAGTTTTGATCATCAATTTTGAAGGGAAGTGGATCATTTGATTCAAAGGGGCAAAATGGTCATTTTGGTCAAAATCAGTCAAAGTCAAGGTTGACCAAGTGAACTTTTGGTCAACCATCAATTAAAGGATGTACTTTTCATATTTCAAGTCCATTTTTGTCATGGGATTAAAGAGATTTAAGTTTGGGTTGAAACTTGTTCTTGAGGAAACCCTAAAAGTTTCTAATTTTGGAAAATGAAGACTTAATTTCAAAAATTCATATTTTATTCATCTTTGATCACAATGTAGGTGTTTAGGTATTGGCTTGCATTTTTGGTAAATCCCAAGTGTATGTGTGAATGTCATGACTGATGTCATAACATTCTAATTCAGTTTGTACTAACTCATTAGGTACCTTTGCAGAAAAATATTGTAATTCAAATACTGATGTTTATAAGTGTGTATCTGAGCATTTTGCAAAATGATCACATTTTGCTAAATCAGTAGACAGGTTTTCTCAGATGTCATAACAGATGTTATGACATCCTGTTCTGAACTAACAGGTTTGCAGGATTGGATAAGTCTGAGTTTTTTTAGGAAATAACTCAGTCCTTCCTGAACAGAATCCTGCGTTTTCTGAGGGGTAACCTAGCTCAACCCTAACCTGGTTAATAAAGTCTTGTGACTTGGTCTTTAGGTCAAACGGAATTAACCCTAGGTTTTTGGAAACCCTAACTGAAGTTGCAGCTGCTATATATTCAACAGAGCTGCTGTTTTTCAAGGATGGCTTTTATTGATCAGAAGATCATTTGTAATCTGTATAGATTTGATTATTGTACTCCAAGCAATTATCATTGTGATAAGTGCCTTGGAATAGGTTTCTAATTGTAAGGGTTGTGTAGCACTCTAAGCTTTGAAGCAAGAGTGTTTGAATGTTCCTTGACTAAAGCTGTGAAGCAGAGTCAAGTTAGTTGTGTACATCACTCAAAGCTGTGAAGCAAGAGTGATTGTGTTGCTTGATTAAAAAGCTGTGAAGCTTAATCAAGTGTTTGTTTTTGAAGAGTGTCTTCATCAATTCTTAAGTCAAATTGGTTTATGTATCACTGCTGTGATTGAGGGGGAGTGAGTAGGAACTCAGGTTTAAGTTGTACTTAGATTGGAATTGCATTGGGTAGGTCTTAAGTGAAGGAGATAAACTGGTTGGTTTATTCCTGAATTAAAATCTCTTATAGTGGATTTCCTCCCTGGCTTGGTAGCCCCCAGAGTAGGTGTTGTTGCACACTGAACTGGGTAAACAATTGACTGTGTTCTTTATTGCTTTTGTATTTACTGTCATATAGTAAGTCAGATACGGTGTCATAACATTGAACGTGACATTGAGTATCTGCAGCCAGAATTTCAATTGGCATCAGAGCAGGCACCCTGCCTGTATTACTGGGTGAGATCTAGGGATATCACTTTCTGGCACTATGGACAAAGAAGGAGTTTTTGGAAATAGACCACCCATTCTGGACGGAACCAATTATGACTACTGGAAACCTCGTATGATTGCCTTCCTAAAATCTCTGGACAAAAAGGCTTGGAGAGCTGCTGACAAAGGATGGATTCATCCCACCATAACTGAGAAAGATGGGACAATCAGTCTGAAGCCTGAGGAAGATTGGAGTAAAGAAGAAGATGAGTTAGCTCTGGGAAATTCAAAAGCTCTAAATGCCTTGTTCAATGGAATTGATAGAAACATTTTCAGACTAGTACATCAATATGAACTGGCCAAGGAAGTTTGGGACACTCTCAGAACTACTCATGAGGGAACTTCCAAAGTAAAAATGTCAAGGCTTCAGATGTTGACCACTAATTTTGAGAATCTAAAAATGATGGAAGATGAAACCATTCATGAGTTTCACATGAACATCTTGGAGATTGCCAACACCTCAGGAGCACTGGGAGAAAAAATGTCAGAAGAAAAACTGGTGAGGAAGATTCTCAGATCCTTGCCTAAAAGATTTGCAATGAAGGTAACTGCCATAGAGGAAGCCCAGGACATTAGCAAGTTGAAAGTGGATGAACTTATTGGGTCTCTTCAGACTTTTGAGATGGGAATCACTGATAATGGTGTCAAAAAGAACAAGAGCATAGCTCTTATGTCCAACACTGATGTTGAAGAAAACATTTCAGAAGCTGTAGCCATGCTTGGAAGACAGTTCAACAAACTCATCAAAAGAATAGATCCAAAGTCAAGGTCTAATGTTCATAACATTCCCTCTAACATTGACAGTTCCAGCAGAAGACCAAGGTCAGAAGAGAAGGGAGTTCAAGGCAGAGGAATTCAATGCCATGGTTGTGAAGGATATGGGCATATTCGAGCTGAATGTCCTACCTTTCTTAAGAAACAAAAAGGAATGACAGTTACTTGGTCTGACTGTGATTCAGAAAGTAATTCTGAAGAAGAGACTGCCAAACGAGTTACTGCTTTAACTGGTGTTTGTACCTCTGAAAGTGACATCAGTGATGAAGAGGTGACTTTTGAAGAACTGGCTGATACTTACAAAGAATTGTGTATCAGAAGTACTGAAGTCTGTGTGCAGAATGAGAAACAATCAAAACTCATCATAAAGATGGAGGCTGAAAAAAGGGCAAACCTTGAAACTATAAGTCATCTAGAAGGAAAAGTTCAATTGCTGAACTCACAACTAAATCAAATGACCAAATCTGTCAAGTTGTTGACAAATGGGACAGACAAATTGGAAGAGATCCTACAGGTTGGACAAAATGTGGGAAATAAATCTGGTCTAGGATTTATGGAAGCAACGAAATCTGGTTCTGGTAAGCAAATGTCAAAACAGATGTCTCAACACAACTCTCGACATCAGGAACAGAAACATATGAGAAAAAGGTACCAAAGATGGAAATGTCATCATTGTGGTAGATATGGCCACATAAAGCCCTTCTGCTTCAGATTACATGGATACCCTAATCAGAACTCAGGTGTCAAACCTAAGTCTAAAAAGGTACCACATGCTCCTCAATGGAAGAAAAAGGCTACTGCACTGATAGCTCACACTTCCCTGAGGGTCTCTGCAAAGGAAGACTGGTACTTTGACAGTGGATGTTCCAGACATATGACTGGAATCAAGAACCTCCTCAATAATGTTAAGCCTCACACCACCAGTTTTGTGACCTTTGGAGATGGGGCTAAAGGTGAAATCAAAGGAGTTGGTGATTTGGACTGCCCTGGAGTTCCAAGTCTAAATGAAGTACTGCTGGTGAAAGGACTGACCGCTAATCTCATTAGTATCAGTCAACTGTGTGATCTAGGATTCAAGGTCAATTTCTCAAAATCTGAATGCCTTGTAATCAATGACAAACAAGAGATAGTAATGAAAGGAGTCAGATCCAAAGACAACTGTTACTTGTGGGAGGCTGAGAACACTAATTTCTCATCTGTGTGTTCCATTGCAAAGGAAGAAAAAGAGGTAAAACTGTGGCACCAAAAACTTGGCCATCTTCATCTAAGGGGTATGAAGAGGATTATCTCCTTGGAGGCAGTCAGAGGGATTCCAAAACTGCAAATTGATGAAGGAAGAGTTTGTGGTGAATGTCAAGTTGGTAAGCAGACGAGGATGTCACACCCAAAGTCAAGACATCTGACCACCTCTAAGGTTCTAGAACTCCTCCATATGGATCTGATGGGACCAATGCAAGTAGAGAGTCTTGGTGGTAAAAGATATGCCTATGTGGTTGTGGATGATTTTTCCAGATTCACCTGGATTAATTTCATTAGGGAAAAATCAGATGCATTTGAAGTTTTTAGAGAACTGTGCAAGAGAATTCAAAGAGAGAAGGAAGGATGTATTGTCAGAATCAGAAGTGATCATGACAAGGAATTTGAAAACAGCAAGTTTGATGACTTCTGTGCTTCAGAAGGAATCAGTCATGAGTTTTCTTCTCCCATAACACCTCAGCAAAATGGAGTTGTGGAAAGAAAAAACAGGACCATACAAGAATCTGCCAGAGCAATGTTACATGCCAAAAGACTTCCTATGTATTTTTGGGCTGAAGCTATGAATACAGCTTGCTATGTTCATAACAGGGTCACCTTGAGAAAGGGAACCTCATCCACCATATATGAACTCTGGAAAGGAAGAAAACCAACTGTGAAGTACTTCCATGTGTTTGGTAGCAAATGCTATATTCTGTCTGATCGTGAACAAAGAAGAAAACTGGACCCCAAAAGTGATGAAGGCATATTTCTAGGATACTCCTCAAACAGCAGAGCTTATAGAGTATTCAACTCCAGAACCAAAACCATGATGGAATCAATAAATGTTGTAATTGATGACTATCATGAAGAAATAGATGTTCCTTGTACTGTTGAGACATTCTTTGAGACTTCAACCCAACAGGATGACCTACCCAACTCCACCACAACAGAATCTGAATCAAAGGAAGCTAGCAAGATTCCTTCCATCAGAGTTCAGAAGGATCATCCAAAAGAGCTCATCATAGGAGATCCAAATAGTGGAGTCATCACAAGATCTAGAGAAATCATCTCAAACTCTTGTTTTGTGTCCAAAATGGAACCAAGAAATGTCAAGGAAGCCTTAACTGATGAATATTTGATTGGTGCAATGCAAGATGAACTGAACCAATTCAAGCAACATGAAGTTTGGGAACTGGTTTCTAGACCTGAAGGAACTAACATCATTGGGACAAAATGGATATTCAAGAACAAGTCAGATGCTGAAGGAGTTGTCACCAGAAATAAGGCAAGACTTGTTGCTCAAGGATACACCCAGGTTGAAGGGGTTGATTTTGATGAAACCTTTGCACCTGTAGCCATATTGGAATCAATCAGACTCTTGTTGTCAATTGCTTGTCTTCTGAAGTTCAAGTTATTTCAGATGGATGTGAAAAGTGCCTTTCTAAATGGGTACTTAAATGAGGAAGCTTATGTGGAACAACCTAAAGGTTTTGTGGATCCAACCCATCCTGATCATGTCTACAAACTGAGAAAAGCTCTATATGGCCTGAAACAAGCTCCTAGAGCATGGTATGACAGGTTAACAAAGTTTCTCTCAGACAAAGGCTACAGAAAAGGAGGCTTGGACAAAACTCTCTTTGTCAAAACTGAAGGAGGGAAGTTGATGGTTGCCCAAATATATGTTGATGACATAGTGTTTGGAGGAATGTCAGAACATATGGTTAAACACTTTGCTGACCAGATGCAGGCTGAATTTGAAATGAGTCTCATGGGAGAACTAACTTATTTTCTTGGACTACAAGTCTCACAGATGGAGGACTCAATCTTCTTATCTCAAAGCAAGTATGCTAAGAATATTGTAAAGAAGTTTGGTATGGAGAATGCAAGTCACAAAAGGACTCCTGCTCCTACTCATCTAAAGCTTTCCAAAGATTCAAGTGGGGTTAAGGTGGATCAAAGTCTATACAGAAGAATGATAGGAAGCTTGTTGTACTTAACTTCCAGCAGACCTGATATTGCCTTTGTAGTTGGAGTTTGTGCTAGATACCAAGCTGATCCCAAAGTCAGTCATATCAATCAAGTGAAGAGAATTTTGAAGTATGTAAGTGGTACTTACAACTATGGATTGATGTATACTCATGGCTGTGAACCAGCTCTGACTGGCTACTGTGATGCTGATTGGGCTGGTAGTGCTGATGATAGAAAAAGCACCTCTGGAGGATGTTTCTTTTTGGGAAGTAATCTGGTTTCCTGGTTCAGCAAGAAACAGAATTGTGTGTCTCTTTCAACTGCTGAAGCTGAATACATTGCAGCTGGTAGTAGCTGCTCTCAAATGATATGGATGAAACAGATGCTCACTGAGTATAATGTCACACAAGATGTTATGACATTGTACTGTGACAATCTGAGTACAATCAACATATCCAAGAATCCCATTCAGCATAGCAGGACCAAACATATTGACATACGACATCACTTTATCAGAGACCTTGTAGAAGAGAAGACAATCAAATTGGAACATGTTGCCACTGAGCTACAGCTGCCTGACATTTTTACCAAGGCTTTGGATGCAAACCAATTTGAAAACTTAAGGGGTAAGCTGGGTATTTGCCAACATGAGGAATTGTAGCAATTAATTTTGCTTAAAACAAGGATCAAAGGACTTATGCCTGTTCTGATTGGTTTAAAATTGTATTTTCTCATTTCCTACAATTCTTTTAAGAAGTTGAATAGACACTCCCTTGTTTCCTTCCTCTCTCATCTCCTCATCAAAACCCAGTCTCTCAATCAGAAATTTCTCCTCAGTTGCTGTTGGTCCTCTAAAACTGTCAACATGTCTCAAACACCATCATCATCCAATACGACCATTTCAACCTCTTCCTCTGATCAAGATTCTGGGACAATCTCTTCTTGTCTGGACTCTGACGTTCTGGAGATCTCCTCTCATAGAAAAGTGGGAACTAACCCCACCAAGGTCAAAGAGTTGAGAACAAGACATGCAGGAAAACCCCAAGCTTCTGCCTCTGGTAATCCATCTCATCCTTCTTCTTCAGTTCCCCCTGAAATTGAAAATAAGGAAGGGACAACCTATGTTAATCAAGCAATAGCAAAAATTGTTTCAAGAATTCTGAACGAGAACCACTCAGTTCCTCGCATTTCTGTTCCTCTGAACCAAGAAAGCTCAAATGCTGAAACAAATCCAGATGTCTCTAAGAATGTTGAGACATCAAACAAAGAGAAGAATGCTGACATTGCTCACAAGAAAAGAAAGAAGCCTGAATACTCTGGATCTAATGACAGTGCTTGAAGGTTGGTTGCTGATATCTGGTGGAGTTTGGAAGTGTATTCTGTTGTTTTCTGCTGCTGCTCTTATTTTGTTTTGGATAACTGTATAATATTATGAACATGTATCTTTGGCCCATTTGTGGCTAAAGAGGGGGAGAATATTTTGGTACTTACTTAATTAGTACTTGACATTCTATTTTTCTGCTGTCACTTATTTCTGCTGCTATCTATCTCTGATTGTTTAGGGTCTTTAGCCAAAAATCTGCCAAAGGGGGAGTTTGTAGGTGTTTAGGTATTGGCTTGCATTTTTGGTAAATCCCAAGTGTATGTGTGAATGTCATGACTGATGTCATAACATTCTAGTTCAGTTTGTACTAACTCATTAGGTACCTTTGCAGAAAAATATTGTAATTCAAATACTGATGTTTATAAGTGTGTATCTGAGCATTTTGCAAAATGATCACATTTTGCTAAATCAGTAGACAGGTTTTCTCAGATGTCATAACAGATGTTATGACATCCTGTTCTGAACTAACAGGTTTGCAGGATTGGATAAGTCTGAGTTTTTTCAGGAAATAACTCAGTCCTTCCTGAACAGAATCCTGCGTTTTCTGAGGGGTAACCTATCTCAACCCTAACCTGGTTAATAAAGTCCTGTGACCTGGTCTTTAGGTCAAACGGAATTAACCCTAGGTTTTTGGAAACCCTAACTGAAGTTGCAGCTGCTATATATTCAACAGAGCTGCTGTTTTTCAAGGATGGCTTTTATTGATCAGAAGATCATTTGTAATCTGTATAGATTTGATTATTGTACTCCAAGCAATTATCATTGTGATAAGTGCCTTGGAATAGGTTTCTAATTGTAAGGGTTGTGTAGCACTCTAAGCTTTGAAGCAAGAGTGTTTGAATGTTCCTTGACTAAAGCTGTGAAGCAGAGTCAAGTTAGTTGTGTACATCACTCAAAGCTGTGAAGCAAGAGTGATTGTGTTGCTTGATTAAAAAGCTGTGAAGCTTAATCAAGTGTTTGTTTTTGAAGAGTGTCTTCATCAATTCTTAAGTCAAATTGCTTTATGTATCACTGCTGTGATTGAGGGGGAGTGAGTAGGAACTCAGGTTTAAGTTGTACTTAGATTGGAATTGCATTGGGTAGGTCTTAAGTGAAGGAGATAAACTGGTTGGTTTATTCCTGAATTAAAATATCTTATAGTGGATTTCCTCCCTGGCTTGGTAGCCCCCAGAGTAGGTGTTGTTGCACACTGAACTGGGTAAACAATTGACTGTGTTCTTTATTGCTTTTGTATTTACTGTCATATAGTAAGTCAGATACGGTGTCATAACATTGAACGTGACATTGAGTATCTGCAGCCAGAATTTCACACAAAAATGAAAATGAAATATGCTTGGAAAGCTAAGAGAATGCTCTTTCACCTCATTTTGGTCTCATGTCCAAATTGACAAGGGATCAAAAGTTATGGCCTTTTGAAGTTACAAAATTATAGGTTATTTTTCAAAATTAGTGAATTTCAAGCTAGATTTTGGGAGCCTTAATGGATTAATCTGCAAAAACTATAAACTAAGGGTTTGTATATCTTTTCAAGACCTTTTCAAATTGTACTCATTTATGTCAAGATTCAAAGGCATGAGCAAGTTATGAGTTTTAGAATTTTGTGGCATTTTAGTGAAATTTGGCAAATGTGCAAAATGGTCATTTCTTGCAAACTCAAGTTTTAGCCATTCCTCTTGTTTCTAATCAAGCCCATTGATAATTTGTGACATGCTGAGGCCCATTACACTCACCATTTCGTGCCCATGTGCTTCATGAGCTTGCTTGAATCAAAAAATGCCAAAACTTGCTCAAAATTGCCAAATCACCAACACAAGCTTAATGCAAGGATTTAAGTCCTAATCTTCTTGCTAATCTCTTCCTGGGGGCAAATGGATTAGAATGCATACAAAAAGCAAGCTAACGCGTGAGGGAATGAGAGGCTGCATGTGCATACTTAATTGTGGCAAAAAGAAGATTTCTTGGATTCCAAGAGCTTTCAGCACGAAAAACCTATCCTACCCTCCTCTTGATCCTCTATATATTGAGAAGCAAGCCTCAGTGTAAAGGGTTGGTGCCTCATTTCATCAATCAAAGTCAGAAACTCCATAGCTTGAAGCTCTGCATTTTTCTTTGATTCTTCCATCTCCCTTGCGCGTTTTGGCCAATTATTCTTGCATTCTCTTCTCCAAGTGATAAGGATTGTAGATCGAGGCTTAGATTGCAACTAGAGTGAAGGAGACAGTAGATCCATTTTTTCTCAAAGGTTTGAATTCTCAACTTTGAATTCTGATTTCTAGCCATGCTTCGTGTGATTTAAGCTCACAATCATGTTGTTTGAAGTCTATGGAATGATTCTGAAGCTTTATAGCGTTTAATTTGATGAATTGTGCATGATTGGATGTTCTGAAACTCGTGATTCAGATTGTTTTTGTTCATGTTCATGGCTTGATTGTGGATGATGTGGTTAATGATTTGATTCAAATTGCTTTGTATTCCTTGTCATGCTAGCTTTGATTTGCCTTTGATTTCATAAAAAATGATGCAAAATTGAGTGAGTTGTGTTGATCTGAAAGTGAGCCCTAATCCTGGGTCATGCGCATGCTTTTTGGATGTTTAGAGGTTGAAGATGATGTGGTGGCACATCCTGATTGGTTCATTTGAAATTTTGGTTTATTTGAATTTTTGTTTTATAATTTTATTTCCATGATTTTATTTCTTGCTCAAAAATGATTGGAAAATTCTGAAAAAATTAACATAAATTCAAAATAATATTTCTGACTTTGTGTATTTTTTTGAAAATATTTTGATTGGTTCAAAATTGTTAGGTTTACTTAATTAATCATTCAAAGATAATTTTTATTTTAATAGTTCTATTGATCTAAAAAATCCACAAAAATTATTTGAGAACCACAAAATAATGTGAAAAGTGATTCTGACTTTGGCTCATCATTTTTCTTATTTTTTATTAAAAATTTAATTTCAAAGTTCATTTGTAATATTTGTTTGTTTTTTTTTTATTTTTTAATACTTCTATTAATTCAAAAATTCTAAAAAAAATCATGTAATCTTGTTTTTAATCATAGAATCTGAATATTTTTTTACTTTGCCCATTTCATGATTTTTTGGTTATGTTTTGCATTTTCTTGCCCTTAAATAATAATTTTACCATTAATTTTTTTTTTGTTTTAATATTTTCCTTTAATCCAAAAAAATTCACAAAAATTCAGGGATGTATGTTTTTAGCCTTAATATTTGATTATAATTTTAGTTGACCATTTTTCTGACTTTTTGATTTAGATATCATTTTGCCATGTGAATTTTTGTTAAGTACATAATGGTTTGAATATTAATTTCTTTCTTGACTTTTCTTAATTCAAAAAATATGAAAAAAAATGTATTTTCTGACATTTAGGGTTTCTTGATATTTAGTTTGGCCTTGGTTTGATTTGTTTGAGTTTTGGTCCTATTTAATCAATATTTAGGATTAAAAGTCAAAATCTAGGGTTTTGTTGATTATGGTGCAAGTTTCATGTTCAAAAACCTTGTACCTTGGACTTCCATTGGATTTCAGGTCTTGATCATGGCTCATGAATGTATTGGGGATTTGAAAACTATTTTTCTTGAATTATTTGACTTGGTTTGACATTTTTCCACAAATAATTTTGAAAACTTGTCTAGTTTGGTGGTTTTGCCAACTAGTCTAGAGCTTTGAACTTCATTTGGCATCCTCCCCAATCATTCATGAACTAAGGGCTTGCATTCTGACTTCTAAACACTTCCAACATGTTAAGATATTTTTGGTTTGAATTATGGATCCTTGTTTCTATTTTTGGTGTAACTTTGAAGTGAAGGTACCCAATTATGTTTACATGACTTGTTGCAATTTGTTTGATGGCCAATGAACTTGAGTGAGGCCTATAATTGGGAACCTAATGATCATGTTGGTTCTGACTTATCCATTTTAGCATCAAAGTATTTTTGCTCAATGTCTCATGTTTGAATATTTTGAACCATCTAATGCTTTATGTAGGTTTCATTTTCTATTGTGTTCATGAGTTTGTGATTGATTTAGCTATGCATGATTGAAATGTGACTTCCATGGTTCTTTTTCATATTATTCTCAACCTCTTATGATCCTTGATTGATACTCAATTGTCAATTCAACATGGTGATAGGAAATAGCAACATTCCTCTGATTCTTTTGACCTAATCTGTGCATATGCTTGTCTCTTCTTGTTTATAATGTCTAATATTTGGTAATTGCTAACATGTTATTCTCACCTCTTAACCTTTTGGAATACTAACTTGGTTGTTGAATATGCGAGGTACTCTGAGAAAGTTGCCACTTTTGGCTTGAGGCTTTTGTGTTCCACTTTATTTGTGGAACACAGTTTATTATATTGGAATTATTTTTGTGTTTGGCATGCTTGATGTTTTATGCAGGATATATATGTACGTGATTGTGAATGCCATACATTACCCCTGGGACTTGTTCATATCTGATAGATTCCTGACTCAATTTGTTTACTGATGCCAGCTTGCTTGAAGTTTCTCTGGCTTTCTTTTTATTCTTGCTTGATTGCTACAAATAGTTATCTGTTTGGTATTGTACTACCTCCTTTCTCCAATTTTCATTTTGCATAATTCTCTGATTGTATGATGGGACCTCTGTTGCTGATATATGTCAGGAGGCCCTCTGGTCTTTTATCTGATGCATGTGTTGTGATTGTTGATCGATGAGTCACTCAATTTAGATATTGAGATCACGACTTCGCTCTCATTGTATGTTACCCATAGGATGTTTATTGCTTTTCCTCTTTAATTGTTGATCGATGAGTCACTCAATTTAGACATTGAGATCACGACTTCGCTCTCATTGCATGCTCCCCATAGGTTGTTTATTGCTTTTCCTCTTTAACTGTTGATCGATGAGTCACTCAATTTAGACATTGAGATCACGACTTAGCTCTCATTGCATGTTCCCTATAGGATAGTTTTGTTGAGTTCCCTTTAACATAAACTAGGATAGGATTTTCTCTTTATCCTCAACCTTAGGGTCAACCATTGTATGTTAACACTAGGGATAGTGCTAGGCTAGCCTCCCTCAGTTGTTCTTTCTTACTTTGCATCTTTGCATCTTTGCATCTTTGCATCTTGAAGCAAATTATTTTCTTGGCAAATCATAAGACACCTCTAATGAACTCAAATCCATCTTCAAAGTAAAAGATACAAACCAATCTTACTTTTTTTGTGTCATCTTGAGGCCGATGTTTCACCATCGCACATGTTTGTTATCCTACTTTGATTCTCAATATCATTGATAGGTGTGATATTTTACTATCTGTTTTATTGATGTTTTGCCATCTTTGTCATGATTTCATGCTATCTCTTAGCCGATGTTTCGCCATCACACATTTGTTTAAAGCCGATGTTTCACCACCGCACATGTTTGTTATCCTACTTTGATTCTCAATATCATTGTTAGGTGTGATGATTTATCATCCGTTTTATTGATGTTTCGCCATCTTTGCCATGATATCTTGTTATCTTGAAGCCGATGTTTCGCCATCGCACATGTTTGTTATCCTACTTTGATTCTCAATATCATTGTTAGGTGTGATGATTTGTCATTCGTTTTATTGATGTTTCACCATCTTTGCCATGATATCTTGTTATCTTGAAGCCGATGTTTCGCCATCACACATGTTTGTTATCCTACTTTGATTCTCAATATCATTGTTAGGTGTGATGATTTGTCATTCGTTTTATTGATGTTTCGCCATATTTTCCATGATATCTTGTTATCTTGAAGTCGATGTTTCGCTATCGCACATGTTTGTTATCCTACTTTAATTCTCAATATCATTGTTAGGTGTGATGATTTGTCATCCATTTTATTGATGTTTCGCCATCTTTTCCATGATATCTTGTTATCTTGAAGTCGATGTTTCGCCATCGCACATGTTTGTTATCCTACTTTGATTCTCAATATCATTGTTAGGTGTGATGATTTGTCATCCGTTTTGTTGATGTTTCGCCATCTTTGCCATGATATCTTGTTATCTAGAAGCCGATGTTTCGCCATCGCACATGTTTGTTATCCTACTTTGATTCTCAATATCATTGTTAGGTGTGATGTTTTTATCATTTGATGTTTCGCCATCTTTGAAATGTTACCTTGTTATTATTTAGTCAATGTTTGATCATCTCATTTGTTTGTTGTTTTATTTGATGTTTTGCCATCTTGCCTGTTTTTGTTGTCTTAACTAAAAAAACAAACCAAACAAAACACATAAGCCGAACTACGGCTGCTCTGATTCCTTAAAAGGGATACGTAGGCATTGGGGTAGGGCCCAACCGAGTATAATTTTTATTTTCCCTACATTATTTTCTTTTTCCTTTTGCATGCATTCCCTTTTCAGTTTTAAACCATAGACATAGGATTTGACCACACCCATTAGATTAAACAACAAGAGTGGATACTGTAGAGTACTACGGGCGTGTGGGGTGCTAACACCTTCCCCCCGCGTAACAGACTCCCTTACCCGATCTCTCGGTCGAAAGACCGTGATTTCTCCCTTTTCAAGTTTTCTCGATGTTTACCTTTCCCTCTCAACGGGATAAAAGACGTTCGGTGGCGACTTCATTAATGTTTCATTAACATCCAGATGACAGGTTTCAGCCGCGTAGTTTCACTCGTACCTCGCATACACAAAGCTTTTCAATTCTAACCAAGAAATGTTAGGATAAGTGATAAATGTAAGTCTATACAGTTTTAATTACAGATATACAAACTTTAAAGATGGAAGTAATCGTGAGGTTCATAATATCTAAACGCCAATCCCCAGCAACGACGCTATTTTGATGTTGTGTATTATCAAAATAAGTATTTTGTATATCGTATCCACAGAGACTGGAGCGATATTATGAACACTTGGATTACCAGTATCCTTAAAGTTAAAGTACGAGTAATACAGGATAGTTGAAAAGTAACGAAAATACGAAAAATAGCTTATAGCGAAAATAATGTAAGTGAAGGGTTTTATGGGAGATAATCTTGCAGGGACTAGTTTTCCTCTACCGTCACATATGTATCTTTTTTATTACTTGCTTTAGTTCTGTTTCCATTCATATTTCCATGTACTATGTCAAAACTATATGTATGTCTACACAATAGTTTTACGATTTTCCTCGGTCTGTTTAATTGACGATATCTCAATCGATTAAACAACTTAATTAATCATAGGCTCAAGTATTTGATATGGATCTTAAACTTAATTCTATGTCTAGAAATTGGTATTTAAGTGATTCTTATCTTTTGTTCTTGAATTCAAATGCAATTTTCATTAACAATTGGATTCATTAAGATTTAGCACTATAAAGAAGATAGACTCAATAATCATGAAAACATTCTTTATATTAAAAGAATAATCGAATAAGATACATACGATTTGGTAGAGTATTCCAATCCCTAGCAAGAGAGAGTTTAGCTATCCATTCTCGTGGTAGCTTGCACAAAAAGGAATAGTTAGAGGTGAATGAGCATCAACGTCGATTCCTTGATCTTTGATGCGTATCCAGCTCGTATCTTCGATTCCCTCTCCTAATTATCTATTACAATCTTTCTGTATTCAACTAATATCAAATTTAATTTCTAAAACTCTCGATCTATCTCTGCAACTGACATTGGTCCCTTTTATAGATTTCCTGGCCGCCTGAGTTCGTTGAGCGAACCATACTTCGCTTCGCGAGGCCTCTGTTTCTTCTCAATTAAGTTTTTTTCTTGCAACTTGTCTTATGAGGCCGCCAAAGTTCGCTTTGCGACTTAATCCTCGCTTCACGAACTCTGTTACTTCAGCTTTAAGGAATCAGAACTATGGATTTCGCTCTTCCTTGCTTCCAGCGAACTTTAGATTTTTTGCTACTGACTTGGTTTCGCTACGCGAAGTTAGTCTCGCTAAGAGAATTGGGCTTTCGCTTCCTTTCGTGTTCTTTCGCTTCCAATGAACCTTGGGTCTTCAGTTTTGGAATTTTGCTTTCGCTTCACGAGATAAGTTTGCTTAACGAACGTTCTTTTTCTGGAATTTCGCTGTAGCGAAAAAGGATAATGTTTTTTCTTGTTTTCTTCATCTTATGGTCTTCTTTCCTGCAAATTTTGATCATAGTTAGTAATAATACCATTTCTTTGATAAAATATTTGGTTTATATGATTAAATGCTTTAGAAAACTCAATAAATGCTCGACTTTCATAGAAGACTTTTTGTGATTTTTGAGCATTTATCAGTACTTCCAGAAAATGTTTGCTTGGACGTATGTGCCCCTTTGTTGGGGTTCATGTTCAATGTCCCAAGTGATGGAGATGCGGACCTGCCCCTGGTTATTCAACACTTCTTAAGATATTTCTTGGAATCTCGACTTGACTGCCACATATGAGTGATAGTGACATGTCATGTCCCCTTGCTTATAGGAGATTTGTCATTGAGAGTGTTTTCCAATTTGAAGTGGTTTTGTTTCTTGAGGATTTCTGTTCATTGGATATTCGTCGTGTGAATTTCTCCGCTGTCAAATAAATAGCTATATGCAAATAGCAGTATTTAAATGATGCAAAGTTTATGTTTGTCTTGAAGTTTTAAAAATGCGTTTTAGCAGATAAAGAGTTTTGGTAAGAATTTGAATTCAACTCAGGATGTATAGTAAGCCTTACAAGAGTTAGGATACCTTTGGTAACAGTATACTTTTGAACTAACCCATGCTTCAATTAGGACTTTTGAAGGGTTGTAACGTGGTTTGGTTCACTGTTTAAGAAACAAAGGATAAGGCTCAAAGTGTATTTGTACCCAACCTGTTCTTCATGATATTCTCCCATCCTAAACTCAGTTAATTGTGCCTTTTTGAATTCTAATTGAATCTGGGATAATGTTTTGGTGATGGTTCGGACAAGTTCAGTTTTATTGGTAGTCATCATTTTTTTTGCAATATTTTTCATGTTGTCGAGGATTTGTAGTGACCTCTTTTTGATTTATCATCCCTGATTTTTGCCTGACTGTTCTTGTTTTGAGATTACAGCCAGCAGGATGCCCCAGTTTTTCTTAAGTCTCCTTCGTAGGTTTTAACTTATTGGGTTTTTTGTTTTGAGAGAACGACTACCTATTTGGTAGGGAACTATCACCATCTTTTGATTCCAGAGGAATGTTTTTGATGTCATTCGTTGTGTACAAAGTGAAAGCTTGCGACTGAACGCGCATTTGAATCCACTTAGAAACTAACCTGCCCCAGGTTTGATTAAAGGTTTCAATTTGTATGAAAAAAGAAAAATCCGACTTCTTTGGTTCAAAGGGGTTGATTATGAATTATCTTCCTTATAACTCCACTATTTGGGAATTGAAAGAACGCATGTACATCGTCAGCAAGGTCTGTTCAAAGCATATTATATGAGAATTTGGCATTGTTTTCATCATCCTCCCTCTAAAGGTTTGCAACTTTTAACAAGAGTTGATTATCATAAAGGGAGTAAAAAGCATAGTTTAAATATAGTGAAAACGAATGGATGAATTCAAGACAAACATATGAAATTCATTAATGAAATAGAGTTTAACATTAATAGATAAGTGTTTGAACAACAAAAGAAATTACAGTTGAAAATTCAAAATGAACTGGAACGCTCAATGATTTGGCATGGGAGTAGTGATCACGTTTGGAGTCTCAGGAGGACCAAACTCAATCACCTTATCATGAATCATATTTTGAATCTTGTATTTCAGCACCCAACAATCGTTAGCATCATGCCCAGGACTGCCAGAATGATAAGCACACGTTGCATCAGGATTGTAGTTGAGGTCCTATTAATGTGATCAGATTCATCCTCAACATGTGTTGTAATGCTTATGATAGTGGCATATTGATGTTGGTAAATTGTCTCTTGGGCTCTTCTTGCCTTCGCTGATTTCCCCGTTGTTGTTGTCGCACTGATGCAGGACTAGAGATCAGGACTGCCCCCACATGTTGGTCGTGGCTGCTCTTGTTATGACCCTTTTGGATGTACACACGTTGGACTCTTTCTTCCCATTGTATGGCTTTTCTGAGTATCAGAGGATGTAGCTCCTTGGATCTTTCCACTTTTGATGCCAACCTCTACTCTTTCGCCTGTCAGTATTATCTCAGTGAACCCGACCGAGGAGTTTTCAATTAGGTGATTGAAGAAAGGTCCCATCAAAGTTCCCATACAGATATCAATCAGATCCCTTTCAGTTAAGGGTGGCTGCACCCTGCCAACCAAGTCTCTCCACTTTTGGGCATATTCTTTGAAGCCCTCGTTGGAACCCATGGTCATGTTCTTCAACTGCACGCGAGTTGGTTCCAGATCAGCGTTGTATTGGTACTGCTTATAGAAAGCAGCAGCTAGATCCTCCCAAGTGTGGATGCAAGAACCTTCCAATTGATAGAACCAATCGAGTTAAGTCACAACTAGACTCTCTTGGAAGAAATGGACCCAGAACTTCTGATCAATGGTGTGTGGCTGAATCTTGCGGACATAGGATCTTAGATGAAGCGTCGGACAGGAGACACCGTCATACTTGGAAAAAGAATGGATCTTGAATTTGTATGGAAATACCACCCTGGGAACCAAACCCTAGTCTCCAAAGTCCAAGCCAAGCACAGCTTGGATCTCTATAGCCTTTAGTATATCTTCAAGCTGTTTGTATTTTTCATCTATCGGTGGATACTGCTCCTCAAAATAATCTTCGTCGTCAGTAGCTTGGTTAGCTCTAGTGCTTCTAGCTTCTTCTTCTTGATTGATTTCTTCTTCAGAAGAAATATCTTCTTTTTGAGCTAGCTGGGCAGGTCCCTTGAACTTTCTTCCTATTTTGAGGGTGACAACCTTCTTCTTAGTCTTCTTCTTACTCTCTTTGGTGAAAGAGTGTTTTCAGATCTTCCTTCCCCTTGGCTAAGTTCATGAGCATTTTTTGGAACTGAGCGTTTTGAGCTTAGAGATCTTTAATTGTTTGCTCTAGAGCCATCTCTACTGAAATAAACGGTAAGCAGATGAGAAACCTGTGTGGGGAAAACCTGTTATACATGTGGATGTAATATTTTCAAGGATCTCGCAGGTTAAACACAAGAAGATGTTAGAAGTTGAACTTTTCTCACAACATTGATTGGAGAACTTCATATCAGTGGATGTCCTTCCACGAGAATCAAGCTCACCATGTCAAGTGGGTCATAGCCCTTGACTCAAGTTACTGTGCTTTGGTCTTTAACGACATTTGATTAGAGAATGAATCCTCTTTCCCCTTGATAGGCGTCTGGTTCAACATGACCCTGCATCATAGGCCCTTGAGATCCTTGAAATGGTTATTGAAAATGCTATGGTATGGTGTCATGATATTATGTACAAGTATGCAAAGCAAGCAAGTTGTTATGTACAAATAGTCATATACACACAAAGAAGACAAGTCCTTAGGTTTAGGCTTGCATGAAGTTTGATAGGTAAGTACCCTCTTGAAGTTTAGTTGGCCCAACCAGTCCTAGAAAGTAACCGGGTTCTAGGGGATCTCAATATCACTGACCTTTCTCTTAGGCATTATCTCAGCATAACTAATCTTTTCTTACGACCGAGATATCCCAAAAGTCTGATCTCAATGAGTGTAGTATCGAGTATCAACCAATTTTCAGCTTTCCATCGAAACCGGCTATCTCACTATTTCTTAATGGCCAAGTTGTTTAATTAAGGTTCTAAGGTCAGTTAATGCTTCATGACACCGCTCAACGTCCCCGTATTCTCCTCGATTCAACACAAGGGATATCGGTACCAACAAATGTATCACACTAACGTAGCCATTGCTTCAACCATATCGGTCTACGCCGTACAGTTTCCATAATCTATTGCTACTTACCTAAAAGGTATTCCCCGATCCAGGTAAAGGATCAATACAAGCCCAAACAAGGAACCATAATGTAAAGAAGACGAATCAAACAATGAAAGCAAGTAAATGTGATCTAACTCTAAGGCAACCCCACTTTTTAGACATCCCCAGCAGAGTCTCCAGTTCTGTAATACGGTGGGAGAACTGACTTGGTTTGTTTTACGTTTAATCGCAATTATTGCGGATAGCAAGAGTCTCCACCGACTTTTCTTTTATGCAATAAGGAAAGGGTGAAAAGAATAGGAAAGACCTTTGAGATGTTTTCTTGAGTTCGGGGGGTAGATTATGAAAGGGAAGGTATTAGCACCCTTTCATTTGTAGTTATCTACGGGCTCTTAGTTGCTTGCTAGATCACTTTCTTTGTTTGAAAATGTGTTTTTGGTGGTTTTTGAAAGTATTTTTGAAAAGAGCCTTCGTTTAGGCAAACTTTGTAATGATTCTCGTCTCTATAAGAATGTATACAAAGTGTTGGACTTTTTTTTTGAACATATTTCATGTTTTTGAAAGTGTTTGGTGTGTTTGAAAAATGTTTGTTTTTTTAGAATAGATTGTGAGCAAGCAACTAAGAACGTTCTACCTTACTCAAAAGTCTTTTGTTCATTTCTCTCTTCCTTTGATATTTCTATCTTACCATTGATTGGTAAGAATCCTTATCTTTGGATGTAAAGGGACAGACATGGGTCAATTATATAGTCATAGAAGGCAACCTATGAGACGTTTTAGCAATTTTCGTTTAGGGACTAGATTGTTTACCGAAGGCAACATTGAGGGACATCGAGGGACTACGATCTTTTTACCGAGGGACTTTTTCTAAAACGCCCATATTCGAGGGACATGACTATTTTCTGAGACAACAGGTGAGATTACCTTAGAGGTGCATGTGCATGAATAGTGTGTTTGATTGCATGCATTTTCATCTTGAATTTAAAGGTTATCTATTTGTTGATTTTATCTTGCCACATAGCCTAATTACTAATAAGAAAGTAATAAAAATGCAAAGAGTAAATCCTAAGCTATTGCAACCATAAAAAACAAAATAAAAAAGAGGAAAAATGAGTCTTTCGACCCAGGCAGTATGCTCCTTCGATTCACCCTATTTCAGCTTCTTTCGATTAGGCCTGTAAGGAATTATGAATATGTATCCTTCCATCATGCCCTATTTCAGCTTCTTTTGATTGGGCCTGTAAAAAAATGAATGTATCCTTCGACCATACCCCTTTTTCTGCTTACTTCGACTGGACCTGCAAAACAAAAATGAATGTATCCTTCGACCATACCCCTTTTTCTGCTTACTTCGACTCGACCTGCAAAACCAAAATGAATGTATCCTTCGACCACACCCCTTTTTCTGCTTACTTTGACTGGACCTACAAAACAAAAATGAATGTATCCTTTGACCACACCCCTTTTTCTGCTTACTTCGGCTGGACTTGCAAAACAAAAATGAATGTATCCTTCGACCACACCCCTTTTTCATTTTAGATAGCAGCATGGGGCGAAGCCTACAAAGGCTTTGACTTACACAACCTTCTTCATGTATTCTTTCGTTTGGGGACTAAGTAGCATCATGGGGGTGAGGTCATGCTACTATTGCTTCATGGCCAGATTAATTCTTAACAATATGTTTGATAAATAAAGAAAACAAATCAAAATACTTAGCCAAGAAAGCAAACAAAGAAAGTGAAAACAAAGACAATAAAAAAAGATAATGATAATACTTAAAACGAAAAGAAATGATTATTCACATTTTGTGCTTGAAAAGAAAGGTTAAGGTCAAGAGAACTTACCTTACTTGAAGTTGGAATTTGGGTCTTGGACTTGAGTTGTTTCCCCGAGTGTTATTGAATTCGAAGGGGAAGAAACAAACGTGGTGTTTCTTTGGTTAGATTTGAAAACCAAGAAAAGTTGATTTGTGTTTGTTTATTTCTGGATTTTAAAGAAACAAGTGTGGTATTTCTTCAAGTTCTGGGTTTGGGATGGTGTTAAATGTTTGAGAGTTTTGAGAGTTTTTGAAGATTCTTTTCATACAGCCAAAAATCTTCTTCAGCATTCTTCTTCTTTCTTTTTCTTTTTCAGCCCCTTTGATGTGCAAATGAACTCTCTATTTATAGAGAAAATTTTTGGAATGAGCAGCTTTGTGTAGGAATAAAATATAATTTCTTTGAAAGGCCAACATCCATTTGTGTTAACTTTTTATAATCTCAAGATAAAAGTACTAAAATCAATGGTTGAGATGGGTGGCTCCTAGTTTATAGGGGGAAAGTGTGTAGAAGAGGCAGGCACAAGGCTCAAGAACTTTCTAAAAAGGTAGTGATGTCATCAAGAGCAAGTTGGCTTGAAGAACAATTAAATATGGAGTGAGGCACAAGTTGGAGGCCTATGTAGCCTGACCTATAGACAACTTTACTCTTTGAATCGAATCCTTTGTCTTTCCATAGCCTTCGACCAGACTTAACAAAGTATCATTCGTTTCCACTAATTATGTGTCCTTCGAATGGACCAACTGTGTGTTCTTCAAATGGGCCTCTTCAGCTGAATATGCCACTGAGTCTTCTTGATTTTGATCACTTAGGCCTAACCCTTCGACCAGACTCAAAAGTAAACAAAAACCAATTGTTTCCCAACCATGGCAAGTCCTTCAAATGGGCCACCAAGTTGTGTGTCATAATGCAGCGCTATGTATGTTGAAAGGTATGCAGTTGGATTCGAAGATGATATGAAAGTGATTTAAAACAATCCTAAAGGTGGATTCGAAGGTGATATAAAGGTGTATTCGAAGCAATTTAAAAGGGAATCATTTCTTTGTAGGTGCTAGCGGGAGAGAAACCCATGCCTTATGTGTGCAAGTTTGTTGGAGGATTCAAAGGTTGCATAAAGATGGATTTGAGACAAGCCCAAAGATTGATTCGAAGCCAGTATGTAGGTGTATTCGAAGGAGACATGCAAGTGACAATGCCTTGTGCATGCTAACATGAGGAAAACCCTTGCCTTGTGAATCAAAGCAAACACGTAAGGAGACAATGGTCTAATCAAAACCAGCATGCAGGAGGCCACATGCTTTGTGTCAATGGAAAACCTTCAGAAGGCCATTGCCCTCTGAATCGAAGAAAGATTTCATAAGTTCATAAGTCCCAGTCGAAGCTAGCATGCAGAAGGCAATTACTTGAATGAAACTTGTGGACCAAAGGATGCATGAAGGGGTCCAGAGTTGGATTCGACATATGTTGTTTTGAAAGGAAAACATACTCCAATTGAAGCTTTGTAAGAAGGTAATCCTTGGCCAATCAAAGCTTTCCCGCAAGAGGTCATTGCACCCTAAATTGAAGCTTGCATGCAGGAGGCCACATGCTTTGTTAATCAAAGCAAGCATGTAGAGGGCCATATGCTTAATCGAAGCTTGTGGAAAGGTTGCTCGAAGGAAGGCCAAATGTTCAATAGAAGCGTGTGAATCAAGAATCACTCGAAGAATCCCGAATGTTCAGTCGAAGGATGAATGAGTCGAAGCAAGCTTGCTTTTATTCAATTTTGTCAAAAAAAATCATTTTTATCTGTTTTTCCCTTTTTGTCTGTTTTGTGCTTGTGCAAACTTTGAGCTTTTGAAAAACATTATGAGAAAATGCCTTGATAAATGAGAGGGTAAATTTTTGGGTACAACATCGATGATGCATAAAGAAGATCGACATGTGCGGTAACGTAACAAACTCGTTGAAGATATTGAGCCTATTTGGTTTATCCCAATCTTACGGGAAGTTAGCCGGACCAAAATAAATATTAAATAATGATATACTTAATGATTTTAGTTTATTAGTAAAATTAATAAAATTATAAATTAGCAGAAAAATTAAATTACGTAGTAAGACAATTCAAAATTAAGATATTTTATTTGTTTCAATATATGAAACTTTTGGGATTGTTTCTGATAGACGAAGTTCTAAAGACTCTGAAGACTTGAAGTTATAAAGACCCATGGTTCTAAGAAAATGGTTCTAAAAGACCAAGTGATAAAGACTCTGAAGAGAGAAGTTCTAAAGACTCTAAACACTTGAAGTTCTGAAGACCCAAGGTTCTAAGAAAAGGTTCTCACGACCAAGTGTTGAAGACTCTGAAGACGCGGTTATGAAGATTTGAAGTTCTGATGACCTTATGTTATGTTATCGCTTCCATACTCATGCTCGCAGAAGCCTGTGAAGTGCAGAAGGAAAGAAGATAACGTTAACATGGTGCATATAGTACATGGTACAATCAATATTTCATTCCACTACCATGAAAGGACGGATGCGTTGCACGATCTTATCCCCCACGTGACTGCTCAAGCTGCTAATGTTTCTGGAAATCCCAAGAGTACCCTTCAACGGATATATTATTTTATTGGATATATAAAGGCTTGAAGACTAAGTAAGAAAGCTGAAGTAATTTACTATATATCCATGCAAAAATTCTGTTCATAGCTTTCATGTTCTTAAGTCATTGTTCTTAAAATATTTTACATATTCAGCTTGTGTAGAAGCAATATTATTGTAAACAAAACTTGTATTCAAATAGTTGTTTGGTTTCCTTAAGGGACCGATTAGGTCTGTATCCTTAAGAAGTCTAGGACTAGTGTGTCTTAGAAGTTTGATTTTTCTTAAGGGACCGGTTAGGTCTGTATCCTTAAGAAGTTTATGACTTGTGTGTCTTAAATGTTGTTAGTGTAATTCCCGTAATTTAATTATTTATTTAATTAAATTATTTTTATATTATTTATGAAGTATGCATGAGGTTAAGAATTATTATTATGAGTTGTTGGATTATTATTAATTAATTAACTAGTTGATTAATAATAATTATAATGTGAAATTAAAGGGAATATATGAAATAATATTGGACTTATGCTATTGGTTGGAAGTAGTAAAGTGGGGGTGTAGGTTAGGCCCAAGAGGATTGATATATAAGGAGGAGCTAAGACAAAGATTTGTTTTAGTTGGAGAATAAGGATTTCTGTACGTTGACCGGTAGAGCTGCACAGACGAGGAGCAAGCTTCCCGGTGTCGAGCAGAGCGAAGCAAAGCCGTCGGCTAGAGTTTTTGGTTGAGCGACCTTCAATCCAGGTAAGGGTGGAGTTCTGACCTTATAATGGGATTTATGATGCGCATTATATGGGAATTGGTCGTAATTTTGATTGTTGCCCGTGATGTTGCTGAACCTGTTAAGGGAAGATGTTTGTTCCGTTATGTTGTGGATGTTTTGTATTGTCTGCATGACTGCCCGACAGAGTTGATGAGTAGGTTAGTATATATTGCTGCCTGTTGTTGTGGTCGTTAGGTTGTTGTGGTCGGTATGATGGTATGGTTGTTACGATGTTGTAGTGGTTCGAACAATTGGTAAGAAGTTAGGAATTATTGTTGTAGTCGGTCTTGTATAATGAACAAATCTACCAATAGGAATATAGTTTCCCGTTACTGTGTTATTCCGAGCGGTTGGCCAGAAGTTATGAATTATAGTGGTGTGGTCGTTAAGACATTATATCGTGACTGTGTTGTTGACCGAAATAGTGGTCAGGGAGGATACTGAAGTAGTAGGTATCGAGCGGCGTTTTAGGCTACGAGGCGTGTCGGGGAATGATGCGTTGGATTTTTCAAGCAGAATTAGGTTGTAGGACGTGTCGAGGAGCATAGGTTGGTCGTTACCCTGTTTTCCCCTGTGCGTGTCGAGGAGTATGATTTAGTTGTTATGCTATCCTAGTTGTTATGCATGTCGAGGGGCACATAGTTCCCTATCCCTTTTGCCCGTACCTGCTGTGTTTTTGGTCGTTAACCATGTTGTGTGAATTATGTTAAGTTGCTGTTTGATTATGTTGATGACTGAAACGTTGATTGATCTGATAGACTTATGGCCAATGTTGATTTATGATGAGTTGTTGTGATATTGTGAATTCTCGTTGATATTGCGAAGTTTCAGGGAATTTACATTATGATGAATTACCTCTATTTACTGGTAATAATGGTGATGTGGGCTTATGCCTTACGATGGATGTTGATTGTTGTGAGTATGTGATAGTGCATTCATTGAATCATATACATTTGCATACTATGTGATGGCCTGGATTGGCAAACTGCGAAGAAGGCTTATGCCTTGTTGATGCCTCTATTAATTGGCAATTATTAAGATAGGAGTTCTGCTCCAATGGTACCACATGCATTCATATAGTATTGAGTCGCATTCCAAGTTGTATAATTGAGCTGTTGTGATGATGAATTAGTTGTTATGTTTTGTTGATAGCCTATTGTGATTGTTGTGATTTATGTGTTATGAAGTGGTGATTTTTGCATGAACTGATTCTAGTGTAATATTTATCATACGTTCTATTATAGTGTTCTATATCTCACCCCTTCTGTTTGAATGTTACCCTTATGTTGGTAACATGTAGGTAATCCAGAGTGAAGGCGGTTGACCTTCAGTAGTTCGACTCGGTGTCATTGCTCTGATACGTAACTGTGATACGGTGGGAGAACTGACTTGAGATTTTGCGTTTGTGTTTGCAAATGTTTCGGTTTAGCAAGAGTCGCCACTGACTTTTTATTTTATCCTAAGGAAAGGTCAAAAAGCACAGGAAAGACCTTTGAGATATTTTCTTGGGTTCGGGGAGTAGATTATAGAAATGGAAGGTATTAGCACCCTTTCTATCCATAGTTATCTATGGGCTCTTAGTTACTTGCTTAGATCACTTGCTTTGCTTTTCAATTGTTTGAAATGGTGCTTTGTGTGTGATTTTGAAAGATGTTTTGAAAAGAGGCCATTGTTGTGGCAACCTTTGTAATGATTCTTGTTTGAATGTATACAAAGGTGTCTTTGTCTTTTGAAAAGTTTTCAATGTTTGAAAGTAGTGTTTTGAAATTGTGTTGTGAAGTGTGTTTTAAAGATAGCAAGGATGTTTTTGCAAGCTTGATCAAGTAACTAAGAGTTGTCTACCCTATTTTACTCAAAGATCTTTCTTATGTTTTTTTAACCCTTTTAACAGTGTTGTTTCACCATTGTATTTGGTGAACAACCTTGTGTTAGGATGTTAAATGGGACAGGTGCGGGTCATCGTATAAACCATGATAGCAATAGTGTCAAGTATTTTGGCAATTTTCTTGAGGGACTTGATCATTTTGTTTAGGCAACTCAGATAGCGTCATCGAGGGACTATGATCTTTTGGTTTTGTTTTGTTTTGCCAAAGTACTTGACATGCAACCATGGCCCATTTTTGAAGGTAACAAGTGGATTGAAACCCTAAGGGTGCAAGTGTGCATTGTGTTTGTTTTTCATGCATTGTTATCTTGGATTAGGTCAAACTAGTTGTTGATTTTATTTTGCATACAAATCCTAGGTCTAATCATGGCATATTTGAAAGCTTAAAGGTGCGAGAATTTAAATTCTACACTGTTACAACATGATATAGGGAGGGGGGTACAAATTTGAATTGGGGATTATTTTGCAAGAAATTAAATCCTAAATTATTACAACCAAATTGAATGTACAAGGCAATATTTAAATGTACAATAATAAAATACAATAAATAAATATTAAATAAAATGTATTATGCAAAAAGTTTTTTATGTATGTAAAAAGTATTTTTTAATGTGAAATGTAAATGATAATAAAAAGTCAATTTTAATTATTTTGTTCTTTAGGGCAAAAACCCTAATCTTTAAATAAATAGTATTATTTATTATTTATATACAATAATGTATTAATTTGTACAAAATATAAATACATTGAAAAAATGGTATTTTTAGTATACAATATTAATAAAAATAAAATTGTATTATTTTTTGTATTTTTTGTCCTAATTATTTAATTAAAATATGTATGTATATGTATTAAATATATTAAATATACTAAGTGTGTATAAAAATAAAATAAATTATTTACAACATGGTATATATTTCAAGAAAATGTTTTCAAGTATGTACAAAATAATAAATAAAGATAAACATATTTTTTTGTATTATTTTTGAGTTTTAATAAAAGGGATATAAAGTATTTAAATCATTTTTATACTAGTAAAATAAAAATAAATATCAAATAAATATGAAAAAATATATAAATAATTTTTTTGGCATTTTTTATATTTGGACATAAAATAATAAAGTCAGAATAAAAAATAAAAATATCAAAATGACAAATATACAAATAAATGGGCCAGGGGGGTGTAAACTGAAAATGTATGTGTGAGAAGCAAAAGCAAACAGGCCCAACCCAAGTAACTTCATCTTCTTCCTCAGTTCACAAAAAACGCGCGTTCTGTACATCAACTGCTATCTCCTGATTCCTTGACTTTTTGACAAAACTCATAACATGAAACTTGTAGAGCATCAAGCAACAAATCCAACCATATAAAAAACTTAAGCTAACTCTCAAAGACCAGAGAGGATTTCTCTGGCCCTAAATCTTAACCTAGTTTTTTCAGAAAGTTAATGAACAAAATTCTCTTAGCACGATTAATATAAATGAAAACTAAGCACATGTATGGTTTCAGAGCTATGAGTACAACATATTTCATTCACAAACCTAAGTCTAACTATTCCTAAATAGAGAGATAGAAGTTCATGAAATACCTGTTTCAGTTGACTTCGAGCTGGACAATGCAGCAACTTCCAAAGGTGCTTGAGGTTCTTTTGAGCTTGCCTGAGGTCCACTGAAGCTTTTCCAATGCTTGGCTTGTTTTGAAGTAGCTTGAATCGCGCTATAGAACTCAACCTGCAAAGCTTTGAAACAAAAATGGCAATGTGTGTTAATGGTGTTACAGCTAGCAATGGAGGCCTGGAATAGTTCAAGTGAGTTGGTTAGAAAGTGTTTGAAGTATCTTTGGACAAAACGCACGATGGAATTTGATGTTGGCTTGCAAAATGCAGAAATGGCCCTGTTTTGTAAGAAAATGGGGATTTGGTGCACAAGGAGTTTTGAGAGGGCAAGGGCTCGTGTTTCTGACTTGTTAGGGTGTATGAAACTTGTTTGACAACTTTGTTTTGGTTGGTTTTATCATATGAGAGAGATGCTTTGTGTTTTGTAAGTTTTCTTTTTTTTGAAGCAAAAGAGAGGAAGTGAGGTTATAGACTTGTACAGGCCATCCTATCACCCTGCACATAACCCTCTTGGCCCCTCTAATTAATGGATTTTGTTTGCAGCATAAGATATGGTTCAATGCTCTATGATGTTGTTTTGACATAAAGCAAAGTTCAAGCAAAAATGACATTGTTACTTTTTCCATTTAAGGCTTAATCTAGTGTACAATGCCCTAATGACCAAGACAATGCCTTGGCTCAATGGATATGCATTAAATTATGGAGTACAAACTGGTTTAGAGGCCTGTAATTTTGAACCAATCTAGCTAGATCAGATTAGGCAAGTGGTATGAACATGTATTGGCCATGGATCAAAGTGAGTTTTTGCCAACTTCAAGCATTCGATTCTCCCTAACCACAAAGGTGTTTGAGGAGTTCTTGGACAATTTGGAAAGCTTGCAACATGTAATATAATCCATCTTTGAAATGCAACTTGAAACTCCAAGTGGAACTATGTGAAAAATGGCCAAGAAGATAGGTCAAAATCTTGCCTAAACTAGGGCAAAAATTTTCTAAGTTAAAAGTTTTAGGTACCCTTGTTCCAAAAATCATAACTTGAGATACAAGCTTCTTTTGAGAAAACTTTGTGAATCAAAGTTGTAGACTTTGTGATGTAATACAACGTTCATGTTTCAAGTTTTGTTTGAATCCATTTTCATCTTGGTGAAAAAATGGGGCAAAGTTAGGAAAAAATAAGAAAATTTCATAACTTAGAAAATTTCTAAGTTATGAAAATTTTCCATTTTAAACCCTAATTTGCAAATTTGGGTTTCTTGATGAACAAGTTTCATAATTTTACATGTCTTGATGAAAAATGACCCTTGGCACTTGATTTTGACCAAAAAGTCAAAGTTTGACTTTTCAGTATATAGTCAAATTTTGATCAGTTGACTAAAAAATTCATCTATCAATTCTATGCAATTGAGATCTTTTGAACTTGTTGAATGGGTTAAGACAATGTCATTGAATCCTTGGGTCCATGGTTGAGCTTGATTTGCCATTGGTTAGGTCAAACAGTCAAAAATTGCCTTTGTACAGTCAAAACCCTAGAAATGACCATTTTGCCCTTTTGGTGATCTGATCAAATTTCTTGTGGAATTGTGATCCAAGCTTGATAAAATGGTTCCTATGAGTTCATAATGTTGATGTGGATCAAATTTCATGAGGTTTGACTGTCAATTGGCCATAGTTGACTTTTTCCCCAATACAGCTGATTTCTAGGTCAACTGTCCAATTGACTGGGCAAAAATTTGAATCAAGGCTTAAAACTTGGTATAGACAAAATTGTGAGTCCAACATGAAGTATGAAAGTCACTTTGAGCATTGTAGGTCAAAACATCATTGTACAAACTCAAACCCTAATTTAGGTTAACAGTGCAATGAGGTGTCTTGAGCAGAGCAAACCCTAACTTGATCTTGAGTTCTAAGATTCTTGTGATGAAAAATATTGATGAAATGAGAGGGCAAATTTTGGGGTACAACAGTTTCCCATGTTCAATCTTCTTGAACCTGAAGAGTTAGATTGGCAAGTTTGCCTTTCGCGACTCGAAGGTAAAAGAGGATTGGACACTAGAGTGCCCATAAATTTGCACTCGTCAGAATATAGCTGAGGAAATGGGCTTAAAGATGCCATTTAGAGATGGTAGGATCTTGCTGGAGATGGGCTTAAAGATGCCATCCAAGAATGTTTGTTGAATTGCAATGTGGTAGGTCAGAAGAATGAGCATCAAAATGGTATCCGTGTCCGGAATGCATTCGAACTGTATCTAGAGACTGAGTCTGTATGAGCAAAGGAATGGCGTCTGTGTCTGGGGCATATCCGAGCTGTAACTGTATTTGAACTTTGAATGAATATCAGAATGACTTCCATGTCTGGAGTGTATATGTATTGTATCTGAATTCTGAAGGGGCGACAGAGAAACATCCGTGTATGGAGCATCTCTGGGATGGATAAATTCCAAATGAGAGTCAGAATGGAAACCGTGTCTGGAGCGTATCTGAACTGTATCTGAAGTCGAGATTTGTATGAGTAGCAGAATGACTTCCGTGTCTGGAGTGTATCTGAGACTGTAACTGGGATCTGAATAAGTGACAGAATGACTTCTGTGGCGATTGCACTGGGGAGAATCAAGCTGCTGGTGTAAGGGTCAGAATGGAATCCGTGTCTGGAGCATATCTGAACTTGAAGTTGATAGTTGAATCTGAATGAGAGATAGAATGGCCGCCGTGTCTGGAGCGTATATAGTCTGTACCAGATTGCTGAAGTCTGAATGAGTAGTAGAATGACCGTCGTGTCTGGGGTGTATCTGTACTGTATTTGTCTTGAAATTCTGAATGAGTAATAGAATGACCGCCGTGTCTGGGGTGTATCCATACTGTATCTGAATAATTGTTAACGATAGCCTTTTAATCTTATCCTGAAAAGGGTAAAATGTTAACTAAAACACAAAGTTATGTTGTATGATATGTATGATGCAATGAGCTGGGTTTCATCAATGTTTATGATATATGAATGTAATGGTTGCGCATGTAAGCTGAGTAACTGTCTTGCTGAGGAAAATAAATCCTTGACAACTGGATATAATGAAATCTTTGATTGCTGTCGGGGAAAGTAAATCTTTGATCGATGCTGGGGATTCCAAAAAAAGGACTTTGAATGCTGAAGATGAGAAATCCTTGTTGACTGCCTGGGGATCAAAGATCTCTGATTGTTGAGAATGAGAAATCCTGGGACCAATGCTGGGGATCTTGAAGCTTAACTCTGCTGGGGAATGAGAATCCTTCATGACTTTCCTGGGATGTAGGGAAAATTCTGAAAAATCTCTATTGGGGAGTTAAAACCTAGGAGGCTTCTGCTTGGAGAAATGAGACCGAGAATCTTCGATCTTGTTGGGAGATAATTCTGTGGGGGAAATGCTCACTATTCTGGCTCCGCTGGGTATAGGATTTTCAGGGTTTTCGGGCTCCACTGGGGACCTTGAAGCTTAACTCTGATGGGGATTTTGAAACTTAACTCAGTTGGGGAATTAAGTCTTTGGAATGTACTGGCTCCGCTGAGGGTCTTGAAGCATAACTCCGTTGGGGAAATTTACTCCAAATTTTAGCTTTGTTGAGGATCTGAATGATGTATCGTAGGGGATTTCTTCTGAAATGGCATACATACATCTTCCTACACCTTCAATCTATCAGTAATTATCCTTTTTCAATTTCGTTCTATTTGTAAGCCGTGATTATATTCAAATGCATATGCCTATTTAACAAAATATTAGACGTTTTCAAATAAAAACATAAGTGTAAAAAGAAAAGAAAGATAAGCAAATTTCTGCACTTTACAGTATATTTGTATTTAACTTTTGTGAGTATCTTTGTACAAAGGAGACAGACACCCTAGTAAGAGAATGTTGTCGTAAATATTGAAAAATTTTATACAAAATAAAAATGGCTATGTGTAACAATTATATGGGATTCCCATTCTGCTATAGCCTTCACAACTCTGAATATTTTGTCCATTCACTGCTTCGTCCGCCGATGACTGGATTGATCCGAAGCCTGGAGCTTGTTGGTGAAGAGATTGTTCTTAAAGTGATCCGACGGGACATAGTCATACGCTTTAATTCCCTAACTTTTGCCTAGACCGCCCTTTCGGGTTTTCGATCCACCGGGAAACCCTTTTTTGCCCAAGTCGCCCTTTCGGGTTTTCAACTTGCCGGGTGTACAAATTTTTTGTTTTATCCCTAATTTTTGCCTGAACCGCCCTTTCGGGTTTTCGATTCACCGGGATGCCCATTTTTGCCCAAGTCGCCCTTTCGGGTTTTCAACTTGCCGGGTCGTTTTATGCGTAGTATCTTTTGACCATGTCTGCATTCGCAGGGTGCGGCAAGTCGTCGCCATCCATGGTGGTCAGAATCATTGCCCCACCAGAAAAGATGCTCTTAATCACAAATGGTCCTTCGTAGGTAGGAGTCCACTTGCCCCTGGGATCACTTTACGGTAAGATGATCTGCTTGATTACAAGATCTCCGACTTGATATACCTGACGCCTGACTTTCTTGTTGAAAGCCTTGATCATCCGCTTTTGATACGTCTGACCATGACAAACAGTAGTAAGTCGCTTCTCGTCGATCAAATTAAGTTGATCAAGCCGGGTCTGAATCCAATCGTCTTCACTCAAACCGGCGTCCTTCATAATCCTTAAGGAAGGAATCTGAACTTCCATGGGTAGCACAACTTCCATGCCATACACCAAAGAAAATGGGGTTGCCCCTGTTGAAGTACGTGTCGTAGTACGATATCTATGCAGAGCAAACGATAACATCTCATGCCAGTCCTTGTAGGTGACTGTCATCTTTTGAATGATCTTCTTGATATTTTTGTTTGCGGCTTCAACAACACCGTTCATCTTCGGCCGATAGGGAGATGAATTGTGATGATAAATCTTGAATTGTTCGCATAGAGCGGTGATCATAGTATTGTTCAAATTTGTACTGTTGTCCGTAATGATCCTGTCGGGGATACCATACCGGCATATGAGGTTTTGCTTGATGAAGCGGGCAACCACATTCTTTGTAACTGAGGCAAAGGAAGCTGCTTCAACCCACTTGGTAAAATAATCAATAGCGACCAAGATGAAGCAATGTCCATTGGATTCCGTGGGCTTGATCTCTCCAATCATGTTAATGCCCCACATTGCGAATGGCCAAGGAGCTGTCAGAACATTGATAGGAACAGGAGGAATATGTACCTTGTCGGCATATACTTGGCATTTGTGGCAGGTACGGGAATGTTGATGACAATCAGCTTCCATGGTGGACCAGTAGTAGCCTGCCCTTAGAATCTTTTTAGCCATCGTATGTCCGCTCAAGTGGGTGCCAAACATGCCACTGTGTATCTCAGTCATGATCAGCTATGCTTCAGCTTTGTCCATACAACAAAGTAGAACATAATCATGGCTGTGCTTATAAAGGATGCCATTGCTTAAGAAAAACTTGGCAGAAAATCTCCTTAAGAACTTTTTGTCATTGACGGAAGCTCCTTTAGGATATTCTCTAGTCTGGAGATACCTTTTGATTTCATGAAACCGGGGTTGTTCCACTACTTCTTCGGTATTAATCTCATGACAGTGTACAGGTTCGTCCATTCGCTCGATGGTAATTTGGGGAGCCTTGTTATCCCAGTTGAGTTTAAACGTGGAAGACATTGTAGCCAGAGCATCTGCTAGCTGATTTTCTTCTCGCGGAAAATGTTCAAAGGTAATCTGCTCGAAATGAGGCAACAATGTTAAGACATGTTCTTTGTATGGGATAAGATTAGGATGCTTGGTGTCCCACTCTCCTTTGACTTGACTGATAACCAAAGCTGACTCCCCAAATACGATCAAGGATTTGATTCCCAAGTCTATAGCAGCCTTAAGACCAAAGATGCAAGCTTCATATTCAGCCATGTTGTTAGTACAGCTGAAGCAAAGTCGGGCAGTGAATGGTGTATGGCAACCTTCCGGAGAAATGAGTACCACACCGATACCATTGCCAAGTTAATTCAAAGCACCATCAAAGTACAGGGTCCATCGGGATCCTTGTTCAGGTCCGTCATACGGTCTGTTACCTTCAATGTTGTCCAATGTCATGATGTCCTCGTCAGGGAAGTCGAATCTCATAGATTGATAATCTTCGACGGCTTGATGAGCTAGATGGTCAGCTAGTACACTCCCCTTTATAGATTTTTGGGTAGTATACTGGATATCATACTCAGTCAGGATCATTTTCCATCTAGCGATTCTTCCAGATAAAGCAGGCTTCTCGAAGATATACTTGATCAGATCCATTTTGGAAATCAGCAAAGTGGTGTGAGTCAACATATACTGCCTTAACCGACGAGCATCCCATACCAAAGTGCAGCAAGTTTTCTTGAGCAGTGAGTAGCGAGTCTCACAGTCGGTAAACTTTTTGCTAAGGTAATAAATGGCATGCTCTTTTCGGCCAGACTCGTCATGTTGGCCCAGTACGCACCCCATTGAGTTATCCAAAACAGTCAGATACATGATTAACGACCTTCCTTCGACGGGTGGCATCAGAATAGGAGGTTCTAGTAAATACTCCTTGATCTTATCAAAAGCAACTTGAAAATCATTGTTCCATTCAACTACCTGATCCTTCTTCAACAGTTTGAAAATTGGCTCACAGGTAGACGTCAGGTGAGAGATGAATCTGGCGATATAGTTCAAGCGTCCCAAGAATCCTCTAACCTCCTTTTCAGTACGGGGGGCAGGCATTTCTTGTATAGCCTTCACTTTAGCTGGATCAACCTCAATGCTTTTTTTGCTGACAATAAATCCCAAAATTTTACCAGACCTAACCCCAAAAGTGCACTTGCTTGGGTTCAGTCTGAGCTTATACTCCTTTAACCTGGAAAACAGCTTTTGCAAATGATCAAGGTGTTCTTCTTCTGTCTGTGATCGAGCTATCATGTCGTCTACGTAAACTTTGATCTCATGATGTATCATGTCATGAAATAAAACTACCATGGCGCGTTGATAGGTTGCCCCTGCATTCTTCAGTCCGAATGGCATCACTTTGTAGCAGAAGGTACCCCATTGCGTGACAAATGTTGTTTTCTCCATGTCCTCGGGGGCCATTTTGATCTGGTTGTATCCCGAGAATCCATCCATGAAGTAAAAAAACTTGTGTTGATTTGTGTTGTCAACCAAGATGTCGATATGTGGCAGTGGAAAATCGTCTTTAGGGCTAACCCTGTTTAGATCCCGATAGTCCACACACATTCTGACTTTGCCGTCCTTCTTAGGCACGGTCACAATGTTAGTAACCCACTGTGGATAGGAAGTAACAGCCAAAAAGCCAGCGTTGAATTGCTTCATTACCTCAGCTTTAATCTTCTCAGACATGTCAGGCCTCATTCGGCGGACCTTTTGCTTGACCAGTGGACAATCCTCTCTTGTAGGGAGACGGTGAACCACGATATCTGTGTCTAGTCCCGACATGTCTTCATAAGAACAGGCGAAGATTTCAACATACTCGTTCAACAACTGTACTAAGCGCTCCTTGACACTTGGTTCCAGGTTGGCACCCACTTTCACCTCTTTTCTGTTTTCCTCTGTCCCCAAGTTGATGGTTTCTAGTAACTCTTCATGAGGCAGAATGGCCCTCTCTTCTTGTTGTAGAAGTCTGGCTAACTCTCCCGGCACTTCACAGTCTTCGTCAACTTCGTACTCAGCATGATTGACCAAATCTTCAGAGTTATCGAAGGCTAAAGCAAAATAGTCACCCATGGAATCCGGAGTGGATGGGCACCTGCATTTGTGAGTGTGGGTGTGTGTAAGGGATAGTCATCCTTAAATAAACAAAATGCAAAAGGAAAGAAAATGATCACAACAATTTATAGATGAAAAACGTCCAATGATTCATTAAAACATGGCATATGATTATGAAGAAAATCAAGCCCTTACAAATGGACCTACATGCCCCGGGCAAGGCATGAGGAGAAAATAGTGTGCGAATTGTTTAGTTATTACAGACCATAAATGGGAAATTGTTCAAAGATAAAATTACTGGTTGATAAAGGTGATGGGAACAAAATCCTTTGCTTCCCAGTTGCTCAAACCCCCTTCGACGGTCGGAAATATCCAATCCTCAAAATGGCTCTCTTCATCTTCATCTTCTACAGCATTGATTCCATGGTGTGAGATCTTGACGGGTGGTCCTCAAACCTTGAAGCGTCGCATAGCCTTCTGTCTTGTAGCAGTAAATCCTAACCCAAACTTGTCTGTCTTATGGGGAAAATCAGGCAATTGCCCCCATACTGTACTCTTCCCTTCTTTAACCACAACCTCTGTGTCCTTGAGAGATGCCATTCTAGATACATGCTTGGGAATAGTAGGCACTTCAACCATTGTCTTCCCAACTACTACCTCAGGAGATACTTACTCAAAATGTTGGAAAGGCGTTTCGATGAACTCGCCATCCAACTCCACATAACGGAAGGAATTGAGATGACTAATCATGTACTCTTCCTCGCCGTGCACTGTTATAATCTTACCCTTAACATGATATTTCAGCATTTGGTGCAAAAAGGAGGTAACTGCCCCGACATAATGGATCCATGGTCTTCCTAACAAACACGAATATGACGGACGAATGTCCATCACGTAAAAGGTGGAGTTGAAAACCTCTGTGCCTACTTTGATAGGAATATCAACCTCTCCATGAACCATTCTTTTGGACCCATCAAAGGCCCTAACAATGATGTTTCTAGGTTTGAGGGTCAATCCTTCGCAGTCCAGACGGTCTAAGTCTTTCTTTGGCAGCACATTCAGGGAAGAACTAGTATCAACTAAGACATGGGAGAGGGTGGTTCCCCTGAATTCAACTGAGACATGTAACACGTCGTTGTGTTTCCTTCCTTTGGGAGTCAAGTCAGCATCGGAAAAGCCAAGGCCATTGTCAGCAGTAAGACTGGCCACACATTCTTGAAATTGGTCAGCCGAAGTCTCTTGGGGTACATGTGCCGCCTTCAAGAATTTGATTAGGGCCTTAGCATGGGCCTCAGAACAGAGCAGAAGAGCTAACATTGAAATTTTAGAAGGGGTCTGCCCTAACTGTTCCACAACATCGTAGTCACTTTTTCTGATTATTTTCAAGATTTCGTCCATTTCTTTCTGAGTGGTTTCGGGGATAACCACAGCATGAGCCTTCATCTTGACAGGAACTTCTAGTATCCCCTTACCTTTGTCGGTAGTATTAGCGGATGGTCTTACTTCAGGAGTATCTAATTCTTCAATCATTGGGCCTTTCACAGACGGTCCAACAGGTACAAAAGCTTTCAAGGGTCCGAAAACTGCTCGAGGGGGAGCAATCTCTGGAGAAAAGATCCGGCCGCTGCGGGTTATCTTGCTTGCACCCGCAATGTTCCCTATATCAGGGTTTTCTTCTTCAAAAATCTCCTGGACTGTCTCAATTTGTTTGATACCATGGTAGAAGATTTCTCCCCCATAGTTCCATGGTATTGTTTTGCTTGATTGGTACGGGACAGGTCCCGGCATGGTGATCTTTAATGGTACACATTCAGAGTTGGGTGTAATCCTGACAAGCCTTTTGCAAGCCTTGGGAGGATTTTCGGAAATGGTTATGATTGCGATATCGTTGGTTGAATTAGCAAAAGTATTAGGAGTAACAAGATTCAAGGTATCAACAGGGGTTTTCTGGAAAAGTATCTCTTGGGTATCCATCAGGCGTTGGACACCTGACTTCAACATTGGGCAATCACCTCGTATGTTCAAACAAAAATAGCAGTCTTTACCACAACCAGGAAAGATCCCGGCTTTCATCAAAATTTCTTTAATCACAAGTAACGGTGTCAACAGGTCAACAACATCAGTAACATGGAGGTCCTCCATAACAGCATGAACATTATTACCGTGCTTGGGCATCGGAGAAGATATAACATTGGGCTTCTCATGCGCATCGAATTCTACTTCTTTGGCATCAATCAGGTCTTGGATTTTGTTCTTAAGCGCCCATCAATTATTGGTATCGTGCCCAACACTGTCGGAATGGTAAGCACATTTAGCATTGGAGTGGTAGTATGGAGAGGAGGTGTTAGGATTCTTTGGCGCTTCCTTTAAACTGGTAAGATTCAACTTCAACAAGTGAGGGAGTACTTGAGCTGGCGTCATGTTGATGCGGGTGAACTTCCGTTGTGGCCTTTCTACCCGTTGTTGATTAGGTCTTGACTGATTATTACGAGGCTGACCATTTGAAGAATTTTGAATCATCACAGGCCCTACAGTCGGTCGACGCTCAATTCTTCCCTGACCCTTTTGAGAATACACAACAGAGGCTTCCTTCTTAGCCGGGAATGGTTTCTTAACAGCTGTGGATGCGGAAGCATCCTTTTGAATCTTTCCACTTTTAATACCGGCCTCGACCCTTTCACCGGTCAAAATTAGTTCAGTAAATCCCGCGGAAGAACTCTCGATTAGATGATTGAAGAAGGGGCCAGACAGAGTCCCCAGAAACATATCAACTAACTCCCTATCTGATAACGGCGACTGCACCATTCCAGCCAGATCACGCCACTTCTGGGCGTACTCTTTAAACCCTTCATTGGAAGCCATCCCCATACTTTGTAACTGAGTACGAGTTGGCGCCAAATCAGCATTGTATTGATACTGACGATAAAAAGCAGCTGCTAAGTCTTCCCAATTGCGAACCTCTGATCTTTCGAGCTGATAAAACCATTCTAACTGCGTGCCAGACAAACTGTCTTGGAAAAAGTGTACCCAGAGGTCTTTATCAGATGAGTGGGGTTGGATTTTTCTGACATACGATCTCAGGTGCATCTTTGGGCACGACAGACCGTCATACTTGGCAAATGTTGGCACCTTGAACTTGGGAGGGATAACAATCCTCGCTACCAGCCCTAGTTCTTCAAAATCCAAACCAGGTACCCTCTGCAACTCCATGGCTGCTAGTCTATCCTCAAGATTCTTATATTTATCATCCGCTGGTGGATATTGTTGTTCGGAGTAGTCTTCTTCTTCTTCCTCTTCCTCCTCTTCAACTTCAGATTCAGAAGGTACAGCAATCCCTTTCCCTTTACCGACCCCTTCGTCAGACGTTGAGGGGAACTCGAGAACTCTCCTAGCCCGATGCTCAAATCTCCTTCCCAAAGTGGCTACTCCAGGTCTCTTTTTCTTTTTCTCTTTATTCTTCTCCAACAAATAGGCATGGCAAAAAAACCCAGACCCGCTGGGCCCCGCCCGGACCCGCCCCGAAATTAACGGGGAAAACCCGGCTAAAACGGGTACGGGTGCGGGGGCGAGTAAAACCCGGTTTCTAACTACGGGTGCGGGGGCGGGGGCGGTAAGACACTGAGACCCGCCCGCACCCGCACCCGCCCCGCCCCGAATAATCCAATTACTATAATAACCTTGTTTTAATTATTTTTATGTTACTTTTATTTTCTCAGCTTCTTAGAAGCATTTTCTCAAGTCTCATCTTCTTCTCTCAAATCTCAATGCAAAATCACCGCAAGTCCGCAACGGCCGACGGCGTTGCTGCCATCACCACTACCACAACATCATCCCATCAACTTTGCCGCACACCAGCCCCTTTGCTCAGCCGCTGGATTTGAAAGGTTAGATCTATCATCTATGTACTCTATCATCCTATTAGGTTTTAATTTACCAGCATCTAATATCTCTTGTTTGGTGAGATTTGCAAAAGATAATGGAATGTCAGTGTCACTGTCAATATTTACCAAGGATAATATAGGTTACGTCGAAGGTCTATCTGTATGAGTTGTGTTAGGTTTCCTGGTGGATAGGGTTCTGAATAGGGTTCTTAAAGAGCTAAGTTTCAATTGATGGGGTTCTTAAAGAGATAAGCTTTTCTATGGATACATGAAGTGTATCATTAAAACCTGTGTATTCAAGGTATAACTACTGGGTGAGTGAACTAAACTGAAATTCGGACAACCTGTGTATTCAAGGTATAACTGGGTGAGTGAACTAGACTGAAATTCGGGAAAATTGTCAATGAGATTTGGATTATATACCAAATTCAGATATTTCAATTTTGAAAGATGAAATACTGCAACTGGAAATTCACCATACAACTCACAATCCATAAGAGATAGTGCTTGCAATCTCTTTTTGGAATGGCAGAATTGGAGTTTTGTTTCAGCAATGAGGCAAAAGAAGACAGGGTATTCCACTTCCTGGAATTATGATACCAATATTAAAGAAGGCAGGGTTTTATTTGTCCACTTTAATGAATTGTGTTATCCATGGAAATGTCATTCTACTGCATCTTTCCTTACTACTTATTTTAGGACAGTTGAAAATGAACAATCCTGTTCTCTTCCAATATTTGTTCTTTCGAAGATCCTGCTAGATTGTAGTAGGGAAAGGAAGCTCGGGCAAATATTCCAATTTCTTGCAATTCTCCAAGTTCAAATATACAAGCTTGAAAAGCTCCCCAAGGCTAGGCAGTGTCACAAAATTGTTCCCTCCAAGATTTAACATTTCTAACCAGTGTAAGCATCCAATTGCCTCAGGGAATAGTTGATTTAAACCACAATTGCTAATATCAACTTCATGTAAACAATATATGCTAAGTAAGGAAGGAAACATAATTGTGTCTGTTGTGGGAGTGGAAAACAAGGAGTGGTAAGGCTTTGAGGTCCATTTGCAGATGGAGGACGTTGATTGGGAATGTGAAGCAGTTTCAGTTATATCCAAATGCCCTGTATTGCTAAACTCTTTGAAACAACACCTAGAACACCCAGACATTTTTAGAACTTTAAGAGAGCTGAGACTAAATATGTTGTTAGGTATGCTTACAAGACTTTTGTAACCTTTTAAATTCAAGAAAACAATCTTTCTTAGAAGCTCAATAGATGGATCCAACAACGCATGGCTTTCATATTGATGACACTTTGGGTGAGTTAAAGGAAAATATGAAGTAAATGTGTAAGAAAAGAGTGAATAGAGAAAAAGAAAATTGAGTGGCAAAACAAGAGACCACACAGACAAGAGTGAAGAATTAGTAGTGTGATGAATGGCATGTGGATTATGGACATAGTCAAAAGAAGGGAGGCCTAGCTGCTAACTATAAAGTCTAATTTAGTTAGTAATAAGTCAAAGTCAGGCATTAGAATTATTTGCATACAAAAGCAATGTCTATTTCAATATCACTTTAAACACTCATTAAATATTGCGCAATTTGGTGCTGTTTTGTTTTACATTCAACAATTTTTTAGTATTAAATTGGATGCTGTTTTGTTTTACATTCAACAATTTTGTACTCTTATTATAATAGTATTAAATTAGAAAATCCATTTTGTTTTACCGTCCAACTGCACTCACTTTCATTCATTTTATTAATACTAGTTTATTATATATTTCATTTATTAATACTAGTTTATTATATATTTCATTTATTAGTACTAGTTTATCCTTATTCTTATTTTGAATACTAGTTTATTCTTATTCTTATGTACAACTTAATTATTTTACAGGATAATTAGTTATGGAAAATGAAGATACCTCTCAAATACGATGTCCACCTATCTCACAAGAAAGTACACATCAACCAATTCCCAATGAAAGTGGTAACCAATCAGTTGATGTTCCTCCTCCCACGCCAAATGATATTATGGAGGTTGATAGCCAAACAACCACAAGTCATCGATCCAGACAGAAAATTTTTGTATGGAATCATTTTACAAAGGTCAAAGTTGACGAAAAAGATAAGGCTCAATGTAATTATTGCTCAAAGAAGCTTAATGGATCATCAAATGATGGGACGTCACATTTAAAAGGACATTTGGGATGTTGTCCTAAAAAGAAGATTTTGAACCTATCTGATAAAGGACAAACAATTCTTACGCCTAGATCCATGCAAGGTAAACAAGAGTTGAGTACTGGAATTTATGATGCAGAAAATTCTAAGAAAGAGCTTGCACATGCAATTATTTTGCATGAATATCCGCTTTCAATAGTGGATCATATTGGTTTTAGAAGATACTCAACTTCTCTCCAACCAATATTTCAAGTTCCTTGTAGAAATACTATAAAGAAGGAGATACTCAAAGTATACAATATGGAGAGATCATCAACTTTGAAGTTGTTAGAAAATCTTGAAGGAAGAGTGGCTATTACTTCTGACCTTTGGACCCCGAGCAATCAAAAAAAGGGATATATGGCTGTCACTGCTCATTACATTGATGGAAACTGGAATTTACATAGTCACATTTTGAGGTAAATCTAATTTCTTCGAATAATACATTAATTGCATATTATATATAGTTTTGTAATCACATTTTGAGGTAAATATAATTTCTTCTAATAATAGATTAATTGCATATTATATATAGTTTTGTGAATCACATTTTGAGGTAAATCACATTTATACTAGTTTTGTGAATCTTATTATGTTAGGTTCATTTATCTTCCTGCACCTCATACTAGTGAAAACCTTTGTGGTGCATTGGTTGAATGTTTGATGGATTGGAACATTGATTCAAAATTGTCTACTATCACTTTGGACAATTGTAGCACAAATGATGCAATGATTGATAAAATTAAGGCTAAGTTAAAACCAGAGACATTATTAAGGGACGGGGCCTTACTTCATATGCGTTGTTGTGCACATATACTAAATTTGATAGTAAAAGAAGGGTTAGAAGTTGTGAAAGATGGAATAGAGATGATTCGAGATAGCGTTGCATTTTGGACAGCAACTCCTAAAAGGAAGGAACGGTTTGAGGAGACATGTAAACAATTAAAAATACCTTGCACCAAGAATTTAGTTTTAGATTGTCCAACTAGATGGAATTCTACCTATAAGATGCTTGATGTTGCTATTTTGTATGACGAGGTATTTGATAGATTAGCAATCCGTGTAACTCAGTACACTTGTTTGCCAACAACTTTACATTGGAAATTTGCAAAAGAGATTTGTGTAAAATTGAAATTGTTCAATTCTATCACTGAAGTGTTTTCTGGAACTAAGTATCCAACTGCCAATGAATACTTCCCTAAGATTTGTCAGATTAAAGTTTCATTACTTGAGTGGATTGAATCCTCTGACGAATTGGTAAAAAGAATGGCAGAAAATATGTTGGTAAAGTTTGAAAAATATTGGAGTGTGATTCATGAAATAATGGGGGTTGCTGCTGTTTTGGATCCTAGGTATAAAACTGATTTGCTTGAATATTATTATGGAGTGTTCTATGGGAATGATTTTGATTCCCAAGTTAAGTCAATCAGACAGTTGTGTTACGAGTTAGTTTATGATTATCAATTAAAAATGAACAAGGATTCTAGAAGTGAATCTGAAATGTTGGATGCTAATGTTGGAAATGTTAGTAATGATGGTTTAAAAGACTATGATTTGTATGTCATAAGAAAAAAAAGAGCTAGAACTTCATCTGTTAAAACAGAGTTGGATGTTTATTTGGAAGAGGAAGTTTTACCAAGAAGTCCATATTTTGATATTTTATTATGGTGGAAGTTGAATGGGATTAAGTATCCAACACTTCAAGCAATTGCAAGGGATGTATTGGCAATTCCTGTTTCTACCGTGGCTTCTGAATCCGCATTTAGTACAAGTGGTCATATCGTAAGCCCTCATCGAAGTCGACTTCATTGGACCACTTTAGAAGCTTTGATGTGTGCAAGAAGTTGGTTATGGAGTGCTGAGAATAATGGTAAAGATCTTTCTTGTTTATATTTTTTATTTTTACTTGCCAAGACTATCATTGACTATATTTTACTATATTGATAGGTAATTTGAAATCTAACGTGGGAAATGAAAATGCTATTTTACTAACTGAAATGGAGTCTGATGATGAAGGTATTATTCATACTATTTGTAAAATTTGTCAAGTTAAATTTTTATATTTTAACTTTTATTTTTTAACACAGGTGAGTTGTTGATTGATGATGCTACTTCTATTTCCAACTCCCGCCTCGAAGATGAAGATTATTAGAAAATTTGTTGTTTATTTGGATCTTTTTTTGTTATGATGATATCGTATATTTTGTTCCATGTTGTTGGAATGGTTATTTTGTTCCATGTTGTTGGAATGGTTCTTTTGTTGATTGTATTGTTTTAATTTTGTATTTGTACTTTGCAAAAAAAATGTTGGTTGTTGGGAGTGATTTATACTTTGATATATTGAAAGATTACACTCTTTTAATGAATCACAAGTTCACAACCAATTATAGTTGATTGAAGGGTTATGATAGAAAAATATTTGGAATGGTGTTTGAATATTAAATCCTATAATTATTTACTCAAATCAATGGCGAATTTTGTATTTTTAATGTATTTGTTAATGTTGTCCAGGAAATTTGTGAAAAAAATAGATATTTTTTTATTTAAAAAAAACAGTTTTCGCGGGTGGCGGCGGGTGCGGGTGCGGGTGAGCCGTTCTCCATTGGGGGCGGGTCTGGGGGTGAATTTCCATCCCTCGGCGGGTTTGGGGGCGGGGGCGGGTCTATTACTGGAGTTGCGGGTGCGGGTGAAGGGTTAGCTAAACCCGCCCCCGACCCGCCCCGTTGCCATCCCTACCAACAAAGCTTTGAGGTCCTCTTGACCCTTTGCCAAGGTCATGAGGAGTTGCTGGAATTGTGAATTTTGTGCCTGCAGATCCTTTACCGTTTGCTCCAAATTCATCTTGCTGAAATAAACAGCAGAAAGATAAGGAAACCTGGTGTGAAGACCTGTTTATGCATATGATAAATGGTATGTTATTCATGTAATGCATTCAAGGATTCGAAAATTCAATTTTTTTGCAAACAAAAAGGAACACACGTCATATTAAGAAGAAATTGTTAGTACAAAAGTGCCCCATGGGCGAAATATTACAAAATTCTTAATGTAAAAAGACATTGCGCATCCTCTTTGGTGCGATGTAAGTGTTGAGAGTTTCCTCCTCGTGCAGTCGGCGGGTAAGCTCCAAAACCTTCTTCTCACTGGCATAGAAGCTGGCTTCAAAAGTATTCCGTTCTTCCTTGAGTTGGATCCAACTCTTTTGCATTTCTTCCCATGATGTTGGCATGTCAGGATGTAGGATGGTGTATGGAACCTCTCCCTCGGCAACAGGCTCTTTGATCAAGGGGAGAATGTGAGGATATGGCATCATAAGATTCTGGGCGCGGGTTCGTACCCACTTGAGATAAGGCTCAAGGGGGATGGAATTCTTGTGCCCCAGTGTCTTATTATCTACCTTGTTGGGCATCCTCCAAGCTCTGATGAATCTTTGTCGAAGTCCTTGCGCATCGTTGTCGAAGTCAAAAACTAGGTCAGGAATCAATATGTCATAAGGGCCATCCCTCCGAGCATATCCAAACTGTCTTAGAGCTAAACAGGGGTTGTAGGTAATACCTCCCCTAATGCCAAGTAGTGGTACATTAGGTAATTCCCCACAATAATCAATGATGATGAAATTTTCTCTGGACCGAGAACACCAATATACATCAGAATATGTGAGGGTCATCAATCGTTGTAACCACCTTAAACCCTGCTCATTCTTCAAAACTGATTGTGGAAGGTGAGAAATAAACCACCTTGCTAGGAGAGGAGTACAACACATGAGGACACCTCTTTTCCTCATTGTTTATGTGTAAAATGAGTGTAGGATGTCCCCAAGCAATGTGGGTATAGGATTCCTGGATATGAAAATCTTGACAGCATTCACATCTATAAGCTGATCAGGGTTTGGGAACAAGACCAACCCATAGATGAGGAGTGCCACAATCTCTTCAAAGGCTTGTAAATCAAGAGAATTCCAACAGTCTTGGGCCTTCTCAAGCAGAAACTTTTCCAAGAAACCCTTGACACCACTTCTAGTTTCCCAATGTCCTTTGATGTCAGATGGTTGCAAGTGTAATGCTTGAGCAACATCTTCAGGCTTTGGTTCTTTTTCTGTACCATTGTAGGGTAGTTGATGAAGAATAGGAATTCTAGGAGTTGAGAAAATTCCTCCAAAGTAGGCACCAATTGGTAATCAGGGAATGTGAAACAGTGGTGTAGGGGGTCAAAGAACTGGAAAAGAACTTTCACCATGTCTTCTTCAATGTTGGTGTTGACCAAGTTGAGGAGTCTACCATGTCTTTCACTGAAGAGAGAATTCTATGGAATCCTAGAAGTAAGCTCCTTGAGTTGAGGAGGGATTCTCATAAGGTTGACTTGAATTGCTTTCCTGCGAAGAGATTCCATGACCTACAAAACAAGAACAAAGATGAAGATCCAAACCCTTGAAATGGTTAGTGGATGCATATGATGCTTTATGATATTCATGATGTATGCACAAGCACATATACAAGCAAGTCACACAAAACCCTAGTTTCAGGCTTGCATGAGGTTTCATAGGTAAATACCCTTTTGAGTTTAGTTGGCTCAAAACCTGTCCTATAAATAGTAACCGAGTTCTAAGGAGCTCAATATCACTAGATTGTTTTCTATGTTCATTGTTTTGGTTTAGCCACTTAACTAGCGACCAAAATATTCCAAGAAAACAACCCTCAATGAGTGTAGTATCGAGTATCTACCAACTTCGGACTGCACCAAAGTCGGTCATCTCACTACCCCTAATAAAAGGCCAGGATGGTCAAGTAAGGTTCTAAGAGTTCATTAGTGCTTCATGACATCACTCAACAGCCCCGTATTCTCTTTGATTGACTCAAAGGCTACCGCTACTCACAAATATGTCGCACTAATATAGCTATTGCTTCAACCGTGTCGGTATACCCCACACAGTTTCCATAACGTATTGCTATTTACCTATGAATGTTTCCCAAATCCGGGTGGAGGATTTTAAGCCCAAACAAGAGAACCAAAATGTAAAGCAATCAAAGCAAACAATAATCATGGAAAGGGTGATCTAAGCCCTAAGGTTACTCCACTTTTCAAATAGTCCCCAGCAGAGTCGCCAGTTCTGTGATACGGTGAGAGAACTGACTTGGGATTTTGCGTTTGTGTTCGCAAATGTTTCAGTTTAGCAAGAGTTGCCACCGACTTTTTATTTTATCCTAAGGAAAGGTCAAAAAGCACAGGAAAGACCTTTGAGATGTTTTCTTGGGTTCGGGGAGTAGATTATAGAAAGGGAAGGTATTAGCATCCTTTCTATCCATGGTTATCCATGGGCTCTTAGTTACTTGCTTAGATTACTTGCTTTGCTTTTCAATTGTTTGAAATGATGCTTTGTGTGTGATTTTGAAAGATGTTTTGAAAAGAGGCCATTGTTGTGGCAACTCAGATAGCGCCATCGAGGGACTATGATCTTTTGGTTTTGTTTTATTTTGCCAAAGTACTTGACATGCAACCATGGCCCATTTTTGAAGGCAACAAGTGGATTGAAACCCTAAGGGTGCAAGCGTGCATTGTGTTTGTTTTTCATGCATTGTTATCTTGGATTAGGTCAAACTAGTTGTTGATTTTATTTTGCATACAAACCCTAGGTCTAATAATGGCATATTTGAAAGCTTAAAGGTGCGAGAATTTAAATTCTACACTATTGCAACATGATATAGGGAGGGGGATACAAATTTGAATTGAGGATTATTTTGCAAGAAATTAAATCCTAAATTATTACAACCAAATTGAATGTACAAGGCAATATTTAAATGTACAATAATAAAATACAATAAATAAATGTTAAATAAAATGTTTTATGCAAAAAGTTTTTTATGTATGTAAAAAGTATTTTTTAATGTGAAATGTAAATAATAAAAAAAAGTCAATTTTAATTATTTTATTCTTTAGGACAAAAAATCCTAATCTTTAAATAAATAGTATTATTTATTATTTATATACAATAATGTATTAATTTGTACAAAAATATAAATACATTGAAAAAATTGTATTTTTAGTATACAATATTAATAAAAATAAAAATATATTATTTTTTGTATTTTTTTGTCCTAATTATTTAATTAAAATATGTATGTATATGTATTAAATATATTAAATATACTAAGTGTGTATAAAAATAAAATAAATTATTTACAACATGGTATATATTTCAAGAAAATGTTTTAAAGTATGTACAAAATAATAAATAAAGATAAACATTTTTTTTTGTATTATTTTTGAGTTTTAATAAAAGGGATATAAAGTATTTAAATCATTTTTATACTAGTAAAATAAAAATAAATATCAAATAAATATGAAAAAATATATAAATAATTTGTTTGGCATTTTTTATATTTGGACATAAAATAATAAAGTCAGAATAAAAAATAAAAATATCAAAATGACAAATATACAAATAAATGGGCCAGGGGGTGTAAACTGAAAATGTATGTGTGAGAAGCAAAAGCAAACAGGCCCAGCCCAAGTAACTTCATCTTCTTCCTCAGTTCACAAAAAACGCGCGTTCTGTACATCAACTGCTATCTCCTGATTCCTTGACTTTTTGACAAAGCTCATAACATGAAACTTGTAGAGCATCAAGCAAAGAATCCAACCATATAAAAAAACTTAAGCTAACTCTCAAAGACCAGAGAGAATTTCTCTGGCCCTAAATCTTAACCTAGTTTTTTCAGAAAGTTCATGAACAAAATTCTCTTAGCACGATTAATATAAATGAAAACTAAGCACATGTATGGTTTCACGGCTATGAGTACAACATCTTTCATTCACAAACCTAAGTCTAACTATTCCTAAATAGAGAGATAGAAGTTCATGAAATACCTGTTTCAGTTGACTTCGAGCTGGACAATGCAGCAACTTCCAAGGGTGCTTGAGGTTCTTTTGAGCTTGCCTGAGGTCCACTGAAGCTTTTCCAATGCTTGGCTTGTTTTGAAGTAGCCTGAATCGCGCTACAGAACTCAACCTGCAAAGCTTTGAAATAAAAATGGCAATGTGTGTTAATGGTGTTACAGCTAGCAATGGAGGCCTGGAATAGTTCAAGTGAGTTGGTTGGAAAGTGTTTGAAGTATCTTTGGACAAAACGCACGATGGAATTTGATGTTGGCTTGCAAAATGCAAAAATGGCCCTGTTTTGCAAGAAAATGGGGATTTGGTGCACAAGGAGTTTTGAGAGGGCAAGGGCTCGTGTTTCTGACTTGTTAGGGTGTATGAAACTTGTTTGACAACTTTGTTTTGGTTGGTTTTATCATATGAGAGAGATGCTTTGTGTTTTGCAAGTTTTCTTTTTTTTGAAGCAAAAGAGAGGAAGTGAGGTTATAGACTTGTACAGGCCATCCTATCACCATGCACACAACCCTCTTGGCCCCTCTAATTAATGGATTTTGTTTGCAGCATAAGATATGGTTCAATGCTCTATAATGTTGTTTTGACATAAAGCAAAGTTCAAGCAAAAATGGCATTGTTACTTTTTCCATTTAAGGTTTAATCTAGTGTACAATGCCCTAATGACCAAGACAATGCCTTGGCTCAATGGATATGCATTAAATTATGGAGCACAAACTGGTTTAGAGGCCTGTAATTTTGAACCAAGCTAGCTAGATCAGATTAGGCAAGTGGTATGAACATGTATTGGCCATGGATCAAAGTGAGTTTTTGCCAACTTCAAGCATTCGATTCTCCCTAACCACAAAGGTGTTTGAGGAGTTCTTGGACAATTTGGAAAGCTTGCAACATGTAATATAATCCATCTTTGAAATGCAACTTGAAACTCTAAGTGGAAATATGTGAAAAATGGCCAAGAAGATGGGTCAAAATCCTGCCTAAACTAGGGCAAATTTTTTCTAATTTAAAAGTTTTAGGTACCCTTGTTCCAAAAATCATAACTTGAGATACATGCTTCTTTTGAGAAAACTTTGTGAATAAAAGTTGTAGACTTTGTGATGGACTACAACTTTCATGTTTCAAGTTTTGTTTGAATCCATTTGTATCTTGGTGAAAAAATGGGGCAAATTTAGGAAAAAATAAGAAAATTTCATAACTTAGAAAATTTCTAAGTTATGCAAATTTTCCATTTTAAACCCTAATTTGCAAATTTGGGTTTCTTGATGAACAAGTTTCATAATTTGACATGTCTTGATGAAAAATGACCATTGGCACTTGATTTTGACCAAAAAGTCAAAGTTTGACTTTTCAGTATACAGTCAAATTTTGATCAGTTGACTGAAAAATTCATCTATCAATTCTATGCATTTGAGATCTTTTGAACTTGTTGAATGGGTCAAGACAATGTCATTGAATCCTTGGGTCCATGGTTGAGCTTTATTTGCCATTGATTAGGTCAAACAGTCAAAAATTGCCTTTGTACAATCAAAACCCTAGAAATGACCATTTTGCCCTTTTGGTGATCTGATCAAATTTCTTGTGGAATTGTGATCCAAACTTGATCAAATGGTTCCTATGAGTTCATAATGTTGATGTGGATCAAATTTAATGAGGTTTGACTGTCAATTGGCCATAGTTGGCTTTTTCCCCAATACAGCTGATTTTTAGGTCAACTGTCCAATTGACTGAGCAAAAATTTGAATCAAGGCTTGAAACTTGGTATGGACAAACTTGTGAGTCCAACATGAAGTATGAAAGTCACTTTGAGCATTGTAGGTCAAAACATCACTGTACAAACTCAAACCCTAATTTAGGTCAACAATGCAAGGAGGTGTCTTGAGCAGAGCAAACCCTAGCTTGATCTTGAGTTCTAAGATTCTTGTGATGAAAAATGTTGATGAAATGAGAGGGCAAATTTTGGGGTACAACAGTAATACTTGGGGGGATGAACGTTAGTTGCTTTAGTATTTGTTATTTCTGTTGTTGAACTTTAAGTTGTTTGTTGTTAAATACTTGTTATGCAGAAGTTGCTTCCGTGTCGGATAAAGATGTTATTATGATTCCGCTGCGTAGTTATTCAAGTTGTTGATTTAAAAGATTAAATTATTTTGATGTTGGTTCATCCAAAGTTTTAAAGTGTTATGTATCCATGTTGAATGCAATGGTTTTTAAGTTGAATTTGTGGCATCCTGATTCAGTTGCATAATTTTCATAACTCTGATTTACATTTATATTGTCGGGTAGAATTGGGGTGTTACAGTTAGTCACTTGCGGGTAACTTGTGCATTGTAATAATCAGTTATATTATTGGATTACGTCCTCAATTGAGAGAGGCGAAATCACCTTGGCGGATGGACTAGACTAACTTGATAATTTTCAAGTGAACTAGTATAAACATACCTTGTTCTTTACTTCCTGTTCTTAATTATTGTTATTATTAAGAGTTAAAGAAAAAGTATTTTAATTAAAGGGTAATATTTTTAAAAGAAAAGTTTTGATTTAAAACCCAATTTAAACCCCCATTTCTTGTGTTTTTCACACCTTCAATGTGGTGTATAATAAATTTTGTGGGGAGGAGATTATTACCTCCTTGGTAGTTCTTGATGGTTACCAATCTCTATTGGCAAGTGCATGCACTGAAATACCCCAGGATTGGCCGTTTTGCAAGACTACTATTTGCATTGCGATTTGAACATGTATTTTTTCCTGGATTTATTCTATGCAAATGAGCCTTGCGTTATATAGTTGTAACATATTGAATATGTTCAACAGAAGATCACTCTTGTTTAAAGCACCAAATAAGGCTTGAGAGTGTTGAAAGAAGTACATAAGTGGAGGAACCGAAATATGCGGAGGAGGAACTTGTGGATGCGGTAGGGAACACAAGCATGTTGTGGAGGAATATGAGGATGCAGTGAGGGAGCCTGAGCATATTATGGATGAGGATGGTTCTCTTGGAGCGAGTGATTATGGTTAACGATTCTTGTTGTGATCGAAGGTTGAGAAACAGATGCATAATATTGAGTATTCATTGTTAAAACATGTGGATCTTGCTTAGGAAGATTGACAAGAATTGGTGTAGCACTATCTTAAAGGATCTATATTTTTTATTAGTGACCACATGTTGACTTTGAAATAGACATAAGAGATTCAACAAAAAATAATTACTTGTGTAAAATTTAAAAGATTCAAGAAAATAAAAGAAAATCGATTCCCATGTACAATATCACTGTCTTGAACTAGAGTAGAGAATGAGTAGTTCAGTGATGAAGATCATTATAAAAGATTTTTGATGTAGTCGAGATGGTTCTCTAGTGGACGGAGATAACACATAAAAAAATTAGCATCCCGATGCTCGAGTCACTAAGAAAGTAAGGCGAAACTTTATAAGTACGAATTGAATCGAATATATGCATAACTCAAAGTCACACTTATATATGAAAGATTATTGTAAATATCTTCAAATCATTCAACATGAAACACCAGTAATTATTAGAAGAAGATCTCTTGACTTGAGAGAAAGAGATGCGTGCTCACATGCGATCATACCTAAAGAAGATCCGCATATGCAGTAGCGTAACAAACTCGTTGAAGAGATTGAACCTACTTAGTTTATCCCAATTTTACGAAAAGTTAGCCGGACCAAAATTAAATATTAAATAATGATATACTTAATGATTTTAGTTTATTAGTAAAATTAACAAAATTATAAATTAGCATAAAAATTAAATTACGTAGTAAGACAATTCAAAATTGAGATATTTTATTTGTTTCAATATATGAAACTTCTAAATATGTTGAGGACAATTGTAAACTAAAAAAGAAAGAGTTAAACGTAATTGAGTTTAGAATAGTTATTTTCATTTTAAGAAAAAAACACATTTCAACGCCCGACCACAAACCTCTCCGATCTCCATTTCCTTTTCAGATCTCGACCTTGTTCCATTTTCCATCTTGGATCACTTCATAACTCATCACACTTCACTCTCCATTAAAATCACATTATTTAAAATTTTAAAACTTTTTTTCTTATATTTAATCTCAATCAATTTCTCACTCCTCTCAAGCACAGCAACCATCGTGGATCAGATCAAGTTTTTCAATTTTCGCGATGGCTGCTCCTCCTGCAAGAGCTCGATCCGATTACGATTATCTCATAAAGCTTCTTCTCATCGGTGATAGCGGTACTTTTCGTTTTTCCTTCTGCGATTTTTCTTATTATTTTCTTTTTCACTTCCTTGGATTTGCTTCGATTTGATCCGTTCCGTGATTTTTGACGTTATTATGCAAAATACTTGTTAGGTATCAAGTTCCGTGATTTGTGTTTGTTATAACCGTTTCAGAGCTTATTAGGTTTTATGATTTTGAATTCTGAATTAGTCAGTAGTGCTTATGGTAGTAGATAAGTTCAAATAATCTAATACAAACATACATTATATTGCAGGTGTGGGTAAAAGTTGTCTTCTATTGCGTTTCTCAGATGGTTCATTTACAACAAGTTTTATCACAACCATCGGGTATGTTGTTTTTGCTTGAGTGAACCCACTTATTTTAAGTTTTCTTTCTTCTTCTGTGGTCTCTTGTACGAGGAGATGGCCCTGTATTTACTAGAATGTTTTTATTTTTCCGTCAGGATTGATTTCAAAATAAGGACAATAGAGCTTGATGGTAAGCGAATCAAATTGCAAATATGGGACACAGCTGGTCAAGAGCGGTTTCGAACCATTACAACTGGTTAGTTTTAGTTATTGAAATTTATTTGTTTTGTTCTCTTTCTCTCCCACTCTAACTAGAATAATTGGTGAGAGCTCAATTGTGGTTCTTTATATTCAACTTACCAACACTTATTGTTTACATATGATCACAACTCAAAAACTACTTGTTTGTTTTAATCAACAATTGTTAGTATTGTTAGTTTTATGTTAGAAGTGGGGGTCGATTCCTCAACCTCCTTATCACACCACTCCTTACAGAAAAAATTCTTGTGACCATTGTCCATTACAAATAAGCATAGAGATATATCTTTCTCTTACTCATATCAAAATTTTATTATTTTCATTGTAACATGTCATAAATATTCCCTAACTATTTTGTCAAAATGTCACAAAGTTCCACTACTCCAATTTACTATAAGTCTAGACCTATGAAGCACATATTTGACATAGACACCAGACACGATACAAACATTGTGACACAACTAGAGACAAATATATGGGACACCAGGATACCACATGCTTGTATAGATTAAAAAATAATTCTATATTCTAATGTGATTATGTATTGTAAGATGTTGCTCTGTTTGTCAACATCAGTACATATTATGATATCGATTGACAACCATCCCTATTTCAAACACAATTTATCGTCTCACAATGTGTTTAATCTTTTTTGTGCAGCTTATTACCGTGGAGCTATGGGCATTTTGCTTGTGTATGATGTCACTGATGAGTCGTCTTTTAACAGTAAGTTCTCCTTCCCTCTCTTGGTTTTAGTTTTGTGCTATGCTCTTTTATTATTTCCTCTACATTTCTTAATCTCCTATAATGTGTGTTTCCTTAAACCCACATGCCATTGGTGGAACAAGTATTTTTGTTGGTAAATTCTACTTCTCAACTTTGTATTTTGGGAAGGTTCCAGTGCTTAGATGTGTATTAAGATGCAACTGACTGCTATATTTGTTTCATCTCATATCCAGACATCAAGAATTGGATTCGCAACATTGAGCAGCATGCTTCTGACAATGTCAACAAGATATTAGTTGGGAACAAGGCTGACATGGATGAAAGCAAAAGGGTTTGCCCCACACACTCACTCTTTGTCCATCCTTTTGGTTATGCATGTACACGTATCTCCTGTGATTACTATGCTACACTTGATGCTGGAAATTATTCTCCTTAGGCTGTTCCAACTTCGAAGGGTCAAGCTCTAGCAGATGAATATGGTATCAAGTTTTTCGAAACTGTAAGCAAGCACATATTACTCTTGTCTGAAAAGCATTCCGAAATTGCCGTGCTGTTTTTAATGCCGAGATTATGCTTATGCAGAGTGCAAAAACTAATATGAATGTGGATGAGGTTTTCTTTTCAATAGCCCGGGACATCAAACAAAGACTTGCAGAAACTGACTCAAAGACTGAGGTTTATATTTTGATCTTTCTCTAGTTATGATGGATCAGTCAATTAACTTGCTAATTGCCAGAGTTTATATTTGCTTCATCGTTTATTCGAAGTTAATGCAAGACTATTCCTTGATATTGCTGGTTATCTTTTTTAGACTATTATTACAGTGCATGTTTGATTGAATAAAAAAATTCATACCAGATATAATTGCCTAGTCATCTTCGCACTAATTTTTTGTTTGGTTCTTTGCAGCCCCAAACACTCAAGATTAACCAACCAGACCAAGGAGCCGGGTCTGCTCAAGCCACACAAAAATCTGCTTGCTGTGGTTCTTAGGGGAAGCTCTAGCAACACATTTGACCAGAAGAAGTTAATTTGGTCAATGACTTTCGTCAGTGCTTGTATTGTTCTTTTCTTATTTTACAATTGCTACTTATTGGGTGTGAATGGTAGATCCTTCCCATGTTGGGAAATTAATCATATTATTTATTGCTGTATCTGTATCTGTTTTTTTCTTTCTTTTTTCAGGAACCTGACTATTGCATAATCTTTGCTAAAACCAAGAACATCGTTCGCCTACTTGGTGCTCCAATATATCTTAGTGGTACTATGAATCAAACTTTATACAATTGATTTGATCTTTCTTGGCTTAAATTTATAATCTGAACAAATACTTGGGATATATTATAGGTATGTTTAATTTTGTTCAATCTCTAATCTCGAATGACTCATCTAGATTAATTGATGATTAAAGAAGAATGATAATTTACACATCAGCATTCCTTTCTGTAACGAATACTTGAATATGAATATGAAAACGCAAGATGGAGGATTAAATTGTGTTTTGATTTTTGTTGGAGAACGTAAGATGAAGCATTGTTAACATGCTAATGAAAGTGTTTAGTTGTTTCAAAAAGATTTTAAAATATTGAAAGCAATATTATTTTTTATATAAACATTTAATTAATAGTACTATGTTAAAGTTAATTTTAAAATATTTCAATAAATAGGACACTGATTTACATTGGTAAATTTATTATTAGTTTGAACAGTTAACCATTTTTTTTTCCATTAGTTTGAAAAATGAGCTCTCTTCCTTTATTCATTCCTTAATTCAAATCCATCGGAATCATGTAGAGGGAAGCCGTGGTTGTACGACCTAAACTCATATTTGTCAAACTTTTGGGATCGTTTCTGAATAGTGATGCCAACATTTAGTTGCTCTTTAAATGAAACATTCAACTTTTCTTATCGGATTTGTCGCATTTTAAATTGTGCCATGGCATCAGATCTCTAGAAATTGTGGTCGCGTTGTTCACTAGTTGTTTCGTTAGACCCGTTTGTTAAGAAAAAAATAAATCATAGAGAAAAAAGAAAAGAAAAGTTGTGATCAGTTACAATATTCCTCAATCGTCGTGTTTTTCCTTTTTATTTAATTTCCTTAAGGTATTGTAGAGTACTTCAAGGAAACACGAGATTTTTGGCTCAGGAAGAGGAGGTAGTTGCTTCAAAGAGCGGGAAGAAAGCATTGATTTAGGGATTTTTTTTTTGGAATAACTAGATATTAATTTTTTTTTGTGCAAATAATTATATTTTTGGAGAAAATTACGCAAATAATCATGTTTCAGAAAACTCCACAAAGGAGGAGCCAACTCAGTTGGTGCCTACACCTTATTTTAAAGGGGAGGCGCCATCTCACTTGGCGCCTAGGTGTGAAAGGCTTGCCCTAAGTCAAGTAAGATGACGCCTTAGTGCAATTGAGAGACGATTTTTTGCGTTTTTTTAATTTTAAATGCGATGCGTTACGTATTCGATATAAGATTAACAAAATTGACTTTTTATTTACAAAATATGATTACACACATAACGATTACATAAAAAAAATACAGATTAGTCAGTGGTCCCCAGGAACCCGATAATGACCCCCGGTTTCGCATCTCCGTCCTTGCCTTTCCCGTGCTGAGTTTCGTCGTGTTTCCTGTTGTGACAGGGTCGATGACCCAGCGAAGTCAATGCGTTCCGGATTCATGAAATCGGTCAGATCTCCATATCTAGAAGATCCACTTTGGTACAGTCGATTGCCCATACCCTCAAAGTTTGGTCGTGTTGGTGGTGGGTGGGGTTCCATGGTTGGTCTGTAGCACTGGTCGTCTGAGTACGGGGGTAGAAAGGAAATTGATCTTGGGGTGTTTGGTATTGAGGATGTTGGGTGCTTTGGTGATGTTGTGGTTGATGGTAAGTTGGGTCGGTTGGTTCATAATCTTCGGACATTCCCAGATCAGGGTTAAGGTTGGATGTTGAGGGGCCCATATTGGGATATGCAGAAAACTGAAATTGTGTGTGGGGTATGCGGGTGTATTGGTATTGTGATTGAAATTGTGGTTGGGTGCGAGGCATATGGGAGTATTGGTACTGAGGTGGTGATTGTGGTTGGTTGTGGGGCATATGGGTGTAATTGTATTGTGGTGGTGACTGTGGTTGGGTGTTTGTGGTTCTATTTCGTCGGAGGGGTTGGTGGGAGGTTGATGTGTGTTGGGTTTGTTGTTAGGGAAATGAGGGTTGTGCCCATTGTGTTCGTGGGTCAATCAAATACCTTAGATGAGACACATGCATTTCAGGGGTACTAACCGATCTGTACCAAGATAAATACTGATTCGTGTGTCGAAAATTACCTTGGTTGATGAAAACTGGGAATTGTAAGACATGTCGGTGACGCCTCTGCCACATCTTACACCATTCTGGAGCAAAATCTTTCCATTTGGTAAGACCCCATTGAGCGTCGGCCCTTTTGAGATGCCACGAGGACAAACAAGTCGGATCGCCGGGTATCTCTTGATGTATTCCAAACTGCATCTTGACACGATCGCTGTGGTGCATCTCAATAACATTGAACCGTATGATTGCAGTCTTTGCGCTCCAAATTGCTGCATCCTCGGGGTTTGGTTCATGGTTCAAACCCAAATATGGTCTCCAGACAAACTGCAGATAAAATTAAATCAGGTTAATGAAAACGCAATAAATAAATAATTTAAAAGTAGAAAAGTTGAAAGGTAGGATGCACATCATCCGGGCCAAGGTGATCCAATAGATTGCGGTATAAAGCCACATTGAATCTTGGATTCTTGCCGTAATCCATACCCCTCACGCCGTACCTAAAGGAATTGAAAAATATTTTATTTTTATCATATATTTGGTGAAGAGATGAATAGTAATAAATGATATAAGTTGATGACTTACTTTGTTGCGTATGGGAAAACGAATGTGTTGTTGTTGATGGGGTTTAGGGAATCCATCCTCGACCAACCCCAGGCTTGAAGTAAAAAAGCGCAGCCATAAAATGTACATTTTTCCTTGATTGCATTTTTACACAAGGAACTGTATAGATGGGCTAAAACAACAGAACCCCAACTATACTTTTTAGTTTTTTCGAAGTCTTTAAGTAAATTTAAATACATAAAATTTACACTATTTCTCGTAATTTCGGGAAATAAAAAGGTTCGAAATAGTATCATTATATAATTTCTAGCTTTTATTACCTTAGCTAGCTCGGAGGAATTTTCGTTCAATTCCAGAGTCGCGTAATGATTTTTTTAGCTCAGTAAGTAGTATACCCTGACCTCTCGCACCACCACCTTTAACCATATCCCTGTCCAACAATTCTTCACACATAATTGGGTTGTTGAACCGACCTGTTAACTGCCTTACCGTCGACAGGGAGACTCAATAACATGTACACGTCCTTTAGTGTGACGGTACATTCACCTATTGGTAGATAAAAAGTATGGGTCTCTGGTCTCCACCTTTCCAACATTGCAAGTATGAACTTTGAATCAATCGTGCAGTTGGAGATCTTTATAACGTTTCCGAAACCTGCCTATTCGAGATAGAGTACGATCAACGGGTCGACAGAAAGGTAGGTGTGTGACCGGATTCTAAATCGTTTAGTATCCTAAGTTAATAATGTAAAAAGTGTAAGAGTAGGTAAGATGAATAAAGCATTAATAGAAGTATGAAAAATGTATAAGTATACAAGAAACTTACAAACGCTTCAATGTTATCCCTTGTGCCTCTGTGAGAATCGCCCATTGTGAGAAGAGTCATTGTTGAAAATGTCTGAGATTATGAAAGAATTTGAAATTGTATGAGATTATGAAAGAGTTTGTAGCAGAGAGTGAGACGATTGTGGATGCGATAGAAGTATGTGAGGCTCTGTATTTATACGCAAAATTTTATCATAGAGTAAGTGAGGTGGTAGGTGGGTGCATGCATGCATGATAAGTGTCACTCTTGCAGTGTAGGTGCAGGCTACGTGGCAGTGTTGGGGAAGGCATCTCTGCATGCATGTAACACGATTGGACGTGAAGGGAGGCGCCATTGGACTTGGCGAAAGAGTACAAAAATGAAAGGTGTCGCCATCCCTATTGGCGAATAAGAGGTGACATGGGTTGCAGTATAGGTGCAGGCTAGGTGACAACCTTAGAGAAGGAATCTCTGCATGCATGTAACACGATTGGACGTGAAGGTAGGCACCATTGGACTTGGCGAAAGAGTACAAAAACGAAAGGTGTCGCCATCCCTGTTGGCGAATAAGAGGTGGCATGGGTTGCAATTTAGGTGCAGGCTAGGTGACAGTCTTGGAGAAGGCATCTCTGCATGCATGTAACACGATTGGATGTGATGGGAGGCGCCTTAGAGGTTGGCATGGGTTGCAGTGTAGATGAAGGCTAGGTGACAACCTTGGAGAAGGCATCTCTACATGCATGTAACACGAGTGGACGTGAAGGTAGGCGCCATTGGACTTGGCGAAAGAGTACAAAAATGAAAGGTGTCACCATCCCTATTGGCGAATAAAAGGTGGCATGGGTTGTAGTGTAGGCGAAGGCTAGGTGACAGCCTTGGAGAAGGCATCTCTGCATGCATGTAACACGATTGGACGTGAAGGTAGGCGCCATTGGACTTGGCGAAAGAGTACAAAAATGAAAGGTGTCGCCATCCCTGTTGGCGAATAAGAGGTGGCATGGGTTGCAGTGTATGCGTAGGCTAGGTGCCATCCTTGGAGAAGGCATCTCTGCATGCATGTAACACGATTGGACGTGATGGGAGGCGTCTTAGAGGTTGGCATGGGTTGCAGTGTAGGTGCATGCTAGGTGACAGCCTTGGAGAGTGCTTACTGTTGGTTTATTCAAATTCAGTACAACCTATTTAATCTTATATTTATCAAAACACTCCTACACTTAATCACTCAAACACTAGAACATTCAAAAATTCAAGCAATTAACTCATAAACTTCAAACCTTTAAACCTTCAAACAGTTATACACAATGGTCTCTGCACCCCAATATGTGATCAGTGCATATTTCAACAGTGAGACATACATTTGTCCCACCTCTGGGTTTTTGTTTAGAGACACTGAGAACATCCGATTTTGTTTAAACAGGAAAGCCAATTTCTTGTACTTCAAATAACGATTGGAGGCCAAACTTGGACGAGGTCTGGTGACACAAATGTTTTATCAGAATCCGTTTTTTTTTTGTAACAACCAAATAATATTTTATAAGGTTGAGGTTCAAGATGACGAGGACCTTCAGAATATGTTTTCCAGTCATGAGTATTCTGGGTACGACTCTATTGAGTTGTACATTATGCTGCGAGAGCCTCAGCTGTCACAAGTGGTTGATCCTCTGGAGATCGAACAAGCAGAAGTAGATGTCGTTGATGAAGAAGAAGATGACGAGTTGGAGTTTGACGACATGGTCAACGATGATTCCTAAGACGATGGGATACCTGGTATTCCTTCAAACGAGATCTACACACCACCTCCGCACATGACAAACTTTAACATGGGCGGATATGAACCGTCTTCTGATTTATTTTTCAATCCGTATATGCAGTCGGATGAAAACTTAAAAGAGAAAGACAAATTTCGTAACCGAGAAGAATGTATCCGAGCCATCAAAAAATTTCACATGCTCAACTCGGTCGATTTTAAGGTGGACCGTGTAAATCCAGAAAGGTACAAGATCAAGTGTGTCCACCCAGATTGTATGTTCAAGCTCACTGCATCATACTGTTGGCTCCTGAATTCGACACCTACTATATATAAGCCTTATAGGCCAAAAATAGAACAAATAAAGCCAAGCTGGAAAATATTTCGACGGATGGAAAAAACTTAGAGAAAATATCTGAGTTGCACATTGGTCTTCGACCAGGCATCACCATCAAGATTTCGACTAAGAAGGTCCTATGACCTTCGACCAGAAGAACATACCTTCGTGTCAATACCAGAAACGAAGGATATTTGAATTTGAATTGTTGGAGGGAAAGACGGTTTCTCCAGCAGTTAAAGGAAAACGGCGTGGCTGGAAGATAGAGGTCGAGGGACGTGCAGAGGACACTTGTCATCATCTTAGAGCAAAGCCACCCCTCGACGATTACGTAGTTTTAGTATAAAATAGGAAGTCTGTGTAGTTTTTTCCGTGTGTTCAACCTATTGTGCTAGTTACTCAAATATTGTCCAAGTACCCGCTGTGTGTGAAAGGATAAATTGAGAAATGCATGTTAGAAACACCACTTTTCATTAATAAAGTCTTTTTTACATTGCTTTGATCTTATTTTGCAAAGTTACTTTTCCTGCATCTTTACCTGCATTTCTATTAACTTTCTTACTTTCTAAAACCACAAGCATCTTATCTTTGGTCGAACGTGCGTTCTTCCTAGACATCTAGTTTCACATCAAACCAACATAAAAATTAGCATATGTTTTGGGATCAATCTGATCGATCCCGCGAGTAACCAAAAGGACTTTCCTTTTTGGAGGATCAACGGTTGTTTACCAAAAACCACGGTAAACAAATTGACACACCCGGTGGGACGTTGCTAATTTTTATCGTCTACTTGTTCATATTATTGCTTTCCTTTTATAAGTTTACAGCATTGCATATTATTAAGAAGTGGTAGAATAACCAACGAGTGTACTGTTAGAAAGAGAAATAGAGAAAGTAGAATGGCTAATGAGCCAAATCATGGAGAAATACCTCCACCAAATACTACTGGAACAACGGTTGTGACTATCGTTGGAGAAAATATTTCAACTGTTGTTGGTTCAGTACCAACGTTAACCACAAATCAAACAGGACCCTTACTTTCGTATGTGGGTCCTAGAGGTCCATTAGGAACAGCCCCACCAAGGGAAAATCCGGGATCTCGACCATACATTCCCCCAGGATTCTCGACAGCCTGGATGGGTCGAGAATAGCCATATGGCATGCCAACCACTGAAATGGCTAGCCTTATGAACGTTGCGTCTACTTTTTCAGAACCTTTGGTGAGTGCGTCATCGCCACTACAGGGATCTGGAGGCAGTATGGAAAATTTGGGTAGAAACCAGATTTTAGGAGGACCATCAAATGCAATACCAAGCCTCACAAATGCTTCTACAGCAATTTTGAGGCAACAGATGGACGAAAGCAACCATGATATGGTGCAAATGTTGGCACAAACTTTAAGTACAGTGATGAATCCTCTAATTCAAAATACTACCCAGTCGAATCAACAAATGGCAGCGTAAATGACGCGCATGGCTGAATTTTTTGGGGTACCCCAAACTATTAAACAACCCCACAGAATACCAATAAGAGTAAACCAATGGGTAATCGTGGAAGAGGATTTGACTGTTAATCAAATTCCTCAGATCCCTAGAGTATAAATAGAACAACCTAGGGTCGAAATACTTCTAAATCCCCCACCAATCCCTAGAGAAATCGATCAAGGAGTGATTATGGTGAATAAGAACCAAAATGCTGATGAATTGATACAGCAAGTTCGACACCAAAATTATGGAACAAACAATAATCTGACTTCCATGATCGAAAGGATTATGATTCAGAATGGGATGAACGTTGGTTTTCACAAACCAAACTTCACATCCTCATTGTCATAATATATTCTACAAACAGACTTACCCCCTATGGGAAAAGTCCCCAAGTTTACCAAATTTTTAGGGGATACGACAGAATCTACTGTCGAACATGTGGCGAGATATTTGATAGAGGCTGGGGAAATAGTGTGATACGGTGGGAGAACTGACTTGATTGTTTTGCGTTTCGATCGCATTTATGCGGATAGCAAGAGTCACCATCGACTTTTCTTTTATCCAAAAGGAAAGGCAAAAAAGCACAAGAAAGACCTTTCAAGATTATTTCTCGGGTTCGGGGGGTAGATTATGAAAAGGGAAGGTATTAGCACCCATTTCATCCATGGTTTTTAATGGGCTCTTAGTTACTCATTTAGATCACTTGCTTTTATTTGACAGTGTGCTTGTGGTGTGGGCTTTGAAAATGTTTTGAAAAAATCTCTTTGTAATGGTTCTCGTTTCTATAAGAACGCGTACAAAGTTTTGTTTCGAAAAGTGGTTCAAAGATGTGTTTGTGGAACGTGTTTTTGAAAGTGGTTTTGAAAAGATGTTTTGCAATGGTTCTCGTCTCTATAAGAACGTATACAAAATTTTTGTCTTTTGAAATTGTTTTGAAATGAAAGTGTAGGTGTAAAAATGTTTTTATCGTGAGCAAGAGAGTAACTAGGAGTGAATCTATCTACTCGAGAGGTTTTCAATTGTTCTTTTATTCCTCCTTTTAATGTTGCTATCTTACCATTAATTTGGTAAGAAGCCCCATCGTTGGATGTGAAGGGACAAGCGCGGGTCAATTTTACAGTCATCGAAGGCAACTTATGAGACGCTTTAGCAATTTTCGTAAGGGACGAGATCGTTTTATCGAAGGCAACATCGAGGGTAATCGAGGGACTACGATCTTTTTTTATCGAAGGGTCATTGCTAAGGCGTCCCATATTCGAGGGACATGACTGCATTTCCGAGGCAACGAGCGAGGTTACCCTGGAGGTGCGCGTGTGGAAAAGTGTGTTTGTTTCAAGTTATTTTGTTCTTTGATTAGGTTATCTAGCGATTGATTTTTTGAATCTTACCATACACGCCTAATTACTATACAGTATAAGAAAAACAGTAAATTGCGGGAATTGAAATTCTACGCTATTACAAAGTTTTCGGGAGTGGGGGGTACAAATTTACAAATAGGGATGAATCAATGCGATTATAAGTCCAAATAGGCAATCAATACAACCAGATCGAATCGAATAATCAATTAAAATTACAACAATCTATGAAGTAAAAATTAATTAACAAAGTATGAGAATAGAGTTCTTGGTATTTTGTTTGTGAGGAAAATTAAAAATAAAAATAAAATTGTATTCTATTATTTTCTTTAAAATTTTGTTTATCATGAAGAAATTAAACAATTGTAAAAAATGTTGACTAAAAAAAGGTTAATTAACTAAACTATTCACAAAAATTGCTAACTAAACTAATTGAGAAAATTAAATAATTCAAAATTATGATTCTAGAATTAAAACTAAAGATTAATAAAATTAAATTTTAAACTAAATAAAGTTATTAGAGTAATTCTAACTTAAAATTATAAGTTGTTAAATTAAACCTAAAATAAGCTAATTATAAAATTACTTAAATTAAATATAGTTTAAATTAATTCTTAAATTAAGTTAAGTATAAACTAAAAAATTAATTATAAACTAAATTAAACAAAATCTAAACTATATATAATCAAATTTTAATGGAATTGAAAGAAAAGGCTTATAAAAACGCAAAAGAACAGAAAAATGCCCCAGCAGGGGTCAAGCTCAGGTCATCAAGGTTATGGATAATATGCTTTACCAACTGAACTGTACTACTCATTCATAATTAAAACAACTTAATTAGTAAATAAAAAGAACGCAGTGGGATAATTGGGCCAAAATGCCCAAAAGGCCTGATCTGAATGGGAAAGGAAGTGAAAGGGTTGAAACCCTAGGAAAGAAACAAAGGGGCGGCGCTTAGGTTTATGGGGAAGAGGAAGGACTTTAAAAAATTTATTATCCCAATTACCTCATATTAAAGTGCTAATTAATTTAAAAGAAAAAAATGTGTTCTCTCTTCACTCTTCACGATGAACAGCAGCAAAACGCCCTCCTTCTCTTTCTCATGTGTCATCTCCTTCAACCTCATACTTCCCTCTTCCTACTCTTAAATCGCATCTCTTTCTCAGTCTTTAATCTCCGTATCTTGTAACAACCTAACACAAACTAACAATTTTTTCCAGGAACAAAATTGCAGACACTCAAAGATCTCGCCGTTAAAGTTAACGGTGGCTTTGAAGCACGGCGAGTGATCGGGACCTGCATGTGTAGGAAGGAAGGTTGGGATGGTGATTGAGTGAGGTGAGGAAGATGTGAGACGCGGAAAGGAGTCAGAGGCGGAGGGAGTTTTTGAACATCTAGGATGTTGTTACGGTGGGTTGCTATTTGACGGAATTGAAAGGCGAAATGGGTTTGTGATGGTGGTCGAGGTTGTTTGGGAATGGAGGGCGGATAATCAATGTGTGGGTGATTGGTGGTGTTGGTAAATGGAATGGGCAGAAGGAAGATTGAAGATGGTGTAGCTACTGTATTGTTATATTTTCTTCTGGTTTTTTTACTATTTTTTTCCAAGTTTGTTGGCTTTGAACGATTTATATATTTGGTCTTTGGATGCCGATGGTTTTGAGGTGGTTTTCAGCTTTATTTTGTTCTGGTTCTTACTGTTTTTATGAGTGATGATGGTTTTCTGGTTTGATGATATTTTTGGTCTTCTGGTTTGATGATATTTTTGGTCTACTGTTTTGATGATATTTTTGGTCTTCTGTTTTGATGATTTTTTTTCCAGATTTATTCTTTATTTGACCATTTAACAAAGATAGAATATATGCAGAGGACAAATTTCATGATAAATGCAGAGAAGTGATAGGGATTTTACCTTGATGCTGGCTTTTGCTTGACAGGGAAGTTGAATTCTATCCTTTTATTTGCATTTTCTTCTTTTCTGAAGGGTGGTATTTAAGAAAATGATGATGATATCTTTTGGGTTTTGGTATGCGTTGTTATATTGTTCTTGCTGCTGGTTTTTTTAATAATGAATATTGTTTCTCTCCCCCTCTCTCTGTCCCGAATGGCCTTGTTATATGCTATATTCTTTATCTGAAAAACAAAACTTTTGGGGGGAAAAAGCAATTGGGTTTGAACATTTGTGTTATGCTATTTTTGCTCCTTTTTGTTGCAGTTTTGACTTAGCCTATTTATGTGCAATTTTAGGTTGTATGTTTGTAGCTATTTGGACAGATTTTTGGCCTCTTATGGACAACATATGGAGGGCTGCAATGCAATTCATTTTTTACAGCATTTTGGCCTTTTGTGATTGTGCTTTTTTCATTGTGATGTAAACTATTTTGCAGCATTTGAAACCATGATGAAATTAATGATTTTGACTTTCATTTCTCCTTATTTTGTCTTCTGTGAACCAATTGAAAATTGTGATTTGCAATGGACCAAACATGGACGAAACGTTGTCCCCTTATTTCTGATTCTTTTTACCAATCCCTAATGATGAAAATATAGAGATTTCTTTGAAATTTTCCAATCTTATTCCAACATGAATTTTGCTAACTAATGCTCTTCTTTTGTTTACATGTACGGGCCCATTGGATGATAGGGAGAATTGGCAAAAAGTGACTTGAAGCACTTGAAGAAAGCTTGATGATGAAGAAAACTCCTTTGTAGTTTAGTGCTTTGTTAGGAATTTTGTAACATATTTTTTTGTAATTGCAAGCTTGTAAAAAACTTTAACAATTGAACATTCTTTGATCTGAACAACACTTTGGATGATAGATTGAATGTAAGCCTTGTACCAAAAGGAAATTGAATGATAATGGTGAGGACTTAGGTATTCAAAAGTCACTTTGTAGTCTTGTAAGCTTCTCATGAAATTTGAATGAAGTCTTTTTCTTGTTCAAAGTCTTCAAGAGGGATCAACATAAGCTTTGCAAATTCCTTTGAAGAATGATGAGTTGATTTTTGAATATAGCCTTGAAAAGTTAAATTTGGAATAAGATTTGGACTTGAAATTGAGAATGGAAACTTGGAATAAACCTTGTCTTGTAATATGTAGAATCGATGTGAACTTGATTCACATGTAGAACTTTTGAACTTGAATGGATAATGAGACTTTGAATGAAGTTTATGAACAAATTGATTATGTCTTGCAAACTTGAATCATTTGAAATTTACATTGAATCCATGGATTTAGCACATTGAATTTTAAATGAATGCATGAGAAACAAATGGACTTGAAAGTATTAATGAATGTCTTGTAAAATTTTAATAAATTTCATGGTCTTCCAAGCGCACTTTGACTTTGATCGTTGAAGTAATCTTATAGACAATGCTATTTGTGATACTTTGCAAAAAGAATCACTTCATGATATTGAAAATTGAAGAAGTTGTGAGCCTCGAAAATTGGACAAGAGTTTCTTGTAATTAGGTCAAATTTACAAAATGACCTTTAAAGCATTCAAATTTTCTGATGATCTTTCGCACATAATCAAATCTTGACTTGTGAAGAGAAAATAGAGATGACGTCAAGGAGAGTCATACGCAAAAGAAACGCCCAAAAATACCGAATAACGAAGAAGTTACAGTCACTTGAACTTGATGTCGCAAAAGGTCATCTTTTGGGTTACCAGAGTCATTTTCAGTCATCTGAACCACTGACTGAGCAAACTCATGATACGAGGCTTGGAACTTGGCAAAAACATCTCTGATAACACATGAAGGACCATAAAGACCGTTTGAGACTTTGAAAACTCATTTTCTTTTGAGAAATGCAAAAACCCTAATTGCTGCTTTTACTGCCTCAGAAGAGAATCTGTCTGATCGATTTCTGAACCAACTTGAATATCCGAGAAACCCTAGGATTGTATCTTGTATGAAAAATTAGAGGGAAAATTTTGGGGTACAACACCTGCCCCTGTTCAATCTTCTTAAACTTGAAAAGCGAGATTGACATGTTTGTCGTTCGTGGCTTGAAAGTAGAAGGTGATTGAACACTAGAGTGCCCAGAAATTTGCACTTGATGACGTGCTGGTTGATTGTGTACGGAAATGGGCTTAAAGATGACATTTGGAGAAACAAAAGAGAATTGTCGGAGATGGGCTTATAGATGCCATCCAAAGGTGAATGTTGACGGAAAGTTTGAACTCGATCTCAACAGAGAACTAATCAGAATAAACCATTGAGAGATTTATCTGAAACAGTGAAAATAATCTGGAGACGAATCAGAATAAATCGTTGAGAGATTTATCTGAAACAGTAAAAATATGGAAACGAATCAGGATAAACCGTTGAGAGATTTATCTGAACCAACAAGAATCTGGAGATGAATCAGAATAAATCATTGAGAGATTTATCTGAACCAGTAAAAATCTGGAGACGAATCAGAATAAACCGTTGAGAGATTTATCTGAACGAGCAAGAATCTGGAGATGAATTAGAATAAACCGTTGAGATATTTATCTGAACCAGTAAAAATATGGAGATGAATCAGAATAAATCATTGAGAGATTTATCTGAACCAGTAAAAATCTGGAGACGAATCAGAATAAACCGTTGAGAGATTTATCTGAACCAGTAAGAATCTGGAGATGAATCAGAATAAACCGTTGAGAGATTTATCTGAACCAGTGAAATAATCTGGAGACGAATCAGAATAAACTGTTGAGAGATTTATCTGAACCAGTTAAATAATCTGGAGACGAATCAGAATAAACCGTTGAGAGATTTATCTGAACCAGTGAAATAATCTGGAGACGAATCAGAATAAACCGTTGAGAGATTTATCCGAACCAGTGAAATAATCTGGAGACGAATCAGAATAAATCGTTGAGAGATTTATCTGAACCAGCGAAAACCAACCTTTTCTCGGAAACTGATTTGTATTTGACTTGTTGAAAATTTGCGTCTGTCGGAAGTTTGTTGATAATAACTGTCCAATGGCTCTTTCCTGTAAAAAGGTGAAGAGTTAATTGTATGCAATGCTCTGATGTATGCGATGCATGGTGTGATGTTTGCCTCTCAAAATAAATGAGATTGCACTTTACGTACTTGAGTTGTCAATGTTATGACGTATGGATGCAAATGTATGGAATTTAAAGATTGTTTATGCCGTAGCGTTGCTGGAAGCGGGGAAAATAAATCCCCTTTGAAGCACTGATGGGTGAGTTTCCAAGTGTAAACTCTGTTGTAGAAGGGAAAAGCCAGACATTTCTTGTGATATCCTGCTGGGGAAATCTGAGAAGTTGGGCAACTCACTGGGGACATTTTGGACCGGTGGTTGGAAATTTTGCTCTGGCTGGAGAAAGTACCTGCGGGGGTTTTATGGAATGGCTTACAGATATCATTCTATTTCTTAAAGTCATTAGTAATTGTCTTTCCGTTTTTTCTTTCTTTTATTTATTTGTAACAGTAATCACGTTCAAATGCATATGCTCAAAAATAAATCATTGGACATTTTTGTAAACAGAAACACGAAAATAAAGAAAAACAGATGGTTTTGCACTTTCAAAAGGGATATCTTTGTATTAACTTGAACAAGTATTTTTTGTACAATGAGACGAGCATTCTAGCAAGAGAATGTCGTCGTAAAAAATGAAAATTTATACAGAGAAAAGATAACTATGTGAAATAATTCCATGGGGTTCCCATTCTGCTATAGTCTTCATGTCTCTGAATGTCTTGTCCGCTTGTCGCCTTGGCGAAGTCGATTGGATTGATTTAGAGCCAATTGAGTTTATTGGTTGACGCTGAAGATTGTCTGCTAGGTGATCCAACGGGACATAGTCATACGCTTTAATCCCTAACTTTTACCTGGACCACCCTCTCGGGTTTTCAGTCCACTGGGATACCCTTTTTTGCCCAAGCCGCCTTTTCGGGTTTTCGACTTGCCGGGTGTACAATTTTTTTTATATTTTCATCCTTTATTTTTGCCTGAACCCTTTTGGTTCGTCGGGAAGCCCTTATTTTTGCCTAGGCCAGTCAACCTAGCGAGTCTTTGATCATGCGTAGTATCTTTTAACTATGTCCGTATTTACAGGGTGCGGGAGGTCGTCGCCATCCATAGTAGTCAAGATCATTGCTCCACCAGAGAAAATGCTTTTGATTACAAACGGCCATTCATATGTAGGGGTCCATTTGCCCCTGGGATCACCTTGTGGCAAAATGATACGCTTGATTACCAAGTCACCAACCCGATATACCTGACGTTTGACCTTTTATTAAAAGCTTTGATCATGCGTTTTTGGTACATCTGGCCATGACAGATAGCTGTAAGCCTCTTCTCATCAATCAAGTTTAGTTGGTCAAACCGAGTCTGAATCCAATCTTCTTCATTCAAACCAGCATCCTTCATGATTCTCAGAGAGGGGATCTGGACCTCAATAGGCAAGACAGCTTCCATGCTATATATGAGAGAATAAGGTGTTGCCCCAGTTGATGTGCGAGCTGTGGTACGATAATCGTGGAGAGTGAACGGTAGCATCTCATGCCAGTCTTTGTATGTGACTGTCATTTTCTGTATGATCTTCTTAATGTTTTTGTTAGCAGCTTCTACAACACCATTCATCTTTGGCCGGTAGGGGGAAGAATTGTGATGCTGAATCTTGAATTGCTCGCACAAGGCGGTGATCATAGTGTTTTTTAGATTCGTACCATTATTAGTGAGGATTTTCTCTGGGATACCATACCGACAGATGAGGTTCTGTTTGATGAACCGAGCGACCACATTCTTAGTAATGGAAGAAAAAGAAGCTGCCTCAACCCACTTTGTAAAATAGTCGATGGCCACTAAGATAAAGCGATGCCCATTGGAGGCCGTTGGCTTGATTTCCCCAATCATATTGATTCCCCACATAGCAAAGGGCCAAGGAGCCGTCAAGACATTCAGAGGAACCAGAGGTACATGCACTTTGTCAGCATAGATTTGACACTTATGGCAAGTCCGAGAGTGTTGGTAGCAATCTTCCTCCATGGTAGACCAATAATAGCATGCCCGTAGGATTTTCTTTTCCATTGTATGCCCACTGGAATGGGTACCAAAAGTGCCTTCGTGTAATTCACCCATGATCCTTTCAGCCTCAGCCTTATCTACGCACCGAAGTAATACAGAGTCATGATTGCGTTTGTACAAAATGCTGTTACTAAGGAATAATTTAGCCGAAAACCTTCTCAGGAACTTCTTGTCATTCACCGAAGCTCCTTCTGGATATTCCTGAGACTCGAGATACCTCTTGACTTCATGAAACCAAGGCTGGTCCACTACCTCTTCAGTATTAATCTTGTGACAGTAGGCTGGTTCATCCATACGCTCAATGGTGATTTGAGGAGCCTCGTTATCCCAATTAAGTTTAAACATAAATGACATTGTAGCTAATGCGCCTGCTAGCTGATTTTCTTCTCGCGGGAAATGCTCGAAGGTAATCTTCTCGAAATGCGGCAACAATGTTAACACATGTTCTTTATAAGGGATAAGGTTGGGGTGATTGGTGTCCCATTCCCCTTTGACTTGACTGATGACCAAGGTTGAATCTCCAAATACATCCAAGTGTTTGATCCCCAAGTCTATAGCAGCTTTGAGACCGAATATGTACGCTTCCTATTCTGCCATGTTGTTTGTACAGTTGAAGCAAAGTCTGGAAGTGAAGGGAGTATGACATCCTTCTGGAGATATGAGTACGGCCCCGATACCATTGCCAAGTGAGTTGGATGCCCCATCAAAGAACAGGGTCCATCGGGATCCTTGTCCAGGTCCGTCATATGGCCTGATTTCTTCACAGTTGTCTAACGTCATGATGTCTTCGTCCCAGAATTAAAACTTCATGGACTGATAGTCTTCTACAGCTTGGTGAGCAAGATGATCAGCCAATACACTGCCCTTTATAGCTTTCTGGGTAGTATATTGTATGTCATATTCTGTCAAGATCATCTGCCATCTCGCTATTCTCCCAGAAAGAGCGGGCTTCTCAAAGATGTACTTTATCGGATCCATTTTAGATATCAACAAAGTAGTGTGGGTCAGCATATACTGTCTCAGCCGGCGAGCAGCCCTTGCCAGAGCGCAACAAGTTTTCTCGAGCAGTGAATATCTTGTTTCACAGTCGGTAAACTTTTTGCTCAGGTAATAAATAGAATGCTCTTTTCGGCTAGACCTGTCATGCTGCCCCAGCACACACCCCATTGAGTTTTCTAAAACAATTAGATATAAGATCAATGGCCTTCCCACGACAGGTGGCAACAACACAAGAGGTTTTTGCAGGTATTCTTTGATTTTGTCAAGAGCAACTTGGCATTCGTTGTTCCATCTGACTACTTGATCTTTCTTCAAGAGTTTGAAGATTGGTTCACAAGTAGCTGTCAGGTGAGAAATAAACCTGGCTATGTAATTCAGACGTCCCAAGAATCCTCTGACTTCTTTCTCAGTACGAGGAGACGACATTTCTTGTATCTCTTTAACCTTGGCAGGATCAACTTCGATACCCTTATTGCTGACGACAAAGCCTAAGAGTTTACCAGACCGTACTCTGAATGTACACTTGTTTGGATTCAATCTCAACTTGTACTTCTTCAGCCTTTCAAACAGCTTCTGTAAGTGATCAAGGTGCTCTTCTTCCGTCTGCGATCTGGCTATCATATCGTCTACGTAGACCTCTATCTCATGATGTATCATGTCATGAAATAAAGCTACCATGGCACGTTGATAGGTTGCCCCAGCATTCTTCAGTCCGAATGGCATGACCTTATAGTAGAAAGTGCCCCGTTGTGTAACAAATGTCGTTTTCTCCATATCCTCAGGCGCCATTTTGATTTAGTTGTTGCCCGAGAAGCCGTCCATGAAGGAAAACACTTTGTGCTGCACCGTATTGTCAACTAAGATGTCGATATGGGGGAGTGGGAAATCATCTTTGGGGCTTGCCCTATTCAAATCTCTGTAGTCCACACACATCCGCACTTTACCGTCTTTCTTAGGTACATGAACAAAATTGGCCACCCATTGGGGATAAGAGGTGACAGCAAAAAATCCAGCATTGAATTGCTTCATAACTTCTGCTTTGATCTTTTCCGACATATCGGGCCTCTTGCGAAGAACCTTTTGCTTTACTGGGGGATAATCTTCCTTTGTAGGCAGACGATGTACCACAATGTTTGCATCCAGTCCCGGCATGTCTTCGTACGACCAGGAAAAGATCTCAACATAATCGTACAATAACTGAATTAGACGCTCCTTGACATTAGGTTCCAAGTTGGCACCCACCTTTACCTCTTTCTTATCTTTCTCAGTTCCCAAGTTAACTGTTTCGACCGGCTCTTCGTGCGGCTGAATGGTCCTTTCTTCCTATTGCAACAACCTGGCCAACTCCCTTGGCACTTCATAATCTTCCTCACCTTCGTCGTCGGCTTGGTAGATCGGACTTTCAAAGTCACAATAGGCCTTAGAAGAACTGTTACCCATGGGATCCTGAGTGGATGTAGATCTGCATTTTTAATATGTGAGTGTGTGTAAGAGCATAGCTACCTTTGAAATAAATAAAAATGTAAAAAATAAAAGACGAAGAAAACAAAAATTTGATGCAAAAACATCCATGATTCATTAATGACATATGAGAATGAAGTGACAACCCTTACAAATGGACCATTGTGCCTCGGGTAAGACACAAGGTTTTAAAAAAAGTCTGAATTGTTTAAATATTACAAGCCTGGAAATATTAAAAGACAATTACTCTTGAATAAAAGTAATAGGAATGAAATCCTTGGCCTCCCAATTGTTAAGCCCTCCGTCGATGGTTGGAAAAATCCATTCGTCCATGTCACAACTGCCATCACTATCTTCTATTGCATTGACTCCTTGATTGCTGATACGCAGATGTGGTCCCCCAGTGCGAGAACGTCGAACAACTTTTTGAGCCTCTGAAGTGAACCCCAACCCAAATTTGTCGGACTTGTAGGGAATATCCGGAAGCTGACCCCAGATAGTACATCCTTCCTCTTTAACTACTGCTCGAGTGTCTTTCAATGAGGCCATCTTTAGTGGAGGTCTGGTAATCTTCGGGACCTTTGGAGTAGACTTAGTTGCTGCGACCGTTGTTGGAACCTCCTCAAAGTTCTGACAGGGAGTCTCTATGAATTCACCATCCATTTCAACATACCTGAAAGAGTTCAAATGGCTAACCATGTATTCATCTTCTCCGTGAACTGTGACAATCTTTCCTCTAATCAGGTATTTTAGCATTTGGTGTAGGGTGGAAGTGACGGCACCAGCACCATGGATCTAGGGTTGACCCAACAAACAAGAGTACGAAGGGCGGATGTCCATCACATAGAAAATTGAGTCAAAAGTCTGAGTCCTAATTTTTATGGGGATACTAACTTCTCCATGCACTGTCCTCTTGGACCCATAAAAGGCCCTCACTATGATGTTTCTAGGTTTCAAGATGAGCCCCCCTCAATCCAGTCAGTCGAGAGCATTTTTGGGAAAGACATTCAATGATGAATCGGTATCCACCAAAACATGGGCCAGTGTGGTGCCCCTGCATTCAATGGAAATATGTAAGGCATCGTTGTGCTTCCTTCCCTTAGAGGTTAAATCGGCATCTGAAAAGCCCAATCCGTTATCAGCAGTCAGACTGGCCACACAGTCTTAAAATTGGTCGATGGAGGTTTCTTGGGGCACGTGAGCGGTCTTAAGAAACTTTACCAAGGATTTGGCGTGAGTTTCAGAGCACAAAAGCAAGGACAACAATGATATCTTCTAGGGGGTCTGCCCCAATTGTTCTACAATGTTGTAGTCACTTTTCTTGATTATCTTCAGGATTTCTTCTATTTCTTTTCTAGAAGCTTCAAGGATGACTTTGGGACGTTCTCTTGCTTGGGTAGGCTCAACCAAAGCCTCTTTGCCCCTTGTATCAGTAACAGGGATAACAGTAGGAGTATCGCTGGGGGTGTCTGTGATTGGTGGAAATAGAACTGACTGTTTTGGAATGCTGGTTCGCGAAATGTCGCGGTAAGCAAGAGTCGCCACCGTCTTTTATTTTCTCCAACAAGGAAAGGACAAAAGCACAGCAAAATTCCTTTTCGAGATGTTTCTCGGTTCGGGAGGTAGATTATAGAAAGGGAAGGTGTTAGCACCCTTTCTATCCGTGGTTATCCACGGGCTCTTAGGTACTTGCTCACTATGTTTTCAAAAAAATGTTTGCTTTTCTTGTGTTTGTGGGTTTTGAAAAAGTTTGTTTGAAAACTTCAATTTAACTCTTGTATCTGTCCTCAAGAGTGTATGAAGTGTTTGTTTGAAAACTTTTGTCAGAAAAGTGTAGGTGCGAAAAGTATTTTTTTTGTTTTGAAAAAGCAAGTACCTGAGAACCTCTACCTACTCAAAAGAAATTAAGCTGTGTAAATGTCCTTTAGACAGTACTATCCCACTATTGAGAAGTAGGTAGCACCGTCGTTGGAGTTTCCGGGTCAATTCGATTATAGGGACATGTGTGGTCACCAAAGCAATAGTAGGACGCCTTAGCGGTAACCCTAAAGTCTTAGATCGTTTTATCCGAGGTAACCATTTCGAGGCAACTTGGATCTTTAGACAGGAGGGAGACCTCTAAAACACCCTATACTCAATGACCACGTCGAGGCAACCAAGTGAGGCGTACCCTAGGGGTGGCATGTGCGAGTGTGTCAGGTTTCATGTTAAGTTATCTTTGTACAAGTTATGGTGAGCTACGAGTTGATTTTAATTTCAGAGATAAGTCTTGTCATGCATAGCCTAATTAACATACATCTAACAGTTAAATGTTGCGGAAAATAAATCTACGCTATTACAAGGCGTCGGGTATTTACATCGCCAAAAACAACCCTTGAAAAATAAATGCGAGAAAATAAAGGAAAGCGATAAAAAGGGTCCTAATTAAAGCTATTACATCCTCGGAGCAATTACATAAATATGATCAAAAAATTAATCAAACAAACATACGCGCGAGAGAAAATTAGATCGGAGAAGTCCTTAGGGTTTTGACCCTTTTTGAGAAAGAAAGAAGTTTTTGGTTGTTTATGAATTAAATTAAATAAAACCTAATTAATTAATTAAAAGAAAGGAAATATTTTTTTGGTTTTATGTATTAAGGAAAATAAATAAAAAATAGTCAAAAGTTAGTAAAAAACCCTAATTCTAATTTATTTTATTTATTGCAAAAAATATTGAAATTAACCTAATTAACAAAAGACTAAATTAATTTGTTAGTATTTATTTACAAAATAACTAATTAAATTTAATCAATAAAAATATTATTATTTTTTATGTTTTCTGGATTTATTATGGAAAATAATAATTATTTAGTTAATAGTTAATTAAGAATTAAATTTAAATAAGTAAAATAAAAACTAATAAAAGAAAAATAAAGAGGCAAACTCAAGGGGTTTGGGCCAGTTTTGGAGGTGCATTTGTCAATTTTGTGGCCCATTAAGCTGTTCAGCCACGTTGACTTTAGCAATTCCCTGTATGCTCATTGACTGAGGTGTATGGTAGTTATCATCTTTGGCCACTGGATCCAGGCTTGGAGACACCTGGCGCCTGGAAATTTGAAGCGCATGGTAGAATCTCTTTTGAAACCTGCATGGGATTATGTGAAAGAAAATAATAACAAGAATTTTGGGGTACAACAGTTGCCCCTGTTCAATTTTCTTAAACTTGAGGATGTAGATTGGCTTGCGTTCCTTTCGTGATCCGAAGGTGGAAGATAATTGAACACTAGAGTGCCTAGAAATTTGCACTCGCATAGCATAGTTATCAGCAATGTGATGTCGGGAATGGGCTTACAGATGCCATTTGGAGAGATGATGGACAGGAGGATGGGCTTATAGATGCCATCTGGAGAGGTGACAGAATCTTGTCGGGGAATGGGCTTATAGATGCCATCTGGAAATGTAATGGATAGTTATGGAGATGGGCTTAAAGATTCCATCTGGGGATTGTTTGTCGACTTGTACCTTGGCAGGTTGAAAGAAGGAACCTGTGTAGGGTTTCTTGATGATGAGCCCGTGTAAAAATGCATCTGAAAGAGAAGGAACTGGTGTAGGGTCGCTTCATGATGATCAAGTAGATAGTTGTCCTGTCTGGTTTCAGGTATTAATCTACAATCCGTCATCCACAGATATTTCCTGGCTAGTTACAGGTGTTGATCTGGAACTTGAAAAAGGTTGGCAGATGAGATAGTTATCCTGGCTGGTTACAAGTATTAATCTCTGACTTGAGAAAGAAAGATTGTCTTCCTGGCTTGCTACAGGTATTGATCTTCAATCTCTTCATGTAGATAACTTTCCTAGCTAGTTACAGGTATCATATCTATAATCAGTCGTCCACAGATATTTCCTAGCTAGTTACAGGTGTTAATCTGAAACTTAAGAAAGGGTGGTCGAGGAGATAGTTTTCCTGTCTGGTTTCAGGTATTAATCTCTGACCTGAGAAAGAAAGATAGTTTTCTTGTCTAGTTTCAGGTATTAATCTTCAATCTCTTCATGTAGATAACTTACCTGGCTAGTTGCAGGTATAGATCTACAATCAGTTCATATAGGTGGTTTTCCTGTCTGGTTTCAGGTGTTAACCTATGATCAGTCGTTCACAGATATTTCCTGGCTAGTTACAGGTGTTGATCTGGAACTTAAGTAAGATGGGTCAAGGAGATAGGTGTCCTGGCTGGTTTCAGGTATTAATCTCTGACCTGAGAAAGAAAGATGGTTTCCTGGCCTGTTACAGGTGTTAATCTTCAATCTCTTCATGTAGATAACTTTCCTGGCTAGTTACATGTATAGATCTACAATTGATCGTTCACAGATATTTCCTGGCTAGTTACAGGTATTAATTCAGAACTTAAGAAAGGTTGGTCGGTTGTCTCCATTGACAGGTTTCACCTCAGAAAAATCTTTAGGAATCGACTTAACTGGACCAGAGAAGGCCTTTGATTGCTTGTCATTAACTGGAAGAAATAAATCTAGCCAGAGGAGTTCTTTTGATAATGATGTGATAAAGGAATCTGAGACGATTTCTACTTCAAATAGATGATGAAGGAATCTGGGATGATTACTACCTCAGCAGGATGATGAAGGAATCTGGGACGATTACTACCTCAGCAGGATGATGAAGGAATCTAGAACGATTACTACCTCAGCAGGATGATGAAGGAATCTGGGACGATTACTACCTCAGCAGGATGATGAAGGAATCTTGAACGACTTCTACCTCAACGGGATGATGAAGGAATCTGGGACGATTACTACCTCAGCAGGATGATGAAGGAATCTGGGACGATTACTACCTCAGCGGGATGATGAAGGAATCTTTGACGACTACTACCTCAACAGGATGATGAAGGAATCTTGGATGATTACTACCTCAACAGGATGATGAAGGAATCTTGGACGACTACTACCTCAGCAGGATGATGAAGGAATCTTTGACGACTGCTACTTCAAAAGGAATGGCTTTTATTTGTTGATCGATCTTTCCTGAAAAGGTAAAGAGTTAGTTGTATGCAATGTCATGATGTATGAGATGCATGATGTCATGATGTTTTCCAGAATAAATGAGGTCGTGTCGTATTCACTTTATCATGTATGTAAATAGGAGATGTGAAATGTGATATGTTTATGAATGTATTTTCGTCTGGGAAAATAAATCCTTGACAAATGTCGGGGAGTTTGTTAGATCCTGGGCTGATATTGAAGAGTCTGGTTGAATTCTTCGTTTCCACTGGGGAAGATGCACGAAGATGATTGCAGGAATAAACCTGTAGGAGAAGATGACTCCATTGGGGAATAAACCTGGTGAAGAGATTACTCTGCGGGGAATTACTCTGTGGGAAGAGATGCTTCGCTGAGATTTTAATGATAACTCCGCTGGGGATTCCGTTGATAAGCTCTGTTGGGGAATTTGATGATGAACTCTGCTGAGGATAGAAAGAACTTTGTTGGGGAGAATCTTTCCATTACAAGCTGCTGAGGATAACCCAGTTAGACCCTGGTGGGGATAATCTCTGAATATGGCTAGGGAGAAATATTTGTACTCTGTAGGAGACAAGCTTCCAGAATCTACTGGGGAGATGATTCAACTCTGGCGGGGAAGCTTTTTAGACTGCACCGGGAAATGGCTCCACTGGGGGTACCTTGTATTCCGCCGGGGAACATTCTTATATTCTGTCGAGGAATATTAAGACTGCCGGGGATGCTTGCTGAGGAATATCTTTATACTATGCTGGAGAATATTAAGATCTTCTGGGGATGCCAAGCTTTTTCGGGACTGACGGTAGACTAACTCTGCTTGGGGAAGAGTATTGCTGATTCGCTGGGGATACTGTGCCTTTTTAGGGCTGATGGGAGACCAACTCTGCTTGGGGGAGAGTATTGCTGACTTGTTCATAGTGGCAAGTCTCAGTGGGGAGAGCTACCATTACTGTCTTACTCTTGGGGAGTGAAGGTACCTTGGTCATATTCTTCAACTGAATCTACCTTGTACCTGGAGAGCAGAGCAGCTATACAGTTTGGACAATTCTTATTGCCCCAGCTTCTGTGGGAGAAGGAGGCCTATGAGGAGCTTGATAGCTGCCGATTGACAAATCTTCTTCTGGTAGGTAAGTGACGGGATGATGGGACATAGTCGTACGCTTTTGATCCCTAACTTTTGCCTGGACTGCCCTTTCGGGTTTTCAGTCCATCGGGATACCCTTTTTTGCCCAAGCCGCCTTTTCAGGTTTTCGACTTGCCGGGTGTACAAATTTTCATTTTCATCCCTTATTTTTGCCCGAACCCTTTTGGTTCGCCGGGAAGCCCTTATTTTTGCCTAGGCCAGTCGTCCTAGCGGGTCTTTGATTATGCGTAGTATTTTTTTTTTGACTATGCCCATGTTCTCAGAGCGTAGGGAGTTGTCACTATCAGTAGTGTTGTGTCGCCATGCTACCAGAAGATGTTTGATCGTGCAAGATTTGTTGCTGGAATTCATGTCCAATGCCCCAAGTGACCCAGGCGGAGATTTGCCCCTGGCTATTTGGCATCTTGAGAGATTCCTTGACTCTTGACTTGACTGCCCCAGATGATGGACAATGATCATGTCTGCCCCTTGGTTGGAGGTATTTCTTCCACTTGAGGTGACCCTTTTTATTGAAAAGGTTTTTGTTCACAAGATACTCATCGTGCAAATTTCTCTGTTGTTTGAATAAATAGTCATATGCAAACAATGTTATTTTAAGAATGCAAAGCTTATGTCTGTCTTGAAATATTTTGAAAATGCAGTTTTCAATAAAACAAGTGAATTTTTGTAAAATGTGATGTCAACTCAGTATTTGCAGCAAGCCCTACAGGAGTCAGGATACCTTTGGTAACAGTATGCTTTCGAACTAACCCATGCTTCAGCTAGGACTTTTAAGGGTTATAACGTGGCCTGGTTCACGGTTTAAGAAACAAAGGATAAAGGCTCAAATTTTATTTGTACCCACTCGTTCTTCGTGATGTTCTTCGATCCTAAACTCAGCTAATCGTGCGTTAGACCTTGTTTGAGTCTTTGCTCTGATATACCAGTGATGGTTCGGATACTGACAATTTATTTTGAACATGCAGTCATTTTGTTGAGAGTTTGCAGGATCCCTTTTTTTTTATTTCATTATCCCTGTTTTTTGCCTGAACTGTTTCTTTTGTGATTACAGTCAGCGGGATGCCCCAGTTTTGTAAGTCTCCTTCATAGGTTTTGACTTATTGGGCTTTTGTTTCGAGAGATAATGACTGCCTGTCCTTACGGTTATACGGAACCATCATTGTCTTTTGTTTTGGAAGGACTCCTTTGATGCCATTCATTGTGCACATGGATCAACTGAGAGAACTACCCTGCCCCAGGTTATGATTAAGGGTTTAAATTTTTTTTTTGAAAAGAAAAACTCCAACTTCTTTGGCTCAAAGGGGTTGACTAGGGATTATCTTCCTTATAACTCCACTGTTTAGGATTTGAAACAATGCATGTACCTCATCAGCGGGGTCTATTCAAAAGCATACTGTAAAGATCGTGGTATCGTTTTCGTCATCCTCCCTCAAAAGGCTTGGAATTTTTTAATCGAGTGTTAAACATCACAAAAATGAAAGCAATTTGAATATAGTGAATGGATTGATTCAAAACAGACATACGCGATGCATTGATAAAGTGATAAAGTTTGACATGAATAAATGTTTGAACGATCAAAAGAAAATTACAAATTGAAAATTCTAATGAACAAAAGACATTCTCAATGATTTGGTGTGGGATCAGTGATCAAACTTGATCTCCTTAGCATCAATCAGGTCTTGGATCTTGTTCTTCAAACTCCAACAATCATTGGTGTCATGTCCAGGACTGTCAGAATGGTAGGCACATCTCACACTCGGGTTATACTTGGAAGAGGAAGTATCAGGATTTTGAGGAGGATCTTTTAGTGTGATCAGTTTCACCTTCATCAATTGTTGTAACGCTTGAGACAAAGGCATGTTGATGTCAGTATACTGCCTTTCTTGATACTTTACCCTACGCCTATTGCTCTGTCTTTTTTGAACAGGCGTGGGATCGGAGATTTGGGTTGCCCCTACATGTTGATCACGACGACTCTTTTTACCATGTACAACATTGGACTCTTTCTTCCCATTGTAGGGCTTTTTCTGAGTATCAGAAGATGTAGCCTCTTGAATCTTCCCGCTTTTGATGCCAGCTTCAATTCTTTCACCAGTCAAGATAAGGTATGTAAACCCAGCTGAAGAATTTCCAATCAAATGGTTGAAGAACGGACCAGACAGGGTCCCCAAGAACATATCCACAAGTTCACGATCAGTTAAGGGTGGCTGCACCCTTCCGGCAAGGTCTCTCCACTTTTGAGCATATTCTTTAAATCCTTCACCCGTCCCTAGTGACATACCCTGGAGTTGGGTACGCGTGGGAGCGAGGTCGGAATTATATTGATATTGCTTATAAAATGCAGTAGCCAAATCTTCCCAGTTACGAATACTGGCTCCATCCAACTGATAGAACCATTCGAGTTGAGTCCCTGAAAGACTATCCTGGAAGAAATGGATCCACAAATTCTTGTCAGTTGTATAAGGTTGGATCTTCCTTACATACGACCGGAGATGCAGCTTAGGACAGGAAGCTCCATCGTATTTGGAAAAAGCAGGTGCCTTAAACTTATGGGGAATCACCACCCCAGAGGATAAGCCTAGATCTCCAAAGTCCAACCCGGGCACATTTTGTATCTCCATGGCGCTCAAGCGGTCCTCCAACTGTTTATACCTATCCTCAGCAGGAGGATACTGTTCCTCATCATAATCCGTCTCGTTGTCAGAGACCACGGGACTAGGAACCCTTCTCTTTTATGGACTGTCTTTTCCTACAGATGAGGTAGTCAGCTCGACCTCATTCTGCAGTCCATTCCCAAATATGCGTCCAGCGTTGAACAAGACGGTCCTCTTCTTCTTCTTCTTCCTCTCTTTCAGAATCAGAGTCTCCAAATCCCGTTGACCCTGGGCTAGGCTCATAACCAACTCTTGGAACTGGGCTTTCTGGGCCTGGAGGGCCTTGATAGCTTGTTCAGTGGAAGGTTCAGTAGACATGATGATTGCTACGATAAACAACGAAGAAGATAAGAGACCTGTAATGGTACCTGTAATGCAATGATATGTATGATATATGTATGCAATGTTTTCAAGTATCTCGTGGGGTAAACAAAGAAACTTGTTAGAATTTGAATTTTGCGGCTTGATTGAAGGAACTTCGTGTTGTTGAGAGTCCTTCTTCAAGAGTCAAGCTCACCATATCGAGTGGGTCATAGCCCCTGACTCAAGTTACCGTGTTTTGATCTCCAAACAACCTTGGCTAGAGGAAAATAAATCCCCTTTGCCCCTTGCTAGACATTTGGTTCATCATTACCTGCATCACAAACCCTTGAGATCCTTGAAATGGGTTAGTCCTTATGAAAGATGTATGCTATGTTATGATGTTATGATGTTATGATAAAGGCACACCACAAGTATTCACAAAAGGCAAACATGGTAAAGGCACACAAGTCACACAAAAGAGCCCTTAGATTTCAGGCCAACATGAAGTTTAGGTACTACCCTCTTTCAGTTTCAGTTGGTTAAGACCTGTCCTAGAAAATAGTAACCGGGTTCTAGAGGATCTCAATATCACTGACTACCCTCAATCGGTCATAACTCCAGCTTAGCAACCTTTTCTTGCGGCCGGAACCATCGCGAGAGTTTAGCCTCAATGAGTGTAGCATACTGCTACTGTTCTATGGCCAAGTTGGTCAATTTAAGGTTCTAAGGTCAGTTGGTGCTTAATGACTCCTCAGAAGACCCATATTCTCCTCGTTCCAACACAAGGGATATTGGTACAGACCAAGGTGTCACACCAATGTAGCTACTGCTTCACCCGTGTCAGTCTACGCCGGACAGGTCCCTCATAGTTTATTGCTACTTACCTAAAGGGTATTTCCCAGATCCGGGTTAGGATCCATAAGACTCCAATACAAGCCCACAATATTAAAGCAAACAAGGCATACAATTGAAAACATAGAATGATCTAATCCTAAGGTACACCTCACTTATAGAAAGTCCCCAGCAGAGTCGCCAGTACTGTGATCGGTGGAAATAGAACTGGCTGTTTTAGAATGCTGGTTCGCGAAATGTCGCGGTAAGCAAGAGTCGCCACCGTCTTTTATTTTCTCCAACAAGGAAAGGACAAAAGCACAGCAAAATTCCTTTTCGAGATGTTTCTCGGTTCGGGAGGTAGATTATAGAAAGGGAAGGTGTTAGCACCCTTTCTATCTGTGGTTATCCACGGGCTCTTAGGTACTTGCTCACTATGTTTTCAAAAAAATGTTTGCTTTTCTTGTGTTTGTGGGTTTTGAAAAAGTTTGTTTGAAAACTTCAATTTAACTCTTGTATCTGTCCTCAAGAGTGTATGAAGTGTTTGTTTGAAAACTTTTGTCAGAAAAGTGTAGGTGCAAAAAGTATTTTTTTTTGTTTTGAAAGAGCAAGTACCTGAGAACCTCTACCTACTCAAAAGAAATTAAGCTATGTAAATGTCCTTTAGACAGTACTATCCCACTATTGAGAAGTAGGTAGCACCGTCGTTGGAGTTTTCGGGTCAATTCGATTATAGGGACATGTGTGGTCACCAAAGCAATAGTAGGACGCCTTAGCGCTAACCCTAATGTCTTAGATCGTTTTATCTGAGGCAACCGTTTCGAGGCAACTTAGATCTTTAGACAGAAGGGCGACCTCTAAAACACCCTATACTCAATGACCACGTCGAGGCAACCAAGTGAGGCGTACCCTAGGAGTGGCATGTGCGAGTGTGTCAGGTTTCATGTTAAGTTATCTTTGTACAAGTTATGGTGAGCTACGAGTTGATTTTAATTTCAGAGATAAGTCTTGTCATGCATAGCCTAATTAACATACATCTAACAGTTAAATGTTGCGGAAAATAAATCTACGCTATTACAAGGCGTCGGGTATTTACATCGCCAAAAACAACCCTTGAAAAATAAATGCGAGAAAATAAAGGAAAGCGATAAAAGGGTCCTAATTAAAGCTATTACATCCTCGGAGCAATTACATAAATATGATCAAAAAATTAATCAAACAAACATACGCGTGAGAGAAAATTAGATCGGAGAAGTCCTTAGGGTTTTGACCCTTTTTGAGAAAGAAAGAAGTTTTTGGTTGTTTATGAATTAAATTAAATAAAACCTAATTAATTAATTAAAAGAAAGGAAATGTTTTTTTGGTTTTTATGTATTAAGGAAAATAAATAAAAAATAGTCAAAAGTTAGTAAAAAACCCTAATTCTAATTTATTTTATTTATTGCAAAAAATATTGAAATTAACCTAATTAACAAAAGACTAAATTAATTTGTTAGTATTTATTTACAAAAATAACTAATTAAATTTAATCAATAAAAATATTATTATTTTTTATGTTTTCTGGATTTATTATGGAAAATAATAATTATTTAGTTAATAGTTAATTAAGAATTAAATTTAAATAAGTAAAATAAAAAATAATAAAAGAAAAATAAAGAGGCAAACTCAAGGGGTTTGGGCCAATTTTGGAGGTGCATTTGTCAATTTTGTGGCCCATTAAGCTGTTCAGCCACGTTGACTTTAGCAATTCCCTGTATGCTCATTGACTGAGGTGTATGATAATCATCATCTTTGGCCACTGGATCCAGGCTTGGAGACACATGGCGCCTGGAAATTTGAAGCGCATGGTAGAATCTCTTTTGAAACCTGCATGGGATTATGTGAAAGAAAATAATAACAAGAATTTTGGGGTACAACAGTGTCGGTAGGAGTGGCAGTAGTAATGATCACAGGAGTATCAACGGTCTTTGGAGAAATCTCAGGTGAGAAGACTCTTCCACTTCTTTTTATTTTGCTGGTTCCAATGATGTTACTGATGTCGGGATCAATATCTCTCGCAACTTCATTCTTGACAACCAACTGATCTTGCTTGATGTCGTAGTAATAAACGTCAGCCTCATAACTCCAGTGAACAGCTTTATCCGAGGAGTGTGGTATTGGTCTTGGCATAGTGATGATTAAGGGTGCAGATCTGGGAGCGGATGTAATCCTGACGGGTTTTTTGGTGGAGACCTTGGGAGGATTGTCGGAAATGGTGATTATCGAAACATCTTGAAAAGAGATTTTGATAAGAGGTAGCTTTTCAAATAGAATTTCTTTACTAGTCATCAGGCACTGGACGCCTATCTTTAGTAACAAACAACCATTCGGTAGAGATTTGCATAGGTGACAATCTTCATCACAACCTGGGAACAGGCCGGCTTGCAGTAGATTTTTTTTAATGGTCAACAAAGGAGTAACCAAGTCATTCACAAAGGAAACAAAACGATCATCATCAATGGCGTTGGTACCTTGGCCATGTCTGGGCATTGGTGCCGTTATTACATTAGGCGTTTCTGGGGGCTCAAATTCAATCTCTTTCGCATCGATAAGGTCTTGCACCTTATTCTTTAAAGCCCAACAGTCATTTGTATCGTGCCCTGGGCTTTCAGAATGATAGGCACATCGGGCGTTCGGGTTGTAGCGAGGAGAAGCAGTATTGGGATTCTTGGGAGCTTCCTTTAAAGTTACTAGATTGGTCTTGAGAAGGTGTGGCAAAACTTGAGACATGGTCATGTTAATCCGGGTAAATCGTCTCATGGGTGTGCTGTACCCCAAAATTTGCCCTCCCATATTCTTTAAGATTTGCCAAGATCAAGGTTCAGAATCTCCCAAGGGTTGCACAGTCCAATTGCCTCCTAACACAGTCAAAATTAGGGTTTTAGTTCTGGCAAAGAAATTGAGGTTTCCAAGGGTCCAATCAAGTCCCACATGCCTATAAACATTATCAAGCATCCATATGTCAAGTTTCAAGACTCACAGCATCAAATTGCACAGTCAAAAACCCTAAATGCTCCACAGTCAACTATAGGGGCAAAATGGTCATTTGACAGTCAAAAGTCAAAAATTTTGGTCAACATCTTATTTTGAAGCCACAAACATCATTTGATCAATTCTTGATCATGATTCCTCAAAACATGGCTCAAAAAGTCTCAAGATGCAAAAGTTTCTATTTTGGGACAGTTGAAAAGTCAACTGCAAATTGACCAGGGCATAACTTCTTCATGGTTTATTATAAAAATCCCATCCAATGCTCATTTTGAATAGAATGACATTTCCTACAACTCACCTTCACACTTCAAGTCCAAGAAATGCTCTCACAAAAAGTTATCAATTTCAACATTATAGGTCATTTTCAAAAGTCAACAAAAAGGCACTTTAAGTCAAAGACCATAACTTGAGATTGGTAAATCAAAATGACATGGGACCAAATGCATTGGTTAGAGGACTTCAAGACCTTTCCAAAATGTCCAAGAACATGATCATAGCTTCAAAATTGAGCAAGATAGCCTTGGAGAAGTTGGGAAATTTTTGGGAATTTTGAAAAGTCAACTTTGCTTCAAAAGCTTCAAAAATGCTAATGGGCCTCAATTTCTTTCATGAATCATTACCCAAAAGCTATGCACGACCCATTGACCTCAAAGGGATTTATTTTCTTATTTTTGATTAATTATTTGAATTTTTATTATTATTAATTCATTTTATTAGATTTAAATATGAGAAAAATATCAAATAATCCATTTCAAATCTTTTTATGCAGCAAATATCTTCCACACATGCTAGGGATTTCGTGCATCAATCAACAAGACCAAATCTTCCACAATTGGCAAGGGTTTCATGGCAAAAAGATTGAAAAAGATATGGAAAAAAAATCAAATATTCAAAACATGAATGGATGGATCTTTGGGCTTGTTTTTGACCTAATTTCGTTCATGTACATATGCACAACATAACCTAATGCACAAGGACACGAAAAACTGCTCAGAAAGGAAGAACAAAATTGCAAATTTTCACCTAAAAACTTGAAATATGAAATCACATTTAGAGCACGATTCAAAGCCTAAAACCTATTCCAAACTCTTGCTGATACTTCCTTGAACGTTTTGCAATCACTTTCCAGTCTCCATACTCCAAGAATTGGTAGAACAACATCACGTTCCTCACAAACTTTTCCATAATCGTTTTTCAATTTCCATGCATTATTCATGTGTTTTATGTGTTGATTTACACTAACAATGATGTTCTGAAGCTATTGGTAATATTTAATTGAACTAACGATGCTTGTATTCAAATCTGCCATTGATGAAACCTAGGGTTTCAGAAGCTCCAAATTAGGGGCTCTCACATATGGAAAAATTGTCCCTTAAAACCTATGCCATTGAATTCGTGGTATCAAGACGAAGCAAACCAATACCTCGCACCCTTTTTATATTTGTCCATGTTCAAATCGCTATTTTTCCAGGCTTCATTTAGTGGGGGTTTAAACCCCCCCGCTATTTGCTTGTATTGTAGGTACAAAGATGAAGACGAAACTAGCGTGTCATAACATGGTTGGAGTATTCAAAATCTAGCGTGCTTTTTCTTGTTTCATATCATTAACTTTGTTTTTTATTATAATAATTATGCTCCATTACATTAACAAATGCACGCGTTAGCTCGGTTGGTGGATGAGTTGTCCTACAGGTATTGGGACCTGGGTTCGATTCCCAGGTCCCCCCATATACTTAATAATTTTTGTTGTAACGTATTCATGTGCAACATGCTCTCAACGTCCCACCATACGTCCTAGCGCGTGGGCTTGCCAGATGGCCTTAATGATCAATCCAAGGGCTGTAGGAGGAGGTCTATCATGCACCTCAGTCAACCATCCCACACGTGATCCCAAGAAGTCAAAAAAGGCCTTGATTCAATGGGCCAAATTTCTCAAAAAACCTTCCAAATGGGTCAGACATCCCCCAATGTTTGTATTATATTTTTTTTTAATTTCCTTCTCTTTTCTTCTTTGTTTTAATTTGTTTTAATTGTTTTAATTATTATTTAATTCACCTAAAATAATTTCCATAATAAAAAATCAGAAACCAAAAAATGTTTAATATTTAATTCTTATTATTTCATCATTAAAATAGTTTTTTTTTGTGAATAAACTCTAACAATTAATTAGATTAATTTAGGTTTCAATTTTAATACCTTTTTTTAATAAATAAAATATGTAGAATTAGGGTTTTTAACCTTTTCATCTTTTTTTTAATAAATAATTTTCTCATTATTATTATTATTATTAATTACTTAATATTTTTGTAAATAAACATGTACATTAATTATTTAGTAAATTAGGTTAAACTTTAATATTTTTCATTAATAATTAAAAACAACTTAGAATTAGGGTTTCTCTTGATTTTCAATTTTCTTTATTTTCATAAAACAAAAACCTAAAAAACATTTCTTTTCTTTAATTTAATAATCAATTAGCTTTTAATTCAATTTAATTTCAAAAGGGTCAAAACCCTCGGACGTTCTATTTTTATTCTTTCGCGCATTTATTCTTATTTTCTTTTCGAATATTATGTAACTGCTCAAGGCTTGTAATAGTAATTAGGTCTTTTACTTTCCGCATTTTTTATCAAACGGGTCTTTGTAATTTGGCGATGTATAGACCCGCGCCTTGTAATAGGGTAGGATTTTACTTTCCGCATTTAAATTTCCGCACTCTTAAATTCTAAATTTTGCATGAAAAAATGTATGGCTAAATTAAAAACAAGCGTAGCTCACAATACCATGATCAAAGATAAATATTAAACCGAAAACAACACACAAATTCACACACCACTCTTAGGGTACGCCTCGCCTGTTGCCTTACCTTCGAAACGTGGTCGTCGAGTATAGGACGTTTTAGTAAGTCCTTATGTCCATGATCCAGTTGCCTCGAAACGGTTGCCTCGGATTAAAAAAGGATCAATGGCATAAGGGTAGCTTCTAAGGTGTCCTACTGTTGCTCTGGTGACCACACTGTCCCTACAAACGAATTGACCCGAACACCTCCAACGGTGGTGCTACCTACCTCTCAACGGTGGGATGGCACTACCTTAAAGACATTTACACAGCCTAATTCCTTATGGTAGGTGGATGACTCATAGATACTTGCTCTATTCAAAAACAAATCAAAACATCTTTTCACACTGACACTTTCAAAAAGCTTTCAAAACAATTTTTCAAACACTCTTGAGGACTGATACAAGAGTTATTCAGAAATCTTTCAAAGAAAATTTTTCAAACCCACTCACATTTGAAAAGCAAACATTTTGAAAACACAATGAGCAAGTATCTAAGAGCCCGTGGATAACCACGGATAGAAAGGGTGCTAACACCTTCCCTTTCTATAAATCTACCTCCCGAACCGAGAAACTATCTCATAAGGAATTTTGCTGTGCTTTTGTCCTGTCCATGTTGGAGAAAATAAAAGACGGTGGCGACTCTTGCTTCCGCGACATTTCGCGAACCAGCGTTAAACAGTCAGTTCTAAATCCACCAATCACAGAACTGGCGACTCTGCTGGGGACTCTTTAAAAGTGAGATGTACCTTAGGACTAAGATCACTTGTGTTTTCAATTGCTGTGTTTGTTTGCTTTATTATTTTGGGTACTGTTTCGGAGTTACATAGATCCTAACCTGGATCTGGGGATACCCTATTAGGTAGCATAAGCTGTGAGGGACCTGTCCGGCGTAGACCGACATGGGTGAAGCAGTGGCTACGTTGGTGTGGCACCTTGGTTTGTACCGATATCCCTTGTGTTGCAACAAGGAGAATATGGGTCTTCTGAGGAGTCATTAAACACCAACCGACCTTAGAACCTTAAATGACCCAACTTGGCCAATAGAACAGTAGCAGTATGCTACACCCATTAAGGCTAAACTCTCGCAATGGTTCTGGCCGCAAGAAAAGATTGCGACGCTGGAGTTATGACCGATTGAGGGTAATAAATGATATTGGGATCCTCTAGAACCCGGTTACTTTTGATAGGACAGGTCTTAACCAACAAACTGAAAGAGGGTAATACCCAAACTTCATGCTGGCCTAAACTCTAAGGGCTGTCTTGTGTGACTTGTGTGCCTTTAAACTTGACTATTTGCATGCTTGTTATCTGACACTTGAGTTTCTTGCAGGTTTTGTTTACGGTCCTTAATATGGACTCATAACAGGGTTTACTTACATTACCCCATGCATAACATGACATCATACCATTGCATACATCCTACATAAAGACTAATCCATTTCAAGGGTCTCAAGGGTCTGTGATGCAAGTCATGATGAACCAACTGTCCAACAAGGGGCAAATGGGATTTATTTTCCTCTAGCCAAGGTTGTCAGGGGCTATGACCCACTGGATATGGTGAGCCTTTGACCCTTGAAGAAGGACTCTCAACAATATGCAGTTCCTTCAATCAAGCCACCGGATTCAAGTTCTAACAAATTTTCTTGTCTACCCCGCGAGATCCTTGAAAACATTGCATACATATATCATTCACATCATTGCATAACATGTACCTTTGTTGCAGGTCACTTACCTTCTTCGCTGTTTATTTCAGCAATGGCTTCCCAACAAGATGACCAGGGTCTTCATGCTCAAGAGACTCAATTCAGGGAGATCTTCCTAAGCCTATCCAAGGGGAAAGAAGAGTTAAATACACTCCTCATGGGGGATTTGGCCAAGAAAAGCCCAGAGGACGATAAGGACGAACGACTGAAATGCCTGCAAGCTGAAGTAGATACTATGAGGACCCAGATGCTGGGGGAAATGGCTCTCATCCAAGGCTTAGCTCGGGAGCAAGAAGAGTTGAGGATCATGATCAGTCAGCTCCACCAAGAGAGATACGGCATGAAGCAACCAGTCCAAGTCAAGGACCAGGTCATTGATCAACTTCCAAGAGGACAAGAGTCTGGCATGGTGAAGAATAGATCTCTCCAAATTTCTACCACTTCACAAGCCCAACATCAACCTCGCCCAGAGCAACAGGTTGATCAGAGAAAGCCAAACCAGCCCAGGAGGCAGTTCACCCAGCTCAACATGTCATTGTTTCAAGCCTTACAACACCTGTTGAGGTTGAATCTGATTACACTAAGGGCTCCTCCCCGGAACCCAAACATCTCTGCTCCTAACTATCATCCCGACAGAAGATGTGCATACCACTCTGATAGTCCTGGACATGACACTGCCGACTGCTGGGCTCTGAAGAACAAGGTCCAGGATCTGATTAATGAAGGAGTAGTGGATTTCACCCAAATGGGTCAGGCTGAGTGCTTCTACCATCCCTACAGGATTCACCATTTGAAGCAATAAGTCCTGAGATGAGAAGACTTGTTGTCCACTAGAATTTTCAAGTTGTAATTTTCTTTTGGTTGTTCAAACATTTATTCATGTTAAACGTTGTTATTTCATTAATGCCTCGCATATGTCTGTTTTGAATCAATATATTCACATTCGCTATATTCAAACTGCTTTCATTTTTTGATGTCAACTCTCAATTAACAATTCTAAGCCTCTTGAGGGAGGATGACGAAAACGATACCACGATCTACAATATGCTTTTGAACAGACCCCGCTGATGAGGTACAGGCATTGTTTCAATTCCTAAACACTGGAGTATTAAGGATGATAATCCCTCGTCAACCCCTTCGAGCCAAAGAAGTAGGAGTTTTTATTTTCGAAAATTGAAACCCTTAATCATAACCTGGGGCAGGGTAGTTCTCTCAGTTGATCCAAGTGCATAGCAAATGGCACCAAAGAGGTCCTTACAAAACAAAACCAAAAGACAGTGATGGTTCTGAATGATCATAAAAATAGGCAGTCATTATATATCAAAAATAAAAACCCAGTAAGTCAAAACCTATGAAGGAGACTTACAAAACTGGGGCATCCCGCTGACTGTAATCACAAAAGAACAGTTCAGGCAAAAAAAAGGGATAATAAAAATCAAAAGAAAGAGGTCCAACAAACCCTCAACAAAAAAGAAATGACTGCCTATTCAAAATAAATTGCCAACATCCGAACCATCACCGGTATATCAAAGCAAAGACTCGAACAAGGTCTAGCGCACGATTAATTGAGTTTAGGATTGAAGAACATCACGAAGAACGGGTGGGTACAAATAATTTGAGCCTTTATCCTTTGTTTCTTAAACCGTGAACCAGGCCATGTTATAACCCTTAAAAGTCCTAGCTGAAGCATGGGTTAGTTCGAAAGCATACTGTCACGAAAGGTATCCTGACTCCTTAAGGCTTGCGGTAAAATAACGAGTTGACATCACAGTTTTATAAAAAAAAAATTCACTTGTTTTTATGAAAAATGCATTTTAAAAAACTTCAAGACAGACATAAGCTTTGCATTTTTAATATAACATTGCTTGCATATGACTATTTGTTTGAACAACATAGAAATTTGCACGACGAATATCTAAGTGAACAAAAGTACTTCCAACCAAGGGGCAGACATGATCATGGTCTATCATCTGGGGCAATTAAGTCAAGATTCGGAGAATCTCTCAAAAGGCCAACCAACTTGGGGCAAATCTCCATCTGGATCACTTGGGGCATTGGACGATCAAACGAAGATCTTCGGGTAGTAGGGCAACGCAACACTACTGACAGGGGCACCTCCCTACATCCTGAGAGCGTGGACATAGTCGAAAAAATACTACGCATAATCAAAGACCCGCTAGGTTGACACACCTAGGCAAAAAATAAGGGCTTCCCGGCGAACCAAAAGGGTTCGGGCAAAAATAAGGGATGAAATGAAAAAATACGTACACCCGGCAAGTCGAAAACCTAAAAAGGCGGCTTGGGCAAAAATGGGTATCCCGGTGGACTGAAAACCCGAAAGGGCGGTCCAGGAAAAAGTTAGGGATCAAAAGCGTACGAATATGTCCCAGCATCTCGTCACTTGCCTACCAGAAGAAGATTTGTCAATCGGCAGTCATCAAGCACCTCCACAGGTATCTTCTCCCATAGAAACAGGGGCGATAATGAGTTGTCTAAGCAATCTAATTACTCTGTCCACCAAGGTACCAAGGTAAGTTCGGCTGAAGAATGTAACCAAGATATCTTAATTCCCCAGAGAGTGAGCCAAGATTCAACAATTCTCTCCCAAGCAGTTGGTCTCCAATCAGCCCTACAAGGCACCGTATCTCCAACAAGTCAACATACTCTCCCCAAGCAAAGTTAGTCCACTGTCAGTCTTAAGGAAATTGGGTACCCCCAGCAGATCTCAACATTCCCCCGCAGTATACAAACATTCTTAACAAGCATCCCCGGCAGTCTTGATCTAAGATTATTCCCCGGCGGTATACCAGACATTCAGTGGAGCCACTTCCCCAGTACATCTCAAAAATTTCCCCAGGAGAGTCCAGTCCAAAAGTTTCCCCAGGAAAGTGGAATCCATGTCCCCAGCAGGTCTTGAAGCTTATCCCCAGTAGATTCTGGAAGCTTGTCACCCGCAAATACGAACGCGTCTCCCTCGGCTTTATTCAAAGGTTATTTCCCCACCAGGATATAACTGGGTTATCCTCAACCAATTGTCACGGAAAGATCGTCTCCAACGAAGTCTTCCTATTCCCCAGCGGAGTTCATCAATTCCTTCAACATAACACAACAATGGTATCCCCAGCGGAGTAATCATCAACATCTCAGCAAAATACTTCTCTTTCCCCACAGAGTAACTCCCCGCAGAGTAATCTATTCGCCAAGTTTATTCCCCAACAGAGTCATCTTCTCCTACCGGTATTCTTGCAACCATCATCCCCAACGGCAAAGAAGCTCTACTCTTCAACATCAAGCCCAGGATTTAACTTCCCGGCACACGTCAAGGATTTATTTTCCTAGACGAACATTCATATCATAAACATATCTTCATACATTATAGCATGCATATACGCATCATGAACATACAATCTTATTTTATTCTGAGAACATCTCGCATGTCATACATCATGACATTTCATACAACTAACGTTTTGTATTTTCAGGACAAAGGTCAGTACAAAGATGATTACCATCAACGGTCGCAACTAAAGATCCGATTCCTGTATCTTGCCAGGGTGTATCTGTTGACGACTAATTTCGGACTCGATTCCTGTATCCTGCCAGGGAACGTCTGAAGAGTTCGAAGATCCGATTCCTGTATCTTGCTAGGGTGTATCTGTTGACGACTAATTCCAGACTCGATTCCTGTATCCTACCAGGGCACGTCTGAAGAGTTTGAAGATCGGATTCTTGTATCTTTCCAGGGTGTATTTGTTGACGACTAATTCCAGACTCGATTCCTGTATCCTGCTAGGGCACGTCTGAAGAGTTCGAAGATCCGATTCCTGTATCTTGCCAGGGTGTATCTGTTGACGACTAATTCCAGACTTGATTCCTGTATCCTGCCAGGGCACGTCTGAAGAGTTCAAAGATCCGATTCCTGTATCTTGCCAGGGTGTATCTGTTGACGACTAATTCCAGACTCGATTCCTGTATCCTGCCAGGGCACGTCTGAAGAGTTCGAAGATCCGATTCCTGTATCTTGCCAGGGTGTATCTGTTGACGACTACATTACCAGACTCGATTCCTGTATCCGGCCAGGGCACGTCTGAAGAGTTTGAAGATCCGATTCCTGTATCTTGCCAGGGTGTATCTGTTGACGACTACATTATCAGACTCGATTCCTGTATCTCGCCAGGGCACGTCTGAAGAGTTTGAAGATCCGATTCCTGTATCTTGCTAGGGTGTATCTGTTGACGACTACATTACCAGACTCGATTCCTGTATCTTGCCAGGGCACGTCTGAAGAGTTTGAAGATCCGATTCCTGTATCTTGCCAGGGTGTATCTGTTGACGACTATATTCCAGACTCTATTCCTGTATCCTGCCAGGGCACGTCTGAAGAGTTCGAAGATCCGATTCCTGTATCTTGCCAGGGTGTATCTATTGACGATTGTATTCTCTAGACTCGATTCCTGTATCCTGCCAGGGCACGTCTGAAGAATTCAAAGATTCGATTCCTGTATCCAGCCAGGGAACATCTACATAAAGAGCTTGAAGATCAACTCTTGTAACAGGCCAGGTAATTATTTTCTTCCTCAGGTACGCAAGTTCTCGCTAAGGAATCTCTTACGCGATCGACACCTATATGGCATCTATAAGCCCATCCACATACACACAGACTCCAAATGGCATCTATAAGTCCATCTTCCTATCCATCAGTCTCCAAATGGCATCCGTAAGCCCATTCCCGCATCATACTGCTGATACTCTACTATGTGAGTGCAAATTTCTGGGCACTCTAGTGTTCAATCATCTTCCACCTTCAGATTACGAAAGGCACGCCAGCCAATCTACATCCTCAGGTCTAAGAAGATTGAACAGGGGCAACTATTGTACCCCAAAATTTGCCCTCCCATATTCTTCAAGATTTGCCAAGATCAAGGTTTAGAATCTCCCAAGGGTTGCACAGTCCAATTGCCTCCTAACACAGTCAAAATTAGGGTTTTGGTTATGGCAAAGAAATTGAGGTTTCCAAGGGTACAATCAAGTCCCACATGCCTATAAACATTGTCAAGCATCCATATGTCAAGTTTCAAGACTCACAGCATCAAATTGCACAGTCAAAAACCCTAAATGCTCCACAGTCAACTGTAGGGGCAAAATGGTCATTTGACAGTCAAAAGTCAAAAATTTTGGTCAACATCTTATTTTGAAGCCACAAACATCATTTGATCAATTCTTGATCATGATTCCTCAAAACATGGCTCAAAAAGTCTCAAGATGCAAAAGTTTCTATTTTGGGACAGTTGAAAAGTCAACTGCAAATTGACCAGGGCATAACTTCTTCATGGTTTATCAGAAAAATCCCATCCAATGCTCATTTTGAATAGAATGACATTTCCTACAACTCACATTTACACTTCAAGTCCAAGAAATGCTCTCACAAAAAGTTATCAATTTCAACATTATAGGTCATTTTCAAAAGTCAACAAAAAGGCACTTTAAGTCAAAGACCATAACTTGATATTGGTAAATCAAAATGACATGGGACCAAAGGCATTGGTTAGAGGACTTCAAGACCTTTCCAAAATGTCCAAGAACATGATCATAGCTTCAAAATTGAGCAAGATATGCCTTGGGGAAGTTGGGAAATATTTGGGAATTTTGAAAAGTCAACTTTGCTTCAAAAGCTTCAAAAATGCTAATGGGCCTCAATTTCTTTCATGAATCATTACCCAAAGGCTATGCACGACCCATTGACCTCAAAGGGATTTATTTTCGTATTTTTGATTAATTATTTGAATTTTTATTATTATTAATTCATTTAATTAGATTTAAAAATGAGAAAAATATCAAATAATGCATTTCAAATCTTTTTATGCAGCAAATATCTTCCACACATGCTAGGGATTTCGTGCATCAATAAACAAGACCAAATCTTCCACAATTGGCAAGGGTTTCATGGCAAAAAGATTGAAAAAGATATGGAAAAAAAATCAAATATTCAAAACATGAATGGATGGATCTTTGGGCTTGTTTTTGACCTAATTTCGTTCATGTACATATGCACAACATAACCTAATGCACAAGGACACGAAAAACTGCTCAGAAAGGAAGAACAAAATTGCAAACTTTCACCTAAAAACTTGAAATCTGAAATCACAGTTAGAGCACGATTCAAAGCCTAAAACCTATTCCAAACTCTTGCTGAGACTTCCTTGAACGTGTTGCAATCACTTTCCAGTCTCCATACTCCAAGAATTGGTAGAACAACATCACGTTCCTCACAAACTTTTCCATAATCGTTTTTCAATTTCCATGCATTATTCATGTGTTTTATGTGTTGATTTACACTAACAATGATGTTCTGAAGCTATTGGTAATATTTAATTGAACTAACGATGCTTGTATTCAAATCTGCCATTGATGAAACCTAGGGTTTCAAAAGCTCCAAATTAGGGGCTCTCACATATGGAAAAATTGTCCCTTAAAACCTATGCCATTGAATTCGTGGTATCAAGACGAAGCAAACCAATACCTCGCACCCTTTTTATATTTGTCCATGTTCTAATCGCTATTTTTTCAGGCTTCATTTAGTGGGGGTTTAAAATCCCCACTATTTGCTTGTATTGCAGGTACAAAGATGAAGACGAAACTAGCGTGTCATAACATGGTTGGAGTATTCAAAATCTAGCGCGCTTTTTCTTGTTTCATATCATTAACTTTGTTTTTTATTATAATAATTATGCTCCATTACATTAACAAATGCATGCGTTAGCTCAGTTGGTGGATGAGTTGTCCTGCAGGTATTGGGACCTGGGTTCGATTCCCAGGTCCCCCCATATACTTAATAATTTTTGTTGTAACGTATTCATGTGCAGCATGCTCTCAACGTCCCACCATACGTCCTAGCGCGTGGGCTTGCCAGATGGCCTGAATGATCAATCCAAGGGCTGTAGGAGGAGGTCTATCATGCACCTCAGTCAACCATCCCACACGTGATCCCAAGAAGTTAAAAAAGGCCTTGATTCAATGGGCCAAATTTCTCAAAAAAACCTCCCAAATGTGTCAGACACCCCCCAATGTTTGTATTATATTTTTTTAATTTCCTTCTCTTTTCTTCTTTGTTTTAATTATTATTTAATTCACCTAAAATAATTTCCATAATAAAAAATCAGAAACCAAAAAATGTTTAATATTTAATTCTTATTATTTCATCATTAAAATAGTTTTTTTTGTGAATAAACTCTAACAATTAATTAGATTAATTTAGGTTTCAATTTTAATACCTTTTTTAATAAATAAAATAAGTAGAATTAGGGCTTTTAACCTTCTCATCTTTTTTTTAATAAATAATTTTCTCATTATTATTATTATTTTTAATTACTAAATATTTTTGTAAATAAACATGTACATTAATTATTTAGTAAATTAGGTTAAACTTTAATATTTTTCATTAATAATTAAAAACAACTTAGAATTAGGGTTTCTCTTGATTTTCAATTTTCTTTATTTTCATAAAACAAAAACCTAAAAAACATTTCTTTTCTTTAATTTAATAATCAATTAGCTTTTAATTCAATTTAATTTCAAAAGGGTCAAAACCCTCGGACGTTCTATTTTTATTCTTTCGCGCATTTATTCTTATTTTCTTTTCAAATATTATGTAACTGCTCAAGGCTTGTAATAGTAATTAGGTCTTTTACTTTCCGCATTTTTTATCAAACGGGTCTTTGTAATTTGGCGATGTATAGACCCGCGCCTTGTAATAGCGTAGGATTTTACTTTCCGCATTTAAATTTCCGCACTCTTAAATTCTAAATTTTGCATGAAAGAATGTATGGCTAAATTAAAAACAAGCGTAGCTCACAATACCATGATCAAAGATAAATATTAAACCGAAAACAACACACAAATTCACACACCACTCTTAGGGTACGCCTCGCCTGTTGCCTTACCTTCGAAATGTGGTCGTCGAGTATAGGACGTTTTAGTAAGTCCTTATGTCTATGATCCAGTTGCCTCGAAACGGTTGCCTCGGATTAAAAAAGGATCAATGGCATAAGGGTAGCTTCTAAGGTGTCCTACTGTTGCTCTGGTGACCACACTGTCCCTACAAACGAATTGACCCGAACACCTCCAACGGTGGTGCTACCTACCTCTCAATGGTGGGATGGCACTACCTTAAGGACATTTACACAGCCTAATTCCTTAGGGTAGGTGGATGAATCATAGATACTTGCTCTATTCAAAAACAAATCAAAACATCTTTTCACACTGACACTTTCAAAAAGCTTTCAAAACAATTTTTCAAACACTCTTGAGGACTGATACAAGAGTTATTCAGAAATCTTTGAAAGAAACTTTTTCAAACCCACTCACATTTGAAAAGCAAACATTTTGAAAACACAATGAGCAAGTATCTAAGAGCCCGTGGATAACCACGGATAGAAAGGGTGTTAACACCTTCCCTTTCTATAAATCTACCTCCCGAACTGAGAAACTATCTCATAAGGAATTTTGCTGTGCTTTTGTCCTGTCCATGTTGGAGAAAATAAAAGACGGTGGCGACTCTTGCTTCCGCGACATTTTGCGAACCAGCGTTAAACAGTCAGTTCTAAATCCACCGATCACAGGGTGCTTCTGGTTTGCGCTGATAATTTCGCTGCTGATTTGGCGCAGGATTAGAAATCATGACAGCCCCTACTGCCGGACGACGGTCAGTTTTGTTTTGATTCCTATGGTCATATGTAGAACTGACCTCTTTCTTTCCAACAAAAGGTTTCTTCACCATACTTGAGGACGCATCTCTTTGAATTTTTCCGCTTTTTATACCGGCTTCGACCCGCTCACCAGTCATGATTAATTCGGTAAACCCAGATGAAGAACTCCCAATCAGGTGATTGAAAAATGGTCCTGACAAGGTGCCTAGGAACATATCCACTAACTCTCTGTCGAATAGAGGGGGCTGAACTCTTCCTGCAAGATCCCTCTATTTTTTAGCATAGGTTTTGAAACCCTCATCTATTCCCATAGACACGCTTTGTAACTGTGTCCTAGTCGAAGCCAAATCAGCATTATATTGATATTGTTTGTAGAAAGCGGTGGCCAACTCTTCCCAGTTGCGAACATTGGACCCTTCTAATTGGTAGAACCAATCCAACTGAGTCTCCGATAAGCTCTCCTGGAAGAAATGCACCCACAGATTCTTGTCAGCCGTGTGGGGTTGAATCTTTCTGACATATGACCTCAGATGTAGTTTCGGGCAAGAGACACCATCGTACTTGGCGAAAGTTGGGACCTTGAATTTCTTGTGGATGACAACCCCTGAGGTGAGTCCTAATTCTTCAAAGTCCAAACCGGGTACCCTCTGAATCTCCATGGCATTCAAATGATCCTCTAGCTATTTGTATTTATTATCAGCATGAGGATATTGTTCCTCAGAGTAACCAGGATCTTCCTCCCCTTCGGATACTGGGTCGTTGTTCACTTCCTGGGTCTCGGCTCCTTGATTATCTCCTTCACCCGATGATGTTACAAAGTCCAAAGTTCGTCTGGCTTGTCTGTTAAACCTTCTTCCCATGATCACAACACCAGCTGGTTTTTTCGTTTTCTTCTTCTCTTTGGCTAGCAGAGTCTTCAACTCCTCTTGTCCTTTTGTCAGAGCCATGAGCATTTGTTTAAACTGGGCATTCTGCACCTAAAGATCTTTCACAGTCTGTTCAACATCTATCTCACTGAAATAAACAGTAGAAGGATAAGGCGACCTGTTATGAGAAACCTGTATGATGTTATGATGAATGAAGATGCAATATGCAAATGATTTAAAGGAAATTTAGAGATTTAAATTTGTTCAAACTAAAAAAGAACACACGTCATATTAAATAAAACCAAGTTTGAATACATCAAGCCTCCTTGGGCTTACAAAGAAAGAAACAAAATACAGCAAAAACTCCTAGGACAAAAAGACCGAACACATCCTCTTTAGAGAAATGTAGGTATTCAGATTTTTCTCTTCATGAAGCAGTTTGGTGAGCTCTAGAACCTTCTTCTCACTGGCGTAGTACTGGGTTTCAAAGGTGTCTCATTCTTCCTTCAACTGAATCCAAGATTTCTGCAGGTCTTCGAGAGAGGTAGGCATGTCAGGATGAAGAACGGTGTATGAGACGTCTCCTTCAATAACAGGCTCAATGATGACAGGAAGGATGGAAGGGTAAGGCATCAAGAGACTCTAGGAACGAGCCCGTACCCACTTAAGGTAAGGCTCGAGAGGGATAGAGTTTTTACGTCCCAAAGTCCTACTGTCCACCTTTTTCACCATTCCCCAAGCACGTGTAAACCTCTGGCGATAACCTTGGTCTTCTTTGTCGTAGTCGAATACCAAACCATGGATGAGCATCTCATGAGGGACGTCTCTTCGGGAATACCCAAACTGCCGAAGAGCTAAACACGGGTTGTAGGTGATACCTCCCCTAATACCTAGCAGAGGTACATTGGGGAACTCCCCGCAGCGGTCAATGATAGAAATATCTTCCAAGGATCTTGAGCACCAACGAATATCAGAATGGGTGAGAGACATCGTTCTTCAATGCTGACTGAGGCAGGTGTGAAGTGAACCACTTAGAGAGTATGGGGATACAACACAAAAGGGTACCTCTTTTCTTCATGGCGCGGGTATGAAGGCAATGCAAAATGTCTCCTAGTAATGTGGGTATAGGATTGCTAGAGAGAAATGTTAGAACATAGTTTGATTCTACAACCCTTGATTAGAGTTTTAATGATAACAAAATACAAAGAATAAATTATCTCAAAGATATATACAAAGAACAATTATGCTCCTTAAAATTATGTTTTGTATATGCAGAAGTTCTAATGGAATCAGCATCAGAATGGAATCAGCATCAGAAGATCAGAAATATGTGCTACACGCTGAAGCTTGATGACCAAAATCTGCGCCTAAACAAATACACTCTGACTCTGATCAAAGACATCCTTACCATGTCATCAACACTCTGAAAGCGTTATCAGCAATTTTGCTAAGAAGACTCTGAAGCGTTACTGATTATTCAAGACAGAATTAAATGCTAACGACTTTCTTCAGACAAAGATCTTCTACAAAAGGAAAGTGTGTTATTATCATTAAAACCTGCTTTATGGACAATGTATCCTTGCTTTCCTATATAAACAGGTCTGCTTGTGAAAAGAATCACGCACGTACGCACTCAACAATTTGCCAAGCTATCCAAACCACACATATTCAAAGCTTTAGAAAATTCATTTTATTCCAAGCTTATTTTGTGTAATTATCACAGTTGTGATATACAGTTTTGTAAGAAAAAAACAACACACACTTGTTCAATCATTTGTAAAAGAAGTTCCTTGAGATTAACCGGATTATGGTTGTACTCAAGAAGACTTTAACAATTGTTAAAGTAGCTGTTGTAATCCTTTGAGAATAGTGGATTAAGACCTCATTGGAGAGAGGCGAAATCACCTTGACGGGTGGACTGGAGTAGTTTGAGATCAAACGAACTAGGATAAAAATACTGTGTTGTTGAGCCTTTTGATTTAAGTGTTTCAATTCAACCCCCCCTTCTTGTGTTTTTCACATCTTCAATTGGTATCAGAGCGCCTAGTTCTGATCTTCAACACTTAACCGTGTCAGTACAAGATCCAGCGTTAGAAAAACACAATGGCAGGACCAAGTCAAAACATCAGCAATGACAACAATAAAGAAAGGGACAGATTCAGTGGCAAACCTCCAGTATTTGATGGAGAAAACTTTGACTATTGGAAAGACAAATTTGAGAGTTTCTTTCTGACCCATGATGCTGATTTGTGGGACATGGTGACTGATGGATACACGCGCCCAATGGATGGATGTGGTCAGAAGATTGACAGGAAAATGATGTCTGATCAGCAAAAGCGTGAATTCATAAATCATCACAAGGCCATAACAATTCTTCTCAGTGCCATCTCATATTCAGAATATGAGAAAATATCAAACAGAGAAACTGCCAAGAATATGTTTGATTCTCTGAGAATGACGCATGAAGGAAACATTCAAGTCAAAGAAACCAAAGCCCTTACGCTCATTCAGAGGTATGAGGCATTCAAGATGGAAGATAGTGAATCAATAGAAGCTATGTTTTCAAGATTCCAAATTCTTGTTGCTGGTCTAAAAGTTCTTGAAAAAGGATATTCCACTGCTGATCACGTTAAAAAGATCATCAGAAGCTTGCCAAAACAGTGGATGCCAATGGTCACAACGCTTAAGCTAGCCAAAGATCTCAACAAAATCTCTCTGGAGGAACTTGTCATCTCCCTCAGAAGTCACGAGATAGAGCTAGAAGTAGATGAACCTCAAAAGCAAGGTAAGCCATTGGCTTTAAAATCTAACATAAAATCTGACTCCAAAGTTTTGCAGGCTATGGAAGAAACCTCTGATGGATCCTCATCAGAAGAAGATGAACTGTCTCTTCTCTCCAGAAGGGTGAACCAACTGTGGAAGCAGAGGCAAAGGAAGTTCAGGAATCCCAGAAGATTATAAAATCAGAATGAATCTTCCTCCAGATACAGAAGGTCAGAATCCTCCTCTGGACACAAAAGATCTGAAGGCTCTTCAGGATACAGAAAGCCAAACAACAAAGACATCATCTTCTATGAGTGTAACGAGCAAGGGCACTACAAAAGTGATTGCCCAAAGCTTCAGAAGGAGAAGCCCAAAAAGAAGTTTGGAAAGGAAAAAAAGAAAAGTCTCATGGCTACATGGGATGATTCTGATACATCTGAAGCTGACTCAGAATCAGACGATGAAAGAACAAACATAGCTCTTATGGCAAACGTCTCTGAAGACAGTGAAGCTTCTGGTTCGGACTCAGAATCAGATACAGAAGAGGTATTCCCTGACTTTACTGTCAACTTTACTAAGGCTGAACTAGATGAAAGCCTTAATGAAATTCTGGAAAAGTATCAGCAGATCAGAGTCAAATTCAGAAACTTGAAAAGGAATCTTGCTTCTGACTCTGATAAGACTGAGAGTCTCAAATTGGAGAATTCTGAGTTAAAAGATAAAATTTCAAAATTAGAAAACCAATTGCAAAACTCTCAGAAGGAAACAATCCTTGAAACTCCCAGCAATGCTGATGAGATCATCAAAGAGTATGATCACAGCTTTCAGAAGTTTCTGGCTAAAAACATAGACAGAAGCAAAATGGCTTCAATGATCTATGGAGTTAGCAGAAATGGCAGAAAAGGGATAGGATATCAAGGTAAGGTTCCTACACCAAAAAATGCCATGGATTTAGTTATAAAACGTACTCCACTTGATTCACACTTTATATATGGGCACACACATGACATAAAATATACAAGTAGTGATTACTCTGTCAAACCAAAATCAACCAGAGTTTTGGTAAAACTAACAAATCAGGACCCAAGAAAATGTGGGTACCTAAGGATAAAATAATACATGTGGCAGATATCTTTAGCAGCAAAGCAAAGACACCAGTCATGGTACCTAGACTCTGGCTGCTCACAACACGTGACGGGAAGAAGGCATATGTTCCAAAGCTTGGAACTTAAGCCTGGAGGCCACGTAGGCTTTGGAGGCAATCAGAGGGGAAAGATTATTGGCTCTGGAACAGTAGGTAATGGAAATCTTCCCTCTATAAGTAATGTTTTATTAGTTGATGGATTAATGCATAACCTGTTATCCATAAGTCAATTAAGTGATAACAGTTATGATATAATATTAAATCAAAATTCATGCAAAGCTGTTAGTCAGAAAGATGGGACTATCCTATTTAATGGAAAGAGGAAAAACAACATTTATAAAATCAAACTTTCTGAACTGAAAAGTCAGAATGTAAAATGTCTTATGTCTGTTAACAACGAGCAATGGATCTGGCACAGAAGATTGGGACATGTTAGCATGATAAGAATATCTCAGATTAACAAACTCAATCTGGTCATGGGACTTCCTAACCTGAAGTTCAATTCAGATGCTCTGTGTGAAGCATGTCAGAAAGATAAGTTTGCAAAACCTGCTTTCAAATCCAAAAACGTTGTTTCCACCTCTAAGCCATTAGAACTTCTGCACATTGACTTATTTGGACCAGTAAAAATTGCTTCAGTCAGTGGCAAGAAGTATGGGTTAGTAATCATAGATGACTATAGTAGATGGACATGGGTAAAGTTCTTAAGGCACAAGGACGAGTCACACTCTGTGTTTGTTACCTTCTGCAACCAAGTTCAAAATGAAAAAGATCTTAGAATCGTCAAAGTCAGAAGTGATCATGGTGGGGAATTTGAAAATAAAGATTTTGAATTATTCTTTAATGAAAAAGGCATTCTGCATGATTTCTCTTGTCCTAGAACTCCCCAGCAAAATGGAGTTGTAGAACGAAAGAACAGAACATTGTAAGAAATGGCCAGAACCATGATCAACGAGACTAACGTTGCTAAGATCTTATGGGCAGAAGCAATAAACACAGCGTGTTACATTCATAATAGAATCTCCATAAGACCTATTCTGGAAAAGACTCCATATGAATTGTGGAAGAACAGAAAGCCCAACATTTCTTATTTTCACCCATTTGGATGTACATGTTTTATTTTGAATACAAAAAATTATTTGAACAAGTTTGACTCTAAAGTACAAAAGTGTATTATGTTAGGATACTCTGAACGCTCAAGAGGGTACAGAGTATACAATACAGAAACACAGATTGTTGAAGAGTCAATCAGTGTTCGGTTTGATGATAAGCTTGACTCTCAAAATTCAAAGCAAAATGAATTCCTTGCAGGTATGGAAGTTGAACTCACAGGTACTGAAGACAACTCATCAGAGGCTCTCAACAGAGACACTCGCTCAACATCAGAAAGAGTCACTGCAAGCAACCCAGCACCTTCTGTTGATCAACTCCAGAAAAGACCATCCAGAAGCAGCATTGATCACCCACAAGAAACAATCCTAGGAAGGAAGGAAGATCCAATCAGAACAAGATCTACCTTCAGAAACTCTGAAGAATCCCTCATGGGACTGGTTTCTCTGATTGAACCAACAATAATTGATGAAGCACTTCTGGACAATGACTGGATTCTGGAAATGCAAGAGGAGCTAAATCAATTCACAAGAAATGACGTATGGGATCTGGTTCCCAAACCAAAAGGATTCAACGTCATTGGTATAAAATGGGTGTTCAGAAACAAACTGAATGAACAAGGTGAAGTCATCAGAAACAAAGCAAGACTAGTAGCACGGGGTTATAGTCAACAAGAGGGGATAGACTATACAGAAACCTTTGCTCCAGTCGCCAGGTTAGAATCTATCAGACTTTTAATTTCATTTGATGTTAATAAGGGCATCACTCTGTATCAGATGGATGTCAAGAGTGTTTTCTTAAATGCCTATATAGAAGAAGAGGTTTATGTGCACCAACCCCCTGGTTTTGAAAGTTCCAAAAATCCAGAATATGTTTTCAAACTAAAGAAGTCACTCTATGGTCTAAAACAAGCTCCCAGAGCTTGGTATGAAAGACTAAGTAACTTCCTGTTAGAAAAGGAATTCACCAGAGGGAAAGTGGACACAACCTTGTTCTGTAAGACAGTTAAGAATGACATCTTAGTATGTCAGATCTATGTTGATGACATTATATTTGGATCCACTAAACCCTCTCTGGGAAGAGAGTTTGCTAAATGTATGCAGGCAAAATTTGAGATGAGCCTAATGGGGGAACTAAAATTCTTTCTGGGCATTCAGATTAATCAAACTCCAGAAGGCACTTACATTTATCAGAGCAAATATGTCAGAGAACTTCTGAAGAAATTTGATCTCTCAGAATGTAAGCCCTCAAGGATTCCAATGCATCCCACGTGCATTCTGGAAAAAGAAGAGGTAAGTAAAAAGTTAGAACAGAAGGTCTACAGAGGTATGATTGGTTCTCTTCTCTATCTAACGGCTTCAAGGCCTGACATTCTATCCATTGTTTGCATTTGTGCTAGATTCCAATCAGATCCTAGAGAATCTCACTTAACAGCAGTTAAGCGAATTTTCAAGTATCTGAAAGGTACTACTAATATGGGTTTGTTTTATAGAAAATCAAGTGATTACAGCTTAGTAGGATACTGTGATGCTGATTTTGCTAGAGACAGAGTAGAATGTAAAAGCACTTTTGGAAGCTTCCAGTTTCTGGGAGAAAATCTGATCTCATGGTCCAGCAAAAGACAATCCACAATAGCTGTATCAACAACAGAAGCTGAATACATAGCAGCAGTTGGATGTAGCACGCAAATGCTCTGGATGAAAAGTCAACTTGAGGAGTTCAATATATTTGAGAGTAACATCCCTATCCTCTGTGACAATACTTCTGCCATTTGTCTCAATAAAAATCCTATTTTTCATTCTAGGGCTAAGCATATAGAAATAAAACATCATTTTATTAGGGACTATATTCAGAAAGGGATTCTCAAATTAAAATTCATTGACACAGACCATCAATGGGCTGATGTCTTTACAAAACCTCTTTCTGAAGATAGGTTTAACTTCATTCTGAAACATCTCAGCATGAAGCTTTGCCCAGAATAAACTGTTTTATTTACATATCTTAATCCTCAAAATTTTTGTTATTTTCTGTGAACTGCTGATCAACCTGCCTTCAGAATTTTAGAAGTCCAGATTGTATCAGAATCTATCCATGAAGATCTGAGCGTTTCATTTCAAGGATAGAAGTGTGATGTTCACGTAAGTAAACAGTTGTCATCCATTCATCAGCTACCTTCTGAGGCTGAACACGCGTTCATTTTTCTGAAAGGTCAAAAGCGCTGATTGGATGTATTGCGACACATGTCATGGGTAACCGTTCCAATATCTTTCCGAATCCCCCAAAATTAGCTGTCATTAATGCTTATAATCATTACAATTTATTTCTCTCTCTTGCAGTTTATGTTTTCAAAATCTATTTAAACGTTTTTTTTACTCTTTACACTCTTTCACTTTCACTTTCTCTACAATCTAATTGTTTTCAGTTTGCATATTTCAAAACCCCTTCATTTTCGTCTCAAATTTTTTCTGTGTGAACATGGCTTCCTCAAGCATTCCTAATATCAGTACTCAGAGAACAGAATCCACAGAACAATATGAAGAACCATTCAGAACTCTCCTCACGCCCATTGACAACCTAGAAGTACTCTCAGAATTGATTGTGGACTTTAACAGTCTTCAAGAAAATGGATTCAATCTTTCTGAAGAAGTAAAGGCTCAAGGATGGAACAGGTATTTGACCGTCTGGTAGGTCCAACGTTCCCAATCCTTGTGAAGGAATTTTGGATTCATGCTTCATCCTCCAACCATCAAGTTACTTCGTATGTAATGGGGAAGAAGATAGTCATAACTGAAGACCTTATTGCAAGATTGATAGGTTACAGTGGTGGTGGCGTAAGATGTATAGACATAGCTGAAAGATGTGCTAATGTCGCTTCAATTGCTAGAGAAATTTTCACTCTGGGTCTTCCCTCCAGCAAGATAAGGGATCTGAAGGACCATCACAGAATATGGGCTAAGATTATTCTGGGATGCATAAACCACAGGAAGCCAACCATCTCTCCTGACTACATCAACATTGATCAGCAGTTTCTGATCTACTTCATCTCCCAGAAGACTAAGGTGAATCTATCTCATTTGATGTTCAATCATTTGAGGACTAGTGTTAAAGAGACTAGAGAAGATGAGCGCACTAAAAGGGACTGGATACCCCTTGGAAGGCTCATATTAGATATTCTAACAGAGAATAGGCTGATAGATCATCTAACAGAAGCACAGGAAATCAGCTCTTTAGAGGCAACTGTTGGAAAGCCTTTGAATGCGAAGAATCTGAAGAAGATGAAGATTATTGAGAACATCAAGAAGGAATCCAGTGTTACTTCTTTTGCAACAATCACCAGCAGAAGAATCCCTCTGGATGACTTTCCCATGTTCTCAGAAATTGATTCCAAGCCTGAGATTATAGTCAGATATCTGGATGCATGCAAGGCAGATGGTACTGCACCAGAGTTAAATATTCAGGACTTGCAACAGAAGGCTCCAGAAGTTGTGCTGAAGAAGAACAAGAAAAGGAAGGCAGCAGCAGAAGGATCATCCCAGCGGACTCCCAAAGCAGCTAAAATAAGAGGTAATCCTTCTACTGTTAATGTTTTAGATTCAATATCTTTATCAACATCCGGCCCCTTACCTACCAATTAATAAATTCCTACCCCTAAAACCTTTGATGATTTTGACATTGAGTTTGACCCCTCAGAAACTTTAACTCTTAGAGGATCTCACTCACTATATATCAATCCAATTACTGAAACAACTCAACCAAAACTTGCAAAAGTTCTATCAGATATTGAAACCTTTGACCAACATATTTCTGCTCCCATACCAGAAAATCCAAACTCTGAAACCATTTCAGAAGCACCTCAACCAGAAATTCCCATCTCTCCACAACCAGAAATACCACTACCTCCATCTCCTCAACCAGATATTCATCCACCATCTCCACAACCTGAACTAATCCAACCAAAAGTTCAAACTTCTGAGATCCAATCTTCTGAGACCTGTGAACCAGAACCAAATAACACTCAATCCAACCAAACTGAAGAACCCACTTCAGATTCTGATACCATTCCTATTCCAGGTATCATTGAACCTCTGGCCATCCGTATACCCCTCACCATTATGGACAGACCCCAAATTCCCTCTTCACTAGAATCAACTCCACCAAATTCCCCAACTAGTCCAATAATTATACCAGACTCTCCCACTCCCTCACCAAAGAACAATCCAAATGACAACGCCAAAACTGTCATTGATTTAACTGTTTTTGAACGCCTTGCTACCATAACCCATAAATAAGCCATTCCAAAACCAAAACCATCCGAACCTAAACTAGATGTTGGTATTAGTTTATTGATATTTGAAAAAAAATGCAGAAGTGGATAACTTCCCTGAAGTAAGCTAGTCTTGAGATGATTAATCCTGCTGCATCAGATTATCTTTGGACAAGTTTCAGAAAATGGGTATGTTCTGAAAATCATAAGATGCAAGAACAAAGCTACGGACAAGTTCAACAGAACTTCAGTAATCTGCTAAAAGTAATTGAAGATCAAGTTCTGAGCCAGCTGCTCAAGGAAGAAGTTCTCCCTTTGGACAATGCTCCCTGGTCAGAACATCGTCCAGCAGACAAAGTTTAACCAGAGTCAGAAGATCTCATTCTGACTGATACCCCAGAGCAGATGATTCCTGCAGAGGAACTGGTTCAAAAAGATGACATTGCAGAATGCTCTGAGAAGCATCCAGTTACTGAAGATTCTTAAGCTTCCTCCTATGAAAGGCAGACTCTGGAAGAACTGAAGAGATCCGATATTATTATGCAGGAAAGGATGGATAAACAGGATGACAAAATTTCAGAAATCAAGAGCATGTTAACCAAACAAGAGGAAACCAACATCCAGATCAAGGGCTTGTTGGAAGCTTTGTTCACGCGTCTTCCTCCTCCCTCTTAGATTTTCCTTTGTTTAAAAATTTGTTTATCTGTAATATTTTCTACATTGCTGCTGTTCTGAACCTCTTATCGTTGCTTCTAATTTTAATATAAACCCTTTTTGGCTCTGATTATATGTTCTTTTTGATAACTGACAAAAAAGGGGGAGAAAGAATAAGATATTTTCAATAACGGATTACTGAGACATAAGTCTCAAACATTCTGATCTACTTAATTTCTCTCTTCTGAAAAGCTTGAACATGTACAAAACTCTGATGAAAGATACAGTAAGATTCTGATGCTAAAATACTCATGGAATTAAAGGGAAGTAATAAACTCAGGGGGGGTTTTCTTCTTAATTCTATACTTTTTATTTTTTATTCTTTATTCTTAATTGAAAAATCTGGTTTTTGTCATCATCAAAAAGGGGGAGATTGTTAGAACATAGTTTGATTCTACAACCCTTGATTAGAGTTTTGATGATAACAAAATACAAAGAATAAATTATCTCAAAGATATATACAAAGAACAATTATGCTCCTTAAAATTATGTTTTGTATATGCAGAAGTTCTGATGGAATCAACATCAGAATGGAATCAGCATCAGAAGATAAGAAATATGTGCTATGCGCTGAAGCTTGATGACCAGAATCTGAGCCTAAACAAATACACTCTGACTCTGATCAAAGACATCCTTACCATGTCATCAACACTCTGAAAGCGTTATCAGCAATTTTGCTAAGAAGACTCTGAAGCGTTACTGATTATTCAAGACAGAATTAAATGCTAATGACTTTCTTCAGACAAAGATCTTCTACAAAAGGAAAGTGTGTTATTATCATTAAAACCTGCTTTATGGACAATGTATGCTTGCTTGCCTATATAAACAGGTCTTCTTGTGAAAAGAAGCACGTACGTACGCACTCAACAATTTGCCAAGCTATCCAAACCACGCATATTCAAAGCTTTAGCAAATTCATTTTATTCCAAGCTTATTTTTTGTAATTATCACAGTTGTGATATACAGTTTTGTAAGAAAACAACAACACACACTTGTTCAATCATTTATAAAAGAAGTTCCTTGAGATTAACCGGATTGTGGTTGTACTCAAGAAGACTTTAACAGTTGTTAAAGTAGTAGTTGTAATCCTTTGAGAATAGTGGATTAAGACCTCGTTGGAGAGAGGCAAAATCACCTTGACGGGTGGACTGGAGTATTTTGAGATCAAACGAACCAGGATAAAAATAATGTGTTGTTAAGCCTTTTGATTTAAGTGTTTCAATTCAACCCCCCCTTCTTGTGTTTTTCACATCTTCAAGAAAGACTTTGGTGGCATTAACATCTATGAATTGGTTCGAATTGGGAAACAGAACCAAACCATAAATGATGAGAGCTAGTACGTCTTCGAAAGCTTGGAAATCCATGTCATCCCATAATGAACGAGCTTTTTCCAATAGAAACTTAGCTAGAAAACCTTTAACCCCACTTCTTGTCTCCCAATTAGATATGACGTTGGCCCTCTTCACATGTAAAGCTTCAGCGATGACTTCAGGTTTTGGAATCCCTTCTAGACCGGTGAATGGTATCTGATTAAGCACGGGCACCCTTAAGAGTAGAGAGAACTCTTCTAGTGTAGGTACCAACTGATAGTCCGAAAAGTGAAACAATGATGTACAGGATCAAAGAATTGGAATAATACACACATCATCTCTTCTTGGAAGTTGGATGTAGCCAAACTGAGGAGTCGACCATACTTCTTGGTAAAAGGAGAATCCCCGGGCACTCTTGAGGCTAGCTCTTGAAGTTGAGGATGTGCTTTCACGAGGCTGATTCGGATGGTGTTTCTTCAGAGAGAATTCATGTCCTACAAAACAAAAACAAAGATAAACCTCTAAATCCTTGAAATGGTTAGTGAGCATGCATATGATGTTGATGATGTTTATGTACAAGTAAATATATGCACACATAACAAACAGATCCCTATGTTTTAGGCTTGCATGAGTTTTGTAGGTAAATACCCTCTTGAAGTCTAGTTGGCTCAACCTGTCCTAGAAATAATGATCAGGTTCTAAAGGATCTCAATATCACCGACCTTTCTCTTAGGCATTGTCTCAGCACAACAATCTTTTCTTACGGCCGAGATATCCCAAAAGTCCAGCCTCAATGAGTGTAGTATCGAGTGTCAACCAATTTTCAGCTTTACACTGAAACCGGCTACCTCACTACGTCCTAATGGCCAAGTTTGTTCAATTAGGGTTCTAAAGTTAATTAGTGCTTCATGACGCCACTCAGCGGCCCCGTATTCTCCTCGATTCGCCACGAGGGATACCGGTACCCACAAACGCGTCACACTAACATAGCCATTGTTTCAACCATATCAGTCTATGTCGTACAGTCTCCACAATCTATTGTTATTTACCTAAAAAGGCACCCCAGATCCTGGTGGAGGATCAAAGCAAGCCCAATACGAAGAATTAAATATAAAGCACACAAATCAAATAATGAAAGCGAGTAAAGGTGATCTATCCCTAAGGTAACCCCACTTTTTTTATAATATTCCCCAGCAGAGTCTCCAGTTCTGTGATATGGTGGGAGAACTGACTTGATTGTTTTGCGTTTTGATCGCATTTGTGCGGATAGCAAGAGTCACCACCGACTTTTCTTTTATCCAAAAGGAAAGGCAAAAAAGCACAGGAAAGACCTTTCAAGATTATTTCTCGGGTTCGGGGGGTAGATTATGAAAAGGGAAGGTATTAGCACCCTTTTCATCCATGGTTTTTCATGGGATCTTAGTTACTCGTTTAGATCACTTGCTTTTATTTGATAGTGTGCTTGTGGTGTGGGCTTTGAAAATGTTTTGAAAAAATCTCTTTGTAATGGTTCTCGTTTCTATAAGAACGCGTACAAAGTTTTGTTTCGAAAAATGGTTCAAAGATGTGTTTGTGGAACGTGTTTTCGAAAGTGGTTTTGAACAGATATTTTGCAATGGTTCTCGTCTCTATAAGAACGTATACAAATTTTTTGTCTTTTGAAAATGTTTTGAAATGAAAGTGTAGGTGTAAAAATTTTTTTATCGTGAGCAAGCGAGTAACTAGGAGTGAATCTATCTACTCGAAAGGTTTTTAATTGTTCTTTTCTTCCTCCTTTTAATGTTGCTATCTTACCATTAATTTGGTAAGAAGCCCCATCGTTGGATGTGAAGGGACAGACGCGGGTCAATTTTACAGTCATCGAAGGCAACTTATGAGACGCTTTAGCAATTTTCGTAAGGGACGAGATCGTTTTATCAAAGGCATCGTCGAGGGTCATCGAGGGACTACGATCTTTTTTTATCGAAGGGTCATTGCTAAGGCGTCCCATATTCGAGGGACATAACCGCATTTCCGAGGCAACGAGCGAGGTTACCCTAGAGGTACGCGTGTGGAAAAGTGTGTTTGTTTCAAGTTATTTTGTTCTTTGATTAGGTTATCTAGCGATTGAGTTTTTGAATCTTACCATACACGCCTAATTACTATACAGTATAAGGAAAACAGTAAATTGCGGGAATTGAAATTCTACGCTATTACAAAGTTTTCGGGAGTGAGGGGTACAAATTTACAAATAGGGATGAATCAATGCGATTACAAGTCCAAATAGGCAATCAATACAACCAGATCGAATCGAATAATCAATTAAAATTACAACAATCTATGAAGTAAAAATCAATTAACAAAGTATGGGAATAGAGTTCTTGGTATTTTGTTTGTGAGGAAAATTAAAATTAAAAATAAAATTCTATTCTATTATTTTCTTTAAAATTTTGTTTATCATGAAGAAATTAAATAATTGTAAAAAATGTTGACTAAAAAAAGTTAATTAACTAAACTATTCACAAAAATTGCTAACTAAACTAATTGAGAAAATTAAATAATTCAAAATTATGATTCTAGAATTAAAACTAAAGATTAATAAAATTAAAACCCTAAACTAAATAAAGTTATTAGAGTAATTCTAACTTAAAATTATAAGTTGTTAAATTAAACCTAAAACAAGCTAATTATAAAATTACTTAAATTAAATATAGTTTAAATTAATTCTTAAATTAAGTTAAGTATAAACTAAAAAATTAATTATAAACTAAATTAAACAAAATCTAAACTATATATAATCAAATTTTAATGGAATTGAAAGAAAAGGCTTACAAAAACGCAAAAGAACAAAAAAATGCCCCAGTAGGGGTCGAGCTCAGGTCATCAAGGTTATGGATAATGTGCTTTACCAACTGAGCTGTACTACTCATTCATAATTAAAACAACTTAATTAGTAAATAAAAAGAACGCAGTGGGATAATTGGGCCAAAAGGCCCAAAAGGCCTGATCCGAATGGGAAAGGAAGTGAAAGGGTTGAAACCCTAGGAAAGAAACAAAGGGGCGACACTTAGGTTTATGGGGAAGAGGAAGGACTTTAACAAATTTATTATCCCAATTACCTCAGATTAAAGTGCTAATTAGTTTATAAAAAAACGTGTTCTCTCTTCACTCTTCACGATGAACAGCAGCAAAAACCCCTTCTTCTCTTTCTCATGCGTCATCTCCTTCAACCTCATACTTCCATCTTCCTATTCTTAAATCGCATCTCTTTCTCAGTCTTTAATCTCCGTATCTTGTAACAACCTAACACAAACTAACATTTTTTTCCAGGAACAAAACTGCGGACACTCAAAGATCTCGCCGTTAAAGTTAACAGTGGCTTTGAAGCGCGGCGCGTGATCGGGACCTGCATGTGTAGGAAGGAAGGTTGGGATGGTGATTGAGTGAGGCGAGGAAGATGTGAGACGCGGAAAGGAGTCAAAGGCGGAGGTAGTTTTTGAACATCTAGGATGTTGTTACAGTGGGTTGCTATTTGACGGAATTGAAAGGTGAAATGGGTTTGTGATGGTGGTCGAGGTTGTTTGGGAATGGAGGGCGGATAATCAATGTGTGGGTGATTGGTGGTGTTGGTAAATGGAATAGGCGGAAGGAAGATTGAAGATGGTGTAGCTACTGTATTGTTATATTTTCTTATGGTTTTTTTACTGTTTTTTTTCCAGGTTTGTTGGCTTTGAATGATTTATATATTTGGTCTTTGGATGCTGATGGTTTTGAGGTGGTTTTCGGCTTTGTTTTGTTCTGGTTCTTACTGTTTTTATGAGTGATGATGGTTTTCTCGTTTGATGATATTTTTTGTCTTCTGGTTTGATGATATTTGTGGTCTTGTATTTTGATGATATTTTTGGTCTTCTATTTTGATGATTTTTTTCCAGATTTATTCTTTATTTGACCATTTAACAAAGACAAAATATATGCAGAGGACAAATTTCATGATAAATGCAGAGAAGTGATAGGGATTTTACCTTGATGCTGGCTTTTTCTTGACAAGGAAGTTGAATTCTATCCTTTTATCTGTATTTTCTTCTTTTCTGAAGGGTGGTATTTAAGAAAATGATGATGATATCTTTGGGGTTTTGGTATGCTTTGTTATACTATTCTTGCTGCTGGTTTTTTGAATAATGAATATTGTTTCTCTCCCCCTCTCTCTGTCCCGAATGGCCCTGTTATATGCTATATTCTTTATCTGAAAAACAAAACTTTTGGGGGGAAAAAGCAATTGGGTTTGAACATTTGTGTTATGTTGTTTTTGCTCCTTTTTGTTGCAGTTTTGACTTAGCCTATTTATTTGCAATTTTAGGTTGTATGTTTGCAGCTATTTGGACATATTTTTGGCCTCTTATGGACAACATATGGAGGGCTGCAATGCAGTCCATTTTTGACAGCATTTTGGCTTTTTGTTATTGTGCTTTTTTCATTATGATGTAAACTATTTTGCAGCATTTGAAACCATGATGGAATTAATGATTTTGACTTGCATTTCTCCTTATTTTGTCTTTGGTGAACCAATTGAAAATTGTGATTTGCAATGGACCAAACACGGACGAAACGTTGTCCCCTTATTTCTGATTCTTTTTACCAATCCCTAATGATGAAAATATAGAGATTTCTTTGAAATTTTCCAATCTTATTCCAACATGAATTTTTCTAACTAATGCTCTTCTTTTGTTTACATGTACGGGCCCATTGGATGATAGGGAGAATTGGCGAAGAGTGACTTGAAGCACTTGAAGAAAGCTTGATGATGAAGAAAACTCCTTTGTAGTTTATTGCTTTGTTAGGAATTTTGTAACATATTTTTTTGTAATTGCAAGCTTGTAAAAAACTTTAACAATTGAACATTCTTTGATCTTGAACAACACTTTGGATGATAGATTGAACGTAAGCCTTGTACCAAAAGGAAATTGAATGATAATGGTGAGGACTTAGGTATTCAAAAGTCACTTTGTAGTCTTGTAAGCTTCTCATGAAATTTGAATGAAGTCTTTTTCTTGTTCAAAGTCTTCAAGAGTGATCAACATAAGCTTTGCAAATTCCTTTGAAGAATGATGAGTTGATTTTTGAATATAGCCTTGAAAAGTTAAATTTGGAATAAGATTTGGACTTGAAATTGAGAATGGAAACTTGGAATAAACCTTGTCTTGTAATATGTAGAATCGATGTGAACTTGATTCACATGTAGAACTTTTGAACTTAAACGGATAATGAGACTTTGAATGAAGTTTATGAACAAATTGATTATGTCTTGCAAACTTGAATCATTTGAAATTGACTTTGAATCCATGGATTTAGCACATTGAATTTTAAATGAATGCATGAGAAACAAATGGACTTGAAAGTATTAATGAATGTCTTGTAAAATTTTCATAAATTTCATGGTCTTCCAAGCGCACTTTGACTTTGATCATTGAAGTAATCTCATAGACAATGCTATTTGTGATACTTTGCGAAAAGAATCACTTCATGATATTGAAAATTGAAGAAGTTGTGAGCCTCGAAAATTGGACAAGAGTTTCTTGTGATTAGGTCAAATTTGCAAAATGACCTTTAAAGCATTCGAATTTTCTGATGATCTTTCGCACATAATCAAATCTTGACTTGTGAAGAGAAAATAGAGATGACGTCAAGGAGAGTCATACGTAAAAGAAACGCCCAAAAATATCGAATAACAAAGAAGTTACAATCACTTGAACTTGATGTCGCAAAAGGTCATCTTTTGGGTTACCGGAGTCATTTCCAGTCGTCTAAACCACTGACTGAGCAAACTCACAATGCGAGGCTTGAAACTTGGCACAAACATCTCTGATAACACATGAAGGGCCATAAAGATCGTTTGAAACTTTGAAAACTCATTTTATTTTGAGAAATGCAAAAACCCTAATTGTTGCTTTTACTGCCTTGGAAGAGAATTTGTCTGATCAATTTCTGAACCAACTTGAATATCCGAGAAACCCTAGGATTGTATCTTGTATGAAAAATGGGAGGGCAAATTTTGGGGTACAACAAATAGAAAACAATGAAAACCTTAGGATTAAATATTTCCCAAGTTCTCTAACAAAGAATGTTTTTACTTGGTTCACTACCCTCCCAGCCAATTCGATCCACAATTATAATCAATTGGAAAGATTGTTCCATGAAAATTTTTACATGGGACAGACCAAAATAAGTCTAAAAGAATTGGCTAGTGTGAAGAGGAGATTCACTGAGCCAATAGATGAGTATCTAAATAGGTTTCGATTACTTAAAGCCATATGTTTTACCCAAGTTCCTGAACATGAACTAGTCGAAATGGAAGCAGGAGGCCTGGATTATTCAATTAGGAAAAAGTTAGATACCCAATACTTGAGAGACATGACCCAACTGGCCGATAGAGTTTGACAGGTAGAACGCCTTAAAGCCGAAAAGGCTAAAGCTACCAAAACTCATCGAAGAGAAAGAGTAGCCTATGTCGAAATGGATGATGACGATCCAGAGACATCTAGTGATCCTATAGATGTCGAAGAAGGCGAGATAGACTTAGCAGAATTAAAACAAGGACCGCAATATTATTGTAAATTGCTAGTGCCGGCAAATGAGAAAAATCATGTAGAGTCTGAAAGAAACAGCGAAAAATTCCCTAAGAAAACATATAGTTTTGACATATCCAAATGTGATGAAATATTTGATTTATTAGTCAAAGATGGCCAAATGATAGTGCCCCCAGGGGTAAAGTTGCCTCCCTTAGAACAAAGAAAGAAGAGAGGTTTTTGTAAATACCACAATTTTCTGGGCCATAAAACCTTACAATGTTTTCTTTTCAGGGATCTTGTTCAACAAGCACTCAAAGAAGGATGGCTTAAGTTCGCTGATAAGCCAACGATGAAAATTGACACAAACCCACTGCAGATGGAGGCACATTATGCTGAGCCAGTAGGCATTCATATGGTGGAAGTTTCCGAAGATTTCGTTAACAAGCCCATCTTCGGTAGTTTTACTGGAAACATATCCAGGAAAATTATCAAAGGAGTAAGGAAGGCCACTGAAGGCCTAAACCTGAACAAAGGAGCTGCCCAAGGCTCAAACAAAAAGGCCACTGAAGGCCTGAAACTGAATAAAGGAGATGACGAAGGCTCGAGCAAAAGGGTTACTGAAGACCCACACAGAAACAAAGGAGTTGCTGAAAGCTCCAACAGAAGAACCACCACAGGTTCTTACTTGGATGCCGTGAAAGGTTCAACAGAGAACTTGGAGGCCAAAATGCAGAAACTGAATCTCGTTGCCAAGAGCAACATGGAGGTCAACATGGCCGAAGTCTCTGATGCCAAGGCTTCATAAGAGGCTATTCGACAAGAGGAAGTGAACAAAACCGCATTTCCTAAAGAAAATGAAGATCTGGCAGAGTTTTTACATCGATGCTAGAAGAAAAAGTTTGAAGTAATGTTGTATCCTAGATGCAGTTCTATCTTCGACAAGAAAGTTGCGGAACACATACAAGGTATGAGAGCAGTAAAGGCAAAGTGGGGCAGAAATGCTCAACCAAAAATGGATCCAGAAGAAAGATACGATCCCAGGAGGGGACATCAAAGAGGACCCATGAACCAGGTAAGGAGGCCACCAACTTATAGGCCTCCAACTAATGTACCTGTAGGTATTTGGATTAACACTATGGGCAGAAAAAGGCCCAATGAAGAAAAATGGCAGACGTTCGACGTGCCAAGGGGCTCCTCTTTGGACTACAGAAAAGAGTACCATGCCTCTACATCAAATAAAATGGCTCACATATCGAACAATTACATGGGGAAGAACCCCATGTCTCATTCACAATGGTGGAGATTCTAAATACGGCGAAAAGCCGAGAAGGAGGCTACAGCAAAGCCTCACCCAGAGGCTAGCACCAACATGCAAAGAAAGCAAAGAAAACCTCTGGAAAGGAAGCCTCTGGCGTGGGCAGAAGAATGTGGGTCAAATAACGAAGGTGACTCCGACTATGACGATACTTTAGACATCACAGTGAATGTCATATCGGTGCTGCCTAGGGAATATAACCATCAGGTCGAAGTTGAGGAAACCGACTTGATGGTCGAACAAGAAATGGCCAGATATAGGCTAATGTGTTACTATGTGTGATACGGTGGCAGAACCGACTGTTTGATGCTGGTTTGTGTTTTGTGTTTTTTGTTCGCAAAATGTCGCGGTAAGCAAGAGTTGCCACCGAATTTTATTTCATCCAATCGGAAAGGAAAAAAGTACAGAAAAAAATCCTTTTTCGAGATATTCTGAGTACGGGAGGTAGATTATAGAAAGGGAAGGTGTTAGCACCCTTTCTATCCGTGGTTTTCCATGGGCTCTTAGGTACTTGCTCATCTTTTAAAATTTCTTATGTATATGCTTTGTTTTGAAAAGTTTGACTTCGTTATAACCCTTGTATCAGTCCTCAAAGGTGTGACGAAGTTTGTTTTTGAAAGTTGGTTTGAAAAGTGTAAGTATGAAAAGTTTTGTTTTGAGCAAGTACCTACTAGCATCTACCTACTCGAAAAAAGATCGTTTCTATTCTCGTTTCCTTTAGACAGTGCTATCCTACTATTGAGAAATAGGTAGCACCGTCGTTGGAGTTGTAAGGCCCAATTCGAAAGGGACGTACGATCACAAAAGCAATGTTATGATGACTTAGTAATAACCCTAAAGTCTTAAGATCATATTCGAGGAAACATTTCAGAGGCAACATTCGAATGGGACATTTGATCTGTGTCAGACAGGAGGGTAACCATTAAAACACCCTATACTTAATGACCGTTTACCGAAGGCAACCGAAGTGTGAGTATACCCTAAGAGTGATATGTGCGAGTGATCTGTTTTCCATTATTTAATCCTTGCACATTAGGGTTTTCTAACTGTATTAATTTGTCATGCATTCTTATCATACAATCCTATTAGCATACATCTAAGCAGTCAAATATTTGTGAGAATTAAAATGCGAGAAAGTAAATCTACGCTATTACAAGGCTTCGGGGAAGGGGATTAATTACATAGCCAAAAAATCAGAAAAAGCGATAAATAAAAACCCCAAGATTAAACTATTATAAACCATGAACAATTACAATAATATTGGCAAAAAATAAATAACACGCGCGCGATGAGTCGAATATGAGACAACTAGGGTTTTGACCCTTGCCTTAAACCTAATTGCGATTGATTAAAAAAATGTTTTTGTTAGTTTTTAGGAAAATAATGGAATCGTTAAATTAAAGGAAAATCCTAAGTTTAATTAATTTTAAACTAAGAAAAATAAATTAATTCATCTAAAAGCCTATTTTTTGTATTTTTATTTATTTGAGAAAAAGAGCAAAATAAAATTAAATCAAAAGTTTAACCCAATTTCTATTTGATTTTATTTTTGAAAACAAATTACAATTTCCCTAATTTAAACTAAATTAAATTAATTTTGATAAAATAAAAACTAATCCTAATTTTAGTGAATTATTGATTTTGTGGTTTTTGTGAAAAAAATAAATTAATTTGTGAATTAAATAAATAAAGGAAATTAAAGGAACAAAAAAAATAAAGAAAAATAAAGAAAATAAAGAAAAGTTAGTAAATGGGCCTGGTGGTGTTTGCTGAAAAGGGGGGTTAGAATTGAATTTCTGGGCCCAAATGGCCAAGGCCTGCTTGACTTTGCTCAATCCAGTATGCACGTTGACTGAGGGTGCATTGTAGTCCTCCAAGGGAAAGGCATTAGATCTGGAGCGCTGATGAGTTGGATGGCCAGATATTGATGGCACATGGGGAACCTCTTGATTTGCAAAGCGCTGGATTTCCTGTTAAAAAATATTATGAATAAAGGTTGGGACCTAGGGATCGAACCCAGGTCCTTATGCATGTCTCCAATACACGCTTGCCAACTGAGCTATGATGCTTATTTGTATATATAATAAAAATTAATTATAATATAATGAAAGCAATACGCTGAAACCCAAAACGCGTGAAATTCAAATCACCCAACCAGGGGGTGCCACACATCCATCTTCTTCCTCCCAACTGTCGTTTTAGGTAATAACACTTTTACATATGGTTGTCTTGCTGTAGCTACAAACCTGTGGATTTCAAAAACTATCTACAAGCAGTATAAATGAAATTTAAAGGTGCCAATCAACTCGTCTCATCCTCACGAGTGTCATGGCACCAAAATCCAAACTCAATTTTGCCTATACTGCAAAGCCCTAAACAAGAACGTAGAACCCTAACTATGGAAATATCTTGTACAGGCGTTAGAAATGCAATTAAATGGTACCAATAGTTTGCAAACTCAATGATGAACATAAATATATAATCAAAGCATGCATAGGATGAGTAAATCAATGAAATCGAATTTGAGTTTGGAAGCAAATCGTGATACCTGTAACTTACAATTCCAGGTGTGAAAAGGCTTGCAATTGATTGGGATATGTTCCTGGGATGTCCAGCAATCTGTTGGCAATATGAGAATGGCACGAATTGGCCTCTAGTATGGAAATTGGATCACCCCTTTTTCTTGAATTTTTTGAGTTTTGTTCTAGCTCTGTACCACTGCTCAACCTCTTCCTATGCCCTGCCTTGCTTCTGTATATGTAATACAACCTATTAGGTCAACAAAAACGACCTCAATCTTGCCCATTATGAAGATTTGATTTGGTCTTTCATGGCATATGATATATTTCCAAATTTTCTCAAATTCAATCTTTTTCCAACCAAATTAGCCTTGCACGAATTGATTCTCAATTGACAGCACATGAGATCTTCCTTCAATGCAAAAATCATCCCTAAAACACAATATATGATTTATTTAGATTTATTTGATTTTATTTGAATTTTAAATGAATAAAAATCAAAATAAATTAAATAAATGAATAAATAAAGCATGGAGGGTTCCATAGGTCGTGGACTATGTTATCATTGATGTGCAAGCATAAAAAGTTGGGCCCATTTAGCAAAAAATGCAAATTTGATCAATGTTGACTTTTGACAATTTCCCAAAAATTGCCAATTTTGACAATGCATATCTCTCTCAATTTTGACCATAGGAGGGTGTTCTTGGACTTTTTAGAAACCTTAGGATGTCCTATAAGAAACCCTTTTGGTCTCATCTCAATTGATTCTACCATGTTCATGTATGAAGCTTTGACCCAAAAGGTGTTTTTGTTGACTTTTCAAAATGACCTATAATGTCAAAATTCATATCTTTTTGTGAGTGCATATTTTGAACTTGGGGGATGAATATTAAATATAGGTAATTGCATCCTATTCAAAATTTGCTTTGAATGGGTCATTTCTGATAAAGTATGAGAAAGTTATGCTTGGTCAAAGTTGAGTTGACTTTCTCTACAAAACCCTAATTTAGCAACTTTTGGGTTTTGATGAATTGTGTGCAATCCTTAATTAATTATGATCAAACCTAGATCAAATGGTAAACAATACTTCAAAATGAGGATGTTGACCAAAAATCTTGAAGTTTGACTGTATGTGGGCCACATTCGACTTTTGACCTAACACAGTCGATTTTCAGGCCTTTGAGCAATTGACTGAGCAAACTTCCTCTTCAAGGATTGAAACTTGAAATGGATGATCTTGAGAACATATTAGGACAATTGTGAGCATTTAGGATCCTTTGGACTAAAGCATCTTGATGAAAAATGAAACCCTAATTTGAGATAGACTGCCTTAGGAGAAAGTTTGTCTGGTCAGCTCTTGGAATTCCTTGAGCAATTTGAGGACCTCACTTGCCATGTGTTGAGAAATATGGGAGGGAAAATTTTGGGGTACAACAGCTGCCCCTGTTCAATCTTCTTAAACCTGAAGATGTAGATTGGCTCGTCTGCCTTTCGTGATCTGAAGGTGGAAGATGATTAAACACTAGAGTGCCCAGAAATTTGCACTCGCATGAAGTGATACTTGATTTGTGATATCGGGAATGGGCTTATAGATGCCATTTGGTAGTTGCTAGAGAATTGTCGGGGATGGGCTTAAAGATGACATCCGAAGAAGTGTTGATCTCATTACAGATTCCTTTGTGAGAACCCGTATACATGTTGTTGAGGAGGACTTCGCTAGGGAATAATTCCGGTTTGGGAAGCGGAAGTGAACTGCATGTCTGGTCAGGGTATATGCTGTACCGCGACTTTCTGGGGAAATGTGAAATCAATTGTGTTTGATCGGGTCTTGGTCTTACAGTGTTGTGGACTTTTGTCTCAGGATAAGAGAGAAAGACCCTGGATAGCAAGATTATGATAAGGAACCTGGATAGTAGGGTTACTTCGATATGAGAGCCTGGATAGTAGGGCTGTGAGAAGGAACCTGGATAGTAGGGTTGTGAGAAGGAACCTGGATAGTAGGATTACTTCGATATGAGAGCCTGGATAGTAGGGTTGTGAGAAGGAACCTGGATAGTAGGGTTACTTAGATATGAGAGCCTGGATAGTAGGGTTGTGAGAAGGAACCTGGATAGTAGGGTTACTTCGATATGAGAGCCTGGATAGTAGGGCTGTGAGAAGGAACCTGGATAGTAGGGTTACTTCGATATGATAGCCTGGATAGTAGGGCTGTGAGAAGGAACCTGGATAGTAGGGTTACTTCGATATGTGAGTCTGGATAGTAGGGCTGTGAGAAGGAACATAGATAGTGGGTTTACTTTGATATGAGAGCCTGGATAGTAGGGCTGTGAGAAGGAACCTGGATAGTAGGGTTACTTCGATATGAGAGCCCGGATAGTAGGGCTGTGAGAAGGAACCTGGATAGTAGGGTTACTTCGATATGAGAGCCTAGATAGTAGGGTTGTGAGAAGGAACCTGGATAGTAGGGTTACTTCGATATGAGAGCCTGGAGAGTAGGGTTGTGAGAAGGAATCTGGATAGTAGGGTTACTTCGATATGAGAGCCTAGATAGAGGGTTGTGAGAAGGAACCTGGATAGTAGGGTTACTTCGATATGAGAGCCTGGATGAAGTTACATTTGTTGCTGATGATTACTCTGTTTAGCTTCGAGTGTTGATCATGTACCTGCTGGAAATTGTTGATAATAATTGTCTTTTCCTGAAATAAATACAGGGTTAGTTATGTGTGATGCATGAGATGCATTGTATGCCGACGTTCTCAAAATAAATGAGACTATGTTATATGTGATGTATGAACATGAAATGCTGACGTAATAATCTGAATCTGGGAAAATAAATCCCGATTGCTGTTTGGAGAGTATGAGAAATGGTATTCTTGACCGTTGTAGAAAAAGTGGTTCTTCTACTTCCGCTGGGGATGGTGAATCGAAGATGACTATGTTGGGGCTTTGCCTCTTGGCTGGTAAATATTCTACCGGATGAGGCTCTGTCTGAGGATAACTCTGGGGGGAATAAATTTGTTGGAGAGGAGATACTCTGTTGATAGAGCTGCTGATTTGGAGGAATAAACTTAGCTGGGGATGAACTTCCGCTGCTGGTGAGAGAAATAAACTCTGCTTGGGGAAACATTTACTGATTTGCTCGCGGTTGTGAACTTCAGCTGGGGAGAGTTATGTCTTGTTCGGGAAAGATGACGTCGCTGTCTTTGGATACTTTTTACTATGTGGGGAGTGTATGTACCATTACTCATGTTCTCGAGCTGGCTCTATCCCGGTACCTGATGGGCAGAGTAACTGTAAGGTTTGGGCACTTCTTGTTTGTCCCTGTTCCTGGAATTACGAGTAATAGTCTTTTGTTTCTTATGTAAATATTTATGAGCAACCATTATTTTCAAATGCATATATAAAAAATGAACCATTGGATGTTCTAGCAAAATAAAACAGGAAAAAAAAAATAAATCAACGCTTCGTGAAAATGACTTGTATTGATTTTGAAGTTGGCCCATAATATGCGTTTTTGTACAAAGAGGCTGACGCTCTAGTAAGAGAACGCAGCCGAAAGATAAAAATTACAATTTGTGTTTAAGAAAGAAAAACAGCTATGTGAAACAATCCCATTGGGTTCCAATTCTGCTATTGCCTTTATATCTTCAAGCATCTCATCACTTTGCTGCTTGGCCGAAGGTAAATTAGGTTGATTGGCGCCGTCTGAGCTTGATAGTCGATACCGATGTCTGGTTGCAAGATGATCCCATGAGATATAGTGTTACGCTTTGATCCCTAATTTTTGCCTGGACCGCTCTTTCGGGTTTTCGGTCCATCGGGATACCCTTTTTTGCCCAAGTCGCCTTTTCAAGTTTTTGACTTACCGGGTGTACAAAATTTTCATTTTCATCCCTTACTTTTGCCCGAACCCTTTTAGTTCGCCGGGAAGCCCTTATTTTTTCCTAGGCCAGTCAACCTAGCGGGTCTTTGATTATGCGTAGTATCTTTTCACTATGTCTGCATTGACGGGGTGAGGAAGGTCGTCACCGTCCATGGTGGTTAGAATCATAGCTCCTCCTGAGAAAATGTTCTTAACCACAAATGACCCTTTGTAGGTGGGGGTCCATTTGCCCCTGGGATCACCTTGCTGTAGTATGATGCATTTGATCACCAGATTCTCGACTTGATATTCTTGACGTGAAAGCCTTGATCATTCGCTTTTGATACGCCTGACCATGACAAATAGCAGTAAGTCTCCTTTCATCTATTAGATTCAGCTGATCAAGTCGGGTTTGGATCTAGTCGTCTTTGTTCAAACCCGCATCCTTCATAATCCTGAGAGAGGGTATTTGGACTTCGATGGGTAGGACTGCCTCTATGCCATACACCAAGGAGTAGGGCGTTGCCCCTGTTGACGTCCGTGCTGAGGTACGGTACCCATGAAGAGTGAATGGTAACATCTCATGTCAGTCTTTGTATGTCACCGTCATCTTCTGCACAATCTTCTTGATGTTCTTGTTAGCCGCATCGACAACCCCATTCATCTTCGGTCGGTAGGGAGAAGAGTTATGATGTTGTATCTTGAACTGTTTGCAGAGCTCGGTGATTATCATGTTGTTGAGATTTGTACCATTGTCTGTAATAATCCTCTCTGGTACACCATATCGACAGATCAGATTGTGTCGGATAAACCGCGCCACGACGTTCTTGGTTACTGTAGCAAAGGAAGCTGCCTCAACCCACTTTGTGAAATAATCAATTGCTACCAGAATGAAGTGATGCCCGTTAGACGCAGTAGGTCTAATCTCGCCGATCATGTCGATGCCTCACATTGCAAAGGGCCAAGGAGCTGTTAAAACATTTAGGGGAACTGGAGGCACATGCACCTTATCAGCATAGACTTGACACTTATGACAGGTTCGAGAGTGCTGATAACAATCGGCTTCCATGGTGAACCAATAATATCCTGCCCGTAGGATTTTCTTCGCCATGTTATATCCACTGGAATGAGTTCCGAAGGTACCTTCATGTAAGTCTGCCATGATCCTTTCTGCCTCGCTCTTGTCTATGCACCGCAGTAAGGTTGAATTATGGTTACGCTTATAGAGGATCCCATTACTGATGAAGAACTTCACAGTGAACCTCCTCAGAAACTTCTTATCATTAACAGATGCCCCCTCGGGGTATTCTTGAGCCTCAAGATACCTTTTTACCTCGTGAAACCAGGGTTTATCTGCTACTTCTTCACTCTCAATGTCACAGCAATGTGCGGGTTCATCCAACCTCTCAATGGTAATCTGGGGAGCTTCATTATCCCACCTGACTTTGAACATAGAAGACATGGTAGCTAGCCCGTCCGCCAACTGGTTCTCCTCTCGTGGGAAATGTTCAAAGGTTATCTCCTCAAAGTGTGGGAGCAATGTCAGCACATATTCTTTGTAAGGAATAAGATTCGGGTGCTTCGTATCCCACTTGCCCTTGATCTGACTTATTAGCAGAGCAGAATCTCCGAATTCACTCAAAAACTTAATCCTCAGGTCAATAGCGGCTCAACGACCCATTATGCACGCTTCATACTCCGCCATATTGTTGGTGTAGTTGAAACATAATCGGGCAGTGAACGGAGTATGACAACCCTCAAGAGATATAATTACAGCGCCAATGCCATTACCTCATGCGTTCGAGGCTCCATTAAAATACATAGACCATCAGGATCCTTCCTCAGGTCCTTCACCCGGTCCAGGTTCTTCGCAGTCGGTTACGAACATGATATTCTCATCCGGAAACTCGAAATTCATGGACTGGTAGTCATCCACGGCCTGATGCGCCAAATGATCCGCCAATACACTCCCATTGATTGCTTTTTGGGTTGTGTACTGGATGTCGTATTCGGTCAAGATCATCTACCATCTTGCTATTCTTCCGAAGAGAGCGGGTTTCTAGAAAATATACTTGATTGGATCCATCTTTGATTTCAATAAGGTAGTGTGAGTCAGCATATACTGTCTCAGCCGGCGATCAGCCCATGCCAAAGCGCAGAAAGTTTTCTCGAGCAATGAGTATCAGGTCTCACAGTCGGTAAATTTTTTGCTAAGGTAGTAAATGGCGTGCTCTTTTCGGCCATACTCGTCATGCTGCCCCAACACACACCCCATTGAATTGTCTAGCACTGTCAAGTATAATGTCAAAGGTCTTCCTTCAACTGGAGGCATTAAAATTGGTGGTTCTTGAAGGTATTCCTTGATTCTTTCGAAAGCGGTCTGGCATTCATCATTCCACTTTACCACTTGATCTTTCTTCAGCAACTTGAAGATTAGCTCACAAGTAGCAGTCAGATGTGAAATGAACCTTGCGATGTAATTCAAACGTCCCAAGATCCCTCTGACTTCTTTTTGTGCGGGGTACCAGCATCTCTTGTATGGCCTTTACCTTTGCGGGGTCTACCTGAATACCTTTGTCACTGACAACAAAACCTAGAAGCTTACCAAACCTTACCCTGAAGGTACACTTGTTTGGATTTAACCTCAGCTTGTACGTCTTCAACCTGTCAAACAGTATCTGGAGATGATCAAGGTGCTCTTCCTCAGTCTGGGACCTGGCTATCATGTCGTCAACATAAACCTCGATCTCGTGGTGAATCATATCATGGAACAAAGCGACCATAGCGCATTGATAAGTTGCCCTAGCATTCTTCAACCCAAAAGGCATTACCTTGTAACATAAGGTGCCCCACTGTGTAACGGAGGTTGTCTTCTCCATGTCCTCAAGAGCCATCTTGATCTGGTTGTAGCCAGAAAAACCATCCATGAAGGAGAAGATCTTGTGTTGTGCGGTGTTGTCGACCAGAACATCGATGTGAGGAAGTGGGAAGTCATCCTTGGGGATTGCCCTGTTCAGATCTCTATAGTCCACACACATACGTACCTTACCGTCCTTCTTAGATACCGGAATTACGTTGGCAGCCCACTGCGGATAAGAAGTGACAGCTAAGAACCCTTCGTCGAACTGTTTCATGACTTCTGCCTTGATTTTTTCTGACATTTCGGGGCGCATACGGCCAACCTCCTGCTTTACCGGAGGGCAGTCTTCTTTAGTCGGCAAATGATGAACCACAATATCAGTGTCCAAACCAGGCATGTCTTCATAGGACCAAGCGAAGATCTCAACATAGTCACATAGCATCTTTATTAACCGTTGTTTGACACTAGGCTCCAGATTCGCACCTATCTTAACCTCTTTCTTGTCTTCCTCCGTACCCAAATTCACCGACTCCACTGGCTCTTCATGAGGTTGTATGGCCCTTTCTTCCTGCTGTAATAATCTAGCAAGTTCTCTAGGCACCTCGCAATCATCCTCACCTTCGTCCTCGGCTTGGTTGATCGGATTTTCGAAGTCATAACCGGCAGTAGCAGAGTTGTTATCAATGGGATCCATAATGGATATGGATCTGCATTATGATACATTAGTGTGTGTAAGAGAATAGTTGTTTTGATAAAGTGAGAGACATAAAAGAGAAACAAGAAGCATAAAATTTGTAATGCAAGAAACGTCCAATGCTTTATTAATGATATATGAAATGACAAATAATAAGCCCTCACAAGCAAAGCCAAGGTGCCTCGGGCAAGGCACCGGGCCGTAAAGTTTCAAACAGTTTATTACAAATCTTAAAAACAAAAGTCAATTACTGCGGAATAAAAGAAATAGGTATGAAGTCCTTCGTCGTCCAGTTATTTAGTCCACCATTGGTTGTTGGGTAGATCCAGCTGTCGATGTCTGAATCCTCTTCACTGTCTTCAATTGCATTAACTCCCCGATTGCTGATGTGTAGAGGAGGTCTTCCAATCCGTGCGCACCTAACAGCCCTTTGAGCCCATGTAGTAAAGCCCAAACCAAATTTGTCAATTTTGTGAGTGAAATCAGGGAGCTGACCCCAATTGGTACACCCACCTTCTACAACGACAGCCTTGGCATCCTTGAGAGAAGCCATCTTCAACGGAGGTTTGTTGGTAGTAACTTCGGTTGACGCCAAAGTATGAGGGAATTCTTCGAAATTATGACAAGGAGTTTCTATGAATTCCCCGTCCATCTGCACGTAGAGGAAGGAATTGAGATGACTTACCATATACTCCTCTTCACCTCGTACTGTGACAATCTTCCCCTTCACCGGATATTTCAACATTTGATGGAGTGTAGAAGTAACTGCCCCAGCCTTATGAATCCAAGGACGACCCAACAAACAAGAATACGATGGCTTGATATCAATTACGTAAAAGGTGGACCCAAAGGTCTGAGAACCCACTTTGACAGGGATGTCCACCTCCCCGTGCACCATTCTTTTTGATCAGTCAAAAGCTCTCACCACAATGTTACTGGGCTTTAAGGTCAAACCCTCACAATCCAAACGGTCCAATGCTTTCTTTGGCAGAACATTCAGTGAAGACCCGGTGTCAACCAGCACATGAGCCTTAGTGGTGCCCCTGCACTCGATCGAGACATGCAGAGCATCATTATGATTCCTCCCCTTAGCAGTCAGATCCACATCTGAAAATCCTAGCCCATTGTCAGCAGTCAGGCTAGCCACACAATCTTTGAACTGATCTGCAGAAGTTTCTTGCGGCACATGCGCAGTCTTGAGAAATGCAATCAAAGCCTTCGCATGGGCTTCAGAATACAACAGCAGGGACAACATGGAGATTTTTGACAGGGTCTGCCCCAGCTGTTCGACCATATTGTAATCACTCTTCTTGATAATTTTCAATATTTCCTCTATTTCTTGTTTAGAGGTTTCCACAATGATTTTCCTAGGTGCCTCTGTCCGGGCAGGCTCACCTATGATTTCTTTTCCCCGAGTCCCAGATGGTTCGATGACAGGGGTGATAACTGGAGTAGGAACTGGGACAATAGTTGATGTACTAGCAGATGGAATGACAACATGTTTTTGGACAGTCGGAGGGGAAATCTCGGGGGAAAAGGGTCTTTCACTTCTGGTGACCTTGCTAGCCCCAACAATATTACTGACATCAATATCAGCTTCTTCATTCTTCAAGTCTTGTTTAACACCATGGTAATACACATCAACACCATAGTTCCAAGGGACAGCCTTATCCGAAGTGTATGGGATGGGACCAGGAACAGTGATTATTAATAGAGCAATTCTTGGAACAGGTGTAACCCTAACAGGTTTTCTCGAGGAAACCTTGGAAGGATTGGCGGAAATGGTGATAATGGCAACGTCTTTATTTGGAACAAACGGAATCATAGTCTTCTCAAACAAAATCTCTTTATTATCCATCAGGCGCTGAACACCTGACTTTAACAAACAGCACCCGGAAGGCAGAATTGAACACATGTGGCAACCTTCACCATATCCCGGAAATAAACCGGCTAACAACAAATTCCTCTTAACCGTCATCAGAGGGGTAGAAACTTCGTCGACAGAGGTCACAAACAAATCGGTGTCAACAACATTAACTCCACGACCATGTTTGGGCATAGGAGCAGTTATGACGTTGGGCTTTTCCGGAGCATCAAACTCAATCTCTTTGGCTTCGAGCAAATCTTGCACTTTGTTTCTAAGAGCCCAAAAATCGTTTGTATCATTGCCCAGGCTCTCAGAATGGTAGGCACATCGTGCGTTGGGATTGTATCTGGGAGAAGCAGTGTTTGGATTCTTGGGAGCCTCTCTCAAGGTTGCCAAGTTGGACTTTAACAAATGAGGAAGAATTTCAGCCAAAGTCATGTTGATGCAGGTAAACTATCGTTGTGGTCTTTCCACCCCTTGTTGATTATTGCGCTGTGGAGCAACTGCGGGTCTTGGTATCATTACAACATTCACCATTTGATGCTGTTCATATCTTCTTTGGCCCCTTGGGCCATAGAAAGCACTAGCTTCCTTCTTACCAGTGAAAGGCTTATTTACCGAACTCGAAGAGGCATCCTTCTTTATCTTACCACTTCGGATACCAGCTTCTACTCTTTCTCCATTCAAGATTAACTCAGTGAAACCAGATGACGAGATGTCGATCAAGTGATTGAAAAATGGACCAGATAGCGTCCCTAGAAACATGTCAACCAACTCCCTATCAGACAAAGGGGGTTGGACTCTTCCAGCCAGGTCTCTCCACTTTTGAGCATAGTCCTTAAAACCTTCACCTACACCCATGGAAATACCCTGGAGCTGAGTACGAGTGGGAGCAAGGTCGGCGTTGTACTGATACTGCTTGTAGAAAGCAGCAACAAGATCTTCCCAGTTTCGGACACTGGCCCCCTCCAACTGATAGAACCATTCAAGCTGAGTCCCTGACAGACTATCTTGAAATAAATGCACCCACAAATTTCTATCAGTGGTGTGTGGTTGGATTTTCCTGACATACGAGCGGAGATGGAGTTTTGGGCAGGATACTCCATCATATTTAGCAAAAACTGGAGCTTTGAACTTATGAGGGATGACCACTCCTGATACCAGTCCCAGTTCTCCAAAGTCCAAACCAGGTATTTTTTGAATCTCCATAGCACTTAGACGGTCTTCTAGCGGCTTGTACATATCCTCAGTAGGAGGATATTTCTCATCATCGTAATCCGTATCATTATCAGAAACTGCAGGACTAGGGTCCTTTGCTCTCTCTTGGTTCTCCCCGTCCTTGGATGAGGAGGTCAGATCAGCTGGTTGCCTCAACCTTTCTCCGAATCTTCTACCCATGTTCAGAATACCGACCTTCTTCTTATTCTTCTTCTTCTTCTTCTTCTTCCATTTCAGAATAAGGGTCTTCAGATCCTCTTGCCCTTTAGCCAGACTTATGAACATCTGTTGGAATTGGGCGTTCTGTGCCTGAAGATCTTTGATGGCTTGATCGAAAGACATTTCTGCTGAAATAAGCAACGAAGAAGATGAGAAACCTGTAGTGGTACCTGTAATGATGTGCATGATAATGGGATGCGCATGTAATGATTTCACAGACTTTGGGACATTTAAATTTGCAAACCAAAAAATAAAATAAAACTTTATTAGCTTAACTTTAAAAAGGTTCAACAATGTCTTTAAGTCGTTACAAAGTAAGTAAATAAAATAAATCTAAAACTAGGGGGAAAAAAGCAAAATCAAAAGTCCCATGGACGCTTCCTCTTTGTGCTGATGTAGTCATTGATCACTCTTTCTTCCTCGAGCTGCCTGGTGAGCTTCAAAATCTTCTTTTCTTGCTCATGGTACTGTTCCCGGGAAGTATCCCGCTCATTCTTCAGCTGAATCCAAGACCTCTGCAGCTCCCCAGGATCAGCGGGCATATAAGGATAGATAACCGTGTAAGGAACACCTTCCTCATTAGTGGGCTCCACAATCACTGGAAATACGGCCTCATAGGGCATCCCAAGCTTCTGGGCACGAGCTCGGACCCATTGGAGATAAGGCTGCATAGGAAGAGAAGTTTTTGGTCCCAACTCTTGGGGGTCAGATCCGTTCACCATGCCCTAAGCTCGTATAAACCTCTGGTGGTGCTCCTTAACGTCCTCTTTGTAATCAAATATAATGTCCTCAAGAAGTAGCTCATGGGGACCATCTCTCCGAGCACGACCAAATTGTCACAAAGCTAAACAAGGATTGTAAGTTATACCCCCTCTGATTCCAAGAAACAGAACATTAGAGTATCCCCCACAACAATCAATAACATCAGTGTCTTCCATAGCCCGAGAACACCAAAGAATATTTGTATGAGCAAGTAACATTATTCTGTAGGACCAACCCAAACCTCACAGTACGAGTATAGAGGGCATGCAAGATATATCCAAGCAAGGTAGGCACAGGATTGCGAGAAAGGAAAATCTTGACAACATTCACATCTACAAAGGAATCAGGATTCGGGAAGAGAACCAAACCATAGATAAGGAGAGCCAAGACATCTTCAAAAGCTTGAAAATCTAAATCATCCCAGAATAGCTGAGCCTGGTCTATCAGAAATTTGGCTAGAAAACCTTCGACCCCGCTTTGTGTTTCCCAATTGGACACTACATCAACCCGTTTCAAATGCAGAGCTGAGGCAATGTATTCTGGTCTAGGAACTTCTTCCATACCTGTGAAGGGTACCTGTTCAAGGATGGATATTCCCAATAGATGAGAGAACTCTTCCAAAGTGGGTACCAGCTGGTAATCTGGAAAAGTGAAGCAATGATGCACGGGATTGAAGAACTGAAATAGTACGCTCATCATCTGCTTATCAAGATTTGAAGTAACCATGCTGAGAAGTTGACCGTGTCTCTTAATGAACATAGAAGTCTCAGAAACTCTTGAGGCTAGCTCTTTAAGTTGGGCAGGTATTTGCACAAAGTTGACTCAGATGGTATTTCTACGCACGGAAGCCATAATCTGCAAAACAGAACAAAGATAAATTCCCTTGGTCTTTGAAATGGTTAGTGTAATGAAGTATGAATGCCATGTTATGATGCATGATGTCATGGTAAACCACAGGTATAGCAAACACAGATATTGCAAACACAGTCAAATCACACAAAGCCCTTAGGTTTAAGGCTTGCATGAGGTCAAAGGTAGTACCCTCTTGAATTTAAGTTGGTTTCAACCTGTCCTAGAAAAAGTAACCGGGTTCTAGAGGATCTCAATATCACTGACCATCCTCCATCGGTCATGGTTTCAGCTCACACAAGCTTTTCTTGCGGCCGGAACTATCTCGAGAGTATGGCCTCAATGAGTGTAGCATCGAGTATCAACCAGTTCTCAGCTTTACACCGAGGCCGGCTATCCCACTACTTTCTAATGCCCAAGTTGGGCGATTAAAGGTTCTAAGGTCAGTTGATGCTTAACGACACCATGCAGCGACCCCGTATTCTCCTCGTTTCTCCACAAGGGATACCAGTACCAACCAATGTGCCACATCAATGTAGCTACTGCTTCAACCGTATTGGTCTATGTCGTACAGTTCCCTCACAATCTATTGCTACTTACCTAAAAGGTGTCCCCAGATCCGGGTTAGGATCTAAAGTAACCCCAAACAAAATCCTTAAAAGTAAAACAAACAAAGCAATCAAGAGAAGCAATCATGATGAACTAGATCCTAAGGTATACCCCACTTATAAATATTCCCCAGCAGAGTCGCCAGTTCTGTGATATGGTGACAAAATCGACTGTTTGATGCTGGTTTGCGTTTTGCGTTTTTTGTTTGCAAAATGTCACGGTAAGCAAAAGTCGCCACCGACTTTTATTTCATCCAACCGGAAAGGAAAAAAGTACAGAAAAAAAAAATCCTTTTTCGAGATATTCTGAGTGCGGGGGGTAGATTATAGAAAGGGAAGGTGTTAGTACCCTTTCTATCCGTGGTTTTCCATGGGCTCTTAGGTACTTGCTCATCTTTTAAAATTACTTGTGTATATGTGTTGTACCCCAAAATTTTCCCTCCCATATTCTCCAAGAATTGCCAAGTCAAAGCTTCAAAGTCTCCCCAAGGGTTGCACAGTTCAAGGGCCTCCTGAACAGTCAAAATTAGGGTTTTGGTTCTGACAAAGAAAATGAAGTTTCCAAGGGTCCAATCAAGTCCCACATGCCTACAAACATGGTCAAGCATCCTCATGTCAAGTTTCAAGACTTTCAGCACAAAATTGCACAGTCAAAAACCCTAATTGCACTACAGTCAACTGTAGGGGCAAAATGGTCATTTGACAGTCAAAAGTTCAAATTTTTGGTCAACATCTCATTTTGAAGCCATAAACATCATTTGATCAATGCTTGATCATGATTCTCAAAGCTTGGCTCAAAAAATCTCAAGATGCAAAAGTTTCCATATTTGGACAGTTGAAAAAGTCAACTGTAACTTGACCAGGGCATAACTTTCACATGGATTATCAGAAAAATTCCATCCAAAGCTCATTTTGAAGAGAATGACATTTCCTACAACCACTCTTCATACTTAAAGTCCAAGAAATGCTCTAACAAAAAGTTATCAATTTCAACATTATAGGTCATTTTCAAAAGTCAACAAAAAGGGACTTTAAGTCAAAGGCCATAATTTGAGATTGGTAAATCAAAATGACATGGGAACAACGACATTGGTTATAGGACTCAAAGACCTTTCCAAAATGTCAAAGAACATGAGCAAAGCTTAAAAATTGAGCAAGTTATGCCTTGTGGAAGTTGGGAAATTTTTGGATATTTTGAAAAGTCAACATTGCTTCAAATGACCTAAAAATGCTAATGGGCCTCCTTTTCTTCCAAAATCCATCATCCAAAACATGTGCACGACCATTTGGCCCAAAGGGAAGTTTTTTTATCATTTTTATTTTATTTATTTGAATTTTTAAATGCTAGAAATTCATTTAATTAATTAAAATATATGAAAAATACTAAACCTAGGTTTTTAAATCTTTTTATGCATGATAAACACTCAATATTTCGTGCATGGTTAGATTTGGAAAGAATCAATATGATTTGTCATGATTTGGTAGCAAATATGCATGAAAAGATTGGAAAATATTTTGCCATGAAAATCAATATCCTCTCCATCAATTCCTTGATCCTTTGGCTCTGAATTCTTACCCTAATCACTCACATACATATATGGATGCAAACCCTCGTGCCCATAAGCTCCCAGCTGCGCAGAAACTCCATAGCTAAAGTTGAATTTTTTGTCAAAAAATTGGAAACTGAAAACAAGGTTCCAGCACGATTCAGAGCAAGAGACCAATTGCAAAAGTTTCCTCGTGCATTACTGAAGCTAACTGGATAATTTTCCAACCCTTACACGCCCAGAATTGGTATAGGGAGTTCAAACTGTTTTCAATCTTATGCATAATCGTGTTTTAATATTCAAGCGTTTCTATTGCATTTTTTTCATGGATTCATACTAATTGGATGATTCTGGAACTAACCATAGGATTTAATTGAGTTTTCACGCATTATGTGAAGAATTGCCATTGAAGCATCTTAGGGTTTCAGACTTGGAAAATTGGGGCTTTACATTCAAAGAAAAATTAAGACTTGAGACCCATGCCATCAGATTCAGAAGCTTCATGCCAATCAAATCCATATGTCGCGCCTAATTTCTAATGCAAGGATTCCTAATCGCTATTTTGAATTATGGCAGGTTTTGGGGACGGTTCAAAACCGTTGCTAACCCTTTTGTTTCAGGGAACGAGGAAGAAGAAGGCTAGGTGGTGAGGCGTAAGTGGTTCATTCAAATTTCGCGCTAAAATTCCCACTAACGTTTGTTTTTATTTTATAAGGTTTATTGGTTATGTAATATACAAAGAAATCAAACAGCGCGTTTGGCAGGCATAGGCATTGGTAAACCACAGGACCTGGGTTCGATCCCAGGTCCCCCTCCCTTTCCTTATATTTTTCTCGTAATGGTGTTCTTGTGTGATTCCCTTTCAAGCGTCCACCCTATGGCCTTACATCCAGGCGGGCCACATGTCTCAACGCATTCAACCAAGGGCCAGGATCCAGAGACCATGATGTGTACTAGTCAACCATCCCACACGCTGGCAAGAAAAGTCAACTAGGCCATGAGTTAATGGGCCTAAAATGCTAACAAGCCCTCCAATTTGGGGACAGACCCCCCTAGGTTTGCAATCTTTTATATTTTCTTCATTATTCTATTTATTTCAATTATTGTTTTTTTAATTAATTCCTTTAATTTAATATTTTCATGAAAAACATAAAAAACAATATAAAATCAGAAAAAGACAAAAATAAGTATTTTTATTTAATTAATATATTTTTTGTAAATAAATATTATTCATTAATTTTAGCTATTAAATTAGGTTTAAATCAAGCATGTTCTTAATTAACTTAAAAATTTGTAGAAATTAGGTTTAATTATTTTAATTACTTTTATTCTTTTTTCACCATTATTAATAATTAAATATTATTTATTTTTATAAATCAAATTGCATGTAAATAATTAATTTAATTTTAGGTTTAAATTTTAATATACTTTCTTAATAAACTAAAAAAAACAATTAGAATTAGGGTTAATATTTTAATTTCAATTAATCTTTCTCATTAAAACCATAAATGCAAAAAAATCTCAAAAAAATAATTTCTTTTTCTTTTTAATTTAATTAATTTAACAATTTAATTTAATTTCGTTAAAAAAGGGTCCAACGCCCTCGTTTCCAATTTTAATTCCTATTCGCGCATTTTATTTATTTCCTTCTTGTAAATATTTATGTAATTCTCCCGAAGCCGTGTAATATTAATCTTTCGCACTTTAATTCTTTATTTTCTGTCAAATCGGGTCCTGGAAATTTTGGCGATGTGGACCCGCGCCTTTGTAATAGTTTAGAACTTTTAATTTCTCGCAATTTTTAACTGTTAAATAAATGCATGCAAGAATGAATGGCCTAAAATAAAAATGAACGCATAGATCACCAATAACATGACAAGATAAAATATCTGAATCTGACACACGAATCACACACCACCCCTAGGGTACGCCTCATTGTTGCCTTGCCTCGAAAGGTGATCGTCGAGTAGAGGATGTCTTAGTAAGTCCTCATGATCCGGGAACCTGGCATGAGGGTAGCTTATAAGGTGTCTTCCTATTGCTCTGGTGATCACCATGTCCCGAACCTCGAATTGACCCGAACACCTCCAACGGTGGTGCTACCTACCTCTCAATGGTGGGATGACACTACTTTAAAGGACATTTACACAGACGAATTCCTTAGGGTAGGTAGACGACTCGTGGATACTTGCTCTAATTCAAAACAAAACAAATCAAAAATACTTTTCACACCAACACATTTTCAAAAAGCTTTCGAAAGAAATTTTTCAAACACTCTTGAAGACCGATACAAGAGTCGAACTGGAATTTTCAAAAGAAACTTTTTTAAACCCACATTGAAAAGCAAACAAACCATTTTGAAAACACAATGAGCAAGTATCTAAGAGCCCATGGATAACCATGGATAGAAAGGGTGATAACACCTTCCCTTTCTATAATCTACCTCCCGAACCGAGAGCAATCTCTTTAAGGAATTTTTCTGTGCTTTTGTCCTTTCCATTTGGAGAAAATAAAAGACGGTGGCGACTCTTGCTTCCGCGACATTTCGCGAACCAGCGTTAAACAGTCAGTTCCAGATCCACCGATCACAATATGCTTTGTTTTGAAAAGTTTGACTTCGTGATAACCCTTGTATCAGTCCTCAAAGGTGTGACGAAGTTTGTTTTTAAAAGTTGGTTTGAAAAGTGTAAGTGTGAAAAGTTTTGTTTTGAGCAAGTACCTACTAGCATCTACCTACTCGAAAAAAGATCGTCTCTATTCTCGTTTCCTTTAGACAGCGCTATCCTACTATTGAGAAATAGGTAGCACCGTCGTTGGAGTTGTAAGAGCCAATTCAAAAGGGACGTACGATCACTAAAGCAATGTTAGGACGACTTAGTAATAACCCTAAAGTCTTAAGATCATATTCGAGGCAACATTTTCGAGGCAACATTTCTGAGGCAACATTTCCGAGGCAACATTCGAATGGGAAATTTGATATGTGTCAGACAGGAGGGTAACCATTAAGACACCCTATACTTAATGACCGTTTATTGAAGGCAACCGAAGTGTGAGTATACCATAAGAGTGATATGTGCGAGTGATATGTTTTCCATGATTTAATCCTTGCACATTAGGGTTTTCTAACTGTATTAATTTGTCATGCATTCTTATCATACAATCCTATTAGCATACATCTAAGCAGTCAAATATTTGCGAGAATTAAAATGCGAGAAAGTAAATCTATGATATTACAAGGCTTCGGGGAAGGGGATTAATTACATAGCCAAAAAACCGGAAAAAGTGATAAATAAAAAGCCCTAGATTAAACTATTACAAACCATGAACAGTTACAACAATATTGGCAAAAAATAAATAACACGCGCACGATGAGTCGAATACGAGACAACTAGGGTTTTGACCCTTGCCTTAAACCTAATTGCGATTAATTAAAAAAATGTTTTTGTTAGTTTTTAGGAAAATAATGGAATCTTTAAATTAAAGGAAAATCCTAATTTTAATTAATTTTAAACTAAGAAAAATAAATTAATTCATCTAAAAGCCTATTTTTTTGTATTTTTATTTATTTGAGAAAAAGAGCAAAATAAAATTAAATCAAAAGTTTAACCCAATTTCTATTTGATTTTATTTTTGAAAACAAATTACAATTTCCCTAATTTAAACTAAACTAAATTAATTTTGATAAAATAAAAACTAATCCTAATTTTAGTGAATTATTGATTTTGTGGTTTTTGTGAAAAAATAAATTAATTTGTGAATTAAATAAATAAAGGAAATTAAAGGAACAAAAAAAATAAAGAAAAAGAAATAAAATAAAGAAAAGTTAGTAAATGGGCCTGGTGGTGTTTACTGAAAAGGGGGGTTAGAATTGAATTTCTGGGCCCAAATGGCCAAGGCCTGCTTGACTTTGCTCAATCCAGTATGCACGTTGACTGAGGGCGCATGGTAGTCCTCCAAGGGAAAGGCATTGGATCTGGAGCGCTGATGAGTTGGATGGCCAGATCTTGATGGCACATGGGGAACCTCTTGATTTGCAAAGCGGTGGATTTCCTGTTAAAAAATATTATGAATAAAGGTTGGGACCTAGGGATCGAACCCAGGTCCTTATGCATGTCTCCAATACACGCTTGCCAACTGAGTTGTGATGCTTATTTGTATATATAATAAAAATTAATTATAATATAATGAAAGCAATACGCTGAAACCCAAAACACGCGAAATTCAAATCACCCAACCAGGGGGTGCCACACATCCATCTTCTTCCTCCCAACTATTGTTTTAGGTAATAACACTTTTACCTATGGTTGTCTTGCTGTAGCTACAAACCTGTGGATTTCAAAAACTATCTACAAGCAGTATAAATGAAATTTAAAGGTGCCAATCAACTCGTCTCATCCTCACGAGTGTCATGGCACCAAAATCCAAACTCAATTTTGCCTATACTGCAAAGCCCTAACAAGAACGTAAAACCCTAGCTATGGCAATATCCTGTACATGCATTAGAAATGCAATAAAATGGTACCAATAGTTTGCAAACTCAATGATGAACACGAATATATAATCAAAGCATGCATAGGATGAGTAAATCAATGAAATCAAATTTGAGTTTGGAAGCAAATCGTGATATCTGTAACTTACAATTCCAGGCGTGAAGAGGCTTGCAATTGATTGGGATATGTTCCTGGGATGTCCAGCAATCTGTTGGCAATGTGAGAATGGCACGAATTGGCCTCTAGTATGGAAATTGGATCACCCCTTTTTCTTGAATTTTTGAGTTTTGTTCTAGCTCTGTACCACTGCTCAACCTCTTCCTATGCCCTGCCTTGCTTCTGTATATGTAATACAACCTATTAGGTCAACAAAAATGACCTCAATCTTGCCCATTATGAAGATTTGATTTGGTCTTTCATGGCATATGATATCTTTCCAAATTTGCTCAAATTCAATCTTTTTCCAACCAAATTAGCCTTGGAGGAATTGATTCTCAATTGACAGCACATGAGATCTTCCTTCAATGCAAAAATCATCCCTAAAACACAATATATGATTTATTTAGATTTATTTGATTTTATTTGAATTTTAAATGAATAAAAATCAAAATAAATGAATAAATAAAGCATGGAGGGTCCAATAGGTCGTGTACTATGTTATCATTGAAGTGCAAGCATAAAACGTTGGGCCCATTTAGCAAAAAATGCAAATTTGATCAATGTTGACTTTTGACAATTTCCCAAAAATTGCCAACTTTGACAATGCATATCTCTCTCAATTTTGACCCTAGGATGGTGTTCTTGGACTTTTTAGAAACCTTAGGATGTCCTATAAGAAACCCTTTTGGTCTCATCTCAATTGAGTCTACCATGTTCATGTATGAAGCTTTGACCCAAAATGTGTTTTTGTTGACTTTTCAAAATGACCTATAATGTCAATATTCATATCTTTTTGTGAGTGAATATTTTTAACTTGGGGTATGAAGATGAACTGTAGGTAATTTCATCCTCTTCAAAATGAGCTTTGAATGGTTCATTTCTGATAAAGTATGAGAACGTTATGCTTGGTCAAAGTTGAGCTGACTTTTCTTGTAAAACCCTAATTTAGCAAGTTTTGGGTTTTGATGAATTGTGAGCAATCCTTAATGAATCATGATCAACCCTTGATAAAATGATTAACAATACTTCAAAATAAGGATGTTGACCAAAAATCTTGATGTTTGACTGTATGTGGGCCACAATCGACTTTTGACCTAGCACAATCGATTTTCAGGCCTTTCAGCAATTGACTGAGCAAACTTCCTCTTCAAGGCTTGAAACTTGACATGGATGATCTTGAGAATATATTAGGACAATGGTGAGCATTTGGGATCCTTTGGAATCAAACATATTGATGAAAAATGAAACCCTAATTTGAGGTAGACGGCCTTAGGAGAGAGTTTGTCTGGTCAACTCTTGGACTTCCTTGAGCAATTTGAGGACCTCACTTGCCATGTGTTGAGAAATATGGGAGGGAAAATTTTTGGGTACAACACTATGTAATGAATAATGGCTGCGTGGAAGAGCAGAACTCTTTCTTCGAGCTACCAACTGAGGCGATAAAAAATCACCTCAAGCCCCTATTCATCAGAGCGAAGATAGGGGAAGTGACTATAAACAAGATCCTGGTTGATTGTGGAGCGACCATAAACATAATTCCATAATCTATGCTGGGAAAAATAGGAAAAGGGGATGCTGACATCAAGCCCCACAACATGGTCCACTCCAATTATGAAGGAGGCATTGAAACCACAATGGGAGTCATACAACTAGATCTTAAGGTGGGATCAATCCTTCGACCCACCATGTTTATGGTGATCTCAGCAAAACCAAACTATAATCTTCTCTTGGGTCGAGAGTGGATACATGACATTGGTGCAGTGCCATCTTCGATGCATCAAAGGGTTACGGTTTGGCGTCCCAATGGCATCATGGAAAACATCGAGGCAGATCAAAGCTATTACCTAGGCGAGGTGAACATCGTCGGGAAAAATAGCTTCGACAGGAATTTGGCTCATATAGGGCCATGCAGTCCTCCTGAATTCGATCTGACTCCAGCACCCAACGCTTTCTGCTCTCTGTACCTACACTTTAACTATGGGTTTTAGTGGGATAGAGAGGACTTGTCAAACATCGACTATGGAGGAGTTGATGATATACGGCCAACAAGCTCGGGAAGTGAGTTTGGTGATGATGACTAAGTCACAACCTATACAAAAGATTTCGGCATATGTAGCCGAAAATAGGATGATAACGGCCTTAGAGGCTGAAGTCAAGTACATGGCTCGTGAAGCCAACGAACAGGTATCTTCCCAAGAAGGCCCTGGGAAGGATTTTGACCCAGAATCTCCTGACTTGGAAGAGAAAGAAGTACGAAATCAAAGGTTAGACGCCATTTATGATGATGAACCTCTGGGTTTTGAAAAGGATCCGTTGGCAGATGGTGTTATGCTAGCACAAGTCCCTTTAGAAGAAGTAAATCTAGGCGAAGGTCCGATAAAAAGGCCAACATATATCAGCGCAAGGATAGATCCAGAACTCAGGGTCGAAATGATCCAATTGTTAAAAGAGTTCAAGGATTGCTTTGCGTGGGATTATGATGAAATGCCTGGTCTCGACAGAAGCTTGGTGGAACTTCAATTACCAACAAAGCCTGGAAAGAAGCCTGTCAAGCAAACTCCAAGGCGCTTTGCACCGGAGATTCTGTCGAAAATTAAAACGGAAGTTGAAAGATTGCTGAAATGCAAGTTCGTCCGAACGACCAGGTATGTCGAATGGATTGCAAATATCGTACCTGTTATAAAGAAAAATGGTACTTTAAGGGTGTGCATTGACTTCAGAGATCTGAATGCTGCAACACCCAAAGATGAATATCCAATGCCTGTGGCGGAAATGCCTGTCGATTCTGCCGCTGGTTTTGAGTACATGAGTATGCTTGACGGATACTCTGGCTATAATTAGATTTTTATTGCTGAAGAAGATGTGCCGAAAATAGCTTTTTGTTGCCCTGGGGCCTTAGGCACTTACGAACGGGTAGTGATGCCTTTTGGCCTAAAAAATGCAGGGGCAACATATCAAAGAGAAATGAATTCTATCTTCCATGATTTCATTGAGACTTTTATGCAGATTTACATTGATGATATTTTTGTCAAATCTGTTTCAGGGCAGGCTCACATGGACCATCTTCGACAATCCTTTGATAGGATGAGGCGCTATGGTATGAAAATGAATCCTCTGAAGTGCGCTTTTGGTGTCAAAGCAGGGGATTTCTTAGGCTTTGTGGTCCATAAAAAGGGAATCGAGATAAACCAGAAAAAGACCAAAGCTATTTTGGAATCCAAAGCGCCAACCAACAAGAAGGAATTGCAGTCTCTACTTGGGAAGATAAATTTCCTAAGGAAATTTATATCCAACCTCAGTGGGAAAACGCAAGCCTTCTCACCACTACTTCGACTCAACAAAGGAGGATTTGAATGGGGGCAAGAACAGCAAGAGGCCTTCGACAAAATCAAAGAGTACCTCATCAAGCCACCGATTCTGGTACCTCCTTGCAGAGATAGAAGTATGAGATTGTACATAACTGCATCTGATAAAACCTTAGGGAGCATGTTAGCTCAAGAGGATGAGAATGGTGTCGAAAGACCCATTTACTACCTCAGTAGAGTTTTAAATGATGTGGAAACTAGATATAGAGAAGTTGAAATACTGTGTTTATGTCTTTACTTTTCATGTACAAAACTCAAGCAATATATTAAACCAGTTAATGTTTATGTGTCGTCTCATTTTGATGTTTTCAAATATATGTTGTTGAAACCCATTTTGCACAACAGAATTGGCAAATGGGCACTTGCATTAACTGAGTATTCATTAACCTTTATGCCTCTCAAGGCTGTGAAAGGTCAAGTGGTAGCAGACTTTATAGTTGACCACTCAATAAAAGAAGAATTAATAAATTATTTGGAGATTGAACCTTGGAAGTTATACTTCGACGGTTCTAGTCATAAAGACGGAACTGGAGTAGGGGTTCTCATTATTTCTCCAAACAAAATTCCAACCACATTTAAGTACAAGATCGAAGGAGATTGTTCAAATAATGAGGCTGAATATGAAGCTTTAATCGTAGGCCTTGAAATCTTGTTGGAATTGGGGGCAACTCGAGTCGAAATAATGGGAGACTCAGAGTTAGTCCTAAAACAAGTTACAAAAGAATACAAGTGCATAAGAGAAAATCTTATCATGTATTTCGTAAAAACTAGGCGTTTGTTGAAGAACTTCGAAGTTGTTAACATTCGACATATACCCAGATTGGAAAATCAAGTGGCTAATGATTTAGCACAGATCGCATACGGGTATAAAGTTTCGAAAGAAAAACTACGACAAGCAATTGAAGTTAGAGGAAGAGTAACATCCACTAAGTTGTCTCCAATATATTTGGAAACAACAACATTGGGATGCACGGATCACGAAAACTTTGAGATTTCGTTCATAGACAATCTAACAGGATAAGATTGGAGAAAGCCTATAGTGGATTATTTACAAAATCCAGTGGCTTCGACAGAGCAAAAGATAAAGTATAGGGCACTAAGCTATATACTAATGGTAAATGAATTGTTCAAAAATACACCTGAAGGTGTGCTGCTGAAGTGTCTAAGAGAAACAGAAGCATACATAGCTCTTTCAACTACACACTTCGGGGCATGTGGAGCACATCAAGTAGGCCAGAAGATGAAATGACTGTTGTTTCGACAAGGACTATATTGGCCAACTATGTTGAAAGATTATATTGAGTTTGCAAAAGGATGTCAAGAATGTCAAGTGCACACAGGCATCCAGCATGTACCGGCAAGCGAACTTCATTCAATTGTGAAACCTTGGCCTTTTAGAGGTTGGGCTTTAGATCTTATTGGATAGATTCGACCAGCATCCTCTAAAATCCAGAAATACATATTGGTGGGCATTGATTATTTTACCAAATGGATCGAAGCAATTCCTTTAGTCAATGTAGACCAAGAAAATGTAATTTAATTTATTCAAAAGTACATTATATATAGATTTGGAACCCCTGAGACAATAACTATAGATCAAGGATCAGTCTTTACTGGTCAAAAAATGCAAGAATTTGCTACAGAAATGGGATTCAAACTGTTAACATCTACATGTTATTATGCACAAGCTAACGGCCAAGTCGAAGCAGCAAACAAGGTAGTAATTAGTTTAATAAAGAAACACATGGGAAAGAAACCAAGAAATTGGTATAAGACGTTGGATCAAGTTCTATGGGCTTGTCGAAACTCGCCTAAAGAGGCTACAGGAACAACACCATTTCGCCTAACTTATGGTCATGATGCAGTATTGCCAGTAGAAATTTGTATACAGTCAGCGAGGGTTCAAAAACATCAGGATATTCCTTCTGAAGTTTATTGGAATATGATGTTAGACGAATTGGTGGATTTGGATGAGGAAAGATTGAAAGCCTTAGACCTCTTACAATTACAAAAGAAACGGGTCAAGAAATCCTATAATCGAAAAGTAAAGCCTATGGCATTTTTGACTAAAGATTTAGTATGGAAGGTAATTCTTCCAATGGATCGAAAAGATAGAACTATGGGAAAATGGTCCCCTAAATGGGAAGGACCTTTCAAAATTATTCAAACTTTCTCTGGTGGAGTCTATGAGATCGAGGAGTTAAATGAAGATCAAAGACTTCTGAGAGTAAATGGTAAATACTTAAAAAGATATAGACCTATGCTTCAAACGGAATAAGGGGAGAAATCATAATGATGCTTTGCATGTCTCGATCGAGTGCAGGGGCATCACTATGTCTCATGTACTTATAGATATCGGGTCCTCACTAAATGTTCTACCGAAGAAAGCGCTAGACCGTCTGGATTGTGAAGGTTTGATTCTAAAGCCGAGTAATATTATGGTAAGGGCTTTTGATGGGTCAAAAAGGACGGTGCATGGGGAGGTGGACATCCCTGTCAAGGTGGGTTCTCAGACCTTTGGGTCCACCTTCTACGTAATGGATATCAAACCATCATATTCTTGCTTGCTGGGTCATCCTTGGATTCATAAGGCTGGGGCAGTTGCTTCCACGCTCCATCAAATGTTGAAATATCCGGTGAAGGGAAAGATTATCACGGTACAAGGCGAAGAGGAGTATATGGTGAGTCATCTCAATTCCTTCCGCTACGTAGAAATGGACAGAGAATTCATAGAAACTCCTTATCAAAATTTTGAAGAGGTCCCTCAGATTTTGGCGTCAACTGAAGTTACTACCAGCAAACCTCCATTGGAGATGGCTTCTCTCAAAGACGCCAGGTCTGTAATTGAAGAAGGTGGGTGTACCAATTGGGGTCAGCTCCTTGATTTCACTCATAAAATTGACAAATTTGGTTTGGGATTTACTACAGGGGCTCAGAAGGCTGTTAGGCACGCACGGATTGGAAGACCTCCTCTACACATCCGTAATGGGGGAGTTAATGCAATTGAAGACAGTGAAGAGGATTCAGACATCGACAACTGGATCTATCCTACAACCAATGGTGGACTGAATAACTGGACGGCGAAGGACTTCATACCTGTTTCTTTTATTCCGCAGTAATTGACTTTTTGTTTTAAGATTTGTAATAAACAGTTTGAAACTTTGTGGCCCGGTGCCTTGCCCGAGGCACTTTGGTTTTGCTTGTGAGGGCTTATTACTTGTCATTTTCATATATCATTAATAAAACATTGGACGTTTCTTGCATTACGAATTTTGCGCTCTTTGTTTTTCTTTTCTGTCTCTCACTTTATCAAAACAACTATTTTTCTTACACACATTCACGTATCATAATGCAGATCCACATCCACTCTGGATCCCATTGATAACAACTCTGCTACTACCAGTTATGACTTTGAAAATCCGATCAACCAAGCCGAGGACGAAGGTGAGGATGATTGTGAGGTGCCTGGATAACTTGCTAGACTTTTACAGCAAGAAGAGAGGGCCATACAGCCTCATGAAGAGCCAGTTGAATAAGTGAATTTGGGTACATAGGAAGACAGGAAAGAGGTTAAAATAGGTGCAAATCTGGATCTTAGTGTCAAACAGAGGTTGGTACAGATGCTACACCACTATGTTGAGATCTTCGCCTGGTCCTATGAAGACATGTCGGGGTTAGACACTGATATTGTGGTACACCGCCTTCCAACAAAATAAGATTGTCCTCCGGTAAAGCAGAAAGTTCGCTGTATGTGCCCTGAAATGTCAGAGAAAATCAAAGCAAAAGTCATGAGACAGTTCAACGCAGGTTTCCTAGCTGTCACTTCTTATTCATAGTAGGTTTCCAACGTTGTTCCAGTACCTAAGAAGGACGGTAAGGTACGGATGTGTGTGGACTATAGAGATCTGAACAGAGCTAGCCCTAAGGATGATTTCCCACTTCATCACATCGATGTTTTGGTCGACAACACCATGCAGCATAAGATCTTCTCCTTCATGGATGGTTTTTCTGGCTACAATCAGATCAAGATGTCTCCTGAAGACATGGAGAAGATAACCTTCATTACACAGTGGGGCACCTTCTGCTACAAGGTGATGCCTTTTGGGTTGAAGAATGTTGGGGCAACTTATCAACGCACCATGGTCGCTTTGTTCCACGACATGATTCACCACGAGATTGAGGTTTATGTTGATGACATGATAGCTAGGTCCCAGAATGAGGAAGAGCACCTTGATCATCTCCAGAAACTTTTTGACAGGTTGAAAACGTACAAGATGAGGTTGAATCCGAACAAGTGTACCTTCGGGGTAAGGTCTGGTAAGTTGCTGGGTTTCTTCGTCAGTGATAAGGGTATTCAGGTGGACCCTGCAAAGGTAAAAGCCATACGGGAGATGTCGGCTCCCCGCACAGAAAAAGAAGTTAGAGGTTTCTTGGGACGTCTAAATTACATCGCCCAGTTCATTTCACATCTGACTTCTACTTGTGAGCCAATCTTCAAGCTTTTGAAGAAAGATAAAGTGGTAAAGTGGAATGACGAATGCCAGACCGATTTCAAAAGAATCAAAGAGTATCTTCAAGAATCGCCAATTTTGATGCCTCCAGTTGAAGGAAGACCTTTGATTTTATACTTGACAGTGCTGGACAATTCAATGGGGTGCGTGCTGGGGCAGCATGACGAGTCTGGCCGAAAAGGGCATGCCATTTATCACCTTTGCAAAAAATTTACCGACTGTGAGACCCGATACTCATTGCTCGAGAAAACTTGTTGTGCTTTGGCATGGGATGCTCGCTGACTGAGACAGTATATGCTGACTCACACCACCTTGTTGATATCAAAGATGGATCCAATCAAGTATATCTTCGAGAAGCCCGCTCTCTCCGGGAGAATAGCAAGATGGCAGATGATCTTAATTGAGTAAGACATCCAATACACAACCCAAAAAGCAATTAATGGGAGCGTATTGGCAGATTATTTGGCGCATCAGGCCGTGGATGACTACCAGTCCATGAATTTCAAGTTCCCGGATGAGAATATCATGTTGGTGACCGACTGTGAAGAACCTGGACTAGATGAAGGACCCGAGGAAGGATCCCGATGGTCTATATATTTTGATGGAGCCTCGAACGCATTGGGTAACGGCATCGGCGCTGTAATTATATCTCTTGAGGGTTGTCATACTGCATTCACCGCCCAATTATGTTTTAACTGCACCAACAATATGGCGGAGTATGAAGCGTGTATCTTAGGTCTTCGAGCTGCTATTGACCTAAGGATTAAGTTCTTGAGTGTATTCGGAGATTCTGCTCTGGTGATAAGTCAGATCAAGGGCGAGTGGGATACGAAGCACCCGAATCTTGTTCCTTACAAGGAGTATGTACTGACATTGCTCCCACACTTTGAGGAGGTAACCTTTGAACATTTCCCAAGAGAAGAGAACCAGTTAGCGGACGCGCTAGCCACCATGTCTTCTATGTTCAAAGTCAGGTGGGACAATGAAGCTCCCCAGATTACCATCGAGAGGTTGGACGAACCCGCACATTGCTATGACATTGAGACTGAAGAGGTAGCAGATAAACCCTGGTTCCATGAGGTAAAGAGGTATCTTGAGGCTCAAGAATACCTTGAGGGGGCATCTGTCAATGACAAGAAGTTTCTGAGAAGGTTCGCGGTGAAATTCTTCATCGGTAATGGAATCCTCTATAAGCGTAACCATGATTCAACCTTACTGTGGTGCGTAGAAAAGAACGAGGTAGAAAGAATCATGGAAGACTTACATGAAGGTACCTTCGGGACTCATTCCAGTGGACATACCATGGCGAAGAAAATCCTACGGGTAGGATATTAATGGTCCACTATGGAATCCGATTGTTACCAACACTCTCGAACCTGTCATAAGTGCCAAGTCTATGCTAATAAGGTGCATGTACCTCCAGTTCCTATGAATGTTTTGACAGCTCCTTGGCCTTTTGCAATGTGAGGCATCGACATGATCGGTGAGATCAGACCTACTGCGTCTAACGGGCATCGTTTCATTCTGGTAGAAATTGATTACTTTACGAAGTGGGTTGAAGCAACTTCCTTTGCTACAATAACCAAGAACGCCATGGCGCAGTTTATTCGACACAATTTGATCTGTCGATACGGTGTACCAGAGAGGATTATTACTGACAATGGTATAAATCTCAATAACACAATGATCACCGATCTCTGCAAGCAGTTCAAGATACAACATCATAACTCTTCTCCCTATCGGCCGAAGATGAATGGGGCTGTTGAAGCGGCTAACAAGAACATCAAGAAGATTGTGTAGAAGATGACGGTGACCTACAAAGATTGGCATGAGATGTTACCATTCGCTCTTCATGGGTATCGTACCTCAGCGCAGACGTCGACAGGGGCAACACCCTACTCCTTGGTGTATGTCATGGAGGCAGTCCTACCCATCGAAGTCCAGATACCCTCTCACAGGATTATGAAGGATGCGGGTTCGAACGAAGATGACTGGATCCAAACTCGACTTGATCAGCTGAATTTAATTTATGAAAAGAGACTTACTGCTATTTGTCATGGTCATGCATATCAAAAGCGAATGATCAAGGCTTTTAACAAGAAAGTCAGACGTCAAGAATATCAAGTCGGAGATCTAGTGATCAAACGCATCATACTACCGTAAGGTGATCCCAGGGGCAAATGGACTCCCACATACGAAGGCCCATTTGTGTTTAAGAATATTTTCTCGGGAGGAGCTATGATTCTAACCACCATGGATGGTGACGACCTTCTTCACCCCGTCAATGCAGACATAGTGAAATGATACTATGCATAATCAAAGACCCGCTAGGTTGACTGGCCTAGGCAAAAATAAGGGCTTCTCGACAAACCAAAAGGGTTTGGGCAAAAGTAAGGGATGAAAATGAAAAAAAATTGTACACCCGACAAGTCGAAAACCTGAAAAGGCGACTTGGGCAAAAAAGGGTATCCCGGTTGACTGAAAACCCGAAAGGGCGGTCCATGCAAAAGTTAGGGATTGAAGCGTAACACTATGTCTCAGTGGATCATCTTGCAACCAGACTTCGGTATCGACTATCAAGCTCAGACGGCGCCAATCAATCTGATCCACCTTTAGCCAAGCAGCAAAGTGATGAGATGCTTGAAGATATAAAGGCAATAGTGGAGTTGGAACCCAATGGGATCGTTCCACATAGCTGTTTTTCTTTCTTTTACACAAATTATAATTTCTATCTTTCGACGACGTTCTCTTACTAGGACGTCAACCTCTTTGTACAAACGCCTATTACAAGCCAACTTCCAAAAATCAATACAATTTATCTTTATAAGAAATTTCAATTTGTTTTTCTTTTTTCGTTTTGTTTTGCAAGAACGTCCAATGATTCATTTTTTATATATGCATTTGAAAATAATTGCTGCTCATAAATATTTACATAAAAAAGCAAAAGACAATTACTCGTAATTCTAGGAACAAAGAAAACAAGAAGTGACCAAACCTTACTGTTACTCTACCCATCGAATACATGGATAGAGCCAGCTTGAGAATATGAGCAGTGGTACCCGCACTCCCCACAGAGTAAGAAGTATTCAAAGACGGTGATGTCAACTTCTCCGAGTAAGACATGACTCCCCATGATTGAGGTTCACAATCGCAAGTGAGGCGATAAATTTTTCCCAAGCAGAGTTTATTTCTCTCACGAGCAGAAATTAAATCCCCGATAGAATTCATTATCACCAGCAACGGTAATTCATCCCCAGCTGATTTATTTCTCCAAGTCGGCAGATCTATCAACAAAGTATCTCCTCTCCAACAGAGTTATTCCCCGCAGAGTTATCCTCAGACGAAGTCTCGTCCGGCAGAGTATTGACCAGCCAAGGGAAAAATCCCCAGCACAATCATCTTTGTTCACCATACCCAACAGAAGTAGAGGAACTATGGTCTTTTACAACAGTCAAGAATACGATTTCTCATACTCTTCAAACAGCAGTCAGGGATTTATTTTCCCAGACTCAGATTATTACGTCGACATTTCATGTTCATACATCATGACATGTGCATACATCGCATATAACATAGTCTCATTTTTTTTGAGAACGTCATTATACAATGCATCTCATGCATCGCATATAACTAACCCTGTATTTCTTTCAGGAAAGACATTATTATCAATAATTTTTGGCAGGTCCATGATCAACACTCGAAGATAAACAGAGTAATCATTGGCGCAACAGAAGTAACCCTACTATCCAGGTTCCTTCTCACAACCCTACTATCGAGGCTTTCATATCGAAGTAACCCTACAACCCAGGTTCCTTCTCACAACCTTACTATCCAGGCTTTCATCTCGAAGTAACCCTACTATCCAGGTTCCTTCCCAAGCCCTACTATCCAGGCTTTCATATCGAAGTAACCCTACTATCCAGGTTCCTTCTCACAACCCTACTATCCAGGTTCCTTCTCACAGCCCTACTATCCAGGCTTTCATATCGAAGTAACCCTACTATCCAGGTTCCTTCTCACAGCCCTACTACCCAGGCTCTCACATCGAAGTAACCCTACTATCCAGGTTCCTTCTTACAGCCCTACTATCCAGACTTTCATATCAAAGTAACCCTACTATCCAGGTTCCTTCTCACAGCCCTACTACCCATGCTTTCACATCGAAGTAACCCTACTATCCAGGTTCCTTCTCACAGCCCTACTATCCAGGCTTTCACATCGAAGTAACCCTACCATCCAGGTTCCTTCTCAAGCCTTACTACCCAGACTTTCACATCGAAGTAACCCTACTATCCAGGTTCCTTCTCAAGCCCTACTATCCAAGCTTTCATCTCGAAGTAACCCTACTATCCAGGTTCCTTCTCAATCCCTACTATCCAGGCTTTCATATCAAAGTAACCCTACTATCCAGGTTCCTTCTTAAGCCCTACTATCCAGGATTTCATATCGAAGCAACCCTACCATCCAGGTTCCTTCTCAAGCCCTACTACCCAGGCTTTCACATCGAAGTAACCCTACTATCCAGGTTCCTTCTCACAGCCCTAATACCCAGGATTTCATATCGAAGTAACCCTACTATCCAGGTTCCTTACCCTAACCTTACTATCCGGTTTCGGCCTCCCTTATCCCCAGATAACAGTCCACAATACTGTAAGACCGGGACCCAATCAAAACACAAGTGATTTCACATTTCCCCAGAAAGTCACGGTGCAACATATACCCCGACCAAACACACAGTTCACTTCCGCTTCCCAAACCGGAATTATTCCCCAATAGAGTAACGGGAAACTGAAGCTCCTAAAACTCTATTTCTCTCAAGACAGAGACCAACATTCCCCGGCAAAGTCCTCCTCAACAACAGGTATACAGGTTCTCGCAAAGGAATCTCTTATGCGATCGACATCTCTTCGGATGGGATCTTTAAGCCCATCCCCGACAAATCCTCTAGCAACTACCAAATGGCATCTATAAGCCCATTCCATATATCGCAAGACAAGTATCACTTCATGCGAGTGCAAATTTCTGGGCACTCTAGTGTTCAATCATCTTCCACCTTCAGATCACGAAAGGCAGACAAGCCAATCTACATCCTCCGGTTCAAGAAGATTGAACAGGGGCAGCTGTTGTACCCCAAAATTTTCCCTCCCATATTTCTCAATACATGTCAAATGAGATCCTCAACTTGCTCAAGGATGTCCAAGAGTTGACCAAACAAACTCTCTCCTAAGGCAGTCTACCTCAAATTAGGGTTTCATTTTGCATCAAGATGCTTGAGTCCAAAGGATCCCAAATTCTCACCATTGACCTAATATGTTCTCAAGATCATCCATGCCAAGTTTCAAGCCTTGTAGAGGAAGTTTGCTCAGTCAATTGCTCAAAGACCTGAAAATCAACTGTGCTAGGTCAAAAGTCAACTGTAGCCCACATACAGTCAAACTTTAAGATTTTTGGTCAACATCCTCATTTTTAAGTATCATTCATCATTTTATCAAGGATTGATCATGATTCATCAAGGATTGCTCATAATTCATCAAAGCCCAAAAGTTGCTAAATTAGGGTTTTGCAGGAAAAGTCAACTCAACTTTGACCAAGCATAACTTTCTCATACTTTATCAAAAATGACCCATCCAAAGCTCATTTTGAACAGGATGCAATTAACTACAAGTCATCTTCATCTCTCAAGTTAAAAATGTGCACTCACAAGAAGATATGAATTTGGACATTATAGGTCATTTTGAAAAGTCAACAAAAACACCTTTTGGATCAAAGCTTCATACATTAACATGGAAGACTCAATTGAGATGAGACCAAAAGGGTTTCTTAGAGGACATCCTAATCTTTCTAAAAAGTCCAATAACACCTCTCTAGGGTTAAAATTTAGAGAGTTATGCATTGGCCAAGTTGACCTTTTTTGCAAAATTGCCAAAAGTCAAACATGCTCAAATTTGCATCTTTTGCTAAATGGGCCCAACTTTTTATGCTTGCATCTCGTTCCTAACATAGTCCAAGACCTATGGGACCCTCCATACTTTATTTACTCATTTATTTAATTTATTTTGATTTTTATTCATTTAAATTTCAAATAAAATCAAATAAATCCTAATAAATTATGTATTGCATTTTAGGGATGATCTTTTGCATTGAAAGAAGATATTATATGCTGTCAAATGAAGATCAAATCGTGCAAGGCCAATGTGGTTGGAAATGATTGGATTTTAGAAAATTTGGAAGGTTTACATATGCCATGAAAACAAAATCAAATCTTGAAAAACTTCCAAAGATATGATCAGTTTTATAACCCTAATGCATTCTCTAATATATATGGAACATATCCAAGGAAAGAATGGGGGTTAAGCAGTCGTGCAGAGGTGAAACAAAACTCCAAAAATTGCAAGAAAAGTGGTGATCCAATTTCTGTGTTAGAGGTCAATTCGTGCCATTCTCAGGTTGCCAATAGATTGTTGGACATCTCCAGAAGGAATCCCACCCATTTGCAAGCTCTCTCACGCTTGGAATTGTGAGATACAGGTATCACGACTTGCTCCCAAACTCAATTTCGTTTTCATTAATTTACTCATTCATTGCATATTTTGATGATATATTCGTGTTTGTCATTAAGTTTGCAAACTTTTGGTATCGTTTAATTGAATTTCTAACGCCTGTAAATGAAGTTGCCATAGCTAGGGTTTCGTCTTCTTGATTAGGGCTTTGCAGGATAGGAAAAATTGGACATTAATTCTGGTACCATGAGACTCGTGTGGGTGAGACGAGTTGATTGGTACCAGTCACGATCATTTATATTTCCTATGGACCATTTTTGAAATACGTAGGTTTGTAGCTACAGTGACATGTCTGTAGGTAAAGGTGTATAGCCTAAAGCGACGGTAGGGAGGAAGAAGATGGAGGCGTGGCACCCCCTGGTTGGGCAGTTTGAAATTCTACGCGTTTTTCATACTTAACCATAGTGTTTGGAATTTTGTGTATTATAATTATTATTATCATATATACAAGTAACATATGCAGCTCAGATGGTAAACGTGTCTTGGAAAATGCCTGAGGACCTGGGTTCGATCCCCAAGTCCCATATTTGTTTCATGTTATTTTTCAATAAATGATCAGGTGTACCTCACGTCCAAGCGTCCACCGAGCAACTTAAGATCTGGCCGTCCCATTCATCAATGCCCCAGATCCAAGGCTTCTCCCTTGAAGGTCCATCATGCGCCTCCAGTCAATGTGTGCACTGGATCCAACGAAGTCAAACAGGCCTTTGTCCACTTGGGCCCAGAAATTCAGTTTTTTGACCCCTTTTTTCAGCAACAACATCCAGGCCCATTTACTTTTCTTTTATTATTTCTTTTCTTTATTTTTAGTCTTTTAATTTTCATTATTTATTTTAATTCACAAATTAATTCAGTTTTCATAAAAAATCATAAAATCAATAATAAAAAAAATTAGAATTAGACATTTTTATTTTAGTTTGTTTGATATAATTTAGTTTAACCTAGGGAAACCTTAATTTATTTTCACAATTAAAATTAAATTAGAGAATTAGGTTAACTTATTTTTTTTTATTTTCTATTTTCCTCAAATAAATAAAAATACAAAAAATAGGTTTTAGAATAAGTTAATTCATTTTTTCTTAAAATTAAAATTAATTAGAATTAGGCTTTTCTTCTTTTTTTTTTTAATTTAATGTAATAATTTCTCTATTTTCCTAAATAACCAAACAAAACGAAAAAACATTTTTTAACTAATCGCAATTAGGTTTAAGTCAAGGGTCAAAACCCTAGTTGCTCCGCATTCGATTCATCGCCTTTTGTCAATATTTCTGTAAATGCTCATGATTTGTAATAGTGTAACCTAGGTTTTTTACTTATCACTTTTTTTTCCGGGTTTTTGGCTATGTAAATGAGTTCCCCTCCCCGAAGCCTTGTAATAGCGTAGATTTACTTTCTCGCATCTTAATTTCTGCTAATATTTGACTGTTTAGATGTATGTTAATGGATCGAATGACAAGATTGCATGATAATTTAATACAATTAGAAAACCCTAATGTGAAAAGATAAATAATTGAAACAAATCACTTGCACATATCACTCCTAGGGTATACTCACACTTCGGTTGCCTTCGGTAAACGATCATTAAGTATAAGATGCTTTAGTGATTACCCTCCTGTCTAACAAAGATCAAATGTCCCACTCGAATGTTGCCTCAGAAATGTTGCCTCGAAAATGTTGCCTCGAAAATGTTGCCTCGAATATGATCTTAAGACTTTAGAGTTATTACTAAGACGTCCTAACATTGCTTTAATGATCATACATCCATTTTGAATTGACCCTTACAACTCCAACTGCGGTGCTACCTATTTCTCAATAATAGGATAGCGCTGTTTAAGGGAAACAAGAATAGAAACGATCTTTTTTCGAGTAGGTGGATGCTAGTAGGTACTTGCTAAAATCAAAGCTTTTCACACTTACACTTTTCAAACAAATTTTCAAAACAAACTTCGTCACACCTTTGAGGATTGATACAAAGGTTATCACGAAGCAAAACATTTTCAAAAACAAATCATATACACAAGCAATTTTTAAAAGATGAGCAAGTACCTAAGAGCCCATGGAAAACCATGGATAGAAAGGGTGCTAACACCTTCCCTTTCTACAATCTACCCCCCGTACTCAGAATATCTCGAAAAAGGATTTTTTCTGTACTTTTTTCCTTTCCGATTGGATGAAATAAAAGTCGGTGGCGACTCTTGCTTACCGCGACATTTTGCAAACACAAAAACACAAAACACAAACCAGCATTCAAACAGTCGGTTCTGCCACCGTATCACAATGTGTAAACATAAAATAAGACTTCTTTCTCAACCTGTTCTTCATAGCAAATTATCACATCCTATTTAACATATTGATGCTATATTTATTTTACTAAAATTAATGCCAATCCTAACAATAGAGAACTAACACAATCATTGAATGTATTGCGGTTAGGATCCAGTTCACTCTACACATTCCTAGTGATATTTTTCTTCTTAACCTTAAGACATTAACAGTGCGCTGGATGGAATTTCGATGATACGTAAATTGGAAGAAATAAGAGGATGTCAAAGAAATTTTATTTTTACAAAGGGAAAGTAGAGGTTGTTATATATGGTTTCCAATGATTGACCAAGTAAAGGTTGAGAATTAACAAAGTCTTAATATTATAAAATGTATAAGATTTAAAGATATTTCAAGTTTCAAAATCAAATAATTTGACAAATCATATCATGATGTTTGTCGCTTTAGATCGAAGGCAGATTTGAATTCAAATGTTTTATTCTTATTTAGAAGAACGTGTGGAAGCCTGAGGTTTTGAAGAAGCATGCAGTATCGAACGTGGAACTTCTATAGTGAAGGAACTTTATGGTCTAAGTAGTAAAAATTTGGGTCTTAATGTTATATTTTAGTGTGTTCACTTTTGTATAAGTTACACATAAAACTCGAAGTACTAGTGTTTAGAGAAAAGAGTCTTTGAGAATGCACGTATGAATCACCACATTTTAATTAATTGTCAGTTTTTATTTACCAAAATCTCTTTCATTCCATTTACTTTTAAGTCGAAGACTTTTTAATTTCCTTTAGTTATTTTACATAGAATTTTTATCCTTCACACTTTAACCATAACCGTTGAAAAGATGAATATTCGAAAGATATAAACTAACAAAACATAATACATGTCCTAGGATCAATCTAGTCGATCCTATAAGTTACTAGAATTTATAAAATTCAGAAGACTAGCGATTGTTTACCAATTTTAACGGTAAACACAACGTTAAATATTACCTTTGCAAATGAAAAGTCAGTTCAACAACTTTTTTCTAGGTGCCATGTCTTACCAAATTTGACTTTATATGATTGCTATTGGGAGAGCATAATGCATATTAGTATTGCAATTCCCACGTTAAAGCAATTGGAAATCAAATTTAATATTTAATCTCTAGATTATGATCATGATATATGTAATCACATAAATGATGCTTCACTGAATTGTATTTGGCCGCTCGAGATATTCAGGCATTGGTAATATATTCCTCTTGGTCCTTTATTTGGAAATATGTTTGGTAAGAAGTTTCAATTAATTACTTCAGATGTTTAAGTCCTTTTGAAAAAAAAACTGAGCATTTGAATGGAAGTTATCTCCTTAATTATCAATGCTATTATAATATTAATCTTCTTGTATGGTTTGTGCCAAAAATTGTATAGCCACAACGATATCACCTTGGACTGGGACTTTGGATGCATTGAAACCTTTTGCTTGTGAAGCCCCGAAATAGGTATCTGGTTTCTTACATTCGAGATTGACATTTTTAGAACTTTATAATTAGCCATCTTATGTATGAAGTTCATAATAAATACTTTGAACCATAAAATGCAGGATCATCCTCCACTTACTTACTTGGCCGAAAAAGTATCCAATAACTATGAACTTTCACTAGAGGTATTTCAAAGAATCATTTTTACCCATGCTTCATAATTTTTTTAGCTTCGCCATTGGTTGTTGTTCTGTATTTCATTCTCAAAAAATACATGTTTTGATCCATAACTGGTCTGTCATGGACAAATTAACATAAGTTAAGCTAAAACGCGTTTGATTAGTCGATAAGCCATTAGATTTGATTAAAAATATGTAATTTAATCAAAACATTTTATTAAAATGCAACTTTCATTCAAAACAAAGAAGAAAATATGTAATTTAATCATTACTCTAGCAAGCCGAGCACCATTATTTTGATGAAGATTGAAAGTGTCATTTTCAACCTCACTTTCTAGTCAAATAAAAAGAAAACACAGAACAATTAAAGCCCAATTATAGATTATAATAAAATTTTGATAGAGAATATAAAAAAATTGATCTTGCCTCATAAATTTAGATATTAATTTCAGAGATTTTTTTAAAATTGTTTATTTAATAAAATAAATTCATAAAGAGATCATTTAATAAAAATAGCGGTTGACTGATAAGTTAACTAATAGTTTTATAGTTTATAGTTGTGATGACGAATTAATGATACTGATTTTAAGTTTATAATTAATGGTTGAGACTGACAGCTTATAAATTAATTAAAATATTTTATAAAATTAACGATTCAACTAATTTATAAATATAAAATAAATACAAAGATAAAAATGGAGAAAGAATTGTACTTTTCAAAATAAAGTGCAAAAGGGTTTATGACAATGAATGCAAGAGTGTTACGATAGACAACAAAAACATATTTTCTCATTCCTTTATTCAATGCAGCTTTTGATAAAACATCCATAACTGCATATCCTAATTGCAAAGATAAAACAACTATGAAAGGTTTTGCTTTTTCAATCCAAGTTTGTATCTTTTAGTTCTCCATCTTTTTCTTATGCTGCTCTAACATGCCAAAAGATTGGCCATAAGTGTGGCGAAACTAAACCTAAAATGCAGTGGAGGCCGAAACCGAAACCACCAGAAGACCACAAACCCACTACAGAACCATAGACACCTAAGGAAAGATACCTTGAGGAAATTATTCAAGAGTAGACAAAGGTTAGAAGTAGTGGCAAAGATAGAGGCAAACACAAGATTCAGGAAGGGACATCATTAACTACTCATTGTATGAGTGTTTTTAAGGCACTAAGGGTTTTTAATGATCCATTAGTGATTCAAGACTATGGAACATGATAGTTGCATGGAACATTCGAGGGCTGAATAAAGTAGGTAAGCTTAAGGAGATTAGCTCCTGTCTCCTACAACTTAATCCTATGATTATTGTATTGCTGGAAACAAGAGTCAAGAAAACTAAAGCTACTAATGTAAGAAAAAGGCTTAACATTAGAGGTATGTACCTTGATAACTACATTAACCATGATAATGGTCTAATTTGGAATGTTTGGGATAATACTAGAATAGATGTTAATTTTTCCAAAGTACTAGCCAAATTCTGCACTGTGGTGTGTATGGGTTGGATGGTAACTTCAAGCATTAGATTACTGTTATATATGCGTTAAATAAGCCAGAGAAACATAGAGTTTTATGGAATGTTTTGAGAATTTTCATGAACAACAACAAGGGACATGATGTCTACTTGAGGACTTCAACATTGTGGCTAAGGAACAAGATTGAATTGGTGGAAAATTGGTAACTGAAGTTGAATACATTGATTTCAACATAATAAAGGAAAAAACTGACCTACCTGAAAGGGATAGTAGAGGTGACTATTATACTTGGTCAAATAAACATGCTGAAGGCACTATTTACCCTAGAGTTTATATAGTTTTGGGTAATGTTTCTTGGTTCCGAGACCATATGGATGTTACTCTTCACATCATGCCCCTAGGGTATCAGATTATGTCCTTTTGTTCCTGCAACACCATGAGAAGGTGAAGTTGAAGAAATCTCATTTTAAAGTCATCAATAGTGTTATGGGTTTGCATGGTTATGCAAATGCGGTTTCCAATAGTTGAAGGGAGCCTATCTTAGGGAGGCCAATGTATATGGTTTGGGAAAAGCTTAAGAGACTTCAACATGTCTTAAGGACTTTGAGTAAGCCTCCGATGCACTTGAAATAGGATATTCTCCTTTCCATATCCAATCTTCTACAGGCTCAACAAGTTCTCCCCAAAGACATGATGAACTTCCATAAAATAGAGAAAGTTAAAAGATGTCCTGAAGAGCTTGTTAAGCTTCATGAGGTTGAGGAAAATGTCCTCATGCTGAAGGAAAAATTTGAATGGTTAAAATTAGGAGATGATATTAATTCATACTTTTATGCCTCCTTAAAGGCCACAACAAATTTTAAATGTGTGCAAATGCTTGTAAGAATGATGGAACCAGAGTAACTACTCAAGAAGAGATCGAGGGTCTAGTTTTGGAGTATCATGGTGACTTAATGGAAAAGTTCTTGTAATATGAAGCACATTGATATGGCAGCCATGAGGTATGGAGCTCAACTAAACATGGAGCAAAGATAATATCTTGTGGCACCTGTTAGTGAACAAGATATTTTCAAGGCCTTAAATGGCATTGGAGACTTGAAATCACCTGAAATAGGTGGGTATGAGGCTATATTTTTCAAAGCTAGTTGGCAGACCATAAAGATGATGTTATTGCAGTAGTCTTAGATTTCTTTGATGAGGAGAGACTGCATAAAACCTTTAACAACATTGTGGTCACTATTATCCTAAAACTATGGAGGCTATTGCCATCAAATATTTTAGACTAATTGTAGGTTGCACAACATTATACAAGATTATATCTAAAGTTCTCATGTCAGACTTGGAAAAGTTCTTAACAATGTTATCAGTCCTTGCCAAGCTGCCTTTGTGTCTGGACAACAGATCCATAACCACATAATACTGGCTTATGAGCTAATTAGAGGATACTCTAAAAATAGTGGTACCCTTAGATGTATGATTTAACAGGACCTCCCAAAATCTTATGTATATGGTGGATTAGAGTGCTCTGGAGAGTATCCTTCTGGAAATTGGCATTCCTAATCAGGTTGTTAGGTGGATCATGATCACTATTACATTTGTTTCGTATAGGTTCAATATTAATGGTACCTGTTGTACCCCAAAATTTTCCCTCCCATATTCTTCAAGGTTTATCAAGAATCATCTTCAAATGGTTCAAGATTTCTCAAGGGATTGCACAGTCAAACATCCTCCTAAGCCAGTCAAAATTAGGGTTTTGTTTCTTTCAAGGAATTGGAGGTTTTCAGTGGTTCAATCATGTGCCATAGGCTCATATACATTGTCAAGCATCTACATGTCAAGTCTCAAGACTCACAGTGCCAGTTTGCATAGTCAAAAGTCTCATTTGATCCATAATCAACTACAAGGGCAAAATGGTCATTTTACAGTCAAAGGTCAAAATTTTTGGTCAACATATTATTTTGAGTCCATAATCATCATTTGATCAAGTCTTGATCATGATTCCACAAGAATGGCTCAAAAATCATCAAGATGCAAAAGTTACTATTTTTGGACAGCAGAAAAGTCAATTGTATCTTGACCAAGGCATAACTTTTTCATGGTTCATCAGAAAAATCCCATCCAATGCTCATTTTGAAGGGGATGACATTTCCTACAACTCATCTTCACATTCCAAGTCCAAGAAATGCTCTCACAAAAAGTTATCAATTTCTATATTATAGGTCATTTTCAAAAGTCAACAAAAATGCACTTTAAGTCAAAGACCATAACTTGAGATTGGTAAATCCAAATGACATGGGACCAAAGGCATTGGTTAGAGGACTTCAAGTCCTTTCCAAAATGTCCAAGAACATGTTCATATGATCAAAATTGAGCAAGATATGCATTGGAGAAGTTGGGAAATTTTTAGGAATTTGCAAAAGTCAACTTTGCTCAAAACACCATGTTTTTGCTAATGGGCCTCAAATTCCTTCTTGAAACTTTGTCCAAGGCCTATGCACGACCCATTGAGATTAAATGGAATTATTTTCTTATTTTTTATTAATTAATTGAATTTTTAATCAATATTAATTCATTTAATTCATTTAATTGTAGGAAAATATCAAGATATGGTTTTGCAATCTTTTCATGAAGCAAATATGACCTACATGTGCTGGAGATTTCGTGTACACATCAAGGGGACAAGGATCTCTCAATTTGGCAAGATTTTTCAATCAAAAAGATTGAAAATTATTTGATTTCCAATCAAATATTGAAACCATAATGCAATGGATTTTTGGTCAAAGATTGTAACCTAATTCAGTCCATTATATATACAGAACCTAACCCTAATGCCACACACGTGAAAACCCTGCAAGAAAGCCATAATCACATTCAAAAAATCCAAGGAAAAAGTGAAAACTGTTTGCTATCTTCCAAGCCAATTCAAGGCGTTTCAGTGATTCAAACACATTGCAGGAACTCTCAGTAACATTTTGCAATCAAAATCATACGCTAGAACTCAAGAAATCGCTCTACCCAGTCACACAGTTTAAATTTATTTCTCATAATCGAAACTCGTAATTCATGCATCATTAATGAGATTTTTTGTGTGTTTTGCATTGCTTGAATCCACAGGAAGCTTTTGGCACAGGTTAATTGAGTTATTATGCAGTGAATCGAAAGTTGCCATTGGAAAATTTTAGGGTTCCGAAGCTTTGATATTGGGGCTTTCCACATCCAGTAAAATTGAACCCCCTAATGCACATGGTTGAATTTGTGGAGATAAGGCGAATTGAACCCAACCATCGCGCCCTATTTATATATAGCATAGCTCTATTCGCTATTTTTGGTCGTTCCATATTATGGGGGTTAAAAACCCCCGCTATTTGATTTGTTTTTGCAGGTATTCAGCGAAGAAGACAATAGGTGTAAGCGCATGATTGGTCCATTCAAATAAAAAGGCGCGCGTGCTTTGTTTACAGTATATGCGTTGGTTTTCACATATTATCATTGTTTATTATTATACTAACAAATGCGTTCAGATGGCCTAGTGGAAGATGATGTGGCTGGTAACCATTGGGACCTGGGTTCGATTCCCAGGTCCACCCAAAACATTTGTATTATTTTGCTTAATATGTTCATATGCAGCGCTTGCCAAGGAGTCTACCATGCATATCAGATACTCAGGCGCCATGTGTCCTCAAGCGTTGATTTAATGGCCATGAGGTGCTGAACACCGTGTTCCCAGTCAAAGCCAGCGTGGACAATTCCAAAAAGTCAAACAGGCTTGCTGATTAATGGGCCTCAGATTTCTAAACACCTCCTAAGGGCCCATCACCCCTCTGGTTTTATTACTACTTTTTATTTTCTTTTCCTTATAATTTCTTTTATTGATTATTATTATTATTAACTAACAAATTAATTTTCATAATAAATTCAGACCATTAAAATGTAAATATTTTTATTAATTATTATTATTATTCTTATTTATTAATTTTAATTATTTTGTAAATAAACACTAACCAAATTGATTTAGTTTAATTAGGTTAATTTTGACTATTTTTCATAATAAGTAAAATAAATTAGACTTAGGTTTTTACTAACTTTTGACTTTTAATTTCTTTTTATTTTTATTAAAAACATTCAAAAACCAAAAAATACTTTTCTTTTTTTCTTTTAATTAATTAACTAATTATCAAATTAGGTTTAATTTGAATTAATTTCAAAAAAGGACCAAACTTCTTTCTTTTCTCAAAAAGGGTCAAAACCCTAAGGACGTCCCGATTCAATTCTTTCGCGCGCATATTTATTTTAATTCATTATTTTGATTATATTTATGTATCTGCTCCGAGAATGTAATAGATAATTAGGACTTTTATCGCTTTCTTTATTTTCTCGCAATTTATTTCCAAAGGGTTATGTTTTTGGCGATGTATATACCCGCGCCTTGTAATAGCGTAGATTCACTTTCCGCAATTTATTTTCCGCACAATTATTAACTGTTAATTATGCATGCAAGACTTGTCTGAAAAATAAAATCAACTCGTAGCTCACAATGATGCATGTTCAAAGATAAAATAAACTGAACCTGACACACGTGCACATGCCACTCCTAGGGTACGCCTCATTTGGTTGCCTCGAGGTGGTCATTGAGTATAGGGTGTTTTAGAGGTCGCCCTCCTGTCTAAAGATCAAAGTTGCATCGAAACAGTTGCCTCGCATAAAAAGGATCTAGGACATTAGGGTTACCACTAAGGCGTCCTACCATTGCTTTAGTGACCACATGTCCCATAATCGAATTGACCCGAAAAAACTCCAACGACGGTGCTACCTACTTCTCAATAGTGGGATAGTACTGTCTAAAGGACATTTACACAGCTTAATTTCTTTTGAGTAGGTAGAGGTTCTCAGGTACTTGCTCTTTCAAAAACAAAACAAATTTTTGCACTTACACTTTTTCGAACAAAGTTTTCAAACAACAATTCATACACTCTTGAGGACAGATACAAGAGTTAAATCGAAGTTTTCAAACAAAACTTTTTTCAAAACCCACAAACACAAGAAAAGCAAAATCTTTTTGAAAATATAGTGAGCAAGTACCTAAGAGCCCGTGGATAACCACGGATAGAAAGGGTGCTAACACCTTCCCTTTCTATAAATCTACCTCCCGAACCGAGAAACATCTCGAAAAGGAATTTTGCTGTGCTTTTGTCCTTTCCTTATTGGAGAACATAAAAGACGGTGGCGACTCTTGCTTACCGCGACATTTCGCGAACCAGCATTTCAAAACAGTCAGTTCTATTTCCACCGATCACAGAACTGGCGACTCTGCTGGGGATACTTATAAGTGAGGTGTACCTTAGGATTAGACCACTCTTGTTTTCAATTGCTTGCTTTGATTGCTTTAATATTGTGGGCCTGTTTTGGAGTTTAATAGATCCTAACCCGGATCTGGGGGATAACCTTTTAGAAGTAGTAACAAACTGTGAGGGAACTGTGCGGGGTATACCGACACGGTTGAAGCAGTTGCTACGTTGATGTGGCACTTTGGTTAGTACCGGTAACCCTTGAGTCAAGTCAAGGAGAGTACGGGGCCGCCGCGTGGTGTCGTGAAGCATCAACTGACCTTAGGAACCTTACTTGACCATCCTGGCCTCTTTAGGGGTAGTGAGATGACCGACTTTGGTGCAGTCCGAAGTTGGTAGATACTCGATACTACACTCATTGAGGGTTGTTTTCTTGGAATATTTTGATCGCCAGTTCAGTGGCTAAATCAAAACAATGAACATAGAAAACAACCCAATGATATTGAGCTCCTTAGAACCCGGTTACTTTGGATAGGACAGGTTTTGAGCCCACCAACTTCAAGAGGGTAGTACCTAAACCTCATGCTGGCCTAAACTCTAAGGGCTGTCTGGTGTGACTTGTGTGCTTTATCATGTTTGCTTTTTGTGGATACTTGTGGTCTGTTTTTATCATGACATCATAACATCATAAAGCATCATATGCATCTACTAACAACTTCAAGGGTTCGAATCTTCATCTTTGTTCTTGTTTTGTAGGACATGGAATCTCTCCGTAGAAAGACAATTCAGGTCAACCTTGTAAGGATCCCTCCTCAGCTTAAGGAGCTTACATCCAGGATTCCTGAGAACTGTTCCTTCAGTGAAAGACATGGTAGACTCATCAGCTTGGTCAATACCAACATTGAAGAAGATATGATAAAGGTCCTCTTCCAGTTCTTTGACCCCTTGCACCACTGTTTTACTTTCCCGGATTATCAATTGGTGCCTACTTTGGAAGAATTTTCTCAACTTCTGAAGGTTCCTATTCTTAGTCAACTACCCTACAACGGTATGGAAAAGGAACCAAAACTTGAAGAGGTTGCTAAAGCACTACGTCTACAACCATCTGACATCAAGGGGCATTGGGAAATCAGAAGTGGTATCAAAGGATTCTTGGCAAAATTCCTGTTTGAGAAGGCACAATAATGTTAGAATTCCCTTGACCTACAAGCCTTTGAAGAAGTTGTGGCACTCCTTGTCTATGGGTTGGTGTTGTTCCCGAATCCGGATCAGCTTATAGATATCAATGCTGTCAAGATTTTCATGTCCAGGAATCCCATACCTACGTTGCTTGGGGACATCCTTCACTCATGTTACACTCGAACCATGAGAAAAGAGGTGTTCTCATGTGCTGCACTCCTCTCCTGGCAAGGTGGTTTATTTCGCACCTTCCACAATCAGTTTTGAAGAACGAGCGGAGTTTGAGATGGTCACAACGATTAATGACTCTTACACATGCTGATATACATTGGTGTTCTCGATCCAGAGAAAGTGTCACTATTATTGATCGTTGCGGAGAGTTTCCTAATGTTCCTTTACTTGGAATCAGAGGAGGCATTACTTACAACCCGTGTCTGGCTTTGAGACAGTTTGGATATGCTCGGAGGGATGGCCCTCATGACATGTTGATTCCTGACATAGTTTTTGACTTCGACAACAATACGCAAGGACTTCGCCAGAGGTTTATCAGAGCTTGGAGGATGCCAAACAAGGTGGATAGCAAGACACTGGGGCACAAGAACTCCATCCCCCTTGAGCCTTATCTCAAGTGGGTACGAGCCCGCTCCCAGAAGCTTGTGATTCCATATCCTCACATTCTCCCCGTGATCAAAGAGCCGGTTTTGGAAGGAGAGGTGCCATACACCATTCAACATCCTGACATGCCAACGTCTTGGGAGGAAATGCAAAAGAGCTGGATCCAACTCAAGGAAGAGCGGAATTCTCTCGAAACTAGTCTACATGCCAGTGAGAAGAGAGTCTTGGAGCTCACCCGCCTACTGCACGAGGAAAAGACTCTCAACACTTACATCGCTCTAAAGAGGATGCGCAGTATCTTTTGGGATTAAAAATTTTGTAATATTTCGCCCATGCGGCATTGATGTACTGAACAGATTATTTATTAATATAACGTGTGTTCCTTTTTGTCTACAACGAATTTGAACTTTCGAACCCTTGAATGCATTGCATAAATAGCATATCATGCATCATGTGCATAACATGTACTCTTTTCTACAGGTTGCTTAATCTTCTTCACTGTTTATTTCAGAAATCATCATGTCTTCTGAGCCTACTACTGAATAAGCTATCAAGGCCCTCCAGGCCCAGAACGCCCAGTTTCAAGATCTGGTCATGAGCTTAGCCCAGGGCCAACAGGAGTTGAAGACTCTGCTTTTGAAGAAGAAGAAGAAGAGGACTGTGCTGTTCAACGCTGGACGGAGGTTTGAGAATGCACTGCAAAATGAGGCTGATCTGGTTACTTCCTCTGTAGGAAAAGATAGTCCCCAAGGGGGAAGGGTTCCTAGTCCCGTGGTCTCCGACAACGAGACAGATTACAATGATGAACAGTACCCTCCTGCTGAGGACAGGTACAAACAGCTAGAAGACCGCCTAAGTTCTATGGAGATTCAACATGTGCCCGGGTTGGACTTTGGGGACCTAGGCTTATCTTCTGGGGTGGTGATCCCTCACAAGTTCAAGGCACCTGCTTTTGCGAAGTACGACGGGGCTTCCTGTCCTAAGCTGCATCTCAGATCCTATGTAAGGAAGATCCAACCGTATACTGCTGACAAGAATTTATGGATCCATTTCTTCCAGGATAGTCTTTCAGGGACTCAACTCGAATGGTTCTATCAGCTGGATGGAGCCAGTATTCGAAACTGGGAGGACTTGGCTACTGCATTTTACAAACAATATCAGTACAACTCCGACCTCGCTCCTACGCGTACCCAACTCCAGGGTATGTAACTAGGGACGGGTGAAGGATTCAAGGAGTATGCGCAAAAGTGGAGAGACCTGGCTGGAAGGGTGCAGCCACCTTTGACTGACCGTGAGCTTGTCAACATGTTCTTGGGGACCCTGTCTGGTCCGTTCTTCAACCATCTGATTGGGAATTCTTCTGTTGGGTTTACATATCTGATCTTGACTGGTGAAAGGATAGAAGCTGGTATCAAGTCTGGGAAGATACAGAAGGGTGCCTCCTCGAGTGCTGAAAAGAAACCCTTCAAGAAAGAATCTAGTGCTGTTTATGGTTCGAGGAGACAAAATAAACCAGAACGCCTCCAAGCTGTCAACGCGGTGGTAATTTCAAAGCCTGCTGCTGCTCCTCAGCAATATAACCAACCAAGGGGTGAGAGACCCAAAAGGCAGTACACTCGGCTCAGTATGACCCTGTCTCATATATTGCCACAACTAATGTCAACCAATCTGGTAACCATCAAAGAAGCTCCGAAGGTAGTGAATACAACATCTTCAAAGTACAACCCCAATGCCCGCTGCGCTTATCACTCTGACAGCCCGGGGCATACTACGGATGATTGTTGGGCTCTGAGGAATAAGGTTCAGGACCTTATTGATGCTAAAGAAATACAGTTCGAGGCGCCCGAGAGGCCCAATGTTGTGACTGATCCCATGCCCCAGCATGGAGCGAATGCTGTGGAAGAAGACCTGTACGTAGCCTCTGTGGAAGATATTGTTACTCTGTTGTTGACTGTCAAAAGGAACCTGTTGCTAGCCGGTTTATTTCCGGGATATAGTAAAGGTTTCCATCTATGTTCTATTTCACCTGCTGGTTGTCCTTTGTTGAAGTCGGGCATCCAAAACCTGATGGATAACAAAGAGATCTTGTTCGAGAAAATTGTTGTTCCTGCTATCCCTGCTGAAGAAGTGTCCATTGTTACTATTTTCAACAACCCTCCTAAGGCTCCCTCAATGAAGCCTGTCAAAAGTATCTCTACTCAGAAGATTGCTCCTATAATCATCACTGTTCCGGGGCCCCTCCCCTATACGTCTGACAAAGCTGTCCCGTGGCACTATGGGGCAGATGTTTATGTGCTTGGAGTTAAACAAGAGTTTGATACTAGTACCGGCGTCGGCAACATCACCGGGCCTGCTAAGGTCACTCGTAGTGGTAGACTGTTCTCACCAGATATTGCACCACCAGCTATCCAGAGACCTATTGTCATCACACCTGCGAGTGTGACTGCTTCCCTTCCTGACCAAGTTCCTGTTTCTACCCCTGCGGCTGAGTCATCTGACGCTCGGGGCAAAGGGATTGCTACTGACATGCCTGCCCAGCCGGAGGCATCGAAGACAACCAATGTTGAAGCTTCCGAGCAAGAGATGGAAGAGATTCTCAAGATTATCAAGAAGAGTGATTTTAATGTAGTTGAGCAGCTGGGGCACACCCCATCTAAGATTTCTATGCTATCACTGTTGTTGTGTTCAGAGGCCCATGCCAAGGCTCTGATTACATTCCTGAAGACGGCCCACGTGCCACAAGAGACATATGCTGATCAATTTACCGAGTGTGTGTCCAACTTAACTGCTGATAATGGTTTGGGTTTCTCTGACGCCGATATGACTGCTAAGGGGAAGAACCATAACGATGCCTTGCATGTCTCCATTGAATTCAGGGGCACTACTCTTGCCCATGTGCTGGTCGACACTGGTTCCTCGTTGAACGTATTACCCAAGAAAGCTCTAGACAGGCTGGATTGTGAGGGTTTAGAGCTCAAGCCAAGTAACATTGTTGTCAAGGCCTTTGACGGGTCCAAAAGGATGGTACATGGTGAAGTTAATATTCCAATCAGGGTTGGTTCGCAGGTCTTTGACTCTACATTCTATGTGATGGACATCTGACCGTCCTACTCTTGTTTTTTGGGTCGTCCTTGGATCCACAAAGCTGGAGATGTGACCTCCACACTACATCAGAAGCTGAAATACCCTGTCAGAGGGAAGATCGTAACAATTCAAGGGGAAGAAGAATATATGGTCAGCCACCTCAACTCGTTCCGGTACATAGAGATGTGTGATACGGTGGGAGAACTGACTATTGTTTTGCGTTCGTATTCGCACTTGTGTGGTTGAGCAAGAGTCGCCACCGACTTTTTATTTTATCCTAAAGGAAAGGTTAAAAAAGCACAGCAAAAACCTTTTGAGATATTTCGTGGGTCCGGGGGGTAGATTATGAAAAGGGAAGGTATTAGCACCCTTTTCATCCATGGTTATCCATGGGCTCTTAGTTACTTGGTTTTTTAGATCACTTGCCTTGTTTTTTGATTGCTTTGAAAATGGTGTGTGTGTGGGTGCTTTTTGAAAATGTTTTGGAAAAAGATGCCTTGTCTTAGGCTAACCTTGTAATAATTCTTTACTCGAATGTTTTACAAAGGCGTGTATCTTTTCGAAAAGATGTTTCAAAATGTTTTGAGAATTTGTTTGGAAAGTGTTGTGGATTGTGGTTTTTGAAAAGAAGGCAAGCGTTTTTGCAAATTTGATCTCAAGTAACTAAGAGTTTTGTCTACCCTATTGTACTCAAAGGTTTTCGTTTATGTTTTAACCCCTTTTAACAATTTTGCTTTACCATTGAAATTGGTAGACAATCTTGCATTTAGGAAGTTTATTCGGGACGGGCGCGGGTCATCGTATGGACCATGAATGCAATGATGCCAAGTGTCTTTGGCAATTTGCTTTGAAGGGACTATGATCATTCCGTTTTAGGCAACATTCGAAAGCGTCATCGAGGGACTTATGATCATTTGATTTTGTTTTGCCAAAGATTGAAAATTATTTGATTTCCAATCAAATATTGAAACCATAATGCAATGGATTTTTGGTCAAAGATTGTAACCTAATTCAGTCCATTATATATACAGAACCTAACCCTAATGCCACACACGTGAAAACCCTGCAAGAAAGCCATAATCACATTCAAAAAATCCAAGGAAAAAGTTAAAACTGTTTGCTATCTTCCAAGCCAATTCAAGGCGTTTCAGTGATTCAAACACATTGCAGGAACTCTCAGTAACATTTTGCAATCAAAATCATACGCTAGAACTCAAGAAATCGCTCTACCCAGTCACACAGTTTAACTTTCTTTCTCATAATCGAAACTCGTAATTCATGCATCATTAATGAGATTTTTTGTGTGTTTTGCATTGCTTGAATCCACAGGAAGCTTTTGGCACAGGTTAATTGAGTTATTATGCAGTGAATCGAAAGTTGCCATTGGAGAATTTTAGGGTTCCGAAGCTTTGATATTGGGGCTTTCCACATCCAGTAAAATTGAACCCCCTAATGCACGTGGTTGAATTTGTGGAGACAAGACGAATTGAACCCAACCATCGCGCCCTATTTATATAGAGCATAGCTTTATTCGCTATTTTTGGTCGTTCCATATTGTGGGGGTTAAAAACCCCCGCTATTTGATTTGTTTTTGCAGGTATTCAGCGAAGAAGACAATAGGTGTAAGCGCATGATTGGTCCATTCAAATAAAAAGGCGCGTGTGCTTTGTTTACAGTATATGCGTTGGTTTTCACATATTATCATTGTTTATTATTATACTAATAAATGCGTTCAGATGGCCTAGTGGAAGATGATGTGGCTGGTAACCATTGGGACCTGGGTTCGATTCCCAGGTCCACCCAAAACATTTGTATTATTTTGCTTAATATGTTCATATGCAGCGCTTGCCAAGGAGTCTACCATGCATATCAGATACCAAGGCGCCATGTGTCCTCAAGCGTTGATTTAATGGCCATAAGGTGCTGAACACCATGTTCCCAGTCAAAGCCAGTGTGGACAATTCCAAAAAGTCAAACAGGCTTGCTGATTAATGGGCCTCAGATTTCTAAACACCTCCTAAGGGCCCATCACCCCCTGGTTTTATTACTACTTTTTATTTTCTTTTCCTTATAATTTCTTTTATTGATTATTATTATTATTATTATTAACTAACAAATTAATTTTCATAATAAATTCAGACCATTAAAATGTAAATATTTTTATTAATTATTATTATTATTCTTATTTATTAATTTTAATTATTTTATAAATAAACACTAACCAAATTGATTTAGTTTAATTAGGTTAATTTTGACTATTTTTCATAATAAGTAAAATAAATTAGACTTAGGTTTTTACTAACTTTTGACTTTTAATTTATTTTTATTTTTATTAAAAACATTCAAAAACCAAAAAATACTTTTCTTTTTTTCTTTTAATTAATTAACTAATTAGCAAATTAGGTTTAATTTGAATTAATTGCAAAAAAGGACCAAACTTCTTTCTTTTCTCAAAAAGGGTCAAAACCCTAAGGACGTCCCGATTCAATTCTTTCACGCGCATATTTATTTTAATTCATTATTTTGATTATATTTATGTATCTGCTCCGAGAATGTAATAGATAATTAGGACTTTTATCGCTTTCTTTATTTTCTCGCAATTTATTTCCAAAGGGTTATGTTTTTGGCGATGTATATACCCGCGCCTTGTAATAGCGTAGATTCACTTTCCGCAATTTATTTTCCGCACAATTATTAACTGTTAATTATGCATGCAAGACTTGTCTGAAAAATAAAATCAACTCGTAGCTCACAATGATGCATGTTCAAAGATAAAATAAATTGAACCTGACACACGTGCACATGCCACTCCTAGGGTACGCCTCATTTGGTTGTCTCGAGGTGGTCATTGAGTATAGGGTGTTTTAGAGGTCGCCCTCCTGTCTAAAGATCAAAGTTGCCTCGAAACGGTTTCCTCGGATAAAAAGGATCTAGGACATTAGGGTTACCACTAAGGCGTCCTACCATTGCTTTAGTGACCACATGTCCCATAATCGAATTGACCCGAAAAAACTCCAACGACGGTGCTACCTACTTCTCAATAGTGGGATAGTACTGTCTAAAGGACATTTACACAGCTTAATTTCTTTTGAGTAGGTAGAGGTTCTCAGGTACTTGCTCTTTCAAAAACAAAACAAATTTTTGCACTTACACTTTTTCGAACAAAGTTTTCAAACAACACTTCATACACTCTTGAGGACAGATACAAGAGTTAAATCGAAGTTTTCAAACAAAACTTTTTTCAAAACCCACAAACACAAGAAAAGCAAAATCTTTTTGAAAATATAGTGAGCAAGTACCTAAGAGCCCGTGGATAACCACAGATAGAAAGGGTGCTAACACCTTCCCTTTCTATAAATCTACCTCTCGAACCGAGAAACATCTCGAAAAGGAATTTTGTTGTGCTTTTGTCCTTTCCTTGTTGGAGAACATAAAAGACGGTGGCGACTCTTGCTTACCGCGACATTTCGTGAACCAGCATTTCAAAACAGTCAGTTCTATTTCCACCGATCACAGTACCTATACCAAAGTGTTGCATGCTAGAAGGGGAATTAAGCAAGGGGATTCTCTATCCCCTTTATTGTTTGTGATCATCATGGAGTACTTGAATAGGCTACTTCATAAGATGCAAAATATTCTTGATTTTAACCACCATGATAAGTGTGAAAAGCTCTACATTACGAAGTTGGATTTTGCAGATGATATTCTCTTATTTGCTAGAGGAGACTTCAGATCAGTTAAGTTATTGATGAAGGCCCTGAAGAAATTTTTTGAGACAACTAGACTGGTGGTGAATCCTAGTAAGTGTAAGATTTACTTATGTGGTATTGATGACTATACAAATGACGATATCAAAAAGATGACAAGTTTTATGGAAGTCCCTCTCCCTTTCAAATACCTAAGGGTGCCATTCCCAATTAAGCATCTTTCTATTCCTCATTATCTTAGCCTTATGGATAAAATAATAGGAAAAATTAATCATTGGAGCAATAAGTTGTTGTGCTATGCAAGTCGTGTGCAAAACATTAAGAGTGTATAATTTATTATTGCAAACTATTAGATGCAATGCTTCCCATTGCCTAAGCATGTCATTCACAAGATTGATACCATTTGTAGAACATTTCTCTGGATTAGGGGTTCTAGAAAGAGTAGGAAGAGTCTTATTGCTTGGAATAAGATTTGTAGCCCTAGAAAGTGTGGGGGGATGAACATTATTGATCTTCACACTTGGAATAACATCACCATGATGAAACTCCTTTGGATTTGGAACGATAAAGCAGAAAACTTTTGGGTGAAGTGGGTGCATACCTATTATTTTAAAAAAGACAAAATCATGGACATCCAACATAATTTGAATCAGTCGTGGATCATGAAAAGCATTCTTAAGCAAAGAGCCCATGTGAATAGTATGTAGAGGAAGTGGGATCAGATGAAGATCGAGAGTAAATTCAGTATAAAAACTATTTATTTGAATATGAGAAGTGAATATTTAGACAAGGTTATGTGGAACAGACTGTCATGTGAAAATGTTGCAAGGTCTCGAGCTATTATGACCCTTTGGCAAGCCTGTCATGGCAGACTTCCTACTAAAGATCGTTTGATGTGGTTTGGCTTGTTGGAAAGTAATACATGTTGCTTATGTACTAGAGAAGAGACTCTCAACCACCTGTTCTTTAATTGCACTGAATTAACCAACATTTGAATGAAAGTTCTAGACTGGATCTAGGTGAAACATCACCCAAAAGAGTGGCAGGAGGAATTAGATTGGATTGTCAGGAACGACAAAGGGAAAGGACACAAAGCTTCTATCTTGAAATTGGATGCGACTGAAATTATCTATGGAGTTTAGAAGTATCACATTGATAAATTTTTTGGTAACATTATAGATAATACAAAATAGTGGTGAGTATTATAGATCTAATAGTTTATAGAGGATGGTATAATGAGAAGTTAATAACACATATAACTCATTTGATGATGTAATGTGTTCTCGTTTTGATAGTTTTATCGTTTTGGTGGACTGGATCTGTGTGATTGCCTTGTAATATCATTTTTGGAATTAATACAAAAATTCTCTTTGATTAAAAAAAAATTCACTTTCTCAAAAAATTGTGAAAGATTTTCATATTCCTATACCCTATTTTTTTTAAAGCCCTCCCATTTTCTGTCCTCTAAACTCACATATAGAGCTTAAATGAATGAAAAGTTGAAAATTTGTAGTTATATAAAACTTATGTGACATCACCATGTTAATATATTGCAATTGTTAGTATAAAGTATCTACAAAGTTTCAAAACACATTTGGTTAGTTTTGATAATTTTTTTAGGGTAAATATGATTTTCGTGTCTCTATAAATAACTTAAATTTTTTCTAAAATTTTTTATCTACAAATTTGATTCCTCCTAATAAAATTATCGTTAAAAACATCGTTAATTCAGTCGCTAAGTTGAAAGAATCATTGATTTTATCATTAAGTTGTAAAAATCGTCGTTAAATTATAGAAAAGACCAAAAATATGAATATTCAAATTTTTAAAAGGATAATTTTAAAAAAAGTTTTTGAAAAGATTAAAATTGAAATATAAAATATTTATGAGAATCATAAGACATGTAAGTCATTTTTTATTGAGATGGCTTATAACATGTTAAAATTCTCTATCCAAGCATATCACAACTTAAAAATTAAATTTAAAAAAAAACAATTAGAAAAAAACGCTAAGGATTTCCTTTTGCCAATACATGGACCCGTGGAAGATGCTAGCTGGTCGAATGCTAATAATAATTGAAAATGAGCAATATAATTACTAACTCATCCATGTACTCGTTCCATTATAGTGTTGATTTCAGTTCAAATTTAGTGAATAGTGATGACTTCATGAGTGCAATTTTCACCTGCAGTCTCCTTAGCTTTTTGAAGAGGCTCTTCATTAACTGTATCTGATGTGTTATTATAATCTTTGTTTTTTCCCCACACAACAAGGTACAAGCCCAAACAAATTATAAATGCACCTATCACCCTGCAATATTACCGAATTCAATCAATTGATTTTGATAAATAAAAATATTCTTCGTCCTGATAAACCAATTCAGTTGATATTACTTGATTTTTACGATTACCTTCCGAGGAACATTTGTTCTGCAAGAAGAAAGTATCCCATAATAGCAACAATAACCATACATAAGGGACTAAATGTTGTGACAAAAACTGGCCCTCTTGTTTGATTCACTACTCCTTGCAAGTAATAACCTAGACCCGAGCAAAATATGCCCTGTGCAAAAAAAATTTTTTTAAATGAAATTAATCACCCTATAAAAATTGATGCGTTACCAAACATAAATTTATGTAGTATGGCTGAATTTTCTTACTGCGTAGATAGTAGATAACAATCTCATATCCCATTTTATGGACCAAACTGAAGGATTACCCCATTCCATAATCGAAGCCAATGCTGCGCCTTCAATTGTGCCCATGAGGCATATCCATGACGAAAGAGAAAGAGTTGCAGGGTAGCTTCGAAGGGTAATCGCCTAAGTAAGACAGTAATAGTTCACTTGAATGTAAACGTGTCCATAGATTTTTATATAATATTGTAGAATGAATGAGTTAGAATAATAACTCACTTGAAGATTAAAAAAACAAGCCCAAGAAATGCATCCTATTGTGATCAACACTCCTCCAGCTATTACATGTTGGCTAGTTATATCACCACTATCATGATTGTCACTATTGCTTCCAAATGCTTCAAAAAGTATTGGGCCTTTAACTAGCGTCATCATCATGGCACCTGCAACGGTTGCTATGGTACCCAACACCTTTGCCTGACTTCGTATACATTTTATCTTTATCTTCTCTAGCCTAATTAAGCACAGATATATAAAATAAGATTTGTTTTATTGAAATATATTTACGGAAATTCGATGATAATGTAAAGTAATATTGATTTTTAGCATAGAATAATGTACAAAGAGTGCAAATTCTATAAAACCAAACAATTACCTAAGAATGGTAGCCAATATAAAAGTAATGGCAGGAAGCATATTGGTCATGGCAGCTGCAAAGGTTGCTGTTGTATATTTCATTCCCAAAAAATACATGTTTTGATCTATAACTGGCCTGTAATGGAAAAATTAATGTAAATTAAGTGAAAATTTGTTTGATTAATCGATCAGCCAGTTTATTTAATTAAAAATATGTAATTAAATATTTACTCTAGCAAGCCGAGCATCACTATCTTGATGAAGATTGAAATTGTCATTTTCTGTCTCACTTTACTGTTAAAAATAAATAAAACACAATATAGTTAAAGTCTCATTTACAAATTATAATAAAATAACTAGAATATAAATTAAAAAAAATGATAGGAAGAAAGGATTATACTTTTCAAAATAGAGTGCAAAAGGGGTGATGACAATAAATGCAACAGCATGACGATAGACAACAAAAACATAGTTGCTCATTCCTTTATTCAATGCAGCTTTTGATAAAACATCCATAACTGCATATCCTAATTGCAAAGACAAAACAGCTATGAATGGTTTTGCTTTTTCAATCCAAGTTTCTGTCTTTTGGTTCTCCATCTTCTTCTTATGCTGCTCCAACAACCTTAAATTGTCTCTTCACAAAAAACAATGAATGAATTTGCATCACATACAAGGCTCATATTTATATTGGAGGGTCACGTCAAATTCTAGTACTACTATTTGTTAGTGTACTACTCTTACACTATCAAAATTAATTTTTTGAAAGAGAAATTTGTTATTTATTACTATAATTTTCTTTTTGTTTGAAAATTTAATTTATACAATTATACTTAAAAATATAAAAAGTTCAATTTGATTTAAATTTTTAATATAATAATTTAATATTTAAATTTTATTTTAAAGATAAATTAATAAAATGTCATGGTTTCGAAACAACACACCCTATTATCATATGTTTATGGAAGTATTAATTAAGTTAATTAATTGAATTAAATTAACATGTCTTTAATGGATGAGTTAAGATGACTAGGAAACTTGACTAAAAAATCATAACAATTAATTTTAAATTAATTTTTGATGTTTAGGTATATCAATACTTTAATAAAGTTATTTTTCATTTATTTTTAATTTTTGTAAAGTCGACTACTAACTTAATTATTTTAGGATATAAGAAATACTTTACTACTTTATTTCACAAAAGTAAATGGGGTATTAATGTTTTAAGGAGGAAAGCCAATGGCGTTAAACGTAAAATCACATGCTCATAAAAAAAAAAACGTAAAATAATACAAGTGGGATTACTTTTTTTGATTACTCCATAAGTGGGGTATTAATGTTTAGTAAGTGTCTAATTTCAATTATTGCTATTTTTTAAATAATAAAATAACTACTAGCAAAGTTACTCTATTAGTCATTTATCTTAATTTTAATTTTCAATCCAACTTAAACTTTTTTTTAGAGGAGATTCTTTAATTCATTTCATTAATAATAAGAATTTGAAAACATATTAATATATTAATGAAATTGTGAAAGCTAACAAAAGATGGAGTCGTTTGTGTCAAAGTATGAATAATTTTAATGATTATTTTTTAGTTAATTTAACATGAGAGTTTGTAAAATAGTTAATTAGTAAACATTTACATTCATGTATAATGGAACTAATATCCGAATAATTTGAATAATAACTATTCACATTAAAAATCTTAATTAAAAATTGAAGTCATGGAGCGCTCTCTTTTATTTTTTGTAGATTTAATTTTTGTTTGTTTTTTATTTTATTTTAATTCTATTTTTATTTAGTTGTGGATATTTATTAATTTAATAATAGTCCGTCAAAATAATTTTTTTTTACTATGGATGTTTCGTTTGTTTCCTTTTTTTTGGTTAAGTTGATTTTTCATTATTTTAAAATAAAATAAAAATTAAATTCTTTTTAGGTTATTTGTTGTTTTTTTAAAAATTAAATTAAAAAAAAATATTGAAGGAATGAGACTCATTCCCTGTTGAGAATCAAGTGTAAGGAAGAAGTCCCACATTGATTATAAAAGGGAAGATTGAACACTTATATATGAGAGAACGCACTCATCTATCACCTTAAGGTTTTAGATGGACAAGTGGTGTGTCTTTCACAAAGATGTGTCTCAAGTAAAATGCTCTCTCCTCGGAATTGCCCCTACAGTTGGTATCAGAGCCTATCGATCAGACCATGGACGTCCACCATTAATATCCACGCACCAAGCCCAAAAAGAAAAATGTTAGACATTGAAAGAGTTTATATAGAGTGATGCTCCTCACCTTTACAATCGGTTTTATAGGGTGAAGTTAAGTCAAAATAATAATGAGGATTTTTAGATTCATGAGCGCCCTTTCTCCTTTGTAGAATTTTCTCCTGGAAAGTAAAATATTGCAAAAAAAAAAAAAGTTTTGTGTTACTCTAATATAGAAACAGAATAAAAGAAAAATAAAAATTAATAAAGTAGGTTTAAGTGTCGTTATCAAGAATTTTTTTTACTAAAAAGATATTCATTCATTCAAATTGAAAAATACATCCATCATTACAAATTCAAGATTGCTAAAAATTAAAAAAGGTGAATCTGTAATCAATCTTGCAGCACCTAAGTTAATATCATACAACAACAACATAAAAATGTCTACAAATATGACAAAATAAAAGTAATTGGAATATTCATACTTCTGGATCTACAATATTGACGCCTAAGTCTTCATCAGATTAATAATGAATTAAAGTGAAGATGTCAATCTGAATTAACGAACACCGTATTAAGACGGAAAATTCAACAAACATCGCACAAAATAGCAAAACTTTAAAAATACAAAGAAGAAACAAATCTATGTGAATAACCACTTAATTAAATAAAAATATGGAGAAAAACAGTGTTGAGGGGTGATTTCAAGTCAAAAATAGCTAAAAATCACCTCATAAGAAGGATGAATGAAAAGAGAGAAAAATTCAGGAGAATTGATGTCCATAAAAATGAGTTATGATGATTTATTGAATTTGGAGGAAATTTGAGATAATCTTGAACTTTTGATTTGTTGGACTTATAATTTTAAATTTTCATACTTTTTGCTCACATTATTATTCAATTTTCATTATAACTCCATGTAAATGTACTATTTCTATTTAAAATTTTTTTGTTTACCGATAAAGTTGTGATTTTTTATAGTAAAACAACTATTAATGTATATTTTCTTTTCTATGGATGACTATTTATTGATCACTTTTTTTTTGAAATGTCCTGTATTCAATATTTAGATGTTATTTAATTTGTTTATGACTCATTTTTTATTTTTTATGTGAATTTTATTTATAGATTATTTGAAATGAGATAAAATGTTATTAGTATCATAATAATCCTTTGTTATTTAATTTTGTTATTAAAGGTTAATGTAAAAAATTTAATATTATTTTCAATTAATAAAAATATTAAATTATTCAAATAATATTAATGTTACTATACTTCATTTTTAAACTGTAAATAATTATAAAACATTTTTTAATTTAAGAAATTTTGTCCAGTGTCTCGCACGAGTATACACACTAGAATTATTAATGTTAGTAGTTAGTATTCTGATTCAAGACAATTTGGCGCTATGTTAAGTGTGATACGGTGGGAGAACTGACTAGTGTTTTGCGTTCGTATTCGCACTTGTGCGGTTGAGCAAGAGTCGCCACCGACTTTTTATTTTATCCTAAAGGAAAGGTTAAAAAAGCACAGCAAAAACCTTTTGAGATATTTCGTGGGTTCGGGGGGTAGATTATGAAAAGGGAAGGTATTAGCACCCTTTTCATCCATGGTTATCCATGGGCTCTTAGTTACTTGGTTTTTTAGATCACTTGCCTTGTTTTTCGATTGCTTTGAGAATGGTGTGTGTGTGGGTGCTTTTGAAAATGTTTTTGGAAAAAGATGCCTTGTCTTAGGCAACTAATGTATTTGACTCGTGATTGAGTGTTTTACAAAAGTGTGGATCTTTTCGAAAAGATGTTTTCAAATGTTTTTGAGAGTTTGTTTGAAAGTGTAGTTGTGAAGTGTGGTTTGAAAAGAAGGCAAGTGTTTTTGCAAGTTTGATCTCAAGTAACTAAGAGTTTTGTCTACCCTATTGTACTCAAAGGTTTTTTGTCATGTTTTAACCCCTTTTTAACAATTTTGTTCTACCATTGAAATTGGTAGACAATCTTGCGTTTAGGAAGTTTTATTCGGGACGGGCGCGGGTCATCGTATGGACCATGAATGCAATGGTGCCAAGTGTCTTTGGCAATTTGCTTTGAAGGGACTATGATCATTCCGTTTAGGCAACACTTTGAGGGACTTATGATCATTTGATTTTGTTTAGCCAAAGATACTCGACGTGCAAGCATGGCCCATTTTGGAAGGCAACATGTGGGATTACCCTAGAGGGTGCAAGTGTGACTGTGTATTGATTACATGTATTTATCTTGTATTAGGTTATCTAGCGTTTGATTTTATGTACATACAAACCCTAGGTCTAACCATGGTATAATTAGAAAACTGTAAATTGCGGAATGTAAAATCTACGCTATTACAAAATAGTGTCCGGGAGTGGGGGTATAAATGTACAAAAGGGGATGAGACTTATAGTATCCAATAAGTTACAACCAAATCGAATGTGCGATCAAATGTAAATATCGAATATACAAATATAAGATAAACAAATGTGTATAGGGCAATGTATTGTGTAAGTGTGAGATGTATATGAGTATGTGTAATTATTTACAGGTGCGATATGTGAAATTGAAGCGTATTAGGGTTTTTGACCTAGATATGTATTTTAATGAACCTTTGATTTGTATATTTAATATGTACAAAAAGAAAAATGTTTTAACTTAAATGTTCAAGTTTTAATTAAGAAATGTATCTTTATTTGTTTATATACAAAAAAAAGTATTTTAATCAAATGTTTAGGAGCTTAATTAAATTGTGAAAATGATATTTTGAGAAGAAAAAAAGAACATATTTCCATGTGTTATGTACAAAATTAATGTTTTCAAAATTTATGTACAAAAGAAAATGTTTTTAATAGAATATTCATGTTTCTAATTAAATTATGTATAAAATGTCTCAAGAAATTTAAATTATGCAAGAAAATGTATATTTATTTTAGTATGTACAAATGTATTTTAATGTGTATTAAAAAAATGTTTTCAAGTTAATTATGTATAAAAAAGTATTTTGTTATTTTATATACAAATGTATTTCAATGTGTATTAAAAAAATGTTTTCAAGTTAATTATGTTAAGTATATATAAAATGTTTTAATTAAATTGTAAATATTGAAGAATGTAAAAAAAAAGTATTTTGCATTAAAATGATTTTGTAAAGAAAATAAAATGTTTATATAATATATATAAAAAAGGTTAGTGTTTAAAAAATGTTTGGTTAGAAATGAAAATGATGTTTTTTTTTTAAAAGGATTAGAAACAAATAAAAAAGATGGGCCTTAGGAGATACAGGATGGGCAAGGCCCGTTTGGGGGTCAGAATAATTTAGGGTTAGGGATGTTATTCAGTTTGGGGAAAGAATTAGGTTTAGGCGAGGCAGCGGCGGCGCGTATTCGTTCAACGTTCTCTTCCTCGTTCATCCTGCTTCTTGGTCATGGCTACTGAGTTTATCTTTATGCATGTCACGGTATTTCCTTCGGTTCGAGGCCACCGGCGCCACCCATTTTCCTCCTCTTCACACTAGCTCCAACGGCGAAATGAAAGGTATGACTTTATTCAACGCATTAGGGGCCTCGTGTTTTGTATGCTTAGTTCTCTGCTTATTAATTCGGATCTATGTGTTTTTTTTTGTTGATTATGCGAAGGGGAAAGGAACTGTACCTTTCTGAGGAGACGGAGGAGTGACGGTGGTGGAGGCGCCCGGGAGGCCGGAACGAGCGGAGGGGGAAGGAAAACGTGATGCTGATGAACTTGATGTCCCTGGTATTTTTGTATATTTCTTTTGCTTATTAGGTTTAATGAGGATTTACACTGAAAACCTTTTCCCTTCTTTCTTCTTCTTCTATGCCACTGATGCTTTGAATTGTTGCCTGAGTTTGAAATGTGATGCTTTTGATATTTGTTGCCCAGTGATGTAGATTTACTGAGGGCCTAGGTTGCCTTGAACTTGCCTCTTCTTCTCTTGTTGCCCTGTGTTACCTTGAACTTGCCTCTCCTGTATGTTTGCTTGCCTTTAGACCTTTGAATGCTTGCTTGTGTCGCCTTTGAATTGCTTTCTGAGATTGATGCCCTTGACGCTTTTGTTGAGTTGGATGTCCTGAATATCTATTGCCTATGATGAAGAAATTCTGAGGCTTAGAGGTTGGATGGTTTTAGTGATGGTTGAGGTTGGATGGACAAGTTTGTAATTATTTCTTCTGCAGGTTTGAGGTTCATGTTTTATGAGATTTGGCCTATGCTGGTTTAGTTTGACAGTATGGTGGTTTTTGTTCATATGTTTGTATGTTCAGTTTGTTTATGTTAGGTGTTTGTAAGGAGGATGCAGGGTCTTTGCCTTGACAGAAAATGAGGCTTCAGGTTTTCTTCTTTTGAACTGTGTGTTTTATGGTTTATTGGCAGGCATGGTGTTTTGTTTATCAGGTTTATGTGGTTAGGCAGGGTGTTGGTAGTTCTGTGTATGTGTTTGTATGTTTTGTTTATTTGTTTGTGGTTTGTGAGGTTCTGGACAGGTATGAGGTTATGACAACATGTTATGGTGTTTTTGTTTAGGTTTGACCTTGCAGGTTATATGAGGTTTGGCCTTTACTGATGCAGGTTTGTGTGTTTCTCAGATTGCAAGTTATATGCTTGCTTTGTTGTGAGGCTTGTGGGTTTGTATATTTTTCTTCCTCTCCTCTATATCTGCTTGCTGAACCGTGTCCCTTGGATTATATCTTTTTTCTGTCTTCTGCCTAAGCCTAAAACCTGCATATGCTCTTTATCTCTCCTATTCTCTCCAAAAGTACAGTTAAGATTTTTATATGATTATTACTGCGCTTTGTTCTGAAGGGGCCCTGGGAAATGATGACTTAGATTTTAGCTTGCATAACACACTACTTGACTGCATCTTTATCCAACTTTGACAGTTTGTGGCGCTTTTTCTTTTCCTTGATATCTTGGGATTTTGTGATATCTTCCATATCTTTCTTTGACAGCTTGGGATTTGACTTTGTATTTTGACAGTAAATTGCCTTTTTGCTTTTGATAGAAAGTGGAATTGGATTTGAACTATGCAGTTTGAACTTTGGATTTTATGCATTTTGAGATTCTATGCATTTGACATTTTCCATTTATGATAAAAATCTTCCCTCTTTGTGAACCGGGAGAAATCCCGTGATTTGCAGAGAGGGTCAACTGATCCCAGTCAGTGGCCCCTAATGATGAGCAAATCTTATCTGTCTCTTTTAATTTCAACTGCTTTCTGACTTTTCTTCTTCTTTTTGCAGATAAAAATGGAGCACCGGAGCGAAGTGAAGAATGAAGAATTAGAAATAGGATAGCTTTTTATTTTATTTAATATTTAAATTAATGTATATTATTGTTTGTAATTTAAATTATAAACAACAATTTGTACAAATAATTCAAATATCAATAAAATCTAAATTATCCAATTAATTCTAATTTTCTTTATTGTTTATTTATTTATTTAAAACTCTTTGAATTAAAACAATTGAAAAATAAATTTCAATCATTCAATTTTAGAATAATAAATAACTTAAATAAAAACAATATTGATCAATTAAACCTGTCTCTTCCAATATCCAAAGCAAAGCAGCAGTCAACCAAAATAAACTGATCAAGCGCACTCCTTCTTCACTGACTTGCCATAAACACTGTGAATCCAATACTGCATACTGTATTTGACTGGCCCAAACAAAACGAACTGAATTCAAACCACTGTCTCTTTTACTGATTAAATCAAGATAACGCGAATTTTAACCCGAATCTCAGAATAAACCGCAAAGTGCTGTGGAATTTAAATTCTTCTGAGAATATGCCCGTAAAACCCTTAATTCCTGATTAAATGCCAAATAACGTTCGCCTGATCAAAATTGATCCAAAATCAACCAAAACCCTAAGCCAACTGTATGAAACAATCCAGAGCTCTGAAAATCAGTAAAAACCCTAATTTTGCTTGACTGTCAAGAAAAGTCCGTTTGTCCGATTCTTGAGCCAGTTTGAAAAGTCAGGAAATGCTTGAAGCTGAGATTTCTTGGGGAAAAATGCGAGGGCAAATTTTGGGGTACAACATTAAGCAATAAGTGAACTTATGTAGAAGTTGCACCTATCTGAGGCCGAGCCAAAATAATGTAGGTGTATTGCATAGATGCACACCATGGTTTAAAATCAAACAAAGTGATCAAGCACAAAGGCTAGGAGATGAGGACATTACCGCAATTAGTTTATTTATAGCACCTTAAGACAGACTTATTATCAATTCAAAGTACCTAAAATGATCAAATGATCATTTAGAGGTACATTTGAAACGATGAAAGTTCATCAAGTACCAATCCAAACTTAATTGAACAAGCTGAATCCATCATCATCCAATTGATCAAAAATAAAAGAAGAAAGAGATGAAGAGAGATAGAAACCAAATTGGATCCCACATTAGATAAATCTATCATCAATTTCAATCACCTCTCTTGGTGTGTCAATGTAATAAATCTATCATCAATCCAAAGTACCAAAAATGATCCAAATGATCATTTAATGATATGTTTGAATTGATGAGGATTTATGCAAACAAAGTATCACCCAAAGTCCATTGAGATTGATGAAGATTTTGATCCAACAAATCATGGTCTAAGTCAACAGAAGTCAAACAAACATTAAATGATAAAAAGAAAATAAAGATGCATCAAAATGTTTTTTAAAAAGGTTTTAAATGGAAATTAATAGGGGAAATTCAAATGAAGTACTAAGATATCAAATAAATTCTCAAGAAAATTATGGAAGGTTATAAATGACTCTAAGTATTTTTAAGAATTTTTAGAAAAAATTTTAATGCATAAAAATATTTTTAAATCAATTAAAATACATAAAATAAGGGGAAAATAAAATAAAACACCAAAACATAAAATAAAATTGTGAAAAAATTACACAAGGTGTAAAATAATAGAAAATTATTTTGTAAATTATTTGGTAATCTTTGGATGAAAATCTGATTTAAAATAAATTTTAGAAAATCAAAACAAAATAAAACAAATAAAGTAAAGAAAATAAAAAAGAGAAAAACCAGATCCATTGGATTAAAGTCAGATGGCAAAGTATACACATCCAAGGAATCAGATTACAAGGCATATGGTGGACCTCTTTTAAAAACACACAACATATCCAATTTTAACATAGCCAATGAAAATAAAACAAATGGCAAGATTTGGTTGGCCAATGGCTCAAAACACGCGCAAAGCACCAAAATTCTCTCCGTTCATCTGCTCCGATGAACCAGTCACCAGAGTTTGGCAAACAATTTCATTAGATCACAAAACCACCAACATTTTGACTGTTTCATTAAGGCGAGCACAACTCTATGTTTCATTTCCTTTTATTGGAATTGAGCATGTAGGATTTTGGAAAAAAAACTCAGTGAAAACTAAAACACGAAAAGTAAAATTAAATGCTTAAATCCAAAAATCAATGCAAGTTGAGTTAGGGGAAAGGATCAGAAAGTAACAAGCTACATTGTGGTAACTTGTTTCAGTTTAAAAGATGCTCAAAACTACCTTGTCCAAGTGATGATCGAAGATGGTGAACTGGAGACTTGGTTAGCACACTTTAGAAGTTTTTAGAGCTTTTTTTTTGTTGCTTTAGCTTAAGAAGATGCCAAAGATGCAAATGGAATAAGAAATGAAGTTCAAATAGCTTAGAATTTGAAAACGAACTTTGAAAATTTTAGAGAAAACTGGAGGATCAGGCAAAGGTTTCAAGGGATTTCCAAGCTTGATTTTTGTTGCAAATGAGACCTTTATTTATATCTTAGGTAGTGTAGCTTCATACGTGTTGAAAATTTTTGCAATTCGTGTGATTCCATGTGCAAAACTTGTGACGAAAACTTGGTTGCAAAGTCACTTAAAATGTAACCTTCCTTTTTCTAATTCAGGTCATTTTGAATCACTACTCATCACTTAACATCATTAGGTGCAAACTACGTGCATTAGGGGTCCCAATTTGGATTTTTGAGTGATTTCAATTTCTAGATCATGGTAAAATTTCAGCATCCATGTCACTGGGTTCAAGCTTGGTCCAAATAAAATTGGCTCGTGCGTTTCTTAATATTTCTTTTGCCAAATGATCCTCTCATGGCATAGAATACAATGCAAAAAGAAGTAACTCAAAAGGAACTTTGAGGTGAAAACGAGGAACTTGATAATTGGGGTAAAAGTACTGAGAATCAGGTCAGGCATTAAGTCAAACACGTTATGAACTCATTTTGTGCAGAAATTGCCTTCAAGATTTGAGGTACTTAGAGGCATAGTTGATGTTTGACCTCTAAATGAAAGTTGTAGAGGACATCAAATGGGATATTTGGAAAAAGAACCGCCCATAAAAGTTGAAATTGAAGAAGTTATGATCTTTGGAATATAGACATGACATACTTGACTTTTAGGTTAAATTTCAATAAGTCCACAAAATGACCTATAATTAATCTGATAATTTAAGAACATTAGGAGCACAATTGGCCTTTGAATTGTGAAGAGAAGTTGTAGGGGACATCGAAATGTACCATTTTCCCAAAGAACCACTAAAAATGATGAAGTTATGATATTTTATCCACGACATGTTAAACTTGATTTTTAGGTCAAAACACCTTGAACCAACTTGTAACTTTTGACATTTTCCTTGCAAACCAAAGCACATGGATGAACATATGGAATTAAAATGTGTGAACCTTTATTGTTCTTTGACAAATATTGACAAAAGCTTGAGAAAATCTAATGAAGAACGCATAGAAATAAACACATGAAACTACTTGAAATGGCTTGAGAAGTAAGCAACCAAACTTACCTTTTCTTTAATTAAATTGTGTAAAATAAAGCTTGAGGAGAAGGTGATATATGATTATAGGTTATGACTTGATGAATAAGCCCTTGAGAATCAATGATTGACTATCTTTGACCTCGAGGATTCAAAACCCTAATTGGGTAACGACACTTGATCTTTTTGATTCAATACCATACCTTACAAAATAAATAAAAAGAACAAAGCATATTTTTGTATATTTGTTTTAGGTTAGTAAAGCATAAAATGATTATTCATAAAGTAAAAGGAAAAATAAAGGTGCTTCATGACCTCCCAAATAACACGCCCAAAGATAGGAGGGTTGGGGGGCTATCATGCTCGTGACTTTGATGAAATGTAAATGATGTTATAGATGAAATCTTAGGGGTAAAATTAGGGTATGACATTATGTAACAACTTTTTGAATTTTGATTTATTGAAAAATTGACCAGTAATTTGTCCTTGTGCTATTATTAGTCTCACTTAGGCTCTTTCCTTCAATGGAGGGTGAGTTTTTCGGAGTTCGTCTCTTGAAATAGTTTTTTTATTAAAACAATGTCATTATTGATTATCAAATCATTGTAGTTCATTTCAATATAGCTTTAAAAACTAATGACCAAATTAAATATCATTATTTAATATAAATTAATTATATAACTTAAGTATTAAGTCATCAAAATAATTTAATATCTTAATAAACATATATATGTAATAAAATTAAAAAATATAACAATGTTAATAACATGTTTGATTTGACTTTTGAAAGATACAAAATTAATTCTAATAATGTAGAAGTGATTCTGAAGTGATTTTAAGATGTTTGGTTCTTCTAAATTAAAATTAATTCTGCCTTTAAAATTGATTATATTAGAAGTTAAAATTTATAGCTTCTAAGTTTAAACGTAATTTTTACACTGAAATTTGTTATTTAACTCATTCTTACATAAATATATCCAAATATAAATCAATTCTACTAAAATAAATTCTATTAAAATCAATTTTATCAAATTCAATTATGTTAAAATTAATTAAGTCCATCACCAATCCAAACACCCACTTAATAATTTTGTTTATATGTCGAATAGGTGCGAATGATTATCAATATGTGCAGCAAATTACCAATTTCTTGATCTGGATGAAAACCTGATGATAAAATCATTTGACACCATGAGAAGAATGTATTGTATTTGTAACATCCCAATTTTTTAGTAACTATTTTATTAATCATTTATTTATTTAATTATTATGTGGTATGATAATTATTTAATTAATTTATTATTTAATTATGTGACTATGTGCTAATTGGGTTATTTGGGTTATTAATTGTATTAATGAATGAAATAATTAGTTGGGCCTAATAATGAGAAATAGAAGTAATAAGGGGGTGTGTGGAAGTAAGTCCATTAGTTATATGATACTAGTTAGTAATAAAACTAGGTTAGAGATTAATTTGTGAAAAACAAGAGAAGAGAAGAGGCAAGGGAGAAAATAGAAGAAAAAGGAGAAGAGATAACCCTAGAATATTCAACCTAAGAGGTAAGGGTGGGTATTCATGTTATTATGGGTATATGATGTATGCAAGTAGTAACATGATACGTGTTACCGATTTCAATTTCTAGAATCTTACATGTTAGGGTTTATGTAGAAATATATAAAATTGATAAGAATTGATGTGTTGAATGGAATAGAATGAGTACTCTCATGTTAGAATGATAGGTTGTTACTAAATTTGACAAGCGTGATGGTTTGTGATGATTTATGGTGCTTTTAAGAATGAATTTCGTGTGGGATTTGTGTTAGAAAATGCAGGAAAAATCCTCTTAACGTGGTATGCTCCGACTCACGCACATGGGAGGGTCGACCTGAGCACACCCGTGAGGCACATTCTCTCTGTCAAACAGCGTCGCGTCGACCTATAGAGGTTATGAGTGGACGCATATGTTTCCAAAAGACTCAAATGTGATACAGTGGAAGAACTGACTAGAAGGTTTTGTGTTTGATCGCAAATGTTACGGTTAGCAAGAGTTACCACCGACTTTTCTTTTATCCAAAAGGAAAGGTGAAAAAGCACAGGAAAGACCTTTGAGATTATTTCTTGAGTTCGGGGGATAGATTATGAAAAGGGAAGGTACTAGCACCCTTTTCATCCATGGGTTTCTATGGGCTCTTAGTTACTTGCTAGATCACTTGCTTTCGTTTGAAATTGTGCTTTGTATGGTTTTTGAAAGTATTTTGTAAAGAGGCCACTGTTTAGGCAATCTTTGTAATGATTCTCGTTCGTAAGAATGTATACAAAGATGTTGATCTTTTGAAAATGTTTTCAAGTTTTGTAAGAGATTTTGAAAGTGAAAGTGTTTGTTTTGAAAATAGCAAGGATGTTTTGTTTGAAATTGAGCAAGTAATTAGGAGCATTCTACCTACTCAAAAAGTCTTTCTTGTTTATTTTCTTTTCCTTTGACATTGTTATCTTACCATTGATTTGGTAAGTAACCCTATCTTTGGATGTAAACGGCACGGGCGTGGGTCATCGTATAACCATGATTAGCAATATTACAAGGTATCTTAGCATTCTTTTTAGGGACTAAGATCATTTGAAAGGCAACTTTAGATAGCGTCATCGAGGGACTATGATCTTATATTTGTTTATTTTTTCTAAGATACCTCACATGCGTAATATGGCCATTTTTCATAAGGCAACAAGTGGAGTTAATCTTAGGGGTGCATGTGTGAAAGTGTATTATTTTCATTCTTGATTTTGTCTTGAATTAGGATTTTCTAAGTATTGATTTTAATGTTTTCTAACAAACCCTAATTACTAACATTTGTATATAAAACGATAAATTGCGGAATTTAAAGTTACTACGCTATTACAACATTTGTGGGTACAAATTGTGAATGGGGATTGCAAGAATATAAACCTAATTAATCTATTACAACCAAATTGAATTTGTACAAGAATTGAAATAAATAATGTACAAGATGGATAAATATGCAAGAATGTAAATGTGAATAAAATGAATATTTTTATTTGGATTTTTTAGAGAAAAGGGATTTATTTTAACCTAATTAATTAAAAGAAAATAATTAATTAAACCTAAATTTATTAAGAAAATATTTTAAATAAATCCTAAATCTATTAATTGATTAAAAGAAAATAAGTTTGTAAGAAAAGTATTTTTGGTATTTTTGTCTTGAAAATAATTATAGTGTTATAAAATATTTTTAACCTTTTTAATGTTAAAATAATATATTTAAATTGGTGTAAAAGAAAATAAATAAAAACCTATTATTTTAATTAAATTTACAAGATATTTAGTGAAATGGATAAAGTGTTTATTAAATAAAAATAATTTTTATGAGAAAAAATGAATAAACTATATCAAAATGAACATCTAATATTTTTGTATTTTTTATGATTTTTTTAATATTTAGGAAAAATATTTAAGAAAATAAATGAAATAAAAATAAGAAAATAAAATAAAATTGGGCCAGGGGCGCAAATAGTCCACAGGGGGGTTAGAAAGCAAAACAAAAACAGAGGCCCAAAGATGGAGCCCAGCGCCTGCAAAAAAGGTTTAAAAAAAGCAATTAAAAATGTGAAAAAAACACAAAATGGTACCACTGGGGCTCGAACTCAGGTCCCAAAGGTTACAGGCGCGCGCTTCTATCACCGGGGTGGCTATACATCCGTTAACATAAGCAAAACATTAAATATATGATACAAAACGCGCCATGATTTACACTTCATCTTCAACCTCCAGCCAAACCTACTGTAACTTGTTCATTTCTCAACAAAAATGAAAATTGTAAACATGAAACTTGTAGCAAATTTCCTCACGATTTCAGAAATGTAAAGTATTAAAACTAAAAATCAAAGACAAGCATGAATTTTATTGGTCCTAATCTGAATCCTAAAAATCTCAGAAGTTTCAAACTTAAAATTCTCTAAGCTCAAGCAAAATTAATGGAAACTATGGACATGGTTAGCTTTAGGGCAATGGTAACTACATGTTTTGTTCACAAATAAATAATTGATGATGCATGTATGAGAAGTTCCCAAGTTAGAAAACTTACCTTGCAAGAGGGTATCGGGTTTGAAGTTTGAACAGCTTCCAAGGAGTTCTAATGGTTGGGTTAGCTTCCTCAAGTTCCCAGGAAGCTAATGGAATGCTTAGCTTGAGCTGAAAAGGCATGAGGAGTTCTGGAGAAGTCCAAGTGTAAATCTCTATTTTTGAAAATGGAGGATGGTTTTAATGGTGTTACAGTTCTGTAACAGGGTGAGCGGTCAATTCTAAATGATGTTTTGAAGCTTTAGAAACCAAAAGGCTTGAAAACGCACGAGGGAGTTATGAGTTTCAAGTTTTTGGTCAGTTTGTGTGAAAATGGAAGTATGAGATGTGATTCTAAGTTCTAGGTGTTTTCAGGGCTTGAGAATTCGTGTATTTGATGCAAATAGTTTGTGTATCTATAATCAAAAGGATTGGAGTGCATTGGCAAGTCAGAAGTATAAGTTACAAGCTTTTGGCTAGGTTACTTGATTTTCAAGAAAAGAGGAAAACCAAGTTTCAATGTATAGTACAAGCATGGGATGGGTGATTGTAAGTGTCTAAACCATTTCTCATGAGTTATAGTACTTGTGTGATCATAATAGAACAAGTGCAAGGCTCAAGAACAAGTTTTGTGCAAAAAAGCACTTTATCAAAATGGCAATGTACACTTTCTTCCAAAAATGGATATAAAGCATGCTCATGCATTGAATGCTTGAAATGAGACCTCTAACAGCTGTGCAAGCCATTAATTATGGAGTTCCTAACAAGTTTGATGCCTAAAAAGTAGAGTTTTTGCAGCATAATTTGAATTTTGAAATTGGTTCATCACAAAATGACTTGTAAGTCAAGTGATAAAACCCTAACTTCATGTCTTCGATTCTCCCTACTCAAAAATGATCTCAAGGAGTTCTTGGACATTTTGGAAATCTTGAAATGTGCTATACAACCCATATTTGAATTGTTTTTGAATATCCCCCTTGGAACTATATGAAAAAGTGCCATGAAGTTGGATCAAAATCCTGACCAAATTAGGGCAAAATTTTACTAAGTGTTTTATTTTATGACCACATGGTCTTAAAATTATAACTTGAGATCCAAGCACTTTTGGAAGAAGTTGTGTGAAGAAAAGTTGTAGATTTAATGGATATATACAACTTTCATGTCGGAAGTTTCTCTTGAATCATCTTGTATCATGGTGAAAAATTTGTTCAAAGTTGTGAAAAACATGAAATTTCCAACACAAAAATTTCTAAGTTTAGAAATTTTGACTTTTCAAAATGAAATCTTGACTTTTTTGATTTATTGATGAATAATTTTCATATTTTGACATGTTTTGATGAATTGTGATCTTTGGAATTTGAATTTGACCAAAAAGTCAAAGTTTGACTTTTCAGTATACAATTGACTTTTGATCAGTTGATTGCAAAATTCATCTATCAATCCAATGGACTTGCAATGTTTTGAACCATTTCATTAGGTAAAAATGATGCAATTGTACTATTGAGATCATGACTTAAACCAATTGACCATTTTCTAAGTCAAAAAATTAGAAATTGCCCTTTCTTAGTCAAAACCCTAATTTTGACCATTTTGCCCCTTTTGGAGATTTGATCAAATTTCTTTTGGAGTTGTGGTCCAAACTTGATAAAATGATACATATGAGTCTAAAATGTTGATGTGGATAAAAAATTATGAAGTTTTACTATAAATTGGCCATAATTGACTTTTTTCCCAATACAACTGATTTTTAGGTCAACTGCTCAATTGACTAAGCAAAAATGTGATCCAAGGCTTGAAACTTGACATGAGTGATCTTGGGGGTCCATAATGATCCATTAAAGTCATATGAAGCATTGGAAGTTCAAATATCCTTGTGCAATATCAAACCCTAATTTTGGTCATCAGTGTTTAAGGAGGTGTCTTGAGCTGATCAACCCTAATGCAGTCTTGAGTCAAATGAGATCTTGTGAGCAAATTCTTGATAAGTGAGAGGGAAAATTTTGGGGTACAACAGCTTCCCTTGTTCAATCTTCTTAAGCCTGAAGAGTTAGATTGGCTAGTTTTGCCATTCGTGACTCGAAGGTGGAAGATGATTGGACATTAGAGTGCCTAGAAATTTGCACTCGATGATGTGATGGTAGAGGGAATGGGCTTAAACATATCATTTGGAGAAATGGTAGAAAGTTGTTGGAGATGGGCTTGTAGATTCCATCTAGAAATGATTGCTGAATCGTAAGCTGAAACTGAATGAGTATCAGAATGGCGCCTGCATATGGAGCATATCTGAAATGTATATGGGAGTTGAATCTGAATGAGTATCAGGATGGAATCCGTGTCTCGAGCGTATCTGAACTGTATCCGAAAGATGGATTTGAATGAGTATCATAATGGAATCCTTGTCTGGAGCGTATCTGAATTATATCTGAAAGTTGAATCTGAATGAGTATCAGAATGGCATCCTTGTTTGGAGCGTATCTGAACTGTATCTGAAAGTTGAATCTGAATGAGTATCAGAATGGCGTTCGTGGATGGAGCGTATCTGAACTGTATCTGAAGGTTGAATCTGAATGATTATCAGAATGGACTCCGTGTCTGGAGCGTGTATGAATTGTATCAAAAGTTGAGTCTGAATGAGTATCAGAATGGCATCCGTGTCTGGAGCGTATCTGAACTATATCTGAGAGTTGAATCTGAAGAACCCGTGATGGATTGCTTTAGTTGGTCGTGTAGATAATTGTCCTGGCTTGTCTTAGGTATCAATTTTTGACCTTTGTAATTGTTGATGATAGCCATTGATTAATCTTATCCTGAAAAAGGGTAAAACATTAGCCGTATGCAATGTTATGATGTATGAAATGCATGGTGTAATGTATTCATGTTATCAATGTTTATGATATATGGATGCGATGTATGCGTATGTGAGCTAATCTGCTGCACTGTCGTTGGATTGGGGAAAATAAATCCCTGACTGTTGCTGAGGATATGAAGTGTAAGTCTTCATGTTATGGAGTTGAAGTGTTGATGAATTTCCGTTCAGAGAAATAAACTCTGTTGTAAGGGAAATGTTGTGTGCTGCTTGTAAAATCCTGTTGGGGAATCCTGAGAAAATGGACGACTTCTACCGGGGATTGATAACTGGAAGCTTTGTGCCCCATTGGACGTTTTTGTAAACAAAACACAAGAGTAAAGAAAAACATATAGTTTTGCACTTTCAAAGGGATATCTTTGTATTGACTTTGAGTAAGTATTTTTATACAATGAGACAAACATTCTAGTAAGAGAATTCCGTCGTAAAAAATGAAAATTTTGATACAAAGAAAAGATATCTATGTGCAATAATCCCATGGGGTTCCCATTCGGCTATAGCCTTCGCGTCTCTGAGCATCTTGCCTTATCCGAAGATGATTGGATTGATCAGAACCATTGAGTTTTTCAGTTGAAGCCAAAGGTTGTCTGTAAGGTGATCCAACGGGACATAGTCATACGCTTTAATTCCCTAACTTTTGCCTGGACCTCCCTTTCGGGTTTTCAGCTCATTGGGATACTCTTTTTTGCCCAAGTCGCCCTTTCGAGTTTTCAACTTGTCGGGTGGACAGATTTTTTTGTTTCATCCCTAATTTTTGCCCGAACCTTTGTGGTTCGCCGAGATACCCTTTGTTGTACCCCAAAATTTTCCCTCCCATATTTCTCAAAACATTGCAAGAAAAATCTCCAAGTTGCTCAAAGTAGTTCAGGAGTTGGTCAGACAAGCTCTCTCCTAAGGCAGTCTACCCCAAATTAGGGTTTTGTGTTGCATCAAGATCCTTGAGTCCAAGTGACCTCAAGTTCTCACCAATGTCCTAATATGTTCTCAAGATCATCCATGTCAAATTTCAAGCCTTGCAGAGGAAGTTTGCTCAGTCAATTGCTCAAAGATCCAAAAATCGATTGTGCTAGGGCAAAAGTCAACTGTGACCCAAATACAGTCAAACTTCAAGATTTTTTGTCAACATTCTCATTTTGAAGTGTATTTCATCATTTGATCAAGGGTTGATCATGATCCATCAAGGATTTCTCAAAATTCATCAAGATTCAAAAGTTGCTAAATTAGGGTTTTGTAGGAAAAGTCAACCCAACTTTGACCAAGCATAACTTTCTCATACTTTATGATAAATGACCCATCCAAATCTCGTTTTGAATAGGATGCAATTCCCTACAATCCATCTTCATAACCTAAGATCAAAAAATGCACTCACAAGAAGTTATGAATTTGGACATTATAGGTTATTTTGAAAAGTCAACAAAAACACCTTTTTTGCCAAAGCTTCTAACTTGAGCCTGTAATATCAAAATAATATGACACAAAAATGGTTGGTTATAGGACATCTCAAGATTTCTAAAAAGTCTAAGAACACCTCCAAAAGTTCAAAATTGAAGAAGTTATGCATTGTTGAAGTTGGACTTTTTTTGCAAAATTGCCAAAAGTCAACTATCCCCAAAACTTCAAATTTTGCCAAATGGGCCCATTCTTTTTCACTTGTTTTGAGTTTGCATTATTTCCCACGTGCTCTAGCTTTAGCCATGTGTCCATATCACATTTTTATTAATTTTGATTTTTATTTGAATTAATTTGATTTAAATCAAATAAAATCCAAAGCATTGATACCAATGGATTTTTTGACTGTTTCAGGCTTTAATCACAGCTAGAAAACCATTCCCAATTCGTATCAAGGCATTAGAGCACATAAATATTGAAATCAAGTAAATTTGGAAAGCTTTAATGGAGGATCAAATCAAATATCCAAGTATCAATGTAGGAAGATTTGGACAAAGTTTGTTACCCTAATACACTGAGCAATACATAAGGAAGCGCATCATACAAGAATCAGGTTTAGAGAGCAATTGTGGAGGCAGAACCAAACTTGCAAAAACAAAGAAAAAGTGTGGGATCGAAATCAAGGTTAGAGGTCGTTTCAGGGCTTGGCAAGTATCCCAATCACTTCCTAGCAACCCTCACAAGCGAACCCAATCCAGACAACGCGTTTTCAGCCCTTCCCAAGCTCTGTAAGTCATCCACGGATTCACCATGTTCTTGAAATCAAAACTCTTTATTCTTGCATCCATTGTAAAAAATAATGGCATATTCTGATTCACCACATCATTTGCAAACTGTTTGTAATAACCAATTTTATTTATATGCTTTGTATCGTGAACCACCATTATTAGGGTTTTGCGTTTGGTTTTAGGGATTTTCGTTTCAGGGAAAATTGGCCCCAATGATGGGCATGGTTGCAATCAGAAGGAGATGACGAGTTCAACCATAGAAACCATTTTCATGGCCGGTAGAGGATTTTGGAACAAGCACGGCTTGTAGTGACGGCCAACATCCGTAGCTATAAGTGTTGCAGGGTTTTAGCCACGGTTGGAGGTCAGGGACAATGCGTGTCACGTTCCCATTAGACCATTCAAATAATTGCGCGTTTTTTTTTATTTTCTGACCATTAAATCTTGTTTTATTATATTATTGTTAATTTTTGTTATAATAACAAACGAAGCAATTTGGTCTGGTGGTAGCCACATAAGCCTTAAAGCGTCCCAAAGGCTGAAGGTCAGGGGTTCGATCCCTGCCTCCAGCAATTTGCATTTTCTCAATTGTTTTCAGGGAATCAGGTGTGTGTTCAAGCTGGAGGTTCACTATACTCCCTCACCAATCAACACGCCAGATGGCCAGATGGCCAGATCTGGTGGTCAAGTATTGAAGGTCCACCAAAAGGCTAGTCAATGCATGGGCACAGGATAAGAGAAAGTCCACCTGGATCAGCTTCAATTGGGTCAACAAAAATGCTTTTGACACCCCCCAAATCAAGCCCAATTTCTCATTCTCTTCATATTTTATTTATTTAACTTATTTACTTTATTTTTTAATTAATTTTCTAACCAATAAACAAATTTCCTTTTTTTAATCAAAAATCACAAAAAATATTTTTATCCAATAAAATTTCAGAATTCTTTTTTTTATTATTAATAAATACTAACATATTAATTAGGTTTAATTCTAGAACAACTTTAATTTGCTTTTGTAAATAAATAAAATCAATTAGAATCAATTAGGTTTTAACATAATTTAATTATTTTAATTTCTTTCTTAAATTAACAAAAACTCCAAAAAATGTGTCATTTATTATTTTTTATCAATTAGTTTATTTTATAATTAATTTAGTATTTAATTTAGGACTTAATTTCTTTTCTTAAAATAAAAACAACAAAAAAAGCATTTTCTTTAATCAAAAAAGGGTCAAAACCCTAATCCCACATTCGATTTAATTTCCTCTGCGCTTTATTTATTTTTATCCATATTGATGTATCTGCTTCCATTATGTAATAGATAATTAGGATCTTTTATTTATTTTATCGCTTTATTTTATTTTCAAAGGGTTGCTTTTGGCGATGTAAATACCCGACGCCTTGTAATTTAATTTCCGCACTTTTAATTCTGCAAAATATAACTGCTAGATGTTTGATAATAGGGTTTACATGACAAGACTGAATGCTTAATCTTAAAATCAATTAGATCACTCTTAACATGTGCAAAGATAAAAATAACTGAAAACGACACACTCGCACATGCGCACTCTTAGGGTACACCCCACTTGGTTGCCTTCGTACATGGTCATTGAGTATAGGTCGTTTTAGAGGTCGCCCTCTTGTCTAAAAGATCATAGTTGTCTCGAAACGATTGCCTCGGATATTGTTGACTCAAACAAATGATCTAAGACACTAGGGTTACCGCTAAGGCGTCTTAACATTGCTTTAGTGACCGTATGTCCCTATTCGAATTGACCCTCAAACTCCAACGACGGTGCTACCCACTCACTAATAGTGGGATAGCATTGTCTAAAGGAAATTAGCATAGAACGATTCCTTTTTCGAGTAGGTAGATTAGCTCTTAGATACTTGCTCTTTCAAAAACAAAACTTTTTCACACTTACACTCCTTTTCGAACAAAGTTTTCAAAAACACTTCATTACACTCTTGAGGACAGAAGCAAGAGTTAAATCGAAGTTTCAAACAAAAAATTTTTCAAACCCACCAGCACAAAGAAAACAATTTTGAAAACAATTGAGCAAGTACCTAAGAGCCCGTAGATAACTACGGATAGAAGGGGTGCTAATACCTTCCCTTTCTATAATCTACCCCCTAAACCCGAGAAATATCTCGAAAAAGGAATTTTTCTGTGCTTTTTTTCCTTTCCTTGTTGGATAAAATAAAAGTCGGTGGCGACTCTTGCTTACCGCGACATTTTACGAAAACAAACGCAAATTAGCATTTAAAAAAAAAACAGTCAGTTCTTCCCACCGTATCACAGAACTGGCGACTCTGCTGGGGACGCTTATAAGTGGGGTGTACCTTAGGAATAGTTCATATTGTTTTCAATTGCTTGAGTTGTATGCTTTATCTTTATGGGTTTGAATTGGAGTTACTATAGATCCTAACCCAGATATGAGGGACACCCTTTAGGTAAGTAGCAATAAACTGTGAGGGAACTGTACGGCGTAGACTGATACGGTTGAAGCAGTAGCTACATTGGTGTGACACTTTAGTATGTACCGATATCCCTTGTGGCACAACGAGGAGAATATGGGTCTGCTAAGGGGTCATTAAGCACCAACTGACCTTAGAATCTATAATTGACCAACTTGGCCATAGAACAGTAGCAGTATGCTACACTCATTGAGACCAAACTCTTGCGATGATTCCGGCCGCAAGAAAAGGTTTCTAAACTGGAATTATGACCGATCGAGGGTGGTCAGTGATATTGAGATCCTCTAGAACCCGGTTACTATTTCTAGGACAAGTTTGAACCAACTGAACTGAAAGAGGGTAGTACCTAAACTCCTTGCCATCCTGAAATCTAAGGGCTATTTGCATGACTTGTTTGCCCTTACCATGTTTGCTATCTGTGAATACTTGTGGTGTGTTTCTATCATGACATCATGCATCATGACATTGCATGCATATTGCATTGGACTAACCATTTCAAAGACCAATGGGATTCATCTTTGTTCTGTTTTGTAGGTCATGGCATCTATGCGTAGAAACACTATTCGGATCAGCTTTGTCCAGATTCCCACCCAGCTTAAGGATTTGGTTGCAAAGGTTCCATATATTTCCTCCTTTGTCAGAAGACATGGGCACCTCCTTGGTTTGGTCACTTCCAAGATGGATGAACAGATGATGAGTGTCTTAGTCCAGTTCTTTGATCCATTGTACCACTGCTTTACTTTTCCGGACTACCAGTTGGTCCCTACCTTGGAAGAGTTCTCTGATCTACTTGGTATTTCCATTCTAGAGCGGACCCCATTTACAGGTTGGGAGAAAGTCCTTAGGCTGGAAGAGATTGCTTCAGCCCTCCATCTGACAAAGGCTGAGGTAATGTGTAATTGGGAAACTCGTAGTGGGACAAAAGGCTTATTGACAAAGTTCTTGGTTGGTCGAGCTAATTAGTTCTGGGACAGTTTAGACTTTCAGGCGTTCGAGGACATCCTGGCTCTTCTTATTTATGGTCTGGTTCTGTTTCCAAACTCAGATTCTTTTGTCGACGTGAATGCGGTGAAGATTTTCATATCCTGTAATCCAGTGCCCACTCTCTTGGGTGATATTCTGCATACCCTCTATTCCCGTACTGCTCGGAAACGAGGAACCCTTATGTGTTGTGCACCATTGCTGGTGAGGTGGTTTATTTCTCACCTCCCCAAATCAGTTTTGAAGAACAAGGAAGGCATGGGTTGGGCCTACAGGATTATGTCCCTTGCTCACACAGACATCATTTGGACTACTAGAGACATGGAAAACGTAGCTATTATTGATCGTTGTGGGGAATACCCCAATGTTCCACTGCTAGGAATCAATGGAGGGATCACATATAATCCTTATTTGGCCTTACGCCAATTTGGGAGAGCTAGGAGGGACGAACCTCATGAGTTGATACTTCCGAGCATTGTCTTTGACTTCTAAGGGGATAGTGATTAACATCGCCGTAGATTCATACGAGCCTGGGATAGGGTGCACAGGTCTGATCCATACGAGTTAGGTGTGAAGACTTCTCTTCCAATGGAACCATATCTCTGGTGGGTTCGTACACGTGCTCAGAAGCTAGGGATGCCCTACGAAGTTGTCTTGCCTGTGATAGTTGAACTTGTTGATGAAGAAGGGGATCCTCCTACCATCCTCCATCCATACATGCCTATTGACATTGGGGCATTAAAGAGGTCTTGGATCCAACTAAGGGAAGAGCATGATACTTACAGAGAAAAGTATCACGAGCAAGAGCGGAATATCCTAAAGTTGACAAGGCAACTGGAGAACGAGCAGATCCTCAACGACTATGTCAGCACCAACGGGAAACGACCATGGGAGCGCTGATGTCTTTTGTTACTTCTAGTTTTGATTTACTTTTCAGTTTTTCTTTTTGTAACGCCTTAAAGGCATTTGTTGAACATTGAATTCAAGTTTTATCTAATAAAAGTGTGTTTCATTTTGGTTTACGAATTTGAATCTCCAAAGTCTTTGAAATCATATCATACGCATTTCATTCCCATGCACCTCATTACAGGTACCCTTACAGGTTTCTCATCTTATTCATTGTTTATTTCAGCATATCATGTCTTCTGAAACATCAACTGATCAAGCCATCAAGGCTCTGCAAGCTCAAAACGCCCAGTTCCAGGAAATGTTCATGAGTTTGGCCAAGGGTCAGCAAGATCTGAAGACTTTTATCTTGAAGGATAAGAAGAAAAAGAAGAAGAAGACGGTCCTACTGAATATGGGTCGCAGATTTGGAAACAATTTGCGGGAGGATGTTGATTTATCCCACTCACCTGGAGGGGGAGAGAATCAGGAAGAAAGGAGGGCCCCTAGCCCTGTGGTTTCTGACAACGAAACTGACTTTGACGAAGACCAGTATCCTCCGGCTGAGGATAAGTATAAGCAACTCGAAGACCGGTTGAGCGCGATGGAGGTCCAGAAAGTCCCTGGTTTGGACTTCGGAGATTTGGGTTTGTCATCTGGGGTGGTAATTCCCCACAAGTTTAAAGCACCAGTCTTTGCTAAATACGACGGGGTTTCTTGCCCAAAATTGCACCTCCGCTCATATGTTAGAAAGATCCAGCCTTACACCGCTGACAAGAACCTCTGGATCCACTTCTTTCAAGATAGTCTTTCAGGGACTCAACTTGAATGGTTTTACCAGCTGGAAGGAGCTAGTGTCCGTAATTGGGAGGACTTGGTTGCTGCTTTCTACAAGCAGTACCAATATAATGCCGACCTCGCTCCCACATGTACCCGACTTCAGGGTATGTCTATGGGTGCGAGCGAACGTTTCAAAGACTACGCTCAGAAGTGGAGGGACCTTGCTGGAAGAGTACAACCCCCGCTGGCTGACAGGGAGTTAGTAGATATGTTTCTGGGGACCTTGTTTGGTCCGTATTTCAACCATCTGATTGGAAGTTCATCGTTCGGGTTTACTGAGCTAATTATGACCGGGGAAAGAGTTAAAGCCGATATCAAGAGCGGTAAAATACAGAAGGGTGCTTCGTCAAGCACCGAGAAGAAGCCTTTTAAGAAGGAATCCAGTGCAGTTTACAGCGCAAAGAGCCATAATAGACCTGAACACCGCCAAGCAGTCAATGCGGTTGTTATATCAAGACCTGTCGTTGCTCCTCAGTGCAACAATCAGCCAAGGGCCGAGAGACCGTGAAGACAATTCACTCAGCTCCATATGACCCTGTCTCAGATTCTGCCGTAGTTGTTAAAGACCAACTTGGTGATTCCGAAGGAGGCCCCGAAGAATCCCAATACAACATCACCCATGTACAATCCGAACACCCACTGTGTTTTTCACTCTGATAGCCCGGGGCACGATACGAATGACTGCTGGGTTTTGAAGAATAAAGTATAGGACCTGATTGATGCTAAGGAAATTCTGTTTGAAGCTCCAGAAAAGCCTAATATCATAATGGCACCTATGCCCAAACATGACGCGGGAGTGAATGCTATTGGGGACGATGATGAAGAGTTTGATATTGACAGCTGGATATACCCGACTGCTGATGGTAGACTAAGCAATTGGACATTGAAGGATTCTATGCATGTTTCTTTGATTACCCAGTAATGAGACTTTTGTTTTAAGTTTGTAACAGACAATTTTTAATCTTTACGACCCGGTGTCTTACCCGAGGCACCATGGCTTTGTTTGTGAGGGCTTTATGTTTGTCATCTCCATATATCATTAATAAAATCATTGGACGTTTCTTGCATTTCAAATTTTGCGCTCCTTGTTTTTCTTTTATTATATATTGCAAAACAGCTATTTTACACACACTCACATATACAGGTCTACATCTACTATGGATCCCACTGATAACGACTCTGCTACTGCCAGTTATGACTTCGAAAGTCCGATCAACTTAGCCGAAGACGAAGGCGAAGATGATTGCAAAGTGCCTGGTGAACTTGCTAGACTGTTACTTCAAGAAAAGAGGGCCATACAGTCGCATGAAGAGCCGGTGGAATCAGTAAATTTGGGTACAGAGATAGACAAGAAAGAGGTCAAGATCGGTGAAAATTTGGAGCCTAGTGTTAAACAACGGTTGATTCAGATGCTGCGTGACTACGTTGAGATCTTTTCCTGGTCTTATGAAGATATTCCTGGGTTGGATACCGATATTGTGGTTCACCACCTGCCTACCAAGGAAGATTGTCCTCCAGTGAAACAGAAGGTCCGCCGGATGCGCCCAGAGATGTCTGAGAAAATCAAGGCTGAAGTGATGAAACAGTTTGACGCCGGTTTTCTAGCAGTTACTTCTTATCCACAATGGGTGGCCAACGTGGTTCCTGTGCCGAAGAAGGATGGTAAGGTTCGAATGTGTGTTGATTATAGGGATCTGAACAGGGCGAGCCCCAAGGATGATTTCCCTCTGCCTCATATCGACGTTCTGGTTGACAACACAACACAACATAAGGTCTTCTCCTTTATGGATGGTTTCTCTGGTTATAATCAGATTAAAATGGCTCCCAAAGACATGGAAAAGACAAACTTTGTTACTCAATGGGGTACCTTTTGCTACAAAGTCATGCCTTTCGGTTTGAAGAATGTTGGGGCAACGTATCAGCGTGCCATGGTCGCTTTGTTCCATGATATGATCCATCATGAGATTGAGGTATACGTCGACGATATGATTGCAATATCTCAGACTGAGGAAGAACATCTTGACCACCTTCAGAAGCTATTTGACAGGTTGAAGTTGTACAAGCTGAGGTTAAACCCGAACAAGTGCACCTTCGGGGTAAGATCTGGTAAGATGATGGGTTTCATCGTGAGTGATAAAGGTATTCAAGTGGATCCTGCAAAGGTGAAGGCTATACAGGAGATGTCATCTCCCCAAACAGAAAAATAAGCCAAAGGATTTCTGGGACGTTTGAATTACATTGCCTGATTTATCTCACACCTGACTGCTACTTGTGAGCCAATCTTCAAGCTACTGAAGAAAGATCAAGTGGTAAGATGGAACGATGAATGTCAGGCTGCTTTCGAAAGGATCAAAGAATATCTCCAAGAGCCACCCATTCTGATGCCTCCAGTTGAAGGGAGACCTCTGATCCTATACTTGATAGTACTCGACAACTTAATGGGGTGTGTGTTGGGGCAACATGACGAGTCTGGCCGAAAAGAGCATGTTATTTATTACCTTAGCAAAAAGTTTACCGACTGCGAGACCCGATACTCGTTGCTCGAGAAAACTTGTTGCGCTTTGGCATGGGCTACTCGTCAGCTGAGACAGTATATGCTGACTCACAATACTCTATTAATATCAAAGATGGATCCAATCAAGTATATCTTTGAGAAGCCTGCCTTATCCAGAAGAATAACAAGATGGCAGATGATCTTGACCGAGTATGACATCCAGTACACGACCCAAAAGGCGATCAAAGGAAGTGTGTTGGCAGACCATTTGGCACATCAGGCAGTGGATGATTACCAGTCTATGAACTTTGAATTTCCGGATGAGAATATCATGATAGTGACTGACTGCGAAGAACCTGGACCAGATGAAGGACCTGAGGAGCGATCCCGATGGTCTATGTACTTTGATGGAGCTTCGAACACTTTGGGTAATGGCATTGGCACCGTGATCATATCTCCTAAAGGCTCTCATACTCTGTTCACCGCCTGACTATGTTTCAACTGCACCAACAACATGGTGGAGTATGAAGCATGCATCATGGGTCTTCGAGCAGCAATTGACCTAAGGATTAAGTTTCTAAGTGTTTTCAGAGATTCTGCTCTCATGATCAGCCAGATAAAAGGCGAGTGGGATATGAAACACCAAAATCTTATTCCTTACAAGGAGTATGTATTGACGTTGCTTCCCCACTTCGAGGAGATAACCTTTGAACACTTTCCTAGAGAGGAGAATCAGTTAGCGGACGCGCTGGCTACGATGTCTTCTATGTTCAAAGTCAACTGGGACAACGAAGCTCCCCGGATTATCATTGAAAGGTTGGACGAACCTGCACATTGTTGTGACATTGAGACTGAAGAGGTAACAGATAAACCCTGGTTTCACGAGGTAAAGAGATACCTTGAGGCTCAGGAGTACCCCGAGGGTGCATCTGTTAATGACAAGAAGTTTCTGAGGAGGTTCGCGGCGAAGTTCTTCATCAGTAATGACATTCTTTACAAGCGTAACCATGATTCAACCTTACTGCGATATATGGATAAGAACGAGGCAGAAAGGATCATGGAGGAGTTACATGAAGGTACTTTCAGAACCCATTCCAGTGGACACACCATGGCGAAGAAAATCCTTCGGGCGGGATACTATTGGTCCACCATGGAAGCCGACTGTTATCAGCATTCTCGGACCTGTCACAAGTGCTAGGTCTATGCTGATAAGGTGCACATACCTCCAGTTCCTCTGAACGTCTTGACAGCTCTGTGGCCTTTTGTAATGTGGGGCATTGACATGATCGGCGAGATCAGACCTACCGCGTCCAACGGGAATCATTTCATCCTGGTAGTTATTGATTACTTTACACAGTGGGTTGAAGCAACTTCCTTTGCTACTGTAACCAAGAACATCTTGGCACAGTTTATTCGGTACAATCTGATATGTCGATATGGTGTACCAGAGAGGATCATTACGGACAATGGTACAAATCTCAACAATAAGATGATCACCGAACTCTGCAAGCGGTTCAAGATACAACATCACAACTTTTCTCCCTACCGGCCGAAGATGAATGGGGTTGTCGAATCGGCTAATAAGAATATTAAGAAGATTGTGCAGAAAATGGTGGTGACGTACAAAGACTGGCACGAGATGTTACCATTTGCTCTTCATGGGTACCATACCTCAGCACAGACGTCAACAGGGGCAACCCCCTATTCCTTGGTATATGGCATAGAGGCCGTATTTCCCATTGAAGTTCAGATACCCTCTCTTCGGATTATGAAGGATGCAGGTTTGAGAGAAGATGACTGGATCCAGAACCGGCTTGATCAACTGAACTTAATCAACGAAAAGAGACTTACTGCTATTTGTCACGGTCAAACGTATCAAAAACGGATGATCAAGGCATTTAACAAGAAAGTTAGATGAAAAGAGTATCAAGTTGGGGATCTGGTGATCAAACGCATTATCTTACCTCAAGGTGATCCCAGGGGCAAATGGACCCCTACTTACGAAGGGCCATTTGTGGTTAAGAACGTCTTCTCAGGAGGAGCTATGATTCTAACCACCATGGATGGTGACGACCTTCCTCACCCCGTCAATGCAGACAAAGTGAAAAAATACTACACATAATCAAGGACCCGCTAGGTCGACTGGCCTAGGCAAAAATAAGGGCTTCCCGGCGAACCAAAAGGGTTCGGGCAAAAATAAGGGATGAAAATAAAAAAATCTGTACACCCGGCAAGTCGAAAACCTAAAAAGGCGGCTTGGGCAAAAAAGGGTATCCCGGTGGACTGAAAACCCGAAAGGGAGGTCCAGGCAAAAATTAGGGATCTAAGCGTAACACTATGTCTCATTGGATCACCTTGCAACCAGACTTCGGTATCAACTATCAAGCTCGGACGACACTAATCAATCTGATCTACCTTCAACCAAGTAGAAAAGTGATGAGATGCTCGAGGACATAAAGGCAATAGCAGAGTTGGAACCCAGTGGGATTATTCACATAGCTGTTTTGTTTAGTTTTTCATAAGTTGTGTAAATTCTATTATTTTGTGGTGTTCTCTTACTAGGACGTCAGCCTCTTGTACAAAACGCTTATTTACAGGCCAAACTTCAAAATCAATACAATTCATCTTCAGAAAAATTTCAAGTTGCTTTCCTTTTTCTGTTTTGTTTTGCAAAGAACGTCCAATGTTCATTTTTGATATACGCATTTGACATTAATTGCTGCTTATGAATATTTACATGCGAGACAAAAGACGATTACTTGTAATATCAGAAACAGGGGCAAATAATATTTGTCCAAGCTTTACAGTTGCTCTATCCACCAGGTACGAAGGTAGATTCAGTTGAAAATATGGCTAAAGGTGCGTTCACTCCCCGCAGAGTAAGAAAAGACAGTAGTGTTAACTCTCCCCAGCTGAGACTCGCAACTGTGAATGAATCGGTAATATTCTCCCCAAGCAGAGTTTATCTACCATAAGCACTAGAAAGTCTTAATATTCCCCAACGGAGTATAAAATATCCCCAGAGGATTATAAAAAGATATATATATATCCCCAGTGGAGTTTGAAAATTTTCCCAGCGCGGTCGGAAAAAGCTTCCCTAGTGAAGTTTGGAGAATCATCCCCAGTAGACTTTGGAAGATTGTCCCCAGAAGAGCCTAAAAGGTCATCCCCAGTGAAGTCGCAACTGAAGATCATCCCCAGCGAAGTTCATTCTCTTTACAAACAGAAACTCAATCCCCAACAGGATTCAGTATCACCAGCAACGGTAATTCATCCCCAGCGGAATTTATCAGTGGAATCCTCTACAGAGCATCTCTTCCCCACAGAGTAATCTCCTCATGAGTTTATTCCCCAGCGGAGTTATCCTCTCTTGCAGGTTTATTCTCACAATCATCTTCATTCGCCATCCCCAGCGGAAATGAAGAATTTAACTCTTTTCTCCAGCAGCTATCCGGGATTTATTTTCCCCAGCTAAAAACATTACATTTCCATACATCATGACACATGCATATACGCATCATACGACACGATCACATTTATTTTGAGAACATCATTGCTTGATACATATCATGCATTACATACAACTAACCTTTACCTTTCAGGAAGGATGCGGTTATTCTCATAAAATTCAAAGCTATGAAGCTTTTACCTCAATTGAAGTACGGACAAGTTCTTAAATCTTAGCAGAGATGTTTTCTCAGTTGAATTACAGACAAGGTCCTAAATCTCGACAAAGTATTCCTCCGTCGAATTACAGACGAGTTCCTAAATCTCAGCAGAGTTTTCTCAGTTGAATTACGGGCGAGTTCTTAAATCTCGATGAAGATGTTTCCCTCCAGTCGAATTATTGACAAGTTCTTAAATCTCAACAGAGTTTTTCTCAATTGAATTACAGACAAGGTCCTAAATCTCGACAAAGTTCCTCCGTCGAATTACAGACGAGTTCCTAAATCTCAGCAGAGTTTTCTCAGTTGAATTACAGGCGAGTTCTTAAATCTCGATGAAGATGTTTCCCTCCAGTCGAATTACTGACAAGTTCTTAAATCTCAACAGAGTTTTTCTCAGTTGAATTACATGCAAGGTCCTAAATCTCGACAAAGTTCCTCCGTCGAATTATAGACGAGTTCTTAAATCTCAGTAGAGTTTTCTCAGTTGAATTACGGGCGAGTTTTTAAATCTCGATGAAGATGTTTCCCTCCAGTCAAATTACTGACAAGTTCTTAAATCTCAACAGAGTTTTTCTCAGTTGAATTACAGGCAAGGTCCTAAATCTCGACAAAGTTCCTCCGTCGAATTACAGACGAGTTCCTAAATCTCAGCAGAGTTTTCTCAGTTGAATTACGGGCGAGTTCTTAAATCTCGATGAAGATTTTTCCCTCCAAGTCGAATTACTGACAAGTTCTTAAATCTTAACAGAGTTTTTCTCAGTTGAATTACAGACAAGGTCCTAAATCTCGACAAACTTCCTCCGTCGAATTACAGACGAGTTCCTAAATCTCAGCAGAGAAGTTTTCTCAATTTAATTACAGATGAGTTCTTAAATCTCAACGAATATGTTTCCCCTCAGTTGAATTACGGGCAAGTTCCTAAATCTCGACACCTCAGTTGAATTACGGGCAAGTTCCTAAATCTCAACAAAAATCAGACTTCCCCAGTGGAATGTTCCTCAAACAACAGGTATACAAGCTCCCGCTAAGGAATCTCTTATGCGATCAACATTCCTTCAGATGGCATCTTTAAGCCCATCCCCTTGTCAGCAATCTCCAAATGGAATCTGTAAGCCCATTCCCGACATCACAAAGCAGGCATCACTTCATGCGAGTGAAAATTTCTGGGCACTCTAGTGTTCAATCATCTTCCACCTTCGGATCACGAAAGGCACGAAATCAAATCTACATCCCCAGGTTTAAGAATATTGAACAAGGGAAGCTGTTGTACCCCAAAATTTTCCCTCCCATATTTCTCAAAACATTGCAAGAAAAATCTCCAAGTTGCTCAAAGTAGTTCAAGAGTTGGTCAGATAAGCTCTCTCCTAAGGCAGTCTACCCCAAATTAGGGTTTTGTGTTGCATCAAGATCCTTGAGTCCAAGTGACCCAAAGGGCTCACCAATGTCCTAATATGTTCTCAATATCATCCATGTCAAATTTCAAGCCTTGCAGAGGAAGTTTGCTCAATCAATTGCTCAAAGGTCCAAAAATCGACTGTGCTAGGGCAAAAGTCAACTGTGACCCAAATACAGTCAAACTTCAAGATCTTTTGTCAACATTCTCATTTTGAAGTTTATTTCATCATTTGATCAAGGGTTGATCATGATCCATCAAGGATTGCTCAAAATTCATCAAGATTCAAAAGTTGCTAAATTAGGGTTTTGTAGGAAAAGTCAACCCAACTTTGACCAAGCATAACTTTCTCATACTTTATGAGAAATGACCCATCAAAAGCTCATTTTTAAGAGGATGTAATTCCCTACAATCCATATTCATATCCCAAGATCAAAAAATTCACTCACAAGAAGTTATGAATTTGGACATTATAGGTCATTTTGAAAAGTCAACAAAAACACATTTTTTTTCCAAAGCTTCTAACTTGAGAATGGAATATAAAAATAAGATGATACAAAAAGGGTTGGTTAGAGGACATCTCAATATTTCTAAAAAAGTCCAAGAACACCTCCGAAAGTTCAAAATTGAAGAAGTTATGCATTGTTGAAGTTGGACTTTTTTGCAAAATTGCCAAAAGTCAACTATCCCCAAAACATCAAATTTTGCCAAATGGGCCCATTCTTTTTCACTTGTTTTGAGTTTGCATTATTTCCCACGTGCTCTAGCTTTAGCCATGTGTCCATATCACATTTTTATTAATTATTTTTATTTTTATTTGAATTAATTTGATTTAAATCAAATAAGATCCAAAGCATTGATACCAATGGATTTTTTTACTGTTTCAGGCTTTAATCACAACTAGCAAACCATTCCCAATTTGTATCAAGGCATTAGAGCACATAAAGATTGAAATCAAGCAAATTTGGAAAGCTTTAATGGAGGATCAAATCAAATATCCAAGTATCAATGTAGGAAGATTTGGACAAAGTTTGTTACCCTAATACACTGAGCAATACATAAGGAAGCGCAACATACAAGAATCAAGTTTAGAGAGAAATTCTAGAGGCAGAACCAAACTTGCAAAAACAAAGAAAAAGTGTGGGATCAAAATCAAAGTTAGAGGTCGTTTCAGGGCTTGGCAAGTATCCCAATCGCTTCCTGGCAACCCTCCCAAGCGAACCCAATCCAGACAACGCATTTTCAGCCCTTCCCAAGCTCTGTAAGTCATCCACAGATTCACCATGTTCTTGAAATCGAAACTCTTTATTCTTGCATTCATTGTAAAAAATAATGGCATATTCTGATTCACCACATCATTTACAAACTGTTTGTAATAACCAATTTTATTTATATGCTCTGTATCGTGAACCACCATTACTAGGGTTTTGCGTTTGGTTTTAGGCATTTTCGTTTCAGGGAAAATTGGCCCCAATGATGGGCATAGTTGCAATCAGAAGGAGATGACGAGTTCAACCATGATCCTAGAAACCATTTTCATGGCCGGTAGAGGATTTTGGAACAAGCACGACTTATAGTGACGACCAGCATCCTTAGCTATAAGTGTTGCAGGGTTTTAGCCACGGTTGGAGGTCAGGGACAATGCGTGTCACGTTCCCATTGGACCATTCAAATAATTGCGCGTTTTTTTTATTTTCTGACCATTAAGTCTTGTTTTATTATATTATTGTTAATTTGTGTTATAATAACAAACGAAGCAATTTGGTATGGTGGTAGCCACATAAGCCTTAAAGCGTCCCAAAGGCTGGAGGTCATGGGTTTGATCCCTGCCTCCAGCAATTTGCATTTTCTCAATTGTTTTCAGGGAATCAGGTGTGTGTTCAAGCTGGAGGTTCACTATACTCCCTCACCAATCAACACGCCAGATGGCCAGATCTGGTGGTCAAGTATTGAAGGTCCACCAAAAGGCTAGTCAATGCATGGGCACATGATCAGAGAAAGTCCACCTGGATCAGCTTCAATTGGGCCGACAAAAATGCTTTTGACACCCCCCAAATCAGGCCCAATTTCTCATTCTCTTCATATTTTATTTATTTAACTTATTTACTTTATTTTTTAATTAATTTTCTAACCAATAAACAAATTTCCTTTTTTTTAATCAAAAATCACAAAAAATATTTTTATCCAATAAAATTTCAGAATTCTTTTTTTTATTAATAAATACTAACATATTAATTAGATTTAATTCTAGAACAACTTTAATTTGCTTTTGTAAATAAATAAAATCAATTAGAATTAATTAGGTTTTAACATAATTTAATTATTTTAATTTCCTTCTTAAATTAACAAAAACTCCAAAATATATATCATTTATTATTTTTCATCAATTAGTTTATTTTATAATTAATTTAGTATTTAATTTAGGACTTAATTTCTTTTCTTAAAATAAAAACAACAAAAAAAGCATTTTCTTTAATAAAAAAGGGTCAAAACCCTAATCCCACATTCGATTTAATTTCCTGCGCGCTTTATTTATTTTTATCCATATTGATGTATTTGCTTCCAGTATGTAATAGATAATTAGGACCTATTATTTATTTTATCGCTTTATTTTATTTTCAAAGGGTTGCTTTTGGCGATGTAAATACCCGACGCCTTGTAATTTAATTTCCACACTTTTAATTCTGCAAAATATAACTGCTATATGTTTGATAATAGGGTTTGCATGACAAGACTGAATGCTTAATCTTAAAATCAATTAGATCACCATTAACATGTGCAAAGATAAAAATAACTGAAAACGACACACTCGCACATGCGCACTCTTAGGGTACACCCCACTTGGTTGCCTTCGTACATGGTCATTGAGTATAGGTCGTTTTAGAGGTCGCCCTCTTGTCTAAAAGATCATAGTTGCCTCGAAATGGTTGCCTCGGGTATTGTTGCCTCAAACAAATGATCTAAGACACTAGGTGTTGTACCCCAAAATTTGCCCTCCCATATTCTCCAATAAACTGCCAAGTCAAGCTACAAAATTCCCCAAGAGTTGCACAGTGCAAAGGCCTCCATACAGTCAAAACTAGGGTTTGTGTGCTGATCAAGAAAATGGAGTGTTCAAAAGCCCAATCAGGTCTCACATGCCTACAAAGATGGTCAAGTATCCTCATATCAAGTTTCAAGGCATTCAGCTCAAAATTGCACAGTCAAAACCCCAAATTGCACTACAGTCAACTGTAGGGGCAAAATGGTCATTTGACAGTCAAAAGTTCAAATTTTTGGTCAACATATCATTTTGAAGCCACAAACATCATTTTATCAATGCTTGATCATGATTCTCAAAATTTGGCTCAGAAATCATCAAAGATGCAAAAGTTGCTATATTTGGACAGCTGAAAAAGTCAACTGAAATTGACCAGAGCATAACTTTCACATGGATTATCAGAAAAATCCCATCCAAAGCTCATTTTGAATAGAAAGACATTTCCTACAACTCATCTTCATACTTCAAGTCCAAGAAATGCTCTCACAAAAAGTTATCAATTTCAACATTATAGGTCATTTTCAAAAGTCAACAAAAAGGGACTTTAAGTCAAAGGCCATAACTTGGGATTGGAAAATCAAAATGACAGGGGACCAAAAGCATTGGTTAAAGGACTCAAAGACCTTTCCAAAATGTCCAAGAACATGAGAAAAGCTTAAAAATTGAGCAAGTTATGCATTGGAGAAGTTGGGAAATTTTTGTGAAATGGCAAAAGTCAACTATCCTTGAAACTTCAATTTTTGACAAAAGGGCCCACTTTCTTCCACTTGATTCAGCCTTGTCATGCCACACACGTGTCCCATGATTAATTTCAAGACCAAATATTGATTTTTCTATTTTATTTAATTTTTGATAATTTAATTCATTTTAAATCTTTAAAAATTCAAATAAAATTCAAAAGTCAATGAAATAGTGTCATTTAAATTGGGATAGCTTCCATATATCATGTGCCAGCTCACAAACTCATGCTAGGGTTAGATTATACACCAAGTCTTGGTCTTGGCTTAAAAGAAGGAAAAGTTTGTTAATGGTAAAAGACCTAAGACCAATTCTCTCATGGGCATGGATAAAGGCCAACTAATGACCTAATTTCCTTCCCTCAGAAGTGCTAAGTCAAACCCTAACCACAAGAGACCAAAGGCTGCGCTCAAAGGCTCATAAAAAACTTGGAATTTTGACTTGAAAATGGAATTCTGAAATCACTACTAGAGGGCGATTCAAAGCTTGATTCTTTTTCTAAATAGCTTCCTCAAACTCTCCTGATCACATTCCAATCACAAACAACAACTCAAACCCAAAGAATTGGTAAAGCGGATTCCAACTGAACCAAGAAAAATCCATAATCGTACTTTGATTTCTAGGCATCCTCACTGCATTTTAATCATATATTCATGTTCCTTGTCAAGTTTTGAAACTAACCATGTGATCCAATTGCGTTTTCGTGCGATATATGAGAAAATACCATGCGCGATTTTTAGGGTTTGCAGGACTGAAATTTGGGGCTTTCATAACAAGGCAAAATTAGAACTCCAAATGACCATGGTTGGATTCAGCGCATCAAGACGAAGAAATTGAGATAGTCGCGCCTAATTTATGTTTAGAATTGAGCTATTCGCTATTTTTCTAAAAGCTGCCTAACACAACGCTACGAAAACCGTTGCCATATTGTTTTGTTTTACAGGATAAGGAAGAAGATGATTTCGTGTCCATCAGCCATTGGCCATTTTGAAATTGCGCGCGTTTTGGAGCACTAACTCTTGTTTGTTCTTATAATATTCATTGTTTAATTATATATCAAATAAGTCAATTGGCACAGGTGGTTGATGCAAGCGCTAGTGATCCACTTGACCTGGGTTCGAACCCCAGGTCTTTCACATGCTCAATATTATTTTTCAGTAATTAATCTCATGCAGCGCTTGGATCGTGGATATACCGTGTGCTCACCATATCAAGCCAGCCACGTGCTTAAGGGAACCAGATCAAGGGTTGTGCATTGAGGGACACCATGAGGACAAGTCATCATGCATGTACGTGGCCTAGGAAAGTCAACAAATTCCATACTTGTTGGGCCAGATTTGCTAAGTCCAAAACCTCACGAATTGGGACTACACCCCCACCCTGGTTTGCAAATATTTTTATTTTTCTCATATCTTTTAATTATTGTTTTTATTTGTTTTCTTGTTTTAATTTAAGTCAATATTTTTACAATACATAAAAAATATAGAAATCAGAAAAAGAGAACAATATAATATTTATTTTATTTTAGTTATTTTCATAAATAAATTGTATGTAAATTAACTTAGTATTAATTTAGGTTGCAACTTTAATTCTTTCTTCCATAAAAAAATCCAAAAATATAGCATTAGGTTAATGACTTTTTTATTCCTTTTAATTTTCCTTGTTTTTTGCCATAATATTAGTAATTTTCATAATTAAACTTGTAAACTAATTAGGGTTGCATTTAGGTTAGATTTTAATACTTTCTTAATAACTAAAAATCCAAAAATATAGCATTAGGTTTAATGACTTTTTATTCCTTTTAATTTTCCTTGTTTTTTGCCATAATATTAGTAATTTTCATAATTGAACTTGTAAACTAATTAGGGTTGCATTTAGGTTAAAACTTAATATTTTCACAATAAACTTAAAAAACATTAGAATTAGGGTTTGACACTTCATTTTAATTTTAATTAATTATTTTTTTCATTAAATCTTAAAAAATACAAAAATACCAAAAACATTCTTTTTTCTTTTATTTTAATTCTTCATTAGTTCTAATTAATTAATTCATTAACTTTAAATATTTTTGCAAAAGGGTCCAATGCCCGTGTTCATTATTTATTTAATTTCGCGCATTTATTTTATGTCATTTATTCTAATTATGTAATTGCCCCAAAGCCTTGTAACAACTTTATGTCTCGCAATTTTATTTTATTGCTTCTTTACTTTCAGTCAAATCGGGTCCGGTTTAATTTTGGCGATGTGGACCCGCGCCATTTGTAATAGTTGTAGATTTATTTTCTCGCAAACTTTATAACTGTTAAAAGCATGAAAGAATGTATGGACTTAAAATAAAATCAAGCGTAGAACACCAATAAACATGACAAGACAAATATCAATGAAAACGACACACAATTCGCACACACCACCCCTAGGGTACGCCTCACTGTTGCCTTGCCTTTCGAAAGGTGATCGTCGAGTAGAGGATGTCTTAGTAAGTCCTCATGATCCGGGAACCTGGCATGAGGGTAGCTTCTAAGGTGTCTTCCCATTGCTCTGGTGATCACCATGTCCCTATAAACTCGAATTGACCCGAACACCTCCGACGGTGGTGCTACCTACCTCTCAATGGTGGGATGGCACTACTTTAAAGGACATTTACACAGACGAATTCCTTAGGGTAGGTAGACGACTCATGGATACTTGCTCTCTTCAAAACAAACTGAAATCTTTTCACACCAACACTTTTCAAAAGCTTTCAAAGCAAATTTTTCAAACACTCTGACGTACGAGTCGAACTGAAATTTTTCAAAGAAACTTTTTAAACCCACAATTGAAAAGCAAGCAAACATTTTGAAAACACATTGAGCAAGTATCTAAGAGCCCATGGATAACCATGGATAGAAAGGGTGCTAACACCTTCCCTTTCTATAACCTACCTCCCGAACCGAGAGCAATCTCTTTAAGGAATTTTTCTGTGCTTTTGTCCTTTCCATTTGGAGAAAATAAAAGACGGTGGCGACTCTTGCTTCCGCGACATTTCGCGAACCAGCGTTAAACAGTCAGTTCCAGATCCACCGATCACAGAACTGGCGACTCTGCTGGGGAATAAACTTAATGTGAGGTATACCTTAGGGCTAGGTCATAACTATGTTTTCAATTGTCTTCTTTGCTTGCTTTATTATTGTGGGTTGCTTGGGAGTTCTATAGATCCTAACCCGGATCTGGGGATACCTTTCTTAGAAAGTAGCAACAAGGCTGTGAGGGAACTGTGCGGGGTATACCGACATGGTTGAAGCAGTCTGCTACGTTGATGTGGCACTTTGGTGTGTACCGGTAACCCTTGAGTTCAGTCAAGGAGAGTACGGGGCCTCCATGTGGTGTCATGAAGCATCAACAGACCTTAGGAACCTTAATTGAACCATCTTGGCCTCTTTAGGGTAGTGAGATAACTGACTTTGGTGCAGTCCGAGGTTGGTTGATACTTGATACTACACTCAATTGAGGGTTGCTTTCCTGGAATATTTCGGTCGCCAGTTCAGTGGCTAAATCGAAACGATGAACAATGAAAGCAACCCCGTGATGTTGGGAACCTTAGAACCCGGTTACTTTGATTAGGACAGGTTGAACCCACCAACTTCAAGAGGGTACTACCCAAACTTCATGCTGGCCTAAACTCTAAGGGCTCTTTTGTGTGACTTGTGTGCCTTTGTACTTGCCTACTTGCATGCTTGTTAGCTGACACATGAACTACTTACAGGTTTTGTTTATAGTCCTTAACTAGGACTCATGACAAGGTTTACCAAATTTCTTGCAGGTTTTGTTTATAGTCCTTAATTGGGACTCATAACAAAGTATACTGAACTTCTTGCAGGGTCTGTTTATAGTCCTTAGTTGGGGCTCATAACAGGGTTTACCTACATCACCCCATGCATAGCATGACATCATACCATTGCATACATCCTAACCCATTTCAAGGATCTCAAGGGCTTGTGATGCAGGTCATGATGAACCAACTGCCCAGCAAGGGGCAAAGAGGATTTATTTTCCTCTAGCTAAGGTCGTCAGGGGCTATGACCCACTGGATATGGTGAGCCTTTGACCCTTGAAGAAGGGCTCTCTACAACAGGAAGTTCCTTCAATCAAGTTGCCAGTTTCCAACTCTAACAAGTTTCTCTGTTTACCCTGCGAGATCCTTGAAAACATTACATGCATGTCATACATCTCATTGCATTGCAGGTATCCCTTTGACAGGTTGCTTACCCTTCTCCGCTGTTTATTTCAGCCAATCATCATGAATCCTGAATCATCATCCGAGCAGACTATCAAGGACCTCCAGGCTCAGAACGCCCAGTTCCAAGAGCTGATCCTGAATTTGACCCAGGGGCAACAAGATCTGAAGGCTCTGCTCCTGAAGAAGGAGAAGAAGAAGAAGAGGACTGTTTTGTTCAGCCCTAGACGCAGATCTGGGAATGCACCGCAGACTGAAACTGAGAGGACTACCCCATATGTGAGGGAAAACAGTCACCATGAGAGAGAGGTGCCTAGTCCAGTGGTCTCCGACAACGAGACAGATTTCGACGACGAACAGTACCCTCCGGCTGAGGATAAGTACAAACAGTTGGAAGACCGGTTAAGTGCTATAGAGATACAAAAGGTGTCTGGTCTGGACTTCGAGGATCTAGGTCTGTCTTCTGGAGTGGTGATCCCGCACAAATTCAAGGTACCTGCCTTTGCTAAATACGACGGGGCATCCTGTCCTAAGTTGCATCTCAGGGCTTATGCAAGGAGGATCCAGCCCTATACAGCTGACAAAAACTTATGGATCCATTTCTTCCAAGAGAGTCTTTCAGGGACTCAGCTCGAGTGGTTCTATCAACTGAATGGAGCCAACATCCGTACCTGGGAAGACTTAGCCACTGCATTTTACAAACACTACCAGTATAATGCCGACCTCGCTCCCACGCGTACTCAGCTTCAGGGGATGTCTATGGGTACAGGCGAAGGCTTCAAAGAGTATGCTCAAAAATGGAGGGACCTTGCTGGAAGGGTACAACCACCTCTGATGGACCGCGAGCTCGTCGACATGTTCTTGGGGACCCTGTCTGGACCATTCTTCAACCACCTAATTGGGAATTCTGCTGCTGGGTTTACAGATCTTGTCTTGACTGGGGAGAGAATCGAAGCTGGTATCAAGTCGGGGAAGATTCAAGAAGCCGCATCTGCTGATGCTCAGAAAAAGCCCCACAGTGGGAAGAAAGAATCCAATGCTATACATGTGAAAAAGGGTCGTCATGATGTAGGGGCAATCCAGATTTCCGATCCCACGCCCGTTCAACCAAGAAAGAGCAATAGGCGTAGGATAAAGCATCAAGATAGGAAGTATACTGACATCAACATGTCTTTGTCTCAGGCATTACAGCAATTGCTGAGGGCGAAAGTGATCACACTTAAGGATCCTCCTCAAAATCCTGACACTTCCTCTCCCAAGTACAACCCGGGTGTGAGATGTGCCTACCATTCTGACAGTCCTGGACATGACACCGACGACTGTTGGACCTTGAAGAACAAGATCCAGGATTTGATTGACGCCAAGGAGGTCGAGTTTGAACACTGATCCTACACCAAATCGTCGAGAATGTCTTTTGTTCATTCAAATGTTCAAGTTGTATTTTTCTTTGATTGTTCAAACATTTATTCATGTTAAACATTGTTATCACATTAATGCATCGCTTATGTCTATTTTAAATCAATATATTCGCATTCACTATATGCAAATTCTTTTCATATTTTTTCTGATGACAACTCTCGTTAATTCTAAGCCTCTTGAGGGAGGATGACGAAAACGATACCGCTATCTTTACAGTATGCTTTTGGAACAGACCCCGCTGATGAGGTACAGGCATTGTTTCAAATCCTAAACACTGGAGTTATAAGGATGATAATCCCTCGTCAACCCATCAGAGCCAAAGAAGTAGGAGTTTTTATTTTCGAAAATCAAAACCCTTAATCATAACCTGGGGCAGGGTAGTTCTCTCAGTTGATCCAAGTGCATCTTTACAAAACGAACAAAGACAGTGATGGTTCAGAACAATCAAAAAGACAGGCAGTCATCATCAAAATTCATAAATGAAAAGCCCAAAAAGTCTAAACCTATGAAAAGAGACTTATGAAACTGGGGCATCCCGCTGACTGTAATTCCAAAAAGGAAACAGTTCAGGCAAAAATAGGGATAACGAAATCAAAAGAAAGAGGTCTTATAAACCCTCAACAAAAAGGAATGACTGCCTATTCAAAATAAGTTATCAACATCTGAACCATTATTGGAACATCAAAGCAAAGACTCAAGCAAGGTCTAACGCATGATCAACTGAGTTTAGGTTTGGAGAACATCACGAAGAGCGGGTGGGTACAAATAATTTGAGCCTTTATCCTTTGTTTCTTAAACCATGAACCAGGCCACGTTATAACCCTTAAAAGTCCTAGCTGAAGCATGGGTTAGTTCGAAAGCATACTGTACGAAAGGTATCCTGACTCCTGAAGGCCTATGGTAAGTACGAAGTTGACATCACGTTTTACAAACAATCACTTGTTTTATGAAAGAAAAATGCATTTTCAAAATCTTCAAGACAGACATAAGCTTTGCATTTTTAACATAACTTTGTTTGCATATGACTTTTTGTTTGAACAGCAGGGAAATTCGCACGATGAATACCTAGTGAACAAAAGCACTTTCAATCAAGGGGCATGGCATGACTATTGTCCATCATCTGGGGCAGTTAAGGCAATGCCTAGAGAATCTCTCAAAAAGCCAAAAGCCTGGGGCAAATCTCTGCTTGAGTCACTTGGGACATTCCAGCATCAAATCTGACCTGATCAAATACCTTCTGGTAATATGGCAACACTACTGACAGGGGCATCTCCCTGCATTCTAAGAGCGTGGACATAGTCGAAAAAATACTACGCAAAATCAAAGACTCGCTAGGTTGACATACCTAGGCAAAAATAAGGGCTTCCCGGCGAACCAAAAGGGTTCGGGCAAAAATAAGGGATGAAATGAAAATAATCTGTACACCCGGCAAGTCGAAAACCTGAAAAGGCGGCTTGGGCAAAAATGGGTATCCCGGTGGACTGAAAACCCGAAAGGGCAATCCAGGCAAAAGTTAGGGATTAAAGCGTACGACTATGTCCTGCCATCTGCCTACCAAAAGAAGGTTTGACCCTCAACAACTATCAGCACCCCACAAGTGTCTTCCCCATAGAAACAGGGGCAATGAAGAGTGGCCTAAGCAGTCCGACTGTTCTACCCTCCAAGGTATCAGGGTAGGTTCCGTTGAAGAACTTAACCAATACAGTTCAATACCTCCCCAGAAGAGTCCAATCCAGTTTCCCCAGGAAAGATGGAGTCCATATCCCCAAGCAATAAGCTTATCCCCAGTAGATTCTGGAAGCTTATCCCCGCAAAGCACGAACGCGTCGCCCGGCTTTATTCAAAGAGTTATTTCCTTAACAGGATATAACTGGGTTATCCTCAGCCAAAAGCCACGGAAAGAGCGTCGTCGCCGAAGTCTTCTTATCCCAGCGAAGTTCATCAACTACTTCCTATACAACAAGACATCCTCAGCAAGTTACTATCAACATTCAGCAAAGCATCTCTCTCCCCACAGAACGTTGCTTCCCAGCATGGTCGCTAGAGTATCTTTTCTCCCCGCAGAATCTTCCATTTGCCAAGTTTATTCCGCAACGGAGTCATCTTCTCCTACCGGTATTCTTGCAGTTACCATCCCCAGCGGAAGCAAAATCTATTCTTCAACATCAGCCCAGGATACGACTTCCCGGCACCCGTCAAGGATTTACTTTCCTAGACGAAAAACACATTCATAAAACGTCACATACATCATTATAGCATGCATAAACGCATCATATCACCCCAATCTCATTTATTTTTGAGAACATCTTAAAATCAGGCAATTCATGCATTATGATATTGCATACAACTAATTCGTTACTTTTTCAGGAAAGAACGATCAACAGATAAAAGTCTTTACCCGTTGAGGTAGTAATCGTCCCAGATTCCTTCATCATCCTGCTGAGGTAGTAATCGTCCCAGATTCCTTCATCATCCTACTGAGGTAGTAATCGTCCCAGATTCCTTCATCATATACTTGGAGTAGTAATCGTCCCAGATTCCTTCATCATCCCGCTGAGGTAGTAATCGTCTCAGATTCCTTCATCATCCAACTGAGGTAGTAATCGTCCCAGATTCCTTCATCATATACTTGGAGTAGTAATCGTCCCAGATTCCTTCATCATCTCGCTGAGGTAGTAATCGTCTCAGATTCCTTCATCATCCTACTGAGGTAGTAATCGTCCCAGATTCCTTCATCATATACTTGGAGTAGTAATCGTCCCAGATTCCTTCATCATCCCGCTGAGGTAGTAATCGTCTCAGATTCCTTCATCATCCTACTGAGGTAGTAATCGTCCCAGATTCCTTCATCATATACTTGGAGTAGTAATCGTCCCAGATTCCTTCATCATCCCGCTGAGGTAGTAATCGTCTCAGATTCCTTCATCATCCTACTGAGGTAGTAATCGTCCCAGATTCCTTCATCATATACTTGGAGTAGTAATCGTCCCAGATTCCTTCATCATCCCGCTGAGGTAGTAATCGTCTCAGATTCCTTCATCATCCTGCTGAGGTAGTAATCGTCCCAGATTCCTTTATCATCCTACTGAGGTAGTAATCGTCCCAGATTCCTTCATCATATACTTGGAGTAGTAATCGTCCCAGATTCCTTCATCATCCTGCTGAGGTAGTAATCGCCAGATTCCTTCATCATATATTTGGAGTAGCAATCGTCTCAGATTCCTTCATCATTCTGCTGAGGTAGTAATCGCCCAGATTCCTTCATAATAGATTTGGAGTAGCAATCGTCTCAGATTCCTTCATCACATCCTTATCAAACAAAAAAGCCTTCTCTAGTCCAGCTAAATCGACTCCCAACAGATTTTTCTGATAAAGACTCAGCAGAAGTTATGGTTCCCTCTCCGATGGCGTGTGAGGTAGTAATTCCTTTTTCAGATGTTTCCCTCTCCGACGATGAGTGTGAGGTAATAGTCTCCCATGGTTCCCTCTCCGACGGCGTGTGAGGTAGTAAGTCCTTTTCAGATGATTCCCTCTCCGACGATGAGTGTGAGGTGATAGTCTCTTATGGTTCCCTCTCCAACGGCGTGTGAGGTAACAATTCCTTTTCCTATGGTTCCCTCTCCAACGGCGAGTGAGGTGATTTCCCTTTCAGATTATAATTGCCTATGGTTCTCTTCCCGATCCTGCAAAGATGGTAATTCCCGCCAAGATTTTTTCTCAACGAACGTTGTTGAAGTTAAAATCATCCAAGGCTCTCTCACCATTCATGCTAAGGCAGTAACCATCTATGGTTCATTCATCAGCGTTTGAAGCTCCAGACTCAGCTCCTGTAACCAGTCAGGACATATCTATACCAAACATCTAAAATCAGCTCCTGCAACGTGTCAGGTACTCATTTTTCTTTTGCAGGTATGCAGGTTCTCGCTAAGGAATCTCCCCCGCAATCAACATTCAGATGGCATCTATAAGCCCATCACCCTATCCAGCAACCTCTAAATGGCATCTATAAGCCCATTTCCATCACACTGCTACTATGTGAGCGCAAATTTCTGGGCACTCTAGTGTCCAATCATCTTCTACCCTCGGATTACGAAAGGCACGTCCGCCAATCTGCATCCTCAGGTCTAAGAAGATTGAACAGGGGCAACTGTTGTACCCCAAAATTTGCCCTCCCATATTCTCCAATAAACTGCCAAGTCAAGCTACAAAATTCCCCAAGAGTTGCACAGTGCAAAGGCCTCCATACAGTCAAAACTAGGGTTTGTGTGCTGATCAAGAAAATGGAGTGTTCAAAAGCCCAATCAGGTCTCACATGCCTACAAAGATGGTCAAGTATCCTCATATCAAGTTTCAAGGCATTCAGCTCAAAATTGCACAGTCAAAACCCCAAATTGCACTACAGTCAACTGTAGGGGCAAAATGGTCATTTGACAGTCAAAAGTTCAAATTTTTGGTCAACATATCATTTTGAAGCCACAAACATCATTTGATCAATGCTTGATCATGATTCTCAAAATTTGGCTCAGAAATCATCAAAGATGCAAAAGTTGCTATATTTGGACAGTTGAAAAAGTCAACTGAAATTGACCAGAGCATAACTTTCACATGGATTATCAGAAAAATCCCATCCAAAGCTCATTTTGAAGAGAAAGACATTTCCTACAACTCATCTTCATACTTCAAGTCCAAGAAATGCTCTCACAAAAAGTTATCAATTTCAACATTATAGGTCATTTTCAAAAGTCAACAAAAAGGGACTTTAAGTCAAAGGCCATAACTTGGGATTGGAAAATCAAAATGACAGGGGACCAAAAGCATTGGTTAAAGGACTCAAAGACCTTTCCAAAATGTCCAAGAACATGAGAAAAGCTTAAAAATTGAGCAAGTTATGCATTGGAGAAGTTGGGAAATTTTTGTGAAATGGCAAAAGTCAACTATCCTTGAAACTTCAATTTTTGACAAAAGGGCCCACTTTCTTCCACTTGATTCAGCCTTGTCATGCCACACACGTGTCCCATGATTAATTTCAAGACCAAATATTGATTTTTCTATTTTATTTAATTTTTGATAATTTAATTCATTTTAAATCTTTAAAAATTCAAATAAAATTCAAAAGTCAATGAAATAGTGTCATTTAAATTGGGATAGCTTCCATATATCATGTGCCAGCTCACAAACTCATGCTAGGGTTAGATTATACACCAAGTCTTGGTCTTGGCTTAAAAGAAGGAAAAGTTTGTTAATGGTAAAAGACCTAAGACCAATTCTCTCATGGGCATGGATAAAGGCCAACTAATGACCTAATTTCCTTCCCTCAGAAGTGCTAAGTCAAACCCTAACCACAAGAGACCAAAGGCTGCGCTCAAAGGCTCATAAAAAACTTGGAATTTTGACTTGAAAATGGAATTCTGAAATCACTACTAGAGGGCGATTCAAAGCTTGATTCTTTTTCTAAATAGCTTCCTCAAACTCTCCTGATCACATTCCAATCACAAACAACAACTCAAACCCAAAGAATTGGTAAAGCGGATTCCAACTGAACCAAGAAAAATCCATAATCGTACTTTGATTTCTAGGCATCCTCACTGCATTTTAATCATATATTCATGTTCCTTGTCAAGTTTTGAAACTAACCATGTGATCCAATTGCGTTTTCGTGCGATATATGAGAAAATACCATGCGCGATTTTTAGGGTTTGCAGGACTGAAATTTGGGGCTTTCATAACAAGGCAAAATTAGAACTCCAAATGACCATGGTTGGATTCAGCGCATCAAGACGAAGAAATTGAGATAGTCGCGCCTAATTTATGTTTAGAATTGAGCTATTCGCTATTTTTCTAAAAGCTGCCTAACACAACGCTACGAAAACTGTTGCCATATTGTTTTGTTTTACAGGATAAGGAAGAAGATGATTTCGTGTCCATCAGCCATTGGCCATTTTGAAACTGCGCGCGTTTTGGAGCACTAACTCTTGTTTGTTCTTATAATATTCATTGTTTAATTATATATCAAATAAGTCAATTGGCACAGGTGGTTGATGCAAGCGCTAGTGATCCACTTGACCTGGGTTCGAACCCCAGGTCTTTCACATGCTCAATATTATTTTTCAGTAATTAATCTCATGCAGCGCTTGGATCGTGGATATACCGTGTGCTCACCATATCAAGCCAGCCACGTGCTTAAGGGAACCAGATCAAGGGTTGTGCATTGAGGGACACCATGAGGACAAGTCATCATGCATGTACGTGGCCTAGGAAAGTCAACAAATTCCATACTTGTTGGGCCAGATTTGCTAAGTCCAAAACCTCACGAATTGGGACTACACCCCCACCCTGGTTTGCAAATATTTTTATTTTTCTCATATCTTTTAATTATTGTTTTTATTTGTTTTCTTGTTTTAATTTAAGTCAATATTTTTACAATACATAAAAAATATAGAAATCAGAAAAAGAGAACAATATAATATTTATTTTATTTTAGTTATTTTCATAAATAAATTGTATGTAAATTAACTTAGTATTAATTTAGGTTGCAACTTTAATTCTTTCTTCCATAAAAAAATCCAAAAATATAGCATTAGGTTAATGACTTTTTTATTCCTTTTAATTTTCCTTGTTTTTTGCCATAATATTAGTAATTTTCATAATTAAACTTGTAAACTAATTAGGGTTGCATTTAGGTTAGATTTTAATACTTTCTTAATAACTAAAAATCCAAAAATATAGCATTAGGTTTAATGACTTTTTATTCCTTTTAATTTTCCTTGTTTTTTGCCATAATATTAGTAATTTTCATAATTGAACTTGTAAACTAATTAGGGTTGCATTTAGGTTAAAACTTAATATTTTCACAATAAACTTAAAAAACATTAGAATTAGGGTTTGACACTTCATTTTAATTTTAATTAATTATTTTTTTCATTAAATCTTAAAAAATACAAAAATACCAAAAACATTCTTTTTTCTTTTATTTTAATTCTTCATTAGTTCTAATTAATTAATTCATTAACTTTAAATATTTTTGCAAAAGGGTCCAATGCCCGTGTTCATTATTTATTTAATTTCGCGCATTTATTTTATGTCATTTATTCTAATTATGTAATTGCCCCAAAGCCTTGTAACAACTTTATGTCTCGCAATTTTATTTTATTGCTTCTTTACTTTCAGTCAAATCGGGTCCGGTTTAATTTTGGCGATGTGGACCCGCGCCATTTGTAATAGTTGTAGATTTATTTTCCCGCAAACTTTATAACTGTTAAAAGCATGAAAGAATGTATGGACTTAAAATAAAATCAAGCGTAGAACACTAATAAACATGACAAGACAAATATCAATGAAAACGACACACAATTCGCACACACCACCCCTAGGGTACGCCTCACTGTTGCCTTGCCTTTCGAAAGGTGATCGTCGAGTAGAGGATGTCTTAGTAAGTCCTCATGATCCGGGAACCTGGCATGAGGGTAGCTTCTAAGGTGTCTTCCCATTGCTCTGGTGATCACCATGTCCCTATAAACTCGAATTGACCCGAACACCTCCGACGGTGGTGCTACCTACCTCTCAATGGTGGGATGGCACTACTTTAAAGGACATTTACACAGACGAATTCCTTAGGGTAGGTAGACGACTCATGGATACTTGCTCTCTTCAAAACAAACTGAAATCTTTTCACACCAACACTTTTCAAAAGCTTTCAAAGCAAATTTTTCAAACACTCTGACGTACGAGTCGAACTGAAATTTTTCAAAGAAACTTTTTAAACCCACAATTGAAAAGCAAGCAAACATTTTGAAAACACATTGAGCAAGTATCTAAGAGCCCATGGATAACCATGGATAGAAAGGGTGCTAACACCTTCCCTTTCTATAACCTACCTCCCGAACCGAGAGCAATCTCTTTAAGGAATTTTTCTGTGCTTTTGTCCTTTCCATTTGGAGAAAATAAAAGACGGTGGCGACTCTTGCTTCCGCGACATTTCGCGAACCAGCGTTAAACAGTCAGTTCCAGATCCACCGATCACACTAGGGTTACCGCTAAGGCATCTTAACATTGCTTTAGTGACCATATGTCCCTATTCGAATTGACCCTCAAACTCCAACGACGGTGCTACCCACTCACTATTAGTGGGATAGCATTGTCTAAAGGAAATTAGCATAGAACGATTCCTTTTTCGAGTAGGTAGATTAGCTCTTAGATACTTGCTCTTTCAAAAACAAAACTTTTTCACACTTACACTCCTTTTCGAACAAAGTTTTCAAAAATACTTCATTACACTCTTGAGGACAGAAGCAAGAGTTAAATCGAAGTTTCAAACAAAAATATTTTCAAACCCATAAGCACAAAGAATTTTTTTTTAAAAACAATTGAGCAAGTACCTAAGAGCCCGTAGATAACTACGGATAGAAGGGGTGCTAATACCTTCCCTTTCTATAATCTACCCCCCGAACCCGAGAAATATCTCGAAAAAGGAATTTTTCTGTGCTTTTTTTCCTTTCCTTGTTGGATAAAATAAAAGTCGGTGGCGACTCTTGCTTACCGCGACATTTTGCAAAAACAAATGCAAAACACAAACCAGCATTTAAAAAAAAAACAGTCAGTTCTTCCCACCGTATCACACCCTTGTTTTGCCTAGGTGTGTCAACCTAGCGGGTCTCTTATGCATAGTATCTTTTGACTTTGTCTACGTTCGCAGGGTGCGGTAGGTCGTCTCCATCCATGGTGGTCAAGATTAATGCTCCACCAGAGAATATGCTTTTGATTACAAATGGTCCTTCGTATGTTGGAGTCCATTTGCCCCAAGGATCACCTTGCGGCAGTATGATACGTTTGATCACCAAATCCCCGGCTTGATATACTTGGCGTCTGACCTTCTTGTTGAAATCCTTGATCATTCTTTTTTGATACATTTGACCATGACAGACAGCAGTAAGCCTTTTCTCATCAATCAAGTTCAGTTGATAAAGTTGAGTCTGGATCCAATCTTCTTCATTCAGCCTTGCATCCTTCATGATTCTTAGAGAGGGGATCTGGACCTCAACAGGCAAGACAGCCTCCATGCCATATACCAAAGAGTAGGGTGTTACCTCGGTTGATGTGCGAGCTGTGGTACGATACCCGTGGAGAGCGAATGGTAGCATCTCATGCCAGTCTTTGTATGTGAATGTCATTTTTTGTATGATCTTTTTGATGTTCTTATTTGCAGCTTCGACAACACCATTCATCTTCGGCCGGTAAGGGGAAAAATTATGATGCTGAATCTTGAATTTCTCACACAAGGCGGTGATCATAGTATTATTTAGATTCGTACCATTGTCTGTGATGATCCTCTCTGGGATACCGTAACGACAAATGAGATTCTGCTTAATGAATCGGGCGACAACATTCTTTGTGACAAAAGCGAAGGAGGCTGCCTCAACCCCCTTTTGTAAAATAATCAATGGACACTAAGATGAAGCAGTGTCCATTAGAGGTCGTTGGCTTGATTTCCCCAATCATATCGATGCCCCACATAGCAAAGGGCCAAGGAGCCGTCAAAACATTCAGAGGAACCAGAGGTACGTGCACCTTGTCAGCATAAATTTGACACTTGTGGCAGGTTCGAGAGTGTTGATAGCAGTCTACTTCCATGGTAGTCCAGTAATAGCCTTCCCGTAGTATTTTCTTTGCCATCGTGTGCCCACTGGAATAGGTGCCAAAAGTGCCCTCATATAGATCAACCATGATCTTTTCAGCTTCAACCTTATCTACACAGCGAATTAACACCGAGTCATGGTTGCGTTTGTAGAGAATACCATTACTAAGGAAGAATTTAGAAGAGAGTCTCCTTAAGAACTTCTTATCATTGACTGAAGCTCCTCCCGGATATTCTTGAGTCTCGAGATACCTCTTGACTTCGTGAAACCAAGGCTGGTCCACTGCTTCTTCAGTATTAATATTGTGATAGTGAGCCGGTTCCTCCATTCGTTCAATGGTGATCTGGGGAGCCTCGTTATCCCATTTAAGTTTAAACATGGATGACATTGTGGCTAGTGCGTCTGCTAGCTAATTTTCTTCTTGCGGGAAGTGCTCGAAGGTAATATTCTCAAAGTGTGGGAGCAATGTCAAAACATGTTCTTTATAGGGGATAAGGTTAGGGTGTTTAGTGTTCCATTCTCCTTTGATATGGATGATAACCAAGGCTGAATCTCCGAATACATTTAAGGACTTGATCCCCAAATCTACGACAGCTTTGAGACAAAAAATGAACGCCTCGTATTCTGCCATGTTATTTGTACAATTGAAGCATAGTCTTGCTGTAAAAGGCGTATGACACCCTTCAGGAGATATGAGTATAACACCAATACCATTGTCGAGTGCGTTAGATGCCCCATCAAAAACCAGGGTCCATCGGGATCCTTGTTCAGATCCGTCATATGGTCTAAATTCGTCACAATTGTTTATCATCATGATGTCTTCATTTGGGAATTCGAACTTCATGGACTGGTAGTCTTCCACAGCTTGGTGAGCAAGGTGATCAGCTAGTACACTGCCCTTTATTGCTTTCTGGGTAGTATATTGTATATCATATTCTGTCAGGATCATCTGCCATCTCGCTATTTTCCCAGAGAGAGTAGGCTTCTCGAAGATGTATTTTATTGGATCCATCTTGGATATCAACAAGGTAGTATGAGTCAGCATATACTGTCTTAGCCGGCGAGCAGCCCATTCCAGAGCGCAACAAGTTTTCTCGAGCAGTGAATATCTTGTTTCACAGTCGGTAAACTTTTTGCTCAGGTGATAAATAGTGTGCTCTTTTTGGCCAAACTCGTCATGCTGCCCCAACACACACCCCATTAAATTTTCCAAAACGGTTAGATACATGATCAATGGTCTTCCCTCGACTGGTGGCATTAAAACAAAAGGCTCTTGTAAGTACTCTTTGATCTTTTCGAAAGCAGATTGGCACTCGTCATTCCATTTGATTACTTGATCTTTCTTCAGTAACTTGAAAATTGGTTCACAAGTAGCTGTCAGGTGAGAAATGGATCTGGAAATGTAGTTTAAACGTCCCAAGAACCCTCTGACTTTCTTCTCAGTACGAGGAACAGGCCTCTCTTGTATTGCTTTCACCTTGGCGGGATCTACTTCAATACCTTTATTGTTGACGACAAAGCCTAGGAGTTTACCATACCTTACTTCAAACGTGCATTTATTTGGGTTTAACCTCAGCTTGTATTTTTTTAGTCTCTCGAACAGTTTCTGTAAATGATCCAGATGCTCTTCTTCTTTTTGAGATCTGGCTATCATGTCGTCCATATAGACCTCTATTTCGTGATGTATCATGTCGTGAAATAGAGCTACCATGGCACGCTGATAGGTTGCCCCAGAATTCTTCAGTCCGAATGGCATAACCTTGTAGCAGAATGTGCCTCATTGTGTGACAAAGGTTGTTTTCTCCATGTCCTCAGGCGCCATTTTGATTCTGTTGTAGCCTGAGAAATCATCCATGAAGGAAAAAACTTTATGTTATACTGTATTGTCAACTAGAACATCAATGTGGGGAAGTGGGAAATCATCCTTAGGGCTTGCCCTATTTAAATCTCGATAGTCCACTCACATTCGTACTTTGTCGTCTTTTTTGGGCACGGGAGCGACATTGGAAACCCACTGCGGATAGGAGGTGACGGCCAAGAATCCAACATTGAATTGTTTCATGACTTCTTCTTTAATCTTCTCCGACATGTCTGGTCGCATGTGACATACCTTTTGTTTCACTAGTGGACAATCTTCTTTTGTTGGTAGACGATGTACCACAATATTTGCATTAAGTCCTGGCATGTCTTCATACGACCAGGAAAAGACTTCAACATAATCGTGCAACAACTGAATCAGACGCTCTTTGATACTGGGTTCCAGATTGGCACCCACCTTGACTTCTCTTTTGTCATCTTCGGTACCTAGGTTGATTGTGTCCACTGGTTCCTCGTGGGGCTGAATGGTCCTCTCTTCTTGTTGCAGTAACCTGGCGAGTTCCCCTGGTACTTCACAATCTTCCTCACCTTCGTCTTCGGCTTGGTAGATTAGATTTTCAGAGTCACAAAAGGCCATAGCTTAACCGTTACCCATAGGATCCCGAATGGATGTAGACCTGCATTGTGAGTGTGAGTGTGTGTAAGAGTATAACTATCTTTGAAAGAAGTGAAAATGTAAAAAACAAAAAAACAATGAGCACAAATATTATATGCAAAAACGTCCATGATTCATTGATGTCATATGGAAATGAGATAATAACCCTTACAAATGGACCATTGTGCCTCGGGTAAGACACAAGGTTTTAAGAGTCTGAAGTGTTTTAATATTACAGATACGATAAAATGTAAAGACAAATTACTGTGGGATAAAAGTGATCGGGACAAAATCTCTAGCCTCCCAGTTGTTGAGCCCTCCACTGACAGTTGGGAAAATCCAATTCTCCAGGTTGTAGTTGTCTTCATCATCCTCTACTGCATTGACTTCACGGTTGCTGATCTTCAAGGGTGGTCCTCCGGCACGAGTGCGGCGTACAGATTTATGGGCACCTGAAGTGAAACCCAGACCAAATTTGTTAGATTTATATGGGATATCTGGGAGTTATCCCCAAATAGTGCACCCACCTTCTTCTATCACTACTTTGGCATCCTTCAAAGACGACATCATGAGCAGAGGCCTTGTAATCTTGGGGACTTGAGACACAGCCTTGGTTACTGCCACAGCCTGTGGGACTTCTTCAAAGTGTTGGAATGGAGTTTCAATAAATTCACCATTTAGTTCCACATATCTGAAGGAGTTTAGATGGATGACCATATACTCTTCTTCTCCATGAACGGTGATGATTTTCCCTTGAATTAGATATTTCAGCATTTGATGCAACATAGAAGTAACGACACCAGCATTGTGAATCCATGGTCGGCCTAATAAGAAGGAATATGAAGGGCGAATATCCATTACATAAAAAGTTGAGTCAAATGTTTGGGTTCCAACTTTTATGGGGATATCCACTTCCCCATGCACCATCCTTTTTGAGCCGTCAAAGGCCCTTACTACTATGTTGTTTGGTTTCAATGTCAATCCTTCACAGTCAAGCCTATCACGATCCTTTTTAGGTAACACATTCAAAGACGAACCAGTGTCCACCAAAACATGAGCCAAGTTCGTTCCCCTGCATTCGACTGAGACATGTAATGCCTCATTATGATTTCTCCCTCTTGGCGTTAAATCAGCATCTGAAAAACCTAAACCATTATCTGTAGTCAAGCTGGCCACACAGTCTTGGAACTGGCCATCAGATGTTTCTTGGGGTACATGGGTAGTTTTGAGGAATTTTACCAAGGCTTTTGCATGAGCCTCAGAACATAATAATAAAGTCATCATGGAAATTTTTGATGGAGTTTGCCCCAGTTGCTCGACTACGTTGTAATCGCTTCTTTTTATGATCTTTAGAAATTCCTATATCTCTTTTCGGGAGGTCTCAGGGATAGCTACTGATTGTGCCTTCGTCCGGACAGGCTCAACCAGAATACCTTTACCTCGATTCTCGGTTGACTCGGCAGCAGGAATGTCAGTAGGGGTGATAACAAGGATTGTAACAGTTTTGTCAACAAGAGTATTAGCAGAGATGATTGTAGGACTGGGAATAGCCTTTGGAGGAGCAACAACAATAGGAATGACTACGGATCCAGAGACTGCTTTTGGGGGAGCAATTTCTGGAGAGAAAACCCTTCCACTTTGAGTGATCTTACTAGTCCATGCGATGTTACTGATATTGGAGTCAACTTTCTCAAAACTTGAATCTTCAGCAGCTGGACAATCTTGCTTGATACTGTGGTAGTAGATATCCCCTCCATAATTCCATGGTACGGTTTTGTCAGATGAATACGGGATTGGTCCAGGCATTGTAATTATCAAAGGAGCTACTTTAGGAACTGATGTAATTCTAATGAGTCTTTTGATGGAGACCCTGGAAGAATTGTCGGAAATGGTCACGATGGAAACATCATTATAAGAAACAGTTGGAACAGAAGTTTTTTCGAACAAAATTTCCTTGTTATCTATTAGGCATTGAATGCCTGCTTTCAACAAAGGACAGTTGGTTGGTGGGGATAAACAGAAATGACAGCTTTCATCACAGCCTGGGAAAACACCAACACTTAACAAATTCTTTTTGATAGTCAGGAGTGGGGTCATAAGTTCATCAACTGAAGTAACAAACATATCTTCCTCAACAGCGTTGACATCACGGTCGTACTTGGGCATAGGGCAGTAATGACATTGGGCTTTTCTAGTGCGTCTAATTCAATCTCTTTGGCTTCAAGGAGGTCTTGTATTTTGTTCTTTAGAGCCCAACACTTATTAGTGTTATGGCCGGGACTCTCAGAATGGTATGCACAGCGGGCATTAGGATGATAGTGAGGAGAGGTTATGTTAGGACTCTTTGGAGCTTCTTTCAGAGTCACTAGATTGGATCTTAACAAATGTGGAAATACCTGAGATGGTGTCATATTAATTCGGGTGAACTGTCTGACTGGTCTTTCCATTCTTGGCTGGTTGCTTCTTTGCTGATCAGGCACAAGTTTAGGAATCATGACAGCCCCCACCATTGGACGACGTTCAGCCTTATCTTGATTTCTCTGAGGATATACAACAACCACTTCTTTCTTTCCAATGAACGGCTTCCTTATAGCAGCAGAGGATGCATCTTTTTGAATCTTTCCATTCTTTATCCCGGCCTCTACTCTTTCTTCGATCAGTATCAATTCAGTAAATCCTGCTGATGAACTCCCAATTAAGTGATTGAAGAAAGGTCTGGACAAGGTGCCCAAAAACATATCAACTAACTCTCTTTCAGATAGGGGAGGCTGGACCCTTCCTGCTAAGTCCCTCCACTTTTGTGCATAGTCTTTAAAGCCTTAACTTGAAACCATGGCCATACTCTGGAGTTGAGTACGAGTGGGCGCAAGATCAGTGTTGTACTGGTATTGTTTGTAAAAGGCAGCAGCCAGATCTTCCTAGTTATGAATATTGGCTCTTTCTAACTGATAAAACCAATCAAGTTGAGTTCCAGACAGACTGTCTTGGAAGAAGTGAACCCATAAATCATTGTCAACGGTATGAGGCTGGATTTTCCTCACATAGGACCGGAGATGCATTTTGGGACATGAAACTCCATCATATTTGGCAAACACTGGTGCTTTGAACTTTGGAGGAATGACTATCCCAGATACTAACCCCTACTCCTCAAAGTCCAATCCAGGCACTTTTTAGATTTCCATTGCACTTAACCATTCTTCTAGATGCTTATACTTGTCGTCGGCTGGAGGATATTGTTCTTCAGAATAGTCTTCTTCTTCCTCATCTGACTCTGACTATCTTGATTGTCTTTCTCATCGGATGTCGTTGCAAAGTCTAAGGTCCTTCTTGCTTGTCCTTGGAATCTTCTTCCCATGTTCAGAACTCTGGTTATTTTCTTTTTCTTCTTTTTCTCTTCAACCAGCAAGGTCTTTAACTCTTCTTGTCCTTTGGCTAGAGTTAAGAACATTTGTTGAAAATGTGCATTATGAGCTTGGAGGTCCTTCACCGTTTTCTCGAGATCCATCTTACTGAAATAAACAGTAGAAAGATGAGGAGACTTGTTGCAAGAAACCTGCTTATGTTATGATGAATGGTAAATGCGTATGCAATGATTTCAAGGATTTTAAAGATTCAAATTTGTTTTAGAAAAAAAGGAAACACACGTTATATTAATAAATTAAAGCTTGAGTACATAAACGCCTTTTTGGGCAAATAATACAAAAAACTCTAAGATAAAAAGGTAGCACGCATCCTCTTTGGTGCGATGTAGGAATTCAGGTTCCTCTCCTCATGAAGTTGCTTAGTGAGTTCCAAAACCTTTTTCTCGCTTGCATAGAGTTGGGCTTCGAAAGTATCTCGCTCCCCCTTGAGTTGTATCCAATCTCTTTGTAGGTCTTCAAGAGAGGTGGGCATGTTAGGATGTAAGATAGTGTATGGAATATCTCCTTCCCTAACAGGCTCAATGATTACTGGGAAAATGGAAGGATAAGGCATCATAAGACTTTGAGCACGAGTTCATACCCATTACTGGGAAAATGGAAGGATAAGGCTCAAGAGGGATGGAATTCTTGTGCCCCAATGTCTTTCTATCAACCTTGTTCAACATCCTCCAAGCTCGGATGAATCTCTGGCGAAGACCTTGATCGTCGTTCTCGTAGTCAAATACCAAACCTTGAATTAGCATCTCATGTGGGCCATCCCTTTGGGCGTAACCAAACTGTCTTAAAGCTAAGCAGGGGTTGTAAGTGATACCTCCCCTAATTCCAAGTAAGGGGACATTAGGGAATTCTCCACAACGATCGACAATAGTAACATTCTCTAGGGACCGGGAACACCAATGAATGTCTGAATACTTGAGCGTCATCAACCTTTGTGACCACCTTGAACCTTGCTCGTTCTTCAATACAGATTGGGTAATATGTGAAATAAACCATCTTGCCAAGAGAGGAGTGTAACACATAAGGACACCTCTTTTCCTCATAGTGCGAGTGTGAAAAGAGTGTAGGATGTCTCCTAGCAAAGTAGGCACCGGATTGCGGGACATGAAGATCTTGACGGTGTTCATATCTATGAGTTGGTCAGAATTTGGGAACAAAACCATCCCATAGATGAGGAGAGCCACAATTTCCTCAAAGACTTGCAAATCCAAAGAGTTCCAACAGTTTCGGGCTTTCTCAAACAAGAACTTTGCTAGGAAGCCTTTGACACCACTCATTGTTTCCCAATTAGTTGTGACATCAGATGATTGCAAGTGTAGAGCTTGAGCAATATCTTCTGGCTTTGGGTCTCTTTCCGTATCGTTGAAAGGTAGTTGATTGAGAATGGGAATCCTCAAGAGTTGGGAGAATTCTTCCAAAGTTGGCACAAGTTGATAATCAGGAAATGTGAAGCAATGGTGTAAAGGATCAAAGAACTGAAAGAGCACCTTCTTCACGTCTTCATCAGTGTTGGAGGTGACCAAGTTGAGTAGGCGACCATGTCTCTCGGTGAATGGAGAATTTTCTGGAATCCTTGATGCTAGTTCTTTAAGTTGTGGAGGGATCCTTACAAGATTGACTTGAATAGTTTTCCTGCGAATAAAATCCATGTCCTACAAAACAAGAACAAAGATAAATCCCAAAATCCTTGAAATGGTTAGTGAATGTGTATGATGTTATGATGTTCAAGATGTTATGTACAAGTAAATATACACAAACAAAGAAAACAAGTCCTTAGGTTTAGGCTTGCATGGAGTCTCATAGGTAAGTACCCTCTTGAAGTTTAGTTGGATCAACCTGTCCTAGCAATAGTAACTTGGTTCTAAGGATCTCAATATCACTGGTTTGTTTCCTTGAGCATTGTTTCATCACAAGCCTCTTTAATGGCGACCGAAATATCCCAAAAAACCAAACCTCAATGAGTGTAGTATCGAGTATCTACCAATTTCGGACTGCACCAAAGCAGGTCATCTCACTACGTCCTAAAGGCCAAGTTGGTCAAGTAAAGGTTCTAAAAGTTCATTAGTGCTTCATGGCATCACTCAGCGGCCCCGTATTCTCCTTGATTAACTCAAGGGCTACTGGTACCCACAAATATGTCGCACTAACGTAGCTATTGCTTAGACCATGTCGGTATATCCCGCACAGTTTCCACAATGTATTGCTACTTACCTATAAGGTATCCCCAAATCCGGATAGAGGATTCAAACCCAAATAAAGAACCATAATGTAAAGCATACAAGTCAAACAAAGAAAGAAAGTAAATATGATCTAACCCTAAGGTAACCCCACTTTTAGAATATTCCCCAGCAAATTCTCAAGTTCTGTGATACGGTGGGAGAACTGACTTGAAGGTTTTGCGTTTGATCACAAATGTTAGGGTTAGCAAGAGTTGCCATTGACTTTTCTTTTATCCAAAAGGAAAGGTGAAAAAGCACAGGAAAGACCTTCGAGATTATTTCTTGAGTTCGGGGGGTAGATTATGAAAAGGCAAGGTATTAGCACCCTTTTCATCCATGGTTTTCCATGGGCTCTTAGTTACTTGCTAGATCACTTGCTTTAGTTTGAAATTGTACTTTGTGTGGTTTTTGAAAGTATTTTGTAAAGAGGGCATTCTTTAGGCAATATTTGTAATGATTCTCGTTCGTAAGAATGTATACAAAGATGTTGATCTTTTGAAAATGTTTTTAAGTTTTGTAAGAGGTTTTGAAAGTGTATGTGTTTATTTTGAAAATATCAAGGATATTTTGTTTGAAATTGATAAAGTAATTAGAAGCATTCTACCTACTCAAAAAGTCTTTCTTGTTTATTTTCTTTTCCTTTGACATTGTTATCTTACCATTGATTTGGTAAGTAACCCTATCTTTAGATGTAAACGGGACAGGCGTGGATCATCGTATAACCATGATTAGAAATGTTGCAAGGTATCTTAGCATTCTTTTTAGGGACTAAGATCATTTGAAATACAACTTTAGATAGCGTCATCAAGGGACTATGATCTTATATTTGCTTGTTTTTGCTAAGATACCTCACATGCGTAATATGGCCATTTTTCATAAGGTAACAAGTGGAGTTAACCCTAGGGGTGCATGTGTGAAAGTGTATTGTTTTCATGCTTGATTTTGTCTTGAATTAGGATTTTCTAAGTATTGATTTTAATCTTTCCATACAAACCCTAATTACTAACATTTGTATATAAAGCGCTAAATTGCGGAATTTAAAGTTACTACGCTATTACAACATTTGTGGGAAGGGGTATACAAATTGTGAATGGGGATTGCAAGAATATAAACCTAATTAATCTATTACAATCAAATTAAATTTGTACAAGAATTGAAATAAATAATGTACAAGATGGATAAATATGCAAGAATGTAAATGTGAAGAAAATGAATATTTTTATTTGGATTTTTTAGAGAAAAGGGATTTATTTTAATCTAATTAATTAAAAGAAAATAATTAATTAAACCTAAATTTATTAAGAAAAGATTTTAAATAAAATCCTAAATCTATTAATTGATTAAAAGAAAATAAGTTTGTAAGAAAAGTATTTTTGGTATTTTTGTCTTGAAAATAATTATAGTGTTATAAAATATTTTTAGCCTTTTTAATGTTAAAATAGTATATTTAAATTGGTGTAAAAGAAAATAAATAAAAACCTATTATTTTAATTAAATTTACAAGATATTTAGTGAAATGGATAAAGTGTTTATTAATTAAAAATAATTTTTATGAGAAAAAATGAATAAACTATGTCAAAATTAACATCTAATATTTTTGTATTTTTTATGATTTTTTTAATATTTAGGAAAAATATTTAAGAAAATAAATGAAATAAAAATAAGAAAATAAAATAAAATTGGGCCAGGGGCGCAAATAGTCCACAGGGGGATTAGAAAGCAAAACAAAAACAAAGGCCCAAAGATGGAGCCGAGCGCCTGCAAAAAAGGTCAGAAGAAAGCAAAAAAAATGTTAAAAAAATACAAAAGGGTATCACTGGGGCTCGAACCCAGGTCCCAAAGGTTACAGGCGCACGCTTCTACCACTAGGGTGGCTATACATCTGTTAACATAAGTAAAACATTAAATATATGATACAAAACGCGCCATGATTTACACTTCATCTTCAACCTCCAGGCAGACCTACTGTAACTTGTTCATTTCTCAACAAAAATGAAAATTGTAAACATGAAACTTGTAGCAAATTTTCTCACGATTTCAGAAATGTAAAGCATTAAAACTAAAGATCAAAGACAAGCATGAATTTTATTGGCCCTAATCTGAACCCTAAAAATCTCAGAAATTTCAAACTTAAAATTCTCTAAGCTCAAGCAAAATTAATGGAAACTATGGACATGGTTAGCTTTAGGACAATGATATCTACATGTTTTGTTCACAATTAAATCATTGGTGATGCGTGTATGAGAAGTTACCAAGTTAGAAAACTTACCTTGCAAGAGGGTATCAGGTTTGAAGTTTGAGCAGCTTTCAAGGAGGTCCAATGGCTGGGTTAGCTTCCTCAAGTTCCCAGGAAGCTAATGGAATGCTTAGCTTGAGCTGAAAAGGCCTGACGAGTTCTGGAGAAGTCCAAGTGCAAAGCTTTGTTTTTGAAAATGGAAGATGGTGTTAATGGTGTTAGAGTTCTGTAACAGGGTGATGGATCAATTCTAAATGATGTTTGGAAGCTTTAGAAACCAAAAGGCTTGAAAATGCACGAGGGAGTTATGAGTTTCAAGTTTTTGGTCAGTTTATGTGAAAATGGAAGTATGAGATGTGATTCTGAGTTCTAAGTGTTTTTAGGGCTTGAGCATTCATGTATTTGATGCAAATAGTTTGTGTATCTATAAGCAAAAGGATTGGAATGCATTGGCAAGTCAGAAGTACAAGTTACAAGCTTTTGGCTAGGTTACTTGATTTTCAAGAAAAGGGGGAAATCAAGTTTCAATGTGTAGTACAAGCATGGGCTGGGTGATTGTAAGTGTCTAAACTATTTCTCATGAGTTATAGGACTTGTGTGATCAGAAGAGAACAAATTCAAGGCTCAAGAACATGTCCATGCATTGAATGCTTGAAATGAGACCTCTAACAGCTGTGCAAGCCATTAATTATGGAGTTCCTAACAAGTTTGAGGCCTGAAAAGTAGAGTTTATGCAGCATAATTTGAATTTTGAAATTGGTTCATCACAAAATGACTTGTAAATCAAGTGATAAAACCCTAACTTCATGTCTTCGATTCTCCCTACTCAAAAATGATCTCAAGGAGTTCTTGGACATTTTGGAAATATTGCAATGTCATATACAACCCATATTTGAATTGTTTTTGAAGATTCCCCTTGGAACTATATGAAAAAGTGCCATGAAGTTGGGTCAAAATCTTGACAAATTAGGGCAAAATTTTACTAAGTGTTTTGTTTCATGACCACATGTTCTTAAAATTATAACTTGAGATTCAAGCACTTTTGGAAGAAGTTGTGTGAAGAAAAGTTGTATATTTCATGGATATATACAACTTTCATGTTGGAAGTTTCTCTTTAATCATCTTGCATCATGGTGAAAAATTTGTTCAAAGTTATGAAAAAACATGAAATTTCCAACACTTAGAAAAATTTCTAAGTTTAGAAATTTTGACTTTTCAAAATGAAATCTTGACTTTTTTGATTTATTGATGAATAAGTTTCATATTTTGACATGTTTTGATGAATTTTGATCTTTGGCATTTGAATTTGACCAAAAAGTCAAAGTTTGACTTTTCAGTATACAGTTGACTTTTGATCAGTTGACTGCAAAATTCATCTATCAATCCAATGGACTTGCAATGTTTTGAACCATTTCATTATGTAAAAATGATTCAATTTGAATCTTGAGATAATTCCTTAAACCAATAGACCATTTTCTAAGTCAAAAATCAGAAATTGCCCTTTCCTAGTCAAAACCCTAATTTTGACCATTTTGCCCTTTTGGAGATTTGATCAAATTTCTTGAGGAGTTGTGGTCCAAACTTGATAAAATGATACATATGAGTCTAAAATGTTGATGTGGATAAAAAGTATGAAGTTTGACTGTAAATTGGCCATAATTGACTTTTTTCCTAATACAATTGATTTTTAGGTCAACTCCTCAATTGACTAAGCAAAAATGTGATCCAAGGCTTGAAACTTTACATGAGTGATCTTGGGGTCCATAATGATCCATGAAAGTCATATGAACCATTGAAAGTTCAAATATTCCTGTGCAATCTCAAACCCTAATTTTGGTCATCAGTGTTTAAGGAGGTGCCTTGAGCTGATCAACCCTAATGTTGTCTTGAGTCAAAGGAGATCTTGTGAGAAAATTCTTGATAAGTGAGAGAGAAAATTTTGGGGTATAACACATGACTTTTGAACCATAAATATTTTTTAGGCGCCGTTCAAAGCATTAAGAAGCTAATGCAATAACCTTTAAGATAGAACTAGGTCTGTTGGCATTGGATAATTGGATCATTATGTGATTGTGTAAAGTGACATGTATATGTGTATATGTATGTCATGAATTGGTGAAATATTAATAACATGTGTTAGTATTGTTGCTAAATTCTATTCGTGATATGTGTGATGGGTGAATGCTAAATAATTGCATTGTTGGTAATGATAACATGATAAATGTATGTTTTGTGCAATGGTGGGATATTCCATTTTGATGGATTATTATGATATGCAGTATGATTAAGGTTCGGTGATAATCTTAATTTTCTTATATTTGGTTATGTTTGCACATGCATATATGGTAGATTGAACTCCAGTTGGTTGCTTTGATCCTTGTGTGGAAATAGAAGCGTTGGACTATATGTTCATAATTATGGGTTTTTATCTTGTCCTGATCGGAAGCATGGATCTGATTCTAGATATGGAATCGGGAGAAAGGTGAGATTGATGTTCATGATGATACCACATGCATGGTCGCATTGAGTTGCATTGGAGTCACCTTTGTTGTTATGTGATGTTTTACTTTGATGTGCAATGTATGTGATAATTGGTTTGCTCGTGATATTGGTGATATTTGTAATATATATGATAATTGAATTATTTGTTACATTGATGTTACTTTGGTGTAAATTGTGTTATATGCGATGATTGTGTGAGTTGTTCTACTTGGTATACTTGTAATGTTTGGATATAATTGTTTTGGTACTTGGAATGGTAAATTCGTGTTGTATAGAAAACTATATGAAGTGTGATGAATTATTTGGATGTATGTGTGTTATATACATTGTTTATATTTTATATATTCATAATGATATGAATTATCACCCTTCTATTGGAATGATGTTCTATGCGACATCGCCCAAGTACTGAAGATATTAGTGCTTCGCACGAGGATAGTTGAGGAGATTAGCTTGGTTTATCTGTTTTTCCTAGATAGTGAGTCAATGCTATGGTCATGTAACACGGAGGGTATTTGAACTCATGTTTGTTGTGAAGAGATTTTGTTATATTCTCTTATTTGGTTTGTATTTTGAGATAATATGTTGGGTGGCCTTAATGTCTAATGTTTTGGATTCATCTGACTTGTTATGTGTGAATTGTTGCTATGTTGGTATATGACTATAGTATGAGATATAATCATTTGATAAAATTTTGAGTAAAGAAATATTTTGCCGTGATTGCATAGTTGTGGAAACATGAAGTTTGAATATGTGTTATGTATTATGACCAGGTGTATGTTGATGAATGTTTGTTGGTTTTCTATGCTTTGGAAAACGACATGTGACATCCTTTGAATATTATGCATGCTATCTTACTCTATTTTATGCTATATTTTCTTGGGGTTAGAAAGGGGTGTTACAGTATTCGGTTAGATCCACTTATAGATGCTTGAGTATTGAGAGAGCAAGTTTTAGACCCGGTCCTTCGGTGGTTTCTATTGATAACTTATGGAAGAAGTTGTGGAACACCCCAATCCAAAATAAAGTTAAATAATTCTTGTGGAGGGTGGTCAAAAATATCCTTCCTTTAAAGGTGAATCATTAAAAGAAAGGTCTGAGTTTGGATACAAGTTTGACATTCTGTCAAAACCAGCTATGAATCCACATAGCACATCCTACTTCACTGTTACTTTGAAAATAAATGGTTCTCCTCTACTCTTGGATGTCGTATTCCTCCAGGTGCAGATGTTCACGGTTCTAATGAGTTTTGCTTACAAGCCACTGATCTGTTTGGTGTCCAATTGAGCAGTTATGCAATGTAGAAGGTTTGGGAGGTTCACAACAAGTTAATCTTTAAACAGTATGTAAGCTCACCATCTGTGATTACAACTGAAGCTTTTGAATCTCTCTTTGGCTCTTCCAAATAATGAGAAACAGAACAACCTCAACTTCACTTGATCTTCAGTGACATCAATTGGTCCTGACATTGAAGATGGTTCATACAAGCGAGCATAATGCTTCAATTGATCCCAAATTGTGCTTCCATCAAAAGGGATGTCCCTTAAACCTGAATGCACATAATTTTTAATATCAGAGTTAGCAGGTTTAGCGATTACAAAGCCCCTAGAAATTTTCCCTGCATCGGTTCATTTTCAATAGTCCCTCATGGTTGGTGGTGGTGGATTGGATACCATGGTCGTTTCTTTGTCTATTTCGCTATCCAAAGAAACAAGTGAATTTTCCTCTGCTAAAGTTTCATGTGCTATAGTGGCTTCTCTAACAGCTTTCCGATTTTCCCATGCGGTTCTTTCAATTTTAGAATCAAATGGTATCAATCCTGATCCTAAACCGCACATACACAAAGAAAATACCTTAGTAGTAATTGTGACAATGAAATAGATAAAAATTTAAAACAACAAAATTAAAATCTAAACAAAAACGTTTCACAATCATTGCCTTTATTGAAATTATCAATAGTCCTTGGCGACAACATCAAAAACTTGATGACTTCTCGATAAGTGTATTGATAGTGTCGAAGTAATAAAATAAGATCGTATCCACATGAACTGCTATTTAACACAATAATAGATGTGTAAGTTTAAAAAGTAACAATTGGGGGGTTTTTCAAGTTTAATTCTGAAAAATAAAAGTTGTTCTGAAAATAATGTGAAAGCGGTCAAGTTTTGCATAAAATCCCTTATTTCTTTCCTGTTCATGTTTAATACATTACATGAATGATAAAGTTATTATATTTCCATGCCAAACCACTATACCTAATCCCTTGGTATATAACTCACTAATTTTTATTATAGGTGTCATATCCCTATTCAACCAACGTAAGTGAAATTAGGCAATGCGACAATACGATATTTCAAATGTCACAACTAGAGGTCTTCTATTCCTATTCAACCAACATAAGTACAATAACTTCCCTAGTTCCAACACATAGACTAACATTCAATATTCCTTATACGCATATAATCAGATTTACAGAGTATCTCAAATAAAAAGTATTAAGCACAAGTGGCGATTAAAATGAAATATAACTTCAATTATTCACACACTGACAAGTTAAACATATTTCCCAACATATTCAAAATAAGTTCATCATACAAAATCTAAACGATGAGTGTTTAGTGTAACGCCCTGATATTTAATTATTTATTTAATTGAATATTTTTGAATATTTTATATTAATTTGAATTTTTATTGTCGAAGTCGGAATAATTTTATTAAATTGGAATAATAATTAATCAGATTAATTTGGTGGAATTAAGTTGAAGTATTACTTTACCATTTAACTTAATTACAATATTGGGCTTTAATTGATGGTGTTGTGTAGTATTAGGGGAGAGTATGTCACTTAGGCCCATTTGAGTTTATTAATGATTAAATAAAATAGTAATATTATATAGAATAAATGAATTAGAGGAGAAAGGGAAGAAATAGAGTTACCAGGAAAGAAGAAAAGGGGAACAAGGGTTTTGTGAGAGGAGAAGAAGAACAAGGATATTGCTTCTAGTGTCATATTCACCAGAAATTCGGTTGAAGTTTCTTAGAGTTGTGCTAAATCCAAAGTAAGGATGAGGTTCTGACTCTATAATAGGGTATGTGAATTTGTGTTATAAAAAATATTTTTAGTTGTGTTTGAAATTGATATATTGGTAAAATTGAGAGATGAATAAGGATCCAATTTAATATATATATATATATATATATATATATATATATATATATATATATATATATATATATATATATATATATATATATATATATATATATATATATATATATATATATATATATATATATATATATATATATATATATATATATATATATATATATATATATATATATATATATATATATATATATATAACTTACTTTTGTTTAAACTCCATGGCATTACAATAACTTACTGTAGCGAAAATAAATTGTCTCCTGTAAGTGCCTTATGTGTTGATAGTGTAGCGGCACATTTCCTCACGCTTGGCACTGTAACAAAAATTGGATAGTAATTCTAGTAACTTTACTTAATCATATACTATTCCTATAATATTTCTTTTAGTAGAATATATATTATACTAATTATTAATAATAATAATAATAATAGTTATATTAATAATTTAGTATTATAAATATAGTGATTTAAGAGTTGAGTTAGAAATAAGTATTTGAATAAATAGTTAATTTAGGTTAATTTTTATTTTAATAGAATGTCATTTGAGTTGTTAATAGAGTTGTGAGAGTTGTTAATAGTGTTGTTAAAATTATCAATAGAGTTGTTTTGTATCATTAAAAGTCATTTTTTATTTGTTTTGCATAATTCCGATATATATTGAGTTGTCAGTATGTTAAGTTGGAGTTTCCAAATAATAATAATAATTTAGTATTATTAAGAATAATATTTTTTTTAGGAGTTTTGAAATTAAAGATGAGAAATTAAGTTAATTTTTAATTCTGTTAGAATTGTCAATAGAGTTATTAGAGTTGCTAATAGAGTTTATATCTTTTAACATTACCTTGTGAAAGTATGAACTGATATGTCATCTTTGAAAAATAGTTGGTGTTTATTAATACTGTACCGTTATGACTTTATTAAAAATGTAGCATCATTTTTTATGATATATATATATATATATATATATATATATATATATATATATATATATATATATATATATATATATATATATATATATATATATATATATATATATATATATATATATATATATATATATATATTGCTTCTCATTCCTATGGTATCCTGTAGTGGATAATGTTTCTACTACAGATATAATGCAATTGGGTAGATGACAATTTGATAAGTCATAGACTGTACCGCATATGTGTTATTTGAAATCAATGAGCTATAACAACCATGTTTTCTTTGATAATTGCAATTCTGACATTACAAACTTATGTTTTAAATTAACAGTTGGTTCCTAAGTTTATAAAATACAATGTTTCATAATAATAATAATAATAATTTAATATGATAAGTGTAATTTTGTTGAAGTTTTGTAATTAGGAATAAATATTTAGATGATTAATTTAACTGAGTCGTAATAAGAAATTTAGTATAAAGTAGAAATAATAGAATTTTTGACTGATAATTAATTAATCGATTTTAGTCGAAATAGTCCGAATAACTATGCGGTTTATTTGTAGTAATTTTTTGTTGATCTGTTGGGTGGTGTTTTTGTTGAAAAATGTGAATTAATAGGTGATTTTATTGCCTTTATTTATGGGCAAAATATTAAGTTACAGGCTTATGGCCAATGTTGATTTAAGTTAAATTATTGTTGTTGTTGTTATTACGTTCATGTCGTTGATGCATACATAGCATATCATGTTGGAGCTGATGCTCGTCAAATTGGCATGGATTGACAAATATAAAGTTTAAGACTTATGCCTTGTTGATGCCTCTATTTATTGACAGATTTCTAATTTGGGAGTTCTGCTTCCTTGCTACCACATGCATGTGCATAAAAACGAGTTGTATTTCATGTTGCATCCTGAGTTGTCGTGTGGATGAATTAATTATGTTAAATGTTGATAAAAAGCTGTGAAGTAGTGAATTGTATGATCTAATACTAATATATCATTTATTGTATATCCGGTTATATGGTTCAATATCTCACCCCTTCTGTTTGAATGTTGCCCTCTGTTGGTAATGTATAGGTAATCAAGAAGGATAGTTGTTACCCTCGTTAATTCGAGTCGGTGTTGCCGCTCTGATACGTAGCACTCGGGGGAATGAACGCATGTTTTCTTTATTGTTGATTTACATTATGTTCCTGAATTTTTAAGCTGTTTTCATTAAAGACTTGTTGTCTTAAAGTTGTTTGGAGTTGGATAAGATGTTATGGTATTTTCAGTTGAATTTTGTGAATCCACTGTGTAGTAACGAAAGTTGTTTTATTTTTAAATACTAAGCAGGTTTTTATCGGTTCATCCGAATTTCACGTGTTATATATCTGAACTATAGATGATTGAATTTCGTAGTGTTAAGTTGAAAGTGTAGCATTCCATTTGTTTGTTGGAAATTTTTATAATTCTGATTTTATTTAACTCGTTGGGTAGAAATGGGGGTGTTACATTTAGCAGCTCATACTGATACAAATAAATACCAAGTAATAATATGAATATTTCATAAGAAAATCCTTGAAGATATGGCCTCCAATGGCTTCCAATGCTCCAGAAAATTGCAATCCCATACTCTTTTTTGTCGCTTTCTTTCAAAATTCACAAAACCCCTAACAAGATGCCAAAAATCTCCTTTTAAAGCAGACAGATCGGGTCAGAACACGTCAGAAAAAGGACTCATCGTGCATATCATGAGATGCATCACATGATGCTGCATGTACAAGCCTATCATGTGCGCAATGCAGTGCGTGATTTTTCTAGTAGCTTCCCCTCTTTTGTTCTTTTTTCCTCTAATTTTCACCAAGTCCATATTTCTTCATATTTAGTGTTTTTTGCATCTTTCTTTGGCCTTTATGCTTCATATTTTCTCATCTTTGACTTGTTTTGCTATGATTTCTTGAAAAAATATATGTAATTGCAAAGTGTCATTAGACTTCAACTGGAATATCAACAATTGCTTCAACTTCAACCTCGTTACTTGCTTCGTTGAAACCATAGCTCATCAATGGCTTGTCAATTGTATCACCAGAATTCCAATCCCAAGCAGAATTTTCATCAATCACAATATCTGGACTCATCACGATCTTCTCTTTAATTGGATTGAATAACATGTATGCTCCAATTTTATGATATCCTACCAGAGTCATAGGTTCACTCTTGTTATCAAGATTCTTTCTTATCGTATCATGAACATGCTTGTAACAAATAGAGCTAAACTACACACTTCTTCAGAAACCTTGTTCTTTAGTTTCTTTGTAGGACACATGTTCAGTTTATAGACAATAGTTGTAATTCCTTTACCCCATAAGGATTTCGGCAGATTCTTATGCTTCAGCATCCATCTCTCCATATCCAATATGGACATGTTTCTTCTTTTGACTATTCCATTACGTTGTGGAGTATAAGGAGAAGCTACTTCATGATCAATACCATGTTCTGCACACAACTCTTTAAATAGCTTGGATGTGTATTCACCACCTCCATTTGTTTGCAGAATCTTGATATTCTTTTCACTTTGGTTTTCGACAAGCATCTTGAATCTTTTAAAGATTTCAAATACTTATCTTTTTGCTTGATCACATAGATCCAAAGCTTTCGATTATACTCATTGACAAATTAGGCAAACTACCTATTTTTACCAATAGTATGCTCTTCAAACAGACCACAAACATATGAATGTACTACTTCTAGTATGCAAGAGGATCTTATTGGCATATTCGAAGCAAAAGAATTTCTAGATTTCTTCCCTACTAAGAAACCTTCACAAAGTTTTTCAGGCATCTCAAGACTTGATATGCTTGTTACCATATCTTGAGTGATCAGTTAATTGAGTGACCTAAATTTCAGATGGCCAAACCTCAAATGCCACAACCAGCTATGCTTGTGGTCGACAATTATTTTTAGGCATTGTACCTTAGTCGAACTGATTATGTTCTTAAATGTCCTATTCTTTGGCGTAGTAGATTTTAAGACCATATTATATTGAGTGTAAAACAGTTCAAAGGTTCCATCTTTCTTAACCACTAAGAAACCTTTTTCGACAAGTTGTTTGACACTTAGCAGATTACACTTTATTCCAGGTACATAGAGTACATAGTTGATCATAGCTTTTGCTTCATTACTCCTTTAAATAACTATGTTGCCAGTACCTTTTACTTGCAACGAGCTATTATCTGTAAGTTTGACCTTGCTCTTCTTTGACTCGTCAAAATCTGCTAACCACCCTTTTCTACCAGTCTTGTGATTCAAGTAGCATGTGTCAAGAAACCATATCTTGGAGTCAACATGCTCATCTATAATTGCAGTTGTGATACAGTGGGAGAACTGACTTGGGTGTTTTGCGTTTGATCGCAAATGTTGCGGTTAGCAAGAGTCGCCACCGACTTTTCTTTTATCCAAATGGAAAGGTGAAAAAGCACAGGAAAGACCTTTGAGATTATTTCTTGAGTTCGTAGGGTAGATTATGAAGAGGGAAGGTATTAGTACCCTTTTCATCCATGGTTTTCCATGGGCTCTTAGTTACTTTCTAGATCACCTGCTTTTTGTTTGAAATTGTGCTTTGTGTGGTTTTTGAAAGTATTTTGTAAAGAGGCCATTGTTTAGGCAATCTTTGTAATAATTCTCGTTCGTAAGAATGTATACCAAGATGTTTGATCTTTTGAAAATGTTTTTAAGTTTTTAAGATGTTTTGAAAGTGTAGGTGTTTGTTTTGAAAATAGCAAGGATGTTTTGTTTGAAATTGAGAAAGTAATTAGGAGCATTCTACCTACTCAAAAAGTCTTTCTTGTTCATTTTCTTTTCGTTTGACATTGTTATCTTACTATTGATTTGGTAAGTAACCCTATCTTTGGATGTAAACGGGACAGGCGTGGGTCATCGTATAACCATAATTAGCAATGTTGCAAGGTATATTAGCATTCTCTCTTAGGAACCAAGATCATTTGAAAGGCAACTTAGATAGCTTCATCGAGGGACTATGATCTTGTATTTGCTTTGTTTTTGCTAAGATACTTCACATGCATAATATGGCTATTTTGTAAAGGCAACCAAGTGGAATTACCTTAGGGGTGTTTGTGTGCAAGTGTATTGTTTTCATGCTTGATTTTGTCTTGAATTAGGATTTTCTAAGTATTGGTTTTAGTCTTTTCATACAAACTCTAATTACTAGCATGTTATGTATAAAGCGATAAATTGCGGAATTTAAAGTTACTACGCTATTACAATATTTGGAGGGAAACATAATTAATCTATTACAACCATATTGAATTGGTACAAAAATTGAAATAAATAATGTACAAGATGAATAAATATGCAAGAATGCAAATATAAAGAAAATGGATATTTTTGTTTGGATTTTTTAGGAAAAATGAATTTGTTTTAACCTAATTAATTAAAAGAAAATAATTGATTAAAATGATAAAAGTAAACCTAATTTAATAAGAAAAGATTTTAAATAAAAAAACCTAAGTCTATTAATTGATTAAAAGAAAATTAAGTTTAAGAAAATTATTTTTGTATTTTTGTCTTGAAAATAATTTATAGTATTTATAAAATATTTTTGGCCTTTTTTATATTAAAATAATATAATTTAATTAGTGTAAAAGAAAATAACTAAAAAACCTAATTTTTTAAATTAAATTTACAAGATATTTAGTGAAATGCATAAAGTATTGATTAAATAAAAATAATTTTTATGAGAAAAAATAAATAAACTATATCAAAAATGAAAATCTAATATTTTTGTATTTTTTATGATTATTTAGTATTTAGAAAAATAATTAAGAAAACAAATAAAAAGAAAATAAGAAAATAAAATAAAATTGGGCCAGGGGCGTGTAAATGAAACAAGGGGGGGTTGGCCAGCAAAAACAAAAACAATCAGGGCCCAAGGAGGCCCAGCGCCTGCAAAAAAACAAAGTCAAAAAAGAAAAAAATGTGAAAAAATCAAAAGGGTACCACTTGGGCTCGAACCCAGGTCCCAAAGGTTACAGGCGCGCGCTTCTACCATTGGGGTGACTATACATCCGTTTATATAAATCAAACAATAAATACATAAGGCAAACACGTTCCATGGCCTGAACTTCATCTTCAACCTCACGCCCAGCCAGAGCTTATGTAACTCATTCAAATCTCAACAAAAATGAAAATTGTAAACATGAAACTTTTAGCAAATTTCCTCACGGTTTCAGAAATGTAAAGCATTAAAATCATAGTTCAAAGATAAACATAAATTTCAATGGCCCTATTCTGAACCCTAAAAATCTCAAAAAGTTCAAACTTAAAATTCTCTAAGCTCAGGCAGAATTAATGGAAACTATGAACATGGTTAGCTTTAGCGCAATGATATCTACATGTTTTGTTCACAAATAAATCATTGATGATGTCTGTATGAAAAGTTCTAAGTTAGAAAACTTACCTTGCAAGAGGGTATCAGGTTTGAAGTTTGAGCAGCTTTCAGTGAGTTCCAATGGTTGGGTTAGCTTCCTCAAGTTCCCAGGAAACTAATGGAATGCTTAGCTTGAGCTGAAAATACCTGAGGAGTTCTAGAGAAGTCCAAGTGCAAAACTCTGCTTTTGAAAATGGAGGATGGTGTTAATGGTGTTACAGTTCTGTAATAGGGTGTGGGATCAATTTTAAATGATGTTTAGAAGCTTTAGGAACCAAAAGGCTTGAAAACGCACGAGGGAGTTATGAGTTTCAAGTTTTTGGTCAGTTTATGTGAAAATGGAGGTATGAGATGTGATTCTGAGTTCTAGGTGTTTTCAGGGCTCAAGCATTCGTGTCTTTGATGCAAATAGTTTGTGTATCTATAAGCAAAAGGATTGGAGTGCATTGGCAAGTCAAAAGTATAAGTTACAAGCTTTTGGCTAGGTTACTTGATTTTGAAGAAAAGAGGGAAACCAAGTTTCAATGTGTAGTACAAGAATGGGCTGGGTGATTGTAAGTGTCTAAACAATTTCTTATGAGTTATAGAACTTGTATGATCAAAAGAGAACAAGTGTAAGGCTCAAGAACAAGTTTTGTGCAAAAAAGCACTTTATCAAAATGGCAATGTGCACTTTCTTATAAAAATGGATATAAAGCATGTCTGTGCATTGAATGCTTGAAATGAGACCTCTAACATTTGTGCAAGAAATTAATTATGGAGTTCCTAACAAGTTTGAGTCCTGCAAAGTAAATTTTATGCAGCATAGTTTGAATTTTGGATTTGGTTCATCACAAAATGACTTGTAATTCAAGTGATAAAACCCTAACTTTATCTCTTGGACATTTTAGAAAGATTGCAATGTGCTATACAACCCATATTTGAATTTCTTTTGAAGATTCCCCTTGGAACTATATGAAATAGTGCCATGAAGTTGGGTCAAAATCCTGACCAAATTAGGGCAAAATTTTACTAAGTGTTTTGTTTCATGACCACATGTTCTTAAAATTATAACTTGAGATCCAAGCACTTTTGGAAGAATTTGTGTGAATCAAAGTTGTATATTTCATGGAGATCTAAAACTTTCATTTTGGAAGTTTCTCTTGAATCATCTTTCATCATGGTGAAATATTTTCTCAAAGTTATGAAAAAATAAGAAATTTCCAACACTTAGAAAAATTTCTAAGTTTAGAAATTTTAACTTTTCAAAATGAAATCTTGCATTATTGATTTCTTGATGAATAAGTTTCATATTTTTACATGCTTTGATGAATTGTGATCTTTGGCATTTGAATTTGACCAAAAAGTCAAAGTTTAACTTTTTAGTATACTGTTGACTTTTGATCAGTTGACTGAAAATTTCATATGTCAATCTATTGGACTTGCAACATTTTGAGCCATGTCATTAGGTAAAAATGATGCAATTAAACTCTTGAGATCATGCCTTAAACAAATTGATCATTTGCTAGGTCAAAAATAAAAAATTGCTCTTTCTCAGTCAAAACCCTAATTTTGACCATTTTGCCATTTTGGAGATTTGATAAATATCTTGAGGAGTTGTGGTCCAAACTTGATCAAATTATAAATATGAGTTTAAATTATGGATGTGGATCAAAATTTATGAATTTTTACTGTAAATTGGCCATAGTTGACTTTTTCCCCAATACAACTGACTTTTAGGTCAACTGCTCAATTGACTGAGCAAAAGTGTGATCCAAAGCTTGAAACTTGACATGAGTGATCTTGAGGGTCCATAATGATCCATGAAAACCAAATGGTGCATTGGAAGTTCTAAAATCCTTGTGTAAACTCAAACCCTAATTTTGGTCATCAGTGCTTAAGGAGGTGTCTTGAGCTGATCAAACCCTAGTGCAGTCTTGAGCTAAGGAGGTCTTGTAAGAAAAATTCTTGATAAGTGAGAGGGAAAATTTTGGGGTACAACAACTGCACCTGTTTAATCTTCTTAAGCCTGAAGAGTTAGATTGGTAATTTTTGCCATTCGTGACTCGAAGGTGGAATATTATTGGACACTAGAGTGCCTAAAAATTTGCACTCGGTGATGTTGATGGTTGATGGTATAGGGAATGGGCTTAAAGATGCCATCCAGAAATTGATTGTTGAATCATAAGAAAAAACTGAATGAGTATCAGGATGGCGTCCGTGTCTGAGACGTATCTGAACTGTATCTGAATCTGAATGAATATCAGAATGGCGTCCGTGTCTGGAGCGTATCTGAACTGTATTTGAAAGCTGAATCTGAATGAGTATCAGAATGGCATCCATGTCTTGAGCGTATCTGAATTGTATCTGAGAACTGAATCTGAATGAGTATCAGAATGGCCTCCGTGTCTGGAGCGTATCTGAACTGTACCTGAGAATTGAGTCTGAAGGAGTATCAGAATGGCATTCGTGTTTGGAGCGTATCTGAACTGTATCTGAAAGTTGAGTCTGAATGAGTATCAAAATGGCATCCGTGTTTGGAGCGTATCTGAACTTTATCTGAAAGTTGAGTCTGAATGAGTATTAGAATGGCATCCGTGTTTAGAGCGTATCTGAACTGTATCTGAAAGTTGAGTCTGAATGAGTATCAGAATGGCATCCGTGTTTAGAGTGTATCTGAATTGTATCTAAAAGCTTGAACATTGTTAATGGCAGATGTTAATTAACCTTATCCTGAAAAAGGGTAAAATGTTAGCTAATATGCAATGTCATGTTGTATGAAATGCAAGGTATAATGCATTCGTGTTATCAATGTTTATGATATATGGATGTGATGTATGTGTATGTGAGCTAATCTGCTGCACTACTTGTTAGATTGGGGAACATAAATCCCTGACTGCTGCTGAGGATATGGAGTGTAAGTCTTCATGTTGTGAAGTTGAAGTGTTGGTGAATTTCTGCTTAGAGAAATAAACTCTGTTGTAAGGAAAACGCCGTGTACTGCTGGTAAAATCCTGTTGGGGAATCCTGAGAATTTGGATGACTCCTACTGGGGATTGATAACTGGAAGCTTTGTTCCGCTGGGGATTAAACCGCACACTGTGGGGGATTCTATGGAATAGCTCAAAAATATTGCCCTATCTCTTAAAGCCATTAGTGATTATCTTTTTAGTTTGTTTATTTGTAAACAGTAGTTATGTTCAAATGCATATGTTCAAAAATAAATCATTGGACGTTTTCGTAAACAAACACAAGAGTAAAGAAAAACAGATAGTTTTTCACTTTCAAAGGGATATCTTTGTATTGAATTTGAGTAAGTATTTTTGTACAACGAGATAAACATTCTAGTAAGAGAATGTCGTAGTAAAAAATGAAAATTTTGATACAAAGAAAATATAGCTATGTGCAATAGTCCCACGGGGTTCCCATTCTGCTATAGCCTTCGTGTCTCTGAGCATCTTATCCATTTGTTGCCTTGTCCGAAGCTGATTGAATTGATCAGAACCGTTGAGTTCATCAGTTGAAGCCAAAGGTTGTCCGTAAGGTGATCCAACAGGACATAGTCATACGCTTTAACTCCCAAACTTTTTCCTATACCGCCCTTTCGGGTTTTCAGTCCACCGAGATACCCTTTTTTGCCCAAGTCGCCCTTTCGGGTTTTCAACTTGCCGGGTGTACAGTTTTTTTTGTTTTATCCCTAATTTTAGCCCGAACCTTTTTGGTTCACCGGGATGCCCTTGTTTTGCCTAGGTGTGTCAACCTAGTGGGTCTCTTATGCGTAGTATCTTTTGACTATGTTTGTGTTCGCAGGGTGTGGCAGGGCGTTACCATCCATGGTGGTCAAGATCATTGCTCCACCAGAGAATATGCTTTTGATTACAAATGGTCCTTCGTAGGTAGGAGTCCATTTTCCCCTGGGATCACCTTGCATTAGTATAATACGTTTGATCACCAAATCCCCGACTTGATACACTTGGCGTCTGACCTTTTTGTTGAAAGCCTTGATCATTCGTTTTTGATACATTTGACCATGACAAACAGCAGTAAGTCTCTTCTCATCAATCAAGTTTAGTTGATCAAGTCGAGTCTGGATCCAATCTTCTTCATTCAGCCCTGCATCCTTCATAATTCTCAGAGAGGGGATCTGAACCTTAATAGGCAAGATAGCCTCCATGTCGTATACCAGAGAGTAGGGTGTTGCCCCGGTTGATGTGCGCACCGTGGTACGATACCCGTGGAGTGCGAATGGTAGTATCTCATGCCAGTCTTTGTATGTGACTGTCATTTTCTGTATGATATTTTTAATATTCTTATTTGCAGCTTCGACAACACCATTCATCTTTGGCCGGTAAGGGGAAGAATTATGGTGTTGGATCCTGAATTGCTCGCACAGGGAGGTGATCATAGTATTGTTTAGATTTGTACCAATGTCTGTGATGATTCTCTCTGGGATACCATACCGATAGATGAAATTTTGTTTAATGAACCGGGCTACAACATTTTTGGTAACGGAAGCGAAAGAAGCTGCCTCAACCCACTTTGTAAAATAGTAAATGGCCACTAGGATGAAGCGATGTCCATGAGAGGTTGTTGGTTTGATTTCCCCAATCATATTGATGCCCCACATAGCAAAGGGCCAAGGATCCATCAAGACATTCATAGAAACCAGAGGTACATGCACCTTGTCAGCATATATCTGACACTTGTGGCAGGTTCGAGAGTGTTGATAGCAATCTGCTTTCATGGTAGACCAGTAATAGCCTGCCCGTAGGATCTTCTTTGACATTGTATGCCCACTGGAATGGGTGCTAAAAGTGCCCTCATGTAGATCATCCATGATCTTTTCCGCTTCAACCTTATCTACGCACCGAAGTAACACAGAGTCATGATTGCGTTTGTAGAGAATGCCATTACTAAGGAAAAACTTAGCAGAGAATCTCCTTAAGAACTTCTTATCATTGACTGAAGCTCCTTCTGGATATTCTTGATCCTCGAGATACCTCTTGACTTCGTGAAACCAAGGTTGGTCTACTACTTCTTCAGTATTAATCTCATGACAGTGAGCTGGTTCATCCATTCGTTCAATGGTGATCTGGGGAGCTTCGTTATCCCATTTAAGTTTAAACATGGATGACATTGTGGCTAGTGCATCTGCTAGCTGATTTTCTTCTCGCGGGAAATGCTCGAAGGTAATCTTCTCAAAATGTGGGATCAATGTCAACACATGTTCTTTGTAAGGGATACGATTAGGATGTTTGGTGTCTCATTCCCCTTTGATCTGGCTGATGACTAAAGCTGAATCTCCGAATACATTTAAGGATTTGATCCCCAAGTCTATGGCAGCTTTGAGACCAAAGATGCACGCTTCGTATTCTTCCATGTTGTTGGTACAATTGAAGCAGAGTCTTTCCGTTAAAGGAGTATGACATCTGTTGTTCCCTAAAATTTACCCTCTCATTTCTCAAGACATTTCTCACAAAGATCTGCGAAAGCTCAAGCTTGATCTAGTATTGACTAGGTTAAGCCATCTCCTTAACAATGATACCTCAAGATTAGAGTTTGAATTTGAGTAAGGACAATTGGACTTCTAATACTTCAAGTGGAGTTCTTGGATCATTATGGACCTTCAAGAATGCTCATGTCAAGTTTCAAGTCTTCTCAGTCAATTGACCAAGAGACTAAAAATCAGCTGTACTGATGAAAAAGTCAAATGTAGCACCAAAAGTCAAACTTTGACTTTTTGGTCAACATTAAGTCTCAAAGATAAAAATTCATCAAGATATTCAAAAATATGAAACTTTATCATCAAGAAATCAAGAAAGTCAAAAGTCAATGTGAAAATTCAAACTCTTCATGCCAACTTTTCACCATGATGCAAGATGATTCAAGGAAAACTTCCAACATGAAAGTTGTAGATCTCAATGAGATATAAAACTTTGTAGGACAAGAATTTTCTAGAAATGCTTGGATTTTGAGTTATAAATTCATGAAGTCATGGCATTTTTGAATAAACACTTAGAGAAATTTTCAGCAGTTTTGGTCAGGATTTTATCCCAACTTCTTGGCATTGTTTCACATAGTTACAAGATGATTTTGGCAAAATGGCCAATATGAAAGTTATAGAGGGTGTTTCAAGATTTCCAAAACATCCAAGAGCATAAATTTATCATATTTGAGCTAGGAGATTCAAGGATCTGAAGTTGGACATTCATTCTTGATTTACAAGGCAGATTTGTGATGAACAAGGAACCAAAATCTTAGCCATGTTGAATAATCTTAACTTTGCAGGCCTCTTGACTTGAAAATCTATCCATAATCAGATGTTTACACAATTGATTGAACCATTATCAAAGTGGTTCAAATATTGTCCATTGCATCTTTCCATTTTTGGCACAAAGGCACCATTGCCATTCTTGCAAAGTTCACTTTAATCATAAAGTCAATTTATTGAGCCTCTAACTTGTTATTCTAATCACACTCAACTTCTAAAAGTCAGAAAAAACATGTTTAAAGTGATCAACCACTTTAGATAGCTCGGTACAAGTATTAGAAACATGTTCTTCATGCTTGCTTCAAAAACAAGCAAGATAGTCATAACATGTGATTCAAAATCTGAGTTTTTTGAAGTCTCAAACCTTCTCTATAAATAGAGAGTCCAATTGAAAGAGAAAGGGGTCAGTAAAAAAAGAAGGGGAAACTAACACTCAAAATCATTCTTACTGTCAAAAAACCAGAATTGTACACAAAACCTCCATTTTTGAGCTTTGAAGTCCAAATCTTTGAATCTCATACCTTGCAAGTTTTCTCCAAACAAACTATCTAAACACTCCACATACATCATATAGAAGTTGTTCAAACACAAGAATAACTTCCGTAACATCACTATCATCACTTCCCAAGCTCAACAACAGCCCATACAACATCTCAAACTCAAAGCACAAATTTCAGTTTTAAGGTAAGTTTTCTTGACTTTGAACTCTTCATACAAGCATCATTAATGGTTCATTTGTGAAGATAAAATGTAGATATCATTGACTTGAAGCTAACCATATGCTTGCTTTTCATTTTCACTAACCATGTGTTGAGAATTAACTTTTACATGTAGCAAAACAGTGATAAAAGCAAAAAACAGCAGTTATGCGTCGACACAAAATGCTATGAGCCGACACATACTATGTTCAAAACAGGTTTGAGTCGACACGAAACATGTATGCGTCGATACGAAATGGTTATGAGTCGATACGAAACTAGTATGCAGCGACTCATACTGAGTTGTTTTGACTTCCAGGAGCAAGAAGCATACGTTAGCCAACACATGAGCCGACAAATGAGCCAATACGAAATCAGCATGAGCCAATACATGAGCCAATACATAAGCTCATGTGTCAGCTCATAAAACTTTGGTTTTTTAATCTTTTCTTAATTTTATTTTTATGTTTTCTTTATACTTTTATTATTATTTTCATATAAAAAAATCAAAAATATATGTATTTTATTTAGATATGTACGCATACACTTTTGTTTTACTCCTTTTTTCTAAACTAAAAAAGACAAAAACATTTTCTTATTAAAATCAATTTCTTTTCTTAAAATTAATTTAATATTTAGACTTAGGTTTTATTTCGATTTGTTTATTTTGATTAAATTAATTTAGATATTAGGATTTTAATTAATTTCTTTTCAAATCAATTAAAACCTTCTTCATGAAAAAAAACATAAAAACACTTTCTCTTCTCTTTATATTTCTTTGTACATTTTATTATTTCGCACTATAATCATGTAATTGTCAAAGCCTTGTAATAGTAAATTATGTTTATTTTCTTTCATCTCCCCATTTGTAAATTTGTACACCCCATCTCCTAATGATGTAATAGCGTAGTAATTTTACTTTCCGCAATTTATCGCTTTAATATAAATGTTAGTAATTAGAGTTTGTATGGAAAGACTAAAATCAACAATTAGTAAACCCTAATCAAAGATAAATAAAGCATGAAAATCAATACACTTTCACACAAACACCCCTAAGGTAAATCACTTGGTTGTCTTACAAAAATGACCATATTATCCATGTGAGATATCTTAGCAAAAACAAGCAAAATACAAGATCATAGTCCCTCGATGACGCTATCTATGTTGCCTTTCAAAATGATCTTAGTCCCTAAAGAAAAATACTAAGATACCTTGCAACATTGCTAATCATGGTTATACGATGACCCGCGCCCATCCCTTTAACATCTAAAGATAGGGTTACTTACCAAATCAATGGTAATATAACAATGTCAAAGGAAAGAGGAAATAAACATGAAATACTTTTGAGTAGGTAGATTGTTCCTAGTTTCTTGCTCAATTTCAAAACCAAAAACATCCTTGCTATTTTCAAAAACAAACACCAACACTTTCAAAACACCTTTCAAAACAGGAAAACATTTTCAAAAGATCAAACACTTTGTATACATTCTCACAAACGAGAGTCATTACAAATTTTTCCTAAACAAATGGCCTCTTTTCAAAAATACTTTCAAAAACCACACAAAGAACAATTTCAAACAAAAGCAAGTGATCTAGCAAGTAACTAAGAGGCCATGGAAAATCATGGATGAAAAGGGTGCTAATACCTTCCCTTTTCATAATCTACCCCCCGAACTCAAGAAAATATCTCAAAGGTCTTTCCTGTTCTTTTCAACCTTTCCTTTTGGATAAAATAAAAGTCGGTGGTGACTCTTGCTAACCGCAACATTTGCGATAAAACGCAAAACACCCAAGTCAATTCTCCCACCGTATCACAGAACTGGCGACTCTGCTAGGGAAATCTTAAAAGTGGGGTTACCTTAGGGCTAAATCATCTTTAGTTGCTTTCTTTGTTTGACTTGTATGCTTTACATTTTGGTTCTTTGTTTGGGTTTGAATTCTCTACTCGGATTTGGGATACCTTATAGGTAAGTAGCAATACATTGTGGAAACTGTGTGGGGTATATCGACATGGTCTAAGCAATAGCTACGTTAGTGTGACATATTTGTCAAGGAGAATACGGGGCCGTTGAGTGATGTCATGAAGCACTAACTGACTTTTATAACCTTTACTTGACCAACTTGGCCATTAGGACGTAGTGAGATGATCGACTTTGGTGCAGTCCGAAGTTGGTTGATACTCAATACTACACTCATTGAAATTTGACTCCCGAGCTTTATTTGGTGGCAAGTCATTTGTCAATCGGAACAAAGTTTGTGGGAAAGATCAGTGATATTGAGACCCCTTAGAACCCGATTACTATTATTAGGACATGTTAAGCCAACTAAACTTCAAGAGGGTACTTACCTACAAACTCCATGCAAGCCTAAACTTAAGGACTTGTTTGCTTTGTGTGTATATTATTATTTGCATATAAACTTGTTTAGTTTGCATACTTGTACATAACTTCATGCCATAGCATTTTCAATAACCGTTTCAAGGCTCTCAAGGGCCTATGATGCAGGGTCACGTTGAACCAGATGTCTATCAAGGTACAAAAGGATTTATTTTCCTCTGACCAAACATCGTCAAAGATCAAGTACAACAAACTTGAGTCAAGAGCTACAACCCACTTGACATGGTGAGCTTAATTCTCGTGGAAGGACATCCACCGATACAAAGTTCTCTAATCAAAACTGTAAGTGACCACTAACATTTACCCTGCGAGATCCTTGAAAACATGCATCCACATATCATGCATCATATCATGACAGGTTTCTCCCATACAGGCCTCCTTATCTTCCTACTGTTTATTTCAGTAAGATGGATATGGAACAAACAGTGAAAGATCTCCAAGCTCAAAACGCTCAATTCCAATAAATGTTCTTGGCTTTGGCTAAGGGGCAAGAGGACCTGAAGACTCTTCTTCTCAAAGACAAGAAGAAAAAGTCTAAGAAGTCAGTAGGCGTCCTGAACATGGGAAGAAGACTTAAAGGACCAGTCAATGGGGCTCTAGATCTTCCAACTCCATCCAACATGGGGGATAGTCATGAAGAAGAAAATAGTCCAGAGATTGATGAAGTCGAAGCTGACTACTCTGAGGAACAATATCCTCCCGCTGATGACAAGTACAAATAGTTAGAGGATTGCCTCAATGCTATGGAGATTCAACAGATACCTGGCTTGGATTTAGGAGACATGGGATTGGTTTCTGGAGTGTTCATCCCGCTAAAGTTCAAAATCCATACCTTTGCCCTGTACGATGGAGTCTCTTGCCCTAATATGCACTTAAAGTCTTATGTCCGTAAGATTCAACCATACACAATTGATCTGAAGCTTTGGATCCATTTCTTCCAAGAGATCCTAGTAGGGACTCAACTTGAATGGTTCTATCAATTTTAGAGTTCTCCCATCCGCACCTGGGAGGATTTAGCTTCTGCTTTCTACAAGAAGTACCAGTACAACGCTGATCTTGCACTACCTCGTGTGCAATTGTAGAACATGACCATGGGTTCCAACGAGAGTTTCAAAGGATATGCCCAAAGGTAGAGAGATCTGGCTGGTAAGGTGCAACCCTCTTTAACTGATAGGGAGATGATTGACATCTTCATGGGAACTTTGACAGGACCTTTCTTCAAACACCTAATCGGAAGCTCCTCGGTCGGGTTCACCAAGCTAATACTGACTGGCGAAAGAGTCGAAGCTGGCATCAAAAATGGAAAGATCCAAGGAGCTACACCTTCCGATGCTCAGAAAAATCCATACAATGGGAAGAAAGAGTCCAATGTTGTGTATGGTCAAAAGAGTCGTCATGACCAACACATAAGAGCAATCTTGATCTCTAATCCTACTCCTTCTCAACAAAGACAGGGGCATCAGCGTAAGGAGGTCGCGCTTAAAGGAAAATTTACTAAGATCAACATGTCGCTGGCTCAAGCGCTATAACACATGTTGAAGGTAGAGCTGGTTACGTTAAAGGCTCCTCTCCGGAACCCAAACACTTCCGCTCCTACCTATTGTTGTACCCCAAAATTTGCCCTCTCATTCTCCAAGGCCTTTCCCACAAGGATTCTCAAGGTTCAAGTTTGCACAAAGTGCATTGGGATTTTCCAGTACCAAAATTAAAAGGAAACTGTCAAAAAGGGAGAAAACAGATAAAAATAACATTTTGACAAATTTGGAGGAAAACAGGTCTCCTTCGATTCTACATCCTTCGATTGACTCTTGGCCTCCTTCCAATGCAACTTGGATTACATCCTTCATTTTTAGAAAGGGCCTCCTTCGAATGCAACTTGGATTACATCCTTCATTTTGAACTTAAAGCCTCCTTCAAATGCAACTTAGGTACATCCTTCGTTTGGATTTGAAACCTCCTTCGATTCAGCCTTTTGATTGGACAAGTGTGCTGCCTACATGGTTGCAATCAAAGGCCATGACATGTTGGCCACACATGCCCCCTGTAAGGAAACCTTTTCGATTCACCAAGCATGCTGCCTGCAAAGCCTACTTCGATTTGGACAAGTTTACTGCCTACAAGCCTGCTTCGACTGGACAAGTTTGCTGCCTGCATGCTTGCTTTGTTTGGACAAGTTTCGATGGGACAAAGTAACCATCTCTATGCATCCTTCAAATCCACTTGCACCAAGGGGCCTCTTGCATACTTTGCTTCATACAAGCTTCGTTTGATCCAAGAAGTATCTTCATACAAGATGTGACTAAGTTCTTACTTCCATTGAAAAAGCGCCTTTCAATTCAGAAGCCAGGAACTTCCCTCATACTAAAAAGACACAAGGCAATGACTCCCTTTATGTTTGTTTCGATCCACATGCTTCGATTGGGCAATATGCTTCCTTCGAGCACGAGCTTTCGATTTGGTAATATGTTTTCTTCGATACAAGCTTCGACTGGGCATTAGTTTGTTTCGACCACAAGCTTCGACTGAGGCAAAGGCTTCCGTCGAACAGGTGTGCTTCGATCTCACTCTTGCATTTGACACAAGACCAAATCTCGTTTGCCAGGATATGTCGCGTCCAAATCTTTACATAATCAGAAGTTTGTACAAGGGTTTTAAACTTTATCTTTTAGATACTACTATTCTTGGTTAAAGGCTACGTACTCTTTCTTTTCATAGAGAGTACTTTTATCACAAAAGAAGCTCTCAACCTGAATTTGGTCTGAGCACAAGCAATGTCAGAAGCATAAGTCACATCTTCTGCACCCCAACTGCCAAGAGGCCCCCCACATGTACTTTCACATTACATTATTTTATCATTTATTTGCAAGGCTGGATTTGGACAACATGTCCATTCTTTCTCTATAAATAGAGGAACATTTACAAAGCTAAGGGAGGATCTTTGGACCAGAGGAACGAATCTCCCAAATTTTCTCAAACACAACAAAACTCTCAAGTTCATCAACACTTGAGAAATCAAAATCCAGAATACCAAACACTCACCTCTTTCGATTCTGAAGAACACCCCACACATAGAAGTTTGTTCAAACTCAAAGACCACCTTCTGTGACAACTCTTCGAACCAAAAGCAAACCCCCAGTGACTACTCTTCGAATTCCAGAAATGTCCAGGTAGCAGTTCAAGTTCGAATCCCACCTCCATTCAAGGCCTGAAGCAAGGTAAGTTATTCTTACCTTTGAACTTTTTGTTTCATGGCATAGTAATTTTCCCTTTCGTTTGAAACATGTACATACCATTGTTCCTTTCGTTTCCACCCTTTTTAACATATTTTTTAGAGCTAAGCCTTTCGTTTTGCTTTTTGTTTACCTGAACTTGCTTTAACTGTTAAACTGTTTACAAGACAAATACTAGCATGGCCTCAGGCCATGTTGCCATTTAATGCTTGAAATGAAAGAAACAGGAAACATGAAATAGGAAATGAAGCTTCTGGCTTCTACCCTCTTTCTCCAGGTCAAACGAAAGAGACAACCAGGAGGAAAACCATGTTGACTTCTAGGCCCAAACGAAAATCATGCCTTCACTGACTTCCAGGCTCAGTCGAAAGGCATTCCCTCACTGCTTTCAACCTCCAGTCGAAGAAGACAACAAGGCAACAAGGCAGAACCAGAAGGCTTCGCCATACATTGACTTCCAGGCCAATCGAAGGACAAAACCTCACTGGTGCCAGCCCCTAATCGAAGGCCATGACCTCACTGGTGCTAGCCCCAATCGAAGGAGGCCAACAAAATGCAAGTCGAAGGGTGCTACTGCCTGGGTCGAAAGACACTCATTTTTCTTACTTTTATCTTTTTTTTCCTTCATATTTTTTCTGCCTTTCGATATGGTTGTAATAGCGTAGGATTTTATCTTTTTGCATTTTACAAATGCTAGTAATTAGGCGTGTATGGCAAGATAAAACCAACAAGTAGACAACCTAAAAATCAAAGACAAATGCATGCAATAAAACACACTTTGCACACATGCACCCTTAGGGTAATCTCACTTGTTGCCTCGGAAAATAGTCATGTCCCTCGAGCATGGGAGTTTTAGCAAAGACCCTCGATAAAAGATCGTAGTCCCTCGATGACCCTCGATGTTGCCTTCGGTAAATGATCTAGTCCCTAAAATGACATTGCTAAAACATCCCATATGTTGCCTTCTATGACTATACAAACGTCCCAATGCCCGTCCCTTCACATCCAACGATGGGGCTTCTTACCAAATCAATGGTAAGATAGCCACATCTAAAGGAGAAGGAAAAGCATATTTAAGACCTTTCGAGTAGGTAGATTCGCTCCTACTTACTCGCTTGCTCACAACAAAAAACATTTTTATACACCCACACTCTCATCTTTGAACTATTTTCGAAACAAACACTTTGTAGGCGTTCTTATAGAAACGAGAACCATTACGAAGTTCCATTTTCAAAATACTTTCAAAAACATAAACACACTTTTGAACTATTTTTCGAAACAAACACTTTGTTAGCGTTCTTATAGAAACAAGAACCATTACGAAGTTCCATTTTCAAAAATACTTTCAAAACACACACCACAAGCACATTCAAACAAAAGCAAGTGATCTAAGCAAGTAACTAAGAGCCCATGGATAACCATGGATGAAAAGGGTGCTAGCACCTTACCTTTTCATAATCTACCCCCGAACTCAAAAACATCTCTAAAGGTCTTTCCTGTGCTTTTTCACCTTTCCTTTTGGATAAAAGAAAAGTCGGTGGCGACTCTTGCTAAACCGCAACATTTGCAAACACAAACGCAAAACAACATAAAGTCAGTTCTCCCACTGTATCACAGAACTGGCGACTCTGCTGGGGATTCTTCTAAAAGTGGGGTTACCTTAGGGTTTTAGATCACCTTTACATGCTTACTTTGATTGCTTTGATTGCTTTACTTTTTGGGTTCCTTGTTTGGGTTTGTTTAAATCCTACACCCGGATTTGGGGGCACCTTTTTAGGTAAATAACAATAAACTGTGAGGGAACTGTGCGGGGTATACCGACATGGTTGAAGCAGTAGCTATGTTAGTGTGACATATTTATGGGTACCGGTAGCCTTTGAGTAGTCAAGGAGAATACGGGGCCGCTGAGTGATATCATGAAGCACTAACAAACTCTTAGAACCTTACTTGACCATCTTGGCCTTTTTAGGGGTAGTGAGGTGACCGAATTTGGTGCAGTCCGAAGTTGGTAGATACTCGATACTACACTCATTGGGGATTGTTTTCTTGGAATATTTTGGTCGCCAGTTAAGTGGCTAAACCAAAACAATGAACACAAAAAATAATCCAGTGATATTGAGCTCCTTAGAACCCTGTTTCTATTTTAGGACAGGTTTGAGCCAACTAACTTCAAGAGGGTACTTACCTATAAACCCCATGCAAGCCTAAACCTAAGGACTTGTTTGCTTTATGTAAATATGACTGCCTGTATATACACTCACTTGCTTTTGCATACATGTACATAACATCATAACATCATACCATGGCATTTTCAATAACCATTTCAAGGATCTCGATGGTCTTTTGATGCAGTGTCACGTTGAACCAAACATCTACCAAAGGGCAAGAGGGTTCCCCTCTAAACAAACACCGTCAAAGATCAAGTGCAACAACTTGAATCAGGGGCTATGACCCACTCGACATGGTGATCTTGATTCTCGTGGAAAGACAACCACCGATACAAAGTTCTCCAATCAAAGATGTTGATCAAAGTTTAATCTCTAACATTTTCTTGTGTTTACCCCGCGAGATTCTTGGAAACATGCATGCACATATCATGCATTGCATCATAACAGGTTTTCCTTTTCAGGTTTCCTTATTCTCCTACTGTTTATTTCAGTAGAGATGGCTCTAGAGCAGACTATCAAGGGCATCCAGGCTCAAAACGCTCAACTTCAAGAGATGTTCTTGAACCTATCCAAGGGACAAGAAGAGGTCAAGGAGCTCCTCACCAGGGGCATGATCATGGGAAATCCTGATGGAAACAAAGATGACCAGTTGGAAAGGCTACAAACTGAAATAACCATAATAAGGGTCCAAATGATGGGACAGTTGGTGGGCCATATGGCTCTTATCCAAAATCTGGCTCAAGGACAAGAAGAGCTGAGGGTCCTCATCAACAAGCTTCGTCGGGATGGATGCAACCAAATGGGGCAAACATCTAGGATTGGGGATCAAATCATCATTCAGCCTCCCTTAAGACAAGAAGCCGAGAGTGCACCTTTCCAATTTGCCTCCGTGTCACGAGCCCAACAACAACCTCGCCAACAACAACAGGGTAATCGGCGTAGGCGGAATACATCTGAAAGACGCTTCACCAAAATTGACATGTCATTATCTCAAGCACTGCAACACCTGTTGGAAGCCAAGCTGGTTGTATTAAGGGACCCCCCTCAGAATCCCAACACAGCCTCTCCTAGGTACAATCCAAATGCAAGATGTGCGTACCACTCCAACAGTTCTGGACATGACACCGATAGCTGTTGGATGTTGAGAAATAAAATTCAAGATCTAATTGAAGAAGGAACGCTGGAGTTCACACAAGATGGCCAGACTGAATTCTTCTGTCGTCCCTCAAAGGCTTACCACCTAAAGTGACAAGTTCAGACAAAGAGGCTTCTGTTCATTTTGAATTTTCAATTGTAATTTCTTTTGTTATTAAAACAATTATCTATTAATGTCAAACTTTGTTTCATTAATGCATTGCATATGTTTGTCTTGAATTCATCCTTTCATTTTCACTATAATTATGCTTTCTTTATGACATTCAACTCTTGCTAAAAGTTACAAGCCTTTAGAGGGAGGATGACGAAACAATGCCATAATCTCATACAGTATGCTTTTGGACAGACCTTACTGACGATGTACAGGAATTTCTTTCAAATCCTAAACACTGGAGTTATAAGGAAGATAATCCCTAGTCAACCCCTTCGAGCCAAAGAAGTAGGAGTTTTCTGTTTTAAACACAAATTGAAACCTTTGATTAAACCTGGGGCAGGGTAGTCTCTCAGTTAATTCAAAAGATTGTGCATTGAAGTCGCAAAATTCTCAGTTCAAAATACAACGAACGACATCAAAAGCATTCCTCTGGAATCAAAAGACAGTGGTGGTTCCTTATCTCATAGGCAGTCAATATCTCAAAAGAAAAAAGCCCACTGATCCAAAATCTATAAAGGAGGCTTAAGAAAGCTGGGGCATCCCGCTGACTGTAATCTCGAAAATAGGAACAGTCAAGCAAAAATTAGGGATAATAAATCAAAAGAACGAGGTCATTACAAATCCTCGACAACATGAAAAATGTTGCAAAAAAAATGATGATTGCCTTCCAAAATCCAACTTGTGTGAACCATCACCAAAACGTCGTTCTAAATTCGAATAGAGTTTGACACACAATTAACTGAGTTTAGGATTGAAGAACATCACGAAGAGCGGGTGGGTACAAATATACTTTGAGCCTTTATCCTTTGTTTCTTAAAACCGTGAACCAAGCCACGTTACAACCCTTCAAAAGTCCTAATTGAAGCATGGGTTAGTTCAAAAGCATACTGTTACAAAAGGTATCCTGACTCCTGTAAGGCTTTGCCCTAAATCTTGTGTTGAATTTGTCTTATAAAAAGTTTTCTGCTAAAAAACACATTTTTCAAAACTTCGAGACAAGCATAAACTTTGCATTATTTGAATATCATTGTTTGCACATGTTTATTTGTTTGACAGCGAAGAAATTCACAACAATGAATGTTCGGAGGAACGAAAACTCTCTCGGTGAATAAAATCCCTTCAAGTGGGATGACACTTCCGTTACAAAAATCTCCTATCAACAAAAGGGGATTTTATATGGTATTGTCCAGTAAACATGGGGCAGTCCAGTCAAGGTTTCAACAGATGTTTCAAAGTTCAGTTAACCTGGGGCAGTCCAGTCAAGATTTCAACAAATCTTTCAAAGTTCAGTGAACCTGAGGAAGTCCAGTCAAGATTTCAAGAAATCTCTCAATTGCAGGATAACCCGGGGCAAGTCTCCCTCACCGTCACTTGGGGAATTTAAACGTCAATCTCATCAAAGGGTTACGTGCAGTCCAAGTGTCTTGGCAATATCACAAGCATCTGATACTAGGGGCAGTGATGAAACCTCTCCGAAATCTTTCTGAAAAGAAATTCAAGCGTCCTCGAGAAGTTCATCACCTCTCTAGCAGACCAGCGGTCATAGGTTTATTTCCCCAACATTTTTCAAGGATTTATTCTCCAAAAAAAATTACATTCCAAGTTGCACGGCCGTTAAAAATTTCCTTCATCACCTGTTGGAATTTACGGTCGCTAAAAATTTCCTTCATCACCTGTTGGAAGTTACAGCCACCAACAGAATAACGGACAACTGAAGCTCCTAAAAATCCGTTTTTCTCAAGAATGAAGACTCTCATCCTTGAAACCTCAGAAGATTGGTATACTCCCAATTTCTGACCCTTAACAGAATGAAGATTCTCATCCTTGAAACCTCAGAAGATTGGTATACTCCCAATTTCTGACCCTTAACAGAATGAAGACTCTCATCCTTGAAACCTCAGAAGATTGGTATACTCCCAAATTCTGACCCTTAACAGAATGAAGACTCTCATCCTTGAAACCTCAGAAGATTGGTATACTCCCAATTTCTGACCCTTAACAGAATGAAGACTCTCATCCTTGTAACCTAAAAAGATTGGTATACTCCCAATTTCTGACCCTTAACAGAATGAAGACTCTCATCCTTGAAACCTCAGAAGATTGGTATACTCCCAATTTCCGACCCTTAACAGAATGAAGACTCTCATCCTTGAAACCTCATAAGATTGGTATACTCCCAATTTCTAACCCTTAACAGAATGAAGATTCTCATCCTTGAAACCTCAGAAGATTGGTATACTCCCAATTTATGACCCTTAATAGAATGAAGACTCTCATCCTTGAATTCTCAGAAGATTGGTATACTCCCAATTTCTGACCCTTAACAGAATGAAGATTCTCATCCTTGAAACCTCAGAAGATTGGTATACTCCTAATTTCTGACCCTTAACAGAATGAAGACTCTCATCCTTGAAACCTCAGAAGATTGGTATACTCCCAACCTCCTGACCCTTAACAGAATGAAGATTCTCATCCTTAAAACCTCAAGAGATTGGCATACACCCAATCTTACGACCCAAGACCTAAATGAAGATTCTCATTTTGGCTTCCCCAGTAGATTGGCATACAACCCAAACTCCAGATTTCCCCAAACAGTGGTCCCAGGACTTCTCATTTTCAACGATCAAAGGATTTTCAATCCCCGGCAGCAGACAAAGATTTCATTATCCAGGATTTATTTTCCTCAGCAAGACAGCTACCCAGCTTACATGCGCATCCATTACATTCATATCATAAACATTAATGAAGTACAATTCATTGCATCATACATACCATGCAGCATAACTCGGTGTTTTAGCTAACATTTTACCCTTTTCAGGACAAGATTAAAAGGCTTTTGTTAACCATTATACAGTTACAGTCTCAGATACACTCCAGATATGGAAGTCATTCTGTTGCTCATACAGACTTCAAGACTTTTGAAAACAGTTTACGGATTCTCCAAATACGGATTTTAATCTATCGCTTGTTCGGATTCAACTCTTGAAAACAGTTTACAGATTCTCCAAACACGGATGTTAATCTATCGCTTATTCAACTTCAACTTCTGAAAATAGTTTACGGATTCGCCAAACATGGATGTCAATCCAGTGCTTATTTAGACCCCCATTTTAGAGATGTTCCAATCATGGATACCTTTCAGATACTCACCTACAACAAACATTCTTGGATGGCATCTTTTAAGCCCATCTCCGACAAGATTCTGTCACATTCTTGGATGACATCTTTAAGCCCATCTCGGACAACTTTCCATCATCTCTCAAAATGGCATATTTTAAGACCATTCCCTACATAATCAACCATCACATCACCGAGTGAAATTTCTGGGCACTCTAGTGTCCAATCATCTTTCACTTTCAAGTCACGAATGGCAAATTTGCCAATCTAACTCTTCAAGCGTAAGAAGATTGAACAGGGGCAGCTGTTGTACCCCAAAATTTGCCCTCTCATTCTCCAAGGCCTTTTCCACAAGGATTCTCAAGGTTCAAGTTTGCACAAAGTGCATTGGGATTTTCCAGTACCAAAATTAAAAGGAAACTGTCAAAAAGGGAGAAAACAGATAAAAATAACATTTTGACAAATTTGGAGGAAAACAGGTCTGCTTCAATTCTACATCCTTCGATTGACTCTTGGCCTCCTTCGAATGCAACTTGGATTACATCCTTCATTTTTAGCAAGGGCCTCCTTCGAATTCAACTTGGATTACATCCTTCATTTTGAACATTAAAGCCTCCTTCGAATGCAACTTAGGTACATCCTTCGTTTGGATTTGAAACCTCCTTCGATTCAGCCTTTTGATTGGACAAGTGTGCTGCCTACATGGTTGCAATCAAAGGCCATGACATGTTGGCCACACATGCCCTATGTAAGGAAACCTTTTCGATTCACCAAGCGTGCTGCCTGCAAAGCCTACTTCGATTTGGACAAGTTTACTGCCTACAAGCCTGCTTCGACTAGACAAGTTTGCTGCCTGCATGCTTGCTTCGTTTGGACAAGGTTCGATGGGACAAAGTAACCATCTTTATGCATCCTTCAAATCCACTTGCACCAAGGGGCCTCTTGCATACTTTGCTTCATACAAGCTTCGTTTGATCCAAGAAGTATCTTCATACAAGATATGACTAAGTTCTTACTTCCCTTGAAAAAGCGCCCTTCAATTCAGAAGCCAAGAACTTCCCTCATACTAAAAAGACACAAGGCAATGACTCCCTTTATGTTTGTTTCGATCCACATGCTTCGATTGGGCAATATGCTTCCTTCGAGCATGAGCTTTCAATTTGGCAATATGTTTTCTTCGATACAAGCTTCGACTGGGCATTAGTTTGTTTCGACCACAAGCTTTGACTGAGGCAAAGGCTTCCGTCGAACAGGTGTGCTTCGATCTCACTCTTGCATTCAACACAAGACCAAATCTCGTTTGCCAGGCTATGTCGCGTCCAAATCTTTACATAATCAGAAGTTTGTACAAGGGTTTTAAACTTTATCTTTTAGATACTACTATTCTTGGTTAAAGGCTACGTACTCTTTCTTTTCATAGAGAGTACTTTTATCACAAAAGCAGCTTTCAACCTGAATTTGGTCTGAGCACAAGCAATCTCAGAAGCATAAGTCACATCTTCTGCACCCCAACTGCCAAGAGGCCCCCCACATGTATTTTCATGTTACATTATTTTATCATTTATTTGCAAGGCTGGATTTGGACAACATGTCCATTCTTTCTCTATAAATAGAGGAACATTTACAAAGCTAAGGGAGGATCTTTGGACCAGAGGAACGAATCTCCCAAATTTTCTCAAACACAACAAAACTATCAAGTTCATCAACACTTGAGAAATCAAAACCCAGAATCCCAAACACTCACCTCTTTCGATTCTGAAGAACACCCCACACATAGAAGTTTGTTCAAACTCAAAGAAAACCTTCGGTGACAACTCTTCGAACCAAAAGCAAACCCCCTGTGACTACTCTTCGAATTCCAGAAACGTCCAGGTAGCAGTTCAAGTTCGAATCCCAACTCCATTCAAGGCATGAAGCAAGGTAAGTTATTCTTACCTTTGAACTTTTCGTTTCATGGCATAGTAATTTTCCCTTTCGTTTGTGTGATCGGTGGATCTGGAACTGACTGTTTAACGCTGGATCGCGAAATGTCGCGGAAGCAAGAGTCGCCACCGTCTTTTATTTTCTCCAAATGGAAAGGACAAAAGCACAGAAAAATTCCTTAAAGAGATTGCTCTCGGTTCGGGAGGTAGGTTATAGAAAGGGAAGGTGTTAGCACCATTTCTATCCATGGTTATCCATGGGCTCTTAGATACTTGCTCATTTGTGTTTTCAAAAATATTTGCTTTTCAATTGTGAGTGAGTTTGAAAAAGTTTCTTTGAAAATTTTATTTCGACTCTTGTATCGGTCCTCAAGAGTGTTTGAAAAATTGCTTTCGAAAGCTTTTTGAAAATGTGTTGGTGTGAAAAGTATTTTTTTGATTTGTTTTGAAATTTAGAGCAAGTATCTACGAGAACCTACCTACCCTAAGGAATTCGTCTGTGTAAATGTCCTTTAAAGTAGTGCCATCCCACCATTGAGAGGTAGGTAGCACCACCGTTGGAGGTGTTCGGGTCAATTCGAGGTTCGGGACATGGTGATCACCAGAGCAATGGGAAGACACCTTAGAAGCTACCCTCATGCCAGGTTCCCGGATCATGAGGACTTACTAAGACATCCTCCACTCGACGATCACCTTTCGAGGCAAGGCAACAGTGAGGCGTACCCTAGGGGTGGTGTGTGATTTGTGTGTCGTTTTCATTTATTTTTGTCTTTTGTCAAAGTGATCTATGCGTTTGTTTTTATTTATTGTCATTCATTCTTGCATGCATTTATTTAATAGTTAAAAGTGCGAAGAAGATAAAAGTTCTAAAGCTATTACAAAAGGCGCGGGTCCACATCGCCAAAATTAACCAGGACCCGATTTGACAAAAAATAAATAAATTGAAAGCAAATGAAGAATTAAAAGTGCGAGAAGTAATTACAAGGCTTCGGGAGAGATACATAATTATTTAAGCGAAATAAAATAAATATGCGAAATTAAATCGAAACGAGGGCGTTGGACCCTTTTGCAAAATATTAAAGTTACATGAATTAATTAATTTAAGAAAAGAAATTGTTTTTGTTTTTTTGTTGGTATTTTTATGTATTTTAAGATTTAATAGAAAAAAGAAAGAATTAATTAAAATTAACTACTAACCCTAATTCTATTTTATTTTAATTTATTAAGAAAACATTAGAATTAAACCTAAATTAAACCCTAATTTTTGTATACAAATTTAATTATGAAAGTAAATAAAATAAATAATATTATTGTGAAAAAGAAAAAATTAAAAGGAATAAAACATTAATTAAACCTAATTCTATGTTTTTTATATTTTTATTATGAAAAGAATTAAAATTGTAACCTAATTTAAAACTAAATTTATTTACATGCATTTATTTACAAGAAAATATTAAAATAAAAATATTTATTATGTTTTTTTATCTTTTCTGATTTTTAGGCATTTTTTATATTTTGTAAAAATAATTAATTAAATCAAAACAATAAAGAAAATAAAATAATAATTGAAAATAAAACATAAAGAAAATATAGAGAATTTGCAAACCAGGGGGGTTCAGGCCCCAAAATAGGAGGTTAAATCCAAGCAATTCTGGCCCACTAAGCATGGCCTTGTTGGACTTTTGCTAGACACGTGCACACGCGTTGACTTGAGCTTAGGGTGTTCATCAATTCTGAGCCCTTGGATTGCTGAAGCTAAACGCGTGGCTGGCTTGATTAAGAGGAGTATGGTGCGTCTGCAGCCTTGAAACGCATGTGAACGTGAATTGGAAAATAATATGGAAAGTGTGAAGACCTGGGACTCGAACCCAGGTCATGTGTATTACCAACCTTTATGCATGCCAGCTGAGCCAATTGCGCGTTCTGATTAATACACAAACAACAAATATTATAAAGAAAACAATCAATGTTAGTGGATCCACGCGCGAAAATTCAAACCAGCGTATCACGTTTTGCCACGACTTCGTCTTCTTCGCGTGCCTGAAATACAAAAACAAAAGCAACGGTTTTCTGAATGTTCTTTTAGGTCGGTTTTGAGAAAATAGCGAATAGGTCTTAGAGGGTCAATAAATTAGGCGCGATGGGTGGTTTCCATTCGTCCAGACTTGCTGATTGCAACCATGGTATTCTTGAAGGCCAATTGTTCTTTAAATAAAAACCCCCAATTTTGAGGTCCTGCAAACCCTAGAACTCAAACATGGTGAAATCGTGTATACAGCATGAAAACGCAATTAATCATATTGGTTAGTTTCAGAATTTCACAAGGAACATGAATCTACAATCAAAATGCTATGAATGTGCGCAAATATTGAAACACGATAATGAATTTTTCATGAGGTATCTTGAATGCTGTATACCAATTCCTTGCGTTTTAGTGGTTGTTTCTGATTGGACTACGTTCAGGGAACCTTGAGGAAGTTATTGAAACAAGAATTAGGTCTTGAATCGTCCTGGAATGATGTTTTCAGAATTGACTTTTTTGACAATTTTTTCAAGTTTGTGAAGAGCTTTCTTGCGCAGCTTTGTGTCTTCTGATTAGGGTTGTGTTCTAGCATATGTAGTGAGTGCATTAGGTCAAGAAAAATAGCACAAATCCAATGCATTCATGGCTTTTGAAAATTTGATTCTTTAAGATTTTTTCATATCTTTTTCCATGCAATTTTGTGTCAATTAGGATCCAATCAAACCAAATCTTCCCATATTTGAATGTACACGAATTATTGAGTCTAAAACATATATAAAAAGATTGGTTAGGGTGAGTTAAATATTTTTCATATATTTAAATGATTTAAATGAATTAATATAAATAAAAATTCAAATAAATAAATAAAAAATGAGAAAATACTTCCCTTTGGGCCAAGTGGTCGTGCACATGTTTGGAATGATGAATTGTGGAAGAAAAATGGGCCCATTAGCAATTTTAGGTCATTTGAAGTAATGTTGACTTTTCAAAATATCCAAAGATTTCCCAACTTCCACAACGAATAACTTTCTTAATTTTTAAGATTTTATCATGTTCTTGGACATTTTTGAAAGGTCTTTGAGTCCTCTAACCAATGCCTTTGGTCCCATGTCATTTTGATTTACCAATCTCAAGTTATGGCCTTTGACTTAAAGTCCCTTTTTGTTGACTTTTGAAAATGACCTATAATGTTGAAATTGATAACTTTTTGTGAGAGCATTTCTTGGACTTGAAGTATGAAGATGAGTTGTAGGAAATGTCTTTCTCTTCAAGATGAGCTTTGGATGGAATTTTTATGATAATCCATGTGAAAGTTATGCCCTGGTCAATTTCAGTTGACTTTTTTCAGCTGTCCAAATAAGGAAACTTTTGCATCTTGATGATTTCTGAGCCAAATTTTGAGAATCATGATCAAGCATTGATAAAATGATGTTTGTGGCTTCAAAATGATGTGTTGACCAAAAATTTGAACTTTTGACTGTCAAATGACCATTTTGCCCCTACAGTTGACTGTAGTGCAATTTAGGGTTTTGACTGTGCAACTTTGAGCTGAATGCCTTGAAACTTGGTATGAGGATGCTTGACCATGTTTGTAGGCATATGAGACTTGATTGGACCTTTGAACACTTCATTTTCTTGATCAGCACACAAACCCTAATTTTGACTGTATAAGAGATCTTTGCACTGTGCAACCCTTGGGGAACTTTGAAGCTTGACTTGGCATTTTCTTGAAGAATTATGGGAGGGCAAATTTTGGGGTACAACAGTTGCCCCTGTTCAATCTTCTTAGACCTGAGGATGCAGATTGGCTGACGTGCCTTTCGTAATCAGAGGGTGGAAGATGATTGAACACTAGAGTGCCCAGAAATTTGTGCTCACATAGTAGCAGTGTGGTGGAATGGGCTTATAGATGCCATTTAGAGGCCGATGAATAGGATGATGGGCTTATAGATGCCATCTGGATGTTGATCGCGTAAGAGATTGCGTAAGAGATTCCTTAGCGAGAACCTGCATACCTTAGCGTGAATGGTGAGAGAACCTTGAGTGATTTTAACTTCAACAACGCTCGTTGAGAAAAATCTTGGTGGGAATCACCATCTTCGCAGTATCGGGAAGAAAACCAAAGGCAATCATAGTCTGAAAGGGAATTACATCTCACGCACCGTCGGGGAGGGAACCATAGGAACTTATAACCTGAAAGCAAAAACCTAAAAATGGAAATCTCATGCGCCGTCGGAGAGAGAACCAAACAGGAAAATATAATCTTAAAGAAAAACCTAAAATGGAAATCTCATGCACCGTCGGAGAGAGAACCAATAGGAACTTATAACCTGAAAGCAAAAACCTAAAAATGGAAATCTCATGCGCCGTCGGAGAGAGAACCAAACAGGAAAATATAATCTTAAAGAAAAACCTAAAATGGAAATCTCATACACCGTCGGAGAGAGAACCAATAGGACATTATAATCTCAAAGAAGTAACCTAAAATGGAATCATCTCATGCACCGTCGGAGAGAGAACCAAACAGGAAAATATAATCTTAAAGAAAAACCTAAAATGGAATCATCTCATGCACCGTCGGAGAGAGAACCAAAATGGAATTATAATCTCAAAGAAAAACCTAAAATGGTAATCTCATGCACCGTCGGAGAGAGAACCAATAGGAAAACATAATCTGAAAGAAAGACCTAAAATGGAAATCTCATGCACCGTCGGAGAGAGAACCAAAATGGAATTATAATCTCAAAGAAAGACCTAAAATGGAAATCTCATGCACCGTCGGAGAGAGAACCAATAGGAAAACATAATCTGAAAGAAAAACCTAAAATGGAAATCTCATGCACCGTCGGAGAGAGAACCAAAATGGAATTATCTCATGCACCGTCGGAGAGAGAACCAAATAGGAAAATATAATCTTAAAGAAAAACCTAAAATGGAATCATCTCATGCACCGTCGGAGAGAGAACCAAAATGGAATTATAATCTCAAAGAAAAACCTAAAATGGTAATCTCATGCACCGTCGGAGAGAGAACCAATAGGAAAACATAATCTGAAAGAAAGACCTAAAATGGAAATCTCATGCACCGTCGGAGAGAGAACCAAAATGGAATTATAATCTCAAAGAAAGACCTAAAATGGAAATCTCATGCACCGTCGGAGAGAGAACCAATAGGAAAACATAATCTGAAAGAAAAACCTAAAATGGAAATCTCATGCACCATCGGAGAGAGAACCAAAATGGAATTATAATCTCAAAGAAAAACCTAAAATGGTAATCTCATGCACCGTCGGAGAGAGAACCAATAGGAAAACATAATCTGAAAGAAAAACCTAAAATGGAAATCTCATGCACCGTCGGAGAGAGAACCAAAATGGAATTATAATCTCAAAGAAAAACCTAAAATGGTAATCTCATGCACCGTCGGAGAGAGAACCAATAGGAAAACATAATCTGAAAGAAAAACCTAAAATGGAAATCTCATGCACCGTCGGAGAGAGAACCAAAATGGAACTTATAATCTTGAAGAAAAACCTAAAATGGAATCATCTCATGCACCGTCGGAGAGAGAACCATTATAGTCTGATAACTTCTATTGAGTCTTCATCAGGAAAATCTGTTGGGAGTCGATTTAGCTGGACTAGAGAAGGCCTGAGACTGGATAAGAAATCTTTGGGAGCGATTAACTGAACCGGTCTAGGTCTTGAAATATGATTGAGAATTTCAACTGCATCTTTCCTGAAAGGTAAAGGTCAGTCATGTTCAATGCATGATATGGATCAAACAATGATGTTCTCAATATAAATGCGATTTGTATGATATAATGCGTCTGTGCATGCTATAATGATGTATGTGATGTTTTCGTCTAGGAAAGTAAATCCTTGACGGGTGCCGGGAAGTCATATCCTGGGCTGATGTTGAAGAATAGCCTTTGCTTCCGCTGGGGGTAATAATTGCAAGAATACCGGTAGGAGAAGATGACTCCGTTGAGGAATAAACTTGGCAAATGGAAGATTCTGCGGGGAGAAAAAGATACTCTAGCGACCATGCTGGGAGGCAATACTCTGTGGGAAGAGGGATGCCTTGCTGAGTGTTGATAATAATTTGCTGGGGATACCCTTCTTGTTGGAAGTGTTGATGGACTTAGCTGGGGATAAGGAGACTTCGTCGAGGACGCTCTTTCTGTGGCTTTTGGCTGAGGATAACCCAGTTATATCCTGTTAAGGAAATAACTCTTTGAATAAAGCCGGGCGACGCGTTCGTGCTCTGCGAGGGGATAAGCTTCCAGAATCTACTGGGGATAAGCTTACTGCTTGGGGATATGAATTCCAACTTTCCTGGGGAACTGGATTGGATTCTCTTGGGGAAGTTTGAATTGCATCGGGGAAGTGACTCTTTTGAACATTGATATACCGTCGGGGAACAATCTTTAGACTAAGACTGCCGGGGATGCTTGTTAAGAATATGTGTATTGCTGGGGAGTGTTGATATCTGCTGGAGGATACTCAACTTCCTTGAGATTTGATAACTTTGCTTGGATAAGAATGCACTGACTGCTGACTTACTCTCTGGGGAATTAATATGTACTGGTCATTTCTTTAGCTGAACCTACCTTGGTACCTTGGAGGATAGAACAATTGAATTGTTTAGACAACTCTTTTATTGCCCCTGTTTCTAGTGTCACTTGCAATTAATTCCTTTGTTTCGTATGCAAATATTTATGAGTTAGCAAGTTATTGTCAATGCATATATCACAAATTGAACCTTGGACGTTTTTCGCAAAACAAAACAGAAAAAAGAAAAACACTTGGCACGTTTAACTGAAAATATATTTGTATTGATTTTTTTGAATGGCCTGTAAATAGGCATTTTGTGTACAAGAGACTGACGTCCTAGTAAGAGGAACGCCGCCGAACAAGAGAGTTTATACAAATTTTGTACAAAAGAAAATAAAACAGCTGTGTGAAATATGAATGATCCACTGGGTTTCAACTCTGCTATTGCCTTTATAACTCCGAGCGTCTCATCACTTGATGACCTTGGTTGAAGGTGAAGCTGACTGATCGATGCCGTCTGAACTTGATGTCGATACCGGATTCTGGATGCAAAGTGATCCAATGAGACATAGTATTACGCTTTTATCCCTAATTTTTGCCTGGACCGCCCTTTCGGGTTTTCAGTCCACCGGGATACCCATTCTTGCCCAAGCCGCCTTTTCAGGTTTTCGACTTGCCGGGTGTACAGATTTTTTCATTTTCATCCCTTCATTTTGCCCGAACCCTTTTGGTTCGACGGGAAGCCCTAATTTTTGCCTAGGCATGTCAGCCTAGCGGGTCTTTTTTCATGCGTAGTATTTTTTTACTATGTCTGCATTGGCGGGGTGAGGAAGGTCGTCACCATTCATATTGGTCAATATCATTGCTCCTCATGAGAACACATGTTTAACCACAAATGGCCCTTCGTACGTAGGGGTCCATTTGCCCCTTGGATCACTCTAAGGAAGGATGATTCTCTTGATTACCAGATCCCTAACTCGATATTCCTGTGGTCTGACCTTTTTGTTAAATGCCCTGATCATCCGTTTCTGATACGTCTGACCATGGCAGATAGCAGCGAGTCTCTTTTCGTCAATGAGGTTGAGCTGATCAAGTCGTGTCTGGATCCAATCATCTTCATTCAGATTTGCATCCTTCATTATCCGGAGAGAAGGTATTTGCACTTCAATCGGCAAGACTGCCTCCATACCATAAACCAGAGAGAAAGGAGTTGCCCCGGTTGACGTCCTAGCCGAGGTACGGTATCCATGTAGAGCGAACGGTAACATCTCGTGCCAATCTTTATAAGTTACTGTCATCTTCTGCACGATTTTCTTGATGTTCTTATTTGCTGCTTCTACAGCCCCATTCATCTTCGGTCTGTAAGGAGAAGAATTGTGGTGCTGTATCTTGAACTGTTCGCAGAGCTCAGCGATCATCTTATTGTTCAGATTGGTACCGTTGTCTGTAATAATCCGCTCAGGGACGCCATACCGACAGATCAGGTTGTGCCGAATGAACCGTGCCACAACAGTCTTGGTTACCGTAGCATAGGATGCTGCCTCAACCCACTTTGTAAAATAATCAATCGCCACTAGGATGAAGCGATGTCCATTGGATGCCGTAGGTTTAATCTCGCCGATCATGTCTATACCCCACATTGCAAACGGCCAAGGCGCAGTCAGAACATTCAGGGGAACTGGAGGAACATGCACCTTATCTGCGTAAATCTGGCACTTATGGCATGTCCTGGAATGTTGGTAACAGTCAGCTTCCATTGTGGACCAGTAGTATCCTGCTCGTAGGATTTTCTTAGCCATAGTGTGTCCACTGGAATGTGTACCAAAGGTCCCTTCATGTAGCTCTTCCATGATTCTTTCTGCTTCCGTCTTATCCACACAACGCAGTAAGGTTGAATCATGGTTTCGCTTGTACAGGATGCCGTTACTAAGGAAGAATTTGGCTGCGAACCTTCTCAGGAATTTCTTATCGTTTATAGAGGCACCTTCAGGGTATTCCTGAGCTTCCAGATATCTCTTCACCTCATGGTACCAAGGCTTCTCAGTCACCAATTCAGTTTCGAGATCACAACAGTATGCCGGTTCGTCCAGCTTCCAGATGATGATCCGGGGAGCCTCATTATCCCATTTGACCTTGAACATTGAAGACATTGTAGCTAACGCGTCCGCCAACTGATTCTCTTCTCTTGGAAAGTGTTCAAAGGTTATCTCTGTGAAGTGGGGGATCAGGGTCAACACACATTCTCTGTAAGGAATCAGGTTTGGATGTTTCGTATCCCACTCTCCTTTGATCTGATTGATCACAAGAGCGGAATCTCCGAAGACACTTAGAAATTTGATCCTTAGGTCGATCGCAGCTTGAAGACCCATGATGCAAGCCTCATACTCTGCCATGTTGTTGGTACAGTTGAAACACAGTCGGGCAGTGAGTGGAGTATGAGTACCTTGTGGAGATATGATGATGGCGCCGATACCATTACCTAAAGCATTGGAGGCTCCGTCAAAGTGCATAGACCATCGGGATCCTGGTTCAGGTCCTTCATCCGGTCCAGGTACCTCACAATCAGTTACTATCATGATGCTTTCATCCGGAAACTCGAAGTTCATAGAATGATAGTTATCTACAGCTTGATGTGCCAAGTGGTCTGCCAATACACTTCCCTTGATGGCTTTCTGGGTTGTGTACTGAATGTCGTATTCCGTCAAGATCATTTGCCATCTTGCAATTCTCCCAGACAAAGCAGGCTTTTCGAATATGTACTTTATAGGATCCATCTTTGAGATCAACAAGGTAGTGTGAGTCAGCATATACTGTCTCAGCCAGCGAGCAGCCCATACCAAAGCGCAGCAAGTTTTCTCAAGCAGTGAGTATCGGGTCTCACAGTCGGTAAACTTTTTGCTGAGGTAATAAATGGCATGCTCTTTTTGGCCAGACTCGTCATGCTGCCCCAGCACACACCCATTGAGTTGTCAAGCACTGTCAGGTATAGTATCAGAGGTCTCCCTTCAACCGGTGGCATAAGGATGGGTGGTTCTTGGAGATACTCTTTGATTTTGTCAAAAGCAGCCTGACATTCATCATTCCAACGTACTACCTGATCTTTCTTCAGCAGCTTGAAGATTGGCTCACAGGTAGCAGTCAGGTGTGAGATGAATCGAGCGATGTAATTCAGGCGTCCTAAAAAGCCCCTGACCTCCTTCTCTGTCTTAGGAACTGGCATCTCTTGAATAGCTTTGACCTTAGCAAGGTCCACTTGAATACCTTTATCGCTGACCACGAAGCCTAGCAACTTCCCGGATCTTACCCCGAAGGTGCACTTGTTCGGGTTTAATCTCAGCTTGTATAGTTTCAACCGGTCAAACAACTTCTGCAGATGATCTAGGTGCTCTTCCTCGGTCTGGGACCTTGCGATCATGTCGTCAACATACACTTCTATCTCATGATGGATCATGTCATGGAATAAGGCAACCATGGCACGTTGGTAGGTTGCCCCAGCGTTCTTCAACCCGAATGGCATAACCTTGTAACAGAAAGTGCCCCACTGAGTGACAAATGTAGTCTTCTCCATGTCTTCAGGTGCCATCTTGATTTGATTATAACCTGAAAAGCCATCCATGAAAGAGAATACCTTGTGCTGAGCCGTATTATCAACAAGGACATCAATGTGAGGTAGGGGAAAGTTATCCTTGGGGCTGGCCCTGTTCAGATCCCTGTAATCGACACACATTCTGACCTTACCGTCCTTCTTAGGTACCGGCACCACATTAGCAACCCATTGAGGATAAGAAGTCACTGCAAGGAACCCAGCATCAAACTGTTTCATGACCTCGGCTTTAATCTTCTCAGACATCTCTGGACGCATCCGACGGACCTTTTGCTTAACTGGAGGGCAGTCTTCCCTAGTTGGCAAGTGATGGACCACAATATCGGTATCCAACCCGGGCATGTCTTCGTAGGACCAGGCAAAGATCTCCATATAGTCATGTAACATCTTGGTTAACCGTTGCTTCACGCTGAGCTCTAGGTTAGCACCGATCTTTACCTCTTTCCTGTCTGTCTCTGTACCCAGGTTTATGGTTTCCACTGGCTCTTCGTGGGGTTGAATTGCCCTATCTTCCTGAAGCAACAGTCTTGCAAGCTCGCCAGGCACTTCGCAATCATCTTCACCTTCGTCTTCGGCTAAGTTGATCGGATTTTCGAAGTCATAATTGGCAGTAGCAGAGTTGTTATCAGTGAGATCCAGAGTGGATTAAAACCTGTATGAGTGAGTGTGTGTGTAAATACAGCTGTTTTGAAATATATGTAAAAGAAAGAAAGACAAAAGGAGCACAATATTTGTAATGCGAAAATACGTCCACGATTTTCATTCATGATATATGAAATGACAATTTGTATGCCCTTACAAATGATACCACGGTGCCTCGGGTAAGACACCGGGCCATAGAGTTTATCATTGTTTATTACAAAATAACGAAACAAAGAAGTTTATTACTGCGTCACAAAGGTAACAGGAGTATGGTCCTTAGCAATCCAGTTGTTCAACCCGCCTTCAGTCGTTGGATAGATCCAGCTATTGAATTCAGCCTCATCCACTTCATTGTCTTCCCCAACAGCATTCACTCCTGAACTTGTAATAAATACCGGAGGTCTTCCGATCTTCGCTTTCCTCATAGCTTTCTGACCTTCTGTGGTAAAACCCAGCCCAAATTTATCAGTCTTCTGAGTAAAGTCTGGAAGTCTGCCCCAGTTGGCACTTTCACTCTTCTGAACCACAACCCGGGCATCCTTTAGGGAAGCCATCTTCAAAGGAACAAATTCTTCTGCTGTTTCTGACGCTGCTGTAATTGGAAGCACCTCCTCAAAATGCTGAAAGGGGGTTTCAATAAACTCCCCATCCATCTCAATGTATCTGAAGGAGTTCAGGTGGCTCACCATATATTCCTCCTCTCCCTGCACAGTGACGATCTTCCCTCTGACGGGGTACTTCAGCTTCTGATGCAAGGTAGAGGTCACTGCCCCAGCCTTATGTATCCAAGGTCGACCCAATAGACAAGAGTAAGATGGACGGATATCCATCACATAAAAAGTGGAGTCGAACACTTGAGAGCCCACACGAATCGGAATGTCAACCTCTCCATGAACCATCCTCTTTGAACCATCAAAGGCCCTGATGATGATATTGCTAGGTTTTAATTCCAGGCCTTCACAATCTAGACGGTCCAAAGCCTTCTTGGGTAGCACATTCAAAGATGAACCAGTATCCACCAACACATGTGCCAAGGTAGTGCCCCTGCATTCAATAGAGATACGCAGAGCATCATTATGGTCTCTTCCCTTTGCGGTCAAGTCAGCGTCTGAGAAACCCAAGCCATTGTCTGCCGTCAAATTTGCTACGCAATCAGTGAACTGGACTGCAGAGGTTTCATGTGGCACATGGGCCGTCTTGAGGAATGAGATTAGGGCCTTAGCATGGGCCTCGGAGCACAGCAATAAAGAGAGCATGGAGATCTTGGAGGGCGTGTGCCCCAGCTGTTCTACAACATTAAAATCGCTCTTCTTTATAATCTTCAGAATCTCCTCCATCTCTTGTTGGGAGGCCTCAGCAGTTATCGGTACAGGTGCCTCCACTTGGGCAGGCTCAACTTCAACTCCTTTGCCCCGAGCATTGGATGACTCGGCAGCAGGAGAAACAATTGGATCAGCAGCAGGAACAGGTACACTTGCAGGGGTTATGAGAAGTGGTCTTCGGGCAGCAGGCGGTGCAATGTCAGGCGAGAAGAGCCTGCCACTGCGAGTAACCTTGGCTGGGCCAGTAATGTCACAAATGCTGGCGCCAGCGTTGAACTCTTGTTTGATCCCGTTTACATATACATCTGCCCCATAATGCCAGGGGACAGCTTTATCAGATACATAGGGCAAGGGCCCTGGAACAGTGATAATAACAGGTGAAACGGTCATGATTTGAACGGGCTTCTTCGGGAGAGCCGGGATCGGATTGTTGAAGATAGTCACCACAAAAACTTCTTCCACTGGAACCAACCGAACATCAGACTTCTTAAACAAAATCTCCTTGCTATCCATTAGGCTTTGGATGCCTAACCTCAGCAAGGGACAACCAGATGGGGACACAGCACAGAACAGGCAACCCTCACTGCAACCCGGAAATAAACCGGCCAGCAGCAGGTTCTTTTTGACAGTCTTCAGAGGAGTGGCTAGATCATCCACAGAAATAGCATAAACATCTTCATCCACAGCATTTACCCCATGCTGAGGCATAGGAGCAGTAACGACATTCGGCCTCTCAGGCGCTTCGAATTGTATCTCTTTCGCGTCGATAAGGTCTTGCACCTTACTCCTTAACGCCCAACAGTCATCTGTAGAGTGCCCTGGGCTATCTGAATGGTAAGCACAACGAGCGTTCGGGTTGTACTTAGGAGATGCAGTATTGGGGAACTTTGGCGCCTCTCTGACAGTCACTAAGTTAGTGGATAGCAACTGTGGCAGGATCTATGATAAGGTCATGCTTAAGCGGGTGAACTCTCTCTGGGGCCTTTCAACCTTTTGAGGATTAGTTGGCCGAGGAGCGGCAGCAGGCTTAGCAATCATTACCGCACTAACAGATTGGCGGCGCTCAGGTCTTCCTGATTTCCTGGAACCATACACGACACTAGACTCCTTCTTGAAGGGTTTCTTTTCAGAACTAGATGACGCACCCTTCGCAATCTTTCCAGACTTTAACCCAGCTTCAATTCTCTCTCCAGTTAGAATCAAATCAGTGAATCCAGAAGAAGAATTCCCAATGAGATGGTTGAAAAATGGCCCAGATAGGGTCCCCAAGAACATGTCTACCAACTCCCGATCAGTCAAAGGTGGCTGTACCCTGCCAGCCAGGTCTCTCCACTTCTGAGTGTACTCTTTAAAACCTTCGCTTGCACCTAATGACATACCCTGGAGTTGGGTACGTGTGGGGGCAAGGTCGGCATTATATTGATACTGCTTGTAGAAAGCAGTAGCCAACTCCTCCCAGTTACGAACCTTGGTCCCATCCAGCTGATAGAACCATTCGAGATGAGTCCCTGAAAGACTCTCCTGGAAGAATTGGATCCACAAATTCTTATCCGCAGAGTACGGCTGAATTTTCCGAACATAGGACCTCAAATGCAGCTTGGGACAAGACGCCCCGTCATACTTAGAAAAGGATGGTGCTTTGAACTTGTGAGGGATAATCACACCAGTTGACAAACCCAGATCTCCGAAATCCAGCCCAGGTACCTGTTGAACCTCCATAGCCTTCAATCTGTCCTCCAGTTGCTTATATCTGTCTTCTGCAGGAGGGTACTGTTCTTCATCAAAATCTGTCTCGTTGTCGGAGACTACCGGACTAGGAACCCTTGCTTATGCCTGAGGAGAATTCTTGTCAACAGAAGAACCAGCCTCTTCCTGTTGCAGAGTATTGTTAAACCTTCGGCCCGAGTTAAACAGAACAGTTCTTCTCTTCTTCTTCTTCTCCTTCTTCAGGAGCATAGCCTTCAGTTCTTCTTGGCCTTGAGCCAGACCCTTGATTAATTCCTGGAATTGTGCATTCTGCACCTGAAGAGCCTTGATGGAGGTCTCAGTTGATGAAGAGTCAATATTCATGATGCTGAAATAAACAGCGAAGAACCGTAAGCAACCTGAAAAGAGGAAAAACCTGCTATGCACATGATGTATGAAATGCGTATGATTTATGTTTTCAAAGACAATCGGGAGTCAACTTTGTAAACAAAAAGGAACACACTTTATTAGATTCAACTTTGAAACAAGAATTATTCAACAAGTTGCCCTTGGGCGTTACATGAAAGGAAATACTGAAAAGGAAATAAGACTGTAAAAGCACATCTGGAGCTCCTTATTGATCCCATGGTCTCCTCTTCTCAATACGGATGTAGGCATTCAGAGCTCTCTCATTCTCCAACTGCTTTGTCAGCTTCTGGATCTTTGATTCCTGCTCGTTGAACTTTTCTCGGTAAGAATCCCGCTCTTCTCGTAATTGCGATCACGATCTCTTCAATGTCTCATAATCAGTAGGTATCTGAGGAGGAAGGACAGTTGGAGGAACACCATCTTTGTCAGCACACTCAAGAATGATGGGTCTGACAGCTTCATACGGCATACCTAACTTCTGAGCACGGATGCGAACCCATTTGTAGTAGGCTTCCATAGGTAAAGAGGTCTTTGGCCCTAACTCCTGTGGGTCAGCTTTATGAACTTTGTCCCAAGCCTTGATGAACCTACGACGCAGCTCGTCACTATCCACCTGAAACTCGAAACTGATGTGAGGCACCAACATCTCATGGGGACCTGCTCTTCTTGCTCTTCCAAACTGACGGAGTGCTAGACATGGATTGTAAGAGATCCCTCCCTGGGTACCAATCAGAGGAACATTAGGGTATTCCCCGCATCGATCAATAATAGCTACCTCATCCAAACCTCTGCAAGTCCAAATGATGTCTTTATCGGTGAGAGACATTAACCTATGAGCCCAACCTCTTCCTTCTTGATTCTTCAGTACGAACTTAGGGAGGTGCGAAATAAACCACCTCACCAATAAAGGGATACAACACCATAGGGTTCCTCGTCTTCGGGTAGTACGGGCATGAAGTTGTTGCAAGATGTCACCCAAGAGAGTGGGTACGGGATTCTGAGACATAAAGATCCTTATGGCAGTGACATTGATGAAGTTATCAGGATTAGGAAACAGGACTAACCCATAGATTAGGAGAGCCAAGATGTCCTCATATGCCCTAAAGTCCAGGTCATTCCAGAAATTGTTAGCTTTACCAATTAGAAACTTGGCCAAGAAACCCTTAACTCCGCTTCTAGTCACCCAGTTGTCTGTTACCTCTTGATGGGTCAAAGGAAGAGCTGCAGCAACATCCTCAAGCCTGAGGGTCTTTTCCCAACCAGTAAAGGGAGTCTGATCCGAGATAGGGATACCAAGCAAATCAGAGAACTCTTCCAGGGTAGGGACCAGCTGGAAGTCTTGAAAGGTAAAGCACTGGTACAGAGGGTCATAGAACTGGGTCAGAACACTCATCAACTGTTGATCCCGCTTTGCAGTGACTAAACTGAGAAGAGAACCATGCCTCTGAATGAAGGAAGTGGTATTTGGAATTTTGCTAACCAACTCATCAAGCGACTCAGGTGAATGAAAAAAGTTGAACCGGAGAGTATTCCTTCGCACAGGCATCATGATGTCCTACAAAACAGAGCAAAGGTGAAACCCTCTTGTCTTTGAAATGGTCAGTTCTTATGCAGGATGCATGCAATGCTCATGATGCTATGATGTTATGATAAAGCACACCACAAATAGATACAAAGGCAAACATGGTAAGGCACACAAGTCACACAAGGCAAGCCCCTAAAGTTTAGGCCAGCATGAGGTCTAAGTACTACCCTCTTTCAGTTTGTTGGTTCATACCTGTCCTAATCAAAAGTAACCGGGTTCTTAGAGGATCCCAATATCATTGACTACCCTCAATCGGTCATAACTCCAGCATCGCAATCTTTTCTTGCGGCCAGAACCATCACGAGAGTTTAGCCTCAATGGGCGTAGCATACTGCTACAATTCTAAAGGCCAAGTTGTGTCAATTAAGGTTCTAAGGTTGTTGGTGCTTAATGACTCCTTAGAAGACCCATATTCTCCTCGTTGCGACACAAGGGATATCGGTACAGACCAAGGTGCCACACCAACGTAGCCACTGTTTCACCCGTGTCGGTCTACGCCGGACAGGTCCCTCACAGCTTATGCTACCTAAACAGGGTATCCCCAGATCCGGGTTAGGATCTATGTAACTCCGATGCAACCCACAATAGTAAAGCAAGCAAATCAGTACAATTGAAAACACAGTTATGAACTAGCCCTAAGGTACACCTCACTTTAAGAGTATTCCCCAGCAGAGTCGCCAGTTCTGTGATCGGCGGATCTGGAACTGACTGTTTAACGCTGGATCGCGAAATGTCGCGGAAGCAAGAGTCGCCACCGTCTTTTATTTTCTCCAAATGGAAAGGACAAAAGCACAGAAAAATTCCTTAAAGAGATTGCTCTCGGTTCGGGAGGTAGGTTATAGAAAGGGAAGGTGTTAGCACCCTTTCTATCCATGGTTATCCATGGGCTCTTAGATACTTGCTCATTTGTGTTTTCAAAAATATTTGCTTTTCAATTGTGAGTGAGTTTGAAAAAGTTTCTTTGAAAATTTCAGTTCGACTCTTGTATCGGTCCTCAAGAGTGTTTGAAAAATTGCTTTCGAAAGCTTTTTGAAAATGTGTTGGTGTGAAAAGTATTTTTTTGATTTGTTTTGAAATTTAGAGCAAGTATCTACGAGAACCTACCTACCCTAAGGAATTCGTCTGTGTAAATGTCCTTTAAAGTAGTGCCATCCCACCATTGAGAGGTAGGTAGCACCACCGTTGGAGGTGTTCGGGTCAATTCGAGGTTCGGGACATGGTGATCACCAGAGCAATGGGAAGACACCTTAGAAGCTACCCTCATGCCAGGTTCCCGGATCATGAGGACTTACTAAGACATCCTCCACTCGACGATCACCTTTCGAGGCAAGGCAACAGTGAGGCGTACCCTAGGGGTGGTGTGTGATTTGTGTGTCGTTTTCATTTATTTTTGTCTTTTGTCAAAGTGATCTATGCGTTTGTTTTTATTTATTGTCATTCATTCTTGCATGCATTTATTTAATAGTTAAAAGTGCGAAGAAGATAAAAGTTCTAAAGCTATTACAAAAGGCGCGGGTCCACATCGCCAAAATTAACCAGGACCCGATTTGACAAAAAATAAATAAATTGAAAGCAAATGAAGAATTAAAAGTGCGAGAAGTAATTACAAGGCTTCGGGAGAGGTACATAATTATTTAAGCGAAATAAAATAAATATGCGAAATTAAATCGAAACGAGGGCGTTGGACCCTTTTGCAAAATATTAAAGTTACATGAATTAATTAATTTAAGAAAAGAAATTGTTTTTGTTTTTTTTTTTGGTATTTTTATGTATTTTAAGATTTAATAGAAAAAAGAAAGAATTAATTAAAATTAACTACTAACCCTAATTCTATTTTATTTTAATTTATTAAGAAAACATTAGAATTAAACCTAAATTAAACCCTAATTTTTGTATACAAATTTAATTATGAAAGTAAATAAAATAAATAATATTATTGTGAAAAAGAAAAAATTAAAAGGAATAAAACATTAATTAAACCTAATTCTATGTTTTTTATATTTTTATTATGAAAAGAATTAAAATTGTAACCTAATTTAAAACTAAATTTATTTACATGCATTTATTTACAAGAAAATATTAAAATAAAAATATTTATTATGTTTTTTTATCTTTTCTGATTTTTAGGCATTTTTTATATTTTGTAAAAATAATTAATTAAATCAAAACAATAAAGAAAATAAAATAATAATTGAAAATAAAACATAAAGAAAATATAGAGAATTTGCAAACCAGGGGGGTTCAGGCCCCAAAATAGGAGATTAAATCCAAGCAATTCTGGCCCACTAAGCATGGCCTTGTTGGACTTTTGCTAGACACGTGCACACGCGTTGACTTGAGCTTAGGGTGTTCATCAATTCTGAGCCCTTGGATTGCTGAAGCTAAACGCGTGGCTGGCTTGATTAAGAGGAGTATGGTGCGTCTGCAGCCTTGAAACGCATGTGAACGTGAATTGGAAAATAATATGGAAAGTGTGAAGACCTGGGACTCGAACCCAGGTCATGTGTATTACCAACCTTTATGCATGCCAGCTGAGCCAATTGCACGTTCTGATTAATACACAAACAACAAATATTATAAAGAAAACAATCAATGTTAGTGGATCCACGCGCGAAAATTCAAACCAGCGTATCACGTTTTGCCACGACTTCGTCTTCTTCGCGTGCCTGAAATACAAAAACAAAAGCAACGGTTTTCTGAATGTTCTTTTAGGCCGGTTTTGAGAAAATAGCGAATAGGTCTTAGAGGGTCAATAAATTAGGCGCGATGGGTGGTTTCCATTCGTCCAGACTTGCTGATTGCAACCATGGTATTCTTGAAGGCCAATTGTTCTTTAAATAAAAACCCCCAATTTTGAGGTCCTGCAAACCCTAGAACTCAAACATGGTGAAATCGTGTATACAGCATGAAAACGCAATTAATCATATTGGTTAGTTTCAGAATTTCACAAGGAACATGAATCTACAATCAAAATGCTATGAATGTGCGCAAATATTGAAACACGATAATGAATTTTTCATGAGGTATCTTGAATGCTGTATACCAATTCCTTGCTGTGATCGGTGGATCTGGAACTGACTGTTTAACGCTGGTTCGCGAAATGTCGCGGTAAGCAAGAGTCGCCACCGTCTTTTATTTTCTCCAAATGGAAAGGACAAAAGCACAGAAAAATTCCTTAAAGAGATTGCTCTCGGTTCGGGAGGTAGGTTATAGAAAGGGAAGGTGTTAGCACCCTTTCTATCCATGGTTATCCATGGGCTCTTAGATACTTGCTCAATGTGTTTTCAAAATTGTTTGTTTGCTTTTCAATGTGGGTTTAAAAGTTTCTTTGAAAAATTTCAGATCGACTCGTACGTCAGAGTGTTTGAAAAATTTGCTTTGAAAGCTTTTGAAAGTGTGTTGGTGAAAAGATGTTTTGATTTGTTTGAAATTAGAGCAAGTATCCTTGAGAACCTACCTACCCTAAGGAATTCGTCTGTGTAAATGTCCTTTAAAGTAGTGCCATCCCACCATTGAGAGGTAGGTAGCACCACCGTTGGAGGTGTTCGGGTCAATTCGATTTTAGGGACATGGTGATCACCAGAGCAATGGGAAGACACCTTAGAAGCTACCCTCATGCCGGGTTCCCGGATCATGAGGACTTACTAAGACGTCCTCTACTCGACGATCACCTTTCGAGGCAAGGCAACAGTGAGGCGTACCCTAGGGGTGGTGTATGCGAATTGTGTGTCATGTTTCAGTTATTTGTCTTGTCATGTTTGTCGTGTTCTACGCTTGATTTTAATTTATCCATTCATTCTTGCATGCTTTGTTTAACAGTTATAAAGTTGCGGAAAAATAAATCTAAGACTATTACAAATGGCGCGGGTCCACATCGCCAAAATTAAACCGGACCCGATTTAGCGGAAAATAAATAAAGCGAAGAAATAAAGTGCGAAAAGTAAAATTACAATGCTTTGGGAGAGATACAAAATTATAATAAGCAATGAAATAAATGCGCAAAAGAAAATAATTAAAACAAAACTAGGGCGTTGGACCCTTTTACAGACAGTAGTTAAAGTTACTGAATTAATTAAATAAAGAGGAATTAAAATTAAAATTAAGAAGAAAAATGTTTTTAGGTATTTTTATGTTTTTTAGATTTAATAAGAAAAAAAGGAGTTAATTGAAATTAAATTAAGAAGCAAACCCTAATTCTAATATTTTTTGTTTATTATGAAAGAATTAATTTTTAACCTAAATTCTTTATGTACAATTTTTAATTATAAAAATAACTAAATAATATTATTATTCTAAAAAAAGGAAAAAATATTAAAAGGAATAAAACAAATATCAATTAACCTAATTTTATTTTGTTGGATTCTTTGTTATGGAAAAAATATAAATTAAACCTAATTTGAAACTAGTTTATTTACATGCTAATAAAATAATTATAATAAAATAGATATTATTTTTTGGTCTTTTTCTGATTTTTTATAATGTTTTTATATTTTATAGAAAAAATAAATTAATTGAATTAAGACAATAAAATAAATAAAATAACAAAAATAAAAGTGAGAAGAAAAAAAATATAAAATGCAAACCAGGGTGGGGTGTTGCCCCAAATAAGGAGGTATAGGCCTGGAAATTCTGGCCCAACAAGATTTGAATTTGCTGACTTTTCATGATTCCATATGATGCGTTTGACCAGGCGTAGGTGTTCTTCAGCTTCCAACCTTTAGATTGACCTCCAAGCGGACGTGGCATGTTGATGATGGAGGGAATATGGTGTGCCTGGAGATTAGCGTAACATGGAATTTCATATTGAAAAATAGCATGGAATTTTGCCAGACCTGGGACTTGAACCCAGGTCATGGAGGTTATTCACATCACGTGCTACCAACTGCGCTGCTGCTTTTCATTTAATATATTATGACTAATAAACAACAAAAATCAAAGCCAATGCATGATGGTTAAAACGCGCGAAATTTTAAACGGACGTATCACTGATTGACACGCCATCTTCTTCCTCACCACCCCTGTAACATAGAACACAGAGGCAACGGTTTTGTGGCGTTGCATTAGGGGTCATTTAAGAAAATAGCGAATAGCCCCTCGTTGCTCATAAATTGAGCGCGAGGGTGCCATGTTCTTCGTCTCAATCTGCTTAAGCTATTGGCATTGGTCTGGAAGCATAATTTTTCCTTGGGGAAAAACCCCCAAATTTGAAACCTGCAAACCCTAGAGAACGCATATGGTGGAATCGTGTATGATCAATGAAAACGCAATTAAACACCACAGTTAGCTTTAGAACATTAATATGAACATGAATCAACAAAGAAAAATGCATAAAGATGATGGAATCATGCTGTGCGATTTCAAAATTTTCAAGGTACAGTGGGACTTAGGGGTACCAATTCAAAGTCTTTTGATTGATGTTAATGATTGAGAGATGTTCAAAGAGGTCTCAGGATGCTGATAGGACACGAATTGGGGTTTGAATCGAGCTTGAAACTGATTTTCAGTGTTTGAGTTTTTTATGAAAAATTTCAATATGCAGTGGTGTCTTATGCGCAGCTTCCAGCCTCTAGGCATTAGGTTTTTGTTTCTGATCATATAGCCAAGCTTTTAGGTCAACAAAACTTGAGAAAATCCAAGGCATTGATTGTTTAGATATTTGATTTTGTTAAGTATCTTTTCACATCTTTTTTCATGTTGTTTTTGTTCAATCATGTTCCAATCTCATCAAAACTTTCCCTATTAGCATGTGCACGAGTTATAGAGTCCAAATCATGCATAAAAAGATTTGTTTAGGTTAAGATTATATTTTTCATGTATTAAAATGATTTAAATGAATATAAATTAATATAAATTCAAATAAATAATTAAAAAATATGAAAATACTTCCCTTTGGGCCTAGTGGTCGTGCATAGGCTTGGCATGAAGAAACTTGGAAGAAAAATGGGCCCATTTGCATTTTTGGATCATTTGAACCATTGTTGACTTTTCAAAATTCCTAAAAATTTCCCAACTTCCACAAGGCATAACTTGGTCAATTTTTAAGCTTTTCACATGTTCTTGGACATTTTGGAAAGGTCTTTGAGTCCTTTAAATAATGCCTTTGGTCCCATGTCATTTTGATTTACCAATCTCAAGTTATGGCCTTTGACTTAAAGTCACTTTTTGTTGACTTTTGAAAATGACCTATAATGTTGAAATTGATAACTTTTTGTGAGAGCATTTCTTGGACTTGGAACATGAAGATGAATTGTAGGAAATGTCTTTCTCTTCAAAATGAGCTTTGGATGGAATTTTTCTGATAATCCATGTGAAAGTTATGCCCTGGTCAATTTCAGTTGACTTTTTCAGCTGTCCAAATATAGCAACTTTTGCATCTTTGATGATTTCTGAGCCAAATTTTGAGGATCATGATCAAGCATTGATCAAATGATGTTTGTGGCTTCAAAATGATATGTTGACCAAAAATTTGAACTTTTGACTGTCAAATGACCATTTTGCCCCTACAGTTGACTGTAGTGCAATCTAGGGTTTTGACTGTGCAATTTTGAGCTGAATGCCTTGAAACTTGATATGAGGATGCTTGACCATCTTTTTAGGCATATGAGACTTGATTGGGCCTTTGAAAACTTCCTTTCCTTGACCAGAACACAAACCCTAGTTTTGACTGTCTAGGAGACAGTTGAGCTGCATGACCCTTGGAGAATTTTGTGACCTTGACTTTGACAATTCTTGATGAATATGGGAGGGCAAATTTTGGGGTACAACACTTGCGTTTTAGTGGTTGTTTCTGATTGGACTACGTTCAGGGAACCTTGAGGAAGCTATTGAAACAAGAATTAGGTCTTGAATCGTCCTGGAATGATGTTTTCAGAATTGACTTTTTTGACAATTTTTTCAAGTTTGTGAAGAGCTTTCTTGCGCAGCTTTGTGTCTTCTGATTAGGGTTGTGTTCTAGCATATGTAGTGAGTGCATTAGGTCAAGAAAAATAGCACAAATCCAATGCATTCATGGCTTTTGAAAATTTGATTCTTTAAGATTTTTTCATATCTTTTTCCATGCAATTTTGTGTCAATTAGGATCCAATCAAACCAAATCTTCCCATATTTGAATGTACACGAATTATTGAGTCTAAAACATGTATAAAAAGATTGGTTAGGGTGAGTTAAATATTTTTCATATATTTAAATGATTTAAATGAATTAATATAAATAAAAATTCAAATAAATAAATAAAAAATGAGAAAATACTTCCCTTTGGGCCAAGTGGTCGTGCACATGTTTGGAATGATGAATTGTGGAAGAAAAATGGGCCCATTAGCAATTTTAGGTCATTTGAAGTAATGTTGACTTTTCAAAATATCCAAAGATTTCCCAACTTCCACAAGGCATAACTTTCTCAATTTTTAAGCGTTTCTCATGTTCTTGGACATTTTGGAAAGGTCTTTGAGTCCTCTAACCAATGCCTTTGGTCCCATGTCATTTTGATTTACCAATCTCAAGTTATGGCCTTTGACTTAAAGTCCCTTTTTGTTGACTTTTGAAAATGACCTATAATGTTGAAATTGATAACTTTTTGTGAGAGCATTTCTTGGACTTGAAGTATGAAGATGAGTTGTAGGAAATGTCTTTCTCTTCAAGATGAGCTTTGGATGGAATTTTTCTGATAATCCATGTGAAAGTTATGCCCTGGTCAATTTCAGTTGACTTTTTTCAGCTGTCCAAATAAGGAAACTTTTGCATCTTGATGATTTCTGAGCCAAATTTTGAGAATCATGATCAAGCATTGATAAAATGATGTTTGTGGCTTCAAAATGATGTGTTGACCAAAAATTTGAACTTTTGACTGTCAAATGACCATTTTGCCCCTACAGTTGACTGTAGTGCAATTTAGGGTTTTGACTGTGCAACTTTGAGCTGAATGCCTTGAAACTTGGTATGAGGATGCTTGACCATGTTTGTAGGCATATGAGACTTGATTGGACCTTTGAACACTTCATTTTCTTGATCAGCACACAAACCCTAATTTTGACTGTATAAGAGATCTTTGCACTGTGCAACCCTTGGGGAACTTTGAAGCTTGACTTGGCATTTTCTTGAAGAATTATGGGAGGGAAAATTTTGGGGTACAACAGTTTGAAACATGTACATACCGTTGTTCCTTTCGTTTCCACCCTTTTTAACATATTTTTTAGAGCTAAGCCTTTCGTTTTGCTTTCTGTTTACCTGAACTTGCTTTAACTGTTAAACTGTTTACAAGACAAATACTAGCATGGCCTCAGGCCATATTGCCATCTAATGCTTGAAATGAAAGAAACAGGAAACAGGAAATAGGAAATGAAGCTTCTGGCTTCTACCCTCTTTCTCCAGGTCAAACGAAAGAGACAACCAGGAGGAAAACCATGTTGACTTCTAGGCCCAAACGAAAAGCATGCCTTCACTGACTTCTAGGCTCAGTCGAAAGGCATTCCCTCACTGCTTTCAACCTCCAGTCGAAGAAGACAACAAGGCAACAAGGCAGAACCAGAAGGCCTCGCCATACACTGATTTCCAGGCCAATTGAAGGACAGAACTTCACTGGTGCCAGCCCCTAATCGAAGGCCATGACCTCACTGGTGCTAGCCCCAATCGAAGGAGGCCAACAAAATGCAAGTCGAAGGGTGCTACTGCCTGGGTCGAAAGACACTCATTTTTCTTACTTTTATCTTATTTTTTTCCTTCATATTTTTTATGCCTTTCGATATGGTTGTAATAGCGTAGGATTTTATCTTTCTGCATTTTACAAATGCTAGTAATTTGGCGTGTATGGAAAGATAAAACCAACAAGTAGACAACCTAAAAATCAAAGACAAATGCATGCAATAAAACACACTTTGCACACATGCACCCTTAGGGTAATCTCACTTGTTGCCTCGGAAAATAGTCATGTCCCTCGAGCATGGGAGTTTTAGCAAAGACCCTCGATAAAAGATCGTAGTCCCTCGATGACCCTCGATGTTGCCTTCGGTAAATGATCTAGTCCCTAAAATGACATTGCTAAAACATCCCATATGTTGCCTTCTATGACTATACAAACGTCCCAATGCTCGTCCCTTCACATCCAACGATGGGGCTTCTTACCAAATCAATGGTAAGATAGCCACATCTAAAGGAGAAGGAAAAACACATTTAAGACCTTTCGAGTAGGTAGATTCGCTCCTAGTTACTCGCTTGCTCACAACAAAAAACATTTTTATACACCCACACTCTCATCTTTGAACTATTTTCGAAACAAACACTTTGTAGGCGTTCTTATAGAAACGAGAACCATTACGAAGTTCCATTTTCAAAATACTTTCAAAAACACAAACACACTTTTGAACTATTTTTTCGAAACAAACACTTTGTTGGCGTTCTTATAGAAACAAGAACCATTACGAAGTTCCATTTTCAAAAATACTTTCAAAACACACACCACAAGCACATTCAAACAAAAGCAAGTGATTTAAGCAAGTAACTAAGAGCCCATGGATAACCATGGATGAAAAGGGTGCTAGCACCTTCCCTTTTCATAATCTACCTCCCGAACTAATAAACATCTCTAAAGGTATTTCCTGTGCTTTTTCACCTTTCCTTTTGGATAAAAGAAAAGTCGGTGGCGACTCTTGCTAAACCGCAACATTTGCGAACACAAACACAAAACAACATAAAGTCAGTTCTCCCACCGTATCACACCTATCATCCCAATGAAAGGTGTGCATACCACTCTGATAGTCCGGGACATGACACAAACAACTGTTGGGCTCTGAAGAATAAGGTCCAAGACATGATTAATGCCAAGGAGATCGAGTTTGACCCTCCAGAGACTCCAAACATGATCACTGCTCCTATGACGAATCATTGAAAGCTTTTGTTCATTTGAATTTTCAAGTTGTAATATCTTTCATTGTTCAAACACTTATCTATTAATGTTAAACTCTGTTTCATTAATGCATTGCATATGTTTGTCTTGATTTAATCCACTTATTTTCGTTATATTTAAACTATGCTTTTTACTCCCTTTATGATATTCAACTCTTGTTTCAAAAAGTTGCAATCCTTTAGAGGGAGGATGATGAAAACAATTCCATAATCTCATACAGTATGCTTTTGAACAGACCTTGCTGACGATGTACAGGCATTTCTTTCAAATCCAAAACACTGGAGTTATAAGGAAGATAATCCCTAGTCAGCCCCTTCGAGCCAAAGAAGTAGAAGTTTTCTTTTTTACCTAAATTGAAACCTTTAATCAAAACCTGGGGCAGGGTAGTCTCTCAGTTAATTCAAATGCGTGTTCAAATCACAAACTCTCATCTCGTAATACAACGAGAGACATCAAAAACATTCCTTCTAAACCAAAAGATGGTGATGGTTCCCTATCAAATAGGCAGTCATTATCTCTCAAAAGAAAAGAAAATCCCACTAAGTCAAAACCTACGAAGGAGACTTAAAGAAAACTGGGGTGTCCCGCTGACTATAATCTCAAAAACAAGAACAGTCAAGCAAAATCAGGGATAATAAAAAAGGAGGTCACTACAAACCCTCCACAACATGGAAAATGTTGCGAAAATGACTGCCTTCCGACAAACTTAACTTGTTTGAACCATCATTAAAGCACCATTCCAGACTCAATTGGAGTTCAAACACACAATTAACTGAGTTTAGAACTGAAGAACATCATGAAGAGCGGGTTGTTACAAATACACTTTGATCCTTTATCCTTTGTTTCTTAAACCGTGAACCAAGCCACGCTAAAACCCTTCAAAAGTCCTAATTGAAGCATGGGTTGGTTCGAAAGCATACTGTTACAAAAGGTATCCTGATTCCTGTAAGGCTTTACCCTAAATCCTGAGTTTGAATTTTCTTACAAAACTTCTTTACTTGCTAAAACGCATTTTCAGAATTTCAAGACAAGCATAAACTTTGCATTATTTGAATATCGTTGTTTGCATATGGCCATTTGTTTGACAGCGGAGAAATTCACACAACGAATATCCAACAAATTAAAGCTCTCTCAAACAGAATCACTACAGATGGAAAGATGCTTCTAATGAAAAATATCTCATAATCAAGGGGCACGACATGACCATTGTCCGATGCATCCGGGGCAATCAAGTCGAGATTTAAAGAATCTCTCAAAGAATTGTTGAATAACCAGGAGAAAATCTCCATATGTATCACTCAAGGGGAAATGTTACGTTGATCATGGGATTGAACAAAATCCACTATGAAGACTTCCGGTACCATCAAATTGCTTGTCTGTACCAATAGTATCAGATGGTGTCAGTATCAGATGGTGTCAGTATCATGTCTTCGAAAATTCTGAGACTTGACCAAAGATCTTAGGCACCACCAATTTATTCGTCTGTACCAATAAGTATCAGATGGTGTCAGTATCAGATGGTGTCAGTATCATGTCTTCGGATCCTCCCATGACAGTTCTTAGAAAATTCTGAAACTTGACCAAAGATCTTGGGTACCACCAATTTGTTTGTTTGTGCCAGTAGTATCAGATGGTGTTAGTATCAGGTCTTCGGTTTCTTCAACAACAGTCTTAGAAAATATCTCTAGGAAGTTCAGGGCTACCAGAAATGTGATCAAAATCTCAAGCGTCGAGGTGCACCAGTTTAACTCTGGGGGAAAACAGGCTCCCACATAAAGGGTCATGTGCGTCCAAGCAAATATTTTCTGGCATTACTACAACACTTACTATTAGGATCAGTGGCGAATCTCCCCAAAATCCTTCTCATAGGATGACTCCCAGCCAGAGTTTCAATCTCTGAAAACTTCTCACCAGCTGAGTTGACCTCAAGAACCCTCGAGGATTTTCCCCAGTGAAGAAGACACCTCTCCAACAGACCGATAACAGGGTTTATTTCCCCAACAAACTACAAATTCCCTAGTTTGAGTTTGCCTCTCCGACTACTACAAATCAAAGGACCACAACTCCTCTTCCCCGATAGACTGCTCTACAATCCCCCGCAAGTTACTGTGAATCCTGGACCCGACCAGATATCAGTTCAACTTCGACTCGTAGAGCAACGAACAATTGAGACTCCTGAACTCTTTTTCCCCAAGCAAGGATCAACACTCTCCACAGAGTTTTCAACATTACTCAGCAGAGCTCTCCTCAAACAACAAAACAGGAATCCTTGGTGGAAATATTCGAAGCAAAGTTTGAAGACTCACCTACTCTTCAACAATAGTCCGGGATTTAATGACTCCCCAACATTTGTCAAGGATTTATTTTCCCAGACAAAGATACATTCAAATAACATTTCACTCTTCACGCATCATATTAGGTACATGACAAGTGCACACGACACAATCTCATTTATTTTGAGAACATCATTGCACCATGCATTTCATACATCATGACAGGGCATTCATCTAACTCTTTAACTTTTCAGGAAAAGATCAAATCAACAGATGGCTATCACCAACAATCTTCAAAAGGTCAGAAATTAATATCTGTAAAAAGCCAGGGCAATTATCTACACGACCAACTGAAGCAATCCTACACGGGCTCCTTCCCATACACTCTTCTAGAAACAGTTCAGATGCAATCCAGATACGGCTGACATTATGACACTCATTCCAGATTCCTTCTAGAAACAATTTAGATACAATCCGGATATGGATGACATTCTGATACTTACTCCATATTCTCTTTTAGAAGTAGTTCAGATGCGATCCAGATATGGCTGACATTCTAATACTCACTCTTGGTTCTCTTCTAAATACAGTCCAGATATAATCCAGATTCGGATGTCATTCTGTCACTCATTCAAAATACAATCCAGATACGATCCAGATTTGGATGTCATTCTGTCACTCATTTAAAATACAGTCCAGATACGATCCAGATTCAGATGTCACTCTGTTACTCATTCAAAATACAATCCAGATACGATCCAGATTTGGATGTCATTCTGTCACTCATTCAAAATACAGTCTAGATATGATCCAGACTCAGATGTCATTCTGTCACTCATTCAAAATACAGTCCAGATACGATCCAGATTCGGATGTCATTCTATCATCCATTCAAAATACAGTCCATATACGATCCAGATTCAGATGTCATTCTGTCACTCATTTAAATATGGTCCAGATACGATCCAGATTCAGATGTCATTTTGTTACTCATTCAAATACGGTCTAGATATGGATATCATTCTGATACTTCTTTCAGCATACCTTCCCAATATAGTCCAGATACGATCCAGATACGAATGTCTTCCGGATCTCATTCAGTACATCTCTCAGATACGAGTCAGATACAATTCATTTATGAATATTATTCTGTTGCTTATCCAAGACCTCTGTTGGTTCAGTTTAAGTCTCTCAACAGTTTATCCTGATTCTTTCTGGTGGACATTTCCTCTTTTGTATGGTTCAGTTGAATCAATCCTAAGATTCTTCTGATTTCCATTCCAATCAAAGTTAATTCAAAACTTTTCTCTAGTTCAGTCAGATCGACACTAAGATCTCTCTGATTTCTATTCCATTTGAAGATAATTCAAGACCTTTACTGTTTCAGTTAAATCAAAGATTTATTTTGATTCTTCTCCAGACCCCTATTGGTTCAGTGTAAATCTCTCAACGGTTTATTCTGATTCTTTCCCGCAGACATCTTCTCTGGTTCAGATAAGTCGCTCTAAGATTTATTTCGATTCTTTTTCAGATCCCTATTGGTTCAGTTTTAAACCTCTCAACGGATTATTCTAATTCTTCCCCGCAGACACTTTCCCTGGTTCAGATAAATCTTTCAATGATTTATTCTGATTCTTCTCCAGATCCCTTTCGTTTAAGTTTAAATCTCTCAACTATTTATTCTGATTCTTTCCTAGTAGGCACTTTCTCTGGTTCAGATAAACCGCTCAAAGATCTACTCTGATTATCTCCAGTTAAAAAATATTCAAGACCTCTTTTGGTTTAGTTTAAACCTCTCAACAGTTTATCCTGATACTTTCCAAATGAACATTTCTGGTTCAGATAAATAGCTCCAAGATTTATTTTGATTCTTCCCAGTCAAATAACGTACAAGACTTCTGCTAGTTTCTGAATAAATCACTCCAAATATTTATCCTGATACCTTCCACAGTCACTCTGGATGGCATATATAAGCCCATCTCCAACAACTTTCCATCATCTTTCCAAATGGCATCTTTAAGCCCATTCCCTACACAATCAACCACCACATCGTCGAGTGCAAATTTTTGGGCACTCTAGGGCTCAATCATCTTCCACCTTCAAGTCACGAATGGCAGACTCGCCAATCTAACTCTTCAGGTTTAAGAAGATTGAATAGGGGAAACTGTTGTACCCTAAAATTTACCCTCTCATTTCTTAAGACATTTCTCACAAAGATCTGCGAAAGCTCAAGCTTGCACTAGTATTGACTAGGTTAAGCCATCTCCTTAACACTGATACCTCAAGATTAAAGTTTGAATTTGCGTAAGGACAATTGGACTTCTAATACTTCAAGTGACGTTCTTGGATAATTATGGAACTTCAAGAATGCTCATGTCAAGTTTCAAGTCTTCTCATTCAATTGACCAAGAGACCAAAAATCAGCTGTATTGATGAAAAAGTCAACTATAGCACCAAAAGTCAAACTTTGACTTTTTGGTCAACATTAAGTCTCAAAGATCAAAATTCATCAATATATTCAAAAATGTGAAACTTGATCATCAAGAAATCAAGAAAGTCAAAAGTCAATGTGAAAATTCAAACTCTTCAAGACAGAAATTTTTCTAAGTATTTTTTATACATGATAATTTCATTTCTTCATGCCAACTTTTCACCATGATGCAAGATGATTCAAGGAAAACTTCCAACATGAAATATGTAGATCTTAATGAGATCTAAAACTTTGTAGGACATGAATTTTCTAGAAATTCTTGGATTTTGAGTTATAAATTCACGAAGTCATGGCATTTTTTAATAAACACTTAGAGAAATTTTCAGCAGTTTTGGTCAGGATTTTATCCCAACTTCTTGGCATTTTTTCACATAGTTACAAGTTGAGTTTTATCAAAATGGCCAACATGAAAGTTATAGAGGGTGTTTCAAGCTTTCCAAACCATCCAAGAGCATAAATTTATCATATTTGAGCTAGGAGATTCAAGAATCTGAAGTTGGACATTCATTCTTGATTTACAAGGCAGATTGGTGATGAACAAGGAACCAAAATCTTAGCCATGCTGCATAATCTTCACTTTGCAGGCCTCTTGACTTGAAAATCTATCCATAATCATATGTTTACACAATTGATTGAACCATTATCCTAGTGGTTCAAGTATTGTCCATTGCATCTTTCCATTTTTGGCACAAAGGCACCATTGCCATTCTTGCAAATCATAAAGTCAATTTCTTGAGCCTCTAACTTGTTGTTCTAATCACACTCAACTTATAAAAGTCATAACAAACATGTTTAAAGTGATCAACCACTTTAGATAGCTTGGTACAAGCATTGGAACATGTTCTTCATGCTTGCTTCAAAAACAAGCAAGATAGTCATAACATGTGATTCAAAATCTGAGTTGTTTGAAGTCTCAAATCTTATCTATAAATAGAGAGGCCAATTGAAAGAGAAAGGGGTCAGAAAAAAAGAAGGGGAAACTAACACTCAAGATCATTCTTGCTGTCAAAAAACAAGAATTGTACACAAAACCTCCATTTTTGAGCTTTGAAGTCCAAATCTTTGAATCTCATACCTTGCAAGTTTTCTCCAAACAAACTATCTAAACACTCCACATATATCATATAGAAGTTGTTCAAACACAAGAGCAACTTATGTAACATCACTATCATCACTTCCCAAGCTCAACAACAGCCCATACAACAACTCAAACTCAAAGCACAAATTTCAGTTTCAAGGTAAGTTTTCTTGACTTTGAACTCTTTATACAAGCATCATTAATGGTTCATTTGTGAAGATAAAATGTAGATATCATTTACTTGAAGCTAACCGTATATTTCTTTTCATTTTCACTAACCATGTGTTGAGAATTAACTTTTACATGTAGCAAAACAGTGATAAAAGCAAAAAATAGCAGTTATGCATCGAGACAAAATGCAATGAGTCGACACATACTATATTCAAAACAGGTTATGAGTCGACACGAAACAGGTATGCATCGATACGAAATGGTTATGAGTCGATACGAAACCAGTATGCGTCGACTCATACTGAGTTGTTTTGACTTCCAGGAGCAAGAAGCATACATGAGCCATCACATGAGCCGACACACGAGCCAATACGAAATCTGCATGAGTCAATATAAAATTTGCATGAGCCAATACATAAGCTCATGTGTAAGCTCATAAAACATTGGTTTTTTTAATCTTTTTTAAATTTATTTTTATTTTTTCTTTATACTTTTATTATTATTATTTTGATATAAAAATATCAAAAATATATATATTTTATTTAGATATGTACGCATACACTTTTGTTTTACTCCTTTTTTCTAAGCTAAAAAAGATAAAAACATTTTCTTAAAATTAATTTAATATTTAGACTTAGGTTTTATTTCAATTTGTTTATTTTGATTAAATTAATTTAGACATTAGGATTTTAATTAATTTCTTTTCAAATCAATTAGAACCTTCTTCATAAAAAAAACATAAAAACACTTTCTCTTCTCTTTATATTTCTTTGTACATTTTATTATTTCGCACTATAATTATGTAATTATCAAAGCCTTGTAATATTAAATTAGGTTTATTTGCTTTCATCTCCCCATTTTTAAATTTGTACACCCTCTCCCCTAATGATGTAATAGCGTAGTAATTTTTCTTTCCGCAATTTATCGCTTTAATATAAATGTTAGTAATTAGAGTTTGTATGGAAAGACTAAAATCAACAATTAGTAAACCCTAATCAAAGACAAATCAAGCATGAAAATCAATACACTTGCACACAAATACCCCTAGGTTAAATCCGCTTGGTTGCCTTACAAAAATGGCCATATTATGCATGTAAGGTATCTTAGCAAAAACAAGCAAAATACAAGATCATAGTCCCTCGATGACGTTATCTATGTTGCCTTTCAAAATGATCTTAGTCCCTAAAGAAAAATGCTAAGATACCTTGCAACATTTCTAATCATGGTTATATGATGACCCGCGCCCGTCCCTTTAACATCCAAAGATAGGGTTACTTACCAAATCAATGACAAGATAACAATCTCAAAGGAAAGAGGAAATAAACATGAAAGACTTTTGAGTAGGTAGATTGTTCCTAGTTTCTTGCTCAATTTCAAAACCAAAAACATCCTTGCTATTTTCAAAAACAAACACCAACACTTTCAAAATACCTTTCAAAACTTGAAAACATTTTCAAAAGACCAAACAATTTATATACATTCTTACGAACGAGAGTCATTACAAAGTTTGCCTAAACAAATGGCCTCTTTTCAAAAATACTTTCAAAAACCACACAAAGCACAATTTCAAACAAAAGCAAGTGATCTAGAAAGTAACTAAGAGCCCATGGAAAACCATGGTTGAAAAGGGTGCTAATACCTTCCCTTTTCATAATCTACCCCCTGAACTCAAGAAAACACCTCAAAGGTCTTTCCTGTTCTTTTCAATCTTTCCTTTTGGATAAAAGAAAAGTCGATGGCGACTCTTGTTAACCGCAACATTTGCGATATAACGCAAAACACCCAAGTCAGTTCTCCCACCGCATTACATCATCCTTCAGGAGATATGAGTACATCACCAATACCATTTCTGAGTGCGTTAGATGCCCCATCAAAAACCAGGGTCCATCGGGATCCTTGTTCAGGTCTGTCATGTGGCCTGAATTCTTCACAGTTGTTTACCATCATGATGTCTTCATATGAGAATTTGAACTTCATGAACTGGTAGTCTTCTACAGCTTGATGAGCAAGGTGATCGGCTAGTACACTGCCCTTTATTGCTTTTTGGGTTGTATATTGTATGTCATATTCTGTAAGGATCATCTGCCATCTCGCTATTCTCCCAGAGAGTACAGGCTTCTCGAAGATGTATTTTATTGGATCCATTTTAGATATCAACAAGGTAGTATGGGTTAGCATATACTGTCTTAGTCGGCGAGCAGTTCATGCCAGAGCGCAACAAGTTTTCTCGAAAATTGAATATCTTGTTTCATAGTCGGTAAACTTTTTGCTCAGGTGTGATCGGTGGATCTGGAACTGACTGTTTAACGCTGGTTCGCGAAATGTCGCGGAAGCAAGAGTCGCCACCGTCTTTTATTTTCTCCAAATGGAAAGGACAAAAGCACAGAAAAATTCCTTATAGAGATTGCTCTCGGTTCGGGAGGTAGGTTATAGAAAGGGAAGGTGTTAGCACCCTTTCTATCCATGATTATCCATGGGCTCTTAGATACTTGCTCATTTGTGTTTTCAAAATGGTTTGTTTGCTTTTCAACTGTGGGTTTTTAAAAAGTTTCTTTGAAAATTTCAGTTCGACTCTTGTATCGGTCCTCAAGAGTGTTTGAAAAGTTGCTTTCGAAAGCTTTTTGAAAAGGTGTCGGCGTGAAAAGTATTTTGATTTGTTTTTTTTTGAAATTAGAGCAAGTATCTAGAGTCGTCTACCTACCCTAAGGAATTCGTCTGTGTAAATGTCCTTGAAGTAGTGCCATCCCACCATTGAGAGGTAGGTAGCACCACCATTGGAGGTGTTCGGGTCAATTCGAAGGTTCGGGACATGGTGATCACCAGAGCAATAGGAAGATACCTTAGAAGCTACCCTCATGCCAGGTTCCCGGATCATGAGGACTTGCTAAAACATCCTCTACTCGACGATCACCTTTCGAGGGGCAAGGCAACAGTGAGGCGTACCCTAGGGGTGGTGTGTGATTTGTGTGTCGTTTTCAGATATTTTTGTCTTGTCATGTATTGGTGATCTACGCTTTTGTTTTATTTTGACATTCATTCTTGCATGCAAATTTATTAACAGTTAAAAAGATGCGGAAATTAAAAGTTCCTATGCTATTACACAGGCGCGGGTCCACATCGCCAAATTAAATCCAGGACCCGATTTGACATAAAATAAAGTGCGAGAAATATAAAATGTCTAATTTACACGGCTTTGGGAGAATTACACGAATATTATAAGAAAGGAAATAAAATGTGCGAAACGAACTAATAATCGAAAGCGAGGGCGTTGGACCCTTTTTAATGAAATTAAATTACGATTAACAAATTAATTAAAAAATAAAAAGAAGATTTTTTGAGTTTTTGTATTTATGGATTTTTATGAGAGAATTAAATGAAATTAAAAAACTAATTAATTAACCCTAATTCTAACTATTTTTATTTATTAAGAAATATGTTAAAGTTGCACCTAAAATCATCCTAATTAATTAATTCAATTTTATTTACAAAAATAAATAATTAATTATTATAATGGTAAAAGAAAAGAAAAAGATAAAAAGTGATTAAAACCCTAATTCTACAATTTTTAAGTTTATAAAAAAAACATTAAGATTTAAACCTAAAATTAAGACTAAATTAATTAATAAGATTTATTTACAAAAAGAAAATATTAAATCAAATATATTTTATTTTTGCCTTTTTCTGATTTTTATTATTTTTTATGTTGAGAAAAATATTAATTTGAAGAATTAAATAAAACTTAAACAAAATAAATAAAAATAGAAAAAAAATGGAAGAGAGCACACCAAAGGGGGTGTTGACCCCAAACTGGAGGTTTTGTCCCAGCAATTAGGCCCAATGTTTAAGGCCTTGTTTGACTTTTCTGGAAGCGTGCGTGTGCATTGACCAGTGTCCATGGTGTTCATCAGATCAGGACCCTTGGATTGCCCTCAGTGGCCATGTGGCGCACTTGGATTATGGGTGTATGATGGTCATTAGGAGGTAAACTACATAGAAACGCGTTAGGCAGAAAAATATAGAATAAAGAAGGGGGACCTGGGGTTCGAACCCAGGTCCCAAGGCTTACCAATGTTATCCTCCACCAACTGAACCAGTCATGCACGTTGTATCTAAAATAACAAATAAATAATATAAACGAAAATCAACGTTAGTGGCCTAGAAACAAAAAACGTGCGCTGAAGTTTGAATTGCCCACTCATGTTATGACAACTAAGCGTCTTCTCCAATTGCTCTGCATTTTTACCTGAAAAAAGAAACAAGATTGCGGGGATTTTAAACCCCCACTATATGATGTATAAAAAAATAGCGAATAGAAATCCTTTGATCATAAATTGATCGCGAGTTATCCATTGAATTTGTCTGAAGCTCCTGATTTTAATGGCCTAAGTATCATGTCCCAATTTTTCCATAACAGAGAAACCCCAAATTTGAACCTCTGCAACCCTAAAACGCTCCAATGGTGATTTCGCGTATGGGCAAGGAAAACTCAATTAAACAATATGGTTAGCTTCAGAATGATACGACTAGTACAAAACAAGCATTAGAATTCAAAATTATGGCATGGATGATGAAATACGATTATGCAAAAAAGATGAAACAGTTGGACTGCTGTATACCAATTCTGGGTGCTATGGACGTGGAAAAGTGTTCAGTCAGGTTCAATGATGTCTTGGCAAGCTAATGGGATCAATATTCTCCTTTGAATCGTCCTCCAAAGTAGTTTTCAGTTTTTGATTTTTTTGGTAAAAATGCAAACTTGGTTCTTCAGATGGGGCGCAGCTTAGAGGTCTTGGCTTTAGGTCTAGCTTCTGGCTTATGTATGGAATGAATTAGGGTTGAGTTTTCAATCAAAAGATCTTTGCATTGATGAGAACAATATTTGATTTTCATGGCATATTTTTCAAATCTTTTTCCATGTGATTTTGATGTCAATCATAGCCAATCTTCCCAATTTGAGTTGTGCATGAATCTTGAGTGAATCATGAGTGATTATACTGCATAAAAAGATTCACATACCTTTGTTTAGTATTTTTTCATATTTTAATTAATTAAATGAATTATTAGCAATTAAAAATTCAAATAAATAAATAAAAATGATGAATAAATCCCCTTTGGGCCAAATGGTCGTGCATATGCTTTGGATGATGAATCTTGGAAGGAAATGTGGCCCATTAGCAATTTTAAGGCATTTGAAGCAAAGTTGACTTTTCAAAATTCCCAAAACTTTCCCAACTTCCACAAGGCATATCTTGCTCAATTTTTAAGCTTTGATCATGTTCTTGGACATTTTGGAAAGGTATGGAAGTCCTCTAACCAATGCCTTTGGTTCCATGTCATTTTGATTTACCCATCTCAAGTTATGGCCTTTGACTTAAAGTCCCTTTTTGTTGACTTTTGAAAATGACCTATAATGTTGAAATTGATAACTTTTTGTGAGAGCATTTCTTGGACTTTAAGTGTGAAGAGGGGTTGTAGGAAATGTCTTTCTCTTCAAAATGAGCTTTGGATGGAATTTTTCTGATAAACCATGTGGAAGTTATGCCTTGGTCAAGTTACAGTTGACTTTTTCAACTGTCCAAATATGGAAACTTTTGCATCTTGAGACTTTTTGAGCCATGCCCTGAAAATCATGATCAAGAATTGATCAAATGATGTTTGTGGCCTCAAAATGAGATGTTGACCAAAAATTTGAACTTTTGACTGTCAAATGACCATTTTGCCCCTACAGTTGACTGTAGTGCAATTAGGGTTTTTGACTGTGCAATTTTGTGTTGTAAGTCTTGAAACTTGGTATGAGGATGCTTGACAATGTTTGTAGGCATGTGGGACTTGATTGGACCCTTGGAAACTTCAACTTCTTTGCAAGAACCAAAACCCTAGTTTTTGACTGTTAGGGGGCCCTTGAACTGTGCAACCCTTAGGGAGATTTTGAAGCATGCTCTTTGCAAATTTTGAAGAATATGGGAGGGCAAATTTTGGGGTACAACAGTTGCCCCTGTTCAATCTTTTTAGACCTGAGGATGCAGATTGGCTGACGTGCCTTTCGTAATCCGAAGGTGGAAGATGATTGAACACTAGAGTGCCCAGAAATTTGCGCTCACATAGTAGTGTGATGGGGGAATGGGCTTATAGATGCCATTTGGAGATTGATGGATAGGATGATGGGCTTATAGATGCCATGCTAAGAGATGATGGATGAGTGGATGGGCTTATAGATGCCATCTGGATGTCGATCGCGTAATAGATTCCTTAGCGAGAACTTGCGTACCTGAAAAAGAAAATGAGTACCTGACCTGTTATAGGAGCTGGTCTTCAAGCTCTTTGTATAGATGTGTCCTGACTGGTTACAGGAGCTGGATCTGGAGCTTCAAAAGGTGATGAATGAACCAGGGATGGTTACTACCTCAACGGGATGGTGAGAGAACCTTGAACGATTATTACCTCAACAGGAACGCTGAGAGAACCTGGGACGATTACTACCTCAACAGTAACGCTGAGAGAATCTTGGGGCGATTACTACCTCAACAGGAACGCCGAGAGAATCTGGGGACGATTACTACCTCAACAGTAACGCTGAGAGAATCTTGGGCGACTTCAACCTCAACAGTAATGCTGAGAGAATCTGGGGACGATTACTACCTCAACAGTGACGCTGAGAGAATCTTGGGCGACTTCAACCTCAACAGTAATGCTGAGAGAATCTTGGATGTCTTCTACTGAGTCTTTATCTGAAAAATCTTTTAGGGGTCGATTTAACTGGACTAGAGAAGGCCTTTGACTGGATAAGAAACAGGAAAATCTTAGGGTCGATTTAATTGAACCGGTCAAGGTCTTGAAATCTTCAACTGGATAAGAAACAGGGAGATCTTAGGGTCGATCTGACTGAACCAGAGAAGGCCTTTGACTGGATAAGAAACAGTAAAATCTTAGGGTCGATTTAACTGAACCGGTCTAGGTCTTGAAATCTTCAACTGGATAAGAAACAGGGAGATCTTAGGGTCGATCTGACTGAACCAGAGAAGGCCTTTGACTGGATAAGAAACAGAAAAATCTTAGGGTCGATTTAACTGAACCGGTCTAGGTCTTGAATATAGCTGAGAACTTAACTGGATCTTTCCTGAAAGGTAAAGGTCAGTCATATGCGATGCATGATATGGATCAAGCAATGTTGTTCTCAACATAAATGAGATTTGTGAGATATGATGCGTAGATGCATGCTATAATGTATGAAAATGCAATGTTTATGAATGTATGTTTTCGTCTTAGGAAAATAAATCCTTGACGGGTGCCGGGAAGTCACTCCTGGGATGATGTTGAAGAATAGATCTTTGCTTCCGCTGGGGATGATAGTTGCAAGAATACCAGTAGGAGAAGATAACTCCGTTGGGGAATAGACTTGGCGAATGGATTACTCTGCGGGGAGAAAAGTACTCTAACGATCTTGCTGGGAAGCAACACTCTGTGGGGAGAGAGATGCTTTGCTGAAATGTTGAGGGTAACTTCACTGGGGATACCATTGTTGTATTGGAAGTGTTGATAGACTTCACTGGGGATGGGAAGACTTCGCCGAGGACGATCTTTCCGTGGCTTTTGGCTGAGGATAACCCAGTTATACTCTGGTAAGGAAATAACTCTTTGAATAAAGCCGGGAGACGCGTTCGTGCTCTGCGAGGATAAGCTTCCAGAATCTACTGGGGATAAGCTTTCTGCTTGGGGAGATGGATTCCAACTTTTCCTGGGGAAACTGGATTGGACTCTCCTGGGGAAGTTTGAGCTGTATCGGGGAAGTGACTCCATTGAATGTTGGATATACCGCCGGGGAACAATCTTTAGACCAAGATTGCCGGGGATGCTTGTTAAGAATGCATATACTGCTGGAAATTGTTGAGATCTGCTGGAGGATACCCAACTTCCCTAAGGGTGACTGTAACTTTGCTTGGGGAGAGTGCACTGACTTGCTGGCTTACTCTCTGGGGAATTAAGATATTTGGTTATGTTCTTTAGCTGAACCTATCTTGATACCTTGGAGGACAGAACAATTAGATTGCTTAGACAACTCTTTATTGCCCCTGCTTTTAATGTTACCTGTAATTAATCCTTTGTTTCGTATGCAAATATTCATGAGTTAGCAAGTATTGTCAATGCATATATCACAAATTGAATCTTGGACGTTCTTCGCAAAACAAAACAGAAAAAGGAAAAACAAATGGCAATTTGAGCTGAAAAGTATATTTGTATTGATTTTTGAATTTGCCTGTAAATAGGCGTTTATGTACAAGATGCTGACGTCCTAGTAAGAGAACGCCGCTGAACAAAAAAGTTTATACAAATTTGTACAAGAGAAAGTAAAACAGCTGTGTGAAATGAATGATCCACTGGGTTTCAACTCTGCTATCGCCTTTATATCTCCGAGCGTCTCATCACTTGATGACCTCAGTTGAAGATGAAGCTGACTGATCGATGCCGTCTGAACTTGATGTAGATACCGGATTCTGGATGCAAAGTGACCAATGATACATAGTATTACGCTTTATCCCTAACTTTTGCCTGGACCGCCCTTTCGGGTTTTCAGTCCACCGGGATACCCATTTTTGCCCAAGCCGCCTTTTCAGGTTTTCGACTTGCCGGGTGTACAGATTTTTTTATTTCATCCCTTCATTTTGCCCGAACCCTTTTGGTTCGCCGGGAAGCCCTAATTTTTGCCTAGGCATGTCAGCCTAGCGGGTCTTTTTCATGCGTAGTATCTTTTTACTATGTCTGCATTGGCGGGGTGAGGAAGGTCGTCACCATCCATGTTGGTTAGAATCATGGCTCCTCCTGAGAACACATGCTTAACCACAAATGGCCCTTCGTACGTAGGGGTCCATTTGCCCCTTGGATCACTCTGAGGAAGGATGATACGCTTGATTACCAGATCCCTAACTCGATATTCCTGTGGTCTGACCTTTTTGTTAAATGCCCTGATCATCCGTTTTTGGTACGTCTGACCATGACAGATAGCAGCGAGTCTCTTTTCATCAATAAGGTTTAGCTGATCAAGTCGTGTCTGGATCCAATCATCTTCGTTCAGATTTGCATCCTTCATTATCCTGAGAGAGGGTATTTGCACTTTGATCGGTAAGACTGCCTCCATACCGTAGACCAAGGAGAAAGGAGTTGCCCCGGTTGACGTCCTGGCTGAGGTACGGTACCCATGTAGAGAGAACGGTAACATCTCGTGCCAATATTTATAAGTCACTGTCATCTTCTGCACGATTTTCTTAATATTTTTATTTGCTGCTTCTACAGCCCCATTCATCTTCGGTCTGTAAGGAGAAGAGTTGTGGTGCTGTATCTTAAACTGCTCGCAGAGCTCAGTGATCATCTTGTTATTCAGATTGGTACCATTGTCTGTAATGATCCTTTCTGAGACGCCGTATCGACAGATCAGGTTATGCCGAATGAACCGTGCCACAACAGTCTTGGTTACCGTAGCGTAGGAAGCTGCTTCAACCCACTTCGTGAAGTAATCAATCGCTACCAGGATGAAGCGATGCCCGTTAGATGTCGTAGGTTTAATCTCACCAATCATGTCTATGCCCCACATTGCAAACGGCCAAGGCGCAGTCAGAACATTCAGAGGAACTGGAGGAACATGCACCTTGTCTGCATATATCTGGCATTTGTGACACGTCCGAGAATGTTGGTGACAATCAGCTTCTATTGTGGACCAGAAATACCCTGCCCGAAGGATCTTTTTAGCCATAGTGTGCCCACTGGAATGTGTTCCGAAGGTCCCTTCATGTAGCTCTTCCATGATCCTTTCTGCTTCTGTCTTGTCCACACAACGCAGTAAGGTCGAATCATGGTTTCGCTTATACAGGATGCCGTTGCTAAGGAAGAATTTCGCTGCAAACCTTCTCAGAAACTTCTTATCAATGACAGAGGCACCTTCAGGGTATTCCTGAGCTTCCAGATATCTCTTCACCTCATGGTACCAAGGCTTCTCAATTACCAACTCAGTCTCGAGATCACAACAGTATGCCGGTTCGTCCAGTTTCCAGATGATGATCCGGGGAGCCTCATTGTCCCATTTGACCTTGAACATAGAAGACATCGTAGCTAACGCGTCCGCTAACTGATTCTCCTCTCTTGGGAAATGTTCAAAGGTTATCTTCGTGAAGTGGGGGATCAATGTCAACACACATTCTCTGTAAGGAATAAGATTCGGATGTTTCGTATCCCACTCTCCTTTGATCTGATTGATCACGAGAGCGGAATCTCCGAAGACACTCAGAAACTTGATCCTTAAGTCGATCGCAACTTGGAGACCCATGATGCACGCCTCATACTCCGCCATGTTGTTGGTACAATTGAAACATAGCCGGGCAGTGAGTGGAGTATGAGTGCCTTGAGGGGATATGATCACAGCGCAGATACCGTTACCCAAAGCATTAGAGGCTCCGTCAAAGTGCATAGACCATCGGGATCCTTCCTCAGGTCCTTCATCCGGTCCAGGTACTTCACAATCAGTCACTATCATGATGCTCTCGTCCGGAAACTCGAAGTTCATTGACTGATAGTCGTCTACTGCCTGATGTGCCAAGTGGTCTGCCAATACACTTCCCTTGATGGCTTTCTGGGTTGTATATTGAATGTCGTATTCTGTCAAGATCATTTTCCATCTTGCTATTCTCCCAGACAGAGCAGGCTTTTCAAATAGGTACTTTATAGGATCCATCTTTGAGATCAACAAGGTAGTGTGAGTCAGCATATACTGTCTCAGCCGGCGAGCAGCCCATACCAAAGCGCAACAAGTTTTCTCGAGCAGTGAGTATCGGGTCTCACAGTCGGTAAACTTTTTGCTAAGGTAATAAATGGCGTTCTCTTTTCGGCCAGACTCGTCATGCTGCCCCAACACACACCCCATTGAGTTGTCAAGTACTGTCAGGTATAGTATCAGAGGTCTCCCCTCAACCGGTGGCATAAGGATGGGCGGTTCTTGGAGATACTCCTTGATTCTGTCAAAAGCGGCCTGACATTCATCATTCCAACGTACTACCTGATCTTTCTTCAGCAGCTTGAAGATTGGCTCACAGGTAGCAGTCTGGTGGGAGATGAACCGAGCAATGTAATTCAGGCGTCCTAGAAAGCCTCTGACCTCTTTCTCTGTTTTAGGAGCTGGCATCTCTTGAATAGCTTTAACCTTGGCAGGGTCCACTTGAATTCCTTTGTCACTTACAGCGAAGCCTAGCAACTTTCCAGACCTTACCCCGAAGGTGCACTTGTTCGGGTTCAACCTTAGCTTGTACAACTTCAGACGGTCAAACAACTTCTGCAGATGATCTAGGTGTTCTTCCTCAGTTTGGGACCTTGCAATCATGTCGTCAACATATACTTCTATCTCATGATGGATCATGTCATGAAATAAAGAAACCATGGCACGTTGGTAGGTTGCCCCAACATTTTTCAGTCCAAAAGGCATGACCTTATAGAAGAAGGTGCCCCACTGAGTAACAAAGGTAGTCTTTTCCATATCTTCAGGTGCCATCTTGATCTGATTATAACCTGAAAAGCCATCCATGAAAGAAAACACCTTATGCTGAGCAGTATTGTCAACGAGGACATCAATGTGAGGTAGGGGGAAGTCATCCTTGGGACTGGCCCTGTTCAGATCCCTGTAATCGACACACATTCTGACCTTTCCATCTTTCTTAGGTACCGGCACCACATTAGCAACCCACTGAGGGTAAGAAGTCACTGCAAGGAACCCGGCATCAAACTGTTTCATAACCTCGGCTTTGATCTTCTCAGACATCTCTGGACGCATATGGCGGACCTTTTGCTTAACCGGAGGGCAGTCTTCCTTAGTAGGCAAGTGATGGACCACAATATCGGTATCCAACCCGGGCATGTCTTCGTAGGACCAGGCAAAGATCTCCATATAATCATGTAGTATCTGAGTCAACCGTTGCTTCACGCTGAGCTCTAGGTTGGCACCAATCTTTATCTCCTTCCTGTCTGTATCAGTACCCAGATTTATTGTTTCCACCGGCTCTTCGTGTGGTTGAATTGCCCTCTCTTCCTGGAGTAACAGTCTTGCAAGCTCGCCAGGAACTTCGCAATCATCTTCACCTTCGTCTTCGGATAAGTTGATCGGACTTTCGAAGTCATAACTGGCAGTAGCAGAGTCGTTACCAGTGAGATCCAGAGTGGATTGAAACCTGTATGAGTGAGTGTGTGTAAATACAGCTGTTTTGAAATATATAAAGGAAAGAACGAAAGAAAAGGAGCATAAGATTTGAAATGCGAGAAAACATCCTAGATCTTTATTCATGATATATGAAATGACAATTTATATGCCATCACAAATGAAGTCACGGTGCCCCGGGTAAGACACCGGGTCATAGAGTTTTAACTGTTTATTACAAATAACAAAACAAAGAAGTTTATTACTGCGTAACAAAAGTAACAGGAGTATGGTCCTTAGCAATCCAATTGGTCAATCCGCCATCAGCCGTCGGGTAGATCCAGCTATTGAACTATGACTCTCCCACTTCATCTTCATCTCCCACAGCATTCACTCCTGGATTGGTAATGAGTACATGAGGTATTCTGATCTTTTCCTTCCGCATAGCCTTCTGACCCTCTGCAGTAAAACCCAGTCCGAACTTGTCAGTTTTCTGTGTAAAATCAGGGAGCCTGCCCCAGTTAGCACATTCACCTTTCTTGACCACAACCCGGGCATCCTTCAAGGAAGCCATCTTCAAAGGAACATCCTCTTCGACCACTGTTTCTGCTGCTGCCAAAGTTGGAGGTACCTCTTCGAAATGCTGAAAGGGGGTTTCAATAAACTCCCCGTCCATCTCAATATACCTGAAGGAATTCAAATGGCTCACCATATACTCCTCCTCTCCCTGCACAGTGACAATCTTCCCTCTGACGGGGTACTTGAGTTTCTGGTGTAAGGTAGAGGTTACTGCCCCAACTTTGTGGATCCAAGGTCGACCCAGTAGACAAGAATACGATGGACGGATATACATCACATAAAAGGTAGAATCAAATACTTGAGAACCCACACGAATAGGAATGTCTACCTCTCCATGAACCATCCTCTTAGAACCGTCAAAGGCTCTGACGATGATATTGCTAGGTTTCAGCTCCAGGCCTTCACAATCGAAACGGTCTAAGGCTTTCTTGGGTAGCACATTTAGGGAAGAACCAGTGCCCACCAACACGTGCGCCAGAGTAATGCCCCTGCATTCAATAGAGACATGCAGGGCATCATTGTGGTCCCTTCCCTTAGCGGTAAGGTCAGCATCCGAGAAACCCAAACCATTGTCCGCTGTCAGATTTGCTACGGAATCAGTGAACTGGATGGCAGATGTCTCCTGTGGCACATGGGCCGTCTTAAGAAATGAGATCAAGGCCTTAGCATGGGCCTCTGAACACAGTAGCAAGGAGAGCATGGAGATCTTGGAGGGTGTATGCCCCAGCTGCTCCACAACATTAAAGTCACTCTTCTTGATTATCTTTAGAATTTCCTCCATCTCTTGTTGGGAGGCCTCAGCAGTCACAGATTTTGGTGCCTCCATCCGGGCAGGCTCATCTTCAATCCCTTTACCCCGAGCATTAGATGACTCGGCCGCAGGGGAAACAACTTGATCAGAAACGGGAACAGGTATACTTGCAGGTGTTATAGTAAGAGGTCTTCGAATAGTTGGTGGTGCAATGTCAGGCGAGAAGAGCCTTCCACTGCGGGTAACTTTTGCTGGACCAGTGATATTGCTGATGCTGGTGCCAGTGTTGAACTCTTGCTTGATTCCATGTACATACACGTCTGCCCCATAGTGCCAGGGGACAGCCTTATCAGATTCGTAGGGGAGAGGCCCCAGAACAGTAATAACAACGGGTGCGACAGTCATGATTTGAACCGGCTTACTTGGGAGAGCCTTGATTGGATTATTGAAAATTGTAACAACAGAAACTTCTTCTACCGGAACAAACTGAACAGCAATCTTCTTGAACATAATCTCTTTGTTGTCCATTAGGCCTTGGATGCCCAACTTCAGCAAAGGACAACCAGAGAGGGAAACAACACAGAAAAGGCAACCTTCACTACAACCCGGAAATAAACCGGCCAACAGTAGGTTCCTCTTGACAGTTATTAAGGGAGTAGCCACATCATCCACAGAAACGGCGTATACATCTTCATCAACAGCATTTACTCCATGTTGGGGCATAGGAGCAGTCACCACATTTGGCCTCTCAGGCGCTTCAAACTGTATCTCTTTTGCGTCAATAAGGTCTTGTACCTTATTCCTTAAGGCCCAACAGTCATCAGTGGAATGCCCCGGGCTATCGGAGTGATAAGCACAGCGGGAATTTGGGTTGTATTTGGGAGAGGCAGTGTTCACAACTTTCGGGGCCTCTCTGACAGTCACTAAGTTGGTGGATAGTAAATGCGGCAAGATTTATGATAGAGTCATACTCAAACGGGTAAACTCTCTTCTAGGTCTTTCAGCCTTTTGAGGTTTGGTTTGCCGAGGAGCGGAAGCAGGCTTAGCAATCATCACCGCGTTGACAGATTGGCAGCGCTCAGGTTTCTCTTGTCTTCTAGACCCATATACAGCACTGGCCTCCTTTTTAAAAGGCTTCTTCTTAGAACTTGTAGATGCACCCTTCTGAATTTTACCGGACTTCATCCCAACCTCAATTCTCTCTCCAGTCAGAATAAGATCAGTAAACCCTGCAGACGAGTTACCGATAAGATGGTTGAAAAATGGCCCAGATAGGGTCCCCAAGAACATGTCTACCAACTCCCGGTCAGTTAACGGAGGCTGCACTCTGCCAGCCAGATCCCTCCACTTCTGTGCGTACTCTTTAAAACCTTCGCTTGAACCTAGCGACATACCCTGGAGTTGGGTACGTGTAGGGGCAAGGTCGGCATTATATTGATACTGCTTGTAAAAAGCAGTAGCCAACTCCTCCCAGTTACGAACTTTGGTCCCATCCAGCTGATAGAACCATTCGAGATGAGTCCCTGAAAGACTCTCCTGGAAGAAGTGGATCCACAAATTCTTGTCCACTGAGTACGGCTGAATCTTCCGCACGTAAGATCTGAGGTGTAGCTTGGGACAAGATGCCCCGTCATACTTGGTAAAGGATGGTGCTTTGAACTTATGAGGAATGATCACACCAGTAGATAAGCCCAAATCTCCAAAATCCAGCCCAGGCACTTGTTGGATCTCCATTGCATTCAGTCTGTCCTCCAACTGCTTGTATCTGTCTTCTGCAGGAGGATATTGTTCCTCATCAAAATCAGTCTCGTTGTCAGAGACTACCGGACTAGGACCTTTTCCCCCTTGGGGACTGCTCTTGCCTATAGAAGAACCAGCCTCTTCATTTTGCAGAGTGTTGCCAAACCTTCGGCCCGAGTTGAAAAGAACAGTTCTCTTCTTCTTCTTCTTCTCCTTCTTCGGGAGCAGAGCCTTCAGCTCTTCTTGGCCCTGAGCCAAACCCATGATTAGTTCCTGAAATTGCACATTCTGCGCCTGAAGAGCCTTGATGGACATCTCGGTTGATGATGAGTCAGGATTCATGATGCTGAAATAAACAGCGAAGAACGGTAAGCAACCTGAAAAGAAGAAAACCTGCTATGCATATGATGAATGATATGTGTTTATGCAATGCATTCAAGGGTTCGAAAGTTCAAATTTGTTGTAGACAAAAAGGAACACACGTTATCATTAAGGAAATAATTGTTCAGTACATCAAAGCCTCATGGGCACAAATTACAAAGGCAAATCAATCCCAAAAGACACTACGCATCCTCTTTGGAGCTATGTAGGTGTTGAGATTCCTCTCCTCATGCAATAGGCGGGTGAGCTCCAAAACCTTCTTTTCACTAGCATGTAGACTGGTCTCAAGATAATTTCTTCTTCCTAAAGCTGGATCCAGCTCTTCTGCATCTCTTCCCAGGATGTGGGCATGTCAGGATGCTGAATGGTGTAGGACACTTCTCGTTCCAAGACTGGCTCTTTGATCACAGGGAGCGTATGAGGATATGGCATCACTAACTTATGGGAGCGGGTCCATACCCACTTGAGATAAGGTTCCAACGGGATGGAGTTCCTGTGCCCCAGTGTCTTGCTGTCTATCCTACTTGGCATCCTCCAAGCTCTGATAAATCTTTGGCGAAGTCCTTGGGCATCGTTATCGAAGTCAAAAACTATGTCAGGAATTAACATATCATGAGGGCCATCCCTCCGAGCATAACCAAACTGTCTCCAAGCCAGGCATGGGTTGTAAGTAATACCTCATCTGATTCCAAGTAAAGGAACATTAGGGTACTCCCCGCAATGATCAATGATAGTGACATCCTCTCTGGACCGAGGGCACCAATGTATATCTGCATGTGTAAGAGTCATCAACCGTTGTGACCATCTCAAACCCCGCTCGTTCTTTAAAACTGATTGTGGAAGGTGCGAAATAAACCACCTTCCCAGGAGAGGAGTGCAGCACATAAGGACACCTCTTTTTCTCATGGTTCGAGTGTAACATGAGTGAAGGATGTCCCCCAGCAACGTAGGTATAGGATTCCTGGACATGAAGATCTGGACAGCACTGATATCTATAAGCTGATCTGGGTTAGGGAACAACACCAAACCATAGACAAGGAGGTCCACAACTTCTTCAAAAGCTTGTAAGTCAAGGGAGTTCCAACATTCATGGGCCTTTTCAAACAGAAACCTGGCTAAGAACCCTTTGATACCACTTCTAACTTCCCAATGTCCCTTGAGATCAGATGATTGTAGGTGTAAGGCTTTAGCAATCTCTTCAAGCTTGGGTTCCTTTTCCGTACCGTTGTAGGGTAGTTGATCAAGGATAGGGATCTTCAGGAGCCGGGAGAACTCCTCCAATGTAGGTACCAGCTGATAATCCAGGAAAGTGAAACAGTGATGCAGAGAGTCAAAGAACTGGAACAGGACCTTTATCATATCTTCCTCAATGTTGGCATTGACCAAGCTGATGAGTCTTCCATGTCTTTCACTGAATGAAGAGCTCTCGGGAATCCTGGATATAAGCTCCTTAAGCTGAGGAGGGATCCTTACAAGGCTGATTTGAATTGTCTTTCTGCGAACAGTTTCCATGTCCTACAAAACAAGAACAAAGATGAAGATTCGAACCCCTAAAATGGTTAGTCAATGCATATGATGCTGGATGATGTCATGATGCTATGATTAAACACACCACAGATATTTACAAAGACAAACATGTAAGGCACACAAGGCACACAAGACAAGCCCTTAAAGTTTAGGCCAGCATGGGGTCTGGGTAGTACCCTCTTGAAGTTGGTGGGCTTAACCTGTCCTATTAGAAGTAACCGGGTTCTAAGGGTCCCAATATCACGGGATTGCTTTCATTGTTCATCGTTTCGATTTAGCCACTGAACTGGCGACCGAAATATTCCAGGAAAGCAACCCTCAATTGAGTGTAGTATCGAGTATCAACCAACCTCGGACTGCACCAAAGTCAGTTATCTCACTACCCTAAAGAGGCCAAGATAGTTCAATTAAGGTTCCTAAGGTCAGTTGATGCTTCACGACACCACGCGGAGGCCCCGTACTCTCCTTGACTGAACTCAAGGGTTACCGGTACACACCAAAGTGCCACATCAACGTAGCAGACGGTTTCAACCATGTCGGTATACCCCGCACAGTTCCCTCACAACCTTGTTGCTACTTTCTAAGAAGGTATCCCCAGATCCGGGTTAGGATCTATAGAACTCCCAAGCAACCCACAATTTAAAGCAAGCAAGTCAATACAATTGAAAACACAATTATGAACTACCCTAAGGTACACCTCACTTTATAAGAATCCCCAGCAGAGTCACCAGTTCTGTGATCGGTGGATCTGGAACTGACTGTTTAACGCTGGTTCGCGAAATGTCGCGGAAGCAAGAGTCGCCACCGTCTTTTATTTTCTCCAAATGGAAAGGACAAAAGCACAGAAAAATTCCTTATAGAGATTGCTCTCGGTTCGGGAGGTAGGTTATAGAAAGGGAAGGTGTTAGCACCCTTTCTATCCATGGTTATCCATGGGCTCTTAGATACTTGCTCATTTGTGTTTTCAAAATGGTTTGTTTGCTTTTCAACTGTGGGTTTTTAAAAAGTTTCTTTTAAAATTTCAGTTCGACTCTTGTATCGGTCCTCAAGAGTGTTTGAAAAGTTGCTTTCGAAAGCTTTTTGAAAAGGTGTCGGTGTGAAAAGTATTTTGATTTGTTTTTTTTGAAATTAGAGCAAGTATCTAGAGTCGTCTACCTACCCTAAGGAATTCGTCTGTGTAAATGTCCTTGAAGTAGTGCCATCCCACCATTGAGAGGTAGGTAGCACCACCATTGGAGGTGTTCGGGTCAATTCGAAGGTTCGGGACATGGTGATCACCAGAGCAATAGGAAGATACCTTAGAAGCTACCCTCATGCCAGGTTCCCGGATCATGAGGACTTGCTAAAACATCCTCTACTCGACGATCACCTTTCGAGGGGCAAGGCAACAGTGAGGCGTACCCTAGGGGTGGTGTGTGATTTGTGTGTCGTTTTCAGATATTTTTGTCTTGTCATGTATTGGTGATCTACGCTTTTGTTTTATTTTGACATTCATTCTTGCATGCAAATTTATTAACAGTTAAAAAGATGCGGAAATTAAAAGTTCCTACGCTATTACACAGGCGCGGGTCCACATTGCCAAATTAAATCCAGGACCCGATTTGACATAAAATAAAGTGCGAGAAATATAAAATGTCTAATTTGCACGGCTTTGGGAGAATTACATGAATATTATAAGAAAGGAAATAAAATGTGCGAAACGAACTAATAATTGAAAGCGAGGGCGTTGGACCCTTTTTAATGAAATTAAATTACGATTAACAAATTAATTAAAAAATAAAAAGAAAAGATTTTTTGAGTTTTTGTATTTATGGATTTTTATGAGAGAATTAAATGAAATTAAAAAATTAATTAATTAACCCTAATTCTAACTATTTTTATTTATTAAGAAATATGTTAAAGTTGCACCTAAAATCATCCTAATTAATTAATTCAATTTTATTTACAAAAATAAATAATTAATTATTATAATGGTAAAAGAAAAGAAAAAGATAAAAAGTGATTAAAACCCTAATTCTACAATTTTTAAGTTTATAAAAAAAACATTAAGATTTAAACCTAAAATTAAGACTAAATTAATTAATAAGATTTATTTACAAAAAGAAAATATTAAATCAAATATATTTTATTTTTGCCTTTTTCTGATTTTTATTATTTTTTATGTTGATAAAAATATTAATTTGAAGAATTAAATAAAACTTAAACAAAATAAATAAAAATAGAAAAAAAATGGAAGAGAGCACACCAAAGGGGGTGTTGACCCCAAACTGGAGGTTTTGTCCCAGCAATTAGGCCCAATGTTTAAGGCCTTGTTTGACTTTTCTGGAAGCGTGCGTGTGCATTGACCAGTGTCCATGGTGTTCATCAGATCAGGACCCTTGGATTGCCCTCAGTGGCCATGTGGCGCACTTGGATTATGGGTGTATGATGGTCATTAGGAGGTAAACTACATAGAAACGCGTTAGGCAGAAAAATATAGAATAAAGAAGGGGGACCTGGGGTTCGAACCCAGGTCCCAAGGCTTACCAATGTTATCCTCCACCAACTGAACCAGTCATGCACGTTGTATCTAAAATAACAAATAAATAATATAAACGAAAATCAACGTTAGTGGCCTAGAAACAAAAAACGTGCGCTGAAGTTTGAATTGCCCACTCATGTTATGACAACTAAGCGTCTTCTCCAATTGCTCTGCATTTTTACCTGAAAAAAGAAACAAGATTGCGGGGGTTTTAAACCCCCACTATATGATGTATAAAAAAATAGCGAATAGAAATCCTTTGATCATAAATTGATCGCGAGTTATCCATTGAATTTGTCTGAAGCTCCTGATTTTAATGGCCTAAGTATCATGTCCCAATTTTTCCATAACAGAGAAACCCCAAATTTGAACCTCTGCAACCCTAAAACGCTCCAATGGTGATTTCACGTATGGGCAAGGAAAACTCAATTAAACAATATGGTTAGCTTCAGAATGATACGACTAGTACAAAACAAGCATTAGAATTCAAAATTATGGCATGGATGATGAAATACGATTATGCAAAAAAGATGAAACAGTTGGACTGCTGTATACCAATTCTGGGTGCTATGGACGTGGAAAAGTGTTCAGTCAGGTTCAATGATGTCTTGGCAAGCTAATGGGATCAATATTCTCCTTTGAATTATCCTCCAAAGTAGTTTTCAGTTTTTGATTTTTTTGGTAAAAATGCAAACTTGGTTCTTCAGATGGGGCGCAGCTTAGAGGTCTTGGCTTTAGGTCTAGCTTCTGGCTTATGTATGGAATGAATTAGGGTTGAGTTTTCAATCAAAAGATCTTTGCATTGATGAGAACAATATTTGATTTTCATGGCATATTTTTTCAAATCTTTTTCCATGTGATTTTGATGTCAATCATAGCCAATCTTCCCAATTTGAGTTGTGCACGAATCTTGAGTGAATCATGAGTGATTATACTGCATAAAAAGATTCACATACCTTTGTTTAGTATTTTTTTTCATATTTTAATTAATTAAATGAATTATTAGAAATTAAAAATTCAAATAAATAAATAAAAATGATGAATAAATCCCCTTTGGGCCAAATGGTCGTGCATATGCTTTGGATGATGAATCTTGGAAGGAAATGTGGCCCATTAGCAATTTTAAGGCATTTGAAGCAAAGTTGACTTTTCAAAATTCCCAAAAATTTCCCAACTTCCACAAGGCATATCTTGCTCAATTTTTAAGCTTTGATCATGTTCTTGGACATTTTGGAAAGGTCTGGAAGTCCTCTAACCAATGCCTTTGGTTCCATGTCATTTTGATTTACCCATCTCAAGTTATGGCCTTTGACTTAAAGTCCCTTTTTGTTGACTTTTGAAAATGACCTATAATGTTGAAATTGATAACTTTTTGTGAGAGCATTTCTTGGACTTGAAGTGTGAAGAGGGGTTGTAGGAAATGTCTTTCTCTTCAAAATGAGCTTTGGATGGAATTTTTCTGATAAACCATATGGAAGTTATGCTTTGGTCAAGTTACAGTTGACTTTTTCAACTGTCCAAATATGGAAACTTTTGCATCTTGAGACTTTTTGAGCCATGCCCTGAAAATCATGATCAAGAATTGATCAAATGATGTTTGTGGCCTCAAAATGAGATGTTGACCAAAAATTTGAACTTTTGACTGTCAAATGACCATTTTGCCCCTACAGTTGACTGTAGTGCAATTGGGGTTTTTGATTGTGCAATTTTGTGCTGTAAGTCTTGAAACTTGGTATGAGGATGCTTGACCATGTTTGTAGGCATGTGGGACTTGATTGGACCCTTGGAAACTTCAACTTCTTTGCCATAACCAAAACCCTAGTTTTTGACTGTTAGGGGGCCATTGAACTGTGCAACCCTTGGGGAGATTTTGAAGCATGCTCTTTGCAAATTTTGAAGAATATGGGAGGGCAAATTTTGGGGTACAACATCAGGTAATAAATAGTATGCTCTTTTCGGCCAGACTCGTCATGCTGCCCCAACACACACCCTATTGAATTTTCCAAAATAGTCAGATACATAATCAATGGTCTATCCTCGACTAGTGGCATCAACACAGGAGGCTCTTGTAGGTACTATTTGATCTTGTTGAAGGCAGTTTGGCACTCATCATTCCATTTGACTACTTGATCTTTCTTCAGTAATTTGAAGATTGGTTCACAAGTAGCTGTCAGGTGAGAAATGAATCTGGCAACGTAGTTTAAATGTCCCAAGAATCCTCTGACTTCCTTCTCGGTACGAGGAGCAGGCATCTCTTGTATTGCTTTCCCCTTGGCAGGATCCACCTCAATACCTATATTGCTGACGACAAAGACTAGGAGTTTACCCGACCTCACCCCAAATGTACATTTATTTAGGTTCAACCTCAGCTTGTATTTCTTTAGCCTCTCAAAAATTTTCTGTAAATGATTAAGATGATCTTCCTCTGTTTGAGATCTAGCTATCATGTCGTCCATATAGACCTTTATTTCGTGATGTATCATGTCGTGAAATAGGGCTACCATGACACGTTGATTAGGTTGCCCCAACATTCTTCATCCTGAATGGCATAACCTTGTAGCAGAATGTGCCCCATTGTGTGACAAAGGTTGTTTTCTCCATGTCCTCTGGCGCCATTTTGATTTGGTTGTAGCCTGAGAAACCGTCCATGAAGGAAAACACTTTGTGCTGTACCGTATTGTCAACTAGAATATCAATGTAGGGAAGTGGGAAATCATCCTTAGGGCTCTCCCGATTCAAATCTTTGTAATCCACGCACATTCGTACTTTGTCGTCCTTTTTGGGCACGGGAACAACATTGGCAACCCACTGTGGATAGGAGGTGACGGCCAAGAATCCAACATTGAATTATTTCATGACTTATGCCTTAATCTTCTCTGACATGTCTGGCCACATTCGACGAACCTTTTGTTTTACTGAAGGACAATCCTCTTTTAGAGGTAGACAACATACCACACTATCTGCATCAAGTCCCGACATGTCTTCGTATGACCAGGCAAAAACTTCAACGTATCCGTGTAACAACTGAGTCAGACGCTCCTTGACACTGGGTTCCAGATTGGCACCCACCTTGACTTCTCTTTTATCTTCTTCGGTACCTAGGTTAATTGTGTCCAATGGTTCCTGTGATACAGTGGGAGAACTTACTTGAGGTTTTTGCATTTTATCGCAAATGTTGCGGTTAGCAAGAGTCGCCACCGACTTTTATTTTATCCAAAAGGAACGGTTAAAAGCACAGGAAAGACCTTTGAGATGTTTTCTTGAGTTTAGGGGGGGTAGATTATGAAAAGGGAAGGTATTAGCACCCTTTTCATCCATGGTTTTCCATGGGCTCTTAGTTACTTGCTTAGATCACTTGCTTTCGTTTGTTTGAAATTGTGTTTGGTGTGGTTTTGAAAGTATTTTATTAAAAGAGGCCATTCGTTTAGGCAATCTTTGTAATGATTCTCGTTCGTAAGAATGTATACAAAAATGTTTGTCCTTTTTTTTTTAAAATGTTTTCAATGTTTGTAAAATGTTTGGAAATGTATGTGTTTGTTTTGAAAGTAGCAAGGATATTTGTTTGAAATGGAGCAAGTAATTAAGAGCAAACTACCTACTCAAATGTCTTTCTTGTTTATTTTCTATTCCTTTGACATTGTTGTCTTTTCATTGATTTTTTAAAGCAACCCTATCTTTGGATGTTAACGGGACGGGCGTGAGTCATCGTATAACTATTATTAACAATGTTGCAAATTATCTTTGGCATTTTGAGGGACCAAGATCATTTTGTAAGGCAACTTTGAATAACGTCATCGAGGGACTATGATCTTATATTCGTTTATTTTGCCAAGATACTTCGCATGCGTAATATGGCTATTTTTGTATTAGGCAACCAAGTGGAGAAACCCTAAGGATGCTTGTGTGCAAGTGTGTTATTTTCATGCTTTTTTGTCTTGTTTTTGGAAAGTCATCTATTTGTTGATTTCATCTTGCCATACATCTTATTTACTAGCAATATATGAAAAGCTAGTAAAAGGCGGAAAATAAAATCTAAGCTATTACATCACTTTAGGGGGATGGGGGTACAATTTAGCAATGGGGGTGAAGTAGAAACTAAAATATTACAACCATATCGAATGATAATGAAAAGAATGTGAAAACAATGTAAAATAAAGGAAAAACGCACTTTTGAACTGCTATGTGTCGACCCATGTTGCTATGCATCGACACATAGCTTCTCCTTGCCCCTGTAAAGTGAAATCTGTTCAGTATGAGTCGACCCATAATGGGATGTATCGACTCATACACCTTTTTGCATCAACGCGTGATGCATATGTATCGACTCATAGGCCTTTCCAGCTTCTGTTTTGTGACCTAAACTCAATATGGGTCGATGCATGAGGGTCATGTGTCGACTCATACCCTGTATTTTCACTAAGATGGGTCGACACATGTGGATATGTGTCGATACATACTGCATTTTTCTGCCTTAAACACCATTATTTGCATATGTCAGTTAGTTTTTAACATATAATCGAATAACATGAACAACAAATAATTGATTAACTTCAAAAATAGTGATTACTACATCCTATAAACAGAAAAGTTGATGTATGGAAAAGGAAAGGTAAAGATGAATTACCTTGAAACTGCACTTTAATTTTTGAGTCCAAATACCCTTCAAGATGTTGTATGAACCTTAAGGAAGCTCCAACAGACTGCTAGACTTTCCTTTTGTTGAAGGTTACCTGAACGACCTCTGTGTGGTATGAAATATTTGGATGGTTTTTAGATGGAACTTGCAAAGTATGAGAGGTTTAAAGGTTTAGACTTCAAAACTCAAGAGTGGAGGTTTTATGGACTGTTACGACTTTTTGTGAATAGGAGGTTTTAAGGGTTTATCAATACAACTACTGGCTGTTCACTCTATTTTTTCTAACTCATTTCCAACCTCTTTGTCTTGCAAATGCTTCTTCTGTTTATAGAGAAGGTTTGAGACTTGAGAAACTCAGACTTTTTGAAAATCACCTGTTATGCTTTTTTTCAAATTCATAAAGACAAGTTTCTTCATGATGAAGAAAGGAGTGAATTAAGGAATTTAGCCATGCTTTTCAGGTCTTGTGGATTGCTTCTGATGTTGAGAGATTTTTCTGTCATCTTTGGAACATATTTCAAGCTTTGAAAGAAGAGAGTGGTTGGAAAAGTGAAGCTTTATGCAAATGGAAATGTTGCTTTTGCATTTCTAACCATAAATGGTATCAAGACTTGGACAAAGCTTCAAATGCTTGTTTAATAAACTTAGGGTTTGTGTAATTTCTTGATTATGCATAGATTTGGAGAGAACATAGCCTGAAAAAATGCTTGTAGCTTTGGTTGGAATTTTAGTCAAGTGTTCATCACAAATTCTACTTTGTAATTCAAGAATGAAACCCTAACTTCATCTCTTCGATCCTCTCAGCTCAAAAATGATCTCAAAAAATTATTTGACTTTTTGGAAAGATTGGAACCTCCCTTACAACTTTCATGTTGACCACTTTTGTTAAATCAAACTGGAACTTGATGAAAATGGGCCAAGAAGTTGGGATAAAAACCTGACCAAAACTGCTGAAAATTTCTCTAAGTGTTAAATTAAAATGTCATGACTTCATGAATTTATAACTTGAAATCCAAGCATATATAGGAGAAGTTGTGTAAAAAAATGTTGTAGATATTATAGAGATCTATAACTTTCATGTTGGAAGCTTCTCTTGAATCATCTTGCATCATGGTGAAAAGTTGGCATGAAGAAATGAAATTATCATGTATAAAAAACACTTAGAAAAATTTCTAAGTCTTGAAGAGCTTGAATTTTCACATTGACTTTTGACTTTCTTGATTTCTTGATGATCAAGTTTCTTATTTTTGAATGCCTTGATGAATTTGATCTTTGGCACTTGAATTTGACTAAAAAGTCAAAATTTGACTTTTCAGTATACAATTGACTTTTGATCAGTTGACTGGAAAATTCATCTGTCAATCCAATGGAATTTCCATGTTTTGAACCATGTCATTGGGTAAAAATGATGCAATTGGACTCTTGAGATAAAGCCTTAAACCAATTGATCATTTGCTCGGTCAAAAATCAGAAATTGCCCTTTTGGAGATTTGATCAAATTTCTTGAGGAGTTGTGGTCCAAATTTGATCAAGTGATACATATGAGTCTAAGATGTTGATGTGGATAAAAAATTATAAAGTTTGACTGTAAATTGGCCATGGTTGACTTTTTCCCAAATATAGTTGATTTTTGGGCCAACTGTCCAATTGACTGGTCAAAAGTGTGATTCAAAGCTTGAGACTTGACATGAATAATCTTGGGGGTCCATAATGATCCTTGAAAATCATATGAAGCAATTATAGTCCAAAAATCCTTGTGCAAACTCAAACCCTAATCCAGTCTTGAATTAAAGAGATCTTGTGGGGAAAATCTTGAGAAATGAGAGGGCAAATTTTGGGGTACAACAGCTGCCCCTATTCAATCTTCTTAAACCTGAAGAGTTAGATTGGCGAGTTTTGTCATTCGTGACTCGAAGGTGAAAGAATGATTGGACACTAGAGTGCCCAGAAATTTGCACTTGACGACGCGCAGTAGAGGGAATGGGCTTAAAGATGCCATTTGGAGGAGTGATAGAATCTTGTTGGAGATGGGCTTGTAGATGCCATCCAAGAGTGTTTGTTGAATTATAAGTCATAAGCTGAAAGAATGAGTGTCAGAATGGCGTCTGTGTCTGGAGCGTATTCGTACTGTATCTAAAGTCTGAATCTGAATGAGTAACAGAATGGCATCCGTGTCTGGGGTGTATCCGTACTATATCTGAAGTCTGAATCTGAATGTGTATTAGAATGGCTTTCGTGCTTGGAGCGTATTCGTACTTTATCTGAAGTCTGAATCTAAATGAGTAACAGAATGGCTTCTGTTCCTGGAGCGTATCTGAACTATATCTGAAAGTTGAATCTGAATGAGTATCAGGATGGCATCTGTATCAGGAGCGTATCTGAACTGTATCTGAAAGTTGAATCTGAATGAGTATCAGGATGGCATCCGTATCTAGAGCGTATCTAAATTGTATCTGAAAGTTGAATCTGAATGAGTATCAGGATGGCATCCGTATCTGGAGCGTATCTGAACTGTATCTAGAAACTAAATCTAAATGAGTATCAGGATGGCATCCGTATCTGGAGCGTATCTGAACTGTATCTAGAAGCTGAACCTGAATGAGTATCAGGATGTCATCCGTATCTGGAGCGTATCTGAATTGTATCTAGAAGCTGAACTTGAATGAGTATCAGGATGACATCCGTATCTAGAGTGTATCTGAACTGTATCTAGAAGCTAAATCTGAATGAGTATCAGGATGGCATCCGTATCTGGAGCGTATCTGAACTGTATCTAGAAACTGAATCTAAATGAGTATCAGGATGGCATCTGTATCTGGAGCGTATCTGAACTGTATCTAGAAGCTGAATCTGAATGAGTATCAGGATGGCATCCATATCTGGAGCGTATCTAAACTGTATCTAGAAGCTGAATCTGAATGAGTATCAGGATGGCATCCGTATCTGGAGCGTATCTGAACTGTATCTAGAAGCTAAATCTGAATGAGTATCAGGATGGCATTTGTATCTGGAGCGTATCTGAACTGTATCTAGAAGCTAAATCTGAATGAGTATCAGGATGACATCCGTATCTGGAGCGTATCTGAACTATATCTAGAAGCTGAATTTGAATGAGTATCAGGATGGCATCTATATCTGGGGCGTATCTGAACTATATCTAGAAGCTGAATCTGAATGAGTATCAGGATGGCATCCGTATCTGGAGCATATCTGAACTATATCTAGAAGTTGAAACTGAATGAGTATCAGGATCACATTCGTATCTGGTGCGTATCTGAACTATATCTGAAAGCTGAATTTGAATGAGTATCAGGATGGCATCTGTATCTAGTACGTATCTGAACTGTATCTGAAAGCTCAGCAGAATGATGAAGGAATCTTGGACGATTACTACCTCAGCAGGATGATGAAGGAATCTTGGACGATTACTACCTCAGCAGGATGATGAAGGAATCTTGGACGATTACTACCTCGGCAGAATGATGAAGGAATCTTCGACGATTACTACCTCAGCAGGATGATGAAGGAATCTTGGACGATTACTACCTCAGCAGAATGATGAAGGAATCTTGGATGATTACTACGTCAGCAGGATGATGAAGGAATCTTGGATGATTACTACCTCAGAAGATGATGACCTTTATCTGTTGATTGATCTTTCCTGAAAAGGTAAAGAGTTAGTTGTATGCAATGTCATGATGTATGCATTGTGTAATGATGTTCTCAAAATAAATGAGATTTATGTTATATGTATTTTGTATGCATATGCTATGGATGTTGTTGAAATGTAATTTTGTCTTAGAGAATAAATCCTTGACAAGTGTTGGGGAGTTATTAAATCCTGGATTGTTGTTGAAGAGCAGGTGTGTCTTCAAACTTTGCTTTAGAATGTTTCCATCGGGGATTCATGTTTTATTGTTTGAGGAGAACTCCACTGGGGGATGTTGAAAGCTCTGTATAGAGTGTTGATTCCTGCTTGGGGAAAAGAGTTCAAGAGTCTTAGTTGTCCGTTGCTCTACTGGGGAGTCGAAGTTGAATTGATATCTGGTCGGGTCCAGGTTTCACAGTAACTTGTTAGGGATTGTAGAGTAGTCTACTAGGGAAGAGGGATTGTGGTCCTTTGATTTGTAGTAGTCGAAGAGGCCACCTCAAGCTGGGGAATCCTGCCATTTGTTGGGGAAATAAACCCTGCTGCTCAGTCTGTTGGAGAGGCGGTGACTTCGCTGGCAGAAATCCTCGAGGATTCTTGAAGTCGACTCAGTTGGGAAGAGGTTTTCAGAGATTGAAAATATGGCTGGGGAATCATCCTATGAGAAGGATTTTGGGGAGATTTGTCACTGCCCCTAGTAGAAAGTGTTTTGTGGCATTGCCAGGAACTAATTGACTGTACGTAACCCTTTGTTGGGATTTGCGTTCAATGCCCCAAGTAATGGAGATGGAGACCTGCCCCTGGTTGTCCTGTACTTCTTGAGAGATTTCTTGGAATCTTGACTGGACTTCCCCAGGTGTTCTTGGATAGTGACATGTCATGCCCCCTTGTTGATAGGAGATTTGTCATTGTAAGTGTCATCCCACTCGAAGTGATTTTGTTCACTGGGAGAGCTTTCGTTTATCGGATATTCGTTGTGTGAATTTCTCCGCTGTCAAACAAATAGCCATATGCAAACAACGATATTCAAATAATGCAAAGTTTATGCTGGTCTTGAAATTTTGAAAATGCGTTTTAGCAAGTAAAGAAATTTTGTAAGAAAAATTCAACTCAGGATTCAGAGTAAAGCTTTACAGGAGTCAGGATACCTTTTATAACAGTATGCTTTCGAACTAACCCATGCTTCAATTAGGACTTTTGAAAGGTTGTAACGTGGCTTGGTTCACGGTTTAAGAAACAAAGGATAAAGGCTCAAAATATATTTGTACCCACCCGCTCTTCGTGACGTTCTTCAGTCCTAAACTCAGTTAATTGTACGTTTGAACTCCTATTGAATCTGGAATGACGTTTTGGTGATGGTTTAGACAAGTTAAGTTTATCAGAAGGAATTCATTTTTTTTGCAACCTTTTTCATGTTGTTGAGGATTTGTAGTGACCTCTTTTTATTTATTATCCCTGATTTTTTCCTGACTGTTCTTGTTTTGAGATTATGGTCAGCGGGATGCCCCAGTTTTTTTTTCTTGAGCCTCCCTTGTAGGTTTTGACTTAGTGGGCTTTTTGTTTTAAGAGATAATGACTGCCTATGTGATTGGAAACCATCATTGTCTTTTGATCCCAGAGGAATGTTTTGATGTCATTCGTTGTATTACAAGATGAGAGTTTGCGGCTAAACGCGCATTTGAATTAACTGAGAGACTACCCTGCCCCAGGTTTTGATTAAAGGTTTCAATTTGTGTTAAAACAGGAAACTTCTACTTCTTTGGCTTGAAGGGGTTAAATAGGGATTATCTTCCTTATAACTCCAGTGTTTAGGATTTGAAAGAAACGCCTGTACATCGTCAGCAAGGTCTGTCCAAAAGCATACTGTATGAGATTATGGCATTGTTTTCGTCATCCTCCCTCTAAAGGCTTGTAACTTTTAGCAAGAGTTAAATGTCATAAGAAGAATAAAAAGCATAGCTTAAATATAGTGAAAACGAAAGGATGAATTCAAGACAAACATATGCAATGCATTAATGAAACAGAGTTTGATATTAATAGATAATTGTTTGAATAACAAAAGAAATTACAATTGAAAATTCTAAATGAACAGAAGCCTCTTTGTCTGAACTTGTCACTTTAGGTGGTGAGCCTTTGAGGGATGGCAAAAGAATTTAGTCTGGCCATCTTGTGTGAATTCCAACATTCCTTCGTTGATCAGGTTTTGAATCTTGTACTTCAGCACCCAACAATCGTTTGTATTATGCCCAAGACCATCAGAATGATATGCACACCTGGCATCGGGATTGTAGCTGGGAGAAAAAGTTTTGGGATTTGGATGAGGTCTTATTGGTGTAATCATATTCATTCTCAGCATGTGTTGCAAAGCTTGGGAGAGTGGTATGTTGATGTTGGTAAACTGTCTTTTGGGCTCGCTTTGCCTTTGCTGATTTTCTGGTTGATGTTGACGAAGTTGCTGTTGGGCTCGTGATGTGGCAGCAAATTGGGAAGTTCTTCCATCTTCTTGTCTCATGGGAGGCTGAGCAGTGACTTGATTTCCAATTCTGGTTGTTTTCCCCATATGGTTGAAACCGTCTTGACGAAGTTGGTTGACAAGAACTTTCATCTCTTCTTGTCCTTGAGCCAAATTTTGGACAAGAGCCATCTGGCCCACCAGTTGTCCCATCATTTGGACCTTCATTATGGCTATCTCAGTTTGTAGCCGCTCCAACTGGTCATCTCTGTTGCCCTCAGGATTTCCCATGATCATGCCCCTGGTTAGGAGAGCTTTCACCTCTTCCTGTCCCTTGGACAGATTCAAGAACATTTCTCGGAGTTGAGCGTTTTGAGCCTGGATGTCCTTGATAGTCTTCTCTATAGCCATATCTACTGAAATAAACAATAGGAAGATAAGGAGATTTGTATGGGAGAAACCTGTCATGATATGATGCATGATATGTGGATGCAATGTTTTCAAGGATCTCGTGGGGTAAACATGAGAAGAAGTTAAAAGTTGAAATTTGATCAACATATTTGATTGGAGAACTTTGTATCGGTGGATGTCCTTCCACGAGAATCAAGCTCACCATGTCAAGTGGTTCATAGCCCTTGACTCAAATTGTTGTACTTGATCTTTGACGGTGTTTGGTCAGAGGAAAATAAATCCTCCTGCCCCTTGGTAGACGTCTGGTTCATTGTGAACCTGCGTCAAAGACCGTCAAGATCCTTGAAATGGTTATTGAAAATTTTATGGTATGATGTTATGATGTTATTCACAAGTATGTGAAGTAAACAAGCTTATATAAATAATCATGTACACGCAAAGCAGACAAGTCCTTAGGTTTAGGCTTGCATGGGGTTTTATAGGTAAATACCCTCTTGAAGTTTAGTTGGCTTAAACCTGTCCTAGCAATAGTAATCGGGTTCTAAGGAGCTCAATATCACCGGATTGTTTCCTTGGTCATTGTTTCAGCTAAAGCCTCTTTAATGGCGACCGAAATATCCCAAGAAACCAAACCTCAATGAGTGTAGTATCGAGTATCTACCAACTTCGGACTGCACCAAAGCTGGTTATCTCACTACATCCTAAAGGCCAAGTTGGTCAAGTAAAGGGTTCTAGAAGTTCATTAGTGCTTCATGACATCACTCAGCAGCCCCGTATTCTCTTTGATTAACTCAAAGGCTACCGGTACCCACAAATATGTCGCACTAATGTAGCTATTACTTAGACCATGTCGGTATACCCTACACAATTTTCACAATGTATTGCTATTTACCTATAATGTTTCCCAAATCCGGGTGGAGGATTCAAACCCAAACAAAGAACCATAATGTAAAGCAAACAAGTCAAACAATGTAAGCATATAAATGTGATCTAGCCCTAAGGTAACCCCACTTTTATAAAAATCCCCAGCAAAGTTTCCAGTTCTGTGATACGGTGGGAGAACTGACTTGAGGTTTTTGCGTTTTATCGCAAATGTTGTGGTTAGCAAGAGTCGCCACAGACTTTTCTTTTATCCAAAAGGAACAGTGAAAAGCACAGGAAATACTTTTAATATGTTTTCTTGAGTTCGGGGGGGTAGATTATGAAAAGGGAAGGTATTATCACCCTTTTCATCCATAGTTTTCCATGGGCTTTTAGTTACTTGCTTAGATCTCTTGCTTTCGTTTGTTTGGAATTGTGTTTGGTGTGGTTTTGAAAGTATTTTGTTAAAAGAGGCCATTCGTTTAGGTAATCTTTGTAATGATTCTCGTTCGTAAGAATGTATACAAAGATGTTTGTCCTTTTTTTTTAAATGTTTTCAATGTTTGTAAAATGTTTGGAAATGTGTGTGTTTGTTTTGAAAGTAGCAAGGATATTTGTTTGAAATGGAGCAAGTAATTAAGAGCAAACTATCTACTCAAATGTCTTTCTTGTTTATTTTCTATTCCTTTGACATTGTTGTCTTACCATTGATTTGGTAAAGCAACCCTATCTTTGGATGTTAACGGGACGGGCGTGGGTCATCGTATAACCATGATTAGCAATGTTGCAAAGTATCTTTGGCATTTTGAGGGACCAAGATCATTTTTTAAGGCAACTTTGAATAGCGTCATCGAGGGACTATGATCTTATATTCGTTTGTTTTGCCAAGATACTTCGCATGCGTAATATGGCTATTTTTGTATAAGGAAACCAAGTGGAGAAACCCTAAGGATGCTTGTATGCAAGTGTGTTATTTTCATGCTTTTTTGTCTTGTTTTTGGAAAGTCATCTATTTGTTGATTTCATCTTGCCATACATCTTATTTACTAGCAATATATGAAAAGCAAGTAAAAGGCGGAAAATAAAATCTAAGCTATTACATCACTTTAGGGGGATGGGGGTACAATTTAGAAATGGGGGTGAAGTAGAAACTAAAATATTACAACCATATCGAATGATAATGAAAAGAATGTGAAAATAGTGTAAAATAAAGGAAAAATGCACTTTTGAACTGCTATGTGTCGACCCATGCTGTTATGCATCGACACATAGCTTCTCCTTGCCCCTGTAAAGTGAAATCTATTCAGTATGAGTCGACCCATAATGGGATGTATCGACTCATACACCTTTTTGCATCGATGCAAAATGAATATGTATCGACTCATAGGCCTTTCCAGGTTCTGTTTTGTGACCAGAACTCAGTATGGGTCGATGCATGAGGGTCATGTGTCGACTCATACCCTGTATTTTCACTAAGATGGGTTGACACATGTGGATATGTGTCGATACATACTACATTTTTCTGCCTTAAACACCATTCTTTGCATATGTCAGTTAGTTTTTAACATATAAATGAATAATATGAACAACAAATAAATGATTAACTTCAAAAATAGTGATTGCTACATCCTATAAACAGAAAAGTTGATGTATGGAAAAGGCAAGGTAAAGATGAATTACCTTGAAACTGCACTTTACGTTTTGAGTCTAAATACCCTTCAAGATGTTGTATGAACCTTAAGGAAGCTCCAACAGACTGCTAGACTTTCCTTTTGTTGAAGGTTACCTGAACGACCTCTGTGTGGTATGAAATGTTTGGATTGTTTTTAGATGGAACTTGCAAAGTATGAGAGGTTTAAAGGTTTAAACTTCAAAACTCAAGAGTGGAGGTTTTATGGACTGTTACGGCTTTTTGTGAATAAGAGGTTTTAAGGGTTTATCAATACAACTACTGTATGTTCACTCTATTTTTTCTAACTCATTTCCAACCTCTTTGTCTTGCAAATGCTTCTTCTGTTTATAGAGAAGGTTTGAGTCTTGAGAAACTCAGACTTTTTGAAAATCACTTGTTATGCTTTTTTTTCAAATTCATAAAGACAAGTTGCTTCGTGATGAAGAAAGGAGTGAATTAAGGAATTTAGCCATGCTTTTCAGGTCTTGTGGATTGTTTCTGATGTTGAGAGATTTTTCTGTCATATTTGGAACAGATTTCAAGCTTTGAAAGAAGAGAGTGGTTGGAAAAGTGAAGCTTTATGCAAATGGAAATGTTGCTTTTGCATTTCTAACCATAAATGGTATCAAGACTTGGACAAAGCTTAAAATGCTTGTGTAATACACTTAGGGTTTGTGTAATTGCTTGATTATGCATAGACTTGGAGAGAACATAGCCTGAAAAGAGAGATCTTGTAGCTTTGGTTGGAATTTTAGTCAAGTGTTCATCACAAATTCTGCTTTGTAATTCAAGAATGAAACCCTAACTTCATCTCTTCGATCCTCTCAGCTCAAAAATGATCTCAATGAGTTCTTGGATGTTTTGGAAATATTGTAACCTCCTCTACAACTTTCATGTTGACCATTTTTGTTAAATCAAACTGGAACTTGATGAAAATGGGCCAAGAAGTTGAGATAAAAACCTGACCAAAACTGCTGAAAATTTCTCTAAGTGTTAAATGAAAATGTCATGACTTCATGAATTTATAACTTGAAATCCAAGCATATATAGGAGAATTTGTGTAAAGAAATTTTGTAGATATTATGGAGATCTACAACTTTCATGTTGGAAGCTTCTCTTGAATCATCTTGCATCATGGTGAAAAGTTGGCATGAAGAAATGAAATTATCATGTATAAAAAACACTTAGAAAAATTTCTAAGTCTTGAAGAGCTTGAATTTTCACATTGAATTTTGACTTTCTTGATTTCTTGATGATCAAGTTTCTTATTTTTGAATGCCTTGATGAATTTGATCTTTGGCACTTGAATTTGACTAAAAAGTCAAAATTTGACTTTTCAGTATACAGTTGACTTTTGATCAGTTGACTGGAAAATTCATCTGTCAATCCAATGGACTTGCCATGTATTGAATCAAGTCGTTGGATAAAAATGATGCAATTGGACTCTTGATATAAATCCTTAAACCAATTGATCATTTGCTAGGTCAAAAATCAGAAATTGCCCTTTTGGAGATTTGATCATATTTCTTGAGGAGTTGTGGTCCAAATTTGATCAAGTGATACATATGAGTCTAAGATGTTGATGTGGATCAAAAATTATGAAGTTTGACTGTAAATTGGCCATGGTTGACTTTTTCCCCAATACAACTGATTTTTGGGCCAACTGTCCAATTGACTGCTCAAAAGTGTGATTTAAAGCTTGAGACTTGACATGAATAATCTTGGGGGTCCATAATGATCCTTGAAAATCATATGAAGCAATGATAGTCCAAAAATCCTTGTGAAAACTTAAACCCTAATCCAGTCTTGAATTAAAGAGATCTTGTGGGGAAAATCTTGAGAAATGAGAGGGCAAATTTTGGGGTACAACAGTTCCTCGTGGGGCTGAATGGTCCTCTCTTCTTGTTGCAGTAACCTGGCGAGTTCCTATGGTACTTCACAATCTTCCTCACCTTCATCTTCAGTTTGGTAGATTAGATTTTCAGAGTCACAGAAAGCCATAGCATAATCGTTACCCATGGAATCCCGAATGGATGTAGACCTGCATTGTGAGTGTGAGTGTGTGTAAGAGAATAGCTATCTTTGAAAGAAATGATAATGTAAAAAATAAAAACAATGAGCACAAAGTTTTTATGCAAAAACATCCATGATTCATTGATGTCATATGGAAATCAGATAATAACCCTTACAAATGGACCATTGTGCCTCGGGTAAGACACAAGGTTTTAAGAGTCTGAATTGTTTTAATATTACAGATCCAGCAAATTATAAAGACAAATTACTGTGGGATAAAAGTGATCGGGACGAAAAATCTAGCCTTCCAATTGTTGAGCCCTCCATTGACAGTTTGGAAAATCCAATCCTCCAGGTTGTAGCTGTCTTCATCATCCTCCACGGTGCTGACTTGGTGGTTGCTGATCTTCAAGGGTGGTCCTCTGGTACGAGCGCGGCATACAGCTTTCTGGGCACCTGAAGTGAAACCCAACTCAAATTTGTCAGATTTGTATGGGATATCTGGGAGTTGGCCCCAAATAGTGCACCCACATTCTTCTATCACTGCCTTGGAATCCTTTAAAGATGACATCTTGAGTGGAGGCCTTGTGATTTTGGGAACTTGAGACACAACCTTGGTTACTGCCACAGTCTACGGGACTTCTTCAAAGTGTTGGAATGGAGTTTTAATAAATTCACCATCTAGTTCCACATATTTGAAGGAATTTAGATGGCCGACCATATATTCTTCTTCTCCATAAACGGTGATAATTTTCCCTTGAATTGGATATTTCATCATTTGATGCAACGTAGGAGTAACGACACCAGCATTATGAATCCATGGTCGGCCTAATAAGCAGTAATATGAAGGGCGAATATCCATTACATAAAAAGTTGAATCAAATGTTTGGGTTCCAACCTTTATGGGGATATCTACTTCCCCATGCACCATCCTTTTTGAGCCGTCAAAGGACCTCAATACTATGTTGCTTGGTTTCAATGTAAATCCCTCATAAGCAAGCCTATCAAGAGCCTTTTTAGGCAACACATTCAGAGATGAACCAGTGTCCACCAAAACATGAGCCAAGGCTGTGCCCCTGCATTCCACTGAGATATTCAATGCCTCATTATGCTTCCTTCCTCTCGGTGTTAAATCAGCATCTGAAAAACCTAAGCCATTATCTGTGGTCAAGCTGACTACGCAGACTTGGAACTGATCAGTGGATGTTTCTTGGGGTACATGGTCAGTTTTAAGGAACTTTACCAAGGCCTTTGCATGCGCCTCGAAACATAATAATAAAGCCAACATGGAAATTTTTGATGGAGTTTGCCCCAGTTGCTCGACTATGTTGTAGTCGCTTCTTTTTATGATCTTTAGAATTTCCTCCATCTCTTTGCGGGAGGTCTCAGGGATAGCCACTAATTGTGCCTTCTTCCGGACAGGTTCGACCAGAATACCTTTTCCTCGAGTCTCGATTGACTCGGCAACAAGAATGTCAGTAGGAGGTGATAACAGGGATTGTAACAGTTTTGTCGACAGGAGTATTAGCAGAGATGATTGTAGGACTGGGAATAGCCTTTGTAGGAGCAACAACAACAAGAATGATTACGGGTCCAGAAATAGCTTTGGGAGGAGAAATTTCTGGAGAGAAAACCCTTCTAGTGCGGGTTATCTTAGTAGTCCCTGCGATATTACTGATATTGGAATCAACTTTTTCAGAACTTGAATCTTCAGCAGCTGGCCAATCTTGCTTGATATCGTGGTAGTAGACATCCCCTCCATAATTCCATGGTACAATTTTGTCTGACGAATACGGGATTGGTCCAGGCATTGTAATTATCAACAGAGCTACTTTTGGAACTGATGTAATTCTAACGGGTCTTTTTATGGAGACCCTAGAAGAATTATCGGAAATGGTCACGATGGAAACATCATTATAAGAAACAGTTGGAATAAAAGTCTTTTCAAACAAAATTTCCTTATTATCTGTTAGGCATTGAACGCCTGCTTTCAACAAAGGACAGTTGGTTAGTGAGGATAAACAGAAATGACAGATTTCATCACAGCCTGGGCAAACACCGGCATTTAACAAGTTCTTTTTTATAGTTAGGAGTGGGGTCACAAGTTCATCAACTGAGGCAACAAACATATCTTCTTCAATGGAATTTACATTACGGTCGTGCTTGGGCATATGGGCAGTAATAACATTGGGAATTTCTGGCGCATCGAATTCAATCTCTTTGGCTTCAAGGAGGTCTTGTACTTTGTTCTTCAGAGTCCAAAAGTTGTTAGTGTCATGGCCAGGACTCTCAGAATGGTATGCACAAAGTGCATTAGGATAATAGTGAGAAGAGGTTGTGTTAGGATTCTTTGAAGCTTCTTTAAAAGTCACTAGTTGGATCTTAACAAATGTGGTAATACTTGAGATAGGGTCATGTTAATTTTGGTGAACTGTCTGACTGGTCTCTCCATTCTTGGCTGGTTACTTCTTTGCTGAGCAGGCGCTGGTTTAGGAATCATGACAGCCCCCACCATTGGATGAAGCTCAACCCTATCTTGATTTCTCTGAGGATATACATCAACCACTTCTTTCTTTCTGATGAATGGTTTCCTTACATCAGCAGAGGATGCATCTTTTTGAATCTTCCCATTCTTTATCTCGGCTTCCACCCTTTCTCCGGTCAATATCAATTCAGTAAAACCTGCCGATGAACTCCCAATTAAGTGGTTGAAGAAAGGACCGAACAAGGTGCCCAAAAACATGTCTACTAATTCTCTTTCAGATAGAGGAGGTTGGACTCTTCCTCCTAAGTCCCTCCATTTTTGCGCATAGTCCTTAAAGCCTTCACTTGAAACCATGGCCATACTCTGGAGTTGAGTACGGTCAGGCGCAAGATCAACGTTGTATTTGTGTTGTTTGTAAAAGGCAACAGCCATATCTTCCTAGTTATGAACATTGGCTCTTTCTAGCTGATAAAACCAATCAAGTTGAGTTCCAGATTGACTATCTTGGAAGAAGTGTACCCATAAATCCTTGTCAGAGGTATGAGGTTGGATTTTCCTTACATAGGACCATAGATGCATTTTGGGACATGAAACTCTGTCATATTTGGCGAACACATGTGCTTTGAATTTTAAAGGAATAACAATCCCCGATACTAATCCCAACTCCTCAAAGTCCAATCCAGGAACATTTTGGATTTCCATTATGCTCAACCTCTCTTCTAGATGCTTATACTTTTCGTCAGCTGGAGGATATTGTTCTTCAGAATAGTCTTCTTCTTCTGCCTCTTCCTCTTCTGAATCTGGTTTAACCACTGCTTCCTTGCCTTTCTCATCTTGATTTTCTTTCTCACCGGATGACGTAGCAAAGTCTAAAGTCCTTCTTGCTTGCCCTTGGAATCTTCTTCACATGTTCAGAACTCCGGTTATTTTCTTTTTCTTCTTTTTCTCTTTAACCAGCAAGGTCTTCAACTCTTCTTGTCCTTTGACGAGAGTTAAGAACATCTGTTGAAACTGAACATTTTGGGCTTAGAGGTCCTTCACCGTTTGCTCGAGATCCATCTTACTGAAATAAATAGTAGAAAGATGAGGGGACTTATTGCAAGAAACCTGCTTATGTCATGATGAATGGTAAATGCATATGCAATGATTTCAAGGATTTTAAAGATTCAAATTTGTTTTAGACAAAAAGAAAACACACGTTATATTAATAAATTAAAGCTTGAGTACATAAATGCCTCTTTGGGAAAAACAATACAAAAACTCTAAGATAAAAAGGTAGTACGCATCCTCTTTGGTGCAATGTAGGCATTCAGAGTCTTCTCCTCCTGAAGTTGCTTAGTGAGCTCCAAAACCTTCTTCTCTCTAGCGTAGAATTGGGCTTCGAAGGTGTCTCGCTCCCCCTTGAGTTGTATCCAATCTCTTTGTAAGTCTTCAAGAGAGGTGGACATGTTAGGATTTAGGATAGTGTATGGAACATCTCCTTCTATAACAGGATCAATGATTACAGGGAGAATGGAAGGATAAGGCATCATAAGACTTTGAGTACAGGTTCGTACCCATTTGAGGTAAGGCTCAAGAGGGATGGAATTCTTGTACCCCAATGTCTTGCTATCTACCTTGTTCAACATCCTCCGAGCTCGGATAAATCTCTGGCGAAGACCTTGATCGTCGTTCTCGTAGTCAAATACCAACCCTTGAATAAGCATCTCATGTGGGCCATCCCTGCGGGCATAACCAAACTGTCTCAAGGCTAAGCAGGGGTTGTAGGTGATACCTCCCCTAATGCCAAGTAAGGGGACATTAGGGAATTCTCCATAACGATCGATAATAGTAACATTCTCTAGGGATCAGGAACACCAATGAATGTCTGAATGTTTGAGTGTCATCAACCTTTGTGACCACCTTGAACCTTGCTCGTTCTTCAATGCAGATTAGGGAAGATAGGAAATAAACCATCTTGCCAAGATAGGAGTGCAACACATAAGGACACCTCTTTTCCTCATAGTGCAAGTGTAAAAATAATGTAGGATGTCCCCTAGCAAAGTAGGCACTAGGTTACGAGACATGAAGATTTTGACGGCGTTCACATCTATGAGTTGGTCAGAATTTGGAAACAAAACCATCCCATAGATGAGGAGATCCACAATTTCCTCAAAGGCTTGCAAATCTAAGGAGTTCCAACAGTTTCGGGCTTTCTCAAACAAGAACTTTGCTAGGAAACCCTTGACACCACTCCTTGTTTCCCAATTAGTTATGATATAATATGAATGCAAGTGTAGAGCTTGATCAATCTATTCTGGATTTGGGTCTCTTTATGTACCATTTAAAGGTAGTTGATTGAGAATGGGAATCCTCAAGAGTTGGGAAAATTCTTCCAAAGTTGGCACAAGTTGATAATCGGGAAATGTGAAGCAATGGTGTAAGGGATCAAAGAACTGAAAGAGCACCTTCATCATGTCCTCATCAGTGTTGGAAGTGACCAAGTTGAGTAGGCGACCATGTCTCTCGGTAAAAGGAGAATTTTCAGGAATCCTTGATGCTAGCTCCTTAAGTTGTGGAGGGATCCTTACAAGATTGACTTGAATGGTTTTCCTGTGAATAGAATCCATGTCCTACAAAATAGAACAAAGATAAATCCCAAAATCCTTGAAATGGTTAGTAAATGTGTATTATGTTATGATGTTATGTACAAGTATATATACACAAACAAAGCAAACAAGTCCTTAGGTTTAGGCTTGCATGGAGTCTCATAGGTAAGTACCCTCTTGAAGTTTAGTTGGCTCAACCTATCCTAGCAATAGTAATCGGGTTCTAAGGAGCTCAATATCACTGGGTTGTTTCTTTTAGCATTGTCTCAGCACAAGCCTCTTTAATGGCGACCTAAATATCTAAAAAAACCAAACCTTAATGAGTGTAGTATCGAATATCTACCAACTTCGGACTGCACCAAAGCCGGTCATCTCACTACGTCCTAAAGGCCAAGTTGGTCAAGTAAAGGTTCTAAAAGTTCATTAGTGCTTCATGACATCACTCAGTGGCCCCGTATTCTCCTTTATTAACTCAAGGGCTACCGACACCCACAAATATGTCGCACTAACGTAGCTATTGCTTAGACCATGTCGGTATACCCCGCACAGTTTCCACAACGTATTGCTACTTACCTATAAGGTAACCCAAATCCGGGTAGAGGATTCAAACCCAAACAAAGAACCATAATGTAAAGCATACAAGTCAAACAATGTAAGCAAGTAAATATGATCTAACCCTAAGGTAACCCCACTTTTAGAATTTTCCCCAGTAGAGTCGCCAGTTCTGTGATACGGTTGGAGAACTTACTTGGGTGTTTTGTGTTTGATCACAAATGTTGCGGTTATCAAGAGTCGCCACCGACTTTTCTTTTATCCAAAAGGAAAGGTGAAAAAGCACAAGAAAGACCTTTGAGATTATTTCTTGAGTTCGGGGGGTAGATTATGAAGAGGGAAGGTATTAGCACCCTTTTCATCCATTGTTTTCCATCGGCTCTTAGTTACTTGCTAGATCACTTTCTTTTTGATTGAAATTATGCTTTGTGTCATTTTTGAAATTATTTTGTAAAGAAGCCATTGTTTAGGCAATCTTTGTAATGATTCTCGTTTGTAAGAATGTATACAAAGATGTTTGATCTTTTGAAAATATTTTCAAGTTTGCAAGATGTTTTGAAAGTGTAGGTGTTTGTTTTGAAAATAGGAAGGATGTTTTATTTGAAATTGAGCAAGTAATTAGGATCATTCTACCTACTCAAAAAGTCTTTCTTGGTCATTTTCTTTTCCTTTGACATTGTTATCTTACCACTGATTTGGTAAGTTACCCTATCTTTGGATGTAAATAGGACGGGCGTGGGTCATCGTATAACCATAATTAACAATGTTTCAAGGTATCTTAGCATTCTCTCTTAGGGACCAAGAAAATTTGAAAGGTAACTTAGATAGCATCATCGAGGGACTATGATCTTGTATTTGCTTTGTTTTTGCTAAGATACTTCACATGCGTAATATGGCCATTTTGTAAAGGCAACCAAGTGGAATTACCCTAGGGGTGTTTATGTGCAAGTGTATTGTTTTCATTCTTGATTCTGTCTTGAATTATGGTTTTCTAAGTATTGGTTTTAGTCTTTTCATACAAACCATAATTACTATCATGTTATGTATAAAGCGATAAATTACGGAATTTAAAGTTACTACGCTATTACAATATTTAAAGGGGGTATACAAATTGTAAATAGGGATTTGCAGGCTTATGGCCAATTTTGATTTAAGTTGAATTACTATTGTTGTTGTTATTACGTTCATGCCGTTGATGCATACATAACATATCATGTTGGAGATGATGCTCGTCAAGTTGGTCTGGATTGGAAAATATAAAGTTGAAGGCTTATGCCTTGTTGATTCCTCTATTTATTGGCAGATTTCTAAGTTGAGAGTTCTTCTCCATTGGTACCACATGCATATGCATAAAAACGAGTCGCATTTCATGTTGCATCTGATATGTCGTGTGGATGAATTAATTATGTTAAATATTGATAAAAAGCTATGAAGTGGTGAATTGTATGATCTAATTCTAATATATTATTTATTGTATATCTGATTATATGGTTCGATATCTCACTCCTTCTGTTTGAATGTTACCCTCTGTTTGTAACATGCAGGTAATCAAGAAGGATTGTTGTTACCCTCGTTAGTTCAAGTCGGTGTTGTCGCTCTGATACATAGCACTCGGGGGAATGAATGCATGTTTTCTTTATTGTTGATTTTCTTTATGTTGCTGAATTTTTAAGCTGTTTTCATTAAAGACATGTTGTCTTAAAGTTGTTTGGAGTTGGATAAGATGTTATGGTGTTTTCAGTTGAATTTTGTGAATCTGCTGCGTAGTAATGAAAGTTGTTTTATTTTTAAAGACTAAGAAGGTTGTTATCGTTTCATCCGAATTTCATGTGTTATGTATCTGAACTATAGATGTTTGAATTTCATAGTTTTAAGTTGAAAGTGTAGCATTTCATTTGTTTGTTGGAAATTTTTATAACTCTGATTTTATTTAACTCGTTGGGTAGAAATGGGGTGTTACATTTAGCAGCTCATACTGATACAAATAAATACCAAGTAATAATATGAAGATTTCATAAGAAAATCCTTGAAGATATGGCCTCCAATGGCTTCCAATGCTCCAGAAAATTGAAATCCCATACTCTTTTTTGTCGCTTTCATTCAAAATTCACAAAACCCCTAACAAGATTCCAAAAATCCCCTTTTAAAGCAGACCGGTCGGGTCAGAACACGTTAGAAAAAGGACTCATCACGCACATCATGAGATGCATCGCATGATGCTGCATGTACAAGCTTATCATGTGCGCAATGCAACGCGTGATTTTTCTATTAGCTTCCCCTCTTTTGCTCTTTTTTCCTCTAATTTTCACCAAGTCCATATTTCTTCATATTTAGTGTTTTTGGCATCTTTCTTTGGCCTTTATGCTTCATATTTTCTCATCTTTGACTTTTTTTGCTATGATTTCTTGACAAAATATATGTAATGGAAGAGTGTTATTAGACTTCAACTGGAATATCAACAATTGCTTCAACTTCAACCTCATTACTTGCTTCGTTGAAACCATAGCTCATCAATGGCTTATCAATTGTATCACCAGAATTCCAATCCCAAGCAGAATTTTCATCAATCACAATATCTCGACTCATCACGATCTTCTCATTAATTGGATTGAATAACATGTATTCTCCAATTTTATGATATGCTACCAGAGTCATAGGTTCACTCTTGTCATCAAGCTTCTTTCTTTAACGTATCATGAACATGCTTGTAAAAAATAGAGCTAAACTACACACTTCTTCAGAAACCTTGTTCTTTAGTTTCTTTGTAGGACACTGATCGTGGGATTTGTACTTATGTATCCAATGATTCGGACTGTAAGTGCACAGTCTTATCGAGTAGTTTTAAAAGATATCGAACCACAGAGATTGATGAATCGATCTACCGTCTTCTATTGTTACTTTGCAAATCTAAAGCTAATGAATATTTGATTTGGGTTGTAGGGAAAACTAAATACTAAATTAAGTTGGATTTTAATAATCAATGAGCTTAATTACCAGTATGCAACAGTCGTACCTCGGGAACTAGCGACCTGTCGGGCGTCTTTATATTTTCAAAACAGCTTTCAGTAAAACTTATCTAGTTTAAAAACCCTCGTCTCACACTGTCGTTTTGTTGATCTAGGCTATGCAGTTAAGTCCTAACGTACGCTTCCGCCATCCCGCAGGAGTTAAAAACACTTTTTGGAAACTAAACAAAATCTTAATTAACTTTAAAGTGCTTCGGCTGTATTTTAAGCCAATGCCTAATTACTACTGTCCAGTTAAAAGATCTCAAACTTCCGCTTTGTTGACCCTAACCTCTATCTGTTTTTTTACTTCCGTAACAAAACAATTTAATGATTGAAAAATATAAACTTAGGCCAGAAAAGAAATTTTCATAGTAAAAAGTAATCCCGACTAAGTTACTCGTTCCCTGGTTGATTGACTTTACATACCAGTATAGGATTTTCTAGCCTGACATAATATTAAACCAAATCGCAGAATAATTTAAAGGAAAAACACAAATAAACATAATTATATCGATTAATAAGCAATAAGAATATGTAAATATAAACCTGGCAATAACTCGGAAGACAGAAGCACTCCTGCACAAATTGTAGGCTTTGCTTCGATCGGAGGATATATTTAACCGTTCAGGAGAAAATAAAACTGAAAAGAATAATGCTGGAAAGGAATATGGAAATAACAGGGAAATAGAATAATGCTGAAAATAATGCTGCTGAAAAGAATATTCGCTCAATCAAATCTCTAAAATTTCTTGCCAAAAAAAGAAGAACCCTTTCTACTGTGGTCTAAGGCTCTATTTATAGGTCTTGCTTGATCAGTTGCTCTCGAAAATGTAGTAACAGTTTACTTCCTTCTTTGAGAAATAATAGGGCCATTCATTTGTCACGTTCGTTGGTCCTTTGACTGAGTGGGTGAGAAAATGTAGGAAGTCGTTGGATTAACCCTTGAACGCGTTTCTGTCCGTTGGATGAGAAGAAAGTGGAGTAATGGCCTGTGACGTTCGTCACATTCAAGTGACGATAGTCACTTGGTCTTCTTGGCGCGTGACGTTCGTCACGTCTCCTTGACGGTCGTCAAGGCCTTCCTAATTGTGGGCCACGTGCTCACATGTGTAATGTGCTTTTGGGTTACTTTCTTCTCCTTAGGCCTTTTTGCTAGTTTTTGCACCCTTTTTTCTTCATTTCTTCAAAAGTGCTCGGCTTAATGCATATCTGCAAAAATAGAAAAATACCTGCATAATACTTATAAAATAATTTAATTTAAACTAAAGTATGAGAAATATTTAGTGTATATCGAGTCAGAAATATCACATACTTGTGTGTCATCAAACTCCCCCATACTTAAACTTTGCTTGTCCTCAAGTAAATGCTAAGTACGATGTTTTTATAAACATGGTTATGACTAAGATCAACTAATATATAGCTGCGTTGTGTTTTTTTGTCAGAAAATTGGTGGCTCGATTCGTGCTCTATCACTACGTCGACGACGCTAGACAGTCCCATTTTACGTAAACTAGTTACAGATCCTATCGTAGCCTACCTCGAGTATTTGTCTTGTTTTTCCCTTTTCATTCTAGCGCAATCACATTAAGCCCTTTATCTTCACACGCACATAGCAGAACAGTCAGTTAGTGGTTATGATCCTTTTAAACTTTAGAGGTTTCTGGCACAGTAATGTGGCAACCTTTAATTCAATGGTTGGATGCGGGGGATCAGACTGTAATCTGCCCTACCGAGTTCAGTACCGGATGCTCCTGAACCATCCATCAAATGAATTTTCATGTTACTTTGTAAGGTTTACATCCTTTGGATTAGGCGATCGGGTGAGGATCGTCCAATTTAATCGGTGTGTTTCCTTGCAACATTTTGCTGAAATATTATATCATCCACTTATATTCATCGACTTCCTGCGTAGTTTGTGTTTAAGACGGTGCTGACTGCTAATATAAACTACTCGAGGTTACTATAAAGACTAAACTCAGGGTGTTGGAAACAACAGGTACTTGAACTGATCTATCATACTCTGGGGTTGTAGAGTGTCTAGACGGTAGAAATTTCGCTTAATCTCGCCCCAATTCCTGATGATTAAAGATTTTGCAGTCTATTTACTTTGTAGAGTGAGAAAAAAAAATTTATGGGCTCAAAAAGAAAGGGGAGTCTAAAAGAACAACACAAATTGCTTCAATAGATAACTTGATAAAAAAATTTTTTTATTGAATTAGAGATAACGGAAGGGAAATTACAAAGAAAAAATAAAAATTACTAGGAAAAGGGAAATACTTCCTCCCCCATACTTGAATCATACATTGTCCTTAATGTATTGATAGAAGCGGGAAAGGGGAAATGGAAACTGGATAATCATTCTTCCTCCTCTTGTCTTTCGTATCGACCACGTGTCCTCGCTCTTCGACGTGCTTGCCCGCCATGTCTGGAAGATTCGCCGCCATCTCTCTGGGATATGATATGATGCAAGTCGTCAACACGAAGTGTTAAGGCTCGCATATCTTCCGTTATTCCAGTGGTGAATTCCAGCATACTTTGATCGTGCTTGCGAGCATAGTCATTTTGGTCTCTCTGCATTTGTTGCATGAGAGTCATCATCTCGATTTTGCGCGTCTCGAGGCTCTAGTGGCGTTGAGTGGATAGCTGGTTTTGCTGCATTATTGCGGCATATATTGCGTCAATGGTGGCGGGATTATTGGCTTGCTGTGGTTGGGTCTCTTGCTGCTCTAATTCTTCTTCGATTTCGTCAGCGGCAGCATTGTTGGCCTGACCTTGATTTCCTTGCACATTTCCTCCGGGTTCTGCAGTTATCCAGATTACCCAAGTAAGTACGATTATGATTTGGCATGATCACACTATTAACTCTCGCATTCTTAACCATTAGATAGTACCCTCCAACTTCTCGTACTTTGATCAGGCGGCCAGCTCTACAGTTATCAATGTTCATATAAACTGCTGGCAGCGGAGGTAGGCGTTGGATCCTTTCCCCCCAGTTCAGGTGAACTGCGATGGTGGTGACGATGCCTCCGATGAAAAAAGGTGTGATCCCGTCTCTTGTAACGAGGTTTTGAATATGGGCCATCATTAAAGTAACGGGATTAAGATGGAGGTTTTGCGAAAAGGTACAGTGAAGAGCATACAATTCTTTAGTGTTTACCTTGTTGTTGTTTGCCCTTCCGAATATTGTGTTTGCCATAACACGGTGTAAGAAGCGGATGTTCGGGTTGTGGATGTGAGAGGCTTACCGTGCTTCAGGTGTGACATTTGGTTCGCCGGTTATTCTCTCCCATAGTGCATATGCACTTCCATTCCAATCCAATTCTGAGGGGATGCAATATTGCACATTATTCCCTCGGGGAAAATGAAATATGTCGCTCAAAATTTCATGGTTGAGTGTGTACTCTCGATTGAACATCCGAAATTGAGTGGCTCCCATTAGGTGTGTGTCTGCATCGTCTCGAGTGTGATATGCGTAGGAACTCAAGAATTCCAACGTGAGAGCTTCGTAAGTTGGTGTGTTCATCGTGCTAATAAAGCTTAGGCCAGCTTTATTCAGCAAGCCTTCCATATGAGGTTGCAAGCCTAATTCTTGCAAGCAATTGTTGTCGATGAACCGTGTGGATGTTAGCCCTCGATGGTGGAATTTTATGTACCTCTCTTTTTGAAGCTCACCAGCTTCTCCTTGTCGGAGCACGAGATGTCGCATGTCGGGTTCGGGTTGGTTGGCCATGATTTTTGAACTTGATAGAAAAAATGTATTTGTGGTAAAGAGATGGAAAAGGGGTGGTAGTGATGAAACTAAGGATGGAAGGGGGGGTTTATATAGATGGTTTTGTTGAGTAAGAAATTTAATGGTGTTTATGGGAGAATTTTGAAATTGAGAGGTTATGAAAGTTATGGGTGAGTGGAGTAAATGGGGTGGTGGGGTTTTAAAACATATTTTCGTGCATAAATGTTGTCCAACGGTCAAGGGAATGAAAAGCGTGGGGGACAATGCCTGCTGCCCGTCACGTTCTCTCTGACGCTCGTCAGAGTCAAAGACAATCCCTGACGTTCGTCACATGCATCCTGACGTTCGTCAGGGTGAGGTGATGCGTTGGTCTCTTTGACCTCTTTGACCGCGTGCTCCACTAATTTAATTCATTTATCTTAATCTTGAGAAGTATATTGCAAGGGATATAGTAGCTCATTGTACAGTTGGAAGAATGATATGGTAAGCAAGTGAAAATAGTAACAGAAATAAGAAACAAATGAAAATAATAATAGAAATTGCACAGTATAAAAAATGAATACATACTGTGTATGAAAATAAATAAATAAATACTTTAAAATAAAAATAACTAAAATGGATATGAAATGTATAGATGAATAAATAAACGAAATTTTAGGACCGAAAAAGTAATAAATTATTCGAAAATAATAAAACCATAATGAGTTTTGAGAATAATAATAATAATGATAACCCCCCCCCCCAAACTAAGAACAAACAGTGTCCTCACTGGGGTGGTACAGAAATAAAAACTATCAAGTATGAGGGCCTCTGGGAGGTGGTCCAGAAGCGAGCGTGCAAATGTTGATAAATGTGATCAAACTGCTCCGTGACGACGTCCATGAAATGAAATAAGTCACGCCAAAGTGTGCTGACATTATCTTTAACAGTGTCGAGCTCGCCTCGGAGTGTGGTAACATCTGTCTGCAGAGTCTTGATCGCATGTGCATGATCAGGCATGGGTACGTCATCATCTGTGGTAACAAGGGGTAGTGTAGGGTAATCCAAGGGTGTATAATCATGGTAACCTGGGGGTGTGGATGGGTCACTCTCCTCCCTCTCAGGGTCGTGTTCGTCTGTCTTCTCTAGGGGATATAGCCAATTTGTCTTGGTATAGACACTGGTATGCTCGGGGCTAGGCAATTTAAAGTAATAGACAGGGTTATTTTGGACAAGCAACTGAAAGTGAGGTGGGTTGAGGTTACCAATCAAAGAAATGTTAAAGCAAAAAGGGATGTCCATGGTATAATATCTGGCGTACGGTGTAACGCACGACAGAGATGACCGTAGGGATAGGGCCTCGGCTATCATAGTGACTAGCCCGCCGACACAGATGGGGCCATGGGTACACTGAGCTATAGCTGACATGTTGGCGATCATAAATGATGCGCCAATGACTGGTCTGGACTGAAAAGCACAGTAAATGATGAACAACTCATCCCTAGAAACCGAGAGTCGATTAATAGGTTTTCCAAAAAATGTGAAAGCTAAAATGTGATGGAAATACCTAATTGCAGGGTTATGAATCTCGGTGGCATCAAGGTGGTCGGGGTCCTCAGGATATTGGCCCGCTATGTCAGTCCAAAAGTGATTAAGCTCAAAGTTGAGGTAGTCATTCGCCTGGGTTTCCATGTGGGCGTCTAAAGAACTAGGGAATCCTAGCAGCTCAGCTAGACTGTGAACTATAAACTGGTGGGTGAAACCGAACAATCTAAAGGACATTTGACCTCTACTACGCCCTAAGCCTTGTGTGGGTTTGTAGATGAGGGAGCTCAAGAACTCCAAGGTGAGGCGTTGGTGTGTAGGGTGTTTATGGGCTAGGAACCCCTCCCATCCTATCTGGTTAAACATGAAGTAGACACTTTCCTTGATTCCTAAGGCTGTCAAGGTGGGATCATGCACATACGTGGTCATACTCATCTGGCGCTGAGCCAGAATCTCATATCGTCTTTGCTGGGTCTCCGAGGCAAAAATGATAGTATCCATGAATTTTAGCTTGTAGGTTCCTGTGAGTCGGTACTAAAGTTTGTAAAAGAAAAATACAAATAAGTAAAATATGTTGTGGGAGAAAGAAAGAAAAGGAAAAAAATCGGAAAGTAAAAATCAAAATGCAGAACTAAAAGATAAAGATATTTGAGAGATAATAAATAATAATAAAATAAAAAACTTGTGGGTTACCTCCCACACAGTGCTTGTTTAATGTCGTTAGCTTGACAATGTTGTTAGATGTGAATTAGTTTCCAAATTCGTGCGGTAGCTCTAATAGCGTTAAGCTCGTGGTGTAATCCTTATTTTCGACGCTGTAATAATGCTTTAGGCATTGACCATTTACTAAGAATGGATTCATGGATTTTCCTTTAATCTCTATGGCACCACTGGGGAAAACTTTGGTTACTTCGAATGGTCCAGACCATCGTGAACGGAGTTTTCCAGGGAAAAGTTTCAGACGAGAGTTGAATAGGAGAACTACACCTCCTTCATTGAATTCTTTCCTTGAGATTCGTTTGTCATGCCATTTTTTCGTCCTTTCTTTGTAGATTCTTGCATTTTCATATGCGTCTAATCTTAGTTCTTCTAATTCATTTATGTCGAGGATCCTTTTCTCTCCTGCCGCAGTGTAGCTTATGTTTAAAGTTTTAATTTCCCAGTAAGCTTTGTGCTCAATTTCCACTGGCAGGTGGCATGATTTTCCATAGATGAGTTTAAAGGGTGTTGTACCTATTGGTGTCTTGAATGCCGTCCTGTAGGCCCATAATGCATCGGGTAACTTAGCCGACCAATCCTTTCTTGACGTGGCAACAGTTTTTTCCAATATTTGTTTTATTTCTCGATTCGATACTTCCACCTGTCCGCTTGTTTGGGGGTGGTATGGTGTTGCGATGCGGTGCTTCACCCCATATTTGGTTAGGAGTTTATCAAAGATTCGTGATATGAAGTGGGAGCCATCGTCGCTTATAACTTGTTTGGGTACACCAAACCTTGGGAATATAATGGTTTGAAGAGTTTAATCACGACTCTAGTATCATTTGTTGGAGAAGCTATTGCTTCAATCCATTTCGAAATGTAATCTACAGCCACGAGTATATATTTGTTGCCGAATGAGGATGGAAATGGTCCCATGAAGTCGATTCCCCATACATCAAAGACTTCAACTTGTAGAATGCCAGTCTGAGGCATCTCATCGCGTCTGGATATATTTCCGGTGTGTTGGCATCGGTCGCAGTTTAGGATGGCTATGTGCACATCTTTCCACAAATTTGGCCAGTAGAAACCAGACTGCAAAATTTTGGCACATGTCTTTGATGTGTTTGCATGGCCTCCGTAAGGGGCATCATGACAATAAGAAATAATGCTTTCAATTTCGTTTTCCGGGACGCATCGTCGGAAAATACCGTCAGCACTTCTCTTGAATAGTAAAGGTTCATCCCAAAAGTAATGTTTCAAATCGTGAAATAATTTTTTCTTCTGTTGATAAGACATATCAGGGGGTAGGATTTTGGCAGCTAAGTAGTTTGCTATGTTCGCGTACCATGGTATGGTTTGGTTAGTTTGGAAAAAGACCACGGCTTCTTTTATATCATTATTTATTTCGTCTTAGCTCTCTCGTGAATCATTGTTAACAACTTGTGTGTCAAGTCCTAAAAGCAGTTTATTTGGATTCGATTCAGGTGGTTCTTTGCTGGCATCTCCTAAGTCCATCTGAGCTAACAGACGTTCATACGGGAAGTCATCGTTAATAGGTACTTCTTCTGGTGCCAGTTGTTCCATTCGAGATAAATGGTCGGCTACTACGTTCTCGGTACCTTTTTTATCTTTAATTTCTAAATCGAACTCTTGTAGAAGCAGAATCCATCTCAAAAGTCTCGGCTTTGAGTCTTGCTTGGTTAAGAGATATCTAATAGCTGTGTGGTCTGTATAGATGATTATTTTTGCGCCTACTAGGTAGGAGCAAAATGTGTCTAGTGCAAAGACTACGGCTAAAAGTTCTTTTTCCGTTGTTGCGTAATTCATCTGTGCAGGGTCCAAGGTTCTACTAGCATAGTATATCGCATGAAGCTTCTTATCTCTTTGTTGTCCCAGGACTGCACCTACGGCGTAATCACTTGCATCGCACATGATTTCAAATGGAAGTCTCCAATCAGGTGGTTGCATGATTGGTGCGGATACAAGAGCTGTTTTTAGTTGGTTAAATGCTTTTAGGCATTTGTCATCAAAATCAAATTCAACGTCTTTCATAAGGAGGGTGGTTAGAGGTTTTGATATTTGCGAGAAATCTTTTATAAATCGTTGGTAGAAACCGGCGTGTCCTAAGAAACTGCGTATTTCTCTTACTGTTTTAGGGGGTTGCAAGTTTTCTATGACTTCGATCTTAGCTTTATCGACTTCAATCCCCTTTTCAGACACAACGTGTCCTAGTACGATTCCTTGTTTGACCATAAAGTGGCACTTTTCCCAATTCAGAACGAGGTTAACTTTTACGCATCTCTCCAAAACTTTCTCCAAATTCACCAGACAATCTTCAAAACTCTCTCCACATATAGAGAAGTTGTCCATAAAGACCTCCATAATGTTATCTATGAAATCAGCAAAGATTGCCATCATGCATCTCTGAAATCAGCAAAGATTGCCATCATGCATCTCTGAAACGTGGCGGGAGCATTGCATAATCCAAACGACATTTGTCGGTAGGCGAAAGTTCCATAAGGACATGTGAATGTTGTTTTCTCTTGGTCATCGGGGTGAATAGGGATTTGAAAGAATCTGGAGTAACCGTCTAGATAACAGTAATGTGAGTGCTTAGCTAACCGTTCAAGCATTTGATCAATGAATGGTAGCGGGAAATGGTCCTTTCGAGTGGCCTTATTTAGCTTCCTATAGTCAATACACATTCTAGCTCCGCTTATAGTTCGTTCTGCTACAGCTTCGCCTGCTTTGTTTGTTGTTACCATTATACCACCTTTCTTTGGTACACAATGGACTGGGCTTACCCATTGACTATCGGAGATTGGGTATATGATTCCTGCGTTCAAAAGTTTTTTAACTTCATCTTTAACTATGGTGCTCCATATTGGGTTAATTCTTCGTTGATGTTCTCTAGAAGATTTGCAGTCATTTTCCAGCATAATACGATGCATGCAAATAGAAGGACTTATTCCTTTGAGATCTGTAATGTTGTATCCTAAGGCGGAGGGATATTTTCTTAAGACTTGTAATAATTTGTCTATTTCATGTTGTCCTAAGTCCACGTTGACAATTACAGGTCGTTTTAACTCAGTGTCAAGGAATTCATATATGAGGGTCTTAGGTAATGGCTTAAGATCCAATGCTGGTTTTCTTGGACAAGGCATGTGATCGGGTGTCAGAGCTAAGCATTCACTCAGATTGTCGTCTCTGTATTCAGGACACCATTCGTTATCTTCGAATATAAGAGGTGTGGGAATCTTCATTGTTTCGGAACAAGGTATTGGTTCCCATTTAATTTCTCTTACGCATTCGTCCACGATGTCCACCAGATAACATGTGTCATCTATGGTGGGCACTTGTAAGAATTGTGTCATAATAAATTCGACTTTCTCTTCACCTACTTCAAAGGTTAATTTGCCCTTTTTTACATCTATGATAGCTCCGACGGTAGCTAGGAATGGTCTTCCTAAGATGATAGGTGTGCTTTCGTCTTCTCTAATGTCCATGATTATGAAATCTGTAGGGATGTAGAATTGGCCTATCCGTACAGGAACATTTTCTAAGATTCCTACTGGGTATTTAACGGAGCGATCCGCTAATTGAACGAACATCTTTGTCGGTCTTAGTTCACCCATTTCCATTTTGTTGCATATGGATAAAGGCATAACGCTAATACTAGCTCCTAAATCACATAGGGCTTTGTCTATGACGAACTTACCTATATGGCATGGTATAGAGAAACTTCCGGGGTCTTTCAACTTAGGAGGCATCTTGTTTTGGATAATTGCGCTACATTCTGCTGTAAGCGTAACTGTTTCGTCATCTTCTAGCTTTTCTTGTTAGATAAGATTTCCTTGAGGAATTTGGCATAGGAGGGCATTTGAGTTATAGCTTCTGTGAAAGGAATTGTTATATTAAGTTGTTTCAGAAGTTCTACGAATTTTTTAAATTGCCCTACATTCTTAGGTTTGGCTAATCTACCAGGAAAAGGGATTTGGGGTTTATAAGGTGGTGGAGGCACATAAGGTTTTTCTTTTTCTTTGGCCTCTCCTCCTTTATCTTCTTCGTCTACCTATGATTTCTCTGGTTGATTCTCCTTCTCAGTTGATGTTTCAGCCCTTTGATACATACTTTGATTTGACAGTCTTGGGTCGGGCGGTCCATCTAACTCGGTTCCACTCCTTAATATGATGGCATGAGCATGCCCCTTCGGGTTAGTTTGTGGTTGACCGGGAAATGTATCAGCCGGTGCAGCTGTAGGTGCTTGTTGTTGAGCCACTTGAGAGATTTGGGTTTCTAACATTTTATTGTGGGTGGCCAAAGCATCTATTTTGTTTGCTAATTGTTTTATCTTCTCATTAGTATGTATGTTCTGATTTTGGACGTCTTTATTTGTTTGCGCTTGAGTAGCTATGAAGTTCTCCATCATCAGTTTTAAGTTTGATTTTCTAGGTGCACTAGGAGCATTTGTAGGGGCTTTCTGATGTCCAGGTAGTACGGCAGGTGCTTGGTTCGGAGCATACAACGCATTGGGGTTTTTATATGAGAAATTTGGGTGATTTTTCCATCCAGGGTTGTACGTGTTTGAGTAAGGGTTTCCTTGGGCATAATTCACTTGGTCAGTTTGAGTTCCTGCCAAGATCTTACATTCAGTAACTAGATGTCCAGGCACTCCGCATATTTCACAATTGGGAGTTATAGCAGCCACAGTGGCTGGAGGTATTGCGGTCAAATTATCAATCTTTAGGGTGAGGGCATCTACCTTAGCATGGACACTGTCTAGGTCGCTTATCTCATACATTCCTCCTTTTGTCGGTGCTTTCTCTGTAGTACCTTTGTCCGCGTGTCCTCTTTCACTTCCCCATTGATAGTGGTTTTGGGCCATACTTTCAATTAGAGCATAGGCAGCGGTGTAGGATTTGTCCATAAGTGCACCACCTGCGGCAGCGTCTATTGTTAATCTTGTATTGTAGAGGAGACCATTATAGAAGGTGTGGATAATCAACCATTCTTCCAGGCCATGATGTGGGCAAATTCTCATCAGATCTTTGTACCTTTACCAAGCATCGAAAAGGGATTCGTTCTCCTTTTGTCTAAAATCACTTATCTGAGATCTTAGCATAGTTGTTTTGCTTGGTGGAAAATATCTCGCAAGAAAGACTTTCTTCAGCTCGTCCCATGTAGTGACTGATTTTGCGGGTAGAGATTGGAGCCAAGCTATTGCTCTGTCTCTTAGAGAGAAAGGGAAGAGACTAAGTCTTATTGCCTCTTGACTGACTCCATTGTTCTTGATTGTATCTGCGTACTGTAGAAATATTGATAGATGAAGATTAGGGTCTTCCATTGACCCACCAGAGAACTGGTTCTGTTGCACAGCAGATAACAAAGAGGGTTTCAGTTCAAAGTTGTTAGCCTCGATTAGAGGGGCAGCAATGCTATTATGTGGTTCGTCTTGTGAGGGTATGGCATAGGATTTGAGTGGGCGCGGAGCAGGGTTGGCAGCCATTTCTTCGGTTGGTCGAGAAATGGGCAGTTCGAATGATTGATGAGGTTAAGTGTTATGTAAGAGATGATACTCTTGAATGCAGTGTCTAAGTATGAGATAATGCTCGATATCGTTGATTTGTATATATAACGGCTCGCCTTGCGAACGAGTGTTTGGCATACAAATAAGAAAAGAAATAGGAAAAGAAATAGAGAAAGAAATAGATAAGAAAGAGAGAAGTTTTTGTTTTTGCTCTAGTCTCTACTGCGTAAAAAAACAGTAGCGATATCGACTTAAATCAGTCCCCGACAACGGCGCCAAAAACTTGATCGTGGGATTTGTACTTATGTATCCAATGATTCGGACTGCAAGTGCACATTCTTATCGAGTAGTTTTAAAAGATATCGAACCACAGAGACTGATGAATCGATCTACCGTCTTCTATTGTTACTTCGCAAATCTAAAGCTAATGAATATTTGATTTGGGTTGTAGGGAAAACTAAATACTAAATTAAGTTGGATTTTAATAATCAATGAGCTTAATTACCAGTATGCAACAGTCGTACCTCGGGAACTAGCGACCTGTCGGACGTCTTTATATTTTCAAAACAGCTTTAAGTAAAACTTATCTAGTTTAAAAACCCTCGTCTCACACTGTCGTTTTGTTGATCTAGGCTATGCAGTTAAGTCCTAACGTACGCTTTCGCCATCCCGCAGGAGTTAAAAACACTTTTTGGAAACTAAACAAAATCTTAATTAACTTTAAAGTGCTTCCGCTGTATTTTAAGCCAATGCCTAATTACTACTGTCCAATTAAAAGATCTCAAACTTCCGCTTTGTTGACCCTAACCTCTATCTGTTTTTTTACTTCCGTAACAAAACAATTTAATGATTGAAAAATAGTAACTTAGGCCAGAAAAGAAAGTTTCATAGTAAAAAATAATCTCGACTAAGTTACTCGTTCCCTGGTTGATTGACTTTACATACCGGTATAGGATTTTCTAGCCTGACATAATATTAAACCAAATCGCAGAATAATTTAAAGGACAAACACAAATAAACATAATTATATCGATTAATAAGCAATAAGAATTTGTAAACATAAACCTGACAATAACTCGGAAGACAGAAGCACTCCTGCACAAATTGTAGGCTTTGCTTCGATCGGAGGATATATTTAACCGTACAGGAGAAAATAAAACTGAAAAGAATAATGCTGGAAAGGAATATGGAAATAACTGGGAAATAAAATAATGCTGAAAAGAATGTTGCTGAAAAGAATATTCGCTCAATCAAATCTCTAAACTTTCTTGCCAAAAAAAGAAGAACCCTTTCTACTATGGTCTAAGGCTCTATTTATAGGTCTTGCTTGATCAGTTGCTCTCGAAAATGTAGTAACAATTTACTTCCTTCTTTGAGAAATAATAGGTCCATTCATTTGTCACGTTCGTTGGTCCTTTGACTGAGTGGGTGAGAAAATGTAGGAAGTCGTTGGATTAACCCTTGAACGCGTTTCTGTCCGTTGGATGAGAAGAAAGTGGAGTAATGGCCTGTGACGTTCGTCACATTCAAGTGATGATAGTCACTTAGTCTTCATGGTGCGTGACGTTCGTCACGTCTCCTTGATGGTCGTCAAGGCCTTCCTAATTGTGGGCCACGTGCTCACATGTGTAATGGGCTTTTGGGTTCCTTTCTTCTCCTTTGGCCTTTTTGCTAGTTTTTGCACCCTTTTTTCTTCATTTCTTCAAAAGTGTTCAGCTTAATGCATATCTGCAAAAATATAAAAATACCTGCATAATACTTATAAAATAATTTAATTTAAACTAAAGTATGAGAAATATTTGGTGTATATCGAGCCAGAAATATCACATATTTGTGTGTCATCAGACACATGTTCAGTTTATAGACAATAGTTGTGATTGCTTTACCCCATAAGGATTTCAGAAGATTCTTATGCTTCAGCATCCATCTCTCCATATCCAATATGGACATGTTTCTTCTTTCGACTATTCCATTACGTTGTGGAGTATAAGGAGAAGCTACTTCATGATTAATATCATGTTCTGCACACAACTCTTTAAATAGCTTGGATGTGTATTCACCACCTCCATTTCTTTGCAGAATCTTAATATTCTTTCCACTTTGGTTTTCGACAAGCATCTTAAATCTTTTAAAGATTTCAAATACTTCATCTTTTTGCTTGATCACATAAATCCAAAGCTTTCGACTATACTCGTCGATAAATTAGGCAAACTACCTATTTCTACCAATAGTATGCTCTTCAAACAGACCACATACATATGAATGTACTACTTCTAGTATGCAAGAGGATCTTATTGGCATATTCGAAGCAAAAGACTTTCTGGATTGCTTCCCTACTAAGCAACCTTCACAAAGTTTTTCAAGCATCTCAAGACTTGGTATGCTTGTTACCATATCTTGAGTGATCAGTTAATTGAGTGACCTAAAGTTCAGATGGCCAAACCTCAAATGCCACAACCAGCTATGCTTGTGGTCGACAATTATTTTTAGGCATTAGTCGAACTGATTATGGTCTTAAATGTCCAATTCTTCGGCAGAGTAGATTTTAAGACCAAATTATATTGAGTGTAAAATAGTTCAAAGGTTCAATCTTTCATAACCACTAAGAAACCTTTTTCGACAAGTTGTTTGACACTTAGTAGATTACACTTCATTCCAGGTACATAGAGTACATAGTTGATCATAGCTTTTGCTCCATTGCTCCTTTAAATAACTATGTTGCCAATACCTTTTACTTGCAATGAGCTATTATCTGTAAGTTTGACCTTGCTCTTCTTTGACTCGTCAAAATCTGCTAACCACCCTTTTCTACCAGTCTTATGATTCAAGTAGCATGTGTCAAGAAGCCATATCTTGGAGTCAACATGCTCATCTATAATTGCAGCTGTGATACGGTGGGAGAACTGATTTGGGTATTTTGCGTTTGATTGCAAATGTTGCGGTTAGCAAGAGTCGCCACCGAATTTTCTTTTATCCAAAAGGAAAGGTGAAAAAGCACAGGAAAGACCTTTGAGATTATTTCTTGAGTTCGGGGGGTAGATTATGAAGAGGGAAGGTATTAGCACCCTTTTCATCCATGGTTTTCCATGGGATCTTAGTTACTTGCTAGATCACTTGCTTTTTTTTTGAAATTATGCTTTGTGTGGTTTTTGAAAGTATTTTGTAAAGAGGTCATTGTTTAGGCAATCTTTGTATTGATTCTCGTTTGTAAGAATGTATACAAAGATGTTTGATCTTTTGGAAATGTTTTCAAGTTTGTAAGATGTTTTAAAAGTGTAGGTGTTTGTTTTGAAAATAGCAAGGATGTTTTGTTTGAAATTGAGCAAGTAATTAGGAGCATTCTACCTACTCAAAAAGTCTTACTTGTTCATTTTCTTTTCCTTTGACATTGTTATCTTACCATTGATTTGGTAAGTAACCCTATCTTTGGATGTAAATGGGACGGGCGTGGGTCATCGTATAACCATGATTAGCAATGTTGCAAGGTCCAAGGAGGCCCAGCGCCTGCAAAAAAAACAAAGTCAGAAAGCAAAAAATGTGAAAAAATCAAAAGGGTACCACTGGGGCTCGAACCCAGGTCCCAAAGGTTACAGGCGCGTGCTTCTACCACTGGGGTGGCTATACATTCGTTTATATAAATCATACAATAAACACATAAGGCAAACACGTTCCATGGCCTGAACTTCATCTTCAACCTCACGCCCAGCTAGAGCTTTTGTAACTCATTCAAATCTCAAAAAAATGAAAACTGTAAACATGAAACTTGTAGCAAATTTCCTCACGGTTTCAGAAATGTAAAGTGTGATCGGTGGATCTGGAACTGATTGTTTAACGCTGGTTCGCGAAATGTCGCAGAAGCAAGAGTCGCCACCGTCTTTTATTTTCTCCAATATGGAAAGGACAAAAGCACAGAAAAATTCCTTATGAGATTTCTCTCGGTTCGGGAGGTAGATTTATAGAAAGGGAAGGTGTTAGCACCCTTTCTATCCATGGTTGTCCACGGGCTCTTAGATACTTGCTCATTGTGTTTTCAAAATGTTTGTTTGCTTTTCAAGGTGAGTGGGTTTGAAAAAGTTTCGTTTAAAATTTCAGTTCGACTCTTGTATCAGTCCTCAAGAGTGTTTGAAAAGTTGTTTTTGAAAGCTTTTTGAAAAGTGTCGGTGTGAAAAGAAGTTTTTGATTTGTTTTGAATTAGAGCAAGTATCTACGAGTCGTCTACCTACCCTAAGGAATTCGTCTGTGTAAATGTCCTTAAGGTAGTGCCATCCCACCATTGAGAGGTAGGTAGCACCACCATTGGAGGTGTTCGGGTCAATTCGTTTGTAGGGACAGTGTGGTCACCAGAGCAATAGGAGGACACCTTAGAAGCTACCCCCATGCCATGTTCATGGACATGAGGACTTACTAAAACGTCCTCTACTCGACGACCACGTTTCGAGGGGCAAGGCAACAGTGAGGCGTACCCTAGGAGTGGTGTGTGATTTGTGTGTCATCTTCAGGTATAGTTTATCTTGATCATGCATTGAGTGTTCTACACTTTGATTTTATTTCTGGCCATCCATTCTTTCATGCAAATTATTAGCAGTTAAAGGTGCGAGAATTAAAAATGCAGAAACATAAAGGTCCCACGCTATTACAAGGCGCGGGTCTACATCGCCAAATTAAACCAAGACCCGATTTGAATAAATAAAAATGCGGAAAATAAATGTCCTAATTAATCTATTACAAGGCTTTGGGATAAATACATTATATTCACAAAAAGAAATAAAAGTAAATGCGAAAAGAAATAAAATCGAGAGTGCGAGGGCGTTGGACCCTTTAAAGAAATTAAATTGAAATTGAAAATTAATTAAATTAAGTAAAGGAAAGAACTTATTTTTGGAGTTTTTGTATTTATGAAATTTAACGAGAAAATTAATTATTATAGGAAACCCTAATTCTAATTGTTTTTAATTTATTAAAGAAAAATGTTTAAGTTGTAACCTAATTTAACCCTAATTAATTAAATGGCATATTTATTTACAAAAGTAATTAATAATTAATAATGGTGAAAAAGGAAAAAGAATAAAAGTATTAAAACCCTAATTTCTACATTTTTTAGTTTATTTTAAAAAAATTAGAATTAAACCTAAAATTAAGCTAATTAGTTATTAGAATTTTATTTACAAAATATTGATGAATTAAAAAAAAAATGAACATATTTTTTTTTTTTTATAGTTTCTGATTTTTTTGTATTTTGTATGGTAAAAATTATTTTTTGATGAATTAAAAGAAAAAAACAATTAAATTGAAACAAATAAAAAAAGAAAAAGAAAAGAGATAGAGATACAAACAAGAGGGGGGGTTCTGACCCCATTGTGGAGGTGAACTCACAACAATTTGGCCCAATAAGGGTGTGGCCTTGTTTGACTTCTCTGATTGCATGTGGAGGTGTTGACTGATGCGTATGGTGAGCCCCTTTGGTGGCCTTCAGATTGGAATCTCCAGGCGCGTGGCAAGCCAGATGGTGAGGCTGTATGGTAGGCCTTTGGAAGTATGCTACACAGAATCACGTTAGAAAGAAAAATATTGAATAAAGTGGGGGGACCTGGGAATCGAACCCAGGTCCCAGCGTTTACCATGCTAATGCCTTGCCAGCTGCGCTGTTTGTGCTCTTTGTTATTAGTATGGGACACAAACAATATATATGAAACGTGCAATTATCCTGGAACCACCAAAAAACGCGCCAACGATTTGAATTAACCAACCATAGGCATACAACTCAGCATCTTCCTCCTGGATTCTTTGTTTTACCTGAAAATACAAGCTAGATAGCGGGGGTTTTAAACCCCCACAATCTGAAACAACAAAAAAATAGCGAATAGAAATTGGTCAATCATAAAAAGGGCGCGATGAGTATTTTGAATTCGTTGGAATGTCACGAATTCAATGGTCCTAGTTTCATGGCCCAATTTTTCCCCAGGCAAGAAACCCCAATTTCACACCTCTGAAACCCTAGGCAGCTTCCATGGCAACTTCGTGTATATGGCTTAAAAACTCAATCAAAGAATGCCAATAGCTTTAGAACAATCATCTTAGTACAAACCAATCATTAGAATGCATTAACATGGCATGAAAATATGAATACGAATATGCAAAAAGTATGAACAGGGTGACTTCGTTCTACCAGTTCTTTGAGTATGGAGACCTGAAAAGTATTGGAAAAGATTCCTGGCAGCCTTGGCAAGCTTATGGAACAGTTTTCAGGCTTTGAAACACACTGAAACTATGTTTTCAATTTTTGAACTTTTAAAGAAAAATGCAAGTTTTTGTTTTTGATTCTGAGCGCAGCTAGCTTGTTGTTGTGATTAGGGTTGTGTTTGTATATGTATCTGAAACGATTTAGGTTAAGAAAAACCAAGCCCAAGCCTTTGCATTCATGATTTTGGATTCTTGATTTTGCATAATCTTTTCCAATCTTTTTCATTCCTTTTTGATGCCAATCAATGGAGATTCTTGCCTTTTTAGTGATGCACGAAATCCTGAGTTTATGATGGACCTATTAGCTGCATAAAAAGATTTAAAATACATGCTTTAGTATTTTTTTTCATATTTAATTTTAATTAAGTGAATTAATAACATTAAAAATTCAAATAATTAATAAAAAATAAGAAAATAACTCCCCTTTGGGTCAATGGGTCGTGCATAGCCTTTGGGTGATGATTCTTGGAAGAATTTGAGGCCCATTAGCAATTTTGAGGCATTTGAAGCAAAGTTGACCTTTCAAAATTCCAAAAAATTTCCCAACTTCCACAAGGCATATCTTGCTCAATTTTTAAGATTTGATCATGTTATTGGAAATTTTGGAAAGTTCTTGAAGTCCTCTAACCAATGCCTTTGGTCCCATGTCATTTTGATTTACCAATATCAAGTTATGGTCTTTGACTTAAAGTGCCTTTTTGTTGACTTTTGAAAATGACCTATAATGTTGAGATTGATAACTTTTTGTGAGAGCATTTCTTGGACTTGAAGTGTGAAGAGGAGTTGTAGGAAATGTCATTCTCTTCAAAATGATATTTGGATGGAATTTTTCTGATGAACCCTGTGGAAGTTATGCCCTGGTCAATTTGCAGTTGACTTTTTCAACTGTCCAAATATAGCAACTTTTGCATCTTGAGACTTTTTGAGCCATGCCTTGAGAATCATGATCAAGAATTGATCAAATGATGTTTGTGGCTTCAAAATAAGATGTTGACCAAAAATTTTGACTTTTGACTGTCAAATGACCATTTTGCCCCTGCAGTTGACCGTTGAGCAATTAGGGTTTTTGACTGTGCAATTTTGAGTTGTGAGTCTTGAAACTTGGTATGAGGATGCTTGACAATGTTTATAGGCATGTGGGGCTTGTTTGGACCCTTGGAAACTTCAATTTCTTTGCCATAACCAAAACCCTAATCTTTGACTGTTAGGAGACCATTGGACTGTGCAACCCTTGGGAGATTTTGGAGCATGCTCTTGGCAAATCTTGAAGAACATGGGAGGGCAAATTTTGGGGTATAACAGTTGCCCCTGTTCAATCTTCTTAGACCTGAGGATGTAGATTGGCTGGCGTGCCTTTCGTAATCCGTAGGTGGAAGATGATTGAACACTAGAGTGCCCAGAAATTTGCGCTCACATAGTAGTGTGATGGTGGGAATGGGCTTACAGATGCCATTTGGAGATTGATGGATAGGATGATGGGCTTATAGATGCCATGTTGAGAGGTGAAGGATAGGTGGATGGGCTTATAGATGCCATCTGGGTGTCGATCGCGTAAGAGATTCCTTAGCGAGAACTTGCGTACCTGAAAAAGAAAATGATTACCTGGCTTGTTACAGGAGCTGGTCTTCAGACTCTTTGTGGAGAAGTGCCCTGACTGGTTACAGGAATCGGGTCTGGAGCTTCAAACGGTGATGAATGAATCAGGGATGGTTACTACCTCAACGGGATGGTGAGAGAATCTTGGATGATTACTACCTCAACAGTAACTTTGAGAGAACCTGGGGCGATTACTACCTCAACAGTAACGTTGAGAGAACCTGGGGCGATTACTACCTCAACAGTAACGATGAGAGAATCTGGGACGATTACTACCTCAACAGTAACGATGAGAGAATCTTGGATGTCTTCTACTGAGTCTTTACTAGGAAAATCTTTAGGAATCGATTTAACTGGACCCGAGAAGGCCTTTGACTGGGTAAGAATCAGAAAAATCTTTAGGAATCGATTTAACTGAACCGGACAAGGTCTTGGAATCTTCAACTGGAATAAGAATCAAGGAGATCTTAGGGTCGATCTGACTGAACCAGAGAAGGCCTTTGACGGGATAAGAATCAGGAAAATCTTTAGGAATCGATTTAACTGAACCGGACAAGGTCTTGGAATCTTCAACTGGATAAGAATCAGGGAGATCTTAGGGTCGATCTGACTGAACCAGAGAAGGCCTCTGACTAGATAAGAATCAGAAAAATCTTAGGGTCGATTTAACCGAACCGGACAAGGTCTTGAAATAACTTCAACTGGATAAGAATCAGGGAGATCTTAGGGTCGATCTGACTGAACCAGAGAAGGCCTTTGACTGGATAAGAATCAGAAAAAATCTTAGGGTCGATTTAACTGAACCAGACAAGGTCTTGAAATAACTTCAACTGGATAAGAATCAGGGAGATCTTAGGGTCGATCTGACTGAACCAGAGAAAGTCTTGTATTAATTTTGACTGGATAAGAATCAGAAAAATCTTAAGGTCGACTTAACTGAACCAGACAAAAGTCTTGGACATAGCTGAGAACTTAACTGGATCTTTCCTGAAAGGTAAAGGTCAGTCATATGCAATGCATGATATAGATCAAGCAATGATGTTCTCAACATAAATGAGATCGTATGTTCATGATGCATATATGTATGCTATAATGTATGGAAATGTGATGTTTATGAATGTATGTTTTTTTTCGTCTAGGAAAGTAAATCCTTGACGGGTGCCGGGAAGTTAAATCCTGGGCTGGTGTAGAGCTTTTGTTTCCACTGGGGAGTGATACTCTGTGGGAAGAGAGGTACTCCATTGAGATGTTGGTGATAACTCCGCTGGGGATGCTGTTGTTATGTTGGAAGTTTTAATAGACTCCGCTGGGGATGAGAAGACTTTGCCGAGGACGATCTCTTCGTGGCTTTTGGCTGAGGATAACCCAGTTATATCCTGGTAGGAAAATAACCTTTGAATAAAGCCGGGGGACGCGTTCGTATTCTGCAGGGGGGGAGCTTCCAGAATCTACTGGGGATAAGCTTCCTGCTGGGGAGATGGTTCAAACTTTCTTGGGGAAATCTTGACTGGACTCTCCTGGGGAAATCTTTGAGATGTATTGGGGAAGTGGCTCCTCTGAGTGCCTGGTATACCACCGGGGAATAATCTTAGATCAAGACCGCCGGGGATGCTTGTTAAGAATATTTGTATAATTTGCTGAGGAATGTTGACATCTGCTGGAGGATACCCAACTTCCTTAAGGCTGACTGTAGTTCTGCTTGGGGAGAGTGTACTGACTTGCTGGCTCACTCTCTGGGGAGTTAAGATATACTGGTTACGTTCTTCAGCTGAACCTACCTTGGTACCTTGATGGACAGAACAATTAGATTGCTTAGACCACTCATTATTTCCCCTGCTTCTAATGTTACCTGTAATTAATCCTTTGTTTCGTATGCAAATATTTATGAGTTAGCAATTAGTGTCAAATGCATATATCACAAATTGAACCTTGGACGTTCTTCGCAAAACAAAACAGAAAAGTAAAACAATTGGCAATTTTAACTGAAAAGTGTATTTGTATTGATTTTTGAATTGCCAGTAAATAGGCGTTTATGTACAAGAGGCTGACGTCCTAGTAAGAGAACACCGCCGAATAAGAGTTTATACAAATTTGTACAAAGGAAGATAAAACAGCTGTGTGAAAAGCATGATCCCACTGGGTTTCAACTCTGATATCGCCTTTATATCTTCGAGCGTCTCATCACTTGATGACCTAGTCGAGGATGAAGTTGATTGATCGATGCCGTCTGAACTTGGGGTTGATACCGGATTCTGGATGCGAAGTGATCCAATGAGACATAGTATTACGCTTTATCCCTAACTTTTGCCTGGACTGCCCTTTCGGGTTTTCAGTCCACCGGGATACCCATTTTTGCCCAAGCCGCCTTTTCAGGTTTTCGACTTGCCGGGTGTACAGATTTTTTTCATTTCATCCCTTCATTTTGCCCGAACCCTTTTGGTTCGCCGGGAAGCCCTAATTTTTGCCTAGGTGTGTCAACCTAGCGGGTCTTTTTTCATGCGTAGTATCTTTTTACTATGTCTGCATTAGCGGGGTGAGGAAGGTTGTCACCATCCATGGTAGTCAAAATCATGGCTCCTCCTGAGAACACATGTTTAACCACAAATGGCCCTTCGTATGTAGGGGTCCATTTGCCCCTTGGATCACTCTGAGGAAGGATGATACGCTTGATTACCAGATCCCCAACTTGATATTCTTGTGGTCTGACCTTTTTGTTAAATACCCTGATCATCAGTTTTTGATACGTCTGACCATGACAAATAGCAGCAAGTCTCTTTTCGTCAATTAAGTTTAGCTGATCAAGTCGTGTCTGGATCCAATCATCTTCGTTCAGATCTGCATCCTTCATTATCCGGAGAGAGGGTATCTGCACTTCGATCGGTAAGACTGCCTCCATACCGTAGACCAAGGAGAAAGGGGTTGCCCGGTTGACGTCCTTGCTGAGGTACGGTACCCATGTAGAGCGAACGGTAGCATCTCGTGCCAATCTTTATACGTCACTGTCATCTTCTGCACAATTTTCTTAATGTTCTTATTTGCTGCTTCAACAGCCCCGTTCATCTTTGGCCGGTAAGGGGAAGAGTTGTGGTGCTGTATCTTAAATTACTCGCAGAGCTCAGTGATCATCTTGTTATTAAGATTGGTACTGTTGTCCGTAATGATCCTTTCCGGGACGCCGTATCGACAGATCAGGTTATGTCGAATGAACCGTGCCACAACGTTCTTGGTTACCGTAGCGTAGGAAGCTGCTTCAACCCACTTTGTAAAGTAATCAATCGCCACCAGGATGAAGCGATGCCCGTTGGATGCTGTAGGTTTAATCTCGCCAATCATATCTATGCCCCACATTGCAAACGGCCAAGGTGCTGTCAAGACATTCAGGGGAACCGGAGGAACATGCACTTTGTCTGCGTATATTTGGCATTTATGGCATGTCCGAGAGTGTTGGTAACAGTCGGCTTCCATTGTGGACCAGAAATATCCTGCCCGAAGGATTTTCTTTGCCATCATATGTCCACTGGAATGCGTTCCGAAAGTACCCTCATGTAGCTCCGTCATGATCCTTTCTGCCTCAGCCTTATCCACACAACGCAGTAAGGTCGAATCATGGTTTCGCTTATACAGGATGCCATTGCTGAGGAAGAACTTCGCTGCGAACCTTCTCAGAAACTTTTTATCATTGATAGATGCACCTTCAGGGTATTCCTGAGCTTCCAAGTATCTCTTCACCTCATGGTACCAAGGCTTCTCAGTCACCAATTCAGTCTCAAGATCACAACAGTATGCCGGTTCGTCCAGTTTCCAGATGATGACCCGGGGAGCCTCATTGTCCCATTTGACTTTGAACATGGAAGACATCGTAGCTAACGCGTCTGCCAACTGATTCTCCTCTCTCGGTAAATGTTCAAAGGTTATCTCTGTGAAATGGGGGATCAATGTCAACACACATTCTTTGTAAGGAATAAGATTCGGATGTTTCGTATCCCACTCTCCTTTGATCTGATTGATCACGAGAGCGGAATCTCCGAAGACACTCAGCAACTTGATCCTTAAGTCAATCGCAGCTTGGAGACCCATGATGCATGCCTCATACTCCGCCATGTTGTTGGTGCAGTTGAAACATAGCCGGGCAGTGAGTGGAGTATGAGTGCCTTGAGGGGATATGATCACAGCGCCGATACCGTTACCCAAAGCATTGGAGGCTCCGTCAAAGTGCATTGACCATCGGGATCCTTCCTCAGGTCCTTCATCCGGTCCAGGTACTTCACAATCAGTCACAATCATGATACTCTCGTCTGGAAACTCGAAGTTCATTGACTGATAGTCGTCTACTGCCTGATGTGCCAAGTGGTCTGCCAATACACTTCCTTTGATGGCTTTCTGAGTCGTGTACTGGATGTCGTATTCCGTCAAGATCATCTGCCATCTTGCTATTCTCCCAGAAAGAGCAGGCTTTTCAAATATGTACTTTATTGGATCCATCTTTGAGATCAACAAGGTAGTCTGAGTCAGCATATACTGTCTCAGCCGGCGAGCAGCCCATACCAAAGCGCAACAAGTTTTCTCAAGCAGTGAGTATCGGGTCTCACAGTCGGTAAACTTTTTGCTAAGGTAATAAATGGCATGCTCTTTTCGGCCAGACTCGTCATGCTGCCCCAGCACACACCCCATCGAGTTGTCAAGTACTGTCAGGTATAATATCAGAGGTCTCCCTTCAACCGGTGGCATAAGGATGGGTGGTTCTTGGAGATACTCTTTGATTCTGTCAAAAGCGGCCTGACATTCATCATTCCAATGTACTACCTGATCTTTCCTCAGCAGCTTGAAGATTGGCTCACAGGTAGCAGTTAGGTGCGAGATGAATCGAGCAATGTAATTCAGGCGTCCTAAAAAGCCTCTGACCTCTTTCTCTATCTTGGGAACTGGTATCTCTTGAATAGCTTTAACCTTGGCAGGGTCCACTTGAATACCCTTATCACTTACAACGAAGCCTAACAACTTTCCAGATCTAACCCCGAAGGTGCACTTGTTCGGGTTCAACCTCAGCTTGTACAATTTCAGACGGTCAAACAATTTCTGCAGATGATCAAGGTGTTCCTCCTTAGTTTGGGACCTTGTAATCATGTCGTCGACATATACCTCAATCTCATGATGGATCATGTCATGAAATAAAGCAACCATGGCACGTTGGTAGGTTGCCCCAGCATTTTTCAATCCGAATGGCATGACCTTGTAGCAGAAGGTGCCCCACTGAGTAACAAAGGTAGTCTTTTCCATGTCTTCAGGAGCCATCTTGATCTGATTGTAACCTGAAAAGCCATCCATGAAAGAGAACACCTTATGCTGAGCAGTATTGTCAACCAGGACGTCAATGTGAGGTAGGGGAAAATCATCCTTGGGGCTGGCCCTGTTCAGATCCCTGTAGTCAACACACATTCTGACTTTACCATCCTTCTTTGGTACCGGCACCACATTGGCAACCCACTGAGGGTAAGAAGTCACTGCGAGAAACCCGGCGTCAAACTGTTTCATAACCTCAGCTTTGATCTTCTCAGACATCTTTGGACGCATACGGCGGACCTTTTTCTTAACTGGAGGGCAGTCTTCCTTGGTAGGCAAATGATGGACCACAATGTCGGTATCCAACCCGAGCATGTCTTCGTAGTACCAGGCAAAGATCTCCACATAATCATGTAACATCTGAGTCAACCGTTGCTTCACGCTGAGCTCTAGGTTGGCACCAATCTTGACCTCCTTTCTTTCCATCTCAGTACCCAGATTTATCGTTTCCACTGGCTCTTCATGTGGTTGAATTGCCCTCTCTTCCTGAAGTAACAGTCTTGTAAGCTCGCCAGGAACTTCGCAATCATCTTCACCTTCGTCTTCGGCTAAGTTGATCGGATTTTCGAAGTCATAATTGGCAGTAGCAGAGTCGTTACCAGTGAGATCCAGAGTGGATTGAAACCTGTATGAGTGAGTGTGTGTAAATACAGCTGTTTTGCAATATAAAGAAAGGAAAGAAAGAAAAGGAGCATAAGATTTGAAGTGCGAGAAAACGTCCAAGGTCTTTATTCATGATATATGAAATGACAATTAATATGCCCTCACAAATGAAGCCACGGTGCCCCGGGTAAGACACCGGGCCATAGAGTTTTAATTCATTGTTTATTACAAATAACAAAAACAAAGGAGCTTATTACTGCGTAACAAAAGTAACAAGAGTATGATCTTTAGCAGTCCAATTGGTCAATCCACCGTCAGTCGTCGGGTAGATCCAGCTATCAAACTCTGACTCTTCCACTTCATCTTCATCCCCAATAGCATTCACTCCTGGATTGGTGATGAGCACAGGAGGTCTTCTGGTTCTAGCTTTGCGCACAACCCTCTGAGCCTCTTTCTTGATTACAGCCCGGGCGTCCTTCAAGGAGGCCATCTTCAAAGGAAAGTCCTCTTCAACCACTGTTTCTGCCGCTGCCAATGTTGGAGGTACCTCTTCAAAATGCTGAAAGGGGGTTTCAATAAACTCCCCGTCCATCTCAATATACCAGAAGGAATTCAAATGACTAACCATATACTCCTCCTCTCCCTGCACAGTGACAATCTTCCCTCTGACAGGGTACTTGAGCTTCTGGTGTAGGGTAGAGGTCACTGCCCCAGCTTTGTGAATCCAAGGTCGACCTAGTAAACATGAATAAGATGGACGGATATCCATCACATAGAAAGTTGAGTCGAATACTTTAGAACCCACACGAATAGGAATGTCTACCTCTCCATGAACCATCCTCTTCGATCCGTCAAAGGCTCTGACAATGATGTTGCTAGGTTTTAGCTCCAGGCCCTCACAATCCAACCGGTCTAAGGCCTTTTTGGGTAGCACATTCAGGGAAGAACCGGTGTCCACCAACACGTGCGCAAGAGTAGTGCCCCTGCATTCTATAGAGACATGCAGGGCATCATTGTGGTTCTTTCCCTTAGCAGTAAGGTCAGCATCCGAGAAACCCAAACCATTGTCAGCTGTCAGATTGGCTACGCAATCAGTAAACTGGTCTGCAGAGGTCTCTTGTGGCACATGGGCCGTCTTTAGAAATGAAATCAGGGCCTTAGCATGGGCCTCTGAGCACAACAACAAGGAGAGCATAGAGATCTTGGAGGGGGTATGCCCCAGCTGTTCAACAACATTAAAGTCACTCTTCTTGATTATTTTAAGAATTTCCTCCATCTCTTGCTGGGAGGCTTCAACATTCACAGATTTTGGTGCCTCCATCCGGGCAGGCTCATCTTCAATCCCTTTGCCCCGAGCATTAGATGACTCGGCAGCAGGGGAAACAACTTGATCAGGAATGGGAACAGGTGCACTTGCAGGTGTTATAATGAGAGGTCTTCGAATAGCTGGTGGGGCAATGTCATGCGAGAAGAGCCTGCCACTACGGGTAACTTTGGCTGGACCAGTGATATTGCTGATGCTGGTGCCAGTGTTGAACTCTTGCTTTATGCCATGTACATATACATCTGCCCCATAGTGCCATGGGACAGCCTTATCAGATTCATAGGGGAGAGGCCCCGGAACAGTAATAACAATGGGTGTGACAGTCATGATTTTAACCGGCTTCCTCAGGGGAGCCTTGATTGGATTGTTAAAAATTGTAACAACAGATACATCTTCCACAGGAACAAACGGAATAGCGGTCTTCTTGAACAGAATCTCTTTGCTGTCCATCAGGCTTTGGATGCCTAACTTCAGCAAAGGACAACCAGAAAGGGAAACAGCACACAAAAGGCAACCTTCGCTAAACCCGGAAATAAACCGGCCAGCAGTAGGTTCCTCTTAACAGTCATCAGAGGAGTAGCTACATCATTCACAGAAACGGCATACACATCTTCATCAACGGCATTCACTCCATGCTGGGGCATAGGAGCAGTCACCACATTTGGCCTCTCAGGCGCCTCAAATTGTATCTCCTTCGCATCAATAAGGTCTTGCACCTTATTCCTCAGGGCCCAACAGTCATCAATAGAATGCCCCGGGCTATCAGAGTGATAAGCACATCGGGCATTTGGATTATATTTCGGGGAGGCAGTATTCACAACCTTCGGGGCCTCTCTAACAGTCACCAAGTTGGTGGATAGCAATTGCGGCAAGATTTGCGATAGGGTCATACTCAGTCGGGTAAACTCTCTTCTGGGTCTTTCATCCCTTTGTGGATTGGTTTGCCGAGTAGCGGCAACAGGTTTAGCAATAACCACCGCGTTGACAGATTGGCGGCGTTCTGGTTTATCATGTCTTCCAGGCCCATATACAGCACTGGCCTCTTTCTTAAAGGGTTTCTTCTCAGAACTTGAAGATGCACCCTTCTGAATTTTACCGGACTTCATTCCAGCCTCTATCCTCTCTCTAGTCAGAATAAGGTCAGTGAACCCTGCAGATGAATTGCCAATAAGATGATTGAAAAACGGCTCGGAGAGGGTCCCCAAGAACATATCTACCAGCTCACGGTCAGTTAATGGAGGCTGCACTCTGCCAGCCAGATCCCTCCACTTCTGTGCATACTCTTTGAAACCTTCGCTTGACCCTAACGACATACCCTGGAGTTGGGTACGTGTAGGAGCAAGGTCGGCATTATATTGATACTGCTTGTAAAAAGCAGTAGCCAACTCCTCCCGGTTACGAACCTTGGTTCCATCCAGCTGATAGAACCATTCGAGATGAGTCCCTGAAAGACTCTCCTGGAAGAAGTGGATCCACAAGTTCTTGTCCACTATGTACGGTTGAATCTTCCGCACATAAGATCTGAGGTGTAGCTTGGGGCAAGACGCCCCGTCATACTTGGTGAAAGATGGTGCTTTAAACTTGTGAGGAATGATCACACCAGTAGATAAGCCCAAGTCTCCAAAATCCAGCCCAGGCACTTGTTGGATCTCCATGGCATTCAGTCTGTCTTCCAACTGCTTGTACCGGTCTTCAGCCAGAGGATACTGTTCCTCATTAAAGTCAGTCTCATTGTCAGAGACTACCGGACTAGGAGCCTTTCCCCCCTGGGGACTGTCTTTGCCTACAGAAGAGCCAGCTTCCTCATTCTGCAGAGTGTTACCAAACCTCCGGCCCGAGTTGAAAAGAATAGTTCTCTTCTTCTTCTTCTCCTTCTTCAGGAGCAAAGCCTTCAGCTCTTCTTGACCTTGAGCCAAACCCATGATCAGCTCCTGAAATTGTGCGTTCTGCGCCTGAAGGGCCTTGATAGACATCTCGGTTGATGATTCAGGGTTCATGATGCTGAAATAAACAGCAAAGAACAGTAAGCAACCTGAAAAGAAGAGTACCTGCTATGCACATGATGAATGATATGTGTTTATGCAATGTATTCAAGGGTTCGAAAGTTCAAATTTGTTGTAGACAAAAAGGAACACACATTATCATTAAGGAAATAATTGTTCAGTACATCAAAGCCTCATGGGCACATATAACAAAGCAAATCAATCCCAAAAGACACTACGCATCCTCTTTGGAGCTATGTAGGTGTTGAGATTCCTCTCCTCGTGCAATAGGCGGGTGAGCTCCAAGACCTTCCTTTCACTAGCATGTAGACTGGTCTCAAGAGAATTCCGTTCTTCCTTAAGCTGGATCCAACTCTTCTGCATCTCTTCCCAGGACGTGGGCATGTCAGGATGTTGAATGGTGTAGGACACCTCTCCTTCCAATACTGGCTCTTTGATCATAGGGAGAACATGAGGATAGGGCATCACTAACTTCTGGGAGCGGGCTCGTACCCACTTGAGATAAGGCTCCAACGGGATGGAATTCCTGTGCCCCAGGGTCTTGCTGTCTATCTTACTGGGCATCCTCCAAGCTCTGATAAATCTCTGGCGAAGTCCTTGTGCATCGTTGTCGAAGTCAAAAACTATGTCAGGAATTAACATGTCATGAGGGTTGTCTCTCCGAGCATAACCAAACTGTCTCCAAGCCAGGCATGGGTTGTAAGTAATACCTCCTCTGATTCCAAGTAAAGGAACATTAGGGTACTCCCCGCAACGATCAATGATAGTGACATCCTCTCTGGACCGAGGGCACCAATGTATATCTGCATGTGTAAGAGTCATCAACCGTTGTGACCATCTCAAACCCCGCTCGTTCTTCAAAACTGATTCTGGAAGGTGCGAAATAAACCACCTTCCCAGGAGAGGAGTGCAGCACATAAGAACACCTCTTTTTCTCATGGTTCGAGTGTAACATGAGTGAAGGATGTCCCCCAACAACGTAGGTATAGGATTCTTGGACATGAAGATCTGGACAGCACTGATATCTATAAGCTGATCTAGATTAGGGAACAACACCAAACCATAGACAAGGAGGGCCACAACTTCTTCAAAAGCTTGTAGGTCAAGGGAATTCCAACATTCTTGGGCTTTTTCAAACAGAAACCTGGCTAAGAACCCTTTGATGCCACTTCTAACTTCCCAATGTCCCTTGAGGTCAGATGGTTGTAGGTGTAAGGCTTTAGCAATCTCTTCAAGCTTGGGTTCCTTTTCCGTACCGTTGTAGGGTAGTTGATCAAGGATAGGGATCTTCAAAAGCCGGGAGAACTCTTCCAATGTAGGTACCAGTTGATAATCCAAGAAGGTGAAACAGTGATGTAAAGGGTCAAAGAACTGGAACATGACCTTTATCATATCTTCCTCAATGTTGGTGTTGACCAAGCTGATGAGTCTTCCATGTCTCTCACTGAATGAAGAGCTCTCGGGAATCCTGGATATAAGCTCCTTAAGCCGAGGAGGGATCCTTACAAGGCTAATCTGAATTGTCTTCCTGCGAACAGTTTCCATGTCCTACAAAACAAGAACAAAGATGAAGATTCGAACCCCTGAAGTGGTTAGTCAATGCATGTGATGCTGTATGATGTCATGATGCTATGATTAAACACACCACAAATATTTACAAAGGCAAACATGATAAGGCACACAAGTCACACAAGACAAGCCCTTAGAGTTTAGGCCTGCATGGGGTCTGGGTATTACCCTCTTGAAGTTGGTGGGCTCAACCTGTCCTATTAGAAGTAACTGGGTTCTAAGGGTCCTAATATCACTGGATTGCTTTCATTGTTCATCATTTCGATTTAGCCACTGAACTGGCGACCGAAATATTCCAGGAAAGCAACCCTCAATTGAGTGTAGTATCGAGTATCAACCAACCTCGGACTGCACCAAAGTCAGTTATCTCACTACCCTAAAGAGGCCAAGATAGTTCAATTAAGGTTCCTAAGGTCAGTTGATGCTTCACAACACCACATGGAGGCCCCGTACTCTCCTTGACTGAACTCAAGGGTTACCGGTACACACCAAAGTGCCACATCAACGTAGCAGACTGTTTCAACCATGTCGGTATACCCCGCACAGTTCCCTCACAGCCTTGTTGCTACTTTCTAAGAAGGTATCCCCAGATCCGGGTTAGGATCTATAGAACTCCCGAGACAGTCCCACAATTTAAAGCAAGCAAGTCAAAGCAATTGAAAACACAGTGATCTTAGTCCTAAGGTACACCTCACTTTAAAAGTATCCCCAGCAGAGTCGCCAGTTCTGTGATCGGTGGATCTGGAACTGACTGTTTAACGCTGGTTCGCGAAATGTCGCAGAAGCAAGAGTCGCCACCGTCTTTTATTTTCTCCAATATGGAAAGGACAAAAGCATAGAAAAATTCCTTATGAGATTGCTCTCGGTTCGGGAGGTAGATTTATAGAAAGGGAAGGTGTTAGCACCCTTTCTATCCATGGTTGTCCATGGGCTCTTAGATACTTGCTCATTGTGTTTTCAAAATGTTTGTTTGCTTTTCAAGGTGAGTGGGTTTGAAAAAGTTTCGTTTAAAATTTCAGTTCGACTCTTGTATCAGTCCTCAAGAGTGTTTGAAAAGTTGTTTTTGAAAGCTTTTTGAAAAGTGTCGGTGTGAAAAGAAGTTTTAGATTTGTTTTGAATTAGAGCAAGTATCTACGAGTCATCTACCTACCCTAAGGAATTCGTCTGTGTAAATGTCCTTAAGGTAGTGCCATCCCACCATTGAGAGGTAGGTAGCACCACCATTGGAGGTGTTCGGGTCAATTCGTTTGTAGGGACAATGTGGTCACCAGAGCAATAGGAGGACACCTTAGAAGCTACCCCCATGCCATGTTCATGGACATGAGGACTTACTAAAACGTCCTCTACTCGACGACCACGTTTCGAGGGGCAAGGCAACAGTGAGGCGTACCCTAGGAGTGGTGTGTGATTTGTGTGTCATCTTCAGGTATAGTTTATCTTGATCATGCATTGAGTGTTCTACGCTTTGATTTTATTTCTGGCCATCCATTCTTTCATGCAAATTATTAGCAGTTAAAGGTGCGAGAATTAAAAATGCGGAAACATAAAGGTCCTACGCTATTACAAGGCGCGGGTCTACATCGCCAAATTAAACCAAGACCCGATTTGAATAAATAAAAATGCGGAAAATAAATGTCCTAATTAATCTATTATAAGGCTTTGGGATAAATACATTATATTCACAAAAAGAAATAAAAGTAAATGCGAAAAGAAATAAAATCGAGAGTGCGAGGGCGTTGGACCCTTTAAAGAAATTAAATTGAAATTGAAAATTAATTAAATTAAGTAAAGGAAAGAACTTATTTTTGGAGTTTTTGTATTTATGAAATTTAACGAGAAAATTAATTATTATAGGAAACCCTAATTCTAATTGTTTTTAATTTATTAAAGAAAAATGTTTAAGTTGTAACCTAATTTAACCCTAATTAATTAAATGGCATATTTATTTACAAAAATAATTAATAATTAATAATGGTGAAAAAGGAAAAAGAATAAAAGTATTAAAACCCTAATTTCTACATTTTTTAGTTTATTTTAAAAAAAATTAGAATTAAACCTAAAATTAAGCTAATTAGTTATTAGAATTTTATTTACAAAATATTGATGAATTAAAAAATAAATGAACATATTTTTATTTTTTTATAGTTTCTGATTTTTTTGTATTTTGTATGGTAAAAATTATTTTTTGATGAATTAAAAGAAAAAAACAATTAAATTGAAACAAATAAAAAAAGAAAAAGAAAAGAGATAGAGATACAAACAAGAGGGGGGGTTCTGACCCCATTGTGGAGGTGAACTCACAGCAATTTGGCCCAATAAGGGTGTGGCCTTGTTTGACTTCTCTGATTGCATGTGGAGGTGTTGACTGATGCGTATGGTGAGCCCCTTTGGTGGCCTTCAGATTGGAATCTCCAGGCGCGTGGCAAGCCAGATGGTGAGGCTGTATGGTAGGCCTTTGGAAGTATGCTACACAGAATCACGTTAGAAAGAAAAATATTGAATAAAGTGGGGGGACCTGGGAATCGAACCCAGGTCCCAGCGTTTACCATGCTAATGCCTTGCCAGCTGCGCTGTTTGTGCTCTTTGTTATTAGTATGGGACACAAACAATATATATGAAACGTGCAATTATCCTGGAACCACCAAAAAACGCGCCAACGATTTGAATTAACAAACCATAGGCATACAGCTCAGCGTCTTCCTCCTGGATTCTTTGTTTTACCTGAAAATACAAGCTAGATAGTGGGGGTTTTAAACCCCCACAATCTGAAACAACAAAAAAATAGCGAATAGAAATTGGTCAATCATAAAAAGGGCGCGATGAGTATTTTGAATTCGTTGGAATGTCACGAATTCAATGGTCCTAGTTTCATGGCCCAATTTTTCCCCAGGCAAGAAACCCCAATTTCACACCTCTGAAACCCTAGGCAGCTTCCATGGCAACTTCGTGTATATGGCTTAAAATCTCAATCAAAGAATGCCAATAGCTTTAGAACAATCAGCTTAGTACAAACCAATCATTAGAATGCATTAACATGGCATGAAAATATGAATACGAATATGCAAAAAGTATGAACAGGGTGACTTCGTGCTACCAGTTCTTTGAGTATGGAGACCTGAAAAGTATTGGAAAAGATTCCTGGCAGCCTTGGCAAGCTTATGGAACAGTTTTCAGGCTTTGAAACACACTGAAACTATGTTTTCAGTTTTTGAACTTTTTAAGAAAAATGCAAGTTTTTGTTTTTGATTCTGAGCGCAGCTAGCTTGTTGTTGTGATTAGGGTTGTGTTTGTATATGTATCTGAAACGATTTAGGTTAAGAAAAACCAAGCCCAAGCCTTTGCATTCATGATTTTGAATTCTTGATTTTGCATAATCTTTTCCAATCTTTTTCATTCCTTTTTGATGCCAATCAACGGAGATTCTTGCCTTTTTAGTGATGCACAAAATCTTGAGTTTATGATGGACCTATTAGCTGCATAAAAAGATTTAAAATACATGCTTTAGTATTTTTTCATATTTAATTTTAATTAAGTGAGTTAATAACATTAAAAATTCAAATAATTAATAAAAAATAAGAAAATAACTCCCCTTTGGGTCAATGGGTCGTGCATAGCCTTTGGGTGATGATTCTTGGAAGAATTTGAGGCCCATTAGCAATTTTGAGGCATTTGAAGCAAAGTTGATAACTTTTTGTGAGAGTATTTCTTGGACTTGAAGTGTGAAGAGGAGTTGTAGGAAATGTCATTCTCTTCAAAATGAGCTTTGGATGGAATTTTTCTGATGAACCCTGTGGAAGTTATGCCCTGGTCAATTTGCAGTTGACTTTTTCAACTGTCCAAATATATCAACTTTTGCATCTTGAGACTTTTTGAGCCATGCCTTGAGAATCATGATCAAGAATTGATCAAATGATGTTTGTGGCTTCAAAATAAGATGTTGACCAAAAAATTTGACTTTTGACTGTCAAATGACCATTTTGCCCCTGCAGTTGACCGTTGAGCAATTAGGGTTTTTGACTGTGCAATTTTGAGCTGTGAGTCTTGAAACTTGGTATGAGGATGCTTGACAATGTTTATAGGCATGCGGGGCTTGTTTGGACCCTTGGAAACTTCAATTTCTTTGCCAGAAACAAAACCCTAATCTTTGACTGTTAGGAGACCATTGGACTGTGCAACCCTTGGGAGATTTTGGAGCATGCTCTTGGCAAATCTTGAAGAACATGGGAGGGAAAATTTTGGGGTACAACATAAAGCATTAAAACTATAGCTCAAAGATAAACATGAATTTTAATGGCCCTACTCTGAACCCTAAAAATCTCAGAAAGTTCAAACTTAAAATTCTCTAAGCTCAGGCAGAATTAATGGAAACTATGAACATGGTTAGCTTTAGGGCAATGATATCTACATGTTTTGTTCACAAATAAATCATTGATGATGCCTGTATGAAAAGTTTCAAAGTTAGAAAACTTACCTTGCAAGAGGGTATCGGGTTTGAAGTTTGAGCAGCTTTCAGTGAGTTCCAATGATTGGGTTAGCTTCCTCAAGTTCCCAGGAAGCTAATGGAATGCTTAGCTTGAGCTGAAAATACCTGAGGAGTTCTAGAGAAGTCCAAGTGCAAAGCTCTATTTTTGAAAATGGAGGATGGTGTTAATGGTGTTACAGTTCTGTAACAGGGTGTAGGATCAATTCTAAATGATGTTTAGAAGCTTTAGGAACCAAAAGGCTTGAAAACGCACGAGGGAGTTATGAGTTTCAAGTTTTTGGTCAGTTTATGTGAAAATAGAGGTATGAGATGAGATTCCGAGTTCTAGGTGTTTTCAGGGCTTAAGCATTCGTGTCTTTGATGCAAATAGTTTGTGTATCTATAAGCAAAAAGATTGGAGTGCATTGGCAAGTCATAAGTACAAGTTACAAGCTTTTGGCTAGGTTACTTGATTTTTAAGAAAAGAGGGAAACCAAGTTTCAATGTGTAGTACAAGTATGGGCTGAGTGATTGTAAGTGTCTAAACCATTTCTTATGAGTTATAATACTTGTATGGTCAGAAGAGAACAAGTGAAAGGCTCAAGAACAAGTTTTATGCAAAAAAGTACTTTATCAAAATGGCAATGTGCACTTTCTTCCACAAATGGACATAAAGCATGTCCATGCATTGAATGATTGAAATGAGACCTCCAACAGCTCTGCAAGCAATTAATTACGGAGTTCCTAACAAGTTTGAGGCCTGCAAAGTAAATTTTTTGCAGCATAGTTTGAATTTTGAATTTGGTTCATCATAAAATGACTTGTAATTCAAGTGATAAAATCCTAACTTTATCTCTTCGATTCCCCCTACTCAAGAATGATCTCAAGGAGTTCTTGGACATTTTAGAAAGATTGCAATGTGATATACAACCCATATTTTAATTTATTTTTAAGATTCCCCTTGGAACTATATGAAAAAGTGCCATGAAGTTGGGTCAAAATCCTGACCAAATTAGGGCAAAATTTTACTAAGTGTTTTGTTTCATGACCACATGTTCTTAAAATTATAACTTGAGATCCAAGAAATTTTGGAAGAAGTTATGTGAAGAAAAGTTGTAGATTTAATGGATATCTACAACTTTCATGTTGGAAGTTTCTCTTGAATCATCTTGCATCATGGTGAAAAGTTTGCTCAAAGTTATGAAAAAATAAGAAATTTCCAACACTTAGAAAAATTTCTAAGTTTAGAAATTTTAACTTTTCAAAATGAAATCTTGCATTTTTGATTTCTTGATGAATAAGTTTCATATTTTAACATGCTTTGATGAATTTTGATCTTTGGCATTTGAATTTGACCAAAAAGTCAAAGTTTGACTTTTCAATAGACAATTGACTTTTGATCAGTTGACTGAAAAATTCATCTGTCAATCTATTGGACTTGCAATGTTTTGAGCCATGTCATTAGGTCAAAATGATGCAATTGGTCTCTTGAGATCATGCATTAAACCAATTGATCATTTGCTAGTTCAAAAATCAGAAATTGCTCTTTCTCAGTCAAAACCTTAATTTTGACCATTTTTCCCTTTTGGAGATTTGATCAAATTTCTTGAGGAGTTGTGGTCCAAACTTGATCAAATGATACATATGAGTTTAAATTGTAGACTTGTATCAGAAGTTATGAAGTTTGACTGTAAATTGGCCATAGTTGACTTTTTCCCCAATACAGTTGATTTTTAGGTCAACTACTCAATTGACTGAGCAAAAGTGTGATCCAAAGCTCGAAACTTGACATGAGTGATCTTTAGGGTCCATAATTATCCATGAAAACCAAATGGGGAATTGTAATTTCAAAAATCCTTGTGTAAACTCAAACCTTAATTTTGGTCATCAGTGCTTAAGGAGGTGTCTTGAGCTGATCAAACCCTAGTGCAGTCTTGAGCTAAGGAGATCTTGTGAGAAAAATTCTTGATAAGTGAGAGGGAAAATTTTAGGATTCAACAGCATCCATAACCACCATATCTCCAGAATCATCTAAATCTTGACATGCAATGTTCATTCCTTTGTCCTTGCCTTATGTTGCTCCCCTCTAGTTCTTGTACCAAAAATTCTTGCCCAAAGGGCTCCACTTTTCACAGTTGTAGAACTGGACACCTCTTTTCTTTTCTTTTTCTTTTTGATAGGAGCTTCCCTTTCCTCTTTTCAAGGATTCAGAGGCCCTATCATCGACCTTATGCTTTTGAGGATTCGACCAAGACTTCTTTCTCCGAGTCTGTCTCTGTTGCCTTTGAACTTGTTGGAACCATCATGTTTCTTCCATGCATGGGCCTGTAGAGCTTGTATTGAATCTTGAACCATTTTCCTTTCAATAATCCGTAACTTATGTGCCTCCAACGAACCAACCCAATATTCTAATTTCATGGTTTCAAGATTGTTTGATTCTTGAATGACTACGATACTGTGATCAAAGTGAAAAGTTAATGCAAGAATTACCTTCTCAACTATCATCTTATTAGTAAGGGCTTCATCACATCCTTTCATGAGGTGAATAAGATTATACACTTTCGACACATAGCCTGCAATCTTTTCTACTTCTCCCATCTATAGTAATTCATATTCCCTTCGCAGTGTTTGCAGCTTAACAATTTTAACCTTCTCACCTCCTTCATAATATTTTACAAGAATGTTCCATGTCTTATTCGCCAATTCAACATGAGAAATTTGATCAAAATTTTCCGCATCTATTACCGACTGAATACAAAATGCAGCCCTGCAGTCTTTCTTCTTGGCATCCTTGTGACTGGCTCTCTGAGCATCAATTGTGTTCTCAACAAGTTCAGGAACACCATTAGTAACCACTTCTAGGGTTTCTTGAAAACCGAACAAGGATTACATCTGTTTTCACCATCAGATCCAATCTTTGTCGTCGAGAATTGGAAGAAAATTGAGAATTCAATTGCTACCATTCATCGTTGCAGCAAACATGATTCACGATCCTTGGAAACATGACCACCGATGTGCAATTCTTGAAAACACGATTAAGAACGCGATCCAGAAGCTCTAGATACCAATTTGTTAGTGCGCGAGACCCTTTTAGGAGGAGAGAAAGAGAGGATAATAAGAGAAACTGTTATATCGAAATGCTGATTATAAAAATGAATTACATTGTATATTCATTCAATTAAGTGACTTGTATGCTAAGTAACTAACATAACAAACTTTAACTCTAACTAACTTGGACTTGGGCTACATAACCAAATAACTAACAATATCTCAACAGTAAGATAATTCAGTAAATTATATTGAGTGAAATAATAAAATTATTAGTATAATTTTAAAAAAATTAGTTATGTGAGTCAAACTGATTACATCGTAGTGCATACATATTAATCCTATTAAGTAGTGTGTTTTTTAAAACCAATCTAAAAAACCTTACGAGATTCATCGTTGCGGCAAAAGCAATTCATGATCCCCAAAAACACAATTCCTGATTCTTGAAAACACGATCAAGAACCCAAACCAAAAGTTTTAGATACCAATTTGTTAGTGCGTAAAACTCTTTTGTGAAGAGAGAAAGAGAGGATAATAAGAAAAACTATTATATTGAAAAACTGATAATAGAAAGAGTTAAAAGATAGTGCATTGACAACGTTAAAAGGTAATACATATCCCTTTTTCTCTAATAGAAATGAATTACAATATATATATATATATATATATATATATATATATATATATATATATATATATATATATATATATATATATATATATATATATATATATATATATATATATATATATATATATATATATATATATATATATATATATATATATATATATATATATATATATATATATATAATTAAGTGACTTGTATGCTAAGTAATCAATATAACAAACCCTAATCTAAATTAATTCAAATTTGAGTTACATAATCAAATAACTAACTTAGATTATATCTTAACAATAAGATAATTTAATATATAATATTGACTAAAATAATATAATCATTAATATAATTTTAGAAAATTTAGTTATGTGAGTCAAACGGATTATTTCGTAGTGTATACATATTAACCCTATTAAGTAGTGTGTTTTTTTAACACCAATCTAAAAACCTTACGAGATTCGAACTCTAATTTTAAAATCTAATTACTATGAGTTTGGTAGACATGAGTCGGATTACCTCATTTGGACGGAGCTATCGTATAATAAAATTTATATGATCATGAGAAGCAAATAAAATATATTAGTGTTCATTTATTTGTTTTTTTCAATTTAGGATAAGAAACCAAATTGTAAAACAAAGTAAACAAAAAGCATGCAAGCACAGTATCAGTCACACAACAATGACAAATGTCATAGAAAGCAAAAGTGTACACTCACGTTAAGTTTAAATAATATAAACATAATATATAAAAATAGAGACTTTGCAATATATATAAAAATATTAAAGACTCTAAACAAAAGCCTTTATTGCGTTATCTTAGGACCGCACTTAGGGGTAATCATACATTTGAACAAAACATTTGTTCAATCTCTATCCTTAACAACTTCAACATCACATAAATATCTCTATTAAATTCAATTAATATTTTAAATTTAATGTTAAAATAATATTATATTTTCTTTTGTGACATTCTATAGAAAAATTCACAAATATGTGAATTAAATGTTTTTTAATTAAATAAAAAATAGAATTTTTTTTATTAATAACCAAGTATTAAAATAATATTTCGCAAATAATCGGGTTTCGGAAAAAAATACGCAAATAACCATGTTTCAGATGACTCCACAAAGGAGGAGCCATCTGAAATGGCGCATGCACCTCTTTTTTTAAGGGAGGCGCCATCTCACTTGGCGCCTATGTGCTTAGGGCATGCCCTAAGCCAAGTGAGATGGCGCCTAAGTGTATTTTTAGGGCAAACAAATTTTTTTTATATTTTTTTTCCTGTGCATTGCCTGTTGGACAGAGATCAACAAAATGGACTTTTTATTAAAAAAAAATAATAATTACATCCAACTGTATTACATTAAAATAACAGTAAAAAAAATGGATACAAAAAAACTGGGAAAAAAAAAGATACATCAGTGATCCCCCGGAATCCGGTAATGACCCCCGGTTCCGTATCCCCGTCCTCGCCTTTCTCTTGTTGGGTGCCGTCGCGTTTCCTGCTGCGGCAAGGTCGATGGCCCAGCGAAGTCAATGCGGTCCGAATCCATAAAATCAGTCAGATCTCCATATCTAGAAGATCCGCTCTGGTACAGTCGGTTACCCATACCCTCAAAGTTTGGTCGTGTTGGTGGTGGGTGGGGTTCCATGGTTGGTCTGTAGCATTGATCATCTGAGTACGGGGGGTAGAAAAGAAATGGATCTTGGGGTGTTTGGTATTGAGGATGTTGGGTGGTTTGGTGATATGGTGGGTGATGGTAGGTTTGGTTGGCTTGGTCATAATCTTCCGACATTCCCATATCAGGGCTAAGGCTGGATGTTGAGGGCGCCATATTGGGATATGTGGAAGACTGAAATTGTGTGTGGGGTATGTGGGTGTGCTGGTATTGGGGTTGGTATTGTGGTTGGGTTTGAGGCATATCGGGGTATTGGTAGTTTGGTGGTGATTGTGGTTGGTTGTACGGCATTTGATTGTAGTTGTATTGTGGTGGGGAATGTGGTTGGGTGTTTGTGGGTCTGTTTCTTCTTGGGGGTTGGTGGGAGGTTGATGGGTTTTGGGTTTGTTGATGGGGAATCGAGGGTTGTGCCCATTGTGTGCGTGGGTCAACCAAGTACCTCGGATGAGACACGTGCATTTCTGGGTTACTAACCGACCTGTACCACGATAAATATTGATCCGTGTGTCGCATGTTACCTTGAGTAAGGAAAATCGGGAATTGCAAGACGTAGCGGTGACGCCTTTGCCACATCTTACACCATTCCGGAGCGAAGTCTTTCCAGTTGGTAAGACCCCACTGGGCGTCGACCCTTTTAAGATGCCATGGGGACAAATCTGTTGGATCACTTGGTATATCTTGATGCATTCCGAATTGCATCTTCACACGGTCGTTGTGGTGCATCTCCACAATATTGAACCGAATGATTGTAGTCTTTGCAGTCCAAGTTGCTGCATCCTCTAGGTTTGGATCATGGCCCAAACCCAAATATGGTCTCCAGACGAACTGCGATAAAATTTAAATCAGGTTAGTGCAAAAGTAATGTATAAATAATTTAAATTAACAAAAGTTAAAAGCTACGACGTACGTCATCTGGGCCTAAGTGATCCAACAGATTGCGGTAGAGTGCGACATTGAATCTTGGATTCTTGCCGTAATCCATACCCCTCACGCAGTACCTAAAGGAAATGAGAAACATGTTATTCTTAGCATATATTTTGGGAAGAGCAGAATAGTTATAAATGCTATAACTTGATGACTTACTTTGTTGCGTACGGGAAATCGAAAGTGTTGTTGTTGACGGGGTTTAAGGACTCCATCCTCCACCAACCCCAGGCTTGTAGTAAAAATGCGCACCCATAAAATGTACATTTTTCCTTGACAGCGTTTTTGCACAAGGAACTGTATAGGTGGGCTAATACTGCAGAACCCCAACTATATTTTCTTGTTTTTTCAAAATTTGTTAGTAAATGTAAGTACATAAAATTTACACTATTTCCCGTACTTTCGGGAAATAAAAATGTACCAAAAAGTATCATAAGATACGTTCTGGCTTTTACTACTGTCATTCTCTGAGGAATTTTCATTTAATTCCAAACTTGCATAATGACGTTTCAGGTCAGTGAGTAGTATTCCCTGCCCTCTTGCTCCACCACCTTCTACCATATCCCTACCCAACAGTTCTTCACACTGTGAGTTGGGTTGTTGAACCGACCCGTTCACGGCCTTACCGTCGATAGGGAGACCCAATAGCATGTACACATCCTCTAGCGTGATGGTACATTCACCTATTGGTAGGTGAAATGTATGGGTCTCCGGTCTCCACCTTTCCAACATTGCAAGAATGAACTTCGAGTCAATGGTGCAGTTGGAGATCTTTATCACATGTCCAAAACCTGCGTATTCTAGATAAGGGACGATAAATGGGTCGGGAGCCAGGTAGTTGTGCGAACGGATTCTGAATCTTTTTGTGTCCTGAGTTCATAATTCAACAGGTGTAAGATTAATTAAGATGAACAACGCGTTATTTGAAGTATGAAAAATGTATAACCAAAGAAGAGACTTACAAATGCAGCAATGTTTTCCCTTGTGCCTCTGTGAGTATCGCCCATTGTTAGAAGAGCCATTGTTTAGAATGCTTGAGAGTATGAAAGACTTAGGAAGAGATAGAGAGTATGATAGACTTATGAAATATTTCGTAGCAGAGCGTGAGACTTGTGTGGGTGTGAGATATGTATGATATGGTATGTATTTATAGGCAAATAAGTTTGATGTAGTGGTTGCTTGTGCTTGCATGCCTGCGAAGTGTCACATTTGCATGCTTAGGGGGTTACACATATGCATGCATGCATGTACAAAAAATGAAAGGTGTCACTCTTGCAGGCTAGGTGGCAGCCCATGCATGTATCACGATTGGACAGTAAGGGAGGCGCCATTGGACTTGGCGAAAGAGTACAAAAATGAATGGTGTCGCCACCCCAATTGGCGAATAAGAGGTGTCATTTGTTACAGCATAGGCTCAAGCTACGTGACAGTCTTTGGGATTCCTTTCATTATTGCATGAAAGCCCATTGGAGTTGATGGGTGGAGTCTTACAAAAAACATGTATATGTGCAGAATAGGGCCAGGCTAGGTGGCATCCCTAGTATTCCTACAGACAAAATCTACACACCACCTCCGCACATGACAAACTTCAACATGGGCGGAGATGAACCTTCTACTGACTTATTTTTCAAACCGTATATGCAGTCGGATGAAAATTTAAAAGAGAAGGACAAGTTTCGTAACAGAGAGGAATGCATCAGGGCCATTAAAAAATTTCACATGCTCAACTCGGTTGATTTTAAGGTGGATCGTGTCAACCCGGAAAGGTACAAGATCAAGTGTGTCCACCCTGACTGTATGTTCAAGCTGACCGCGTCATACAGATTAAGGGGTGACTGCTGGGTTATAGGTTCCATAACTACCCACACTTGTGTAAGTTCCACTCAATCACAGGACCACCGAAAACTCAACTATGATCTAATCTGTCAAGAAATCCTACCCCTGGTCAGCAACGACCCATCTTTGAAGGTGAAAACAATCATCTCCCACATCACCACGATTTTTAACTACACTCCGTCTTACAGTAAGGCGTGGTTAGCAAAGACTAAGGCGATTGAAAGGGTGTACGGAAACTGGGAGGAGTCATACTGAGAACTTCCCCGCTACCTGAATGCACTCAAGACGTATTCTCCAGGTGGTGTTTACGTTCTGGAAACATTGCCAGTGTACGCCCAAGATGGTAGTCTACTGCATGGCAACGAAATATTCAGTCGCGTGTTTTGGGCATTTCAACCATGCATCACAGGGTTTGCATCATGCAAACCAATTCTACAAATTGACGGGACTTGGTTGTATGGGAAGTACAAAGGCACGCTATTGATGGCAGTTGCACAAGATGGCAACAACAACATTTTCCCCGTTGCGTTTGCCCTTGTCGAGGGGGAGACCGGTGGTGCTTGGAGCTTTTTCCTGAAAAATCTTCGGACACACGTGGCTCCTCAACCAGATCTCTGTTTGATCTCGGACAGACATGCCTTCATTGAAAGTGCCTACAATAATCCAGCAAATGGTTGGCATGACCCTCCTTCTACGCATGTCTATTGCGTCAGGCATATCGTCCAGAATTTCTCGAGGGAGGTCAAGGACAAAACATTGAGGAAAGCGGTTATGAATGCGGGATATGCATTGACACAACCCACATTCAAATATTACCGCAACGAAATCCGTTTGTCTAATCCAGAAGCCGGTAGGTGGATCGACAATATTCCGGTGGAAAAGTGGACTAGGTCATACGACAATGGCCAAAGATGGGGGCATATGACAACGAATCTTATTGAATCAATGAATGGGGTATTCAAGGGCATACGAAACCTCCCAATCACTGCCTTGGTAAAATCTACGTATTTTAGGATGGTTGCGTTATTTGCCAAAAGAGGTGAAATGTGGAATGCGGTGTTGCAATCTGGACAACTATGGAGTGAAAGCTGCATGAAATACATTAAGGCTGAAAGTGCTAAAGCCAACACTCACATGGTTATACGGTTTGACCGACACAGCCACAACTTCATTGTGAAAGAGACAATCGACCACAATGAAGGCCTACCAAGACAAGAATACAGGGTCATTTTACCTTCTCAATGGTGCGATTGTGGCAGGTTTCAAGCATTTCGTATGCCTTGCTCTTATGTCATTGCCGCTTGTGCTCATACCCATCAAGACGCGCTTCAACTGCTATCAAACGTTTACAAATCTGAAACGTTGCTCACTGTTTACAACAACAACTTTCCTTTGGTGGCAAAACCGGATTATTGGCCTGAATACAACGGCGATATAGTTTGGCACAATGACCAAATGCGAAGGAACAAGAAGGGTCGTCCCAAAAGTAGGCGCATCACAACAGAAATGGACGATCTTGACAGGTTGGAAAGAAAGTGTGGTTTATGCCGTCAGGTCGGACACAATCGCAAAAACTGTCCGAATCGGGCGTCTGGCTCGACCACATAAATATTGTAATACATAAAATCTTTTCAATATTTGTGTTGTAAACATTTGGGTTTTCCGTTAACAGATTTTGCTACAGTTAATAAAACGCGTACAACAATAATTAACGATATTCAATCTAGGAAATTACAACTGTTAACACAATTTCATCTGACCCATGCATCATCAGCATTACATCACTGTCTGTTTTGACTTCCTCCAACCACACATTAGGTCTTCCTGTCGCATGTGAGGTTGTTGTTCGTTTTCGCTGGATCCTTCGAATTTTTTCCCCCTCCGCGATGTCTCCATCTAGCCACCGCATCAACTCCCGCTTCAGACGCTCCATGGAGTGTGTGCCAGAATTTCATTTTCATCGCAGGTTTCGTGGCGGAGAATATAACGTAACCATCTTTGCTAAAAATCATAGGAGACGTCATGACGCAAATAACGAAGTACAAAATAAAAATACAGTGCGAGAAAGTGTGAGAAATTTCGGAGAAACGGACGAATTATTTATAAAATAGCATTTTGCCCTAGTTTTGCCCTAGGAGCCAAGTGAGATGGCGTCTCCTCTCATTTTTAAGGAGCATGCGCCATCTCACTTGGCTAAAAGCCAAGTGAGATGGCGCCTAGGACAAAACCCTAGGTGGAGGCGCCAAGTGAGATGACTCCTCCTTTGTGGAGTCATCTGAAACATGGTTATTTGCGTAATTTTTTCCGAAACCCGATTATTTGTGAAATATTATTTTAATACATAGTTATTAATAAAAAAATTTCAAAAAATATACTTAGAAATGAAAGGATTAAAAAAATTTCAAAATAATTATTGTTTATAATAGTGATTAAAACTGTTTTGTTTATGATAATAAAAGATGAATCTAAATTTCTTATAATCAGGAGAATTTTATCCATGGTTTTTCCATTCTGCACGTAAAAAGTTTTCATGATTTGTTTCGTGTTTCTCATAGGATGAGAAGATGCAATACTAAAAGTGATGAATTTGAGATGAAAGTGCAAGTTGATGTTGTGAAATTCAAAGATTGAATTGAATGATTAAAAAGGCAGTCAAATATTTGTCATAGTCGAAAGTGACATATGAAAGATGTTTTTGTAAAAAGTTTTGATCATATATCTTGTTATTAAAGCTTTTGCTTTTGTATAAAAACAAGATTTTGTGTATGAGATAATGGTTTCTCTGTGTATGCTTTTTTGTATGTACAAGCACTAGGTAGGATGACAAAGTGGATACACAACCTCTACAACATGGAACCCCATTCGTTGCACATTCAATTTTAGAGAATTGCTTCTTGCCACCTAATTCATACAAATTACATTGCTTCCCTTACACCTTATGACTTTTTAAGGTGTTGTCTTTATAAGGGAATCACCTAAGTCCACTATCCTACTCCTTCCAAATACACAACCAATTAATATCAAATCCTATGGCTATTCCCATTCTCAAAAAGAAACCATTTCAATTTTATTCAAAAAATGTTAAGGGAAGGAAAACAAAATGTAAGAGTACATATTTCTTGCTGGTCCTTATCCAACTTTAAAAAAACATATTAGTTCAACTCCTAGCAAATTAATTGTGGCATTTAGCATGAGAAGTTGAGTTTTGGTCCACCAAACTAAATTATAATTTATAGATAAATATTTAAACTATAGTGTATATAAAATATCTAAATTGTAATAATTATAAAGTTGAACATCAAATAATTAAATAATATTGTTTAAAAATTCCTTAAAATAACGTTTTATGGTCTTTGAGTAGTTGAAAGTCATCAATAATAGTCTTAGAATCAAACTTGTAACAATTTCTTTTTCACTGTTATCTATCATATTATCTCTTAGAAAATCAGTTTCTATTTTGCTTCTCAATTTTGTCTTAATAATTTTCATTGCTGAAAAAAATATTTCAATTGTGGTTTTAGATACAGGAAGAGTCATGTAAATGTAGAGCAGTCTATCAGTTAAAGTAAATTTCCTTCTTTTTCAATTGAAACTAAAGATGACCATAAATCTTGAATAGTCGATAAGTTATTCAAACTGAACGCTTGACGAGCGTCAATAATAAAATGTCAAAGCTGACATTGCAAATTTATCCTATATTGCTCATTAAAGTCAATGGGATAATATTTTTCAACTAAAGTGCATATAATATCGAAGTTAAAACCTAATAATTATCCTTGAGAGTTAAAGCATGACTTAGAGTTAACAAATCAACCACTTGCTCACTAAATATGCTATTCAACTTTTGTAATTGTTTGTCACTATAAATAATGGTCAATGATTACCTGATTATCTTTAAGACGAGAACACCAAAATCTTGTTGTTGAATGAATATCATCAAGATTATGAATCTCAATATCATATTTTTCACAAAAAAGACTTCACAAATAAATAATTTATCCCAACTATTTTCTACCAATTCTTGAATACAAGCTTTTGTTGTACAAACCAAATACATAGTATTAACTACTGTCGAGATTGATTGAAAATATACATGTCGAAGAAGTCCCACATCTGTTAGTTTTGTGAAGAAAGAGGGAGTCCAAAGCTATATATAAGATTAAAGTTCTTCTAAGTCTACATCGCTTAGTTTAGTGATGGAAGAGAGAATCCAATGCCATATATAGGATTCAAGTATCTATTTAAAAGATGTAGTAGTCAAAAGAGTGTTGTGAGTGGTAGTAAAATATTTGCTTTGTAGAGTGCGGGTGTATTGAGGTCTTGGGGTGATTGAGGGTAGTCTATGTGTTGTAACAATTTTCACATATTGATATTCTCTGATTGCCATTTGATAACGGTCATGGTTTTTTCTCCGGTTTTGCAGTTTCCATATTAATCTCTTGTGTGATTAATTTATTCCTCCTTTTTCTCCATGCTTTGATTTTTCCCAACAACTGGTATCCGAGCTTTTGATTCGATATAGAGATAAGTGTTCTTAGTATGCTCTATGGTTGCAGCTTTGTTTGATTTTCCACATCAGAAAATAATGATAGCGTTGTGAAAGAGTTGTTGAGCTGCAGTCACAAATTCCGCTATGCAGTTTGAGCTAGAGAAAATTGATGGAAAAATTATTTTTTGACTTTTGAAAAGTTTAATCAAAGATATGTTGATACAATTAAGATTACACAAGGTGCAAGGTTATGTCAATGGTTGAAGAGCTTCCTACCAACAAGAAAGTAGCACCATAAGTTTTCAACCTAGTTTTTGACATGTGAAATTCTTGGAGTGATTTAACTTCAAGTGAAATTTATTCTTCATGGTAAAGTATATGATTGTCAGTGATGGCAATGTGAAATTCTTGAAGTGGTTTATCTTCAAGTGAAATATATTCTTTATGAGAGAGTATGCTAGTTTTTAAAACTATGACCGTCGTTGAAAATAGTGTGAAAATTCTTGGAGTCGTGTAGCTTCAAGTGACTATACTCTTTAGGTGGAGTATGATAGTATTTAAAACTATGATTGTTAGTGAAAATAATGTGAAAATTCGTAGAGTGATGTAGCTTCAAGTGAATATACTATTTATGGTGGAATATGATTGTCTGTGAAGACAATAAAAACTTATGTATTATTTTCAATCAAGGTTGAGATTGTTGGGATTAGTTGAAAATATACATGTTAAAGAAGTCTCACATCGGTTGGTTTTGTGAAGAAAGAGGGTGTCTGTAATACAGTGGGAGAACTGACTTGGGTGTTTTGCATTTTATCGTAATTATTGTGGATAGCAAGACTCATCACTGAATTTTCTTTTATCCAATAAAGGAAATGATGAAAAGAACTGGAAAGACCTTTTGAGAATTTTCTTGAGTTCGGGGGGTAGGTTATGAAAAGGAAGTGTGATACGGTGGCAGAACCGGCTGTTTATACTGATTTTGTATTTGCATTCACAAATGTTGCGGTAAGCAAGAGTCGCCACCGACTTTTCTTTGATCCAAATTAAGGAAAGGGTGAAAAGAACAGAAAAAAACTTTTTCGAAAATTTTCTGAGTAAGGGGGGTAAATTATGGAAAGGGAAGGTGTTAGCACACTTTCCATCCGTAGTTTTCTATGGGCTCTTAGATGTTTAACTCATTTTTAAAATACATTGTGCTTTGTGCTTTGAAAAAAGGTAGTTTTGAAAATGCCTTAGTGCGGAGATTCGCTTTATGATAACTCTTGTATCAGTCCTCAAGAGTGTTGACAAAGCGAATATTTTTGAAAGTGTTTTGAAATGTGTAAGTGTAAAAAGTTTGTTTTATTTGAGCAATTATCTAACAACTATCTACTTATACTCGAAAGATTTGTTCTTTTCCTCCTATCCTTTAGACATCGCTATCCTATTATTAGTGAGTAGTTATTCCTATCATTGAATGTTTGAGGGACATTCGAAGGGACGATTTATAGTCACAAAGGCAACTGGGCAAGAATTTTTAGTAACTATCCTAGGGTTCTAAGATCATATTTTACCGTGGCAACGTCCATGGGGCCATCGAGGGACTTATGATCTTTTTGAACCAGAGGGTAGCCACTAAAACCTCTCATGTTTCGAGAGTTGTGACTATTTTCCGAAGGCAACCGAAGTGGGGTACCCTAGAGGTGTATATGTGCAAGTGTTATGTTCAGTTATTTTGATCTTTAAATTTAAGTTTGTTAACGTTTGATTTTAGTCTTATCACACAATCCTATTAGCATACGTCTAAATAGTTAATATATGTACAGGAATTAAAAGTGCGGAAATATAAATCCTACGTTATTACATGGCTTTGGGGATTAATTAGATGTCTAAAACTTGGAAAAAATAAAGAAAAGTGGTAAATAATCCTAATTAATTTCTATTACATCCCATGAGCAGTTGCAGTAATATGAAAAGTGAGAAAATAAATAAATACGCACGTCTAAAAAATCCTAGGGAAAGGAAATCTTTTGTTTGTTTTTTATTCATTTTAAGAAAATAAAGTCTAAGTATATTTAGTTTTAATTTTAATAAAGATGTTAAAGTAATTAAATTAATTAGTTAATAAAAATAATTTTAATTGAAAAGGACTAGACCTATTTTTGTGATTTTTGTTTTAATGTTAATAAAACATGAAAGCAAAAACTAAAAGAAATAAACAAAACCAAAAATAAGAAAATGAAAAGAGGTTTTTTTGATTCAGGGAAGGAAATGATCCTTCGATCTTGGGAAAGAAATGGTACTTTCGACCCAGGAAAAGAAAATGTCTTCTTCAATCCAGGGAAGGGAGTTATTCCTTTCGATCTGGGGGAGGAAGAGATTTTCAATCTAGACCTGTAAGACAAATATTAGCAAAAAAATGACCTGGGTGTCGAACCCAGGTCCTTCGATCTTGTGTACATTGGTTTATTTAGGCCAGATCTACAATATGGATGTTAGAGATAAAAGAAAACAAAAGTGGACTTGGTGTCGAACCCAAATCCTTAGATTTGAAACCAAATCGAACAAAGCTACATGATATCCTGAGTGTGAATCAAGCACTGAACAAACATTAATACATTATGAAACCATATATATGAATTTGAAAAGTTTACCAACGATGGGAGGCTTCGATTTAGTACTTCTAGGCGTGAATTGGCTAATGCTTGGGAACATCTCCTGCAAACTTCAAGGAGTGGGTGGGGCGTTGTTGAAGATTCCTTCGATTTGGACCACTTATGAGATTTTTGATAGCTTTAGTATGACTTATGAGGTAACATGTGCGCGTGAGATAGTGTATGGGTGTAGTTTCTGGGCTTATGTCTCCAATGTGTGTGTGTGCATCTGGTCCTCTCCTTTGGCTGGTGTTAGTGTCTTATATTTATAGGGTTGAGAGGAGACAAGAAAATGGGGAAAGAATAATGTCCTTAAAGGATAGCCATTAAACATCTCTTTGAATACAAAATCAAACCAATTTAAAGATTGCCATTTATAGAATTCTCATGCCATTTTGAAATGTTGAGTGAACCTGGACATGTTTCACCTTCGAATGCCTTTAGTCCCTTCTCTTCGATTGGATATGACTTGCTCCTCATGGCTTCTTCGATTGGACCCATCTATTTGCCTTAGTTGCTTGATTATGGAAAATTCGAATAGCCCAAACGAGAACTTCATTCTGGCCAATCAAAGCCTCTTTTGTCACTTCCTTCGAATGCCATTGCACAGGAGGCTCGGGCCTGGCCATATGAAGGACCAAGACTCATCATAAGACAAACTTGCTTTCAATAATTATGTGTCTCCTTCGAATGGACCACCTATATATCCTTTGAATGGACTATTTGTGTATCTTTCGAATAATCCACACGTATGCCTTGTGCCTTCTTCAAATGGGCCATCAATGTGTGTCTTTCGAATGTGAAATTCCGGGAATGTCACAGACTCAGAATGTCTAATGGAATGTTAAGACATCTGATCTGACATTAAGCGTTGTACAGGTAGAATAGGCTGTACTTTTGATATCTGTTCTACAACAGTCACTGGACTAACATACCAGAGCCTGCAACACCTTTTGATAAACGCAGGTTCTGATTTACTGAAGTTCAGAACGGTTAAGGTTAATCATATACATTGATGTTACGAGGAATGCTGTGACATCAAACACATAACCAATGCAGAAAGTAAATAACACACAGAATTGTTCACCCAGTTCGGTTCAACCAACCTACATCTGGGGGCTTCCAAGCCAGGGATAAAGTTCACTATTAGTAGTATCAATTCAAAGACCCTACAGCCAACACACCCATTGACAGCCTTCTCACTTAATCACTACCCAATGACACTTTTACCTAAGATCCAATCCTAGATATGAGACCCCTCTCACTCCCCCTCAATCACCGCAGTGATAACTTTCTACAGTACATAAACTGTTCAGAAGATACACTTCCATTACACATCTTGATCATGCTTAAAAGCTTCAATCAAGTACAATGCATACATCCTTTAACCTACCGGTTTCAAGGAGTATGGTGACCATCCCACAGCCCGGGTGGTTCACAACAAAACTAGCCCTAAATGATTACATCTTGTCAATCCGAGCCATCATCAAATTAGGTTACAATACTTCTATTTATAACACTTTTTACCCAACTGGATTTGGGCCTTCATATGACAGCAATGCAGCTTTAACGACCTGCATAAAGTAAGCAGAAAACTTCTGCTACAAGTTAGGTCTTCAATCGAGCTTTTCTCCTTATCCTTAGCTTCTGATTGAATCTTCTAGGGCTCCACGTATGCCTTCAATTTTCGCTACTTGTTATGCATTCTATTTGGCAGAATATTCTGCATAACTTTAGGAACAGAACTGCATCAGACTTGACAGTTCAGTAGCTTGATGTGTGGTATGATGTTATGACATCTCTTGAGACATGTTGATGTTTAGGCATTTACAATAGAATTTTCAGGTTGTTCCTATTGTACATTACATTACATTATTGTTGTTGCTATTTGTTTTACAAGAGATGAGCCAATCCCAAACGAAGGCACTTACAATCTCCCCCTTTGGCTAATTTTGGCTAAAACAAATACAACAATAACACTAACCATTCAGGACCTCTTGAAGCACAGGAGGAAGAGGATGCACCTCATTCCCTTTTAGACCACGAACCATTTCTTGTTACTGGTGGTGGAAAAAGAGGACCGTGGGAGATAAACTATCCTTTCAGAGGCATCAGAGAACCTTTAAGGAGTGACCAGAATATCTCCCTTGTAACTCAGAACACAGGTCACAACTGTGTTCATAACTCAGATCACAAGTCACAAAGAAATTCACGCCATTTGAATTTCTGCTGAGTTTGTGACAAGTCTTTGTGATCAAAATTTTGAGTAGCTGCTGCAACGAGGACAGTTTCTAACAGTACTCCTTTCTCCCCCTTTTTGGCCAAAAATTGCCAAAGAAAGCCCTCACAAAACCAGATCCAAGAACAGTTTTCCCAAATCCGTATAAACCCCATGATGGTTGTGAGAGAAAAGAATGTGTGACAGGAGGTTATATAAGGAGATACCAGGTTCAAGAAGATGGTAATATAAAATCTTGGTCAAGGATACCTGTTAAAGCATGTGCATATTTCAGACTGACTGTGCATGTATTTTAGACGTATTTGTTTGTTTCTGCCAATACCACAAAGAGAACCAGTCCTAATACATGCATAAGTTTTGGTCAAAGCAATTCCTGAATAAAATCAGCCTTTGACCCATTTTCGGGACTGAAGATTTATTCCTTCTAGGAAACAGAATACCAATGACGTGGCGAAGTTATTTTCCCGTATTCTTCTTGATTTCCCCAAGGTTGCAATGTCGTTGGTAATGTCATGACACTTACTTAGACATTACCTTGCATTCTTCAACAACAGCAGCCTACTTTTTACTTCTCTCATTTAGGCACAGAGAAGGGCACTTTAACCAGCTAGTAGCAAGAGATTAGCAGCATTAAGCATGGCCATCATTCATGCTTTGTGTTGCTGAGATCCAATACACCAGAAGACTCCAAAATGCTTCACAGGACATCACAGATTAGTTCTAATACACAAATTTAGATGCCACTTCTATTTCTTGTAGTAAAAGAACCCCTTGAACATATGCTGAATATATCTGATTTACTTCTTCTGATCTTCCATTCACTAGTAGTTGTTGGAGCTAGTGAAGTCTGATTTGCTAGACCAAGTTGCTATTGATAAGATCTGAATCTTCCAAATTGCTCCAAAAGTATTAAAACTGCCACTTATGATACTTTTAAGAATCTCTGAGATTTTCTTCCTAACCCCAGTCCAATAACAAGAGCAATTCTTCAATCTCCTGTTGTTGAGACATTATCCATGACTTCACAATGTCATATTATCAGAACACATAAACATCAGCATACCACTGCCCTCTTCTGACTTCTGATCTTCAGATTAAGTCCAAAAATACAGATACAGAGTCTCCCTTCAATGTATATTGTAATTGGGAAAAGTGCAACACTCAGTGACTTCCCTTGTTAAGGCCAATCAAAACAGTGGCGTGGAAACCAGTAGCACTAGCTCTGAGGTGGTAACTTCAAGCACCCTGAACTAGTCTTAGAATAGTAAGGACATCTCTGATTCATTCCCTTGCACTTCCACACTTATCATGACTCTCATGTAGCCATAGTCTGAAACCAACCTCCAACCTTCTTAGTGTGCTTACAAGCTTTGCCAAGATTTAGACTTTCTGGAATGATTATCCTTTGATCATGTCATCCTTCTGTATAATATATTTACTAGTAGTTGCTAATACTAGTAAATTCTTCAGACCACAACAGTAGTTATGCGTTGTTAAGCATACTTCTTAAACACAAGTAGAATCTACTTATTCCAAACCAACAATAGAACTGCCACACTAGAATATTAAGATTCACAGTCCCAAGTCTCTGCCACGGACTTCTAACAATAAATGATGTTACAGCATGAACCTATCTGCTTGGATTCTGAGGTTAACATCCAGGGGATTGATGCCCATAAGAAAGGTATGATTACTCACCAGAATATTCTTAGAGAGAAATAAACTCTCTACCAAGTTCTGAGAAATAGGTTCAGAATACAGCCTTGCATACATATTAGACAACCAATTAGTCTCCCATCAAAGTGCTTATATATATCTTTATGCAAGATCCTAATGAATACTTAGTCTCCCGTTAAAGTATTCATTATTAGTTAGATTATGCCATCTTCTCAAGGTAGGATAATTATTCTAACAATCTTCTGTTCCATGCATGAAGAACCACAACAACCACACAACCATGCAGCAACTAGCATGGATCACCTTCACCTTGTCTGCTGACCCTTGAACAGTACAAAGGAGTTAATTGTACCATACTCCTGTAGACAAGAGCAAACCAAGTTGTTCACATAAATGAACTTCAAGTAAGAAGAGGATCTTCTCAGGAACCCATGATCTTTTGAAGATAACTCCTCCTTGCTACATACAACTAACAAGTTCATCCTAGGTGATGGGGATGACTTGTCAAAGTGCAGATATCCACCATTTGACTTTGGTCCAGGATGTCAAGACATTTTGTATGACATGTCTTCCAAGATCTTCAGGTTAAGGACTCCCCCTGAAACTCAGCTCAGATCTTTGTCGAGAATTAAGTGAATTCTCCTTCACATGCTGCAGTTTATGTGATTGGTAGACATAACCTGTTCTATTCCTATCTTCCTTGGAAATCACTAAGATCATGAGAAATAAATTCAAGCATCTTATAGAACAAGGTAGGATGAACTCCCTTTCACATCAGCTTGATCATACTACTCCCTCTGAACAAAATGTTATCCAACTTCCCTCTTTATGGATACAGTGTAGAGCTCTTTACTTTAGACACATAGTAAGTACTCTTTATTTGGAATTTGCCACAGGTTCCAAATTAAGAGTCCTTAGTTTGCTTGCTGTACAAGTTTCAGGTTGCCACATTCTGTAACTTGTACTAGGAGAAACTTCATTATCAATCATGAGGATGTTCACTAAATCTGGGACTTATCTGTCTTTCCTCAACAACTGATGTCTTCAACAGTTGTGATGTTGTACATTCTTTATCATCACAAGCTTTAGAACTTTTGATTCTGATTTCCACATATTTAACACATAAAGATTCTGCTTCCATCATTTATTCAATTAGAATTATCTAATCACACTAGACTGATTACTTCTTCATGCTTGCTAAGCATATTTACTTGGCTGAAGACACAGAAATGATTTCCATCATCCACAGCTTTAAAGTCCTTTTAAGTGCATTTAGCTCAGCACATATACTCCCTTAAACTCACAACTGGAGTAGATGACCTGTTGATCGTGTCCTGATCAATTATTTCAAAAACAGATGTCTCCTCTTCCAGATCAGGAGTAGGTTCCAAACATATGTACTCACATTACATGTGTTTAGCACCCAGAACATCTGTTCTTCAACTGGCAGTTGCATGATGTTCTAACATCCTTAAGAACATTAGTTCCATCTTCTTGGAACACATCATCCTTGATAATCTTCAAGGTCTTTAAGTAGCTTGCAGACGCATAATTGATACTCATCAACAACATTCTGTTGAAAAATAATAGCCCTAGAGTTCTTCTTTCACTTTGGGGTTGTATCAGAGGCTATGCAGCGGAATAGCAGTACTTCACCAGAACTTACACAGTGCTTACTCCATATAGCAAGCGTGACACATAAGGATTGAAAATAAATCAATCCCACAAGTTGTTTGCTTCTTCACCAGACAGCTTTCTAGACCCAATTCTACAGCCCTGTTAAAAGAAGGCTTTATAAACACATATGATGCCTTATCAATATCTTCACTCCCGCATGAAGATTTTGATAATATTCTTCTCTGTGCTGAATACAGGTTGAACAATGCACTCCAAAATCTTCACTCCCGCATGAGGTCTTTGAATTTGTTCAACACTTTCATCATAGCTGATCTAGTTTCTCCCAAATTGGTCCATCCTCCACTCCTAGGGACCAAACAATATGAACACTACTGGTTCAAACAATATTCTACCTTGTACACAACCGGAAAGTATCCCCCATGGATCTCATCCAGAGTCAGACAGGATGCCCGCTCTGATACCAATTGAAATTCCGGGAATGTCACAGACTCAGAATGTCTAATGGAATGTTAAGACATCTGATCTGACATTAAGCGCTGTACAGGTAGAATAGGCTGTACTTTTGATATCTGTTCTACAACAGTCACTGGACTAACATACCAGAGCCTGCAACACCTTTTGATAAACGCAGGTTCTGATTTACTGAAGTTCAGAACGGTTAAGGTTAATCATATACATTGATGTTACGAGGAATGCTGTGACATCAAACACATAACCAATGCAGAAAGTAAATAACACACAGAATTGTTCACCCAGTTCGGTTCAACCAACCTACATCTGGGGGCTTCCAAGCCAGGGATAAAGTTCACTATTAGTAGTATCAATTCAAAGACCCTACAGCCAACACACCCGTTGACAACCTTCTCACTTAATCACTACCCAATGACACTTTTACCTAAGATCCAATCCTAGATATGAGACCCCTCTCACTCCCCCTCAATCACCGCAGTGATAACTTTCTACAGTACATAAACTGTTCAGAAGATACACTTCCATTACACATCTTGATCATGCTTAAAAGCTTCAATCAAGTACAATGCATACATCCTTTAACCTACCGGTTTCAAGGAGTATGGTGACCATCCCACAGCCCGGGTGGTTCACAACAAAACTAGCCCTAAATGATTACATCTTGTCAATCCGAGCCATCATCAAATTAGGTTACAATACTTCTATTTATAACACTTTTTACCCAACTGGATTTGGGCCTTCATATGACAGCAATGCAGCTTTAACGACCTGCATAAAGTAAGCAGAAAACTTCTGCTACAAGTTAGGTCTTCAATCGAGCTTTTCTCCTTATCCTTAGCTTCTGATTGAATCTTCTAGGGCTCCACGTATGCCTTCAATTTTCGCTACTTGTTATGCATTCTATTTGGCAGAATATTCTGCATAACTTTAGGAACAGAACTGCATCAGACTTGACAGTTCAGTAGCTTGATGTCTGGTATGATGTTATGACATCTCTTGAGACATGTTGATGTTTAGGCATTTACAATAGAATTTTCAGGCTGTTCCTATTGTACATTACATTACATTATTGTTGTTGCTATTTGTTTTACAAGAGATGAGCCAATCCCAAACGAAGGCACTTACAGAATGGACCTTTGGAGCGCTCTTTCGAAGGGATCATATTGTGTGTCATAGTGCAGAGATTGTGTTGAGGGGTATTGGCCTTTTACATTGAAAGCAAGCACAGAGGAAGTCTTTGCCTTATGCATTGAAGGCAATCATAGAAGAAACATTTGCCCTTGTGAATCCCATACAAGTCTGAGGAATCCTCTGCCTTGTGGATTGAAGGCCAGTTGAAAGGAACCATTGACTTAGTGAATTCAAGACAAGCATGACGAGGCCTTTTCCTAGTGAGTTGAAGGTTACATGTAGAGGCCTTTTGCCTTATGAATAAAAATAAACATGCAGGAGGCCACTGCTGGTGGATCGAAGGGAACTTGTAGGGGGTTCTTGCTTAAATGAAACTTGGACCAAGGCTTGCTCGAAGCCGAACCAGCATGCAATTGAAGCTGATGGGCCAATACTTGATCGAAGGGTTTTAGATGCCCAATCGAAGCTTGTTAACATGCCAATCGAAGGACCCTTTACTCTGATATGCCAATCAAAGGACATTGTTCAGATGCCAATCTAAAGACACTGTTGACATGCCAATCAAAGGGCATTTGGTTGACATGCCAATCGAAGGACATTGTTCTGATGGCAATCGAAGGACACTGTTGACATGCCAATCGAAGGGCATTTGGTTGACATGCCAATCGAAGGACACTGTTCAGATGCCAATCGAAGGACACTGTTTAGATGCCAATCGAAGGACACTATTGACATGACAATCGAAAGACACTTGACCATCATTCAAAAAAATTCATTTTCTTTAGGCAAGTGTTTGTAACCATCCATGTAAGAGGAAACCTTGGGAAACATGAGAGGGAAAATTTTGGGGTACAACAGCTTCCCCTGTTTAATCTTCTTAAACCTGGGGATTTAGATTGGCTTATCTGCCTTTCGTGATGTGAAGGTGGAAGAGGATTGAACACTAGAGTGCCCAGAAATTCGCACTCGCATGAAGTAACACTGATGGTTGATGATATCGGGAATGGGTTTACAAATTCCATTTGAGAAGATGACAGAGAGTCGTCAAAGATGGGCTTAAAGATTCCATCCAAAGTAGATGTTGACTTCCTAAGAGGTCTCCTTGTGGGGATTCTTATTCCTGCTATCCGAGGAAGACTTCGCTGGGGAATGTGGGTTTCTGTTGTTCTCCTGCTTGAGGAAACTCTATGGGGAATAGAGTCTAGGAACTTCAGTTGTCCAAGGCTCTGTTGAAGATTTATCTCTGGAGAGATGAAAGTTTGATGTTTTCTGGTTGAAATTCAGGCTTCACAATAACTTGCTAGGGATAATGGAATTAACTATTATCTGAAAATGTAATAAAAAGAACTTGTGTAAGGCTGTACCAGGATGAGTCCGTGTTAGTCTGCATCCAGAGATATATGAGAAGGAGCCTGTGTGGGGCTGTTTCAGGATGAGTTCGTGTTAGATTGCATCAGGATGATGAGAAGGAACCCATGTAAGATTGCTTCGGGATGAGTCAGTGTTAGACTGCATCTGGATGGTGAGAAGGAACTCGTGTAAGATTGTTTTGTCTGGTCGTGTAGATAGTTTTCCTGTCTGGTTTCAAGTGTTAATCTACAAATCAGCTGTTCACAGATAGTTGTCCTGTCTGGTTTCAGGTATTAATCTGGAACTTGAAAATTGTCGGTCGCTGAGATAGTTGTCCTGGCTAGTTTCAGGTATTAATCTCTGACCCGAGAAAGAAAGATAATTTTCCTTGCTTGTTACAAGTATTAATCTTCAATCTCCTCATGTAAATAGCTCTCCTGGCTTGTTACAGGTATTAATCCATAGTCGGTCGTCCACAAATAGTTCTCCTGGCTTCTTACAGGTATTAATCTGGAACTTGAAAATTGTCGGTCACTGAGATAGTTGTCTTGGCTGGTTTCAAGTATTAATCTCTGACCTGAGAAAGAAAGATGGTTTTACTGGCTTGTTACAAGTATTAATCTTCAATCTCCTCATGTAGATAGTTCTCCTGGCTAGTTACAAGTATTAATCTACAGTCAGTCGCCCGCAAATGGTTTTCCTGGGTTGTTACAAGTATTAATCTGGAACTTGGCAGCATCGGTCACATAGATAATATCCCTGTATGGTTTCAAGCATTAATCTGTGGCCTGCTGTAGTTGTTGGTAAACCCTTCTTTCTCCAGGAGTTCATACCACTTGGTTGTTTAGATAGTTTCCACGTCTGGTTCCAAGCCTTAATCTTTGACCTGCTGTATAGGTTGACAGTGTTTATCTTTCTGCGAACTCAATCTGGAAAGGTAAAGTCAGTTTCACGCGACGTCATGATGTATGAATTGCATGATATTCTAAAAATAAATGAGATTGTGATATATACATTTGTGTTGCATATGCTATGACATTTATAGAATGACGCATGAATGCAATGTATGAACGTATCAACTGTTCTATTACAGTATTGTTGAACTAGGGAAAATAAATCTCTGATTGTTGCTAAGGGTGAAGAATGTAGGTCTTCGGATTTTGTTTGAAGTTTACATGCTGGGAGATGACCTTCCGTTGTTAGAGAAATAAACTCTGTTGGGGAAGGGAAACTCTGTGAACTTCTTGGGGATTTTGTGAAATCCTGCTGGGGAATCATGAGAAGCTTGGTGACTTCACTGGGATGTTGGAGAAGTAATTTGGAGATTCTTGCTCTGCCGGGGAGATGAGAACACCTGGCACCATTAGGCTGCATACTGAGAATATGGCAGCAGCCTTGTAGTAGGGTGCCCCTGCTTCCATACCTGCTGAAGAAGGTATCTGTTGGAGGAAACATCTGCGGGGATTTTATGGATGGCCCTTAGATATTATCCTGTCTCTTAAAGTCAATAGTAACTGTCTTTTTGTTTTTTTTTATGTGCATATTTGTAAACAGTAATCACATTCAAATGCATATGTTCAAAAATAATCACTAGACATTTTGCACACAAAACAGAAAAATAAGAACAAATAGTTTTGCACTTTTAACAGAATAGCTTTGTATTAACTTGAGTAAGTGTTTTTTGTACAAGGAGACGAACATCCTAGTAAGAGAATACCGTCGTAAGAATGGAAACTATACAAAAATGGTATACAAAGAAAAACAGCTATGTGGAATAATCCCATTGGGTTCCCATTATGCTATTTCCTTTATGTCTTTGAGCGTCTCATTTTTTTCGCTGCTTGTCAGAAGCTGATTAGATCGGTTAATACTGTTTGAGCTTGATAGTTGATACTAGAGATTGGCTGTAAGGTGATCCAACAGGATATAGTTATACACTTTAAATCCCTAACTTTTGACTGGACCTCCCTTTCGAGTTTTTAGTCCACTGGGATACCCCTTTTTGCCCAAGCCGTCTTTTCAGGTTTTCGACTTGCCGGTTGTACAGATTTTTTTGGATATCCCTAATTTTTCCCGAACCCCTTTGGTTCACCGGGATGCCCTAATTTTTTCCTAGGCTAGTCGACCTAGCGGGTCTTTGTTTACGCGTAGTATCTTTTAACTATGCCTGTGTTTACCGGGTGTGGAAGGTCGTCACCTTTCATAGTAGTTAAGATCATGGCCCCACCAGAAAATATGTTCTTGATCACAAATGGTCCTTCGTATGTAGGAGTCCATTTTCCCCTGAGATCACTTTTATGGCAGTATGATATGCTTGATTACCAGTTCACCAGCCTGATATACCTGACGTGTGACCTTCTTGTTAAAAGCTTTAATCATACGTTTTTGGTACATCTGACCGTGACAGACAGCTGCGAGCCTCTTTTCGTTAATTAGGTTTAATTGGTCAAGTCGATTCTAAACCCACTCGTCTTCATTCAGCTCTGCATCCTTCATGATCCTCAAGGAAGGGATCTGGACCTCAATGGGTAGGAAAACTTCCATCCCGTATACCAAAGAGAAAGGAGTTGCCCCTATTGATGTGCGCATTATGGTGCGGTAACCATGAAGGGCAAATGGTAACATCTCGTTCCAGTCTTTGTATGTCACAGTCATCTTCTGTATGATTTTATTGATGTTTTTATTAGCAGCTTCTATAGTGCCATTCATTTTCAGCCGGTAAGGAGAAGAGTTATAATGTTGGACCTTGAACTGCGTATAGAGCTCGGTGATCATAGTATTATTGAGATTGATACCATTATCTGTAATGATTCTTTCTGGAATACCGTATCGACAGATAAGGTTATGTCTGATGAATCAGACCACAATGTTCTTGGTAACGAAAGCAAATGAGGCTGCCCCAAACCACTTCGTGAAGTAATCAATGGCGACTAGGATGAAACAGTGCCCATTAGAAGTTGTAGGTCTGATTTCCCCAATCATATGGATGCCTGTTGTACCCCAAAATTTGCCCTCCCATATTCTTCAAGATTTGCAAAGAGCATGCTTCAAAATCTCCTAAGGGTTGCACAGTCCAATGGCCTCCTAACAGTCAAGAACTAGGGTTTTGGTTCTGGCAAAGAAGTTGAAGTTTCCAAGGGTCCAAACAAGTCCCACATGCCTACAAACATTGTCAAGTATCCTCATGCCAAGTTTCAAGACTCACAGCACAAAATTGCACAGTCAAAAACCCTAATTGCTCAACAGTCAACTGTAGGGGCAAAATGGCCATTTGACAGTCAAAAGTCAAAATTCTTGGTCAACATATTATTTTGAAGCCACAAACATCATTTGATCAATTCTTGATCATGATTCTCAAGGCATGGCTCAAAAAATCTCAAGATGCAAAAGTTTCCATATTTGGACAGTTGAAAAAGTCAACTGTAATTTGACCAAGGCATAACTTCCACATGGTTTATCAGAAAAATTCCATCCAAAGCTCATTTTGAAGAGAATGACATTTCCTACAACTCCTCTTCACACTTCAAGTCCAAGAAATGCTCTCACAAAAAGTTATCAATCTCAACATTATAAGTCATTTTCAAAAGTCAACAAAAAGGCACTTTAAGTCAAAGACCATAACTTGAGATTGGTAAATCAAAATGACATGGGACCAAAGGCATTGGTTAGAGGACTTCAAGACCTTTCCCAAATGTCCAAGAACATGATCATAGCTTAAAAATTGAGCAAGATATGCCTTGTGGAAGTTGGGAAATTTTTGGGAATTTTGAAAAGTCAACTTTGCTTCAAATGCCTCAAAATTGCTAATGGGCCACAATTTCTTCCAAGAATCATCACCCAAAGGCTATGCACGACCCATTGACCCAAAGGGGAGTTATTTTCTTATTTTTTATTAATTATTTGAATTTTTAATGTTATTAATTCATTTAATTAAAATTAAATATGAAAAATACTAAAGCATGTATTTTAAATCTTTTTATGCAGCTAATAGGTCCATCATAAACTCAAGATTTCGTGCATCACTAAAAAGGCAAGAATCTCCATTGATTGGCATAAGTAAGTGTTGTACCCCAAAATTTGCCCTCGCATTTTTCCATAAAAGATCGCAGCTTCCGGGATTTCCTGATTTTCCAAACTGGCTCAAGAATCTGTCAAACTGACTTTTCTCGTCAGTCAAACAAAAATTAGGGTTTTATTGATTTTCAGGGCTCTGGATTGTTTCACACAGTTGGCTTAGGGTTTTGGTTGACTTTGACTCAATTTTGATCAGGTGGACGTTCTTTGGCATTTAATCAGGAATTAAGGTTTTTTGTGGGCATATTCTCAGAAGGATTTAAATTCCACAGCACTTTGCAAGTTATTCCGAGATTCGGGTTGAATTCGCATTGTTTTGATTTAATCAGTAAAAGAAGGCAGTTGGTTTTAATTCATGTTCGTTTGATTGAACCAGTCAAAAGATATATGCAGTTTGGATTTACAGTGTTTGGTAAAAATCAGTGAAAAGAGGGAATGCGTCTGATCAATTGTTGTGATTAACTGTTATTTTGCTTTGAACATTGGAAGCGTCAAGTTTATTAATGGATCAATACTAAAATATTGTTTAGTTAATTATTTATTATTCTAAAGATTAAATAAGTTGGAATTTATTTTCAATTTATTTTAATTTAAAGAACTATAAATAATAAATAAACAATTGAAGAAGAGAAGAATTAATTAAATAAAAGGGCTTTTTATTTATCTTTAAGTCATTTGTATAATTGCTTTTGTTTACAAAATGTTGACAAAAATAATGTTACATTTATTTAAAGCTAAATAAAAACTATCCTAATTATTTTTCTAATCTTCAAATCTTCATCCGCTATCCCTCGCTCCAGTGCTCCATTTTTCATCTGTCAAAGAAAAGAGAAAAGTCAAATAACAGTTAAATTGAATTGAAAAGACAGATAAAAAGAGTTCATCATTAAGGGCCACTGATTGGGATCAGTTAACCCTCTCTGCAAATCACGGGATTTCTCCCGGTTCACAAAAAGGGAAGAATTTTATTTGCTAATCATGAATGCAAAGTTGAGGAAAAAATGCAAAGTGTCAAAACTGCATAAATTCAAAATCTCAAACTCCAAGTTCAAACCCAACTAAAAATCAAATTGCAACTTTCTGTCAAAATCCAAAAGTGTCAAACTTGCTGTCAAATGCCAAAAGGGTTACCCAAAGCTGTCAATAAAGGAGATTTGGCAAAGATATGGAAAGTTCAAAAAGTACAAAAGCTGTCAAGAAGAGATAAGATATGCAGAGGAAAACTATTGTGCAAGCAAGCTTATTCACTTTTCATCATTTCCCAATGGCCCTTTCAGAAAAAGTACAGCAGAAAACATAGTTTAATATTTAGCTGTACTGAGAGAGAAGAGTAGAGAGAGAAGAGAGCAGGTTTTTTAGGCTTTAGGCAGGAAGCATAAGAAACATATACAAAAAGAACAAAACACGGTAGAAAAGAGGAGGAGAAACCAACACAAAGAAAATATACAAACTGCTAAGCATTAAACCTGAAGAGGCCTAAACCAGCAGTAAAACCTGTAAAGCCTCACAACCAGTAAACAAAAAAGCCATACCAGCATATACACCAAACCATTACCTACTGTCAAAACATTAAACCTGCATTAGATTTACCTCCAAAAGCCAAAAGACCAAACCAAGTCCTGACCTGAAGCGAAAACCTGCTAGGCCTCAAGCCTGAAACCAGTTCAAGCCTGAAGCACAACCCTGCCTGAAGCCAAACAAAAGCCTGTACCATTCAGTTCAAGCCCCAGGCCTAACCTCCAAGCACATAACCTGCAATGGCCTAACAAAACCATAAAACCTGCCTACTGTCAAAAACAATGAGACCATGTCCAATACCATAAACCTATCTCACCAAAAAGCCTCAGACCTGCCATAGCATACTGCATCAAACCATTCAAAACCATCGTATCATACAACCTACTGCATGATACCACCAAACCCAAGCATCGAGGCCTCAGAATATATCATCACTGGCCATTAGAGAAGCAAGCAGAATAAGGCAACACAAAGGCAACAAAAACCCTCAGTGAATACATCATTGGGCAATAAATAAAGCATATTCAAGGCAATGGAAGGGAGCTTAAAGAACCACAGGCCCTCAGAACCCTAGGCTCTTCACTGGGCAAGCAACAAACACTCAAAGGCACATAAACAAAATACGTTCAGAGGCAACCAAAGAAGCATTCAAGGCAATTCAAAGGCAAAGAAGAAGAAGAAAGAGGCGAATTCAAAAAGGGGGTTTTCAGTTCAGTTCATCATAAAACCTTAAAAATGGCAACAAGATAAAGAGTACCAGGAAGTCTACAAGTCCATCAGCATCCTTCACCGTCGAGCCTCCTAAGCACCTCCATTTTTCTCCCTCCCCCCAGTCAAGGTAAAACATCTCCCTTTTCATCCTCGTTAAACAAACGAAGTCAAACACTTTATCAAATAAACGAAAAAATCACAAACATGCAAGAATTGAAAAATCCCTAACGAAATGAGAAAGCGAATTGTACCTTAGATCGAGCGCCCTAATGCTGTCGTTGGAGGGAAGAAGGCATGATGGTGCTGGTGGCTCTGTGGCAAAGGGTATCACTCAGAAACGAACAGAGAAGACGAACGAAAACGAACAAACGAACGCCGCCGCTGTCTCCAACCCTAAGCGCGTTTCAACTGAACATGAAATGTGTTAACCCTAAAAAATGCTTGTTTCAAACTCTGGGCCTTGCCCATTCCAATCGCCCAAGGCCCAGTCAGAAGCTTAACTCTTTTTTTATTTTTATAAAAACAAGTTATTTTGTTAATTAGCTAGGCATAATCCTTTTTTATAAACAAGTCTTTCATTAATAAATTAACATTGACTTTTCTGTTTTTTTTAACATCCTCAAATAATATTTTTTTTTTAACTTAATATATTTTTTTTACAATAATTCTTTAATAATAAATAATAATTAATTTTTATATAGAAACTAATATTTTCTCTTTACAATTAAATTCACATTTTCTTTAAATCTTTGTACATGAATATATAATTTTTCTTAAGATTAACACTTTTTGAACATGAATAACAAAATACATTTTTTTACACCATGTAATTAAAATTGAAAACAGTTTCCCGTTCTTTTAATTAAAATATTTTTGTACATAACGAATAAAAATACATTTTTTTTTATAATTTAATTCTTGATAAAAACATACTTTTGGTATATAATAAATAAAGATACCTTGTTATACATAATCTAATTAGAGTTTAAAACATTTGATTAAAACATTTCTTTTTGTACATATTAAAGAAAATACAAGATTATTAATTAAATTAAATAGACATTTAATTTTTCTTTAAGTCAACTATACTTAATACACATTTAATTCCACATCTCTAACCTGTAAATAATTACAATACATTTCACATTATACACTTGACACATATACAATTGCTATTTCCATACATTGATATGCATTACTTACATTTGATCGCAAATTCGATTTGGTTGTAACTTATTGGATACTATAAGTCTCATCCCCATTTGTGAATATTGTACCCCACTCCCGGATACTATTTGTAATAGCGTAGACTTTACATTTTCGCAATTTACAGTTTTCCAATTATACCATGGTTAGACCTAGGGTTTGTATGTACATAAAATTAAACACGAGATAACCTAATGCAAGACAACTACTTGAAACCAATACACAATCACACTTGCACCCTCTAGGGTAATCCCACATGTTGCCTTCCAAAATGGGCCATGCTTGCACGTCGAGTATCTTTGGCAAAGCAAATTCAAAATGATCATAAGTCCCTCGATGACGCTTTCGAATGTTGCCTAAAACGGAATGATCATAGTCTCTTCAAAGCAAATTGCCAAAGACACTTGGTACCATTGCATTCATGGTCCATACGATGACCCGTGCCCGTCTCGAATAAACTTCCTAAACGCAAGATTGTCCACCAAATTCAATGGTGGAACAAAATTGTTAAAAAGGGTTGAAAACATAGAGAAAACCTTTGAGTACAATAGGGTAGATAAAACTCTTAGTTACTTGAGATCGACTTGCAAAAACACTTGCCTTCTTTTCAAAAACACCCCTCACAGCACTTTCAAAACAAACTTTTCCAAAAAAACAAAATGAAAACCTTTTCAAAAGACATACATATTTGTATACATCCCCACATGGATCATTACAAAGGTTGCCACCACATTGGTTTCTTTTCAAAACACATACACACACCACAATTTCAAGCAATCAAAAATCAAGGCAAGTGATCTAAAAAACCAAGTAACTAAGAGCCCATGGATAACCATGGATGAAAAGGGTGCTAATACCTTCCCTTTTCATAATCTACCCCCCGGACCCACGAAATATCTCAAAAGGTTTTTGCTGTGCTTTTTCAACCTTTCCTTTAGGATAAAATAAAAAGTCGGTGGCGACTCTTGCTCAACCGCACAAGTGCGAATACGAACGCAAAACCACAGTCAGTTCTCCCACCCTATCACAGAACTGGCGACTCTGCTGGGGAGAAACTTAAAAGTGGAGTAACCTTAGGGTTTAGATCACCTTTGTTTTCAATTGTTTGCTTTGTTTGCTTTTATATTTGTGGGCTTTGCATCGGAGTTTCATAGATCCTAACCCGGATCTGGGAAATACCCTTTTCAGGTAGCATAATCTGTGAGGGACCTGTCCGGCGTAGACTGACATGGGTGAAGCAGTGGCTACGTTGGTGTGGCACCTTGGTCTGTACCTATATCCCTTGTGTTGCAATGAGGAGAATATATGTCTTCCAAGGAGTCATTAAGCACCAACCGACCTTAGAACCCTAAATTGACCCAACTTGGCCATTAGAACAGTAGCAGTATGCTACACTCATTGAGGCTAAACTCTCGCGATGGTTCCGGCCGCAAGAAAAGATAGCGATGTTGGAGTCATGACCGATCGAGGGTAGCCAATGATTTGAGATCCTCTAGAACCCGGTTACTTTTGATAGGACAGGTTTTAAACAACGAACTGAAAGAGGGTAGTACCTGAACCCCATGCAAGCCTAAACCTAAGGACTTGTTTGCTTTGTGTGAATATGTTTGCCTGTATATACACTCACTTGCTTGTGCATACATGTACATAACATCATGACATCATACCATAGCATTTTCAATAACCATTTCAAGGATCTCGAGGGTTCTTTTGATGCAGGGTTACGTTGAACCAGACATCTACCAAGGGGCAAGAGGTTTTCTCCTCTAAACAAAGTTCTCCAGTCAAAGTTCAAGTACAACAACTTGAATCGGTGGCTATGACCCACTCGACATGGTGAGCTTGATTCTCGTGGAAAGACATCCACCGATACAAAGCTCTCCAAACAAAGATCAAGTACAACAACTTGAATCAGTGGCTATGACCCACTCGACATGGTGAGCTTGATTCTAGTGGAAAGACATCCGCCGGTGCAAAGTTCTTCGATCCAAGAGCAAAGCTCAACCTCTAACATTTTCTTGTGTTTAACCCAAGAGATCCTTGAAAGCATGCATCCACATATCATGCATCGCATTTTGACAGTCTTTCCTTTTTCAGGTTTCCTTACTCTCCTGTTGTTTATTTCAGCAAGAGATGGAGCTAGAGAGGTCTGTCAAAGACATCCAAGACCAGACTGCTCAGCTGCAGGAGATGTTCCTGAACTTGTCTCTGGGGCAAGAAGAGATGAAAGCTCTCCTCACAAAAAGCTTGGAGAATTCCAACAATGCCAGGAGTGATCAGCTTGCGGAGCTGCAGTTTGATCTGACAACCTTGAGGACCCAAATGATGGGACAGTTGGTGGGCCAGATGGCTCTCATCCAAAACCTATCTCAAAGACAAGAGGAACTCAGAGTTCTTGTCCGCCAACTGCTTCCAAACAACCAACTGGGGCAAACATCTGAGGTTGAAGAGCAAGTCACCGCTCAGCCTCCATCCACTCAAGAAGACAAGGGGAAAGCCCCTTTGCTTGCTTCAGGGTCACAAGCCCATCAACAACCTCGCCAGCGTCAAAGGGGTAATCGGCGTAAGCAAGAAACGTCGGGAAGACAGTTCACGGAGACTGAAATACCATCATTTTTCATACTGAAGCGCCTGTTGGAGGTCAACTTGCTTACCGTAAAGGATCCTCATCGGAAGCTCAATACCTCCTCTCCTAACTATCATCCCGACGCATTTTGTGTTTACCATTCCTACAGCCCGGGACACGACACCAACGACTGTTGGGCCTTGAAGAACAAGATTCAAGATCTGATCGACATTGGGGTGCTGGAATTCATGCCAGACGGCGAGATGAAAATCTTCCGTTAAGGGGTTCTCCACTTGAAATGACGAAGCTCGAGCTGAAAGACTTTTGCTTCTTTTTGAATTTTCAAAGTTGTAATTTCTTTTGCTGTCAGACAATTATCTGTTGATGTTAAACTCTGTTTTCATTAATGCATTGTATATGTTTGTCTTGAATTCATCCATTCGTTTCACTACTCTTATGCTTTTCTTTATGATATTTGACTCTTGATAAAAAGCTATAAGCCTTTAGAGGGAGGATGACGAAACAATACCATGATCTTATACAGTATGCTTCTGAACAGACCTTGCTGATGATGTACAGGCATTTCTTTCAATCCCCAAACACTGGAGTTATAAGGAAGTTAATCCCTAGTCAACCCCTTCGAGCCAAAGAAGTAGGAGTTTTCTGTTCTAAACAATCAAAACCTTTGATATAAACCTGGGGCAGGGTAGTATCTCAGTTAATTCAAAATAAAATGCGCATTGAAGTCGCAAACTCTCAGTTTATAGCACAACGGACGACGTCAAAAAAAAAGAAGAAAGCATTCCTTTGGAATCAAAAGACAAGGGTGGTTCCCTATCATATAGACAGTCAATCTCTCAAAAAGAGAAAAAGCCCACTGAGCCAAAACCTATAAAGGAGGCTTAAGAAAGCTGGGGCATCCCGCTGACAGTAATCCCGGAAAACGGTAACAGTCAGGCAAAAGTTAGGGATAACAAATCAAAATCAAAATAGCGAGGTCATGACAAAATCCTCAACAACATGAAAAATGTTGAAAAAGAAAAAAGGAGATGATGACTGTCTCCCTAAATTCAAACTGGTGAACCATCGCCCAAAAGTCGTTCCAAACTCAAAACAGAGTGACGCACAGTTAACTGAGCTTAGGTCAGAGAACATCACGAAGAGCGGGTGGGTACAAATATACTTTGAGCCTATATCCTTTGTTTCTTAAACCGTGAACCAGGCCACGTTACAACCCTTCAAAAGTCCTAATTGAAGCATGGGTTAGTTCGAAAGCATACTGTTACAAAAGGTATCCTGACTCCTGTAAGGCTTTACTCTAAATCTTGTGTTGATTTGTCTTATAAAAAGTTTTCTGCTAAAAACGCATTTTTCAAAACTTCGAGACAAACATAAACTTTGCATTGCTTGAATATCATTGTCTGCATTTGGCTGTTTGGTTGACAGCGAAGAAATTCATACAGCGAATGTTCGGAGGAACGAAAACTCTCTCAGTAAGTAAAAATCACTTCAAGAGGATAACACTTCCATCAAATCTCCTATCAACAAGGGGCATGACATGTCACCATCCAATTAACCTGGGGCAGTCCAGTCAAGTTTCAATGGATCTCTCAGAATTCAGTTAACCTGGGGCAGTCCAGTCAAGGTCCAACAGATCTTTCAGAGTTCAGTTAACCTGGGGCAGTCCAGTCAAGATTTCAAGAAATCTCTCAATATGCAGAGTAATCTGATTCAAGATTCCTTCACCACCACTTGGGGCATTCGAATGTCAAAAGTGTTCAACAAATCAACTATTACATTTCCAAACTCGATTCCTGTATCTAGCTAGGGCACGTCTGAAGAGTTTGAAGATTCGATTCCTGTATCCAGCCAGGGCATATCTATTAACTATCACATATCCAGACTCGATTCCTGTATCTAGCCAGGGCACGTCTGAAGAGTTCGAAGATTCGATTCCTGTATCCAGCCAGGGCATATCTATCAACTATCACATTTCCAGACTCGATTCTTGTATCTAGCCAGGGCACGTCTGAAGAGTTTGAAGATTCGACTCCTGTATCCAGCCAGGGCATATCTATCAACTATCACATTTCCAGACTCGATTCCTGTATCTAGCCAGGGCACGTCTGAAGAGTTTGAAGATTCGACTCCTGTATCCAGCCAGGGCATATCTGTTAACTATCACCTTTCCAGATTCGACTCTTGTATCCGGCCAGGGCATATCTGTTGACCACATTTCTAGACTCGATTCTTGTATCTAGCCAGGGCACGTCTGAAGAGTTTGAAGATTCGATTCCTGTATCCAGCCAGGGCATATCTGTCAACTGTCACAATTTCATATTCGACTCCTGTATCCAGCCAGGGCATATCTGTTGATCACATTTCCAGACTCGATTCCTGTATCTAGCCAGGGCACGTCTGAAGAGTTTGAAGATTCGATTCCTGTATCCAGCCAGGGCATATCTGTTGACGACTATTTCCAGACTCGACTCCTGTATCCAGCCAGGGCACGTCTGAAGAATTCCAGATCAACACCTGTAACAAGCCAGGAAAACATCTGTGGACGACCGATTATAGACCAACACCTGTAACAAGCCAGGAATTTATCTACGTAACCACTTGGGGCATTCGAATGTCAAAAGTGTTCAAGAACCCGATGCAGTTTTACGCGGACTCATCGTCAGGAAATCCTACACAGATCTCCTCAAAACAGGAAGACCCCAGTAGTTTGGCATACAACCCAAGCTTCTGATTCTCCCAACAATGGTCCCAAGACTTCTCATTTTCAACAATTGAAGACTCTTGCCCTCCACAGCAGCAGCCAAAGGATTATTGTCCCTGACAGCAATCAAGATTCTTTTATCTTCAGCTATTCAGGATTCATTTATCCTCAGCATTAGCTCATCAGCTTACATGCGCATTCATCACATTCATGTCATAAACATGATGTCACATACATTGCATCATGCATCATGACATTGCATACAACTAACCCTTTACCTTTTCAGGTAAGATCAGTCGGCAGACAAAGATCATCTTCCAAGTTTACTCAGATGTGACCCGGACACGGCGACATTCTGATACTTATTCCAGATTCATCCAAATGCAGCTTTACACGAGCTCATCATCAGGAAACCCTACACCGGTTCCTCTTCAAGACGTCTAAAAACAGTTTACGGATTCTTCCCAACAACGGATGTTAATCTACCAGCTTGTTCAGATGCAATTTTTTGAAAATAGTTTACGGATGCTTCCCAACAACGGATGCTGCTCTATTGCTTATTCAACCTCTTCAAGACGTCTGAAAACAGTTTACGGATTCTTCCCAACAACGGATGTCAATCTACCAACTTGTTCAGGTGCAATTTTTTGAAAACAGTTTACGGACGCGTCCCAACAACGGATGCTGCTCTATTGCTTATTCAACTTCAAGACTTCTGAAAACAGTTCACGGGTTCTCCAGTAACGGATGTTAACCTATCACTTGTTCAGACTCTTCTCAACTTTTGAAAACAGTTTACAGACGCCTCCCAACAACGGATGTTGCTCTATTGCTTATTCAATCTCAACTCCTGAAAATAGTTTACAGATTCTCCAGACATGGATGTCAATCTATTGCTTATTCGGACCCCCACTTCAGAGATGTTCCAAAACATGGATGCCTTTCTGATACTTGTCCACTCACCATTAACATACAATTCAACATTTCCAAATGGCATCTTTAAGCCCATTCACCTCTACCATCACATCGCCGAGTGCAAATTTTCTGGGCACTTTAGTGTCCAATCTTCTTTTACCTTCAAGTCGCGAAAGGAAAACTTGCCAATCTAACTCTTCAGGTTCAAGAAGATTGAACAGGGGCAACTGTTGTACCCCAAAATTTGCCCTCGCATTTTTCCACAAAAGATCGCAGCTTCCGGCATTTCCTGATTTTCCAAACTGGCTCAAGAATCTGTCAAACTGACTTTTCTCGTCAGTCAAACAAAAATTAGGGTTTTATTGATTTTCAGGGCTCTGGATTGTTTCACACAGTTGGCTTAGGGTTTTGGTTGACTTTGACTCAATTTTGATCAGGTGGACGTTCTTTGGCATTTAATCAGGAATTAAGGTTTTTTGTGGGCATATTCTCAGAAGGATTTAAATTCCACAGCACTTTGCAAGTTATTCCGAGATTCGGGTTGAATTCGCATTGTTTTGATTTAATCAGTAAAAGAAGGCAGTTGGTTTTAATTCAAGTTCGTTTGATTGAACCAGTCAAAAGATATATGCAGTTTGGATTTACAGTGTTTGGTAAAAATCAGTGAAAAGAGGGAATGCGTCTGATCAATTGTTGTGATTAACTGTTATTTTGCTTTGAACATTGGAAGCGTCAAGTTTATTAATGGATCAATACTGAAATATTGTTTAGTTAATTATTTATTATTCTAAAGATTAAATAAGTTGGAATTTATTTTCAATTTATTTTAATTTAAAGAACTATAAATAATAAATAAACAATTGAAGAAGAGAAGAATTAATTAAATAAAAGGGCTTTTTATTTATCTTTAAGTCATTTGTATAATTGCTTTTGTTTACAAAATGTTGACAAAAATAATGTTACATTTATTTAAAGCTAAATAAAAACTATCCTAATTATTTTTCTAATCTTCAAATCTTCATCCGCTATCCCTCGCTCCAGTGCTCCATTTTTCATCTGTCAAAGAAAAGAGAAAAGTAAAATAACAGTTAAATTGAATTGAAAAGACAGATAAAAAGAGTTCATCATTAAGGGCCACTGATTGGGATCAGTTAACCCTCTCTGCAAATCACGGGATTTCTCCCGGTTCACAAAAAGGGAAGAATTTTATTTGCTAATCATGAATGCAAAGTTGAGGAAAAAATGCAAAGTGTCAAAACTGCATAAATTCAAAATCTCAAACTCCAAGTTCAAACCCAACTAAAAATCAAATTGCAACTTTCTGTCAAAATCTAAAAGTGTCAAACTTGCTGTCAAATGCCAAAAGGGTTACCCAAAGCTGTCAATAAAGGAGATTTGGCAAAGATATGGAAAGTTCAAAAAGTACAAAAGCTGTCAAGAAGAGATAAGATATGCAGAGGAAAACTATTGTGCAAGCAAGCTTATTCACTTTTCATCATTTCCCAATGGCCCTTTCAGAAAAAGTACAGCAGAAAACATAGTTTAATATTTAGCTGTACTGAGAGAGAAGAGTAGAGAGAGAAGAGAGCAGGTTTTTTAGGCTTTAGGCAGGAAGCATAAGAAACATATACAAAAAGAACAAAACACGGTAGAAAAGAGGAGGAGAAACCAACACAAAGAAAATATACAAACTGCTAAGCATTAAACCTGAAGAGGCCTAAACCAGCAGTAAAACCTGTAAAGCCTCACAACCAGTAAACAAAAAAGCCATACCAGCATATACACCAAACCATTACCTACTGTCAAAACATTAAACCTGCATTAGATTTACCTCCAAAAGCCAAAAGACCAAACCAAGTCCTGACCTGAAGCGAAAACCTGCTAGGCCTCAAGCCTGAAACCAGTTCAAGCCTGAAGCACAACCCTGCCTGAAGCCAAACAAAAGCCTGTACCATTCAGTTCAAGCCCCAGGCCTAACCTCCAAGCACATAACCTGCAATGGCCTAACAAAACCATAAAACCTGCCTACTGTCAAAAACAATGAGACCATGTCCAATACCATAAACCTATCTCACCAAAAAGCCTCAGACCTGCCATAGCATACTGCATCAAACCATTCAAAACCATCATATCATACAACCTACTGCATGATACCACCAAACCCAAGCATCGAGGCCTCAGAATATATCATCACTGGCCATTAGAGAAGCAAGCAGAATAAGGCAACACAAAGGCAACAAAAACCCTCAGTGAATACATCATTGGGCAATAAATAAAGCATATTCAAGGCAATGGAAGGGAGCTTAAAGAACCACAGGCCCTCAGAACCCTAGGCTCTTCACTGGGCAAGCAACAAACACTCAAAGGCACATAAACAAAATACGTTCAGAGGCAACCAAAGAAGCATTCAAGGCAATTCAAAGGCAAAGAAGAAGAAGAAAGAGGCGAATTCAAAAAGGGGGTTTTCAGTTCAGTTCATCATAAAACCTTAAAAATGGCAACAAGATAAAGAGTACCAGGAAGTCTACAAGTCCATCAGCATCCTTCACCGTCGAGCCTCCTAAGCACCTCCATTTTTCTCCCTCCCCCCAGTCAAGGTAAAACATCTCCCTTTTCATCCTCGTTAAACAAACGAAGTCAAACACTTTATCAAATAAACGAAAAAATCACAAACATGCAAGAATTGAAAAACCCCTAACGAAATGAGAAAGCGAATTGTACCTTAGATCGAGCGCCCTAATGCTGTCGTTGGAGGGAAGAAGGCATGATGGTGCTGGTGGCTCTGTGGCAAAGGGTATCACTCAGAAACAAACAGAGAAGACGAACGAAAACGAACAAACGAACGCCGCCGCTGTCTCCAACCCTAAGCGCGTTTCAACTGAACATGAAATGTGTTAACCCTAAAAAATGCTTGTTTCAAACTCTGGGCCTTGCCCATTCCAATCGCCCAAGGCCCAGTCAGAAGCTTAACTCTTTTTTTATTTTTATAAAAACAAGTTATTTTGTTAATTAGCTAGGCATAATCCTTTTTTATAAACAAGTCTTTCATTAATAAATTAACATTGACTTTTCTGTTTTTTTTAACATCCTCAAATAATATTTTTTTTTTAACTTAATATATTTTTTTTACAATAATTCTTTAATAATAAATAATAATTAATTTTTATATAGAAACTAATATTTTCTCTTTACAATTAAACTCACATTTTCTTTAAATCTTTGTACATGAATATATAATTTTTCTTAAGATTAACACTTTTTGAACATGAATAACAAAATACATTTTTTTACACCATGTAATTAAAATTGAAAACAGTTTCCCGTTCTTTTAATTAAAATATTTTTGTACATAACGAGTAAAAATACATTTTTTTTTATAATTTAATTCTTGATAAAAACACACTTTTGGTATATAATAAATAAAGATACCTTGTTATACATAATCTAATTAGAGTTTAAAACATTTGATTAAAACATTTCTTTTTGTACATATTAAAGAAAATACAAGATTATTAATTAAATTAAATAGACATTTAATTTTTCTTTAAGTCAACTATACTTAATACACATTTAATTCCACATCTCTAACCTGTAAATAATTACAATACATTTCACATTATACACTTGACACATATACAATTGCTATTTCCATACATTGATATGCATTACTTACATTTGATCGCAAATTCGATTTGGTTGTAACTTATTGGATACTATAAGTCTCATCCCCATTTGTGAATATTGTACCCCACTCCCGGATACTATTTGTAATAGCGTAGACTTTACATTTTCGCAATTTACAGTTTTCCAATTATACCATGGTTAGACCTAGGGTTTGTATGTACATAAAATTAAACACGAGATAACCTAATGCAAGACAAATACTTGAAACCAATACACAATCACACTTGCACCCTCTAGGGTAATCCCACATGTTGCCTTCCAAAATGGGCCATGCTTGCACGTCGAGTATCTTTGGCAAAGCAAATTCAAAATGATCATAAGTCCCTCGATGACGCTTTCGAATGTTGCCTAAAACGGAATGATCATAGTCTCTTCAAAGCAAATTACCAAAGACACTTGGTACCATTGCATTCATGGTCCATACGATGACCCGTGCCCGTCCCGAATAAACTTCCTAAACGCAAGATTGTCCACCAAATTCAATGGTGGAACAAAATTGTTAAAAAGGGTTGAAAACATAGAGAAAACCTTTGAGTACAATAGGGTAGATAAAACTCTTAGTTACTTGAGATCGACTTGCAAAAACACTTGCCTTCTTTTCAAAAACACCCCTCACAGCACTTTCAAAACAAACTTTTCCAAAAAAACAAAATGAAAACCTTTTCAAAAGACATACATCTTTGTATACATCCCCACATGGATCATTACAAAGGTTGCCACCACATTGGTTTCTTTTCAAAACACATACACACACCACAATTTCAAGCAATCAAAAATCAAGGCAAGTGATCTAAAAAACCAAGTAACTAAGAGCCCATGGATAACCATGGATGAAAAGGGTGCTAATACCTTCCCTTTTCATAATCTACCCCCCGGACCCACGAAATATCTCAAAAGGTTTTTGCTGTGCTTTTTCAACCTTTCCTTTAGGATAAAATAAAAAGTCGGTGGCGACTCTTGCTCAACCGCACAAGTGCGAATACGAACGCAAAACCACAGTCAGTTCTCCCACCCTATCACAGAACTGGCGACTCTGCTGGGGAGAAACTTAAAAGTGGAGTAACCTTAGGGTTTAGATCACCTTTGTTTTCAATTATTTGCTTTGTTTGCTTTTATATTTGTGGGCTTTGCATCGGAGTTTCATAGATCCTAACCCGGATCTGGGAAATACCCTTTTCAGGTAGCATAATCTGTGAGGGACCTGTCCGGCGTAGACTGACATGGGTGAAGCAGTGGCTACGTTGGTGTGGCACCTTGGTCTGTACCTATATCCCTTGTGTTGCAATGAGGAGAATATATGTCTTCCAAGGAGTCATTAAGCACCAACCGACCTTAGAACCCTAAATTGACCCAACTTGGCCATTAGAACAGTAGCAGTATGCTACACTCATTGAGGCTAAACTCTCGCGATGGTTCCGGACGCAAGAAAAGATAGCGATGTTGGAGTCATGACCGATCGAGGGTAGCCAATGATTTGAGATCCTCTAGAACCCGGTTACTTTTGATAGGACAGGTTTTAAACAACGAACTGAAAGAGGGTAGTACCTGAACCCCATGCAAGCCTAAACCTAAGGACTTGTTTGCTTTGTGTGAATATGTTTGCCTGTATATACACTCACTTGCTTGTGCATACATGTACATAACATCATGACATCATACCATAGCATTTTCAATAACCATTTCAAGGATCTCGAGGTTTCTTTTGATGCAGGGTTACGTTGAACCAGACATCTACCAAGGGGCAAGAGGTTTTCTCCTCTAAACAAAGTTCTCCAGTCAAAGTTCAAGTACAACAACTTGAATCGGTGGCTATGACCCACTCGACATGGTGAGCTTGATTCTCGTGGAAAGACATCCACCGATACAAAGCTCTCCAAACAAAGATCAAGTACAACAACTTGAATCAGTGGCTATGACCCACTCGACATGGTGAGCTTGATTCTAGTGGAAAGACATCCGCCGGTGCAAAGTTCTTCGATCCAAGAGCAAAGCTCAACCTCTAACATTTTCTTGTGTTTACCCCAAGAGATCCTTGAAAGCATGCATCCACATATCATGCATCGCATTTTGACAGTCTTTCCTTTTTCAGGTTTCCTTACTCTCCTGTTGTTTATTTCAGCAAGAGATGGAGCTAGAGAGGTCTGTCAAAGACATCCAAGACCAGACTGCTCAACTGTAGGAGATGTTCCTGAACTTGTCTCTGGGGCAAGAAGAGATGAAAGCTCTCCTCACAAAAAGCTTGGAGAATTCCAACAATGCCAGGAGTGATCAGCTTGCGGAGCTGCAGTTTGATCTGACAACCTTGAGGACCCAAATGATGGGACAGTTGGTGGGCCAGATGGCTCTCATCCAAAACCTATCTCAAAGACAAGAGGAACTCAGAGTTCTTGTCCGCCAACTGCTTCCAAACAACCAACTGGGGCAAACATCTGAGGTTGAAGAGCAAGTCGCCGCTCAGCCTCCATCCACTCAAGAAGACAAGGGGAAAGCCCCTTTGCTTGCTTCAGGGTCACAAGCCCATCAACAACCTCGCCAGCGTCAAAGGGGTAATCGGCGTAAGCAAGAAACGTCGGGAAGACAGTTCACGGAGACTGAAATACCATCATTTTTCATACTGAAGCGCCTGTTGGAGGTCAACTTGCTTACCGTAAAGGATCCTCATCGGAAGCTCAATACCTCCTCTCCTAACTATCATCCCGACGCATTTTGTGTTTACCATTCCTACAGCCCGGGACACGACACCAACGACTGTTGGGCCTTGAAGAACAAGATTCAAGATCTGATCGACATTGGGGTGCTGGAATTCATGCCAGACAGCGAGATGAAAATCTTCCGTTAAGGGGTTCTCCACTTGAAATGACGAAGCTCGAGCTGAAAGACTTTTGCTTCTTTTTGAATTTTCAAAGTTGTAATTTCTTTTGCTGTCAGACAATTATCTGTTGATGTTAAACTTTGTTTTCATTAATGCATTGTATATGTTTGTCTTGAATTCATCCATTCGTTTCACTACTCTTATGCTTTTCTTTATGATATTTGACTCTTGATAAAAAGCTATAAGCCTTTAGAGGGAGGATGACGAAACAATACCATGATCTTATACAGTATGCTTCTGAACAGACCTTGATGATGATGTACAGGCATTTCTTTCAATCCCCAAACACTGGAGTTATAAGGAAGTTAATCCCTAGTCAACCCCTTCGAGCCAAAGAAGTAGGAGTTTTCTGTTCTAAACAATCAAAACCTTTGATATAAACCTGGGGCAGGGTAGTATCTCAGTTAATTCAAAATAAAATGCGCATTGAAGTCGCAAACTCTCAGTTTATAGCACAACGGACGACGTCAAAAAAAAAAGAAGAAAGCATTCCTTTGGAATCAAAAGACAAGGGTGGTTCCCTATCATATAGACAGTCAATCTCTCAAAAAGAGAAAAAGCCCACTGAGCCAAAACCTATAAAGGAGGCTTAAGAAAGCTGGGGCATCCCGGAAAACGGTAACAAGTCTTTCATTAATAAATTAACATTGACTTTTCTGTTTTTTTTAACATCCTCAAATAATATTTTTTTTTTAACTTAATATATTTTTTTTACAATAATTCTTTAATAATAAATAATAATTAATTTTTATATAGAAACTAATATTTTCTCTTTACAATTAAACTCACATTTTCTTTAAATCTTTGCACATGAATATATAATTTTTCTTAAGATTAACACTTTTTGAACATGAATAACAAAATACATTTTTTTACACCATGTAATTAAAATTGAAAACAGTTTCCCGTTCTTTTAATAAAAATATTTTTGTACATAACGAATAAAAATACATTTTTTATAATTTAATTCTTGATAAAAACACACTTTTGGTATATAATAAATAAAGATACCTTGTTATACATAATCTAATTAGAGTTTAAAACATTTGATTAAAACATTTCTTTTTGTACATATTAAAGAAAATACAAGATTATTAATTAAATTAAATAGACATTTAATTTTTCTTTAAGTCAACTATACTTAATACACATTTAATTCCACATCTCTAACCTGTAAATAATTACAATACATTTCACATTATACACTTGACACATATACAATTGCTATTTCCATACATTGATATGCATTACTTACATTTGATCGCAAATTCGATTTGGTTGTAACTTATTGGATACTATAAGTCTCATCCCCATTTGTGAATATTGTACCCCACTCCCGGATACTATTTGTAATAGCGTAGACTTTACATTTTCGCAATTTACAGTTTTCCAATTATACCATGGTTAGACCTAGGGTTTGTATGTACATAAAATTAAACACTAGATAACCTAATGCAAGACAAATACTTGAAACCAATACACAATCACACTTGCACCCTCTAGGGTAATCCCACATGTTGCCTTCCAAAATGGGCCATGCTTGCATGTCGAGTATCTTTGGCAAAGCAAATTCAAAATGATCATAAGTCCCTCGATGACGCTTTCGAATGTTGCCTAAAACGGAATGATCATAGTCTCTTCAAAGCAAATTACCAAAGACACTTGGTACCATTGCATTCATGGTCCATACGATGACTCGCGCCCATCCCGAATAAACTTCCTAAACGCAAGATTGTCCACCAAATTCAATGGTGGAACAAAATTGTTAAAAGGATTGAAAACATAGAGAAAACCTTTGAGTACAATAGGGTAGATAAAACTCTTAGTTACTTGAGATCGACTTGCAAAAACACTTGCCTTCTTTTCAAAAACACCCCTCACAGCACTTTCAAAACAAACTTTTCCAAAAAAACAAAATGAAAACCTTTTCAAAAGACATACATCTTTGTATACATCCCCACATGGATCCCAAAAGATTGTTGGAGCCTTCCTGAACGTGACTCAATACATTTCAAGCCTCCATACGCGAAGAAGTGGTAGAACAAAGTCAAACTTTCTCAAACTTTTTTCATAATCGTGCTTCAATATACCTGCATTTTCCATACATTTGAATATTTGATTTACACTAATATACACTCCCTGAAGCTAGTGATGTATTTTAATTGAGTTTTTATGGCCTGTATGCAAAGTTACCATGGAAGCTCTTTAGGGTTTCAGAGGTTGGAAATTAGGGCTTCCTTCATGTGGAAAAATTAAGCCACGAGACCTATGCCATTGGATTCAGAATGTCCAAACGAATCAGAACCACACCTCACGCCCTTTTTTCTTTTCAACTATGAGCTAATCGCTATTTTTGTGTGTTAGGGTTAGTGCGGGTTTAAAACCCCCGCTATTCATCTGTGTTTTTTCAGGCAAAAGCGAAGGCATAGTGGAGAAGACGCTGAGGTGTAAGCACCATATTGGGCCATTCAAATAATTTAGCGCGTTTTCTTATTTTCTACCAATAACGCGTTTTTCTTATATATTGTTTATATTCCATTATATTAACAAAGACGTTAATTGGCTCAGTTGGTGAGAGAAGGTTGTTGCAAGCATTGGGACCTGGGTTCGATTCCCAGGTCCCCCACTTTATTCCATATTATTTTGTTCAATATACTTCCATGCAGTGCTTCATCAAGGGATCACCATGCAACCCCAGATCTCTGCTTGCCACGCGCCTAACAACTCCAATCCAAAGGCCAGGATGGATAGTCCACCATGGACACCAGTCAACACCTCCACACACAAGTCATAAAAGTCAAAAGGGCCTCAAGCAAATGGGCCAAACTGCTTTCCATGAACCTCCAAAGGGGCCTGAATACCCCCCATGTTTGCCTTTCCTTTCTCCATTTTTATTCTTTCCTTTTATTTATTTTAATTATATTATTTGTTTTATTTAAATCCATAAAAACTAATTTTCATAAAATACAAAAAAATCAGAAAGTCAAAAAATAAAATATGTTTATTATTTAATTCACTAATATTTATTTTGTAAATAGGTTTAATAATCAATTTAGTTTTTAGGTTTTTAACTTTAATGCTTTTTTTCTTAGATAATTAAAAATATAAAAAAACAGGTCTTTTAGCATTTTTATTCTTAACAAATAATCTTTTTTTTTTTATCACTATTAATTATTAATTATTTTTGTAAATAACTTATAATTAAATAATTAGTAAATTAGGTCAAACTTGAATTTATTTCTTTAATAATTAAAAATGCTTAGAATTAGGGTTTTAATTCCATTTAATTTTCTTTAATTTCATAAATAAATAAAAACATAAAAAATAAGTCCTCTCCTTTATTTAATTTAATTAATTTAATAATTTCAATTTAATTTCCTCAAAGGGTCCAACGCCCTCGCACCTTCGAATATAATTTTCTCTTCGCGCGTTTATTTTATTTTTCTTTGTGAAATTTCATGTAATTGCCCCAAAGCTTTGTAATAGATAATTAGGTCATTTATTTTCCGCATTTTATTTATTCAAATCGGGTCTTGGTTTAATTTGGCGATGTAGACCCGCGCCTTGTAATAGCGTAGGACCTTTATCTTTCCGCATTTTAAATTCCGCACCTTTTAAACTGTTAATTATCACATGAAAGAATGAATGTCCAAATAAAAACAAACGTAGCTCACTCAATGCATGATCAAGACAAATAATAACTGAAAATAACACACAATTCACACACCGCTCTTAGGGTACGCCTCACTGTTGCCTTGCCTCTCGAAACGTGGTCATCGAGTAGAGGACGTTTTAGTAAGTCCTCATGTCCATGAACATGGCATGGGGGTAGCTTCTAAGGTGTCCTCCTATTGCTCTGGTGACCACACTGTCCCTAACCCTCGAGTTGACCCGAACACCTCCAACGGTGGTGCTACCTACCTCTCAATGGTGGGATGGCACTACCTTAAGGACATTTACACAGCTTAATTCCTTAGGGTAGGTAGATGACTCATAGGTATTTTCTCTATTCAAAACAAATCAAAAACTTCTTTTCACACCGACACTTTTCAAAAAGCTTTCAAAAACAACTTTTCAAACACTCTTGAGGACTGATACAAGAGTCGAACTGAAATTTTAAACGAAACTTTTTCAAACCCACTCACCTTGAAAAGCAAACAAACATTTTTGAAAACACAAATGAGCAAGTATCTAAGAGACCATGGATAACCATGGATAGAAAGGGTGCTAACACCTTCCCTTTCTATAAATCTACCTCCCGAACCGAGAACTAATCTCAATAAGGAATTTTTCTGTGCTTTTGTCCTTTCCATATTGGAGAAAATAAAAGACGGTGGCGACTCTTGCTTCCGCGACATTTCGCGAACCAGCGTTAAACAGTTAGTTCCAGATCCACCGATCACAGAACTGGCGACTCTGCTGGGGAACTCTTATAAAGTGAGGTGTACCTTAGGATAGTTCATAACTGTGTTTTCAATTGTTTTGACTTGTTTGCTTTAAATTGTGGGTTGCATCGGAGTTACATAGATCCTAACCCGGATCTGGGGATACCCTGTTTAGGTAGCATAAGTTATGAGGGACCTGTCCGGCGTAGACCGACATGGGTGAAGCAGTGGCTACGTTGGTGTGGCACCTTGGTCTGTACCGATATCCCTTGTGTTGCAACGAGGAGAATATGGGTCTTCTGAGGAGTCATTAAGCACCAACAGACCTTAGAACCTTAAATGACACAACTTGGCCAATAGAACAGTAGCAGTATGCTACGCCCATTGAAGCTAAACTCTCGTGATGGTTCTGGCCGCAAGAAAAGATTGCGATGCTAGAGTTATGACCGATTGAGGGTAGTCAATGATATTGGGATCCTCTAAGAACCCGGTTACTTTTGATAGGACAGGTATGAACCAACAAACTGAAAGAGGGTAATACCTAGACCTCATGCTGGCCTAAACTTTAAGGGTTTGTCTTGTGTGACTTGTGTGCCTTACCATGTTTGCTTTTGTAAATATTTGTGGTGTGCTTTATCATAACATCATAACATCATGAGCATTGCATGCATCCTGCATAAGGACTGACCATTTCAAAGACAAGAGGGTTTCACCTTTGCTCTGTTTTGTAGGACATCATGATGCCTATGCGAAGGAATACTATCCGGTTCAACTTTGTTCACCCACCTGAGTTGCTTGAAGAGTTGGTTAGCAGAATTCCAAATACCACTTCCTTCATCCAGAGGCATGGTTCTCTTCTCAAATTAGTCACTGCAAAGCGGGATCAACAGTTGATGAGTGTCCTGACCCAGTTCTATGACCCTCTGTACCAGTGCTTCACCTTTCAAGACTTCCAGCTGGTCCCTACCCTGGAAGAGTTCTCTGATTTGCTTGGTATCCCTATCTTGGATCAGACTCCCTACACTGGTTGGGAAAAGACTCTTAGGCTTGAGGAGGTTGCTGCAGCTCTTACCTTGACCCATCAAGAAGTAATGGACAACTGGGTGACTAGAAGCAGAGTTAAGGGTTTCTTGGCCAAGTTTCTGATTGGTAAAGCTAACAGTTTCTGGAATGACTTGGACTTTAGGGCATATGAAGACATCTTGGCTCTCTTAATCTATGGGCTAGTCTTGTTTCCTAATCCTGACAACTTCATCAATGTCACTGCCATAAGGATCTTTATGTCTCAGAATCCGGTGCCCACTCTCTTGGGTGACGTCCTGCAACAACTTTATGCTCGTACTACCCGAAGACGAGGAACTCTGTGGTGTTGTATCCCTTTGTTGGTGAGGTGGTTTATTTCGCACCTCCCTAAGTTCGTGCTGAAGAACCAAGAAGGAAGAGGTTGGGCTCATAGGTTAATGTCTCTCAATGATAAGGACATCATTTGGACTTTCAGAGGTTTGGATGAGATAGCTGTTATTGATCATTGCGGAGAATACCCTAATGTCCCCCTGATTGGTACCCAAGGAGGAATCTCTTACAATCCATGTCTAGCGCTCTGTCAGTTTGGAAGGGCCAGAAGAGCAGGACCTCATGAGATGCTGGTGCCTCACATCAGTTTTGAGTTCCAGGTGGATTGTGACGAGCTACGCCGTAGGTTCATCAAGGCTTGGGACATAGTTCATAAAGCTGACCCACAAGAGTTAGGGCCAAAGACTTCTCTACCTATGGAAGCCTACCACAAATGGGTTCGCATCCGTGCTCAGAAGTTAGGTATGCCATACGAAGTTGTCAGACCCGTCATTCTTGAGTATCCTGACAAAGAAGGGGCTCCTCCAACTGTCCTCCCTCCTCAGATACCTACTGATTATGAGACATTAAAGAGGTCTTGGTCGCAACTGCGAGAAGAACGGGATTCTTATCGGGAAAAGTTCAACGAGCAGGAATTGAAGATCCAGAAGCTGACAAAGCAGTTGGAGAATGAGCGAGCTCTGAATGACTACATCCGTACTGAGAAGAGAAGACCATGGGATCAATGATGAGCTTTGGATGTTCTTTTACAGTTTTATTTCCTTTTTCAGTATTTCCATTTCTATGTAACGCCTAAGGGAAACCTGTTGAACAATTTAAATTTCAAAAGTTGAATCTAATGAAGTGTGTTCCTTTTTGTTTACAAAGTTGATTCCCGATTGTCTTTGAAAACATAAATCATACGCATTCCATTTATCATGTGCATAGCAGGTATTCTTCTTTTCAGGTTGCTTACTGTTCTTCGCTGTTTATTTCAGCATCATGAACCCTGAATCATCAACCGAGATGTCTATCAAGGCCCTTCAGGTGCAGAACGCGCAATTTCAAGAGCTGATCATGGGTTTGGCTCAAGGCCAAGAAGAGCTGAAGGCTTTGCTCCTGAAGAAGGAGAAGAAGAAAAAGAGAACAGTTCTATTCAACTCGGGCCGGAGGTTTGGTAACACTCTGCAGAATGAGGAAGCTGGTTCTTCTGTAGGCAAAGACAGTCCCCAAGGGGGAAAGGCTCCTAGTCAAGTAGTCTCTGACAACGAGACTGACTTTAATGAGGAACAGTATCCTCCAGCTGAAGACCGGTACAAGCAGCTGGAAGACAGACTGAACGCCATGGAGATCCAACAAGTGTCTGGGCTGGATTTCGGAGACTTGGGCTTATCTACTAGTGTGATCATTCCTCACAAGTTTAAGGCACCATCTTTCACCAAGTATGACAGGGCGTCTTGCCCCAAGCTACACCTCAGATCTTATGTGCGGAAGATTCAACCGTATACAGTGGACAAGAACTTGTGGATCCACTTCTTCTAGGAGAGTCTTTCAGGGACTCATCTCGAATGGTTCTATCAGCTGGATGGAACCAAAGTTCGTAACTGGGAGGAGTTGGCTACTGCTTTTTACAAGCAGTATCAATATAACGCCGACCTTGCTCCTACACGTACCCAACTCCAGGGTATGTCGCTAGGATCAAGCGAAGGTTTTAAAGAGTATGCACAGAAGTGGAGGGATCTGGCTGGCAGGGTGCAGCCTCCGTTAACTGACCGTGAGCTGGTAGATATGTTCTTGGGGACCCTCTCCGGGCCGTTTTTCAATCATCTTATTGGCAATTCATCTGCAGGGTTCACTGATCTTATTCTGACTCGGGAAAGAATAGAGGCTGGAATGAAGTCCGGTAAAATTCAGAAGGGTGCATCTTCAAGTGCTGAGAAGAAACCCTTTAAGAAGGAGGCCAGTGTTGTGTATGGGCCTAGGAGGCAAGATAAACCAGAGCGCCGCCAATCTGTCAACACGGTGATGATTGCTAAACCTGCTGCCGCTCCTCGGCCAACCAATCAACAAAGGGCTGAAAGACCCAGAAGAGAGTTTACCCGGCTGAGTAAGACCTTGTCGCAAATCTTGCCGCAGTTGCTATCAACCAATTTGGTGACTGTTAGAGAGGCCCCGAAGGTTGTGATACTGCCTCTCCGAAGTATAATCCAAATGCCCGCTGTGTATATCACTCCGATAGCCCGGGGCATTCTACTAATGATTGTTGGGCCCTAAGGAATAAGGTGCAAGACCTTATTGATGCAAAAGAAGTACAATTTGAGGCACCTGAGAAGCCTAATGTGGTGACTGCTCCCATTCCTAATCATGGAGTAAATGCTATTGGGGACGAAGACGAAGTGGACGAATCTGAGTTCGACAGCTGGATCTACCCGGAAACCGACAGTGGACCTAGCAATTGGACTGCGAAAGACAACCTACCTGTTACTTTTGTTACGCAGTAATGAACTTCTTTGTTTTGGATTTGTAATAAACATTAATTCTAAACTTTATGGCCCGGTGTCTTACCCGGGGCACCGTGGCTTCATTTGTGAGGGCATATTAATTGTCATTTCATATATCATGAATAAAGATCTTGGACGTTTTCTCGCATCTCAAATCTTATGCTCCTTTTCTTTCTTTCCTTTCTTTATATATTGCAAAACAGCTGTATTTACACACACTCACTCATACAGGTTTCAATCCACTCTGGATCTCACTAGTAACGACTCTGCTACTGCCAGTTATGACTTTGAAAATCCGATCAACTTAGCCGAAGACGAAGGTGAAGATGATTGCGAAGTGCCTGGAGAGCTTGCAAGACTGTTACTCCAGGAAGAGAGGGCAATTCAACCACATGAAGAGCCAGTGGAAACAATAAATCTGGGTACTGAGACGGACAGGAAAGAGGTTAAGATTGGTGCCAACCTAGAGCTCAGCGTGAAGCAACGGTTGACTCAGATGTTACATGATTATGTGGAGATCTTTGCCTGGTCCTATGAAGACATGCCCGGGTTGGATACCGACATTGTGGTCCATCACTTGCCTACCAAGGAAGACTGCCCTCCGGTTAAGCAAAAGGTCCGCCGTATGCATCCAGAGATGTCCGAAAAGATCAAAGTCGAGGTTATGAAACAGTTTGATGCCGGATTTCTTGCAGTGACTTCTTACCCTCAGTGGGTTGCCAATGTAGTGCCGGTACCAAAGAAGGATGGTAAGGTCAGAATGTGTGTTGACTACAGGGATCTGAACAGGGCCAGCCCCAAAGATGACTTCCCTCTACCTCACATTGATGTTCTTGTTGACAATACTGCTCAACACAAGGTGTTCTCCTTCATGGATGGTTTTTCAGGGTACAATCAGATCAAGATGGCTCCTGAAGACATGGAAAAGACTACTTTTGTTACTCAGTGGGGCACCTTCTGCTACAAGGTCATGCCATTCGGGTTGAAAAATGCTGGGGCAACCTACCAACGTGCCATGGTTGCTTTATTTCATGACATGATCCATCATGAGATAGAAGTGTATGTCGACGACATGATCGCAAGGTCCCAAACTGAAGAGGAACACCTTGACCATCTGCAGAAGCTGTTTGACCGTCTGAAATTGTATAAGCTGAGGTTGAACCCGAATAAGTGCACCTTCGTGGTAAGATCTGGAAAATTGCTAGGCTTCATCGTAAGTGATAAGGGTATTCAAGTGGACCCTGCCAAGGTTAAAGCCATTCAAGAGATGCCAGTTCCTAAGACAGAGAAAGAAGTCAGGGGCTTTTTAGGACGCCTGAATTACATTGCTCGATTCATCTCGCACCTAACCGCTACCTGTGAACCAATCTTCAAGCTGCTGAAGAAAGATCAGGTAGTACGTTGGAATGATGAATGTCAGGCCGCTTTTGACAGAATCAAAGAGTATCTCCAAGAACCACCCATTCTTATGCCACCGGTTGAAGGGAGACCTCTAATACTATACCTGACAGTACTTGACAACACAATGGGGTGTGTGCTGGGGCAGCATGACGAGTCTGGCCGAAAAGAGCACGCCATTTATTACCTTAGCAAAAAGTTTACCGACTGTGAGACCCGATACTCACTGCTCGAGAAAACTTGATGCGCTTTGGTATGGGCTGCTCGCCGACTGAGACAGTATATGCTGACTCACACTACCTTGTTGATTTCAAAGATGGATCCTATAAAGTACATATTTGAAAAGCCTGCTCTGTCTGGAAGGATAGCAAGATGGCAGATGATCTTGACTGAATACGACATCTAGTACACGACCCAGAAAGCTATCAAAGGAAGTGTATTGGCAGACCACTTGGCACATCAGGCAGTAGACGACTATCAATCAATGAACTTCGAATTTCCTGACGAGAGCATCATGATAGTGACTGATTGTGAAGTACCTGGACCGGACGAAGGACCTGAGGAAGGATCCCGATGGTCTATGCACTTTGACGGAGCCTCCAATGCTTTGGGTAACGGTATCGGTGCTGTGATCATATCCCCTCAAGGCACTCATACTCCACTTACTGCCCGACTATGTTTCAACCGCACCAACAACATGGCGGAGTATGAGGCATGCATAATGGGTCTTCAAGCTGCAATTGACTTAAGGATCAAGTTTCTGAGCGTCTTCGGAGATTCCGCTCTCATGATCAATCAGATCAAAGGAGAGTGGGATACGAAACATCCGAATCTTATTCCTTACAGAGAATGTGTGTTAACATTGATTCCCCACTTCACAGAGATAACCTTTGAACATTTCCCAAGAGAGGAGAATCAGTTGGCGGACGCGTTAGCTACAATGTCTTCTATGTTCAAAGTCAAATGGGACAATGAGGCTCCCTGGGTCATCATCTGGAAACTGGACGAACCGGCATACTGTTGTGATCTTGAGACTGAGTTGGTGACTGAGAAACCTTGGTACCATGAGGTGAAGAGATACTTGGAAGCTCAAGAGTATCCTGAAGGTGCATCTGTCAATGATAAGAAGTTTCTAAGAAGGTTCGCAGCGAAGTTCTTCCTTAGAAACGACATTCTGTACAAGCGAAACCATGATTCGACCTTACTGTGTTGTGTGGACAAGACTGAAGCAGAAAGGATCATGGCGGAGCTGCACGAAGGTACCTTCGGAACACATTCCAGTGAACACACTATGGCAAAGAAAATCCTTCGGGCAGGGTATTTCTGGTCCACAATGGAAGCTGATTGCTATCAACACTCTCGGACATGTCATAAATGCTAGATTTATGCAGACAAGGTGCATGTTCCTCCAGTCCCTCTGAATGTCCTGACTGCACCTTGGCCTTTTTCAATGTGGGGAATAGATATGATCGGTGAGATTAAACCTACGGCATCCAACGGGCATCGCTTCATCCTGGTAGCGATTGATTATTTTACGAAGTGGGTTGAAGCAGCTTCCTACGCCACTGTAACCAAGAATGTCGTGGCACGGTTCATTCAGCATAACCTGATCTGTCGATACGGTGTCCCAGAAAGATTTATTACAGGCAACGGTACCAATCTCAATAACAAGATAATCACTGAGCTCTGCGAGCAATTCAAGATACAGCACCACAACTCTTCTCCTTACCGGCCGAGGATGAATGGGGCTGTAGAAGCAGTGAATAAGAATATCAAGAAAATTGTGCAAAAGATGACAGTGACTTATAAAGATTGGCACGAGATGTTACCGTTTGCTCTACACGGGTACCGTACCTCAGCAAGGACGTCAACCGGGGCAACTCCTTTCTCCTTGGTCTACGGCATGGAGGCAGTCTTACCGATCGAAGTGCAGATACCCTCTCTCCGGATAATGAAGGATGCAAATCTGAGCGAAGATGATTGGATCCAGACACGACTTGATCAGCTAAACTTAATTGACGAAAAGAGACTTGCTGCTATTTGTCATGGTCAGACGTACCAAAAACGGATGATCAGGGCATTTAACAAAAAGGTCAGACCCTAAGAATATCAAGTTGGGGATCTGGTAATCAAGCGCATCATCCTTCCTCAGAGTGATCCAAGGGGCAAATGGACCCCTACATACGAAGGACCATTTGTGGTTAAACATGTGTTCTCAGGAGGAGCCATGATTCTAACCAACATGGATGGTGACGACCTTCCTCACCCCGCTAATGCAGACATAGTAAAAAGATACTACGCATAATAAAGACCCGCTAGGTTGACATACCTAGGCAAAAATTAGGGCTTCCCGACGAACCAAAAGGGTTCGGGCAAAATGAAGGGATGAAATAAAAAAAATCTGTACACCCGGCAAGTCGAAAACCTGAAAAGGCGGCTTGGGCAAAAAGGGGTATCCCGGTGGACTGAAAACCCGAAAGGGCAGTCCAGGCAAAAGTTAGGGATAAAGCGTAATACTATGTCTCATTGGATCATTTTGCATCTAGAATCCGGTATCAGCATCAAGTTCAGACGGCATCGATCAATCAACTTCATCTTCAGCTAGGTCATCAAGTGATGAGACGCTCAAAGATATAAAGGCGATAGCAGAGTTGGAACCCAGTGGGATTATTCTTTTCACACAGCTGTTTTATTTTCCCTTTGTACAAATTGTGTAAACTCTTTTCGGCGGCGTTCTCTTACTAGGATGTCAGCCTCTTGTATATAAACGCCTATTTACAGGAAAATTCAAAAATCAATATAAATTCACTTTTCAGACAAATTGCCAATTGTTTTTCCTTTTTCTGTTTTGTTTTGCGAAGAACGTCCAAGGTTCAATTTGTGATATATGCATTTGACAATAACTGCTAACTCATAAATATTTGCATACGAAACAAAGGATTAATTACAGGTAACATTAGAAACAGGGGCAATGATGAGTTGTCTAAGCGATCTAATTGCTCTATCCACCAAGGTACCGAGGTAAGTTCAGTTGAAGAACATAACCAGGATATCTTAAATCCCCAAAGAGTGAGCCAGCAAGTCAATACACTCTCCCCAAGTAGAACTATACTATCAGCCCTAAGGAAGTTGGGTATCCCCCGCAGATCTCAACATTCCCCAGCACGAGTATACAAACATTCCTAACAAGCATCCCCGACAGTCTTGATCTAAGATTGTTCCTCGGCAGTCTACCAGACATTCAGTGGAGTCACTTCCAGTATATCTCAAAAAAATTCCCCAGGAGAGTCCAATCAAGATTTCCCCAGGAAAGTTTGAATCATATTCCCAGCAGGAAGCTTATCCCCAGTAGATTCTGGAAGCTTGTCCCCTGCAGAGCACGAACGCGTCTCCCGGCTTTATTCAAAGGTTATTTCCCTACCAGGGTATAACTGGGTTATCCTCAGCCAAAAGCCACGGAAAGATCGTCCTCGGCGAAGTCTTCTTACTCCCCAGCGAAGTCTATTAACACTTCCAAACATAACAACGGTATCCCCAACGAAGTTACCATCAACATCCCAGCAAAGTGCCTCTCTCCCCACAGAGTATTGTTCCCCAGCAAGATCGCTAGAGTAGTTATTCCCCGCAGAGTAATCTCTTCATCAAGTTTATTCCCCAATGGAGTTATCTTCTCCTACCAGTATTCTTGCAACTATCATCCCCAGCGGAAACAACAAAGCACTATTCTCCAACATCAGCCCAGGATGTGACTTCCCGGCACCCGTCAAGGATTTACTTTCCTAGACGAAAAAACATACATTCATAAACATCGCATTTCCATACATTATAGCATGCATATACGCATCATATCTTACAATCTCATTTATGTTGAGAACATCATTGCTTGATCCATATCGCGCATTGCATATGACTGACCTTTACCTTTCAGGAAAGATCCAGTTAAGTTCTCAGCTATGTCCAAGGCCTTCTCTGGTTCAGTCAGATCGACCCTAAGATCTCCCTGATTCTTATCCAGTTGAAGTTATTTCAAGACCTTGCCTGGTTCAGTTAAATCGACCCTAAGATTTTTCTGATTCTTATCTAGTCAAAGGCCTTCTCTGGTTCAGTCAGATCGACCCTAAGATCTCCCTGATTCTTATCCAGTTGAAGTTATTTCAAGACCTTGTCTGGTTCGGTTAAATCGACCCTAAGATTTTTCTGATTCTTATCTAGTCAAAGGCCTTCTCTGGTTCAGTCAGATCGATCCTAAGATCTCCCTGATTCTTATCTAGTTGAAGTTATTTCAAGACCTTGTCTGGTTCGGTTAAATCGACCCTAAGATTTTTCTGATTCTTATCTAGTCAAAGGCCTTCTCTGGTTCAGTCAGATCGACCCTAAGATCTCCCTGATTCTTATCTAGTTGAAGTTATTTCAAGACCTTGTCTGGTTCGGTTAAATCGACCCTAAGTTTTTTCTGATTCTTATCTAGTCAAAGGCCTTCTCTGGTTCAGTCAGATCGACCCTAAGATCTCCCTGATTCTTATCCAGTTGAAGTTATTTCAAGACCTTGCCTGGTTCAGTTAAATCGACCCTAAGATTTTTCTGATTCTTATCTAGTCAAAGGCCTTCTCTGGTTCAGTCGGATCGACCCTAAGATCTCCCTGATTCTTATCCAGTTGAAGTTATTTCAAGACCTTGTCTGGTTCGGTTAAATCGACCCTAAGATTTTTCTGATTCTTATCTAGTTAAAGGCCTTCTCTGGTTCAGTCAGATCGACCCTAAGATCTCCCTGATTCTTATCCAGTTGAAGTTATTTCAAGACCTTGTCTGGTTCGGTTAAATCGACCCTAAGATTTTTCTGATTCTTATCTAGTCAAAGGCCTTCTCTGGTTCAGTCAGATCGACCCTAAGATCTCCCTGATTCTTATCCAGTTGAAGTTATTTCAAGACCTTGTCTGGTTCGGTTAAATCGACCCTAAGATTTTTCTGATTCTTATCTAGTCAAAGGCCTTCTCTGGTTCAGTCAGATCGACCCTAAGATCTCCCTGATTCTTATCCAGTTGAAGTTATTTCAAGACCTTGTCTGGTTCGGTTAAATCGACCCTAAGATTTTTCTGATTCTTATCTAGTCAAAGGCCTTCTCTGGTTCAGTCAGATCGACCCTAAGATCTCCCTGATTCTTATCCAGTTGAAGTTATTTCAAGACCTTGTCTGGTTCAGTTAAATCGACCCTAAGATTTTTCTGATTCTTATCCAGTCAAAGGCCTTCTCTGGTTCAGTCAGATCGACCCTAAGATCTCCCTGATTCTTATTCCAGTTGAAGATTCCAAGGCCTCCTCCGGTCCAGTTAAATCGATTCCTAAAGATTTTCCTAATGAAGACTCGGTAGTAATCACCCAGGTTCTCTCAGCGTTACTGTTGAGGTAGTAATCATCCAAGGTTCTCTCACCGTCCCGTTGAGGTAGTAACCATCCCTGATTCATTCATCACCTGTTGAAGCTCCCGACTCGATTCCCATATCCATCCAGGGTGCATCTACACAAAGAGTTTGAAGACCAGCTCCTGTAACAGGTCAGGTAATCAACTTTCTTTTTCAGGTATGCAAGTTCTCGCTAAGGAATCTCTTACGCGATCGACACCTGGATGGCATCTATAAGCCCATCCACCTATCCATCACCTCTCAACATGGAATCTATAAGCCCATCTTCCTATCCATTAATCTCCAAATGGCATCTGTAAGCCCATTCCCCACATCACACTACTAACATGTGAGCGCAAATTTCTGGGCACTCTAGTGTTCAATCATCTTCCACCTTCGGATTACGAAAGGCGCGACAGCCAATCTACATCCTCAGGTCTAAGAAGATTGAACAGGGGCAACTGTTGTACCCCAAAATTTGCCCTCCCATATTCTTCAAGATTTGCAAAGAGCATGCTTCAAAATCTCCTAAGGGTTGCACAGTCCAATGGCCTCCTAACAGTCAAGAACTAGGGTTTTGGTTATGGAAAAGAAGTTGAAGTTTCCAAGGGTCCAAACAAGTCCCACATGCCTACAATCATTTTCAAGCATCCTCATGCCAAGTTTCAAGACTCACAGCACAAAATTGCACAGTCAAAAACCCTAATTGCTCAACAGTCAACTGTAGGGGCAAAATGGCCATTTGACAGTCAAAAGTCAAAATTCTTGGTCAACATCTTATTTTGAAGCCACAAACATCATTTGATCAATTCTTGATCATGATTCTCAAGGCATGGCTCAAAAAATCTCAAGATGCAAAAGTTTCCATATTTGGACAGTTGAAAAAGTCAACTGTAATTTGACCAAGGCATAACTTCCATATGGTTTATCAGAAAAATTCCATCCAAAGCTCATTTTGAAGAGAATGACATTTCCTACAACTCTTCTTCATACTTCAAGTCCAAGAAATGCTCTCACAAAAAGTTATCAATCTCAACATTATAGGTCATTTTCAAAAGTCAACAAAAAGGCACTTTAAGTCAAAGACCATAACATGAGATTGGTAAATCAAAATTACATGGGACCAAAGGCATTGGTTAGAGGACTTCAAGACCTTTCCAAAATGTCCAAGAACATGATCAAAGCTTAAAAATTGAGCAAGATATGCCTTGTGGAAGTTGGGAAATTTTTGGGAATTTTGAAAAGTCAACTTTGCTTCAAATGCCTCAAAATTGCTAATGGGCCACAATTTCTTCCAAGAATCATCACCCAAAGGCTATGCACGACCCATTGACCCAAAGGGGAGTTATTTTCTTATTTTTTATTAATTATTTGAATTTTTAATGTTATTAATTCATTTAATTAAAATTAAATATGAAAAATACTAAAGCATGTATTTTAAATCTTTTTCTGCAGCTAATAGGTCCATCATAAACTCAAGATTTCGTGCATCACTAAAAAGGCAAGAATCTCCATTGATTGGCATAAGTAAGGTATGAAAAAGATTGAAAAATCAAGGAAGATCACAAATATTGAAAGGCATTAAAACTTGGATGTTGGACTTGTTTTGTTGACCTAAAACATTCACATACATATACACAATGCAACCCTAATCATAAGAAGAAGCTAGATGCGCTCAGAATCAAAAACAAAAACTTGCATTTTTCTTAAAAAGCTCAAAACTGAAAACATAGTTGGAGTGTTTTTCAAGGCCTAAAAAGGATCCCAAAAGATTGTTGGAGCCTTCCTGAACGTGACTCAATACATTTCAAGCCTCCATACGCGAAGAAGTGGTAGAACAAAGTCAAACTTTCTCAAACTTTTTTCATAATCGTGCTTCAATATACCTGCATTTTCCATACATTTGAATATTTGATTTACACTAATATACACTCCCTGAAGCTAGTGATGTATTTTAATTGAGTTTTTATGGCCTGTATGCAAAGTTACCATGGAAGCTCTTTAGGGTTTCAGAGGTTGGAAATTAGGGCTTCCTTCATGTGGAAAAATTAAGCCACGAGACCTATGCCATTGGATTCAGAATGTCCAAACGAATCAGAACCACACCTCGCGCCCTTTTTCTTTTCAACTATGAGCTAATCGCTATTTTTGTGTGTTAGGGTTAGTGCGGGTTTAAAACCCCCGCTATTCATCTGTGTTTTTTCAGGCAAAAGCGAAGGCATAGTGGAGAAGACGCTGAGGTGTAAGCACCATATTGGGCCATTCGAATAATTTAGCGCGTTTTCTTGTTTTCTACCAATAACGCGTTTTTCTTATATATTGTTTATATTCCATTATATTAACAAAGACGTTAATTGGCTCAGTTGGTGAGAGAAGGTTGTTGCAAGCATTGGGACCTGGGTTCGATTCCCAGGTCCCCCACTTTATTCCATATTATTTTGTTCAATATACTTCCATGCAGTGCTTCATCAAGGGATCACCATGCAACCCCAGATCTCTGCTTGCCACGCGCCTAACAACTCCAATCCAAAGGCCAGGATGGATAGTCCACCATGGACACCAGTCAACACCTCCACACACAAGTCAGAAAAGTCAAAAGGGCCTCAAGCAAATGGGCCAAACTGCTTTCCATGAACCTCCAAAGGGGCCTGAATACCCCCCATGTTTGCCTTTCCTTTCTCCATTTTTATTCTTTCCTTTTATTTATTTTAATTATATTATTTGTTTTATTTAAATCCATAAAAACTAATTTTCATAAAATACAAAAAAATCATAAAGTCAAAAAATAAAATATGTTTATTATTTAATTCACTAATATTTATTTTGTAAATAGGTTTAATAATCAATTTAGTTTTTAGGTTTTTAACTTTAATGCTTTTTTTCTTAGATAATTAAAAAATATAAAAAAAATAGGTCTTTTAGCATTTTTATTCTTAACAAATAATCTTTTTTTTCTTATCACTATTAATTATTAATTATTTTTGTAAATAACTTATAATTAAATAATTAGTAAATTAGGTCAAACTTGAATTTATTTCTTTAATAATTAAAAATGCTTAGAATTAGGGTTTTAATTCCATTTAATTTTCTTTAATTTCATAAATACAAAAAAACATAAAAAATAAGTCCTTTCCTTTATTTAATTTAATTAATTTAATAATTTCAATTTAATTTCCTCAAAGGGTCCAACGCCCTCGCACCTTCGAATATAATTTTCTCTTCGCGCGTTTATTTTATTTTTCTTTGTGAAATTTCATGTAATTGCCCCAAAGCTTTGTAATAGATAATTAGGTCATTTATTTTCCGCATTTTATTTATTCAAATCGGGTCTTGGTTTAATTTGGCGATGTAGACCCGCGCCTTGTAATAGCGTAGGACCTTTATCTTTCCGCACCTTTTAAACTGTTAATTATCACATGAAAGAATGAATGTCCAAATAAAAACAAACGTAGCTCACTCAATGCATGATCAAGACAAATAATAACTGAAAATAACACACAATTCACACACCACTCTTAGGGTACGCCTCACTGTTGCCTTGCCTCTCGAAACGTGGTCGTCGAGTAGAGGACGTTTTAGTAAGTCCTCATGTCCATGAACATGGCATGGGGGTAGCTTCTAAGGTGTCCTCCTATTGACATGCCCATCGAAAGACACTTGACCGTAATTCAAAACTTTCATTTTCTTTAGGCAAGTGTTTGTAACCACCCATGTAAGAGGAAACCTTGGGAAGCATGAGAGGGTAAATTTTGGTGTACAACAGGAAGGTGTTAACACCCTTCTCATCTGAAGTTATCTACGGGCTCTTAGTTGCTAGCTCACTTTGAAATGCTTTGTAAATGTGTTTGTGGTTTATTTTGAAAGTATTTTTGAAAAGTGCCTTTGTTTAGGCGAACTTTGTAATGATTCTCGTCTCTATAAGAATGTATACAAAGTGTTGACTTTTGAAAATATTTCTTGAAGTGTTGGTGTATTTGAAATATGTTTTGAAATGTTTATGAGCAAGAAACTATGAACGTTCTACCTACTCAAAAAGTCTGTGATCTTTTCCTCCTCCTTTAGATAGTGTTGTATTACCATTACTTGGTGAGTAATCTTATCATTGGATGTGAAGGGACATGTGTGGATCATCATACAGTCATAGAAAATAACATTATAAGATGCCTTAGCAATTTGTTGTAAGGGTCTAAGATCGTTTACCGAAGGAAATATTGAAGGATCATCAAGGGACTATGATCTTGTATTCGAGAGTTTTTACTAAAGTATCTCACGTTCGAGGGACATGTCTATTTTATTCTAAGGCAACAAGTGCGGGTTAACCCTATAGGTGCATGTGTGAATGTGTTTTTGATTGTATGTATTTTTGTCTTTGAAATTAGGGTTTTCTAAGATTGATTTTATCTTGCCATACAAACCCTAATTACTAGCAATACTAGAAAGCGGTAAATTGCAGAATTTAAATGTCCTACGCTATTACATCATTTGGGGGGATGGGGATACAATTTACAAATAGGGAATGAAAGCAATTAAAACCTAATTACTATTACAACCATATTGAATATCGTTAAATAATGTACAAGAATGTAAAGATAAAGTGAAATTGGGAAGAAGATTGTTTTTATGTTTTTTTGTATGAAAAATGTTCTAATTAAACTAGTAAAAAAGAAATAAAATAATTAATTAAATTCCTAGATTCTAAGTTAAAAGAAAATTAAAATAAAACTAAGTCTAATATTAATTCAATTAAATTTAAAAAAATAAAAAGAAATTAAATTTGTTAGGAAAATATTTTTAGGTTTTTATATATTTGAGAAAAGAGTTTGAAATTTGAAGTGAAAAGAAATTAGAAATTTAAATCTAATTTTAAGTATTTACAAATTGAATAAAAGAAAAGTGTGATAAATTTATTTATTTATGAAAATAAATTAAACCCTAAAATGTTCTAAATATTTTAGGAAAATAATTTATTTGTTTTGTTTAAGAAAATATTTTAATATGTAAAAATAATAATGAAAATCCTAGTTCTAATTAATAAAACAAAGAGGTGATTAAAATAAATTAACTTTTATGTCAAAAAATTAGTTTAATTAAATAAAATCTTAAATCTAATATTTTTGTGATTTTATGATTTTATGATATTAAATAAAAATATTTAAACAAAAATAATTAAATAAAATAAGAAAAATAAATTGTTTTGGGCCTATCTGTGAAAGTGAAAAGAGGGGTAAGAATTTAGCAAAAATCCAGGCCCATTACAGTGAGTCCAGCGCCTATTATGTTCTAAAGTCACGGGCGCGCGCTTCTTACCACTGGGATGGCTATTCATCCGGTGTTATAAACAAAACCAAACATATATATTATAAAACAAGTCATAAATATGACTTCATCTTCTTCCTCGCGCCAAAAAATTCATCACCATTATTCAAATTTGTAACTTTCTCATTTCTCAACAAAAATGGAAAATGTAAACATGAAAGTTGCTTGAAATTTAACCACAATTCCAAATATGTAACTAACTTAAACAATAGATCAAAGATGAATACGAATTTTGCTTAGTACCAAATCTAACCTAATTTTTCCAGAAAGTTCAAAACTAAAATTCGCACTACTCAGGCAATATAAATGAATTCTAAGGACATGATTAGTTTCAGAGCTATGATGTCTACGTTTATCTTCACAAATGGAAACCAAATGGTACCTATATGAGGAGTTCAAAAGTCAGAAAACTCACCTTGAAAATGGAATTCTTGTTTTGAGTTTGAGCAGCTTTCAAGGTGTTATAATGATCTGGTTAGCTTCCTTGAACCTCTAGGAAGCTAATGCAATGATTAGTTTGGATTGAGGATGGCTGGATCGTGCTGAAGAAGTCAATGTGAAACACCATGTTTTTGATTATGGAGGATAGTGAAGATGAAGTTACAGTTGTGTAACAGGTGTTGGGATAGGTTATATTTGATGTGAGGAAGCTTTAGGACTGTTTTGGAGAAGAAAAAGACAAGTGGTTTATGAGATGGAAGTTCTTGGGCAGAACTGTGGTAAAAATGGAGTTTTTGTGCAATTTCAGGTTTGAGTGAGTTTGAGGGAGTTTCAATGCTTGTTTCTTCGTGTTCTAGGTTGCATAATAGTATCTCAATTTATAGGAAAAGATTTTGAGAGCTTGAGGTGATCATAAGTACAAGTTCATATGTTATGGATCTTTGGCTTGTTTTGAAGCAAGTTTGATACACATTGTCCCAATGCATAGTACAAGACTATCTAGAGTGGTTACAAACTTTTAACATGTTTATCTGACTTCGTATATTGAGTGTGTGCTGAACAAACAAGGTAGTAGCTCAAGACAAGTTGACTTTGTGATTAAAGCAACTTTTCAAGAATGGAATGGTAACTTTGCCATAAATGGAAATGCAACTTGGATAATGGCTCAAATGCTTGGACAATGGCTCTATCAGTTGTGTAATTAATTAATTATGGAGTGAAACACAAGTTAGAAGCCTGAAAAGCAAGATTATGCAGCATGGCTATGAGATTGAATCAAATGTTCATCAAGAAAATGACCTATAATTCAAGTTTATGAGGCTATCTCCATCTCTTCGAAACTTCTAGCTCAAGCATGATCTCTTCAAGTTCTTGGATATTTTGAAAAGCTTGAAACATTCTCTACAACCTTTATGTTGATCATTTTGACAAAATTAACTTGGAGCTTGGTGAAAATTGATCAAGAAGTTAGGTCAAAAATCTGCCTAAACTAGGTCAAATTTTCACTAAGTGTTTTAAAAAAAGTGCTTGACTTCATGAATGTATAACTCAAAATCCAAGTACTTCTAGGAATTTATCATTAAAGAAAAGTTGTAGATCTCTTCATGTTGAAAGTTTTCTTTGAATCATCTTGCATCTTGGTGAAAAATTGGCATGAAGTAGTGAAATGGTCGTGTATAAAACACTTAGAAAAATTTCTAAGTCTTGAAAAATTTGACTTTTCACATTGACTTTTGACTTTCTTGATTTCTTGATGATCAAGCTTCATATTTTTAAATGTCTTGATGAATTGTGATCTTTGAAATCAAATCTTGATCAAAAAGTCAAAGTTTGACTTTTTATGCATTAGTTGACTTTTCATCAATTGATCAAATTTCAACTATCAATCCCTTGATCTTGAGGAATGTTTTGAACTATGAAATTAAGTCAACATGTTTTATTTTAATCCTTGAGATTATGCTTCAAGCCATTAGATCATATATTAGGTCAAAAGTCACTGATCAGACAATTACGATCAAAACCTTAATTTTGACCATTTTGCCTCTTTTGGTAAATTGAGTGCTTTTCTTGAGGGATTGTGATCAACACTTGATCAAATGATAAATAGGACTTTAAAATGTTGATGTTTTCCAAAAATCATGAAGTTTGACTGTAGGTTGACTATAGTTGTCTTTTTACCCAATACAATTGATTTTCAGTCATCTGGTCAATTGACTGAGCAAATTTGTGATTCAAGACTTGAAACTTGACATGAGTATTCTTGGAGGTCTATAATGATCCATGAAGGTCATTTGAGGCATTAGAAGTCCAATTATACTTGTGAAAATTAAAACCCTAGTTTGAGGCATCAGTGTTTAGGAGATGGTTTGACCTAGTCAACACTTGTGCAAACTTGAGGTTTTTAGAGATCTTGTGAGAAATGTCTTGAGAAAAGAGAGGGTAAATTTTGAGGTACAACAGTGTCCAAGGCTATATATAGGATTAAAGTTCTTATAAGTCCCACATCACTTAGTTTATTGATGGAAAAGAGAATCCAAGGTTATATATAGGATTCGAGTTTTTATTTATAAGATGTACCAGTCAAAAGTACTTTAAGTTTGAATTTGACTTTTTATATTTTCTCTTATACTCTTATTTTAGAGTGTTGTGAGAGGTAGTTAAATATTTTCTTTGGAGAATGCAGGTGTTTTAGGGCCTTAGGGTGGTTGAGGATAGTATATGTGTTTTAACAATTTTCTTATAGTGATATTTTTTTATTGTCATTTGACAACAACGGTGATTTTTCTCTGATTTTAAAGTTTCTACGTTAATCTCCTATATTATTATTTTATTCCTCTTTTTTCTCTATGCTTTGTTTTTTTTTCCAACAACTATATCCTGAAATTGTTCTTGTAAGGCTTGACAAAGGGTATATGTGATCCCGATAAGTTCTTTCATCATATGTAATACCAATATGAAATCAAATATCTTCAAGTAATTGTAGGTATCAACATCTTCACGTGAAGTATAAATTAGTATTTTCTTTGCAATTTTCTTTTGAAACAATACAAGTTGTTTCATACATATTTATCAAGTTATAAATAGAAGATAAGTGTGACTTTCATCTTATCTCAAAGTATCAATTTGATTTTCACTTTTATCAATTACAATCTCACCGATCTCTAACAAATATTCAATTTAATCTAAGTGGAAAGCTTGTAAGTCATAGAAGAACAACTAACATTGATCATAAAAGTTGTCTTTTCAAATAATTTATGAATTGACTTGATTGTTTTAATGCAATAACCCAGACAAATTGCAATTGTTGAACAAAATAAAATCACAGTACAGTCCTAGAAAGTGAAATGGAATGGTTTATGAAAGAAAACCCCATAAAAATTTAACAAGCATCCTTTTTACAACTACAAAAGGTGATTGCTTTGATATCCAACTTCACAAAAATGAATATATTGCATTTTGTATTGATCTGTTTGTGATTTGGTGTATTTTGAGCTGAAGGAATGCACTTGCAGAAGTTGTGAATGAATTTATTGTCAAACTTTATTACTCATTTCAAGATCCTGAATTCTCATATCTTATAATGGAATAAGGTAATAGGAATGCACTTCCAGTTTGAACATGTTTTCATTTTCTTGCATGAAAATTCTTCTCTAGCTTATCTATTCACTTCATGGCAGGCATTTTCTTTTGTTGGAACTCCACACTATCAAGCTTCAGAAGTGTTATTAAAAAGAAAAAATATAAAAAAATGGACCGAAAGATAAATGTATAAGTTTTTAAAAACAAATATAGTTAAAAAAGCTATTAAACACATTTTGTAAAAAAAAAATTGTGAAAAATAGAATAAAAATTGTTTTTAGGATTTAAAGAGTTGTAATAATAAAAGGATTTATAAAATTTAATAAATAAGACAAATAAATATCTAAAATTAGAATTAGTTGAAAATCATTAGAAAAATGATTTTCCATTCAAAAAGAGAATGATTTAAAAGAATTAAGTTTAATGTTGTATTTATTAAATTTTGAACTATGATTTAAAATATATAAAAAATTGAAAAGTCAGTAGTATAACTGAAATAAATGTTACTTTTATTTTCTTTAATTCTAAAAAAAATGTGCTTGTTTACACGAATTTTGCTATGATTATTTGTTTATTCACACATTACTGGTGTGTAATCCGTGCGTTCGCACGAATATCGGGAGTGATAAACATATTTTTATTTTCAAAATTTATTAAAATAATAAATAAAAAATGCAAAAAAGACAAAATTGACTAATCAAAATATTTATTATTTTTAAAAGAGATGATAAATTAATTACAATATTCGCTTCCATATAAAAATATATTTAATGAACAATATAGTTATTTTAAAATATTATAAAAATGTAAATCAGAAAAACAAAATTATATTATCAAAAAAATATTATTATTTAAAAAAATATATATTTTTAAAAGAAAAATTTAAAATATAGTAAAATCCGTGCATTTACACATAATTTAAAATGATTACTCATGCGATCGAACGATTTTGGTGTGTTAGTTATGGTACACGTTATTTTACCAAAAAAAAATGCACAATTTTTAAAAAAGTTTATAATTGTTTGACCAAAAAAATAATTTTAGCAAAAAAGTTAATAATTATTTTACCAAAAAGATGAATAATTGTTAAACTTTATTTATAAAATATGTTCATGTATTTTTTTTGTTGTTGTTATCTAATGTTATCCGGTGATGGAATTAGTATTCTATAGTATAACATGGATTGATAATTAATCTAAATTAATTTATTACTCCACTTAACTCTTAGTCTTAGTAATAAAAAAAAATAAAATGATTAGTCTGATCGTGTTAAAGCAATCAATATTTTATAAATTTGTGATGTAAAATTCTATTAAAAATTATTATTGATAATATTTTTTCATAAATTTAAATATTAATATATTTTCAATTTTAATTATATAATAGTGAAACTAATTATATATATTAACAATGTATGGTAGCGAAACGATAGCACTCTCCATAGAATCTGAAACATTCATCAAAATTCCAGATTATTTGAACTAAGATACAAGACAATGCTAATAAAAAAAGTTACAAGACAAAGTTCGAAGTGAATCGCTAGTAATGGTAATAAGCATATATATGCAATAAACACTTCTGCAGTAAGTGCTTAATCAAACCATTTATCTATAACCAAACAGGATGTTATAGTATGTTAACGAGGTTTGGAGGTCAAACTTATTCAAGTTTACTTGGATGCTCATGATTTATATGCATTAATATAGTTCTAACTGGATTTTGATTTTGTATGCTATTTACTGCTTGCATAAGAAATAGATTGAACAGAAATCTATTAACATATATCACAAATATTCAAAAATAGATTGAAGTTTAAAATCAAAGTTGCAGATTACAAAATTGTAACAGAAAGTAACATGTTTGACTCAAATATAATAAAAATTGTAATTCTTCACTCCCAGCTCGTGGTCAAAACAGCTTAAGTAGTAAAAAAGATTTATGTATGTAGATACACTCATTCAGCTGTTTCCTTTCTTATTTCTTTAATTTCTGCATCTAATTTTTCACATGAATTTTCAGCTTCAAGAATTTCAATTGAATGTAAAACAATAAATGTTAAAAGTGAACCTCAATAATCTGAGCAGAGTCGATGTCTTCTTCGTTGGAGGAGGATGTTTATGAAACGGAGAAAGAGATCCATCATGACTGGCAACTTGCAAAATCAATTATGAAAATAGGTAGCCCCTGTTATGCTAAATTCAAATTCAAAAAATACTTTCAAAATTTACCATTATAAAGCATAAAAATTGATTCATACCTTAGCCGGAGAAATTCAGTCCAACCAAATTTTAATACATGAAAACAGAAAAGCAACATGTCAGTCATGTTGGGTATCAAAGTAACAAAATAATATTAAGACAACTAAAATAAGAGATAAAAGTATAGAACTAAGGAGAAGCAATTGTCTATTAAACTCTGGGACGATTATGGGATGATTAAAAAAATTATAATGTAGCAACTATTTATATTAATTGTTGTGCTATGAATAACTAACTTAATTTTCTCCTAACCATCAATAAATTGATGATTTCTATAACTTTTAAACTTTTTCTCCACTACATATAATTGATTTTACATAATAAATTAAATATGGCTTTACTTCGTGACAATCTCCCACTTAAAGTCTTATTTATTTGCTTTCAAATTTTTTCAACTATCCCAATTCCAATGTTGTTACATTTCTGATAGGCCATAAGAGTTTTTGCACCAAATAAACTTATCAGCGTTGATCGGTTTTGTCATAACATCTGCTAAGTTATCTTTAGTGTGAATCTTCTGCATATTCACGCTCCCTTCCTCTATTACTCGAACAAAATGATATTGTACTCCTATATGTTTAGTCCTGGCATGAAAGGCTGGATTTCTTGCAATATGCAAGGCACTCCGACTATCACAATACACAATAATCTTCTGCTGCTTGTGCCCGAGTTCTTCCAATAACCTTTGAATCCAAATAACTTCCTTGCATGCTTGGGTAGCTGCCATATATTCTGCTTCTATGGTAGATAAATCTACAACAATTTGTAGCTTAGGTAACCAACTTACCGCTCCTCCTGCTAGTGTAAACACATAGTCAGTAGTCGATTTTCTTTTGTCAAGATCATCTGCATAGTCTGAATAACCATATCCTTTGACAACAAACTCTGATCCTCCAAAATATAATGCAACATCTGAGGTCCCTTTTAACATATCTCAGGGTCCTCTTCACAATATTCCAATGCTATATACCTGTATCTTCCATGAACCGACTGATCGTCCCAACTGCTTGAGCAATGCCTGGTCTAATACAAATCATAGCATATATAAGACTTCCCACTGTAGATGCACACGGTACTCGAGACAACTCTTTCCTTTTCGCTTCACTGCTAGGACACATACTTGAGGATAACTGACAATTGATAAGAAGTGGGGTAGAGATTGGCTGAGAGTCTTGCATGTTGAAGCGCCTCAAGACTTTCCAAAGATAATTCTTCTAAGAGAGCCAAATCTTCCTATCTTTTCTGTCTCGATGAATTTGCATCCCTAAAATCTTATTTGCGGGTCCCAAATCCTTCATATCAAACTCCCTAGCTAACTATGCCTTCAATTCTTGGATTCGATCTTTATTGGGGCCTACCACCAACATGTCATTCACATACAACAACAAAATAATGAAATCATCATTATCTAACCTTTTGTAATACGTACAATGATCTGAACTTAGTCTATTGTATCCAAGGCTCATGATGAAGGAATCAAATCTTTTGTACTAACACCTGGGCGCCTGCTTTAAATCGTACAAAGGTTTGGTCAACCCGCAAACCAAGTTTTCTTTTTCTTTTTCTTCAAACCCTTCGGGTTGGAGCATATATATTTCCTCTTCAAGTTCTCCATGATGATTTCCTAATCTGACGTGATGTTAGTTTATGTTGAACATCATCGGCTTCTGGTTGTTGTACCTTGCGATCTGGCTCCAGTTTTGCTTCAAGAGAATCTTCTTCTCTAGACTTTCCATCTATATGAATAGTAGTAACATCTTTAAGAGTGCCGTCATTTTCCTGCTCATTTTGGATTTCATTCTCTGCAAATATTACATCCCTGTTGACAATAATCTTGTGGGCAGTGGGATCCCACAAACGATACCCCTTAACACAGTCAGCATAGCCCAAGAATATGCATTTTATGGATTTAGGATCCAGCTGGGTTCTTTCTTGGGAGTTGTACATCACGTAAACAGGACAACCAAACACATGTAGAGAAGAATAATTTCCTGGATTTTTTTCCAACATTTCCATCAGTGTTTTTAAACCAATCGCAGTTGCTGGTGATGGGTTTATCACGTAACAGGTTGTTTTTACTACTTCTTCCCAGAAGGATTTGGCTAGTCCCGCAGTTCGCAACATAGCTCTAGTCCTCTCTAGGAGAGTTCTATTCATCCGCTCTGCTACTCCATTCTGCTGAGGTGTATGAGCAACGATAAATTGTCTCTTAATACCACCTTGCTTGCAAAATGCCAAAAAATCATCGTCTATATATGTGATACGATGGCAGAACCGATTGTTATACTGGTTTGCGTTTTGTATTCGCAAATGTTGCGGTAAGCAAGAGTCGCCGCCGACTTTTATTTCATCTAACAAAGGAAAAGAAAAAAGAACAAAAAAAAACTTTTTTCGAGATGTTGGGGTAGATTATAGAAAGGGAAGGTGTTAGCACCCTTTCTATCCATGGTTTTCCATGGGCTATTAGGTACTCGCTCATTTTGAAATTGCTTGTGTGTGTTTTGAAAAGTTTTTGTTTAACTTCGTGGTAACCCTTGTATATGTCCTCAAGAGTGTGACGAAGTTGTTTTTGAAAACTGTTTTGAAAGTGTTTGTGTAAAAGAGTTTTTATTGTTTTGAGCAAGTACTTAAGAGTTTCTACCTACTCGAAAAAGGCTGTTCGTTTTCTCATTTCCTTTAGACAGCGCTATCCTACTATTAAGGATTAGGTAGCTCCATTGTTGGAGTTCTAAGGGATATCCGAAGGGACAATTATGGTCACAAAAACAATGATTAGGAAGCCTTAGTAGTTACCCTAAATTCCTAAAGATCTTTCCGAGACAACATTCGAATGGGTCATTTTGATCTTTCGGGACTAGAGGGCAACCACTAAAACTCCCTATACTTCACGACCATTTACCGAAGACAACCGAAGTGGGGCAAACCCTAGGATTAAGCATGTGCAAGTGGTTATTTTTCAGTTTATTTATCTTTGCACAATTAGGGTTTTCTACCTTTTTAATTTCATTTGTCTTTCACATACAATCCTATCATCAATCATCTAGCAGTTTATAATAGCAGAAAGTAAAAGTGCGAGAAATTAAAGTCCTAACTATTACAAGGCTTCGGGGAGGGGTTACATAACCAAACTTGGGGAGCTGGCAGTAAATAAAAAGTGGTAAATAAAACCCAATTTAAAACTATTACAAACCCGATGCAGATACTATAATTGAAAAATAAAGTGAAAATAAATAAGCGCGTGAAAGTTTTGACAGGAATAAATTAGAAGCCTAAAAAATCTAATTAATTAAAAAATATTTTTGCGTATTTTTTATTGAGAAAATAATTAAATTGCAAATTAAACCTAATTTCTAGTTAATTTTAATTAATAAAGAAAACAATCAAGTTAATCTAATTAAACTAATTTATTTTCAATAAAATTAATTTAAATTAAAAAAACTAATTCTACATTTTTTGTGATTTTATATTTCATGATTAATAAAAAAATGATTTATTTTAAGAAATATAAAAATAATTAAAGCAAATAAAAAAATGAAATCAAAAACAAAAAAGAAAAAGAAATAGGCCTGCTGATGTTGTTAGTAATCAGGGGGGTGTGAAGCTTCTTTGTACTAGGCCCAAGATTCATAAGCCCAATCCCTTGTTTGATTCAATGCAATCAGATCTGGAATGTCCACCCTGCACTGCACTCACTGAGTGTTGGACCTGGATCCAGGATGATCCAATGGCTGGATCTGGAGGATGCAAGGTAGACCTCATGGGTAATATGCATTGAATCCTGTAAAGAAATAATAGAAAAACAAAATGCTTGGACCTGGGATCGAACCCAGGTCCTTCGCCTCATATGCTCGCTCGCCTTGCCATCTGTGCTGGTTATTCATTCGTGAATATAAACAAAATAAAACATTATAACATGAAACGAGAGTAAATGTTGAGTTGTCAAAACACGCAAGCGCTGTGGGGCCCTGGTATTTGAAATGAATCAGTCATAACATGAGGAATTGCCACGCACGCATACGCATGAGTCAGCTGGGGTCAACGACATCGGAGTTATGCTCTTGTCGTCTTCTCCGACCAACCCTAATGTTCAAACCTGTAAAACATGAGGATTAAGAGGCACAAAAAGACCATATTCCCCTTGAAAATTTCCCAGGAATCCAATGGTGGTATTTGTTTGATTTAAATTCCCTGTATCACTAAAACCAAAACTTGCTTCTCTCCAAACACTAACAATAGTGATTTGCAACCCTGACCTTGTTCCTGCATGTAATACGTCAGAAAATTCATGAATAATCATAATAACATGAACATGTATTCAAAAGGCATTGATATCAATAATTAAGTGAGTTTGAAATCCAAATTCTTACCAAAAGAGGGAGGATCGGACTGGGGTGGTGCAACGTGCTTTGGCCTTTGCAAATAGACTAGTTCACCTCCTGGAATCCTCAGAAGGATGATGGAATGGCTGAAGGTGATTGTAGGAGGCTGGTTTGTGCCTTTTGAAAATTGCGCTTTCTGTGAAATTTTGGAATTTTTGTTTTCTCTCTTGAGGGAGGCTGCGCATTTCTGTCTTGTCCCTTAGGGTTGGAGAGCCTTTGCTTATGTATGAGAATCAGATTAGGGTAACATTTGTGGAAGGAATCCAAAGAATAATGGAGTTTTAATTTTGCTTCAAATCTTTCCATTTTTGCATATTTTCTTGCCCATTCCAAGCTTGCACGATCTCCTTTCCATGTGACAGTATATTTTGTTCCACATTTAATGAAAAAAGATTTCAAATTAAAGTTAACATTATTTCCATAATTTACTTATTTAATTTTGATTTTTAATGAATAAAATATCAAAATAAATAGAATAAATGATAGAATAACGCATATGTGGGCTTATGGGTCGTGTACCATGTTAGGAACAAGATTCAAACTTGAAAATATAGGCCCATTTGGAGAAAATTCAAATTTGGTCAAATTTGGCTTTATGCAATTTTCCAAAAAATGGTCAACTTTGACAATGCACATCTCCCTCAATTTTAACCCTAAGAGGGTGTTCTTGAACTTTTTAGAAATATTAGGACGTCCCCTAAGCAACCTCTTTGGTTTCATCTCAAATGGATCTTCCATGTTCATGTAAGAAGCTTTGACCTAAAAGGTGTTTTTAATGACTTTTGAAAAGGACCTATAATGTCTGAATTTATATCTTTTCATGAGTACATTTCTTGAACTTGAGGGATGAATATGAGTTATAGGGAATTGAATCCTCTTTAAAATGATCCTTGGATGGGAAATTTATGATAAGGTATGAGAAAGTTATGCCTGGCCAAAGTTTGGTTGACTTTTCCTATAGAAACCCTAATTTAGCAACTTTTGAGTTTTGATGAATTTGGGGCATTCCTTGAGGAATAATGATCAACCGTTGATCAAATGATGGATGTTACTTTAACATGTTGATGTTGACCAAAAATCTTGAAGTTTGACTGCATGAGGGTCACAGTTGACTTTTGACCTAGTACAATTGATTTTTAGGCATTTGAGCAGTTGACTGAGCAAACACCTTGTGCAAGGCATGAAACTTTGAATGGATGATCTTGAGAACATATTAGGGAAATGTAAGTCATTTAGGACCCTTGGAACTCAAACATCTTGATGAGGAGTAAAACCCTATTTTGAAGCTCATTGTCTTAGGAGGAGGATGTGTCTGGTCAATCCTTAGTCAACTTGAGCAATTGAGGACCTCTAGGAATATGTTTTGAGTAAAAATGGGATGGAAATTTTTGGGGTACAATAGCTGCCCCTGTTCAATCTTCTTAAACCTGAGGATGTAGATTGGCCGGTCTGCCTTTCGTGATCTGAAGGTGGAAGATGATTGAACACTAGAGTGCCCAGAAATTTGCACTCGTCCGAAATGATGCTTAATTTGTATAGGTAGTATCAGGAATGGGCTTACAGATTCCATTTGGAGAAGATGACGGAGAGTTGCCAGAGATGGGCTTGAAGATGCCATCCAAAAAAGATATTGGTCGCATAAGAGATTCCTTTGCGAGAAACCCTGTACATGCCGTTGAGGAGAACTTCAATGGGGAATGTTGGTTTATGTCCTGGGGAATAGAGTTTAGGGGCTTCGGTTGTCCGCTACTCTACTGGGGAATTATCTCTTAATCAAGGAGGTGGAAGTAAACTGCATATCTGGTCAGGGTCCAAGATGCACAGTGGCTTACTGGGGAAATATGAAATCGGCCGTAACTGGTCGGGTCCAGGTCTTACAGTGTTGTAAACTATTGTCTGGAGATAAGAGAGAAGGAACATGGATAGTAGGGTTGCTTCGAAATGAAATTCCTGGGTAGTAGGGCTATGAGAAGGAACCTGGGTCGTAGGGTTACCTCGAGATGAAAGCCTGGATAGTAGGGCTACAAGAAGGAACCTGGATAGTAGGGTTACTTCAAAATGAAAGCCTGGATAGTAGGGCTATGAGAAGGAACCTGGGTCGTAGGGTTACTTTGAGATGAAAGCCTGGATAGTAGGGCTATGAGAAGGAACCTGGATAGTAGGGTTACTTCAAAATGAAATCCTGGATAGTAGGGCTATAAGAAGGAACCTGGGTCGTAGGGTTACTTCGAGATGAAAGCCTGGATAGTAGAGCTACAAGAAGGAACCTGGATAGTAGGGTTACTTCGAAATGAAAGCCTGGATAGTAGGGCTTATGGGAAGGAACCTGGATCGTAGGGTTACTTTGATGTAAAGTTTAGGTAAAACTGCATCTGAACCGGGAAGGAGCCTAGGTAAGGTTGCTTCGTGAGGAGTTTGGGTAAAACTGCATCTGAACCGGGAAGGAACCTGGGTAAGGTTGCTTCGTGAGGAGTTTGGGTAAAAATGAATCTGAACCGGGAAGGAACCTGGGTAAGATTGCTTCGTTTAATCGCGTGGGTTGGTTGACCCGTTTGGTTTCAGGAACTGATCTTCCATTAATTGTCTGCAGATGTGACATGTATAACTGCTGGGATTGTTGATGATAATTGTCATTCCTGCAAAGATTGCAGGGTTAATTGTATGCGATGCATGAAATGCATGGTGGGATGATGTTTTCAAAATAAGTGAGATTATGCTGTATGCGATCTGTATGCGTATGTCATGATGTATAAACACGAGATGCTATTGTGCCATATTCGAGTATAGGAAAATAAATCCCTGAATCCTGCCTGAGAGTATTGGAAATAGCATTCCTGACTGTTGTAGAAAACCATGGTTCTTCTACTTCTGTTGGGGATGGTGAACGGAGATGACTATGTTGGAGATTTGCTCCTTGTTTATGGATATTTTGCCGGGGGAGAGACTATGCTTGAGAATAACTCTGTGGGGAAATAACTCTGTTTGAGAGAGAAGCTTCCATAGATGAAAGGATAAACTCTGTCGGGGATTGAGTTTCTGTATTCAGAGAAATGAACTCTGTTCGGGAGAAAACTTTGTGACCCGCTTGCGATTATGAAATTTGGCTGGGGAAAATAGATGTCAGTGTTCTGAAGGAACCCGGCTGAGGAGAGTACCTCCTGTTTTGGGGGAGCCGATGACAAAACTTTAATTGCCTCTACTTTGTAGGGAGTATACACGTCACGGGGTCATATGTACTGATGAATTTGTTTCAAAGCTGTCTCTGCACCGGTACCTGCTGGACGGAGTAACTATCAAGTTTGACCTTTTTTTTAATAGTTTTTGCCCCTGTTTCTTAAGTTACGAGCAATTGTCTTTCCGTTTCCTATACAAATATTTATGAACAACGATCATATTCAAATGCATATGTCAAGAATAAATCATTGGAAGTTTTTTCAAAACAAAACAGAAAAAGAAAACAAATGGTTTTGTAAAGATGACTTGTATTAATTTTTGAAGTTGGCCTATAACAGGCGTTTTTGTATAAGGAAGCTGACACTCTAGTAAGAGAACACCGCCGTAAAAATGGAAGCTATATTGTGTACAACGAAAAGAAAACAGCTATGTGCAATGATCCCATTTAAGTTTCAATTCTACTATTGTCGCTATGTCTTCGAGCGTCTCATCATTTTGCTACTTGTCTGAATCTGATTAGATTGATCGGTGTCGTTCGAGCTTGACAATTGATACTGAGGCCTGGTTGTAAGGTGATACAATGGGACATAGTGATACGATTTACATCCCTAACTTTTTCCTGGACTACCCTTTCGGGTTTTCAGTCCACCGGGATACCCTTTTTTGCCCAAGTCGCCCTTTCAGGTTTTCGACTTGTCGGGTGTACGGATTTTTTCGTTTCATCCCTTATTTCTGCCCGAACCATTTTGGTTCGCCGGGAAGCCCTTATTTTTTCCTAGGCCAGTCAACCTAGCGGGTCTTTAATCATGTGTAGTATCTTTTCACTATGTTTGCATTGACAGGGTGAGGAAGGTCATCACCGTCCATGGTGGTCAGAATCATGGCTCCACCCGAGAAAATGTTTTTGATCACAAATGGCCCTTCATATGTGGGAGTCTATTTTCCCCTGGGATCACCTTGCGGCAGTATGATACGCTTAATCACCAGATCCCCGACTTGATGCTCTTGGCGTCTGAATTTTTTGTTGAAAGCCTTGATCATCCGTTTTTGATACATTTGACCATGACAGACAGCAGTAAGTATCTTCTCATCGATCAAATTCAATTGATCAAGTCGAGTCTGGATTCAGTCATCTTCGTTCAATCCCGCATCGTTCATAATCCTCAAAGAATGGATCTGGACCTCAATAGGTAGGACTGCCTCCATGCCATATACCAAAGAATAAGGTGTTTCCCCTGTTGACGTCCGTGTTGAAGTGTGGTACCCATTAAGAGAAAATGGTAACATCTCGTGCCAGTCTTTATATGTCACCGTCATCTTTTGTATGATCTTCTTGATGTTCTTGTTAGCAGCTTCAACAACGCCATTCATCTTTGGCCGGTAGGGGGAAGAGTTATAATGTTGTATCTTGAATTGCTTACAGAGTTCGGTGATCATCGTGTTATTGAGATTCGTACAATTGTCAATGATGATTATCTCTAGCACACCATACCAATAGATCAGGTTATGCTTGATGAACCACGCCACAACATTCTTGGTAATGGTAGCAAAGGAGGCAGCCTCAACCCACTTCGTGAAGTAATCAATGGCCACCAGGATGAAGTGATGCCCATTGGAAGCGGTAGGTATGATTTCTCCGATCATATCAATGCCCCACATTGCAAAGGGCCAAGGAGCCATCAAGACATTCAAAAGAATCGGATGCACATGCACCTCATCAGCATAGATTTGGCACTTATGACAAGTTCGGGAGTGCTGATAACAATCTACTTCTATAGTGGACCAATAATATCCTGCCCGTAGGATCTTCTTAGCCATGGTCTGTCCATTGGAATGAGTGCCAAAGGTACCTTCGTGTAAGTCTTCCATAATCCTCTCTGCTTCGCTCATGTCTACACACCGCAGTAAGGTAGAGTCATGGTTGCGCTTGTAGAGGATTCCATTACTGAGGAAGAATTTCACGACAAACCTTCTTAGAAACTTCTTATCATTGACAGAAGCCCCCTCGGGATACTCTTGAGTCTCGAGATACCTTTTTACTTCGTGAAACCAGGGTTTGTCTACTACCTCTTCAGTATCAATTTCACAGCAGTGCACTGGTTCATCCAACCTCTCGATGGTGATTCGGGGAGCTTCGTTGTCCCCCCTGACCTTGAACATAGAAGACATGGTAGCTAGCGCGTCCGCTAGCTGATTCTCATCTCGTGGTAAATGTTCAAAGGTTACCTCCTCAAAGTGTGAGAGCAATGTCAGCATGTACTCTTTGTATGGGATGAGGTTTGGATGCTTCGTATCCCACTCTCCTTTGATCTGACTTATTACTAATGTTGAATCACCGAAAACGTCCAAGAACTTGATCCTCAGGTCGATAGTGGCTTTGAGACCCATGATGCAGGCTTCATACTTCACCATGTTGTTAGTGAAGTTGAAACATAGTCGGGCAGTGAAAGGAGTATGACATCCCTCAGGAGATATGATTACAGCTCCATTACCATTACCGAGTGCGTTCGAAGCTCCGTCAAAACCCATGGTCCATCGGGATCCTTCTTCGGGTCCTTCATCCGGTCCAGGTTCTTCGTAGTCAGTTACTAGCATAATATTCTCGTCCAGTAACTCAAAATTCATGGACTGGTAGTCATCCATGGCCTGATGTGCCAAATGATCAGCTAATACACCCCCTTTGATTACTTTCTGGGTTGTATATTGGATACCGTATTCGGTTAAGATCATTTGCCATCTTGTTATTCTTCCGGAGAGAGCGGGCTTCTCGAAGATTGTGATCGGTGGAAATACAACTGACTGTTTTTAACTGGTTTCGCGAAATGTCGCGGTAAGCAAGAGTCGCCACCGTCTTTTATGTTCTCCAACATGGAAAGGACAAAAGCACAGCAAAATTCCTTATTGAGAATGTCTCTCAGTTCGGGAGGTAGATTTATAGAAAGGGAAGGTGTTAGCACCCTTTCTATCCATGGTTATCCATGGGCTCTTAGGTACTTGCTCTTATGTTTTCAAAATGTTTGCTTTTCAAATGTGAGTGGGTTTGAAAAAAGTTTCGTTTTTGAAAGATTTCTGAGTGACTCTTGTATCTGTCCTCAAGAGTGTTTGAAAAATTTGCTTTGAAAACTTTTGAAAGTGTCGGTGTGAAAAGATTTTTGGTTTGTTTTTGAAGAGAGCAAGTACCCATGAGTCATCTACCTACTCTAAGGAATTGGGCTGTGTAAAAGTCCTTAAGGTAGTGCTATCCCACCATTGAGAGGTAGGAAGCACCACCGTTGGAGGTGTTTGGGTCAATTCGATTGTAGGGACAGTGTGGTCACCGAAGCAATAGTAGGACACCTTAGAAGTAACCCTAATGTCCTAGATCCTTTAATCCGAGGCAACCGTTTCGAGGCAACTGGATCTTAGACATAAGGGCGACCGCTAAAACACCCTATACTTGACGACCACGTTTCGAGGCAACGAGTGAGGCGTACCCTAGAAGTGGCATGTGCATTGTGTGTTGTTTTCATGTTAATATTTATCTTTGATCATGCCATGGTGAGCTACGAGTTGTTTTTTAGTTATCATACATTCTTTCATGCAATTAGCAGTTAGGAGTGCGGAAAATTAAATACAGAAAGGTAAAAGCTACGCTATTACAAGGCGCGGGTCTATACATCGCCAAAAAACAAAGACCCGTTTTTGATAAAGATGCGGAAAGTAAAAAAAAGCAATAAACCTAATTACTATTACATTCCTTGGAGCAGTTACATAATAATCAAAATATAATGATAACGCGCGAATAGAAATTAAACTGACGTCCTTAGGGTTTTGGACTCTTTTGAGAAATTAAGAGCTTTTGTCCTTTGCTTTAAATTAAATTAAACCTAATACTAATTATTTAATTAATTAAAGAAAGATGTTTTTTGTGTTTTTTGTATTTAGTGAAAAGAAAACCCTAATTCTAAGTCTATTTTAATTATTGAAAATGTCAAAGTTGACCTAATTTACTAATTAATTAATTTACATGTTTATGTACAATAATAATTAATAAATAGTAATAATGATGATTAATAAAAAAAGATTAAAAATAGTCAAAACCTAATTCTATACAATTTTTATTTATTTAAGAAAAAGAATTAAAATTTAAACCTAAATTAAGCTAAGTTAATTATTTATATTTATTTACAAAAAATAAGTTAATGGTGAAATTAATAAATGATTAAATATAAAAAACATTTTTGAGTTTCTGATTTTTATTAGGAAAAATTATTTTATGGTGAATTAATAATAATTATTAAAAACAATTGAAAGAAATTAAAAGAAAAGAAAGGAAAATAAAATTAATTATGCAAACCAAAGGGGTATGTTGGCCCATGTGGAGGTGTATTGAGGAATTCTGGCCCATTGAAATCCCAAGCCACGTTGACTTTCATGATTGTATACATGCTGTTTGACTGGGACACACCATGGACTCCACCTTCTGGCCATTGGATGGAAGCTGGGAGGCACCTGGCTAGCTGATGCATGAGGCTTATGGTGAACCATTGAATCACACGCTGCACTGGAATGTGTTAAGAAAAAAATGAAGAATTATATGGGGGGACCTGGGAATCGAACCCAGGTCCCAGTGGTGAACAAACACGTCACTAGCCACTCAACCATCGCGCTGTATTTTTAATAATAATAACCAACGAAAATAATATGTGAAAAGCAACAATTATGCCTGGACACAAAAAAGCACGCACTGAGTTTGAATGATCCACTAGCGTTTGGACAGCTCACCCTTCTTCTTCGTTTACCTGTAACAATATTAAACAGATAGCGGGGGTTTTAAACCCCCACAAAACAAAAGTGTCAATAATATCGATTAGCGTTATGGATCATATAAAAAGAGTGTGATATGTCCTTCTTGTTCGTCTTGTTGCAACGAATCCATTCATATAGGTCTTGAGGTCTAATTTTACAGTATATAGAAAACCCCAATTTGAAAGCTCTGAAACCCTAGCATTCATCCATGGTAGATTTCGATTTAGGATATTTCAGCACAATTAATCTATACCAAAAGGTTCCTGTATGTTCAAATAATGTAAAACAAACAATCAAACATGTTAAATGCTCATGAGATGCAAATTTCGATTATGAAAAATAAGGATGAACCGTGAATCTGTTATGGGAAATTTCTTGAGTGTTAACGTGTGATTGGGATCTCTACACGTTCCTGGAAGTGTCAGCAATCTATTAGAAACAAAAACAAGCTTTGAATCACGCTGCAATATTGATTTCAGTTTTCCAAGATTTCTTGAATTTTTGCAAATTGGCTATGTGGTTTCAGCAGCAATTGTGCGTCTAGGGATCCAGGGTTTCCTTCAGCATATGTATATGATGAGAATTAGGTCAAAACCTTGGCCCAAAAGTCCATGAAATAATGTTTTCAATCCTTGATTTCCAATCATATAATTTCCAATCTTTTTTCAATGAAAACCTTGCCAATTTGGGAGATCTTGTCTCCTTGAGTGACGCACGAGATCTTCAACATGTATGGAGTGTATTTGCCTCATAAAAAGATTTGACAACCATGTTTTGATATTTTTCTACAATTAAAATCAATTAAATGAATTAATATTAATATAAATTCAATTAATTAATAAAAAAATAAGAAAATAAATCAAATTAAGTTCAATGGGTCGTGCATAGGCTTTGAGTAAAGATTCAAGAAGGAATTTGAGGCCCATTAGCAAAAATGAAGTGTTTTAGGCAAAGTTCACTTTTGAAAGTTCCCAAAACTTTCCCAACTTCTCCAATGCATATCTTGCTCAATTTTGAAGCTATGAACATGTTCTTTGACATTTTGGAAAGGTCTTGAAGTCCTTTAACCAATGCCTTTGGTCCCATGGCATTTTGATTTACCAATCGCAAGTTATGGTCTTTGACTTAAAGTGCATTTTTGTTGACTTTTGAAAATGACCTATAATGTTGAAATTGATAACTTTTTGTGAGAGCATTTCTTGGATTTGGAATGTGAATATGAGTTGTAGGAAATGTCATCCCCTTAAAAATGAGCATTGGATGGTATTTTTCTGATAAACCATGAAGAAGTTATGCCCTGGTCAAATTACAGTTGACTTTTCTACTGTCCAAAAATAGTAACTTTTAGCATCTTGATGATTTTTGAGCCATTCTTGTGAAATCATGATCAAGACTTGATCAAATGATGATTGTGGACTCAAAATAAGATGTTGACCAAAAATCTTGACTTTTGACTGCAAAATGACCATTTTGCCCCTGCAGTTGACTATTGATCAAATAGGGCTTTTGACTGTGGAATTAGGCACTGTGAGCCTTGAGACTTGGCATGTAGGTGCTTGAGGATGTGTATGAGCATATGGGTCTTGATTGAGCCCTTGAAAACCTCAACTTCCTTGCAAGAACCAAAACCCTAATTTTGACTGTGTTAGGAGGCAATTGGACTGTGCAACCCTTGAGAGATTTTGAAGCTTGATCTTGACAAATCTTGAAGAATATGGTAGGGCAAATTTTGGGGTACAAAAGTTGCCCCTGTTCAATCTTCTTAGACCTGAGGATGTAGATTGGCTGGCGTGCCTTTCGTAATCCGAAGGTGGAAGATGATTGAACACTAAAGTGCCCAGAAATTTGCACTCGCATAGTAGAATATCAGCAGTGTGATGGAGGGAATGGGCTTACAGATGCCATTTGGAGAGATGATGGATAGGAGGATGGGCCTATAGATGCCATTTGGAACTGTTTGTAGAATTGTAATTTTGTAAGTTGAAAGAGGGAACCTGTGTAGGGTTGCCTGATGATGAGCTCGTGTAAAACTGCATCTTGGAAAGAAGGAAACCTGTGTAGGGTTGACTGATGACGAGTCCGTGTAAAACATTATCTGGAAAGGAGGAACCTGTGTAGGGTCGCCTGTCGATGAGCCTGTGTGAAACTGCATCTTTGAAGGAAGGAAACCTGTGTAGGGTTGACTGACGATGAGCCTATGTGAAACTACATCTTTGAAGGAAGGAAGCCTGGCGCTAGAAGGAGGGGTTTACTGATGACGAGTCCGTGTAAAACCGCATATGGATCTAAGAAGGAAACCTGTGTAGGGTTTACTGATGACGATTCCGTGTAAAACTGCATCCTTGGAAAGAAAGAACCTGTGTAGGGTTTCTTGATGACGAGTCCGTGTAAAACTGCATCTTGAAGAGAGGGAACCGGTGTAGGGTTTCCTGATGAGGAGTTCGTGTAAAACTTCATCTTTGGAAAGAGAGAACCTGTGTAGGGTTTCTTGACGACGAGTCCGTGTAAAACTGCATCTTGAAGAGAGAAAACCTGTGTAGGGTTTTTTGATGACGAGTCCGTGTAAAACTACGTCTGGAGAGAGAGAGAACCTGGTTTCTTCGGGGTAAGTTCGTGTAAAACTTCTGGAGGAACCGGGGTAAGGTTACTTCGGGATAAGTCTGTGTAAGACTTATGGAGGAACCGGGGTAAGGTTACTGCAGGACAAGTTCGTGTAAAACTTCTTGATGAACCGGGGTAAGGTTATCTTGGGATAAGTCCGTGTAAGACTTTCCGAGGAACCGGGGTAAGGTTACCTGCAGGGTAAGTTCGTGTAAAACTTCTTGATGAACCGGGGTAAGGTTATCTTGAGCTAAGTCCGTGTAAGACTTCTGGAGGAACCGGGGTAAGGTTACTGCAGGGTAAGTTCGTGTAAAACTTCTTGATGAACCGGGGTAAGGTTATCTTGAGCTAAGTCCGTGTGAGACTTCTGGAGGAACCGGGGTAAGGTTACTGCAGGATAAGTTCGTGTAAAACTTCTTGATGAACCGGGGTAAGGTTATCTTGAGATAAGTCCGTGTAAGACTTCTTCTGAAAGAAAAGGGACCGGTGTAGGGTTACTTGTGGAGGGTGAGTCCGTGTAAGACTTCGTCTGAAAATTGAGAAGGAACCGGTGTAGGGTTGCCTAATGATGAGTTCGTGTAAAACTACATCTGAAGTTGAGAAGGAACCGGTGTAGGGTCGCCTGATGATGAGTTCGTGTAAAACTACATCTGAAGTTGAGAAGGAACCGGTGTAGGGTTACTTTGATGACAAGTCCGTGTAAGACTTCTTCTTAAAGAAAGGGAACCAGTGTAGGGTTGCTTTGATGATAAGTCTGTGTGAGACTTCGTCTGAAATTGAGAAGGAATCGGTGTAGGGTTGCCTCATGATGGTCAGGTAGATAGTCGTCCATAGAATTTTCCTGGCTTGTTACCGGTGTTGATCTGGAACTGCAAAGGTAGATGGTAATCATCTTTTGATTGACCTTTTCCTGAAAAGGCAAAGCGTTAGCTGCATGCAATGTCATGATGCATGAATTGCATGATATTAAGATGTTCTCAAAAATAAATGAGATTGTGTCGTACGATGCGTATGCATGCTATAATGTATGAAGATGTGATGTTTATGAATGTATTTTCGTCTAGGAAAATAAATCCTTGACGAATGTCGGGAGTTTGTTGAATCCTGGGCTGATGTTGAAGAGTAGCGTTCTTCGTTTCCGCTGGGGATGATGATTGCAAGAATAAACCGGTAGGAGGAGATGACTCCGTTGGGGAATAAACTTGTTGGAGAGATTACTCTGCAGGGAAACACTCTGTGGGAAGAGGTACTACGCTGAGGTTTTGATGATAACTCCGCTGGGGATACCGTTGATATGTTTTGATGGAGGATTTGATGAACTCCACTGGGGGATAGGAAGAACTTCGCTGAGGATAACCCAGTTATAAGCTCTGGTGCGGAATAACCTTTGAACATGGTCGGGGAGAGATATGTACTCTGCAGGGGACCAGCTTCCAGAATCTACTGGGGATAAGCTTCCAAAATCTACTGGGGAGGATGATTCGACTCTCCTGGGGAAACTTTTTGGCCTGTACTGGGGAAGTGGCTCCACTGGGGTGTCTGGTATTCCGCCGGGGAACAATCTTAGATTAAGACTGCCAGGGATGCTTGTTAGGAATGTCTGTATACACCGCTGGGGAATGTTGAGATCTTCTGGGGATACCCAACTTCCTCAAGGCTGACAGCAGGCTAACTCCGCTTGGGGACAGTATCGCTGACTTGCTGGAGATACTGTGCCTTTTCGGGGTTGACGGGAGACCAACTCTGCTCGGGGGAGAGTATTGCTGATTTGTCTTACTCTCGGGGAGTGAAGGTATCCTGGTTACATTCTTCAGCTGAATCTACTTTGTACCTTGGTGGATAGAGCAACCAGATCGCTTAGACAAATCTTATTGCCCCAGTTTCTGCGGGAGAAGGTACCTGTGGAGGTGCTTGATGACTGCCGATTGACAAATCTTCTTCTGGTAGGCAAGTGACGAGGTAACGGGACATAGTCGTACGCTTTGATCCCTAATTTTTGCCTGGACCGCCCTTTCGGGTTTTCAGTCCACCGGGATACCCATTTTTGCCCAAGCCGCCTTTTCAGGTTTTCGACTTGCCGGGTGTACAGATTTTTTTTTATTTTCATCCCTTATTTTTGCCCGAACCCTTTTGGTTCGCCGAGAAGCCCTTATTTTTGCCTAGGTGTGTCAACCTAGCGGGTCTTTGATTATGCGTAGTATTTTTTCGACTATGTCCATGCTCTCAGGATATAGGGAGGTGCCCCTGTTGTTGCATTGTGTTGCCATACCACCAGAAGATCTTCGTTTGATCGTCCAATGCCCTAAATGATCTAGATGGAGATTTGCCCCAGGCTATTTGGCATTTTGAGAGATTCTCCGAATCTTGACTTAACTGCCCCAGATGACGGACAATGCTCACGTCTGCCCCTTTGCTTGGAAGTGTTTTTGTTCTCCAGATATTCTTCGTGCGAATTTCTCTGCTGTTCAAACAAATAGTCACATGTGCAAGCAATGTTATTTCAAAAATGCAAAGCTTATGTCTGTCTTGAAGTTTTTGAAAATGCATTTTTCAGTAAAACAAGCAAATTTTGTAAAATGTGATGTCAACTCGTTATTTTATCGCAAGCCTTAAGGAGTCAGGATACCTTTGGTAACAATATGCTTTCGAACTAACCCATGCTTCAGCTAGGACTTTTAAGGGTTATAACGTGGCCTGGTTCACGGTTTAAGAAACAAAGGATAAAGGCTCAAAATTATATGTGTACCCACCCGCTCTTCGTGATGTTCTTCGATCGTAAACTCAGCTGATCGTGCATTAGACCTTGTTTGAGTCCTTGCTTTGATATTCCAGTGATGGTTCGGATATTGACAATTTATTTTGCATAGGCAGTCATTTCCTTTTTTGTTGAGGGTTTGTAGGACCTCTTTCTTTTTGATTTTGTTATCCCTGTTTTTTGCCTGAACTGTCTCTTTTTGTTTTTTCAGTCAGTGGGATGCCCCAGTTTTGTAAGTCTCCTTCATAGGTTTTGACTTATTGGGTTTTAGTTTTTTCTTTTCTTTTTAGAGATAATGACTGCCTGCCTTGACGGTTATAGGGAACCATCACCGTCTCTTGTTTTGGAAGGACTTCTTTGATGTTATTCGCTGTGCACATGGATTAACTGAGAGAACTACCCTGCCCCAGGTTATGATTAAGGGTTTTAATTTTCGAAAAGAAAAACTCCAACTTCTTTGGCTCAGAGGGGTTGACTAGGGATTATCTTCCTTATTACTTCAGTGTTTAGGAATTGAAACAATGCTTGTACCTCATCAGCGGGGTCTGTTCAAAAGCATACTGTAAATGATCGTGGTATCATTTTCGTCATCCTCCCTCAAGAGGCTTAGAATTTGTTAATCGAGAGTTTGAACATCACAAAAATATGAAAACAATTTGCATATAGTGAATACGAAATAATTACTTCAAAACAGACATGTGTAATGCATTAATGAAATAACAACGTTTGACATGAATAAATGTTTGAATAATCAAAGAAAAATACAACTTGAACATTCGAATGAACAAAAGTTTTTCCAATCCTAGCCATGTTTTGGCAAGGGAGAAGTGATCACATTAGGAGTCTCAGCAGGCTCGAATTCGATCTCCTTAGCATCGATCATATTCTGGATCTTGTATTTCAGCGCCCAACAATCCTCAGTATCGTGCCCCGGGCTACCGGAATGGTAAGCACACCTTGCATCTGGGTTGTAGCTTGGAGAAGAGGTCTTGGGATTGGCAGGAGGGTTGATCACCGCAATCAGATTCATTTTCAACATGTGCTGCAATGCTTGTGACAATGGCATGTTGATGTTGGTGAATTGTCTTTTAGGCTCGTCCGGCCTTCGCTGATTTCCTTTTTGCTGTTGCCGGCGTGGTGCAGAACCAGAGATCATGACTGCCCCTGCATGTTGGTCACGATGACCCTTTTGGTTGTATGCAGCATTGGACTCTTTCTTCCCCGTGTAAGGCTTTTTGTGAGTATCAGAAGGTGCAGTTTCTTGGATCTTCCCAGCCTTGATACCAGCTTCAATTCTTTCCTCAGTCAAGATCAGATCTGTAAACCCAGCAGAAGAATTTCCAATCAGATGGTTGAAGAACGGACCGGACAGGGTCCCCAGGAACATATCGACGAGCTCACGGTCAGTTAGAGGTGGCTGCACCCTTCCAGCAAGGTCCCTCCATTTTTGCGCGTACTCCTTAAAACCTTCACCTGTACCCATAGACATCCCCTGAAGCTGAGTGCGCGTGGGAGCAAGGCCGGCATTATACTGGTATTGCTTGTAAAATGCTATAGCCAAATCTTCCCAGGTACGGATACTGGCTCCATCCAGCTGATAGAACCACTCGAGTTGAGTCCCTGCCAGACTATCCTGAAAGAAGTGAATCCACAATTTCTTGTCAGCCGTGTAGGGCTGGATCTTCCTTATGTATGACCTGAGATGCAGCTTAGGACAGGAAGCCCCGTCATATTTTGCAAAAGCAGGTGCCTTGAATTTGTGAGGGATCACCACCCCAGAGGATAAGCCTAGGTCTCCAAGGTCCAACCCAGGCACATGTTGAATCTCCATAGCACTTAAGCGGTCCTCTAGCTGTTTGTACCTATCCTCAGCAGGAGGGTATTGTTCGTCATTGAAATCGATCTCGTTGTCGGAGACCACTGGACTAGGAACCTCTCTCTCATGGGGACTGTCTTTTCCAACAGATGGGGTAGTCAGCTCAGCCTCATCTCGTGATCCATTCCCAGATCTACGTCTAGGGTTGAACAAAATAGTCCTCTTCTTCTTCTTCTTCATAAGCAGAGTCTTCAACTCCTGTTGACCCTGGGCTAAGCTCATTACCAACTCCTGGAACTGGGCATTCTGGGCCTGGAGGACCTTGATAGCTTGCTCATTGGATGATTCAGGATTCATGATGATGGCTGAAATAAACAGCGAAGAAGATTAAGCAACCTGTAGAAAGGGTACCTGTAATGCAATAATACGTATGTATGCATGCGATGTTTTCAAGGGTCTCGCGGGGTAAACAAGAAAAGTTGTCAGAGTTTGAGTCTGGTAGCTTGATTGAAGGAACTTCGTGTTGTTGAGAGTCCTTCTTCAAGAGTCAAAGCTCACCATATCGAGTGGGTCATAGCCCCTGACTCAAGTCGTCAACCTTGTTTTGATCTCCAAACAACCTTGGCTAGGGGAACCTTCTTCAAGAGTCAAAGCTCACCATATCAAGTGGGTCATAGCCCCTGACTCAAGTCATCAACCTGGCTAGAGGAAAATAAATCCCCTTTGCCCCTTGCTAGACATTCTGGTTCATCATGACCTGCATCACAAGCCCTTGAGATCCTTGAAATGGATTAGTCCTTATGCAGGATGCATGCAATGGTATGATGTTATGCTATGCATGGAGTGATATAAGTAGGCCCTGTAATGAGTCCCAATTAAGGACTGTAAAAAAAAACCTGCAGGGAACCCGTGTTGTTAGATAACAAGTATGCAAGTAGTTCAAGTTTGAAGGCACACAAGTCACACAGAGCCCTTAGAGTTTAGGCCAGCATGAAGTTTGGGGTACTACCCTCTTTCAGTTTCGTTGGTTAAGACCTGTCCTAGAAAATAGTAACCGGGTTCTAGAGGATCCCAATATCACTGACTACCCTCAATCGGTCATAACTCCAGCGTCACAATCTTTTCTTGCGGCCAGAACCATCACGAGAGTTTAGCCTCAATGGGTGTAGCATACTGCTACTGTTCTATGGCCAAGTTGGGTCAAATTAGGGTTCTAAGGTCGGTTGGTGCTTAATGACTCCTCAGAAGACCCATATTCTCCTCGTTGCAACACAAGGGATATCGGTACAGACCAAGGTGCCACACCAACGTAGCCACTGCTTCACCCGTGTCGGTCTACGCCGGACAGGTCCCTCACAGCTTATGCTACCTAAAAGGGTATCCCCAGATCCGGGTTAGGATCTATGAAACTCCAAGGCAATGCCCACAATAATAAAGCAAACAAAACATTCAATTGAAAACATAAGTATGATCTATCCTAAGGTACACCTCACTTTAAGTATATCCCCAGCAGAGTCGCCAGTTCTGTGATCGGTGGAAATAGAACTGACTGTTTTTAGCTGGTTTCGCGAAATGTCGAGGTAAGCAAGAGTCGCCACCGTCTTTTATGTTCTCCAACATGGAAAGGACAAAAGCACAGCAAAATTCCTTATTGAGAATGTCTCTCGGTTCGGGAGGTAGATTTATAGAAAGGGAAGGTGTTAGAACCCTTTCTATCCATGGTTATCCACGGGCTCTTAGGTACTTGCTCTTATGTTTTCAAAATGTTTGCTTTTCAAATGTGAGTGAGTTTGAAAAAAGTTTCGTTTTTGAAAGATTTCTGAGTGACTCTTGTATCTGTCCTCAAGAGTGTTTGAAAAATTTGCTTTGAAAACTTTTGAAAGTGTCAGTGTGAAAAGATTTTTGGTTTGTTTTTGAAGAGAGAAAGTACCCATGAGTCATCTACCTACCCTAAGGAATTAGGCTGTGTAAAAGTCCTTAAGGTAGTGCTATCCCACCATTGAGAGGTAGGCAGCACCACCGTTGGAGGTGTTCGGGTCAATTCGATTGTAGGGACAGTGTGGTCACCGAAGCAATAGTAGGACACCTTAGAAGTAACCCTAATGTCCTAGATCCTTTAATCCGAGGCAACCGTTTCGAGGCAACTGGATCTTAGACATAAGGGCGACCGCTAAAACACCCTATACTTGACGACCACGTTTCGAGGCAACGAGTGAGGCGTACCCTAGAAGTGGCATGTGCATTGTGTGTTGTTTTCATGTTAATATTTATCTTTGATCATGCCATGGTGAGCTACGAGTTGTTTTTTAGTTATCATACATTCTTTCATGCAATTAGCAGTTAGGAGTGCGGAAAATTAAATACAGAAAGGTAAAAGCTACGCTATTACAAGGCGCGGGTCTATACATCGTCAAAAAACAAAGACCCGTTTTTGATAAAGATGCGGAAAGTAAAAAAAAGCAATAAACCTAATTACTATTACATTCCTTGGAGCAGTTACATAATAATCAAAATATAATGATAACGCGCGAATAGAAATTAAACTGACGTCCTTAGGGTTTTGGACCCTTTTGAGAAATTAAGAGCTTTTGTCCTTTGCTTTAAATTAAATTAAACCTAATACTAATTATTTAATTAATTAAAGAAAGATGTTTTTTGTGTTTTTTGTATTTAATGAAAAGAAAACCCTAATTCTAAGTCTATTTTAATTATTGAAAATGTCAAAGTTGACCTAATTTACTAATTAATTAATTTACATGTTTATGTACAATAATAATTAATAAATAGTAATAATGATGATTAATAAAAAAAAAAGATTAAAAATAGTCAAAACCTAATTCTATACAATTTTTATTTATTTAAGAAAAAGGATTAAAATTTAAACCTAAATTAAGCTAAGTTAATTATTTATATTTATTTACAAAAAATAAGTTAATGGTGAAATTAATAAATGATTAAATATAAAAAACATTATTGAGTTTCTGATTTTTATTAGGAAAAATTATTTTATGGTGAATTAATAATAATTATTAAAAACAATTGAAAGAAATTAAAAGAAAAGAAAGGAAAATAAAATTAATTATACAAACCAAAGGGGTATGTTGGCCCATGTGGAGGTGTATTGAGGAATTCTGGCCCATTGAAATCCCAAGCCACATTGACTTTCATGATTGTATACATGTTGTTTGACTGGGACACACCATGGACTCCACCTTCTGGCCATTGGATGGAAGCTGGGAGGCACCTGGCTAGCTGATGCATGAGGCTTATGGTGAACCATTGAATCACACGCTGCACTGGAATGTGTTAAGAAAAAAATGAAGAATTATATGGGGGGACCTGGGAATCGAACCCAGGTCCCAGTGGTGAACAAACACGTCACTAGCCACTCAACCATCGCGCTGTATTTGTAATAATAATAACCAACGAAAATAATATGTGAAAAGCAACAATTATGCCTGGACACAAAAAAGCGCGCGCTGAGTTTGAATGATCCACTAGCGTTTGGACAGCTCACCCTTCTTCTTCGTTTACCTGCAACAATATTAAACAGATAGCGGGGGTTTTAAACCCCGACAAAACAAAAGTGTCAATAATAGCGATTAGCGCTATGGATCATATAAAAAGAGCGCGATATGTCCTTCTTGTTTGTCTTGTTGCAACGAATCCAGTCATATAGGTCTTGAGGTCTAATTTTACAGTATATAGAAAACCCCAATTTGAAAGCTCTGAAACCCTAGCATTCATCCATGGTAGATTTCGATTTAGGATATTTCAGCACAATTAATCTATACCAAAAGGTTCCTGTATGTTCAAACAATGCAAAACAAACAATCAAACATGTTAAATGCTCATGAGATGCAAATTTCGATTATGAAAAATAAGGATGAACCGTGAATCTGTTCTGGGAAATTTCTTGAGTGTTAACGTGTGATTGGGATCTCTACACGTTCCTGGAAGTGTCAGCAATCTATTAGAAACAAAAACAAGCTTTGAATCACGCTGCAATATTGATTTCAGTTTTCCAAGATTTCTTGAATTTTTGCAAATTGGCTATGTGGTTTCAGCAGCAATTGTGCGTCTAGGGATCCAGGGTTTCCTTCAGCATATGTATGTGATGAGAATTAGGTCAAAACCTTGGCCCAAAAGTCCATGAAATAATGTTTTCAATCCTTGATTTCCAATCATATAATTTCCAATCTTTTTTCAATGAAAACCTTGCCAATTTGGGAGATCTTGTCCCCTTGAGTGATGCACGAGATCTTCAGCATGTATGGAGTGTATTTGCCTCATAAAAAGATTTGACAACCATGTTTTGATATTTTTCTACAATTAAAATCAATTAAATGAATTAATATTAATATAAATTCAATTAATTAATAAAAAAATAAGAAAATAAATCAAATTAAGTTCAATGGGTCGTGCATAGGCTTTGAGTAAAGATTCAAGAAGGAATTTGAGGCCCATTAGCAAAAATGAAGTGTTTTAGGCAAAGTTGACTTTTGAAAGTTCCCAAAAATTTCCCAACTTCTCCAATGCATATCTTGCTCAATTTTGAAGCTATGAACATGTTCTTGGACATTTTGGAAAGGTCTTGAAGTCCTCTAACCAATGCCTTTGGTCCCATGTCATTTTGATTTACCAATCTCAAGTTATGGTCTTTGACTTAAAGTGCATTTTTGTTGACTTTTGAAAATGACCTATAATGTTGAAATTGATAACTTTTTGTGAGAGAATTTCTTGGATTTGGAATGTGAAGATGAGTTGTAGGAAATGTCATCCCCTTCAAAATGAGCATTGGATGGGATTTTTCTGATAAACCATGAAGAAGTTATGCCCTGGTGTTGGCTGAAGATTTTGATGATATTATTAAGAGCGAAGCGAATTGGACGTTTCGATTGGAATAAAGCAAGATGTCATGTTTTGAAATGGTAGAAGCAGTGCTTCGAATGGGCATATCAAAACTTGGAGCTTCGAGTGACAGTTATGAGGATATATTCAAAGAAGTCTCGAAATGTTAACAAGGTTGTGTCCAAGAAATGCGTTCGAAGCGAAGAAGTGCCAAAACATTTGAAATTCAAATGCAAGCGGTACGTTCGAAATTTGAAATATATGCGCTGGAACATTTGAAGACGCGTGGAAGCTAGGGAGAGGCATTGTTCTGCATGTTCTGAACGTGGAAGAATACCGTTATGGTCGGAGTAGTATAAATAGAAGTCTTAGCATTAGGATTTCGTGTGTCATATCTATTGTACAAAAAACTCAGTAAACATTCAAAATACCACATGGCTAGGGAAACGAATGCACGAGCAATGTACGTATGATAACACCAAGCGTTTATGATTTAATAAAAACTCTTTATCATTTCCAGTATTTTCCTTTATCTTCATGTCAATACCATTCAAAAGCTTTTACACTAAAATGTTTTCATTCGAAGTCTTTTTACTGATGCATTACATTTAAATGCTTTCTTTCCATTTCAAAATACTTTACCTTTCAGAAACTGTTGTACATTTCATGCCTTTACCTTCAAGTTTTTATCGTTCGAACACTTTTTTCACTTAAAGTCATTTTACTGTTTTATTGCATTTAAACGCTTTCTTCATATTTTGAATCTTTTACATTCCAGAGAATCTTTTACATTACATGTTTTTATGCTTCGAAGTCATTTACTTGTCTTTTATGCAGTTTTATATGTCTTTACAATTGAACTTTATTCATGCAATTTAGTTTCACGCACATTTACTTGATCAAGTTATTAGATCTTTAATAGAGTAATCGAAATAAGTTAAACACCTACACAACATTCTAAATACCAACCATGAATACCAGTTCTATAATGAGAGTTATCCTGATGACCAATACATCCTAGGATCAATCTAGTCGATCCTGCGAGTTACCAGAGAGATTGAATAACAGTCAGTAAGATTATTCGATAGTTTGGAGGACTAGCGGTTGTTTACCAGAAATCACTGTAAACACCTGGTCAAATTACAGTTGACTTTTCTACTGTCCAAAAATAGTAACTTTTAGCATCTTGATGATTTTTGAGCCATTCTTGTGAAATCATGATCAAGACTTGATCAAATGATGATTGTGGACTCAAAATAAGATGTTGACCAAAAATCTTGACTTTTGACTGCAAAATGACCATTTTGCCCCTACAGTTGACTATTGATCAAATAGGGCTTTTGACTGTGGAATTAGGCACTATGAGCCTTGAGACTTGGCATGTAGGTGCTTGAGGATGTGTATGAGCATATGGGTCTTGATTGAGCCCTTGAAAACCTCAACTTCCTTGCAAGAACCGAAACCCTAATTTTGACTGTGTTAGGAGGCAATTGGACTGTGCAACCCTTGAGAGATTTTGAAGCTTGATCTTGACAAATCTTGAAGAATATGGGAGGGCAAATTTTGGGGTACAACAAAGATGTACTTGATTAGATCCATCTTAGATATCAACAAAATAGTGTGGGTCAACATATACTATCTCAGTCGGTGAGCAGCCCATGCCAAAGCATAATAAGTTTTCTCGAGCAGTGAGTATCATGTTTCACAGTCGGTAAACTTTTTGCTAAGGTAGTATATTGCGTGCTCTTTTCGACCAGACTCGTCATGCTGCCCCAGCATACACCCCATTGAATTATCTAGCACTGTTAAGTACAATATCAAAGGTCTTCCTTCAACCAGAGGCATCAGAATTGGTGGTTCTTGAAGGTATTCCTTGATTCTTTCGAAGGCAGTCTGGAATTCATCATTCCACTTTACCAATTGATCTTTCTTCAGGAGCTTGAAGATTGGCTCACAAGTAGCAGTCAGATGTGAAATGAACCTGACAATATAATTCAGGCGTCCCAAGAAACCTCTAACTTCTTTCTCGGTACAGGGAGCCGACATCTCTTGTATGGCTTTTACCTTTGCAGGGTCTACTTGAATACCTTTGTCACTGATGATGAACCCCATAAGCTTACCAGACCTTACACCGAAGGTGCACTTGTTCGGATTTAGTCTCAGCTTGTATGTCTTCAACCTGTCAAACAGCTTTTGTAGATGGTCAAGGTGCTCCTCTTTTGTTTGAGACCTGACTATCATATCATCAACATAAACCTCTATCTCATGGTGGATCATGTCATGAAATAAGGCGACCATGGCTTGCTGATAAGTTGTCCCGACATTCTTCAACCCAAAAGGAATCACTTTGTAACAGAAAGTGCCCCACTGTGTGACGAAGGTTGTCTTCTCCATGTTTTCAGGAGCCATCTTGATCTGGTTGTAGCCAGAGAAACCATCCATGAAGGAGAATATTTTGTGTTATACGGTGTTGTCAACCAGAACATCAATGTGGGGAAGCGGGAAATCATCATTGGGGCTTGCCCTATTCAGGTCTCTGTAGTCCACACACATCCATACTTTACCGTCCTTCTTAGGTACCAGAACGATGTTAGCAACCCACTGCGGATAGGAGGTGACAGCTAGGAACCCAATGTTGAACTGCTTCATGACCTCTGCTTTAATCTTCTCTGAAATTTCGGGGCACATACGACAGACCTTTTGCTTACTCGGAGGACAATCTTATTTAGTTGGCAGACGGTGTACCACAATATCAATGTCTAAACCAGGCATGTCTTCATATGACCAGGCGAAGATCTCAACATAGTCGTGCAACATCTGTATCAGCCACTATTTGACATTATTCTCCAGATTTGCGCCAATCTTGACTTCTTTTTTGTCTACCTTCGTGCCCAAGTTTATCGTCTCCACTAGCTCTTTGTGAGGCTATATAGCCCTTTCTTCCTGCTGTAATAGTCTAGCAAGTTCTCCAGGCACCTCACAATCTTTCTCACCTTCGTCCTCAGCTTGGTTGATCGAATTTTCGAAGTTACAACTGGCAATAGCAGAACTGTTATCAATGGGATCTAGAGTGGAATGGATTTGCAGTTTTATACGTGAGTGTGTGTAAGAGCATAGTTGTATTGATAAAGTGAAAAGCAGAAAAGAAAAACAGAGAGCGCAAAATTTGTATGCAAGAAACGTCCAATGTTTTATTGATGACATATGAAAATGACATATAATAACCGTCACAAATAGAACCATTGTGCCTCGGGTAAGACACAATGCCATAGAGTTTAAATTGTTTATTATAAATTCGAAAAACAAGTAAGACAATTACTGCTGAACAAAAGAAATTGGTACGAAATCTCTGGCCGTCCAGTTACTAGGTCCACCATTAGTAGTCGGGTAGATCCAGCTGTCAATATTAGAATTCTCATCACTGTCTTCAATAGCGTTGAACCCACGGTTGCTGATGCGTAGGGGAGGTCCTCCGGCCCGAGCGCGTCGAACAACCCTTTAAGCTCCTGAAGTAAAACCCAAACCAAATTTGTCAGTTTTATGAGGAAAATCAGGGAGCTATCCCCAAATGGTATACCCACCTTCTTCAACTACTGCTCTGGCGTCCTTGAGAGAAGCCATCTTCAAAGGAGGTTTAGTGCTGGTGATAGTCTTGGTTGACGCCATAATCTGGGGAACCTCTTCAATGTTTTGACAAGGAGTCTCTATGAATTCCCCGTCCATCTCCACCTACCTAAAAGAGTTCAGGTGGCTTACCATATACTCCTCTTCGCCATGCACAGTGACAATCTTCCCCTTCACCGGATACTTCAGCATTTGGTGCAGCATAGAAGTAACGACCCCAGCTTTATGGATTCAAGGACGACCCAACAAACAAGAGTACAATGTCCTGATGTCCATAACATAGAAGGTGGACCCAAAGGTCTGTGAACCCACTTTTACAGGGATGTCCACCTCCCCATGTACTATTCTTTTTGACCCGTCAAAAGCCCTCACCACAATGTTACTGGGCTTTAGGGTCAAGCCTTCGCAATCTAGCCAATCAAGAGCCTTCTTAGGCAGAACATCTAGTGACGATCCAGTGTCCACCAGCACATGAGCAATAATAGTGCCCCTGCATTCGATCAAGACATGCAGAGCATCATTATGCTTTCTCCCCTTTGGCGTCAAATAAGCGTCTGAAAAACCCAACCCATTGTCAGCAGTCAAACTGGCCACACCGTCCTTGAATTGGTCAGCGGGGGTTTCTTGCGGCACATGCACAGTCTTGAGAAATGCAATCAAAGCCTTTGCATGGGCCTTAGAACATAACAACAGAGACAACATCTATATCTTCGAAGGGGTCTTCCCCAGCTGCTCGACTACATTGTAGTCGCTTTTCTTGATTATTTTTAAAATTTCCTCTATTTCTTGCTTAGAGGATTCCACAACAACCTTTCTAGGGGCCTCCGCCCGGGAAGGCTCACCTATAGCTTCTTTTCCACGAGTTCCAGATGACTCATCGGCAGGGGTAACAACTGAAGTAAGGATAGGAGTAGTAGCTGAAGTACTAGGAGACGGAATAACAACAGGCCTAGTGACAGTCTTCGGGGAGATCTCGGGAGAGAAAACCCTTCCACTTTGGGTAACTTTATTGGTCCCGACAATATTACTGATATCGGCATCATCCTCTTCAGTCTTCAAATCCTGCTTGATGCCATGGTAGTAGACGTCAGCACCGTAGTTCCAAGGAATAGCTTTGTCCGAGGAGTACGGCACAGGGCCAGGAAAAGTGATTATCAACGGAGCAATTCTTGGAGCAGGTGTAATTCTAACAGGTATTTTAGAGGAGACCTTGGAAGAATTTGCGGAAATGGTTATGATAGCAACATCTTCATACGGAACAGTCAGAATCAGAGTCTTTTCAAACAAAATCTCACTGTTGTCCATCAGGCGTTGAACACCTGCTTTCAGCAAATAGCAACCAGAGGACAAAGATGAACACATATGGTAACTGTGATCGGTGGATCTGGAACTGACTGTTTAACGCTGGTTCGCGAAATGTCGCGGAAGCAAGAGTCGCCACTGTCTTTTATTTTCTCCAAATGGAAAGGACAAAAGCACAGAAAAATTCCTTATAGAGATTGCTCTCGGTTCGGGAGGTAGGTTATAGAAAGGGAAGGTGTTAGCACCCTTTCTATCCATGGTTATCCATGGGCTCTTAGATACTTGCTCATTTGTGTTTTCAAAAATGGTTTGTTTGCTTTTCAACCGTGGGTTTTAAAAAGTTTCTTTGAAAATTCCAGTTCGACTCTTGTATCGGTCCTCAAGAGTGTTTGAAAAATTGCTTTCGAAAGCTTTTTGAAAAGGTGTCGGTGTGAAAAGTGTTTTCGAATTTGTTTTGAATTTAGAGCAAGTATCTAGAGTCGTCTACCTACCCTAAGGAATTCGTCTGTGTAGATGTCCTTTAAAGTAGTGCCATCCCACCATTGAGAGGTAGGTAGCACCATCGTTGGAGGTGTTCGGGTCAATTCGAGGTTCGGGACATGGTGATCACCAGAGCAATGGGAAGACACCTTAGAAGCTACCCTCATGCCAGGTTCCCGGATCATGAGGACTTACTAAGACATCCTCTACTCGACGATCACCTTTCGAGGCAAGGCAACAGTGAGGCGTACCCTAGGGGTGGTGTGTGATTTGTGTTTCATGTTCAGTTATTTTGTCTTATTCATGTCAAGGTGATCTATGCGCTTGTTTTTACTTTTGTCCATTCATTCTTGCATGCAATTATTAACAGTTAAAAAAGTGCAGAAAGGCAAAATTCTAAACTATTACAAAAGGCGCGGGTCCACATCGCCAAAATTTCCAGGACCCGATTTGACAGAAAAATAAATAAATAAAGTAAAAGTGCGAGAGATAAATATTTACATGGCTTTGGGAGAGGTACATAAATATTAAAAGAAACAAAATAAAACGCGCGAATTAAATTGAAATTGGAAACGAGGGCGTTGGACCCTTTAATTAAATTATTATTAAATTAATTAAATTAAAAGAAATTATTTTTTTGGTTTTTTGTATTTATGAGAATTTAATGAAATTAAAGACCTAATTCTACAAGTTTTTATTTATTTTATTAAGAAAGTATGACAATTATCTAAAATTAAACTTAATTAATTAATTGCAAATTGATTTATAAAAATAACTAATTAAGATTTAATAATTAATATAGTAAAAATAAAAGGAGGATGAAAAAAAAATGCTTGAAACCCTAATTCTACCAATTTTAGATTTTTATCGAAAAATGTTAAGATTAAACCCTAAATTAAAACTAAGTTAAATAATGAATTTTATTTACAAAAAATATTAATTAAATAAATATATTTAATTTTTGTCTTTTTTCTGATTTTTTATTGTTTTTATGTTTTTTATGCAAAAAATTAAATTAAAGAATTAATTAAAATAAAGACAATAATTGAAAATAATACCAAAATAATGAAAAGAAATAATGCAAACCTAGGGGGTTCTGCCCCTAATTTGGAGGTAAGTCTTTAGCAATTTGAGCCCAATAAGCTTCAGGCCTCGTAGACTTTTTGATTAGCATGTATGGGCGTTGACTGTGGCACACCCTAGTCTTCAGATCCTGGCCTTTGATGGAGTGTAATGGGACGCGTGGACGGTTTGATAACGTGGGTGCATGGCGTGCTTTAGTGTTGAAGCTGCATAGGAACGTTAATTGAAAAATAATAGGGAAAGGATGAGGACCTGGGGCTCGAACCCAGGTCCTGGAGATTACCAACGTACACGCTTGCCAATCATGCTGCTTTGTTTATCTGTATAGAATATAACTAATAAATATAATAAAACAAAACAAGTGTTAGTGCTCCTTTTTCGCGCGAAATTCAAACCAACCAACCATTGCTTCACACCTCAGCATCTTCTTCCTCGTTCTATTTTCTCCTGAAACAAAGAAAGAATGGGCAACGGTTTTGAACCGTCCCCAAAAGTAACATTCTAAAAAATAACGATTAGGCCATATGGCCATATAAATTAGGCGCGAGGGTTGGGTTTAGATCGTCCAAGCACGCTTGTTTCAATGGTGGTACTCAGGGGTCTCAATTTTACAGTATGCGAAAGTTCCCAAATTGAAATCTGAAGAACCCTAAAAATCATTCATGGTGATTCTTCATATAGCGCATAAAAATTCAATTAAATCATATGGTTAGTTCCAGAATAGTCCAATTAGTATGAATCCATGGAAAAAATGCAATAGAAATGCTTGAATATCAAAATACGATTATGGAAAAAATGTGCAAAAGCTTGAATCCTCTATACCGATTCTGGGCGTTAGGAATGTGGAAACCTATCCAGACACGTTGCTTGATGTCTTATGAAGGTGATGAGATGGTTCTTTTTGCTTGAAACCTATTGGAACCTTGTTTTCAGTTTCAAAAATTTTAGGTAAAAGTGCAAGCTTTTTTTTCTTGTCTATGGCGCAGCCTGGAGTCCCTTTAGCATTAGGTTTTGATCAATATATGTATGGCATCAGATTAGGGTTAGAAATTGGATCAAAAAATCCATGAATTGATGAAAAGAATATTTGATTTTTAAGCCATGATTTTCCAATCTTTTTCAAGCATCTTTGATACAAATCATGTCTAATTCCATTGATTCTTTCTATATTTAGTTAGGCACGAAATCATAAGCTTATTCCTTGCACAAAAAGATTTGGAAAATTAGGTTTTGTATTTTTTATGTATTTTAATTAATTAAATGAATTATTAATGATTAAAAATCCAAATAAATAAATAAAAATGATAAAAAACTTCCCTTTGGGCCAAATGGTCGTGCCCATGCCTTGGATGATGAATTGTGGAAGAAAAATAGGCCCATTAGCAATTTTAGGTCATTTGAAGCAATGTTGACTTTTCAAAATATCCAAAAATTTCCCAACTTCCACAAGGCATAACTTGCTCAATTTTTAAGCTTTGCTCATGTTCTTTGATATTTTGGAAAGGTATTTGAGTTATCTAACCAATGTCTTTGGTCCCATGTCATTTTGATTTACCAATCTCAAGTTATGGCCTTTGACTTAAAGTCCTTTTTTGTTGACTTTTGAAAATGATCTATAATGTTGAAATTGATAACTTTTTGTGAGAGCATTTCTTGGACTTTAAGTATGAAGAGGAGTTGTAGGAAATGTCTTTATCTTCACAATGAGCTTTGGATGGGATTTTTCTGATAATCCATGTGAAAGTTATGCCCTGGTCAATTTACAGTTGACTTCTTCAGCTGTCCAAATATGGAAACTTTTGCATCTTGAGACTTTTTGAGCCAAGCTTTGAGAATCATGATCAAGCATTGATCAAATGATGTTTGTGGCTTCAAAATGAGATGTTGACCAAAAATTTGGACTTTTGACTGTCAAATGACCATTTTGCCCCTACAGTTGATTGTAGTGCAATTAGGGTTTTTGACTGTGCAATTTTGTACTGAAGGTCTTGAAACTTGATATGAGGATGCTTGACCATGTTTATAAGCATATGGGACTTGAGTGGACCCTTGGAAACTTCATTTTCTTTGTCAGAACCAAAACCCTAATTTTGACTGTTAGGAGGCCCTTGAACTGTGCAACCCTTGGGGAATTTTGAAGCATGCTTTTGACAAATCTTGAAGAATATGGGAGGGAAAATTTTGGGGTACAACAGTAACCTTCACCACAACCCGGAAATAAATTGGCCAGTAACAAATTCTTATTGACAGTCATGAGAGGAGTGGAAACTTCATTAATAAAGGTAATAAAAAGATCAGTATCAATGGCATTAACTCCACGGTTGTGCTTGGGCATGGGAGCAGTTATGACATTAGGCTTCTCAGGAGCATCAAACTCAATCTCCCTGGCTTTAATTAGATCATGTATCTTATTTCTCAGAGCCCAGCAGTCATTTATATCGTGGCCAGGACTCTCATAATGGTAAGCACACCGAGCGTTTAGATTGTGCTGAGGAGATGTAGTGTTAGGATTCTTGGGAGCCTCCTTTAAGGTTTCCAAGTTTGATCTTAACAGATGGGGTAAAACCTCAGTCAATGTCATATTAATTTGGGTGAACTGCCTTTGCGGTCTTTCTACCCTTTGCTGATTGTTTCGTTGTTGGGTAGCGGCAGGCCTAAGTATCATCACAACACCTATCGTTGGACGGTGTTCAGATTTGCTCTGAACTCTTGGGCTATAAATGGCACTGACCTCCTTCTTACTCGTGAACGAATTCTTCACTGTACTTGACGAGGTATCTTTCTGTATCTTGCCGCTCCGGATCCCAGCTTCTACCTTTTCTCCAGTCAATATCAGCTCGGTGAAACCAGCTGAGGAGCTACCAATCAAGTGATTGAAGAATGGACCAGACAGCGTCCTGAGAAACATGTCGACCAACTCCCTATCAGAAAAAGGGGGTTGGACTGTCCCTGTCAAATCTCTCCACTTCTGCGCATAGTCCTTGAAACCTTCACCTCTCACCCATGGACATACTCTGGAGTTGAGTAGGTGTAGGGGCAAGGTCAGCGTTATATTGATACTACTTATAAAAAGCATCAGCCAAATCTTCCCAGTTGCGGACACTGGTCCCCTCTAGTTGATATAACCATTCAAGATGAGTCCTAGATAGACTGCCCTAAAAGAAATGGACCCACAAGTTCATATGAGCAGTGTGAGGCTGAATCTTCCTCACATAGGAACGGATATGAAGCATGGGACAAGACACCCCGTCATACTTCGCAAAAAATGGAGCCTTAAACTTCTGTGGGATGACTACCCCAAATACCAAACCCAACTCTTCAAAATCCAGCCCTGGTATTCTATGGATCTCCATTACGCTCAACTGATCCTCTAATTGTTTGTATCTATCCTCAGTGGGAGGATGCTGTTCATCATTGTAGTCTGTGTCATTATCAGAAACTTCAGGGCTATGGTCCTCCTCCCTTGTCTCTCTCTCCTAATTCTCCCCTTCTTTGGACGAGGAGGTCAAATCAACTGGTTTCTTCAATGGCCCCTTAAATCTTCTGCCCAGATTAAGGACACCAGTGATCTTCTTTTTCTTCTTCTTCTTATTCTTATTCTTCTTCTCTTTAAGAATAAGGGCATTCAGATCTTCCCGCCCCTTAGCTAAGGCTACGAACAATTGATGAAATTGGGCATTTTGTGCCTGTAGATCCTTGATGCTTTGTTCAGAAGACATTATTGTTGAAATAAACAACGAAGAAGATGAGAAACCTGTTATGGTACCTATTTACGCAATGTCATGGATGATATGCGTATGAAACGATTTCAAGGATTCTTAAAAGCTCAAATTTGTTTAACCCAAAAGAAACACACGTTAATTGTATTAATAAGTTCGAATTGTTACAAAGAGTGCCCTTTAGGCTTACAATTAAACAAAACAAAACTTAAAGCAAAAAAGAAAATTAGGTCTCCCATGAGCAGATCCTATTTGGTGCAATGTTGGCGTTTATATTCCTTTCTTCATGAAGTAGCCTAGTGAGTTCCAAGACCTTCTTCTCGCTGGCATAGAATTGAGTTTCAAATGTATCCCGCTCCTCTTTAAGTTGAACCCTGGATTTTTGTAACTCCTCATGATCAGTTGGCATGTCAGGATGAAGAACAAGAGAAGGAGTGTCTCCTTCAACAACCGGTTCAATAATCATAGGTAGGATGGCGGGGTAAGGCATCATAAGACTTTGGGCACGGGCTCGTACCCATATGAGATAAGGCTCAAGAGGAATGGAATTCTTATGCCCCAGTGTCTTGCTATCAACTCTATGTACCATGCCCCAAGCTCGCATGAACCTTTTATGGTAACCTTGGGCATCATTCTTGTAGTCAAAGGTGATTCCTTGGATAAGTGTATCGTGAGGACCATACCTTCTCGCATAACCAAACTATCGCAGTGCCAAATAAGGATTATAAGTGATTCCTCCCCTAATGCCTAAGAGAGGGACATTAGGGAATTCACCACAGCGGTCGATGATGGTAACATCTTTCGAGGACCGTGAACACCAATGAATGTCTGAATGTGTAAGGGATATTAGCCTATGAGACCATTTCATATCCTGCTCATTCTTCAAAATAGACCTGGGTAGGTGCAAAATAAACCACCTAGCCAGTAGAGGGGTGCAACACAGGAGGGCCCCCTTCTCTTTAGAGTGCGAGCATGCAGAGAGTGTAGAATATCCCCAAGTAATGTAGGCACCGGATTATGAGACAGAAAAACCTTAATCGTATTCACATCTATGAGTTAGTCTGCATTAGGGATAGTACCATCCCGTAGACGTGGAGTGCCAATACCTCTTCAAAATCTTGTAAATCCAGGGTATCCCAAAAACAATGAGCTTTCTCGAATAGAAATTTAACCGGGATTACTTGGACACTTCCCCTAGTTTCCTAATTTGTCACTACATCAGACCGTTGTAAGGATAGAGCTCGAGCAATCTCTCCAGGCTTTGGATGTCTTTCCATAGGGTTGAAAGGTAACTAATCAAGAATAGGTACCCCTAATAACCGAGAAAATTCCTCCATAGTAGGCACTAGCTGGTAATCCGGGAAGGTGAAGCAGTGGTGCAAAGGATCAAAGAACTGAAATAGCACTTTTAACAATTCTTCATCAGGCTTTGTAGTGACCAAGTTGAGCAGCCAATCATGTTTTTCAGTGAAGGGAGAGCTTTCAGGAATCCTTAATGCTAAGTCCTTTAGTTGAGGAGGTACTTTCACAAGGTTAATCTAGATAGTGTTCCTGCGGGCGGATGCCATGTCCTACAAAATAAAGCAAAGATGAGCCCTAGAAAATCCTTGAAATGGTTAGTATGATATGACATGTTTATGATGTCATGATTATGCCAAGAAATCACATGTATAGCAAGCAACAGATAAGTCACGCCAAGTCCTTAGATTTAAAGCCTGCATGAGTTTTAAGGTCATACCCTCTTGAAGTTGGATTGGTTCAACCTGTCCTATAAATAGTAACCGGGTTCTAAGGGATCTCAATATCACTGATATTTCCCCCAAGCTTAGTTCAATAGGCGATTGACTCGCAACCAAACAAAACTCAGGAGTCAAACCTCAATGAGTGTAGCATCGAGTATCTGTTGACCTTGGGAATACACCAAAGTCGGCCATCTCGCTACGTCATACTGGCCAAGTTGTGCAATTAAAGGTTCTAAGGTCATTCGACGCTTTATGACACCACACAACGGCCCCTTATTCTCCTTGATTGACTCAAGGGCTACCGGTACCAACCAAAGTGTCGCATCAACATATCTATTGCTTCAACCGTGTCGGTATACCCTGCACCGTTCCCTCACAGTTTATTGCTACTTACCTAAAAGGTGTTCCCAGATCCGGTTTTAGGATCTACATAATCCAAACAAATACCCTTAAAAGTAAATCAATCAAGACAAGCAAGAGAAGCAATTAAAATGACATAGATCCTAAGGTATACCCCACTTAATTAAAGTTTATTCCCTAGCAGAGTCGCCAGTTCTGTGATATGGTAGAAGAACTGACTGTTATACTGGTTTGCATTTTGTATTCGCAAATGTTGCGGTAAGCAAGAGTCTCCACCGACTTTTATTTCATCCAACAAAGGAAAAGGAAAAAGAACAGAAAAAACCTTTTTCGAGATTTTCTGAGTACGGGGGGTAGATTATAGAAAGGGAAGGTGTTATCACCCTTTATATCCATGGTTTTCCATGGGCTCTTAGGTACTTGCTCATTTTGAAATTGCTTGTGTGTGTTTTGAAATTTTTTTGTTTAACTTCGTGGTAACCCTTATATCTGTCCTCAAGAGTGTGACGAAGTTGTTTTTGAAAACTGTTTTGAAAGTGTTTGTGTAAAAGAGATTTTATTGTTTTGAGCAAGTACTTATGAGTTTCTACCAACTCAAAAAAGGTTGTTGATTTTCTCGTTTCCTTTAGACAGTGCTATCCTACTATTAAGGAGTAGGTAGCTCCATCGTTGGAGTTTTAAGGGACATTCGAAGGGACAATTATGGTCACAAAAGCAATGGTTAGGAAGCCTTAGTAGTTACCCTAAAGTCCTAAAGATCTTTCCGAGGCAACATTCAAATGGGTCATTTTGATCTTTCGGGACTAGATGGCAACCACTAAAATTCCCTATACTTCACGACCATTTACCGAAGGCAACCGAAGTGGGACAAACCCTAGGAGTGAGCATGTGCAAGTGGTTATTTTCAGTTTATTTATCTTTGTACAATTAGGGTTTTCTACCTTTTTAATTTCATTTGTCTTTCACATAAAATCCTATCATCAATCATCTAGAAGCTTATAATAGCAGAAAGTAAAAGTGCCAGAAATTAAAGTCCTAACTATTACAAGGCTTCGGGGAGGGGTTATATAAGCAAACTTGGGGAGCAGGAAGTAAATAAAAAGCGGTAAACAAAACCCAATTTAAAACTATTACAAACCCGATGCAGATACAATAATTGGAAAATAAAGTGAAAATAAATAAGCACGCGAAAGTTAAGAAGATAATAAATTAGAAGCCTAAAAAATCTAATTAATTAAAAAATATTTTTGCGTATTTTTTATTGAGAAAATAATTAAATTGAAAATTAAACCTAATTTCTAGTTAATTTTAATTAATAAAGAAAACAATCAAGTTAATCTAATTAAACTAATTTATTTTTAATAAAATTAATTTAAATTAAAAAATAACTAATTCTACATTTTTTGTGATTTTATATTTCATGATTAATAAAAAAATGATTTATTTTAAGAAATATAAAAATAATTAAAGCAAATAAAAAAATGAAATCAAAAACAAAAAAGAAAAAGAAATGGGCCTGCTGATGTTGTTAGTAATCAGGGGGTGTGAAGCTTCTTTGTACTAGGCCCAAGATTCATAAGCCCAACCCCTTGTTTGATTCAATGCAATCAGATCTAGAATGTCCACCCTGCACTGCACTCACTGAGTGTTGGATCTGGATCCAGGGATGATCCAATGGCTAGATCTGGAGGATGCAAGGTGGACCTCATGGGTAACACGCATTGAATCCTGTAAAGAAATAATGGAAAAACAAAATGCTTGGACCTGGGATCGAACCCAGGTCCTTCCCCTCATATGCTCGCTCGCCTTACCATATGTGCTGGTTATTCATTCGTGAAGATAAATAAAATAAAATAATATAACATGAGACAAGAGTAAGTGTTGAGTTGTCAAAACACGTAAGCGCTGTGGGGCCCTGGAATTTGAAACGAACCAGTCATAACATGAGGAATTTCCATGCACGCATACGCCTAAGGCAGCTGCGGTCAACGACACCGAAGCTGTGCTCCGGTCGTCTTCTCCGACCAACCCTAATGTTCAAACCTGCAAAACATGAGGATTAAGAGGCATAAAAAGACCCTATTCCCCTTGAAATTTTCCCAGGAATCCATTGGTGGTATTTGTTTGATCTAAAATTCCATGTATCACTAAAACCAAAACTTGCTTCTCTCCAAGCCCTAACAATAGTTATTTGCAACCCTGACCTTGTTCCTTGCATGTAATACGTCAGAAAATTCACAAAGAATCATAATAACATGAACGTGTATTCAAAAGGCATTGATATCAAGAATTAAGTGAGTATGAAATCCAAATTCTTACCAAAAGAGGGAGGGTCGGACTGGGGTGATGCAGCGTGCTTTGGCCTTTGCAAATGGACTGGTTCACCTCCTGGAATCCTCAGAAGAATGATGGAATGGATGGAGGTGATTGAAGGAGGCTGGATCGTGCCTTTTGAAGATTGCACTTTCTTTGAAATTTTTGTTTTCTCTCTTGAGGGAGGCTGCGCGTTTCTGTCTTGTCCCTTAGGGTTGGAGAGCCTTTGCTTATGTATGAGAATCAGATTAGGGTAACATTTGTGGAAGGAATCCAAAGAATAATGAAGTTTTAATTTTGCTTCAAATCTTTCCATTTTTGCATATTTTCTTGACCATTCCAAGCTTGCAATTTCTCCTTGCCATGTGACAACATATTTTGTTTCACATTTAATGAAAAAAGTTTTCAAATTAAACTTAACATTATTTCCATCATTTACTTATTTAATTTTGAATTTTAATGAATAAAATATCCAAATAAATAGAATAAATGATAGAATAATTCATATGTGGGCTTATGGGCCGTGGACCATGTTAGGAACAAGATTCAAACTTGAAAATATAGGCCCATTTGGAGAAAATTCAAATTTGGTCAAATTTGGCTTTATGCAATTTTCCAAAAAATGGTCAACTTTGACAATGCACATCTCCCTCAATTTTAACCCTAAGAGGGTGTTCTTTGACTTTTTAGAAAGCTTAGGATGTCCCCTAAGCAACCTATTTAGTTTCATCTCAAATGGATCTTCCATGTTCATGTAAGAAGCTTTGACCTAAAAGGTGTTTTTGTTGACTTTTGAAAAGGACCTATAATGTCTGAATTTATATATTTTCACGAGTACATTTCTTGAACTTGAGGGATGAAGATGAGTTATAGGGAATTGAATCCTATTCAAAATGATCCTTGGATGGGAAATTTCTGATAAAGTATGAGAAAGTTATGCCTGGCCAAAGTATGGTTGACTTTTCCTATAGAAGCCCTAATTTAACAACTTTTGAGTTTTGATGAATTTGGGGCATTCCTTGAGTAATCATGATCAACCCTTGATAAAATTATATATGTTACTTCAACATGTTGATGTTGACCAAAATCTTGAAATTTGACTGCATGAGGGTCACAGTTGACTTTTGACCTAGTACGGTTGATTTTCAGGCATTTGAGCAGTTGACTGAGTAAACTCCTTGTGCAAGGCATGAAACTTTGAATGGATGATCTTGAGAACATATTAGGTCAATGTAAGTCATTTAGGACCCTTGGAACTCAAACATCTTTATGAGTAGTGAAACCCTAGTTTGAAGCTCATTATCTCAGGAGGAGGATTTGTCTAGTCAATCTTTAGTCAACTTGAGCAATTGAGGACCTATAGGAATATGTTTTGAGTAAAAATGGGAGGGAAAATTTTGGGGTACAACAATATATTCTCCTTCATTGTCTGTCCTCAATAATTTTATCTTTTTACCAGTTTCAAGCTCCACTAGTGCTTTGAACTCCTTGAATAATGGATACACGTCTGACTTCTTTTTAATCAGGTACACCAACAATCTCTTGGAGTAGTCATTAATGAATGATACAAAATATTTTGCTCCTCCTGTGGATATTTCCGGTGACTCCTACACATCAGAATGAATCAAGTCCAGTATGTGTTTGCTTCTAGAATTTGACTTAGAAAACTTTAGTCTATGCTGCTTTCTTATCACACATTGCTCACAAAAAAGGTAAATTTACCGTTTTGAGCTCAGGTATGAGATTACATTCTGCAAGAACTTTCAAGCCTCATTTTGACATATGGCCTAGTCTGTGATTCCATATTTTCGTTGGGTTTTGTTGACTAGTTAATGCAACTAACACATTACCCTCTAGCGATGTCTCTCCCATAAGAATGTATAGATTTAAATATAGCTTTTTTGCCTTCATCACTACTAGAGCACCTCTCACCACCTTCAAGATCCCACCTTCAATATGGGTCTTGCACCCGATGTCATCTAATTATCCAATAGACAATAAATTCTTCTTTAACCCTTTCACATGTCGTACCTCTTAAGTTGTGAAAACTGTACCATCATACATTTTTATTTTGACAGTACTGACACCAACAATTTCTAAGGCGTAATCATTTCCCATGAACACTGATCCTTCTGAGATAGTTGATGAGTGTAAAACAAATCTTGTCGAGGAGTCATGTTCCATGTTGTTCCTGAATCATTTATCCAAAAGTAAGTGAGTTGTTTACTACCCTTGGAATGAGTTGTTGCTCCACTATATAGAATCTCTCCATCATCAAAGGTATTGGAAATACATCCCTGAGATGAACTTGCCTCAGAATACTTCTCACCATTCTTCTTAAACCAACAATCTCTTTTCAAGTGCCCTTTCTTGCCACAATTGTAGCATCTCACATTCATCTTACTTCGAGATTTTGATATACCATGATTTTGGCTCCCACTGGGGTCATGTTCCACTAATATGCCTCTCGTCATTGTCAAAGCTTCCATTTGTTTTGAGTTTTCTTGACGGTCTTATTTATTTATACGCCTGGACTCTTCCTCAAGAATAGCTTCGACAACATCATCAAAGTATAGACGATCTGTAACATTATTATTTGTCAAGTTAACGACGAGTGGATCATATGAATCTGGTAAGCTCTAAATTAGAAGTTATGCATGTTCATTTTCTACTATGATAAAATTTGCCAATGTAAGTTGAACAATCATTATATTTAGAGTGTTGATGTGATTTGTCACATATGTGGATTCACTCATTCAAAGAGTGTAAAGTCTTCTCTTTAAGAAAATGAGGTTGTGTAGTGACTTGACCTTGTACAATTTCATGAGGACATCCTGTTGTACCCCAAAATTTTCTCTCTCATTTATCAAGTATTTTCTCACAAGATCTCTTTTGGTTCAAGACTACACAAAGGTTGATCAGCTCAAGACACCTCTTTAAGCACTGATGACTGGAATTAGGGTTTGAGATTGCACAAGGGTAATTGAAATTTTAATGCCTCATATGACTTTCATGGATCAATATGGACCCTCAATATTTCTCATGTCAAGTTTCAAGTCTTGAATCACATTTTTGCTCAGTCAATTGAGCAATTGACCTAAAAATCAGATGTATTGGGGAAAAGTCAACTGTGGCCAATTTACAGTCAAACCTCATAATTTTTTATCCATACCAACATTATAAACTCATATGTATCATTTTATCAAGTTTGAACCACAATTCCTCAAGAAATTTGATCAGATCATCAAAAGGGCAAAATGGTCAAAATTAGGGTTTTGATTGAGAAAGGGTAATTTCTGATTTTTGACCTAGAAAATGGTTAATTGGATTGAGGAATGATCTCAAGAGTTCAATTGCATCATTTTTACCTAATGGCATGACTCAAAACATCCCTCAAGATCAATTGATTGATAGTTGATTTTCAGTCAACTGATCAAAAGTCAACTGTATACTGAAAAGTCAAACTTTGACTTTTTGGTCAAAATCAAGTGTCAAAGATCACAATTCATCAAAACATGTAAAAATATGAAACTTGTTCATCAAGAAATCAAAAAGTCAAGATTTCATTTTGAAAAGTCAAAGTTTCCAAACTTAGAAATTTTTCTAAGTGTTGAAAACTTCATATTTTTTCACAACTTTGAGCCAATTTTTCACCATGATGCAAGATGATTCAAAAGAAACTTTCAACATTAAAGTTGTAGATCTCCATGAGATATAAAACATTTCTTTACACAACTTATCCTAGAAATGCTTGGATATCAAGTTATTAATCCATGAAGTCAGGGTCATGAAACTAAACACTTAGTGAAAATTTTGCCCTAGTTTAGGTAGGATTTTGACCTAACTTCATTGCAATTTTTCATATAGTTCCAAGGGGAATTTTCAAAAGTGATTCAAAGATGGGTTGTAGAGCTCATTACAAGCTTTACAAAATGTTCAAGAAATCCTTGAGATCATTCTTGAGAAAGGACTATCGAATAGAGGAAGTTAGGGTTTCAAACTGAAATTATAGGTCATTTTGTGATGAACAAGAATTTAAATCTCAAGCCTATGCTGCACAATCTTGCTTTGCAGGCCTCTAAACCTCAATATCTCTCCCTAATCAGAAGATTACACTTGCTTTTGAGCTATTATCCATTTGATTCAATCTTTATCCAAGATAATTTTCCATTAATGGCATAAAGGCACCATTGTCATTTACATAAAGCAAGCTTTATGCAAAGTCAACTTGCATTGAGCTTTGCACTTGTTCCTTCTGCACAAACTTCCTCTACAAAGTCAGATAAGCATGTTTAAAGTTGGTAACCACTCTAGATAGCTTTGTACTATGCATTGAAACCGTGTTTGTCAACCTTACTTCAAAAACAAGTCAAGAAGCCAAAACATGTGATCTTGTACTTCCGACCACCTCAAGTATCCAAACCTTTTCCATACATATACACAAGTCATTTTCAAGAAACACACATATACACAAGCCCTAAAACACACAAGAACTCAGAACTGAATAAAAAATCACCATTGTTGCACATTCTGACCAAAAACTTGAAACTCACATCTCCCTCGTGCGTTTTCAAGCCTTTTGGTTTCTAAAGATTCTAAACATCAAATACAACTTATCACTGACCCTGTTTCATAATTGTAACATCTCCATCATCAAGTTCCATATTCAAAAACAGAGCTCTGCAAGTGGACTTCTCCAGAACTCCTCAGCCACTTTCAGCTCAAGCCAAGCATCACATTAGCTTCCTGGGAACTTGAGGAAGCTAACCCAATCACTGGAACTCATCAAAAGTTGCTCAAACTCAAAACACGATACCCTCTTGCAAGGTGAGTGTTCTGACTTTTGAACTCTTCATACAAGCATCATTAATGGTTTATTTGTGAATAAGAAATGTAGATATCATTGTCCTGAAGCTAACCATGTCCTTAGATTTCATTATTGTTGCTTGAGTAGTTAGAATTTTGAATCTGAACCTCTGAAAATATTTTGGTCAGAATTTGGTACCATTAGAAATTCATGCTCATTTCTGAGAATTAGCTTAAGTTATTTATATATTCAGAATCGTGAGAAAATTTCTAACAAGTTTGATGTTGGAAGTTTCATGAATGGTTGAGAAATGATGAAGTTACAGGTCCTTTGGCTGGAGGTTGAATATGAAGTATATTCATGACTTATTTTGCATTATATATTTATCATTTCAGTTAAGTTAATGGATGTATGGCCACCCCAGTGGTAAGGCAGCGCACTGGTAACCAAAAGGGCGTGGGTTCAACACCCAACACACTTCCTTTTGCATTTTTTCCACATTTTTTGTCATTTTTCCTTCCAGCGCATTTGGGCTCTCTCCATTGGGCCTGAGTCATTCTTACTCACTAATACCCCCCTGTTTGCTCATATCACGCAACCCATATACCTTTTTTTTTATTTTCTGATTTCCAAACAAAAATATCATTTGGGCCAACTTCAAAACAGTTTTTTCTAATAAACCTCCCAGATTCAACTTTAACCTCCCCGACTTTATTTTATATTTTATTTTATTTCACCTTTTATTATTATTATTAATATTATTATTATTATTATTATTATTATTATTAATAAAAAATCCAAAAATATTTATATTTTATTATTTATATTTATTTAGTTTATTTTTCTTCATAAAACTAAAAGAACAAAAAAACATCCCCTTTAATAAATTAATTTCCTTTTTTAAAATACTTAGATAATTAGTCTTAATTATTGTTATATTATTTTCTTGTAAATTGAAATCAATTTAGAACTTAGGACTTTTATTTAATTAATTTTATTTACTAATTTAATTAAATTCACAAAAACCTTAAAAAACTTATTTTATTTAATAAATTAACTTCTTTTACTAACTTAATCTTAATTTTCTTATTTTTAGTTAATTATTTTATTTTAATTAATTAGGTCAAAAAAATCCTTTTCATGAAAACCAAACAAAAATCATATTTCTTTTTTACATTTACATTCTTGCATTTTATTTATTCATTTTTGGTGCAATTTTCAATATGATTGTAATAATTATTTAGATTTAATTTCTTACAATTTCCCATTTGTAATTTGTACATCCCCTCCCAAAATGATATAATAGCGTAGTAATTTTAAATTCCGCAATTTAATGGTTTATATACAAATGCTAGTAATTAGGGTTTTGTATGGAAATATTAAAACCAACAAGTAGCAACACTAATCAAGACAAATCAAGCATGTAAATCAATATATTTTCACACATACACCCTTAGGGTAAACCCACTTTGTTGCCTTTCAAAAATGGACATATTATGCATGTGAGGTGTCTTAGCAAAAACAAATCAAAATACAAGATCATAGTCCCTCGATGGCGCTATCAAAGTTACCTTTCAAAAATGATCTTAGTCCCTAAATAAAATGCTAAGATATCTTACAACATTGCTAATCATGGCTATACGATGACCCTTGCTTGTCCCTTCTACATCCAAAGATAGGGTTACTTACCAAATCAATGGTAAGATAACAATGTCAAAGGAAAGAGGAAATGGACATGAAAGACTTTTGAGTAGGTAGATTGTTCCTAGTTGCTTGCTCAATTTCAAAACCAAAAACATCCTTGCTATTTTCAAAACAAACACCAACACTTTCAAAAAACATCTTTCAAACTTGAAAACATTTTCAAAAAGATTAACACTTTGTATACATTCTTACGAACGAGAATCATTACAAGGTTTGCCTAAACGATAACGCCTTTTTAAAATACTTTCAAAAACCACACAAAGCATATTTTTAAACAAAAGCAAGTGATCTAGCAAGTAACTAAGAGCCCATGGAAAACCATGGATGGAAAGGGTGCTAATACCTTCCCTTTTCATAATCTACCCCCCGAACTCAAGAAAACATCTCAAAGGTCTTTCCTGTTCTTTTTAGCCTTTCTTTTTGGATAAAAATAAGTCGGTGGCGACTCTTGCTAACCGCAACATTTGCGATCAAACGCAAAACAACCAAGTCAGTTCTCCCACCGTGTTACAGAACTAGCGACTCTGCTGGGGAAATATTCTAAAAGTGGGGTTATCATATGGATAGATCACATTTATTTGCTTTCATTGTTTGACTTGTATGCTTTACATTTTGGTTCTTTGTTTGGGTTTGAATCCTCTACCGGATTTGGGATACCTTATAGGTAAGTAGCAATACATTATGGAAACTGTGCAGGGTATACCGGCATGGTCTAAGCAATAGCTACGTTAGTGTGACATATTTGTGGGTACCGGTAGCCCTTGATTAGTCAAGGAGAATACGGGGCCGCTGAGTGATGTCATGAAGCACTAACTAACTTCTAGAACCTTTACTTGACCAACTTGGCCATTAGGACGTAGTGACATGACTGACTTTGGTATAGTCCGAAGTTGGTAGATACTCGATACTATACTCATTGAGGTTTGGTTTTTTGGGATATTTCAGTCGCCATTAAAGAGGCTTACGCTGAAACAATGCCCGAGAAAACAAATCAGTGATATTGAGCTCCCTTTAGAACCCGGTTACTATTGCTAGGACAAGTTTGAGCCAACTAAACTTCAAGAGGGTACTTACCTATGAGACTCCATGCAAGCCTAAACCTAAGGACTTGTTTGTTTTATTTGTATATACTTACTTGTACATAACATCATAAACATCATAACATCATACTCACTAACCATTTCAAGGATTTTGGGATTTATCTTTGTTCTATTTTGTAGGACATGGATTCTATTCGCAGGAAAACCATTCAAGTCAATCTTGTAAGGATGCCTCCTCAAATTAAAGAGTTAGCATCAAGGGTTCCTGATAATTCTCCATTTACCGAAAGACATGGTAGCCTACTAAAATTGGTTACCTCTAACACTGATGAGGACATGATGAAGGTGCTCTTCCAGTTCTTTGATCCTCTACACCATTGCTTCATATTTCCCGATTATTAACTTGTTCAAACTTTAGAAGAATTCTCCCAACTCTTGAGGATTCCCATTCTCAATCAACTACCCTTCAACGGTACGAAAAGAGATCCAAAACCAGAAGAAATTGCTCAAGCCCTACACTTGCAATCATCTGATGTCACAACTAATTTGGAAACAAGGAGTGGTGTCAAAGGTTTCTTAGCCAAATTCTTGTTTGAGAAAGCTCAAAACTGTTGGAACTCCTTGGACTTGAAAGCTTTTGATGAAATTGTGGCTCTCCTCATCTATGGGATGGTTTTGTTTCCAAATCCTGACCAACTCATAGATGTAAACACCGTCAAAATCTTCATGTCTCGTAACCCGGTGCCTACTTTGTTAGGAGACATCCTACATTCTTTTCATACTCGTACTATGAGGAAAAGAGGTATCCTTATGTGTTGTACTCCTTTCTTGGCAAGATGGTTTATTTCACATCTTCCCCAATCTGTATTGAAGAACGAGCAAGGTTCAAGGTGGTCACATAGGTTGATGACACTCAAACATTCAAACATTCATTGGTGTTCCCGATATGTGGAGAATGTTACTATCGTCGATGTTGTGGAGAATTCCCTAATGTCCCCTTACTTGGCATTAGAGGAGGTATCACCTACAACCCCTGCTTAGCTTTAAGATAGTTTGGTTACGCCCGAAGGGATGGACCACATGAGATGCTTATTGAAGGGTTGGTATTTGATTACGATAATGACGATCAAGGTCACCACCAGGGGTTTATCCGAGCTTGGAGGATGTTGAACAAGGTAGATAGCAAGACATTAGGGCACAAGAATTCCATCCCTCTTGAGCCTTATCTCAAATGGGTATGAGCATGTCCTCAAGGTCATATGATGCCTTACCCCTCCATTCTCCCGGTTATCATAGAGCCTGTTGTGAAAGGAGATGTCCCATACACTATCCTGCATCCTGGCATGCCCACCTCTCTCAAAGAATTGCAAAGGGATTGGATACAGCTTAAGGGGGAGTGAGACACTTTCGAGGCCCAATTCTACGCCAGCGAGAAGAAGGTTCTAAAACTCACCAAGCAACTTCATGAGGAGCGGAGTCTGAACACCTACATCGCACCAAAGAGGATGCGTACAAATTTTTTATCTTAGAGTTTTTGTATTTCTTTGTAAGCCCAAAGAAGGCATGATGTACTCAAACTTTGATTTATTAATATAACATGTGTTCCTTTTTGTCTGAAGCAAATTTAAGTCTCTAATTTCCTTGAAATCATTGCATATGCATCTCCATTCATCATAACATAAGCATGTTTCTTACAACAGGTCTCCTTATCTTTCTACTGTTTATTTCAGTAAGATGGACTTGGAACAGACGATAAAAGATCTCCAGGCGCAGAATTCTCTGTTTCAACAAATGTTCTTGACTCTAGCCAAAGAACAAGAGGATTTGAAAACTTTGCTGATCGAAGAAAATAAGAAGAAAGCAACCAGAGTTCTAAATCTAGGAAGAAGATTTTCAGGGCCAGCCAGACGGACCTTAGACTTCGCAACATCATCTGGTGAAAAGGACAATTAAGAAGGGAAAAATAAGGAAGTGATTTCCCAGCTAGAATCTGAAGAGGAAGAAAAATAGGATTACTTTGAAGAATAGTATCCTCCGGCCGACGACAAATACAAACATCTAGAAGAGCGTCTAAGTGCAATGGAGATTCAGAAAGTGCTCGGGCTGGACTTTGAGGAGCTAGGTTTGGTGTCTGGGATTGTTATTCCACCAAAATTCAAAGCTCCAGTGTTTGCGAAGTACGACGAGGTTTCGTGTCCCAAGATGCACCTCCGATCTTATGTGAGGAAGGTATATCGTCACATTGCTGACAGAGATTTGTGAGTCCACTTCTTTCAGGATAGTCTATCCGGGACTCAGCTAGATTGGTTCTATCAACTGGAAAAGGAAAATATCCATAATTGGGAAGACCTTGCCGCTGCTTTTTATAAACAATATCAATACAACACATACCTTGCTCCCACCCATACTCAACTCCAGAGTATGGCTATGAGTTCAAGCGAAGGTTTCAAAGACTACGCTCAGAAATGGAGGGACTTAGCAGGAAGATTCCAGCCTCCCCTGTCTGATAGAGAGCTAGTAGACATGTTTCTGGGTACCCTGTCCGGTCCTTTCTTTAATCATCTAATTAGAAGCTCCTCAACAGGCTTCACTGAATTAATCTTGATCGGGGAAAGAGTGGAAGCTGGGATTAAGAGTGGGAAGATCCAAAAAGATGCATCCTCTGGTGCCGTGAGAAAACCATTTATTGGAAAGAAAGAAGTTGGTGATATGTATCCTCAAAGGAATCAGGATAGAACTAAACGCCGTCCAATGGTAGGGGCTGTCATGATCCCTAAGCCTGCACCTACTCAACAAAGGAGCAACCAACCTAGAACGGAAAGACCAGTGAGACAATTTACCCGGATAAATATGATGTTGTCTCAAGTCCTGCCACATTTATTGAGATCTAATCTGGTAACTTTGAAGGAAGCCCCGAAGAATCCCAACACCGCCACTCCTCATTACCACCCTAATGCTCGTTGTGCTTACCATTCAGATAGTCCAGGCCATGATACCAACAATTGATGGGCATGAAAAACAAGGTGCAAGACCTTCTCAAGGCAAAAGAAATTGAATTTGATGCTTCTGAGATCCCAAATGTTATCACCGCTCCTATGCCCAAGCATTGTCATGATGTTAACATTGTTGAAGATGATATGTTTGTTACTGTTGTTGATGAACTTGTTACTCCTCTCCTGACTGTCAAGAGGAATCTATTGAAGACCGATTTATTTATGGGCTATGGCGAAGGCTGTCACCTCTATTTATCCCTACCAACTGGTTGTCATTTATAGAAAGCAGGTGTCCAGCGCCTGATGGATGACAAAGAGATTTTGTTTGGAAAGACTCCCGTTTCAACCATTTCTTACAAAGATGTTTCATTAGTAACCATTTTCGCCAATCCTTCCAGGGTCTCCACCAAAAGACCCGTTAGGATTACATCATTTCCTAAAGTGACTCCGCTGATAATTACTATGTCAGGGCCGATCCCGTACTCCTCAGATAAAACTTCCCCATGGAACTATGGGGGCGACGTCTACTATAACAGCGTCAAGCAGGATTGGCTGGCTGATAAAGACTCGATTTTTGAGAAGGTTGACCCCGACATCAGCGACATTTCGGGAACCAGCAAGATAGCCTGAAGTGGAAGAGTATTCTCCCCAGAGATTGCTCCTCTGAAAACTGTTATCGGTCCTATGATCATCCCTGTTTTTGTTCTTGTTTACACTACTACTACAATCCCTATGGTTACCCCTACCGACACCCCTACCACTGAGTCGACCGAGACTCGGGGAAAAGGCATTATGGTTAAGCATGTCCGGATGAAGGCGTAATCAGTATCTATCCTGGAAGCCTGCAAAAAAGAGATGGAAGAAATTCTGAAAATGTTTTAGTCGAACAACTAGGGAAGACTCCGTCAAAGATCTCTATGCTGGCTTTACTGTTGTGCTCTGAGGCTCATGCGAAGGCCTCGGTGAAATTTCTTAAAACTGCCCACGTGCCACAGGAAACCTCTGCTGATCAATTCCAAGACTGTGTGGCCAGTTTGATAGCTGACAACGGTTTAGGCTTTTCTGATGCTGACCCGACACCTAGAGGGAGGAAACACAATGAGGCATTGCATGTCTCTGTTGAATGCAGGGGCACAACTTTGGCCCATGTCTTGGTTGATACCGGTTCGTCTTTGAATGTGCTGCCTAAGAAGGCTGTTGATAGACTCGACTGTGAAGGTTTGACCTTAAAACCCATCAACATAGTGGTAAGGGCCTCCGACGGTTCAAAGAGAATATGCATGGGGAGGTGGACATCCCCATTAAAGTTGGAACTCAAACCTTTGATTCAACTTTCTACGTGATGGACATTCACCCTTCCTATTCCTATTTATTAGGCCGACCTTGGATTCATGACGCTGGTGCCGTCACCTCTACATTACATCATGTGATCGGTGGATCTGGAACTGACTGTTTAACGCTGGTTCGCAAAATGTCGCGGAAGCAAGAGTCGCCACCGTCTTTTATTTTCTCCAAATGGAAAGGACAAAAGCACAGAAAAATTCCTTAAAGAGATTGCTCTCGGTTCGGGAGGTAGATTATAGAAAGGGAAGGTGTTAGCACCCTTTCTATCCATGGTTATCCATGGGCTCTTAGATACTTGCTCATTTGTGTTTTCAAAATTGTTTTGCTTTTCAATTGTGGGTTTTAAAAAGTTTCTTTGAAAATTTCAGTTCGACTCTTGTATCAGAGTGTTTGAAAAATTGCTTTCGAAAGCTTTTTGAAAAGGTGTCGGTGTGAAAAGTATTTTTGAATTTGTTTTGAAATTAGAGCAAGTATCTAGAGTCGTCTACCTACCCTAAGGAATTCGTCTGTGTAGATGTCCTTTAAAGTAGTGCCATCCCACCATTGAGAGGTAGGTAGCACCACCGTTGGAGGTGTTCGGGTCAATTCGAGGTTCGGGACATGGTGATCACCAGAGCAATGGGAAGATACCTTAGAAGCTACCCTCATGCCAGGTTCCCGGATCATGAGGACTTACCAAGACATCCTCTACTCGACGATCACCTTTCGAAGGCAAGGCAACAGTGAGGCGTACCCTAGGGGTGGTGTGTGCGATTTGTGTGTCGTTTTCGTTTGCATTTATCTTGTTCATGTTATTGGTGTTCTACGCTTGGTTTTATTATGTCCATTCATTCTTGCATGTCTTGTTTAACAGTTAAAAGTTGCGAGGAAAAAGTAAATCTAAAGCTATTACAAATGGCGCGGGTCCACATCGCCAAAATTAACCAGGACCCGATTTGACAGGAAATAAATAAAATAAAAGTGCGAGAAGTAATATTTACAAGGCTTCGGGAGAGGTACATAATTATTTAAGCGGAATAAAATAAATATGCGAATAAATAAGAAATTAATAACGTGGGCGTTGGACCCTTTTTTGCAAAAAATTAAATTAATAAGGAATTAAAAATTAAAAATTAAAAGAGAATATTTTTGGTATTTTGAGATTTAATAGAAAAAAGAATTAAGTAAAACTAAAATAAAATGTTAAACCTAGTTCTAATTATTTTTTAAGTTATTAAGAAAAATATTGGAGTTTTTTAACCTAAATTAAACCTAATTTTTCATGCAAATTTAATTATAAAAAATAAATAAAATAAATATTATTATTGTGAAAAGGAAAATTAAAAGGAATAAAAATTATCAATTAAACCTAGTTCTACATTTTTTAGATTTTTTTATGAAAAGAATTAATGTTGCAAACCCTAATTTAAACTAAATTTATTTACATGCATTTATTTATAAGAAAATATTAAAATAAAATACTTATTATATTTTTCATCTTTTCTGATTTTTATGAGGTTTTTGTATTTTGTAAAAATAATTAATTAAATTAAAACAATAAAGAAAATAAAATAACAATTGAAAACAAAATAAAAAAAGAAAATTGCAAACCAGGGGGGGTTCAGGCCCCAATTGTGAGGTGTGACTGTGAAATTCTGGCCCAACAAGCTTCAGGTCCATTGACCTTTTTTGAGTAGCGTGTAGTGCGTTGACTAGGGCTTAGCGTGTTCATCAATCTTGAGCCTTTGATTTGATTCTGATGGACGCGTGGGTGGATAGATCTGGAGGATGTATGGTGTGTCTTAGCATGGACGCTGCATGGGAATTAGTATTGCAAAATAATATGAGAAATAACACAGACCTGGGGTTCGAACCCAGGTCACTAACATCACCAATCAACACCTGTGCCACTGAGCCACTACGCATGTATTTACTATATAATAGTTAACAAATATTATAAAAAGAAAGAAAAGTCTATGGTTGGAAAACGCGCGAAATTTAAACGTGCCAATCAGCGTGTGACACGGCTTCATTGTCTTCACCATCCCTGAAACACAAAAAACAAAAGCAACGGTTTTCTATGTGTTTCGTTAGGTGGCTTTTGGAAAAATAGCGAATAGGTCTCAGGCATTCATAAATTGGGCGCGATAGGTGATTCTTCTTCGTCTCCATGCGCTGAATTGAATGGTCTTGGTCTGGAGGACCAATTTTTCTTTAACAAGAAACCCCCAACTTAGAACTCTGTAAACCCTAAAAGTTAAACATGGCATATTCGTGTATACAGCGTAATAATCAAATTAAATGCATTGGTTAGCTTCACAACATCATAATGAACATGAATCAATGAATAAATTTCACAAATAATGCGTGGAATATGATATACGATTATGAGTTTTTTTCTGTACAGTTTTGATTCAATATACCAATTCTTGAGGTTTTGATGGCCGTGCTTGATTGGAATACGTTCAGGGGACCTTGAGGAAGCTATTGAAACAAATTTCGTGCCTTGAATCCACCTGAAAAGTGGTTTTCAGTTTTTGACTTTCTTAACAAAAAATTCAAGTTTTGCCAATGCTTTTGGGCGCAGCTGAGAGTCTATCGTGATTAGGTTTATGATCAGGCATATGTAGTGAAGGCATTAGGTTAACAAAACTCAATCAAATCTCTTGCAATAATGGTTTTTGGAAATTTGATTTTAAGGATCTTTTTTCAATCTTTTTCAAGTGTTCTTGTGCCAATTATGATCAATTTGCTCCAAATCTTTCCTCATTTAGCTAAGCACGAAATATTGAGTCCAAAACATGTATAAAAAAATTGGTTAGGTCAAGTTAGATATTTTTCATATATTTAATGATTTAAATGAATTAATATAAATAATAATTCAAATAAATAAATAAAAAATGAGAAAATACTTCCCTTTGGGCCAAGTGGTCGTGCACATGCTTGGAATGATGAATCATGGAAGAAAAATGGGCCCATTAGCATTTTTAGGTCATTTGAAGTAATGTTGATTTTTCAAAATATCCAAAAATTTCCCAACTTCTTCAAGGCATAACTTACTCAATTTTTAAGCTTTTCTCATGTTCTTGGACATTTTGGAAAGGTCTTTGAGTCCTCTAACCAATGCCTTTGGTACCATGTCATTTTGATTTACCAATCTCAAGTTATGGCCTTTGACTTAAAGTCCCTTTTTGTTGACTTTTGAAAATGACCTATAATGTTGAAATTGATAACTTTTTGTGAGAGCATTTCTTGGACTTGAAGTATGAAGATGAGTTGTAGGAAATGTCCTTCTATTCAAAATGAGCTTTGGATGGAATTTTTCTGATAATCCATGTGAAAGTTATGCCCTGGTCAATTTCAGTTGACTTTTTCAGCTGTCCAAATAAGGAAACTTTTGCATCTTGATGATTTCTGAGCCAAATTTTGAGAATCATGATCAAGCATTGATCAAATGATGTTTGTGGCTTCAAAATGATATGTTGACCAAAAATTTGAACTTTTGACTGTCAAATGACCATTTTGCCCCTACAGTTGACTGTAGTGCAATTTAGGGTTTTGACTGTGCAATTTTGAGCTGAATGCCTTGAAACTTGATATGAGGATACTTGACCATATTTGTGGGCATGTGAGACTTGATTGGACCTTTGAAAACTTCATTTCTTTGATCAGAACACAAACCCTAGTTTTGACTGTATAGGAGGACTTTGCAATGTGCCACCTTTGGGGAATTTTGCAGCTTGACTTGGCAATTTCTTGAAGAATATGGGAGGGCAAATTTTGGGGTACAACAGTTGCCCCTGTTCAATCTTCTTAGACCTGAGGATGCAGATTGGCTGACGTGCCTTTCGTAATCCGAGGGTAGAAGATGATTGGACACTAGAGTGCCCAGAAATTTACGCTCACATGTTAGCGGTGTGATGTGGGAATGGGCTTATAGATGCCATTTGAAGATTGCTGGATAGGATGATGGGCTTATAGATGCCATCTGGATGTTGATCGCGTAGGAGATTCCTTAGCGAGAACCTGCATACCTACAAAAGAACAAATGAGTACCTGACACGTTGCAGGAGCTGGTTTTCAGATGCTTGGCATAGATGTGTCCTGACTGGTTACAGAAGCTGAGTCTGGAGCTTCAAACGGCGATGAATGAACCAGGGATGGTTACTGCCTTAGCATGAATGGTAAGAGAACCTTGGGCGATTTTAACTTCAACAACGCTTGTTGAGAAAAATCTTGGGTGTCTTCTACTGGGATGAGAATCATGGAGATCTTAGGGTCGATCTGACTGAACCAGAGGAGGCCTTTGACTGGATAAGCATCAGGAAAATCTTAGGGTCGATTTAACTGAACCGGACAAGGTCTTGGAATATCTTCAACTGGATAAGTATCAGGGAGATCTTAGGGTCGATCTGGCTGAACCAGAGAAGGCCTTTGACTGGATAAGCATCAGGAAAATCTTTGGGTCGATTTAACTGAACCGGACAAGGTCTTGGAATATCTTCAACTGGATAAGTATCAGGGAGATCTTAGGGTCGATCTGACTGAACCAGAGAAGGCCTTTGACTGGATAAGCATCAGGAAAATCTTTGGGTCGATTTAACTGAGCCGGACAAGGTCTTGGAATATCTTCAACTGGATAAGTATCAGGGAGATCTTAGGGTCGATCTGACTGAACCAGAGAAGGCCTTTGACTGGATAAGCATCAGGAAAATCTTAGGGTCGATTTAACTGAACCAGGATAGGTCTTGAAATCTTCAACTGGAATAAGTGTCAGAACGTCGCCATATCTGGTTTATATCTGGACTATATCTGGAAGGAAACCTGGAAGCAGCATCAGAACGTCACCATATCTGGTTTACATCTGAAACTATATCTGGAAGGAAATCTGGAAGCAGCATCAGAACGTCACCATATCTGGTTTACATCTGAAACTATATCTGGAAGGAAATCTGGAAGCAGCATCAGAACGTCACCATATCTGGGTCATATCTGAAACTATATCTAGAAGGATATCTGGAAGCAGTATCAGAACGTCACCATATCTGGGTCATATCTGAAACTATATCTAGAAGGATATCTGGAAGCAGTATCAGAACGTCACCATATCTGGGTCATATCTGAAACTATATCTAGAAGGAAATCTGGAAGGAGTATCAGAACGTCACCATATCTGGGTCATATCTGAAACTATATCTAGAAGGAAATCTGGAAGCAGCATCAGAACGTCACCATATCTGGGTCATATCTGAAACTATATCTAGAAGGATATCTGGAAGCAGTATCAGAACGTCACCATCTCTGGTTTATATCTGAAACTATATCTAGAAGGATATCTGGAAGCAGTATCAGAACGTCACCATCTCTGGGTCATATCTGAAACTATATCTAGAAAGAATTGCGATAGTTGATAGTAATCATTTTGGTATTGATCTTTTTCCTGAAAAGGCAAAACATAATTGTATGCAAAATCATGATGCATGAACTGTATGTCTTCAAAATTAATGAGATTCGTGCAATATGATGCATATGCATGCTATGATGTATGAAGATATGATGTTTATGAACATATGTTTTTGTCTCAGGAAAATAAATCCTTGACGAGTGCCGGGAAGTCACTCCTGGGCTGCTATTTGAAGAATAGATTTTTGCCTCCACTGGGGATGATAGTTGCAAGAATACCGGTAGGAGAAGATAACTCCGTTGGGGAATGAACTTGGCGAATGGATTACTCTGCGGGGAGACAAATACTCTAGTAATCTTGCTGGGGAGCAAAACTCTGTGGGGAGAGAGACACTCTGTTGATTGTTGATAGTAACTTGCTGAGGATATCCTTGTTGTGTTGGAAGTATTACTGGACTTCACTGGGGTAAGAAGACTGTGTCGACGACGACCTTTCTGGGGCTTTTGGCTGAGGATAACCCAGTTATATCCTATTAGGGAAATAACTCTTTGAATAAAGCCGGGAGACGTATTCGTGCTCTGCGAGGATAAGCTTCCAAAATCAGCTGGGGATACGCTTACTGCTTGGGGAGATGGATTCCAACTTTCCTGGGGAAGCTGGATTGGACTCTCCTGGGGAAGTATTGAACTGTATTGGTTATGTTCTTCAACGGAACCTACCCTGATACCTTGGAGGATAGAACAATCAGATTGCTTAGACCACTCTTTATTGCCCCTGTTTCTTGTGGGGTGCTGATAGTTGTTGGTGGACAAACCTTCTTCTGGTAGACAGATGGCAGGACATAGTCGTACGCTTTAATCCCTAACTTTTGCCTGGACCGCCCTTTCGGGTTTTCAGTCCGCCGGGATACCCATTTTTGCTCAAGCCGCCTTTTCAGGTTTTCGACTTGCCGGGTGTACAGATTTTTTTCATTTCATCCCTTCATTTTGCCCGAACCCTTTTGGTTCGCCGGGAAGCCCTTATTTTTGCCTAGGTGTGTCAACCTAGCGGGTCTTTGATTTTGCGTAGTATTTTTCGACTATGTCTACGCTCTTAGAATGCAGGTAGGTGCCCCTGGCTTAGAAGTGTTTTGTCATGCCACCAGGAAGTGTTTGATCAGGCAAGATTCGTTGTTGAAATGCCCCAAGTGACTCAGGCGGAGATTTTCCCCCAGGCTATTTGGCCCTTGAGAGATTCTCTGAATCTTGACTGAATTGCCCCCAGATGATGGACAATAATCACGTCCTGCCCCTTGATTGGAAGTGCTTTTGTTCACTAGGTATTCTTTGTGCGAATTTTCCTGCTGTTCAAACAAAAAGTCATATGCAAACAAAGTTATGTTAAAAATGCAAAGCTTATGACTGTCTTGAAGATTTTGAAAATGCATTCTTTTTCATAAAACAAATGAATGTTTGTAAAACGTGATGTCAACTCCGTTTTTTACCGTAAGCCTTAAGGAGTCAGGATACCTTTCGTAACAGTATGCTTTCGAACTAACCCATGCTTCAGCTAGGACTTTTAAGGGTTATAACGTGGCTTGGTTCACGGTTTAAGAAACAAAGGATAAAGGCTCAAATTTTATTTGTACCCACCCGCTCTTCGTGATGTTCTCCAAACCTAAACTCAGTTGATCATACGTTAGACCTTGCTCGAGTCTTTGCTCTGATTTTCCAGTGATGGTTCGGATATTGATGATTTATTTTGAATAGGCAGTCATTTTTGTTTTTGTTGAGGGTTTGTAAGACCTCTTTCTTTTCTAATTTTTTTGTTATCCCTTTCTTTTTTTTTGCCTGAGCTGTTTCCTTTTTGGAATTACAGTCAGTGGGATGCCCCAGTTTTGGAAGTCTCCTTCATAGGTTTTGACTTATTGGGCTTTTCATTTATGATTTTTTTTTTTGATAATGACTGCCTGTCCTTATGATTATTCTGAACCATCACTGTCTTTTGTTTTGTAAGGACCTCTTTGGTGCCATTCGTTATGCACTTGGATCAACTGAGAGAACTACCCTGCCCCAGGTTATGATTAAGGGTTTTAAATTTCGAAAAGAAAAACTCCTACTTCTTTGGCTCAGAGGGGTTGACGAGGGATTATCATCCTTATAACTCCAGTGTTTAGGGATTGAAACAATGCCTGTACCTCATCAGCGGGGTCTGTTCAAAAGCATACTGTAGATTGTGGTATCGTTTTTGTCATCCTCCCTCAAGAGGCTTAGAATTTTAGATCCAGAGTTGACATCAGGAAAAATATGAAAAGAAATTTGAACATAATGAAAACAATCGTATTAATTCCCAAAACAGACGTATGCGATGCATTGATAGAATAAAAGAGTTTGCTATGACATTAATTGTTTGTATAAGCAAAGAAAAATACAACTCAAAAATTCAAATAAACAAAAGGCTTCAATGATCGGGCAACGGAGCAGTGATTATGTTCGGAGTCTCAGGCACTTCAAACTGAATCTCCCCAGCGTCGATCATGTCTTGAATCTTGTTCTTGAGAGGCCAACAGTTGTCCGTAGTATGCCCCGGGCTATCAGAATGATATGCGCACCTATCATTGGGATGATAGTTGGGAGCAGAAGTGTTCGGATTCCGAAGAGGAGCCCTTAAGGTGATCAGCCCTGCCTTCAACATTTGTTGCAGTGCTTGATCCAGCGACATGTTGATTTTGGTGTACTGTCGTTTCTCCTTGCGCTGCTACCCCTGGCCTTGTTGAGCCGGTCCAGGATTGGAGATCTGGATTGCCCCTACCTCATGACGGCTCTTTTTACCGTGCACAACATTGGATTCTTTCTTTCCATGATGAGGCTTTTTATCAGAAGGTGCAGCCTCTTGAATTTTCCCAGACCGGATGCCAGCTTCTATTCGCTCTCCAGTCAAGATAAGATCTGTGAATCCAGCAGACGAATTCCCAATTAGGTGGTTGTAGAACGGACCAGACAGGGTCCCCAAGAACATATCGACAAGTTCTCGATCAGTCAGAGGTGGTTGTACCCTTCCAGCAAGATCCCTCCATTTCTGCGCATATTCTTTAAAACCTTCACTTGATCCTAACGACATACCCTGGAGTTGGGTACGCGTAGGAGCAAGGTCGGCATTATATTGATACTGCTTGTAGAAATCAGTAGCCAACTCCTCCCAGTTACGAACCTTGGTCCCATCTAGCTGATAGAACCATTCGAGATGAGTCCCTGAAAGACTCTCCTGGAAGAAGTGGATCCACAAATTCTTGTCCACCGTATATGGTTGAATCTTCCGAACATAGGACCTGAGATGTAACTTGGGACAAGACGCCCCGTCATACTTGGTAAAGGATGGTGCTTTGAACTTCCGAGGAATAATCACACCAGTTGACAAACCCAGATCTCCAAAATCCAGCCCAGGTACCTGTTGGATCTCCATAGCATTCAGCCTATCTTCCAACTATTTGTACTTGTCTTCGGCAGGAGGGTATTGTTCGTCGTTGAAATCTGTCTCGTTGTCGGAGACCACTGGACTGGGAATCCTTTCCTCTTGATGACTGCTTTTCCCCACAGATGGAGTTGTCCTCTCAGTTTGATCCTGCAGGGTATTCCTAGATCTGCGTCTAGGGCTGAACAAAACAGTCCTCTTCTTCTTCTTTTCTTTCTTCAAGAGCAAAGCCTTCAGATCTTGTTGCCCCTGGGTCAAATTCATGATCAGCCCTTGGAACTGGGCGTTCTGAGCCTGGAGGGCCTTGATAGTGTGCTCGGTTGAAGATTCAGGATTCATGACGAGACTTCTGAAATAAACAGCGAAGAAGGTAAGTAACCTGCAGAGAAAGGGATACCTGCAATGCAATGAGATGTATGATATGCATGCAATGATTTCAAGGACCTCGCGGGGTAAACAGAGAAACTTGTTAGAGTTGAGAACCGGTAACTTGATTGAAGGAATTTCATGTTGTTGAGAGTCCTTCTTCAAGGGTCAAAGGCTCACCATATCCAGTGGGTCATAGCCCCCGACAACTTTGGCTAGAGGAAAATAAATCCTCTTTGCCCCTTGCTAGATGTTTGATTCATCATGACCTGCATCACAAACCCTTGAGATCCTTGAAATGGGTTAGGATGTATGCAATGGTATGCAATGGTATGATGTCATGCTATGCATGGGATAACGTAAGTGACCCTGTTATGAGCCCCAATCAAGGACTATAAACAAACCCTGCAAGAAACTCAGTATACTTTGTTATGAGTCCTAATTAAGGACTATAAACAACCTGCAAGAAACTTAGTAAACCCTGTTATGAGTCCCCATTAAGGACTATAACCAAAACCTGCAAGAAACTCGGTAAACCTTGTTATGAGTCCCAACTAAGGACTAAAACAAAACCTGCAAGCAGTTCATGTGTCAGATAAAGCATGCAAGTAGTCAAGTACGAAGGCACACAAGTCACACAAGAGAAGCCCTTAGAGTTTAGGCCAGCATGGGGTCTAGGTATTACCCTCTTGAAGTTGGTGGGCTCAACCTGTCCTATTAGAAGTAACCGGGTTCTAAGGGTCCCAATATCACGGGATTGCTTTCATTGTTCATCGTTTCGATTTAGCCACTGAACTGGCGACCGAAATATTCCAGGAAAGCAACCCTCAATTGAGTGTAGTATCGAGTATCAACCAACCTCGGACTGCACCAAAGTCAGTTATCTCACTACCCTAAAGAGGCCAAGATAGTTCAATTAAGGTTCCTAAGGTCTGTTGATGCTTCACGACACCACGCGGAGGCCCCGTACTCTCCTTGACTGAACTCAAGGGTTACCGGTACACACCAAAGTGCCACATCAACGTAGCAGACTGTTTCAACCATGTCGGTATACCCCGCACAGTTCCCTCACAGCCTTGTTGCTACTTTCTAAGAAGGTATCCCCAGATCCGGGTTAGGATCTATAGAACTCCCAAGACAGTCCCACAATTTAAAGCAAGCAAAGAAAGCAATTGAAAACACAGTGATCTTAGTCCTAAGGTACACCTCACTTTAAAGATCTTCCCCAGCAGAGTCGCCAGTTCTGTGATCGGTGGAAATGAGAACTGACTGTTTAACGCTGGTTCGCGAAATGTCGCGGAAGCAAGAGTCGCCACCGTCTTTTATTTTCTCCAAATGGAAAGGACAAAAGCACAGAAAAATTCCTTAAAGAGATTGCTCTCGGTTCGGGAGGTAGATTATAGAAAGGGAAGGTGTTAGCACCCTTTCTATCCATGGTTATCCATGGGCTCTTAGATACTTGCTCATTTGTGTTTTCAAAATTGTTTTGCTTTTCAATTGTGGGTTTTAAAAAGTTTCTTTGAAAATTTCAGTTCGACTCTTGTATCAGAGTGTTTGAAAAATTGCTTTCGAAAGCTTTTTGAAAAGGTGTCGGTGTGAAAAGTAGTTTTGAATTTGTTTTGAAATTAGAGCAAGTATCTAGAGTCGTCTACCTACCCTAAGGAATTCGTCTGTGTAGATGTCCTTTAAAGTAGTGCCATCCCACCATTGAGAGGTAGGTAGCACCACCGTTGGAGGTGTTCGGGTCAATTCGAGGTTCGGGACATGGTGATCACCAGAGCAATGGGAAGATACCTTAGAAGCTACCCTCATGCCAGGTTCCTGGATCATGAGGACTTACCAAGACATCCTCTACTCGACGATCACCTTTCGAAGGCAAGGCAACAGTGAGGCGTACCCTAGGGGTGGTGTGTGCGATTTGTGTGTCGTTTTCGTTTGCATTTATCTTGTTCATGTTATTGGTGTTCTACGCTTGGTTTTATTATGTCCATTCATTCTTGCATGTCTTGTTTAACAGTTAAAAGTTGCGAGGAAAAAGTAAATCTAAAGCTATTACAAATGGCGCGGGTCCACATCGCCAAAATTAACCAGGACCCGATTTGACAGGAAATAAATAAAATAAAAGTGCGAGAAGTAATATTTACAAGGCTTCGGGAGAGGTACATAATTATTTAAGCGGAATAAAATAAATATGCGAATAAATAAGAAATTAATAACGTGGGCGTTGGACCCTTTTTTGCAAAAAATTAAATTAATAAGGAATTAAAAATTAAAAATTAAAAGAGAATATTTTTGGTATTTTGAGATTTAATAGAAAAAAGAATTAAGTAAAACTAAAATAAAATGTTAAACCTAGTTCTAATTATTTTTTAAGTTATTAAGAAAAATATTGGAGTTTTTTAACCTAAATTAAACCTAATTTTTCATGCAAATTTAATTATAAAAAATAAATAAAATAAATATTATTATTGTGAAAAGGAAAATTAAAAGGAATAAAAATTATCAATTAAACCTAGTTCTACATTTTTTAGATTTTTTTATGAAAAGAATTAATGTTGCAAACCCTAATTTAAACTAAATTTATTTACATGCATTTATTTATAAGAAAATATTAAAATAAAATACTTATTATATTTTTCATCTTTTCTGATTTTTATGAGGTTTTTGTATTTTGTAAAAATAATTAATTAAATTAAAACAATAAAGAAAATAAAATAACAATTGAAAACAAAATAAAAAAAGAAAATTGCAAACCAGGGGGGGGGGGTTCAGGCCCCAATTGTGAGGTGTGACTGTGAAATTCTGGCCCAACAAGCTTCAGGTCCATTGACCTTTTTTGAGTAGCGTGTAGTACGTTGACTAGGGCTTAGCGTGTTCATCAATCTTGAGCCTTTGATTTGATTCTGATGGACGCATGGGTGGATAGATCTGGAGGATGTATGGTGTGTCTTGGCATGGACGCTGCATGGGAATTAGTATTGCAAAATAATATGAGAAATAACACAGACCTGGGGTTCGAACCCAGGTCACTAACATCACCAATCAACACCTGTGCCACTGAGCCACTACGCATGTATTTACTATATAATAGTTAACAAATATTATAAAAAGAAAGAAAAGTCTATGGTTGGAAAACGCGCGAAATTTAAACGTGTCAATCAGCGTGTGACACGGCTTCATCGTCTTCACCATCCCTGAAACACAAAAAACAAAAGCAACGGTTTTCTATGTGTTTCGTTAGGTGGCTTTTGGAAAAATAGCGAATAGGTCTCAGGCATTCATAAATTGGGCGCGATAGGTGATTCTTCTTCGTCTCCATGCGCTGAATTGAATGGTCTTGGTCTGGAGGACCAATTTTTCTTTAACAAGAAACCCCCAACTTAGAACTCTGTAAACCCTAAAAGTTAAACATGGCATATTCGTGTATACAGCGTAATAATCAAATTAAATGCATTGGTTAGCTTCACAACATCATAATGAACATGAATCAATGAATAAATTTCACAAATAATGCGTGGAATATGATATACGATTATGAGTTTTTTTCTGTACAGTTTTGATTCAATATACCAATTCTTGAGGTTTTGATGGCTGTGCTTGATTGGAATACATTCAGGGGACCTTGAGGAAGCTATTGAAACAAATTTCGTGCCTTGAATCCACCTGAAAAGTGGTTTTCAGTTTTTGACTTTCTTAACAAAAAATTCAAGTTTTGCCAATGCTTTTGGGCGCAGCTGAGAGTCTATCGTGATTAGGTTTATGATCAGGCATATGTAGTGAAGGCATTAGGTTAACAAAACTCAATCAAATCTCTTGCAATAATGGTTTTTGGAAATTTGATTTTAAGGATCTTTTTTCAATCTTTTTCAAGTGTTCTTGTGCCAATTATGATCAATTTGCTCCAAATCTTTCCTCATTTAGCTAAGCACGAAATATTGAGTCCAAAACATGTATAAAAAAATTGGTTAGGTCAAGTTAGATATTTTTCATATATTTAATGATTTAAATGAATTAATATAAATAATAATTCAAATAAATAAATAAAAAATGAGAAAATACTTCCCTTTGGGCCAAGTGGTCGTGCACATGCTTGGAATGATGAATCATGGAAGAAAAATGGGCCCATTAGCATTTTTAGGTCATTTGAAGTAATGTTGACTTTTCAAAATATCCAAAAATTTCCCAACTTCTTCAAGGCATAACTTACTCAATTTTTAAGCTTTTCTCATGTTCTTGGACATTTTGGAAAGGTATTTGAGTCCTCTAACCAATGCCTTTGGTCCCATGTCATTTTGATTTACCAATCTCAAGTTATGGCCTTTGACTTAAAGTCCCTTTTTGTTGACTTTTGAAAATGACCTATAATGTTGAAATTGATAACTTTTTGTGAGAGCATTTCTTGGACTTGAAGTATGAAGATGAGTTGTAGGAAATGTCCTTCTCTTCAAAATGAGCTTTGGATGGAATTTTTCTGATAATCCATGTGAAAGTTATGCCCTGGTCAATTTCAGTTGACTTTTTCAACTGTCCAAATAAGGAAACTTTTGCATCTTGATGATTTCTGAGCCAAATTTTGAGAATCATGATCAAGCATTGATCAAATGATGTTTGTGGCTTCAAAATGATATGTTGACCAAAAATTTGAACTTTTGACTGTCAAATGACCATTTTGCCCCTACAGTTGACTGTAGTGCAATTTAGGGTTTTGACTGTGCAATTTTGAGCTGAATGCCTTGAAACTTGATATGAGGATACTTGACCATATTTGTGGGCATGTGAGACTTGATTGGACCTTTGAAAACTTCATTTCTTTGATCAGAACACAAACCCTAGTTTTGACTGTATAGGAGGACTTTGCACTGTGCCACCTTTGGGGAATTTTGCAGCTTGACTTGGCAATTTCTTGAAGAATATGGGAGGGCAAATTTTGGGGTACAACACATCAGATTCTGAAATACCCAACCAAGGGAAAAATCATTACTGACCATGGAGAAGAAGAATATATGGTCAGTCACTTGAACTCCTTCAGATACATGGAAATGGATGGTGAATTCATTGAAACTCCATTTCATCATTTCAAGGAAGTCCCGTAAACAGTGGCAGCAACCAAGTCTGTGTCCCAAGAGCCAAAGATTACAAGACCTCCGCTAAAGATGTCTTCTCTGAAAGATGCCAAGGCAGTGGTCGAAGAAGGTGAATGTACTATTTGGGGCCAACTCACGGATATCCCTTACAAATCTGACAAATTTGGTTTGGGTTTCACTTCAGGAGCCCAGAAAGCTCTTCGTCGTACTCGTGCTGGGGGACCACCTTTGAAGATCAGTAACCATGGAGTCAACGCAGTGGAAGATGATGTTGACAGCTACGACCTAGAGGAATGGATTTTCCCAACTATCAACAGAGGACTCACCAACTGGGAAGCCAAATAATTTGTCCCAATTACTTTAATCCAACAATAATTGTCTTTAAATTTTTGTCGGACTTGTAATGATTAAACAATTCAGACTTTTAAAACCTTGTGTCTTACCTGAGGCACAACGGTCCATTTATAAGGGTTGTTACTTCATTTTCATATGTCATCAATGAATCATGGATGTTTTAGCATGCAAACTTTATGCTATTTGTCTTTCTTTTTCTACATTTTTATTTCTTTCAAAAAATAGTTATGCTCTTACACACACTCACATATTAAAATGCATATCTACATCCACTCAGGATCCTATGGGTAACGATTCTTCTATGGAATTTTGTGACTTTGAAAATATAATCTACCAAGCCGAAGACGAAGGTGAGGAAGATTGTGAAGTGCCAGGGGAACTAGCCAGGTTACTAGGACTGGAAGAAAGGACCATACAACCCCACGAAGAACCAGTGGACACAGTTAACTTAGGTACCGAAGAGGACAAGAAAGAAGTCAAGGTGGGTGCCAATCTGCAACCTAGTATCAATAAGCGCTTAATTCAATTACTACATGACTACACTGAGGTCTTCGCCTGGTCATACAAAGACATGCCAGGACTTGATGATGATATTGTGATTCATCGTCTACCGAAAAAAGAAGATTTCCCTCTAGTAAAATAGAAAGTTTGTCGCATGCGGCCAAACATGTCAGAGAAGATCAAGACTGAAGTCATGAAACAATTCAACCCGGATTCTTAGTCGTCACCTCCTATCCACAATGGGTCGCCAATGTTGTTCCAGTGCCTAAAAAGGACGACAAAGTACGCATGTGTGTGGATTACCGAGATTTGAATAAGGCAAGCCCTAAGGACGATTTCCCACTTCCCCATATCGATATTTTGGTTGACAACACCGCACAACATAAAGTGTTCTCATTTATGGATGGTTTCTTAGGTTACAATAAAATCAAAATGGCATCTGAGGACATGGAGAAAATGGCTTTCGTCACACAGTGGGGCACATTATGTTACAAGGTTAAGCCATTCGGGTTGAAGAACGTTGGGGCAACCTATCAACTGCCATGGTAGCTCTATTTTATGATATGATCCATCACGAAAATAGAGGTCTATGTGGATGACATGATAGCCAGATCTCAAACTGAAGAGGAACATCTTGACAATTTGCATAAACTGTTTGAAAGGATAAAGAAATACAAGCTAAGGTTAAACCTGAATAAATGTACATTTGGGGTGAGGTATGGTAAACTCCTAGGCTTCGTCGTCAGCAGAAGGTATCTAAGTGGACCCTGTCAAGGTGAAAGAATTACAAGAAATGCCTGCTCCTTGCATTGAGAAGGAAGTCAGAGGATTCTTAGTACGGCTAAACTACATTGCCAGATTCATTTCTCACTTAACCGCTACTTGTGAACCAATGTTCAAATTACTGAAGAAAGATCAAGTAGTCAAATGGAATGATGAATGCCAAGATGCCTTCGACAAGATCAAAGAGTACCTACAAGAGCCTCCTGTTTTAATGCCGCCAGTCGAGGGAAGACCTTTGATCATGTATCTAACTGTTTTGGAAAATTCAATGGGGTATGTGCTGCGGCAGCATGACGAGTCTGGCCGAAAAGAGCATGCTATTTACTACCTGAGCAAAAAGTTTACCGACTGTGAAACCAGATATTCACTGCTCGAGAAAACTTACTGCACTCTGGCATGGGCTGCTCACCGGCTGAGACAATACATTTTAACCCATACTATCTTATTGATATCCAAGATGGATCCAATTAAATACATATTCGAGAAGCCTGCCCTCTCTGGGAGAATAGCAAGATGGCAGATGATCCTGATTGAATACGACATTCAGTACACTACCCAAAAAGAAATAAAGGGTTGTGTGCTAGCCGATCACCTTGCTCATCAAGTTGTGGATAACTATCAGTCCATGAAACCCGAGTTCCCTGATGAAGACATCATGATTGTAAACAAATGTGAAGAACTCAGACCATATGACGAACCTAAACAAGGATCCCGTTGGACCTTGGTTTTTGACGGAGCCTCCAACGCACTCGACAATGGCATAGGTGTTGTAATCATATCCCCTGAAGGATGTCATACTCCCTTCACCGCAAGACTTTGTTTCAACTGTACTAATAATATGGCAAAATACGAAGCGTGTATTTTTGGCCTCAAAGCTGCCATAGATTTGGGAATCAAGTCCTTAAGTGTATTTGGAGATTCAGCCTTAGTCATCAGTCAGATCAAAGGAGAATGGGATACAAAGCACCCTAACCTCATCCCCTACAAAGAACATGTGTTGACATTAATCCCATATTTCGAGGAAATTACCTTTGAGCATTTTCCACGAGAGGAAAATCAACTAGCAGACGCGCTAGCAACAATGTCATCCATGTTTAAACTCAAGTGGGGTAACGAGGCTCCCCATATCACCATTGAACGAATGGACGAACCAGCTTACTGTCACGAGATCGACACTGAAGAAGTAGTGGACCAACCTTGGTTCCATGAAGTTAAAAGGTATCTCGAGGCTCAAGAGTATCCGGAAGGAGCTTCAATAAATGATAAGAAGTTCTTGAGAAGATTCTCTGCTAAGTTCTTCCTTAGTAATGACATTCTCTACAAACGCAACCACTACTTTGTTTTGCTTCGTTGCGTAGACAAGGTTGAGGCAGAAAAGATCATGGCTGATCTACATGAAGGAAATTTTGGCACCCATTCCAGTGGGCATACGATGGCTAAGAAGATCCTACGGGTAGGGTACAATTGGTCTACCATAGAAGCAGATTGCTATCAGCATTCACGAACCTGTCACAAGTCTCAGATCTACGCTGACAAAGTACATGTGCCTCCAGTTCCTCTAAACATCCTGATTGCTCCCTGGCCATTCGTGATGTGGGGCATCGATATGATTGGAGAAATCAAACCTACAGCTTCTAATGGGCACCACTTCATCTTGGTGGCCATTGACTACTTCACGAAATGGGTTGATGCAGCTTCTTTCGCTTCCGTTACCAAGAATGTTGTGGCCCGATTCATCAAACAGAATCTCATCTGTCGGTACGGTATCCCAGAGAGAATATCATAGTCAATGGTACGAATCTCAATAATACTATGATCATCGCACTATGTGCACAATTCAAGATCTAGCACCATAATTCTTTCCCTTACTGGCCAAAGATGAATGGCGATGTCGAAGCCGCAAATAAGAACATCAAAAAGATCATACAAAAAATGACAGTAACTTACAAATACTGGCATGAGATGTTACCATTTTCTCTCCACGGTTACCGTACCACGACGCGCACATCAACATGGGCAACTCCTTTTTCCTTAGTATACGGCATGGAAGATGTTCTACCAATTGAAGTCCAAATACCTTCTCTAAGAATCATAAAAGATGCAGGGTTGAATGAAGATGATTGGATCCAAACTCGGCTTGACCAGTTGAACCTAATTGATGAGAAGAGGCTTACGGCTGTCTGTCATGGCCATATGTACCAAAAACGTATGATCAAGGCTTTTAATAAAAAGGTCACACGTCAGGTATATCAGGTCGGTGACTTGGTAATCAAGCGTATCATATTGCGACAAGGTGATCCCAGGGGCAAATGGACTCCTACATACGAGGGACCATTTGGGATCAAAATTATATTCTCTGGTGGAGCAATGATCTTAACCACTATGGATAGCGATGATCTTCCGCACCATGTGAACGCGGACATAGTCAAAAGATACTACACATAAGAGACCCACTAGATTGACACGCCTAGGAAATATAAGGGAATCCCGATGAACCATAAAGGTTCGGGAAAAAATTAGGGATAAAATAAAAAAACTGTACACCCGGCAAGCTGAAAACCTGAAAGGGCGGCTTGGGGAAAAAAAGGTATCCCGGTGGACTGAAAACCCGAAAGGGCGGTTCAGGAAAAAGTTAGGGAATTAAAACGTATGACTATGTCCCGTTGGATCACCTTAAAGACAACCTTTAACATCGACTAACAAGCTCAAACGGGTCTAATAAATCCAATCAACTTTGGACAAGGCAACAAGTGGACAAGACGCTTAGAGACACGAAGGCTATAGCAGAACGGGAACCCCATGGATTTATTTCACATAGCTATCTTTTCTTTGTATCAAATTTTCATTTTCTACGACGACATTCTCTTACTAGGATGTCCGTCTCATTGTACAAAATAACTTATTCAAGTTAATACAAAGATATCCCTTTGAAAGTGCAAAACTATCTGTTTTTCTTTTATTTCTGTGTTTTGTTTACAAAAACGTCCAATGATTTATTTTTGAACATATGCATTTGAACGTGACTACTGTTTACAAATGAACAAAAAAGGAACAGAAAATAGAAATACAATCACAAATGGCTTTAAGAAATAGGATAATGTCTTTAGACTATTCCATAAAATCCCTTATATTATGCAGCTTAATGATATCAAGCTCTCTCACATCCCCGACGAAACAAAATTTCCAGTTACCGCTCCTAAGATTCCTTAGTAAAAGTCGCCAAATTTCTCAGGATTCCCCAATAGGATTTCTCTAATTGGAATCTCATCAACATTTCAACTTCAAAACATGAAGACTAGAACTCCTCATTCTCAACAATGCTCAGGGATTTATTTTCCCCGACTCCGGCAGTACTGCGGTATAAAAATTAACGTGTCCATACATTTCATCCATATGTTATAGAATTGACTACACAGATACATACGGTGCAATCTCATTTATTTTGAGAACATCATTGCACCATGCATTTGATACATCATGACATTGCATACAACTAACTTTTCATCTTTTCAGGAAAGATCAATCAACAAAAAAATTTCGTCAAATTTTCAATAAGTCAATTACAGATCAATTCCCAAGAAAGGATTGGTCAATGTTGTACCCCAAAATTTTCCCTCCCATTTTCTTCAAAGTTTTGACAAGCATCACCTCAAATTGCTCAAGCCTACTCAAGGGTAGCACAGTTCAAACACCCTCCTGAGCCAGTCAAATTAGGGTTTTGGTTCTTGCAAGGAAGTTGAGGTTTTCAAGGGCTCAATCAAGTCCCATATGCCCATATACATTGTCAAGCATCCACATGTCAAGTTTCAAGACTCACAGCATCAAGTTGCACAGTCAAAAGCCCTAAATGCTTCACAGTCAACTGCAGGGGTAAAATGGTCATTTGACAGTCAAAAGTCAAAAATTTTGGTCAACATCTTATTTTGAAGCCACAATCATCATTTGATCAATTCTTGATCATGATTCCACAAGCATGTCTCAAAAAGTCTCAAGATGCAAAAGTTTCTATTTTTGGACAGTTGGAAAAGTCAACTGCAAATTGACCAAGGCATAACTTCTTCATGGTTTATCATAAAAATCCCATCCAATGCTCATTTTGAAGGGTATGACATTTCCTACAACTCATCTTCACACTCCAAGTCCAAGAAATGCTCTCACAAAAAGTTATCAATTTCAACATTATAGGTCATTTTCAAAAGTCAACAAAAGGGCATTTTAAGTCAAAGACCGTAACTTGAGATTGGTAAATCAAAATGACATGGGACCAAAGGCATTAGTTAGAGGACTTCAAGACCTTTCCAAAATATCCAAGAACATGTTCATAGCTTCAAAATTGAGCAAGATATGCATTGGAGAAGTTGGGAAATTTTTGGGAACTTTCAAAAGTCAACTTTGCCTAAAACACTTCATTTTTGCTAATGGGCCTCAAATTCTTTCTTGAATCTTTACCCAAGGCTTATGCAAGACCCATTGAGATTAATTTGATTTATTTTCTTATTTTTAATTGATTAATTGAATTTATATTAATATTAATTCATTTAATTGGTTTTAATTGTAGGAAAATACAAAAGATATGTTTTTTAAATCTTTTTGTGAAGCAATAAGGCTAGGGCAAGCTGGCAAATTCGTGTGCACTTCCAAGACCTCAAAATATCCATGATTGGCAAGGTTTCATGAAAGAAAAGATTGAAAAAGATATGATTGGCAATCACATATTCAAGTCATAATGCCATGGACTTTTGGGCTTAATTCTAACCTAATTCCATTCACATATATGTGTTGAAGCTAACCCTATTCTTGGACACACGTGAAAGCTGCTAAAACTCCATAACCAATTTGCAAAAATCAAAGAAATATTGGAAAACTGAAATCAATACTCCAAGCAAATTCAAACCCTTTTCTTGTTTCCAACGCCTTGCTGGGAGTTTCCTGAACATATTGCAATCAAGAACGAGCCCTAACACTCAAGAAATTGCCCAGAACAGATCCACGGTTCAGTTTTATTTTCCATAATCGAAATTCATATTTCCTGAGCATTTAACATGTTTTATTGGTTGTTTTGCATTGCTTGAACATACAGGAAACTTTTGGCATGGTTTAATTGCATTATAACGCACTGAATCATAACTTGCCATTAACATGTTCTAGGGTTCTTAAGGTTTTGAATTGGGGTTTCTCACATACAGAAAAATTGGCCTTCATGACACCCATGGTTGAATTGAGAGGGACAAGACGAATCGAATGAGATACTCGCGCTTAATTTATATGGCGCATGATGCTAATCGCTATTTTTTGCACTTTTATTTTGTGGGGGTTTAAAACCCCCGCTATCTTGTTTTCTGTTTACAGGGCAAACGAGGAAGACAATAGGTGTCAAGGCCTGGTTGGAGAATTCAAATCCAGCGCGCTTTATTTCGTTTGGTTGTCATAATGTTTGTTTTTCATATATAATAATTATTGTCCAGTTATACCACAAACGCGCTGGAATGGCTCAGTTGGTTGGGAACGTGGTTGGCAGGTATTGGGACCTGGGTTCGATTCCCAGGTCCCCCATATAATTCTTTCTATTTTTTCACAAAGCGTTCACATGCAGCATGTGCCCAGAATCCCATCATGCACCTTCACGTGCTAGCTTGCCAAGTGGCCGTGATGCCCAATCCAGTGGCCACAGAATGAAGTCCATGATGCACTCCAGTCAACCAGCATGCACACAACCAGAAAGTCAACGAGGCTTGCTTTGTCTAATGGGCCAGAATTTCTCACATAAACCTCCACTTTGGGCCATCTAACCCCCTTGGTTTGCAATATTTTTATTTTCTTTTATCTTATTTCTTTTAATTTGTTTTAATTATTATTAATTCACTAAATTAATTTTTTCCATAATAAAAAACAGAAAATCAAAGTTGTAAATATATTTAATTATTCAATAATTTCACCATTAACTTATTTTTGTAAATAAATATTAACAATTAACTTAGCTTAATTTAGGTTTATATTTTAATCTTTTTCTTAACAAATAAAAATTACATAGAATTAGGTTTTGATATTTTTTTTAATCATATTTTATTAATCCTCATTATTACTATTTGTTAATTATTATTTTTTGTAAATAAACATGTAAATTAATTAATTAGTTTAAATTAGTTAACTTTAACATTTTATTAATAAGTAAAATAAACTTAGAACTAGGGTTTCACTAACTTTAATTTTAATTCTTTTTTTCTTTATTTCCATAATAAACACAAAAAACATAAAAAACACTTTCTTTTCTTTAATTAAATAATTAGGTCTTAATTTAAGTTAATTTCTCAAAAGGGTCCAACACCCTCGGACGTCCAGTTTAATTTATTCGCGCACTATTTTCTTATTCGATCATTATGTAACTGCTTCCGGATGTAATAGTAATTAGGTTTATTGTTTTTTTTTACTTTCCGCATCTTTATCAAAAACGGGTCTTTGTATTTTGGCGATGTATAGACCCGCGCCTTGTAATAGCGTAGTTTTTATCTTTCCGTATTTCCTTTTCCGCACTCCTAACTGCTAAATTGCATGAAAGAATGTATGATAACTAAAAAACAACTCGTAGCTCACAATGCCATGATCAAAGATAACTGTTAACACGAAAATAACACACAATGCACATGCCACTTCTAGGGTACGCCTCACTCGTTGCCTTGAAACGTGGTCGTCAAGTATAGGATGTTTTAGCGGTCGCTCTTATGTCTAAGATCCAGTCGCCTCGAAACGGTTGCCTCAGATAAAAAAAGGATCTAGGACATTAGGGTTACTTCTAAGGTGTCCTACTATTGCTTCGGTGACCACAATGTCCCTACAATCGAATTGACCCGAACACCTCCAACGGTGGTGCTACCTACCTCTCAATGGTGGGATGGCACTACCTTAAGGACTTCTACACAGCCTAATTCCTTAGGGTAGGTAGATGACTCGTGGGTACTTGCTCTCTTCAAAAACAAACAAAAATCTTTTCACACTACACTTTCAAAAAAGCTTTCAAAACGAATTTTTCAAACACTCTTGAGGACAGATACAAGAGTCATTCAGAAATCTTTCAAAGAAACTTTTTCAAACCCACTCACATTTTGAAAAGCAAACATTTTGAAAACATAAGAGCAAGTACCTAAGAGCCCATGGATAACCATGGATAGAAAGGGTGCTAACACCTTCCCTTTCTATAAATCTACCTCCCGAACCGAGAAACATTCTCAAAGAAGGAATTTTGCTGTGCTTTTGTCCTTTCCAGGTTGGAGAACATAAAAGACGGTGGCGACTCTTGCTTACCGCGACATTTCGCGAACCAGCTAAAAACAGTCAGTTCTATTTCCACCGATCACAGAACTGGCGACTCTGCTGGGGATATACTTAAAGTGAGGTGTACCTTAGGATAGATCATACTTATGTTTTCAATTGCCTGTTTTGATTGCTTTATTATTGTGGGCATTGTTTTGGGAGTTCTATAGATCCTAACCCGGATCTGGGGGATACCTCTTAGAAAGTAGCAACAAGACTGTGAGGGAACTGTGCGGGGTATACCGACACGGTTGAAGCAGTCTGCTACGTTGATGTGGCACTTTGGTGAGTACCGGTAACCCTTGAGTCAAGTCAAGGAGAGTACGGGGCCGCCGCGTGGTGTCGTGAAGCATCAACTGACCTTAGGAACCTTAATTGAACCATCCTGGCCTCTTTAGGGGTAGTGAGATAACTGACTTTGGTGCAGTCCGAAGTTGGTTGATACTCGATACTACACTCATTGAGGGTTGTTTTCTTGGAATATTTTGATCGCCAGTTCAGTGGCTAAATCAAAACAATGAACATAGAAAACAACCCAATGATATTGAGCTCCTTAGAACCCGGTTACTTTTGATAGGACAGGTTTTGAGCCCACCAACTTCAAGAGGGTAGTACCCCAAACTTCATGCTGGCCTAAACTCTAAGGGCTGTCTTGTGTGACTTGTGTGCCTTATCATGTTTGCTTTTTGTGGATACTTGTGGTGTGTTTTTATCATAACATCATACAGCGTCATATGCATCCACTAACCACTTCAAGGGTTCGAATCTTCATCTTTGTTCTTGTTTTGTAGGACATGGAAACTATCCGCAGAAAGACAATTCAGATCAACCTTGTAAGGATCCCTCCTCAGCTTAAGGAGCTTACATCCAGGATTCCCGAGAACTCTTCATTCAGTGAAAGGCATGGAAGACTCATCAGCTTGGTCAACACCAACATTGAAGAGGATATGGTGAAAGTGTTGTTCCAGTTCTTTGACCCGTTGCACCACTGCTTTACTTTCCCGGATTATCAACTGGTGCCTACCTTGGAAGAGTTCTCCCAGCTTCTGAAGATCCCTATCCTTAGTCAACTACCCTACAACGGTACGGAAAGGGAACCAAAACTTGAAGAGGTTGCTAAAGCATTACGTCTGCAACCATCTAACATCAAGGGACACTGGGAAGTTAGAAGTGGTATCAAAGGATTCTTGGCAAAGTTCCTATTTGAGAAGGCCCAAGAATGTTGGAATTCCCTTGACCTACAAGCCTTTGAAGAAGTTGTGGCTCTCCTTGTCTATGGGTTGGTGTTGTTCCCGAATCCAGATCAGCTTATAGATATCAATGTTGTCAAGATCTTCATGTCCAGGAATCCTATACCTACGTTGCTTGGGGACATCCTTCACTCATGTTACACTCGAACCATGAGAAAAAGAGGTGTTCTCATGTGCTGCACTCCTCTCCTGGAAAGGTGGTTTATTTTGCACCTTCCACAATCAGTTTTGAAGAACGAGCAGGGTTTGAGATGGTCACAACGATTAATGACTCTTACGCATGCTGATATACATTAGTGTTCTCGGTCCAGAGAAGACGTCACTATCATTGATCGTTGCGGGGAATTTCCTAATGTTCCTTTACTTGGAATCAGGGGAGGTATTACTTACAACCCATGTTTGGCTTTGAGACAGTTTGGATATGCTCGGAGGGATGGCCCTCACGACATGTTGCTTCCTGACATAGTTTTTGACTTCGACAACGATGCACAAGGACTTCGCCAGAGATCTATCAGAGCTTGGAGGATGCCCAACAAGGTAGACAGCAAGACACTAGGGCACAAGAACTCCATCTCGTTGGAGCCTTATCTCAAGTGTGTACGAGCCCGCTCCCAGAAGTTGGTGATGCCATATCCTCATGTTCTCCCTGTGATCAAAGAGCCAGTGTTGGAAGGAGAAGTCCCGTACACCATTCAACATCCTGACATGCCTACATCCTGGGAAGAAATGCAGAAGAGTTGGATCTAGCTTAAGGAAGAACGGAATTCTCTTGAATCCAGCCTACATGCCAGTGAGAAGAAGGTCTTGGAGCTCACCCGCCTACTTCACGAGGAAAAGACTCTCAATACTTACATAGCTCCAAAGAGGATGCGTAGTGTCTTTTGGGATTAAATTATTTTGTAATGTTTTGCCCATGAGGCCTTGATGTACTGAACAATTATTTCTTAATGATAACGTGTGTTCCTTTTTGTCTACAACAAATTTGAACTTTCGAACCCTTGAATGCATTGCATAAACAGCATATCATGCATCATGTGCATAACAGGTACTCTTTTCTTACAGGTTGCTTAATCTTCTTCGCTGTTTATTTCAGCACGTCTCATCATGAATCCTGAGTCATCTACTGAGCAATCCATCAAGGCCCTCCAGGATCAGAACGCCCAGTTCCAAGAGTTGATCATGAGTTTAGCCCAAGGTCAAGAGGAATTGAAGGCTCTGCTGGTAAAGAAGAAGAAGAAGAGAACTGTACTATTCAACACTGGCCGGAGGTTTGGTAACACACTGCAAAATGAGGCTGATCAAGCTGGTTCTTCTGTAGGGAAAGGCAGTCCCCAAGGGGGAAGGGTTCCTAGTCATGTGGTCTCTCACAACGAGACTGATTTCAATGAAGAGCAATACCCTCCCGCTGAAGACAGGTACAAGCAGTAAGAGGATCGTCTGAGCGCCATGGAAATTCAACAAGTGCATGGGTTGGATTTTGGAGACCTGGGTCTATCTTCTGGTGTGGTGATCCCACACAAGTTCAAGGCATCATCTTTCGTGAAGTATGACGGGGCTTCCTGCCCTAAGCTACATCTCAGATCTTATGTGCGGAAGATCCAACCATACACTGTGGACAAGAACTTATGGATCCATTTCTTCCAGGAAAGTCTTTCAGGGACTCATCTCAAATGGTTTTATCAGCTGGATGGAACCAACATTTGTAACTGGGAGGACTTTGCTACTGCTTTTTATAAGCAGTATCAGTATAATGCCGACCTCGCTCCTACACGTACCCAACTCCAGGGTATGTCGCTAGGATCGGGAGAAGGTTTTAAAGAGTACGCGCAGAAGTGGAGGGACCTGGCTGGCAGGGTGCAACCACCGCTAACCAACCGTGAACTCGTGGACATGTTCTTGGGGACCCTATCTGGGCCGTTCTTCAACCACCTGATTGGTAATTCTTCTGCAGGGTTTACAGACCTCATTCTGACGGGTGAAAGGATAGAAGCTGGTATGAAATCAGGGAAGATACAGAAAGGTGCGTCCTCAAGTTCTGAAAAGAAGCCTTTCAAGAAAGAAGCCAGTGCTGTGTATGGGCCCAGAAGGCAAAATAAACCGGAACGCCGCCAAGCTGTCAACACGGTGGTAATTGCAAAGCCTGCTGCCACTCCTCGGCAACCTAACCAACCAAGGGGTGAGAGACCCAGAAGAGAATATACTCTGCTTAGTATGACCTTGTCGCAGATCTTGCCACAACTGCTATCGACCAACTTGGTAACCGTTAGAGAAGCTCCGAAGGTGGTAAACACAACCTCTCCGAAGTACAATCCCAACGCCCGCTGTGCTTATCACTCTGATAGCCCGGGGCATTCTACTGATGATTGCTGGGCCCTGAGGAATAAGGTTCAGGACCTTATTGATGCTAAAGAGGTACAGTTCGAGGCGCCCGAGAAGCCTAATATGGTGACAGCTCCCATGCCTGACCATGGAGTAAATGCTATCAGGGAGGATGACGAAGTGGGGGAATCTGAGTTCAACAGTTGGATCTACCCAACGGCCGAGAGTGGACCGAGCAACTGGACTGCAAAAGACTACATACCTGTTACTTTTGTTACTCAGTAATGAACTCCTTTGTTTTAAATTTGTAACGAACAATAATTTGAAACTTTACGGCTCGGTGTCTTACCCGGGGCACCGTGGCTTCATTTGTGAGGGCTTATTACTTGTCATTTCCATATATCATGAATAAAAACATTGGACATTTTTCGCATTTCAAATCTTGTGCTCCCTTTCTTTCTTTATATATTGCAAAACAGCTATATTTACACACACTCACCTATACAGGTTTCAATCCACTCTGGATCTCACTGGTAACGACTCTGCTACTGCCAGTTATGACTTTGAAAATCTGATCAACTTAGCCGAAGACGAAGGTGAAGATGATTGTGAAGTGCCTGGTGAGCTTGCAAGACTGTTACTCCAGGAAGAGAGGGCCATTCAGCCACATGAAGAGCCAGTGGAAACGGTAAATCTGGGTACTGAGGCAGACAGAAAGGAAGTCAAGATTGGTGCCAATCTAGAGCTCAGCGTAAAACAGCGGTTGATTCAGATGTTGCATGATTATGTGGAAATCTTTGCCTGGTCCTACGAAGACATGCCTGGGTTGGATACCGACATTGTGGTTCATCACCTGCCTACCAAGGAAGAATGCCCTCCGGTTAAACAGAAAGTCCGCCGTATGCGTCCAGAGATGTCCGAGAAAATCAAAGCTGAGGTTATGAAACAATTCGACGCCGGTTTTCTTGCAGTAACTTCTTACCCTCAGTGGGTTTCCAACGTGGTTCCAGTACCAAAGAAGGACGGTAAGGTCAGAATGTATGTTGACTACAGGGATTTGAACAGGGCCAGCCCCAAGGATGACTTCCCTCTGCCTCATATCGATGTTCTGGTTGACAATACTGCTCAGCACAAGGTGTTCTCCTTCATGGACGGTTTCTCCGGATATAACCAAATCAAAATGGCTCCTGAAGATATGGAAAAGACTACCTTTGTTACTCAGTGGGGCACCTTTTGCTACAAAGTCATGCCTTTTGGGTTGAAAAATGCTGGGGCCACTTACCAACGTGCCATGGTCGCTCTGTTTCATGACATGATCCATCATGAGATCGAAGTATATGTCGACGATATGATTGCAAGGTCCCAAACTGAGGAGGAACACCTTAACCATCTGCAGAAGCTATTTGACCGCCTGAAGTTGTACAAGCTGAGGTTGAACCCGAACAAATGCACCTTCGGGGTAAGATCTGGAAAACTGCTAGGCTTCGTCGTGAGCGACAAAGGTATTCAAGTGGACCCTGCCAAGGTTAAAGCCATACAAGAAATGCCAGTTCCCAAGACAGAGAAAGAAGTCAGAGGCTTTCTAGGACGTCTGAATTACATTGCCCGATTCATCTCGCACCTAACTGCTACCTGTGAACCAATCTTCAAGCTGATGAAGAAAGATCAAGTAGTACGTTGGAATGACGAATGTCAGGCCGCTTTCGACAGAATCAAAGAGTATCTCCAAGAACCACCCATTCTTATGCCACCGGTTGAAGGGAGACCTCTAATACTATACTTGACAGTACTTGACAGCTCAATGGGGTGTGTGCTGGGGCAGCATGACGAGTCTGGCTGAAAAGAGCACGCCATTTATTACCTTAGCAAAAAGTTTACCGACTGTGAGACCCGATACTCACTGCTCGAGAAAACTTGCTGCGCTTTGGTATGGGCTGCTTGCCGGCTGAGACAGTATATGTTGACTCACACTACCCTGTTAATTTCAAAAATGGATCCAATAAAGTATATCTTCGAAAAGCCCGCCTTGTCCGGAAGAATAGCGAGATGGCAGATGATCTTGACAGAATATGACATCCAATACACGACTCAGAAAGAAATTAAGGGGAGTGTATTGGCAGACCATTTGGCACACCAGGCAGTGGATGACTACCAATCTATGAACTTTGAGTTTCCAGACGAGAACATCATGGTAGTGACTGATTGTGAAGTACCTGGACCGGATGAAGGACCTGAGGAAGGATCCCGATGGTCTATGCACTTTGACGGAGCCTCCAACGCTTTGGGTAACAGTATCGGCGCTGTGATCATATCCCTAAAAGGCACTCATACTCCACTCACTTCCCGACTATGCTTCAACTGCACTAACAACATGGCGGAGTATGAGGCGTGTATCATGGGTCTTCAAGCTGCAATCGATTTAAGGATCAAGTTTCTGAGTGTCTTCGGAGATTCCGCTCTCGTGATCAATCAGATCAAAGGCGAGTGGGATACGAAACACCCAAACCTTATTCCTTACAAAGAGTGTGTGCTGACGTTGATCCCCCACTTCACGGAGATAACTTTTGAACACTTCCCAAGAGAGGAGAATCAGTTGGCAGACGCGCTGGCTACGATGTCTTCTATGTTCAAAGTCAAATGGGACAACGAGGCTCCCCGGATCATTATCTGGAAACTGGATGAACCTGCATATTGCTGTGATCTCGAGGCTGAAGAGGTAACTGAAAAACCCTGGTATCATGAGGTGAAGAGGTACCTGGAAGCTCAAGAATACCCCGAGGGTGCATCCGTCAATGACAAAAAGTTTCTGAGAAGGTTCGCGGCAAAGTTCTTCCTTAGCAACGACATTCTGTATAAGCGAAACCATGATTCAACTTTACTGCGTTGTGTGGATAAGACTGAAGCAGAAAGAATCATGGCAGAGCTGCATGAAGGTACCTTCGGAATGCATTCCAATGGACACACCATGGCAAAGAAAATCCTTCGGGCAGGATATTTCTGGTCCACAATGGAAGCCGACTGCTACCAACATTCTCGGACATGTCATAAATGCCAGATTTATGCAGATAAGGTGCACGTTCCTCCAGTCCCTCTGAATGTCTTGACTGCACCTTGGCCTTTTGCAATGTGGGGCATTGATATGATCGGCGAGATCAAACCTACGGCATCCAACGGGCATCGCTTCATCCTGGTGGCGATCGATTACTTTACAAAGTGGGTTGAAGCAACTTCCTACGCTACCGTAACCAAGAACGTCGTGGCACGGTTCATTCGACACAACCTAATCTGTCGATACGGTGTACCAGAGAGGATTATTACGGACAATGGTACCAATCTTAACAACAAGATGATCACTGAGCTCTGCGAGCAATTCAAGATACCGCACCACAACTCTTCTCCTTACCGGCCGAAGATGAATGGGGCTGTCGAAGCAGCCAATAAGAATATCAAAAAGATTGTGCAGAAGATGACAGTGACCTACAAAGATTGGCACGAGATGTTACCGTTTGCTCTTCATGGGTACCGTACCTCAGCACGGACGTCAACAGGGGAAACCCCCTTTTCCTTGGTCTATGGCATGGAGGCAGTCTTGCCTATTGAAGTCCAGATACCCTCTCTCCGGATAATGAAGGATGCGGATTTGAACGAAGATGACTGGATCCAGACTCGACTTGATCAATTAAACCTAATTGACGAAAAGAGGCTCACTGCTATTTGTCATGGTCAGACGTACCAAAAACGGATGATCAGGGCATTTAACAAGAAAGTCAGACCACAAGAGTATCAAGTTGGGGACCTGGTAATCAAGCGCATCATTCTTCCTCAAAGTGATCCCAGGGGAAAATGGACCCCTACGTATGAAGGGCCATTTGTGGTTAAACATATCTTCTCAGGAGGAGCTATGATTCTAACCACCATGGATGGTGACGACCTTCCTCACCCCGCCAATGCAGACATAGTAAAAAGATACTACGCATGAATTAAAGACCCGCTAGGTTGACACACCTAGGCAAAAATAAGGGCTTCTCGGCGAACCAAAAGGGTTCGGGCAAAAATAAGGGATGAAATGAAAAAAATATGTACACCCGACAAGTCGAAAACCTGAAAAGGCGGCTTGGGCAAAAATGGGTATCCCGGTGGACCGAAAACCCGAAAGGGCGGTCCAGGCAAAAGTTAGGGATAAGCGTAATACTATGTCTCATTGAATCACCTTGCATCCAGAATCCGGTATCAACTATCAGGTTCAGACGGCATCGATCGATCAACTTCATCTTCAACTGAGCAGCCAAGTGATGAGACGCTCGAAGATATAAAGGCGATAGCAGAGTTGGAACCCAGTGGGATTATTCTTTTCACATAGCTGTTTTGTTTTCCTTTTTCACAAAATTGTATAAACTCTTTTGTTCGGCGGCGTTCTCTTACTAGGACGTCAGCCTCTTGTACACAAACGCCTATTTACAGGCAAATTCAAAATCAATACAAGTTCATCTTTTCCAGATAAATTGCCAATTGTTTTTCCTTTTTCTGTTTTGTTTTATGAAGAACGTCCAATGTTCGATTGTGATATATGCATTTGACACTAATTGCTAACTCATAAATATTTGAATACGAAACAAAGGACTAATTAACATGTGACATTAGAAACAGGGGAAATAATGAGTTGTCTAAGCAATCCAGTTGCTCTATCCACCAAGGTACTAAGGTATGTTCAGCTGAGGAATGTAACCCAGATACCTTCACTCCCCGCCGAGTAAGACAGGTTTCAGCAACGTTCTCCCCAAGCAGAGTTGGTATCCCAGCAGCCCCTAACAAGGCACAGTATCCCTAAGTAAGTCAGCAACACTCTCCCCGAGCAGAGTTAGTCTACTGTCAGCCTCAAGGAAGTTGGGAATCCCCAGAAGATATCAATATTCCCCAGCGGAGTATACAAATATTCCTCTACAAGCATCCCCGACAGTCTTAATATAAGATTGTTCCCCGGCGGTATACTGGACATCCAGCGGAGCCATTCCCCAGTGCAGTCCAAAGTCTCCCCAGGAGAGTTGAATCAACCTTCCCAGTAGATTCTGGAAGCTTATCCCCAGTAGATTCTGGAAGCTTATCCCCTGCAGAGCACGAGCGCGTCTCCCCGGCTTTATTCAAAGGTTATTTCCCCACCAGGATATAACTGGGTTATCCTCAGCCAATTGCCACAGAAATATCGTCCTCGGCGAAGTTCTTCCTATCCCCCAGCGGAGTTCGTCAAAATCCCTAACATAACTCATCAATGGTATCCCCAACGGAGTTATCATCAAATCTCAGCGAAGTATCTCTTCCCACAGAATAATTCCCCGCAGAGTAATCTCCTCAACAAGTTTATTCACCAACATAATCATCTTCTCCTACCGGTGTATCCATGCAACCGTCATCCCCAGCGGAAATGAAGAACTCTACTCTTCAAACGTCAGCCCAGGATTCAAGCTCCCGGCATTCGTCAAGGATTTATTTTCCTAGACACAAATACATTCATAAACATCACATTATCATACATTATAGCATGCATTAAGGGCAGTTTGTACATTATAGCATGCATATACGCATCATGAACATACAATCTCATTTATTTTGAGAATATCACGCATTTCATACATCATGACATTGCATACAACTAATGTTTCGCCTTTTCAGGAAAAAGGTCAATACAAAGATGATTACTATCAATTATCGCAATTCCAGATTCGACACCTGTATCTAGCCAGGGCATATCTGTGAGCGATTATTTGTGGATTCGACACCTGTATCTAGCCAGGGCATATCTGCATGAAAAATTCCGGACTCGATTCCTGTATCCAGCCAGGGCACGTCTGAAGAGTTTGAAGATTCGATTCCTGTATCCAGCCAGGGCATATCTGTTGACGACTATTTCCAAATTCGATTCCTGTATCCAGCCAGGGCACGTCTGAAGAGTTTGAAGATTCGATTCCTGTATCTAGCCAGGGCATATCTATTGACGACTATTTCCATATTCGATTCCTGTATGCAGCCAGGGCACGACTGAAGAGTTTGAAGATTCGATTCCTGTATCCAGCCAGGGCATATCTGTTGACGACTATTTCCAGATTCGATTCCTGTATCCATCCAGGGCACGTCTGAAGAGTTTGAAGATTCGATTCCTGTATCCAGCCAGGGCATATCTGTTGACGACTATTTCCAGATTCGATTCCTGTATCCAGCCAGGGCACGTCTGAAGAGTTTGAAGATTCGATTCATGTATCCAGCCAGGGCATATCTGTTGACGACTATTTCCAGATTCGATACCTGTATCCAGCCAGGGCACGTCTGAAGAGTTTGAAGATTCGATTCCTGTATCCAGCTAGGGCATATCTGTTGACGACTAATTCCAGATTCGATTCCGGTATCCAGCCAGGGCACGTCTGAAGAGTTTGAAGATTCGATTCCTGTATCCAGCCAGGGCATATCTGTTGACGACTATTTCCAGATTCGATTCCTGTATCTAGCCAGGGCACGTCTACATGAAGAGTTTAGAGATTCGATACATGTATCCAGCCAGGGCACATCTACATAAAGAGTTTGAAGATCAACCCCTGTAACAGGCCAGGTAATTATTTTTTCTTTCTCAGGTACGCAAGTTCTCGCTAAGGAATCTCTTACGCGATCGACACCTAGATGGCATCTATAAGCCCATCCACATACCAACAGTCTCCAAATGGCATCCATAAGCCCATTCCCGACAAGGATCTATCGCAACTCCAGATGGCATCTATAATCCCATCCTCCTATCCATCATCTCTCCAAATGGCATCTGTAAGCCCATTCCCTACGTCACACTGCTGATACTCTACTATGTGAGTGCAAATTTCTGGGCACTCTAGTGTTCAATCATCTTCTACCCTCAGATTACGAAAGGCACGCCAGCCAATCTACATCCTCAGGTCTAAGAAGATTGAACAGGGGCAACTGTTGTACCCCAAAATTTGCCCTCCCATATTCTTCAAAGTTTTGACAAGCATCACCTCAAATTGCTCAAGCCTACTCAAGGGTTGCACAGTTCAAACACCCTCCTGAGCCAGTCAAATTAGGGTTTTGGTTCTTGCAAGGAAGTTGAGGTTTTCAAGGGCTCAATCAAGTCCCATATGCTCATATACATTGTCAAGCATCCACATGTCAAGTTTCAAGACTCACAGCATCAAGTTGCACAGTCAAAAGCCCTAAATGCTTCACAGTCAACTGCAGGGGTAAAATGGTCATTTGACAGTCAAAAGTCAAAATTTTTGGTCAACATCTTACTTTGAAGCCACAATAATCATTTGATCAATTCATGATCATGATTCCACAAGCATGGCTCAAAAAGTCTCAAGATGCAAAAGTTTCTATTTTTGGACAGTTGGAAAAGTCAACTGCAAATTGACCAAGGCATAACTTCTTCATGGTTTATCATAAAAATCCCATCCAATGCTCATTTTGAAGGGTATGACATTTCCTACAACTCATCTTCACACTCTAAGTCCAAGAAATGCTCTCACAAAAAGTTATCAATTTCAACATTATAGGTCATTTTCAAAAGTCAACAAAAGGGCATTTTAAGTCAAAGACCGTAACTTGAGATTGGTAAATTAAAATGACATGGGACCAAAGGAATTAGTTAGAGGACTTCAAGACCTTTCCAAAATGTCCAAGAACATGTTTATAGCTTCAAAATTGAGCAAGATATGCATTGGAGAAGTTGGGAAATTTTTGGGAACTTTCAAAAGTCAACTTTGCCTAAAACACTTCATTTTTGCTAATGGGCCTCAAATTATTTCTTGAATCTTTACCCAAGGCTTATGCACGACCCATTGAGATTAATTTGATTTATTTTCTTATTTTTAATTGATTAATTGAATTTATATTAATATTAATTCATTTAATTGGTTTTAATTGTAGGAAAATACAAAAAATATGTTTTTTAAATCTTTTTGTGAAGCAATAAGGCTAGGGCAAGCTGGCAAATTCGTGTGCACTTCCAAGACCTCAAAATATCCATGATTGGCAAGGTTTCATGAAAGAAAAGATTGAAAAAGATATGATTGGCAATCACATATTCAAGTCATAATGCCATGGACTTTTGGGCTTAATTCTAACCTAATTCCATTCACATATATGTGTTGAAGCTAACCCTATTCTTGGACACACGTGAAAGCTGCTAAAACTCCATAACCAATTTGCAAAAATCAAAGAAATATTGGAAAACTGAAATCAATACTCCAAGCAAATTCAAACCCTTTTCTTGTTTCCAACGCCTTGCTGGGAGTTTCCTGAACATATTGCAATCAAGAACGAGCCCTAACACTCAAGAAATTGCCCAGAACAGATCCACGGTTCAGTTTTATTTTCCATAATCAAAATTCATATTTCCTGAGCATTTAACATGTTTTATTGGTTGTTTTTCATTGCATGAACATACAGGAAACTTTTGGCATGGTTTAATTGCATTATAACGCGCTGAATCATAACTTGCCATTAACATGTTCTAGGGTTCTTAAGGTTTTGAATTGGGGTTTCTCACATACAGAAAAATTGGCCTTCATGACACCCATGGTTGAATTGAGAGGGACAAGACGAATCGAATGAGATACTCACGCTCAATTTATATGGCGCATGATGCTAATCGCTTTTTTTTGCACTTTTATTTTGTGGGGGTTTAAAACCCCCGCTATCTTGTTTTCTGTTTACAGGGCAAACGAGGAAGACAATAGGTGTCAAGGCCTGGTTGGAGAATTCAAATCCAGCGCGCGTTATTTCGTTTGGTTGTCATAATGTTTGTTTTTCATATATAATAATTATTGTCCAGTTATACCACAAACGCGCTGGAATGGCTCAGTTGGTTGGAAACGTGGTTGGCAGGTATTGGGACCTGGGTTCGATTCCCAGGTCCCCCATATAATTCTTTCTATTTTTTCACAAAGCGTTCACATGCAGCATGTGCCCAGAATCCCATCATGCACCTTCACGCGCTAGCTTGCCAAGTGGCCATGATGCCCAATCCAGTGGCCACAGAATGAAGTCCATGATGCACTCCAGTCAACCAGCATGCATACAACCAGAAAGTCAACGAGGCTTGCTTTGTCTAATGGGCCAGAATTTCTCACATAAACCTCCACTTTGGGCCATCTAACCCCCTTGGTTTGCAATATTTTTCTTATTTTTATTTTCTTTTATCTTATTTCTTTTAATTTGTTTTAATTATTATTAATTCACTAAATTAATTTTTTCCATAGTAAAAAACAGAAAATCAAAGTTCTAAATATATTTAATTATTCAATAATTTCACCATTAACTTATTTTTGTAAATAAATATTAACAATTAACTTAGCTTAATTTAGGTTTATATTTTAATCTTTTTCTTAACAAATAAAAATTACATAGAATTAGGTTTTGATATTTTTTTTAATCATATTTTATTAATCCTCATTATTACTATTTGTTAATTATTATTTTTTGTAAATAAACATGTAAATTAATTAATTAGTTTAAATTAGTTAACTTTAACATTTTATTAATAAGTAAAATAAATTTAGAACTAGGGTTTCACTAAATTTAATTTTAATTCTTTTTTTCTTTATTTCCATAATAAACACAAAAAACATAAAAAACACTTTCTTTTCTTTAATTAAATAATTAGGTCTTAATTTAAGTTAATTTCTCAAAAGGGTCCAACACCCTCGGACGTCCAGTTTAATTTATTCGCGCACTATTTTCTTATTCGATCATTATGTAACTGCTTCCGGATGTAATAGTAATTAGGTTTATTGTTTTTTTTACTTTCCACATCTTTATCAAAAATGGGTCTTTGTATTTTGGCGATGTATAGACCCGCGCCTTATAATAACGTAGTTTTTATCTTTTCGTATTTCCTTTTCCGCACTCCTAACTGCTAAATTGCATGAAAGAATGTATGATAACTAAAAAATAACTCGTAGCTCACAATGCCATGATCAAAGATAACTGTTAACACGAAAATAACACACAATGCACATGCCACTTCTAGGGTACGCCTCACTCGTTGCCTTGAAACGTGGTCGTCAAGTATAGGACGTTTTAGCAGTCGCTCTTATGTCTAAGATCCAGTCGCCTCGAAACGGTTGCCTCGGATAAAAAAAGGATCTAGGACATTAGGGTTACTTCTAAGGTGTCCTACTATTGCTTCGGTGACCACACTGCCCCTACAATCGAATTGACCCGAACACCTCCAACGGTGGTGCTACCTACCTCTCAATGGTGGGATGGCACTACCTTAAGGACTTCTACACAGCCTAATTCCTTAGGGTAGGTAGATGACTCGTGGGTACTTGCTCTCTTCAAAAACAAACAAAAATATTTTCACATTACACTTTCAAGAAAGCTTTCAAAACGAATTTTTCAAACACTCTTGAGGACAGATACAAGAGTCATTCAGAAATCTTTCAAAGAAACTTTTTCAAACCCACTCACATTTCGAAAAGCAAAAATTTTGAAAACATAAGAGCAAGTACCTAAGAGCCCATGGATAACCATGGATAGAAAGGGTGCTAACACCTTCCCTTTCTATAAATCTACCTCCCGAACCGAGAAACATTCTCAAAGAAGGAATTTTGCTGTGCTTTTGTCCTTTCCAGGTTGGAAAACATAAAAGACGGTGGCGACTCTTGCTTACCGCGACATTTCGCGAACCAGCTAAAAACAGTCAGTTCTATTTCCACCGATCACAGTCAACCATATACATAACAAATATTTATTTCAGACTCCTACCGGTTCAGTTTAAATCTCTCAATGGTTTATTCTGATTCTTTCCCGCAGACGCTTTCTCTGGTTCAGATAAATCACTCAAAGATTTACTCTGATTCTTTCCAGTTAAAGAAAACCCAAGATCTCTTTTGGTTCAGTTTAGAACCCTCAATGGTTTATCTTGATACTTTCCAAAGGAAAACTTCGAGTTCAAATAAATCTCTCAATGGTTTATTCTGAATCTTTCCCGCAGACACTTTCTCTGGTTCAGATAAATCGCACAAAGATTTACTCTAATTCTTTCTAGTTAAAGAATATTCAAGATATCTTTTGGTTCAGTTTAAACCCCTCAATGGTTTATCTTGATACTTTACAAAGGAACACTTCGGGTTCAGATAAATCTCTCAAAGATTTACTCTGATTCTTTCCCGCAGACACTTTCTATGGTTCAGATTCATCGCACAAAGATTTACTCTGATTCTTTCCAGTTAAATAATATTCAATATCTCTTTTGGTTCAGTTTAAACACCTCAACGGTTTATCCTGATACTTTCCAAAGGAACACTTCGGGTTCAGATAAATCTCTCAACGGTTTATTCTGATTATTTCCCGCAGACACTTTCTCTGGTACAGATAAATCGCATAAAGATTTACTTGGATTCTTTCCAGTTAAAGAATATTCAAGATCTCTTTTGGTTCAGTTTAAACCCGTCAACAGTTTATCCTGATACTTTCCAAATGAACACTTCGGGTTCAGATAAATCTCTCAATGGTTTATTCTGATTCTTTCCCGCTGACACTTTCTCTTGTTTAGATAAATCGCACAAAGATTTACTCTAATTCTTTCCAGTTAAAGAATATTCAAGATATCTTTTGGTTCAGTTTAAACCCCTCAAAGGTTTATCCTGCTTTCCAAAGGAACACTTCGGTTTCAGATAAATCTCAATGATTTATTCTGATTCTTCCTAGTCAAACAACATGCAAGGCTTCTTCTGGTTCAGATAAATCGCTCTAAAGATTTATTCTGATTCTTTTCCAGTTAAAATCAAACTCATACTTAATCCATTCTCTGTCAACAATCACCCTTGAATGGCATATACAAGCCCATCTCGGGAAAATCTCTATCATTCCTCCAAATTGCATCTATAAGCCCATTCCCATTTCATCTTCAAGTGCAAATTTATGGACACTCTAGTGTCCAATCATCTTCCACCTTCAAGTCACGAATGGCGGATCTGCCAATCTAACTCTTCAGGTTTAAGAAGATTAAACAGGGGAAGCTGTTGTACCCCAAAATTTTCCCTCTCATTTATCAAGTATTTTCTCACAAGATCTCCTTTGGTTCAAGACTGCATAAGGGTTGATCAGCTCAAGACACCTCCTTAAGCACTGATGACTGAAATTAGGGTTTGAGATTGCACAAGGGTAATTGAACTTTTAATGCCTCATATGACTTTCATGGATCATTATGGAGCCTCAAGATTTCTCATGTCAAGTTTCAAGTCTTGAATCACATTTTTGCTCAGTCAATTGAGCAGTTGACCTAAAAATCAATTGTATTGGGAAAAAAGTCAACTGTGGCCAATTTACAGTCAAACCTCATAATTTTTTACCCATATCAACATTATAAACTAATATGTATCATTTGATCAAGTTTGTACCACAATTCCTCAAGAAATTTGATCAGATAATCAAAAGGGCAAAATGGTCAAAATTAGGGTTTTGATTGAGAAAGGACAATTTTTGATTTTTGACCTAGCAAATGGTTAATTGGTTTGAGGCATAATATCAAGATTTCAATTGCATCATTTTGACCAAATGGCATGACTCAAAACATCCCTCAAGATATAGTTGATTTTTAATCAACTTATCAAAAGTCAACTATATACTGAAAAGTCAAACTTTGACTTTTTGGTCAAAATCAAGTGTCAAATATCACAATTCATCAAAACATGTAAAAATATGAAACTTTTTCATCAAGAAATCAAAAAGTCAAGATTTCATTTTGAAAAGTCAAAGTTTCCAAACTTAAAAAATTTTCTGTGTTGAAAACTTCATATTTTTTCACAACTTTGAGCCAATTTTTCACCATGACGCAAGATGATTCAAAAGAAACTTTCAACATGAAAGTTGTAGATCTCCATGATATATAAAACATTGCTTTACACAACTTCTCCTAGAAATGGTTGGATCTCAAGTTATTAATTCATGAAGTCATGGTCATGAAACTAAACACTTAGTGAAAATTTTGCCCTAGTTTAGGCAGGATTTTGACCTAACTTCATGGCAATTTTTCATATAGTTCCAAGGGGATTTTTCAAAAGTGATTCAAAGATAGGTTGTAGAGCACATTACAATATTTCCAAATTGTCCAGGAACTCTTTGAGATCATTCTTGAGCAAGGAGAATCAAAGAGAGGAAGTTAGAGTTTCAAACTGAAATTATATGTCATTTTGTGATGAACAAGAATTCAAATCTCAAGCCAATGCTGCACAATCTTGCTTTGCAGGCCTCTAAACCTCAAGATCTCTCCCTAATCAGAATATTACACTTGCTTTTAAGCTATTATCCATTTGATTCAAGCTTTATCAAAGATAATTTTCCATTAATGGCACAAAGGCACCATTGCCATTTACATAAAGCAAGCTTTATGCAAAGTCAACTTGCATTGAGCTTTGCACTTGTTCCTTCGGCACAAACTTCCTCTACAAAGTCAGATAAGCATGTTTAAAGTTGGTAACCACTCTAGATAGCTTTGTACTATGCATTGAAACCATGTTTGTCAACCTTACTTCAAAAACAAGTCAAGAAGCCAAAACATGTGATCTTGTACTTCTGACCACCTCAAGTATCCAAACATTTTCCATACATATACACAAGTCATTTGCAAGAAAACATACATATACACAGGCCCTAAAACACACAAGAACTCAGAACTTAATCAAAAATCACCATTGTTGCATATTTTGAACAAAAACTTGAAACTCACATCTCCCTCGTGCGTTTTCAAGCCTTTTGGTTCCTAAAGCTTATAAACATCAAATACAACTTATACCTGACCCTGTTTTATAACTGTAACATCTCCATCATCAAGTTCCATTTTCAAAAACAGAGCTCTACAAGTGGACTTCTCCAGAACTCCTCAACCACTTTCAGCTCAAGCCAAGCATCACATTAGCTTCCTGGGAACTTGAGGAAGCTAACCCAATCACTGGAACTCATCAAAAGTTGCTCAAACTCAAAACACGATACCCTCTTGCAAGGTGAGTTTTCTGACTTTTGAACTCTTTATACAATCATCATTAATGGTTTATTTGTGAATAAGAAATGTAGATATCATTATCCTAAAGCTAACCATGTCCTTAGATTTCATTATTGTTGCTTGAGTAGTTAGAATTTTGAATCTGAACCTTTGCAAATATTTAGGTCAGGATTTGGTACCATTAGAAATTCATGCTCATTTTTGAGAATTCGCTTAAGTTATTTATATATTCAAAATCGTGAGAAAATTTCTAACAAGTTTGATGTTGGAAGTTTCATGAATGGTTGAGAAATGATGAAGTTACAGGTCCTTTGGCTGGAGGTTGAAGATGAAGTGTATTCATGACTCATTTTGTATTATATATTTATCATTTCAGTTAAGTTAATGGATGTATGGCCACCCCAGTGGTAAGGCAGCACGCTGGTAACCAAGAGGGCGTGGGTTCAACACCCAGCGCACAACCTTTTGCATTTTTTCCATATTTTTTTGTCATTTTTCCTTCCAGCACGTTTGGGCTCTCTCCCTTGGGCCTGAGTCATTTTTACTCACTAATACCCCCCTGTTTGCTCATATCACGCATCCCATATACCTTATTTTATTTTCTGATTTCCAAACAAAAATATCATTTGGGCTAACTTCAAAACTGTTTTTTCTAATAAACCTCCCAGATTCAACTTTAACCTCCCTGACTTTTTTTTTATATTTTATTTCACTTTTTATTATTATTATTATTATTATTATTATTATTATTATTATTTTTATTAATAAAATCCAAAAATATTTATATTTTATTATTTATATTTATTTAGTTTATTTTTCTTCATAAAACTAAAAGAACAAAAAAACATTTCTTTTAATAAATTAATTTCCTTTTTTAAAATAATTAGATAATTAGTCTTTATTATTATTATATTATTTTCTTGTAAATTAAAATCGATTTAGAACTTAGGACTTTTATTTAATTAATTTTATTTACTAATATAATTAAATTCACAAAAACCTTAAAAAAACTTGTTTTCTTTAATAAATTAAATTCTTTTACTAACTTAATCTTAATTTTCTTATTATTAGTTAATTATTTTATTTTAATTAATTAGGCAAAAAAAACCCTTTTCATGAAAACCAAACAAAAATCACATTTCTTTTTACATTTACATTCTTGTATTTTATTTATTCATTTTTGGTGCAATGTTCAATATGATTGTAATAATTATTTAGATTTAATTTCTTGCAATTCCCCATTTGTAATTTGTACACCCCCTCCCTAAATGATATAATAGCGTAGTAATTTTAAATTCTGCAACTTAATGCTTTATAAACAAATACTAGTAATTAGTGTTTTGTATGGAAAGATTAAAACCAACAAGTTGCAAACCCTAATCAAGACAAATCAAGCATATAAATCAATACATTTGCACACATACGCCCTTAGGGTAAATCCACTTTGTTGCCTTTCAAAAATGGCCATATTATGCATGTGAGGTGTCTTAGCAAAAACAAATCAAAATACAAGATCATAGTCCCTCGATGACGCTATCAAAGTTGCCTTTCAAAAATGATCTTAGTCCCTGAAGAAAATGATAAGATATCTTACAACATTGCTAATCATGGCTATACGATGATCCTTGCCCGTCCCTTCTACATCCAAAGATAGGGTTACTTACCAAATCAATGGTAAGATAACAATGTCAAAGGAAAGAGGAAATGAACATGAAAGAATTTTGAGTAGGTAGATTATTCCTAGTTGCTTACTCAATTTCAAAACCAAAAACATCCTTGCTATTTTCAAAACAAACACCAACACTTTAAAAAAACATCTTTTAAACTTGAAAACATTTTCAAAAGATCAACACTTTGTATACATTCTTACGAGTGAGAATCATTACAAAGTTTGCCTAAATGATGGCGCCTTTTCAAAATAATTTCAAAAACCACACAAAGCACATTTTCAAACAAAAGCAAGTGATCTCGTAAGTAACTAAGAGCCCATGGAAAACCATGGATGGAAAGGGTGCTAATACCTTCCCTTTTCATAATCTATCCCCCGAACTCAAGAATACATCTCAAAGGTCTTTCCTGTTCTTTTCAGCCTTTCCTTTTGGATAAAAGAAAATTCGGTGGAGACTCTTGCTAACTACAACATTTGCGATCAAACGGATAACAACCAAGTCAGTTCTCCCACCGTGTTACACATCCCATATCTCCTTTGCAGTTTTTTTCCCAGCAACAGTAGACAAAACTGAATCTGCCAATGCTAAGTGCAAATTGGCAACAACGTTGCTATCCATCTCATTCCACTTTTCATCATATATTCCCTCAACTCTATCTTCAATTGCTTCTAAACAATTATCCTTCCTCAGGATTATTTTTATCTTCAGTTTCCACAAGGAGAAATTACTCCCATTGAACTTCTCAATCTCAAATTTTGTTGTCATGGTTTTACACCAAAAATTAACAACTGAACCAGCTAACACAATTTCCACCGTGAATAGCAAAGTATACGTGAACAGTATTATATTTTTTTCACCGCACACTGGAGCGAATATGGTTTACATTAAAAATTAATGTAAAAGTATACAATCACACGTGTGAATAATAACCGTGAACCGTAGCAGAATACAAACCTACACCAATAGCTCAAATACCACTGTTGGGTATCAAAGTAACAAATTAATATTAAGACAACTAAAATAAGAGATAAAAGTATAGAACTAAGGAGAAGAAATTTTCTATTAAACTCTTGGATGATTATGGGATGATTAAAAAAATTACAATGTAGCAACTATTTATATTAATTGTTGTGCTATGAATATCTGAAATTCTGGTACAACAGACTCAGATGTCCTATAAGGATGTCGAGACATCTGATCTGACACAAACACACAAGCAAGATAAAGCAATACTAAAAAAATAAAGAACACACCAGAATTGTTTACCCAGATCAGTGTACAACAACACCTAATCTGGGGGCTACCAAGCCAGGAATGAAGTCCACTATAGGCAGTATCAATTTGCAGACCCTACAACCAACACACCTATTGACGATCTACACACTTAATCACTACCCAATGACCCTTCTACCTAGGTCCTCCATAGATATGGAATATCCCCATCCCACTTCCAATCATCACAATAATGTCTAGTAGTCAACATTTCAGTCACTGCATTGACGATCCTTCACCAAGATTCTGATCACACAGATAGACAGTTTGGAAGACACACTTCCAGGATAACCTAGCTAAGTCTCCAAGCCAAACTCCACTATTTGTTAGCTTTGCTCATAACACATCTTGTAGTTGCTTCAAAGCTTCCTCCAAGAACAATACACCTCTTACCTACAGGCTTCGAGGTGAACATGGTAACCTTCCCACAACCCGGGAGGTTTACCTTGACAAAACCCTATACTTCTACATCTTGAGCCGTGTCTTTTCTAAGTTACAAACCCTTCTATTTATAACTTGTTTCCCAACTAGTTTTGGTCCATCAATCACAACAAGTCAGTTGTAACAAACTGCAGAAACTTCTGCCCCAAGAAAGGTCTTCAATCTTTAGTTTCCTAAATAATCTCCTTATTTAGAAAATCTTCATTCTCCTTGATTTCTGATTGAATTTTCTAGACCTTTAAATAGGAGCCTTACATGATGCAAAATATTCTTCCTCTGTTAAGAATAAACTGAATCTCATTAATCCAGATCAGCAGGCGCGATGTCGAAGACATCTTCTTTGACATGTTGTTCCAGTTGTTGAAAAAGTTCAACACAACATGTTCTGACATTGTAATAGGACTTCTTGTGGCACCTTTTCTTCTTAGAAGGTTTATACATCCTATTCTACATTACATGATTACTTCTATTATTTGTTTTACAAAAATTAAGCCAACCCTAAAATAAGAGAACTACCAATCTCCCCCTTTGGAAAATTTTGGTTAAAACAAATAATCTAAAAACAATTGCCATCTAGGAGATTTCAGCAATAAAAAAATATAACCCTCAGTAGTAGTGTTCAGAAGTTATTGCATACATCAATAGATATTCAGTTGAAAATAATGCCTCAACATCTTGTTCGACATCTCCTTTATAGCACTCTAAAGAACTCAATTGCATCAGCACCAATGAACAGCAGCTTCAGGATAAAAGGAAGGAAAGTCCTGAAGTTTAGTTGATGCATATGAGGAAGAAGATAGTATAAGACAATAGCAGAAGACAACTTGTACTCCCCCTCAATCCAGGAATATCTTCTAAACATAGAAGAACAATGGTGGAATAAGAGAACTCTTAATAACTCCTTAAGACCAAATCAACCACCGCCCATGATAACTCAGTACGCGGATCACAGATGTGTTCATAACTCAGATCACAAGTCACAAAGGACAGATCCAAACAAATACATGATAGAACATTTGATTCTACGTGTTTGGATACTATCTCCTATATAAGTAACATTTCTCCCCCTTATGGTGACCCAGGAAGACGCTATCTCAATGGTTTATTCTGATTCTTTCCCGCAGACGCTTTATCTGGTTTAGATAAATCACTCAAAGATTTACTCTGATTCTTTCCAGTTAAAGAAAACCCAAGATCTCTTTTGGTTCAGTTTAGACCCCTCAATGGTTTATCTTGATACTTTCCAAAGGAAAACTTCGAGTTCAGGTAAATCTCTCAATGGTTTATTCTGATTCTTTCCCGCAGACACTTTCTCTGGTTCAGATAAATCGCACAAAGATTTACTCTAATTCTTTCTAGTTAAAGAATATTCAAGATCTCTTTTGGTTCAGTTTAAACCCCTCAATGGTTTATCTTGATACTTTCCAAAGGAACACTTTGGGTTCAGATAAATCTCTCAAAGATTTACTCTGATTCTTTCCCGCAGACACTTTCTATGGTTCAGATAAATCGCACAAAGATTTACTCTGATTCTTTCCAGTTAAATAATATTCAATATCTCTTTTGGTTCAGTTTAAACACCTCAATGGTTTATCCTGATACTTTCCAAAGGAACACTCTGGGTTCAGATAAATCTCTCAACGGTTTATTCTGATTCTTTCCCGCAGACACTTTCTATGGTACAGATAAATCGCATAAAGATTTACTCGGATTCTTTCCAGTTAAAGAATATTCAAGATCTCTTTTGGTTCAGTTTAAACCCATCAACAGTTTATCCTGATACTTTCCAAATGAACACTTTGGGTTCATATAAATCTCTCAATGGTTTATTCTGATTCTTTCCCGCTGATACTTTCTCTGGTTTAGATAAATCGCACAAAGATTTACTCTAATTCCTTCCAGTTAAAGAATATTCAAGATCTCTTTTGGTCCAGTTTAAACCCCTAAAAGGTTTATCCTGCTTTCCAAAGGAACACTTCGGTTTCAGATAAATCTCAACGATTTATTCCGATTCTTCCTAGTCAAACAACATGCAAGGCTTCTCCTGGTTCAGATAAATCGCTCTAAAGATTTATTCTGATTCTTTTCCAGTTAAAATCAAACTCAAACTTAATCCATTCTCTATCAACAATCACCCTTGAATGGCATATACAAGCCCATCTCGGGAAAATCTCTATCATTCCTCCAAATTGCATCTATAAGCCCATTCCTATTTCATCTTCAAGTGCAAATTTCTGGACACTCTAGTGTCCAATCATCTTCCACCTTCAAGTCACGAATGGCGGATCCGCCAATCTAACTCTTCAGGTTTAAGAAGATTAAACAGGGGAAGATGTTGTACCCCAAAATTTTCCCTCTCATTTATCAAGTATTTTCTCACAAGATCTCCTTTGGTTCAAGACTGCACAAGGGTTGATCAGCTCAAGACACCTCCTTAAGCACTGATGACTGAAATTAGGGTTTGAGATTGCACAAGGGTAATTGAACTTTTAATGCCTCATATGACTTTCATGGATCATTATGGAGCCTCAATATTGCTCATGTCAAGTTTCAAGTCTTGAATTACATTTTTGCTCAGTCAATTGAGCAGTTGACCTAAAAATGAATTGTATTGGGAAAAAAGTCAATTGTGGCTAATTTACAGTCAAACCTCATAATTTTTTATCCATATCAACATTATAAACTCATATGTCTCATTTGATCAAGTTTGTACCACAATTCCTCAAGAAATTTGATCAGATAATCAAAAGGGCAAAATGGTCAAAATTAGGGTTTTGATTGAGAAAGGGCAATTTCTGATTTTTGACCTAGCAAATGGTTAATTGGTTTGAGGCATAATCTCAAGAGTTCAATTGCATCATTTTGACCAAATGGCATGACTCAAAACATCCCTCAAGATATAGTTGATTTTTAATCAACTTATCAAAAGTCAAATGTATACTGAAAAGTCAAACTTTGACTTTTTGGTCCAAATCAAGCGTCAAAGATCACAATTCATCAAAACATGTAAAAATATGAAACTTTTTCATCAAGAAATCAAAAAGTCAAGATTTCATTTTGAAAAGTCAAAGTTTCCAAACTTAAAAAATTTTCTAAGTGTTGAAAACTTCATATTTTTTCACAACTTTGAGCCAATTTTTCACCATGACGCAAGATGATTCAAAAGAAACTTTCAACATGAAAGTTGTAGATCTCCATGATATATAAAACATTGATTTACACAACTTCTCCTAGAAATGGTTGGATCTCAAGTTATTAATTCATGAAGTCATGGTCATGAAACTAAACACTTAGTGAAAATTTTGCCCTAGTTTAGGCAGGATTTTGACCTAACTTCATGGCAATTTTTCATATAGTTCCAAGGGGATTTTTCAAAAGTGATTCAAAGATAGGTTGCAGAGCACATTACAATATTTCCAAATTGTCCAGGAACTCTTTGAGATCATTCTTGAGCAAGGAGAATCAAAGAGAGGAAGTTAGAGTTTCAAACTGAAATTATATGTCATTTTGTGATGAACAAGAATTCAAATATCAAGCCTATGCTACACAATCTTGCTTTGCAGGCCTCTAAACCTCAAGATATCTCCCTAATCAGAATATTACACTTGCTTTTAAGCTATTATCCATTTGATTCAAGCTTTATCAAAGATAATTTTCCATTAATGGCACAAAGGCACCATTGCCATTTACATAAAGCAAGCTTTATGCAAAGTCAACTTGCATTGAGCTTTGCACTTGTTCCTTCGGCACAAACTTCCTCTACAAAGTCAGATAAGCATGTTTAAAGTTGGTAACCACTCTAGATAGCTTTGTACTATGCATTGAAACCATGTTTGTCAACCTTACTTCAAAAACAAGTCAAGAAGCCAAAACATGTGATCTTTTACTTATGACCACCTCAAGTATCCAAACCTTTTCCATACATATACACAAGTCATTTGCAAGAAAACATACATATACACAAGCCCTAAAACACACAAGAACTCAGAACTTAATCAAAAATCACCATTGTTGCATATTTTGACCAAAAACTAGAAACTCACATCTCCCTCGTGCGTTTTCAAGCCTTTTGGTTCCTAAAGCTTCTAAACATCAAATACAACTTATCCCTTACCCTGTTTTATAACTGTAACATCTCCATCATCAAGTTCCATTTTCAAAAACAGAGCTCTACAAGTGGACTTCTTCAGAACTCCTCAGCCACTTTCAGCTCAAGCCAAGCATCACATTAGCTTCCTGGGAACTTGAGGAAGCTAACCCAATCACTGGAACTCATCAAAAGTTGCTCAAACTCAAAACACGATACCCTCTTGCAAGGTGAGCTTTCTGACTTTTGAACTCTTTATACAATCATCATTAATGGTTTATTTGTGAATAAGAAATGTAGATATCATTATCCTAAAGCTAACCATGTCCTTAGATTTCATTATTGTTGCTTGAGTAGTTAGAATTTTGAATCTGAACCTTTGCAAATATTTAGGTCAGGATTTGGTACCATTAGAAATTCATGCTCATTTTTGAGAATTCGCTTAAGTTATTTATATATTCAAAATCGTGAGAAAATTTCTAACAAGTTTGATGTTGGAAGTTTCATGAATGGTTGAGAAATGATGAAGTTACAGGTCCTTTGGCTGGAGGTTGAAGATGAAGTGTATTCATGACTCATTTTGTATTATATATTTATCATTTCAGTTAAGTTAATGGATGTATGGCCACCCCAGTGGTAAGGCAGCGCGCTGGTAACTAAGAGGGCGTGGGTTCAACACCCAGCGCACAGCCTTTTGCATTTTTTCCATATTTTTTGTCATTTTTCCTTCCAGCGCATTTGGGCTCTCTCCCTTGGGCCTGAGTCATTTTTACTCACTAATACCCCCCTGTTTGCTCATATCACGCATCCCATATACCTTTTTTTATTTTCTGATTTCCAAACAAAAATATCATTTGGGCCAACTTCAAAACTGTTTTTTTTCTAATAAACCTCCCAGATTCAACTTTAACCTCCCTGACTTTTTTTTAAATATTTTATTTCACCTTTTATTATTATTATTATTATTATTATTATTATTTTTATTAATAAAATCCAAAAATATTTATATTTTATTATTTATATTTATTTAGTTTATTTTTCTTCATAAAACTAAAAGAACAAAAAAACATTTCTTTTAATAAATTAATTTCCTTTTTTAAAATACTTAGATAATTAGTCTTTATTATTATTATTATATTATTTTCTTGTAAATTAAAATCGATTTAGAACTTAGGACTTTTATTTAATTAATTTTATTTACTAATTTAATTAAATTCACAAAAACCTTAAAAAAACTTGTTTTCTTTAATAAATTAAATTCTTTTACTAACTTAATCTTAATTTTCTTATTTTTAGTTAATTGTTTTATTTTAATTAATTAGGCAAAAAAAAACCCTTTTCATGAAAACCAAACAAAAATCACATTTCTTTTTACATTTACATTCTTGTATTTTATTTATTCATTTTTGGTGCAATGTTCAATATGATTGTAATAATTATTTAGATTTAATTTCTTGCAATTCCCCATTTGTAATTTGTACATCCCCTCCCTAAATGATATAATAGCGTAGTAATTTTAAATTCCGCAACTTAATGCTTTATATACAAATGCTAGTAATTAGGGTTTTGTATGGAAAGATTACGACCAACAAGTAGCAAACCCTAATCAAGACAAATCAAGCATATAAATCAATACATTTGTACACGTACGCCCTTAGGGTAAATCCACTTTGTTGCCTTTCAAAAATGGCCATATTATGCATGTGAGGTGTCTTAGCAAAAACAAATCAAAATACAAGATCATAGTCCCTCGATGATGCTATCAAAGTTGCCTTTCAAAAATGATCTTAGTCCCTAAAGAAAATGATAAGATATCTTACAACATTGCTAATCATGGCTATACGATGATCCTTGCCCGTCCCTTCTACATCCAAAGATAGGGTTACTTACCAAATCAATGGTAAGATAACAATGTCAAAGGAAAGAGGAAATTAACATGAAAGAATTTTGAGTAGGTAGATTATTCCTAGTTGCTTGCTCAATTTCAAAACCAAAAACATCCTTGCTATTTTCAAAACAAACACCAACACTTTAAAAAACATCTTTTAAACTTGAAAACATTTTTAAAAGATCAACACTTTGTATACATTCTTACGAGTGAGAATCATTACAAAGTTTGCCTAAACGATGGCACCTTTTCAAAATACTTTCAAAAACCACACAAAGCACATTTTCAAACAAAAGCAAGTGATCTCGTAAGTAACTAAGAGCCCATGGAAAACCATGGATGGAAAGGGTGCTAATACCTTCCCTTTTCATAATCTATCCCCCGAACTCAAGAAAACATCTCAAAGGTCTTTCCTGTTCTTTTCAGCCTTTCCTTTTGGATAAAAGGAAAGACGATGGAGACTCTTGCTAACTGCAACATTTGCGATCAAACGCATAACAACTAAGTCAATTCTCCCACCGCGTTACACATCCCATATCTCCTTTGCAGTTTTTTTCCAGCAACAGTAGACAAAACTGAATCTGCCAATGCTAAGTGCAAATTGGAAACAATGTTGCTATCCATCTCATTCCACTTTTCATCATATATTACCTCAACTCTATCTTCAATTGCTTCTAAACAATTATCCTTCCTCAGGATTGCTTTTATCTTCAGTTTCCACAGGGAGAAATTACTCCCATTGAACTTCTCAATCTCAAATTTTGTTGTCATGGTTTTACACCAAAAATTAACAACTGAACCAGCTAACACAATTTCCACCGTGAATAGCAAAGTATACGTGAACAGTATTGTATTTTTTACACCGCACACTGGAACGAATATGGTATACATTAAAATCAATGTAAAAGTATACAATCACACGTGTGAATAATAACCGTGAACCGCAGCAGAATACGAACCTACACCAATAGCTCAAATACCACTGTTGGGTATCAAAGTAACAAATTAATATTAAGACAACTAAAATAAGAGATAAAAGTATAGAACTAAGGAGAAGAAATTTTCTATTAAACTCTTGGATGATTAAAAAAAATTACAATGTAGCAACTATTTATATTAATTATTGTGCTATGAATATCTGAAATTCTGGTACAACAGACTCAGATGTCCTATAAGGATGTCGAGACATCTGATCTGACACAAACACACAAGCAAGATAAAGCAATACTAAAAAGATAAAGAACACACCAGAATTGTTTACCCAAATCAGTGTACAACAACACCTAATCTGGGGGCTACCAAGCCAGGAATGAAGTCCACTATCAGTAGTATCAATTTGCAGACCCTACAACCAACACACCTATTGACGATCTACACACTTAATCACTACCCAATGACCCTTCTACCTAGGTCCTCCATAGATATGGAATATCCCCATCCCACTTCCAATCATCACAATAATGTCTAGTAGTCAACATTTCAGTCACTGCATTGACGACCCTTCACCAAGATTCTGATCACACAGATAGACAGTTTGGAAGACACACTTCCAGGATAACCTAGCTAAGCCTCCAAGCCAAACTCCACTATTTGTTAGCTTTGCTCCTAACACATCTTGGAGTTTCTTCAAAGCTTCCTCCAAGAACAATACACCTCTTACCTACAGGCTTCGAGGTGAACATGGTAACCTTCCCATAACCCGGGAGGTTTACCTTGACAAAACCCTAGACTTCTACATCTTGAGCCGTGTCTTTTCTAAGTTACAAACCCTTCTATTTATAACTTATTGCCCAACTAGTTTTGGTCCATCAATCACAACAAGTCAGTTGTAACAAACTGCAGAAACTTCTGCCCCAAGAAAGGTCTTCAATCTTTAGTTTCCTAAATAATCTCCTTATTTAGAAAATCTTCATCCTCCTTGATTTCTGATTGAATTTTCTAGACCTTTAAATAGGAGCCTTACATGATGCAAAATATTCTTCCTCTGTTAAGAATAAACTGAATCTCATTAATCCAGATCAGCAGGCGCGATGTCGAAGACATCTTCTTTGACATGTTGTTCCAGTTGTTGAAAAAGTTCAACACAACATGTTCTGACATTGTAATAGGACTTCTTGTGGCACCTTTTCTTATTAGCAGGTTTATGCATCCCATTCTACATTACATGATTACTTATATTATTTGTTTTACAAAAATTAATCCAATCCTAAAACAAGAGAACTACCAATCTCCCCCTTTGGAAAATTTTGGCTAAAACAAATAATCTAAAAACAATTGCCATCTAGGAGATTTAAGCAATAAAAAAATATAACCCTCGGCAGTAGTGTTCAGAAGTTATTGCATACAACAATAGATATTCAGTTGAAAATAATGCCTCAACATCTTGTTCGACATCTCCTTTATAGCACTCTGAAGAACTCAATTGCATCAACACTAATGAACAACAACTTCAGGATAAAAGGAAGGAAAGTCCTGAAGTTTGGTTGATGCATATGAGGAAGAAGATAGTATAAGACAATAGCAGAAGACAACTTGTACTCCCCCTCAATCCAGGAACATCTTCTAAACATAGAAGAACAATGGTGGAATAAGAGAACTCTTAATAACTCCTTAAGACCAAATCAACCACCGCCCATGATAACTCAGTACGCGGATCACAGATGTGTTCATAACTCAGATCACAAGTCACAAAGGACAGATCCAAACAAATACATGATAAAACATTTGATTCTACGTGTTTGGACACAAAACCCATTATGGTGATGAGAACAATACTCACTTGGTATTTAGAGGATATGAGAAGCCTATATAAATAACATAGCAGTTTCTTAGAAATTAACAATCTTTAATTCTTGGTCAAATAATCAATAATTAAAGATGGAAAAAATGCGGCACGAATCAATATGCATTGTCCAACCTGACTTTGAACACCTTTAAAAGCTCTAGACAGTTTCTGCTGAAATAACCAGTCCCAATAAATGCACATCTGTGGTCAACAACACTTTCTAGACTTCCTTCTTACACGAGGTTGGATGCACAGTCTAGAATATACTTTAGTTGGTCTTCACAGAAACATGTCCTGAACAATGTTCAGACATCCTATCAGACATTGTCTCCAACTTCAAGCAAACAAACTTCAGAAATTTAGTCAAGGATGTTTCCCAGAATTCTTCATATGATCAGAGGCATGACCATAATTCCTTCATCTAAAATCTCCAAGTGAATTCCTTTCACTTAGAGTTAGTGTTACACAACACAAAATGACAGAAAAATCAACTCCAAAAAGAAGATGTTATAACATCTTCTGGGACATTAATCTCCCCCTCAACCTCACCAGTCAGATTCTCCCCAAGAAAACAAAAATGGAAACACCAATATAGTGACTAACTGTCTTCAGGACCAGTAGACCTAGCAACTTTAGAACTCCCCTCATTATTCCATCCTCTATCATCAATAATAATATTTATGGATTCCATCATAACCTTAGTTCTAGAGTTAAAGACTCTGTAAGCTTTGCTATTTGTAGAGTAACCCAGGAATATTCCCTCATCACTCATGGGATCCATCTTCCTTCTCTGTTCACGACCAGCTAAGATGTAATATTTACTTCCAAAAACATGAAAGTATTTGATAGTAGGTTTTCTTCCCTTCCATATTTCATACAAGGTGGTTGAGGTGCCTTTTCTTATAGTGACTCTGTTATGGATATAGCACGCAGTATTCATAGCTTCAGCCCAAAAGTGGTAGGGTAACTTCTTAGTATGAATCATAGCTCTGGCAGATTCCTGAAGAGTTCTTTTTTTGCGTTCCACAATCCCATTTTTCCTAGGAGTAATGGGAGAGGAAAATTCATGACTGATTCCTTTAAAAATAAATAAATTTATTATTCTCAAATTCCTTTCCATGATCACTTCTAATTCTGATGACATGACTACCCTTTTCTCTTTGAAGTTTTTAACAGAGATCTTTAAAGACTTTAAAAGTTTCTGATTTTTCTCTGATAAAACTTATCCATGTGTACCTAGAGAAGTCATCTACAACAACATATACATACTTCTTTCCACCAAGACTTTCAACTTGCATAGGTCCTATCAAGTCCATGTGAAGAAGTTCCAAAACTTTTGATGTGGTGAGATGTTGGATCTTCTGATGTGACATGTTAGTTTTCTTTCCAATCTGGTATTCACCACATACTCTCGCTTCTTCTGTCTTGAGCTTAGGAATCCCTCTCATGGCTTATGATTCTTTTTAGATTTCAGCTTTGTCGCTGAGCTAACTCTGTTTGCCTCATCAAGTTCTTTGCATACATCTATTAGCTCAGAAATCAATCATCCTTGCTTGAGATCTTGTTTTCAGATAATGCAGATGTCAAAACAATGTATGGGACATGTTTTCCTGAAAAAAATTTGAAGTGAAGAGACAGAGCAGACTCCCTTTTGCATACCACATCAGTACCAAAAGGAATCCCATGGAGTTGATTGAGAATAATGCCATAAATAAGAAAGGGAAAGGCACTAGGCATCTTGATTGCACAGGTTCCTGCATGCTTTACAATCTGTTGAAAAATGTAAGCACCATAATCAAACATCTTCTTATTTCCAACAACATAAATGAATTTTCCTAAACACACTATAATGGTTGAGGTATGATTGGTAGGGACCCAGTTAAACGCTCCAATTCTATGAAGGATAGCATATTTCACACTTAACTTACTAACAGGGAGTTTATTCTTCATAGGCCATACATTCACCTAGTTTACAGTAATGGCTTTTCAAACCTGATTATCAGTTACTTGTCAAATAAGTGTGACATCTCCTAACAACCAGCATGATAGTCTTCTTTATCCCATTCACTCTTGCAGAGAAAAATAAATTCTAGCAGAACCAGCACATCCTCTTGGAGAAGGATGGTATACTCTAGCAACATCTGGCTTGAGTCTTCAGAGAATTATAAAGACATAAACAACTACATCTCATAGCAATATGTCTCAGCATGTTATCCAACATTATCCCCATAGGAGGGTAATAACTCTATACGCTTGAACATCACAAGCTCCAAACAAACCAATTAGTCCACTGACTCCTCATGTCATGGACAATCAAAAACTTCATTATGGATAAAACACAACACTAAACACCCACTAGTTCATTGGGAATAACTCCAAGTACCCTGAACTAGTCACATAACAAGGACACCTCTTATTCATGCCCTTGCACCTCCACACATATTGTCATGACTCTTTGGATGGCTAAGATGTCATGCAATCATAGTCTGAAACAAACCTCCAACCATTTTTTAGTTTACTTAAAAGCTTTACTAAGATTCAGACTCTCCAACAGAAGGAATATCCCTTAACAAATGTACTGATTAAATCCTCCTTCTGCACATTACTAGTAGTTGCTGACACTAGTAAAGTCTTCAAACCAAGATATTAGTTATGCATTACTTGAGCATACTTCTCTAAACAAACTCAAAATCTTCTTATTCTAAACCAAGGACAGTATTGCCACTTCTGAATAAGGTGGTAGAATATTTAAGATTCACAGTCCCAAGTCTCTCCAACAGACTATCATCAATAATGATGTTACAACATCATTTGGGACATTAACAACTTTACTACAGAACCTATCAGCTTTCGTTCTGGAATCACCATCCAAGGGACTTATTTCCATACATTCCATTTACAAACCTCCCAATCTACACAATAGGATCCCAATAGATCTCATCTTCAGTATCTACCATAAATCAGAGCATAATTTAAGAGACATAAGCTCTCAAATATTTTCTAAAAGACATGTTCAGAAATCAGATTTGCACTCAATCACCAGACAAACACTCAGCTCCCATCAAGGTATTTGTAGTCAAGTTTCATGCATAATCCTAATAAATACTCAGTCTCCCGTCAAAGTACTTATCAGTTAGTCAGATATGATTACCTTCTCACACTAGGTAGGACTTTAATCTGACATCCTTCTTCTTCACACCTGTGATACTTTCTGAATCTTGGACATGACATCCAATCATGGCATCCAAAACATTCTAGATTTGGTCAGTGGCTTGACCTTAAACTCAACTTTGGAGAACACACAATTTTGTTCTTACTGAACCATGATATGAGATAATTCCCCAAAAAGAAACATCCTCCTGATGTACTTTTTCTATCATAAGCACTTCCTGCCCAATCAACATCACAATATCCACTTAATGCAGAGATACAACATACCATAGTCACTTGTCCCATTCACATACTTTAGTATTCTCTTCACATGGTTGGCATGGCTAACTTTAGGATCAGCTTGATATCTAGAACATACCCCTTTTTCATATTTAGACAACTTCAAATGTGTGGGAGCAGGTGTTCTCTTGTGACTGGAATTTTCCATCCCAAATTTATTTACTATATTCTTAACATATTTGCTCTGAGATAGGAATATGGATTCTTCCATTTGTTTAACTTGCAGACCAAGAAGGTAAATTAAATCACCAACAAGGCTCATCTAAAATTCTAATTGCATTTGCTTGACAAAATGTTGAACCATCTCATTTGACATCCCACCAACCATAATATCATTAATATAAATTTGTGCAATCATGATCTCCCCTTCTTCTTCTTTGATAAAAGGAGTTTTATCTATACCACCTTTCCTATATCCATTCTCACCAATAAATTTTGTCAATCTCTCATACCAAGCTCTTGGAGCTTGCTTTAATCCATACATAGCTTTCTTCAGTTTGTACACATGGTTAAAAAGAAAAAAACTTGGATCAATAAATCTCTTAGGTTAGTCCACATAGTCTTCCTATTTCAAATAGCCATTTAGGAAGACACTCTTTACACCCATTTGAAACATCTTAAACCTCAGAATATAAGCAACTCCTAAGAGTAGTCTAATTGATTCAAGTCTAGCCACAGTGTAATACGGTGGGAGAACTGACTTTACTGGTTTTGCGTTTTATCGCAATGTTGTTGTTAGCAAGAGTCGCCACCGACTTTTCTTTTATCCAACAAAGGAAAGGGTGAAAAGAACAGGAAATACCTTTCAATATTATTTATGAGTAGGGGGTAGGTTATGGAAAAGGGAAGGTGTTAACACCCTTTCCATCCGTAGTTATCTACGGGCTCTTAGTTGCTAGCTCACTTTGAAAATGCTTTTTGTATTGTGTGTTTGAAAATATTATTGAAAAGACGCCTTAGTGCGGTGAAATTTGTAATGTTTCTCGTTTCGGCGAGAACGTATACAAAGTATTTTTTGTCTTTGAAAATATTTAGAAAAGGGTTTGTATATGTGTGAAAAAATTGTTTTTTTAATTGTTTTTATGAGAAAGCAACTAGGAGCTATCTACCTACGCGAAAGGTTTGTTCTTTTCCTCTTTTCCTTTAGATAGTGCTATCCTACTATTAGTGAGTAGGTAGCCCTATCGTTGGATTTTTGAGGGACGGGCGAGGGTCATCGTACAATCATGAAAGCAACTAGTAAGAAACTTTAGTAGTTACCCTAAGGTTTTAAGATCATATACCGAGGCAACGTGAAAGGGTCATTGAGGGACTTATGATATTTAAACCAAAGGGTTACCACTAAAATCTCTTACGTTCGAGAATCGTGGTTGCTTATTTATCCGAAGGCAACAAGTGGAGGTACCTTAGAGGTGCGTGTGTGCGAGTGCGTTGTGTTTCAGTTATTTATCTTTGGATGTTAAGTTTGCTAGTATTTGCTTTTAATCTTATCATACAAGCATATTAGCATACATCTAACAGTTAGTATCAGTATGAAAGAATAAAGTGCGGAATTTAAAGCTACATTATTACATGTCTTCGGGGAGGGGAAGTTACAAACCAAAACGGGAAATAAAAGTAAAGTCCTAATTTTAAAGCTATTACATACTTTTGCAGTTACATAATTATGAAATAATTAAAAAAAAAGGCGATAGTAAATAAGCGCGCAGAGATGGAAAACGAGGTAAAAACCCTAAAACTCATAAACACTTAGAATATTTTTGTTGTTTTTATTTTTGAGAGAAAAAAGATTTGAAGTGATTAAACCTAATTCTAATTGATTTTAAATTAATTGAAATAAGTCAAAATAATTAAGTTAATTAATTTTCAAAAATTAAATTTAATTAGAAAACCCCAAGTCTATTTTTTTGTGATTTTATTATTAAAATAAAATTAGTTTTTAAAAAGTGATAAAAACAATTTAAATAAAAAAAGAGTAATAATAAAAAAAAGAATTGGGCCTGATGTAAGAAGCAATTGCGGGCGGGGGGGGGGGGGGGGGTGTTATGCGTCTGAAATTTGCCAAAGCCTAAAGGAGGAGGTCCAAGGCCGCGCTTGAGTTGGTGGGGAGCGCACCTTAGGGTACATCATGGTCTCTAGCCATTTAGAGCGCTGGATTTAAGAATCTCAAAATTGGATAGCCCAGATGTGAGGCCTACCATGTGCTTGTCAACTTTCAGGTGTACTGGATCTGAAATGAGTTTGTTAGAAAATGCAAAAATAGAATCCTGGGATCAAACCCAGGCCCCTTAGGAGGGAGTAACCTTACATGCGTACCTATCACCGCTGGGAAATTCAATTCAACTGTTAATATAATAAAACAATAATAATATAATGAAAACTTAGTCAAATTCCAAGATGTCAAACACGCGCCAGAAATGATTCAAATGGACCAATAGGGGAACAACGCTTAGGCCACCGGAGTCAACCCACTGGAGTCAACCTTCCGGTTGTCTTCTCCGGTGGGTTCCAAACCCTAATCTGCAAAATAAACGTAATTAATGGATCAAAACAAACCTACCCCCTTAAAACAATACCCTGAGTCCGAATCTGGCCTTATTTTTTTGCTAAAGATTGTTGGATCATGTGTTTCGAAGCAAGGTATCAGATTTGAATCAAAAATGGCATTTCATGATTTTGGCCCTAAATCCCACATGTTCCACGTCCAACCTGTTCTAAATCAACTCACAAATACATATTAATACACACGAATAATTCATATGACACGAATAGGCAGATTGAGATCCAATTTTTTTACCCAACCGGTGCTTTCATGGATGGCTTTTTAAGCATGATTGGACGAGTTCTTGGGTCTGGGGAAGCTTCTGGGAATCTCAGGGACACATTTTGGGGTTTGGTTTTGATTGAGGAAGGCTAGAAATTGGGTTTTGAGTTTTTACAGTTTTGGATAATTTTTGTGAAATTTTGGGAGCTCTTTCAGGCAGTGGTTTTCGTGTATTTTGCTTGCACTCTTGCTCTATATTTATAGAGGGATGTAGGGATGGATAAACATGGCAAGAATCCATGCATTGATCATAGTTTTGAAAGCAAAAATCACAAATTTGAAAATTTGCCAAAATGTGTGATTCTTGCCATTTTAGTTCCTCGTATGAACCTGGTCACCCCCTATGCACCTTGCACGAAATTTGGGCTTCTCAATGGATCAAACTAAGCCCAAATGCCATAGCCCACTAATTCTTGCATTTTATTTTCATTTATTTAATTTTAAATTAAATAAAACTCAAAATAAATACAAATAAAATCAAGGCCATGAAAAAAATGGATTTATAGGTCCTTTAAGACATTATGGACATGCTTGAAGTTCAAAAAGTAGACCCATTAGTCTAAAAATGCAATTATGCTCAATGTGTACTTTTTGAAATTCCTCAAAATTCCCCAACTTGTGCAATTCATATCTTGCTCAATTTTTATCCTTTGAAGATGATATTGGACTTTTTAGAAAGCCCAATATGCCCTATATAATCACTATGTTGATAATTTTTGCTTTTGAAGACATTATCTTGATGTAAGTTGTCTTGACAAAAAGTTTCTTTTGTTGACTTTTTGAAAATGACATGTAATGTATGAGCTCATATCTTCCAAATGATGCATTTTATGAACTTGAGAATAAAAACAAATTTGTAGAGGATTGTATTATCTTCATAATGAGCTTTTGTTGTGGCAAAATGGATGAAGCATGTGAAAGTTATGCCTGGTCAAAGTTCAGTTGACTTTGGATAATCTGAGGACTTTCCTTGAGGAATCATGATCAACCCTTGATCAAATGATGAATATCACTTCAAAATATTGATGTTGACCAAAAATCTTGAAGTCTGACTGTATATTGACCACAATTGACTTTTGACCTAATATAGTTGATTTCCAGTCATCTGAGCAATTGACTGAGCAAAATTGTGATTCAAGGCATGGAATTTGGCATGAGAATTCTTGAAGACATATTAGGAACCATGGAAATCACTTGAGGCCTTCGAAACCCAAAATTCTTTGTGAAAAGTGAAACCCTAGTTGGAAATCCATTGCTTGGGAGGAGAATTTGTCTGGTCAATTCTTGGTCAACCTTGAGCATTTGAGGACCTATAGGAGTATGTTTTGAATAAAATGAGAGGGAAAATTTTAGGGTACAACATATGCCCCTGTTCAATCGTCTTAAACCTGAGGATTTAGATTGGCTTGTCTTCCTTTCGTAATCTGAAGGTGGAAGATGATTGAATACTAGAGTGCCCAGAAATGTGTGCTTGCTGGTGCACGAAGTAACATTGTCAGTTGATGGTATGCTTGAATGGCCTTAAAAGATGCCATTCGGAGAGATGATTTAGAGTCGTCGGAGATAGGCCTATAGATGCCATCCAAAGTAATTGTTGACTTCAAACTGGAAGAAGTATCAGAATAAACCTACAGTTGGTTTTATCTGAGCCATAAGATGTTTTTGACTGGAAGAAAACATCTGAATAAATTTAGGTTGATTTCATATGAACCAGCGACTATCTACGATCATCTTCAATTGGAAGAAGTATCAAAATAAATCTTTGGTTGATTTAATTTGAGCTAGAAGAGTTCTCTGTTGTCTTTAACTGGAAGAAGTATCAGAATAAATCTTTGGTTGATTTAATCTGAGCCAGAAAAGGTTTACTGGAAGAAGTATCAGAATAAATATTTGGTCGATTTGATTCGAGCCAGCAACATCTACGACCGTCTTCAACTTGAGGAAGTATGAGAATAAATCTTGGTTGATTTATTATGAGCCAGAAAGAGGTTTGCTGGAAGAAGTATCAGAATAAATCTTTGGTCGACTTAATCTGAGGCAGAAAAAGGTCTACTAGAAGAAGTATCATAATAAACCATTAGTCGATTTAATCTGAGCCAGCGACTATCTACGACCGTCTTCAACTGGAAGAAGTATCAGAATAAATCTTTGGTTGATTTAATCTGAGCCAACAACTATCTACGACCGTCTTCAACTGGAAGAAGTATCAGAATAAATCTTTGGTTGATTTAATCTGAGCCAGAAGAGGTCTCTGTCTTTAACTAGAAGAAGTATCAGGATAAATCTTTGGTTGATTTAATCTGAGCCAGAAAAAAGGTCTGCTGGAAGAAGTATCAGAATAAATCTTTGGTCGACTTAATCTGAGCTAGCAACTATCTACGACCCTCTTCAACTGGAAGAAGTATCAGAATAAATCTTTGGTTGATTTAATTTGAGCCAGAAGAGGTCTCTGTTTTCTTTAACAGGAAGAAGTATCAGAATAAATCTTTGGTCGGTTTAATCTGAGCCAGGAAAAGGTCCGCTGGAAGAAGTATCAGAATAAACCATTAGTCGATTTAATCTGAGCCAGAACATATTTATGTTCATTTTATCTGGAAGAAGTATCAGAATAAATTATTGGTTGATTTAATCTGAGCCAAAAAAAAGGTCTACAAGAAGAAGTATCAGAATAAACCATTAGTCGATTTAATCCAAGCCAGCGACTATCTACGACCGTTTTCAACTGGAAGAAGTATTAGAATAAATATTTGGTTGATTTAATCTGAGCCAAAAGAGGTTTCTGTTGTCTTTAACTAGAAGAAGTATCAGAATAAATCTTTGGTCGATTTAATCTGAGCCAGGAAAAGGTCCGCTGAAAGAAGTATCAAAATAAACCATTAGTCGATTTTATCTGAGCCAGAAGATATTTATGCTCATTTTATCTATAAGAATTATCAGAATAAATCATTGGTCGATTTAATCTGAGCCAGAAAAAGGTCTACTGGAAGAAGTATCAGAATAAACCATTATTCGATTTAATCTGAGCCAACGACTATTTACGATCGTCTTTAACTGGAAGAAGTATCAGAATAAATCTTTGGTTGATTTAATCTGAGCCAGAAGAGGTCTCTGTTGTCTTTGGGAAAACTGTTTGGTCATACTAGTAGTTTGATGATGTTGGTCTGTTGATTGATTTCTTTCCTGAAAGGGTAAAGAATTAACTGTATGCACTGTCATGATGTATGAAATGCATTGCAAAACGATGTTCTCAAAATAAATGAGAATGTGTTGTATATGTTTTGTATGCACATGCTATGATGTTGGTGAATGATGTATGAATGTAATATGTGAGCGTATCAGTTGTTCTTTGTAGTGTCATTGAATTGGGGAAAATAAATCCCTGACTTCTATTGGAGATGAAGAATGCAATCCCTCACTATTTGTTGAAGTTAAATTTTCCGGGGATTCCCTTTTTCTGTCCGAGGATATTCTGCTGGAGGTTTGAGTTCTGTCAGAAGAATTTACCAATTTTGGAAAAATAAACTCCGCTGGGGTTGGTCTTCTGTAGCTATAAAAATAAACTCTAATGGGGAAAGAAACATCATAAACTGCTTAGGGATTTTATGAAACTCTGTTGGGGAACCCAAGAAATCCATAGACCATGCTGGGGAATTTTCTGAGATGTTAGGGAAATAATTGAACTCTTTATCTGTTAGGAAATACCAGAATAGCTGAAATCATTAGGCTATATGCTAAAGATATGGTGATGACTTCGCAGGAGGATGCCCCTGTTTCTGTACCTACTGAGGAATGTATCCTTGCTGATGATGAATTATGTGAAGATAGTTCTCTAAGGTTGATTGTTCTGTAGGGATTTGTGGATGACCTTTAACATTGTCTTACCTCTTAGAGCCTTTAGTAATTGTCTTTCCCATTTTTATGCAGACATTTGTAAATGGTAATCATATTCAAATGCATATGTTCATTTAAAATAATCACTGGATGTTTTTGCAAACAAAATAGAAAATAAAACAAATACTTTTGATCTCTAAAAGAGGAACTTTATATTAATTTGAGAAAGTCTGCCTATAACAGGCATCTTTGTACAAGGAGACGCACATCCTAATAAGAGAAATGTCGTCGTAAAATAAAAAAATTCAAAGTAGTAGACAAAGAAGAAAAACTATGTGGGATAATCCCATTGGGTTTCAATTCTGCTATTGCCTTTATATCTTTGAGCGTCTCATCACTTTGTTGTTTGGAAGAAGTTGACTAGATTGATCTGTACCATTCGAACTTGCTAATGACGTCTGGTTGTAAGGTGATCCAATGGGACATAGTCATACGCTTTTAAATCCCTAATTTTGCTTGGACCACCCTTTTGGGTTTTCAGTCCACCAGGATACCCTTTTTTTCCCAAGCCGTCTTTTCAGGTTTTCAACTTGTCGGGTGTACAGACTTTTCATATATGAAATTCTGGCTGCAGATACTCAATGTCACGTTCAATGTTATGACACCGTATCTGACTTTCTATAAGACAGTAAATACAAAAACAGTAAAGAACACAGTCAATTATTTACCCAGTTCAGTGTACAACAACACCTACTCTGGGGGCTACCAAGCCAGGGAGGAAATCCACTATAAGAGATATTAATTCAGGAATAAACCAACCAGTTTATCTCCTTCACTTAAGACCTACCCAATGCAACTTCAATCTAAGTACAACTTAAACCTGAGTTCCTACTCACTCCCCCTCAATCACAGCAGTGATACTTAAAACAATTTGACTAATGAATTGATGAAGACACTCTTCAAAACATACACTTGATTATGCTTCACAGCTTTTTAATCAAGCAACACAAACACTCTTGCTTCACAGCTTTGAGTGATACATAAACCTAACTTGACTTTGCTTCAAAGCTTTAGTCAAGAGACACAAAAACACTCTTGCTTCAAAGCTTTGAGTGATACACAACCCTTACAATTAAAACCTATTCCAAGTCACTTATCACAATGATAATTGCTTGGATTACAATAGTTAAAACTATACAGCTTCTAAATGATCTTCTGTCAAAAAGGGATACATTCAAAACAGCAGCCCTGTTGAATATATAATAGTTGCATCTTCAGTTAGGGTTTCCACAAAAAGCTAGGGTTAATTCCGTTTGACCTTAAGACCAGGTCACAGGACTTTATCAACCAGGTTAGGGTTGAGCTAGGTTAACCCCAAGTCCACGAGATTTTCTGTTCTAGAAAGACTGAGTCATTTTCCTGAAAAAACTCAGAATTACCCAAACTGCAAAACTGTTAGTTCAGAACAGGATGTCTTAACATTTGTTATGACATCTGAATTCCTGTCTACTGATTTTGGTAAATGTGATCTTTTTGCAAAATGCTCAGATACACACTTATAAACAGCAGCACCTGTATGACAATATTTTTCTGCAAAGGTACCTAATACATCAGTACCTAATAAACTAGAATGTTATGACATCAGTCATGACATTCACACACCTGGTTTTACCAAAAATGCATGCCAACAACTAAACAACTACAAACTCCCCCTTTGGCAGATTTTTGGCTAAAGCCCCTAAGCAATCAGAGATAGATAGCAGCAGAAAAGAAATATGACTGCAGAAAAATAGAATGTCTAATAAAGTACCAAAATATATCTCCCCCTCTTTAGCCACAAATGGGCCAAAGATACATGTTCTGAAAAGTTATACAGTCATCCAGAAAAAGTAATAGGAACAGCAACTAAAAACTGAACACACTTTGCAAACTCCACCAGGAAACAGCAACTCCACCAACCAGCAACTCCACCAACCTTTAAGCACAGTCATCAGACTCAGAAGATTCGGGCTTCTTCCTTTTCTTGTGAGCAATGTCAGCATTCTTCTCTTTGTCTGATGTCTCAACATCCTTAGAGACATCTGGATTTGTTTCAGTATTTGAACTTTCTTGATTTAAAGGAACAGAAATGCCAGGAACTAAGTGGTTCTCGTTCAGAATTCTTGTAACAATTTTAGCTATTGCTTGACGAACATAGGTTGACCCTCCCCTATTTGCAATTTCAGATGGAACAGAAGAAGAAGGATGAGACGGATTATCAGAGGCAGTAGCTTGGGACCTTCCTGCATGCCTTGTTCTCAGCTCTTTGACCTTGGTGGGTTTAGATTCCACTTCTCTAAGAGGAGCGATCTCCAAGACTTCAAAATCCAGGCAGGATGAGATTTCCCTAGAATCTTGATCAGAGGAAGAGGTCGAAATAGTCGTATTGGATGATGATGGTGTTTGAGACATTTTGACAGTCTTAGAAGACCAATAGCAACTGGAGAGAAAATTCTGATAAAGAGATTGGGTTTTGATGCAGAGACGAGAGAAGAAGGAAGAAAAGGAGTGTTTGTTCAACTTCTTAAAAGAATTGAGGGAAATGGGAAAATATAAGTTTAACCCAATCAGAACAGACTTGACAAGCATAACTCCTTTAACCCTTGTTTTAAGCAAAATTAATTGCTACAATTTCTCATGTTGGCAAATACCCAACTTACCCCTCAAGTTTTCAAATTGATTTGCATCAAGTGCCTTGGTAAAAATGTCAGCTAGCTGTAGCTCAGTGACAACATGCTCCAATTTAATTGTCTTCTCTTCTACAAGGTCTCTGATAAAGTGATGTCTTATGTCAATATGTTTGGTCCTACTATGCTGAATGGGATTCTTGGAAATGTTGATTGTACTCAGATTGTCACAGTACAATGTCATAACATCTTGTGTAACATTATACTCAGTAAGCATCTGTTTCATCCAGATCATTTGAGAACAGCTACTACCAGCTGCAATGTATTCAGCTTCAGCAGTAGAGAGAGACACACAATTCTGTTTCTTGCTGAACCAGGAAACCAGATTATTTCCCAAGAAGAAACATCCTCCAGAGGTGCTCTTTCTATCATCAGCACTACCAGCCCAATCAGCATCACAGTAACCAGTCAGAGTTGGTTCACAGCCATGGCAACCCATAGTTGTAAGTTCCACTCACATACATCAAAATTCTCTTCACTTGATTGATGTGACTGACTTTAGGGTCTGCTTGGTATCTTGCACAAATTCCAACTGCAAAAGCAATGTCAGGTCTGCTGGCTGTTAAGTACAACAAGCTTCCTATCAGGCTTCTGTACAGACTTTGATCCACCTTAACCCCACTTGAATCTTTGGAAAGCTTTAAATGAGTAGGAGCAGGAGTCCTTTTGTGACTGGCATTCTCCATACCAAACTTCTTTACAATGTTCTTAGCATACTTGCTTTGAGATAAGAAGATTGAGTCCTCCATCTGTGAGACTTGCAGTCCAAGAAAATAAGTTAATTCTCCCATGAGACTCATTTCGAATTCAGCCTGCATCTGGTCAGCAAAATGTTTAACCATAGGTTCTGACATTCCTCCAAACACTATGTCACCAACATATATTTGGGCAACCATCAACTTCCCACCTTCAGTTTTGACAAAGAGTGTTTTGTCCAAGCCTCCTTTTCTGTATCCTTTGTCTGAGAGTGTTTTGTTAACCTGTCATACCATGCTCTAGGAGCTTGTTTCAGGCCATATAGAGCTTTCCTTAATTTGTAGACATGCTCAGGGTGATTTGATTCCAGCCTGGCTACAGGTGCAAAGGTTTCATCAAAATCAACCCCTTCAACCTGAGTGTATCCTTGAGCAACAAGTCTTGCCTTATTCCTGGTGACAACTCCTTCAGCATCTGATTTGTTCTTGAAAATACATTTTGTGCCAATGATGTTAGTTCCTTCAGGTCTAGGAACCAGTTCCCAAACTTCATGTTGCTTGAATTGGTTCAGTTCATCTTGCATTGCTCCAATCCAGTATTCATCAGTTAAAGCTTCTTTGACATTTCTTGGTTCCAGTTTGGACACAAAACAAGAGTTTGAGAGGATTTCTCTAGATCTTGTAATGACTCCACTGTTGGGATCTCCTATGATGAGCTCTTTTGGATGATCCTTCTGAATTCTGATGGAAGGGATCTTGCTAGCTTCCTTTGATTCAGATTCTGTTGAGGTGGTGTTGGGAAGATCAATCTGTTGGGTTGAAGTCTCAAAGAATGTCTCAACATTGCAAGGGACATTTATTTCCTCATGATAATCATCAATTATAATATTTATTGATTCCATCATGGCTTTGGTCTTGGAATTGAATACTCTATAAGCTCTGCTGTTTGAGGAGTATCCTAGAAATATGCCTTCATCACTTTTAGGGTCCAGTTTTCTTCTTTGTTCACGATCTGCCAGAATATAGCATTTGCTGCCAAACACATGGAAGTACTTCACAGTTGGTTTTCTTCCTTTCCAGAGTTCATATATGGTGGATGAGGTTCCCTTTCTCAAGGTGACCCTGTTATGGACATAGCAGGCTGTATTCATAGCTTCAGCCCAAAAATACATAGGAAGTCTTTTGGCATGTATTATTGCTCTGGCAGATTCCTGTATGGTCCTGTTTTTTCTTTCCACAACTCCATTTTGCTGAGGAGTTATAGGAGAAGAAAATTCATGACTAATTCCTTCTGAGGAACAGAAATCATCAAACTTGCTGTTTTCAAATTCCTTGCCATGATCACTTCTGATTCTGACAATACACCCTTCCTTTTCTCTTTGAATTCTTTTGCACAATTCTTTAAAAACTTCAAATACATCAGATTTTTCCCTAATGAAGTTAATCCAGGTGAATCTGGAAAAATCATCCACAACCACATAGGCATATCTTTTTCCACCAAGACTCTCCACTTGCATAGGTCCCATCAGATCCATATGAAGAAGTTCTAGAACCTTAGAGGTGGTCAGATGTCTTGACTTTGGATGTGACATCCTAGTCTGCTTGCCAACCTGACATTCACCACAAACTCTTCCTTCATCAATTTGCAGTCTTGGAATCCCTCTGACTGCCTCCATGGAGATAATCCTTTTCATACCTCTTAGATGAAGATGGCCAAGTTTTTGGTGCCACAGTTTCACCTCTTTTTCTTCTTTTGCAATGGAACACACATAGGAGAAATTAGTGTTCTCAGGCTCCCACAAGTAACAGTTGTCTTTAGATCTGACTCCTTTCATTACAATTTCTTGTTTTTCATTAATTACAAGACATTCAGATTTTGAGAAATTGACCTTGAATCCTAGATCACACAATTGACTGATACTAATAAGATTAGCAGTCAGCCCTTTTACCAGCAGTACTTCACTCAGACTTGGAACTCCAGGGCAGTCCAAATTACCAACTCCTTTGATTTCACCTTTAGCACCATCTCCAAAGGTCACAAAACTGGTGGTGTGAGGTTTAACATTATTGAGGAGGTTCTTGATTCCAGTCATGTGTCTGGAACACCCACTGTCAAAGTACCAGTCTTCCTTTGCAGAGACCCTCAGGGAAGTGTGGGCTATCAGGGCAGTAGCCTTTTTCTTCCATTTAGGAGCATATGGTACCTTTTTAGACTTAGGTTTGACACCTGAGTTCTGATTAGGGTATCCATGCAATCTGAAGCAGAAAGGATTTATGTGGCCATATCTCCCACAATAATGACATCTCCATCTTTGGTACCTTTTCTTCATATGTCTCTGTTCCTGATGTTGAGAGTTGTGTTGAGACATCTGTTTTGACATTTGCTTATCAGGCCTGATCTTCTTATCTGTACCAGATTTCTTTGCTTCCACAAATCCTAGTCCAGATTTGTTTCCCACATTTTGTCCAACCTGAAGAATCTCTTCCAATTTGTCTGTTCCATTAATCAGCATCTTGATAGATTTGGTCATTTGGTTCAGTTGTGAGTTCAGTAATTGAACTTCCCTTTCTAGATGACTTATAGTTTCAAGGTTTGCCCTTTTTTCAGCCTCCAGCTTTATGATGAGTTTTGATTGTTTCTCATTCTGCACACAGACTTCAGCACTTCTGATACACAATTTCTTGTAAGTATCAGCCAGTTCTTCAAATGTCACTTCTTCATCACTAGTGTCACTTTCAGAAGTACAAACACCAGTTAGAGCAGTAACTAGTTTGGCAGATTCTTCTTCAGAATTACTTTCTGAATCACAGTCAGACCAAGTAACAGTCATTCCTTTCTTTTGTTTCTTAAGAAAGGTAGGACATTCAGCTCGAATATGCCCATATCCTTCACAACCATGGCATTGAATTCCTCTGCCTTGATTTCCCTTCTCTTCTGACCTTGGTCTTCTGCTGGAACTGTCAATGTCAGAGGGAATGTTATGAACATTAGACCTTGACTTTGGATCTATTCTTTTGATGAGTTTGTTGAATTGTCTTCCAAGCATGGCTATAGCTTCTGAAATATTTTCTTCTTCATCCTCCTTGTTTTCAACATCAGTGTTGGATACAAGTGCTATGCTCTTGTTCTTCTTGTCACCATTATCAGTGATCCCCATCTCAAAAGTCTGAAGAGACCCAATTAGTTCATCCACTTTCAACTTGCTGATGTCCTGGGCTTCCTCTATGGCAGTTACCTTCATTGCAAATCTTTTAGGCAAGGATCTGAGAATCTTTCTCACCAATTTTTCTTCTGACATCTTTTCTCCCAGTGCTCCCGAGGTGTTGGCAATCTCCAAGATGTTCATGTGAAACTCATGAATGGTTTCATCTTCCATCATTTTTAGATTCTCAAACTTGGTAGTCAACATCTGAAGCCTTGACATTTTTACTTTGGAAGTGCCCTCATGAGTAGTTTTGAGAGTGTCCCAAACTTCCTTGGCCAGTTCATATTGATGTACTAGTCTGAAAATGTTTCTATCAATTCCATTGAACAAGGCATTTAAAGCTTTGGAATTTCCCAGGGCTAACTCATCTTCTTCTTTACTCCAATCTTCCTCAGGCTTCAGACTGATTGTCCCATCTTTCTCAGTTATGGTGGGATGGATCCATCCTTTGTCAGCAGCTCTCCAAGCCTTTTTGTCCAGAGATTTTAAGAAGGCTATCATACGAGGTTTCCAGTAGTCATAATTTGTTCCATCCAGAATGGGTGGTCTATTTCCAAAAACTCCTTCTTTGTCCATAGTGCCAGAAAGTGATATCCCTAGATCTCACCCAGTAATACAGGCAGGGTGCCTGCTCTGATGCCAATTGAAATTCTGGCTGCAGATACTCAATGTCACGTTCAATGTTATGACACCATATCTGACTTTCTATAAGACAGTAAATACAAAAACAGTAAAGAACACTGTCAATTGTTTACCCAGTTCAGTGTACAACAACACCTACTCTGGGGGCTACCAAGCCAGGGAGGAAATCCACTATAAGAGATATTAATTCAGGAATAAACCAACCAGTTTATCTCCTTCACTTAAGACCTACCCAATGCAACTTCAATCTAAGTACAACTTAAACCTGAGTTCCTACTCACTCCCCCTCAATCACAGCAGTGATACTTAAAACAATTTGACTAATGAATTGATGAAGACACTCTTCAAAACATACACTTGATTATGCTTCACAGCTTTTTAATCAAGCAACACAAACACTCTTGCTTCACAGCTTTGAGTGATACATAAACCTAACTTGACTTTGCTTCAAAGCTTTAGTCAAGAGACACAAAAACACTCTTGCTTCAAAGCTTTGAGTGATACACAACCCTTACAATTAAAACCTATTCCAAGTCACTTATCACAATGATAATTGCTTGGATTACAATAGTTAAAACTATACAACTTCTAAATGATCTTCTGTCAAAAAGGGATACATTCAAAACAACAGCTCTGTTGAATATATAACAGTTGCATCTTCAGTTAGGGTTTCCACAAAAAGCTAGGGTTAATTCCGTTTGACCTTAAGACCAGGTCACAGGACTTTATCAACCAGGTTAGGGTTGAGCTAGGTTAACCCCAAGTCCATGAGATTTTCTGTTCTGGAAAGACTGAGTCATTTTCCTGAAAAAACTCAGAATTACCCAAACTGCAAAACTGTTAGTTCAGAACAGGATGTCTTAACATTTGTTATGACATCTGAATTCCTGTCTACTGATTTTGGTAAATGTGATCTTTTTGCAAAATGCTCAGATACACACTTATAAACAGCAGCACCTGTATGACAATATTTTTCTGCAAAGGTACCTAATACATCAGTACCTAATAAACTAGAATGTTATGACATCAGTCATGACATTCACACACCTGGTTTTACCAAAAATGCATGCCAACAACTAAACAACTACAATATATATATATACATATATATATATATATATATATATATATATATATATATATATATATCCCTAATTTTTGCCCAAACCCTTTTGGTTCTCTCGGATGGCCTTATTTTTGCCTGGGCCAGTCAACCTAGTGGGTCTCTTTTCATGTGTAGTATCTTTTAACTATGTCCGCGTTTATAGGGTGCAGAAGGTCATCACCGTCCATGGTGGTTAATATCATAGCTCCACTGAAAAATATACTCTTGATCACAAATGGTCCTTCGTATGTAGGAGTACACTTGCCTTTGGGATCACCTTGTGGCAGGATGATGCCCATATTACCAGGTCACCAACATGATACACCTGACGTCTGACCTTCTTGTTAAAAGCTTTGATCACACATTTCTAGTATATCTGACCATGAAAAACAGTCGCGAGCCTTTTCTCATCAACCAGGTTCAATTGGTCGAGTTGAGTCTGAATCCATTCGTCTTTGTTTAAACCTGCATCCTTCATGATTCTCAGGAAAGGGATCTGGACCTCGATGGGTAAGACAGCTTCCATACCGTATACGAGAGAAAAAGGGGTTTCCCCTGTTGATGTGCACACTGAGGAACGGTAACCGTGAAGAGCAAATGGTAACATCTCGTTCCAGTCTTTATATGTTACCGTCTTCTTCTGTATAATCTTATTTATATTCTTATTGGCGGCCTCTACAACGCCATTCATCTTCGACCGATAAGGAGAAGAGTTATAATACTGGATCTTAAATTGCGTACAGAGCTCGGTGATCATAGTATTATTGAGGTTGGTACAATTATCTATGATAATTCTTTCCGGGATACCATACCGACAGATAAGATTATGCCTGATAAACCGAGCCACAATGTTCTTGGTAACAGAAGCAAATGAGGCTGCCTCGACTCACTTCATGAAGTAATAAATGGCGACAAGGATGAAGTGGTGCCCATTGGAAGTGGTAGGTCTAATATTTCCAATCATATCAATACCCCACATTGTGAACGACCATGGAGCAGTTAAGACATTTAAGGGAACCAGAGGCACATGTACTTTATGAGCATAAATTTGGCATTTGTGACAAGTCTGGGAGTGATGATGATAGTCTATTTCCATAGTGGACAAATAGTAACCTGCCCTCAGAATATTCTTAGCCATCGGATGCCCACTAGAATGGGTGCCAAAGATACCTTTGTGCATATCCTCCATAATCTTCTCCACTCCTTTCTTGTCCACACACCGAAGTAAAGTGGAATCATGGTTGCGCTTGTAGAGAATTCCATTACTGAGGAAGAACTTGGCAGAGAACCTTCTTAGAAACTTCTTGTCGTTTATAGATTCTCCCTCAAGATATTCTTGGGCTTTGAGATACCTTTTCACCTCATGGAACCAAGGTTTTTCCTCTACTCCCTCAGTATCAACCTCATAACAGTATGTTGGTTCGTCTAATCTTTCAATAGTGATCTGAGGGGCTTCGTTATCCCATCTGACCTTAAACATGGATGACATGGTAGCTAGCATGTCTGATAACTGGTTTTCCTCTCGTGGAATATGTTCAAAGTTAATCTCTTCAAAATATGGAATCAATGTCAACACATGCTCTCAGTATGGGATGAGATTAGGATGCTTCGTGTCCCATTCTCCCTTAATTTGACTGATCACCAAGGCTGAGTCTCTGTATACTTGTAATAACTTGATCCTTATATCAATAGCAACCTTGATACCCATAATGCATGCCTCATATTCGGCCATATTATTGGTATAGTTAAAACATAGTCTGGCAGTGAAGGGTGTATGACAGTCTTCGGGAGAGATAATCACAACACCAATGCCATTGTCGAGTGCGTTGGAAGCTTCATCAAAGATCATAGTCCATCGGGATCCTTTTTCAGGTCCTTCATCCGATCCAGGTTCTTCACAGTCAGTTACTAACATAATGTTCTCTACGGCAAGATGAGCCAAATGATCAGCTAGTACACTTCCTTTGATTGCTTTTTGAGTAGTGTACTAAATGTCATATTCGGTCAGGACCATTTACCATCTTGCTATTCTTCCGGAGAGAGCGGGCATCTCGAATATGTATTTGATGGGATCCATTTTATATATCAATAAGGTAGTATGAGTTAACATATATTGTCTTAGTCGGCGAGCAGCCCATGCCAAAGCTCAACAAGTTTTCTTGAGCAGTGAGTATCTTGTATCACAGTCGGTAAACTTTTTTCTAAGGTAGTATATTACATGCTCTTTTTGACCAGACTCGTCATGTTTCCCTAGAACACACCCCATTGAGTTCTCTAATACTGTTAAGTACATGATCAGAGGTCTTCCTTCAATTGGAGGCATTAGAATTGGAGGTTCTTGAAGATATTCCTTGATTCTGTCGAAGGCTATCTGGAAACGGTCGTTCCATTTCTCTACTTGATCTTTCTTCAATAGTTTAAAGATTAGTTCACAAGTAGCGGTTAGGTGGGAAATGAATATGGTTGTGATACGGTGGGAGAACTGACTTGAGGTTTTGCGTTTGTTTTTGCACTTGTTCGGTTTAGCAAGAGTCACCACCGACTTTTTATTTTATCCTAAGGAAAGGTCAAAAAAGCACATGAAAGACCTTGAGATGTTTTCTTGGGTTCGGGGGGTAGATTATGAAAAGGGAAGGTGCTAGCACCCTTTTCATCCATGGTTATCCATGGGCTCTTAGTTACTTACGAGATCACTTGCCTTTGCTTTTCAATTGTTTGAAATGGTGCTTTGTGTGTGTGGTTTTTAAAATGTTTTGAAAAATATGCCTTGTCTAGGCAACCTTTGTAATGATTCTTGTTTGAATATATACAAAGGTGTGTGTCTTTTTGGAAAGATAATTCAATGTTTTGAAAGTTGTTTTTGAAGTTGTGTTGTGAAGTGTGTTTGAAAAATGGCAAGGATGTTTTGCAAGATTTTTGATCAAGTAACTAAGAGTTGTCTACCATATTTTACTCAAAGATCTTTCTTATGTTTTTAACCCTTTTTAAAGGTGTTGTTTCACCATTGTATTTGATGAACAACCTTGCGTTAGAATGTTTAACGGGACAGGCGCGGGTCATCGTATACAATCATTGAAGGCAACTTGTGAGACGCTCTAGCAATTTTGTAAGGGACGAGATCGTTTTATCGAAGGCAACATCGAGGGTCATCGAGGGACTACGATCTTTTTTTATCGAAGGGGCATTTGCTAGAGTGTCTCATACTCGAGGGACATGATTTCATTTTCCGAGGCAACAAGCGAGGTTACCCTAGAGGTGCGAGTGTGAATGGTGTTTGACATGTTCATGCATTTGTCTTTGTATTAGGTCATCTAACGATTGATTTTGAATCTTCGCATACAAACCCTAATTACTATACAGTATATGGAAAGCGATAAATTGCGGGAATTTAAAGTCTAAGTTATTACAAGTAAGTATCCGGGGATGGGGGTACAAATGTTTACAAATGGGGATGAGTCTTATCAGAATAGTAATGCCCAAGTATATATTACAACCAAATCGAATTATCGCATTCTCAATGTAAAAATATAACAAGGTATAAGATAATAAAAATCAAAGAGATATGAGATGCATGTATTTATTTACAAATGAACAAATAAAAATTTAACCTAGTTAAGATTAAGTATTTATTATTTTTTGTATTTTATGTTTTTTATTGATTATATAGACAAAGAATTTTAAAGAAAAGAAAAAAATATTTAAGTTTAAAATTCTATTATTTATGTGTGTTTATTAAATGTAATAATTATTAAGAAAAATTATTTAATATGTATATATTTTTTTTAACAAAAGAAAAGAAAAATTATATTATAAAAGATGAAAATAAAATGATAAAAAAAGTATTAGTTTTAAAAACATTTAAAAAAAAGGAAAAGACAATGGGCCTAAAAAAAATTTCTTGAATGGCCCAAATAAAAAAAGGATAAAGAAAATCAACAAAATAAAGAAGAGGGAAGGGGGGTGTAGGCGCCAGTTCGCGTATGGGCTTCAGTTTAGTTTGGGCGAAGGCCCATGATGTTTGAACAAGTTTTTAGGGTTGTTTCATTTGTTTGGAAATTAGGGTTTCAGACTGTTAACGACGCCGCTCCTTCTCTCGTCTTCTTCGCCTCTCATCTTCTCTCTCAGCCATGCGATGATCCATTCTCCCACCTCCACACTACCAGAACGTTGCCTCCACCCTCTCCTCTTCACGACGGTATGAGGCAGCGATTTGAAAGGTAAGTTTTTTGTTCTAAGCGCGTTTTAGGGTTTCTCCACAGTTTCGCATATTTGGTTTTTTTGGACGTTATTGCTTACAAAATTTTAATCTTTGATATTTATGATATGAGATGTAGGAAAATTGAGGAAAAATACCTTGGCGTTTTGTTCTGTTAAGGCGATGGAGGGTTGGAACGGCGGTGCTCTCAGGTGGCCAAGGCGGAGGGAGGATGATGACAAGAGCGTTGCTTTCTGGTATTTCTATATCTTTTGGCTTCTCTTTGAATCGTTTGATGATGAGACTGCTCTGAGAAAAGATCCTCCCTCTTTCTGTTTGCTGAATATCTTTGATGATGATGAATTCTTGTTTCTGAATCGCTTGCTTTGTTTTGGACTTTCATTGATGATGATGATATATTCTGAAACCTTTTGTTTTACATCTAGATTTTTCCTCTCTCTGGGCCCTGTTGATTTGATGATGAATATATGTGTTCTGAAACCTTTGCCTTTGATATGTTTTTTTTGTTGGCTTGACGATTCGTTGATGATGATGATATATTCTGAAACCTTTTGTTTTACTTCTAGATTTTTCCTCTTTTTGGGCCTTGTTGATTTGATGATGGTGAGACTGAACTGTGTTAGTAGCTTAGGCAGTTTTTGGCCTTGAGTTGCAGTTTTGCTTTTGGTAGGCTATGCAGTTCTACAGGTTTGTAACTGAGTGTTTGGGAAGGCAGGTTTTGTTATTAGCTTGCTTTCTGAGTTTGAGTAGGCTTGCAAGTTTTTTTGGTAAGTTTTAGGCAGGCTTGTTGTTGTGTTTGTAGTTATGCAGGCTTATGCAGTTTTTTATTCTGTTGAGAGTGCAGGTTTTTTAGTAAGTTTAGGCAGGCTTGGATGTTTTTGAAACATGTTTTCAAGTTTGTAACTTATGTTTGTGATTTTGGAGGCAGACTTGGTGCTTTGGTTTTTGAGAGTTTTGGGAAGGCAGGCTTCAGGCTTGCTTGTTATTGTTACAGTTGGGAAGTTTCTTTGGTTGGGAGCAGGTTTTTTTGGTAAGTTTTAGCAGGTTTTGCTGTTGTGTTTGTTGGAAGCAGGCTTATGCAGTTTTTGTGATCTTTTTGGCAGGTTTGAATAGGTTATGCAGGTTACAGGCAGTTTTGCAGGTTATGCAGGCAGGTTGCCGGTTTCAAAATTTTGGCTTGCAGTCTTTGTTTTGTAAGGCAGGCCTGGGTGTTGGGCTTGCTTTTTTAGTTTGAGTAGGCTATATTGTTATATTTATTTGCTTTCTCACTGCCTTTTACAGCCTGCCAAAACTGCAAAAAAACACTTCACTCTCTTTCTCTCTCCATAAAAGCACTTTTTGCTTAAAATATTTTTTAATCTGAAAAGCTTGTTTTGGTCAGAATATGATGAGAAGTTTTGACAAGCCTGCTTGCTTATATCTTGGTTTATCTCTGCATTCTGTACTTTCTTCCAGATTTCCTGCATTTATGCTTTCTTTGACAGCTTGTGCTTTGACAACTTTGCAACTTGGTTTGGACAGCTTTGCAACTTGGTTTGACATTTTTGCAACTTAGTTTGCTTTTGGTTGACTAATGCAATTTGTTGTTCAGTTTGCTTTGCCTTTCTGCCTTGTATATTTAATTGATTGTATGCTTGCAAAATATTTCCTCTTTATGAACCAAGAAGAGAAATCTTCTTTGTGATTTGCAAAGAGGACAAGTAAAACATGATGAACCCAAAAACAATCTGATTCCGACCAACAAGCTTTAATGATGACTTTATATTTATCTGCTTGAAAATGCTTTTCAATTTAACTGCACTGATTTCTTTTTCTTTTGTCCTTTGCAGGTAAGTATCAGTTGGATAATGGAAGAAGCAGTAGAAGATCAAAGGTTTCAAGAGATTTAGGCTTTAGATTTATTTTCTTTTCATTTATTGTAATAAATATTATTGTAAACACTGTAAATTAAAAATTTACAATATTCGAATAACATTTGTAACAATATTTGAAATAAATAAATAAAAAGTCTTTGTCAAATAAGAATTCTTTACTGTCAAATATTTCATTCCTTCTTTTGCGCTGTCTACTTAATTATTTAAATCTCTTGAATTAAAATAACTAGAAATGTATCCCAATAACTTTAATCCAGATGAAATAAATAAATCAACAAACTTTGTCGTCTTGCAATCTCGCATTAATCACAATACGCCTGGCACTCCAATTAATCATATGCTTTGTACAATTAAACAAACAAGCATTCCACACACCTTTCACTTCACTGATCAAACCAATGCCTCAAAGTTTCAATCAAAGCCTCAGCTCCTATCCCAGATATTTAGGTCTTGAGAAACAACCGGTAATCTTGAATAAGCGTAAAAATAATGTAACAGCCAATTGAATTATTGTGGATTCAATTTCTTCTGAGAAATACGAGCGAAAACCCTAATTCCAGATTTGTCGTCAAAGAAAAGTCTGTTTGATCAATTCCTGAGCCAATCTCAACCCAATCAATGGAAACCCTAATTCTGGACTTGTTGTCAAAGAAAAGTTTGTTTGATCAATTCAAAATCAATGGAAACCCTAATTCTGGATTGACTGATAAAGAAAAGTCTGTTTGACCGATTCTTGAGTCAATCTTGAAAAGTCAGGGAAAATCTTGAAGTTGTGATTTCTTGTGAAAAAGGGAGGGCAAATTTTTGGGTACAATAGTTGCCCCTGTTCAATCTTCTTGAACCTGAAGAGTTAGATTGGCAACTTTTCCGTTCGCGACTCAAAGGTAAAAGATGATTGGACACTAGAGTGCCTAAAAAATTTGCACTCGTCAAAGCGTAGTTGAGGGAATGGGCTTAAAGATGCCATTTGGATATGTGACAGAATCTTGTCGTAGATGGGCTTAAAGATGCCATTTGGAGATGTGACAGAATCTTGTCGGAGATGGGCTTAAAGCTGCCATCCAAGAATGTTTGTTGAACTGTATGTCGTAGGTGAGTGGATGAGTATCAGAAAGGTGTCCATGTTTGGAACGTCTCTGAGCTGGGAGTCTGAATAAGTAATAGATTAGCATCCGCGTTTGGAGCTTCCGTAAACTGTTTTCACGAGCTGAATTTGAACCAACGATAGATTAACATCCGTGTTGGGAGAATCTATAAGCAGTTTTCAGAAGTTGAGGTTTGTATGAGTAGCAGAATGACTTCTGTGTCTGGAGTATATCTGAGACTATAACTGGAGTTGAGATCTGTATGAGCAGCAGAATGACTTCCGTGTATGAAGTATATCTGAGACTATAACTGGGACCTGAATAAGTGACAGGATGACTTCTGTGGCGACTGCACTGGGGATAATCAAACTGCTGGTGTAAAGGTCAGAATGGCATCCGTGTTTGGAGCATATCTTAACTTGAAGTTCATAGTTGAATCTGAATGAGGGATAGAATGGCCGCCGTGTCTGGAGCATATCTAGTCTGTACCGGATTGCTGAAGTCTGAATGAGTAGTAGAATGACCGCCGTGTCTGGGGTATATTCATATTGTATCTAAACAATTGTTAATGATATCCTTTTAATCTTATCCTGAAAAAGGGTAAAATGTTAGCTAAAACACAAAGTCATGCTGCATGATATGTATGATGCAATGAACTGTATTTCACCAATGTTTATGATATATGAATGTAATGGATGTGCATGTAGGCTGAGTAGCCGTCTTGCTGAGGGAAATAAATCCTTGACAACTGGAGATAATGAAATCTTTGACTGCTGTCGGGGAAAATAAATCCTTGGCTGCCGTTGGGGATTGAAAATCCTTTGATCGTTGAAAATGACAAGTCTTGGGACCACTGTTGGGGAAATCAGGAGTTTGGGTTGTATGCCAATCTACTGGGGATTCCTGTTTTGAGGAGATCTTCGCCGGGGAATATCTGAAAAACTCTGGGAGGAATTGGGAATAAGAGTCTTCATTCTGCTTAGGGAATTAGAATTCTGTGGGGAATAGCCATACTGTTGAAAAGTAGCTATCCTGTTGGAGAATAAAACTCAGGATTCTGGAAAAAGCTTATCTCTGTCTGGAAGAAGTTCAGGTTTAGGTTGTATGCCACTTTAAGAATGAGAATCTTCACTCTGTTGGGAATATCAGAAATCCAGATGTTATACCACTTTGAGAAACGAGAATCTTCATTCTATCGGGAATATCAGGAGGTTGGGTGTATGCCAATCTTCTGGGGAAGCCAAAATGAGAATCTTCATTCAGGTCTTGGGTCATAAGACTGGGTGTATGCCAATCTCTTGAGGTTTTAAGGATGAGAATCTTCATTCTTGAGAGAAACAGATTTTTAGGAGCTTCAGTTGTCCGTTATTCTATTGGTGGGTATCAGGAGCTTGGGAGTATACCAATATCTTGATGTTTTAAGGATGAGAATCTTCATTCTGTTAACGGTTAACTATTATCTGGTTGATCTCCAGGCTTCACAGAAACTTGTATTGCTATCTGGTCGTAATCCGGGCTTCACAATAACTTGTTGAGCTGTTATCCGGTCGAATCCGGGCTATACGGCTTGTGTTAAAGATATACCACTATCTGGTCGACTCCAGGCTTCGTAGTATTCTTGGTCGCTATCTGGTCGTAATCCAGGCTTCACAGAAACTTGTATTGCTATCTGGTCGTAATCCAGGCTTCACAATAACTTGTTGGGGATTAAACTATTATCCGGTCAAATCTGGGCTTCATAGCTTGCTCTTAGGAGATACCACTATCTGGTCGTAATCCAGGCTTCGCGGTAGTATGATACTATTATCCGGTCGTAATCCGGGCTTCACAATATGCTGTAGAGATCAAGATACTATCCGGTCGAATCCAGGCTTCATAACTTGAATTTTGTGAGAATTTGATCTTTGACGACCGTAACTTCCAACAAGTGATGAAGGAATCTTTGACGACCGTGAATTCCAACAGGTGATGAAGGAATTTTTGATGACGACCGTAACTTCCAGCAGGTGATGAAGGAAATTTTTAACGATCGTGAATTTGAAATGTAATTTTATTATGGAGAATAAATCCTTGATAAAATGTTGGGGAAATAAACCCATAACTGTTGGTCTGCTTAGAGAGGTGATAAACTTCTCGAGGATGCTTGAACTTCTTTTCAGAAAGATTTCGGAGTGATTCGTCACTGCCCCTAGTATCAGATGTTTGTGGTATTGCCAGGAAACTTGGACTGCACGTAACCCTTTGTTGAGATTGACATTTAAATGCCCCAAGTGATGGTGAGGGAGACTTGCCCCAGGTTATCCTGCAATTGAGAGATTTCTTGAAATCTTGACTGGACTGCCCCAGATTTAATGGTCTTTGAAAGATTTGTTGAAATCTTGACTGGACTGCCCCAGATTTGCTGGACAATACCATACCGAGTCCCCTTTTTGTTGATAGGAGATCTTTGCAACGGGAGTGCCATCCCACTTGAAGTGATTTTTATTCACTGAGAGAGCTTTCGTTCCTCCGAACATTCACGGTTGTGAATTTCTTCGCTGTCAAACAAATAAACATGTGCAAACAAACGATATTCAAATAATTCAAAGTTTATGCTTGTCTCGAAGTTTTGAAAAAAATGCGTTTTTTAGCAGAACTTTTTTTTATAAGACAAAATCAACACAAGATTTAGGGTAAAGGCTTACAGGAGTCAGGAAACCTTTTGTAACAGTATGTTTTCGAACTAACCCATGCTTCAATTAGGACTTTTAAAGGGTTGTAACGTGGCTTGGTTCACAGTTTTAAGAAACAAAGGATAAAGGCTCAAAGTATATTTGTACCCACCCACTCTTCATGACGTTCTTCAATCCTAAACTCAGTTAATGGTGCGTCGAACTCTATTCGAGTTTGGAACGACGTTTTGGGTGATGGTTCACACCAGTTGAATTTCATGGGAAGGCAGTCATCATTTTTTGCAACATTTTTCATGTTGTTGAGGATTTGTAATGACCTCTTTATTATCCCTAACTTTTGCCTGACTGTTCTGGTTTTCGAGATTACAGTCAGCGGGATGCCCCGGCTTTCTTAAGCCTCTTTTGTAGGTTTTGGCTCAGTGGGCTTTTCTCTTTTGAGATATAATGATTGCCTATGAGATAAGGAACCATCATTGTCTTTTGATTCCAAAGGAATGTTTTTGATGTCATTCGTTGTATTACGAACTGAGAATTTGCGACTCCAATGTGCATCTTTTGAATTAACTGAGAGACTACCCTGCCCCAGGTTTAATCAAAGATTTCAATTTGTGTTTAAAACAGAAAACTCCTACTTCTTTGGCTCGAAGGGGGTTGACTAGGGATTATCTTCCTTATAACTCCAGTGTTTAGGATTTGAAAGAAACGCCTGTACATCGTCAGCAAGGTCTATTCAAAAGCATATTGTATGAGATTATGACATTGTTTCGTCATCCTCCCTCTAAAGACTTTGTAACTTTTATCAAGAGTTAAATATCATAAAGAAAGTAGAAAGCATAGTTTAATAATAGTGAAAACGAATGGATGAATTCAAGACAAACATATGCAATGCATTAATGAAACAGAGTTTGACATCAACAGATAATTGTTTGAATAACAAAAGAAATTACAACTTGAAAATTCAAATGGAACAAAAGTATCTTGGTTCGAACTTTGTCATTTCAGGTGGAGAACCCTTAGAGGAAGATTTTCATCTCGCCATCCGGCATGAATTCCAGCACTCCTTCGTCAATCAAGTCTTGGATCTTGTTTTTCAAAGCCCAACAGTCATCGGTGTCATGCCCAGGACTATGGGAGTGGTATACACAAAATGTGTCGGGGTGATAGCTAGGAGTAGAGGTATTGGGCTTCCGAATAGGATCCTTTAAAGTAAGCAGATTGACCTCCAACAAGAGTTTCAGTATTAGAGATGATGGAATGTCAGTTTCATAGAAATGTCTTCCAGACGTATTTTTCTTACGCCGATTACCCTGTTGACACTGACGAGGTTGTTGCTGGGCTTGTGACCCTGAAGCAAGTTGAGGAGCTTTTCCCTTGTCTTCTTGCCTCAAAGGAGGTTGAATGATGACTTGATCTTCAACCCTAAATGTTTGCCCCACTTGGTTATCTCGAAGCAGTTTGTTGACGAGAACCTTGAGCTCTTATTGTCTTTGAGCTAGGTCTTGAATGAGAGCCAGCTGGCCCACCAGTTGTCCCATCATCTGGATCTTCATTGTTGCCAGCTCAATCTGTAATTCTTCTAACTGATCATTCCTGACGCTGCCTCGATTCCCTAGGACCATTCCCCTTGTGAGGAGATCTTTCACTTCTTCTTGCCCCTAGGACAGGTTCAAGAACATTTCTTGAAGTTGAACATTTTGATCCTGGATATCTTTGACAGTCCTCTCTAGAGCCATCTCTACTTAAATAAACAGTAGGAGAATAAGGAAACCTGAAAAGGAAAACCTGTTATGATACAATGCATGATATGCGGATGCATGTTTTCAAGAATCTCTCGGGGTAAACACAAGAAAAATGTTAGAGGTTGAACTTTGACCAGCATCTTTAACTGGAGAACTTTGTATCGATGGATGTCTTTCCACGAGAATCAAGCTCACCATGTCGAGTGGGTCATAGCCCCCGATTCAAGTTGTTGCACTTGATCTTTGACGATGTTTGTTTAGAGGAAAATGAAACCTCTTGCCCTTTGGTAGACGTCTGGTTCAACGTGACCCTGCATCAAAAGACCCTCGAGATCCTTGAAATGGTTATTGAAAATGCTATGGTATGATGTTATGATGTTATGTACATGTATGCAAAAGTAAGCAAGTGTATATACATGTAATCATATTCACGCAGAGCAGACAAGTCCTTAGGTTTGGGCTTGCATGGGGTTTGTAGGTAAGTACCCTCTTGAAGTTAGTTGGCTCAACTTGTCCTAAAATAGAAACCGGGTTCTAAGGAGCTCAATATCACTGGATTATTTTCTGTGTTCATTGTTTTGGTTTAGTCACTTAACTGGCGACCAAAATATTCCAAGAAAAAAATCCTCAATGAGTGTAGTATCGAGTATCTACCAACTTCGGACTGTACCAAAGTCAGTCATCTCACTACCCCTAAAAAGGCCAAGATGGTCAAGTAAGGTTCTAAGAGTTCGTTAGTGCTTCATGACATCACTCAGCGGCCCCATATTCTCTTTGATTAACTCAAAGGCTATCGGTACCCACAAATATGTCACACTAATGTAGCTACTGCTTCAACCATGTTGGTATACCCCGCACAGTTCCCTCACAGTTTATTACTACTTACCTAAAAGGTGCCCCCAAATCCGGGTGTAGGATTTAAAACAAAACCCAAACAAAGAACCCAAAAAGTAAAGCAATCAAAGCAATCAAGGTAAGCATGTAAAGGTGATCTAAAACCCTAAGGTAACCCCACTTTTAAAACTTAGTCCCTAGCAGAGTCGCCAGTTATGTGATACGGTGGGAGAACTGACTTGAGGTTTTGCGTTTGTTTTCGCACTTGTTCGGTTTAGCAAGAGTCGCCACCGAATTTTTATTTTATCCTAAGGAAAGGTCAAAAAAGCACAGGAAAGACCTTTGAGATGTTTTCTTGGGTTCATGGGGTAGATTATGAAAAGGGAAGGTGCTAGCACCCTTTTCATCCATGGTTATCCATGGGCTCTTAGTTACTTGTTTTAGATCACTTGCCTTTGCTTTTCAATTGTTTGAAATGGTGCTTTGTGTGTGTGGTTTTTGAAAATGTTTTGAAAAAGATGCCTTGTCTAGGCAACCTTTGTAATGATTCTTGTTTGAATATATACAAAGGTGTGTGTCTTTTTGAAAAGATAATTCAATGTTTTGAAAGTTGTTTTTTGAAGTTGTGTTGTGAAGTGTGTTTGAAAAATGGCAAGGATGTTTTGCAAGATTTTTGATCAAGTAACTAAGAGTTGTCTACCCTATTTTACTCAAAGATCTTTCTTATGTTTTTAACCCTTTTTAACAGTGTTGTTTCACCATTGTATTTGATGAACAACCTTGCGTTAGGATGTTTAACGGGACAGGCACGGGTCATCGTATACAATCATTGAAGGCAACTTGTGAGACGCTCTAGTAATTTTGTAAGGGACGAGATCATTTTATCGAAGGCAACATCGAGGGTTATCGAGGGACTACGATCTTTATTTATCGAAGGGACATTTGCTAGAGTGTCTCATACTCGAGGGACATGATTGCATTTTCCGAGGCAACAAGCGAGGTTACCCTAGAGGTGCGAGTGTGAATGGTGTTTGTCATGTTCATGCATTTGTCTTTGTATTAGGTCATCTAACGATTGATTTTGAATCTTCGCATACAAACCCTAATTACTATACAGTATATGGAAAGCGATAAATTGCGGGAATTTAAAGTCTAAGTTATTACAAGTAAGTATCCGGGGATGGGGGTACAAATGTTTACAAATGGGGATGAGTCTTATCAGAATAGTAATGCCCAAGTATATATTACAACCAAATTGAATTGTCGCATTCTCAATGTAAAAATATAACAAGGTATAAGATAATAAAAATCAAAGAGATATGAGATGCATGTATTTATTTACAAATGAACAAATAAAAATTTAACCTAGTTAAGATTAAGTATTTATTATTTTTTGTATTTTATGTTTTTTATTGATTATATAGACAAAGAATTTTAAAGAAAAGAAAAAAAATATTTAAGTTTAAAATTCTATTATTTATGTGTGTTTATTAAATGTAATAATTATTAAGAAAAATTATTTAATATGTATATATTTTTTTAGCAAAAGAAAAGAAAAATTATATTATAAAAGATGAAAATAAAATGATAAAAAAAAGTATTAGTTTTAAAAACATTTTAAAAAAAGTTCTTGAATGGCCCAAATAAAAAAAGGATAAAGAAAATCAACAAAATAAAGAAGAGGGAAGGGGGTGTAGGCGCCAGTTCGCGTATGGGCTTCAGTTTAGTTTGGTCGAAGGCCCATGATGTTTGAACAAGTTTTTAGGGTTGTTTCATTTGTTTGGAAATTAGGGTTTTCAGACTGTTAACGACGCCGCTCCTTCTCTTGTCTTCTTCGCCTCTCATCTTCTCTCTCAGCCATGCAATGATCCATTCTCCCACCTCCATGCTACCAGAACGTTGCCTCTACCCTCTCCTCTTCACGACGGTATGAGGCAGCGGTTTGAAAGGTAAGTTTTTTGTTCTAAGCGCGTTTTAGGGTTTCTCCACAGTTTCGCATATTTGGTTTTTTTTGGACGTTATTGCTTACAAAATTTTAATCTTTGATATTTATGATATGAGATGTAGGAAAATTGAGGAAAAATACCTTGGCGTTTTGTTCTGTTAAGGCGATGGAGGGTTGGAACGACGGTGCTCTCAGGGGGCCAAGGCGGAGGGAGGATGATGACAAGAGCGTTGCTTTCTGGTATTTCTGTATCTTTTGGCTTCTCTTTGAATCATTTGATGATGAGACTGCTCTGAGAACCCTATGTTGTTTTTGCTTCCAAGATCCTTCCTCTTTCTGTTTGCTGAATATCTTTGATGATGATGAATTCCTGTTTCTGAATCGCTTGCTTTGTTTTGGACTTTCGTTGATGATGATGATATATTCTGAAACCTTTTGTTTTACTTCTAGATTTTTCCTCTCTCTGGGCCCTGTTGATTTGATGATGAATATATGTGTTCTGAAACCTTTGCCTTTGATATGTTTTTTTTGTTGGCTTGACGATTCATTGATGATGATGATATATTCTGAAACCTTTTGTTTTACTTCTAGATTTTTCCTCTTTTGGGCCTTGTTGATTTGATGATGGTGAGACTGAACTTTGTTAGTAGCTTAGGCAGTTTTTAGCCTTGAGTTGCAGTTTTGATTTTGGTAGGCTATGCAGTTATACAGGTTTGTAACTGAGTGTTTAGGAAGGCAGGTTTTGTTATTAGCTTGCTTTCTGAGTTTTAGTAGGCTTGCAAGTTTTTTGGTAAGTTTTAGGCAGGCTTGTTGTTGTGTTTGTATTTATGCAGGCTTATGCAGTTTTTTATTCTGTTGAGAGTGCAGGTTTTTTAGTAAGTTTAGGCAGGCTTGGATGTTTTTGAAACAGGTTTTCAAGTTTGTAACTTATGTTTCTGATTTTGGAGGCAGACTTGGTGTTTTGGTTTTTGAGAGTTTTGGGAAGGCAGGCTTCAGGCTTGCTTGTTATTGTTACAGTTGGGAAGTTTCTTTGGTTGGGAGCAGGTTTTTTTGGTAAGTTTTAGCAGGTTTTGCTGTTGTGTTTGTTGGAAGCAGGCTTATGCAGTTTTTGTGATCTTTTTGGCAGGTTTGAATAGGTTATGCAGGTTACAGGCAGTTTTTTGCTTGATGCTTGTGTTTACAAGCAGTTTTGCAGGTTATGCAGGCAGGTTGCCGGTTTCAAAATTTTGGCTTACAGTCTTTGTTTTGTAAGGCAGGCCTGGGTGTTGGGCTTGCTTTTTTAGTTTGAGTAGGCTATATTGTTATATTTATTTGCTTTCTCACTGCCTTTTACAGCCTGCCAAAACTGCAAAAAAACACTTCACTCTCTTTCTCTCTCCATAAAAGCACTTTTTGCTTAAAATATTTTTTAATCTGAAAAGCTTGTTTTGGTCAGAATATGATGAGAAGTTTTGACAAGCCTACTTGCTTGTATCTTGGTTTATCTCTGCATTCTGTACTTTCTTCCAGATTTCCTGCATTTATGCTTTCTTTGACAGCTTGTGCTTTGACAGCTTTGCAACTTGGTTTGGACAGCTTTGCAACTTGGTTTGACATTTTTGCAACTTAGTTTGCTTTTGGTTGACTAATGCAATTTGTTGTTCAATTTGCTTTGCCTTGCTGCCTTGTATATTTAATTGATTGTATGCTTGCAAAATCTTTCTTCTTTGTGAACCCAGAAGAGAAATCTTCTTCGTGATTTGCAAAGAGGACAAGTAAAACATGATGAACCCAAAAATAATCTGATTTCGGCCAACAAGCTTTAATGATGACTTTATATTTATCTGCTTGAAAATGCTTTTCAATTTAACTGCACTGATTTCTTTTTCTACTGTCCTTTGCAGGTAAGTATCAGTTGGATAATGGAAGAAGCAGTAGAAGATCAAAGATTTCAAGAGATTTAGGCTTTAGATTTAGTTTCTTTTCATTTATTGTAATAAATATTATTGTAAACACTGTAAATTATAAATTTACAATATTCGAATAACATTCGTAACAATATTTGAAATAAATAAATAAAAAGTCTTTGTCAAATAAGAATTCCTTACTGTCAAATATTTCATTCCTTCTTTTGCACTGTCTATTTAATTATTTAAATCTCTTGAATTAAAATAACTAGAAATGTATCCCAATAACTTTAATCCAGATGAAATAAATAAATCAACAAACTTTGTCGTCTCGCATTAATCACAATACGCCTGGAACTCCAATTAATTATATGCTTTGTACACTTAAACAAACAAGCATTCCACACACCTTTCACTTCACTGATCAAACCAATGCCTCAAAGTTTCAATCAAAGCCTCAGCTCCTATCCCAGATATTTAGGTCTTGTGAAAAAACCGGTAATCTGGAACAAGCGTAAAAATAACGTAACAGCCAATTGAATTATTGTGGATTCAATTTCTTCTGAGAAATATGAGCGAAAACCCTAATTCCAGATTTGTCGTCAAAGAAAAGTCTGTTTGATCAATTCCTGAGCCAATCTTAACCCAATCAATGGAAACCCTAATTCTGGACTTGTTGTCAAAGAAAAGTCTGTTTGATCAATTCAAAATCAATGGAAACCCTAATTCTGGATTGACTGATAAAGAAAAGTCTGTTTGACCGATTCTTGAGCCAATCTTGAAAAGTCAGGGAAAATCCTGAAGTTGTTATTTCTTGTGAAAAAGGGAGGGCAAATTTTGGGGTATAACAATGGCAATATAGTTTAGACGTCCCATGAAACCTTTAACTTCCTTCTCAGTGCGGGGAGCCGGCGTCTCTTGAATAGCCTTAACCTTTGCAGGATCTACTTCAATGCCTTTGCCACTAACGATGAAACCTAGGAGCTTACCAGATCTTACTCCAAAGGTGAATTTGTTCAGGTTTAGTATTAACTTGTAGTTCTTCAACCTTTTGAATAGTTTTTGCAAGTGATCAAGGTGCTCTTCTTCAGTCTGAGACCTAGCTATCATGTCGTCAACATAAACCTCTATCTCGTGATGGATCATATCATGGAATAATACTACCATAGCATGTTGATAGGTTTCCCCAATGTTCTTTAACCCAAAAGGCATAACTTTGTAGCAGAAAGTGCCCCATTGTGTGACGAAAGTAGTTTTCTCCATGTCTTCAGGCGCCATTTTAATCTGATTATAACTGGAGAAACTGTCCATGAAGGAGAATATATTATGCTGTGCGGTGTAGTCAACCAGAACGTCAATATGGGGAAGCAGAAAGTCATCTTTGGGGCTCGCCCTATTCAAATCTCTGTAATCCACACACATACGCACTTTACCGTCCTTCTTAAGTACTGGTACCACGTTCGTAACCCATTGTGGATAAGAAGTAACAACTAAGAATCCGGCATTGAACTGTTTCATGACTTCAGCCTTGATCTTTTCTGACATCTCAGGACGCATACGACAAACCTTTTTCTTCACTGGAGGGAAGTCTTCTTTTGTTGGAAGACGATGAACCACAATATCAGTATCAAGCCCCGACATGTCTTCGTATGACCAAGCGAAGATCTCAACGTAGTCTTGTAACATCTGGATTAACCGTTCTTTGACACCACCCTCCAAGTTGGCACCTATCTTAACTTCCTTTTTATTCTCCTCAGTGCCCAATTTTACCGCCTCGACCGATTCTTCATGAGGTTGTATTACTCTTTCTTATTGTTGTAATAGTCTAGCAAGTTCTCCCGGTACTTCACAATCTTCCTCACCTTCATCCTCGGCTTGGTAGATCGGATTTTCAAAGTCATAACTGGCAATAGCAGAACTATTATCAATGGGATCCACGGTGGATGTGGATCTGCAATTTGATATGTGGGTGTGTGTAAGAGCACATAGCTATTTCGATAAAATAAAGTAAAAAGAAAGACAAAGAGTGTAATATTTGAATGCAAAAGTCCAATGATTTATTAATTACATATGAAAATGAAGTGAGATAATCCTCACAAACAGACCGTTGTGCCTCGGGTAAGACACAAGGTTTTAGAGTTTAATTTGTTCAAAAATTACATACCCTTAAAAAAACAGAAAAAACAATTACTCTTGGATAAAAAAGATAGGCACAAAGTCTCTAGCTGTCCAATTATTGATTCCACCATTGATATTAGGTAAGATCCAATTGTCCATGTCATAGTAACTGTCAGCGTCCTCCACAACATTGACTCTATGGTTGCTGATGCGCAGTGGTGGTCCTCCGACACGAGCACGACGAACAGCTTTTTGAGCTCCTAAAGTGAAACCCAAACCAAATTTGTCAGAATTATAGGGGATGTTAGGGAGTTGGCCCCAAATAGTAAACCCGCCTTCTTCAACCACTGCTTTAGCGTCCTTCAGAGAAGCCATCTTCAGTGGAGGCCTTGTAATCTTCGGAACAACAGTAGCAACTTTGGTAACAACAATCATCTGAGGAACCTCTTCAAAATTCTGACAGGGGGTTTTGATGAACTCGTCGTCCATCTCAACATACCTAAAAGAATTCAGGTGGCTTACCATATACTCTTCTTCACCGCATAATGTCATAATCTTTTCGTTTACAGGATGTTTCAGCATCTGATGTAAAGTAGAAGTGACAACACCGGCCCCATGAATCCAGGGGCGTCCAAGTAAGAAAGAGTAAGCCGGGCGAATGTCCATCACATATAAAGTGGAGTAAAATATTTGGGAACCAACCTTAATTGGAATGTCCACCTCACCATGTACCATTCTTTTGGAACCATCAAAAGCCCTCATCACAATGTTGTTAGGTTTCAATGTAAGTCCTTCACAATCCAATTTGTCTAAGGCACCCTTGGGTATAACATTTAGAGATCAACATGTATCCACTAATACGTGAGCCAAAGTAGTGTCCTTACACTAAATAGAGACGTGTAGGGATTCGTTATGTTTTCTTCCTTTAGGAGTCAAATCAGCATCAGGGAAACCTAATCCATTATCGGCAGTCAGACTGGCAACACAATTCTCAAATTGGTCGAAAGAAGTCTCTTATGGCACATGAGTAGACTTCAAAAACTTCACCAAAGCTTTAGCATGGGCTTCGGAGCATAACAACAAAGCCAACATTGAAATCTTTGAAGGATTCTGCCCCAATTGTTCCACAACATTATAATTACTTTTACGTATGATCTTCAAAATTTCCTCCATTTCTTGCTTGAAGGCCTCAGGAATGGCTTCTTTCGGTGCCTCCTTCTGGGAAAGCTATGTCAATACTTCTTTGCCCTGAGTTTTAGTCGACTCAGTAGCAGGAATAGCAACGGGAATAAGAATAGTCTTCGGAGATATTTCCGGAGAGAGAATCCTTCTGCTTCTGGTAACCTTACTGGTCCCAACAATATTGTCAATGTTAGGATCAATACCCTCAGTAACTTCATTCTTGATAGCCAATAGCTCTTTCTTGACGCCATGGTAGTAGACGTCAGCTCCATAATTCCAAGGAACTGCCTTGTCAGAGGAATATAGTATGGCCCTAGAGAGGTAATGATCAAGGGAGAAATTTTAGGAGTGGTGGTAATCCTCACAGGACCTTTAGAGGAGATCTTTGCAGGATTATTAGAGATGGTAATAATTGATACGTCTTCACACAAGCTTTTTGCATAAGGAACCTTCTCAAAGAGGATTTCTCGGTCGTCTATCAGATGCTGAACACCTATCTTTAGCAACAAACAACCATTGGACAAAGATGCACAATGGTAGCAACCTTCACTACATCCCAGAAATAAACTGGCTCGTAAGAGGTTCTTCTTAACAACTGGAAGAGGAGTAGTTAAATCATTCATAGAAGAAATGATCACAACATCATCAACAATATTGACACCCTTGTCATGCTTGGGCATTCGTGCAGTTATTACATTGGGAGTCTCAGGAGGGTCAAATCCAATCTCCTTTACATCAATAAGGTCTTTGAATTTATTCTTCAGAGCCCAACAATCATTCGTATCATGCCCTGGACTGTTGGAGTGTTAAGCACACGGTGCATTTGGATTGTAGCGGGGAGAGGAAGTGTTTGGGTTTTGAGGAGGATCCCTCAAAGTGACCAAGTAAGCCTTCACCAAATGTTGCAATGCCTGAGACAAAGGCATTTTGATTCTGGTGAATTATCTTCTAGGCGCATCTTGCCTGTGCTGATTATTTTTTTGTTGAGCTGGTACAGGGTTAGAGATCATTACAGCTCCTACCGTTGGACGGTGTTCAACTTTACCATGATTTCTTTGACCATAGGCAGCATTGACCTCCCTCTTTCCACTGAACGACTTCTTTTCATTACTTGTAGATGTATCCCCTTGGATTTTACCACTCTTGATACCAGCTTCCACTTGTTCTCCTGTCAATATCAACTCAGTGAACCCGACTGAAGAGCTTCCAATAAAATGGTTGAAAAATGGGCCTATCAGAGTACCCATGAATATATCTACCAACTCCCTATCAGACAGGGGAGGCTGGACTCTACCTGCAAGATCCCTCCACTTTTGGGTATAATCTTTGAAACCCTCACTGGAACCCATATACGTGCTTTGGAGTTGCGTGTGGGTTGGAGCAAGGTCTGTATTATATTGATACTGCTTGTAAAAAGCAGCAACCAAGTCTTCCCAATTACGGATATTGGTTCCTTCCAGTTGATAGAACCATTCTAAGTGCGTCCCTGACAAAATCTCCTGAAAGAAGTGAACCCATAACTTCCTATCAGCTGTATGTGGTTGGATTTTCCTGATGTAAGACCTCAGATGAAGCTCGAGACATGAAGCACCATCATACTTTATAAAGGTGGGAACCTTGAACTTATGTGGGATGAGAACTCCTGAGACCAACCCTAGTTCTTCAAAGTATAAACCAGGTACCCTCTGAATCTCTATAGCATTTAGACGATCCTCCAACTGTTTATACTTGTCATCAGCAAGAGGATATTATTCCTCAAAATAGTCTGCTTCCTCATCATCAGACCCTGGGCTGTTATCTTCTTCTTTCATCTTCTTTTTATCCTCTTCTTGATTATCCCCTTCATTTGATGGGGTTGCGAATTCTAGAGCTCGTTTGGCTGGTGCTCTAAATATTTTCCCCATGTTTAGGATGCCAATATGTTTCTTTGCCTTCTTCGTCTTCTCTTTAACAATGAGTGCTTTCAGATATTCCAGTACTTTGTCTAAAGCCAAGAACATCTGTTGGAATTGAGCATTATGTGCTTGAAGATCCTTAACATTTTTATCAAGAGCCATTTCTTTTTGCTAAAATAAACAGCGAAAAGATAATAAACCTGTCTTGAAATACCTGCTTATGTAATGATATGCATGACATGTTTATGTGATGTTTTCAAGGACCTCGTGGGATTTAAACTCTTTTAATCAAAACACAAACAAAGACTTTTTATTAGTAAGTTCAATTGAAACAAAAGTTTACAAAGAAATAGAATTAAAAACTTCTAAAACTTCTAGGTTTCCCATGGACGCTTCCTTTTTGTGTTAATATAGGCATTAAGGCTCTGCTCCTCGTGAAGCTGCTTCTTCAGTTCCAACACTTTCCTCTCACTGGCATAGAATTAAGTCTCAAAGGTGTCTCGTTCTTCCTTGAGTTACATCCAAGACCTTTGCAGCTCTTCAAAGTTTGTTGTCATGTCAGGGTGAAGAATAATGCAAGACTCGTCCCCTTGAGCAATAGGCTCTAAGATCACTGGCAAGATGGCGGGATATGGCATCATAAGACTCTAAGCACGAGCTCGCACCCATTTGAGGTAAGGTTCCAAAGGGATGGAATTTTTGTGCCCTAAAGCCTTACCACCAGTCTTCTTAACCATGCCCCAAGCGCGTATGAATCTCTGACGATAATCTTGCCGATTGTTATCGTAGTCGAACATAATACCTTGGATGAGCATATCATGAGGGCCATCTCTTTGTGCGTAACCAAAATGACGTAAGGATAAAGAAGGGTTATAAGTGATGCCTCCTCTAATGCAAAGGAGTGGCACATTAGGAAATTCTCCGCAGTGATCAATAATAGAGACGTCTTCTTGAGAGAGAGAATACCAATATATATCAGAGTGAGAGAGAGACATCAACCTTTGAGACCATCTTAAGCCTAGCTCATTCTTCATTACCGATCGACGAAGGTGAGAAATAAACCACCTGTTGAGCAAAGGTACACAACATATAAGAGTTCCTCACTTATTCATAGTACAGGTATGGAGGGAATGCAGAATATCCCCGAGCAATGTAGGCACTGGATTGTGAGTAAGGAAGATCTTGATGGCACTCACATCTATAGGTTGGTCCGGATTAGGGAACAACACCAACCCATAGATCAGAAGGGCCAAGATATCCTCAAAAGAATTGAAACTCATGGCGTCTAGGAATACCTAAGCTTTCGCTATCAGAAACTTTGCAAGAAGACCTTTAACCCCACTTCTCCTTTCCCACTTAGATTCAATGTCAGATGGCTTCAAGTGTAAGGCTGTGGCATCATCTTCATACTTTGGATCCTGTTCTAAAAATGTGAAGGGTATCTGCTCTAATATAGGCACTCCAAGTAATTTAGAGAATTATTCCAACATGGGCACCAACTGATAATCAGGGAACGTGAAGCAATGGTGTTTAGGATCAAAGAACTGGAATAGGACGCTCATCATACCTTCGTCAAATCCGGTAGTAACCAAACTAAGCAAGTGACCATGTCTTCTATTGAATTGGGAACTTTTAGGAACCCTTAAGACAAATTCCTTAAGCTTGGAAGGTATTCATATGAAGTTGATCCGGATGGTATTTCTGTGAGCGGAATCCATAACCTACAAAATAGAGAAGAGATAAATCCATAGGTCCTTGAAATGGTTAGTGCAAATGATATATTATGATGTTCATGATGTTATTTTCATGCTTAGAACAAAATATCAAACACAAACAAATCACACAAAGACCTTAGGTTTAAAGGTTTGCATGAAGTTTGTAGGTAAGTACCCTTTTGAAGTTTTAGTTGGCTCAACCTGCCCTAGAAATAGTAACCGAGTTCTAGGGATCTCATATAATTAATCTTTCTCTCAGGCATTGTTTCAGCTCAAGCATCTAAATTGCAGCTGAAATATCGCGAAAGTCCAATCTCAATGAGTGTAGCATCGAGTATCAACCAACTTCAGTCAGCACCAAAGCCGACTAACTCACTACTTTCTAATGGCAAAGATGAGTCAATTTAAGGTTCTAAAGGCCAGTTAGTGTTTAATGACACTATGTGGAAGCCTAATATTATCCTTGACTAACTCAAGGAACATTAGTACAAGCTGGAGTATCACACTAACGTAGCTATCATATCATCCATATCGGTCTATGCCGTACAACCTCCATGATTTATTGCTACTTACCTAAAAGGTGCCCCAGATTCGAGTATAGGATCTTTAATAATAACCCAAACATCAACCCAAAAGATAAAGCACACAAATCAAACAAGTAAAGCATTTTAAATATGTTCTAGCTGTAAGGTAACCCCACTTTTCAAAATAAATATCCCCCAGCAGAGTCGCCAGTTCTGTAATATGGTGGGAGAACTGACTTTACTGGTTTTACATTTTATCGCAATGTTGCGGTTAGCAAGAGTCGCCATCGACTTTTCTTTTATCCAACAAAGGAAAGTGTGAAAAGAACAGGAAATACCTTCTGAGATTATTTGAGTAGGGGGTAGGTTATGGAAAGGGAAGGTGTTAGCACCCTTTCCATTTGTAGTTATCTATGGGCTCTTAGTTGCTATCTCACTTTGAAAATGCTTTTTGTATTGTGTGTTTGAAAATATTTTTGAAAAAACACCTTAGTGCGGAGAACTTTTTAATGTTTATCGTTTCGGCGAGAACGTATACAAAGTATTTTTTGTCTTTGAAAATATTTAGAAAAGGGTTTGTATATGTGTGAAAAAATTGTTTTTTTTAATTATTTTTATGAGCAAGCAACTAAGAGCTATCTAACTACTCGAAAGGTTTTTTCTTTTCCTCTTTTCCTTTAGACAGTGTTATCCTACTATTAGTGAGTAGGTAGCCCTATCGTTGGATTTTTGAGGGACGGGAGAGGGTCATCGTACAGTCACGAAAGCAACTAGTAAGATACTTTAGTAGTTACCCTAAGGTTTTAAGATCATATACTGAGGCAACATCGAAAGGATCATCGAGGGGCTTATAATATTTAAACCAAAGGGTTACCACCAAAATTCTTTTGTTCGAGAGTGTTATACCCCAAAATTTTCCCTCCCTTTTCTCAAGATATTTCTCATAAATATCTTCAATGATTCAAGCTTGCACAAGTATTGACTAGGTCAAGCCATCTCCTCAACACTGATGCCTCAAATTAGGGTTTGAGTTTGCACAAAGATAGTTGGAATTCTAATTTTTCAAATGACTTTCATGAATCATCATGGACCCTCAAGATTTCTCCTGTTAAGTTTCAAGTCTTAGATCACAAAATTGTTCAGTCAATTGATCAGATGGCCTAAAATCAACTTTATTGGAAAAAAGTCAATTGTGGTCAACCTATAGTCAAACTTCAAAACTTTGGACCAATATCAACATTTTGAAGTCATATGTTTCATTTGATCAAGATTGGATTGCAATTCCCCAATAAAATTGTTCAAATCATCAAAAGGGCAAAATGGTCAAAATTCGGGTTTTGATTGAGAATGACCAATCTTTGACTTTTGACCTAGTACATGACTTATTGGTTTGAAACATGATCTCAAGGATTCAAGTAAATCATTTTGAGCTAATTTCATATTTCAATTCACCTCCCGAGATCAGTGCATTGATAGATAAAATTTGGTTAACTGATGAAAAAAGTCAATTGTACACCGAAAAGTCAAACTTTGACTTTTTGATCAAATTTGAGTTTCAAAGATCACATTTCATCAAGACATTCAAAATATGAAATTTGATCATCAAGAAATCAAGAAAGTCAAAAGTCATTTTGAAAAGTCAAACTTTGCAAGACTTAGAAATTTTTCTAAGTGTTTTTTATACATGTTAATTTCATTACTTCATGACATCTTCTCACCACAATTCAAGATAATTCAAGTTGTTATAAGTTTTCAAGTAAACAACAAGGCTGTATTTTTAAGTTAAAAAAATTGCAAGTTACCAATCTTAAGCTTTGTCTTGTTTGAAATTTTCCCTTTGACTCAATATTCAAAACTTTGCCACTATGTTGTCCACAAATATGCCTTGTCTTTGTTACAAGCTGCATAAATCTGTCCACAAAACTATACAGATCTTTTTGAGAGTCAACAAAAGGCGCTTTTTGGAAAGACAAATTACATCAAGATAAATTCTCTAAATGCAAAAGTGATCAAAATAGAGATTGTAGGGTACATCTTGGGCTTTTCAAAAAGTCCAAGATCATATTGAAAAGATGAAAATTGAGCAAGTTATGGTTTGCACAAGTTGAAAAAATTGTTGGAAATGCATAAAGTTCATATTAAGCAATTTTGAATTTCTAAGCTTGTGGGCCTATTTTTTAAAATCCAAACATGTTTATAACATGTTAAAAGACTTAAAAACCCATTGGTGCATGACCATGACTTTTATTCTATTTATTTAAATTTTTATTTAATTTTTGCAAAAGAATTAAGTAAGATATTAAATAAATGGATTAAGATGTAGATATGCTTCAATTGCACCAGTCAAGGGCTCAAGAAGCTCATGAATAGCTGTCAAAAACGTGCAAAAATAGATTGGAACATGTTTAAAGGAAAAATGGCAACTTTTTATACAAATTTCAAATCCCATATTTTGTCATAAACCATAAGGATTTTGTACAAGTTTATCTAACCTAATTCCTACCACATATAAGCACAAGTGATCAAGACCACCAACACATGCGCAACTGTCTCCATAAAACCTAGCAAAAATTCCAAAATTTCTCAAAGAAGAGTGCAACTTACATCATTTGATCCAGCCGTTCTCATACCTTTTCAAGCATTCAATCATACTTACGAGACCTCGAGGAGTCGTGTCCATACATCACTCAGGCCTGAAACGTCCCAGAACCTCCCCTCCAAGTGTCACCGGTCAGGTATATTTTCGCAAGCTCAAATCATTTGATCATGCAATATAAATGGATTATTTGTATATACATGTGTTCATACTGCTCTTTGTGATTGTTTGTAACCATTACATGATAGATCTAACGAAAGGATGAAGGTTTTCCATTGTTAGGGCAAAGCTTCAATCAAGCTTCATATCTCAGGATACAAACCTTTTTCGGGGTAAACCAGCCACGCCATTGGATTTGCAAGGGCCTAATTAGTCTAGTAGGGTTGTTTTCATACTTGTTTTCATTAGATTTCGCAGGTTTTGTTTTTTGGCCAATCGGAGATGGTGACCGGAGCCACCGTCTGAGGTGGTTTGACTAGCTGGAGACCCTGCGTGGCATAATGAAGTCCTCTGGTTGGTTTATTCGAATGACAGAGGACCCATTTGGCACGCGTGCATTGTACAGTCAGCACTAAAGACCAGATTTACATTATATATTTATTATTGTGTTTATAATACCGGAAGTAAAACCGTCCCAATGGTAGAGGCAGTGCATGTTAAGGAGTTGTTATGGGCAAGGAAAGGGGTTCGATCCCTGCCTCTTACCTCTTATTTTTCTAATTCATTCTTTCAGATCCAATGTTACATGGGAAGGCGTGCGTACCATGCATTCTATCATCATCACCATTGGATCCATCACATTGTCAGATTAAACGATCAGATCCAGGCATTCATGAGAGATCTCACAAGGGCCAACAACACTGAATCACATGCAGGACCTTGGGCTGATGCTGGTTATGGGCCTAGTAATTTCAGACGCGTACCCCCCAATTGCTTCTTACATCAGGTCCAATTCTCCTATTTTTTTCTTTATTATTATTATTATTATTATTCTTTCTCTATTTTATTTACTTAATTATTTTATATTATTTTTAAAAACTAATTTTATCTTAATAATAAATCACAAAAAAATAGACTTAGGGTTTTCTAATTAAATTTATTTTTTGCAAATTAATTAATTTAATTATTTTGACTTATTTCATTAATTAAAATTAATTAGAGCTAGGTTAAATTTTCAAATCTTTTTCCCAATAAAATACCAAATTTTTTTGTCAAATAATTAGATTCTCTAGGGTTTCAAACTTGTACACGATTCAATCTTCGCGTGTTCGTTACTTTCCGTGTTCTTATGTTGTATCTGCACACAGTTTGTAATAGTTTTAAACTAGGGTTATTTACTGTCTTATTCTCAAATTTGTTATGGTTTGTACCCCCTTTCCTGAAGCGATGTAATAGCGTAAGATGTTTCTTTTTTATTTACTGTTTTATTATTATTGTTACTGCTTAGATCAATAAGATTTTATGGCAAGACGTAAAAGATATAATTATCTAACCCTAATCGCAAGATAAATGAACTGAATTGAATCACTCGCACACTTTCACCTCTAGGGTTAACCTCTCTTGTTGCCTCGGAAAAGCAAATACTCATGTCTCTCGGACGTAGGAGATTTTAACAATGTCCTTGTGTTTATAAGATCATAAGTCCCTCGATGACCCTTTCGAAGATGCCCCAGTAAAAGATCTTAAAACCTTAGGGTAATTGCTAAAGTATATTACGAGTGGCTTTTATGACTATACGTTGACCCTACGCCTGTCCCTCAAACATCCAATGATAGGGCTTCCTACCAATCAATTGTAGGATAACGCTATCTAAAGGAAGAGGAAAATAACGCGAAAGACTTTTGAGTAAGGGTAGCTACTGTTAATCACTTGCTCACAACTTAAAACATTTTTTCACACCTCACACTTTCAAAAACATTTTCAAAACACTTTATCAACACTCTTGAGGACTGATACAAGAGTTATCATAAAGCAAACTACCTTTCTATTTGGCATTTCAAAACTTTTTTTTCAAAAATACACACGCAAAGCAAATAAAGTGAGCAAGCGATTAAGAGCCCGTAGATAACTATGAATGAAAAGGGTGATAGCACCTTCCCATTTCATAACCTACACCCCGAACTCAAAATCCTCAAAGGTATTTCCTGTTCTTTTCAATCTTTCCTTTGTTGGATAAAAGAAAAGTCGGTGGCGACTCTAGCTATCCGCACATTTTGGATAAAACCAAAAATTCAGTTCTCCCACCGTATTACAGAACTGGCGACTCTGCTGGGGAGTAATACCTAAAAAGAGGGGTTACCTTAAGAGTTTAGGTCAAACTTACTTACTTTAAACTGTTTGCCTTGATTTCTTTATATTTAAGGGTTTTGTTTGTGTATTTTCTTGCAAAGATCCTACACTCGGATCGGGGAACACCATTAGGTAAGTAAAAATAAATCATGGAGGTTGTACGGTGCATACCGATATTGATAATATGATAGCTACATTAGCGTGACACTCTGGCTTGTACTAATGTTCCTTGAGTCAGTCAAGGATAATATTAGGCTTCCACATAGTGTCATTAAGCACTAACTGACCTTTAGAACCTTAAATTGACTCATCTTAGCCATTAGAAAGTAGTGATATGGTCGGCTTAGGTGCAGACTGAAGTTGGTTGATACTCGATGCTACACTCATTGAGATTGGACTTTCGGGATATTTCGGCCCCAATTCAGATGCTTGAGCTGAAATAATGCCTGAGAGAAAAATCAATGATATGAGATCCCTAGAACCCGGTTACTATTGCTAGGACAGATTGAGCCAACTAAACTTCAAAAGGGTACTCACCTATAGATCTCATGCAAGCCTTTAAACCTAAGGTATTTGTGTGACTTATTTATGTTTGCTATTTTGTTTTAAGCATGAATATAACATCATAAACATCATGACATATCATTTGCACTAACCATTTCAAGGACCTAGGGATTTATCTCTTCTCTGTTTTGTAGGTTATGGATTCCGCTTGCAGAAATACCATCCGGATCAACTTCATAGGAATACCTTCCAAGCTTAGGGAATTGGTCTTAAAGGTTCCTGAAAGTTCCCAATTCAACATAAGACCTGGTCACTTGCTCAGTTTGGTTACTACCAGTTTTTACGAGGGTATGATGAGCGTCCTATTCCAGTTCTTTGATCCTAAACACCATTACTTCATGTTCCCTGATTATCAGTTGGTTCCCACGTTGGAAGAATTCTCTAAACTACTTGGAGTGTCTATATTGGAGAAGATACCCTTCACAGGTTTAGAACAAGATCCAAAGTCTGAAGATGTTGCAACAGCCTTGCACTTGAAGCCATCTGACATTGAATCTAAGTGGGAAAGGAGAAGTGGGGTTAAAGGTCTTCTTGCAAAGTTTCTGATAGAGAAATCTCAGGTATTCCTAGACGCCATGAGTTTCCATGCTTTTGAGGATATCTTGGCCCTCATAATCTACGGGTTGGTATTGTTCCCTAATCTGGACCAACTTATAGATGTGAGCGCCATTAAGATTTTCCTTACTCACAATCCAGTGCCTACATTGCTCGGGGATATTCTGCATTCCCTCCATACTCGTACTATGAAGAAACGAGGAACTCTTATGTGTTATGTATCTTTGCTTTATAGGTGGCTTATTTCTCACCTTCCTCAGTCAGTAATGAAGAATGATCTAGGCTTAAGATGGTCTCAAAGGTTGATGTCTCTCTCTCACTCTGATATTTATTGGTGTTCCCGCTCTCAAGAAGACGTCTCTATTATTGACCGTTATGGAGAATTTCCTAATGTGCCACTCCTTGGCATTATAGGAGGCATCACTTACAACCCTTCTTTAGCCTTACGTCAGTTTGGTTACGCACGAAGAGACGGTCCTCATGATATGCTCATCTAGGGTATTATGTTCGACTACGACAGTGATCTGCAAGGTTATCGTTAGAGGTTCATACGTTCTTGGGGAATGGTTAAGAGGACTGATGGTAATACTTTAGGACATAGGAAATCCATCCCTTTGGAACCTTACCTCAAATGGGTGCGAGCTCGTGCTCAGAGTCTTATGATGCCATATCCCGCCATCTTACCAGTGATATTAGAGCCTATTGCTCAAGGGGACGAATCTTGCATTATTTTTCACCCTGACATGCCTACAAACTTTGAAGAATTGCAAAGGTCTTAGATCCAACTCAAGAAAGAACGAGACACCTTTGAGACCCAATTTTATGACAGTGAGAAGAAAGTGTTGGAACTGATGAAGTAGCTTCACGAGGAGCAGAGCCTTAATGCCTATATCAACACAAAAAGGAAGCGTCCATGGGAAACCTAGAAGTTTTATAAGTTTTTAATTTTATTTCTTTGTAAACTTTTGTTTAATTTGAACTTACTAATAAAAAGTCTTTGTTTCTGTTTTGATTAAAAGAGTTTAAATCCCACAAGGTTCTTGAAAACATCGCATAAGCATGTCATGCATGTCATTACATAAGCAGGTTCAAGACATGTTTCTTATCTTTTCGTTGTTTATTTCAGCAAAAAGAAATGACTCTTGAACAGAATGTTAAGGATCTTCAAGCACAGAACGCTCAATTCCAACAGATGTTCCTGGCTCTGGCTAAAGAACAGGAAGATATGAAAGCTCTCATCACTAAAGAGAAGAAGAAGAAGAAGGCAAAGAAACAGATTGGCATCCTGAACATGGGGAGAAGATTTAGAGGAACAACCAAGCGATCTCTAGAATTCGCAACCCCATCAAATGAAGGGGATAACCAAGAAGAGGATAACAAGAAGGTGAAAGAAGAAGATAACATCCTGAGGACTGATGACGAGGAAGCAGACTATTCTGAGGAACAATATCCTCTTGCTGTTGACAAGTATAAACAGCTGGAGGATCGCCTCAATGCTATGGAGATTCAGAGGGTACCTGGTTTAGACTTTGAAGAGCTAGGGTTGGTCTCAGGAGTGGTCATCCCATATAAGTTCAAGGTTCTCACCTTTGTAAAATATGATGGTGTTTCATGTCCCAAGCTTCATCTGAGGTCTTACGTTAGGAAGATTCAACCCCATACAACTGATTGGAAATTATGGGTTCACTTCTTTCAGGAGATTTTGTCGGGAATGCAGTTAGAGTGTATCAACTGGAAGGAACCAATATCTGTAATTGGGAAGATTTGTTTATTGATTTTTACAAGCATTACCAATACAATACCGACCTCGCTCCAACCCGCATGCAACTCCAAAGCATGTCTATGGGTTCCAGTGAGGGTTTCAAAAATTATGCTCAAAAGTGGAGAGATCTTGCAGGTAGAGTGCAACCTCCCCTGTTTGATAGGGAATTGGTAGATATGTTAATGGGTACCCTGACAAGCCCATTTTTCAACCATTTGATTGGAAGCTCTTCAGCCAGATTCATCGAGCTGATATTGACAGGAGAACAAGTGGGAGTTGGTATCAAGAGTGGCAAAATCCAGGGGACTGCATCCTCAAGTACTGTGAAGAATCCATTCAGTGGAAAGAGGGAGGTCAATGCTGCCTATGGTCAAAGAGGTCATGGTAAAGTTTAACACCGTCCAACGGTAGGAGCTGTAATCATATCCAACCCTGCACCAGTTTAACAACAAAATAATTAGTGCATGTAGGATGCGCCTAGAAGACAATTCACCAAAATCAACATGCCTTTGTCTTAGGCATTGCAGCATTTGGTGAAGGCTAACTTGGTCACTTTGAAGGATCCTCCTCAAAACCCAAACATTTCCTCTCCCCATTACAATCCAAATGCACGGTGTGCTTACCACTCCAACAGTCCGGGGCATGATACAAATGATTGTTGGGCTCTGAAGAACAAAGTTCAAGACCTTATTGACGCAAAGGAGATTGAGTTCGATCCTCCTGAGACCCCCAACAAGATTACCGCACTGATGCCCAAACATGACAAGGGTATCAATGTTATTAATAATGTTATTTTTGTTTCTTCTGTGAATGATCTGGATACTCCTCTTCCAGTTGTTAACAAGAATATTTTACGAGCCGGTTTATTTCCAGGCTGTGATGAAGATTGTTACCTTTGTGCATCCCTGCCCGATGGTTGTATGTTGCTGAAGATAAGTTTTCAACGCCTGATGAATGACAGGGGAATTCTGTTTGAGAAGACTCCCTCTATGGAAAACTTATGTGAAGATGTAAGATGTGAAGACGTGTCAATTATTACCATTTCCAATAATCCTACAAGGGTCTCCTCCAAAGGTTCTATAAGGATTATTGCCAACCCTAAAGTTGCTCCTTGATCATCCCTCTCCAGGGCCAATACCATATTCCTCCGACAAGGTTGTTCCTTGGAATTATGGAGTTGACGTCTACTACCATGGCGTCAAGCAAGACCTTTTGGCTATTAAGAATGAAGTTGCTGAAGATACTGATCCTAACATTGACAATATTGTTGGGACTAATAAGGTCACCAGAAGCAGAAGGATTTTCTCTCTGGAGATCTCTCTGAAGACTATTGCTACCCCTACTGTTATTCCTGCTGTTGAGTCAACTAAGACTCAGGGCAAAGAACTATTGACTGAACCTGCCCAGAAGGAGGCACCGAAAGAAGCCATTCTTGAGGCCTCCAAGCAAGAAATGGAGAAAATTTTGAAGATCATACGAAAAAGTGATTACAATGTTGTGGAACAATTGGGGCAGGCCCCTTCAAAGATTTCAATGCTAGCTTTGTTATTTTGCTCTGAGGCCCATGCTAAGGGTTTGGTAAAGTTTCTAAAGTCTGCCCATGTGCCACAAGAGTCTTCTGTCGACCAATTTGAGAATTGTGTTACCAGCCTGACTGCTGATAATGGAATAGGTTTCTCCGATGCTGATCTAACTCCTGAGGGGAGAAGACATAACAAGGCCATGCATGTCTCCATGAATGCAGGGGCACTACTCTAGCTCATGTGTTGGTGGACACGGGTTCATCTCTGAGTGTCCTGCCCAAGGGTGCCTTAGACAGATTGGATTGTGAAGGACTTACATTGAAACCCAGTAACATTGTGGTGAGGGATTTTGATGGTTCTAAAAGAATGGTACATGGGGAGGTGGACATCCCAATTAAAGTTGGTTTGCAAACATTTGACTCCACTTTCTACGTGATGGACATTCACCCGACTTACTCTTTCTTACTTGGACGCCCTTGGATTCATGGGACTGGTGTTGTCACTTCCACATTACATCAGATATTAAAATATCCTATAAATGGAAAGATTATTACAGTTTACGGTGAAGAAGAGTATATGGTAAGCCATCTGAATTCTTTTAGATATGTCGAGATGGACGGCGAATTAATTGAAACTCCCGGTCAGAATTTCAAAGAGGTTCCTCAGACGATCGTTGTTACCAAAGTTGTTACTGTTGTTCCGAAGATTATCAGGCCTCCATTGAAAATGGCTTCTTTGAAGGATGCCAAGGCTGTGATTGAAGAAGGTGGGTGTAATATTTGTGTCCAACTCCCTAACATCCCCTATAAGTCTGAAAAACTTGGTTTGGGTTTCACTTCAGGAGCTCAAAAAGTTGTTCGTCGTGCTCGCACCGGAGGACCACCACTATGCATCAGCAACCATTGAGTTAATACCATGGAGGACGCTGATAGTGGTTGAAACTTGGACATTTGGATCTTCCCTAATATCAATGGTGGAATCAATAATTGGACGGCTAGAGACTTTGTGCCTATCTTTTTTATCCAGGAGTAATTGTTTTTCTGTTTTTTTAAGGGTATGTAACTTTTGAACAAATTAAACTCTAAAACCTTGTGTCTTACCCGAGGCACAATGGTCTGTTTGTGAGGGTTATCTCACTTCATTTTCATATATAATTAATAAATCATTGGAATTTTGCATTCAAATATTACGCTCTTTGTCTTTCTTTTTACTTTATTTTATCGAAATAGCTATGTGCTCTTACACACACCCACATATCAAATTGCAGATCCACATCCACCCGGATCCCATTGATAACAGTTCTGCTATTGTCAGTTATGACTTTGAAAATCAGATCTACCAAGCCGAGGACGAAGGTGAGGAAGATTGTGAAGTACTGGGAGAATTGGCTAGACTATTACAGCAACAGGAAAGAGCAATACAACCTTATGAAGAGTCGGTCAATGTGGTAAAATTGGGTACTAAGGAGAATAAAAAGGAAGTCAAGATAGGTGCCAACTTGGAGAATGGTGTCAAAGAACGGTTAATCCAGATGTTACGTGACTATGTTGAGATCTTTGCTTGGTCATGCAAAGACATGTCAGGGCTTGATACTGATATTGTGGTTCATTGGCTGCCGAAAAAAGAAGATTGCCCTCTAGTGAAGCAAAAGGTCCGTCGTATACATCCTGAAATGTCAGAAAAGATCAAGGTTGAAGTCATGAAACAGTTCAATGCTGGATTCTTAGATGTTACTTCTTATCCACAATGGGTTGCGAACGTGGTACCAATGCCTAAGAAGGACGGTAAAATGCGTATGTGTGTGGATTACAGAGATTTTAATAGGGCGAACCCCAAAGACGACTTTCCGTTTCCCCATATTGATGTTCTGGTTGACAATATCGCACAACATAAGATATTCTCTTTCATGGATGGTTTCTCCGGTTATAATCAAATTAAAATGGTGCCTGAAGACATGGAGAAAACCACTTTCGTCATGCAGTGGGGCACTTTCTGCTATAAGGTTATGCCTTTTGGGTTGAAGAACGTCAGAGCAACCTATTAGCATGCTATAGTAGCTTTGTTCCATGATATGATCCATCACGAGATAGAGGTGTATGTTGATGACATGACATCCAGATCTCATACTAAAGAAGAGCACCTTGGTCACTTGTAAAAATTGTTTGAAAGACTGAAGAAGTACAAGTTAAGACTAAACCCAAACAAGTGCACCTTTGGAGTAAGATCTGGTAAACTTTTAGGTTTCGTCGTTAGTGGAAAAGGTATTGAGGTATATCCTGCAAACATTAAAGCTATTCAAGAGATGCCAACTCCCTGCACCGAGAAGGAAGTTAGAGGTTTCTTGGGACGTCTAAACTATATTTCCAGATTTATTTCCCACCTAACTGCTACTTCCGAACCAATTTTCAAATTACTGAAGAAAGATCAAGTAGTCAAGTGGAACGACGATTTCCAGATGGCCTTTGACAGAATCAAAGAATATCTTTAAGAACCTCCAGCTTTAATGCCACCAGTTGAAGGAAGACCTTTGATCATGTAATTAACAGTGTTAGAGAATTCAATGGGGTGTGTGCTGGGGCAACATGACGAATCTAGTCGAAAAGAGCACGCAATATACTACCTTAGCAAAAAGTTTACCGAATGTGAAATAAGATACTCACTGTTTGAGAAAACTTTCTGCGCTTTGGCATGGGCTACTCGTTAACTAAGATAGTATATGTTGACTCACACTTCTTTATTGATATCTAAAATGGATCCTATCAAATACATATTCGAGAAGCCCGCTCTCTCCAGAAGAATAGCAAGATGGCAAATGGTTTTGACCGAATACGACATTCAATACACTACTCAAAAGGCAATTAAGGGAAGTGTACTAGCTGATCATTTGGCTCATCAGGCTGTAGACGACTACCAATCAATGAATTTTAAGTTCCCTGATGAGAACATTATGTTGATAACTGAATGTGAAGAACCTGGACCAGATGAAGGGCCTGAAAAAAGATCCCGATGGACTATGGTCTTTGATGGAGCTTCTAACACACTCGGCAATGGCATTGGTGCTGTGATTATTTCCCCCGAAGGTTTCCATACACCCTTCACTGCCAGACTATGTTTTAACTACACCAACAATATGGCCGAGTATGAAGCATGTATTATGGGTATCAAGGTTGCTTTTTATATGAGGATTAAGTTCTTACAAGTATATGGAGACTCAGCCTTGGTGATCATCCAGATTAAGGGAGAATGGGACACAAAGCATCCTAATCTCATCCCTTACCGAGAGCATATATTAACATTGATCCTATATTTTGAAGAGATTACTTTTGAGCATATTCCACGAGAAGAAAATCAGTTAGCGGATGCACTAGCTACCATGTCATCCATGTTTAAGTTCATATGGGATAATGAAGCCCCTCGAATCACTATCAAAATATTAGACGAACCAACATACTGTTATGAGATTGATATTGAGAGAGTAGAGGAAAAGCCTTGGTTCCACGAGGTGAAAAGGTATCTAAAATCCCAAGAATACCCTGAGGGAGCATCTATAAATGACAAAAAGTTTCTAAGAAGATTCTCTACCAAGTTCTTCCTGAGTAACAAAATCTTATATAAGCGCAACTACGATTCCAATTTACTTCACTGTGTGGACAAGAGAGAAGCTGAGAAGATCATGGAGGATATGCATGAAGGTATCATTGGAACTCATTCTATTGGGCACACAATGGCTAAGAAGATTCTGAGGGCAGGTTACTATTGGACCACTATGGAAACAGATTGTCATCATCACTCCCGAGCTTGTCACAAATGCCAAATCTATACTGACAAAGTACATGTGCCTTTGGTTCCTTTAAATGTCTTGATTTCTCCTTGGCCGTTCGCAATGTGGGGTATTGACATGATTGGAGAGATTAGACCTACCGCTTCCAATGGACACCGCTTCATCCTCGTCATCATTGATTATTTCACAAAGTGGGTAGAGGCTGCCTCATTTGCTTCTATTAACAAGAACGTTGTGGCTCGGTTCATCAGACATAACCTTATTTGTCGGTATGGAATTCTAAAATAATTCACAAATAATGGTACCAACCTCAATACTACTATGATTATTGAGCTTTGTAACGAATTTAAGATCCAGCATCATAACTCTTCTCCTTACCGACCGAAGATAAATAGCGTTATGGAGGCAGCCAATAAGAATATAAAGAAGATTATACATAATATGATGGTAACATATAAAGACTGGCACGAGATGTTACCATTTTCTCTTCACAGTTACCATACTTTAGTGCACACGTCAACAGGGGCGACCCCTTTTTCTCTCGTATACAGTATGGAAGTTGTTTTATCTGTCGAAGTCCAGATCACTTCCTTGAGAATCATGAAGGATGCAGGTTTAAAAAAAGATGAATGGATTCAGACTCGACTTGACCAATCGAACCTGATTAACGAGAAGAGGCTCGCGGATGTTTGTCACGGTCAGATGTACCAGAAACGTATGATAAAAGCTTTTAACAAGAAGGTCGGACGTCAGGTCTATCAGGTTAGTGACCTAGTAATCAAGCGCATCATCCTGCCATAAGGTGATCCCAGGGGCAAGTGGACTCCTACGTATGAATGACCATTTGTGATCAAGAGTATATTTTCTGGTGGAGCTATGATATTAACCACCATGGACGGTGACGACCTTCCACACCCTGTAAACCGGACATAGTTAAAATATACTACGCATGAAAAGAGACCCTCTAGGTTGACTGGCCTAGGCAGAAATAAGGGAATCCTGGCGAACCAAAAGGGTTCGGTCAAAAGTTAGGTATATATATATATATATATATATATATATATGGAAAAATATGTACGCTCGACAGGCCGAAAACCTGAAAAGGCGGTTTGGGCAAAAGGGGTATCCCGGTGGATTGAAAACCCGAAAGGGCTGTCCAGAAAAAAATTAGGGATTTGAAAGCATATGACTATGTCCCGTTTGATCACCTTACAGCCAGACTTTGCTAGCTGTTGTAACCCAAAATTTTCCCTCTCATTTATCAAATATTTTCTCACAAGATCTCCTTTGGTTCAAGACTGCACAAGGATTGATCAGCTCAAGACACCTCCTTAAGCACTGATGACTGAAATTAGGGTTTGAGATTGCACAAGGATAATTGAGCTTTTAATGCCTCATATTACTTTCATGGATCATTATGGACCCCCAAGATTTCTCATGTCAAGTTTCAAGTCTTGGATCACATTTTTGCTCAGTCAATTAAGCAGTTGACCTAAAAATCAGCTATATTGGGGAAGAAGTCAACTGTGGTCAATTTACAGTCAAACTTTATAACTTTTGACCCATATCAACATTATAAACTCATATGTATCATTTGATCAAGTTTGGACCACAATTCCTCAAGAAATTTGATAAGATCATCAAAAGGGCAAAATGGTCAAAATTAGGGTTTTAACTGAGAAAGGGCAATTTCTGATTTTTGACATAGCAAATGGTTAATTGATTTGAGGCATTATCTCCAAGAGTTCAATTTCATTACTTTGACCTAATGGCATGACTCAAAACATTTCTCAAGATCAATTGATTGATAGTTGATTTACAATCAACTGATCAAAAGTCAACTATACACTGAAAAGTCAAACTTTGACTTTTTTGTCAAAATCAAGTGTCAAAGATTACAATTCATCAAAACATGTCAAAATATGAAACGTATTCATTAAGAAATCAAAAATTCAAGATTTCATTTTGAAAAGTCAAAGTTTCCAAACTTAGAAATTTTTCTAAGTGTTGAAAACTTCATATTTTTTCACAACTTTAAGCCAATTTTTCACCATGATGGAAGATGATTCAAAAGAACCTTTAAACATGAAAGTTGTAGATCTCCATGAGATATAAAACATTTCTTTACACAACTTCTTCTATAAATGCTTGGATCTTAAGTTATTAATCCATGAAGTCATGGTCATGAAACTAAAACACAGTGTAAAATTTTGAGCATTTTTGGTCAGGATTTTGACCTAACTTATTGGCCAAGTTTCACATAGTTCCACTTGGATTTTGCAAAATTGATTCAAATAGGGGTTGTAGAGAACATTACAAGCTTTCTAAAATGTCCAAGAACTCCTTGAGATCATTCTTGAGCAAGGAGAATCGAAGAGAGGAAGTTAGGGTTTCAAACTAAAATTATAGGTCATTTTCATGATGAACAAAAATGCAATTTCAATGTTAGGCTGCATAATCTTGCTTTACATGACTTCTAACTTGTGTATATATCCATGTTAATGGATTACACAAACTTTTGAGTTTTAATCCAAGTGGTTTAAGCTTTATCCGATTTACATTGCCATTTTGGGAAGAAAGTGAAGAATACCATTCTTGAAAAGCAAGCTTTATGCACAAAGTCAATTCTTGAGCCTCTAACTTGTTCCCTCTGATCACACTCCATCTACAAAGTCAGAAGCAAGTGTGTTTAAAGCATAACCACTATATCTTAGCAATTACACAAGACTTTGAAACTTGGATTTCTCAAAAATCACATGTTATGCTTAAACTTGTGATTTTGAATTCTGATCAACAACAAGCTTCCAAACTTGTTGCTTATAAATATAGGCACTATTTGTAAGCTAGGACACGAGCTTAAGCATCCTGAAACACACCAAAACTCCCTCAAGTCAAAAATTGCCCAAAAACTCTATTGTTGCACAATTTCTAACCTTGGAGTTGTAACTCATATTTCCCTCGTGCGTTCTTTGGCCTTTTAGTTCCTAAAGCTTCCTTACATCAAATATAACTCATCCATGTCCCTGTTGCATGACTGTAACTCCATTTCCATCATCCTCCATAGCCAAAAATAGAGCACTACACATTAGCTTCTCCAAGCCATTTCAGCCACTCTCAACTCAAGCTAACCATTGCATTAGCTTCCTGGGAACTTGAGGAAGCTAACCTGATCATTGCAGCACCTTGAATCACGCTCATTTGCATTTCACGATTTCCAGTTTTGAGGTATTTTTCTTGAACTTCTATCTCATTACTTAGACATTGTTAGGCTTGCATTTGTGAAGATAAAATGTAGACATCATTGCCCTAAAGTTGTACATGTCTATATATTTTATTTATATTGATTAAGCTAGGAGAATTTTAGGATTGAACCTCTGAAAATAATTAGGTCAGAATTTGGTACTTTCAAAAATTCTCACTCATCTTTGATTTATAGCTTATGATATTTATATGGTTGGGTTCGTATGGAAAAATGGAGCAACTTTCATGTTTGCATATTTCATTTTTATTAAGAAATGTTGAAGTTACAGATGATCTGGTTGGAGGTTGAAGATGAAGTTCCATATTCAGGACTTGTTTTTTATTATGTATTTATCATTTCAGTTAAATTAACGGATGTATAGCCACCCCAGTGGTAAGGCAGCGCGCTGGTAACAAAGAGGGCGCGGGTTCAACACTCAGCGCGCTGCCTTTTACATTTTTTCACATTTTTTGTCATTTTTCTTTTTGTTTCAGGAAGTGCTTGGGCCTCCACCCCATGGGCCTGACTTTTTTTCTCAACAATACTCCCTGTTTCGATTTCTAACCTCCCTGACTTTATTTTTTTATTTTATTTATTTTCATCTTTTATTATTATTATTAATATTATTATTATTATTATTATTATTAATAAAAAATCCAAAAATATTTATATTTTATTATTTATATTTATTTAGTTTATTTTTCTTCATAAAACTAAAAGAACAAAAAAATATTTCCTTTAATAAATTAATTTCGTTTTTTAAAATACTTAGATAATTAGTCTTAATTATTATTATATTATTTTCTTGTAAATCAAAATCAATTTAGAACTTAGGACTTTTATTTAATTAATTTTATTTACTAATTTAATTAAGTTCACAAAAAACCTAAAAAACTTGTTTTCTTTAATAAATTAACTTCTTTTATTAACTTAGTTTTAATTTTCTTATTCTATTAAATTATTTTATTTTAATTTAATTAGGTCAAAACTTTTAAATACAAAAAAAAATATCCATTCCTTTACCTTTTCATACTTGTACATTATATTTATTCATTTTTGTACATTTATTCAAATTCAATATGGTTGTAATAGATAATTAGGGTTTTAATTTTTTGCAATTCCCCATTCATAAACTTGTATCCCCATCCCTTAAAGCGTTGTAATAGCGTAGGACATTTAAATTCCGCAATTTAATGCTTTATATACAAATGCTAGTAATTAGGATTTGTATGAAAAGATTAAAACCAACAAATAGAAAACCCAAATTCAAAGACAAATCAAGTATGAAAACCAATACACTTGCACACATACACCCTTAGGGTAAATCCACTTTGTTGCCTTACAAAAATGTCCATATTATGCATGTGAGGTATCTTAGCAAAAACAAGCAAAAAATACAAGATCATAGTCCCTCGATGACACTATCCATGTTGCCTTTCAAAATGATCTTAGTCCCTAAAGAAAATGCTAAGATATCTTACAACCTTGCTAATCATGACTATACAATGACCCTTGCCCGTCCCTTTTACATCCAAATATAGGGTTTCTTACCAAATCATTGGTAAGATAACAATGTCAAAGGAAAGAGGAAGTAAACATGAAAGACTTTTGAGTAGGTAGATTACTCCTAGTTGCTTACTCAATTTCAAAACCAAAACATCCTTTCTATTTTCAAAACAAACACTAACACTTTCAAAAACATCTTTCAAACTTGAAAACATTTTCAAAGGATCAACACTTTGTATACATTCTTACGAACGAGAATCATTACAAAGTTTTCCTAAACGATGGCGCCTTTTCAAAATACTTTCAAAAACCACACAAAGCATATTTTCAAACAAAAGCAAGTGATCTAGAAAGTAACTAAGAGCCCATGGAAAACCATGGATGGAAAGGGTGCTAATGCATTCCCTTTTCATAATCTACCCCCCGAACTCAAGAAAACATCTCAAAGGTCTTTCATGTTCTTTTTAGCCTTTCCTTTTGGATAAAAGAAAAGTCGGTGGCGATTCTTGCTAACCGCAATATTTGCAATCAAATGCAAAACAACCAATTCAGTTCTCCCACCGCGTTACAGAACTGGCAACTCTGCTGGGGAGTCTTTAAAAGTGGGGTTACCTTAGGGCTATATCATATTTATTTGCTTTCATTGTTTGACTTATATGCTTTACGTTTTGGTTCTTTTTTAGGGTTTGAATCCTCTACCCGGATTAGGATACCTTATAGGTAAGTAGCTGTTGTACCCCAAAATTTGCCCTCCCATATTTTTCAAAATCTCCCCAAGGGTTGCACAGTTCAAGGGCCTCCTAACAGTCAAAAACTAGGGTTTTGGTTCTGACAAAGAAAATGAAGTTTCCAAGGGTCCAATCAAGTCCCACATGCTCATAAATATGGTCAAGCATCATCATACCAATTTTCAAGACTTACAGCACAAGATTGCACAGTCAAAAACCCTAATTGCACTACAGTCAACTGTAGGGGCAAAATGGTCATTTGACAGTCAAAAATTCAAATTTTTGGTCAACATCTCATTTTGAAGCCACAAACATCATTTGATCAATGCTTGATCATGATTCTCAAAGCTTGGCTCAAAAAGTCTCAAGATGCAAAAGTTTCTATATTTGGACAGTTGAAAAAGTCAACTGTAACTTGACCAAGGCATAACTTTCACATGGATTATCAGAAAAATTCCATCCAAAGCTCATTTTGAAGAGAAAGACATTTCCTACAACTCCTCTTCACACTTCAAGTCCAAGAAATGCTCTCACAAAAAGTTATCAATTTCAACATTATAGGTCATTTTCAAAAGTCAACAAAAAGGGACTTTAAGTCAAAGGCCATAACTTGAGATTGGTAAATCAAAATGACATGGGACCAAAGACATTGGTTAGAGGACTCAAAATACTTTCCAAAATGTCCAAGAACATGAGCAAATCTTGAAAATTGAGCAAGATATGCCTTGTGGAAGTTGGGAAATGTTTGGATATTTTGAAAAGTCAACATTGCTTCAAAAGTCTTAAAAATGCTAATGGGCCTCTTTTTCTTTCAAGAATCATTATCCAAGGCATGTGCACGACCATTTGGCCCAAAGGGAAGTTTTTTATCATTTTTATTTATTTATTTGGATTTTTAATTATTAATAATTCATTTAATTAAAATAAATATGTGAAAAATACCAAAGCAAGTCAATCAAATCTTTTTATGCATGGGATAACTTCAATATTTCGTGCATGATCAGATTTGGAAAAAATCTTGGTAATTGGACATAATTTGGTAGCAAATATGCATGAAAAGATTGGAAAATTATGGCATGGAAAATCAAATATTTTCTCATCAATTCAAGGATTCTTTGGACCAAATTTCCAACCCTAATCATTCACACATATATACCAATGCCAACCCTAATGTTCATGATCTCCCAGCTGCGCCATACATCAAGAACCAAAGTTGAGTTTTTTTACCAAAAATTTGAAAACTGAAAGTGGTCTTAGAGAACGATTCAGAGGCCAAGATTAATCCCAATAGCTTGCAAAAGTGTTACTGAAGCTAACTGAATAGTTTTCCATATCCCTAACATCAAGAATTGGTAATTCCAAAGTCAAACTGTATCACTCTTTTTGCATAATCGTGCTTTGTTATTTAGACCACATCCATGCATTTTTGTTCTTGATTTGTATTAATTGGATGATTCTGAAACTAACCATATGATTGAATTGAGTTTTTATGCATTGTATGAAGAATTACCATGAACGATTATTAGGGTTCTTCAAGTTTTAATTTGGGCGTTCCTAAATACTGCAAAATTGAGACATCTCAATACCATGGTTGAAATCAGCATGCTTGGACGAACACAACACACCCCTCGTGCCTAATTTATGTGACTCCAGGAGCTAATCGCTATTTTCAAAAATGGTGTATTTTGGGGGGGTTCAAAACCCCCGTTAACCTTTTTTTTATTTCAGGAACGAGGAGGACGATGACTCTGTGGCAAGCTGTGAGTGGTTGGTTTGAATTTTCGCGCTAGAATCCCACTAACTCTTATTTTCCATTATATTATTTGTCTTCCATATAATAATCAAAACGCGTTGGTGGCTCCACTGGTCAGGCTTAGCATTGGTAACCCCTGGGACCTGGGTTCGAATCCCAGGTCCCCATCCCTTTCCATATTATTTTTCCTAACGTCATTCTGTGCAGTTTCTATGCAAGCAACCACCATGCATCCATCCTCCAGGTCTGCCACGCGTATTGCAAGATCAATCCAAAGGCACTGATTGGAAGAACACCCTGGGCGTTAGTCAATGCACTTGCACGCTGGCATGAAAAGTCAATGAGGCCAAGGATAATTGGGCCATAATTGCTACAAAACCTCCACTTGGGGTCAGCACCCCCTAGGGTTTGTGTTCACTTTCTTTTTCTATTATTTTTTATTATTTGTTTAATTTAATTAATTTCCATTTTAATCTTTAAATTAATTTAGTTTCACAAAAATATAAAATAACACAAAAATCAGAAAAGTCATAAAAATCAAAATATGTTTATTTAATTAATATTTTTGTACATAAACCTCACTAATTAATTAGATTTAAATTTAGGGTTAATTTCAAACATTTTTCTTAACAAACTTAAAATTTGTAGAATTAGGTTTTAATCAATTTTTATCCTTTTTCTTTTCTTTTCACTAATAATTAACTATTTGTTTTTATAAATCAAATTGCCATTAATTAATTAATTTAATTTTAGGTTTAAATTTTAACATGTTTTTCTTAATAAATAAAAGTTGAAGAATTAGGGTTTATTAGTTAATTTCTTAATTTCATTTAATTCATATGAAAAACTCCAAAAAGACCAAAAACAATTTCTTTTTAACTTAATCAATTTGTTAATAATAATTTAATTAAAAAGGGTCCAACGCCCTCGCTTCCAATTTTAATTCCAATTCGCGTATTTTATTTTATTTCTTTTAAATATTAATGTAATTCTCCCAAAGCCATGTAACTCGGACATTTTATGTTTCTCGCACTTTATTTCTTTATTTTCTGTCAAATCGGGTCCTGGATTTTAATTTGGCGATGTGGACCCGCGCCTTTGTAATAGTTTAGGAACTTTAATTTTCGCAGTTTTTAATTGTTAATAATGGCATGCAAGAATGAATGACAAAATAAAAACAAACGCGTAGATCACCCATGACATGACAAGACAAAAATAAACGAATATGACACACAAAATCACACACCACCCCTAGGGTACGCCTCACTGTTGCCTTGCCCCGAAAGGTGATCGTCGAGTAGAGGATGTCTTAGTAAGTCCTCATGATCCGGGAACCTGGCATGAGGGTAGCTTCTAAGGTGTCTTCCCATTGCTCCGGTGATCACCATGTCCCGAACCTTCGAATTGACCCGAACACCTCCAACGGTGGTGCTACCTACCTCTCAATGGTGGGATGGCACTACCTTAAGGACATTTACACAGCCTAATTCCTTAGGGTAGGTAGACAACTCTAGATACTTGCTCTGATTTCAAAACAAAAATTCAAAAATACTTTTCACACCAACACCTTTTCAAAAAGCTTTCGAAAGCAATCTTTCAAACACTCTTGAGGACCGATACAAGAGTCGAACTGGAATTTTCAAAGAAACTTTTTAAAACCCACAATTGAAAAGCAAGCAAACCATTTTTGAAAACACAATGAGCAAGTATCTAAGAGCCCATGGATAACCATGGATAGAAAGGGTGCTAACACCTTCCCTTTCTATAACCTACCTCCCGAACCGAGAGCGATCTCTTTAAGGAATTTTTCTGTGCTTTTGTCCTTTCCATTTGGAGAAAATAAAAGACGGTGACGACTCTTGCTTCCGCGACATTTCGCGAACCAGCGTTAAACAGTCAGTTCCAGATCCACCGATCACAGTAGCAATACATTGTGGAAACTGTGCGGGGTATACCGACATGGTCTAAGCAATAGCTACGTTAGTGTGACATATTTGTGGGTACCGGTAGCCCTTGAGTAGTCAAGGAGAATACGGGGCCAGTGAGTGATGTCATGAAGCACTAACTAACTTCTAGAACCTTTACTTGACCAACTTGGCCATTTGGACGTAGCGAGATGACCGGCTTTGGTGCAGTCCGAAGTTGGTAGATACTCGATACTACACTCATTGAGGTTTGATTTTTTGGATATTTCGGTCGCCATTAAAGAGGCTTGCGATGAAACAATGCCCAAGAAAACAAACCAGTGATATTGAGCTTCTTTAGAACCCAGTTACTATTGCTAGGACAGGTTTGAGCCAACTAAACTTCAAGAGGGTACTTACCTATGAGACTCCATGCAAGTCTAACCCTAAGGACTTGTTTGTTTTGTTTGTATATATTTACTTGTACATAACATCATAAACATCATAACATCATACTCACTAACCATTTCAAGTATTTTAGGATTTATCTTTGTTCTGTTTTGTAGGACATGGATTCTATTCGTAGGAAAACCATTCAAGTCAATCTTGTAAGGATCCCCCCTCAACTTAAAGAGTTAGCATCAGGGGTTCCCGAAAATTCTCCATTTACCGAAAGACATGGTTTCCTCTTAAACTTGGTTACCTCCAACACTGATGAGGACATGATGAAGGTGCTCTGCCAGTTCATTGATCCTCTACATCATTGCTTCACATTTCCCGATTATCAACTTGTGCTAACTTTGGAAGAATTCTCCCAACTCTTGAGGATTCCAATTCTCAATCAACTGCCTTTCAACGGTACGAAAAGAGATCCAAAACCAGAAGAGATTGCTCAATCCCTACACTTGCAACCATATGATGTCACAACTAATTGGGAAACAAGGAGTGGTGTCAAAGGTTTCTTAGCCAAGTTCTTGTTTGAGAAAGCTCAAAACTGTTGGAATTCCTTGGACTTGCAAGATTTTGAGGAAATTGTGGTTCTCCTTATCTATGGGATAGTTTTGTTTCCAAATCATGACCAACTCATAGATGTAAACGCCATCAAAATCTGCATGTCTCGTAACCCGGTGCCTACTTTGTTAGGAGACATCCTACATTCTTTTCTCACTCGCACAATGAGGAAAATAGGTATCCTTATGTGTTGTACTCCTCTTTTGGCAAGATGGTTTATTTCACATATTCCCCAATCTGTATTGAAGATCGAGCTAGGTTCAAGGTGGTCACATAGGTTGATGACGCTCAAACATTCAGACATTCATTGGTGTTCCCAATCTATAGAGAATGTTACTATCGTAGACCGTTATGGAGAATTCCCTAATGTCCCCTTACTTGAAATTAGAGGAGATATCACCTACAACCCCTGCTTAGCCTTAAGACAGTTTGGTTACGCCCGAAAGGATGGTCCACATGAGATGCTTATTCAAGGGTTGGTATTTGACTACGAGAATGACGACCAAGGTTACCGCTAGAATTTTATCCGAGCTTAGAGGATGTTGAACAAGGTAGATAGAAAGACACTGGGGCACAAGAATTCCATCCCTCTTGAGCCTTATCTCAAATGGTTACAAGCTCGTGCTCAAAGTCTTATGATGCCTTACCTCTCTATTCTCCCAGTTATCATAGAGCCTGTTGTGGAAGGAGATATCCCATACACTATCTTTCATCCTGACATGCCCACCTCTCTCGAAGACTTGCAAAGGGATTGGATACAGCTTAAGGGGGAGCGAGACACTTTCGAGGCCCAATTCTACGCCAGCGAGAAGAAGGTTCTGGAACTCGCCAGTCAGCTTCATGAGGAGCGGAGTATGAACGCCTACATCGCACCAAAGAGGATGCGTTCAACTTTTTTATCTTAGAGTTTTTGTATTTCTTTGTAAGCCCAAAGAGGCATGATATACTTAAACTTTGATTTATTAATATGACGTGTGTTCCTTTTTTGTCTAAAATAAATTTATATCTCTAATTTCCTTGAAATCATTGCATATGCATCTCCATTCATCATAACATAAGCAGGTTTCTTACAACGGGTCTCCTCATATTTCTATTGTTTATTTCAGTAAGATGGACATGGAACAGACGGTAAAATATCTCCAGGCGCAGAATGCTCAGTTTCAACAAATGTTCCTGACTCTAGCCAAAGCACAAGAGGATTTGAAAATTTTGCTGATCGAGGAAAAGAAGAAGAAAGAAAAGAAAGCAACCGGTGTTCTGAATCTAGGAATAAGGTTCCTGGGACCAGCCAGACAGGCCCTAGACTTTGCAACATCATCTTCTGAAAAGGATAATCAAGAAGGGAAAAACAAAGAAGTGATTGCCCATCCAGAATCTAAAGAGGAAGAAAAAGAGGATTACTCTGAAGAATCGTATCCTCTGGCTGACGACAAATACAAACATCTGGAAGAGCGTCTAAGTGCAATGGAGATTCAGAAAGTTCCCGGGCTGGACTTTGAAGAGTTGGGTTTGGTGTCTGGGATTTTTATGCCACCAAAGTTCAAGGCACCAGTGTTCACTAAGTACAACAGGGTTTCGTGTCCCAAAATGCACCTCCGATCTTATGTGAGGAAGATACAACCTCACACTGTTGACAAAGATTTTTGGGTCCACTTCTTTCAAGATAGTCTATTTGGAACTCAGCTAGATTGGTTTTATCAACTAGAGAGGGCCAATGTCCATAATTGGGAAGACCTTGCTGTTGCTTTTTATAAACAGTATCAGCACAACGCAAACCTTTCTCCCACCTGTACTCAACTCCAGAGTATGGCTATGGGTTCAAGCGAATGTTTCAAAGACTACGCTCAGAAATGGAGGGACTTAGCAGGAAGAGTCCAACCTCCCCTGTCTGACAGGGAGCTAGTAGACATGTTTTTGGGTACCCTGTCTGGTCCTTTCTTTAGTCATCTAATTGGAAGCTCCTCAACAGGCTTCACTGAATTAATCTTGACCGGGGAAAGAGTGGAAGCTGGGATTAAGAGTGGGAAGATCCAGAAGGACACATCCTCCAGTGCTGTGAGAAAACCATTTATCGGGAAGAAAGAAGTTGGTGTTGTGTACCCTCAAAGGAATCAGGACAGAACTGAACACCGTCCAATGGTAGGGGCCGTCATGATCCCTAAGCCTGCACCTACTCAACAAAGGAACAACCAGCCTAGAACAAAAAGACCGGTATGACAATTTACCCGGATAAATATGACGATGTCTCAAGTCCTGCCACATTTATTGAGATCTAATATGGTAACTTTAAAGGAATCCCCGAAGAATCCCAACACTGCCTCACCTCATTACCACCTTAATACTCGTTGTGCTTACCATTCAGAAAGTCCAGGCCATGATACCAACAACTGCTGGGCTTTGAAAAACAAGGTGCAAGACCTTCTCAAAGCAAAAGAAATTGAATTTGATGCTCCCGAGATCCCAAATGTTATCATCGCTCCTATTCCCAAGCATGGTCGTGATGTTAATGTTGTTGAAGATGATGTGTTTGTTACTGTCATTGATGAACTTGTTACTCCTCTCCTAACTATTAAGAGAAACCTGTTGAAGGACGGTTTATTTACGAGCTGTGGCGAAGGCTGCCACCTCTGTTTATCCCTACCAACTGGCTATCATTTACTGAAAGCAGGTGTTCAGCGCCTGATGGATGACAAAGAGATTTTGTTTGAGAAGACTCTCGTTTCAACCATTTCTTACAAGGATGTTTCAATAGTAACCATTTCTGCCAATCCTTCCAGGGTCTCCACCAAAAGACCCGTTAGGATTACATCTGTTCCTAAAGTGACTCCGCTGATAATTACTATGCCAGGGCCGATCCCGTACTCCTCAGATAAAATTGTCCCCTGAAACTATGGGGGTGACGTCTACTATCACAGTGTCAAGCAGGATTGGCTGGCTAATGAAGACTCGATTTTTGAGAAGGCTAACCCCGACATCAACAACATTGTGGGAACTAGAAAAATAACCCAAAGTGGAAGAGTATTCTCCCCAGAGATTTCTCCTCTAAAAACTGTTACCGGTCCTGTGATCATCCCTGCTTCTGTTCCTGTTGACACTACTACTACAGCCCCCATGGTTACTCCTAATGACACCCCTACCACCGAGTCGACCGAGATTCAGGGCAAAGGCATTTTGGTTGAGCCTGTCCGGATGAAGGCGCAATCAGTATCTATCCTAGAAGCCTCCAAAAAGGAGATGGAAGAAATTATGAAAATTATAAAGAGAAGCGACTACAACTTAGTCGAACAACTAGGGCAGACTCCGTCAAAGATCTCTATGCTGGCTTTACTGTTGTGCTCTGAGGCTCATGCAAAGGCCTTGGTGAAATTTCTTAAAACTGCCCATGTGCCACAAGAAACCTCAGTTGATCAGTTCCAAGATTGTATGGCCAGTTTAACAACTGACAACGATTTAGGCTTTTCTGATGCTGACCTTACACCTAGAGGGAGGAAACACAATGAGGCATTGCATATCTCTGTCGAATACAGGGGCACAATTTTGGCCCATGTCCTGGTTGATACTGGTTCATCCTTGAATGTGCTTCCTAAGAAAGCTTTGGATAGACTCGAATGTGAAGGTTTGACCTTAAAACCCAGCAACATAGTGGTAAGGGCCTTCGACGGTTCAAAAAGGATGGTGCATGGGGAGGTGGACATTCCCATAAAAGTTGGAACTCAAACCTTTGATTCAAATTTCTACGTGATGGACATTCGCCCTTCCTATTCCTGTTTATTGGGCCGACCATGGATTCACAATGCTGGTGTCGTCACCTCTACATTACATCAGATGCTGAAATACCCAACCAAGGGAAAAATCATCACTGTCCATGGAGAAGAGGAATATATGGTCAGTGACTTGAACTCCTTCAGATACGTGGAATTGGATGGTGAATTCATTGAAACTCCATTTCAGCATTTCGAGGAAGTCCCACAAACAATGGTCGCAACCATGATTTCTTCCCAAGTCCCAAAGATTACAAGACCTCCTCTAAAGATGTCTTCTCTGAAAGATGCCAAGGCAGTGGTCGAAGAAGGTGGGTGTACTATTTGGGGCCAACTCCCGGATATACCTTACAAATATGAAAAATTTGGTTTGGGTTTCACTTCAGGAGCCCAGAAATCTTTCGTCGTGCTCGTGCCGGGGAACCACCTTTGAAGATCAGCAACCATGGAGTCAACACAATGGAGGATAGTGATGACAACTACGACCTGGAGGAATGGAATTTCCCAACTATCGACAGAGGACTCACCAACTGGGAAGCTAAAGATTTTGTACCAATTACTTTCATCCAATAGTAATTGTCTTTAAATATCTGTCAGACTTGTAATAATTAAACAATTCAGACTTTTAAAACCTTGTGTCTTACCCGAGGTACAACGGTCCATTTGTAAGGGTTGTTACCTCATTTTCATATGTCATCAATGAATCATGGACATTTTTGCATAAAATTTTTACGCTCTTTGTTTTTATTTTTCTACATTTTTTATTTTCAATGATAGCTATGCTCTTACACACACTCACATATCAAAATGTAGATCTACATCCACTCAGGATCCCATGGGTAACGATTCTGCTATGGCCTTTTGTGACTTTGAAAATCTAATCTACCAAGCCGAAGATGAAGGTGAGGAAGATTGTGAAGTGCCAGGGTGTTGTACCCCAAAATTTTCCCTCCCATATTTCTTAAAACATCTCAAGTGAGGTCCTCAAATTGCTTAAGGAAGTCCAAGGGTTGACCACACAAACCCTCTCCTAAGGCAGTCTACCTCAAATTAGGGTTTCAGTTTGCATCAAGATGCTTGAGTACAAAGGGTCTCAAATGCTCACCATTGTCCTAATATGTTCTCAAGATCATCCATGTCAAGTTTCAAGCCTTGTAGAGAAAGTTTGCTCAGCCAACTACTCAAAAGCCTGAAAATCGACTATGTTAGGTCAAAAGTCAACTGTGGCCCACATACAGTCAAACTTCAAGATTTTTGGTCAACATCATCATTTTGAAGTATTATTCATCATTTGATCAAGGGTTGATCATGATTCATCAAGGGTTGCTCACAATTCATCAAAACCCAAGAGTTGCCAAATTAGGGTTTTATAGGAAAAGTCAACTCAACTTTGACCAAGCATAACTTTCTCATACTTTATCAGAAATGGCCCATCAAAAGCTCATTTTAAAGAGGATGAACTTACATACAATTAATCTTCATCTCCCAAGTTCAAAATATGCACTCACAAAAAGATATGAATTTTGACATTATAGGTCATTTTGAAAAGTCAACAAAAACACGTTTTTTTCCAAAGCTTCATACATGAACATGGAATACTCAATTGAGATGAGAACAACGTGGTTTCTTAGAGGATATCTTAAGCTTTCTAAAAAGTCCAAGAACACCTCTCTAGGGTTAAAATTGAGGGAGATATGCATTATCAAAGTTCGATAATTTTTGAAAAAATGCATGAAGCAAATATTGACCAAACTTGGATTTTTTCCAAATGGGCCTATCTTTTCAAGTTTGAAACTCATTCCTAACATGGTCCATGACCTCTAAGCCCACCCATACATTTTTCTACTATTTATGCTATTTATTTTGATATTTTATTCATTAAAATTCAGAATTAAATAAATAAATAATAGAAATAATGTAAATTTTAATGTGAATCCATTTTGGGCAAGTTTTATGCTGGTTTATGTCAATTGATTTCGTGCAATAACCCTTCAAATATGTCCAGGTTCATCCACATGTGAAAATGGCATAAAATCATCAAATATGGCATTTTTTTCAAATTTTGATCATGGTCTTAAAACACAACATTATGAGGGAGATTCTTTCTATGCTTTCTTGTCTCCTCATTCTCCTCTATAAATATAGAGCCATACAAGCTTGAAAGGGACGAAATTCCTCTCTAAAAAGCTCTCAAAAAGCTCTTCAAAAAGCTCTCTAAAAGCTCTTCAAAAAGCTCTCTAAAAGCTCTTCAAAAAGCTATCTAGAAATCAAAGAATTGGTGCAAGTCATATCTCGAGGTTCCGGTCTCTCTCAATTGACATCAAGCCTCAAACCATCCTCTTGAAGTCCTCAAGAGTCTTACAAGGCCCAAGAGCAATATATCACACGCATAGCACACCCCCGTTTGACAACACCAGTTTGGTAAAATTTTAAACTTCGAATCTTTAATTTTAATCACATTTTATGGTATGCTAACGTTTGTTTGAGTTTATATAGAACAATTATGGATGGTTGAATCATAGGTTCCACGCAAGAATCAAAAAACACCATAGTTAGAGCATAAGGCTTTCGAAAGATTCAGGCCTAGGGATTTCTGATGATTGCACCCCCTGTTTACTTTTGCTACTAGGCCCATCTTTATTTTCTTGTTTTATTCATTTTATTTATTTCTTTTAATCCCTTTTTTTATCAATAAACAAATATAAAAATCACATAAAAATAGATTTATGATTTTTTCTTAATTAAATTTTAATTTTGGTAAATTAATTAACTAAACACTTTAACTTTTTTTTTAAAATTAAAATTAATAGAACTTAGGTTTAATTTCATTTTAATTCATTTTCCTTTTAGTAACAAAAATACCAAAAAAATATAGAATTAATTTCTTTTATTTAAATTTCATAATTATCTTCTTTTTTTAAATATAGATCTAGATCAATTATTTTTTAACTTAAACCATTTTTATAAATTAAAACAAAAAACAACAAAAAGATTTTTTTATATCTTAGGATTTTTAGATGTCTTTTCAAATTTGCGCGTTATTATTCTTACGCACTTCATTTTATTATTGTAACTGTATATTGGGATGTAATAGATGATTAGTAGGACCTTTACCGCTTTTATTTATTTTTTCCCCCTAGTTTTGGATATGTACATAATCCCCCTCCCCGAAGCCTTGTAATAGCTAGGTTTTATATTTCTGCACTTTTAAATTACTGCAATTATTAACTGCTAGATGTATGACTAATAGGATTGTATGGCAAGAATAATCAAACATTAGCAAACTTAACACAAGACTAAAATAATTGAACATAACACACCTTGCACATATGCACCCTTAGGGTATACCTCACTTGGTTGCCTCGGAAAATAATGGTCATGTCCCTCGAACGTATGGATACCCTTAGCAAAGACCCTCGGTTAAAATCATCATAAAGATCATGGTCCCTCGATGTCCCTCGAAGTTACCTACGGTATATGATCTTGTCCCTCGATGTTGCCTACGAATATATGATGACAGTCCCTTCGAAATGTTAAGGTATCCTTACATGTTGCCTTCAATAAACATTACGTCCCTTTCGAATTGACTCTTACAAATTCCAACGATGGTGCTACCTATTTCTCAATAGTAGGATAGCGCTGTCTAAAGGAAACAAGAATAGAAACGATCTTTTTTCGAGTAGGTAGATGACTGTTAGGTACTTGCTCAAACAAACAAAAACTTGTTCACACTAACATTTTCAAACAAAGTTTTCAAAAACAACTTCGTAATACTCTTGAAGACAGAAGCAAGGGTTAAAACGAAGTAAAACAAAAGTTTTCAAAACAAACACACATAAAGAAATTTTAAAATGATGAGCAAGTACCTAAGAGCCCATGGAAAACCATGGATAGAAAGGGTGTTAATACCTTCCCTTTCTATAATCTACCCCCCGTACTCAGAAAATCTCGAAAAAAGGAATTTTTCTGTGCTTTTTTCCTTTCCAGTTGGATAAAATAAAAGTCAGTGGCGACTCTTGCTTACCGCGACATTTTGCGAATACAAAACACAAAATGCAAACCAGCATTTTCTAAAATAGTCGGTTCTGCCACCGTATCACAGAACTGGCGACTCTGCTGGGGATAAAATAAGTGGGGTATACCTTAGGATCTAGTTCATCATATTTGCTTCTCTTGTTTGTCTTGTTTGCTTTACTTTTAAGGGTTGTTTGTGAGTTACTATAGATCCTAACCCGGATCTAGGGACACCTTTTAGGTAAGTAGCAATAAACTGTGAGGGTACTGTACAGCGTGGACCGATACGGTTGAAGCAGTAGCTACGTTGATGTGGCACATTGGTTGGTACTGGTATCCCTTGTGGAGAAACGAGGAGAATATGGGGCCGCTGCGTGTGTCGTTAAGCATCAACTGACCTTAGAACCTTTAATCGACCAACTTGGCCATTAGAAAGTAGTGAGATAGCCGGCCTCGGTGTAAAGCTGAGAATTGGTTGATACTCGATGCTACACTCATTGAGACCATACTCTCGAGATAGTTCCGGCCGCAAGAAAATATTGCGTGAGCTGAAACCATGACCAATGGAGGATGGTCAGTGATATTGAGATCCTCTAGAACCCGATTAATTTTCTAGGACAGGTTGAACCAACTTAACTTCAAGAGGGTATTACCTTTGACCTCATGCAAGCCTAAACCTAAGGTTGTTTGTGTGACTTGTGTGCTTTCAACTTGAACTACTTGCACATTTTTATTATCTGACAACATGAGTTCCTTGCAAGTTTTGTTTACAGTCCTTATCCAATAACTTTGATTTCTTGCCGAGTTTACTTGCTTACATCACCTTGCACTTTTGCTTAAACGCATAGCATACACATCATAACATCATGCCTTAACATTTCCTTAACCATTTCAAGGATCTCAAGGGTTTGTGATACAGGTTATGGTAAATTAGACGTCTATCAAGGGGATTTATTTTCCTCTAGCCAATGTCGTCTAGAGATCAAAACACGATAACTTGAGTCAGTGGTTATGACCCACTCAATATGGTGAGCTTGACTCTTGAATAAGGACTCTTAACGACATGAAGTTTATTCAATCAAGCTGCAATCAAATTCTAACATTTTCTTGTTTACCCGCGAGATCCTTGAAAACATTGTATACATATATCATACATATCATTGCATAACAGGTCTTCCAGTACAGGTCTCTCATGTTCTCGCTGTTTATTTCAGCAATGAATCTCAAACAAGACAACAAAGATCTTCAAACTCAAGAAGCTCAGTTCAGGGAAATATTCCTAAACCTAGCCAAAGGGCAGGAAGAGTTGAAAACACTCCTCGTTGGGAACTTGGTCAAGAAAAGTCCTGAAGACAATAAGGACGAATGGCTGGAACAACTGCAAGTTGAGGTAGGTGCAATGAGAACCTAGATGCTGGGGCGGATGGCTCTTATCCAAGGCCTAGCCCGAAGACAAGAAGAGCTGAAAGCCATCATCAACCAACTTCATCAAGACGGATACAATAGTATGAAGAAAATAGTCGAGGCCGGGGACCAAGTCATTGATCAACCTCCAAGAAGACAAAAGGTTAGTTTGGTGAAGAGTGGACCTTTCCAAGTTTCTACTACATCACGGGTCCAACAACAACCTCACCAAAAATAACGGGTTAATCAGAGTAAGCCAGATATGCCCAAAAGGCAGTTTACCAAACTCAACATGTTGTTGTCTCAAGCTTTGCAATCCTGATGCAAGGTGTGCATACCATTCCAACAGCCCGGGGCATGATATTGATGACTGTTGGGCATTGAGAAATAAAATTCAAGACCTGATTGATGAAAGAGCGCTAGAATTCACACAAGACGGTCAGGTTGAGTTCTTCTGCCATCCCTCCAAGGCATACCATCTGAAGTGACAGGTTCTCATAAGAAGACTTTTCGTTCATTATAATTTTCAATTTGTAATTTTCTTTTGATTTGTTTGAACATTTATTCATATCAAACCTCGTTATTTCATCAATGCATTGCACATGTTTATCTTGAATCAATTCATTCGTATTCCATATTTCAAAAATGCGTTCTTGTTTCCTTTTGTGATATTCAACTCTCGATTAAAAACTCTAAGCCTTAGAGGGAGGATGACGAAAATGATACAATAATCTCTATAATATGCTTTTGAACACACCCCGTTGACGATGTACGAGCGTTGTTTCAAATCCTAAACAGTGGAGTTATAAGGAAGATAATCCCTAGTCAACCCCTTTGAGCCAAAGAAGTTGGAGTTTTTCTTTTCAAATTAAAAACCTTAATCACAACCTGGGGCAGGGTAGTTTTCTCAGTTAATCCAGATGCACAATGAATGGCACCAAAGACGTCCTTCCAAAACAGAAGACGGTGATGGTTCCCTATAATCATCAAGACAAGCAGTCATTATCTCTCGAAATAAAAGCCCATTAAGTCAAAACCTATGAAGGAGACTTAAGAAAAAAAACGGGGGCATCCCGCTGACTGTAATCACAAAAAGAAACAGTTCAGGCAAAAGACAGGGATAATAAAGTCAAAAAGAAAGAGATCCTACAAACCCTTAACAAAAAGAAATGACTGCCTAAACTGTCAGTATCCGAACCATCACTGGAATATCAGAGCAAAGACTCAAATGTGATCTAAATGCACAATTAACTGAGTATATGATCAAAGAACATCACGAAGAACGGGTGGGTACAAATAAATTTTGAGCCTTTATCCTTTGTTTCTTGAAATGTGAACCAGGCCACGTTATAACCCTTAAAAGTCCTAGCTGAAGCATGGGTTAGTTCAAAAGCATACTATTACAAAAGGTATCCTGACTCCTATAGGACTTGCTGTAAATCCTGAGTTGACATCAAACTTTTACAAAAAAAAACTTGTTTTACTAAAAAATGAATTTTCAAACTTCAAGTCAGACATAACCTTTGCATTCTTAAAATAACATTGTTTGCATATGACTATTTGTTCAACAGCAGAGAAATTCACATGAAGAATATCTAGTGAACAAAAACCTTCTCAATAAAAAGGATCACCTCAAGTGGAAAAAAACACTTCCAACCAAGGGGCACGGCATGATCATTGTCAATCATCTGGGGTAGTCAAGTCAAGATTCAAGGAATCTCTCAAAGATGCCAAATAGCCAGGGGCAGATCTCCATCTGAATCACTTGGGGCATTGGACATGAATTTCAGCATTGAATCTTGTATGATCAAGCGAACATCTTCTGGTAGTGTGGAAACACAACACTATCGACAGTGACAACTCCCTACACCCTGAGAACGTGGACATAGTCAGAAAATACTGTGCATGAACAAAGACCCGCTAGGTTGACTGGCCTAGGCAAAAATAAGGACATCCCGGCGAACCAAAAGGGTTCGGGCAAAAATTAGAGATAAAAACAAAAAGATATGTACACGCGGCAAGCCGAAAACCTGAAAAGGCGGCTTGGGCAAAAAAAGGTATCCCGGTGGACTGAAAATCTGAAAAGACAGTCCAGGCAAAAGTTAGGGATTAAAGCGTACGCCTATGTCCCGTCATCTCGTCACTTGCCTACCAGTAGAAGACTTATCATTTCGATCAAAAGTTACCAAGCACCTCATAAGTTGGGATAACACTCAATCCACAAGGCCTCCGCAGGCACTTTCTCCAACAGGTACAGGGGTAGAAAAGTAACGATGTAAAGTCATTGTCATATCCTCAGCATGCGTCCCAGTAACATCTACACTCCCCACAGAGTAAAAAGTATCCAAAGATAGTGATGTTAGCTTTCCCGAACAGGACACAACTCTCCCCAGCTGAGGTTCACAATCGCGAGTGAGTCGGTAAGTTTTTCCCCAAGCAGAGTTTATTTCTTTCACAAGCAGAAATTCAATCCCCGACAGAGTTCATTATCACCAGCAACGGTAATTCATCCCTGTGGAGTTGTTTTTCCAAGACAACAGACCGTCCAACAGAGTATCTCTCTTCCCCATAGAGTCATTCTCCCATAAGGTTATTCTCAAACAGAGTCTCTCCCGGAGGATTGTTCTCAAGCAGAACGGACATAAGTCTCCAGCTAATCATCTTCCGTCATTATCCCCAGCAAGAACGAAGAACTCAAATCTTTGTACTCTCCAACAGCAGTCCAGGATTTATTCTCCCCAGCTGGAGAATATCACAATTGCATTACATATCCATACATCATGGCATGCGCATACACATCATACAACATAATCTCATTTATTTTGAGAGCATCATTACTCAATACATGTCATACATCATGACATTACATACGACTAACTCTTTACCTTTTAGGGAAAGATACAACCAAATTCTCACATGTTTTCTCTGGTTCAGTCGAATAGTTGCTAAGATTTCTATTCCATTTCAAGCTATGAAGCCCGGATCTGATCGAATAATATCTTGATTTCTCCATCATACTATGAAGCTCATAAATTGACCGGAAAATAGTTGAATCCCCAGCAAATTACTGTGAAGCCTGGAATCGACCAGATAGCATTACAAAGCACCATGAAGCCTGGAATCGACCAGATAGTGGTACATCTTAAATTCAAGCTATGAAGCCCGGATTCAACCGGATAGTATCTTGATCTCTACAAAGCACCATGAAGCCTGGAATCGACCAGATAGTGGTACATCTTAAATTCAAGCTATGAAGCCCAGATTCGACTGGATAGTATCTTGATCTCTACAAAGCACCATGAAGCCTGGAATCGACCAGATAGTGGTACATCTTAAATTCAAGCTATGAAGCCCAGATTCGACCGGATAGTATCTTGATCTCTACAAAGCACCATGAAGCCTGGAATCAACCAGATAGTGGTACATCTTAAATTCAAGCTATGAAGCCCGGATTCGACCGAATAATATCTTGATCTCTACAAAGTACCATGAAGCCTGGAATCGACCAGATAGTGGTACATCTTAAATACAAGCTATGAAGCCCGGATTCGACCAGATAGTATCTTGATCTCTACTAAACACCATGAAGCCTAGAATCGACCAGATAATGGTATAAGACGTTGTGAAGCCTGGATTACGACCAGATAACAGCAAAGAATACTATGAAGCCTGGAATCGACCAGATAGTGGTATATCTTTAATGTAAGTTATAAATCCTGGATTCGACCGGATAAAATCTTGAGTTCTCTAAACACCATGAAGCCTGGAATCGACCAGATAATGGTATAGGACGCTACGAAGCCTGGAACACGACCAGATAACAACAAAAGACACTAAAGCCTGGACTCGACCAGATAACAGTATAAGGCACTGCGAAGCTCATAATTCGACCGAATAGCAGCTTACCTGGCCAATTACTAAGAAGCCCAGAATCGACCAGATATTAGTATTGCCTTAAAATCAAGTTGAAGCCCGGATGCGACCGGATAACAACTTAATTCCTTCTGAAGCCTGGAGTACGACCAGATAAGAATTGAGAAATTGTGAAGCCTGGAGAACAACCAGATATCAAGTTTAATCTCATCCCCTCAGTAAGTCACTGTGAAGCCTGGAATCGACTAGATAGCAGTCAGTCTTATCTTCCTCAGCAAAACACTGTAAAGCTTGGAGCACGACCAGATAACAGTTCATTTTCACCTCTTCAACCAAGATATGATTCCCCAATAGAATAAAGGACGAATGAAGCTCCTAAAATTCTACTTCTACCACGATAGAGACCAGCATTCCCCGACGCAGTCCTCCTAAACAACAGGTATACGGGCTCTCGCAAAGGAATCTCTTGTGCGATCAACACTTCTTCTGATGGCATCTTTAAGCCCATCTTTTGAATTCAACTTCCAAATGGCATCTATAAGCCCATTCCCGACATCACAAGACAGATACCACTTCATGTGAGTGCAAATTTCTGGGCACTCTAGTGTTCAATCATCTTCCACCCTCGAATCACGAAAGGCAGACAAGCCAATCTACATCCTCAGGTTTAAGAAGATTGAACAGGGGCAGCTGTTGTACCCCAAAATTTTCCCTCCCATATTTCTTAAAAAATCTCAAATGAGGTCCTCAAATTGCTTAAGGAAGTCCAAGGGTTGACCAGACAAACCCTCTCCTAAGGCAGTCTACCTCAAATTCGGGTTTCAGTTTGCATCAAGATGCTTGAGTCCAAAGGGTCTCAAATGCTCACCATTGTCCTAATATGTTCTCAAGATCATCCATGTCAAGTTTCAAGCCTTGTAGAGAAAGTTTTCTCAGTCAACTACTCAAAAGCCTGAAAATCGACGATGCTAGGTAAAAAGTCAACTGTGGCCCACATATAGTCAAACTTCAAGATTTTTGGTCAACATCATCAATTTGAAGTATTATTCATCATTTGATCAAGGGTTGATCATTATTCATCAAGGGTTGCTCATAATTCATCAAAACCCAAGAGTTGCCAAATTAGGGTTTTATAGGAAAAGTCAACTCAACTTTGACCAAGCATAACTTTCTCATACTTTATCAGAAATGACCCATACAAAGCTCATTTTAAAGAGGATGAAATTCCCTACAATTCAAATTCATCTCCCAAGTTCAAAATATGCACTCGCAAAAAGATATGAATTTTGACATTATAGGTCATTTTGAAAAGTTAACAAAAACACTTTTTTTTCCAAAGCTTCATACATGAACATGGAAGACTAAATTGAGATGATACCAATGGTTTTGCTTAGAGGACATCTTAAGATTTATAAAAAGTCCAAGAACATCTCTCTAGGGTTAAAATTGAGGGAGATATGCATTGTCAAAGTTGGACAATTTTTAAAAAAATGCATGAAGCAAATATTGACCAAACTTGAATTTTTTTCAAATGGGTCTATCTTTTCAAGTTTGAAACTCATTCCTAACATGGTCCACGACCTATAAGCCCACCCATACATTTTTCTACTATTTATGCTATTTATTTTGATATTTTATTCATTAAAATTTAGAATTAAATAAATAAATAATAGAAATAATGTAAATTTTGATGTGAATCCATTTTGGGCAAATTTTATGCTGGTTTATGTCAATTGATTTCATGCAATAACCATTCAAATATGTCCAGGTTCATCCACATGTGAAAATGGCATAAAATCATCAAATATGGCATTTTTTTTCAAATTTTGATCATGGTCTTAAAACACAACATTATGAGGGAGATTCTTTCCATGCTTTTTTTTCTCCCCATTCTCCTCTATAAATATAGAGCCATACAAGCTTGAAAGGGACGAAATTCCTCTCTAAAAATCTCTCAAAAAGCTCTTCAAAAAGCTCTCTAAAAGCTCTTCAAAAAGCTCTTCAGAAATCAAAGAATTGGTGCAAGTTGTATCTCGAGGTTCCGGTCTCTCTCAATTGACATCAAGCCTCAAACCATCCTCTTGAAGTCCTCAGGAGTCTTACAAGGCCCAAGAGCAATCCATCACACGCCTAGCACGCCTCCATTTGACAACACCAATTTGGTAATATTTTAAACTTCGAATCTCTAATTTTAATCACATTTTATCGTATGCTAACGTTTGTTTGAGTGTATATAGAATAGTTATGGATGGTTGAGTCATAGGTTCCACGCAAGAATAAAAAAACACCATAGTTAGAGCATGAAGCTTTCGAAGATTCTGACCTAGGGATTTCTGATGATTGCACCCCCTGTTTACTTTTGCTACTAGGCCCATCTTTATTTTCTTATTTTATTCATTTCATTTATTTCTTTTGATCCCTTTTTTTTATCAATAAACAAATATAAAAATCACATAAAAATAGATTTAGGATTTTTTTTCTTAATTAAATTTTAATTTAGGTAAATTAATTAACTAAGCACTTTAACTTTTTAAAAAAAAAATTAAAATTAATAGAACTTAGGTTTAATTTCATTTTAATTCATTTTCCTTTTCGTAACAAAAATACCAAAAAAACATATAATTAATTTCTTTTATTTAAATTTCATAATTATCTTTTTTTAAAATATAGATCTAGATCAATTATTTTTTAACTTAAACCATTTTTATAAATTAAAATAAAAAACAACAAAAAGATTTTTTTATATCTTAGGATTTTTAGACGTCTTTTCAAACTTGCGTGTTATTATTCTTTCGCACTTTATTTTATTATTGTAACTATATATTGGGATGTAATAGATGATTAGTAGGACCTTTACTGCTTTTATTTATTTTTTCCCCCAGTTTTGGATATGTACATAATCCCCCTCCCCGAAGCCTTGTAATAGCTAGGTTTTATATTTCTGCACTTTTAAATTACTCCAATTATTAACGGCTAGATGTATGACTAATAGGATTGTATGGCAAGAATAATAAAACATTAGAAAACTTATCACAAGACTAAAATAACTGAATATAACACACCTTGCACATATGCACCCTTAGGGTATACCTCACTTGGTTGCCTCGGAAAATAAAGGTCATGTCCCTCGAACGTAGGGATACCCTTAGCAAAGACCCTCGGTTAAAATCATCATAAAGATCATGGTCCCTCGATGTCCCTCGAAGTTGCCTACGGTATATGATCTTTTCCCTCGATGTTGCCTACGAATATATGATGACAATCCCTTCGAAATTCTAAGGTATCCTTACATGTTGCCTTCAATGACCATTACGTCCCTTTCGAATTGACCCAACGACGATGCTACCTATTTCTCAATAGTAGGATAGCGCTGTCTAAAGGAAACAAGAATAGAAACGATCTTTTTTCGAGTAGGTAGATGACTGTTAGGTACTTGCTCAAACAAACAAAAACTTTTTCACACCAACACTTTTCAAACAAAGTTTTCAAAAACAACTTCGTAATACTCTTGAAGACAGGAGCAAGGGTTAAAACAAAGTAAAATAAAACTTTTCAAAACAAACACACACAAAGAAATTTTAAAATGATGAGCAAGTACCTAAGAGCCCATGGAAAACCATGGATAGAAAGGGTGCTAATACCTTCCCTTTCTATAATCTACCCCCCGTACTCAGAATATCTCGAAAAAAGGAATTTTTCTGTGCTTTTTTCCTTTGCAGTTGGATAAAATAAAAGTCGGTGGCGACTCTTGCTTACCGCGACATTTTGCGAATACAAAATGCAAAACACAAACCAGCATTTTCTAAAATAGTCGGTTCTACCACTGTATCACACAAGGGAACTAGCCAGGTTACTACAACAGGAAGAAAGGACCATACAGCCCCACGAAGAACCAGTGGACACAATTAACTTAGGTATCGAAGAGGACAAGAAAGAAGTCAAAGTAGGAGCAAATCTGGAATCTAGTGTCAAGAAGCGCTTAATTCAGTTGATACATGACTATGTTGAGGTATTTGCTTGGTCGTACAAAGATATGCCAGGACTTGACACTGATATAGTGATCCATCGTCTACCAACAAAGGAAGACTGCCCTCCGGTAAAATAGAAAGTTTGTCGCATATGGCCAGACATGTCAGAGAAGATCAAGACTGAGGTCATGAAACAATTCAACATCGGATTCTTAGCGTCACCTCCTATCCACAATGGGTCGCCAATGTTGTTCCAGTGCCTAAAAAGGACATCAAAGTACACATGTGTGTGGATTACCGATATTTGAATAGGGCAAGCCCTAAAGATGATTTCCCACTTCCCCATATCGATATTCTGGTTGACAATACCGCACAGCATAAAGTGTTCTCATTTATGGATGGTTTCTCAAGCTACAATCAAATCAAAATGGTACCTGAGGACTTGGAGAAAACGACCTTCGTCACACAGTGGGGCACTTTCTGTTACAATGTTATGCCATTCGGGTTGAAGAACACTGGGGAAACTTATCAGCGCGCCATGGTAGCTCAATTTCACGATATGGTTCATCACGAGATAGAGGTCTATGTGGATGACATGATAGCCAAATCTCAAACTGAAGAGGAACATCTTGACCATTTGCAGAAATTGTTTGAAAGGCTAAAGAAATAAAAGCTAAGGTTGAATCGTAATAAATGCACATTTGGGGTGAGGTCCGGTAAACTCCTAGGCTTTATCGTCAGCGGTAAAGGTATCGAAGTGGACCCTGCCAAGGTGAAAGCAATACAAGAAATGCTTGTTCCTCGCACCGAGAAGGAAGTCAGAGGATTCTTAGGATGGCTTAACTACATCGCCAGATTCATTTCTCGCCTAACAACTACTTTTGAACCAATCTTCAAATTACTAAAGAAAGATCAAGTAGTCAAATGGAACGATGAATGTCAGGCTGCCTTCGACAAGATCAAGGAGTACCTACAAGAGCCTCCTATTTTGATGCCACCACTCGAGGGAAGACCTTTGATCATGTATCTAACTGTCTTGGAAAATTCAATGGGGTGTGTGTTGGGGCAGCATGACGAGTCTGGCCGAAAAGAGCATGCTATTTACTACCTGAGAAAAAAGTTTACCGACTGTGAAACAAGATATACACTGATCGAGAAAACTTGTTGCGCTCTAGCATGGGCTGCTCGCTGGCTAAGACAGTATATCCTGACCCATACTACCTTATTGATATCCAAGATGGATCCAATTAAATACATATTCGAGAAGCCTGCCCTCTCTGGGAGAATAGCAAGATGGCAGATGATCTTGACTGAATACGACATTCAGTACACTACCCAAAAAGCAATAAAGGACAGTGTGCTAGCCGATTACCTTGCTCATCAAGCTATGGATAACTACCAGTCCATGAAATTCGAATTCCCAGATGAAGACATCATGATGGTAAATAATTGTGAAGAACTCAGACCATATGACTAACCTGAACAAGGATGCCGATGGACCTTGGTTTTCAACGGAGCCTCCAATGCTCTCGGCAATGGCATAAGTGTTGTAATCATATCCCCTGAAGGATGCCATACTCCCTTCACCATAAGACTTTGTTTCAATTGTACCAATAACATGGCAGAATACGAAGCGTGTATTTTTGGTCTCAAAGCTTCCATAGATTTGGGAATCAAATCCTTAAGTGTCTTTGAAGATTCAGCCTTAGTTATCAGTCAGATCAAAGGAGAATGGGACATGAAGCACCCTAACCTCATCCCCTACAAAGAACATGTGTTGACATTAATTCCACATTTCGATAAAATTACCTTTGAGCATTTTCCACGAGAGGAAAATCAACTAGTAGACGTGCTAGCCACTATGTCATCCATGTTTAAACTCAAGTGGGGTAACGAGGCTCCCCAGATCACCATTGAACGGATGGATGAACCAGCTTACTGTCACGAGATCGATACTGAAGAAGTAGTGGACCAACCTTGGTTCCATGAAGTTAAGAGGTATCTCGAGGCTCAAGAGTATCCGAAAGGAGCTTCAGTTAATGATAAGAAGTTCTTAAGGAGATTCTCTGCTAAGTTCTTCCTCAGTAATGGCATTCTCTACAAGCACAACCATGACTCTGTTTAGCTTCGTTGCATAGACAAGGTTGAAGCAGAAAAGATCATGGCTGATCTACATGAAGGCTTTTTTGGAACCCATTCCAGTGGACATACGATGGCTAAAAAGATCCTACGGGCAGGGTATTACTGGTCTACCATAGAAGCAGATTGCTATCAGCATTCACGAATCTGCCACAAGTGTCAGATCTATGCTGACAAAGTGCATGTGCCTCCAGTGCCTCTAAACGTCCCGACTCCTCCCTGGCCATTCATTATGTGGGGCATCAATATGATTGGAGAAGTCAAACCTACAACTTCTAATGGACACCGCTTTATCTTAGTGGCCATTGACTATTTCACGAAGTGGGTTGAGCCAGCTTCCTTCGCTTCCATTACCAAGAATGTTGTAGCCCGATTCATCAAACAGAATCTCATCTGTCGGTATGGTATTCCGGAGAGAATCATCACAGAAAATGGTACGAATATCAACAATACTATGATCACCTCCCTATGCGTGCAATTCAATATCCAGCACCATAATTCTTCCCCTTACCAGCCAAAGATGAATGGCACCGTCGAGGCGGAAAATAATAACATCAAGAAGATCATACAAAAAATGATAGTAACCTACAAGGACTGGCATGAGATGCTACCATTCGCTCTCCACGGTTACCGTACCACGGCACGCACATCAACAGGGTAAACTCCTTTCTCTTTGGTATACGGCATGGAAGTTGTTCTACCAATTGAAGTCCAAATACCTTCTATGAGAATCATAAAGGATACAGGGCTGAATGAAGAAGAATGGATCCAAACTCGACTTGACTAGTTGAACCTAATTGATGAGAAGAGGCTTACGGCTGTCTGTCATGGCCAGATGTACTAAAACGTATGATCAAAGCTTTTAACAAAAAGGTCAGGCTTCAGGTATATCATGTTGGTGACTTTGTAATCAAGTGTATCATATTACCACAAGGTGATCCCAGGGGCAAATGGACTCCTACATACGAAGGACCATTTGTAATCAAAAGCATATTCTCTGGTGTAGCAATGATCCTAACCACTATGGATGGCGATGACCTTCCACACCATGTGAACACTGACATAGTTAAAAGATATTACGCATAAGAGACCGCTAGGTTGACACACCTAGGCAAAACAAGGGCGTCTCGGAAAACCAAAAAGTTTCGGGCAAAAATTAGGGATAAAATACAAACAAAAAATCTGTACACCCGGCAAGCTGAAAACCTAAAAGGCGGCTTTGGGAAAAAAAAGGATATCCCGGTGGACTGAAAACCCGAAAGGACGGTCCAGGCAAAAGTTAGGGAATTAAAGCGTATGACTATGTCCCGTTGGATCACCTTACAGACGACCTCTAGCATCGACTGACAAGTTCAAACGGTTCTAATCAATCCAATCAGCTTCGGACAATGCAGCAAGTGGACAAGACGCTCAGAGACACGAAGGCTATAGCAGAATGGGAACCATATGGGATTATTTCACATAGCTATCTTTTCTTTGTATCAAATTTTCATTTTTTACGACGACATTCTCTTACTAGAATGTTCGTATCATTGTACAAAAATACTTATTCAAGTTAATACAAAGATATTCCTTTGAAAGTGAAAAACTATCTGTTTTTCTTTATTTATGTGTTTTGTTTACAAAAACGTCCAATGATTTATTTTTGAACATATACATTTGAACGTAACTACTGTTTACAAATGAGAAAAAGGAGAACAAAAAATAGAAAGACAATCACTATTGACTTTAAGAAATAGGATAATATCTTTAGACTATTCCATAAAATCCCCCGCATGTACCTTTTCCAACAAGAATGGAAATCAGTACATCCCACTATAGGATCGCTATCGTATCTTCAGTATACAGCTTAATGGTATTAAGCTCTCTCACATCCTAAACAGAATAAAGCTTCCAGTTACCTCTCCCAAGATTCCTCAGAGAAAGTCACCCAGTTTCTCAGGATTTCACGAGGTCCACAAGCAATACACGACATTTCCCTTACACAACAAAGTTTATATCTCTAATTGGAAGCTCATCAACACTTTAACTTCAAAACATGAAGACTAGCACTCCTCATTCTCAGCAATGCTCAGGGATTTATTTCCCCCGACTCCAGCATCATTGCGGCATAACAATTAATGTGTCCATACATTGCATCCATATGTCATAGCATTGACTACACAGATACACACGACACAATATCATTTATTTTGAGAACATCATCGTACCATGCATTTCATACATCATGACGTTGCATAGAACTAACTTTTCATCTTTTTCAGGAAAGATCAATCAACAGAAAATTATCGTTAAAATTTTCAACAAGTCAATTACAGATCAATTCCCAAGAAAGGACTGGTCAACCATCTACATAACATATATTTATTTCAGACTCCTTCCGGTTCAATTTAAATCCCTCAATGGTTTATTCTGATTCTTTCCCGCAGACGTCTTCTCTGGTTCAGATAAAACTCTCAACAATTTATTCTGATTCTTCTCCAGATCCCCGCCGGTTCAGCTTAAATCTCTCAACAGTTTATTCTGATTCTTTCCCGCAGACATCTTCTCCGGTTCAGATAAATCTCTCAATGATTTGTTCTGATTCTTCTCCAGATCCCTTCCGTTTCAGTTTAAATCTCTCAATGGTTTATTCTGATTCTTTCTCGCAGACGCTTTCTCTGGTTCAGATAAATCACTCAAAGATTTACTCTGATTCTTTCCAATTAAAGAATTTCCAAGATCTCTTTTGGTTCAGTTTAGGCCCCTCAATGTTTTATTCTGATACTTTCCAAAGGAACACTTCGGGTTAAGATAAATCTCCCAACGATTTATTCTGATTCTTCCCGCAGACGCTTTCTCTGGTTCATATAAATCACTCAAAGATTTACTCTGATTCTTTCCAGTTAAAGAATTTTCAAGATCTCTTTTGGTTCAATTTAGACCCCTCAATGGTTTATTCTTATACTTTCCAGAGGAACACTTCGGGTTCAGATAAATCTCTCAAAGGTTTATTTTGATTCTTTCCCGCAGACGCTTTCTCTGGTTCAAATAAATCAATCAAAGATTTACTCTGATTCTTTCCAGTTAAAGAACATTCAAGATCTCTTTTGGTTCAGTTTATACCCCTCAATGGTTTATCCCGATACTTTCCAAAGGAACACTTCTGGTTCAAATAAATCTCTCAATGATTTGTTCTGATTCTTCTCCAGATCCCTACCGGTTCAGTTTAAACCCCTCAATGATTTATTCTGATTCTTTCTGCAGACACTTTCTCTGGTTCAGATAAATCACTCAAAGATTTACTCTTATTATTTCCAGTTAAAGAACATTCAAGATCTCTTTTGGTTCAGTTTATAACCCTCAACGATTTATCCTTATACTTTCCAAAGTAACACTTCTGGTTCATATAAATCTCTCAATGATTTGTTCTGATTCTTCTCCAGATCCCTTCCCGTTCAGTTTAACTCCCTCAACAATTTATTCTGATTCTTTCCACAGACACTTTCTCTGGTTCAGATAAATCACTCAAAGATTTACTCTGATTCTTTCCAGTTAAAGAACATTCAAGATCTCTTTTGGTTCAGTTTAAACCCCTTAACGGTTTATCCTGATACTTTCCAAAGGAACACTTTTGGTTCAGATAAATCGCTCCAAGATTTATTCTGATTCTTCCTACTCAAACAATATACAAGACTTCTTCTGGTTCAAATAAGTCACTCCAAAGATTTATTCTGATTCTTTTCCAGTTGAAATTAAGTTTAGACTTAGTCCATTCTCTGTCAACAGTCACCCTTGGATGGAATCTACAAGCCCATCTCTGTAAAATTTCCATCATTCCTCCAAATTGCATCTATAAGCCCATTCCCATTTCATCTTCGAGTGCAAATTTCTGGGTACTCTAGTGTCCAATCATCTTCCAACTTCAAGTCACGAATGGCGGATCCGCCAATCTAACTCTTCAGGTTTAAGAAGATTGAACAAGGGAAGCTGTTGTACCCCAAAATTTGCCCTCTCATTTATCAAATATTTTCTCACAAGATCTCCTTTGGTTCAAGACTGCACAAGGATTGATCAGCTTAAGACACCTCCTTAAGCACTGATGACTGAAATTAGGGTTTGAGATTTCACAAGGATAATTGAGCTTTTAATGCCTCACATGACTTTAATGGATCATTATGGACCCCCAAGATTACTCATGTCAAGTTTCAAGTCTTGGATCACATTTTTGCTCAGTCAATTGAGCAGTTGACCTAAAAATCAGTTGTATTGGGGAAAAAGTCAATTATGCTCAATTTACAGTCAAACTTTATAATTTTTTATCTATATCAACATTATAAACTCATATGTATCATTTGATCAAGTTTGTACCATAATTCCTCAAGAAATTTGATCAGATCATCAAAAGGGCAAAATGGTCAAAATTAGGGTTTAGACCGAGAAAGGGCAATTTCTGATTTTTGACCTAGCAAATGATTAATTGGTTTGAGGCATGATCTCAAGAGTTAAATTTCATCACTTTGACCTAATTTCATGACTCAAAACATTGCTCAAGATCAATTGATTGATAGTTGATTTACAGTCAACTGATCAAAAGTCAATTGTATACTGAAAAGTCAAACTTTGACTTTTTGGTCAAAATCAAGTGTCAAAGATTACAATTCATCAAAGCATGTCAAAATATGAAACTTATTCATCAAGAAATCAAAAAGTCAAGATTTCATTTTGAAAAGTCAAAGTTTCCAAACTTAGAAATTTTTCTAAGTGTTGAAAACTTCATATTTTTTCACAACTTTAAGCCAATTTTTCACCATGATGCAAGATGATTCAAAAGAAACTTTCAACATGAAAGTTGTAGATCTCCATGAGATCTAAAACATTCCTTTACACAACTTCTTCTATAAATGCTTGGATCTCAAGATATTAATCCATGAAGTCATGGTCATGAAACTAAAACACTTAGTGAAATTTTGAGCTTTTTAGTTAGGATTTTGACCTAACTTCTTGGCCAAGTTGCACATAGTTCCACTTGGATTGTGCAAAAGTGATTCAAAGAGGGGTTTTAGTGCACATTACAAGCTTTCTAAAATGTCCAAGAAATCCTTGAGATCATTCTTGAGCAAGGAGAATCGAAGAGAGGAAGTTAGGGTTTCAAACTAAAATTATAGGTCATTTTCATGATGAACAAAAATGCAATTTCAATGTTAGGCTGCATAATCTTGCTATACATGCCTTCTAACTTATGTATCTATCCATCATTAATGGATTACACAAACTTTTGAGCTTTAATCCAAGTGATTTAAGCTTTATCCAATTCACATTGCCATTTTGGGAAGAAAGTGAAGAATACCATTCTTGAAAAGCAAGCTTTATGCACAAAGTCAATTCTTGAGCCTCTAACTTTTTCCCTTTGATCACACTCCATCTACAAAGTCAGAAGCAAGTGTGTTTAAAGCATAACCACTCTATCTTAGCAAGTACGCAAAACTTTGAAACTTAGATTTCTCAAAAATCACATGTCATGCTTAAACTTGTGATTTTGAATTCTGATCAACAACAAGCTTCCAAACTAATTGATTATAAATAGAGGCACTATTTGTGAGCTAGGAAACGAGCTTAAGCACCCTGAAACACACCAAAAGTCCCTCAAGTCAGAAATTGCCCAAAAACTCCATTGTTGCACAGTTTCTGACCTTGGACACTCATATTTCCCTCGTGCGTTCTTTGGCCTTATAGTTCCTAAAGCTTCCTTACATCAAATATAACTCATCCTTGTCCCTGTTACACAATTGTAACTCCATTTCCATCATCCTCCATAGCCAAAAATAGAGCACTGCACATTGATTTCTCCAAGCCATTTCAGCCACTCTCAACTCAAGCTAACCATCGCATTAGCTTCCTGAGAACTTGAGGAAGCTAACCTGATCATTGCGGCACCTTGAATCAAGCTCATTTGCATTTCACGATTTCCAGTTTTGAGGTATTTTTCTTGAACTTCTATCTCATTACTTAGGCATTGTTAGACTTGCATTTGTGAAGATAAAATGTAGACATCATTGCCCTGAAGTTGTACATGTCCATAGATTTTATTTATATTGATTAAGCTAGGAGTATTTTAGGATTGAACCTCTGAAAATAATTAGGTAAGAATTTGGTACTTTCAAAAATTCTCATTCATCTTTGATTTATAGCTTATGATATTTATATTGTTGGATTCGTATGGAAAAATGGAGCAACTTTCATGTTTGCATATTTCATTTTTATTGAGAAATGTTGAAGTTACAGATGATCTGGCTGGAGGTTGAAGATGAAGTTCCATATTCAGGACTTGTTTTGTATTATGTATTTATCATTTCAGTTAAATTAACGGATGTATAGCCACCCCAGTGGTAAGACAACACGCTGGTAACCAAGAGGGCGTGGGTTCAACACCCAGCACGCTGCCTTTTGCATTTTTTCACATTTTTTGTCATTTTTCTTTTTGTTTCAGGAAGCGCTTGGGTCTCCACCCCATGTGCCTGACTTTTTTTTCTTAACAATACTCCCTGTTTCACTTTCTAACCTCCCTGACTTTATTTTTTTATATTTTATTTTATTTTCATCTTTTATTATTATTATTATTATTATTATTTTTATTGATAAAAATCAAAAGATATTTATATTTTATTATTTACATTTATTTAGTTTATTTTTCTTCATAAAACTAAAAGAACAAAAAACCATTTTCTTTAATAAATTAATTTCCTTTTTTAAAATACTTAGATAATTAGTCTTAATTATTATTATATTATTTTCTTTTAAATTAAAATCAATTTAGAACTTAGGACTTTTATTTAATTAATTTTATTTACTAATTTAATTAAATTCACAAAAAACCTAAAAAACTTGTTTTATTTAATAAATTAACTTCTTTTATTAACTTAGTTTTAATTATCTTATTCTATTAAATTATTTTATTTTAATTTAATTAGGTCAAAACTTTTAAATACAAAAAAAAATCCATTCCTTTACCTTTTCATACTTGTACATTATATTTATTCATTTTTGTACATTTATTCAAATTCAATATGGTTGTAATAGATAATTAGGATTTTAATTTCTTGCAATTCCCCATTCATAAACTTGTACCCCTATCCCTTAAAGCATTGTAATAGCGTAGGACATTTAAATTCCGCAATTTAATGCTTTATATACAAATGCTAGTAATTAGGGTTTGTATGAAAAGATTAAAACCAACAAATAGAAAACTCAAATTCAAAGACAAATCAAGCATGAAAACCAATACACTTGCACACATACACCCTTAGGGTAAATCCACTTTGTTGCCTTACAAAAATGGCCATATTATACATGTGAGGTATCTTAGCAAAAACAAGCAAAAAATACAAGATCATAGTCCCTCGATGATGCTATCCATGTTGCCTTTCAAAATAATCTTAGTCCCTAAAGAAAATGCTAAGATATCTTACAACGTTGCTAATCATGGCTATACGATGACCCTTTCCCGTCCCTTTTACATCCAAAGATAGGGTTTCTTACCAAATCAATGGTAAGATAACAATGTCAAAGGAAAGAGGAAATAAACATGAAAGACTTTTGAGTAGGTAGATTACTCCTAGTTGCTTGCTCAATTTCAAAACCAAAACATCCTTGCTATTTTCAAAACAAACACTAACACTTTCAAAAACATCTTTCAAACTTGAAAACATTTTCAAAGGATCAACATTTTGTATACATTCTTACGAACGAGAATCATTACAAAGTTTGCCTAAACGATGGCTCCTTTTCAAAATACTTTCAAAAACCATACAAAGCACATTTTCAAACAAAAGCAATTGATCTAGCAAGTAACTAAGAGACCATGAAAACCATGGATGGAAATGGTTCTAATACCTTCCCTTTTCATAATCTACCCCCCGACTCAGGAAAACATCTCAAAGGTATTTCATGTTATTTTCAGTCTTTCCTTTTGGATAAAAGAAAAGTCGGTGGCGACTCTTGCTAACTGCAACATTTGCAATCAAACGTAAAACAACCAAGTCAGTTCTCCCACCGCGTTACACTATCAAATTTGAACGGTACGAACCAATCCAGTCAACTTCTTCCATATAACATAATCTCATTTATTTTGAGAACATCATTCCATAATGCATTTCATACATCATGACATTGCATACAACTAACTCTTTACCTTTTCAGGAAAAGATCAAACAACAGACCAACATCATCAACTATTGGTATGACCAGACATTCTTCTCAAAGACAACATCTTTTGGCTCAACTTAGATCGAGCATAGATCTATTCTGATACTTCTCCCAGTTGAAAACGAATGCGGATATCTTTTGGATCAGTTTAAATCACGCATAGATTTATTCTGATACTTTTTCCAGTTGAAGACGGTCGTAGACATTTTCTGGCTCAGATTAAATCAAGCATGGATTTATTCTGATACTTCTTCCAGATAAGAACAAGCATAAATAGCTGCTGGCTTAGATTAAATCGACTAAAGATTTATTCTGATACGTCTTCCAGTAGACCTTTTTCTGGCTTAGGTTAAATCGACCAAAGATTTATTTTGATACTTATTCTAGTTAAAGACAAAGAGACCTCTTCTGGCTCAGATTAAATCTACCAAATATTTATTCTGATACATCTTCCAGCAGAACTTTTTCTGGCTCAGATTAAATCGACCAAATATTTATTCTGATACTTCTTCCACTAGGCCTTTTTCTGGCTCAGATTAAATCGACCAAAGATTTATTCTGATACTGCTTCCAATTAAAGACAAAAGAAAAATTTTCTGGCTCAGTATAAATCAAACATGTATTTATTATGATACTTCTTCTAGTCAAAGTCGAAACATATGCATCTTCTGGCTCAGATAGAACCAACTGTAGGTTTATTCCGATACTTCTCCTAGTTGAAGACATTTTCTGGCTCAGTTTAAATCAAGTATAGATTTATTCTGATACTTCTTCCAATTTGAAGTCAACAATTACTTTGGATGGAATCTGTAAGCCCATCTTCGACAACTCTCAGTCATCTCTCTGAATGGCATCTTTTAAAGCCTATTCATGCATACAATCAACCAACAACAGTACTATATGCACCAGCAAGCGCAAATTTTTAGGCACTCTAGTGTTCCATCATCTTTCACCTTCAGATCACGAAAGGCAGAAAAGCCAATCTAAATCTTTAGGCTTAAGAAGATTGAACAGGGGCAGCTGTTGTACCCCAAAATTTTCCCTCTCATTTTATTCAACACATAACTCGTAGAGGTCCTCAAATTCTCAAGGTTGACCAAGAATTAACCAGACAAATTCTCCTCCTAAGCAATGAGCTTCCAACTAGGGTTTCACTTTTCACAAAGAAATTTTGGTTTCAAAGGCCTCAAGTGGTTTCCATGGTTTCTAATATGTCCTCAATAATGCTCATGCCAATTTTCATGTCTTGCATCACAAGTTTGCTCAGTCAATTGTTCAGATGACTGAAAATCAACTATATTAGGTCAAAAGTCAACTGTGGTTAATATATAGTCAAACTTCAAGATTTTTGGTCAAGACCAACATTTTGAATTTATATTCATCATTTGATCAAGGGTCGATCATGATTCCTCAAGGAATGATCTCAAATCATCAAGAACCAAAAGTTACTAAATTAGGGTTTCCTAGGAAAAGTCAACTGAACTTTGACCAAGCATAACTTTCACATGTTTCATCCATTTTGCCCCAACAAAGGCTCATTTTGAACAGAATCCAATCATCTACAACTTTCTTTTTATTCTCAAGTCCTAAAAATGCATTAGTGGAAAGATATGAGCCAACACATTACAGGTCTTTTTGAAAGTCAACAAAAAGGCACTTTTTGGCAAGCCAAATTACATCAAGATAAAAGATCCAAATGCAAAAATGATCATAATAGATTATGTATGGGACATCTTAGGCTTTCCAAAAAGTCCAAGATCATCTTCAGAAGATGAAAATTGAGTAAGTTATGCTTTGCACAAGTTGGGAAAATTATTGGAAATGCATAAAGTCCATATTGAGCAATTTTGAATTTCTAAGCATGGGGCGTATTTTTTGAAATACAAACATGTTTATAACATGTTAAAAGAATTCAAAACCCATTGGTGCATGACCATGACTTTTATTCTATTTATTCCAATTTTTATTTAATTTTTACAAAAGAATTAAGTTAAATATTAAATAGATAGATTAAGATGTAGATGGGCTTCAATTGCACCAGTCAAGGGCCCAAGAAGCTCATGAATAGATGTAAAAAACGTGCAAAAATAGATTGGAACATTTTGAAGCAAAAATGACAATTTTTGATACAAATTTGAAATCCCATATTTTGTCATAAACCATTGGGATTTTGTACAAGTTTTGCTAACCTAATTCCTACCGCATATAAGCACAAGTGATCAAGACCACCAACACATGCGTATATGTCTCCACAAACCCTAGCAAAAATTCCAAAATCTCTCAAAGAAGAGTGCAACTTACATCATCAAATCCGTCCGTTGTCAGACCTTTTGAAGCATTCAATCATACTCCTGAGACCTCCAGGAGTCGTGTCCATACATCACTCAGGCCTGAAACGTCCCAGAACCTCCCCTTCAAGTGTCACCGGTCAGGTATATTTTTGCAAGCTCAAATCATTTGATCATGCAATATAAATGGATTATTTGTACACACACGTGTTTATATTTCTCTTTGTGATTGTTTGTGACCATTACATGAGATATCTAACGCAAGGATGAAGGTTTTCCATTGTCAGGGAAAAGCTTTAGTCAATATTTGTATCTCAGGATACAAACCTTTTCAGGGTAAACCAGCCATGCCATCAGATTTGCAAGGGCCTAATTAGTCTAGTAGGGTTATTTTCATACTTGTTTTCATTAGATTTCACAGGTTTTGTTTTTTGGCCAACCGGAGATGGTGTTCGGATCCACCGTCTGAGGTGGTTTGACTGGCCGAAGACCCTGCATGGCTTAACGAAGTCCTCTGGTTGGTTTATTAAAATGGAAGATGACCCACTTGGCACGCGTGTGTTGTACAGTCAACACTAAGGACTGAATTTACATTATATATTTATTATTGTGTTTATAATATCGAAAGTAAAACCGTCCCAATGATAGAGGCAGTGCGTGTTAAGGTGTTGTTATGGGCAAGGGCAGGGGTTCGATCCCTGTCTCTTGCCTATTATTTTTCTAATTCATTCTTGCAGATCCAATATTACAGGGGCAGGCGCACGTACCATGCGTTATATCATCATCACCATTGGATCCATCACATTGTCAGATCAAACGATACAGATCCAGGCGTTCATGAGATACCTCACAAGGGCCAGCAACAGTGAATCACACGCAGGACCTTGGGCTGATGCTGGTTATGGGCCTAGCAATTTCAGACGCATACCCCCCAATTGCTTCTTACATCAGGCCCAATTCTCCTTTTTTTTTCTTTATTATTATTATTCTTTCTCTATTTTATTTACTTAATTGTTTTATATTATTTTTAAAAACTAATTTTATCTTAATAATAAAATCACAAAAAAATAGACTTAGGGTTTTCTAATTAAATTTAATTTTTGCAAATTAATTAATTTAATTATTTTGACTTATTTCATTAATTAAAATTAATTAGAGCCAGGTTAAAATTTTAAATCTTTTTCCCAATAAAATACTAAATTTTTTTGTCTAATAATTAGATTCTCTAGGGTTTCAAACTTGTACCCGTTTCAATCTTCACGCGTTCGTTTCTTTCCATTTTCTTATGTTGTATCTGCACACAGTTTGTAATAGTTTTAAACTAGGGTTATTTACTGTCTTATTCCCAAAAAATTTATGGTTTGTACCCCCCTTCCCGAAGCGATGTAATAGCGTAGGATATTTCTTTCTGCTTTATTATTTTATTATTATTGTTGCTGCTTAGATCAATAAGATTGTATGGAAAGACGTAAAAGAAATAATTAGCTAACCCTAATCACAAGATAAATGAACTGAATTGAATCAGTCACACACTTTCACCTCTAGGGTTAACCTCTCTTGTTGCCTCAGAAAAACAAATAGTCATGTCTCCCGAACGTAGGAGATTTTAGCAATGTCCCTTTGGTTATAAGATCATAATTCCCTCGATGACCCTTTCGAAGCTGTCTCGGTAAAAGATCTTAAAACCTTAGGGTAATTGCTAAAGTATCTTACGAGTGGCTTTTGTGAATATACGATGACCCTACACATGTCCCTCAAACATCCAATGATAGGGCTTCCTACCAATTAATGGTAGGATATCGCTATCTAAAGGAAGATGAAAATAACACGAAAGACTTTTGAGTAAGGGTAGTTACTGTTAATCGCTTGCTCACAACTTAAAACATTTTTTCACACCTCACACTTTCAAAAACATTTTCAAAACACTTTATCAACACTCTTGAGGACTGATACAAGAGTTATCATAAAGCAAACTGCCTTTCTATTTGGCATTTCAAAAGTTTTTTTTCAAAAATACACACGCATAGCAAATAAAGTGAGCAAGCGATTAAGAGCCCGTAGATAACTACGAATGAAAAAGGTGCTAACACCTTCCCTTTTCATAAACTACCCCCCGAACTCAGAAAATCCTCAAAGGTCTTTCCTGTTCTTTTCAATCTTTCCTTTGTTGGATAAAATAAAAGCCGGTGGTGACTCTAGCTATCCGCATATTTTGGATAAAACCAAAAAGTTAGTTCTCCCACTGTATTACACCTAGGTCCTAGAGACCTTTATAAATACAACTCCTCTCAATGAGAAAAAGGACAGATCCCAAATTATACACATTTTCTACACCCAAAAGAGCACAACACTTATTAGACGTATTAACAAACGTCCGTCGACAATTGTACGCTTGCTACCAAGCATCACTGGTCGTCAGAAGAGTTTTCCACCTCACGTGAGTAAGTCTCCTAAATAACCTTAAAACACCACCATATATGGCTTCTCGCTTCCGTTGGCAAGTCCTCACCACCAAAATATGTTATAAACCTACTAAAGTCTCTGCGTCTTCCTACGCTTCCAGGGAGAATATGCACAATTGTACTTTTTGACCAGTACAAGGGCGTCTTCCTATATCACCATACAACATCATATTGGGGAAGTCGGCTATCAATTCCTTTAGAGCGGTCATATCCACGTTGTACCTAACCTTAAAATATATGCTCCCTGAAGGGAGAGTCTGTACAATTTGCAGGTATTAACATCTAGAGAAGAGCTCTCCCTTGTTGATGTAGCTTGACTTACTTGAGTAGCTTGAGACATCCAAAGAAGATCTCGTCTTTGTTGATGTCCCCCCTTCTAAAGTTCCAAATATTGATTTAGGGTATTCGGACCCCAAATTTGGTGCTGAAGTAGAAAGGCTCACTCCCACAAAGGACTTGAAGGAGGTCCAGATTGATCCTCATGCCCATCAGGTGACGAAGATATGTACATTTTTATCTGCATAAGAGAAAAGGGAACTAGTTGACCAAGTCATTAAGAATGTAGACTTGTTCTCCTGAATCCCTTTAACATGCCAGGAATAGACACCAAAGTGGTGAGCTATTGCCTCTCCATCCACTCTTCCTCCAAATAACTGGTGTAGAGGACACAAAAATTTGGTGAGGAAAAGCGGGTCTCCATAGATGAAGAGGTGGGAAAACTATCTGACGTTGAGTTCATCATAGAAATAAAGTATCACACACTACAAGAAATGTTCCCCTAGCGACATGAAGTTGTAACGTGATTATCTCGTGGCTAAAAAAAGGTTGTTGCAACGTGATAATCACGTCACTAAAACTTTTTATATTAAAAATAAATAAATATAACGTTCACATGATGGGATTCTGAGTTTTTTTAAATAAAAATATTTGCGACATGGGATTCGCGTTGCAACCAAAAAGTTAATATAAAAAAAGGCTCTAACACTCAGATGGAGGGATTTTTGAAAATTTTAAATAATTTAGTTGTGACGTGATTTTCACGTCGCAACATTTGAGGGGGGAAATATCTAACTTGGACTTGACTTGGTTCAGTGTTTTGCAAACTGAACGAATAAATTTTTTGACCGTTGAATGTGTTGCGACGTGAATCTCACGTGGTAAGGTTGCTACGTGATTTTCACGTTGCTACGTGGCATATATACAAAGCGCTCACTTTCACAGATCCATATCCCTGAGTTGTTGTTTCTTCTTCTTTCCTTCTTTGTTTATTCACAACTCTACTGTAAACCTCCCAAAAACTTTTTTCAAGTCTACAATTTTATTGATATTGGTAATTGTTTTATATAATTTAATTTCAATATATTGATATAATTTTGTTTATTGTTTATTATATTTTCTAATTATAATTTTGGTTTAATTTGTTTTGTCAAAATTGAAGAACATTGAAGAGTTTAGAAAAAGATTGAAGAAGAAGATTGACTGAATGAGATTGAAGAAGAGGTATTTATGCAATTTCATTTTTATTTTTATTTTATATATAATTTGGGTTTTATTATGTTTATAATATTATTATGATTTTTTATTCTGTTTATAAATGAATTTATTACTATTTTAATTTATATATATAAATTGATTTATTTCTATTTTATGTTATAAAAAAACGAAAATTTATTTAACAGTATATGATATAAAAAAATGAAAATTTATTTAAAATTTATGATAAAGAACTATATATATATATATATATATATATATATATATATATATATATATATATATATATATATATATATATATATATATATATATATATATATATATATATATATATATATATATATATATATATATATATATATATATATATATATATATATATATATATATATATATATATATATATATATATATATATATATATATATATATATATATATATATATATATATATATATATATATATTTTAAAATAGACTAATTCATTTTTTTAAAACAAATTATATATTAAAAGTAGAATATATTATATATGTGTATTTAAAGTAAAATAAAATAGAATATAATTATATTATATTTTATATTTCTCAAAAGAATAATATCTTTGTTAAAAAAATTATGGTTAATATATATTTAATATGTTTATTAATATGTTTAGTTAATATATATATATATATATATATATATATATATATATATATATATATATATATATATATATATATATATATATATATATATATATATATATATATATATATATATATATATTCAAAATAGTTATAAAATTTAATTATAGTTACTATAGTTAAATGTTTATTTATAGTTAATAATAAGACAATGATTGTATAAATGTGTAGTATGAAATTAACGGTATGATTGTAATTGGATGTACGATAGATTGTATTAAGGAAAACATGCACTTAAACCCCATTTTATAGAAGGAGTTAATGAGTTTATCACGTGGACGTTTGCTCAGGAATGTTATCGAAGGGAATGAGGACTTAGGTGTCCTTGTCTTAAATGTGAATGTAGACCAATAATTAGTGACCTGGAGGAAGTAGCACGTCATTTACATATAAGGAGTTTCATTGAAAATTATTGGATTTGGACGTATAATAGTGAAGAACTATCGAGTAACGTACCCGAAACTAGCAACACGCATGCTTCAAGTAGTCGACCGCCTATGGAATATGAGGAAAACTTTAATCTGATCTGTGAGATGGTTGAGGATGCTTTTGATGTGAACGTGACATATGATCAACCTGAAGATTTTGACGGGGAAGAGTTGCTGAATGAGGAAGTGCCGAGATTTTGACGGGGAAGAGTTGTCGAATACGCCGTTGTTCGAGGAGTCGTCAGACTCAAAGTTATCAATGTGTGTGATATTATTGGCCGCAAGTCAAATTGGAATGTTCTTGATCAGTGTTTAGAACATTTTGCAAAAATGATGTTGGACTCCACCGTAACGAAAGACAACTTGCCTACAAGTTTTTATGATGCAAAGAAGTGGGTGTCGAAGTTGGGTTTAAAAGTAAGAAATATTGATTGTTCCATTAGTGGTTGCATGTTGTTTTATGACAATGAGTTTGGTACTCAAGATGGATTGTTGTAGGAATGCAAGTTTTGTAAGAGTCCAAGATATCAAGTTCGCAGTAGAGCCATTAACAGCAAGCAAAAGCGTGTAGCAGTAAAGTCCATGTTTTATCTTTTGATAATACCAAGGTTAAAAAGAATGTTTTCTTCAATGAACAGTGCAAGTCAAATGACATGGCATCATACAAACCAAACAAGTTCAGGCACTATGTGACATCCATCTGGTGGCGAGTCATGGAAGCACTTTGATCAGACACATCCTGATTTTTTCGCAGAACCTAGAAATGTCTGGATTGCATTATGCTCTAATGGTTTTGCCCCATATGTGCAAGTGCTGGGAAGTGTGTATTCTTGTTGGCCAGTTATTGTAACCCGTTACAACCTCCCTCCTGAGATGTGCATGACAAAACAATATATGCTTTTGACGTGCATCATTCCAGGACCATCCAGTCCAAAAGCCAGAATCGATGTGTACTTATAACCTTTAATTTATGATTCGAAGAGGTTGTGGATTGAAGAATGGACTTATGATATATCACATGAACAAAACATTACTTTGCGAGCTACATTGATTATGTGCAACAATTAGAATATCTTAAACTTCCATTTTGAGAACTTACAAATATATAGTTGCACCATTTAATCAATTATTAATATGTTCCAATTGATTAGATAACAGTAAAATGTATTGATTGCAAATTCCTTTTTGAATAAACCTCATGCCTATAAATAGAGGCTTTTTTCTCATTTCAAATCATCTAGAATCGTGTTTTGACACTTTCATCCCTGACTCAATCTCTCTCTCTCTCTCTCTCTCTCTCTCTCTAAAGTTTTATTTAACTTTCTCTCACTAAATGATTTAGACAATTGCCTTTGCGAGAAAAATTTCCTTTGTGAGCGATGATATATTTTTAATTCTGGAAAGGGTATAATTGTAAAATTCACAAAGGGAATCGTTGGTATACATTTTGGTCGAATACTGTCCATTCAGGTATTTATCTGGGTTATAAGCTCATCCTATAAAAAGTTTATATTTAGGGATTGTGTGATCAGTCCTAGGTTTGGTTGAAGATTAGCCAATTTTTCCAAACCACATAATTCATCCCATCTTGTGTGTGAAGTCTCAAGCCTAACAAGTGGCATCAGAGCCTAACTCCCTTTTAAGGACTAACCGTCTCAGGAGGAAGATAACTTTCGACACAAGATCTTTTTTTAAATACACCACCACTTTTTAAAAATAGTCGTTCTTATATTCGGAAAGCTAGATTCCAATTTTTGTATTCAAAGTTTAAATCATAAATTGTGGGAAACAATAGTAAGTGGTCCAGTATACCCTACTGATCAAGTAGATGATGAAATAGTGGGAAAACCTATTTCTATTTGGACCGAAGAAGAAAAGAAAGATAGGTATAGATCTTAAAACCAATAATTTTATAGTAATGCTTTTAGATGATAATAAACTTTTTTATGTTCGTTGTTATAAAACTTCCAAGGAAATGTGGAATATCCTAGAAAAGATATATGGAGTTTCTCCAATTATCAAAATAGATAAGACGAACACACGAGGAAAATAAGATATAGATACTACTCATGGATGTCTTTTCTTAATTTAGAAATATAGGAAATTTTGTTGGAAACTATTTTACTAACAAATATCTAAGAATTAAGAATTGAAAATTTAACCCAACTCTTAAATCAATAGATGAGAGTTTTTATGAATTTCAATAAAAATAAAGAAAGAAGGAAATCATAGAGAATATGAAAGATTCGGTTCAACTACTCAAGGATAAGGGAATCCAAACTGAATAATCATCATCATCATCTTGCTTCTATCATTCAACTCATGTGCAATACTTCGAAAGAACATACACAGTAGTTGGTCGATCTTCAGAAGATTTAACATCAAATCAAGGATCCTCTTGTTCATGGAACGATAAATTAGATGATGAGAGACATCAACCTCAGGAAGAAACATAAAATAATCTTCTTCCAACAAAGAAGATAAAATATGCTCAAAGTCATCCAACAGGGGAGATACCTTTTCAAGATTGGAAGGATCTAAGAAAAATGAAGATCTCAGAGAAAAGAACTTTCCAATATATAAATGCACTCAGTGTAAGAAAACTGGGCACTTGAAATCTTTTTGCTTTAAACTGAAAAGATCTAAAGGTAATCACCTTAGATCCTCTGCGACTAATGCACCTGGGCCTAAGAAGATGATATGGGAATCAAAGGTGAAACCTTAAGTGTTTTGCATGTATACTTTTCAACTTTAAGATTTAATTATTATTTGAGAAAGATCTGCAACGCATAATTAAAATGTCAATCATTGTGATCAAATCAAAATATTTGAGGGTATCTCAAAATTAATGATATGAAATAATCAGTTAAATGAATAAGTATGTAATGGTCTTATCTATTTTATGGGTTTGCCAACTCTCTCATTCAACAATGCATAGAGAAGGACATTATGTAAGGTGTTATTCCCTTTTGGGAAATACTTATTAAGAATTCTTGATAAAAGAGGTAAACATTATCTTAAGGTTGAAAATAACCAAAGAATCTAATTAAACCCTTAAAATAATATTTATGTATTATTTTACTCATCAAATTTAATTCTTTCTAAACCATAAAAGATGAATTATTTTAGTGTTTTATAGTAAAGGGGTGCTGAAAATTAATAGTTGGGGTGATGAAAAGTAAAATGAAAACATAAAGTCCAACCATGCATAAAGAAAGCTGAGCCACTAGATAATTAACTAAGAGAGTAAAAAAGGAAGGACTTTAATTTGATTTTGAATCACTACAATATGCACTTAATACTTTCAAGGAATACATGCTCAAATCCTCGGATGACATGCTATAAATAGGTAAATCTCTTTTCACTTATCTTGCATCTCATATTTTTTATGTATCATTTTTTTTGTGAGTTCTCTTTGTCATAAGTGTCACCATGACTCCCCCTAGTCAAATACCCAGAATACTACCACAAAAATAGATGCCATGATAACTGCAGTAATGAATAAACATGAAAAAGAAAAGAAAATAATCTTGGAGAAAAAGGTCATGGAGCCATGGTTTATGGAAGAAAACTTCATGAAAGGATACAAACCAGACTCTCACATCTGTCAGGTCTTACTAAGATCACTCTTCATAAAAGAACCAGATAGAATCTTTCTAAATCTAGTACAAGAATTCTACACCAACCTAAACATTCTTGGAGAAACCTTAATATCATTAATAAAGAACGTGAAGATAACAATTCATAGAGAACAATTTGGAAGAATGTTTGAAATACACTTCCTAGGAACACCCTACAAACCCGAAAAACCTTTAGAACTCAAGAACTTCAAATGAAACGTAGCTCTAAATATATTATAACCAATCCCATGAAGAAAAGAAGTTTTCTTTTCAAAACAACCCTGCTAAAACCAAAAGTCTAAATACTTCACTATCTCCTGATAAGAATCTTACTTCCAAGAAATATCAATATCAAATTTGTTATTAAGAATGATATTATCCTTCTTTGGCTCTTCACCCAAAACATACCAATAAATTGGGTGTATGAAATATTTAATCACATGTCTCTCTCAAGAGAAAAACTTCTAGAATATCATCTATATGGAGCAATGATCACAAAAATACTGAGAACCTTTAACGTTGATACTCGAGGAGAAAGATCAATCTTATCCAGCAATAAAATAGATTATACCAGTCTCAAAAACATGAAGATCAAAATTAAATACGGAGAACTGCGACACAACTGGGAAAACGAGAAGAAGAAGAAACAAAAGAAATAGAAGACATAGACATAAAACAAGTTTGGGAAATTTGCCAAGTCATAGCAAGATAATTAAAAATAAATGAAGAATGTGATCTCAGAAAAATGAGGACACCTATGACAAGTACATGAACTCACTTATATGTTTTATTTTCTGTCCTTAAATTTAATTTTTCTTGAAAAATTTCCTTTATCTATTTTGAATTCTTCGTAATAATATGAGTGTGATGTTTTCCCTTTCTTAATTTCTTAATTGCTCTTGTTTTGCATATTTATTTCTCGCAATGCATCTTTACCCGCCTTTTTGTATTTTGACAAAGGGTAAGAATTATACTCTCAGGGGGAGGGTATATTTTCTATCTAACTCAGGGGGACTTAATCACTCTAAATATATTGTTTCTTTTACCACCTTCCCTGAGAGGTGTGTTTTTATCATAAAAAAATGTGAGAATGTGGAACCTTATTTTTCAGGTAATTTGCTCCAAACGAAACATCCTTTTTTGATGATGATAACTATCACGATGACAACTATGATAAATAAAACATGAACTATGAAGCATTTAAATATGCATACCTAAGTATTATGGTTTGATTAACTTGACTATCCAATAAGGGAAAATGAAATAGAAATAATCTAAAGCCTCATATGAAAAGATCTCAAGCAATGTCAACATAAACAGGAGTATCTGTCAAAAGCTTGTAGAAAATGAATAATCTTCTAATTTAGTAATTGAGTGAACATATGTAAAGCAAATGGGCTTTTCCATAAAAGCACAAGGCTAAAACACACACACACACACACACACACACACACACACACACACACACACACACACACACACACACATACACACACATACACGCACACACACACACACACACATACACGCACTAAAACTATTTTCCAAAAATGATTTATCAAAACAAAATACTTTGAGAAATATATGGAAGTTGTATCAGATGAATTAGAAGCAGTCAAAATAGCCATGGGCAAATTTCGCCTTCTCTAATTTATTAGAGCATATGCCCAATCGATTAAAAATTCACAAACTTAAGGCCATAGCTAGTTTTAATGCGCCTTGATTATATGCAACGGCTAGATATCTTAAACTTATAATTTGGGAACTTGCATATATATATATTTTCACCTTCTAATCGATTATCAATATGTTATAATAGATTAGATAATGGTAAAATGCATTGATTGTCAATTATTTTTTAAGCAAACCTCAAGTCTATAAATAGAGGCTTATTTTCTCATTTCAAACAATCCAGAATTATGTTTTGAAACTTTCATCTCTTTCTCTCTAAAGTTTTGTTTAAATTGATCTCACTAAATATTTTAGCCAAATGCCTTTGTGAGTGAGGATATATTTATAATTTTGGAAAGGGTTGAATTGTAAAATTCACCAAGGAAATATTTTGTATACACCTTGGTTGAATACTATCAATTTAGGGATTTATCTGGGTTATAAGCCCATCCCATTAAAAGCTTATATTTAGGGATTATGTGATCAGTCCTAGGCTTGGTTGAAGATTAGTAAGTGTTAAAATCTTCATGGGTTCTTGGCCAACTCGGTTAAAACCAAGATATGTTGAAGCTCAGCCAGATATTAAAAGCTTCATAGGTTCGAGATCATCCTAGTTAAAATATCGCAAGTTTTTGGTTAGCCCGGTTAAAACCAAGGTATTAAGCTCATATTTTGTGGAACTTGAAGACTAACCGCTCTAAGATTTGTGTCCGTGGAAAGAAGACTATCTACTTTAAACCACCATTGGGAAGGAAGATTGTCCTTTTGACTCTCAACAATATCTTGAAGAAAAGATGCAAACGCCCATATCCATCATCTTGTAGTAATTGCTTGAAGGTCAACCATCATTTTCTTATACAAAGGGGATTCGTGAGTCTTTCTTACTAAAAGCTATTAACTATTATTGGAAACTCTTAAGATCAATTCTTGGGGATAAGATTAGGTCATTTTGATTTGACTGAACCTCTATAGTTCTTGGTGTTCCTCTTTTCCCTTAACTTTTATTATCCGCGGTTTATTTTTCCACATTTATTCTTTCTGCTGCTTACTTTTTGAAAATGATTTTTAACTCTAATTTTACTTGCCAAAAGTTTTCAAAACCCTGTTTTTTCAAACCACACAATTCACCTCCCTCTTGAGTGTGAAGTCTAAAGTCCAACACTACCTACTAGCGCCTTATGAATGTTGTCTTTTCCCACCAAGTAGGGAGAAACTTGGAGGTCTATGCTGATGATATGATAGTTAAAACTATTGAGGGGTGTAATTATAGATGTTTTGCAGTCTGTTAGGAAGTATGATATGCACTTAAACCCCACTAAGTGTTCCTTATAGGTTTAGGCAGAGAAGTTTTGGGGGTTCATGCTGACACGGAGATACATCAAGGCTAACCCAAACAAGTTCCAAACAATCATTATGATGAGGAGCCCCACCAACGTAAAGGAAGTACAATAGCTTATGGGCCACCTCGTCTCCATGTCTCGCTTCCTTTCCTTTGTAAGAGAAAAATCTTTCATCTTATTCACCATATTAAAGAATAAGAAGAGATTCGAATGGACCCTCGAGTGTAAAGAGTATTTCACCAAAGTCAAGGACTTCCTCACATCGCCCCTCATCCTGACTCGCTCGAGAGAAGGGTCTTCGTTGCTACTCTACCTCTCATTCACTGATCGGGCGATGAGCTCAGTCCTCATACAAGAAATCGATAGGGTAGTAAAACATGTGTATTTCATAAGCAAAGTGTTTAGAGGTGTCGGGGCATGCTATCAAAAGATCAAGAATATTGCGCTAGCCATCATCGTCGTGACGAGGAAACTGAGACCACACTTTCAAGGTCATAAAATCCTGGTAAGAACCAATTATCTTGTCCGGAAAAGTCTCGAAGAAGCCCGATCTAGAAGGAAAAATGGTATCCTGGGTAGTGGAAATCTCAGAGTACGACATCCAATATGTCATAAGGGGAAGCATAAAAACACCAGTTCTAGTAGATTTCATGGCAGAACTCAGCTCTCCTGTAGATGAAGAGACACCTACAAAGTGGGAGCTATCGGTTGATGGCGTCTCCAACCTAAAAGGGAACAGTGTTGGAATAGTCCTAGAAGGACTTGGTGACGTACTCATCAATTAAGCTTTAAAATTCAACTTCACCGCCAATAATAACCAGGCAGAGTGCGAGGCTCTCATCGTCATAATGACCCGCTCTATAAAAATGGGAGCCTTCAGGTTGAAAGCCAAAACTCATTTCCTATTGGTCATTAACTAAGTCTCTGGGCAATACCAAGCTAAGAAGCTTAAACTGATAAGGTATCTACAAAAGGTATAAAGTCTATTTTCTCGCTTCTCCTTCTTTGAGATAGAGCATGTCCCTCGTGAACAAAAATTCAAGGCAAACCTTTTGTTCAAGCTAGCTACATTAAATAATCCATTTCTTTAGTTACTCTAATAACTGCGAGGTATGATACTCAAATATAACTATAAAAAGATTCATTCACTAAGTTGTACCCTAAACCTAACTCATACGCATCCACTCCATACTCGTAAACATCATTCTTTATGATGGATTGCAAGATAGAAAATTCTTTAGTTATGTGTTGTTGTTCTTCTAACACCAACCTTGAACAAAATATTTTTCTATTCTTGCAATCTATCTTGCATAATGGTGTTGTTTTTATTTTTATTTTTGTTTTTGTTGATGTTGTTGTTATTGTTGTTGTTGTTTCCACCTCTTGATGTTTAATGGTAAAAGGAAACATTGTTATATTTTGGAATAACTTTCCAATATTGTCAGTCAAAGAAAACATTCTATAATATTTTGCTTTCTTTAGTTGACAACATAGATAAATTTATTCTTAATCATACTGCAATTTTGTTGTTTCACCTTGACACTATAAATCTTGGACGCCACGTTGTGAAATTTAAACATTGATAATGAAAGCATTTGTCATGAAAGCAGTGAAACTTAAACGTTGATAATGAAAGCATTTGCCATGAAAGCAGTGAAACTTAAGTGTTGATAATGAAAGCATTTACCATGAAAATGATTAAACTTAAACGTTGATAATGAAAACATTTGCCATGAAAACAGTGAAACTTAAACGTTGATAATGAAAATATTTGCCATGAAAACAGTGAAACTTAAAGAAGCTTAAAAAAAGATCTTTGGGATAGATTGCAAGTGAAAAAAAAATTTAGTTCAAGGTTTTATCTTTTATCTGTGCAAGTGAAGAAAAGATCTTGTTCTTACATAATCTTTTATCTTTTAACTGATTTTTTTTATTTATCTAAATTTTTTATTTATTTTATATCATAAACAAATGAATGTAAAAGTCATTAAAAATATATTACATACAAAGTAATGTATACAACAAATTCAACATTTATTCTTTTCTAAAATCGACAGTGATGATGATGAATCAAATTTATGAAAAATAAGTACTTATAGATTGAAATCAAAACAATATAAAATAAGAAATTTTGTAAATAAAATATCGTGATTTAAAAAAAATCGTATATTCATATATTAGGAATCGAATCAATTACATGTTTCATCTCTTTCCTCAGTATACTTGCAAACGAGAGAAAAGATTGAGACTTGCCACGACACCCTTCATTATACCGTCTAAAAAATCTGGGTAATAACTCTTATTCAACCAAATTAAAATAAAATATAACTTATCCGTAATAGTGAACAGAGGTAATATTCAAATTCAAATGATTAAGATAATATGATTGTTTGACATCGAACACCAAGTACAAAATCCAAACACTTACTATGTTGGCAAACTTGAAAATTGGTAGGCAAATCCAAAATGGACCCCCTCCCAAAAGTTTCTTTTGTAAAGGTTGTTAGGCCCTACAAAAGAAATATCATAAACCGCACACTATATTAAGAGATGGCTACAAAAATATGTTAATATCAACACTTACGTGTACTCAATTAAGAATAAAAAGGATACACTGGTTGCTTTACCATGCTAAACCATATAAATATAAAATGTTGCTTGTCATCTCTGTCGGTTCCAACATATTTAGTATAAGTTGGTTTAATAAGATTTTTTATGTATTTTTATCAATACTTAAAAATGATAACAATACAAAATCAAATGTGACACATAATGAGTAATGTAATGACATTTACTTCCAAAAGATGTTTATTTAAGACATTTGGCTCAAAAAAGTTAAATATTTGCCACAAAATATAGTTACTGTCCAAAATAATTTTTAATTACATGTAATAGTGAGGACTGGAATATGGATTGATAGTCAAATGTTTTCTGATACACAAGATCCTCGTGTTGAGGCAAGTGTAGAGCATACTTGCATCTGTATGGAGAATTATAACATGAATACAATAACTAAAGCTTTTAGGGAGAAAGAAAAGAGAGTTAGAACATTTTATTCTTAAGCACACAAGATGGTTTTTATTCTTATTGCTTCTGACTTGAAATATTACAAGAGGTCTCCTTTTATAGCCAAGGAGATTCACAAAAGACAAAACCATATTATTTACAAACATGACATCATTAATGCCTTCTTTCAAAAGTCCGACACCATTATCCCTTATGGATAAATTATTGTAGTACTATTACACAAAATGACGAAACTTAACTATTTATAAACATGCTTGTGATTAATAAGAGACACTTATCCAATTAGTATTTAAAGATAGGTTCGTGACTTGGAGACATATTCTAATCAGATAAGTATTCTTATGAAAAGCAGTCTCCGTATCGAGATGTCTTTTTTTCCCACACGTCATCCATCATGTAAGCATGGTCTGATATTTTTCTATGAACTTCTTCCACGTGTCCTTCTGAGAATTCAACTTCCATTGGGGAATCTGCTTTTTGTTGTGTGGCTTGAACTGAGCTTTCTCCAACCTCTCGATTTTTATACTGAGCTTGATGAATTATACAAGTGGAGTTAGCATTCATCTTGTCGGGTTCATGGAAGTTGATGAAGTTAACATATTCCATTAATTCTCTTGTGACTTTTAGATTTGGAGAATAATCATCAATGGTTTCCCATATATGAACATAATTCTTACAACCAAGTAACTTAGTGGCAGGATCTGTTTGATAGGGCTTGTGCATGAAGAAAACAGTCTTGAATTTGCTAATAGCCTCTGAGGCTAACCCCCTTTCTTTGACCTCGTCTAGGATTGGTTTTAATTTATCTCTCCACCATGTCAGCGGAGAGTACCATTCAAGAGTAGTCCAAATCAAATATTTGTGGTTCTTCGGATCCATTATGTGTTCATACATGGCTTCGGTGGGTATGAGGACAGTCATAAAATATAAAGCAGTGGCACACCAAATATACCATAAATGGTTTTTTGTGAATTTAGCATTAGGGTTTATTAAAATTGGTAGGAGAAATGGTGTGTCTGGGAAATAAGGAGTATGGTCAGGGAGTTTATTCCTTATGATTTTTGTCATAATAAAAAATATTATTCCTGGCATACTGCTTAAGCTGTGAGGGTGAAGAGGATACAGTTACTCCTCGAGGAAAGTCTTTGGTCTTGGAGGCACGGTGTTGTACCCCAAATTTTGCCCTCCCATATTCTTCAAAGTTTGTCAGGAATCATCCTCAAATGGCTCAAGATTTCTCAAGGGGTTGCACAGTCAAACCATCTTCTAAGCCAGTCAAAATTAGGGTTTTGGTTCCTTCAATGAATTTAGGGTTTTCAATGGCTCAATCAAGTCTCATGTGCCTATATACATTGTCAAGCATCTACATGCCAAGTCTCAAGACTCACAGGGTCAAATTGCACAGTCAAAAGCTTCATTTGCTTCACAGTCAACTGCAGGGGTAAAATGGTCATTTGGCAGCCAAAAGTAAAAATTTTTGGTCAACATCTCATTTTGAAGCCACAATCATAATTTGATCAAGTCTTGATCATGATTCCACAAGAATGGCTCAAAAATCATCAAAGATGCAAAAGTTACTATTTTTGGACAGCAGAAAAGTCAACTGTATCTTGATCAAGGCATAACTTTTTCATGGTTCATCAGAAAAATCCCATCCAATTCTCATTTTGAAGGGGATGACATTTCCTACAACTCATCTTCACATTCTAAGTCCAATAAATGCTCTCACAAAAAGTTATCAATTTCTACATTATAGGTCAATTTCAAAAGTCAACAAAAATGTACTTTAAGTCAAAGACCATAACTTGAGATTGGTAAATCCAAATGACATGGGACCAAAGGCATTGGTTAGAGGACTTCAATACCTTTCCAAAATGTCCAAGAACATGTTCATATGATCAAAATTGAGCAATATATGCATTGGAGAAGTTGGGAAATTTTTGTGAATTTGCAAAAGTCAACTTTGCTCAAAACACATCATTTTTGCTAATGGGCCTCAATTTCCTTCTTGAAACTTTTTCCAAAGCCTATGCACGACCCATCAAGCCTAAATTGATTTATTTTCTAATTTTTATTAATTAATTAGATTTTTAATTGATTTTTAATTCATTTAATTAATTTAAAATGTAGGAAATTCAAAGATGTGATTTTTTCAATCTTTTGTGAAGCATAGTTTGGACCAAGGTCATTGGAAGCAATCTTTCAAATAAAGATATTGTAGTAGGGATGGATGTATACTCAGCATCCAATAGACTCCAGATTCTTCCCACAGGAATAAAATTCAAAAGAGAATTCAAACCTTATTCTGGGTTATTGAAGTTATATTCACTATCAAAAATCCCTGCTGGATATGAAGAAATCAAGTCCAACCTACTCAAACTCTATGCAAACAGCCATGAAACATTCTGCCATCCAAAACCTCTATGGAAGAATAAAGACTTTTTTGTTCAACTTCCTTTTAAGCTCAATGAAGATGTTAATCCAACCAAGTCCACTCATCCAGGAATGAGTCCATCAGATTATACATTGGCCAGAGAAGAATGCAACCAGTTGCTCAAACAAGGTCTGATAGAACCCACCAAATCAGAATGGGCTTGCCAAGTATTTTATGTAGAAAAAAATCTGAAAAGTTAAGAGGAAAAAAGAGGCTAGTAATTGATTATAAACCTCTAAACCATTTCCTCAAGGATGATAAATTTCCTATTCCAAAGGCCTCGTCCTTAAATGTTTTCATCAAAGATGCCCAGATTTATTCCAAGTCGATCTTAAGTCAGGATTTTGGCAATTGGGTATCGACCCCGAGGACCGTTACAAAACGGCATTCTGCATTCCTAACACTCAATACCAATGGAATGTGTTACCATTTGGGCTTAAGGTAGCTCCTTCACTTTTTCAAAAGGCCATGACTAGAATTTTTGATCCCATTCTCAATAGTATCCTCATCTATATTGATGATGTGCTATTATTCTCAAAATATGAAAAATTCCATAAATAACTATTGGGACAATTCCTTCAAATAGCCCAACGACATGGAATGATGCTCTCTGAAAAGAAAAGCCAATTGGGCCAAACAGAAATTTACTTTCTAGGAATGCATTTTTCCCAAGTGAAGTATCAACCTCAGCCTCATATTCCTCAAGAATTGTTAAACTTTCCCGATGAAAATCTCACTGTTAAGCTGATTCAGCAATTTCTTGGTATAATTAATTATATCAGAGATTTCTTGCTAAAATTGGAAAGATATACGAGTCCTCTATCTCAAATGCTGAAGAAAAACCCCCCACCATGGGGAACAAAGAAAACTGAAGCAGTAAGAGCCTTGAAAAAGATCGCACAAACCCCACCTGCCTTAAAGATCCCGGGAGACGGTAAAAGAATCTTACAGACGGATGCCAGTGATCATTACTGGGGAGCCGTCTTCATAGAAGAAATTGATGGAATAAAGTATTATTATGGTCATGCTAGTGGTCAGTTCAAAGAAGCTGAAAAACATTACCATACCACTTATAAGGAAGCTCTTGCAGTTAAGATGGGTATCCAAAAGTTTGACTTTCACCTGAGAGGTCATCAGTTTGAAGTCCAGATGGATAATTCCTCTTTCCCTAAGATCCTCGAATTCAAAAATAAGATGCCTCCTGATCCTCAAACTCTTAGGCTCAAAGATTGGTTTTCTAGATATGATTTTATTGTGAAACATATCAAAGGAACTCAAAATGTGATTCCTGATTTACTTTCTAGGCCTATGAAACCCATCCAGATATTTACTACCAAACACACTTTTCGTTTGATTCTCATGGTCAAACCATTGCCAACCCGTGCCTCCAAGACCAAAGAATTTCCTCCAAGAGTAACTGTTTCCTCTTCACCCTCACAGCTTAAGCAGTATGCCAGGAATAATCTTTTTTATTATATGACAAAAATCATAAGGAATAAACTCCAGAGATTTCCCTTTTTTATTATATGACCCAATCTGTTTCTCAAAGCCTCTGCTCGGCTGATTTGATCGCAAGATGATGACCCCAATTCTTTCTTCAAAATCCTCTGATTGTAGCTACCTTGTTGAGCGAACCCACAGTTCCTCAATCCCTTAAGCACGACTGAATTTAATGAAGCAAAGAATTGTCAAAAATCCTTAAATCCCAATGATCTTGGAGGAAAAAACCCTCAAATTTTATTCAATAAAAACCCATAATTACTCAACCCAAACAAGATCGCAATCTTTTACTTTGGATGTTGTCAACACACGCTCCGCACCTTGATCGACAAAAATTATTATGTGTAGTTGTCAATGGATGAGTGAGAGGTTGAAGATGATGAGTACCTTGTGTATCTATTTCACTTTTATAAACCAAATTATATAACCAACAAGTATATATATGTTATCTAAGGTCAAGACCCAAACTAACAGACTAAAAAATAGCTTTTACGAGCGAACGGTCGACCTATGAAAAAGGTGACTCGACCTGAGCATTCCTGTAAGTGCCATATGACAATGTATACAAGCCATGCATCGACCTATGCAAAAGGGTGACTCGACTTGAACATTCCCAAAAGTGACATATGATAGTGTTCACGATCCATGCGTCGACCTATGCAGAAAGGTGACTCGACCTGAGCATTCTCGAAGGTGCCACATAACAGAGTGCAAGATCCATGCATCGACCTCTCCAGGGGTATGCGTCGACTCGTAGTTCTTAAGAATTGATTCCAGGATGATTTGACCAAAGGAGCAACTTTTATCATGCGTCGACCTGAGCTTTCTTTGAGTCGACTCACAACATATAGATTTCCAAAAATGCCAATTCTTGAAGACTTTTATTGCTGCTTTGTCCACCAAATCATCTAGCAACATTTTCAACATATAGGGGAAAGTTTTGACATCATTGAAACCCTTCTTGAAGGAACCTTGCGCTCACAACTTTTTCTACCCATAAGGGCCTTCTGACACTTCCCTCTTGATCTACTATAATGATCATGTCGTTCAACATGTTTGGATTGGAGAGGTATATTTTTGGTTGCACTTTTTCATTTTAAAGGTTTACTCACAAATATTATTTTAATAGTTATTATTATTTTTGTTACAAGAGTAGTTTCTCATTAAGTCTGTGAACCACTCGCGAAAAATATTTGAATTATTTATACCTGCAACGACTTGGTTCCATGAGGTCGTTGCTGGATCCAGATTTGTCAGACTATGTGGTATTAGTTATGGTACTATAATCCACGGTATGCAAGGGGAATTTTCTGAGAGGTGGCACAAGGATACATCTTCTTTCCACTTTCTTATTGGGAAGATGACAATCACACTTGATGATGTGGCTTTCTTGCTACACCTATCTATCAGAGGGAGGTTACTTAACCATCACAAGGTACCACGATTTGAGGCGATTGAATGGATGGTCGAGTATCTGGGAGTTGATCCATATAAGGCATCTGAAGAGTACATAATAACTAATGAGTTGCATACAAAGTTATCCTCCCTGAAGGACCTATATGAAGAGCACCTAGTTGCATCAACAAGGGTCGAGGATGGGGGTGACGAAGTTTTTGTTCAGTACCACCGAGATTGTGCTATCCGATGTTACTTCAAGTTCTTGGTTGACACGTCTCTCTTTGTGGACAAAATTGAAACCTACATAGATATGGCATACCTCTAGTATTTTATGGATTTGATTATTGTTCATGAGTGGTACTGAGGGACCGCCATTTTGGTATACTTCAACCACAAATTGAATGAAGCTTCAAACTGGAGGACGGGGTAGCTCATTGGCTCTTGCACACTCCTCACGGTACCTTTCATTCCAACTATTACATTTAATTTGTTTTTTGTAATTTGTACTTAGATATTATTTGATTTGTGTTTCAGAGCTAGATAATTTCTCACTTCCACCGCGTTCGTGGTTTCGAGCGTGATCTGGCTTATACTGAAGACATGCTGAGGGCTGCAAAGTATGTACTCCAAGGAGGGAATTATAAATTACCACCTTACGAGTGTATCTTGATCTTACTAATCATGATGACATTAATTGGATGTCATTCAAGGATTACGGGGATGTTGTCTCATTCGGCCCCATCTCATTATACTCCAGGTGACTAGCATGTGGGTTGAATATTATGGCCAGGTATCTTCCGGAGCGGTGTATCAGGAAGTTTGACTATGTGCAGAAGATACCGATATCTCATTTTCAGGTTTCTTCCGACACTATTGTCTGCTGGGAACTCGATGGAATCTTCTAGGATTGGGAGAATCATTTGGTGCCATATGAGTATCAGATGATGACGGTATTTTAGAGTTGGTATTGTGTAGAGGGATAAGTGACATGGTTCTTAAACGTGTCACACTCTATCATGACACTGAATGGTCCAGGACGTCCACCTAGGCCAACTTATGAGGAGCTCTTGGAGAACCAGCATGTCGATGATGATCATGCCACTGATCTCTTGCTGATCTGTCAGCGGATACACATCCTTGGGAAAAAGGCATTAGATTCCGGGATCATTGAAAGGGGCGGTCCTGAGGCGGTTGTCATCGTTGGGAGGATGGTTACGGAGGCATCCAGTGCAACGCAATATAGGATGCAGAGGAGGTCACATGGAGTTAGAATTAGGCATATGCAGTAGCAGTAGCCTATGTTATGTTTTATTTTTAAGCGATGTAATATTTTGACATTACACATTTTCTGAACAACTTATGTATTATATTATGTTTCCCTATTTTTGAACATCTAATCTTATTGTTATGTCCGTATTGTTATGTCCGCATTATTATGTTCGTTTAATTTTTCGTTCAAATCGTATCATTTTATGTTTGTCCGTTTGTCTGTTTATTAGGTAGAGGTAATTATGATGTTTTAAACAAAAATGACACAAATAGAGATAATTTTGAATATGCATATCTGAAACATCTATCGACAAATTTGCATGTGTTTCGGATATGCATATATCTGAAACTATCTCTAAACTTTTAAATCCAACATTTAAATATTAAAACGTGGAAAATTGTATTTTCGGATGTGCATATCCAAAACATATTGAAATGTACGTTCAGATATGTATATCTGAAAAATATTTTCAGATTTTCAGAAGTGTAACAAAATATTATAAGGTGGAGAAAGAAATTTTCTTTTAAAATCGATTGTTGTAAGTTGGGCCCAAACAAGTGACAAGTGACTGCAGATGGTTTGTTCGGATTACTGGATTCCTCATAGTTTCAAGCCCAATAACATTTTTCAAACTTTATTACTAACATTAATTTCTCTTAATTAGTTTTATAAATGATCTAAGTAGTCATAAACCGTAAGGAACTCAATCCATATAAATCTTTACATTTAAATCATAGTACACATTTTAATAATATTAAATGAACAATATGAACTAAGCGACGAATAGAATTTACAAATGAAAAGAAATCATCACTGAAATTAATTATGTGACATTTGATTTCTTCATCAATATTGATTCAATGTCCCTTTCATCATTTTTGGGATTAAAGGCCTCTTTATCAATCTGGAAACAAGTTATAAATAATTTAAAATAAAAAGAGTGGAGAAACATTAGACACGTAATAATTAAAAGATTAATAACAAATAGTAAAAAGCATTACAAAAATCAAAAGACAAACTAACACACAAGTTAAATTTGCAGGAAATTTAATTAAGTGGAAAACAACTTTCCAAAATAGATGTCGTGAAAAAATTTATATTTTAAATTATCAATATAATTTTATATTTTAATCTTTCAATTATACTTTTTAATAAATAATTTATTTAATATTAATATTGATTTGAATACATTAATATTAATTAATTACTTTGTATTATTTAATAAAATTATTATTTTCTCTTTTATTTATTTTTAATTTTTAATCTATATGAAATAATTAATTGCGAAACAGAGAAAATAATATGTAATCATGTTTAAAATTGATTTCAGATCATCACCGATTCAAACATTAACTACTCTTAATTTGGTTGAGATAAAATTAAAAAAAACTTCATTCAAGCATTCACTACTCTTAATTTGGTCCATATAAAATTAAAAAACTTCAATGCCTCACCGATAAATTACTCCTTCCATAACCATCATCACTCATCTTATCATTATGTCAATTTTCATAGCAGCTTTAACATATCTTAATAAATTAAAGAAGAAAATTATTTTGGACTGAGTCGATATTTGCCTCATCGTTAAGAAGACTTAATTCAGCGTTTTTAGAAAGGCTTAAAAAGCGTGCAGCCTAAACTGAGGATTGTTGGGTATTTCTCCACATGTTCACTAGGGGAACATAACCCATGTGTCTATATCGTCAACATCCTGCCCTTTGAAAACAACGGGTCTAACTTCCCTGTTTTCTTGGGATAGTTGACCAGAGAGTAGGCCACGTGCTGGACTCCATACACCCGTAAGCCCTATCAGTCTTCGTTGTTGGGCCTCATCGTGGCCCATCACTTAAAACCTTAGCCCAGCGCTAGGGGCTATAAATACCTTCTCACTTGAAACGGTCAGATATTCATTCATTCACTCATACACTCATACTTGTTTGCACTTACTATGAACCTTACTTTGGCATCAGAGTGTCTTGCAGGTATCCTCCCCCCTCCCCCCTCCCCCACTTCACATTCAATTGCTGCTCGACTTGAAGCTCGTGGGCCTTGACAATCCCTTCCGATCAGGTACGACCAGTGGCGCCGTCTGTGGGAAACCAACTTCCCCGTCTTCCTCTCAAGACCAAAGCAACTCTTCATCAATCTTACGATTTTCATGGCCGACCAAGCTATCGATGATAACCAAAACGTCCATTTCACCGACCCCAACAACAACGATGTGGTCGATCCTCAGCAAGACTACAGGGACAGACTGACTGTCTCTTTATCCACCGCTCACAACCGTGTGATGACGAATACCATCCTCCACAAAATTATGAACCCAATACATATCAGGAGATCTCCATTCCTGCAAGTGCTGACGCCACGACCAGAGCTTTGTTCGCGGCAATCAACCAGACCAACTACATAATCTTCTCATAGGGTGATCGATTGAGATGCTCGAGCAGACTCGCATGCCCATCAGAAGACACAGGAGACCCGACTCTCGAACTCCTCCTCCTCCCCGATGGAACGAGGATCTCCCCCAATCTCCCATGCGGAGACATAGACGGTACGACTCTTAAAGCCCTTCTCCCTGCAGAGCTAGGCGAGGCCCTACATTGGAGAGGAGTCAGCCCGAAGTTGTGAGGAAGCGCAGTCACCCCCCTCCCCCCGCCCCCGCACAAGAAGCGACGATTCCCTGAGCGTAAAAGAAACAGGGGGAATGAAGAAAAGCAGTCTCGGCCAAGGGATCCTCCCCATGGCCAAAGCCGACAAAACAATTTCCGCTACAACCGGTCCCCCTCTCGCTCTCCAGACAGAAGTGATGAAGACGACCCCTACGGACCTCTATCCCAAGCCATCATGGAGGCTCCCATTCCTAAAGGAATGAAGAAGCCTCCATCACTGAAGGAGTATGACGGCATTGGTGATCCTGTTGACCACATCAATGGGTTTGAAGCGATGCTTCACTACCACAACTTCGGGGGCCCAATTAAATGCAGGTTGTTTCCCACGATGCTGAGGAAAACAGCCATGGGTTGGTACAAGAACCTCTCTCCCGGGTCGATCACCTCTTGGAGAAGCCTTAAAAACCAGTTCATCAGCATCTTCGTTGCGTCTCGTCGATATCCGAAGACTGAGGTCGCTCTCGAGGAAATCGTCCAGTGAAGCAACAAGACCCTTAGGGAGTATATTGATCGGTTCAACTGCGAGTTCATTCAGGACCCATGTGTCGATCACATGAAAAGACACCTGCTCGAGAGAGGACTCCTCCTGAGCATCGAATTTAGAAAGGCCGTCGACATTGAGCCCCCAGGTCTTTCGATGCTCTCCTCGAAAAAACCCGAGCATATATGGACTACAAGAAAAAAAGAAGTCAACAGAGCCCGCGATTCGAGGAACCGCGGACCAACTAACATCCTGCGACACCACGACACATGCCATTCTCGATGGACTAGGGAGAAGATAAGGGAGTAGAAACCTCGCGATCCCCGCGAGCACACAGGACCAGCCAAACAGTTCACAAAGTACACTCCACTGACCGCTTCCTGCAAGAGTATCCTTGTGGAATGCTCCAATGCCGAATTTAAGGACGGCGGCGTCAAGCGTCCTCGACCTTCCTCTGCAAAACCCAGGGCCGACAGAACAAAATAATTCAGTACCATCAGAGCCGCAAACATTTGAGCGAAGACTGCGTCCACCTGAAGGATGCCATCGAGACTCTCATCAAGGCGGGAGACTTGGGAAATACACACGAAACGGCGCCCCTCGTCGAGATACCTACGAGGTAAAGAAATCGAGGAGGATAATCAATCATCTGATGAATCGGGTCCCCTCCAAGTGGCTTTCTTCTTCTCAAGGCCCAAGGACTTCCACGTCCCCGACAACTTTGAAGATGAAGAAACCTTGTCCACACACAACAGATGGGAGAAGTTCCCCTCCGTCATGGTCATATCTGGCGGAGGATTCAACGACATATTAGTAAATTCGGTGAAGAGGAAACTCAACGAGTTAGTGGACGCATCCCTAACCCAGGAAGTAACCATTGAAAGGTTCAAGGGAGAATATGAGCCGATCATTTTCTACCTTGAGGAGCTGCCCGACGGAGCCCCAAACTCAAGCATTCCTCTGCTGGTGAGGGAGAGGATAACTAACTTCGATCTACATCGCATTCTAGTTGACGAAAGGAGTTCCATCAACGTCATATACACCTACATGTTTGACACCCTGCAACTCGACGATACCCACCTGTCACTATACATGGGGTCTGACCTGCAAGGATTTAACGACTCGACCTCCAAGTACATCGAGCTCTTTGTCACATTGGGGGAAGAAATTGCATCCCGACAGCTCAAGGTGAGGTTTCTGGTGATCGATTTCCCGTCTCTCTACAACTGCATCTTGGGGAGACCAACACTGGCTGAGCTGACTGCCGTACCCTCCACGGTCCATTTAAAATTGAAGTTCTACACCAAGAGGGCCCGTGTCACCACCATTCATGGAGACATCTCAGCTGCCAGAAGATGTTTCAATGCGGCTTCCAAAGGGAAAAACATAGTCGACACTGGAGCACGACCTGCCAAAAGAGCAACCACTGCTCGACTTGAATTGAAGCATGCTCAAATCGAAGAACAACAGGCTCCATCAAAGGTCGACTCCATTTCACTCGACACCCGCTTTGAAAAATATGAAGTCGAAGCCTCCAATGGCGAACAGGGTCCTCTCCGACCCATCCTAGACGAAGACTTCGAGTTCATCCTCCTCAGTGAAGACCCTCACAAAGGCATGAAGATCAGTGCTGGACTCCCCGACTTGGCGAGGAAGCAACTCAAAGCCTGCTTGAGGGAAAACTTTGAATTGTTCGCGTGGAGTGTTGTAGAGATGCTAGGACTCGACCATGAGGTTTCCTATCACCAACTTGCTGTTAATCTAGCCGCTAGGGAAGTAGTGCAACGTAGGCGTAGGCAGTCTCCCAAAAAAGAGGAGGCTGTTGAAAAAGCTGTAAAAGACCTCCTAGAGGAAAATTTTATTTCTGAGGCCCGGTATTCAACCTGGCACTCAAACGTTTTACTTGTTAAGAAAAATAATGGAAAATGGCGAATGTGTGTTGATTATACTGATCTCAATCGGGCATGTCTCAAAGATTTTTTTCCTTTACCTAACATCGATAACTCGGTCGGCTACAAAATATTATCATTTGTGGATGCCTACTCGGGCTATAACCAAATTCCCATGGCGATGAGAGACAAACATTGCACCGCCTTCATGACCGGGTCGGGCAATTACTACTACAACGTAATGGCTTTCTGCCTAGTATTGGGGGTTTTAGTCTCTCATAATACTAAAAAGAAAAGCAATAATAAAATTAGACATTACAAAAGGTGAGGATTCTTCGATCTTCAATTGCTATCACTCATGAAGGAATCTTCGTCCCCAAATCTCTTGAAAGCCCCAATCTTTATCGTTCATAATCATCTCCCATCAAAAAGTCCTTAATTCTTCTTCCAAACTCATCTAAATAGTGCACAATTCATTTGCCTCGGTCAGAAATACCCAAAACACCCCTCTGGGTCCCAAATCATACAAAATCATGAAAACACTCAAAATCAGTGTCTTGGCCAACACGGGTTGTGTTACATGACACGGGCACCCGTGTCGGCCTCTATCCATCATTCCAACAAGAACTCTCACCCAGACCTTCTGACACGGGCCGTGTCAGCTAACACAGGCACCTGTGTCAACCTCTGCTCCCAAATTGTAGCTATGCATCCTCTTCTGACACGGCTTGTGTCAGGCGACACGGTGGCCATGTCAGGCACTCTGTAGCTTGGTTTTTGAGACTTCCTCTAAAACTCCGAATTTGTACTTTTCGCATTGATTTTCCTGGTTTTATTCCTCTGAGACTGAAAACAACAAAATACACAACTATTGTACCCCAAAATTTTCCATCCCATTTTCCTTCAAGACATTCTCATAAGATCCCCATTTGCTCAAGTTGGCTCAAGAATTGATCAGACAAATTCTCCTCCTAAGCAATGGGTCCATAACTAGGGTTTGGTAGTTCTAAAGGAAGATTGGGTTTTCAAGGTCTCAAGTGGATTTCATGGTTCTCCATATGTCTCCAAGAATTCTCATGACAAGTTTCAAGCCCTGGATCACAAGTTTTCTCAGTCAAATGCTCAGATGACTGAAAATCAACTATCTTGAGTAAAAAGGCAATTGTGGTCAACATATAGTCAAACCTCAATATTTTTGGTCAACATCAACATTTTGAATTCATATACATAATTTGATCAAGTTTTGATCATTATTCCTCAAGAAAAGCCTTCAAATTATCAAAAGTCAAAAGTTGCCAAATTAGAGTTTATTTAGGAGAAGTCAACTGAACTTTGACCAAGCATAACTTTCACATGATTCATCAGATTTTCCCCAACAAAAGCTCATTCTTAAGTAAATTCAATTCTCTACAACTTTGTATCTCTAAGATTAAGTCCAAAATGTATCATTTGAGAGATATAAGCCAATACATTACATGTCATTTCAAAAGTCAACAAAAAGACACTTTTTGTTAAGTATACTTACATTAAGATAAATTCTTCAAAAGTAAAAATGATAAACATAAAGGCCGTAGAGGACATCTTGAGCTTTCCAAAAAGTCAAAGATCACCTTCAAAATATAAAAATTGAGTGAGTTATGACTATTGTAAGTTGAGAAATTTTGAGTAAATGCATGAAGTTCAATTTGAGCAAGCTTCATATTTTGGACTATTAAGCCATTTTCTTGAATTCATACACCTCAGAATTCATTCGCACACCTTTTAGCTTTGTTTTATTTTAATTATTTAAATCAAAACTCGCCACAATGTCAGAGTATATTTAACCATTTATATTATAACATTAAATATATTTATGGTCCCAGTAAATAACCAAAAATCTGATTTTAGTCCTTATAAAAATTTTCTTTAAAGAATGATCCTCTTAAAGTTTTTAGTTCCTAATTTTGGCCCCTATTAATTTGGTCTAACGGATGTTGATGTGGCATGCCATATTGCACGCCACGGCAAATGCAAAAAAAAAAATGTTAGTTTGCGGGGGTTACAAACCTCCTTAAAATAATTGAAAAAACAATCAAAATGAAATCCAATAAAACCACAACACAACATCAAAATCTTATCATGATAAACAACAATTAAAAGATATCATCATCATTAGAGGACATATGAGATCAACTGAGGATTCACGAGGTGCTTGTTAGCTAAACATTGGATGATGTTTAGGGATCATCTTTGTGTATGAAAAGAATCCACATGAGAATGCTTAGAAGCTGTTTGATGAAATGCCTGAGAGAAATGTCACCACATGGTTTCTTCCTGCCTTCCTCCTGAATCACTCTGCAACCATACATTTGCAGGGGTTACAGCTCTGTATAGATACAAGAGTTATCATAATTTTTCGTCCCTAGCATTTCTACTAATCTGATAAGCCTTTTGACAATTTTTATAAGTTCCATTTGGCAATGGTGGCCAACTCCATCTGTCTTGAAAGTGTTTTTGCAAGAGTTTGATCAGATAGAAATTAGCGAGACACATGCAGATTCTTGTGTAAATCATGTGAATGAAGCTCAAATATATGGATTATTTTATTGTTTTCCTAAAGTCTTTGTATTATATATGATGAAACGGTAAGATCAACGGGAGTGATTATTCGAAAATGTAATTCACTATAGATCTGTTATGATCTGTCTCTACATCAATTAAACCCAATCAATGATATTAACAAAATTTAAACTCCAACACATCATTCAGCAATATCAAACTCTTACAATGAAGCTTATTTTCATACCAAAATAATTTGAAGTTTTCAAACCAATGATATTAACCAAAAAATAAAAAATTATAGCAAAAAATTATTTGTTACTCGCAATCTTTCATGTAAAGTGTATTATTCATGCTGTGGAATTTTTTATATTACTCATGCCTTGTAGGTCTTGCTTGATGTGCTTAAACCGAATGAGAATTTTGAGTGTTTGCATATGCCATCTTTGAGAGAGCAGTCTGGCAAAGTTTCAGCTACAGATTTGGTGCAGGCTGAAAATGAAATTCTCTCTGCTGCTGGGATCAATATGGATGTTGAGAAAAAGGCTCTACTTTAAAGTTCCTAGAATTTGAAGATATATTTTTTTTAACATTGAGTGAAAATATTCAATGAGTTTTGTTGAAAACATTCTCATTTTTTTAACAACTTATGTTTCCTAAAGTCTGCACAAATGTTCTCTATCATCTCTAACATGCATATTATCAAACACGTGACGAGCAACATCTAGCTTCCCAAACCTACTATACTTTCCATACCAAGACCCGCATGTTTTCACCCAATCCAAACTGAAGAATCAGCCCACAATAGCGTGGACCCGTTTACAACCACCCAATTCCCTTTTTGTCGAATTTTTGGCAGGTAAGACTAAGCTACGGGTTTTCATCCAGCCCTACCCAACACTCTCTATGTAGTTATGTTTTTATCTATACTTCTTTGATTAAATTTATAGGCTAAAAAAGTGTTGTGTTTTACTATTTTTTATTTTAGAAATCAATTTTTAAAAGTTTTTAGTTTTTTTGAAATTTAACATAAATTTATATTATGCTTTTTATAAAATTTATTGGATATTACTAATTTCTATAAATAATTATCAGATTTTTTAAAAAATCGATAAAGATTCATTGATTTTGAGATTTTTTGAGATTTTTGAAAAATTAACGTACGAAGAAATATTGGTTTTTTTTTCAAGAAATCTGGTATAGTATTTTGAAAATGTTATGCACAAGTTTTCGAAAATTTTGGATATCGGATATATTGAAAAGTATGTTACATTCTAAATTTTTTTAATTTTAAAAAAAATTACTTTGAATATATATTATCTTAATATTTTGAAATGATATATTTGTTGAAATATTAAATTAGATTTTGTTAAAATATTAGATTAGATTTGATTTGATTAGATTTAATATTTAAATATAATCCAAATTGTGTAGACCCAAGTCCATTTAGGGTTGTATATAAATAGTTCTAATCTGTATCATTATTTATAACAATTCAATAATATAAATCTTTATTTCCTTTACTATTCTCTCTTTCTCCCATCACTAAAAGTGTCTCACGCACTAACAAATTGATATCCAGAGTTTTCGGTTATTGTTCTTGATCGAGTTTTCAAGAACTTCACGTCAGAGATCGTGTTTCTAGGGCAAGTGATTCAACCGCTGCGAGGATGGATAATGATAAGGGCATTCTGAATTCTCTTCCAATGCTTGACGGTAAGAATTGAATCCGATGAAAAAAACAGGTGCAATCCTTGTTTGGCTTCCACGAAACACTAAAAGTGGTTACCGACGGCGTTCATGCGTTGGCTGCAAATGCAACCGACGAATAGAAAAAAGCCCATAACAAAGTCAAGAATAAAGATTGCAAGGCTGCTTATTGCATTCAGACGGTCGTCGATGCTGCTAATTTCGACAGAACCTCTCATGCTGAAACGGTTAATGAGGCATGGGATATTCTGGTGAAGTATTACGAAGGAGGTGAGAAAGTCAAGGTTGTCAAATTACAAACCTTGCATCGATAATATGAGTTGTTATCGATGGGAGAAGATGAAAAAGTTTCAGAATATGTGTCGAAGGTTCAGAAACTCGTCCATCTCATGAAGGGTTATGGTGAAACCATAACTGATAAGATCAGGTCTGTACTTGAAGAAATGAAGGTCAGAGGGAAGAAACCTCTTGTATTGCAAATCGACAACAAGTCAGCCATAAATCTGACAAAGAATCTAGTTCTGCATGGAAGAATTAAACATATTGAAGCAAGGTTTCACTTCTTGAGGGAAAAGGTAAATTGAGGTGAACTTGAATTTAGGCATTGCTCAAGTGAAGCACAGTTGGCCGACATTTTCACCAAAGGATTGAAAATCAACAGATTCTTGAATTTGAGAAAGAAATTAGAAATAGTTCAAATTGACTATTTTTTAGGATGTTCGACAACTTAGATTATGGGGGGGTGATGAAATATTAAATTATATTTTGTTAAAATATTATATTAGATTAGATTTTGATCTTACCGGATCAGACTTGGACCGTCACGACTGGCTCCGAGCGAAAGTTGAACGAGATGGGGGGGAGGGGGTACCTGCAAGGCACTCCGATGCTAAAGTGAGTGATGGTACGAGCAGGCAAAAAGTGTGTGTATGGGTAAAAGAATGAATACCTGACCCTCTAGGAACAAAGGGTATTTATAGCCCCAGCGCGGAGCCAAGGTCCCTTCATTGGGCCGACCAGAACTGGCCCAATAAAGGAACTGCCAGGTTCTACGTGTGTAGTGGGGACCTGCACGTGGTCCTTTCCCTGGTGGTGCTCTGTGAGAAGTACAGAGGGACGAGGACGCGGTCTTTCCGGAGTTCAGGCGATGGAGTAACGGTCATAGTCTGCCCTACGAGCAGGGTGCTCGAGCTGGGCTCGAGCTGGATTTCATGTGGTCGAGGACGCCATGTTCGCGGGCAACGGCGGGCATGGCTGCGGCTTCTGGTCGGCGCATTGGCGGGAGTCTTCGGGCGCGCGCTCCTTGAAGAGTTGCTTGGATTGGGCCTTCGTTCTTGCTCTTGGGCCAGGACGGGCCCAGTCCAGAATAGGAGCCCCCCAAGTCATGGCTCCTGGAGCAGGAGTTATGACTTGATCTCAGTTCGTCTTTGTCACGGGGCCTTATGCTCGGCTAGGATATTTTGCTTCCCCGTGGTTGCTCGAGGAGTTTCTCATGTGTTGAGTTCGTGAGATAATCCTGTTCGTGGCATGCGCGGGAGATTCTTTGCGGGTTGTGCTCGTTGGATATACGAGGCAACCCTTGGGAACCGTGACGCCACCCTAGTGAAGGTAGAGTCATCATTGCCTAGGGGAGTAGACTTCGAGGAGGGGAAGCTCGTGGTTCCCCCGGGGTGACGTTTCGTATTCCACGTCATCCCTATAAATAGGATCCTTGGGTCCCATAATCTGTTTTTCCTCTTCGCGCTTCTCCTCCTTCCTCTGCCTTTGCCGCCGCTATTTTTCCAGAATTTCATAGGACCACCGTGCTTTCCGCTGTCGATTCTCTTCCCTTCCGCCGTACATCCTTCCTAATTTCCAAGTAAGCATTTTATCCCTCATGTTTTTCTCTGTGGTAGGTGATTTTTTCCGTTATTTGTATGTTAGAAATCCGCATCTGGGATTAGTGCCCGGTGCATTCATGTTCACGCCCGGTATGTTCATGTTTTTGCCCGGTAAACGCATGTTTGTGCCCGGTGAACGCATAACTTTAGGTATGTGATTTGCGATGCTGCCCGGGATCTTCATGGTTTTGGGCGCATAACTTATGATACTGCCCGATAAACCAATAATTCTAGGTTTAGGATTCATGATATTGCTCTTCATATCCATAGTTTAGGTCGATGTACTCATGACTGGCCGGGATGTTGGCCCATTTAGGCAGTATGTAGGACGACTCGTCGTGGCACCTTGGCGTCGGGGAGGTGAAACCAGACTCTTGTTCGAGTCCTCAACATTTTAACGTGTGCGGAGTATGACTTGGCTTGTCGTGCTCTTCTCCCCGTCAGTTGTGGCGAGCATATGGATTTGCCCCCGAATTGACCGGTTTCCTGTGCTTGCAGGTAAAATGGCTGATGAACCGGAGTCCTCGGGGCGCCACGAGGTCGAAGACCAGAGTGCCGAGGAAAATGTAACTCTGATCGATACCGTTGATGATCCTTTGCTGGATTGGGTGGGCACTGAGCCTAGAGGGATTGCCTCGGCATATAGTCAGCGCAATCGGAGCGCCTATACTATCGTCGAGCACGGCGGTAGTCAGCCGGACTTCTAGAAAAACTTTGTGGTCACCAGACCGTCTCTTAACGCGCGGATATGCTCGGAGTTCTCTGAGTATGGGTTTCCCATGTATGAAATGGCGTTCAAGGACCTTGGTCTCAAGCTCCCCTTTAGTGATTTCCAGGTCGGGGTATTTAGTCATCTGAAGTTGGCCCCCTCGCAGCTCCACCCCAACTCGATTGCCTTTCTTCGGGCGTTCGAGCTGACGTGTCGCTTTTTAAGGATTGGGGCGACCATCCCTCTCTTCTTCAGAGTCTTTCATTTGCAACGCCAGTCTCGGGGGGGTAGGCATAGTTGGGTTTCCCTGAAACAGTCGAAGAGGCTGTTCAGGATGTACATGGATTCTGTCCGGGGTTTCAAGGACAAATGGTATGTCGTGCGGCCTATCACCCAGACTGCTCTGGATTCTGTATATGAAGAAGAGACTGCAGTGACCGACGATAACGGGGAGCCTCTTTTGGACGATGAGGGTCGCCCGATGTTGGTGCGTGTAGCTAAGTTTCCATTGCATTGGAGCTTGCGCCACTATGAGCATGGTATCGGGCATTACCATACGCTCGCGGGAGGGATGAGCACCAAGGACGAGGAAGCCTACGGTACCCTTTGCAGATATGTCGACATTTTCTTCCCTGCCCGGTGGGCCACGAGAGAGGGAAAGGACATTCTCGACGAGGATGGTTACCCGACCTTCGAGGCCCGTCCTATAGATACCAAGGCGCCCGTGGAGTGCCAGTCCTACGGGCAGGCCAAGAACCTACTAGGTTACTTTTTGTCTTATAGTTTTGTTCTAGTTTCTTCGTCTGTTACTTGCTCGTAACTAACCCGAGCTTTCATTTTTGCAGGTCATATGGCCGGACGAAAGGAGAGGCTTCTAAAGTTGACACAGGATAAGAAAGTCAACAAAAGGATGGTGCGGGCTCCATAGTCGACGAGGATGGGCCCGCCAACTAGTTCGGGTGACGCTTCTGACGGGTCCCCGGACTCCCAGGACGTCGAGCATCATATCGATCTGATACCGAGGAAGAGAAACCGGGTGGAGAGCCAGCCGGAAGTCGGCGACGAATCTGGCGCGGTGAGGGCCTTTGGCTTGCCCCCTGCTTTAAAGAGGAAGGCTTCTTCGAGGGGTTTCCCTTGACTGTAAGTGCCGAGGAGGCTGACACCATCAGGAGGCTACGTAAAGAAAGTCGGAGAAACCATCTGGCCGCCAACATGGTCGGGATGGTTAAGATGGCCGAGATGGCCGTTGTCCTCGCCGAGGAGGGGCAGACTCTGACCGCGTCAAAGAACTAGAGCAGGAGAAAGCTGCCCTTATTGTGGGCTCTCAAAAGTTGAAGGCTGCTTTGGAGCAATCTGAGGAGATGTTCCGCGAGCAAGCCGAGTTGCTGGCCGCAGAGAAGGAGAACTCGGGGAAGGTTGCCGAGGAGAGGGACTACTTTCGATTGGACCGGGAACGCTTGAAGGCCGACAACGGGCGTCTGGCCAAAGAAGTCGAGGATCTGAAGGCCGCCATGCTCCCCTCCGAAGATGAGTCGGAGGAGACAGCCCCCCTTGTGGAGTCGCTCGGAATTGGTCGCTCGTATTCAACTCCTCGAGACAGACTGTGTTGGCGCCTTGGCGGATGGTTTTGAGGCCGCGGTTAGCCAGCTCACTTTATTGAATCTTGGTCTGAATACCGAAGGGGCGGGCTTCATGTCCCAGATCATCGACGGCCAGGTCGTGCCTCCGCCCGAGTCTCCTGTCGTCGATGCTGGTAGCCCCGGGGGAGTCTAGCTGTGAAATTCTGGTCGGGCCTGCGCGCCTTTTTATTGATAGTTGTTTTTTGGGGCCTGCGTGCCCATGCATATTTTTTGGGGCCTGCGTGCCCGTGACTGTAATTTCTGAACATCGTCGTCCTTCTTGGTCGGTTTATTTTTATTTGTTTTTTGCTCACGAGCCTTTGAATGAATGTTTGTTTCAACCTTTATTGTTTGCCCGTGTCTATGTTTCTACATTTTGTGATAAAATTTTCCTAAGTTATGTCCCCGAGTCTCGCCTTTGCTCGGCTGTTACTTGTGGCGAAATTCGCCTAAGTGTTTTCCTCGGGGAATGCTCGTGCTCGGCTTGCCATTTTGTGGCTAAATTAGTCTAAGTGTTTTCCTCGAGTGGAGATTCTTTCGACCCATTTGGTGGTCCGACTTATTTTCGAAGTACGTCGGGCGTGCGGAGTAAAGCCGCTTACTCAGGCGTATGACCCAGATCGGGGTCGCTTGCCCGTGGTGTGAACTGCCCATCGCGAGCTGGGTGTTCTACCGTACGGGTACTTCGACGGTGTAGCTCGATTGAGGTGTCCGTGTCGGGCACTACCGTCCGTGCTCGTTTTGGCAGAATGACATTGTGTCGTTTGGGCGTAGATCGGGCCCGTACCTTGGCCTTTCTACGTGGTCGAGACATTTCTCTCTGTTGACTAGATGAGGATGTCCGACAATGAGAGTCCTTAGGTGTTAAGGGTTTTTAACTATAGTACTGCTTTAGTTTAGCAGCGTTCTAGGGTCGTGGTAGTGGTTCTCCGTCTAGTTGCTCGAGGTAGTACGCCCCGGTACCTGTGGTGCCGTGGACGCGATAAGGTCCTTCCCAGTTCACGGCCAGTTTCCCTTCGCGGGAGTCTTTCTGGTTTCTTCTTAACACCAGGCTGCCGATTTCGAACTCGCGTTTAACGACCTTGTCGTTGTAACGCAGGGCCACTCGTTGTTTTAGGGTGGCCTCACGCAGGGCCGCCCCCGATCGAATTTCCTCGACTAAGTCGAGCTCGTCTCTGAGCGCCTCGTCGTTCATTTCTTCGTCGAGGGGAGTTTCTGTCCGCCTGGAAGGTTCCCTGATTTCTACTGGGATGACGGCCTCGGTGTCGTATGTCAGTCGAAAGGGGGTCTCGCCCGTCGTTGAATGGGCGTGGTGCGGTATGCCCATAAGACACTGTGTAGCTCCTGGATCCAACCTCTCTTTGCTTCGCCGAGCCGGCTTTTGAGTCCTCGGAGGATGACCCTGTTTGCGGCCTCGGCTTTCCCGTTGGTTTGAGGGTGCTCGACCGAGGTGAAGTGTTGTTTTGTTCCCAGTTTGGTGACGAAGTCTTGGAATCCGTGGTCGGTGAATTGGGTGTCGTTGTCGGTCACCAGTGCTCTCGGGATCCCGAATCTGGCGAGGATGTTTCTTTTGTAGAAACGGAGGATGTTGTGCGAGGTGATCTTTGCGAGAGCCTCAACCTCTATCCATTTCGTGAAGTAATCCACGACCACAATGAGGAATTTGTTTTGGTAAGTTCCTTGCACGAAAGGACCGAGGATATCCATCCCCCACCACGCAAACGGCCACGGGGATGACAGAACGCTAAGCTCGTGAGGGGGAGCGAGGTGCATGTTTCCGTGCTTCTGGCACCTGTCATACTTCTTAACGTGTTCCTTGGTGTCCTGTTGCATTGTCGGCCAGTAGTACCCCGCTCGAAGGGCTTTCCTCGCCAAGGACTTACCGCCCATGTGCTGGGCGTTAATCCCTTCGTATATCTCCCGCAGCACCTCGAGGACTACAGATTCGTCGATGCATTTCAAGAGGGGAATGGAGAATCCCCTGCGGTATAGTTTGTTCTCGAGCACCACGTAGGAGCACGCCCTTCGCTTCGTGATGGTTGCATCTGTCTGGTTCGAGGGGAGTTCACCCTTCGTCAGAAAATTGTATACCGGGGTCATCCAAGACGAGGCGTCTCCTATGGCGTGTACCTCGACTGGTGTCGAGGACCTTTCGATGCTCGGGCGTGATAGGGATTCTTGTATGATGGATTTGTTTCTGCCATTCTTTCTCGTGCTCGCGAGTTTGGACAATATGTCTGTCCTTGTGTTTTGCTCGCGCGGGATGTGTGATATTTCTGCTCGCTCAAACTTTGTCATGTGTTTTTTGACTAAGTTTAAGTATTCGACGAGGCTGTCGTTTTTGGCTTGGTAACTCCCTTGGACTTGGGAAGCAACGAGTTGTGAGTCCGTGAAGATTTTTATCTCGCGGGCTCCCAGGTCCTCGGCTAGCCTTAGTCCTGCGAGCAGGGCTTCGTACTCTGCTTGGTTGTTCGATGTCGGGAAGGAGAGGGTTAACGAGTGTTCGATCACTACTCCTTCCTCATTTTCCAAGAGGATCCCCGCGCCACTTCCGGACGAGCTGGAGGCTCCGTCAACGAAGATGGTCCATTTGTGCTCCTTCCCTGCGGGCGGGTCATGAGCAGTCATTTCCGTGACGAAGTCGGCCAGGGCTTGTGCTTTCAGAGCTTTCCTGCTCTCGTATTAAATGTCAAATTAGGAGAGCTCTAAGGACCATTTCAGCATTCGGCCCGCCATTTCAGGTCGACCTAAGAGCTGTTTCACCGGTTGGTCGGTTCGCACGATGACCGTGTGGGCCAAAAAATAGTGTCTGAGTCTCCTTGATGCATTGACGAGGGCTAGAGCTACCTTTTCTATCTGTTGGTACCTGCTTTCGGATCCTTGTAGGGCTTTGCTCGTGAAGTAAACGGGTTTCTTCCCGTCGGCGGTCTCGCGGATGAGAGCTGCGCTCACGGCTTCGTTCGAGACGGCCAAGTACATGAATAATGGCTCCCCGTCGGCTGGTCGGGATAGCACGGGTGGTTGAGATAGACTTTGTTTTAGGTGGCGCAGTGCCCGTTCACATTCCTCGGTCCATTTGAAGGCTGCTTCTTTGCGAAGGAGTCTGAAGAAGGGAAGGGCGTGCTGAGCGGACCTCGCGACGAAGCGGGACAATGACGTGAGCATGCCGTTCATGACTTGTATTAATTTCTTCGACGTCGGGGTCGGGAGGTCGGAGAACGATCGACACTTGTCGGGGTTGGCTTCAATTCCTCGTTCCGTTAGGTAGAATCCGAGGAATTTCCCCGCCTTGACTCTGAACGTGCATTTTTCGGGGTTGAATCTCATTTTACATTGTCTTGCTTGGGCGAAGACTGCCTTGAGGTGTGCTACATGATCGGTGTCTGCTCGGGATTTGACGATCATGTTGTCCATGTAGATCTCGAGCATGTCCCCGATCTGCTTGTGGAACACCCTGTTCATCATACGTTGGTAAGTTTCCCCGACGTTTTTTAGTCCAAAGGGAATTACGTTATAGTAATAATTGCCCGAGCTGGTCATGAAAGTTGTGCAATGTTTGTCGCTCATGGCCATTAGGATTTGGTTATATCCCGAGTAGGCATCCATGAACAACAACGTTTTATAGTCGGCCGAGTTGTCGACCAGCATATCTATGTTCGGTAAAGGTAAAGCATCTTTTGGGCAAGCCCGGTTGAGATCAGTATAGTCAACACACATCCTCCATTTTCCATTATTCTTTTTAACTAGTACAACGTTTGACAGCCAGGTTGAATATCGGGCTTCAGAAATAAAATTCGCCTCTAGGAGGTCTTTTACAGCTTTTCCAGCAGCCTCCGTTTTCTCTGGAGACTGCCTATGCCTATTTTGTACTACGGCCTTAGCGGCAGGATCTATGGCGAGACGGTGACAGGCGACCTCAGGGTCGAGTCTGGGCATCTCCGCGGCGCTCCAGGCGAACATGCCAGCATTCTCGCGCAAGCAGGATTTGATTTGTTTCCTTACCAGGTCGGGGAGGTCGGTGCCAATCTTCACTCCCTTGCTCGGGTCTGCACCGAGGGGCACGAGCTCAAAGTCCACGTCCGGGATTGGTCGGAGGGGAATTTTCTCGCCGTTGGGAGGTTCGTCCTGATCTAAACGAGCATCCAGAGCTATAGAGTCGACCTTTGGTGGAGCTCTCTGGACTTCCTCTTTGGCGGGCTCTGGCTTGTCGGGTTCTTGTCGCATCATCGCCGGTCTCTTGGCGGGCCTTGTCCCGATATCGACGATGTCGCGTCCCTTAGATGCGACATTGAAACACCTTCGAGCAGCGGCTAGGTCTCCCTGGATGGTAGCTACCCGTGCCCTCTTGGTGTAGAACTTCATCTTCAGGTGGACGGTGGAGGGTACCGCTGTCAGTTCTGCTAGTGTTGGTCTCCCCAGGATGCAGTTGTAGAGGGACGGGCAGTCGATAACGAGGAAGCGTATTTTAACCTGCCTTATCGTCGTGCCCTCGCCGAAGGTAACCATGAGCTCGACATATCCCCAAGGTTTGAAGGTCGAGCCGTTGAAGCCCTGCAAGTCCGAACCTACATATGGCGAGAGATGCGAGTCGTCCAGCTGCAGAGTCCGGAACAATTGGCTGTACATTACATTGACGGAACTTCCTTCGTCGACGAGGATGCGGTGCACATCAAAGTTAGCCATTCTTGCCCTTATCAGCAGGGGAGTGACTGCGTTGGGGGCTCCTCCGGGGAGCTCTTCCAGGTAAAAGGTGATAGGCTCCGACCTACCTTTTACCCTCTCAAATGTCACTGTTTGCGGGGGTGCCGCGTCGAATAGTTCATCCAACTTCCTTTTGACCGAATTGATAGTCAGGTCGTTGAATCCTCCACCATTGATGACCATGGCAGAGGGAAAGTATTCCCACCTGCTGTGGGTCGCGAGCGGCTCCCGTAGGTGCTCGGGGACGTAGAAGTCCTCGGGTTTGGTGACGGAGAAGGCGGTCTGGACGGGGACCAACTCGTCAGATGGTCGGGAGTCTTCCTCCGGTTCCCTTGCTTCTCGGGCGTCACGACGAGGAGCATCGTTTCGCCAGTATTGGGCGAGCCTCCCTCCCTTGATGAGGGTCTCGATGGCGTCCTTGAGGTGGACGCAATCTTCAGTCAGATGACCATGGCTCCTGTGGTACTGACAATACTTGCTCTTGTCTGCTCCGGGCTTGGCGGGAGCAGGTCTGGGGCGTTTGACGCCGCCGTCTTTGAAGTCTGTGCTAGCACACTCCGCCAAAATGGGCTCGCGGGAAGCTGTGAGCGAAGTGTATTCGGTAAAGCGCCCCGAGGGTCCTCTTTGCTCTCGGACTTCTCGGGGTCTGTCCTCTTTTCTTTTCTCCCCGGCACGTCGAGGAGGGGCGGCTTCCTGGCGCGGGTTGCTGCTGGATCCGCGAGTTCTGGGGTCCCGGGCTCTGCTGGCCGCCTCCCTTTCCTCGTAATCCATGTACGCCCGGGCCTTCTCGAGGAGGGCATCAAATGTTCTAGGTGGCTCGATGCCCACCACCTTCCTGAATTTTGTGCCGGGGAGGAGCCCCCTCTCCAGCAAATACCTCTTCATGTGGTCCGCGCAGGGGACCTGTATGGCTTCGCAATTGAAGCGATTAATAAATTCTCTTAAGGTCTCATCCTGTCTCTGGATGATGGCCTCGAGAGCCGCCTCGGTCTTTGGGTATCACCGGGACGCAGTGAACGAACTTATGAATTGGTTCTTCAGGTTTCGCCACAAGGTGATTGATCCCGGAGCGAGGCCTTTATACCAATCCATTGCTGCCTTTCTGAGGGTCATGGGGAACAACCGGCATTTGATGGGTCCCCCGACATTGTGGTAGTGCAGCATGGCCTCGAACCCGTCTATGTGGTCGACTGGGTCCGCGACTCCGTCGTACTCCTTCAGATGTGGAGGCTTCTCCATGCCCGGGGGAATGAGCGCCTCCATGATGGCTTGTGACAGGGGACCGCGGAGGTCGTCCTCGTCACTTCGCTCCGGGGACAGGGATGGGGACTTGTAATATTGTCGAGCCCGACGGTCCTGGTCGTGCTGGGCATCTCTTGAGCGTGGTGCTCATTGGTTGATCCTTCCATGCCCGTCTCCGGAGTGTCTTCTTTCTTGTCGTGTGGGGGCATGGCCGTATCCCCCAACTTCAATGACGGGTTGCCTCTCCAAAGGGGGTCGTCTCCCCGAGGGTCGGGGTGACGGGCTTCGGGAGGTATCTCTGTAGTTTCTCCGTGGGGGAGACGGGAGATGTACCTCTGTTACTCGAGGAGGTGGAGTTTGGGGCCTCCTGTGTCTCCTCGCAGGTCTTCGATCATCTTCTAGTGCCCTCAATCTTCCCCTTTGGGCGAAGATGAGGTAATTCGTTTGATTGATCGGTGCGAACAACGTGCGGGTTGTGGCGTCTGCCCCGGCGGGGACAGGGACTTCTTGAAATTGGGCAGCTCGATAGTTTATGGGAGCTGCGTTGTCTTCTTCGAGCGGCGGAGGGACTGAGGAGGATGAGGCAGTAGCTCTGTTGCGGTGGATTGAGGGCCCGGGGTTGGAGCCCCCGGGGAGTGTGTTATGACCGGGGTTACCTGCGTTGTCGGTGAGTCCATTCTTATCTGCGAGGTCGTTGTTGGTGTCGACGACGCGAATGTTTTGTTCATCACGAACTTGGTCAACCATGATGGTAGGGGGTGATTTGAGCTTTGGTCTTCGAGGTTTTGCAAGACAGGGAAGCTAGTTTCCCATAGACGGCGCCACTGATCTTACCGGATCAGACTTGGACCGTCACGACTGGCTCCGAGCGAAAGTTGGACGAGATGGGGGGGGGGGGGGGGGGGTACCTGCAAGGCACTCCGATGCTAAAGTGAGTGATGGTACGAGCAGGCAAAAAGTGTGTGTATGGGTAAAAGAATGAATACCTGACCCTCTAGGAACAGAGGGTATTTATAGCCCCCAGCGCGGGGCCAAGGTCCCTTCATTGGGCCGACCAGAACTGGCCCAATAAAGGAACTGCCAGATTCTAAGTGTGTAGTGGGGACCCGCACGTGGTCCCTTCCCTGGTGGTGCTCTGCGAGAAGTACGGAGGGACGAGGACGCGGTCTTTCCGAATTTTAGGCGATGGAGTAACGGTCATAGTCTGCCCTACGAGCAGGGTGCTCGAGCTGGGCTTGAGCTGGATTTCATGCGGTCGAGGACGTCATGTTCGCGGGCAGCGTCAGGCATGGCTGTGGCTTCTGGTCGGCGCGCTGGCGGGAGTCTTCGGGTGTGCGCTCCTTGAAGAGTTTCTTGGATTGGGCCTTCGTTCTTGCTCTTGGGCCAGGACGGGCCCAGTCCAGAACATATTTGATTTGATTTAATATTTAAAGATATTCCAAGTTATGTAGACCCAAGCCCATTTAAGGTTGCATATAAATAGTCCTAGTTTATATCATTATTTGTAACAATTCAATAATATAAATCCTTATTTCCTTTATTATTCTCTCTTTCTCTCCTCACTAAAAGTGCCTCACGCACTAACAACATTAATAAAACATTTTAAATTTATTTTGTTGTGAAAAAAGATGCCAAAAATAGAGTATAACAGATATTTTTATAGGCAAGAAACCCACAAGGGTAGGAAAGAAGGAAACAAGAAGAACACAATGAAATTTATTCTTTAATTTTCTTTTGAAACAAGATTACAAGTTTTATATAATAACAAATAACCTCTCTCACTCTAATTAAGATTTGCAGTGTTGAAATGATGAGAGACTAGTATGCTATTTATAAGAAAACTAACACAATAAACTAATGGAATTTTACTCACAAACTCATTACAAGCTAACTTAGGGAACAAACTAACTTAAACAATTGAGCTTAACAAACATGCCTAATTCAACATGCTAATAATCTCAGCATGTCGACTACTGCATACTTGAGCATACTTTGACTACAACATTGAGGGCTTCAACAACAACATGAGAACAAACTTTGACGACATGCTGATATATTGTCCAATAGTCGAACCAAGAAACTACCATTCGAACACACTAGAGTTTGATTCAATACCTCACAAATATCCAACTTGGAACAAACTCTATAACATAAAGGGAACAAACTAGCTTTCTTCATGCAGCTTTATCAATTGTATACAGTGGAAAAACTTGCAACTTGGCAATGTCTTGGTGATCATATCAGCAGCATTGTGATATGTCAAAACCTTTAACACTTGAACTTCTCCGCACTCGATTACCCCTCTGACGAAATGCATCTTCACATTGATGTGCTTAGTTTTCTCATGATAGGCTGAATTCTTTGACAAGTGTATAACACTTTGACTATCACATTTAACAATGATAATTTGACCTTGAAGTTTCAGCTCTTTACCAAAATATTCAAGCCACAATGCTTCTTTCACAGCTTCAATAAGGGAGATATATTTTTGCTTCAATGGTTGATAAGGCGACAACCTTCTAAAGTTTCACTTTCCAGTTGACTGTTATGCCAAACATAGTGAATACATATCCAGAAATAGATTTCATGGAATCTATACAACTTGCATAATCAAAGTCTACATATCCTTCGATTATTGTTTTACTATCTTCACCACAGGCTCCACCATAAATTAGGAATCTGTTCAGAGACCCCATTATGTACTTATAATCCATTTCAACGCTTTCTAGTGAGCCTTTCCAGGATTTTCCATGTATCTGCTTACAAGACTCACTACTTATGGTATGTCAGGTCTACTACAAACCATAAAATACATAAATGAACCTACTATGTTAGCTTATGGGGTGTTATCATATAAGCTCTTTCGACCTCAGTATTGGGACACTGATCTATACTCAGCTTAAATTAAGGGTTTGACGGAGTCACAACAGGCTTTGAATTTGACATACCAAACTTTTCGAAAATATTTCTTAGGTATGTCTCTTGAGATAAGCATAATTTCGACTACTTTTTATCTCTTCGAATGTCAATCCCAAGAATCCTGGAAGAAGCTCCCAGATTCTTTGGTGGCTTTATGACAAGAATTGATTCTGATTTTTAGGGGGAGTAACTTGGGAAAGATGCAGGTTCTTCTTCTCATGTACACCAACAGAAAAGTATAACTAGTGTTGTGTCTCCCTAGTGATGTGTTCCTCATCAGTGTGTTTGAAGAAAAAGTGTTTGAACCAAAGAGGTGATGAATCTTGATTCTCTGTTGAATTTGTGTTGTTTCTGTTCAGGGGGAGAATCTTCTAATTCTCTACTGTGTTCTGAGCAGTATTAGAAGGAAAGTCTGGCTCAAATTTGGACTGGTTGTGTAGAGTTGTCAGACATGATATTCTGACATGTTGAGAAGAATTTACTTTCTCTTGTTTTTGTAATGAGTCGCTTCCACTGTACTATTTTTCTACTGCAAACTTTATGTTGTTTGTGTTGATTGCTGCATCTCTATAAGTATGTTTGAGTTTATCTTCAAACACGAGCTGTTTTAATGTTTATGTGTGCAAGGAGTATTAAGTTATTTTAGCCAAAATAAGTCAAAGGGGGGAGATTGTTAATTCTCTATTTTTGCGATTGACATTATGTTTGGTAAAACGAACTTGGCATAATCATGTTGAAAGAAGATGTTCTAACAACTGGGGAAATATGTCGAACAAGATGTCATATGCAGAATTATTTGACATCACGCCTGTGTACAACTGGACAGTTGGATTCTTTTAGATTTCACGGATGCAGAATATTCTGGAAATATTATGCTATCCCATGTGGCGCTCAGTTTAAGGATTAAGAGATTCAAGCTTAATTCAAGGAGTTTCCTTAGTTTCTAATTATGGAGATAATTTAGGAAACTAATGATTGAAGTCCTAATTTTATGCAGAAGTTTCTGCTGATTTGTAGCAGCTGATTTGTTGCGCTCGTGAAACCCAATCCAGTCCAGAAAATTGCTTTAAATAGATTGCTACAAATCTAGTTTTAGGGCGCAGATTGTATTGTAACTTTTGTTTGAGTTTTAGGGCTTTTGTTCTTGTGAATTGTGAGCCACTATTGTATTGTTTGATACTGAAATTGAATTGTCTCTATTGAGTTGTAAGTTATGTAAGTCATTCTAAAACTTTTAAGTAGTGAATGATTGTGAGTCTTTGAAGTGTGTCTTCTAAGTAATTATGTTGAGTTGTGTTCTTGTCACTGTTTGTGCTTGAAAGGGATTTAAGAAGGGTCTCATACCTAGGTAAGTCTTAGGTAGAAGTTAAGCACGGGTAATGATTAAGTGAGAAGTTGTAAATGGGGAAGTTTAACTTCAAATTGATACTATCTAGTTGATTTCGTCCCTGGATTGGTAGCTCCTAGAGTAGGTTTTATTGTACACCGAACTGGGTTAACAACTCTTAGGATATATGTGATCTGAATACCAGAATTTCAGCAATGATGAAATACTAGTATGCTATTTATAAGAAAACTAACACACTAAATTAATATGCTTTTACTCACAGATAAATTATAAGCTAACTTAGAGAACAAGCTAACTTAAATAATCGGGCTTAACAAAAAGACCCAATTCAACTTGCTTACAATCCTAACATGTCGACTATTGCATACTTCAGTATACTTTGACTACAACACTACTGGACTTCAACTACAACATGAGAACAGACTTCAACGACATACTGATATTCTATCAAATTGTCGAACCAAGAAACTATCATTCAATCATACTAGAGTTTGTTCTAACATCTCACAATTTTTATCTTCATAAGTTTTCCGTAAAAAAGAAATAATATTGAGTATAAGATGAAGCATCAACTATATGGTTCATCGGTGGTGCAAAAAAAAATACCGTTCGATTTAATAAATAGTTCAGATTTATTAAAATAAAAATCTGAACACTAATTCACAAATTTCCAACCATGATAGATTTGAATTTAGAGAAATATTAGGAGAATAAGACATTAACTACACACTTGAGAAATTCAGTTTTTCACAAGAATTTTAAATGGTGAATTTATGAAGGCTTCTTGTAGATTTTAGAAAAATGAAGAAAAAAAGCAGTTGTGAAAATATAAAATAGAGAAGATAGAATAGTCTCATATTACATGTGACTTAACTGAAGCAACTTTTCTATTAATTAACACTATAGTTTTAAATCCATAGATGATTATTAAGCTTTGGAAGGAAAAAAATATTTTCTATTTGTTATACTAATATTACAAAATCCATAGATGACTTAACTGACTCTCCAACAAGTAATGAAAATAAGATTACAAATCATAAATCTAATAAAATACTAGTATTAGTAACCAAAGAGTGGCTAAGAGATAAAATGGCGCTATTGCGAGGTCATGTTGGAGATGCAGATGACATGATTCAGAAGCCATAACCACGTAGTTAGAATTCCATGGAAAGCAAGTTGTATATCCTTCTTTCTTGTTACATGGTCCTGATTCGGTTATTTCCCAAAAACATTCATTTTTGCACTCTGTGTCTCGAACTTCTTTATAAATATCAAACTCATGAATTTCATTCCTCCATGAAAAGGAACAAAAATATAAAGTGTTTGGAACAGAGAGTGAAATTTCAAATTTGAAATTATAACTTTCTCCAGGATTTATAGTTTTAGACCCAACGTCATGATTTTTGTTTTTACAATGAACGAGAACCGAGTCATTTATCTTGTTTAGAATGTGCACATGTGTTGGTAAAGATGACGCTTGTATACTCTTGGTGTCCTTGAAATGCAAAGAAATGAGAATTAGTAACATAGAAACCAACAAGGACAGTTTAGCCATAACCAACTGATTGGAGGGAGAATTAAATGTGAATATGTTGTTGATTTTGAAGAAAAAATGAAAATGAGAAAAGAAAGGAAAGTCTAAGTAATGGTGGAGAAGAAGCAAGAATGAGAGAAGAAGGGAAACTTTGGCTACTAGGGTAAATACTAAATACAATAGGTAAATATACTTGATTAGATATTGGGTTTTAAAATGGGTACTGGATTTTGTAGATTTAACAACTCTGCCATCAAATTCAAAACCACTGCAATGCATTTTTTCTTAACTCTCATATTTCATTAATGTGATCTATTTAATTGTAAAAAATGAAATTAGTATATATTGTAATTGGGTTTTAGCATATTGTAATTGTGAAAAATAAAATTAGCATAAAATGAAATAGTATTTTTTTTTAAGATAACAGTTTTAATATAGTTAACATTTAAGTCAGATTATTATATCAATATGTTATATTTTACACACTTCATAGTTATATTATTATTTTTTTTAAATATCCGTAGATTTAGTTATACGAAAAATATATTTAAACTGTTAGTGTGTGAAACACTTTTAGTGAGGAGAGAAAGAAAGAATAAATAAAAGAAATAAAGATTTGTATTATTGAATTGTATAAATAATGATACACAATATAACTATTTATATTCAACTCTAATTGGGTTTGAGCTAATACAACTTAGATTATATTTAAATATTAAATCTAATCAAATCTAATCTAATCTAATTTAATATTTCAACACACCCCCATAATCTAAGTTGTCGAACATCCTCAAAAATAGTCAATCTGAATTATTCCTAATCTCTTTCTCAAATTCAAGAATCTGTCGATCTTCAATCTTTTGGTGAAAATATCGGTCAATTGTGCTTCACTTGAGCAATGCCTAACTTCAAGTTCACCTTGATTTACTTTTTCCCTCAAAAAGTGAAACCTTGCTTCAATATGTTTACTTCTTCCATGCAGAACTGGATTCTTAGTCATATTTATGGCTGACTTGTTGTCGATTTGCAATATTAGAGGTTTTTTCACTCCGACCGTCATTTCTTCAAGTACAGATCTGATCCAAATTGCTTGACATGCAACATAGGATCCTTCTATATATTCAGCTTCACACGATGACAATGCCACCACAGGTTGCTTCTTCGAACACCATGAGATTGGGGCACCAAATACTTGAAAGAAATATCCAGTTGTACTTCTTCGGTCTTCCTTATCTCCACACCAATCAGCATCTGAAAACCAATTAACTATTGCTTCTTTGCCTTCATAATCTCGTCGAAATAGTATTCCACAATTTATTGAACCCTTCAAATATCTCTGGATTCTTCTTGCAGCCTTCATATGTGACACTCTTGGTTCACCCATATATCTGCTTACTAATCCTACTGCGAAACCTATATCAGGTCGATTGTTGCACACATACCTCAGAGATCCCACAATTTGCTTGAACAAAGTTGCATCGAATTTGTCTTCCTCTCCATTCTTCTCCAACTTCACATTTGGTTCGACAGGTGAGGATGCATGATTCGAATCATCTATTCTGAATCTCTTGAGTATCTCTTTGACATACTTTCTTTGATGTAGCACCATACCTTGCTTTAACATTTGAAATTTCATGCCTAGAAAATAATATGATTTTCCTAGATCCGATATTTCAAATTCCTTCGTCATCAGCTCTTTGAACTTCGACAAGTTCTCCAAACTATTTCCAGTTACTAGCAAGTCATCAACATACAAGCAGATGATTGTTATATCTTGTGCTACAATAGACACCATACTCTGATTTGTATTTGACAAATCCCAATTCGACTAAGTATGAGTCGATCTTCTTGTTACATGCCCTAGGTGCCTGCTTGAGGCCATATAGCGCTTTGTGCAATCTATATACTTTACTGGCTTCCTTTTGAATCACAAACCCATGAGGTTGTGTGACATAAACTTCTTCGTCTAAAGGACCATTTAGAAATGCTGATTTCACATCTAGATGGAATGTCGACCAACCTTGGTTGCATGCCAATGTTACCATTAGTCGAACAATCTCTAATCTTGCTACTAGAGCAAATTCTTTAGAGTAGTCGAGTCCTTCTCTTTGAAGAAAATCTCGAGCTACTAATCTTGCTTTATGTCTTGCTATTGACCCATCTGCATTGTGTTTCAACTTGAACACCCACTTTACTTCGATAGCTTTTGTATGTGCTGGCAATTCGACTAACTCCCATGTGTTGTTTCTTTTGATTGTCTGTAACTCTTTGACCATAGCTAACTTCCACTTGTTAATCTTCAAAGCTTCGATATAGTTGATTGTTTCAGCACCTGCAAGTAAAGCAAAATGAACTAATTCTCCATCTGGGGTGATTTCATCATCACCCACCACTTTATAATCATGAAGTCTTATTGGAAGAACTCTATTTCTTTGAGGTCTTTGGCTTGTTTCAGCCACAACCTCTTCGACTTCAACTGTGTCAGGAGCGTCAGCAACTGCTTCTTCTTCGACTTCGACTAGATTCTAAATAATTCCTTTGACTTCTACTTCATCAGTTTCTTCGTCGAAATCAAATTTCATTGAATTGCTAGAATTCCAATCCCTAGCAGCATTTTCATTAATCACAATATCTCGACTCAACACAATCTTCCCATTAACTGAATTGAATAGTCTGTATGCACCAGTTTTATGATATCTTACTAGAATCATATGTCCACTCTTATCATCAAGCTTCCTTCTCCTTTCATCAGGAACATGCTTGTAACACATAGAGCCAAACACCTTAAAATGACTTATTGATGGTCGTTTGCCTGTCCACACTTCTTCAGGAATCTTGTTCTTCAATATCTTAGTAGGACACCTATTCAAAATATAAACTGCAGTCAAAAGAGCTTATCCCCATAAAGACTTTGGTAAATTCTTTTGCTTCAGCATGCATCTCGCCATATCTAATATGGTTCCATTTCTTATTTCAGCAATTCCATTATGTTGAGGTGTATAAGGAGCAGTTACCTCATGATCAACATCATGTTATGCACAAAAATCTTCAAACATCTTGGATGTGTATTCGCCACCTCCATCTGTTCGCAGAACTTTGATCTTCTTCTCACTCTGGGTTTTGACAAGTATCTTGAATCTCTTAAAGATTTCGAATACTTCGTCCTTTAGTTTGATCACATAGATCCACAGCTTTTGATAGTTTATCTTTGTTTGGCGAATACAACTTGTATGCACCAGTCGAATGATAACCTATGAGCACCATGACTTCACTTTGATCATCCAACTTCTTTCTCAATTGTTCAGGTACATTCCTGAAGCATATTAATCCAAAAAATCTAAGATGGCTCACATTTGGCTTCGACTCTGTTCAAGCCTCATGTGGTGTCTTTTTGACCATCTTCTTCGTTGGGCATCTATTTAGAATATATATTGTTTTCGAAGCTGCTTCAGCCCAAAATCTCTTAGGAATATCTTTAGATTTTAACATACTTCTCGTCATGTTCAATATACTTCTATTCTTTCTCTCAGCTATGCCATTATGCTGAGGCGTATAGGATGCAATAACCTATGGTCTATACCTTCCTCATTGCAAAATCTAGCAAATTCAGCAGAAGTATATTCACCACCACCATTAATTCTTAAGTTCTTCAATTTGCAACCATTTTGTTTCTCAGAATACAACTTGAACTTCTTGAACTGTGTGAATACCTCACTCTTCCTTTCAATAAGGTAAGTACACATACGTCTGGTGAATTCATCAATGAAAGTAAGGAAATATCTGTTACCTCCATTTGACTTTACTTCAAAGGATCCACACACATCAAAATGAATCAGCTCTAGTTTTGGCTTTGATTTTACGGGCAAGTCATGTTTGAACGTCTTCCTTGTCTGTTTTGCTTTGCAACATTCCCCGCATACCTGCTTTGGTTCCTTTACATACGGCAACCCAAACACCATTCTTTTTTGATTTAGCATGTATAAACTCTTGAAGTTTAAATGTCCATACATGTGATTCCATAGCCAGTTCTTGTCTTCCTCTGTAGTTGAAGCAAGACATTTATGATTTGATGTGTTGAGTTCAACTTTAAACATTTTGTTCTTCGTCAATGATGCTTTCATTATTAGCCTTCCATCAACCCTATATACCTTCATCTGATTTTTCTCCAGCTTCATATTAAAGCCTTTTGCAAGTAATTGACCTACACTTATCAAGTTACTTGTCATAGAAGGTACATATAGTACTTCAGTGATAGTAGCTTTTCGACCATCCTTCCTGATAATTGAAATATCTCCTTTACCACCTGATTTGATGTGCCTTCCATATGCCAACTTTATCACCTTTTCGTCTGACTCATCTAACTTTGTAAGCCAATTTTTATTGCCAGACATGTGGTTGTTGCATCCTGAATCTAGATACCACATGTTGTTTTTCTTAGTGTTCGACTGAGTGTTCACCATCAACAACACATCATCTGAATCACTATCTCCAGCTCATGCATATTGAGCTTCATCATTATCTTTCACCCTCACAACTTTCTTTCTTCGACAGTCTCTAGCATAGTGAGCAAAACTTTGACAATTGTAACATTGTACTTCTTTCGTGTCAACTTTCTTCCCAGAATACTTGTTGCCCACACCTTTCTTGATCAAATCAGTATTCTTGCTTGACTTCTCATCACCAGCAAGATTTTTTTGCTGCTTTGACTTCTCTTTTCCAGCTTTCTTGCTGAATCTTGATTGTAATGCCTGTTCAATCACCTTCTATCTTTCTGAGTTTCTCTGCTTCAACCTCATTTCATGAGCTTCCAATGAAGCTTGAAGTTCTTCCAACTTCATCTCAGATATATTATTGACCTATTCAATTATCACAACAATATAGTTGAAATCTGCAATTAAAGATCTCAACACCTTTTTTATCTTTTGCAGAACCGTAATCGATTCACCACATGCCTTCATCTGGTTTGTTAGCGTCACAACTCTTGAGAAATATGCAGAGATTGATTCATCTTATTTCATCTGAAGCATCTCGTATTGTTTCCTTAGTGTTTGAAACTTCAAGTTCTTTAATTTCTCATCTCCACCATACAAGGTTTTTAGCTTTTCTCAAGCTCCTTTTGCTGTTTATTCTTCAATTATTTTCTATAATACATCAAAATCCACACACTGGTGAATCAAGAACAATGATTTGCCATCTTTCTTCCTTTGATCTTTGTACACAGTTTTCTGGGCTTCCGTTGCATTTGCTTCCAATTCTGATACTCCATCATTCAAGATTTCAACAACATCTTGAAATCTGAAAATAACTTTCAGCTGCGCAACCCACCGCTGATAGTTTTTACCTTGAAAACCGATAAATTTGCTGGAAACCGTGTTGATGTTGTTGTTTCGTTTTCCATTAGATTCTCTCTGAATCGCAACCGAGCTCTGATACCAATTTGTTAGAATAAAGGGTTTTCAAGAAAGATGATTTTGAAGAGAAGAGGAAGAAGAAGAGAGAAGAGAGAGAATTGAGAGTTTGTTATGTGAATTATTTCTCAATGTTAATGTGTATTTGATTACAAACTCAACAATCCTATATATAGGCAAACAATGCCCAGACCCAATTACACAAAATGCTATAGCCCAAAACATAATTTCGACAGACTGTTATATTTGTTGTATTCGACTCTGTCGAATACAACTTACAACCTATACAAAAACTATTTGCCATACACCAAACTAGCATTTCGACTGAACAAGAACTATACATCTAACAATGATTAAAGAGAAAGAGGAAATTTGAAGATGTATTATATTTTCATTTTCCCTTGTGACTTTGCAGTATCCAAGTAAATGATTTTGTGACCATTCTTTTTCCATTTTTATGTATGTATGTGAAAGAATTAGTGTTGTGTTTAGGTTTCAAGAATTCAAAATGACCATTTATTTAGTTAGTTAGAAAATAATTACAATGTATATTTAGTAATTGAAAAGAAAAATCTAACAAATTGTGATGTGATGACACATCAGATATAATAAATACTAAAACAATGTAGTCAGAATAGTGGTAACAAAAGTCTAATCTACTCTTATATTTAGATTAAATGTTAAATTGGATTAAAGGGATAATACTTGAATTTTCAAATACTTAAATTTGTATAAATAAATAATAGAGTTAATCAACCCCATACATTAGGATAAACATAATTAACAAAAATATAAATAAGAAGTAAATAAAATATTAATTGTAAAAGGAGAATAACATGCGTTACTCGTAACTCGGTTGCTTCAACTTTCATGGGAACCCTTGAAAGCTTTGGCTGTTGCAAGTGTTATAAGTGGAATTGGTTATATAGTTTTGTTCACCTATTTAGGCTATAGAATTGCAGGGGCTGCAGGGGCTACAATGGCATCACAAGTACACTGAGCAAACACTAAAAGCATGTTATACTGAAAATGCATGTTCTTATATTTTAATTTACTTGGTAGGCAACTGCGGATGTTAAGTTTGTCTGTTATAGCTAGGACTGCTATTTTCTAGTCTTTACGTTTAGTTACTTGGGAAAATGTGCTAGCTACTAGGTAATCTTAGTATTTAATTACTTGAGAAAATGAAAGCTACTTTGCAAGAATTGTCTTGGTTGATTTGTTTTATTTTCTTATGCTGTAAGATATCTACTACAACATTTAGCCTCTCCAACAACAATTGAAAAGCGTTGCCAGAACTCTGAAAATCGTTGCCTAAATAAATAGGGGACGTTTTCTAGGCGTCTCCTGTGCGAGCGTTGCCTATTGTTTGAGGCGACGTTTTTTTAATGTTTTTTGGGCACGCTTTTGAAAAACATCGCTTATAGAAAAGGAATAGAGGACGATTATTTGCGGCCTCTGAGACGACGTTTTTTAAGCGTTGCCAAATTCGGCTACAATTAACAATCGTTGCCTTAAACCTGAATCAGGAAGATCGTTTTTGAAGTGTAGCCATAGCTTATAGGTTGTTGTTTTATAGTGTCCACATAAAATATACAATTTTTCAATTATTATCAAAATAATATAGTCAATAATAATTGGCTTCAAAAATAATATTGGTTATATAACTTAAACCATACATCCATAAAAATTGTAATATAATAAAATCGAGTTCAAACTTTAATTCAAGATATAGTATATAGAGTACACAAAATGCCTAACGTAACATTACTTTTAATACTTTGAAGTATGACCTTAGTAAAATAACTAAAAACATAGTTCAACAAAAGAACAAAAATCATATAATGCTTTCAACTACAAGCCAAAAAAAAGACATCATCCAACTCACTCAAGTTTGTCTTCTAGGAGTAAATCATCCAACTCACTCAAGTTTGTCTTCTAGGAGTAAATCATCCAGATCATCCTCTTGAAATTCGTTAGATATGTCATCCTCCATAAATTCTTCATCTACGTCGTCCTCTTGAAATTCACCATCTATATCATCCTCTTGAAATTCATCATCTAGATCTATGTCGTCCTCTTGAAATTCATCATCTACGTCGTCCTCTTGAATTTTATCATTTAGGTCGTCCTCTTGAATTTTATCATTTATATCGTCCTCTTGAATTTCATCATTTATATCGTCCTTTTCAACATCTTCATTGATACATTGCTGCATAAGAAAATAAAATAAAACAAATCAACCATAAATATTTTTGGTCCAAGGGACAATTAAGACATCAACAAGAATTAAACCTCTCACAAATAAAAACTAAACCAATGAGCAAAACACATTGTTTATATTCTTCACATCTCATGTCATGGGTGGGCTTTATATTACTTTACTTATCTTCTCATACCAGGAATATTCATAAAAAATACTCAATATTTTACTTTAAGTCTATATGTCTAAAGTTGAAAATTTAGATTTTTCTCTTTTGCATATAACAAATCTTAAACAGTTTCAGCCACTTCTAGGTGTTGTCACTACTTAAACAATTTCAACCACTTACTTCATTCTAGATGTTGTCACTACTTGCAAATTTTTGCATACATTAACAACCATTTTGATACTATAACATAATTAGAAAAATATAAATCAATAATATTGGTATATATGATTACCTTTCCATGACATGGAGCATGAGTTGATGTAGATGAATGCATTTGCGGTCTTATATCCTTTGGGGAACTATTAGCATCTCCATGAGATAATCCTAACAAATCTTCAATTGACTCTATATTAATTTGAGGATTGCATTGTTGTATTACGGTCTTAAAAGCATTTTGCAATCTATCAATCTTATCTTGAAACTCGTCCCTTAATGTAGAGACCTCTTCACTATGGGCTTGTTTCAAAGCATTAATCTCTACCTTTCTCTTTAAGGAAGTTTTAGTTATGTTTCTCCCATAACAGCGTACCCTGCCTGGACACTCCTTTCCAAAAACAACTTTAAAAGCTTTTGTATCACTTTCCTCCTTTTCAACCATTTCTTGAAGTTGGGACTAGCAGAAGTTACAAAAAAAAAATATTAACTACTATTATAGACAATGTTGGCCGATTATATTAAGCAAACGTATTATATAAACAATGTTACATACAATTACTTTTCCAGTTTCTACATCCAGTTCCTTTCCTTTATTTCCTTTTCGAGTTTCAACAAACATTTCTGATTGAGTGGGCTCTCTTTTTTCCTTTTCACGCTGCACAAATCAAAATAATGCCATAACAAATCATGTGAATTAAAATTCCTATTCACGAGTCAAAGAAAAGTCTTTCACGAATACTTTAATTGAACAAAGAAACATTCATACAAGGAATACTTTATTGAGAACAAAAGAAAGTTACCACTTTTTCACGAGTCAAAGCAAAGTTTTTGGAACCCATTCGATGCATCCACTTTAGTTGAGCTCTATTTCTAGTGTTATTTCACTAATTGCCTACATTTAAATTTGACGGAATTATTATAATAAATATTACTTAATTATGGCATACATAGAAAGGTGTAAATTCACACACATACATAAAAAAAATTATTAATCTTACTTGTATAGTTTCCTTACTCCAATAAGCACAAAGACTCTTAAACTGGGCTATTGGCACATTTGGTGGATGATTTTTGAGTCTCTCGGTCATGTTGGAATACTTCAAAAAATGATTCTTCTTAATTTTGTGCTTATATCTTCTCCATGCCTCTCTAACAGTGGTCTCAATCCAATCTCGTGCTTCAACCGACAAGATAAACTTCCGCTACATAAATTATAAGATAAGACAAGATCAAGAAATAAAACACCTTTTTTTAATAATTATACTTTCAAATTTATAGATAAAAACATACATTAGTATATCTCCAGAAATGATTTTTATTATCATCTGGCATTCCTGATCAATTGGTGTAACGTAGAGGACAAAATGTTGAGTTCCTAGCCAATGTTCCCAAGAAGAGGCTCAAGTCAGATACTACTTTTTCACTAGGACCAATTGGCTGAAAATCCTCATTAAAGGTCACTTCTACTCGCTCTTCCAAAGTTCTTGCATGAATCTTTTTGCACAAAGTTTTCCCACGAGTTTTTCTTTGGGATGTTTCTATAAAGTAATCAACACAACAACATGATATCACATGTTTGCTACCAATATATAAATAATACATGAAATCATTATTATGAAATATGAAACTAATTACCTTTTTCTTCTTCTCTATTTGTGATTGCATCTTCTTCGTTGACTTTTGCCCGATTTTGAACACTTTCTTGTCGAGTTCCTTTTTTTGGCTGATTTTGATTAGAGCTACGGTTAACGTTGCTGCCCGGTTTTTCTCCATTGTTTGACTTGGTTGCATCCATTTCCTTTGACTTGTGAAGATCTACATAATCATCAATCAACATTGATGGGCATTTTGGCACCCTATTTAGCTTTTTAGAGCATTCAGCTTTTGACATCATTGTGTCCAAAGATAGAGTAGATTTCTCTGGTTTCTTATTTTTGGAAGAAATAAGTATTCTCCTTGCAACTGGTTTTTCCACCTTTTGAATTTTATCTCTATTGTTCTCTAGTAGATTCTCATGAATTCTTTTTTTCAGCATTTCTGGTTTCAATGTAATTTTCTCGTCATAATAATGTCATGAAAAGAAATATATAAATTTAAAGTATATGCAAGGATATTAACTACCTTGTGAAACTTCTTTGTTTCCATGTGCAAAAACTTCCTTAGCTTGTGGTTGCAAAAGCTTAGGTCTATCTTCTTTCTTCATAGCAATGTGGTTGTCCAATTTTCCATCAACCTTTTGAATTCTTTCTCTATTCACTGTAGCTTTCACTTGAGTTCTTTTCTTTGGTGTTTCTAATTTTAGTAAAAATTCACCAAAAGATATTAGGAATAATTTCATGTAATATATGCATAATAGAAAAATTTAAAAATCACTTACCTTGTACAACTTCTTTGTCACCATGTGCATGATCTTTCATTACTTTTGGTTGCGAGAGTTTGTCTATCTCCATTTTTTTTGCAATAGTCTCTTTGTCCAAATTGTGATCAACCTTTTGAACTCTTTCTTGTTGAGTTCCTTTTTTTGGTGTTTTTAATTTTTGTAAAAATTCATTAAAAAACAGTAGGAATAATATATCTAAAGGAATTCCAAAACATAACTTTAACATACATCATTTTATATAAAATCAAATGAAACAAGAAAATGATTTACCGTCCACAACTTCTATAATTTCCTGAACCCTTTCTCTATTGTTTCCTTGTAGCATCTCATGTAACTTGTCAATTTTTTCTTTCTTAACATGTTGTAGCACTTTATTTCTCAATTCTGCACTTGATCTTACTTGAAAAGGAAAATCAAATCTTTTAGTAGGACTTCGACCACTCTTCCTATGTGATCCACCATCTTTTACACTTCTTACATTGTCCATTATGGACAACAACTATGATCTACAAATGGGGGAAATTACATAATTATATAATGAAAAATTGAGTATAAAGTGACATTATGCATAACCATAAATTAACAGTATATTTGAATCTAGTTTGTTATGGTTTAAGTAAAAAAATGACAGCATGCTTAACCATAAATTAAACTTTGAACAAATCTATTTTCTACTCAAAATCTATTAAAAAAATTGGTAAAACACATTGTCAATGCTACCTAATCAGTACTAGAATCATAATCGGTTTCATCGTCACTTCCATAACTCGTGTCACTATGATCACTCTCTATTGCTTTTTGGTTGTGAAGTTCTGACAAAGGAATTTCAAAGATATCATCCGACAAATCTTTCCTAACCAAATCCACTTCACAATCATCCCTTAATGTATTAAGATTTGTTGAAATATCATATTCTTGGGCATCTGTACTTAAAGATTCTCCCATGTCAAATGATTCCCTTGGAAGTGCATTTAGAACATAGTGTTTGTTTTTGTTTAAAGGATCTTCAATAAAGAAGCATTGTTGAACTTGAGATGCCAACACAAATGGATCATTTTTGTAGCATTTTTTGTTAAATTAAACCAACGGCGATCCATATTTATCCTTTTCATCCACAAACCAATCACATTTGAACAATACATATTTTTCATGACCATAATAATCCAACTCTATAATATATTTTATTGCCCTATAGTAAGTCACACAAATCTTTTTGGGATTTTCATCCTTCGCATTTCCAAGAACTTGAGTCACCGCTTCTAATGTCACACCACTATTTTGTGTTTTAAGCCTTGCTTCACGATTTGTTGTATGAAACCTGTATCTATTAATAACATAACCAGAATACCTTCTAACAACATCATTTGGTCCCCTAGACAACACCTTCAACCATTCAGTAACTTTCTCATCCATGAGACGTGTTTCAAACCATTGAATAAAATCTTGTCTTTGATTGTTAGCTTTTCTGGACTTCCTTTTTTTAGAGGATTATGATCATTAACCTCATGCTCTCTACAAAATAAATAACTAATATTTTAATACAAAAGAAAAAGAAAACTTATAGTGAGAATGAAATTTTGTATCAAGTAGATGAGTGTACCTAATATACTCTTGCACTTCATCGCAATTGAATAAAATGTAGCCGTGAGCTTGGTTTAGAGACTTATGATCAAGGGAAATTAGTTTCTTTCCCCCAATTGGATGACCTATGTTTGGAGTATCATCGCTATTTCGTGTCATTCTATTCATCCTTGTGTCTACAGCACTAGACAAATATCTTGAACAAAATGTTAGAGATTCTTTAACTAAGTATGCTTCAGCGATAGAACCCTCTGGACGACTCCTATTACGAACATAAGATTTTAAATCACCCAAATATCTTTCCATATAATACATCCATCGAAATTGAACCGGTCCACCCAATCTGACTTCATTTTCCAGGTGAATTGGTAAGTGAACCATTATGTCAAAGAAACTCGGAGGGAAGATACGCTCGAATTGGCAAAGTGTTTCAGCAATTTCTACTTCCAAGTAATCCAATGTTTTCACATCTATAACCTTCTGGCATATACACCAAAGAAATGAACAAAGTCGAAGCAAAGGGATAACAATTTGATTAGGGCCTATCCCTCTTATTTCTACTTGCAACAAGTAATGCAATATAATATGAGCATCATGACTCTTGTATCCAGAAACTTTTCCTTCATTAACTTGAACACATCGAGAAATATTGGATGCAAGGCCATCAGGAAGTTTTACTGTCTTTAAAACATTACAAAAAATAGTTTTCACTTGCTTTGTTAGGGAGAAACATGCCTTAGGGATTTGAGTTTTCTTACCATCACTTATTTCCTTCAAATGGAGTTTTTTTCTAATCCCCATGTGTTGTAGGTCCAAACGAGCTTTTGCATGATCCTTTTTCTTCCCTTAAATATCTAAGAGAGTCCCCATTATATTATCACAAATGTTCTTTTATGTATGCATAACATCTAAATTATGGCACAAAGAATTATCCTTCCAATATGGTAATTGCCAAAAGATAGACTTTTTCTTCCATGGACCAGGCCTTTTTTTATGATATTTTTGCCCCACTACGTCAGGAATCTTTTCTAAGTCTTTTAAAATCATTGTTGAATCTAACAAGGAGGGTGCAGGCCTATATTCTGGCTTTCCATCAAAAGAACTTGAATTTGATCTCCAACTATGATTTGAATCCAAAAAGACTCGATGACCCATATAACACATCTTTCGACTATGTTTTAAGTATCTTGAAGAAGTTTTATGATTACAAGCAGGACAAGCAAACTTCCCTTTAGTACTCCAACCGGATAACATAGCATATGCAGGGAAGTCATTCACAGTCCACATAAGAGCTGCACGCATTTGAAATGATTGATTTTTGAAATATCATATGTTTCTACACCGACTTCCCACAATATCTTAAGCTCCTCAATTAGTGGCTGCAAATACACATCAATTTCATTTCCGGGTGACTTTGGTCCAAGAATAAGTAACGACATCAAGCAATTTTCAGCCTTCATGCACAAATTTGGCGGATAGTTATATATTGTTAATACAACAGGCCATGTGCTATGTGAAAGACTCATGGTCCTAAATGGATTAAACCCATCACTTGCCAACCTAAGTCTGATGTTACGAGTTTCACGAGCAAAATCTGAATGTTTGGCATCAAAGTCTTTCCATGCTTGGGCATCAGCTGGATGCCTTAACTTCACATCCCTTGAACGATGGTCTGCGTGCCACCTCAATGTATCGGCTGTCTTTGAACACATAAAAAGTCTTTTCAATCTTGGAATCAATGGAAAATGTCTTAGAACTTTGGCGGGAACCTTATGAGCTTTTATAGGTTCTTCAAGATCATTAGCAACTTCAGGATATTCAATCCACCTTGACCTGCCACAAATATGACATGAATCATCTTTCCCATGATCTTTCCAAAACAACATGCAGTTGTTCGGACATGCGTCAATCTTTTTATAGTCTAAGCCCAAATCTTTTATCATAGATTTTGTTTTATTAAAAGAGACAGGGATGTTCAAATCTGGCATAGCCTCTTTCAACAACTCTACGAGAGCAGTGAATGATGCATTACTCCATCCATGGAGACATTTCAACAAATAAATTCGAATAGTGAATGATAACGAGGAAAACTTTTCACAACCAGGATACAACTCTTGATTTGCATCATCAACTAGTTTATAAAATTTCTTTGCATCTTCATTTATCCCTTCATGTACTCCACCTCCTTCAGCCACATCTTTAAATGTCTCAAATAGTAAGCCATCGATATCATCATGAGATGATGTTTCATCATCACTATCACCATCAAGATCTATAAGGCTCTCATCTTCACCATGATAAATCCATTCAGCGTATCCCTTTACAAATCCTTTACTACATAAATGTTCATACACTACATCTCTTACTTCCCAACTATCATTGCAACATATAGAACAAGGACACAAAATCTCTTCTTCTTCAACCATTCCTTTAGTGAATGCAATATCCAAAAAGTAATTTACACCGTCCTTATAACTTTGACTGTGTGGAGGTAACTCCACCCAATCCTTCTTTATCATATTTGGTTTTCTAAAATGAAATAAATTATACATTACTCTTTATCATATAAAGGATGGAAAAACACCATGGTTCATATATCAACGTAGCTTTTACAAATGCACAGTTATTATAAAAATTTCATTTATAATTTAAATATACACTAAACATGCATTCCAATACCAAACATAGAATAAATTGGTGAACTTTTAATCTAAACATGCATTACAAACATAAAATAAATGAGCTAAACTATTTTACATATGTTACTTCATGGAAGAGATAGTTTAAGGTTGTCTTTGTCTTATCCATTGGATGATGTGTTTTATATATGTTTCTTTGGATTCATGTGTTTTGCCCTTACCAATAAGTCTAACTAGCTGTGACTTTGAATTAATAATATATACAAGTATTTGATCTTATCAAGTGAAATTAGAGATATTACTTGCTTTCAAACTACAACTTGATAAGGTATGATTCCTTATGATAAAATGATGATAAGTTTTAGCATAAACATGAGTAGGAAAACACAGGGCTATTGCATGAGGGGTGTGTGTTAAGATTTAAAAACAAGAACAATTAATTTATATTCTAATTATGAACAAACATCATCATAAGGAATGTCTTTTTTTATTTTTGAATTTTGAATTTTAATTTCTGCATTTTATATGTACAACATCATACCCACATATTGAAGTGTCCTTTTGAACTCTATGTATATGTTTTTATTAGTCTATAATAGATCTCCACTACTAAGTGGAGGTTGTCTGGATTTATGTCAATTATTGCTAACAATTCAAACCTGTTTTAATTCTTACATATCTGAAAATTTTAAACAAACAGTTTTACTAAGATGCTTTATAATATCATTTGTACAGAGATATTGAAACAAAATTCCAAAATTTACAACAATTGCAACTCATCAAAATAGTTGGAAGATTTGTATTATGTTTTAAGTTATACCCATTTAGTATAATAATGTATGCGCAGAAACACTATTATGAAAGAAATTAAGTACAGAAATACTATTAATACTATTAAAAGTTAATTTTAGATTATTTATGTAAATATATATCATTTGTTAAAAATTAAACTCAGTTTATTTTAGATATATACTATATATATAAACATTGTGTGGGGAACTAATAATAGAATTATCATAGCATAGTGATAAGAATTTTCTAGTATGTACACATTAACTTCTCGGTGGCAGGTTGCATCTGAATGGGGGATGCGTCTCGTTACCAACAAAAATGCAGCGGACTCAACAATGGAATACATGGTACATCTTCCTTTAGAGATTATTGAAAATACAGAAGAAAGAAACAGCAGCAACAAAAACCACTTTGAAACTAAAATTCAACTTCCTTACAACTGCTTAGTTTCTAATAAAGATGAATCCGAGAATGATGAAACCAAAGGAAAAGACGAGATCTCCTAAAGAATTCACATGAATTTGAGCACAAACAAACTTCATGCTAACAAAACAATGAGCATCGCTAACAGCAAAATCGATTCTAAAACAATTCGTCTTTATCAACCTGATTCGGAACAAAATTTAAAGGAGAGTTCTCTTGTGGCTAATACATACACAATTATACTGTCCAAACTAAACAACACCAACCCGTAAAACACTGTACAATAACACACATATACATGAACACCTTAACAGTGACAATTCAAAATAAACTAAGCTAACATTGCGCGAACCGCATCATGCACATAATAAAGTGTCAACTTCTTATATCAACAACAAATATGAAAATGCCCACACAAACTCAAACAACCATCAAAACACTCAGATTCAACTCAAACACAACGATACGGAATGGCGATCGAAATATAAATGCAGAAATACATACAAACACACCAACATACACCCACGTCAGAAAAACATAATCAATAGCAAATTAACATCCATTCATTGTTTACAGCAATCACACTATATCACTTCTCTTCAACAAAACCATATCAAATGTTCAAACCAACATACAAATCATAAATTCGAAAGTAATATTTGATCACAGATACATATATAGAGTCACACAAAATTCATACCATATCAAAAGTACATGTAAATTTAAAATGAAACACTTACCGGAAAAGACGCAAGGGAAGAAACGAAGATGTCGGAAACACAAACACACGCACAACAACACAACAGCAACAACACAACCGGTAACGCAATCGACGATGCACAACAACAAGACTGCACCGACGCACAGTTCTTCGTTTTTAGGTTTTGTTCGTGGTACCCTTCACACACAATGAATTATCTTTTGTTTTTTGTTTTGTTTCTATTTTTTTCACTCTAGGCTAGAAGATAAGTTAGTGAAATGTGTGTACCCTGAGCTTACACTTGGCCCACGTGAATCTTTTATTTTTTTATATTTTAATTTTATAATATATATTTTTAAGTATTAAATTAAATTAAAATTAGCATGTTTGGAAGGCCACTTAATTTTTTTTTAAAATTTTATTAACATTTTTTTTTATAAATTTCATGCAACATTTAAAAAACGTAGTCTTTTATTAAGAATAATGTATTAATTTAAAATTGTTCCCATAAATATTTAAGGAGACATTTATTAGATATTATAAAAGATACATTGTATTAACGCTTGATAATTGTCCCCAAAAGTAGTTTAGAAAATATTTGTGAGGGGTCGCGCGAATTGTCTTGGCAACACACAAAGATCGTTGCCTGAATTTTTTTAGACAACAATTTACACATAGTTTGACTTAATTAGCATGTCGTAGTGATCGCAAGAGGAGTAATGGAAATTATAGTTTGACTTAATTTTTTTGTTAAGTGTGGATACAACATGTAATAAGATTTTATAATTTTGTGTTTTTTATTAAGTCCATGTGGATAAATACATGCTTATAATTAAATATTATTTTATAATTATGTGTTAAATTTTTTTTAATATATATATATATATATATATATATATATATATATATATATATATATATATATATATATATATATATATATATATATATTAATAATGTTTAGAGAAAAATATTTGTTTTTTAGTGTATAAGTTTTAGAGGGAAGATTGCCACCAAAAATTTGATAATGCTAAAAACATTTATACAACATTTCAGAAATGTAACCTTTTATTAGAACTAATGTAACAATCTAAAAATATCCCCAAAAATATTTTAGGGGACAATTGTCAAACATTGCTAAAGAAATAATATTTTAACGCTCTAAAATCGTCCCCAAAAGCAGTTAAGGGCACAATTAACAATCGTTGGCAAAAAAATAAAAGAGTATCGTTCCATAAACGTCCCCAAAAGTATTTTAGGCGACGATTCTCAAGAGTTGCAAACATATTTTTGACAACAATCGTAAATCGTTGCCTATATGAATTTAAGGCAACAATTTCTACATGTTACCTAAAAAAGTGTTGCCAGAGACAACAAATATTGTAGTGTCGATAAAGATGTTTACGAGGACGATGATATAAGTGATCAATTTTAAGAGAATGATTCAAGTGATAAGGATGAAGTAGGTGAAAAACTTCAAGATGACGGTATTGGTGTGATGGATGAACTTCAAAAGGACGACATAGGTGATGAAAAGGATAATGAAGATGACAATGAGTTTGACAAACTTAAATGAGTTGAATGTTGTTGTTTTAGGCTTGTGCAAAGTATTAAACTTGAAATTATGTAATTTGTCATTTTGCTAGACTTATACTTCTAAGTGTTAAACTTATAGTATTAAGTAATGGTAGACATTTTGTGTTTATAGTATTTATGTTTAGTGCAATTTTTATTTGAATTGTTTATGTTATAAAAAACATGGTAAATAATATTCTTAAGTAACTTAGAGAGATAACCAATTGTTCTCACTATTTCACTTTTAAGGAACAATTGATAATGGTTGTCACTTATGACAACATTTGAAAACTGTCCCCACAAAGTATTTTCACTCTACCATTTTTAAGGGACGTTTCTTAGTTGTTACAATATTTAGTTACACATTGAAAGTGTTGCCTAAGATATTATGGAAAAACATTCCCTTTTTCAATAGTTTAGGGGATGCTTTAGGAAAGTGTAACCAAAAAGTGATAAAAAAAGTTCCCTAAAATAAAAGGCAACACTTGCACAGAAGACAGTTGGAAAACGTCCCCTATTTTTTTAGACAATGCTTTTTTTTCAATTCTGACAACACTTTTCAAGTGTTGTTAAAATGGAAAAATGTTGTAGTGGGATTTAAGAAGAAGAGTTTTGGAGGAGGTGCACAAAAGTGTTTTTACCATTCATCCAGGTTCATCAAAGATGTACCAAGATTTTAAGACGAATTATTGGTGGCCTTATATGAAGAGGCATGTTGCTGAGTATGTATATGAATGTACAGTATGTCAACAAATAAAGATTGAACATCAAAAGTCAGATGGTTTATTGCAACCATTAGGAATTACTGTGTGGAAATGGGATAGTATTACCATGGATTTGCGGTTGGATTACCACATACTCAGGGTGGTTATGACTCAATATGGGTAATAGTGGATCGATTAACTAAGTCAGCCCATTTCCTATCCACGAAGACTACTTATAAGGCAATTAATCTTGCATAGTCGTTTATTTTAGAGATTGTAATATTGCATGGTGTTCCCACTAGTATTGTGTCAGACAAAGATTCAAAGTTTACTTCGAGATTATGGGAGGCATTTCAGCAAGCTATGGGATCAAAGTTCTGTTTGAATGCGTCTAACCATCCTCAGACAAAACGGTCAGATAGAGAGGACAATTCAGACCCTGGAGAATATGTTGAGAGCATGGGTGCTGGAGAGTGGAGGGAATTTGAAGGAGCTTTTACCATTGATAGAATTTACATATAATAATAGTTATCACGCCAGCATTGGTATGGCTCCATATGAAGCATTATATGTAAGAAAATGTATGACACCTCTTTGTTGGACGAAAGTTAGTGAAGAAAGAATTATAGGGCTAAAAATTGTTCTAGAGACAATAGAAAAGATACAGATGATTCGAGATGAAATAAAGAAAGCCCAAGACCGTTAGAAGAGTTATGATGATAATGGGCGTAGACCTTTGGGATTCGGTGAAGGTGACCACATGTTCTTAAAAGTTACTCCAAGGTTAAGACTAAAAGGACCATTTAAGTTCCGAAAGTTGAGTCCAAGATATGTGGGACCATATCAGATCACTGAAAGAACCTGCGAGGTAGCTTACAGACTAGCATTACCAACTTCCTTATATGGGATGCACAATGTCTCCCATGTGTCTTAACTTAGGAAATTCATTCTTGATCCTCTCCAGCATGTACTTCCATTTACCATTGAGGTGGAAGCAGATCTTTGTTTTGAACCTCAACCAAGTCATATTGTAGCACTTGAAACTTAAGTGTTGATAAACAAGGAGATCCTACTTGTTAAGATTCAGTTGGAAAAATCACATCCGAGAAAAGTCACTTGGGAGCTAGAGTCCGAGATGCGAGAAATTATCCTCATCTTTTTCAGGTAATCTTTCAATTCAAGGACGAATTCTTATTTAAAGGGGGGAGGATGTAATACCTCGTGTTCCCTTAAATACTTAACTCTTTACCAGTTGAGATCTATTGAGTTCCTATATGCTTTGAAGGTTGTTAGTCGAGACATATAGGATAATTAGTGAACTCAAGAGAACTTAAAATTTTCTATAGGAGATTGAATTGTATTAAATTATACCCAATGTAACACTTTGGTAACATTAATAAATGGTCAAATGCTCTAGGAGAATAAATGACCTTAAGAAAAATATCAATTTAAATATTTTCTTATTATCAATAATTCTCCACCACTTGTTGTTTTGTCGTGGTCCACACGTTCTATTCCCTCTCTTTCCAACACCATACCATCTTACTTTCCTCATTTTCTCTTTATCAGCAACTAGAAAGAAAGAAATAAGTGGAGGAAGAAAATGAAATAAGAAGAAATAAACTTGAAGTAGTAGAATCATCATCAACCCATCAACAAGAATCAATTTTCTTCTCATTTCTCATCCCTAATCTAAGGTGGGTTCAAGTTAGACTCCTTATTAGAGTAAGTTTTCTATGATTTAGAAAGTTAGGGCTTTCTATTGATACTTTGATCATGAGGTAGAGATAACTTCTTGATGTTAGATAGAAAAACTATGTCATTTGTGAACTTTTATGTTTGAATGGTGTGTTAAAAATCATGATGTGTTGAGTATGAAGATAAATTATTATTATGTTGATTTTGAGGGTACAAAGTTGATGCAAATGACTTATATTGTTTGGACTTGTATTGGAATGATTGTAAAAAAATAATTTATATTGTTTGGGTTTGTATTGAAAATAGATGAGTTTTACTAATATAGAGGTGGATTTATTGGAAAATACCAGACATCAATTGATTGTTTTAAACTGGAATTGAGAAAGAAAAAAAGCAAACAAAAACTAAAATTATGCTCACCCAAGAGTTTATGGTCACAATTCAAGCCTCTTACCATTATGCCATCTCTGTTTTGTTGAATATTGATAAAATAACGCATAATTGTCTTGGCTTGTTTGTAATTTGGAGAAAACAACAAGACATTGGTTGGCTTGACAATTTTTTTAAAAAAACGAGTTACATTAGTATTTCCAAGCGATTGTTGTTGTTAAACCTTTTAGAAAACAAAAGATGATTTCACCAATATTAGAACCCAAGACCTTTTGGTCATTGTACAAGAGCCTTAACCACTAGGCCATATCTCTTTTGTTGAATTTTCATATCATAATAGCTTAATATTATATTATGCATTATTCAATGTTTCATCATTTAAAATGTGGTAACATGTGAGCTAACTCTTATAAATTGTTGAGAATTATTTATGTATTTTATGGATTATATTATCATGAATGGTATGAATTACACTATGATTATATACTTGTGTTGGCTATGTAATAATATAAATAAAATTCTATGATGATAAGTGAGAAAGCTTAGGGATAAAATAGGTGAATGGACTAGGAAGATAATGTAGGTTATGAAAATGATTTAGTCGGTGATACTTGGACGTAGTCGTACAACGGTGTGTACTATGGACAAGTAGTCATTTGATATTGCATTAACATGCATTGTATGAAAAATGAGAGGATGTTATGAGATCAGTGAATATGATCACCTAGTGGTTGAGGAATTCAATCACGTTGAATGATAAAACCTAATCACATGTTCTGATTTTTCCCTTGATTGTGCACTTCCCAAGTGATATACTTAAGTAAAGTAAAATTTGGGAATGTGGCACCCATGGTTCGCACCTCATAAATGGTTTAAGTCGATAGAAGATGTTGTCTCATAAGTGAGTTCGAGTCCCATAGATATGTGGACACCAAAGTGGGTTCGAGTCTCATACAGTGAAAGATAATCAAAGTGGATTCGAGTCCCATACGAGTGATGGTTCTTATAAGTGGATTTAAGTCCTATAGGGGAACCTGATATCCACCAAAAAGTCGAATTATACGAACACTAATGACTCAGGCCTTGAATTAGACGTAGTTCTGGTTTGGGGAAAGATGTTTGTCGTTTCCGGATAATGATTAATTGATTGAATACACTCATGTGTACATGTTTCCATACAATGCGAGAATTTCCCCATACTTAAGTCTTCTTCACATTTATATGACTGAAGTTATAAAATTGGTTAGTAACCCTATCTGAGTGGACCCATAAGATAGGGAACCCACTCAGATTATTATCTAACCCCATTATTTGTTGTTATTTTTCAGGAAGTTCTATGTAGGTGAAGGATAAGGGGAAGATAGCTTGATGCATCTAGTTGTATAACTTTTTGGATGACGATACTTTTGCTGTGTAGATAGATATTTTGGAATCATTCAGAGAATGATCTAGATCTTAGCATTTTGATAGGCACCTTTGTATATAGTGTGCCTTAGTTTGTATTATATTTTGGGCATGTATATATATACACTTTTGCTGGTAGGCCTTATGTATTTCAGTACCAGATATTACACTATCTATAATATGTATATTCTAGACATGTATTTTATATGGGTGTTACAAAGATTGTGTTAACTACAACAAAAACGCGTTTAGGCAACGACCAAAAACTGTAGTCAAAAGCATTAAAACCGTAGCCTATGACTTTAGACTATCGTTATCCAGACGTGGAATAAGCGGCCGTAGCCTTTTCCCGTAGACTACGGTTTTTTCACTTTTGTCCACAAATTTCGAAAATGTAGCCTAAATTACATGAATAAGTTACGGTTTTTAAACTAATTTTAGACAACGGTTTTTATTAAGCTACACATCTAAAACCACATTCTATTCATTAAGTTACACTTTTAAGAATTCCTCTTCAGAAGAGGCGACATCTAACCGACCATTCAACTTAGGGACAATTTTGTTCAAAATCAAATTCTCAAATCCTTATTTTGCATCTCTTGTTAGGTATTTCTCCATAACACCCTGCCAACATATCTACTTTCCACTGAATAACATCAACATATGTGGTGAAAAAAGAGATCTTACAATAATTTTCACAAACATAAATAAACATAGAAAATCATTCAAAATCCAACCAGATGTAGATTGAAGATGGACTACTAATAAAGTACAACAGATAAAATAGCCATCTTGTAGGAACCGACCAGAATGATAAAGGGAGAAGTGTGTAGGCGCTCCAAGAAGACGAATTTGACAACTAGGGTTTTCAGAGGAAATGAACTTGAGAAAGAAACTAAATTTATTTTTTTAAGGCTGAAATGCGTGTACATTTTTTAACTTATTAAAATATAATTAATAAAGTCATAATAATTAACTAATACAAAATCTTAACATTAAAGGGTAATTAAATTTTAAATCACAGTAATAAGTTGCAAAGATTTAAATCCCATTAAAGGGTAATCTTAAATATATTTAGAATAATTTAATTTTTATTTAATCTTCTTATTTTAATATTCAAATTTATACTGAGTATTTTTTTTTCATAAATCTCTTTTTAGATATATAATATAAGAAAAACATATATATATATATATATATATATATATATATATATATATATATATATATATATATATATATATATATATATATATATATATATATATATTCTTTTTTCTTTTTTTTCACAAATTTTTATATTTTTTAAACATATGAAAAATTATTATAGAAGTTGTTAATAATCGAATTTACCAACTTTACAATTAATTTATATTTATATTTAAATACTTTAATGAGAATTATTAAAAGTTCTTTTAATATAATAAATAAATAATATATAAAAGCTTTTTTTTTTTTGTCAAATGCAGCTTTTTAAATATTTTATAAAGTGTATTAACATATTAATGAATAAACATGTGAGGAACTGACAATAAAACCCACATGCTACAAAGTTCAAATGCCAAGCGCTCATTAAGATGGGTTCGATACTTTTTAATACAATTAATTCGTTCTAACCCCATTAACATGATCACATGATGATAAGGAATAAATATGGGCAATCATTGATGAGCTTTGATGGCTAAATAGCCATCTGCCATGGCTAGGGCATAATGAACTGCAAGTTTCGTATCTCCCTATACAGGGACTTTCAGACCAAATAAACACCACCACTGGATTTGCAACCCTCGAATTAGGGGGGTAGGGTCCTTCTTTTGCGTTTAACGTGGCTATTTTGCAGGTTTGATGATTGAAGCCCGTTGGAGAAGACGACCAAAGTGTTGACTCCGGCGTCACTAGGTTTTTGACTCAGGCGAAGGCATGCGTGGCACGATCCACTATTTTAATTGGTCAGTCAACAAGTCACCTGGGCCCACGCGCTAATTCATTGAAAACGAAAGTCAAAGCGTTGTGTGATATGATCATCTAACGAATGAGATTGTTTGACACCAACAATGCACATATCAGATGGCCACGAACGCTCCCTTGCCACCTTCAACACCTCAGTTCGAATCCCAGCTGGGGTTTTTGCATTATTTTCTAGATTTTTTCCCTTTTTTCCTAGTTTACACCATTTTCTTATTTTTCATTTAATTAACAAATAATTAGTAAATTAATTTAGGTTAATCATACACTTAATTAACTAATTAACATCATTAAGAATTAGGTTAATTAATTTACTTTAATTATTTTAATTTTTATTTAATTAATTAATTAATTAGGTTAATTAGTAAACTATTTAATTTATTTAATTTAATTTTTTAAAAAATAATTAATTAGATTAATTTAGGGTTTCACCGATTCACCCGACTTTTCCCGATAATTAGGTTAAACATCCTAGGCTTCAATTAATCAATTCACATTTTTGCACTGTCACATTTTCATTTATCTTTCGACTATTTCTTTTTTCTTTTTTTTTTCACAAATTTTTATATTTTTTAAACATATGAAAAATTATTATAGAAGTTGTTAATAATCGAATTTATCAACTTTACAATTAATTTATATTTATATTTAAATGCTTTAATGAGAATTATTAAAAGTTCTTTTAATATAATAAATAAAAAATATATAAAAGCTTTTTTTTTTCAAGAGCAGCTTTTTAAATATTTTATAAAGTTGTATTAACATATTAATGAATAAACATGTGAGGAACTTACAATAAAACCCACATGCTATAAAGTTCAAATGCCAAGCGCTCATTAAGATGGGTTCGATACCTTGCTTTGTCAAATTGTTTTGAGCGTATTTTAAATAAAATTTAAAGTAAAAACCGTAGCTTTTGTGAATATGGGTCGGTTTTCTTACGCTCACACGTGCGAAAACGTGGCCAAACAAAATAAAATATGGTTTGACCGGAAACTTGTCAATTCAGCAGAAAGCGTTGCTCATACCACTTTAGGCAACGCTTTGGATCTGCTGCCTTAATTCATAACTGTTGTGGTCCTGGTATTGATGAGAAAGAAAAACTTATTAACCAACATCATATAAAAAAAGTTTAAAATTAATGTGTGCTATATGAATGACCCACAATATTGGAGTACTTGTTTCCATGTATATATTTATCCACAATTTTTTGAACATTATCATTGGAAATATCTCCATCCTTGTTCACACGGGCAACTTTCCACAACTGAAAACGGGGTATTCTCTCTGCATTTGACTTTTGTTTCTGTATACAAATTTACAAATTAACAGTTAAAAATATTTTCAACATATTCTACAAAAAGTTTATACACATACTTATCATATCTTCTTCAAGATGAGCATACCCCAAACATGATTTTCTATACGGATATAGAGGATTTATCGCTCTTTGTCGGTTTTCACTACTAAGTTTTTGTATTAATTAAAAATGTATTAGGTTAATACAATGTATATGTGTGATCGGTGGATCTGGAACTGACTGTTTTAAAGCTGGTTCGCGAAATGTCGCGGAAGCAAGAGTCGCCACCGTCTTTTATTTTCTCCAAATGGAAAGGACAAAAGCACAGAAAAATTCCTTAAAGAGATTGTTCTCGGTTCGGGAGGTAGATTATAGAAAGAGAAGGTGTTAGCACCCTTTCTATCCATGGTTATCCATGGGCTCTTAGATACTTGCTCAATGTGTTTTCAAAATTGTTTGTTTGCTTTTCAATGTGGGTTTCAAAAATATTCTTTGAAAAGTTTCAGTTCAACTCATACGTCAGAGTGTTTGAAAAGTTTGTTTTGAAAGTTCTTTGAAAGTGTTGGTGTGAAAAGATTTCAGTTTGTTTTGAATTAGAGCAAGTACCTTTGAGAACCTACCTACCCTAAGGAATTCGTCTGTGTAAATGTCCTTTAAAGTAGTGCCATCCCACCATTGAGAGGTAGGTAGCACCACCGTTGGAGGTGTTCGGGTCAATTCGAGGTTTAGGGACATGGTGATCACCGGAGCAACAGTAGGACACCTTAGAAGCTACCCTTATGCCATTGATCCTTTATTTTCCGAGGCAACCGTTTCGAGGCAACTGGATCATGTCATGGACATAAGGACTTACTAAAACGTCCTATACTCGACGACCACCTTTCGAAAGGCAACAGTGAGGCGTACCCTAGGGGTGGTGTGTGCGAATTGTGTGTCATTTTCAGTTTATTGTTTGTCTTGTCATGCATTGGTGATCTAACGATTCGATTTTATTTTTGGGCATTCATTCTTTCATGTTATTGTTTAACAGTTAAAAGTGCGGGAATTTAAAGTGCGGAAAAGATAAAAGTCCTACGCTATTACAAAGGGCGAGGGTCTACAACGCCAAATTAATCCAGACCCATTTTAAAATAAATTGCAGAAAAGAAAGGTCTAATAGCTATTACATGGCTTTGGTACAAGTATATTATATTCACAAAAGAAATAAATGAAACGCGCGAAAAAGAAAATAATCAAATGCGAGGGCGTTGGACCCTTTAAAGGAATTAAAAATAATTAAGTTATCTAAAATTAAAATTAAATGAAAAATGGTATTTTTGGGTTTTTTAGATTTAAAAGAAAAAAAAGAAAAATTAATTAAAATTAAATTAAATATTAGACCTAATTCTATTGTTTTTTAAGTTATTAAGAAAAAAAGATTTAATTTTTAACCTAATTTAAATCTAAGTTAATTTATGTACATTTTTTGATTTATGGAAATAAATAAATAACATTATTATTCTGAAAAAAAAGGGAAAAAATAAAAAAAGAAAATAAAAGTCATTAAACCTAAATTCTAGTTTTTTTGGATTTTTATTAAAAAGGATTAAAGTTGAAAACTTAATTAAACTAAACATTTTACATGTTATTATTTATACAAAAAAAAACAATATTTAAAATAATTATTACAATTTTTGACTTTTCTGATTTTTTTGAATGTTTTTTTTTATGTTTTGTAGAAAAATAAACTAATTAATTAAATAAATAGCAAGTATAAGAAATAAAAGAAAGAATAAAACTAAAAATGATAAAGCAAACCAGGGGGGTGTGGATTTGAAAAGCCTGGCCCATTTGCTGGCAATTTGTTGACTTTCTAAGCCACGTGCACGCCTGTTGACTTGTCCTCATGGTATTCCTTGATTCTGAGCCCTTAGATGATCATCTGGGACACGTATGCGTTTGGATCATGATGGCCTATGGTGCACCTGGACATTAGCAAAGCACAGAATCTTGTTTTGAAAAATAATAGGGAATTTTACAAGGCCTGGGATTCGAACCCAGGTCATAAGCATTGCAAGCGCTTCCCTCTGCCACTGAACCATTTGTGTTTCATTTAATATATAATATAATATAAATAATATAAAAGAAAAGTGACACAGCTCTTGAGACGCGCGCGAACTTTTAAACCTCCCAATCCCTGCATGCCACCACATCATCATCCTCGTTCTTCTTTTTTTTTTCTGAAACACACAAGCAATAAGCAACGGTTTTAACCCGTTGCTATAGAAGGCATTTTAGAAAATAGCGATTAGGATCCTGTTGGACATAAATTGTTCGCGAGGCATGCTTCTTGTTCGTTGGAGCATGCTGATTGTAATGGTAGTGATCTTGAGGCTTGATTTTACTCCATTCTAAAAGCCCTAATTCAAAAAGCTGGAAAACCTAAAAAACGCGCATGGTGGATTCTTATATGCAGTGCAAAAATCAAATTGAATATAAGGGTTAGCTTGTAAACTTTGTAAGGAACACGAATATGTAATTAAAATGCAATGAAGATGCTTAAAATGGAGAATACGATTTCAAATATTATGCTGTACAGTTGGACTTGTAGCTACCGTTTCAGGGTGTTTTGATTGAGGTTAAGGGTTGGAATGTGTTCAGTGACGCCTCAGGATGCTAATGGTATATGAATCAAGCCTTGAAAAGTCCCCTAGTAGTGATTTCAGTTTTGCATTATATGGCCAAAATTTCAAATTGTCCAATGGCTTTTGAGCGAGCCTTTTGCTATGTTCTAGTTAGGGTTGGACTCAGTGATCATCATGGAATGGAATAGGCTTGCTATTTGACCTTAATCCATGCTTGGGAAAGAATTGGTCTTAGGGTTTCTTCCATTAACCATTTTCCTACTTTTTAGCCAAAACCTAGACCTAGTGTGCAAATGAACCCTAGCCTGATTTCTTGAGTTGGTTCATGATACATAGAAATTGTCCAAGTTCATTTGACACTATTCCATTGGTTTTTAAATTTTATTTGAATTTTCAAAGAATTAAAATGAATTAAATCATCAAAAATTAAATAAAATAAAAAAATCAATATTTGGTCTTGAAATTAACCATGGGACACGTGTGTGGCATGACAAGGATGGACCAAGTGGAAAAAATGGGGCCCTTTTGTCAAAAATTGGATTTTCAAGGATAGTTGACTTTTGCCATTTCACAAAAATTTCCCAACTTCTACAAGGCATAACTTGCTCAATTTTTAAGCTTTTCACATGTTCTTGGACATTTTGGAAAGGTCTTTGAGTCCTTTAACCAATGCCTTTGGTCCCATGTCATTTTGATTTAGCAATCTCAAGTTATGGTCTTTGACTTAAAGTCCCTTTTTGTTGACTTTTGAAAATGACCTATAATGTTGAAATTGATAACTTTTTGTGAGAGCATTTCTTGGACTTGAAGTATGAAGATGAGTTGTAGGAAATGTCTTTCTCTTCAAAATGAGCTTTGGATGGAATTTTTCTGACAATCCATGTGAAAGTTATGCCCTGGTCAATTTCAGTTGACTTTTTCAGCTGTCCAAATATAGCAACCTTTGCATCTTTGATGATTTCTGAGCCAAATCTTGAGAATCATGATCAAGCATTGATCAAATGATGTTTGTGGCTTCAAAATGATGTATTGACCAAAAATTTGAACTTTTGACTGCCAAATGACCATTTTGCCCCTACAGTTGACTGTAGTGCAATTTAGGGTTTTGACTGTGCAATCTTGAGCTGAATGCCTTGAAACTTGATATGAGGATGCTTGACCATGTTTGTAAGCATATGAGACTTGATTGAGCCTTTGAAAACTTCATTTTCTTGATCAGACTCAAAACCCTAGTTTTGACTGTATAGGAGACAGTTGACCTGCACAACCCTTGGGGAATTTTGTGACTTGGCTTGGCAATTTCTTGAAGAATATGGGAGGGCAAATTTTGGGGTATAACAGTTGCCCCTGTTCAATCTTCTTAGACCTGAGGATGCAGATTGGCTGACGTGCCTTTCGTAATCCGAGGGTAGAAGATGATTGGACACTAGAGTGCCCGGAAATTTGCGCTCACATGTTAGCAATGATGGTGGAATGGGCTTATAGATGCCATCTGGATGTTCGATTGCGTAAGAGATTCCTTGGCGAGAACCTGTATACCTACAAAAGAAAAATGAGTACCTGACACGTTGCAGGAGCTGATTTTTTTTTTTGAGAAAAATCTTGGTGACTTTAACTTCAACGACGCTTGTTGAGAAAAGACTGGGGGATTTTAACTTCAACGACGCTTGTTGAGAAAAGACTGGGGGATTTTAACTTCAACGACGCTTGTCGAGAAAAGATCTGGGGTGTCTTCTACTGGGATAAGAATCAGGGAGATCTTAGGGTCGATCTGACTGAACCAGAGAGGCCTTTGACTGGGTAAGAATCAGGAAAATCTTAAGGTCGACTTAACTGAACCGGTCTAGGTCTTGAAATGTCTTCAACTGGATAAGCATCAGGGAGATCTTAGGTTGATCTGACTGAACCAGAGAGGCCTTTGACTGGGTAAGAATCAGGAAAATCTTAAGGTCGACTTAACTGAACCGGTCTAGGTCTTGAAATGTCTTCAACTGGATAAGCATCAGGGAGATCTTAGGTTGATCTGACTGAACCAGAGAGGCCTTTGACTGGATAAGCATCAGGAAAATCTTAGGTCGATTTAACTGAACCGGTCTAGGTCTTGAAATGTCTTCAACTGGATAAGCAATCAGGAAAATCTTGGGACGATTTAACTGAACCAGAGGAGGCCTTTGACTGGATAAGCAATCAGGAAAATCTTGGGGCGATTTAACTGAACCGGTCTAGGTCTTGAAATGTCTTGAGAACTTAACTGGATCTTTCCTGAAAGGTAAAAATCAGTCATATGCAATGCATGATATGGATCAAGCAATGATGTTCTCAACATAAATGAGATTTGTATGATGCAGTGCGTTATGCATGCTATAATGATGTATGTGCTGTTTTATGTATGTTTTCGTCTAGGAAAATAAATCCTTGACGGGTGCCGGGAAGTCGTATCCTGGGCTGATGTCGAAGAGTAGATTTTGCTTCCGCTGGGGATGATAGTAGTTGCAAGGATACCGGTAGGAGACGATGACTCCGTTGCGGAATAAACTTGGCGAATGGAAGACTCTGTGGGGAGAAAAGATACTCTAGCGATCATGCTGGAAAGCAATACTCTGTGGGAAGAGTGATGCCTTGCTGAGTTGTTGATAACCTGCTGAGGATACCGTTGTTATGTTGGAAGTATTGATGGACTTCGCTGGGGATAGGAAGGAACTACGTTGACGACGACCTTTCCTTGGCTTTTGGCTGAGGATAACCTAGTTATATCCTGTTGAGGAAATAACTCTTTAAATAAAGCCGGACGACGCGTTCGTGCTCTGCTAGGGATAAGCTTCCAGAATATACTGGGGATAAGCTTACTGCTTGGGGAGATGAATTCCATCTTTCCTGGGGAACTTGGATGGGACTCTCCTGGGGAGGTTTTGATAGTTTTGATATGCTGGGGAAGAATGCACTGACTTGCTGTCTCACTCTCTGGGGAATTTAAGATGCCTGGTTAGGTTCTTTAGCTGAACCTACTTTGGTACCTTGGAGAATAGAACAATTAGACTGCTCAGACCACTCTTTATTGCCCCTGTTTCTAGTGTCACCTGCAATTAATTCTTTGTTTCGTATGCAAATATTTATGAGTTAGCAAATCATTGTCAATGCATATATCACAAATTGAACCTTGGACGTTCTTCGCAAAACAAAACAGAAAGGAAAAATAGTTGGCACGTTTAACTGAAAAGTATATTTGTATTGATTTTGAATAGCCTATGAATAGGCGTTTTGTGTACAAGAGGCTGACATCCCGGTAAGCGGAACGTCGCCGAACAAGAGAGTTTATACAAGTTTTGTACAAAAGAAAATAAACAGCTGTGTGAAATATGAACGATCCACTGGGTTTCAACCCTGCTATTGCCCTTATACTCTGTGCGTCTCGTCACTTGATGACCTTGGTTGAAAGTGAAGCTGATTGATCGATGCCATCTGAACTTGATGTAGGTACCGGATTCCGGATGCAAAGTGATCCAACGAGACATAGTATTACGCTTTTATCCCTAATTTTTGCCTGGACTGCCCTTTCGGGTTTTCAGTCCACCGGGATACCCATTTTTGCCCAAGCCGCCTTTTCAGGTTTTCGACTTGCCGGGTGTACAGATTTTCCATTTTCATCCCTTCATTTTGCCCGAACCCTTTTGGTTCGACGGGAAGCCCTAATTTTTGCCTAGGCATGTCAGCCTAGCGGGTCTTTTTTCATGCGTAGTATTTTTTAACTATGTCTGCATTGGCGGGGTGAGGAAGGTCGTCACCATCCATGTTGGTTAATATCATTGCTCCTCCTGAGAACACATGCTTAACCACAAATGGCCCTTCGTACGTAGGGGTCCATTTGCCCCTTGGATCACTCTGAGGCAGGATGATTCGCTTGATCACCAGATCCCCGACTTGATATTCCTGTGGTCTGACCTTTTTGTTAAATGCCCTGATCATTCGTTTCTGATACGTCTGACCATGACAGATAGCAGCAAGTCTCTTTTCGTCAATAAGGTTGAGCTGATCAAGTCGTGTCTGGATCCAATCATCTTCATTCAGATTTGCATCCTTCATTATCCGAAGAGAAGGAATTTGTACTTCAATCGGCAAGACTGCCTCCATGCCATAAACCAGAGAGAAAGGAGTTGCCCCGGTTGACGTCCTAGCTGAGGTACGATACCCATGTAGAGCGAACGGTAACATCTCGTGCCAATCTTTATACGTTACTGTCATCTTCTGCACGATCTTCTTGATGTTTTTATTAGCTGCCTCTACAGCCCCATTCATCTTCGGTCTGTAAGGAGAAGAATTGTGGTGCTGTATCTTGAACTGCTCGCAGAGCTCAGCGATCATCTTATTGTTCAGATTGGTACCGTTATCTGTAATAATCCGCTCAGGGACACCGTACCGACAGATCAGGTTGTGCCGAATGAACCGTGCCACAACAGTCTTGGTCACCGTAGCATAGGATGCTGCCTCAACCCACTTCGTAAAATAATCAATCGCCACTAGGATGAAGCGATGTCCATTAGATGCCGTAGGTTTAATCTCACCGATCATGTCTATGCCCCACATTGCAAATGGCCAAGGCGCAGTCAGAACATTCAGGGGAACTGGAGGAACATGCACCTTGTCTGCGTAGATCTGGCATTTATGGCATGTCCTAGAATGTTGGTAACAATCAGCTTCCATGGTGGACCAGTAATACCCTGCCCGTAGGATCTTCTTTGCCATGGTATGTCCACTGGAGTGTGTACCAAAGGCCCCTTCATGCAGCTCTTCCATGATTCTTTCTGCTTCAGTCTTATCCACACAACGCAGTAAGGTTGAATCCTGGTTTCGCTTGTACAAAATGCCATTGCTAAGGAAGAACTTGGCTGCAAACCTCCTCAGAAATTTCTTATCATTGACAGAGGCACCTTCAGGGTATTCCTGAACTTCCAGATATCTCTTCACTTCGTGATACCAAGGCTTCTCAGTCACCAATTCAATTTCGAGATCACAACAGTATGCCGGTTCGTCCAGCTTCCAGATGATGATCCGGGGAGCTTCATTATCCCATTTAACCTTGAACATTGAAGACATTGTAGCTAACGCGTCCGCCAACTGATTCTCTTCTCTTGGAAAGTGCTCAAATGTTATCTCTGTGAAGTGGGGGATCAGAGCCAACACACATTCTCTGTAAGGAATCAAGTTTGGGTGTTTCGTATCCCACTCTCCTTTGATCTGATTGATCACAAGAGCGGAATCTCCGAAGACACTCAGAAATTTGATCCTCAGGTCGATCGCAGCTTGAAGACCCATAATACACGCTTCATACTCCGCCATGTTGTTGGTACAGTTGAAACACAGCCGGGCGGTGAGTGGAGTATGAGTACCTTGTGGAGATACGATTATGGCGCCGATACCATTTCCCAAAGCGTTGGAGGCTCCGTCAAAGTGCATAGACCATCGGGATCCTGGTTCAGGTCCTTCATCCGGCCCAGGTACTTCACAGTCAGTTACTATCATAATGCTTTCGTCTGGAAACTCGAAGTTCATTGATTGGTAGTCATCCACAGCTTGATGTGCTAGGTGGTCTGCCAATACACTTCCCTTGATGGCTTTTTGGGTCGTGTACTGAATGTCGTATTCCGTCAAGATCATCTGCCATCTTGCAATTCTCCCAGACAGAGCAGGCTTTTCGAATATGTACTTTATAGGATCCATTTTTGAGATCAACAAGGTAGTGTGAGTCAGCATATACTGTCTCAGCCGGCGAGCAGCCCATACCAAAGCGCAGCAAGTTTTCTCAAGCAGTGAGTATCGGGTCTCACAGTCGGTAAACTTTTTGCTAAGGTAATAAATGGCATGCTCTTTTCGGCCAGACTCGTCATGCTGCCCCAGCACACACCCCATTGCGTTGTCAAGCACTGTCAGGTAAAGTATCAAAGGTCTCCCTTCAACTGGTGGCATAAGGATGGGTGGTTCTTGGAGATATTCTTTGATTCTGTCAAAAGCAGCCTGACATTCATCATTCCACCGTACTACCTGATCTTTCTTCAACAACTTGAAGATTGGTTCACAGGTAGCAGTTAAGTGTGAGATGAAACGAGCAATGTAATTCAGACGTCCTAGAAAGCCTCTGACTTCCTTCTCTGTCTTAGGAACCGGCATCTCTTGAATGGCTTTGACCTTAGCAGGGTCTACTTGAATTCCCTTGTCACTCACCACGAAGCCTAGCAACTTTCCAGATCTTACCCCGAAGGTGCACTTGTTCGGGTTCAACCTCAGCTTGTACAGTTTCAAACGGTCAAACAGTTTCTGCAGATGATCAAGGTGTTTTTCCTCAGTCTGGGACCTAGCGATCATGTCGTCAACATACACTTCTATCTCATGATGGATCATGTCATGAAATAAAGCAACCATGGCACGTTGGTAGGTTGCCCCAGCATTCTTTAGTCCGAAAGGCATGACTTTGTAGCAGAAGGTGCCCCACTGAGTAACAAATGTAGTCTTTTCCATGTCTTCAGGAGCCATCTTGATCTGATTGTAGCCTGAAAAGCCATCCATAAAAGAGAACACCTTATGCTGAGCTGTATTATCAACAAGGACATCAATGTGAGGTAGAGGGAAGTCATCCTTGGGGCTGGCCCTGTTCAGATCCCTGTAATCGACACACATCCTGACCTTGTCGTCCTTCTTAGGTACCGGCACCACATTAGCAACCCACTGAGGGTAAGAAGTTACTGCAAGAAACCCGGCATCAAACTGCTTCATCACCTCGGCTTTAATCTTCTCAGACATCTCTGGACGCATACGGCGGACCTTTTGCTTAACCGGAGGGAAATCTTCTTTAGTTGGTAAGTGATGAACCACAATGTCGGCATCTAATCCGGGCATATCTTCGTAGGACCAGGCAAAGATTTCCTTATAGTCATGCAGCATCTGAATCAACCGTTGCTTCACGCTGAGCTCTAGGTTGACACCAATCTTCACCTCTTTCTTGTCTTCCTCAGTACCCAAGTTTATTATTTCCACTGGCTCTTCATGGGGTTGAATTGCCCTCTCTTCCTGTTGTAACAGTCTTGCAAGTTCACCAGGCACTTCGCAATCATCTTCACCTTCGTCTTCGGCTAAGTTGATCGGATTTTCGAAGTCATAACTGGCAGTAGCAGAGTCGTTACCAGTGAGATCCAGAGTGGATTGAAACCTGTATGAGTGAGTGTGTGTGTAAATACAGCTGTTTTGCAATATGTAAAGAAAAGAAAAGGAGCGCAAAATTTGAATTGTGAAAAACGTCCAATGCTTTTATTCATGGTAGATGATAGTGACAATCAAAAGCCCTCATAAATAAAACCACGGTGCCCCGGGTAAGACACCGGGCCATATAGTCTCAAATTATTGTTTATTACAAATCAAAAACAAAGAAATTCATTACTGAGGAACAAAAGTTATGGGTGTAAAATCTTTAGCAGTCCAATTGGTCAATCCACCGTCGGCCGTCGGGTAGATCCAGCTATCGAACTCTGACTCTTCCACTTCATCTTCCTCTCCAATAGCATTCACTTCAGAGTGAGTGATGAGCACCGGAGGTCTTCCAATTCTTGCCTTGCGCACCGCTTTCTGAGCTTCTGTGGTGAAACCCAGCCCAAACTTGTTAGTCTTAGGAGTAAGATCAGGGAGCTTGCCCCAGTTTGCACATTCACCTTTTTCGATCACAGCCCGGGCGTCCTTTAAGGAGGCCATCTTCATAGGAGAAACTTCTTCATCTTCTTCTGCTGATGCCAAGGTTTGTGGTACTTCCTCAAAATGTTGAAAGGGGGTTTCAATGAACTCCCCATCCATTTCTACATATCTGAAGGAGTTGAGGTGGCTGACCATGTACTCCTCTTCCCCTTGCACTGTTACGATCTTCCCCCTGACCGGGTACTTGAGCTTCTGATGCAATGTGGAAGTCACAGCTCCAGCCTTGTGGATCCATGGGCGACCCAGCAAACAAGAATAGGACGGATGGATGTCCATCACATAGAATTTTGAATCAAATACTTGTGACCCAACCCTGATTGGGATGTCCACTTCACCATGTACCATTCTTTTGGACCCGTCAAAGGCCCGGACAACAATGCTACTTGGTTTGAGCTCTAGACCCTCACAATCCAGCCTATCCAGAGCCTTCTTGGGCAGCACGTTTAATGAGGAACCTGTATCAACCAGCACATGAGCAAGAGTAGTGCCCCTGCATTCAATGGAGACATGCAGGGCATCATTATGGTTCTTCCCCTTTGCTGTCAGATCGGCATCAGAGAAACCCAGGCCATTATCAGCAGTTAGGTTGGCCACACAATCGGTGAACTGGTCAGCAGTCGTATCTAGGGGTACGTGGGCAGTCTTTAAGAAAGCAATCAGAGCCTTTGCATGGGCCTCTGAACACAGCAGCAGTGACAACATGGAGATTTTAGAGGGGGTGTGCCCCAGCTGTTCTACAACGTTGAAATCACTTTTCTTTATTATCTTGAGGATTTCTTCCATTTCCTGCTTGGAAGCCTCAACAATGGTCTTTGGTGCCTCCGTCCTGGCAGGCACATCAGCAGCAATCCTCTTGCCCCGAGTATCAGATGACTCAGCAGCAGGGGTGGATACTTGGTCAGAAGGAGAAACAGGTACCCTAGCAGGTGTGAAGATCAAAGGCCTATGAATTGCCGGAGGAGCAATGTCTGGCGAGAACAGTCTTCCACTACGAGTGACCTTGGCAGGCCCAGTGATGTTGGAGACCCCAGCATTAATGTTGCACTCTTGTTTCACACCCAGAACATAAACATCCGCCCCATAGTGCCATGGGACAGCCTTATCAGATTTGTAGGGTATAGGCCCCGGAACAGTAATGGTGATGGGAGCACTCTTGTGAACTGACAAAATTTGTATAGGCTTCTTTGAAGGAGCCTCGGAATGGTTGTTGAATATGGTAACAATTGACACTTCTTCAACAGGAGCAGCAGGAACAACAGTCTTTTCGAACAAAATCTCTCTACTATCTATCAGGTTTTGGATGCCTGACTTCAACAGAGAACAACCAGCAGGGGAAGCAACACATAGAGGGCAACTTTCGCTACATCCCGGAAATAAACCGGCTAGCAACAGATTCCTCTTGACCATCAGCAATGGAGTAGCAACATCATTCACTGAGGCTACATACAAATCCTCCTCAACAGCATTCACTCCATGCTGGGGCATGGGAGCAGTTACAACATTCGGCTTCTCGGGCGCCTCAAACTGTATCTCCTTTGCATCAATGAGGTCCTGAATTTTGTTCCTTAGGGCCCAACAGTCATCTGTGTTATGCCCCGGGCTATCAGAGTGATAAGCACAGCGAGCATTTGGATTGAACTTGGGGGATGCAGTATTGGGAAACTTTGGAGCCTCCTTGACAGTCACTAAATTGGAGGATAGCAACTGTGGCAAGATCTGTGATAAGGTCATGCTTAACCGGGTAAACTCCCTCCGGGGTCTTTCAAACTTTTGAGGATTAGTTGGCCGAGGAGCGGCAGCAGGTTTGGCAATCATTACCGCACTGACAGATTGGCGGTGTTCAGGTCGCTCTGTTCTCCGGGAGTTATATACAGCACTAGCCTCCTTTTTGAAAGGTTTCTTATCAGTACTGGAGGAGGCAACTTTCTGTATCTTCCCCGATTTTATACCGGCCTCGATCCTTTCACCAGTTAGGATCAGATCAGTAAACCCAGCAGAGGAATTACCAATGAGATGATTGAAAAACGGACCAGATAGGGTCCCCAAGAACATATCTACCAGCTCCCGATCCGTCAATGGTGGCTGCACCCTGCCAGCCAGGTCTCTCCATTTCTGAGCGTACTCCTTAAAACCTTCACCCGACCCTAGCGACATACCCTGGAGCTGGGTACGCGTAGGAGCGAGGTCGGCATTATACTGATACTGCTTGTAAAAAGCAGTGGCCAGATCCTCCCAGTTACGAATGCTGATTCCATCCAGCTGATAGAACCAATCGAGGTGAGTCCCTGAAAGACTCTCCTGGAAGAAGTGGATCCAAAGGTTCTTGTCTGCTGTGTAAGGCTGGATCTTCCTTACATAAGAACGGAGGTGTATCTTGGGACAGGAAGCCCCATCATACTTCACGAAGGCAGGTGTTTTGAACTTGTGGGGGATCACCACCCCAATAGATAACCCCAAGTCTCCGAAATCCAATCCAGGCACCCGCTGAACTTCCACAGCCTTTAATCTGTCTTCCAGCTGCTTGTACCGGTCTTCAGCAGGAGGGTACTGGTCGTCGTTGAAGTCTGTTTCAGTATCATAGCCCACAGGAGTAGTGACCTCCCTTTCATGTGACTACCTTCCGTCACAGATGGAGGAGTCCTTTCAGCTTCAACCAAGGTGTTCCCGAGTCTGCGCCCAGTGTTAAATAGCACAGTCCTCCTCTTCTTCTTAGTCTTCTTCAGAAGCATGGTCTTCAACTCTTGTTGACCCTGAGCCAAGCCCTTGATCAGCTCCTGAAATTGGGCGTTTTGCGCCTGAAACTGGACGTTCTGCGCCTGAAGAGCCTTGATGGATGCCTCGGTTGATGATTCAGGAGGGTTCATGATGCTGAAATAAACAGCGAAGAACGGTAAACAACCTGAAAAGAAGAGTACCTATGATGCACATGATGAATGATATGTGTTTATGCGATGCATTCAAGGGTTCGAAAATTCAAATTTGTTGTAGACCAAAAGGAACACACGTTACTATTAAGAAAATCATTGTTTTAATACATCAAAGCCTCATGGGCAAAAGTACAAAAAGATCAAATCAATCCCAATCCCAAAATATGTTGCGCATCTTCTTTGGAGCTATGTAAGTGTTGAGGTTCCTCTCCTCGTGCAACAGGCGGGTGAGCTCCAAGACCTTCCTTTCACTGGCATGCAAACTAGTCTCAAGAGAATTCCTTTCTTCTTTAAGCTGGATCCAACTCTTCTGCATCTCTTCCCAGGATGTGGGCATATCAGGGTGCTGAATAACATGAGACACTTCCCCTTCCAAGGCAGGCTCTTTGATTACTGGAAGCATGTGAGGATAAGGCATTACTAACTTCTGAGAGCGGGCTCGTACCCATTTGAGGTAAGGCTCCAAAGGGATGGAGTTCCTGTGCCCCAGTGTCTTGCTGTCTATCCTACTAGGCATCCTCCAAGCTCTGATAAATCTCTGGCGAAGTCCTTGAGTATCGTTGTCGAAGTCAAAAACTATGTCAGGTATCAACATGTCATGAGGACCATCCCTCCGAGCATAACCAAATTGTCTCCAAGCCAGGCATGGACTATAAGTAATACCCCCTCTGATTCCAAGTAAAGGAACATTAGGATACTCCCCGCAACGATCAATGATAGTGACATCTTCTCTGGACCTAGGGCACCAATGTATATCTGCATGTGTAAGAGTCATCAACCGTTGTGACCATCTCAAACCCCGCTCATTCTTCAGGACTGATTGTGGAAGGTGCGAAATAAACCACTTTCCCAGGAGAGGAGTGCAACACATAAGGACACCTCTTTTTCTCATGGTTCGAGTGTAACATGAGTGAAGGAGGTCCCCCAGCAACGTAGGTATAGGATTCCTGGACATAAAGATCTGGACAGCACTGATATCAATGAGTTGATCTGGATTAGGGAACAACACCAAACCATAAACAAGGAGGGCCACAACCTCTTCAAAAGCTTGCAAGTCAAGGGAGTTCCAACATTCATAGGCCTTTTCAAACAGAAACCTGGCTAAGAACCCTTTAATACCACTTCTGACTTCCCAATGTCCCTTGAGGTCAGATGACCGTAGGTGCAAGGCTTTAGCAATCTCTTCAAGCTTAGGTTCCTTTTCTGTACCGTTGAAGGGTAGCTGATTAAGGATAGGGATCTTCAGGAGTCGGGAGGACTCCTCCAATGTAGGTACCAACTGATAGTCCAAGAAGGTGAAACAGTGATGCAGAGGGTCAAAGAATTGGAACAGGACCTTTATCATATCTTCCTCAATGTTGGTGTTGACCAAGCTGATGAGGCTTCCATGCCTTTCACTGAATGAAGAGTTCTCGGGAATCCTGGATATAAGCTCCTTAAGCTGAGGAGGGACCCTTACAAGACTGATTGGAATTGTCTTTCTACGAACAGTTTCCATATCCTACAAAACAAGAACAAAGATGAAAATTCGAACCCCTGAAATGGTTAGTTAATGCATATGATGCTGGATGATGTCATGATGCTATGATTAAACACAGATATTTACAAAGACAAACATGTAAGGCATACAAGGCACACAAGACAGGCCCTTAAGGTTTAAGGCCAGCATGGGGTCTGGGTAGTACCCTCTTGAAGTTGGTGGGTTCAACCTGTCCTAATCAAAGTAACCGGGTTCTAAGGTTCCCAATATCACGGGATTGCTTTCATTGTTCATCGTTTCGATTTAGCCACTGAACTGGCGACCGAAATATTCCAGGAAAGCAACCCTCAATTGAGTGTAGTATCGAGTATCAACCAACCTCGGACTGCACCAAAGTCAGTTATCTCACTACCCTAAAGAGGCCAAGATGGTTCAATTAAGGTTCCTAAGGTCTGTTGATGCTTCATGACACCACATGGAGGCCCCGTACTCTCCTTGACTGACTCAAGGGTTACCGGTACACACCAAAGTGCCACATCAACGTAGCAGACTGTTTCAACCATGTCGGTATACCCCGCACAGTTCCCTCACAGCCTTGTTGCTACTTTCTAAAAGGGTATCCCCCAGATCCGGGTTAGGATCTATAGAACTCCCAAGACGGTCCCACAATTTTAAAGCAAGCAAAGAATACAATTGAAAACACAGGTGAGAACTATCCCTAAGGTACACCTCACTTTAAGTTTAGTCCCCAGCAGAGTCGCCAGTTCTGTGATCGGTGGATCTGGAACTGACTGTTTTAAAGCTGGTTCGCGAAATGTCGCGGAAGCAAGAGTCGCCACCGTCTTTTATTTTCTCCAAATGGAAAGGACAAAAGCACAGAAAAATTCCTTAAAGAGATTGTTCTCGGTTCGGGAGGTAGATTATAGAAAGGGAAGGTGTTAGCACCCTTTCTATCCATGGTTATCCATGGGCTCTTAGATACTTGCTCAATGTGTTTTCAAAATTGTTTGTTTGCTTTTCAATGTGGGTTTCAAAAATATTCTTTGAAAAGTTTCAGTTCAACTCATACGTCAGAGTGTTTGAAAAGTTTGTTTTGAAAGTTCTTTGAAAGTGTTGGTGTGAAAAGATTTCAGTTTGTTTTGAAATTAGAGCAAGTACCTTTGAGAACCTACCTACCCTAAGGAATTCGTCTGTGTAAATGTCCTTTAAAGTAGTGCCATCCCACCATTGAGAGGTAGGTAGCACCACCGTTGGAGGTGTTCGGGTCAATTCGAGGTTTAGGGACATGGTGATCACCGGAGCAACAGTAGGACACCTTAGAAGCTACCCTTATGCCATTGATCCTTTATTTTCCGAGGCAACCGTTTCGAGGCAACTGGATCATGTCATGGACATAAGGACTTACTAAAACGTCCTATACTCGACGACCACCTTTCGAAAGGCAACAGTGAGGCGTACCCTAGGGGTGGTGTGTGCGAATTGTGTGTCATTTTCAGTTTATTGTTTGTCTTGTCATGCATTGGTGATCTAACGATTCGATTTTATTTTTGGGCATTCATTCTTTCATGTTATTGTTTAACAGTTAAAAGTGCGGGAATTTAAAGTGCGGAAAAGATAAAAGTCCTACGCTATTACAAAGGGCGAGGGTCTACAACGCCAAATTAATCCAGACCCATTTTAAAATAAATTGCAGAAAAGAAAGGTCTAATAGCTATTACATGGCTTTGGTACAAGTACATTATATTCACAAAAGAAATAAATGAAACGCGCGAAAAAGAAAATAATCAAATGCGAGGGCGTTGGACCCTTTAAAGGAATTAAAAATAATTAAGTTATCTAAAATTAAAATTAAATGAAAAATGGTATTTTTGGGTTTTTTAGATTTAAAAGAAAAAAAAGAAAAATTAATTAAAATTAAATTAAATATTAGACCTAATTCTATTGTTTTTTAAGTTATTAAGAAAAAAAGATTTAATTTTTAACCTAATTTAAATCTAAGTTAATTTATGTACATTTTTTGATTTATGGAAATAAATAAATAACATTATTATTCTGAAAAAAAAGGGAAAAAATAAAAAAAGAAAATAAAAGTCATTAAACCTAAATTCTAGTTTTTTTGGATTTTTATTAAAAAGGATTAAAGTTGAAAACTTAATTAAACTAAACATTTTACATGTTATTATTTATACAAAAAAAAACAATATTTAAAATAATTATTACAATTTTTGACTTTTCTGATTTTTTTGAATGTTTTTTTTTTATGTTTTGTAGAAAAATAAACTAATTAATTAAATAAATAGCAAGTATAAGAAATAAAAGAAAGAATAAAACTAAAAATGATAAAGCAAACCAGGGGGGTGTGGATTTGAAAAGCCTGGCCCATTTGCTGGCAATTTGTTGACTTTCTAAGCCACGTGCACGCCTGTTGACTTGTCCTCATGGTATTCCTTGATTCTGAGCCCTTAGATGATCATCTGGGACACGTATGCGTTTGGATCATGATGGCCTATGGTGCACCTGGACATTAGCAAAGCACAGAATCTTGTTTTGAAAAATAATAGGGAATTTTACAAGGCCTGGGATTCGAACCCAGGTCATAAGCATTGCAAGCGCTTCCCTCTGCCACTGAACCATTTGTGTTTCATTTAATATATAATATAATATAAATAATATAAAAGAAAAGTGACACAGCTCTTGAGACGCGCGCGAACTTTTAAACCTCCCAATCCCTGCATGCCACCACATCATCATCCTCGTTCTTCTTTTTTTTTCTGAAACACACAAGCAATAAGCAACGGTTTTAACCCGTTGCTATAGAAGGCATTTTAGAAAATAGCGATTAGGATCCTGTTGGACATAAATTGTTCGCGAGGCATGCTTCTTGTTCGTTGGAGCATGCTGATTGTAATGGTAGTGATCTTGAGGCTTGATTTTACTCCATTCTAAAAGCCCTAATTCAAAAAGCTGGAAAACCTAAAAAACGCGCATGGTGGATTCTTATATGCAGTGCAAAAATCAAATTGAATATAAGGGTTAGCTTGGAAACTTTGTAAGGAACACGAATATGTAATTAAAATGCAATGAAGATGCTTAAAATGGAGAATACGATTTCAAATATTATGCTGTACAGTTGGACTTGTAGCTACCGTTTCAGGGTGTTTTGATTGAGGTTAAGGGTTGGAATGTGTTCAGTGACGCCTCAGGATGCTAATGGTATATGAATCAAGCCTTGAAAAGTCCCCTAGTAGTGATTTCAGTTTTGCATTATATGGCCAAAATTTCAAATTGTCCAATGGCTTTTGAGCGAGCCTTTTGCTATGTTCTAGTTAGGGTTGGACTCAGTGATCATCATGGAATGGAATAGGCTTGCTATTTGACCTTAATCCATGCTTGGGAAAGAATTGGTCTTAGGGTTTCTTCCATTAACCATTTTCCTACTTTTTAGCCAAAACCTAGACCTAGTGTGCAAATGAACCCTAGCCTGATTTCTTGAGTTGGTTCATGATACATAGAAATTGTCCAAGTTCATTTGACACTATTCCATTGGTTTTTAAATTTTATTTGAATTTTCAAAGAATTAAAATGAATTAAATCATCAAAAATTAAATAAAATAAAAAAATCAATATTTGGTCTTGAAATTAACCATGGGACACGTGTGTGGCATGACAAGGATGGACCAAGTGGAAAAAATGGGGCCCTTTTGTCAAAAATTGGATTTTCAAGGATAGTTGACTTTTGCCATTTCACAAAAATTTCCCAACTTCTACAAGGCATAACTTGCTCAATTTTTAAGCTTTTCACATGTTCTTGGACATTTTGGAAAGGTCTTTGAGTCCTTTAACCAATGCCTTTGGTCCCATGTCATTTTGATTTACCAATCTCAAGTTATGGTCTTTGACTTAAAGTCCCTTTTTGTTGACTTTTGAAAATGACCTATAATGTTGAAATTGATAACTTTTTGTGAGAGCATTTCTTGGACTTGAAGTATGAAGATGAGTTGTAGGAAATGTCTTTCTCTTCAAAATGAGCTTTGGATGGAATTTTTCTGACAATCCATGTGAAAGTTATGCCCTGGTCAATTTCAGTTGACTTTTTCAGCTGTCCAAATATAGCAACCTTTGCATCTTTGATGATTTCTGAGCCAAATCTTGAGAATCATGATCAAGCATTGATAAAATGATGTTTGTGGCTTCAAAATGATGTATTGACCAAAAATTTGAACTTTTGACTGCCAAATGACCATTTTGCCCCTACAGTTGACTGTAGTGCAATTTAGGGTTTTGACTGTGCAATCTTGAGCTGAATGCCTTGAAACTTGATATGAGGATGCTTGACCATGTTTGTAAGCATATGAGACTTGATTGAGCCTTTGAAAACTTCATTTTCTTGATCAGACTCAAAACCCTAGTTTTGACTGTATAGGAGACAGTTGACCTGCACAACCCTTGGGGAATTTTGTGACTTGGCTTGGCAATTTCTTGAAGAATATGGGAGGGCAAATTTTGGGGTATAACAATATGTACTTACAAATTAATACTATCTCCGTCTCTAAATATAAGACCCCATTGAGTAAATTGCGGGAATTAAGAAAATTTGTTAGAGTAAGAAATTTATTGACTATTTTGTATAATTTTACAAGTTTATCCTTAGGAGAGAGAAATAATTAATGTGTATGTAACTGTATTTATTACATATATTGAAGAAAAATATGAAATATAATTAAGGGTATGTTTGGAAAAAAAATAATTAATGCACTTTGAAAATTGAAGAAGATCTTATAAAAATGGACAAGAAAAAAATTCATGAGGATCTTATAATTAGGAACGGAAGTAGTAATTTTTAGACAATAATAATGTATATATACCTGAAAATCGTCACTCAAGTAATTAGCGATAACGATATCCCATTTATGTGTTATGTAAGAATATTTTTCCGAAGGTTTCTTATTAACATTACTGTAATATCCCATTTCATCTCTAAATTTGATTAATGGAAGATTATGAGAAAATTCTTGTTTAGTTGAAAATTGGGCAGGGGTATCTTAGTCATTATCATGTAGTTGGGGGATAAATTGGTCTATTGCTAATTAAAGGAAAACATAAGGGGTTGTTTGGTGAATATTATTTGTTATTGTATAAACAAAACAAAATTTTAGAAATAGAAAGAAAGGAAGAACGTGAAAGGGAGGAAGAGAGGGAAGGAGGATTTCTCTTGCATATAACCCAAGCTTAGCTCAATAATCTTTTTTGTCCTATTTTCGCAGCTTCTTCTTCATCAATCCAAGGTAAGTCTCATAGATTATAAACTTGGAAGAATTTGGGTTAATGACATGTTGGGGTTAGGGTTAGAGAGATCAAAATTATTGAATGCATGCTAGTTCTTATGATTGATAAACATGTTTCTAACCTTAAATTCGTAATCTCATATGATGGGTATTGGAAATGGAAGGTGGAAATGGGGTTTGGAGGCCCCATGATAAAACTGATGAAGTTCTGATTTTTCTGCTTCACACAGACCGTGCTTAGCGCATGGAGCCGCGCTCAGCGCGTCCCACTGAGAGTTAGATTTTTGGAGGAATTACAGAACGCGCTTAGTGCGATATGGCCGCTTAGCGCGCCTTAGTGAAGCTTGAAAAACTGAAAATTACGCAGAGCGCACTTAGCGCGGGAGGATCCGCTTAGCGCGCCCTCCTGGACAAAAATGAACTATTATGAACCCCCTCGAGTGCAATCCCGTATTATGGTAGGTACTCTGACGCCTCTTACCTAACAATCGATTATCCCTTATGACATGAGTATGTGTGTATGAACATGTTGAATTTACATTATTTGACACAATGGATTATTATTTGACATGTGATGTTATGTGAACATTATGTTTTTCTCGTTCGTTCCGGGGTGGACGATTCAGATGAATTTTCATGTGTGGCTTGATTGTCCTTATGTATGATTGAAACATAGTACTGATAGGGAAAACCTGAACATATCATCCAGTTTAGACCAATCATGTGTGCTTCTGTATGTGTGTACGCTTGAAACAGAGTACTGACAGGGCAAACTTGGACATAACTTCCAGTTTAGGCCAATCCTGTGTGCTTTTGTATGTGTGTATGCTTAAATCGGAGTAGGCCTGTATACTAGGACGTAAGTTGCTCATGACTTAGACCATATAGAGTATTGACAGGGAAAACCTGGCCATGGCGTCCAGTTTAGGCCAATCATGTGTGCTTGGTATGTCATAGTACCTTGGCTACCATTGTGATGTGCTTGTGTGGGTCCTTGTGCAGCGTTCCACCAGCTGTTAATTGTATCACGTGCTTGGTATGGTGAGGTTATGATGCTACTTAGGCAATATCATAACACAGCTAAACTCACCTCTAATAGTGCCATATAAGAAAGATCATTACATTGTCCAATCGGTGGGCTCGTGTTGTCAAGATGACGTTTTTGCACTAGCGTTTCTGATCACATGCATATTGATGATTGACGGGGCGTGACGCCACCTAGGCAATGTCACTACTGTAACTCGTCTCAGATTGAATTCCATTTAGGACTAATCTGATTCATCATGTTGTGACTGGTGCAAGTCTCTTGATGCGATGCACGAGTGTTACTCATCGAGGGTGTGAAAGCATAACCTGAGTATAGGCAAGTAACTTACTCCTGGATTCCTCGTACGCGGGTACGGGTCTGTATACTTGTTGCATTTGATTATATGGTTGTTAATGCCTCATTGGGAATTTATGGGACTTCCAATGATGGTGTACCATTATTGTGTACTTGTACCTAGCCATGAGTGAAAACCCGGATTCACGGTGAATCTGTTTGATGTATGTACCCTATAGAGTTGAGTGAACCCTTAAGATAGGGGGACTCATTGAGATTTAGTAATCTCATCCTATCCCAATTATTTTATTTTTCAGGTTCTTCGAGGCAGGATCGAGGCAAGGGTAAGATGACTTAGCTCGTGGATGGTGCTTCATGGCGATGTTTCATTTCTTTTAGATCCTTATTCTACGCTTCCAGAATATGTTTTAGTACTTTTGGGATTGTATTATTTTGGCCATGACAATTTCTACAAATTTGTAATTTGTACTATTACATATTTCTATTTCCACTGCTTACATATGGATGTTTATGTATCATTTTAATACCATAGCATATATCCTAGGCAATCTATGTGTGGGGTGTTACAGTTGGTATCAGAGCAGGTCGGTTCTCAGTTGTGCCATGAAACATCATAAGTCAGCTCAATTCTGCCTCATATGTGTGATAGTCAACATGATACTTTATGTTCTACTTATGGCATTGAGCCTGATCAACTTGATTCTATGTGTATGTGTTGTACCCCATAATTTTCCCTCTCATTTTACTCAAGACATGATCATTGAGATCCCCAACTTGCCCTAGGATGACTAAGAATTGACCAGACAAATTCTCCTCCTAAGGCAATAAACCTCTAACTAGGGTTTCAGTTTTCATCAAAATGTGTGATATCCAAGGGTCTCAGATGTTTTCCATGGACCTAATATGTCCTCAAGATCATACATGCTAAATTTCATGCCTTGCACAACAAGTTTGTTCAGTCAACTGCTCAAATGCCTGAAAATCAACTATACTAGGTCAAAAGTCAAATGTGGCCTATATACAGTCAAACCTCAAGATTTTTGGTCAACATCAACATTTTGAAGTAATATCCATCATTTGATCATTGGTTGATCATGATTCCTCAAGAAATGCTCCTAATTCATTAAAATTCAAAAACTGCAATTTAGGGTTTCTATAGGAAAAGTCAACCAAACTTTGACCTGGCATAACTTTCTCATACTTTATCAGAAAGTTTTCCACAAAAGCTCATTTTGAAGAGAATTCAATCCCCTATAACTTCTCTTCAGCTCTCAAGTTCAAGAAATTCCCCAGTTAAAAGATATAAGCTCAAACATTATAGGTCCTTTCAAAAAGTCAACAAAAACACCTTTTGGGTCAAAACTCCTTACATGAACATGGAAGATCCAATTGAAATGAAACTAAAATGGTTGTTTAGAGGACATCCTAAGCTCTATAAAAAGTCCAAGAACACCCTCATAGGTTTAAAATTGAGAGAGATGTGCATTGTTAAAGTTGACCAATTTTTGGAAAAGGGCATGAAGCAAATATTGAGCTAACTTGGATTTTTTTCCAAATGGGCCTATCTTTTTACGTTTGAAACTTATTCCTAACATGTTCAAGAACCTATAAACTCATCCATGCATAAGTTTGATTTTTATTTTATTTATTGTTGATTTTTATCCAAATAAAATCAAAATAAATTAAATAAATGCAAGATTGATGTATAAGGCGTGCAAGGATGGAGATTTGGTCATGTTGGAGGCCTAAAAAGCTCACAAATAGCTGTCGAAAACGCACAAGGAAAGAGGAGGGAAATATCTTCTTGTTTTAGAAATTTTGGTTCAAATCTTCATGACTTTAAGAGCATGATTATATTTGATCTCATGGATGGATTTATTGACCTAATCTTGTCTACTACATATACACAATCATTCAGAAGCACACACAGACACGCAACCAGAGCCTTTACACTAGGGTTTCAAATATAAAAATTCTCCATAAACTTGCATCCTCATATTCATATTTTCAGCCAGCTTCAAAGCATTCTAACCATTCCTTGGTGTTCCTGAGGTAAGCTTAGGTAAGTATGGATCATCATCCATAGCCATAACACGCTAAAACTCATTGTACATAACTCATATTTTCATAATTTTCCTGTCTATCATATTTTAAATTATAGCACGTTTCAATTCGTTCTAACCCCATTCGTTCTAACCCCATTAACATGATCACATGATGATAAAGAACAGATCTGGGTAATCATTGATGAACTTTGATGGCTAAATAGCCATCGGCCATGGCTAGGGCATAATGAACTGCAAGCTTCATATCTCCCTATACATGGACTTTCAGACCAAATGAACACCACCACTGGATTTGCAGCCCTCAAATTAGGGGGTAGGGTTCTTCTTTAGCGTTTAACGTGGCTATTTTGTAGGTTTGATGATTGAAGCCCGTCGGAGAATACGACCGAAGTGTTGACTCCGGCGTCACTAGGTCTTTGACTCAGGCCAAGGCATGCGTGGCGCGATCTACTCTTTTAATTGGTCAGTCAACAAGTCACCTGGGCCCACGCGCTAATTCATTGAAAACGAAAGTCAAAGCGTTGTGTGATATGATCATCCAACGAATGTGATTGTTTGACACCAACAATGCACATATCAGATGGCCACGAACACTCCCTTGCCACCTTCAACACCTCAGTTCGAATCCCAGCTGGGGTTTTTGCATTATTTTCCAGATTTTTACCCTTTTTCCTATTTTACACCATTTTCTTATTTTTCATTTAATTAACAAATAATTAGTAAATTAACTTAGGTTAATCATATACTTAGTTAACTAATTAGCATCATTAGACTAATCACCTTAGAATTAGGTTAATTAATTTACTTTAATTATTTTAATTTTCTTTTTTTAATTAATTAATTAATTAGGTTAATTAGGTTAATTAGTAAATTATTTAATTTATTTAATTTAATTTTTAAAAAAAAGAATTAATTAGATTAATTTAGGGTTTCACCGATTCACCCGACTTTTCCCGATAATTAGGTTAAACATCCTAGGCTTTAATTAATCAATTCACATTTTTGCACTGACACATTTTCATTAATCTTTCGACTATTTCTTTTTTACCCTGATTTTCAATTCGCACGCTTATATTATTATGTATCTGCCTATGGTTTGTAATTTTATCGTGCGCGCACTTTATTTCCCGATTATGTACCTGCCTATGGAATTGTAATAGCCCTAATTAGGATTTTTACTTTCCGCACTTTACATTTCAGTCAGATATAACTGTAACTGCCCCAAAGCCTTGTAATAGCTGTAGGTTTCACTTTCCGCACTGTATTGTATGCCTGTATATAAACTGCTAGTAATTAGGCGTGTATGGAAAGAACTAACCAATCAATCTTAGATCACTAACATCAAGATAAAAATACCTGGAAAAAAAGCACACTATTACACACTCTCACCCCTAGGGTATCTCCCACTTCGGTTGCCTTCGAAACTGTCACAATTCTCGAAACACGAGGATTTTTAGTAACTGTCCTTTAGTTCAAGAGATCACAAGTCTCTCGATGACCCTCTCGACTGTTGCCTCGGTTAAAAAAGTGATCTTAGAACTTTAGACATTTACTAATAATTCTTGCCTAGTTACCTTAGTGACCGTAAACGTCCCTTTCGATAGTCCCTCAAACATCCAACGATAGGGCTACCTACTCACTAATAGTAGGATAACACTATCTAAAGGAGAGGAAGAAAAGAATGCCTTTTTCGAGTAGGTAGATGAATGTTAAGTACTTGCTCAAATATAATTCATTTCCACACCACACTTTCAAAACTCTTTTCAAAAATGCTTTATCACACTCTTGAAGACTGATACAAGGGTTATCACAAAGCGAACAAAACTTTTCAAAACACACACGAAAGCAATTTTCAAAATGAGCAAGTACCTAAGAGCCCATGGAAAACCAAGGATGGAAAGGGTTCTAACACCTCCCCTTTCCATAACCTACCCCCCTTACTCAGAAAATCTCGAAAAAAGTTTTTTTCTGTTCTTTTCACCCTTTCTTTTGTTGGATAAAAGAAAAGTCGATGGTGACTCTTGCTTACCGCACAATTGCAAATACAAAACGCAAATCAATAATAACAGTTGGTTCTGCCTCCGTATCACAGTAGTACAAATAGGAAGATGGCTAATGGACACAGAGGTCTCAGAAGGCCCAGGACTAGGAATGTGGAGCCTGAGGCTGAAACTAGAGATGCTAACGTACCTTGGCTGCAAATGATGCAACAGATGCAACAGCAGAATCAAATGATAATGCAAATGATGTAAGGCATGCAAGGACAACAACCAGCCACTCCTGCTCCTATTCCACAAGCTCCAGTGGGTCTAGATTTTTGTGCCTTTTTTAGGATGAAACCCCCAGAGTTCACAAGTGGCTTGGATCCTGTAGTTGCTCATGATTGGCTCTAAGGTATGGAGAGAGTGTTCCAGGCTATCCATTGTACTGAAGAGGACAAGGTGATGTTTGTTGATCAAATGCTGAAGGGTACAGCTGGTAGGTGGTGGGATACTGCATCTATCTATTTCACTTCCCGGGAAATTCCGAAAGATTGGTATCATTTCAAAACAACATTCTTAGAGAAGTATTATCCTAATAGCTTGCGTGCCTAGAAGGAACACGAGTTTCAACTTTTCAAGCAGGGAAATATGTCGGTATCTAAGTATGTTGAGAAATTTGAAGACATGGCTGCTTACTCCAGAAGAGTTGTCCATGCACCTGGTGAAATATGGAATATTGACCAATTTTTGTTTGGACTGAATGCTGATGTGGTCCATAGTGTGTCTCAGCAGGAATTTTCCACTTATGCTGAATGTTTGCGACAATGTTATGTTGTTGAAAATAATTTGAGAAGAGTCAAGGAAGAAAGATAACAAAGTAGGCCTATGCGTAAGGATCAGGGGGAAGTCGGGCCAATACTTAAAACCTCACAATTCTCCTCTAGTTAGGAAGCAAGACTATGGTAATCGTTCAACCCATCCTCCTCAGTGTGATAGATGCAACAAGAGGCATAACGAGAATTGATGGTAGGACTTAGGGAGGTGTCATCGATGTGGATGATGGGTCATTGGAGTAGAGATTATCCAAATTAGAACGCTCAAGAGAAGACTACAGGTCGTGTATATACCATAGATGCGAGGAAGGCTCAAGGGAATACCAATCTGATTGTCGGTATGTGTGATATGGTGGGAAGAATTGACTGTTTTTGGAATGCTGGTTTGCGTTTCGCGTTTGTTTTCGCAAAATGTCGCGGTAAGCAAGAGTCGCCACCGACTTTTATTTTATCCAATAAGGAAAGGAAAAAAGCACAGAAAAATTCCTTTATTGAGATATTTCTGAGTACGGGGGGTAGATTATAGAAAGGGAAGGTATTAGCACCCTTTCTATCCGTAGTTATCTATCGGCTCTTAGGTACTTGCTCATCATTTTCAAAATTGTTTTCTTTGTGCTTGTGGGTTTGAAAAGTTTTTGTTTTAACTTCGATTTAACTCTTGCTTCTGTCCTCAAGAGTGTAATGAAGTGTTTTGAAAACTTTGTTCGAAAAGGAGTGTAAGTGTGAAAAGTTTTGTTTTTTGAAAGAACAAGTATCTAAGAACCATCTACCTACTCGAAAAAGGAATCGTTCTATGCTAATTTCCTTTAGACAATGCTATCCCACTATTAGTGAGTAGGTAGCACCGTCGTTGGAGTTTAAGGGTCAATTCGAATGAGGGACATACGGTCACTAAAGCAATGTTAGGACGCCTTAGCGGTAACCCTAATGTCTTAGATCATTTGTTTGAGGCAACAATATCCGAGGCAACTATTTCGAGGCAACTATGATCTTTTAGACAAGAGGACGACCTCTAAAACGACATATACTCAATGACCGTGTACGAAGGTAACCAAGTGGGAGTATACCCTAGGAGTGCGCATGTGCGAGTGATTCAATTTCAGATTAGTTATCTTTGCACATTTTTAGGGTTATCTAACCGTTTTAAAATTAAACATACTGTTGTACCCCAAAATTTTCCCTCCCATATTCTCCAAGAAATTGCCAAGTCAAGCTGCAAAATTCCCCAAGGGTGGCACAGTGCAAAGGTCTCCTATACAGTCAAAACTAGAGTTTGTGTACTGATCAAGAAAATGAAGTTTTCAAAAGCCCAATCAAGTCTCATATACTTACAAATATGGTCAAGCATCATCATATCAAGTTTCAAGGCATTCAGCTCAAAATTGCACAGTCAAAACCCTAAATTGCACTACAGTCAACTGTAGGGGCAAAATGGTCATTTGACAGTCAAAAGTTCAAATTTTTGGTCAACATATCATTTTGAAGCCACAAACATCATTTGATCAATGCTTGATCATGATTCTCAAAATTTGGCTCAGAAATCATCAAGATGCAAAAGTTTCCTTATTTGGACAGCTGGAAAAGTCAACTGAAATTGACCAGGGCATAACTTTCACATGGATTATCAGAAAAATTCCATCCAAAGCTCATTTTGAAGAGAAAGACATTTCCTACAACTCATCTTCATACTTCAAGTCCAAGAAATGCTCTCACAAAAAGTTATCAATTTCAACATTATAGGTCATTTTCAAAAGTCAACAAAAAGGGACTTTAAGTCAAAGGCCATAACTTGGGATTGATAAATCAAAATGACATGGTACCAAAGACATTGGTTAGAGGACTCAAAGACCTTTCCAAAATGTCCAAGAACATGAGAAAAGCTTAAAAATTGAGCAAGTTATGCCTTGTGGAAGTTGGGAAATTTTTGGATATTTTGAAAAGTCAACATTGATTCAAATGACCTAAAATTGCTAATGGGCCCATTTTTCTTCCACAAATCATCATCCATGGCATGTGCACGACCACTTGGCCCAAAGGGAAGTATTTTCTCATTTTTTATTTATTTATTTGAATTTTTATTTATATTAATTCATTTAAATCATTTAAATATATGAAAAATATTTAACTCACCCTAACCAATCTTTTTATACATGTTTTAGACTCAATATTTCGTGCATAAGTCAATATGGAAAGAATTGGAGCATTTGGATATGATTTGAACAAAGAACACATGGAAAAAGATTTAAAAAGATCTTAAGAAATCAAATATTCAAAACCATGATTACAAGAGATTTGATTGAGTTTTTCTTAACCTAATTGTTCCTACATATACAAGAAACATAACCCTAATCAAGATGGACACGCAGCTGCTCAGGAACATAAGAATCAAACTTGAAATTTTCTCTAAAAAAGTCAATACTGAAAACTGATTTGCAGGTGAATTCAAGACCTAATTTTCATTCCAATAGCTTCCTCAAGGTCTACTGAACATATTCCAATCAAAAACCTCAAGCTTTACGCTTTGGAACGGTATACAGAAGTCCCTCTTGTTCCATATTTTTTCATTATCGTGTTTCAATGTTTATGAACATTCATGGCATTCTAATTGTATATTCATGATCAGTGAAGCATTTGCAAACTAACCCATGCGTTTAATTGAGTTTTTGCAAGCTGTAGACGATTCCACCATTGCCAAATTCTAGGGTTTTCAGAGTTGGGAATTGGGCGTTTTCGCATAGTGTAAAATTAGAGAACCATAGTGCCATGAATGTAATCAGCAAGCTTGGACGAAGAAGAATCCATATTCGCGATCAATTTATGAGTAACACAGGCCTAATCGCTATTTTCTTTAAAGCCACCTAAAACTACGCGTAAAAAACCGTTGCATATTGCTTTTGTATTTCAGGAAAATCCAACACCATGAAGAAGATGATATCGTGGCGTGAATTGGTTGGTCTATTTGAAATTCGCGCGCAGACCCACTAGCATTGATTGTTTTCTTTTATAACATTTGTTGTTTGTATATTAATTGAATGCGCACTTAGCTCAGCTGGAAAGCAGGATTGGTGGTGAAGGTACATGACCTGGGTTCGAGCCCCAGGTCTACGTTATGTCAATATTATTTTGCAATATGTGTTCATATGCAATTTCCAGGTTGGAGCATACCATACACCTCTTAATCCAGCCATCCACGTGCTCCTGGAGATCAGATTAAAGGCTGAAAATTGATGAACGCTATAGGCTTGAGTCAACATGCCAGCATGTGAATAAAAAAGTCAAAAAAGGCCATTCTACATGGGCCTGAGTTGCTAACAAAAGACCTCCACATTTGGGACTGATACTCCCCTGGTTTGCAATTTTCCTTATATTTTATTTTTTTCAATTATTGTTTTATCTTATTTATTTGTTTAAATTAATTAATTATTTTTACAAAATATAAAAAATGCATAAAAATCAGAAAAGATAAAAAATACAATAAATATTTTTGTTTTAATATTTTCATGAATAAATTGGCATGTAATTAATTAGTTTAAATTAGGGTTTGCAATATTAATTCTTTTCATAAAAAAATCTAAAAAATGTAGAAATAGGTTTAATTATTGTGTTTATTCCTTTTTAATTTTCTTTTCCACCATAATATTATTTATTTTATTTATTTTTATAATTAAATGTATGTATAAAAATTAGGTTTAATTTAGGTTAAAAACTTCAATATCTTTCTTAATAACTTAAAAATAATTAGAATTAGGTTTAGTATTTTATTTTAATTAATTTTTTCTATTAAATCTTAAAACATAAAAATACCAAAAACAAAAAAACAAATTCTTGCCTTCTTTTAATTTTAATTTTTATTCCTCATTAACTTTAATTTTTTGCAAAAGGGTCCAACGCCCACGTTCTTAATTGTTTAATTTCGCGTATTTATTTTATTTTGCTCAAATAATTATGTACCTCTCCCGAAGCCTTGTAAATATTACTTCTCGCACTTTTAATTATTTATTTTCCGTCAAATCGGGTCCTGGTTAATTTTGGCGATGTGGACCCGCGCCATTTGTAATAGCTTTAGATTTACTTTTCCTCGCAACTTCTAACTGTTAAACAAAGCATGCAAGAATGAATGTCCAAATAAAAGCAACGCGTAGATCACCAATAACATGACCAAAGACAAAATATCTGAAAACGACACACAATTCGCACACACCACCCATAGGGTACGCCTCATTGTTGCCTTGCCCTCGAAAGGTGATCGTCGAGTAGAGAATGTCTTAGTAAGTCCTCATGATCCGGGAACCTGGCATGAGGGTAGCTTCTAAGGTGTCTTCCCATTGCTCTGGTGATCACCATGTCCCGAACCTCGAATTGACCTGAATACCTCCAACGGTGGTGCTACCTACCTCTCAATGGTGGGATGGCACTACTTTAAAGGACATTTACACAGACGAATTCCTTAGGGTAGGTAGACGACTCAAGATACTTGCTCTAAATTTCAAAACAAAACAAAATACTTTTCACACCAACACATTTTCAAAAAGCTTTCAAAGCAATTTTTCAAACACTCTGATACAAGAGTCGAACTGGAACTTTCAAAGAAACTTTTTAAAACCCACAGTTGAAAAGCGAACAAACCATTTTTTGAAAACACAATGAGCAAGTATCTAAGAGCCCATGGATAACCATGGATAGAAAGGGTGCTAACACCTTCCCTTTCTATAATCTACCTCCCGAACCGAGAGCAATCTCTTTAAGGAATTTTTCTGTGCTTTTGTCCTTTCCATTTGGAGAAAATAAAAGACGGTGGCGACTCTTGCTTCCGCGACATTTCGCGAACCAGCGTTAAACAGTCAAATCCAGATCCACCGATCACAGAACTGGCGACTCTGCTGGGGACTAAAGTATAAAGTGAGGTGTACCTTAGGGCTAGTTCATAACTGTGTTTTCACTTGTATTGATTTGCTTGCTTTACTATTGTGGGTTGCATCGGAGATACATAGATCCTAACCTGGATCTGGGGATACCCTGTTTTGGTAGCATAAGCTGTGAGGGACCTGTCCGGCGTAGACCGACATGGGTGAAGCAGTGGCTACGTTGGTGTGGCACCTTGGTCTGTACCGATATCCCTTGTGTCGCAACGAGGAGAATATGGGTCTTCTAAGGAGTCATTAAGCACCAACAACCTTAGAACCTTAATTGACACAACTTGGCCTTTAGAATTGTAGCAGTATGCTACACCCATTGAGGCTAAACTCTCGTGATGGTTCTGGCCGCAAGAAAAGATTGCGATGCTGGAGTTATGACCGATTGAGGGTAGTCAATGATATTGGGATCCTCTAAGAACCCGGTTACTTTTGATTAGGACAGGTATGAACCAACAAACTGAAAGAGGGTAGTACCTAGACCTCATGCTGGCCTAAACTTTAGGGGCTTGCCTTGTGTGACTTGTGTGCCTTACCATGTTTGCCTTTGTATCTATATGTGGTGTGCTTTATCATAACATCATAGCATCATGAGCATTGCATGCATCCTGCATAAGGACTGACCATTTCAAAGACAAGAGGGTTTCATCTTTGCTCTGTTTTGTAGGACATTATGATGCCTGTGCGAAGGAATACTATCCGGTTCAACTTTGTGCGTTCACCTGAGTTGCTTGATGAGTTGGTTAGTAGAATTCCAAATACCACTTCTTTCATTCAGAGGCATGGCTCCCTTCTCAGTTTAGTCACTGCAAAGCGGGATCAACAGTTGATGAGTGTTCTGACCCAGTTCTATGACCCTCTGTACCAGTGCTTCACCTTTCAAGACTTCCAGCTGGTCCCTACCCTGGAAGAGTTCTCTGATTTGCTTGGTATCCCTATCTTGGATCAGACTCCCTTTACTGGTTGGGAAAAGACCCTCAGGCTTGAGGATGTGGCTGCAGCTCTTCCTTTGACCCATCAAGAGGTAACAGACAACTGGGTAACTAGAAGCGGAATTAAGGGTTTCTTGGCCAAGTTTCTGATTGGTAAAGCTAACAATTTCTGGAATGACCTGGACTTTAGAGCATATGAAGACATCTTGGCTCTCCTAATCTATGGGTTAGTCCTGTTTCCTAATCCTGACAACTTCATCAATGTCACTGCCATAAGGATCTTTATGTCTCAGAATCCTGTGCCCACTCTCTTGGGTGACATCTTGCAACAACTTCATGCCCGTACTACCCGAAGACGAGGAACCCTATGGTGTTGTATCCCTTTGTTGGTGAGGTGGTTTATTTCGCACCTCCCTAAGTTCGTACTGAAGAATCAAGAAGGAAGAGGTTGGGCTCACAGGTTAATGTCTCTCACCGATAAAGACATCATTTGGACTTGCAGAGGTTTGGATGAGATAGCTATTATTGATCGATGCGGGGAATACCCTAATGTTCCTCTGATTGGTACCCAAGGAGGGATCTCTTACAATCCATGTCTAGCACTCCGTCAGTTTGGAAGAGCAAGAAGAGCAGGCCCCCATGAGATGTTGGTGCCTCACATCAGTTTTGAATTTCAGGTGGATAGTGACGAGCTGCGTCGTAGGTTCATCAAGGCTTGGGACAAAGTTCATAAAGCTGACCCACAAGAGTTAGGGCCAAAGACTTCTTTACCTATGGAAGCCTACTACAAATGGGTTCGCATCCGCGCTCAGAAGTTAGGTATGCCGTATGAAGCTGTCATACCCGTTATTCTTGAGTGTCCTGATAAAGATGGTGTTCCTCCAACTGTCCTTCCTCCTCAGATACCTACTGATTACGAGACATTGAAGAGATCTTGGTCGCAACTGCGAGAAGAGCGGGATTCTTACCGGGAAAAGTTCAACGAGCGGGAATCAAAGATCCAGAAGCTGACCAAGCAGTTGGAGAATGAGAGAGCTCTGAATGCCTACATCCGTACTGAGAAGAGGAGACCATGGGATCAATAAGGAGCTCCAGATGTGCTTTTACAGTTTTATTTCCTTTTCAGTATTTCCTTTCATGTAACGCCTAAGGGCAACTTGTTGAAAAATTGCAGTTGCAAAGTTGAATCTAATGAAGTGTATTCTTTTTTGTTTACAAAGTGGATTCCCGATTGTCTTTGAAAACATAAATCATACGCATTTCATACATCATGCGCATAGCAGGTTTTTCCCCTTTTCAGGTTGCTTACAGTTCTTTGCTGTTTATTTCAGCATCATGAATAATGACTCTGCATCAACTGAGACTTCAATCAAGGCTCTTCAGGCGCAGAATGCGCAGTTTCAAGAATTAATCAAGGGACTAGCTCAAGGCCAAGAAGAACTGAAGGCTATGCTCCTGAAGAAGGAGAAGAAGAAGAAGAGAAGAACTGTTCTGTTCAACTCGGGCCGAAGGTTTAACAATACTCTGCAACAGGAAGAGGATGGTTCTTCTGTTGACAAGAATTCTCCTCAGGCAGAAGCAAGGGTTCCTAGTCCGGTAGTCTCCGACAACGAGACAGATTTTGATGAAGAGCAGTACCCTCCGGCCGAAGACCGATACAAGCAACTGGAGGATAGGCTGAAGGCTATGGAGGTTCAACAGGTACCTGGGCTGGATTTCGGAGATCTGGGTTTGTCGACTGGTGTGATCATCCCTCACAAGTTTAAAGCACCATCCTTCTCTAAGTATGACGGGGCGTCTTGTCCCAAGCTGCATCTAAGGTCCTATGTTCGGAAAATTCAGCCGTACTCTGCGGATAAGAATTTATGGATCCACTTCTTCCAGGAGAGTCTTTCAGGGACTCATCTCGAATGGTTCTATCAGCTGGATGGGACTAAGGTTCGTAACTGGGAGGAGTTGGCTACTGCTTTCTATAAGCAGTATCAATATAATGCCGACCTTGCCCCCACACGTACCCAACTCCAGGGTATGTCGTTAGGTGCAAGCGAAGGTTTTAAGGAGTACGCTCAGAAGTGGAGAGACCTGGCTGGCAGGGTGCAGCCACCGTTGACTGATCGGGAGTTGGTAGACATGTTCTTGGGGACCCTATCTGGGCCATTTTTCAACCATCTCATTGGGAATTCTTCTGCTGGGTTCACTGATCTAATCCTGACTGGAGAAAGGATTGAAGCTGGGTTAAAGTCTGGAAAAATTCCGAAGGGTACATCGTCTAGTTCTGAGAAGAAACCCTTCAAGAAGGAGTCTAGTGCCGTATATGGTTCCAGGAAATCAGAGAGGCATGAGCACCGCCAATCTGTCAGTGCGGTAATGATTGCTAAGCCTGCTGCCGCTCCCCGGCCAAACAATCCTCAGAAGGTTGAAAGACCCCGGAGAGAATTCACCCGCTTAAGCATGACCTTGTCGCAGATCCTGCCACAGTTGCTCTCGACCAACTTAGTGACTGTCAGAGAGGCACCGAAGTTCCCCAATACTGCATCTCCCAAGTACAACCCGAATGCTCGTTGTGCCTACCATTTAGATAGCCCGGGGCATTCTACTGATGACTGTTGGGCGTTAAAGAATAAGGTGCAAGACCTTATCGACGCAAAGGAGATACAGTTCGAAGCGCCTGCGAAGCCGAATGTAGTTACTGCTCCTATGCCTCAGCATGGGGTAAATGCTGTGGATGAAGATGTTTATGCCATTTCTGTGGATGATCTAGCCACTCCTCTGAAGACTGTCAAAAAGAACCTGCTGCTGGCCGGTTTATTTCCGGGTTGCAGTGAGGGTTGCCCGTTCTGTGTTGTGTCCCTATCTGGTTGTCCCTTGCTAAAATTAGGCATCCAAAGCCTAATGGATAGCAAGGAGATTCTGTTTAAAAAGTCTGCTGTTCAGTTGGTTCCGATGGAAGAAGTTTCTGTGGTGACTATTTTCAATAATCCAATCCCGGCTCTCCCGAAGAAGCCCGTTCAAATCATGACCGTTGCACCTGTTATTATCACCGTTCCGGGGCCCCTACCCTATGTATCTGATAAAGCTGTCCCTTGGCACTATGGGGAAGACGTGTATGTAAATGGGATTAAACAAGAGTTCAACGCTGGCGCCAGCATTTGTGACATCACTGGCCCAGCCAAGGTTACCCGCAGTGGCAGGCTCTTCTCGCCTGACATTGCACCGCCTGCTGCCCGAAGACCACTTCTCATGACCCCTGCAAGTGTACCTGTTCCTGCTGCTGATCCAGTTGTTTCTCCTGCTGCCGAGTCATCCAATGCTCGGGGCAAAGGAGTTGAAGTTGAGCCTGCCCAGATGGAGGCACCTGCACCGATAACTGCTGAGGCCTCCCAACAAGAGATGGAGGAGATTCTAAAAATGATAAAGAAGAGCGATTTTAATGTTGTGGAACAGCTGGGGCACACGCCCTCCAAGATCTCCATGCTCTCTTTATTGCTGTGCTCCGAGGCCCATGCTAAGGCCCTAATCTCATTCCTCAAGACGGCCCATGTGCCACATGAAACCTCTGCAGTCCAGTTCACTGATTGTGTAGCAAATCTGACAGCAGACAATGGCTTGGGTTTCTCAGATGCTGACTTGACCGCAAAGGGGAGAGACCATAATGATGCTCTGCATGTCTCTATTGAATGCAGGGGCACTATCTTGGCACATGTGTTGGTGGATACTGGGTCATCTTTGAATGTGCTACCCAAGAAGGCTTTGGACCGTCTAGATTGTGAAGGACTGGAATTAAAACCCAGCAACATCATCGTCAGGGCCTTTGATGGTTCAAAGAGGATGGTTCATGGAGAGGTTGACATTTCGATTCGTGTGGGCTCTCAGGTGTTCGACTCCACTTTTTATGTGATGCTGGGTCGACCTTGGATACATAAGGCTGGGGCAGTGACCTCTACCCTGCATCAGAAGCTGAAGTACCCCGTCAGAGGGAAGATCGTCACTGTGCAGGGAGAGGAGGAATACATGGTGAGCCACCTAAACTCCTTCAGATACATTGAGATGGATGGGGAGTTTATTGAAACCCCCTTTCAGCATTTTGAGGAGGTGTTTCCAATTGCAGCAGCAGCAGAAACAGCAACAGAAGAAAGTGTTCCTTTGAAGATGGCTTCCCTAAAGGACGCCCGGGCTGTGGTTCAGAAGGGTGAATGTGCCGACTGGGGCAGGCTCCCAGACTTCACACAGAAGACTGATAAACTTGGGCTGGGTTTTACCACAGAAGGTCAGAAAGCTATGAGGAAAGCGAAGATCAGAAGACCTCCTGTATTTATTAAAAGTTCGGGAGTGAATGCTGTTGGGGAAGACCATGAAGTGGACGAAGCTGAATTCAACAGCTGGATCTATCTGACGACCGAAGGCGGATTGAACAACTGGATTGCTAAAGACCATACCCCTGTTACCTTTGTGACGCAGTAATATATTTCTTTGTTTTGTTATTTTGTAATAAACAATAATAAACTCTTTGGCCCGGTGTCTTACCCGAGGCACCGCGGTATCATTTGTGAGGGCATATAAATTGTCATTTCATATATCATGAATGAAAATCTTGGACGTATTTTCGCATTACAAAAATTGTGTTCCTTTTCTGTCTGTCTTTTCCTTTACATAATTTTTAAAACAGCTGTATTTACACACACACTCACTCATACAGGTTTCAATCCACTCTGGATCTCACTGATAACAACTCTGCTACTGCCAATTATGACTTCGAAAATCCGATCAACTTAGCCGAAGACGAAGGTGAAGATGATTGCGAAGTGCCTGGCGAGCTTGCAAGACTGTTGCTTCAGGAAGAGAGGGCGATTCAACCCCATGAAGAGCCAGTGGAAACAATAAACTTGGGTACTGAGGCAGACAGAAAAGAGGTAAAGATTGGTGCCAACCTAGAGCTCAGCGTGAAGCAACGGTTAACCAAGATGCTGCATGATTATATGGAGATCTTTGCTTGGTCCTACGAAGACATGCCCGGGTTGGATACCGATATTGTGGTCCATCATTTGCCAACTAAGGAAGACTGCCCTCCAGTTAAGCAAAAGGTCCGTCGGATGCGTCCAGAGATGTCTGAGAAGATTAAAGCCGAGGTCATGAAACAGTTTGATGTTGGGTTCCTTGCAGTGACTTCTTACCCTCAGTGGGTTGCTAACGTGGTGCCGGTACCTAAGAAGGATGGTAAGGTCAGAATGTGTGTCGATTACAGGGATCTAAACAGGGCCAGCCCCAAGGATGACTTCCCCTTACCTCACATTGATGTCCTTGTTGATAATACAGCTCAGCACAAGGTATTCTCTTTCATGGATGGCCTTTCAGGTTACAATCAGATCAAGATGGCACCTGAAGACATGGAAAAGACTACATTTGTTACTCAGTGGGGCACCTTCTGGTACAAGGTCATGCCTTTTGGATTAAAGAACGCGGGGGCAACCTACCAACGTGCTATGGTTGCTTTATTTCATGATATGATCCATCACGAGATAGAGGTGTATGTTGACGACATGATCGCAAGGTCCCAAACTGAGGAAGAGCACCTAGATCATCTGCAGAAGTTGTTTGACCGGTTGAAACTATACAAGCTAAGATTGAACCCGAACAAGTGCACCTTCGGGGTAAGATCTGGAAAGTTATTAGGCTTTGTGGTCAGTGACAAGGGCATTCAAGTGGACCCTGCCAAGGTCAAAGCTATTCAAGAAATGCCAGTTCCCAAGACAGAGAAGGAAGTCAGAGGCTTTTTAGGACGCCTGAATTATATTGCTCGCTTCATCTCACATCTGACTGCTACTTGTGAGCCAATCTTCAAGCTGCTGAAGAAAGATCAGGTAGTGCGTTGGAACGATGAATGTCAGGCTGCTTTTGACAGAATCAAAGAGTATCTCCAAGAACCACCTATCCTTATGCCACCGGTTGAAGGGAGACCTCTGATACTATATCTAACGGTGCTGGACAATTCAATGGGGTGTGTGCTGGGGCAGCATGACGAGTCTGGCCGAAAAGAGCATGCCATTTATTACCTTAGCAAAAAGTTTACCGACTGTGAGACCCGATACTCACTGCTTGAGAAAACTTGCTGCGCTTTGGTATGGGCTGCTCGCCGGCTGAGACAGTATATGCTGACTCACACTACCTTGTTGATCTCAAAAATGGATCCTATAAAATACATATTCGAAAAGCCTGCTCTGTCTGGGAGAATTGCAAGATGGCAAATGATCTTGACGGAATACGACATTCAATATACAACCCAGAAAGCCATCAAGGGAAGTGTATTGGCAGACCACCTGGCACATCAAGCTGTAGATGACTATCAATCCATGAACTTCGAATTTCCGGATGAAAGCATCATGATTGTAACTGATTGTGAAGTACCTGGACCGGATGAAGGACCTGAACCAGGATCCCGATGGTCTATGCACTTTGACGGAGCCTCCAATGCTTTGGGAAATGGTATCGGCGCCATAATCATATCTCCACAAGGTACTCATACTCCACTCACTGCCCGGCTATGTTTCAACTGTACCAACAACATGGCAGAGTATGAGGCGTGCATCATGGGTCTCCAAGCTGCGATCGACCTAAGGATCAAGTTTCTAAATGTCTTCGGAGATTCCGCTCTTGTGATCAACCAGATCAAAGGAGAGTGGGATATGAAACATCCAAACCTGATTCCTTACAGAGAATGTGTGTTGACCCTGATCCCCCACTTCACAGAGATAACCTTTGAGCACTTTCCAAGAGAAGAGAATCAGTTAGCGGACGCGTTAGCTACAATGTCTTCAATGTTCAAGGTCAAATGGGATAATGAGGCTCCCCGGATCATCATCTGGAAACTGGACGAACCGGCATACTGTTGTGATCTCGAGACTGAATTGGTGACTGAGAAGCCTTGGTACCATGAGGTGAAGAGATACTTGGAAACTCAGGAATACCCTGAAGGGGCCTCTATCAATGATAAGAAATTCCTGAGAAGGTTCGCGGCCAAGTTCTTCCTTAGCAACGACATCTTGTATAAGCGAAACCATGATTCAACCTTACTGCGTTGTGTGGATAAGACTGAAGCAGAAAGGATCATGGAAGAGCTGCATGAAGGGACCTTTGGTACACATTCCAGTGGACACACTATGGCTAAGAAAATCCTACGGGCAGGATATTACTGGTCCACAATGGAAGCTGATTGTTACCAACATTCCAGGACATGCCACAAGTGCCAGATTTATGCAGACAAGGTGCATGTTCCTCCGGTTCCCCTGAATGTTCTGACTGCGCCTTGGCCGTTTGCAATGTGGGGCATAGACATGATCGGCGAGATTAAACCTACGGCATATAATGGACATCGCTTCATCCTAGTGGCGATTGATTATTTTACAAAGTGGGTTGAAGCAGCATCCTATGCTACGGTAACCAAGACTGTTGTGGCACGGTTCATTCGGCACAACCTGATCTGTCGGTACGGCGTCCCAGAAAGGATTATTACAGACAACGGTACCAATCTAAATAATAAGATGATTGCTGAGCTCTGCGAACAGTTCAAGATACAGCACCACAATTCTTCTCCTTACAGACCGAAGATGAATGGGGCTGTAGAAGCAGCAAATAAGAACATCAAGAAAATCGTGCAGAAGATGACAGTGACTTATAAAGATTGGCACGAGATGTTACCGTTCGCTCTGCATGGGTACCGAACCTCAGCTAGGACGTCAACCGGGGCAACTCCTTTCTCCCTAGTTTATGGTATGGAGGCAGTCTTGCCGATCGAAGTACAGATACCCTCTCTCCGGATAATGAAGGATGCAAATCTGAACGAAGATGATTGGATCCAGACACGACTTGATCAGCTTAACCTCATTGATGAAAAGAGACTTGCTGCTATCTGCCATGGTCAGACGTATCAGAAACGGATGATCAGGGCATTTAACAAAAATGTCAGACCACAGGAATATCAAGTTGGGGATCTGGTAATCAAGAGAATCATCCTTCCTCAGAGTGATCCAAGGGGCAAATGGACCCCTACGTACGAAGGACCATTTGTGGTTAAGCATGTGTTTTCAGGAGGAGCCATGATATTGACCAACATGGATGGTGACGACCTTCCTCACCTCGCCAATGCAGACATAGTAAAAAAATACTACGCATGAAAAAAGACCCGCTAGGCTGACATGCCTAGGCAAAAATTAGGGCTTCCCGTCGAACCAAAAGGGTTCGGGCCAAATGAAGGGATGAAATGAAAAAATCTGTACACCCGGCAAGTCGAAAACCTGAAAAGGCGGCTTGGGCAAAAATGGGTATCCCGGTGGACCGAAAACCCGAAAGGGCGGTCCAGGCAAAAATTAGGGATAAAAGCGTAATACTATGTCTCATTGATCACTTTGCATCCAGAATCCGGTATCTACATCAAGTTCAGACGGCATCGATCAGTCAGCTTCACCTTCAACCAAGGTCATCAAGTGATGAGACGCTCGGAGTTATAAAGGCAATAGCAGAATTGAAACCCAGTGGGATCATTTATTTCACACAGTTGTTTTATGTTCTTTTGTACAAAATTTGTATAAACTCTTTTATTCGGCGGCGTTCTCTTACTAGGACGTCAGCCTCTTGTACACAAAACGCCTATTTTCAGGCCATTCAAAATCAATACAAATATATTTTCAGTTAAACGTGCCAAGTGTTTTTCTTTTTCTGTTTTGTTTTGCGAAGAACGTCCAAGGTTCAATTTGTGATATATGCATTGACAATAATTTGCTAACTCATAAATATTTGCATACGAAACAAAGGAATTAATTGCAGGTGACACTAGAAACAGGGGCAATAAAGATTTGTCTGAGCAGTCCAATTGTTTTATCCTCCAAGGTACCAAGGTAGGTTCGGCTAAAGAATATGACTAGTACGTATTAATTCCCCAGAGAGTAAATCAGCAGGTCAATACATTCTTCTCCAAGCAGAGTTGATAAATCTCAAGGAAATTGAGTCTTCTCCAGCAGATATCAACATTCCCCAGCAGCAATACATATATTCTTAACAAGCATCCCCGGCAGTCTTGGTCTAAAGATTGTTCCCCGGCGGTATACCAACATTCAAAGGAATCACTTCCCCGCAGTCCAAAACTTCCCAAAGAGTCCAGTCCAACCCAGTTTCCCCAGGAAAGTTGGAATTCATATCCCCAAATAGTAAGCTTATCCCCAGTAGATGCTGGAAGCTTATCCTTCGCAGAGCACGAACGCGTCGCCCGACTTTATTTAAAGAGTTATTTCCTCAACAGGATATAACTGGGTTATCCTCAGCCAAAAACCACGGAAAGAGCGTCGTCGACAAAGTCTTCCTATCCCCAGCAAACTATTATCAACACTCAACGAAGCATCTCTCCTCCCACAGAGTATTTGCTTCCCAGCATGGTCGCTAGAGTATCTTTTCTCCCCGCAGAATCTTCCATTTGCCAAGTTTATTCCGCAACGGAGTCATCTTCTCCTACCGGTATTCTTGCAGTTATCATCCCCAGCGGAAGCAAAATCTATTCTCCGACATCAGCCCAGGATACGACTTCCCGGCACCCGTCAAGGATTCACTCTCCTAGACAAAAACATACATAAAACATCACATACATCATTATAACATGCATAGACACATCATATCATACAAGTCTCATTTATATTGAGAACATCATTGCTTGATCCATATCATGCATTGCATATGACTGAACTTTACCTTTCAGGAAAGATCCAGTTAAATTCTTAGCTATATTCCAAGGCCTTCTCTGGTTCAGTCAGATCGACCCTAAGATCTCCCTGATGCTTATCCAGTTGAAGATATCCCAAGACCTTGTCCGATTCAGTTAAATCGACCTTAAGATTTTCCTGATGCTTATCCAGTCAAAGGCCTTCTCTGGTTCAGTCAGATCGACCCTAAGATCTCCCTGATGCTTATCCAGTTGAAGATATTTCAAGACCTTGTCCGGTTCAGTTAAATCGACCCTAAGATTTTCCTGATTCTTATCCAGTCAAAGGCCTTCTCTGGTTCAGTCAGATCGACCCTAAGATCTCCCTGATGCTTATCCAGTTGAAGATATTTCAAGACCTTGTCCGGTTCAGTTAAATCGACCCTAAGATTTTCCTGATGCTTATCCAGTCAAAGGCCTTCTCTGGTTCAGTCAGATCGATCCTAAGATCTCCCTGATGCTTATCCAGTTGAAGATACTCCAAGACCTTGTCCGGTTCAGTTAGATCGACCCTAAGATTTTCCTGATGCTTATCCAGTCAAAGGCCTTCTCCGGTTCAGTTAAATCGACCTTAAGATTTTCCTGATGCTTATCCAGTCAAAGGCCTTCTCTGGTTCAGTCAGATCGACCCTAAGATCTCCCTGATGCTTATCCAGTTGAAGATATTTCAAGACCTTGTCCGGTTCAGTTAAATCGACCCTAAGATTTTCCTGATTCTTATCCAGTCAAAGGCCTTCTCTGGTTCAGTCAGATCGACCCTAAGATCTCCCTGATGCTTATCCAGTTGAAGATATTTCAAGACCTTGTCCGGTTCAGTTAAATCGACCCTAAGATTTTCCTGATGCTTATCCAGTCAAAGGCCTTCTCTGGTTCAGTCAGATCGATCCTAAGATCTCCCTGATGCTTATCCAGTTGAAGATACTCCAAGACCTTGTCCGGTTCAGTTAGATCGACCCTAAGATTTTCCTGATGCTTATCCAGTCAAAGGCCTTCTCTGGTTCAGTCAGATCGACCCTAAGATCTCCCTGATGCTTATCCAGTTAAAGATATTCCAAGACCTTGTCCGGTTCAGTTAAATCGACCCTAAGATTTTCCTGATTCTTATCCAGTCAAAGGCCTCCTCTGGTTCAGTCAGATCGACCCTAAGATCTTCCTGATTCTTATCCCAGTAGAAGACACCCAAGATTTTTCTCAACAAGCGTTGTTGAAGTTAAAGTCGCCCAAGGTTCTCTTATCATTCATGCTAAGGCAGTAACCATCCCTGGTTCATTCATCGCCATTTGAAGCTCCAGATCCAGCTCCTGTAACCAGTCAAGACATATCTATGCCAAGCATCTGAAAACCAGCTCCTGCAACGTGTCAGGTACTCATTTGTTCTTTTGCAGGTATGCAGGTTCTCGCCAAGGAATCTCCTACGCGATCAACATCCAGATGGCATCTATAAGCCCATCATCCTATCCAGCAATCTCCAAATGGCATCTATAAGCCCATTCCCCCATCACATTGCTAACATGTGAGCACAAATTTCTGGGCACTCTAGTGTTCAATCATCTTCCACCTTCGGATTACGAAAGGCACGTCAGCCAATCTGCATCCTCAGGTCTAAGAAGATTGAACAGGGGCAACTGTTGTACCCCAAAATTTGCCCTCCCATATTCTCCAAGAAATTGCCAAGTCAAGCTGCAAAATTCCCCAAGGGTGGCACAGTGCAAAGGTCTCCTATACAGTCAAAACTAGAGTTTGTGTACTGATCAAGAAAATGAAGTTTTCAAAAGCCCAATCAAGTCTCATATACTTACAAATATGGTCAAGCATCATCATATCAAGTTTCAAGGCATTCAGCTCAAAATTGCACAGTCAAAACCCTAAATTGCACTACAGTCAACTATAGGGGCAAAATGGTCATTTGACAGTCAAAAGTTCAAATTTTTGGTCAACATATCATTTTGAAGCCACAAACATCATTTTATCAATGCTTGATCATGATTCTCAAAATTTGGCTCAGAAATCATCAAGATGCAAAAGTTTCCTTATTTGGACAGCTGGAAAAGTCAACTGAAATTGACCAGGGCATAACTTTCACATGGATTATCAGAAAAATTCCATCCAAAGCTCATTTTTAAGAGAAAGACATTTCCTACAACTCATCTTCATACTTCAAGTCCAAGAAATTCTCTCACAAAAAGTTATCAATTTCAACATTATAGGTCATTTTCAAAAGTCAACAAAAAGGGACTTTAAGTCAAAGGCCATAACTTGGGATTGGTAAATCAAAATGACATGGGACCAAAGAAATTGGTTAGAGGACTCAAAGACCTTTCCAAAATGTCCAAGAACATGAGAAAAGCTTAAAAATTGAGCAAGTTATGCCTTGTGGAAGTTGGGAAATTTTTGGATATTTTGAAAAGTCAACATTGATTCAAATGACCTAAAATTGCTAATGGGCCCATTTTTCTTCCACAAATCATCATCCATGGCATGTGCACGACCACTTGGCCCAAAGGGAAGTATTTTCTCATTTTTTATTTATTTATTTGAATTTTTATTTATATTAATTCATTTAAATCATTTAAATATATGAAAAATATTTAACTCACCCTAACCAATCTTTTTATACATGTTTTAGACTCAATATTTCGTGCATAAGTCAATATGGAAAGAATTGGAGCATTTGGATATGATTTGAACAAAGAACACATGGAAAAAGATTTAAAAAGATCTTAAGAAATCAAATATTCAAAACCATGATTACAAGAGATTTGATTGAGTTTTCTTAACCTAATTGTTCCTACATATACAAGAAACATAACCCTAATCAAGATGGACACGCAGCTGCTCAGGAACATAAGAATCAAACTTGAAATTTTCTCTAAAAAAGTCAATACTGAAAACTGATTTGCAGGTGAATTCAAGACCTAATTTTCATTCCAATAGCTTCCTCAAGGTCTACTGAACATATTCCAATCAAAAACCTCAAGCTTTACGCTTTGGAACGGTATACAGAAGTCCCTCTTGTTCCATATTTTTTCATTATCGTGTTTCAATGTTTATGAACATTCATGGCATTCTAATTGTATATTCATGATCAGTGAAGCATTTGCAAACTAACCCATGCGTTTAATTGAGTTTTTGCAAGCTGTAGACGATTCCACCATTGCCAAATTCTAGGGTTTTCAGAGTTGGGAATTGGGCGTTTTCGCATAGTGTAAAATTAGAGAACCATAGTGCCATGAATGTAATCAGCAAGCTTGGACGAAGAAGAATCCATATTCGCGATCAATTTATGAGTAACACAGGCCTAATCGCTATTTTCTTTAAAGCCACCTAAAACCACGCGTAAAAAACCGTTGCATATTGCTTTTGTATTTCAGGAAAATCCAACACCATGAAGAAGATGATATCGTGGCGTGAATTGGTTGGTCTATTTGAAATTCGCGCGCAGACCCACTAGCATTGATTGTTTTCTTTTATAACATTTGTTGTTTGTATATTAATTGAATGCGCACTTAGCTCAGCTGGCAAGCAGGATTGGTGGTGAAGGTACATGACCTGGGTTCGAGCCCCAGGTCTACGTTATGTCAATATTATTTTGCAATATGTGTTCATATGCAATTTCCAGGTTGGAGCATACCATACACCTCTTAATCCAGCCATCCACGTGCTCCTGGAGATCAGATTAAAGGCTGAAAATTGATGAACGCTATAGGCTTGAGTCAACATGCCAGCATGTGAATAAAAAAGTCAAAAAGGCCATTCTACATGGGCCTGAGTTGCTAACAAAAGACCTCCACATTTGGGACTGATACTCCCCTGGTTTGCAATTTTCCTTATATTTTATTTTTTTCAATTATTGTTTTATCTTATTTATTTGTTTAAATTAATTAATTATTTTTACAAAATATAAAAAATGCATAAAAATCAGAAAAGATAAAAAATACAATAAATATTTTTGTTTTAATATTTTCATGAATAAATTGGCATGTAATTAATTAGTTTAAATTAGGGTTTGCAATATTAATTCTTTTCATAAAAAAATCTAAAAAATGTAGAAATAGGTTTAATTATTGTGTTTATTCCTTTTTAATTTTCTTTTCCACCATAATATTATTTATTTTATTTATTTTTATAATTAAATGTATGTATAAAAATTAGGTTTAATTTAGGTTAAAAACTTCAATATCTTTCTTAATAACTTAAAAATAATTAGAATTAGGTTTAGTATTTTATTTTAATTAATTTTTTCTATTAAATCTTAAAACATAAAAATACCAAAAACAAAAAAACAAATTCTTGCCTTCTTTTAATTTTAATTTTTATTCCTCATTAACTTTAATTTTTTGCAAAAGGGTCCAACGCCCACGTTCTTAATTGTTTAATTTCGCGTATTTATTTTATTTTGCTCAAATAATTATGTACCTCTCCCGAAGCCTTGTAAATATTACTTCTCGCACTTTTAATTATTTATTTTCCGTCAAATCGGGTCCTGGTTAATTTTGGCGATGTGGACCCGCGCCATTTGTAATAGCTTTAGATTTACTTTTCCTCGCAACTTCTAACTGTTAAACAAAGCATGCAAGAATGAATGTCCAAATAAAAGCAACGCGTAGATCACCAATAACATGACCAAAGACAAAATATCTGAAAACGACACACAATTCGCACACACCACCCCTAGGGTACGCCTCACTGTTGCCTTGCCCTCGAAAGGTGATCGTCGAGTAGAGGATGTCTTAGTAAGTCCTCATGATCTGGGAACCTGGCATGAGGGTAGCTTCTAAGGTGTCTTCCCATTGCTCTGGTGATCACCATGTCCCGAACCTCGAATTGACCCGAATACCTCCAACGGTGGTGCTACCTACCTCTCAATGGTGGGATGGCACTACTTTAAAGGACATTTACACAGACGAATTCCTTAGGGTAGGTAGACGACTCAAGATACTTGCTCTAAATTTCAAAACAAAACAAAATACTTTTCACACCAACACATTTTCAAAAAGCTTTCAAAGCAATTTTTCAAACACTCTGATACAAGAGTCGAACTGGAACTTTCAAAGAAACTTTTTAAAACCCACAGTTGAAAAGCGAACAAACCATTTTTTGAAAACACAATGAGCAAGTATCTAAGAGCCCATGGATAACCATGGATAGAAAGGGTGCTAACACCTTCCCTTTCTATAATCTACCTCCCGAACCGAGAGCAATCTCTTTAAGGAATTTTTCTGTGCTTTTGTCCTTTCCATTTGGAGAAAATAAAAGACGGTGGCGACTCTTGCTTCCGCGACATTTCGCGAACCAGCGTTAAACAGTCAGTTCCAGATCCACCGATCACACATACATTCCCGTCATGCATCCTAAATCATACATCTAACAGTTAATATTTTGCGGAATTTAAAATGCGGAATTTAAATTACAAGGCGTCGGGTATTTACATCGCCAAAGACAAACCCTTTAAAAAATAAAATAAAGCGATAAAAAATAATAAAATGTCCTATTTAACTATTACAATCCAGAAGCAGGTACATTATTGGATAAAAATAAATAACGCGTGCGGGAAATTGAATCGAATATGAATTTTTAGGGTTTTGGCCTTTTTGGTTAAAAAATAAGTCTTTTTCGTTTTTTTGTTATTTTTATTTAAGGAAAAGAAATTAAACCTAAATTAAATGTCTAAATTAAATTAATATATTAATTAAATGAAAAAAATAAATTACTTTTGGATTTTTGGATTATTTAGGAAAGAAATTAAAAATGATTAAATTAGTCGTTAGTATCTAATTAAGTCTAGTTAATTAAAATTATTTGCAAAAGCAAATTAAAGTTTTCTAATTAAAAACCTAGTTAATTAATAAATGTATTAAGAAAAAATAAAAGTTAAAAATTTGATTGACATAAAAAATATTTTGTGATTTTATTTGATAAAAACATAATTTTGTGATTGGTTAGTAAATTAAATAAAATAATAAAATAATTAATAAAACAAAATAAAATAAATAGAAGAGAGAGGGGTGTTGGGCCTGATTTATGAGTGTGAGTAGCAATTTCATAGGCCCCATTTATGCTGGCCTTTTTTACTTTTGTTGAATCTGGTACGCATGCATTGACCAACGCTTTGGTGGACCTTCAATCCCTGGCCATCAGATCTGGCCATTGGCCATCTGGCCTTTGGATGCATGAGGGAGTATGGTGTACTGCAAGCCAGCGTATGCATATGCGAACCCCTGTCCTCCAGCCCCTAACGCCTTGGAAACTGACTTGTTGACCACTGGGACACGCTGCTGAATTTGTTATAACAATACAAAAGATATATATTATATGAAAAACAAAACCATTGCCAGAAATAAATAAAAATGCGCGTAATTATTTGAACTGGCCAGTAATGGGACGCCACACATCATCCCCAACCTCTCGTCTGTGGCTAAAACATCAAATACCTATACCAACGGACAGAAGTCCGTAGCTACAGGCATGTCCATCTCCAAAATTTGCTACAGGCCACAAAAATGAATTTCAAGGGCATGGTTGTGTTCTTCTCACCCTCTCGGTCACAACCATGTCCATTATAGGGGTCAATTGTACCTGGAATAAAAACGCCCAAAAACAAGAACCGAACCCTAACAATGGTGGTTCTTCATATAAGCCAGATAAATGCAATTGAATATTATGAAAAGCTTGGAAATGCTCTTGTGATCACAAATATGCCATTAGTTTTCTCAAATGATGCAAGAATAATTCAAATCGAAACCAAGAACAGGGGTGACTATCGTGTGACTTACAGTGTGTTAGGGCGTCTGAAAATGCTTGGTTTTGATCCAGGTAGCTTGTGTGAATGCCCAGGAAGCGATTGGAACAAGTCTTGTATCCTGAAACTGCCTCTAACTTGGACTTTGATCTCTCTCTTTTTTATGAATTTTTCAATTCTTGTTCTGCCTCTCTCAACACTTTTCAACCCTTATTTTCGTGTCGTTTTCTTCCTTATGTAATGCTCAGTGTATTAGGTCTACAAACTTGGTACAAATCTCCCTCTATCAATGACTTTGATGTGGATTTGATTCTTCCATTAAATCTTTCCAAATTTGCCTAATTCCAATCTTTTTGCACATGATTTGATTTGATACGAATTTGATGGTAATGCTAGCTGTGTACAAAGCCTAAAACAATCATAAAATCATGAGTTATTAATTCCTTGGATTTTTTATGATTTTATTTGATTTAAAATGAATAAATTCAATTAAAAATAAAATTAAATAATAAAAGTGAAATATGGGCACATGGATGAAACTAGGGCACGTGGGCAATGATGCAAACCCAAATCAAGTGGAAAAGAATGGGCCCATTTGACAAAATTTGAAGTTTTGGGAATAGTTGACTTTTGGCAATTTTGCAAAAAAGTCCAACTTCAACAATGCATAACTTCTTCAATTTTTAAATTTTGGAGGTGTTCTTGGACTTTTTAGAAATCTTGAGATGTCCTCTAACCAAACCTTTTGGTCTCATCTCATTTTGATATTACATGCTCAAGTTATAAGCTTTGGCAAAAAAGGTGTTTTTTGTTGACTTTCAAAAATGACCTATAATATCCAAATTCATAACTTCTTGTGAGTGCATTTTTTGATATTGGGTTATGAAGATGGATTGTAGGAAATTGAATCTTCTTTAAAATGGGCTTTGGATGGGTCATTTCTCATAAAGTATGAGAAATTTATGCTTGGTCAAAGTTGGGTTGACTTTTCCTACAAAACCCTAATTTAGCAACTTTTGAGTCTTGATGAATTTTGAGAAATCCTTGATGAATCATGATCAACCCTTGATAAATTGATGAAATATCCTTCCAAATGAGAATGTTGACAAAAAAATATTGAAGTTTGACTGTATTTGGGTCACAGTTGACTTTTGCCCTAGCACAGTAGATTTTTTGGACCTTTGAGCAATTGACTAAGCAAATTTTCTCTGCAAGGCTTGAAATTTGACATGGATGACCTTGAGAACATATCAGGACATTGGGGAGCACTTGAGGTCATTTGTACTCAAGGATCTTGATGCAACACAAAACCCTAATTTGGGGTAGACTGCCTTAGGAGAGAGCTTGTCTGACCAACTCTTGAGCTACCTTGAGCCACTTGGAGATTTTTCTTGCAATGTCTTGAGAAATATGAGAGGGAAAATTTTGGGGTACAACAGCTGCCCCTGTTCAATCTTCTTAAACCTGAGGATGTAGATTGACTTTCATGCCTTTCGTGATCCGAAGGTGGAAGATGATTGAACACTAGAGTGCCCAGAAATTTGCACTCGCATGAAGTGGTATCAGCCTTGTGATGTCGGGAATGGGCTTACAAATGCCATTTGGAGGTTGCTGGCGGGAGGATGGGCTTAAAGATGCCATCTGCAGGAGTGTCGATCGCATAAGAGATTCCTTAGCGAGAACTTGTATACCTGTTGTTGTAGAAGATTCCGCTGGGGAAGTCTGATTTTTGTTGAGATTTAGGGACTTATCTGTACCTCAACTGAGAGAACATCTCTGCTCAGCTTTAAGAACTTGTCCATAATTCAACTGGGGGGAAACATCTTCATCGAGATTTAAGAACTCGTCCGTAATTCAACTTAGAAAAACTCTACTGAGATTTAGGAACTGTGTACTTCGGCGGAGGAGAACTGTCGAGATTTAGAACCTTATCTGTAATTCAACTGAGGATAATTCTGTTGAGATTTAAGAACTGGTTAGTAATTCGACTGAGGGAAACATCTTCATCGAGATTTAGGACTTGTCTATAATTCAACGGAGGATAATTCTGTTGAGATTTAAGAACTGTCAGTAATTCGACGGAGGAACTTTGTCGAGACTTAGGACCTTATCTGTAATTCAACTGAGGATAATTCGGTTGAGATTTAAGAACCGGTCGATACTTCGACTGAGGGAAACATCTTCATCGAGATTTAGGACTTGTCTGTAATTCAACGGAGGATAATTTTGTTGAGATTTAAGAACTGTCAGTAATTCGACTGAGGAACTTTGCCGAGACTTAGAACCTTATCTGTAATTCAACTGAGGATAATTCGGTTGAGATTTAAGAATCGGTCAGTACTTCTACTGAGGGAAACATCTTCATCGAGATTTAGGACTTGTCTGTAATTCAACGGAGGATAATTTTGTTGAGATTTAAGAACTGTTAGTAATTCGACGGAGGAACTTTGTCGAGATTTAGAACCTTATCTGTAATTCAACTAAGGATAATTCGGTTGAGATTTAAGAACCAGTCAGTACTTCGATTGAGATAAAAGCTTCATAGCTTTGAATGAGATTTTGGCCGCATCTTTCCTGAAATGTAAAGGTTAGTTGTATGTAATGCATGATATGTATCAAACAATGATGTTCTCAAAATAAATGAGATTGTGTTATATGATGCGTATATGCATGTATCATGATGTATGAAAATGTAATGTTTTAGCTGGGGGAAATAAATCTCGGATAGCTGCTGGAGAAAAGAGTTGAATTCTTTATTTCCGTTGGAGATAGTGGATGAAGATGATTGTGAGAATAAACCTGCAGGGGAGGATAACTCTGTTGGGGAATAAATTGATGAGGATATTACTCTGTGGGGAAGAGATGCCCTGCTGCGGATTCCACCGATAAATTCTGCCGGGGATGAATTACCGTTGCTGGTGATGCTGAATCCTATTGGGGATTGAATTTCTTGTTTGCAAAATGGAAGAACTCCGCTGGGGATGATCTTTCAGCTGCGACTTCACTGGGGATAACCTTTTAGACTCTTATGGGGATAATCCTTTGAACTTTGATGGGGACAATCTTCCAAAGTTTACTGGGGATGATTCTCCAAATTCTACTGGGGAAGCTTTTTTTCAGACTGCGTTGGGAAAGATTTCAAACTCCACTGGGGATATTTTGTATTCTGCCGGGGAATATTCTTATACTCCACCGGGGAATATTAAGACCTTTCAGTGTTGATGGTAGATAAACTCTGCTTGGGGAGAATATTACCGATTCATTTACAGTTGCAAGTCTCAGCTGGGGAGAGTTAACATTACTGTCTCTTCTTACTCTGCGGGGAGTGAAAGCACCTTGGCCATATTCTTCAGCTGAATTTACCTTGTACCTGGTGGACAGAGAAACTGTACAGTTTGGAAAATTCTTATTTGCCCCTGTTTCTGATATTACAAGTAATGGTCTTTTGTTTCGCATGTAAATATTTATGAGCAGCAATTAATGTCAAATGCATATATAAAAAATGAATGTTAGACGTTCTTTGCAAAATAAAACAGAAAAAGGAAAAAACAGTTTGAAATTTCTCTGAAAATGAATTGTATTGATTTTGAAGTTTGACCTGTAAATAGGCGTTTTTGTACAAGAGGCTGACTACCTAGTAAGAGAACACCGCCGAATAATAGAATTTACACAATTTGTGAAAAACTAAACAAAACAGCTATGTGAATAATCCCACTGGGTTCCAACTCAGCTATTGCCTTTATGTCCTCGAGCATCTCATCACTTTGCTACTTGGTTGAAGGTAGATCAGATTGATTAGTGCCGTTCGAGCTTGATAGTCGATACCGAAGTCTGGTTGCAAGGTGATCCAATGAGACATAGTGTTACACTTTTGATCCCTAATTTTTCCTTGGACCGCCCTTTCGGGTTTTCAGTCCACCGGGATACCCTTTTTTGCCCAAGCCGCCTTTTCAGGTTTTCGACTTGCCGGGTGTATAATTTTTTTCATTTTCATCCCTTATTTTTGCCCGAACCCTTTTGGTTCGCCGGGAAGCCCTTATTTTTGCCTAGGCCAGTCGACCTAACGGGTCTTTGATTATGCATAATATCTTTTCACTATGTCTGCATTGACGGGGTGAGGAAGGTCGTCACCATCCATGGTGGTTAGAATCATAGCTCCTCCTGAGAAAATGTTCTTAACCACAAATGGACCTTCGTAGGTAGGAGTCCATTTGCCCCTGGGATCACCTTGAGGTAGGATAATGCGTTTGATCACCAGATCCCCAACTTGATACTCTTGTCATCTAACTTTCTTGTTAAATGCCTTGATCATCCGTTTTTGGTACGTCTGACCATGACAAATAGCGGTAAGTCTCTTTTCGTCAATTAAGTTCAACTGATCAAGCCGGGTCTGGATCCAATCATCTTCTCTCAAACTTGCATCCTTCATAATCCGAAGAGAGGGTATCTGAACTTCAATGGGCAAGACTTCCTCCATACCATATACCAAGGAATAGGGGGTTGCCCCTGTTGATGTCCGTGCTGAGGTACGGTACCCATGAAGAGCAAAAGGTAACATCTCGTGCCAGTCTTTGTATGTCACTGTCATCTTCTGCACAATCTTCTTAATGTTCTTATTAGCCGCTTCGGCAGCCCCATTCATCTTCGGCTGGTAAGGAGAAGAGTTGTGATGTTGTATCTTAAACTGCTTGCAGAGTTCGGTGATCATCTTATTATTGAGATTTGTACCATTGTCCGTAATGATCCTCTCTGGTACACCATATCGGCAAATCAGATTATGCCGAATGAACCGTGCCACGATGTTCTTGGGTACAGTAGAAAAGGAAGCTGTTTCAACCCACTTCGTAAAGTAATCAATTGCTACCAAGATGAAACGATGCCCATTGGATGCCGTAGGTCTGATCTCGCCAATCATATCAATGCCCCACATTGCAAAAGGCCACGGAGCTGTCAAGACGTTCAGAGGAACTGGAGGTATGTGCACCTTATCAGCATAGACTTGGCACTTGTGACATGTCCGAGAATGCTGATAACAGTCGGCTTCCATTATGGACCAATAATATCCTACCCGAAGGATTTTCTTTGCCATGGTGTGTCCACTGGAATGAGTCCCGAAAGTACCTTCATGTAACTCTATCATGATTCTTTATGCTTCGTTCTTATCCACACATCGCAGTAAGGTCGAATCATGGTTACGCTTGTAAAGAATACCATTGCTGATGAAGAACTTCGCCGCGAACCTCTTCAGAAACTTCTTGTCATTAACAGATGCACCCTCGGCGTACTCCTGAGTTTCAAGATACCTCTTCACCTCATGAAACCAGGGTTTATTCGCTACCTCTTCAGTCTCAATGTCACAGTAATGTACAGGTTCGTCCAACCTTTCAATGATAATCCGGGGAGCTTCGTTGTCCCAATTGACTTTGAACATAGAAGACATCGTAGCCAGCGCGTCCGCCAACTGATTCTCCTCTCTAGGGAAGTGTTCAAAGGTTATCTCCTCGAAATGTGGAAGCAACGTCAACACATACTCCTTGTAAGGAATAAGATTTGGGTGTTTCGTATCCCACTCACCTTTGATCTGAATGATCACGAGAGCGGAATCTCCGAAGACACTCAAGAACTTAATCCTTAGGTCAATAGCTGCTCGAAGACCCATAATGCACGCTTCATACTCCGCCATGTTGTTGGTGCAGTTGAAACATAGTCGGGCGGTGAATGGAGTATGAGAGCCTTTAGGAGATATGATCACGGCGCCAATGCCATTGCCCAAAGCGTTTGAAGCTCCATCAAAGTACATAGACCATCGGGATCCTTCCTCAGGTCCTTCATCCGGTCCAGGTTCTTTGCAGTTAGTCACTATCACGATGCTATCATCCGGGAATTCAAAGTTCATAGACTGGTAATCATCCACTGCCTGATGAGCCAACTGGTCTGCCAACACACTTCCCTTGATTGCCTTTTGGGTCGTGTACTGGATGTCATACTCAGTCAAGATCATCTGCCATCTTGCTATTCTTCCGGACAAGGCAGGCTTCTCGAAGATATACTTGATTAGATCCATCTTTGATATCAATAGAGTAGTGTGAGTCAGCATATATTGTCTCAGCCGGCGAGCAGCCCATGCCAAAGCGCAACAAGTTTTCTCGATCAACGAGTATCAGGTCTCGCAGTCGGTAAACTTTTTGCTAAGGTAATAAATAGCATGCTCTTTTCGGCCAGACTCGTCATGCTGACCCAACACACACCCCATTGAGTTGTCGAGTACTGTCAAGTATAAGATCATAGGTCTCCCTTCAACTGGAGGCATCAGAATAGGCGGCTCTTGGAGATATTCTTTGATCCTTTCGAAAGCGGCCTGACATTCATCGTTCCAACGTACTACTTGATCTTTCTTCAGTAGCTTGAAGATTGGCTCACAAGTAGAAGTCAGGTGTGAGATGAATCGGGCAATATAGTTCAAACGTCCCAGAAAACCCTGACTTCCTTTTCTGTTCGGGGAGCTGGCATTTCCTGTATAGCCTTCACCTTTGCAGGATCCACTTGAATACCTTTATCACTTACGACGAAACCCAGCAGCTTACCAGATCTCACCCCGAAGGTGCACTTGTTCGGGTTTAACCTCAGCTTTTATAACTTCAACTTGTCAAATAGCTTCTGAAGGTGGTCAAGATGTTCTCCCTCAGTCTGAGATCTTGCAATCATGTCGTCAACGTATACTTAAATCTCATGATGGATCATGTCGTGGAACAAAGCGACCATGGCACACTGATACGTTGCCCCAGCATTCTTCAATCCGAAAGGCATGACCTTGTAGAAAAAGGTACCCCACTGAGTAACAAAGGTTATCTTCTCCATGTCTTCGGGAGCCATTTTAATCTGATTATAATCAGAGAAACCATCCATAAAGGAGAAGACCTTATGCTGTGCGGTGTTGTCAACCAAAACATCGATATGAGGTAGAGGGAAATCATCCTTGGTGCTCGCCCTGTTCAGATACCTATAGTCAACACACATTCGAACCTTACCATCCTTCTTCGGCACTGGAACCACGTTGGCCACCCACTGTGGGTAAGAAGTAACTGCTAGAAAATCGGCGTCAAACTGTTTCATAACCTCAGCCTTGATTTTCTCAGACATCTCTGGGCGCATTCGGCGAACCTTCTGTTTCACTGGAGGACAGTATTCCTTGGTAGGCAGGCGGTGAACCACAATATCGGTATCCAACCCAGGCATGTCTTCTTAAGACCATGCAAAGATCTCAACGTAGTCACGCAGCATCTGAATCAACCATTGCTTAACACTAGACTCCAGATTTGCACCGATCTTGACCTCTTTCTTGTCTACCTTTGTACCAGATTTACTGTTTCCACGGGCTCCTCATGCGGCTGTATGGCCCTCTCTTCCTGAAGTAGCAGTCTAGCAAGTTCACCGGGCACTTCACAATCATCTTCACCTTCGTCTTCGGCTAAGTTGATCATACTTTCGAAGTCATAACTGGAAGTAGCATAGTTGTTACCAGTGAGATCCATAGTGAATGTAGATCTGTATATGTGAGTGTGTGTGTTGTACCCCAAAATTTCCCCTCCCATATTCTTCAAGATTTGACAAGAATAATCCTCAGATCACTCAAGATTGCTCAAGGAGTAGACAGCCAAATGCCTCCTAAGCCAGTCAAAATTAGGGTTTTGGTTCCTTCAAGGAATTTGAGGTTTCCAATGGTTCAATCAAGTCTCATAGGCCTATATACATTCTCAAGCATCTACATGCCAAGTTTCAAGACTCACAGTCCCAAGTTGCACAGTCAAAAGCCCTATTTGATCCACAGTCAACTGTAGGGGTAAAATGGTCATTTTACAGTCAAAAGTCAGAATTTTTGGTCAACATCTTATTTTTAGTCCACAATCATCATTTGATCAAGCCTTGATCATGATTCCATAAGGATAGATCAAAAATCATCAAGGTGCTAGAAGTTACTATTTTTGGACAGTAGAAAAGTCAATTGTATCTTGACCAGGGCATAACGTTTTCATGGTTTATCAGAAAAATCCCATCCAATGCTCATTTTGAAGGGGATGACATTTCCTACAATCCATATTCACACTCCAAGTCCAAGAAATGCTCTCACAAAAAGTTATCAATTTCTACATTATAGGTCAAATTCAAAAGTCAACAAAAATGCACTTTAAGTCAAAGACCATAACTTGAGATTGGTAAATCCAAATGACATGGGACCAAAGGAATTGGTTAGAGGACTTCAAGACCTTTCCAAAATGTCCAAGAACATGTTCATAGGATCAAAATTGAGCAAGATATGCATTGGAGAAGTTGGGAAATTTTTGAGAATTTGCAAAAGTCAACTTTGCCTAAAACACCTTGTTTTTGCTAATGGGCCTCAAATTCCTTCTTGAAACTTTGTCCAAAGCCTATGCACGACCCATTGAGATTAAATTGATTTATTTTCTTATTTTTATTAATTATTTGGATTTTTAATTGATTATTAATTCATTTAATTCATTTAAATGTAGGAAAATACCAAGATATGTTTTTTCAAATCTTTTGTGAAGCAAATACACTCAGGGCAAGCTGGCAATTTCGTGCATCCATCAAAGAGACAAAAATCTCCATGTTTGGCAAGTTTTGTCAATCAAAAAGATTGAAAATTATGTGATTGGAAATCAAATATTGAAAACATTATTCCATGGATTCTTGGACAAAGTTTTACCCTAATTCCATCCTACTACATATACTGAAGTGAACCCTAATGCCTGCAATGTGAGAACTGCTGTCAAAAGCCATAAGCGAATTCCAAAAATTCAAGGAAAATTTGAAGACTGAATTCCACGTTCTAGCACAATTCAATGCCTTAGAGTGATTCAAACACATTGCTAACATTCCCAGGAACGGATTGGAATCAAAAACAAGCCTTAACACTCCAAGAACATGCAAGAACAAGTCACACGGTTTGGTTATTTTTTCATAATTGTAATTCAATATTCATGCATTATTAATGAGATTTTTTGTGTGTATTGGATTGCTAGAACCTCTCTGAAGCTAATGGCATAGGTGAATTGCATTAAGGAGCCCTGAAACAAAAATTACCATGGACGAATTCTAGGTTTTCAAAGCTTTCAATTTGGGGGTTTCCAGCACAGGAAAAATTGAACCTTCTCACGCATATGGTTGAATTCGTCAAGGACAGATGAACTCAACCCAACCCTCGCGCTCTATTTATATAGCTTGTACATCTAATCGCTATTTTTCCTTTTTGCATTTTGTGGGGGTTAAAAACCCCCGCTATCTAACTCTTCTTTTACAGGTTTAGTGAAGACGATGAAGACGTGGTGAGTTGTGGTTGGGCAGTTCAAACTTACGCGCGTTTTTCTCTTTCCAGCGTAGTGCTTGTTTTCTTCATATATTATAATTAATTGTTATTGTATTAACAAAGACATGCGTTTGGCTTAGTGGAGGGTGACGTGGTTGGCAACCATTGGGACCTGGGTTCGATTCCCAGGTCCCCCAAACCTTTGTTCATATTTTTTCTAATATAATCTCATGCAGACTACTGAACGTGTTCCATCATACACCCCATCCATCCAAGCGCCAGGTGGCTGGCAAGGCAAATCCAGTGGTCCAAAGATGCTGAACATCATGTTTCCTGGTCAACCAACATGCAGGCGATTACCAAAGTCAACGTGGCTTTATGGCTTAATGGGCCTGAATTGCCAAACTCACCTCCAAGCTGGCCCAGCACCCCTGGTTTATTCTTTTTTATTCATTCCTTTTTTTTATCATCTTTACTAATTATTATTATTAATTACTATTATCATTATCTAACAAATAATTATTTTTATAGTTAATTCAGAAAACAATATTTTCTTAAAATTATTATTATTATTTATTTATTTCGTTTAATTATTTTTTGTAAATAAAATACTAATAAATTGATTTAGTTTAATTAGGTAATTTTAATTTCTTTTTACAATAAATAAAATTAGTTTAGAATTAGGGTTTTGTTTACTAACTCTTTAATTCCTTTTATTTTATTTTTATTAAAAAAACATAAAACAGAAAAAAAAAACTTTTCTTTTAATTAATTAATTAATTAGGTTTAGGTTTAATATTTGATTAATTGCAAAAAAAGGACAAACTACTTTCTTTATTTCTCAAAAGGGTCAAAACCCTAAGGACGTCCTGATTAAATTTCTTTTCGCGCATTATCATTATTTTTAATCATATTTATGTAACTGTTTCCGAGGATGTAATAGTTAATTAGGTTTTTACTGCTTTCTTTACTTTTTCGCATTTATTTCCAAACGGGTTTTTGTCTTTGGCGATGTATAGACCTGCGCCTTGTAATAGCGTAGATTTACCTTTCCGCACTTTATTTTCCGCACTCTTAACTGTTAATATGCATGCAAGACTTGGATGAAAATTAAAAACAACTCGTAGATCACCACAAATGACATGTTCAAAGATAAATATAAACTGAAAACAACACACATGCACATGCCACTCCTAGGGTACGCCTCACTGGTTGCCTCGAACGTGGTCGTCAAGTATAGGGTGTTTTAGAGGTCGCCCTCCTGTCTAAAGATCCAGTTGCCTCGAAACGGTTGCCTCGGATAAAAAGGATCTAGGACATTAGGGTTACCGCTAAGGTGTCCTACCATTGCTTTGGTGACCACATGTCCCTATAATCGAATTGACCCGAATAACTCCAACGACGGTGCTACCTACTTCTCAATAGTGGGATAGTACTGTCTAAAGGACTCTTACACAGCCTAATTCCTTAGAGTAGGTAGATTTCTCCTGGGTACTTGCACTTTCAAAAAACAAAAACATCTTTTCGCACTTACACTTTCAAAAAGTTTTCAAACAAACACTTCATACACTCTTGAGGACAGATACAAGAGTTACTTAGAAGTTTTTCAAACTAAACTTTTTCAAAACCCACATACACTTGAAAAGCAAACAGATTTTGAAAATATAAGAGCAAGTACCTAAGAGCCCGTGGATAACCACGAATAGAAAGGGTGCTAACACCTTCCCTTTCTATAAATCTACCTCCCGAACCGAGAAACATCTCGAAAAGGAATTTTGCTGTGCTTTTGTCCTTTCCATGTTGGAGAACATAAAAGACGGTGGCGACTCTTGCTTACCGCGACATTTCGCGAACCAGCATTTCAAAACAGTCAGTTCTATTTCCACCGATCACAGTGTGTAAAATAGCTGTTTTGCAATATATAATAAAAGAAAAACAAGGAGCGCAAAATTTTGAAATGCAAGAAACGTCCAATGCTTTTATTAATGATATATGTAGATGACACACATAAAGCCCTCACAAAAGAAGCCACGGTGCCCCGGGTAAGACACCGGGCCGTAAAGTTTAAAACATTGTCTGTTACAAAATTCAAAACAAAAAGTCTCATTACTGGGTAATAACAGAAACGGGCATGGAATCCTTCACTGTCCAATTGCTTAATCCACCATCAGCAGTCGGGTAGATCTAGTTGTCAATATCAAACTCTTCATCATCGTCTTCAATAGCATTCACTCTCGCGTCATTTTTGGGCATAGGTGCCGTTAGGACATTAGGCTTCCCTGGTGCTTTGAACTGAATTTCCTTAGTATCAATCAGATCCTGCACTTTATTCTTTAAGACCCAACAGTCATTCGTATCATGCCCCAGGCTATCAGAGTGAAAAGCACAGCGGGCGTTAGGATTATACATGGGTGATGTTGTATTGGGAGTCTTCGGGGCCTCCTTCAGAATCACCAAGTTGGTCTTCAACAACTGCGACAAAATTTGGGATAAAGTCATGTTAAGCTGAGTGAATTGTCTTCGCGGCCTCTCGGCCCTTGGATGATTGTTGCGCTGAGGAGCAACAGCGGGTCTTGATATAACCACCGCATTAACTGCTTGGCGGCGTTCAGGTCTATTATGGCTTTTTGAACTATAAACAGCACTGGACTCCTTCTTAAAAGGCTTCTTCTCGGTGCCTGATGAAGCACCCTTCTGTATTTTACTAGATTTGATACCGGCCTCAATCCTTTCCCCGGTCATAATCAGCTCCGCAAACCCGGACGAAGAACTTCCAATCAGATGGTTGAAATACAGACCAGACAAGGTCCCCAGAAACATATCCACTAGCTCCCTATCAGTCAAGGGTGGTTGCACTCTTCTAGCAAGGTCCCTCCACTTCTGAGCGTAGTCTTTGAAACCTTTGCCCGCACCCATAGACATACCCTGGAGTTAGGTACGCGTGGGAGCGAGGTCGGCATTGTATTGGTACTGATTGTAGAAAGTAGCAGCCAGATCCTCCCAATTACGGATACTAGCTCCTTCCAGCTGGTAAAACCATTCAAGCTGAGTCCCTGAGAGACTGTCTTGAAAGAAGTGGATCCAGAGATTCTTATCAGCGGTGTATGGACGAATCTTTCTAACATATGAGCGGAGGTGTAGTTTTGGGCAAGAAACCCCGTCGTATTTAGTAAAGATTGGTGCCTTAAACTTGTGGGGAATTACCACCCCAGATGACAAACCCAAATCTCCAAAGTCTAGACCAGGCACTTTCTGAACTTCCATCGCGTTCAACCGGTCTTCGAGCTGCTTATATCTATCCTCAGCTGGAGGATACTGGTCTTCATCAAAGTCAGTCTCATTGTCTGAAACCACAGGGCTAGGAGCCCTCCTTTCTTCCTGATTATCTCCCCCTCCAGATGAGTGGGTCAAATCAACCTCTTCTCGCAAATCGTTTCCGAATTTGCGACCCATATTAAATAGGATTGTCTTCTTCTTCTTCTTCTTCTTCTTCTTCTCTTTCAAGATAAGGGTCTTCAGATCTTGCTGACCCTTAGCCAAACTCATGAACAATTCCTGGAACTGGGCATTTTGGGCTTGCAGAGCCTTGATTGCTTGTTCAGTTGATGTTTCAGAAGACATGATGCTGAAATAAACAGCGAAGAAGATGAGAAAAACCTGTAAGGGTATCTGTTATGAGGTGCATGGGAATGATATGCGTATGATATGATTCCAAAGACTTTAGGGATTCAAATTCGTAAACCAAAATGAAACACACTTTTATTAGATAAACTTTGAATTCAATTGTTCAACAGATGCCTTTAAGGCGTTACAAGAAAGAATAACTGAAAAGTAAATCAAAGCTAGAAAAAATCAAAAAGACAATCAGTGCTCCCATGGTCGTTTCCTATCGGTGCGGACATAGTCATTGAGGATCTTCTAATTCTCCAATTGCCTTGTCAACTTCTGGATCTTCTGCTCTTGCTCGTGATACTTTTCTCTGTAAGTATCCCGCTCTTCTCTCAGCTGCCTCCACGATCTCTTTAATGCCCCAATGTTAGTAGGCATGTATGGATGGAGGATGGTAGGAGGAACCCCTTCTTCATCAGCAACTTCAACAATTATAGGCAAGACGGATTTGTACGACATTCCCATCTTTTGGGCACGGATTCGAACCCATCGGAGATATGGCTCCATTGGAAGAGAAGTCTTCGCACCCAGCTCATGTGGATCAGACCTGTGTACCCTATCCCAGGCTCGTATGAACCTGCGGCGTTGCTCATCACTATCCCCTTGGAAGTCAAAGACAATACTTGGCATCAGCAACTCATGAGGTCCTTCCCTCCTAGCTCGCCCAAATTGACGTAAGGCCAAACACAGATTATAGGTGATTCCTCCATGGGTTCCTAGAAGTGGAACATTGGGGTATTCCCCACAGCGATCAATAATAGCCACGTCTTCCATGCCTTTGATAGTCCAAATGATGTCATTATGAGAGAGAGACATAATCCTATAGGCCCAACCCATGCCTTCCTTGTTCTTCAAAACTGATTTAGGGAGGTGAGAAATAAACCACCTCGCCAGCAATGGCGCACAGCACATAAGGGTTCCCCGCTTCCGAGTAGTACGGGCATAAAGAGAGTGTAAAATGTCACCCAAGAGAGTGGGCACAGGATTACCGGACATGAAAATCTTCACTGCATTCACGTCGATGAAAGAATCTGAATTAGGAAACAACACCAAACCATATATGAGAAGATCCAGAATGTCTTCAAATGCCTGGAAGTCTAGACTGTCCCAGAACTGATTAACTTTACCAACCAAGAACTTAGTCAAGAAGCCTTTTGTTCCACTTCTAGTCTCCCAATTAGACATTACCTCAGCCTTTGTCAGATGGAGGACTGAAGCAATCTCTTCCGGCCTAAGGACTTTCTCCCTACCTGTGAATGGGGTCTGCTCCAGAATGGAGATGCCAAGCAGATCAGAGAACTCTTCCAAGGTAGGGACCAACTGGTAGTCCGGAAAAGTAAAGCAGTGGTATAGTGGATCAAATAACTGGACTAAGACACTCATCATCTGTTCATCCATCTTGGAGGTGACCAAACCAAGGAGGTGCCCATGTCTTCTGACAAAGGAGGAAGTATCTGAAATCTTTGCAACCAACTCCTTAAGCTGAGTGGGAACCTGGACAAAGTTGATCCGAATAGTGTTTCTACGCATGGGTGCCATGACCTACAAAACAGAACAAAGATGAATCCCCTCTGTCTTTGAAATGGGTTAGTCCAATGCAAGATGCATGCAATGTTTATGATGCATGATGTCATGATAGTAACACACCACAAGTATTCACAAATAGCAAACATGGTAAGGGCAAACAAGTCACACAAATAGCCCTTAGATTTTAGGCTGGCAAGGAGTTTAGGTATTACCCTTTTTCAGTTTGGTTGGTTCAAACCTGTCCTAAAAATAGTAATCGGGTCCTAGAGGATCTCAATATCACTGACCACCCTTGATCAGTTATAATTCCAGTTTAGCAACCTTTTCTTGCGGCCGGAATCGTCACGAGAGTTTGGTCTCAATGAGTGTAACATACTGCTACTGTTCTATGGCCAAGTTGGTCAATTTAAAGGTTCTAAGGTCAGTTGGTGCTTAATGACCCCTTAGAAGACCCATATTCTCCTCGTTGTGCCACAAGGGATATCGGTATAAACTAAAGTGCCACACCAACGTAGCTACTGCTTCAACCGTATCGGTCTACGACGTACAGTTCGCTCACAGTTTATTGCTACTTACCTAAAGGGTATCCCCCAGATCCGGGTTAGGATCTATAGTAACTCCGATTCAAACCCACAAAGATAAAGCATACAAATCAAGCAATTGAAAACATTATGATGAACTATTCCTAAGGTACACCCCACTTATAATATTCCCCAGCAGAGTCGCCAGTTCTGTGATTCGGTGGGAAGAACTGACTATTTTTGGAATGCTGGTTTGCGTTTCGCGTTTGTTTTCGCAAAATGTCGCGGTAAGCAAGAGTCGCCACCGACTTTTATTTTATCCAACAAGGAAAGGAAAAAAGCACAGAAAAATTCCTTTTTCGAGATATTTCTGAGTACGGGGGGTAGATTATAGAAAGGGAAGGTATTAGCACCCTTTCTATCCGTAGTTATCTACGGGCTCTTAGGTACTTGCTCATCATTTTCAAAATTGTTTTCTTTGTGCTTGTGGGTTTGAAAAGTTTTTGTTTTAACTTCGATTTAACTCTTGCTTATGTCCTCAAGAGTGTAATGAAGTGTTTTGAAAACTTTGTTCGAAAAGGAGTGTATGTGTGAAAAGTTTTGTTTTTTGAAAGAGCAAGTATCTAAGAACCATCTACCTACTCGAAAAAGGAATCGTTCTATGCTAATTTCCTTTAGAAAATGTTATCCCACTATTAGTGAGTAGGTAGCACCGTCATTGGAGTTTAAGGGTCAATTCGAATGAGGGACATACGACCACTAAAGCAATGTTAGGACGCCTTAGCGGTAACCCCAATGTCTTAGATCATTTGTTTGAGGCAACAATATCCGAGGCAACCATTTCGAGGCAACTATGATCTTTTAGACAAGAGGACGACCTCTAAAACGACCTATACTCAATGACTGTGTACGAAGACAACCAAGTGGGAGTATACCCTAGGAGTGCGCATGTGCGAGTGATTCAATTTCAGATTAGTTATCTTTGCACATTTTTAGGGTTATCTAACCGTTTTAAAATTAAACATACATTCTTGTCATGCATCCTAAATCATACATCTAACAATTAATATTTTGCGGAATTTGAAATGCGGAATTTAAATTACAAGGCGTCGGGTATTTACATCGCCAAAGACAAACCCTTTGAAAAATAAAATAAAGCGATAAAAAATAATAAAATGTCCTATTTAACTATTACAATCTAGAAGCAGGTACATTATTGGATAAAAATAAATAACGCGCGCAGGAAATTGAATCGAATACGAATTTTTAGGGTTTTGGCCTTTTTGGTTAAAAAACAAGTCTTTTTGGTTTTTTTGTTATTTTTATTTAAGGAAAAGAAATTAAACCTAAATTAAATGCCTAAATTAAATTAATAAATTAATTAAATGAAAAAAATAAATTACTTTTTGAGTTTTTGATTATTTAGGAAAGAAATTAAAAATGATTAAATTAGTGGTTAGTATCTAATTAAGTCTAGTTAATTAAAATTATTTACAAAAGCAAATTAAAGTTTTCTAATTAAAAACCTAGTTAATTAATAAATTTATTAAGAAAAAATAAAAGTTAAAAATTTGATTGACATAAAAAACATTTTGTGATTTTATTTGATAAAAACAGAATTTTGTGATTGGTTAGTAAATTAAATTAAATAATAAAACAATTAATAAAACAAAATAAAATAAATAGAAGAGAGAGGGGTGTTGGGCCTGATTTATGAGTGTGAGTATCAATTTCATAGGCCCATTTATGCTGGCCTTTTTTACTTTTGTTGAATCTGGTACGCATGCATTGACCAGCGCTTTGGTGGACCTTCAATCCCTGGCCATCAGATCTGGCCATTGGCCATCTGGCCTTTGGATGCATGAGGGAGTATGGTGTACTACAAGCCAGCGTATGCATATGTTAACCTAAAAAGAAACAAGAAAATACAAAGTGCTGGAGGCATGGATCGAACCCCTGTCCTCCAGCCCCTAACGCCTTGGAAACTGACTAGTTGACCACTGGGACACGTTGTTGAATTTGTTATAACAATACAAAAGATATATATTATATGAAAAACAAAACCATTGCCAGAAATAAATAAAAACACGCGTAATTATTTGAACTGGCCAGTAATGGGACGCCACGCATCATCCCCAACTTCTCGTCCGTGGCTAAAACATCAAATACCTATACAAACGGACAGAAGTCCGTAGCTACAGGCATGTCCATCTCCAAAATTTGCTACAGGCCACAAAAATGAATTTCAAGGGCATGGTTGTGCTCGTCTCACCCTCCCGGTCATAACCATGTCCATTATGGGGGTCAATTGTACCTGGAATAAAAATGCCCAAAAACAAGAACCGAATCCTAACAATGGTGGTTCTTCATATAAGCCAGATAAATGCAATTGAATATTATGAAAAGCTTGGAAATGCTCTTGTGATCACAAATATGCCATTAGTTTTCTCAAATGATGCAAGAATAATTCAAATCGAAACCAAGAACAAGGGTGACTATCGTGCGACTTACAGTGCGTTAGGGCGTCTGAAAATGCTTGGTTTTGATCCAGGTAGCTTGTGTGAATGCCCAGGAAGCGATTGGAACAAGTCTCGTGTCCTGAAACTGCCTCTAACTTGGACTTTGATCTCTCTCTTTTTTGTGAATTTTTCAATTCTTGTTCTGCCTCTCTCAACACTTTTCAACCCTTATTTTCATGTCTTTTTCTTCCTTATGTAATGCTCAGTGTATTAGGTCTACAAACATGGTACAAATCTCCCTCTATCAATGACTTTGATGTGGATTTGATTCTTCCATTAAATCTTTCCAAATTTGCCTAATTCCAATCTTTTTGCACATGATTTGATTTGATACGAAATTTATGGTAATGCTAGCTGTGAACAAAGCCTAAAACAATCAGAAAATCATGAGTTATTAATTCCTTGGATTTTTTATGATTTTATTTGATTTAAAATGAATAAATTCAATTAAAAATCAAATTAAATAATAAAAGTGAAATATGGGCACATGGATGAAGCTAGGGCACGTGGGAAATGATTCAAACCCAAATCAAGTGGAAAAGAATGGGCCCATTTGACAAAATTTGAAGTTTTGGGGATAGTTGACTTTTGGCAATTTTGCAAAAAAGTCCAACTTCAATAATGAATAACTTCTTCAATTTTGAACTTTTGGAGGTGTTCTTGGGCTTTTTAGAAATATTGAGATGTCATCTAACCAACCCTTTTGGTCTCATCTCATTTTGATATTCCATGCTCAAGTTATAAGCTTTGAAAAAAAGGTGTTTTTTGTTGACTTTCAAAAATGACCTATAATGTCCAAATTCATAACTTCTTGTGAGTTCATTTTTTGATATTGGGGTATGAAGATGGATTGTAGGAAATTGAATCCTATTTAAAATGGGATTTGGATGGGTTATTTATCATAAAGTATGAGAAAGTTATGCTTGGTCAAAGTTGGGTTGACTTTTCCTATAAAACCCTAATTTAGCAACTTTTGAGTCTTGATGAATTTGGAGCAATCCTTGATGAATCATGATCAACCCTTGATAAAATGATGAAATATCCTTCAAAATGAGAATGTTGACAAAAAATATTGAAGTTTGACTGTATTTGGGTCATAGTTGACTTTTGCCCTAGCACAATCGATTTTTTGGACCTTTGAGCAATTGACTAAGCAAATTTTCTCTGGAAGGCTTGAAATTTGACATGGATGACCTTGATAACATATTAGGACATTGGGTAGAACTTGAGGTCATTTGGACTCAAGGATCTTGATGCAACACAAAACCCTAATTTGGGGTAGACTGCCTTAAGAGAGAGCTTGTCTGACCAACTCTTGAGCTACCTTGAGCCACTTGGAGATTTTTCTTGCAATGTATTGAGAAATATGAGAGGGAAAATTTTGGGGTACAACAGTATGTGTTATGTAAATAATCAACCCTTGTTTGTTTTAGTGGATTATGGAGTGACACATTCCTTTATTTCTAATTCGTGTGTGCGAAGGCTCGGATTCGAAGCCACTACTCTTCCTAATCCTATGATTATCTCGTCTGCTATGGACGATATAGTGGAGGTTCAAAAAGTTTGTAAGGATTGTTCTATTACATTCAATGATCGTAACTTATTGATTGATCTCATATGCTTACTGCTCAAGAAGATTGATGTTATATTGGGCATGGACTGGTTATCAGCTAACTTAATGTACATTGGTTACAAAGAGAAGGCTATTTTCATACATGCCGAAGAGACCGCTCCTGTTAATGTTATTAGAAATCTGATCGAAGGTACAATCAACTTGGTTAATTGTCTTTATGCTCAAGAGAAGTCATTTCTTTTGGTCCTCACAACAAACCTCGAAAGTAAGAAGAGTGTGTCGGAGATTCCTGTTGTGTATGAATTTCCTGACGTATTCCCGGAAGATGTCACTTCTCTTCCACCAGAAAGGGATGTTTGAGTTCTCTATTGACCTTATTCCAAGAACCGCTCCAGTTTCTATTGCTCCGTACAGAATGTCTCCTGCTGAGTTGAGGGAATTGAAGATCCATTTATAAGAGTTATTGGCGAAACACTTTATTTGGCCTAGTGTTTCTCCATGGGGTGCTCCTATTTTGTTGGTTAAGAAGAAGGACGGTAGTATGCATTTGTGCATTAATTACCGCCAGTTAAACAAGGTAACCATCAAGAACAAATATCCTCTACCACGGATTGATGACCTCCTAGATTAGTTGAAAGGAGCCTGCTTGTTCTCGAAAATTGATCTCAGGTCAGGATATCATCAGATTCGAGTCAAGAGTTCGGATGTATCTAAGACCGTGTTTAGGACGCGATATGGCCATTATGAATTTTTAGTTATGCCGTTTGAAGTAACCAATGTTCCCGCCGTCTTTATGGACTACATGAACCGTATTTTTTTAACCATATCTAGACCAGTTCGTGGTAATCTTTTTATATGGCATTCTAATTTATTCTCGGACTATGGAGGAGCATATGGAACATCTAAGAATTGTTTTGTCCGTACTGAGAGATAAGCAGTTATTTGCGAAGTTTAGCAAGTGTGAGTTCTGGATGTCGGAAGTCAAGTTTCTCGGACACATTATTTCTGGTGGTGGTGTAGCGGTAGGTCCATACAAAGTGGAAGCTGTGATAAATTGGGAACTTCCCAAGAATGCAACTGAAGTCTGAAGTTTCCTCGGGTTGGCGGGTTACTATCGAAGGTTCATTATGGGGTTTTCCAAATTGGCGTTAACTTTGACAAGACTTACAAGAAAGGAAGTTTCTTTCGATTGGGATTCTGAATGTGAGCGGAGTTTTCAAAAATTGAAGGAGAAATTGACTACTGCTCCAGTATTAGTGATTCCAGATCCGGAAAGGCCTTATGAAGTTTCCTGCGATGCATCTAAGAAGGGGTTAGGTGGTGTATTGATGCAAGATGGTCAAGTTATAGCTTATGCGTCTAGATATTTGAGACCGCATGAAGAGAACTACCCTACTCATGATCTTGAACTTGCTATAATTGTCTTTGCACTTAAGGTGTGGCGACACTACTTGTACGAAGTCTTTGCACTTAAACAAAAAAAACTTTTCAAAACACATACACAAGCAATTTCAAAATGAACAAGTACCTAAGAGCCCATGGAAAACCATGGATAGAAAGGGTGCTAACACCTTCCCTTTCTATAATCTACCCCCCGTACTCAGAAACATCTCGAAAAAAGGTTTTTTCTGTTCTTTTTCCTTTTCCTTTGTTGGATGAAATAAAAACCGGTGGCGACTCTTGTTTACCGCGACATTTGCGAAGAAAAAAATGCAAACCAGTATTAACAGTCGGTTCTGCCACCATATCACAGTAACACATTCAAACCATACAGGATATAATAAACTCATATTCTAGGATATTTTGGCTGAACAACATGATAGTTGCAATGTCTATCTAATAACATTATCAATATTATAAATAATAACGTAAACATTAACATACCTATACAAACTCATCAAACAATACCACAAAAATTTACATTTATCAAACACACCTCAACAACAATAACATTTAGCAACAAACCTAACATAAAAATCAACATGATTAAAAAAAAGTAAACTAAATCATAAACTTATGAGCAAAATAAAATCATGTACATTCGAAGGTTTTATCTTTCCTCGTTAACTGAGTCATAGGAAAAGCGATATTTGAAAATCCTTTGATGAACCTCTGATAATATCCAGCTAGTCCAAGGAAACATCTAATTTCACTAACATTCTTTGGACTTTCCCACTTAGTTATTGCTTCAACTTTTCTGGGGTCTAGTGCAATACCTTTCTTACTAATTACATGACCAAGGAATTGTACCTCATTCAACCAAAACTCACTTTAGAGAATTTTGTATACAATTGATGATCCTTTAATGTATGTAATAGAATTCTCAAATGATTTTCATGTTCAGCCTCATTCTTGGAATAAATCAAAATGTCATCGATTAAAACTACAACAGATTGATCTAAGTATGGCCTAAAGATCCTATTCATGTAATCCATGAATACTGCTGGAGAATTAGTTAAACCAAATGGCATAACTAAATACTCGTAATGTCCATAGCGGGACCTAAAAGTTTTCTTTGGAATATCATCCTCCTTCACCCTAATTTGATGATATCCCGACTTCAAGTCGATATTTGAGAATATTAATGCTCCCTTTAATTGATCCATCAAGTCATCAATTATAGGCAATGGATACTTATTCTTTATAGTAGATTTGTTAAGTTGCCTGTAATCTATACAAAGCCTAGAAGTATCGCCTTTCTTTTTCACAAACGAGATTGGAGCTTCCCATGGTGATACACTTGGTCTGATAAACTCCTTCCCCAATATCTCATCCAGTTTCTTCTTTAACTCTGCCAATTTTGATGATGACATCTGTTGTAGTGAAAAATTAAGGAGACCAAGCTATTGAGGAGCTTGACTCACAGTGACTTAATAAGTCACCACCAAACTTTATTGTTTCCAAGGAAAAGGGAAAAGATCGAAACTCTATTTTTTAATATGCGATGCAAGAAGTAAAGACTAAAAGCAATTCATAAGGAAGAGATCCAAGATACGGGGGTTGGTTATACAAATGGCAGGTATTAGAACCCTATGTATCTATAATACTCTATAGGAACCAATTATAATACCTGTTTTTGGTTTAAAATTGTTTGTATGTTAAATGAATGTGGTGATGGGAAAATAACTATATTTTAGGATATTTTTGTTAGGAAAGACAAAGTCTTATACCTATGTATGAAATAAGGATCAAAACCTCGTAGTTCGTGGTAAAAATAAAAAAAAGGGTTTGTTATGGTTTATTTTAGGAGAAGAGATATTTCATCATCTTTTAAAGAGAAAGCTCAACTAATACCACCACAAGTATAAGAAGATGGATCTTACATCATCATGAAGGAAGGGCTACTAACTTGGTTACAAAGATCAACAAGTTGCCAACTAACGTCTTCATGTGGAAAGAATCACATTTAATTCAATAATTACTATGAGGATAGGAGAATCATATCTCAACTATAAAGAGGATCTATATCTAATATCTTTGAGAAAATGTTTTAAATTGAAAAGTCAAGTGGCAAAAATATTTGGGTGAGGTTAAGTCACTTTTAGTTTTTTGAAATTGTTTTAATATTCTTAAATATATTGAAGCATTTAATTAAAAAAGAAAGTTTGAAAGTGCAATGGCATAAGGTCAAGGTTTTTATATGAAAGTGGTGAAAGCTTGAAAATTATCTTTAGGGTTCAAGAGGTTCTTTAGAGTATATGAAGATACATTAAGTGATTATTCACAAACGTTTTATACAAAGGGGAATGCACATGCTTATGACTGTGAAGTCAACAATATTATCATTTCCTTGGAATTTTAGGGCACAAGCATAACAAAATATTAAATAACTAACATGGTAGCAAACATACACATCACAAGTATTTGGTCAAGAGGAGGAAAAGTTAAAAACACTCATCAAGTAAAAGTTGTGACAAAAGATAGAATAAACAACAAGTAATCAAGCAAGCACAATATTTACTTTGAATTAGTGGGAGTTTATGAAGGAAATATATTTTAAAATGGGGTTTTAAAAACTTGTGAAAACATAAATGAGTTTGATGTTTGAATCAATGTATGCATCACAATCAAGATGAAAGTCATGGAGCATAATTTGGATTTTTTTGAACATGTTTTAAGGTTTGTTTTGAATTTGAATGGAAAAACTCTAAAATAAACTAAGTCTATAATGGATTACTTACTAAAGAGTCAAGATATCAAGTTAGGATCAAGATATATCATGGTCAGATCAAGCCTTGTGAGAAAAGTGGAAAATTTAATCAAAAAGATAAAGGGAAAGTTCTTAAAAACCCTAAAAAGTACCTATTTTGATTTAATTAAAAAATGATGAAATAAATAATATTTTTGTGATATTTTTTCATATTCATAAAATAGAGGTGATAAACTAAGAGTGTGCATTAAACTGGCTCAAAAAAGATTAATTTGATTGGTGAAAGAATTAAATGAAAATTGTAAAAAAAAGTAAAAAAATGAATTGCAAAAATAGGGGTGGGCACCGGCAGGTTCGAACCCACTCCCTATAGGTGACAGGCGCGTGCTTCTACCATTGGGGTGGTGGTTCCATCCAGTTATAATACAACCACCACTAAATATAAAATAAACTAGTTTTCAAAAAATTTGAAGATGAACTTCATCTTCTTCCTTGTGCCAGCAACAACAACACCATTTTTGAAAATGCTAAATCCTTTGTTTCTCAACCATTTTGAAAATTGTAAACATCAAACTTGCTTGAAATTTAATCACGAAGTCAACCATATAACTTATTTTAACCAACACTCAAAGATAAGCAAGAATTTCGATTGGTACTAAAAACGAACCCTAACGGTTCAGAGGCAAAATTATCAACACACATACAACATAAATGAAAACTAAGGACATGGTTAGTTTCATGAAATTAATATCTACATTTTATCTTTAGAAAGAAAACACAAATGACGCATGTATATGGATATCACAGTTTGAAAATTTTACCAAATTGGAGAAAGTCCAATCTTTTTTTTATGGCCTTTTAGTGTAATGTGATGATTGATTAAGCTTCCTTGGACTTCCAGGAACCTATCCCAATTTTTACTTTGTGTTGAAAGTGGTTGAATCACTCCAACCAAGTCAAGTTGCAAGATTCAGTTATGGAGTTTGGAGGATGATGATGGTGTTACAGAAGTGTAACAGGTGTTTGGATGAGTTCTAAATGATGTATGTGAGGTGCATAGATGTTTGGTTTGCATAAATATTGCAAGGGTGATGAGTTTCGAAGTTAAGGTTTTCAAAAGCTCAAAAATAGAGGTTTTGGTTAATTCTGATTTGAGAGAGATTGATGGGTGTTTTGGAGATGTGAATTGGTGGTTATAAACTGTAAATGAGCTCTCTATTTATAGAGAAACTCAGAGGTAATAAGATGAATTGGTTCTCAAGTTGTCAAGTTATGGTTTTTGGTTCAAAGGCAAATATCAAGTTATGTGAACTTCCATGGTTTCAAGCCATAGTACAAAGAGTGGCTGGATGAAAAGACATTGTTTCCTTGATTTACGGTGCAGTGTGGTCAGAAGAAAGTAGAGTATGGGCTCAAGACATCCTTTGTACAAAAAGCTTACTTTTCAAGAATGGCAATGATAACTTTCTTCCTTAAATGGAAAGTTAAATGGATAATAGGTTGTATCACTTGGAAAATTGCTTGAAAGCTTGTGTACTATTATAATATTGGATATATCTAGAGGTACTATGGGCTGAAAATCAAGATTATGTTGCATGGCTTAGAGATTTGGCCTTTAAGTCACCATAAAAATGACCTGTAATGCAACTTTGATTACCCATCTTCATAAATTCTAAACTTCCAACTTACGTAAGATAAATTCATGCTCTTGGAAATTTTGGAAAGATTGAAACATTATCTACAACTTTCATTTTGAACACTTTTCTTGAATCAATCTGGATCTTAGTGAAAAATGGCCATGAAGTTGAGATGAAAAACTGACCAAAACTTGTTTGATATTTTTTCTAAGTGTTGGCAGAAGTTCACATGCCTATAACTCTTAATTTGAGCACTTTTTGGAGATCAACCCTCATAGACAAAGTTGCATAACTTTTCATTCCCTGTAACTTTCTTGCTTAAAGTTTTCTTTGAATCAACTTGGATCTTGGCGAAACTTGCTTATGAAATTAGGGTTATTTTGAGTACAAAACACTTGAAAATTTCTAAGTGTTTAAAAGTTTTCTTCTTTGACTTTTGTTGATTTTCTTGATTCTATTGATTCTTGATAATAAATAATGACAAACTTGAATTCTCTAATGACCCTTGATCCTTGAAGTCCAAAGTTGACCAAAAAGTCAAAGTTTGACTTTGGTGTGACAGTTGACTTTTCATCAGTTGATTCCAATTCTTTCACTATCAATCAATTGTATCTTTGAAAATGCCTTGAGCCATATAATTAGTTCAAGATGGTGAATTTGAGCTCTTTGAATCATGCCTCAAGCCTTTAGGTCATTCACTGAGCCAAAAGTCAATGATCCACCTTCTTTAATCAAAACCCTAATTTGATTGAGACTTGTATTGATGGAGTTTTCTTGATTTAAAACCATTTTTGACACAAAGAGCAAACACAAGCTACTTTTTTTGTATTTTGTTTGGGATGCAATGATGCATATGAAGTGGGATCTTGGGTCAAAAATTAGAGTTCAAGAACATCTGATAAGGAGATATAGAAATTGGCCCAGTACATGGATCCAAATCTATAGCAAACTTTACTTCCCTAACTGGTGGTAATCCTGGAACATCTTCTGGAAAGACTTCTGAGAATTCACACACCATTGGAAAAATTTCAACACTTAGGGTTTCTTCTACTGGAGTAGAAAACATCATCATGAATTTTTGAGTGAGACCTTCCACCTTATTGACTTATTCATTATCTTCTCCAAAAGTTAAACTTTTCTTATTGCAATCTAAGGTTACATTGTTGGCTAATAACCAATCCATTCCTAAGATTACGTCTAGATCATGTTGTGGGAGAACTACAAGGTTTACTAAAAACTTTCTATTTTCTATGGTTATGTGAAAATCTACACAAACTGAACATGTAACCATCCTTTCTCCCGATGGAGTAGAAATGGTTAGTTTTTTTAATCCAAATCAACTACTTCTAACTTTAAGAATTCGGCACAAGTTGTAGATATAAAAGAATGTGTAGCTCCTGAATCAAACAGTACATCCACCAACTTATCATCAATTAAGCACATACCTTGAATTAACTCAGTAGCTTCAGAGGTTTCAACACCTCTGACAATAAACACCCTCTCGGTTGTTGATTTGTTGTTCTGATTTTGAGTTTTTTTGCCCTGCTCCTAAACCTCTGCTCCTTCCTATTCCAACATTATTATAATTCTTTTGGAATCCTTGTTGATTATTCACTTGAGGGAAATATTTGTAAAAATTCCCCTCCTGACCACAACAGTTGCAAGTGTTTGGTTTCCTATGAGGACAAACACTTCAGGCCCAACCCTCCAGCATTATTATTTTGAGGTGGTGTAGTTTTCAGAAATGGCCCACTTCCATGTTGAGGTCTTCCATTTTGAGCTTGAGTAAAATTTCCTCAATTGTGGTTGTTACGAAGAGGTCCTCCTGATCCATATTGATTCCTTATATTTTCTATCATTTCAATCTCCAAACAACATTCAGTCAATTCACAAAATCTTTCAATATGTAGAGGTAATACAGCCCTTTTCATATCATACCTTAACCTTTCCTTAAATTTCTCACACATCCATTCCTCATTTGGATGTAATCGATAAAAATCATAATATTTTAGTAGTGACTCAAACTTCCTAGTATATTCCCTAATAGATAGTGAGACTTGTTTAAAGTTGTTGAATTCTCTCTCTTTTTCCTTCCTTGATAACTTAGGAAAATACTTCCCCAAGAAAACATCTTTAAACAAATTCCAAGTAATTTCTCTTCCTTCCTCTTCCAAAAGTTGGTGTTTCCCTCTCCACCATGCTTGCTAACAAAAGACTTTCAAGTAGGTAGAACGTTCTTAGTTGCTTGCTAACAATCCATCTTCAAAAACAAATATCTTTTCAAACACACCAAACACTTTCAAAACATGAAATATTTTCAAAAGTCCAACACTTTTTATGCATTCTTATAGAGATGAGAATCATTACAAAGTTTTCCTAAACGAAGGCGCTTTTCAAAAATACTTTCAAAACCCACCACAAACACATTTCAAAAAAAGCAATTTCAAAGGTAATCTAGCAAGCAACTAAGAGCCCATAGATAACTATGGATGAAAAGGGTGCTAACACCTTCCCTTTTCATAACCTACCCCCCGAACTCAAGAAAATATCTCAAAGGTCATTCCTGTTCTTTCACTCTTTCCTTATTAGATAAAAGAAAAGTCGGTGGCGACTCTTGCTATCTGCAATAATTGAGATAAAATGCAAAACATACAAGTCAGTTCTCCCACCATATTACAGGACGCATGGCCAATTGTCCCCCTGGACCAATGAGACCGCCGATACCTTTAGTCGTACCTCTGCCAGCATCAATGGCTAGTTTCACTCTGCTTGTCATGCATAGAGAAACAATCTAGGAATGATCATAACGCGCTTGCTCGTAACCACGTCCCTGCTTGAAGCAACGGCTAGTTCCGAGCGTTCATGCCCGTTACAACGACTAGTTCGTGGAAGTTACCTATTTTTGGGAATCTAATATCTAGGCACAAAAATAGGAACTAATGGCTAAGCGTCGGGGGTACTATATAAACCCTCACACTTGTGAGGGTCAGGTATTCGATATCCAACATTCACTTCTAAAACCCTAAACTCTTTCTTGTATCTCTTTGCACTCTTACTTACTTGAGCATCAGATTGCCTTGCAGGTACACCCCATCCTCCTCATTTCCAGTATTACAGACATAGATATCGGCTCATTACAGGTTCCGATCACTAGTAAGATCAAGTTATAATGAAATGAATCAAACATGGAAATTGAAGATAAGAGACAAAATGCAGAATGACAAATAAATAAAGGAAGAACTTTAAAGCAAAACTTTGTATTAAAAGAAATAAAATGCTTGGAATTTATAAAATTGGAACGCATACATACTTTCTCCAGAAAATCACTTTTTTCTCACTTTGAAATTGATACTTTGAGTTTTCTCTCACAATGTAACAAATGCGGACACTTAAAACTGAATACAAATTTTGTTTATATAGAAATCCTAAAATAACCATTTTCAACGGCCGACTGAGCAAAATCTTCCACTTCTCTAATACATGCATGCTTTGCTTCATAAGCGTCCACGTGTCTCCAAAAAACTGCTTGTCCTTATCCGTTTGAAAACATTCTTCGACTATGCTTCAAGCAACGAAGATGCTACAAATTCTGCTAAGTCTTTACATACTGCATGGTATTGATTCTCTATACGAGAGGGCTTCGACTAGGCCACCTAATCTCCCATCTGATCATCTGACTGAAACTTACTTCGACTAGTAACAACCATAAGATTGTCGAAAACTTCTCTAATAAGTCCAAAATCTACTTTGAAAGTCCCTCAAAAACTCTTTCAAACGCTATGTCGAAAATCTAGTGTAACAACTTCACACCTCAAATACACATCAAAACTATTTTTTAACAAGACTATAAAGAATTTCTTTAAAGAAAAAGAAGCAAAAAAGATATAAAAAAAGTTGAAAACTAATAGTGATAACTTGAAACACGCAAGAAACATAACTATAGTCATCAACTCGATTTACCGATTCCTAAAATATAAAATCGAGAGTCGAACTAAACCACCTCATTTTTCATTAGTTTAGTTCGGTTTTTGAACCAAACTAGAAAAATCAATTTTTTTCCAATTTAGCCTGGTGTTGATTGTCGGTTTAATTGATTTTTTTTCTGATTCTCTTACACCTTACTCATAAATTAACCAGTCAAGAGATGTGAAAAAAATCAAAACAGATTAATTATAATTAGATCCATTGATTAATGCATTTATATTTTATAATTAATTACCAAAATGTTTTTTTTTTTATAATTAGTGCATTTAAAATTCTACACAAATTTTTTATTTTAAAATTGTTTAGCACATAATTTAAATAAGTTAGTTATTCGTTATTAACAATAAAGTAATTTATGAATAATCTAATTTGTTATTTTTGTTTTTATTAAAGAGAGTGTTGAAATCTCATTTTAATTCATCCACCATAAAATTTTGGCATTAAATATAATTATTAAATGTGGTTTAAGTTGACTTTTGGATGCGACTGGAAACGTTTTCAATAAACAAAATCATCTTATAGAACTTTTATTTCCAACGAACAAATCCCACGTGTTAAAGATATGTAGGTGTATGATATGCTTTTCAAATAAGATCCTTTGAATTCACCAATGATTTGGGTTAAAAAATAAGCGATAATTTACATGGTTTATGTTTTATATTATTCAAACGATACATAGTCATCAAATGGATCTGTGGCGCAATGGTAGCGCGTCTGACTCCAGATCAGAAGGTTGCGTGTTCGATTCACGTCAGGTTCATTCTTTTATTTTTCCATATCTGCATGCGGCTATATTCGATGTTGGTGAACAAAATGATATAATAATATTGTTACAGTATTAAAAGAAATCGTGGAGAAACTTTTAGAATTTTGTCTTCATTAATTAAAGCTAACTTTTAGAATTTTGTCTTCATTAATTAAAGCTTTGACTCTCACCTTAAAGAAACTAAAAACTCTGTTTGGAGACCTTTTAAAGAAATTAATTTTTTTCTAGTAATTCAAAGGTCTGTCATTTCTATATTGTTTTTTCATAGACTAAGTTAGATATTCATTTTTAAAATTTTGTTTGTCTATTTTTTAAAAATAAATTTAAATATTACTTTTAAAATATAAAAATAGGGATTAATTTGCGATGTTTAAAATATTATGAATTATCCTCACTAAATTATGCATTAGTCTTCAACTAAAAGCACATTACTCTTTAGATCATTTGATCATTTTCTTTTCGTTTTCTCTAAAACCCACATTATTTCACTACTTCATCTTGTGACTTTGGAATATATGCATTTTTCTTGTCATTTGTCATTAGCATCTAGTGTACAAGTATCAAGACTGATATTTTAATCTAGTTGCTAAAGATGTTTTATCTTCATCATTATCATCATATGTTGTGCCATCGAGTTCCACGCCTAAGGATGTTGAGGCCATTAAGACGACATATGCATGTTCCTTTTCTTTATCATATGATTCATCAAAATGAGCTCATACGCATATAAGTCTTTTCTTCTTTTCTCCATATCTATTCTTCTTGGATATCCCTTTCTCTAACTCAGAACATTCATTTATGAAGTATCTAGGTTATTTGCATTCATAGCCAATTATCTTCTTGTCAGCTTCCTTCTCATCTCTTTGATCTTTGGAACATCTGAACTCCGTGTTGGAAAATTGCTTCTTCCTTACAGCCCACAACTGTTGCATTTCCCTAGAGACTAAGGAACACTCTCTTTCTTCTAATGTTTCTACACGATCTTCATCTTCTAATTCTTCATCTTCCAAAGCCTTGATCTTCTTGCTTTTAGACTTTAAAGCGATAGACTTTGACTTCCTGGAGTTCTTCTTCATCAAGATCTATCTCATGACTCTAAAAAGATCTAATGAGCTCTTCGAGAACCAAATTATTCATATCCTCTGATTCTTCAATAGCTATTACCTTTAGTCTCTATTTCTTTGAAAGACACCTAAGGAATTTTGTGACATGATCAATAATAGTATAACTTGTGTTTAACACTCTAGGTACAGACTAAAGTATGAAATCTAGAATATATGGTCTTTTTATTTTCATTTTCTTTCATTTTGAACAACTCACGGTTATTTATTGAAACAATTTCTTTGGATTCTTTCACTTGTCTTTTCCCTTCATAGTTCAGACAAAGCGAGGAAAAAATAGTTGTTAAAAATCAAAATAAAGGTTTATAAATGGGCCTCCAATAATCAATTAAGAGACCCAATAATCTATTATTAGGGTTACAAAATTGATAATTGATTAACCCTTAGGGGATAATAGATTATTCCATGTAAAAATCCCTTCTAATTGATTAAAATGAGTCTCTAACCTACTAGTTGGGTCCACAAAAATTTCTAGTGGATTTAATAAAATAAGAGAGTCCTTTTGATTATTCAAATGTGTGTGTGTGTGATTTTCCTTATCAAGAGTTAATCTTATACCTTTATAGACACAATCACTTAACTCCGACACGATAAGCATTCACATTTCCTCTCTTTCACAACTCTGAATCTCCAGGTTCATTGTTGCATTATCTTTGACTTTAACACTTCACTAGAACCTTGAATTGTCTACCTGATGAAGCTTGAGATAAATCCTCATGATACACACCATCATCAAACACAAGCTTGATAATTATCTTTACTAACTTCACTGAATTTCACTTGACATTAGGTGTTATCCTCCAAAGATAAGCCCCGACACCTTGATCTCTAAGCACCACAACTTGATCACCTCATAGATGAACTTTGATACCTTGATCTTCAAGCATGAAAACTTGATCGTCGTGTCAGATGATGATCCCTACTGAAATTCTAGTATAACAGAAATCAGATGTCCTATGACATGTTAGGACATCTGATCCGACTTAAATAAACAGACAAGATATAAACATACAAAAATAATACTGAAAAGCAATAAACAACACACATAAGTTATTAACCCGGTTCGGAGTAACTCTCCTATTCTGGGGGTATACCAAGCCATGGACAAATCCACTATGATAATATCAATTCTTAGACCCTACAACAAACATATCAGTTTACAGTCTACTCACTTAATCATTACCTATGCTATATTTCTACCTAAAACTCACCTAGGTATGAGGGCCTCCTTAATCCCTCATCAATGATAGACAGTGATTGGACAACAATACCGGATGGCACACTTCCATGATAATAAAACAGAAGACACACTTCCATGACAATACCTAGCTAAGAGTCAAAGCTAAACTCTCCGTTTACAACTTTTCTCTTAACTAAGAATAATACTTAGAGTTTATTAAAAGCTTCCTCTAAGAATAATACTTAGCTCATTACTTCAAAGCTTCTGAGTGAAAACACAGTGACCATCTCACAACCCGAGTGGTTCACTTACACCAACTTTCCTAGAGAGTGGCGACAATGACAAAGCCCTAGACTTCTACATCTTGAACCCGTGCCAAACTAGGTTACAAACCATTCTATTTATAATCTATTCCAAACTAGACTTGGGCTTCTAATAACAACATATCAGCTATTACAAACCAGTAGAAACTTCTTCTACAAACAAGGCCTTCAATCATTAGTTTCCTAAAATATCTCCATATTTAGAAACTGTATTTTCATCAATATTCTGACTTGATTCTTCTTGACCTTTAAATCAGCTCCACATAGGATTGCATAATATTCCCATAATAATTTACATCAGTAAAATCATAACAGAATCTAACTATCCACTTCAGCTCAGGCGCGATGTCGTATGTTCATTCATATGACATCTTATACGACCATCACCTAATTCACCCCCCCTCTTAGGCGCAATCTTAATCTTACATTTGAAGAAACTTTTGCTCCGGTAGCACGTTTGGAAGCAATAAGACTATTACTTGCATATGCATGCTCATTGGACTTTGAACTTTTTCAAATGGATGTAAAAAGCGCATTTCTCAACGGATTCATAAATGAAGAAGTCTATGTAAAGCAACCTCCCGGATTTGAAGACTTCAAACATCCTAATCATGTCTTCAAACTGAAGAAAGCTCTCTATGGGCTGAAGCAAGCACCAAGGGCTTGGTATGATAGACTAAGCGCATTCCTATGTGAAAAAGGGTTTGTAAAGGGTAAAGTTGATACCACTCTCTTCATAAAAAATGTTAATCATCATACCTTACTTGTACAAATCTATGTAGATGATATTGTTTTCGGTTCAACTAACCAAAATATGTGCAAGGAATTTTCGTCTATGATGCAAGGAGAGTTTGAGATGTCTATGATGGGAAGATTGAATTTCTTTCTTGGTCTTCAAATTAAGCAACTCAAACATGGTATCTTCGTAAACCAATCAAAATATTGCAAAGACCTTATAAAGAAGTTTGAGATGGAAAGTAGCAAAGAAAGTGCAATTCCTATGGGATCCGGCACCTATCTTGACCCAGATGAATCAGGAAATTCTATTGACATAACTAAGTATCGTGGAATGATTGGCTCACTCCTTTATTTAACAGCAAGTAGACCTGACATTATGTTCAGCGTTTGCCTATGTGCAAGATATCAAGCCAATCCTAAAGAGTCTCACCTTGCAGCAGTCAAGCGCATAATAAAATATCTCAAAGGAACAACCAACGTCGGATTATGGTATCCAAAAGGTAGTATGTGCAATCTAGTTGGTTATTCTGATGCTGACTATGCAGGTTGCAAAACTGATCGCAAAAGTACAAGTGGAACATGTCACATTCTTGGAAATGCCTTGGTTTCATGGTCATGCAAAAAGCAAGCAAGCGTAGCTCTCATCACTGCCGAAGCAGAATACATTGCGGCTGGAAGTGGGTGCGCTCAAATTCTTTGGCTAAAACAACAATTACTTGACTATGGAGTAAACCTTGGATGCATTCCTCTTCGATGTGATAACACAAGCGCGATCAATATTACGAAAAATCCAGTTATGCATTCCCGGACGAAACACATTGACATCAGACATCATTTCATCCGAGACCATGTACTCAAAGGAGATGTCGAGATCACATTTGTGGACACTCAAAATCAACTCGCGGACATCTTCACAAAACCACTTGCAAAGGATGCATTTTTCAAAATTCGTCGTGAACTTGGAATCCTCGATGAACAAGATATTTAAGGTGCACTCAATCCTTGACTATACCTTAATGTACATATATATGTGGTTAGACATTGTTTCAAATGTTAAAAATAATGATGTTTTAAATTTTCTCTTTAAGTAAATCGATTTACACCATATGTCAATCGATTTACTACTGAAGCAAATCATTTCTTTTATTAAAATCTACTGTGTAAATCGATTTACACAATATGTCAATCGATTTACTACTGAAGCAAATCATTTTTTAAAATAAAATCTTGTGTGTAAATCGATTTACACAATATGTAAATCGATTTACCACTGAACGAAAATTACTTTTTATGAAAAATGTTCTGTGTAAATCGATTTAACCAAAGGGTAAATCGATTTACCACAGAATCTGAAGCATTTTTTATGTATTTTCTCTATGCAATGTATTTTGTTTTAACATGTGATACTTGTAATGAGCTTTTAATATATTGGTCAAACATTCATTGTCTCTCAACCTCCCACCTTTCTATTGCCCAATCAATAAAACCTTGACCCATTTATCAAATTAAGTCTCATAAAGACCTCACTTACCCTACTATACTATTTAATCTCACCAAAACTCCCTCACTATCTCATAACACCAACACACTCTCTCACATAACAACACAAAAGAACTCTATATCTCTCTTTTCAAAACCCTAACAAGATCCATGGCTCCCAAGAGAAAAGCCTCTGCCTCAGAGAAAGGAAAGAAGCCAGCTTCGTCATCATCTGAAAACTCTGTGCTCGAGTACCTCACGGATCCACAGCGGGACAAATTCCTCAAGCATTTTCAAAAGAAAATCGTCTCTACTCCAAAGTTTGGTATGTTATCTACTTTTCCAGATGAATGCTTCTCATTTCAAAGAGATTTCATTGCTTATGGGTTAGAACCATTAATATCTTCACATGGTTTCTATTACCCGGATCTGGTTAAAATTTTCTACAGCAACATGTGCTATGACAACAACAAATGTTATACATATGTCCTTGGAAAAAGAATCCCTCTGTATTCCAAAACTCTTGGCAGAATCTTGAACATTCCATATTCTGGAAGTACCCTCTATGATCCAGAAGATGCTGCTTGGGAAAACTATCAGAAGCGAGAATTTTTCTATAGCATTGGAAGGTTATCAGAATCTGAATACCGTGCCAAGCGGATTCGCAGTCTTGGCGGGGTTACTCCAGCTAGGGACACATGGAGTGCTGGAAATTTCCATATTGATGATAGGTTGTTTCACTATTTTCTGGTGTATATTCTGTTTCCTAGAGCAGGGAATCATTGTACAGTGACCGACCTAGAATTGCAAATCATCTATGCAAGGAAAAATGGAATCCCGGTTAATTGGGCAAAATTGATTGTGATGCATATGCTAAAAGTTGCCGCAAGGGCCACCTTTCTACCATATGCATATTTCATTACAAGGATTATGGAAGCTTATGATATAGATTTCACTGGATTTGAGCGGATTGAAATGGATCCAATCACCACTAGGATCTCCATCAAAAATGTTGATTCAAGAATGGGTGTTCATTTCAATGCTGAAGCAAAAACCATAACTTACATTGGAGAAGATGTGGTCGGCGATGACGGTCATAATGCAGATGAAGAAGACCATGAAGTTCCTCCTCCTGCTGCTGCTTCTGGTCCCACAAATCAAGATGTTATGGATTTCATGACGCAACAGTTTGCTTCTCTCAATTCTAACATCAATGCTCGATGGACGGAGATAACTGACTCTACCTCATCTCGGATAGATGCTTTTCAGAATGATGTGAACCAACAATTTTCATATCTTTATTCACATCTTCATATCCCTCCATACGACCCAACCAATCCTGCACCTCCGCCTCCTCAATACACCGAACCACCTCTTCAACAACAATTTCCTTATCAAGGACCTTTCTAAAAAGTTCTTGATCAATGTTATTAAATTCTTAGTATAAGTATCATTATGGATTTTGTCTTGTTTTATTTTGTTCATTTTATGTATTGTGTTCTTAAAACTTTGTTCGATAATTTTGAAAGTTTTGTGTTTTTCATTCATGTTCCTATACATTTCTTTCTGGTATACTTTCTTGTTGCATCTTTCCCTTCTTTTTGATAATGTCAAAGGGGGAGAAGGATGTAATAGCACTTTATGTTTGTTTGTTTTCATTGTCTTTACAGAGCAAACTTTCAAATCTTTTTCTCCATAGGGGGAGAAATCTTCTCAGGGGGAGAAAACACCTTTTGCTCAAATTCTGATCAACACATAAAGGAAAATGGTTTGTCATCATCAAAAAGGGGGAGAATGTAATCTCAAGCCTCAACTCAACTTTAGTTTTGATGAAAGACAAACAAGCTAGTTTGATGAAAGACAAACAAGCATTATGGAAAGAAGGAAAAGAAGTGGAAATCATCTTAAAGCATCATTCACTCAAAGCTTCAAGGAACTTGGCAAGCAATCAAGTATATCAATTCTCAATTAAACTACATTGATTAGAAATGCTCAAAAATGATATACACACTTGCCACATCACTTCAATTATATTTCAAAACAATTTTTAAGTTTTTCTCTGCTGTAAATCGATTAACATCTTGTGTAAATCGATTTACACATGCTTTTTCAAAAACTGTTTGCTCCTGCCAGCAATCGATTTACAGGTTGTGTAAATCGATTGATCACAGAACAAACTGATTTTTTAACACTTGTAAATCGATTGACACAACATGCTAATCGATTTACACTTCAAACTTTTTGAAATTCTGAACGTTACAAACACGTGCAATCGATTTGCATGTTATGTTAATCGATTTGCACATTGAAAATTTTGAAAAATCTGAACTGGTTTCAAGTTATCCTTCATACCTTTTCTCCAATAGTTGCATGATCAAACATTGCATCTTGTCAAGTTTTACAAACAGAAAAGTGTCCTTTTGGAAAGGTATCTTGATTACTATATATTACAAAATATTTCAAATCATAAACAACTCTTCTCTTGCAATAAAATCTGAACTTTGTAAAATATTCAAACTTCATATTTCTTAACTTTTAAGAACAAAGATTTTCTGCACTTTCACACATATAAAGAACAGAAATCTTTGAGCATTATCTAACCATTGTGTTACAGTTTGAATTGCTTACAAGAGAAGAAAGAAGAAACTTCAAAGAAGTCACTCTATGTGATCAACATATTTCAAGAAATCATACTTCATAAAAACATACAAAGTGTAACTTATTTCCAGGATTGTTGGAATTAAGTATTAGATTACTTTTGTTCCTTGTTGTCCATTATTGGAAACAAGAGGTATCTTTTGAGAGGATTGTTCTCATTAGACTTATTGGAAATCCAAGAGGGTGTTCTTGGTTATTTGTTAGGTTCTTTAGTGGATAAGACTAGGAAGAGTCTTGTAAAAGTTCTAACAATATAGTAAAATCTCTTGCGTGTTTGCAAGGGGACTGGACGTACTTCCGGGTTGTGGAAGGAACCAGGATAATTCTCCGTGTCTCTTTACTTTCTGCACTTTACAGTTTTCAAAGCACTAAATCAAAACCAGAAAGTATAAAATAAGTCAAAAATCGACCATCACCTAATTCACCCCCCCTCTTAGGCGCAATCTTAATCTTACAGTTTAAGATGATGAGAACTTCTCATCTCAACATGTCTCAACATAAGATAGGACTTCTTGCTCAACCTCTTCTTGTTAGCACGTAAACACATCTCGTATCTAACATATTGTTGTCTTATTTATTTTACAAAAATTAATGTCAATCCTAAAACTAGAGAACTTACAATCTCCCCCCTTTGGTAAATTTTGGCTAAAACAAATAAATAAAAATTACAACTCAGCAATAAAAAAACCAATCCTTCAACAATAGTCTTCAATAACTATTGAACACAGCAGCACATCAACATGGAGGAACATCTCTTGTCTGATATTGTCAGTACATCTTGTTCGACTTATTCTTCATAACAACTCCATTGCAATGCACAAACTCAACACCAACGAACACTAACCTCAGGATAAAAAGAGTAGAAAGTCCTGAAGTCATTTGGTGTTCATGAGGAAGAAGATAGATAACATTCCCCCTCAAACCAGGATGGATCTTATAAGACCAATGATGGCATAAGAGAATTCTTAACCATTCCTTAATCAGAAGCCCCCAGTCGACCTAGACAAATCAACAACCACCCCTGGTAACTCAGAACACAGGTTACAACTGTGTTCATAACTTAGATCACAAGTCATAAACTTAAACACAACAGGATGGAACATCCTATCCAACATGTTTGTGACAAATCTAGAAAAGCAGTCTCCAGATTAATCATCCGAGCACCTTGATAATCACATTTCTCCCCCTTTTTAGCCAAAACTTGGCAAAGGAAGCCTTCACAATTCCAGACCCATGAACTTGCCCAAATCCGAGTAAAACCCATTATGATAAACACTCATGTGGTGAAAGAGGACAAGAGAAACCTCTATAAATAGCTGAGCATTTACTTGGGAAATAACGATCCTTGAATGTAGCAATAATCTTGGTCAAAGGAAACATTATTTGAGGAGAAACTGCCACCAAAACAATATGCACCGTCCAAGAACATCTTTGAACGTATTTAATACCTCTGGACTATTTCTGCTGAAAAGAACCAATCCCAATACATGCACATGCACAATCAACACACTTTCAAACACTTTCTTGCGACGTGTGTTTGATCACATCATCCATAAACTCCTTTATTGATCACACATGAAACATATCCTGAATAATGTCTTGACATCTAGTCAGACATTGTCTTCTTTCTCTTTTATGGATAAACCCGTGACCAACACATCTTCAACTGGTCTCTAAGTGTACTCTTTTCACTTAGGCTGAACAACACACTCCAAGACAAGTGTGACAACTCCCAGCAACAAAGACCCTTAGAGTCCTTCCAAAAAAACTCTGTAGAGAAACATAAATTCTCCTAGACTTAATCACCAAAAACTACTCTTCAGACTCCTAGCTTCCCAAATGCTAGCATAATCCATAACACATTCAGCACCTTAATGCCATACAAGTCATCTGACATCATAACCTCATAAGAGGCATACATTCTTTACAAGCTTAAACATCAAGCAAGCTTTAAAACATCTGCACCATTATAGCAATAATTCATAAACCTTCACTTGACTCCCCTATCAAGAATAACCAATGTTCCTGCTGAAGATAAACATTTGAGCACAAGAGAAGAACACATTAAATTCTTCACACTTTCACAGTGGAGGGCAACCACTTCACAAACCTGGATGAACACACATGTTGAACATCTTCACACAAGGCACAATTGATTTGAAATTTCTCACATATTCCAGAATAAATGCTCCTAGCTTGCTTGCTACATAAGTCCCAGATTTCCACCATCTTTTACTTGTAGTAGAAATCAAATCAGACCTCAGTATCTGATAACATTCTTCTTCCCTTACATCCACTAGTAGTTGCTGATACTAGTGAAGTCTTCAACAAAGTAGTCATGCATTCACCAAGCATACTACTATAGACAATATTAGACTCTTCATATTCTAATCCATATAGTCAGAAATGCCACTTATGATAATAATGCTTGAGCATCCAACTTCACATGCATAATCTCAAGCATTAAAAACAAAACAACCATCAACGATCATGATGTTATAACATCATTTGGGACATCAACTTCTTAATACAGAACCCGGTAACATTGGTTCTTAAATCAACATTCAAAGGACTTGTTGTGCATATAAATCCTTTACGAAGCTCCCAATAGAACATACAACCAGTGCAACTTACTAATGGAAAAAATAGCAAGTGTACTATTTTTGCCTTGTAGTAATAATAGGAAATTCCCAAGATATTGATCTCGAGGACTGTGTTTAAATACCGAGTTTAATTTGTGGTTCAATTAAACAAAAACTATCAGATTGGTTTGGTTTAGGATCTAACCTTCACAGTTATGAATAAGCAAAATGTAATTTATGACTATTTTGTACTAGTATGAGAATGTTATGCTAGGGGCAAGTGTATGATTTGTCATATAACGACCTTTAATTTGATTTCTTCAACAAGTTCATCTTACTCCATTACCAGTTCTTAAGATTATTTTTCCTAAGTCCTCAGTGAAAAACCTTTAACCATTTATACTAATCCTAAGGTCCCTCAAAATTAGTAATAAAGTCAAGCGTTAAAATGAACAAGAATTTTCCCGGTTATTATAGTGTATCCCTAGGCCTAGGTGATACCTGATATAATATGATTATTCAAAAACCCCTTAACATGGTTGTCTAGCCCTAATGTGTTAAGAACAGTGTAACCCTAGTGGTTCGACAGGGGAAACAATGAAGTAATCTGAACAATTAAATGAATAAGAAAAACTATTATACTAATGAAAATAAAGGATTCAATATCGTTACATAGATAAATCAAGGACACCCCTAGCATTGGGGGGTTTAGATGCTCATAATATTTAAAGAAAATACAATCAGAAGATTAGACATTACAAGAAAAAGGGGATTGCTTTGATCTTCAATCGCAATTGCTCTTGAAAATATTTGTTCTCCAAAACCCTTGAGAGCTCTATTCTTTCTCTACAATTCTTTCGTACCCTAAAAAGTCCCTAAAAGCTTCCCAAAAACAGGTCTAAATAGTATCAGGTTATCACCCAACAATGCAAAAAGTCCAAAGTACCCTTAATGATCAAAGACAACTTCAAACTCCAAAAATCAAAAGTATAATCGCGCCTGCCAACACAGGTCATGTCAGGTGACACGGGAACCTGTGTTGGCCCTCTGCCTTTTTCAATTATGTTACAAAGCATCAGGCCTGCTAACACGGGTTGTGTCAGGTGACATGGGCACCCGTGTCAGCCCACTGGTTTTTCTCCTTTGACTTCTCCTATCCACTTCCTGACACGGGCACCCATGTGAGGCATATGTTCTTGAGCAAAAAAAACACCTCTAAACCTTGCAAAATTCCTCTCATCTTTGCACCAGTTCCTCATACTATTCACTTGCACCTGAAAAACACTAACACTACTAAACCAAGACATCAAACACATCTAATTGACATAAAATTCAAACTAATGCCATGCAAGAATACCAATTGTGAAATATGAAATAACTTAAGAGAAAGCGATAAAAGAAACACCAACGTGTTACCGATTTGATGGATTTTTGTCGAATAATTAACGAAAACTAAGTAGAATTGGTGACCGATCACAACCCCAAACTTAGCTCATTGCTTGTCCTCAAGTAATGCATGAGACAACAGAGAAGTCACACCTGAATTCATTCTTAACATAATACAACCAATGTCTTTCGCAACTCGCTTTCCACCTTTTCGATCAAGATTCCAATTTTCTGATCCGAACTGTCCGCTAAACTTCCACATCACAGTACTTTTTCACCTACAAGATTTTTCACACTTCTCATCAAATCTCTCAGGATTCAAGTGTTTTTCACTCATAATTCAGCATGTACAATATCAACTCTTAAATTTGAATACATTCTACTTTCATTGCACAGACAAATTGCATACATTTTTTGAGGTCTTCAGGTTGTAACAGGGCTTAGGTACAGTGGAATAAACAAAGAAAATGGATATAAGAATGGTTTTAGGCTCAACATTCATGATGTTATTCTTCTACCTGTGCTTATTTTATCACTATGGGGATTTAACAACACCCTTCTTTTTTCTGACTCTTTGGCTTCACTCAATTGTTGATTCGAGCATTTACACGGGCATTGAGTCTCTGTGCTTAGACAAGTGCTTCTTTATTGCTTATCTTTTTTTATATTTCAATACATTCTTGTGTATCAACATTTTTCTTCTCTTTTTTTTCGCGCTTTCCCTTCTCATCTTAGGTGTACCACCCCAAACTTATAACTTGGCACAAATTCAAAAATCTACAGCACTTATGCCGAGCATGGTATAAAGTGTTTGGCCGTGGGTTAACAAATGTGGTTATAACAAACAATGGGATACATGCTCAATATGGGTTAACAAAGTATAAACATAATAAATAGATGTCTTGAAAGGCTCAGGGGAATATAGAAACAACGTGCCTCAATGTGTGTCGTCATGTAGTGCTATGTGAGTAGAACATACGCAAACTCAAAGTGATAAAGTCATACCTGACTGAACTCTCAAGATGATATTTTTGTATCTGGATTTTTTGTATGCTCACCATGTTGGGTAAAAGTTACAGGTTCCAAAGTACTTCTCGTGTAATGCTGCTTCTTTTCTGGTTCGGGTGTACAGTAATCCAATCTTAGTCAAGTGTCATCAAGTTGCATCCAAAAATTCTTTTTGGATGTATCGACTTTTGGGGGTGCCTGGGGAGCAAGCTTGGGTTGCATCTTTCATCCTCTAACTACCAATTCATCATTCATCCGGAAAAATAAATTCAATCTGTAACACATGGTAAACAAAGCAACACAAAGCAAACTAACATGAAAGTTAAAATAAAACCATAAATGACTAGAAACAAAAACTGACAACAAATAAATAAAAGAACTCGCCACACTTGAACTAAACATTGAACTCAATGTTTTAGCACAAACACGAGGGGAACTCACAACGCCTACTGAGAAGGAGGAGGGTGCGGAAAGTGAAACATCAAACGTTACATCAAAGCATGCATATCATCAATAGCAGTCCCTTATCGGGTCTGCTCTGCCCCTAGCCTAGATAGCTTTTCACCTTGTTTGAAAAGCTCCACACCTTATCTGGTCTGCTCGGTGCAGAGGTAGACAATTGATCAGTGCATATTGATTCACATTCTCTTATGTTTGTACTTAGGCATTTGCATGGTTGTTTTGTTTATTTTTCTATTTTATGATGTTTTTATAATTTAGTTTATTTTTACCTTTAATTGATTTTCGTATTTATTTTCAGCATTAGCAGCTTTCAACTAAAAAAATCATAACTAGAGCTTCGGGAATCGGATCAGCGCATTATAATAATCGTTGGAAAGCTGAGAAAGATTTATAACTTTTATTTTGGAGTCGGAAGCTGATTCAGAGTGCATAATTCCCAGTAATTCGTTGAAGTTTCAGACGTTAGAAAAAAAATTTGTTTCGGGTCATTTTATGGGCCTGGTTTATGTTTCTAGCACAGTTTGAGTTAAAAGTGAAAACCCTATTTTGCTTATAAGGTTTTGAGCCGTGCTAGAAGAGAAAACCTTTTATTTTCGCGATAGAACTTTTGCTTTGTACAAATATTATGGAGAGCTAAATTTCCTCTGAGTTGATCTGTTACATTCATGTTCCGATACTTGAGGTTAATATAATTTTACAATTTAATTCCTATTCCTTTCAACTCTATTATATGTTCATCGTTTGCTTAATCCGATTGTCATAGAATAATTTTGTTTGGTTCAATTGATTTATGTTCCCTAATTTTCATTGCGTGTTATCGTTTGCTTAATTCGTTAATTCACTTATTTTTAACCGTTTACTTAATTCGGTAAACAGGAAACATAATTCTTATAATATCATTCTCGCTTGTTGAATGTTATTATGATCTAACAAGAATAGTACTCGCTTAGGGCAGCAATGTTATAATAATCAATGATAGGTAGGAACCGAACTAGCAGATTAGCTTATTTTATAGTTACTTAATTTAAAATCACTTATTTTCTCCGTTTTCATAAAAAAAAAATCCTAAAACGACAAACCCCCATAAATCGTTACTATTATTAGTTAATAATAATACAAGAATCCTCGCGATAGGATACTCGAGTTTTCGTTACCGTAACTACATTTAAAATTTACTCGTTTTTGATACACCCGCGACAGCGGATCACCAATCTCTATTTGCACCCATCCTCATTGATCATGATATATGTAAGAGGATTCGATACTCGGGTAGGTCGAGTCTTGGTGGGTAGGTAAAAACTGCTCATGATCCAGAGAATCTTCCTCCATATCATTACCTACCACAAAATCATCATCTTGGTCGCCATCCCCTTCTTCTGGGGTGACAACAACATATAACCAGTTAGCATAGTCAAAAATACTAATTTTATTAGGGTTAGGTGTTGTACCTTAAAATTTGCCCTCTTCATTGTGATCCCAATTGGATTATATTTCATTATCATATGTATACATGCATTCCATGGGATCAAGGTATTTCTCTGAAGAAAAGAAGCTTCGGGGATTTTACCTTTTGAAGTTATTAAACTGATTCAACTGTTGATTAATCGTTTTACGGATATTTAAAAATTCGTAAATCTGATTTGGTTCATCATCTCAAGTTGGTTTGTTTTACATCAAAAGAATCGTCTTGATGTGTACTCTATTTCGTATATTCGGACTAGGAGCCAATTCCTCATGGAAAAGCCTCAGAATAAATGGATTTTTTGAAGGTGTACAAGTGAAAATATTGTGAAAAAGTATGCTGAAGGTGCAATTTTTGCACACTAAAAATTTTCATAACTCGAAGATCGTTCATCGTTTTGAGCCTGTTCTGGTGGCCAAAATTCTGTCTTGATGTCCTCTAAATTTTTGTCTCTCACGGTCGAAAGCCATTTCTACTCAAAGTCTTAGAATATAAGGATTTATCAAGTATGTTTGCACATGAAAGTTATGATAGATGTTCACTCTTTTCATATTCGAAAAATCATAACTCGGTCGATTTTTATCGTATCGAGCTGGTTACGGTGGAATTGGTTCATAAATTGAGTTGGCTAAATATTGGTTTCGGTTTTCCAATTCAAATGGTATCCCAAAGGCCTTCATTTTTGGTCCAAACCACGCGCAGTGCATTGAAAATCCTGAACTGAGAAGTATTTTCATCTGAGACGCGCAGTGGAATTCTCTCAAGTTGCTCAAAGATCAAATTAAGGTCCTACACCTTTTTCATCAAGAACACAACAACCACTTCATCAAGATCCAAAAGTCAAGATCAAGAGGAATTCTTCTCTGGTTATTAATTCATTCATTGCAATCTCTATACCTAAGTCTCCTCTTCACTTCTATCTGTGAGTTTTCTTGAATTAAGCACTTCTTGAAATAAGTGATTATTTGAGAAGTACTTTTTGATCAAGCATGAATTGAATCTAGGTTGAATTTTGAATTTAGAATATAGATCTAAGACTATAATTGTGAATTTATTTGATAATCACATGTAAATCCGGAATTGGATAGTTGAATTAAGTGCTTATTGAATTAAGTTGATTTACAAGAAAGTGCTTAATTAATGAAACAAATGGATGATGTTGCATGAAGCTTAATTGTTGATCCTTAATCCATTATGTGTAGTTTGAATCTAGACTTTAAATTATACAAAACCATGTGTTTGATATATGAAGATCTTGTATTTGATCAATTGCCTAAGCCATGAAAGTGCTCAAAAAATCTGTTAAAATTGCCTCTGACACGAGGGTAACCGGTTACCCGATTATGATAACCGATTTCCATCCATTCATTTACAAAAAATTTCAAAACTGTTACGTGGTAACCGGTTACGCAGTTATGGTAACCAATTACCCCAAGGTCAATAGCGTTTTCCCTCTGTTTTGGCTTAAGGTAATCGGTTACCTCAAGTCATTAGTTATTTTCTCATATTTTTGAGTTATGGTAATCCGATACCCTATTATGGTAACCGATTACCCAAGATGAACAATAACTTTTTGCTTTGTTTTATTGCATATTTTAGTCCACCTTTCCTTGTTAATTGCTAACTTGTTGTTTGAGTTATGCAACGTACTTCAATAAAGATTTTGATCATGCTTTAATTGTTCCGTGTTTCACTTTATTTACGGGACACATATTCGCTTCTTGTGCGATTCTTCTTGTGTTTCAATTGCTTCGTGTTCCACTTTATTTATAGTATATGGTTTCTCCTGATATGATTCATCCAGATTCTCTCATTATGTGAGATGAATATTTGTACAATCGTGTGTTTTGTCTGGATTTTATTTTCATGCAGGAAGATGGCATGGTTGTGTTTGATACATACCACTTGTGATTTATTTTCACATTGCTAATTTCTAACTATTCTCTTGTTGTTAATGCTATCTTGCTCGAAGTTTTCCGGGTTTCTTGTATTTTTCTTGCTTGCTTGATATGAATTGTTATCCGTTTGGTATTTCATCTCGTCCTTTTTACTATTTCCACATTTTACCGCTTTCCATGCCGTGAGAAGTATGAATAGAAATGTATGATGGTGATCTTTGTTGCTGATCATGTCATAAACCCCTCTAGTTTATTTAAAGACCTGTTTAGGGAAATTATGCATTATGTGCCTTTTGTGTGTTACTTGTGCTTGTTTAAAACCCTACCTTTTAAGTAGGTATTCTACAAATGTGTTTACATTTTGTGCTTGCATATACTACAAATGACAAGTCCTCAAAAGGAGGCGAACAAAAAGGTTTAGTAGCCAACCCCCGTGCGTTCTAGTCCGTGTCTTCCTTAGCTTACGTTGTACATCGACGCTTTGGTGTGCTGATATTTTGTATTGAGTCAGTCATGTGGAAAAGGGTTCTGCCCCAACCCTCGCACTTTGTCAGGAGTTTTCAAAGGCCAATGCTGACATTTCTCTACCCGCTTGTTTGCTTCGGTTGATCCTCTCCCCTTATATAAATCATTTCTCTTCTTTTCTTATTTCATCTCCACCCCGCTTGTTTGCTTCGGGTGATACGCTCCCCTTGGATAAATCATTTCTCTTTATTTTTCCTTTACCTACCTTGATTCATGATATCTTGGTTGGGCCCTTTTGCTTGAGCTAGTGTGCACTACTCTCGCCATGTATGTTTTCCCTTTGTTCGAGCTTGCTACTTTGAGACGCATTAATCTTGCCCTGTATGCACTCTCCTTTGCTTGTTTGGGATACACAACTCTCACCATGTACGTGGTTCATTTGCTTGCTTTATTTGTGTATACCATTCTCCCTTAGGATGTGTTTATTTCTTTCCCAATTTGAGCTAGACCTTAGGATAATAATTCATACATGCTAACATAGATAAATATTTCCCTTTTATCCTTGACATAGGGCCATCATTGTATGATAATATTAGGGATTAGATTTTAGATAGTCTCCCTTAGATGTTTTCTTTCTTTTTGCATCCTTGCATTTAAAACTAAAACTTTGTTTTTCTTTAAACTAATAAAAACACTCTCTAACAATGTAAACCCTTTCTTAAGATAAAAAACACTAACCAACGCCTCTGTTTTTGCCAATCGGATTTTCTCTTCTAAGATCATGTTAGTTCCTTTCCACTATAGGTTGTAAGTCTATAAAGGTCGAGTAGTGGTGGAATGATTGAATTTAACATTGTTCAACTAAAAAACACAAATCCACCAAAACAAGTGATCCCAACTACGACTGCTCTGATTCCTTAAAAGGGATACGTAGGCGGAGGATTTTGTGGAGCCTAATCAAGCATATCTTTGTAAAAATCTCTTTCTTTTCCCCACACTTTATTTTCCTTTTATTTTGCATGCATTCCCTCTTTCTTTTTACTTTAAACCTTAGACATAGACTTTGACCACACCCATTAGATTAGAATAACAAAAGTGGATACCATAGAGTACTATGGGTGTTTGGGGTACTAATACCTTCCCCTCATGTAACATACTTCCTCACCCGATCTCTCGGTCGTTTGACCGTGATTTCTCCCTTCTCAGGTTTACTCAATGTTTTCCCTTCCCATGTGTGATACGGTGGGAGAACTGACTTGAGGTTTTGCGTTTGTGTTTGCAAATGTTTCGGTTTAGCAAGAGTCGCAACCAACTTTTTATTTTATCCAAAGGAAAGGTCAAAAAGCACAGGAAAGACCGTTGAGACATTTTCTTGGGTTCGGGGGGTAGATTATGAAAAGGGAAGGTGCAAGCACCCTTTTCATCCATGGTTATCCATGGGCTCTTAGTTACTTGTTTAGATCACTTGCTTTTTCTTTTCAATTGTTTGAAATGGTGCTTTGTGTGTGGTTTTGAAAATGTTTTGAAAAGAGGCCATCGTTGTGGCAACCTTTGTAATGATTCTTGTTTGAATGTATACAAAGGTGTATTGTCTTTTGAAAAGATGTTTCAATGTTTGAATGTTTAAAAGTTTGTTTTGGGAAATGTTTTGAAATTGTGTTGTGAGGTGTGTTTGAAAATAGCAAGGATGTTTTTTGCAAGTTTGATCAAGTAACTAAGAGTTGTCTACCCTATCTACTCAAGAGTCTTTCCTACACATTTTTAACCCTTTTACATTGTTGCTTTACCATTGCATTTGGTAAACAACCTTGTATTTGGATGTTAAACGGGACAGGCGCGGGTCATCGTATTGACCATGATAGCAATTGTGCTAAGTATCTTTAGCAAATTTTTGAGGGACTAGATCATTTTGTATAGGCAACTAAGATAGCGTCATCGAGGGACTATGATCTTTTTGTTTTGTTTTTGTTTTTGCCAAGATACTCAACATGCATACCATGGCCATTTTAAAGGCAACAAATGGATGAAACCCTAGGGGTGCATGTGTGCATTGTGTTGTCAATTTACATGCTTTTATGTCTTGTATTAGGTCTAGCTATTTGTTTTGATTTTGGATATTGCATACAAACCCTAATCTCTATCATGGCATATTTGAAAGCTATAAATGCGTAAAGGTAAATCTACAACTATTACAACATTGAGATGGGGAAGGGGATACAATTTTGAATAAGGGATTATTTGCAAGAAAATAAAGCCCTAAGATTAACTATTACATCCAAATTAAATTCTTTGTTCAAATAATAAATAAGCAAATATTTAAATAGACAATTAAATAAATATGCAATATATTATAAATATGCGAAAAGAAATGTTTTATTTTTATGTATGTAAAAATAAAATATTTAATGTATAAAAGTGAGGAATAGCCAGGCCCAGCTCAGCTACTTCATCTTCAACCTTCGTTCAAACAAAAACGCGCGTTCTGAGTTCAACTTCGTATCTCCTGTTTCACTGCTTAAAAACAAAAACTTGTAACATGAAAGTTGTAGAGCATAATCACACGATTCCAACCATATAAAAAACTTAATCTAACTCTCAAAGACCAGAGAGAATTTCTCTGGCCCTAATTTCTAACCTAACTTTTTCAGAAAGTTCATCAATCAAATTCTCTCAGCACACTTAACTTAAATGAAATCTATGCATATGTACAGCTTAAGGGAAATGAGTACTACATTTTTTATTCACAAACCTAAGCCTAATGATTCCTAAATAGAGAGATAGAAAGTTGGAAAATACCTGCTTCAGTTGAACTCGAGTATGGCAATGTGGAGGTTTTCAATGAGGCCTGAGATGTTTGTGAGCTTGCCTGAACTTCCTATGACCTTCCCCAATGCTTTGTTTGCTTTGAGCTTGCTTGAATAAGCCTGTAGAAGTCAACCTGCACAAGCTGAAATCAGAAATGGTGAAGCTTGCAAATGGAGTTACAGTCATGGGCCAATGGTTGGGATAGCTTAGGTGGGTTATATGGAATGTATTGGAACTGGTTTGGGACAAAACGCACGAGTGGTTTGTGAGATGGAAGTGAAACTGCAGAGAGTGCCCTGTTTTGCAAGAAGACGGTGTTTTTATGTTTTGGAAGACTTGAGGGTTGGGTAGCTCGTGCTTCTGACTCAAGGCAATATGCAAAAGTTATTTCAAATGCTTACAAACTTTGTTCTTATGAGATTTCAAAGATATGGATATTTTGCAAGTTTACTTGGTTTTGAAGTAAAAATGTGAAGTGATACAAGACAGGCCTGTACAGGCTATCTTCAAGCATGCACAAGATTGTTGTACCTTTACCTAAGTTTATGGAACTTGTTTGCTGCAAAGAGAGGGGTTCAAGGCTCAAGGGAAGCAAGTTGATATAAAGTTGCCTTTATCAAAATGGCATAGTTAGCTTTTTGCCAAAAATAGATTAAACCCTTGTGTAAACTTCCAATAATCAGAATAATGCCTTAAACCAATGAGTTTGCATTAAATTTTTGAGTGTGGAAGGGTTTAGAGACCTGTATTCAAGTACAAACAAAGTTGGACAGATTTTGTAACTTGTGTCAACATGAAAATGCCATGGATCAAAGTGAGTTTTTTCCCACTTCAAACCTTCGATTCTCCCTAACCATAAATGATTTTAGAGAGTTCTTGGACATTTTGGAAAGCTTGTAACATTATCTACAATCCATATTTGAAATGAATTTTGAGATTCCAAGTGGAACTATGTGAAAAATTGCCATGAAGATAGGTCATAATCCTGCCTAAACTAGGGCAAAATTTCACTAAGTTAAAAGTTTCATGGACCCTTGTTCCAAAATTCATAACTTGAGATACATGATTCTTTTGAGAAAACTTTGTGAAGAAAAGTTGTAGATTTTGTAGAGGAATACAACTTTCATGTTGGAAGTTTTGTTTGAATCCAATTGCATCATGGTGAAAAAGTTGGGCAAAGTTGGGAAAAAATAAGAAAATTTCATAACTTAGAAAAATTCTAAGTTATGAAAATTTTCAATCTTAAACCCTAATTTGCAAAATTAGGTTTCTTGATGAAAAAGTTTCATGTTTTGACACATCTTGATGAAAAATGACCCTTGGCACTTGATTTTGACCAAAAAGTCAAAGTTTGACTTTTCAGTGTACAATTGATTTTTAATCAGTTGACTGGAAAATTCATCTGTCAATCTAATGTATTTGAGATCTTTTGAACCTTGTGATTAGGCCAAGATGATTCCATTGAGTCCTTGAATCTATGCTTGAACCCAATTTGCCATTGGCTAGGTTAAAAGTCAGAAATTGCCCTTCTGCAGGCAAAACCTTAAAAATGACCATTTTGCCCTTTTGATAATCTGATCAAATTTCTTGAGGAGTTGTGGTCCAAACTTGATAAAATGGTTCATATGAGCTTATAATGTTGATGTGGATCAAAATTTATGAGGTTTGACTGTAAATTGGCCACAGTTGACTTTTTCCCTAATACATCTAATTTTTAGGTCAACTGTCCAACATGAAGCATGAAAGTCACATTGAGCATTAGAAGTCCAAAATTCCTTGTGCAAACTCAAACCATAATTTAGGTCAACAGTGCAAGGAGATTTCTTGAGCAGAGCAAACCCTAGCTTGGTCTTGAGTTCAAAGAGTCTTGTGAGGAGAAATCTTGATAAAATGAGAGGGCAAATTTTGGGGTACAACAGCTTCCCATGTTCAATCTTCTTGAACCTGAAGAGTTAGATTGACGAGTTTGTCTTTCGTGAATCGAAGGTAAAAGAGGATTGGACACTAGAGTGCCCGTAAATTTGCGCTCGTCAGAGTATATTTGAGGGAATGGGCTTAAATATGCCATTTGGAAGATGCGATAGAATCTTGTCGGAGATGGGCTTAAAGATGCCATCCAAGAAAATTGATCGCATAAGAGATTCCTATGCGAGAGCCCGTATACCTGTTGTTGAAGAGGACTACGCTGGGGAATGCTGGTCTCTGTCTTGGGAGAAATAGAATTTTAGGAGCTTCGGTCGTCCGTTATTCTATTGGGGAGTCATCTCTTGGTTGAAGAGGTGAAAATGAACTGCTATCTGGTCGTGCTCCAGGCTTTAGAAGGAATTAAATTGTTATCCGGTCACCTCCGGGCCTCAAAGTAATTGGTCGAGTAAACTGTTATTTGGTCAAAATCCAAGCTTCATAGTATACCTTACTGTTATCTGGCCAAAATCCAGGCTTCACAGTCTTGTATTGCTATCTGGTCAACATCCAGGCTTCATGATACCTTACTTCCTATCTGGTCAACATCCAGGCTTCAAAAGGAAATCAAATGGTTATCCGGTCGCCTCCGGGTTTCCCTTTTTATTTTGGGGCCTACTAATATCCGTTTGGATCCGGGCTTCAAAGTAATTGGCCGAGTAAACTTTTATTTGGTCAACATCCAAGTTTCACAGTATACCTTACTGTTATCTGGTCAACATCCAGGCTTCACAGTCTTGTATTGCTATCTGGTAAACATCCAGGCTTCACGATACCTTACTTCCTATCTGGTCAACATCTAGGCTTCGGAAGGAAATCAAATGTTTATCCAGTCGCCTCCGGGTTTCCCTTTTGATTTTGGGGCCTACTAATATTCGGTTGGATCCGGGCTTCAAAGTAATTGGCCGAGTAAACTGTTATTTGGTCAACATCCAAGATTCATAGTATACCTTACTGTTATCTGGTCAACATCCAGGCTTCACAGTCTTGTATTGCTATCTGGTCAACATCCAGGCTTTACAAAAACTCGCAGGGGATTCAACTATTTTCTGGTTGATCTCCGGGCTTCAGTATAATCAAGATAAAATCTGGTCGAATCCAGGCTTTATAACTGGAACAGGAATCTGCACATTGATTTGAATAAGAAAATAGGAAAGCATCCGCGTCTGGAGCATCTCTAAGCCATTTTCTGAGCTTTGAATATTTGTTTTAAGTAGCTGTTAATTTTATCCTGAAAAGGGTAAAAGGTTAACTGAAACACAAAGTTATGTTTCATGAGATGTATGATGCAATAAGATGTGTTTTATCAATGTTTATGATATGTGAATGTAATGTATGCTGATTCACTGTCTTGCTGAGGAAAATAGTTCCTTGACCGCTGGAGACAAAAAAACTTTGACTGCTGCCGGGGAAAATAAATCCATGACCACTGTTGGAGATTAAAGATCTTTGACAACCTCTGTGGGGAGAAGCTATACTTCTGGGGAGATCAGGAGTTTCGGTTGTATGCCAATCTACTGGGGACTTCAAGAATGAGAATCTCCATTCTGTTGGGGGTATCAGGGGAAAACTGAATGGTTTTCGCTGGGGATTGGTAGCTCAAAGTTTCCTCTCTGCTGGGGATCTTAATGACGTGCTGATTTCATCGTGTATGGAAACTTGACTCCGTTGAGGAAGAAGGTTTTAAAATAACTCTCTGGGGAATTATCTGGTTTTAAAGCGACTCTTCGGGGAAATTGGAGGAAACTGGATGGTCTCCAATGATGTTCAAAGGTTGAAGGTTTGACTCCGTTTGGGGAAGAAAGTTTTATCTTCACTGAGGGTTTGTAGTTCAAAGTTTTGCTCCGCTGGGGATTGGGAGTTTGAAAACTCAACTCTGATGGGGATTTTTGAAACTTAACTCCGCTGGGGATATGTATTTTAAGGCTTTAGTTCCGCCGAGGATCTGGATGATGTACTGCAGGGGATTTCTCCTGGAATAGCCTAAAGACGTTTTCCTATACTTTCAACCTATAAGTAATTATTCTTTCTCATTTCATTTTATTTGTAAGCAGTGATTATATTCAAATGCATATGCTCATTTAATAAATCATTGGACGTTTTCAAATAAAACACAAGTGTAAAAAAAAAAAGGCAAACAATTTTCTGCACTTTGAAGTATCTTTGTATTAACTTTTTGTAAGTATTTTGTACAAAGGAGACAAACATCCTAGTAAGAGAATGTTGTCATAAAATTGAGAAAAATTTATACAAAGAAAGATGGCTATGTGTAACAATTCCATGGGGTTCCCATTCTTCTATAGCCTTCGTAACTATGAGTATCTTGTCCATTCGTTGCTTCGTCCGCAGATGATTGGATTGATCAGAAGCTTGGAGCTTGTCCGTGAAGAGATTGTCCTTGAAGTGATCCGACGAGACATAGTCATACGCTTTAATTCCCTAACTTTTTCCTGGATCGCCCTTTCGGGTTTTCAACTTGCCGGGTGTACAATTTTTTTTTTGTTTTATCCCTAAGTTTTGCTTGAACCTCCCTTTCGGGTTTTCGATTCACCGGGATGCCCATTTTTGCCCAAGTCGCCCTTTCGGGTTTTCAACTTGTCGGGTCGTTTATGCGTAGTATCTTTTGACTATGTCTGCGTTTGCAGGGTGCGGCAGGTCATCACCGTCCATGGTGGTTAGAATCATAGTCCCACCAGAAAAGATGTTTTTGATTACAAATGGTCCTTCGTAGGTAGGAGTCCACTTGCCCCTGGGATCACATTGCGGCAAGATGATCCGCTTGATTACAAGATCTCTGACTTGATATACCTGGCGCCTGACTTTCTTGTTGAAATCCTTGATCATCCATTTTTGATACGTCTGACCATGACAAACAACAGTAAGTCGCTTTTCGTCAATCAAGTTAAGTTGGTCAAGTCGGGTCTGAATCCAATCGTCTTCACTCAGACCAGCATCCTTCATAATTCTCAAGGAAGGAATCTGAACCTCCATAGGTAAAACAGCTTCCATGCCATATACCAAAGAAAAGGGGGTTTCCCCAGTTGAAGTACGCACCGTGGTACGGTATCCGTGCAGAGCAAACGGTAACATCTCATGCCAGTCCTTATAGGTGACTGTCATCTTCTGAATGATCTTCTTGATATTTTTGTTTGCAGCTTCAACAACACCGTTCATCTTTGGCTGATAAGGAGATGAATTATGATGTTGAATCTTGAACTTATCACACAGAGCGGTGATTATAGTGTTGTTCAGGTTTGTACCGTTGTCCGTGATGATACGGTCGGGGATACCATACCGGCATATGAGGTTCTTCTTGATGAAGCGGGCAACCACATTCTTTGTAACGGAGGCGAAGGAAGCTGCTTCGACCCACTTGGTAAAGTAATCAATAGCCACCAGGATGAAGCGGTGTCCATCAGATGCTGTAGGCTTGATCTCTCCAATCATGTCGATACCCTACATTGCGAATGGCCAAGGAGCTGTTAGGACATTGAGAGGAACTGGAGGAATATGTACCTTGTCCGCATAGATTTGGCATTTGTGACAAGTACGAGAATGTTGATGACAGTCAGCTGCCATGGTAGACCAGTAGTAGTCTGCCCTTAGAATCTTCTTAGCCATCGTATGTCCCCTCAAGTGGGTGCCAAAAGTACCATTATGCAGTTCAGTCATGATCTGCTCAGCTTCAACCTTGTCCACACAACGAAGCAGAACGCAATCATGGTTGGCGCTTGTATAGGATACCATTGCTCAAGAAGAACTTGGCAGAAAATCTCCTTAAGAACTTTTTGTCGTTGACTGAAGCTCCTTCAGGGCATTCTCGAGTCTCGAGATACCTTTTGACTTCGTGAAACCAGGGTCGGTCCACTACTTCTTCGGTGTTAATCTCATGACAATGTGCAGGTTCGTCCATCCGCTCAATGGTGATTTGGGGAGCCTCATTTTCCCAGTTAAGTTTAAACATGGATGACATTGTAGCTAGAGCATCCGCTAGCTGATTTTCTTCTCGCGGGAAGTGCTCGAAGGTAATCTGCTCGAAATAAGGTAATAATGTCAGGACATGTTCTTTGTAAGGGATGAGATTGGGATGTTTAGTGTCCCACTCTCCTTTGATATGACTGATGACCAAAGCGGAGTCTCCAAACACAACCAAAGATTTGATTCCCAAGTAAATAGCAGCCTTGAGACCAAAGATGCAAGCTTCATACTCGGCCATGTTGTTGGTGCAACTGAAGCAGAGTCTAGCGGTGAAAGGTGTATGGCAACCCTCTGGAGAGACAAGTACCGCGCTGATACCATTGCCAAGTGCGTTGGAGGCACCATCAAAGTACAAAGTCCATCAGGATCCTTGTTCAGGTCCGTCATACAGTCTGTTTTCTTCAATGTTGCTCAAAATCATGATATCCTCGCCAAGGAAGTCGAACCTCATGGATTGGTAATCTTCGACAACTTGATGGGCCAGATGATCGGCTAGCACACTCCCCTTTATGGATTTTTGGGTCATGTACTGTATATCATATCGGTGAGGATCATCTGCCATCTAGCAATTCTTCCAGATAGAACAGGTTTCTCGAAGATGTATTTGATCGGATCCATCTTAGAGATCAGTAAAGTGGTATGTGTCAACATATACTGCCTTAGCCGGCGAGTAGCCCATACCAAAGCGCAGTAAGTTTTCTCGAGCAGTGAGTATCGGGTCTCACAGTCGGTAAACTTTTTGCTAAGGTAATAAATGGCATGCTCTTTTCGGCCAGACTCGTCATGTTGGCCCAGTACGCACCCCATTGAATTCTTCAAAACAGTCAAATACATGATTAAAGGTCTTCCTTCGATGGGTGGCATCAAGATAGGAGGTTCCAGCAAATACTCCTTGATTTTATCGAAAGCAACTTGACAGTCATCATTCCATTTAACCACTTGATATTTCTTCAACAGCTTGAAGATTGGTTCACAGGTAGATGTTAGGTGAGAGATGAACCTTGCAATGCAGTTTAGGCGTCCCAAAAAACCTCTGACCTCCTTCTCAGTGCGAGGGGAAGGCATTTCTTGTATAGCTTTGATTTGGCAGGATCAACCTCGATGCCTTTGTTACTGACGATGAATCCCAAAAGTTTACTAGACCTGACTCCGAAAGTGAACTTGTTAGGGTTTAGTCTGAGCTTGTACTCCTTCAACCTGACAAACAGCTTTTGCAGATGATCGAGGTGTTCTTCTTCAGTTTGTGAACGGGCTATCATGTCGTCTATGTAAACCTCTATCTCATGATGTATCATATCATGAAACAAAGCCAACATGGCACGTTGATAGGGTGCCCCGACATTCTTCAGTCCGAACGACATCACTTTATAGCAGAAGGTACCCCACTGCGTAACAAAAGTAGTCTTCTCCATGTCTTCGGGGGCCATTTTGATCTGGTTGTACCCTGAAAATCTGTCCATGAAAGAAAATACCTTGTGTTGAGCTGTGTTGTCAACCAAGATGTCAATGTGTGGTAGTGGAAAGTCATCTTTAGGGCTAGCCCTATTTAAGTCTCTGTAATCCACGCACATTCTGACTTTTCCGTCCTTCTTATGCACATGCACAATGTTAGCAACCCATTGTGGATAGGAAGTAACAGCAAGAAAGCCAGCATTGAACTGCTTCATCACTTCAGCTTTGATCTTTTCGGACATGTCAGGTCTCATTCAGCGGACTTTCTATTTAATTGGTGGGCTGTCTTCTCTTGTAGGGAGATGGCGAACCACAATATCTGTATCCAATCCCGACATGTCTTCGTAGGACCAGGCGAAGATCTCAACATATTCATTCAACAACTGAATTAAGAGCTCCTTGACATTTGGCTCTAGGTTGGCACCCATTTTAACTTCTTTTTTATCTTCGGCAGTACCCAAGTTGATAGTCTCTAACAGCTCTTCATGGGGCAGAATAGCCCTTTCTTCTTGTTGTACAAGTCTAGCCAACTCTCCAGGAACTTCACAGTCTTCATCACCTTCGTATTCGGCATGATTGACCAGATCTTCAAAGTCACTGAAGGCCATAGCAGAATTGTCACCCATGGAATCCGGGGTGGATGGGTACTTGCATTTTGTGAGTGTGGGTGTGTGTAAGGGATAACCACCTTTAAACAAATAAAATGTAAAAAGAAAAGACAATGAACACAAAAGTTTATATATGAAAACGTCCATGATTCATTAAAATGGCATATGAAGATGAAAAATCAAGCCCTTACAAATGGACCTATAAGCCTCGGGTAAGGCAAAAGGCAAAAAGTGTACGAATTGTTTAAGAATTATTACAGACCAACAGAAAATGTTCGAAAGATAAATTACTGATTGATTAAAGTAATGGGAACGAAGTCTTTCGACTCCCAGTTGTTCAGCCCTCCTTCAATAGTTGGAAATATCCAGTCTTCAAAGTTGTTCTCATCTTCACCATCCTCTAAAGCATGAACTCCATGATGGGTGATCTTCACTGGTGGCCCTCCAGCCCGGGAGTGACGCACAACTTTCTGACTAGAAGCAGTGAAACAAAAACCGAACTTATCTGTCTTGAAAGGAAAATCTGGTAGCTGACCCCATACTGTGCTTCATCCTTCCTCGATCACAACCTTCACATCTTTAAGGTATGACATCCGGGACACATGCTTGGTAATGATGGGTACATAAGTCATTGTCTTGGCTGTCGCAACTTCAGGAGAAACCTCTTCAAAGTGTTGGAAAGGGGTTTCTATGAATTCACCATTTAACTCCACATAGCGAAAAGAATTAAGATGGCTTATCATATACTCCTCCTCGCCATGAACTGTTATGATTTTCCTATGGACTGGGTATTTGAGCATTTGGTGTAGAGAAGAAGTGACTGCCCCAACATTGTGGATCCAGGGTCTTCCCAACAAGCAAGAATATGAAGGACAAATGTCCATCACATAAAATGTAGAGTTGAAAATTTCCGTTCCCACTTTAATTGGGATGTCCACCTCCCCGTGGACCATCCTCTTAGAACCCTCAAAGGCTCTAACAATGATATTGCTGGGCTTTAGGGTCAAACCTTCACAGTCCAATCTGTCCAATGCTTTCTTTGGCAGGACATTTAAAGACGACTCAGTATCAACCAGAACGTGAGCAAGAGTAGTCCCTCTGCGTTCCACCGAGACATGCAGCGCGTCATTATGCTTTCTCCCCTTATATGTTAGATCGGCATCGGAGAAGCCAAGACCATTGTCGGCGGTTAGGCTGGCTACACACTCCCAGAACTGGTCCGCAGAGATTTCTTGAGGCACGTGGGCCGTCTTCAGGAATTTGTTCAAGGCTTTGGCATGAGCCTCAGAACAGAGCAGTAGGGCCAGCATAGAGATCTTAATTATTTTTAAAATCTCCTCAATTTCCTTTTGAGTGGTCTCGGGGATGACCAAAGGCTGAGCCCTCATCCTGACGGGCGCTTCCTGGATCCCCTTACCTTTATCAGCAGCAACAACAGAGGGTATAACTACAGGAGTAACAATTTCTTCAATAACTGGACTTCGCACAGAGATGTTGACCGACACAGGAGTAACCTTAGGAGCATTTGAGGGTCCGAAGATTGCCCTTGGAGGAGCAATCTCCGGAGAGAAAATTCTTCCGCTGCGGGTGATCTTACTCGTCCCAGCGATATTTCCTGTGTCAGGAGTTTCTTCATCGGAATTTTCTTCCACTGATTCAATCTGCTTAACACCGTGGTAGAAGATCTCTCCTCCATAATTCCACGGTATTGATTTATTGAACTTGTATGGGATAGGCCCCGACATAGTAATCTTCAGCGGTACAATCTTTGGATCGGATTTAATCTTAACATGTCTTTTGGAGACCTTGGAAAGATTGGCGGAAATGGTAATTATAGCAACATCTTCGACATGAATCGGAATAACAGGAGTTTTCTCAAAGAGGATTTCTTGATTATCCATTAGGCGTTGGATGCCTAACTTCAATAACGGACAATCGGATTGTAGGGACGAACAAAGGTAACAATCTTTTTCACAGCCTGGGAAAATCCCAACTTTCAACAGATTCATCTTAATTATTGGTAAAGGGGTCATTAAGTCATCAACAACAGCTACATACAGATCCTCTTCGATAGCATGGGCATTGTGACCATGCTTTGGCATTGGGGCAAATATCACATTTGGCTTTTCGGGCGCGTCGAATTCCACCTCCTTGGCATCTATTAAATCCTGGATCTTGTTTTTGAGGGCCCAACAATTGTTGATGTCTTGCCCTATGTCGTCTGAATGATAAGCGCATTTAGCGTTGGCATGGTAAAAAGGAGAAGTTGTATTCGGATTTTGTGGTGGCTCTCTCAAGGTTGTAAGGTTTAACTTCAAGAGATAGGGGAGAACCTGGGCAGGCGTCATGTTTATTTTGGTGAATTGCCTAGCAGGCCTTCCCACTCTTTGTTGGTTGGTTCTGGGTTGATTGTTTCTAGGCTGATCTGCTGCAGTCTTTTGAATCATTACAGACCCCACCGCTGGCCGGTGCTTCACTCTTCCTCGACCTCTTTGGGAGTAAACAACTGACACCTCTTTCTTTGCTGGAAAAGGTTTTTTAACGGCAACGGAGGAAGATGTATCTTTTTGAATTTTACCGCTCTTGATGCCAGCTTCGACTCTTTCACCAGTCAGAATTACCTCGGTAAACCCCACAGACGAACTCCCTATCAGGTGATTAAAGAATGGACCTGACAGCATCCCCAAAAACATATCAACAAGCTCTCTTTCAGACAATGGTGGCTGCACCCTTCCAGCCAAGTCCCTCCATTTCTGGGCATACTCCTTAAAGCCTTCATTAGAGACCATACCCATACTCTGTAGTTGAGTACGAGTAGGTGCTAAGTCTGCATTATATTGATATTGTCTATAGAAGGCAACATCCAAATCCTCCCAATTGTGTACATCAGATCTCTCAAGCTGGTAGAACCAATCTAATTGCGTCCCCGAAAGACTATCTTGAAAAAAGTAGACCCACAAATCCTTATCAGAAGAATGAGGCTGGATCTTTCTGACGTAAGACCGTAGGTGCATATTCGGACAAGACAAACCATCGTATTTAGCAAATGTAGGCACCTTGAATTTAGGGGGAATCACAATCCCAACAACCAACCCTAGCTCTTCGAAGTCCAGCCCAGGCACTCTTTGTACCTCCATAGCCTCCAGAGGCTCTTCAAGATTCTTGTACTTGTCGTCTGCAGGAGGGTACTGTTGCTCAGAATAGTCTTCATCCTTTTCTTCTTCTTCAGCCTCAGACTCAGATGGTACTGCATCTCCCTTTCCTTTACCTATCCCTTCATCAGATGTTGAGGGGAAATCCAGGACCCTTCTAGCTTGGTTCTCAAATCTTCTACCCAGAGTAGCCACACCAACTCTTTTCTTTTTCTTTTTATCTTTTTCCTTTTCCTTATCTAACAGTGCTTTAAGATCCTGCTGACCCTTTTCCAAGGTCATGAGGAGTTGTTAGAACTATGAATTCTGCGCTTGTAAGTCTTTGACCGTCTGCTCTATATCCATCTTTCTGAAATAAACAACAGAGAGATAAGGAAACCTGGTGTGAAGACCTGTTTATGCATATGATGAATGATATGTATTCATGTAATGCATTCAAGGATTCACAAATTCAAAGTTGTTGCAAACAAAAAGAACACACATCATATTAATAAGAAGAATTTGTTAGTACATAAATGGCCCATGGGCAAAATATTACAAAATTCTAATGTAAAAAGACGTTGCGCATCCTCTTCGGTGCGATGTAGGTGTTGAGAGTCTGCTCTTCATGGAGTCGACGAGTAAGTTCCAAAACCTTCTTCTCACTGGCGTAGAAGCTGGCTTCAAAAGTGTTCCGTTCTTCCTTGAGCTATATTCAACTCTTTTGCAAATCTTCCAATGATGTTGGCATGCCAGGATGTAGGAGGGTGCATGTAACCTCTCCTTCCATAACAGGCTCTTTGATCATAGGCAGAATTTAGAGGTAAGGCATCATAAGACTCTGGGCGTGGGTTCGTACCCGCTTGAGGTAAGGCTCAAGGGGGATGGGATTATTGTGTCCCAATGTCTTATTGTCCACTTTATTGGGCATCTTCCAAGATCGGATAAAACTTTGTCGGAGTCCTTGAGCGTCATTGTCAAAGTCAAAAACCAAGTCTGGAATCAGCATGTCATGAGGGCCATCCCTTCGGGCATACCCAAAATGTCTCAGAGCTAAACAGGGGTTGTAGGTAATGCCTCCCTTAATGCCAAGTAGTGGGACATTAGGGAATTCCCCACAACGATCAATGATGATGACATTTTCTCTGGACCGAGAACACCAATAAACATCAGAATATGTGAGAGTCATCCACCGTTGTGACCACCTCAAGCCTTGTTCATTCTTCAAGACTTGCCGGGGAAGGTGAGAAATAAACCACCTTGCTAGAAGAGGAGTACAACACATGAGAACACCTCTTTTCCTCATTGTTCGTGTGTGAAATGAGTATAGGATGTCCCCAAGCAATGTAGGCACAAGATTCCGAGATATGAAAATCTTGACAGCATTCACATCTATAAGCTGATCAGGGTTTGGGAACAAGACCAACCCATAGATGAGAAGTGCTACAATCTCCTCAAAAGTTTGCAGATCTAGAGAATTCCAACAGTCTTGTGCCTTCTCAAACAGAAACTTTGCCAAGAAACCCTTGACACCACTTCTGGTTTCCCAATGACCTTTGATATCAGATGGTTGCAAGTGTAAGGCTTGAGAAACATCTTCAGGCTTTGGCTCTCTTTCTGTACCGTTGTAGGGTAGTTGATGGAGAACAGGAATCCTCAGGAGTTGAGAAAATTCCTCCAAAGTAGGCACTAGTTGGTAATCAGGAAATGTAAAGCAATGGTGTAGGGGGTCAAAGAACTGGAAGAGAACTTTCACCATGTCTTCTTCAATGTTGGAGTTGACCAAGTTGAGAAGTCTACCATGTCTTTCAGTGAAGGGAGAATTCTCTTGAATCTTGGAAGCAAGCTCTTTGAGTAGAGGAGGAATTCTCACAAGGTTGACCTGAATTATTTTCCTGCAAAGTGATTCTATTGCCTACAAAACAGGAACAAAGATGAAAGTCCAAACCCTTGAAATGGTTAGAGGATGCATATGATGCTTCATTATGTCCATGATGTATGCACAAGTATATGTACAAACAAATCACACAAGTTCCTAGTTTCAGGCTTGCATGGGGTTTCGTAGGTAAGTACCCTCTTGAAGTTTAGTTGGCTCAACCTGTCCTAGAAATAGTAACCGGGTTCTAAGGAGCTCAATATCACTGGATTATTTTCTGTGTTCATTGTTTCAGTTTAGCCACTTTACCGACGACCAAAATATTCCAAGAAAATAACCCTCAATGAGTGTAGTATCGAGTATCTACCAACTTCGGACTGCACCAAAGCCGGTCATCTCACTACCCCTAAAAAAGGCCAAGATGGTCAAGTAAAGGTTCTAAAAGTCCATTAGTGCTTCATGACATCACTCAGCGGCCCCGTATTCTATTTGATTGACTCAAAGGCTACCGGTACCCACAAATATGTCACACTAATATAGCTATTGCTTCAACCATGTCGATATACCCCGCACAGTTTCCACAACGTATTGCTATTTACCTATGAATGTTTCCCAAATCCGGGTAGAGGATTCAAACCCAAACAATAGAACCAAATGTAAAGCAATCAAAGCAAACAAGATAAGCATGTAAAGGTGATCTAAGCCCTAAGGTAACCCCAATTTTATTATATTCCCTAGCAGAGTCGCCAGTTCTGTGATACGGTGGGAGAACTGACTTGAGGTTTTGCGTTTGTGTTTGCAAATGTTTCGGTTTAGCAAGAGTCGCCACCAACTTTTATTTTATCCAAAGGAAAGGTCAAAAAGCACAAGAAAGACCTTTGAGATGTTTTCTTGGGTTCAGGGGGTAGATTATGAAAAGGGAAGGTGCAAGCACCCTTTTCATCCATGGTTATCCATGGGCTCTTAGTTACTTGTTTAGATCACTCGCTTTTGCTTTTCAATTGTTTGAAATGGTGCTTTGTGTGTGGTTTTGAAAATGTTTTGAAAAGAGGCCATCGTTGTGGCAACCTTTGTAATGATTCTTGTTTGAATGTATAAAAAGGTGTATTGTCTTTTGAAAAGATGTTTCAATGTTTGAATGTTTGAAAGTTTGTTTTGGGAAATGTTTTGAAATTGTGTTGTGAGGTGTGTTTAAAAATAACAAGGATGTTTTTTGCAAGTTTGATCAAGTAACTAAGAGTTATCTACCCTATCTACTCAAGAGTCTTTCCTACACATTTTTAACCCTTTTACATTGTTGCTTTACCATTGCATTTGGTAAACAACCTTGTATTTGGATGTTAAACGGGACATGCGTGGGTCATCGTATTGACCATGATAGCAATTGTGCTAAGTATCTTTAGCAAATTTTTCAGGGACTAGATCATTTTGTATAGGCAACTAAGATATCGTCATCGAGGGACTATGATCTTTTTGTTTTGTTTTTGTTTTTGCCAAGATACTCAACATACATACCATGGCCATTTTAAAGGCAACAAATGGATGAAACCCTAGGGTTGCATGTGTGCATTGTGTTGTCAATTTACATGCTTTTATGTCTTGTATTAGGTCTAGCTATTTGTTTTTATTTTGGATATTTCATACAAACCCTAATCTCTATCATGGCATATTTGAAAGCTATAAATGCGTAAAGGTAAATCTACAACTATTACAACATTGAGATGGGGAGGGGGATACAATTTTGAATATGGGATTATTTGCAAGAAAATAAAGCCCTAAGATTAACTATTACATCCAAATTGAATTCTTTGTTCAAATAATAAATAAGCAAATATTTAAATGGACAATTAAATAAATATGCAAAAAGAAATGTTTTATTTTTATGTATGTAAAAATAAAATATTTAATGTATAAAAAAATAAGAAAATAAAAGGTTATTTTTGCTAAGGGAAAAAACCCTAATTTTTGGTTTAAGAATATGTATATATTATAATATTTGTTTATGTATAATAAAATAAAAATATATACAAATGTCAAAAAATAAAAATATGTTAGAAAAAATATTATTTAAGTATATAAATGATAAAAATAAAAGTATAATATTTTTATGTAGTATTTACAAGTTTATTTAGAAAAAATAAAAGTATATTATCTAAGAAACCTATTTTTTATGTTAGAAAAAATAATAAAAATACAAAATAAAATATGAAAATTTATAAAAATGTTTTTGGTAATTTTTTATGTTTAGAAAAATAAAACAAAAATCAGAAATGTAAATAAAATAGGAAAAATATGAAAAATAATGAAATGGGCTAGGGGGGTGCAATCAGCAAGCTGGGGGGGGGGGGGGGGGGGGCAAAAGTGAGGAATAGCCAGGCCCAGCCCAGCTACTTCATCTTCAACCTTCGTTCAAACAAAAACACGCGTTTTGAGTTCAACTTCGTATCTCCTGTTTGAGTGCTTAAAAACAAAAACTTGTAACATGAAAGTTGTAGAGCATAATCACACGATTCCAACCATATAAAGAACTTAATCTAACTCTCAAAGACTAGAGAGAATTTCTCTGGCCCTAATTTCTAACCTAACTTTTTCAGAAAGTTCATCAATCAAATTCTCTCAGCACACTTAACTTAAATGAAATCTATGCATATGTACAACTTAAGGGCAATGGGTACTATATTTTTTATTCACAAACCTAAGCCTAATGATTCCTAAATAGAGAGATAGAAAGTTGGAAAATACCTGCTTCAGTTGAACTCGAGTATGGCAATGTGGAGGTTTTCAATGAGGCCTGAGATGTTTGTGAGCTTGTCTGAACTTCCTCTGACCTTCCCCAATGCTTTGTTTGCTTTGAGCTTGCTTGAATAAGCCTGTAGAAGTCAACCTGCACAAGCTGAAATCAGAAATGGTAAAGCTTTCAAATGGAGTTACAGTCAATGGCCAATGGTTGGGATATCTTAGGTGGGTTCTATGGAATGTATTGGAACTGGTTTGGGACAAAACGCACGAGTGGTTTGTGAGATGAAAGTGAAACTGCAGAGAGTGCCCTGTTTTGCAAGAAGATGGTGTTGTTGTGTTTTGGAAGGCTTGAGGGTTGGGTAGCTCGTGCTTCTGACTCAAGGCAATATGCAAAAGTTGTTTCAAATGCTTACAAACTTTGTTCTTATTAGATTTCAAAGATATGGATATTTTGCAAGTTTACTTGGTTTTGAAGTAAAAGTGTGAAGTGATACAAGACAAGCCTGTACAGGCTATCTTCAAGCATGCACAAGATTGTTGTACCTTTGCCTAAATTTATGGAACTTGTTTTCTTCAAATAGAAAGGTTCAAGGCTCAAGGGAAGCAAGTTGACATAAAGTTGCCTTTATGAAAATGACATAGTTAGCTTTTTGCCAAAAATAGATTAAACCCTTGTGTAAACTTCCAATAATCAGAATAATGCCTTAAAACAATGATTTTGTATTCAATTTTTGAGTGTGGAAGGGTTTAGAGACCCGTATTCAAGTACAAACAAAGTTGGACAGATTTTGCAACTTGTGTCAACATGAAAATGCCATGGATCAAAGTGAGTTTTTGCCAAATTCAAACCTTCGATTCTCCCTAACCATAAATGATTTTGGAGAGTTCTTGGACATTTTGGAAAGCTTGTAACATGCTATATAATCCATCTTTGAAATTCATTTTGAGATTCCAAGTGGAACTAGGTGAAAAATTACCATGAAGATAGGTCAAAATCCTGCCTAAACTAGGGCAAAATTTCACTAAGTTAAAAGTTTCATGGACCCTTGTTCCAAAAATCATAACTTGAGATACAAGCTTATTTTGAGAAAACTTTGTGAATCAAAGTTGTATATTTTATGGAGGAATACAACTTTCATGTTGGAAGTTTTGTTTGAATCCAATTGCATCATGGTGAAAAAGGTGGGCAAAGTTGGGAAAAAATAAGAAAATTTCATAACTTAGAAAAATTCTAAGTTATGAAAATTTTCAATCTTAAACCCTAATTTGAAAACTTAGGTTTCTTGATGAACAAGTTTCATGTTTTGACACATCTTGATGAAAAATGACCCTTGGCACTTGATTTTGACCAAAAAGTCAAAGTTTGACTTTTCAGTGTACAGTTGATTTTTGATCAGTTGACTGGAAAATTCATCTGTCAATCCAATGTATTTGAGATCTTTTGAACCTTGTGATTAGGCCAAGATGATGCCACTGAGTCCTTGAATCCATGCTTGAACCCAATTTGCCATTGGCTAGGTTAAAAGTCAAAAATTGCCCTTCTGCAGTCAAAACCCTAAAAATGACCATTATGCCCTTTTGGTGATCTGATCAAATTTCTTGAGGAGTTGTGGTCCAAACTTGATCAAATGGTTAATATGAGCTTATATTGTTGATGTGGATCAAATTTTATGAGGTTTGACTGTAAATTTTCCACATTTGACTTTTCCCCAATACAACTGATTTTTAAGTCAACTGTCCAATTGACTGGGCAAGAATTTGATTCAAGGATTGAAACTTGGTATGAGAAATATTATAAGTCCAACATGAAGCATGAAAGTCACATTGAGCATTAGAAGTCCAAAATTCATTGTGCAAACTCAAACCCTAATTTAGGTCAACAGTGCAAGAAGATGTCTTGAGTAGAGCAAACCCTAGCTTGGTCTTGAGTTCAAAGAGTCTTGTGAGGAGGAATCTTGATAAAATGAGAGGGAAATTTTTTGGGTACAACACCATGGGATAAATTTTTTTCCGATGGCGACTTCATTGATTTCACTATCTGTTGACAGTTAGCCGGTTGTTTCAGCTGGCGACTTTATTGGGGATTGGGAAGTACCAAATTGCTGGTCCATCTCGGAGTCATTCCTTGCTCTTGTTTTCTTTTCTTTAGGTGTTTATTTTATATTCTTTACAACTTTTTTCATTTCATACCTATTTACCTAAGCATATATGTGCATTGCATTTTACTGTTTTCCATATATTGTTGTTGTGCTGTCTCTATTTCATGATGGGTGGGTGTTACGAGAGGTAAAAGGTCCAGTATCCAGACCAAGTGACAAACAACAAGAACATTAGGAATAAAGTGGAACATGAACGGTAGAGGATGTAGATCTCCATATTTGGTTATGTCTTCCACGTTCGGATGAGGTCCCATGATGCCATCATTATCACGTATGTGTACAGTGACTGTATTCTCTAAGTGGATCTGGGATTCTGAGTTACCCTTGCCTTACCCTGACTTAGTTTTGACTTGTGAGCGGGGAAGGAATGAATGAAATCTTTTACAAGTACAGATGGTGAATGTTATGTTCTATTGATGGCTGTTTGGTTCTTAGATTTATTTTCTGAGTTTCCGATCTGATGTTTCTGAGGTTTCTTTGATTGGTGTTCCAGACCTTTGATACTGGTATTCACAGTGGCCAATATTGGGGATGCCTTGATTCCATGATCATTGTATTTGCATCATAGCATATTTAATTTTAAAAATAAATGTACAAAAAATATGTGAAAAAAAGAAACTAATCTGCACATGCATACCATTTCCATGTTGATCTGTGATTGTCATCAAGAATGGATAACAACACTGGTATATGCAAAGAGCTGCTCAGGAAGATATCTTGTTACCATTTTCATGGCTTTCTGCTTGCTCAGTTGAAAGAGTTGGGTTTTCTTATGACTGGTCCGAATGAGAAGACGTTCAGAGCTAGATATGGGAATCTATTGCCATTGCCATATGATGGTTATGAACATTGGGCTATGGTATCTCTTCTGCAATTTTATGATTCGTCGTTGCGTTGCTTTACATTCCAGGATTACCAACTAGCACCAACGCTTGAGGAGTATGCGTACATACTTGATGTCAATATTCTGAGTTGCACACCATTTATTTGCTTGCACAAAGTTCCTGATTTTGTGGATATTGCTAAGGCTCTTTATTTGAATCTTAGTGTGATACGGTGGGAGAACTGACTGTGAGTTTTGCGTTTGTATTCGCACTTGTTCGGTTGAGCAAGAGTCGCCACCGACTTTTTATTTTATCCTAAGGAAAGGTTAAAAAGCATAGCAAAAACCTTTGAGATGTTTTCTTGGGTTCGGGGAGTAGATTATAGAAATGGAAGGTATTAGCACCCTTTCTATCCATGGTTATCCATGGGCTCTTAGTTACTTGCTTAGATCACTTGCCTTTTGTTTTCAATTGTTTGAAATGGTGCTTTGTGTGTGTGGGTTTGAAAATTGTTTTGAAAAGAGGCCAATGTGGTGGCAACCTTTGTAATGATCCATGTTGGGATGTATACAAAGATGTATGTCTTTAAAAAAGTTTTCATTTGTTTTTGAAAGTTGTTTTGAAAGTGTTGTGAGATGTGGTTTTAGAAAATAGGCAAGTGTTTTGTTTTTGCAAGTTTGATTCAAATAACTAAGAGGTTATCTACTCCTAAATTTCTCAAGGTTTATTGCTATGTTTTAAACCTTTTTAACAAGTTTGTTCCACCATTGTATTTGGTGGATAATCTCATGTTAGGATGTGAAAGGGACGGGCGCGGGTCATCGTTTAGACCATAATTGCAATGGTGTCAAGTATCTTTGGGCAATTTTCTTTAAGGGACTTGATCATTTGTTTAGGCAACATTTTGAAAGCGTCATCGAGGGACTATGATCATTTGATTTGTGTTTGTTTTGCCCAAAGAGACCTAACATGCAATATGGCCCAATTTTGAAAGGCAACAAGTGGAATACCCTAGGGGGTGCAAGTGTGATTTGTGTGTCCATTTTCATGCTTGTTTATCTTGAAATTAAGTCAAAACTATTTTCGTTGTTTTTTCGCATACAAACCCTAATTCTAACATGGTATAATTAGAAAGCAATAAAGTGCGAAAATAAATTTACTAAGCTATTACAAAACCATATATGGGAAGGGGGGTACAAATGTTCAAATGGAGATTTTGACAAGGAATTTAAACCTAAACTATTACATCAATATTGAATTATTTACAAGATAATTTAATTGCACAATTTAAATAAAATAAGAATAAATATGTAAAAATGCAAAAAAATGGTTTTTGTATGCATGAAAAAAAAAGTATTTTTATATGTCAAAATAAACAAAAATAAAAGTATTATTTTTTGGAATTTTTTCATGTTTAGGGCAAAACCCTAACTTCTTAAATAGAATGGATTAATTATTTAATATGTATAATATTTATTTATTATATACAAAAAATAAAATAAAAATGAAGTATATTATGAAAAAAGGTATTTTTTATACTAAATATTAATAAAAATAAAAATGTGTATATTTTATATTTAACCTAAATATCCTAATAAATATATATATATATATATATATATATATATATATATATATATATATATATATATATATATATATATATATATATATATATATATATATATATATATATATATATATATATATATATATATATATATATATATATATATATATATATATATATATATATATATATATATATATATATATATATATATATATATATATGTATTATTTTCTTAATATGAATTATATATGCAAATTAATAATATTTAATATTTAATAAAAAAAGTATTTTTCATATAAAATATTTTCAGAAGGTAAAACAAAATAAAAATGAAAATAAAATGTATTTGTATATTTTTAGTATTTTTTTAATAAAAGGGTATCTATTTATTTATTTATGTTCAAAAGGCTAACCTAAACAAATAAATACCTAACAAATAGGAAAATGGTGAGAAAAATATTTTTTATATTTTTAATATCATAAGAAAAAATAAATATGTCAAACCAAAAAAGAAAAAGTCAAAAAATCATTAAAATGAACAAAATGGGCTTAGGGGGTTCAGAAGTAAATGTATGGTGCAAATAAGAAAAACATTCCAGGCCCAGCCCAGAACCAGTCATCTTCAACCTCAGAACAAACTTTGTTCAAGAAAACGCGCGCTTCCTATCTCCCAATTCCTGGACTTTTAAGCAAAACTTTCAACATGAAAAGTGTAGAGCATGAGAAGACGAATCCAGGGATATAAAAAACTTGACTTAACTCTCTAAGATGAGGGAGAATTTCTTCTCCCCCAATTTCTGACCTAGTTTTTCATCAATGTTCAGACTCAAAATTCTTGCAGCACACATAATATAAATGAAATCTAATCATATGGGCATGTTCAGGGCTATGATTGTGACATGTTTCCTTCACAAACCTAAAGCTAACAATGCCTATACTGAGAGATAGAACTTCATGAACATACCTGTTCAGTTGGAATCGTGCCTTGCAATGGAGGAGTTTTCAGAGCAAGATGATGACTTGTACAGCTTCCTTGAAGTGTGAGGATGCTATTCTAAGTTCTACTTTGTCCTGAAACTTCTTGAATCGTGCTAGAGAACTTCAACTGCAAAACAAGAAAATGAAAATGGTGGAAGTGGTTAGAGGAGTTACAGGTCGTGTTTTAGGTTTTGGTTAGCTTGCATTAATGGTAGGGAAGGTGTGTGAAGAGCTTTTAGCAAGAAAGCATGAAAGGGATGAGAGTTGGAACTCAATCTGCAGAGGTTACTCTGTTTTGGCAGTTTGATGGTGATTTTGAGTTTGTGGAGGTATTGGAGGTCTTAGGGTCGTGCTTCAGCTTAGGATCAATGTTTGGAATATGTTTGATAACTTTCTCTAAGGCTTGGTTGACTGATATGGAAGTTGGTACATGTTATGCTATCTTTCTTGAACTTTAAGCAAGCAATGGTCACCTTGTGTTCTAGACAGGTAGAGGACCCCTAAACATGCTGCAAAGCCTTGCCTTGATCAGTGCAACATGTCTCATAACTTGTGCCTCTGAGATTTCTTTGTACTTCAAAGATATGAGAACTTGACATAAAGCAATCTTTTCAAAAATGGCTAAAATGCTTTTTCCATTTATGGCCTAATCTTGCATACAATGCTTGGATACACAAAATAAGGCTTTGGCACAATGAGTATGCATTGAATTATTGAGTGTTGGATGGTTTAGAGACCTGTAATGTAGCATAAACCAAGCTGACTTGAAAATGCATGAGTTATGAACATGGAAATTGGTCAATTCAAAAGTGAGTTTTTGTCATATTGTAAAATTCGATTCTCTCAAGTTATGAGGTTGTTTGATGAGTTCTTGGACATTTTGGAAAGCTTGGAATGTGTACTATAATCCATCTTTGAAGTGAAAATTGAAATTCCAAGTGGAAGTGTATGAAAAATGGTCTTGAAGTTAGGTAAAAAACTTGCCTAAAAAGGTCAAAATTTCACTAAGTTAAGAATGGTTTGGTACCCTTGTTCCAAAAATTGTAACTTGAGATATAAGCTTCTTTTGGGAAAACTTTGTGAATCAAAGTTGTAGATTATGCAATAGGATACAACTTTCATGTTTTGACTTTTGCTTGAATCCAAATGAATCTTGGTGAGAAAGTGGGGCAAAGTTGGGAAAAAATTAGGGTTTTTCATAACTTAGAAAAATTCTAAGTTATGAAAAATTCTCATTTCAAACCCTAATTTGCAATTTTTGATTTCTTGGTGAACAAGTTTCATGATTTGGCATGCTTTGATGAAAAATGAATCTTGACCCTTGATTTTGACCAAAAAGTCAAAGTTTGACTTTTCAGTATACAGTCAAAATTGGTCAATTGACTGGGAAATTCAACTATCAATCTTGTGTATTTGGGATCCTTTGAACTTGTTGAGCATGTCAAGATAATTACATGGGGTCCTTGAGTCCATATGTGAGCTTGGTTTGCCATTGGCTAGGTCAAACAGTCAAAAATTGCCTTTGTGCAGTCAAAACCCTAAAAATAACCATTTTGCCCTTTTGATGATCTGATCAAATTTCTTGTGGAATTCTGATCCAAACTTGATCAAATGGTCCATGTGATTGTGTAATGTTGGTGTGGGTCAATTTTCATGAGGTTTGACTGTCAATTGGCCACAATTGACTTTTTCCCCAATACAGTTGATTTCTAGGTCAACTGTCCAATTGACTGGGCAAAATTTGAAATCAAGACTTGAAACTTGGTATGGATAAACTTGGGAGTCCAACATGAAGCATGAAAGTCATCTTAGGCATTTTAGGTCAAAATATCTTTGTGCAAACACAAACCCTAATTTGGGTCAACAGTGCAAGGAGAAGTCTTGAGCAGAGGAAACCCTAACTGGATCTTGATTTTCAAGGGTCTTGTGATGAGAAAATGTTGAGGAAATGGGAGGGAAAATTTTGGGGTACAACACTTAGCAATGCGAGAAGTAATTGGGCAGTAAAAGATGACACACCTGGTTTTCATTTGGACTTTTTGGTAGCCAAAGCTAGAGAGTTTGTAGGAAACAATGATTGGATCATTTTCAATGTGTTACTGGCCGTCATGATCTATGGCATCGTCCTTTTTCCTAATACTTAGTGGATTTCTCAGCAATATGTGTGTTCATAAACAGAAATCCAGTGCCAACAATTCTTGCTAATACTTACTATGTCATTCATTTCCGGCATAACAAGAAAGGGTGTGTTCTCTATTGCATTCCTCTTCTTTACAAATGGTTCATGTCACACATGCCTATCAAGGGACCATTTGTTGACACTGTAAACACTCTTTTCTGGTCACGAAGGATTATAGATCTTACTTCTTATGATGTCATCTGGAACAACATAAGGGGCATAAAAGAGATCATTGTAAGCTGTAGAAGTTTTCCTAAAGTGCTCCTTGTGGGGACTAAGGGTTGTATCAATTATAACATATCCTAGCACGACGTCAGCTAGGATACATCATGACGGATAAAACAACCGATCGTAAAGTGAAAACCGTTTATTTCGGAAAAGGTGAGGGCCTTATCTTGATAGAGAGGATGAGAAGAGCATGGAATCGTGTTCATCGGCATGGAATAACTCTTTTTAGTAAAAGGGGATGATTGGCTCTTGATCCTTACGTACATTGGGTCAAAGATCGAGCGAAAGTGATATTGTTGCCTTGCAAGAGAGAGAAGTGTCGTTGTACCCACAACCTACTTTTGGTTTACCACCCGATGGTTTGTCAGCATCAGACACCACAATTAGTCAGTCACTTCTGTATGAATCGTACATTCTACAACCAATTTCAGGTGAATCCAAGTTTGTGCCGGTGGGACTCTTCAGGAAGGTTGAAGCTGATAACTATAAGTCAGAGTCAGATAAGTAGGATTTGAATAAAGAGCTTGCTTTTGCTGCGCAGAAAAAGCAAAAGTTACTTCATGAGGCTAAGCTAAAAGATAGGGTGTTAGAATAATATGGTTTGCTTGAACAATCGAAAAGGCCAAGAGTTGAAAGTTCTCGCGTCCCAATTCAGACGGAAGCTGTGAGGAAGGTTCAAGGTGATATTGCCAAGAGCCAATAGAAGTTTGAAAGTCTCTGAGCATCCAAAGACCGTTTGCAAGTCGATCATAAAGCTGAAGTCAAAGCTTTGAGGAAACAACTTCGTGAAAAGGGGTCCAAATCACACGATGCTGTCAAAGAACAAGAGAGTTTGAGGAAACAGGTCCAAAGTCAACAGGTTAAGATTGATGAGCTTCAGGCGCAAATCAGAGAGAAGGATGCCTTAAAGTTTGTGACAGAGACCCGATTGAAAAGAAAGGATGCCCAGTTACCCCAAGTGACAAAAAAATTGGCTTAACTCAAAGCTCGGTTAGGAGTTTGATACTGTTTCTTATCTCAGTTGATCTCTTTGTATTTGATCGGTTCACCGCCAGTTTTGTTGGACGGTGTTGTACCCCAAAATTTTCCCTCCCATTTCTCAATAATTTCTCATCACAAAGCCCTCAGAACTCAAGACCCAGTTAGGGTTTCATCTGCTCAAGACTTCTCCTTGCACTGTTGACCCAAATTAGGGTTTGTGTTTGCACAAAGATGTTTTGACCTAAAATTCCTAAAATGACTTTCATGCTTCATGTTGGACTCCCAAGTCTATCCATACCATGTTTCAAGCCTTGATTCCAAACTTTGCCCAGTCAATTGGACAGTTGACCTAGAAATCAACTGTATTGGGGAAAAAGTCAACTGTGGCCAATTGACAGTCAAACCTCATGAAAATTGACCCATATCAACATTATGAACTCACATGGACCATTTGATCAAGTTTGGATCACAATTCCACAAGAAATTTGATCAGATCACCAAAAGGGCAAAATGGTCATTTTTAGGGTTTTGACTGCACAAAGGCAATTTTTGATTGTTTGACCTGGACAATGGCAAACCAAGCTCACATATGGACTCAAGGACCCCATGGAATTGTCTTGACATACTCAACAAGTTCAAAAGATCCCAAATGCACAAGATTGACGTTGAATTTCCCAGTCAATTGATCAATTTTGCTTGTATACTGAAAAGTCAAACTTTGACTTTTTGGTCAAAATCAAATGTCAAGATTCATTTTTCATCAAAACATGCCAAATCATGAAACTTGTTCATCAAGAAATCAAGAATTGCAAATTAGGGTTTGAAATGAAGATTTTTCATAACTTAGAATTTTTCTAAGTTATGAAAAACCCTAATTTTTTCCTAACTTTGTCCCACTTTCTCACCAAGATGCATTTGGATTCAAGGAAAAGTCAAAACATGAAAGTTGTAGCCTATTGCAAAATCTACAACTTTGATTGACAAAGTTTTCCCAAAAGAAGCTTGTAGCTCATGTTACAATTTTTGGAACAAGGGTACCAAACCATTCTTAACTTAGAGAAAATTTGACCTATTTTAGGCAGGATTTTTGCCTAACTTCAAGACCATTTTTCACATACTTCCACTTGGAATTTCAATTTGCATTTCAAAGATGGATTGAAGTAAACATTCCAAGCTTTCCAAAATGTCCAAGAACTCATCAAACAACCTCATGGTTAGAGAGAATCGAATTTGGCAATATGGGAAAAACTCACTTTGTTCATGACCAAATTACATGTCCATACACTTAGGCAATTTTGAACTCAGCTTGCATTTCTTGATTACAGGCCCTAAATCCCTTTTGCACTCATAAATTTAATGCAAACTCATTGTGCCAAGACCATATTTTATGTGTTCAAGCTTTACATAGAGGTTTAGTCCCAAAGTAGAAAAAGCATATTGGCCATTTTTGCAAAAGTGGAACTTTATGTCAATTAGCAATCCAAGCAAGTACAATGCATATCCTTTGGGCACAACTTAGGGGGATCTGCCTTGGCCTAGGAACCAACTTGACAACTTTTGCTTAAGTAAGAAGAAAGCTAGCATAACTTACGACAACTCTCATCTCAGCAAAGACAAACCTAAGCAAACTTTGTCCTCACATTTCACACTCCCTAACTGACCTAAAACATGACCAAACCACCCTTCATCCATCCATATACAGAAAATCACAGTTTTGTGGCAAAACAGGTCATATTCTGCAACTTGAATCCCACAACTCATTTCCATCGTGCATCTTGGCCAAAACCAGTTCAAACACTTTCCTTACCATCAATCCAAACTATCCAAAGCATTAGAAGTAGACTGTAACTCCTCTAATCAGTTTGGCCATTTTCATTTCTTCCTCTTGCAGGTTGACTTCTGCAGCTTGATATAGAAAGTTTCAAAGCATACCAAGTATTGGAATAGCATCCTCACACTTCAAGCAAGCTGTACAAATCATCATCTTGCCCTGAAAACTCCTCCATTGCCAGACACGATTCCAACTGAGCAGGTATATTCATGAACTTCTATCTCTCAACATAGGCATTGCTAGCTCTAGGTTTGTGAATGAAAAGTGTTCTACTCATGCCCCTGAAACTGTACATATCTTTACTTTCCATTTATTTTGCATGTGCTATGAAAATTTAAGGTCTGAACATTGATAAAAAGTTAGGTTAAGATTTGGGAATGGAGAAATTCTCTCTCATTTCTGAGAGTTAGGATGAGTTCTTTACATGTCCAGAATCGTGGCTTGATGCTTAACACTTTTCATGTTGTAAGTTTATGCTAAAAGTCCAGGAATCAAGAGTTGTGTTTGAAGCAAGAAAGGGCGCGTATTTTCAAAGGTTTTGTCTGAAGGTTGAAGACAAAGTCTTCTTGGGCTGGGCCTGAGTTGATTTCTTTTTGCACCATGCTTTTACAATTGCACCCCCCTGGCCCATTTTGAGTTTTGTTTGCCATTTTCATTTTTTTTTCTTTTTTATTCTGATTTTTTATTTTTCATTAAAACATAAAAAATACTAAAAACATTTTTTCACATTTTTTTGCATTTTATTTGATATTTATTAGCTTTAGTTAGTTATATATATATATATATATATATATATATATATATATATATATATATATATATATATATATATATATATATATATATATATATATATATATATATATATATATATATATATATATATATATATATATATATATATATATATATATATATATATATATATATATATATATATATATATATATATATATATATATATATATATATATACTTATTACTTTTTTAGAATATTAGAAATAAAACAAAATACATTTATTTTCTAAATTTTATTTTATTTTATCTTCTGAAAATATTTTATATAAAATGTATTTTTTTTATAAATATTAAATATTATTATTTTGTATATATAATACATATTTAGTAAATAATACAAATACATATATATATATTTATTAGAGTGTTTAGGACAAAAATACAAAAATATATACATTTTTTATTTCATTAATATTTGACATTAAAAATACCTTTTTTTAATATACTTCATTTTTATTTTATTTTTGTACATAATTATTAAATATTGTATATATTAAATAATTAATACCTTTTATTTAATAAATTAGGGTTTTGCCCTAAATACATAAAAACTCCAAAAAAATAATACTTTTTATTTTGTTTATTTGACATATAAAAAACACTTTTTTTTCATGCATATAAAAAGCCTTTTTGCATCTTACATATTTATTTTATTTATCTTATTTAATTTGTGCAATTAAATATCTTGTAAATTCTCCAAATTGATGTAATAGTCTAGGTTTAAATTCCTTGTCAAAATACCCCCCATTTGAACCTTTGTACCCCCTTCCCATATTGTGTTGTAATAACTTAGGAACTTTACTTTTCGCACTTTAATGCTTTCTAACTATACCATGCTAGAATTAGGGTTTGTATGCAAATCAATTAACCAAAGTAGTTTGACCTAATTTCTAAGATAAACAAGCATGAAAATGGACAACACTAATCACACTTGCACCCCTAGGGTATTCCACTTGTTGCCTTCAATAATGGGCCATATTGCATGTTAGGTCTCTTTGGGCAAAAACAAAAACAATCCAATGATCATAGTCCCTCGATGACGCTTTCGAAAGTTGCCTAAAAAATGATCAAGTCCCTTGAAGGAAAAATTTCCCAAAGACACTTGGCACTATTGCAATTATGGTCTAAACGATGACCCGCGCCCGTCCCTTTCACATCCTAACACAAGATTGTCCACCAAATGCAATGGTGGAACAAAATTGTTAAAAGGGTTAAAACATAGCAAAAATCTTTGAGAACTTTAGGGTAGATGGCTCTTAAGTACTTGTCAACTTGCAAAACAAAAACACTTGCCTATTTTTCAAACCACACTTTCAAAACAAACTTTCAAAAAACCTTGAAACATCTTTTCAAAAAGACAAACACCTTTTGTAAAACATTCGAGTAAAGAATTGTTACAAGGTTAGCCTAGACAAGGCATCTTTTTCAAAACATTTTCAAAACCACACACAAAGCACCATTTCAAACAATTGAAAACCAAGGCAAGTTGATCTAATCAAGTAACTAAGAGCCCATGGATAACCATGGATAGAAGGGGTGCTAATACCTTCCCTTTCTATAATCTACTCCCCAAACCCAAGAAAATATCTCAAAGGTTTTTGCTGTGCTTTTTAAACCTTTCCTTAGGATAAAATAAAAAGTCGGTGGCGACTCTTGCTCAACCGAAACACTTGCGAAAACAAACGCAAAACCATAGTCAGTTCTCCCACCGTATCACAGACGGGTTCCTTTGATTTTATTTGTATGAACTCATGTTGAGATATCTTTTGTATGGATGATCTTTTCCTATGATATATGTATTCTCTTTCTTTAATGATGATTTGTCCATATCCCGTTATTTCTGTTATTGATGAAAATCTAAGATTTCCCTGGAAATGGTAAAACATTGCATTCACATATCATGCATTCATACATTCCATGCATATAGGTTTTTTGGACGGCTTTATTATCTTGGTTCTGCTTTTATTCAGCAGAAATTGCAAATCCAGTTTTCCACCGCTATTCTTCAAGAAGTAATCAGTGACTGTAAATGGAACAGATTCAAAATGATATGTCTGCTTTGGGTGCCAAGATGGACTCACGTGTGGATTAGTTGATGGACATCATTTAGGCTATGGATCGTCAACATGAAGAGATGAAAGCTTTGATTGTAAGGCCCGTTGCAACTACAATGGAAAGGGAAACCATAACCACTACTCCTAATGGTGCTGGAAATCTTGTGGGTGTCCTTATCAGTAATCCTGCTGGTAATCCGGGTGGTCCGACTGTGAATAATTCTACTGGTGGTTAGGGTGGTCCGACTACGAATGGTAATCTTGTCAACAATAATCATGCTGGTCCAACTAGTCAGGCTGTTACTGTAATCAGTTTTGGGGGATATGTTCCTTCACCTACTCCTACTCGCCAGGACAATGGGTAGGATTTCGTTTAACCAAGGGATATTCACATACCCATTAGGCATGTTGAGGAAGACTATCATGAGGATTGGTTTTTAACCATGAAGAACTAACTAATGCTGACAGGAAGTTGCGTATGCTCGAGGAGCGTATGTGGATGTTTGAGAATTTGGGTGCTATGGGCCTTGATATGTCTGATCTAGGCTTGGTCCAGAGAGTGAATATTCCTCCAAAGTTTAAGGTACCAGACTTTGTGAAATACAATGGGATCTCCTGTCCAATAACTCATGTTAATTCCTACTATAGAAGGATGTCTGCATATTCCAAAGATGGGAAGTTGCTGATGTATTTATTTCAAGACAATTTAATTGGTGGATTGTTGGAATAATACATGCAGCTTAAGAGTTCCTGTATCCGAACATTTAGAGAGCTGGCCGAGGCTTTTGTCCAAAATTACAAATTCAACTCTGATATGGCACCCACTAGAACTCAACTGCAGAATTTATCTTAGAAACAGAATGAATCCTTTAAAGAGTATGCACACAGGTGGCGTGAGGTTGCAGCCAGAGTCCAACCACCCATGATAGAGCGTGAGATCATAGACATGTTCACCAGCACCTTGCACGAGAAGTATTACACGAGTTGTAGTACTTCTGATTCATTTGCTGAAATGGTGACATATGAGGAAAGAATTGAGATCAAAATCAAGCTAGGAAAGATTCAGGATACCTCTAATGCTGGTAACACCAAGAAGCCTTTTGGTGGCTCCCAAAACAAGAAATAAAGTGATGCTAGCACGCTCCATGTGAGGAAGGGTAAAGGTAGAGCTCAAAAGTATGACTATCAAGTTGCTGTTGTGACTATTTCGATTGCCGCTCTTCAGAAGCAAGCTTATGCTCCTAGACAGGATAACCAGCAGAGATAGAGGCTGCCACCGAGGAAGCTCAATGCATTACCAATGTCTTATGAGGAATTGTTACCTTAGCTGATTGAGATGAAATTAGTAGAGATATGAACTTTGAACATTGATCCTGAAAAGTTGCCACATAATTTTGACCAAATGGATGATGTGATTTCCATTCCAGTGGTCAGGGGCATACTATCGAAAACTATTTTTATTTTAAACACAAGGTTCAAGATATATTAGACACTCAGACTATTAATTTCGGGCCAGTGCCAACAACTAACGTTATCCAACAACCAATGCCATCTCATGGCGGAACTACAGTTATTGCCATTCTTAAGGTGGAAGAGCTTAACTTGGTAATGGATGTTGATTATTTAACTACTCCTATCTCATTTGTGAAGGAACAACTGTGGATTAAGGGTGTATTTCTAGGTTGTGGAATGGACTGTGCAGATTTTTTGATCCAACCAGAAGGTTGCTAACTTTTGAAAGATGATTTTCAGGATTTGATTACTAAAGGAGCTCTTTAGTTTGACCGCAAGGGTGTTGAGCCTGATGTTAGAGAAGATGAGGTTGATGTGATCACTATTCCTGTCAAGCCGAAGACAATTTGTGTGCCAGTGACAATTCCAGTTCCGACTAAAAAGTCTCCTTTGCTCATTGCTGTGCCTGGTCCTATGCCATATGTCAGTGATATTGCAGTTCCTTGGCATTATGGAGGCGAAGTCTATCACCAGGGGCAAAAAGTTGTTATTCAGAAACCTGAGGAAGATAAGTCTGAAGAGGAGAAGCTCGAAGTTCATGATATTGTCAGCGAAAGCCGGATTACCCGTAGTGGTCGGATTTTTTCTCCACCGGAACAACCAGAAAGTAGTGAAGATGCAGCAGCTAAGGCGAGAGGTAAGCAGATAATGGTTAAGGGTGGAAAGCCAGGGAAAAATCCTCCTGTTCCGACCTTGAACGCTGAGATGGCTAAAGATGTGACTGAATTGATGAAGTACATAAAGAAGAGTGATTATAAGATCATTGAGCAGTTGAACCAGACACCTTCCAAGATTTCAATCCTTGCTTTACTTCAGGATTATGAACCCCACCGAAATATGTTGATGAAGTTGTTGGGGACTTCTTTCATTCCTCAAGAGATTTCTATGAACCATCTTGAAGGCATTGTGTCAAGTATTTCTACGAGTAATGGTTTATGCTTCACTGATTATGATTTACCACCTGAGGGGAGAAAGCACAACAAGATGCTACATATCTCAATGTATATTGCTAAGATTACTCTATCTCGTGTGCTGGTTCACACGGGATCATCCCTCAATATGTTGCCAAAGTCTGCTCTCATGAAGTTGGACTACGAAGGGGTTGTGTTGAGACCCATTGATTTGATTGTGAAAGCATTTGATGGGTCGAAAAGAATTGCGTTTGGTGAAGTTGAGTTGCCCTTGAAGATAGGTCCTTAGACTTTTTAAGCAACATTCTTTATCATGGACATTAATACTTTCTACTTCTGCTTGCTAGGAGGCCTGTGGATCCATGGGGCCGATGTTGTGACTTCTACTCTGCACCAAAAGTTGAAGTTCCCACTCAATGGAAATATTGTCACCATTTGCGGTGAAAAGGACTATATTGTCAGCCATCTGAGTACCTTCCATTATGTTGAGATTGAAGGTGAGGTGCATGAGACCTCGTTCCAAGCGTTTGGAACAATGCAAGTTGTCAAGGCTCCTGGTCTAGAATTTAGGAAGTCAGAGATCTCTATGGCATCTTACAAGCAGGCTCAGGCGGTCGTTCAGTCTAGACATCCTAAAGGCTGGGGCAGAGTGTTGGATCTCCCTACTCAGAAGGATAAGAAAGGTTTAGGATTTGTTCCAGGGAAGAAGGTACCAATTATTACTAGGCAAGGTATTCCCCATCTTCCCATCAAATCCATCAACAACGGTGTTATTCATGAGGAAGCTTATGCTGTGAGTGAGGAAGGTGATAGCGACTGTGAAATGGAAAAGTGGATTCATCCTACTGTGCCGGGGTAGGAGCTTGCTAATTGGTCAATCGAAGACGTCAATCAAGTTACCCGTTTTGAAGGGTAATTTTCTTTTATTCTTATCATGAACTAATTCCCGCGCTCTGCCCAAGACATAGTGAACATGCTGTAGGGCCACAATGTTTTTCATTTGCAAAATTATCATCAATAAAGTACGTCTTTTTGCATTAAATATTTCGTTCCCTGTCTTTCCTTTTGATTTTTCAAAATTTTTAGCTATGTGATTTTTATTTTTATTTTTTAATCTAAAACTAAAATAAAATAAAATCAATCATGCAGAAACAGTCCCCTATTAATCCCGGATCTTGTTGATAACTATTTTGCTATGGCTCATTATGACTTTGAAAATCCAATCTATCAAGCTAACAAAGAAGCCGAAGAAGATTGTGAACTTCTAGAAGAGTTAGCCAGGTTATTGAGGCAAGATTAAAAGTTCATTCAGCCGCACCAAGAAACTATAGAAGTGATCAACTTGGGTACCCAGAAGGTCAAGAGAGAAGACAAGATTGGGGCCTAATTAGAAGATAATGTCAAGCACAGGTTGATTGAAATGCTCCGAGAGTATGCTGACATCTTTGCTTAGTCTTATGAAGACATGCCTGGGCTGGATACAGATAGGGGTGGCAAAAGGGCATGCCCGCCCCGCAAAAGCCTGCAAAAAACGAGGCGGGGCGAGCGTAGTTGAGGATGAGGGCCTAAAACTTAGGCCCGCCCCATAAAAAAGTGAATGCGGGGCAGGGAAAGCCCGCATGCACTGCACCTTTTAGGCCTAAAAATGCAAAATTTTATGTTAATAATCATGCCCGCAAAAGCCCACGAAGAAAACGGGGTGGGGCAGTCACATTAGAGGGTGAGGGCCTAAATTCTTGGCCCGCCCCACACTAAAGTGAGGGTAAAACGGGCATGCCCAACGGGCCGGGCCCATTTTTCCACCCCTAGATACAGACATTGTTGTGCATAAACTACCTCTCAGAGAAGAGTGTCCTCCTGTTAAGAAAAAGCTTCGAAGAACTCATCCTGAGGTGTCTAAGAAGATTAAGGAGGAAGTTTAGAAACAGTTTGATGCAGGTTTCTTGAAAGTTATCTCTTATCTGCTGTGGATTGCGAACATTGTGTCGGTACCAAAGAAAGATGGTAAAGTGCAAATGTGTGTGGACTATAGGGACTTGAGCAGAGCAATCCCTAAGGATGATTTTCCACTCCCTCATATTGATATTCTGGTTGATAATACTACTCAAGCTAAAGTATTTTCGTTCATGGATGGTTTTTAAGGTTAAAATCATATTAAGATGGCGCCAGAAGACATGGCAAAAACAACTTTCATTACACCTTGGGGAACATTTTGCTACAAAGTGATGTCTTTTGGTTTAAAGAATGCAGGGGAAACATATCAGCATGTTATGGTCCCTCTCTTTCATGACATGATACATAAATAGATTGAAGTCTATGTTGACGATATGATTTCCAAATCCCAGGAAGAAGAGGAATATCTTATTCACTTGTCGAATTTGTTTGAAAGGTTAAGGAAATTCAGGCCGAGGATGAACCCTAACAAGTGAACCTTCGGAGTGAGATTTAGGAAAGTTATTGGGCTTTATTGTAAGTGAAAAGGGAATCGTGGTCGATCCTGCCAAAGTAAAAGCTATATAAGAAATTCCTGAGCCAAGGACTAAAAAAGAGGTTCGTGGTTTTCTCGGGAGGTTAAGCTACATTGCTAGATTCATATCTCATCTTACAACCACTTGCAAACCAATTTTCAAATTATTGAGAAAAGATCCAACGGCTAGGTGAAATAACAATTCCCAAGCGAATTTTGATAAAATAAAATAATATTTACAAGAACCTTCGATTCTCTTGCCTCCAGTGGAAGGCAGGCCATTGATAATGTATTTGACAGAGTTGGAAAACTCCATGGGTTGTGTACTTGATCAACATGACGAGAGAGGTAGGAAAGAGCATGCCATTTACTACCTGAGCAAGAAGTTCACTTATTGCGAATCGAGATACTCATTACTAGAAAAGACTTGTTGTCACTCGCGTGGGCAGCAAAGCGTCTCAGACAGTACATGCTGACTCATACTACTCTCTTGATATCCAAAATGGATCCACTCAAGTACATTTTCGAAAAGCCAGCTCTCACGGGAAGAGTATCCCGTTGGCAGATGATTCTTACAGAATACAACATCCAATATACTACCCAAAAGGCTATCAAGGGTAGTGTGTTGGCAGATTATCTTGCTCAATAGCCCATGGAAGATGGGTATCATCCGATGAAGTTTGAGTTTCCTGATGAAGATATTATGTATGTACGAGATTGTAACATCCCAGGCCCAGAAGAAGGACCTGAGCCAGGATCGCGATGGACGATGGTGTTCGATGGTGCCTCAAGTGCATTGGGTAATGGTATCAGTGCTGTTATTACTTCTTCTGAAGGTCTCCATACTCCTTTCACTGCCAGAATTTGCTTTGATTATACCAACAATATGGCCGAGTATGAAGCTTATATTTTCGGGATCGAAGTTGCTATCGATTTACGAATCAAGATCTTATAAGTATATGGGGATTCTGCTCTAGTAATCAGTCAGATTAACAAAGATTGGGAGACTCGTCATCTTAATCTGATTTTGTATCGCGAGCATTTTTTGAGGTTGATCCCATAATTCAATGAAATTACTTTCCAGCATATCCCTAGGGAGGAGAATAACCTGGAAGACGCTTTGGCTACTCTGTCATCCATGTTCAAAGTTAGGTGGACTAACCATGCTCCCTCAATCTGCATCATGAGGTTGGATGAGCCAGCATCCTGTTATGAGATAAAATAAGAGGCGTTTGACAAAAAGCCTTGATTTTATGATATCAAAAGGTATCTTGAGACACACGAATATCCAGAGGATGCTTCTGTTATTGATAAGAAGAATCTGCAAAAATATGCAACCATGTTTTCCCTCAACAATGGTGTTTTGTACAAGAGGAACTATGACTCTGTTTTGCTCAGATGCATGGATAAAGACGAAGCAAACAAGATCATATAAGAGGTCTATGAAAGGTCATTCGGGATGCATTCCAGTGGGCATACCATGGCCCATAAAATATTGAGAGCGGGTTATTATTGGTCTACCTTGGAAAAATATTGCTACAATCACTCCAGAATCTGTTACAAATGTCAGATTTGTGCTGACAAAATGTATGTGCCGCCCAATCCGCTGAATGTCTTGACTTCTCCTTGGCCCTTTGCAATGTAGGGAATTGATATGATTGGGAATATTGAGCTGACTTCTTCCAACGGACATCACTTTATTCTGGTGGTTATTAACTATTTCACCAAGTGGGTTAAGGTAGCGTCATATGCCAATGTCACCAAGCAAGTTGTGACTCGTTTCATCAAGCATAATGTTGTTTGTAGTTATGGGCTGCCAAAGAAGATCATCACGGATAACGGGTCCAATCTCAACAACATGATGAAAGAGTTGTGCAAAATCTTCAAGATAAAGCATCATAATTCTTCTCCATATCGTCTAAAGATGAATGGTGTCGTCGAGGCAACTAACAAGAATATCAAGAAGATTGTGCAGAAAATGGTTGTTACCTATAGAGATTGGCATAAGATGTTGCCATTTTCTTTACATGGTTACCGCACCTCAGTGCGCACTTCGACTGGGGAAACCTCGTTCTCTCTAGTATACGGTATGGAAGCAGTCCTACCTGTAGAAGTGGAGATTCCTTCTTTAAGGATAATGACAGATGTACAGCTTGACGAGGCTGAATGGGTTCATAATAGACTTGATCAGTTGAATCTCATTAACGATAAGAGATTGGAGACTATTTGTCATAGGCAGTTACACCAGAGTGTTGTACCCCAATTTCCCCCCCTAAGATTCCTCTATCATATCATATCAACTCAATCACAACAAGATCACACTAGGGTTTGACTCATCTCCTTATCTTTAGCTTTTCTCATGGGGAATCACCAAGAACCTTGTCTTGTATTTTGTGATCATATATATTTTGTATTGATTAAATTTTAACTAATAAATACAACGAATGTTTGCCCTAATTGTTGATATCATAGGTGAAAGCACAACACATTCCCTCAGGTTGATCTATAGGTTCATGAGTTGATTTCCATGCTTTCTTCAACAAAGCTTCATTGAGATTAAAGCTTCATCATTAAATATAATTTGAAGTAATATCATGACAAAGTCTATCATGATTCATCATACCTCAAGTTGGCAAAGATAGTTAAAAAATGTAAGGGTTGATTGATGAAGTTTGACCTAATTGGATAAGTTTCTGATTTCTTGATCTCAAGTGCATATTTCCATCAACTATCAAGATTTGGAAGTGGTTATGGTTGATATGGTTCCTCATTATCATCCTCAACAACTTTTATCTACACGACAAGAGTATTTGTGCAAGAAAGTTTGTCAAAATTGAAAGGGGTTTCCAAGGCACTTTGGTGCTCTAGGAGCTAGGGTTTTGAACTTCTAAGGGCTATATCTTGCTCAAATTTTGGTATTTTTGAGTGATTCCAAAAACATGCTTCTCTTTAAAGGGTTATCAACCAATCACTTCAAAAGTTTCAAGAAAATTTTATGTGGAATATACCTAATGATGAAGAAAGATTACAAGTCCTCCAGATAAATCATCAAATTCCCTTTATGTGACTTCAAAGGATCATAACTTGGTCAATTTTTATCTCCTTGAGCCCAGTCTTTTTCCATAATGATCTTGAAGATGTGAAATTCAAACTTTCTTTTATGCGCTATGCTTGAAAATGGATGAAAGATTCCCTAAGGATGCAAAAGATTATAGGCCATCTTATGTATTTTCACCAACTTCAACAAGTCATAACTTTATCTTTTTTTGGAGATTTTAAATGGTTCAAGTCTCAAAATTTTATTCAATAGATCTACTTCATTCCATATTTTTTGGTCAAGAGCAAATTTCAAATGAAAGGCCATGTTTGGATGTAAGACATTATAGGTCACTTTTGAAGAAAAATTTAGAAATATTCTAAGTACAAAAGTCAACCTCTTTTTCTCAATTTTGACTCATCATAGTTTTCATCTCAAGCATCCATTTGATTCCATTCTTTGCACATTGTCAAGTTTGTAATCTCATCCTTTCAATAAACAAAGAATCAAGTCCTAACGTTCCCTAAATCGTGCACACCATTGATTTGAAAATGGTACATTGAAATTGAAGTTTCACTTCAAGTCAGAATTTGAAATTCATGTTGTGGCTTCTAAACATCAAATTAGCACGCATTTTTGGTCTGAACAGGTTTAACCAACTTACCAAAGTGGATTAGAGCCTTGAAACACAAGGATTGAGTGAGTTTTGATGTTAAACGGATCACACATTTCTCATGTATCAGGTTCACAAAATTTCCCTCCAAATATCATCATTCCACACTCTTGATAATTCTATTTGATTACCTATAAATAGAGGGTTATACCTCATTCATTTTCTCAAGCATAGATAGCCATAATCACCCTACCAAACTTCCTCTTGAACCCAATTTTCTGCAACTTCAAATTTTCTCTTACAACTTTCCTCAATCCATTATCTTTGTCAATTCTTCATCCTTGAATCTCACTGAAGCTAACAGAAGAAGAAACAAGCTCTAAGACTTCCTAAATCATGCTATCCAAGTCAAGTTCTAGAGCTCTGCAATTGAACTTCAATAGGTAGATTCCTTCACCAATTCTCTCAAAATTTGATACTGTTATAAAGCTCTCATCATCCTGATTCTAGTCGCAACACTTATTTTCAACTGGAAGTGTGTTTTTGCCATGAATTTTTAAATCCCTTTTCAAATCTTTCCATCCAAAATGACTGAGCTACACCTTATATAAATTTTTCGTGAGGGTACCATTGGAATCGTCTTAAAGAGACGAAGCGAATGGTACCGGTCTCGAGCTCTAATTTTACCGTTTTAGGGACCTACAAATATCGTGGCTGGAGGTTGAAGATGACCAACATGTCATCTCTCAACCAATGATAGCGTGCCACACTTTTTTTCAAATTCTGATTTAATAATTGATTTTGTGTTTTATTCACTAAAGACCATGATATGCACAACGCGTCTCATCCATTGGATTAGCTTACTAACGCGTTTTGACTTTCGTCCATTTGTCCACATTTTTTTGACTTTATTTTTTACTTCTGATTTTTATATTTAAATTGTTTTAAACTTTAAAACATCATAGAAAATTCATTTTAACTTCAAAAAATCTAAAAAAATTATGAAAAATACATTTAATTTTTCTCTTTCTGATTATTATTATTTTATAATTTTATTTTGTGCTTTGATATTTTTTTATAATTTTTTACTTTATTTGAATTGTTTTAATTGTTTAAAAAACACTTTTCTTAATTTTTTAATTCTGAAAAAAAATATGGAAGGATCCAATGACCTCTTGACAAATATTGGTGACCTCATTTTATTTTCATTTCTGACTTTACTATTTTTCACAATTTTTGGTTTATTTTGCTTATTTCTTTTAATTTTAAAAATAGTTTCTGCTTTAAAAAATTACCAAAATTTTTATAAAAATATCTGAGCTCATTTCTGATTTTGCTATGGTGTTATTTGATTTTTCTTGGATGATTTGAATATAGTTTCTATTTTGTCCTTTTATTTTCATTTAAAAAAATCTTTTTCTTCATTTTTAAATACAATTTTATTTTGTATATATTCTGGTTGATCTTGAACTATGAAATTTTGATCATGAGCTTTATTAACATCATTGGATCCATGGTGTTGAGTTTTACTCCACAAAAAATGGATGAATGATTTTAATAATAGTTTGATTAAATTTTTGGTTCAAATGTAGTTTGATTCTTATCCCACCTCTCTTCATCTTATCCCCTTCTTATTGTACTAAATGTTATTGGAGAATAATTTACATATCATTTCTCAAAATAAATAGTACATAGATTGCTATTAACTGGCCTCAAAAATAGGTGCGACTTCTATATAAGTCCACTTACGATTGCTTAACATAGCGCTAAATTTTGTCCCGATTCGAGAAATGATCATTCGTGGCCCAAACCCATGTTTGTAAGCCCAAGTATGTTAACTTGAATCCTTTGATCCAATAACCTTGAAGTTTGTTGTTAGGAGACTTTGGTCTTATCAATCCTCTAATGAATATTCATAAACTTTGGTCAAAGTGAATCACTTAAACATCATTGATCATTTATTGTTGCATTGATACTTTTAAATGCGTGATATACTTGACAAAAAGAAAATGAAACTTGTTGTTGAGAGGCTTTGATTTTATCAATCTTCTAATCAGTTTCAAATGCAAGTTTCAAGATGGTCATTCAACTAACCTATAATTTCTAACAATTGACTTTATTTTGTGCTTTTACTTTATGCTTTTACTTTAAGCACATTTATTTTAGAATTTACATTTCATACTATTTTCATCTATGCTCATTTGAGCATTTACTTTTATGTCATTTTTATTTTGCTCACCTGAGCTTTTCATTTCTTTTTGAAGATACTTAATAACTAACTTGAATAATAAAAAGCTTTATTGTTAATTGGACTACTTGATCCTTGGCATTTTGGAGATCATGGACTTCTTGGAATTAGTATTAGAGACCTTGACCTACCTTGAGACCTTGTGGCCTCAACTGTTATTTTTTCTGGAGATCTTGGGGTTTACCCCAAGACATTGGGTTATTTGTTTGCCTTGTGTGCAGGTTATTATAATTACATACTTTGTCTGTGATCGGGAATTCATCTGTATACAGCCGTTACTCTGCCTAATTTTTGTGAAGACTTAATACAATTGAAGCTTTGTTTTCTCAAGAGGTTTATTATCTTTGCTTGTGTGGTTTCAAGTAAAAAGGATGAGAATTCTACATTGACTCATTATGTCAAGTGTTTCCTTCTTGTTGGTTAGATTATTCTTTTCTCTAACTTTTTTCTTATCGCAATTGTTGCAGATAGCAAGAGTCACCACCGACTTTTATTTTATCCAATAAAGGAAAGGGTGAAAAGAACAGGAAAAACCGTTTGAGATATTTTCTTGAGTTCAGGGGGTAGGTTATGATAAGGGAAGGTGTTAATACCCTTTTCATCCGTAATTATCTACGGGCTCTTAGTTGCTTGATCACTTTGAAATGCTTTGTTTGAAATGTGTTTGTGATGTTCTTGAAAGTATTTTTGAAAAGTGCCTTCGTTTAGGCGAACTTTGTAATGATTCTCGTCTCTATAAGAATGCATACAAAGTTTTGACTTTTGAAAATATTTCATTTGAAAGTGTTGGTATGTTTGAAAGATGTTTTGAAAATGGTTATGAGCAAGCAACTATGAATGTTCTACCTACTCAAAAAGTCTTACTTCTTTTCCTCATCCTTTAGATATTGCTATCTTACCATTTATTGGTAAGAAGTCCTATCATTGGATGTGAAGGGACAGACATGGGTCATCGTATAGTCATAGAATGCAATGTTGTAAGATACCCTAGCAATTTTTGTAAGGGTCTAAGATCATTTATGAAGGCAACTTTGAAGGGTCATTGAGGGACTGTGATCTTGTATTTGATTTTTTTTGCTAAAGTATCAACCATGCAAGACATGCCTATTTTTCTCAAGGCAACAAGTGAGGTTAACCCTAGAGGTGAATGTGTGTGAAGTGTTTGTTTTCATGCATTTGTCTTGAATTAGGGTTATCTACTTGTTGATTTTATCTTGCCATATAAACCCTAATTACTAGCATTTATATTCGTAAGCGATAAATTGTGGAAATTTAAAGTCCTACACTATTACATCGTTTAGGGGATGGGGATACAAATTAAAAATGGGGATGAAAGTAATTAAAACCTAATTAATATTACAACCAAATAGAATAAAAAGTCTCAAAATCAAGATTTTTTGTGTTTAGGCTGACACGGGCCGTATCCCGTGACACGGGCACCCGTGTCAGGACCCTGTAATAATCCATGCATGTCTTTTTTGTCCCAGCTGAGCTGACACGGGACATGTCCTATGACACGGGCACCCGTGTCAGAACCCTATCCTGCCACTTTGCCAAGTTTTTAACCCCAATAAGATGGACACGGGGCATGTCATGTGGCACGGTCACCCGTGTCAGAACCCTGCCTTACCATTTTGTCCTATTTTCTTCCTGACACGGCCCGTGTCAGGTGACACGGCCAGCCGTGTCAGACTTCTAGAAGCATTTTTCTGTGATTTTTAGTGTTTACAACTCTTCTATTCTGATTTGTCCTCTTGAAGTGAAAACTCGAATGTGTATGGATGTTTCCAGGTGTAATGTGATGATTGATTGAGCTTCCTTAGACCTCCCTGAAGTTGTTCTAATCTTTACTTTATGCTGAAAGTGTTTGAATCTCTTTAACCAAGTCAACTTCCAAGATAATGCTTTTGAGTTCAGAAAGTGGAGATAATGATGTTACAGAAGTTGTTCTTGTGTTTGAACAACTTCCATATGATGCATGTAAAGTATTTGGATGGTTTGTTTGGAGAAAACTTGCAAGGTATAAGATTCAAAGATTTGGACTTCCAAGCTCAAAAATGGAGGTTTTTTGTGGATAATTCTGGTTTTTTGGAGTATGAAGGGTTTTAAGGATTTTTCAACACATAATAATCTCTCCCTTTTTCTCTTGCAAATGTTCCGTCTATTTATAGGCAAGAGGTTTGTGAACAAGAACTGATTAGGTCTACAAATTATGGAGTTATGGTTTGGTTGGATTGCAAATATCAAGTTATGTCAAATACCCCATAATCCCAAGACGAAGTACCAAAGTTGCTGGTATAGATGGGCTATTTTCCATGATTTATGGTGGAGTAAAATAAAAAATAAACAAGGTATGGGCTCAAGACAAATTTTGTACCAACAATCTTGCTTTTCAAGAATATCAATGGTAACTTTATGCCATAAATGGAAAGATCTTTTGGATAATGGATCAAACACTTGGTTAATAGCTCAAGAGTAGGTGTAAGCATTAAATTATAGTGATATTTGCAAGTTAGAAGGCCTGCAACACAAGACTATGCAGAATATCATAAGGATTAGATTATGTGTTCTTCACTACCATGACTTGTAATTCAAGAATGGATACCCAACTTCATGCCTTTGAATCTCCTATCCCAAGTATGAAAAATTCATGCTCTTGGATGTTTTGGAAATCTTGAAACATCCTCTATAACTTTCATGTTTGTCATTTTGACAAAATCATCTTGGAACTATGTGAAAAAATTCCAAGAAGTTGGGATAAAATCCTGACCAAAATCTGTTGAAAATTTATCTAAGTGTTAGATGAAAATGTCATAACTTTATGGGCTTATATCTTCAAATATAAGCATTTTTTGGACATAAAACCTCTTATACTAAGTTATATGATTCATCAAGATCTACAACTTTCATGTTGAAAGTTTCCTTTGAATCATTTTGCATCATGGTGAAAAACTGGTATGAAGTTATGAAATAAGCATGTATAAAACACTTAGAAAAATTTCTATGTCTTGAAAAGTTTGAATTTTCAAATTGACTTTAGACTTTATTGATGATCAAACTTGATATTCTTGAATGTCTTGATGAATTTTGATCTTTGAAACTTATTTTTTACCAAAAAGTCAAAGTTTGACTTTTGGTGTATCAATTAACTTTTCATCAGTTGACCAAATTTCAACTATCGGTCCACTGATCTGGAGAAATGATTTAAGCCATGGAATTGGGTCAACTTTTTATGTTTGAGTCTTTGAGATTATGCTTCAAGCCATTAGGTCCTGTATTAGGTCAAAAAGTCAATGATAAATCGTTCTTAGTAAAAACCCTAATTTGTGGTCTCAGTGTTTCGGGGGTGATTTTGTCTGATCAATTCTTGAGAATCCTTGAGCATTGGAGATCCTTTGTGAGGAATGTCTTGAAAAATAGAGGGAAAATTTTGGGGTACAACAGCTTCCCCTGTTCAATCTTCTTAAACCTGAAGAGTTAGAATGGCGAGTCCGCCATTTGTGACTTGAAGGTGGAAGATGATTGAACACTAAAGTGCCCATAAATTTGCACTCGACTATGTATTAGTTGATTGTGTCGAGAATGGGCTTAAACATGTCATTTGGAGAAGTGATGAAGATTTTGTCAGAGATGGGCTTACAGATGCCATCTGGAGTGACTGTCGAGGGAGAAGTATCGGAATAAATCTTTGGTTGATTTATACTGAAACTGTGGATGTCTTTTGCCTATTTTTAATTGGAAGAAGTAAATCTAAACCAGAAGAGGTTTGTTGTTTAGCGACTTCACTGGGGAAATAATCACAACAAGAAGAGGTATGTTGATTCCATATCTTTAACTGGAAGAAGTGAATCTAACCAGAAGAGGTCTTAGTCTGCGTGTCTTTAATCTGGAAGAAATAAATCTAACCAGAAGAGGTCTTTGTTTGCCCGTCTTTAATCTGGAAGAAATGAATCTAACCAGAAGAGGTCTGTCCGCCTGTCTTTAATATTGAAGAAATAAATCTAACCAGAAGAGGTCTGTTGTTTGGTGACTTCCTCGGGGAAATAATCCTAACCAGAAGAGGTATGGCGTTTGCCTATCTTTAACTGGAAGAAGTGAATCTAACTAGAAGAGGTCTTCGTCTTCCGGTTGTTGTACCCCAAAATTTACCCTTTCTTTTCTCAAGATATTCCATAAAGGACCTCCAATGCTCAAGGATTCTCAAGGAATTGATCAGACAAAATCACCTCCGAAACACTGAGACCACAAACCAGGGTTTTGACTAAGAACGGATGATCATTGACTTTTGACCTAATACATGACTTAATGGCTTGAAGAATAATCTCAAAGACTTAAACATAACATGTTGACCCAATTCCATGGCTTAAATCATTTCTCAAGATTAGTGGATTGATAGTTGAAATTTGGTCAACTGTTGAAAAGTCAAATGTACACTGAAAAGTCAAACTTTGACTTTTTGATCAATATTAAGTTTCAAAGATCAAAATTCATCAATAAAATCAAAATACAAAGCTTGATCATCAAAAAGTCAAGAAATTCAAAAGTCAATGCGAAAAGTCAAACTTTTCAAGACTTAGAAAATTTTCTAAGTATTTTTTATACATGATAATTTCATTACTTCATGCCATTCTTTCGCCAAGATGCAAGATGATTCAAAGAAAACTTTCATCATGGAAGTTGTAGATCTTGATGATGTCTACAAATTTGTTTTGCCAAGTCCTAGAAGTGCTTGGATTTTAAGTTATAAATTCATGAAGTCATGGAATTTTTGTATAAACACTTAGAGAAATTTTCAGCAGGTTTGGTCAGGTTTTTGTTCCAACTTCTTGGCCAATTTTCATCAAGTTCAAATTGGATTGTTCAAAAATAGAAAACATGAAGGTTGTAGAGGATGTTACAAGCTTTCAAAAATGTAAAAGAACTCATTGAGATCATACTTGAGCTAAGAGAATTAAAGCCATGAAGTTAGGGTGTCATTCTTGAATTACAAGGCAGATTTTGTGATGAACAAGAACCAAATCCATAGCCATGCTGCATAATCTTCACTTTGCAGGCCTCAAACTTGTATATCACTGCTTAATTGAATTCTTACACAACTGATTAAACTATGATCCAAGTGTTTGAGCCTTTGTCCAATTGATCATTCCATTTTTGGAAGAAAGTAACATATCCATTCTTGAAAAGTTCACTTTAATCACAAAGTCAATTTCTTGAGCCTTTAACTTGTTGTTCTGATCACACTTAACTCCTACAAGTCAAAATAAAAATCTTTAAAGTGATCAACCACTTTAGATAGCTTGGTACAAACATTGGAAACACGTTCTTCATGCTTGCTTCAAAAACAAGCAAGATAGCCATAACATGTGATTTCAAAATCTGAGTTATTTCAAGTCTCAAACCTTCTCTATAAATAGAGAGGCCATTTACAAGATAAAGGGCCAGAAGTTTCGTTGTGTAGATAAGCCCTTAAAATCTCATACTCTCAAAAAGCCATTACTATCCATAAAGCCTCCACTCTTGAGTTTTGAAGTAAAAAACATTGAACCTCTCACACCTTGCAAAGTTCTGTCCAAACAAACCATCCAAACACCCCACATAAATCATATAATAGTTATTCAAACACAATAACAACTTCTATAACATAACTATTGCCATTTACTAAGCTCAAAAACAGCCAACACATCAGTTCAAACTCAAAATACAAATTTCAGCTCCAAGGTAAGTTTCTTGACTTTGAACTCTTCATATATATCATCATTAATGGTTCATTTGTGAAGATAAAATATAGATATCTTTGTCATTAAAGCTAATCACATGCTTACTGTTTATGTTTATCAATTATATGCTGAGAACTAACTTGAAGAGACAATAGAACAATGTTAGAGCTAAAAATTTGCAGCATGAGTCGACACATACTCATATGAGTCGACACATTTTAGTTACAGAATCAGGCATGAGTCGACACAAGACATTATGAGTCGATACATACTGCTATCCAGACCCAAAAACAGAAGGACCAAAGGTGTATGAGTCGATGTAAAACACGAATGTGTCAACACAAACAAGAAATAAGTCGACACATACCCTTATGTATCGACTCATACTGAGTTGATTTTGGTTTTATAGGAACGAGAAAGATTATGTATCGATGCAAAGATGCATGTGTCGACACATAATGGACAAAAATATTTTTTCCTTTCTTTTTACACAGTTTTTATATTTTCTATATATTTTCCTTCATTTCTATTCAATATGGTTGTAATAATTAGGACTTTTATTGCTTTCCACCCCCCATTTGTAAATTTGTGTACCCCATCCCCAAATGATGTAATAGCGTAGGACATTTATTTTCCGCAATTTACCGCTTTTATATAAAATGCTAGTAATTAGGGTGTGTATGACAAGACTTAAAATCAATAAGTAGATAACCCTAATTCAAGAAAAAAATGCATGAAATCAATACACTCGCACACGCGCATCTTCAGGGTAATCCACACTTGTTTCCTTGAGAAAGATAGTCATGTCCCTCGAACGTGGGATGCTTTAGCAAAGATCCTCAAATACAAGAGCGTAGTCCCTCGATGACCCTTTGATGTTGCCTTTGTAAACGATCTTAGTCCCTTACGACAAATTGCTAAGGTATCCTACAATGTTTCCTTCTATGACTATACGATGACCCACACCCGTCCCTTCACATCCAATGATAGGGCTTCTTATCAATCAATGGTAAGATAGCAACATCTAAAGGAGGAGGAAAATAACTAAAATTTTTTGAGTAGGTAGAATGTTCATAGTTGCTTTCTCACAACCATCTTCAAAACATCTTTCAAAAACACCAACACTTTCAATTTTTTTTCTTCAAAAGTCAACACTTTGTATGCATTCCTATAGAGACGAGAATTATTACAAAGTTCGCCTAAGCAAAAGCACTTTCAAAAACCATCACAAACACATTTTAAACAAAGCATTTCAAAGTGATCTAGCAACTAAGAGCCCGTAGATAACTACGGATGAAAAAGGTGCTAATACCTTCCCTTTTCATACCCTACCCCCCGAACTCAAGAAAATTATCAAAAGGTCTTTCCTGTTCTTTTCACCCTTTCCTTTATTGGATAAAAGAAAAGTTGGTGGTGACTCTTGTTATCCGCAACAATTGCGATAAAATGCAAAAGACCCAAGTCAGTTCTCCCACTGTATTATAGAACTGGCGACTCTACTGGGGAATTTATTAAAAGTGGGGTTACCTTAGAGATACATCACCTTTAAATATTTTCTTTGTTTGATTTGTTTGCTTTAAATTTATAGGTCCTTGTTTGGGTTTCTATTGATCCTCTACCCGGATCTGGGAACATTATTAGGTAAGTAGCAATAGATTGTGGAAACTGTACGACATAGACCGATATGGTTGAAGCAATGACTATGTTAGTTTGACGCATTTGTTGGTACCAATATCCATTGTGTTGAATCGAGGAGAATACGGGGCCGCTGAGCGGTGTCACGAAGCACTAACTGAACGTAGAACCTTTAGTTGAACAACTTGGCCATTAGGAAGTAGTGAGATAGCCTACTTTGGTTCAAAGTTAAAGATTGGTTGATACTCGGTACTACGCTCATTGAGATTGGACTTTTGGGATATTTCGGCCGCAAGAAAAGATTAATTGTGTTGAGACAATGCCCAATGAAGAAAGATCAATGATATTGAGATTCCTTAGAACCCGATTACTTGGTAGGACAGGTTGAACCAACTAAACTTCAAGAGGGTACTTACCTATGAAACCCATGCATGCCTAAACCTAAGGTCTTTGTATGCTTTATTTGTGATTATTATTCATGACATCATAAACATCATAACATCATAACATCATAACATCATAACATCATAAGCATTCTCACTAACCATTTCAAGGATTTAGGAATTTATCTTTGTTCTATTTTGCAGGTCATGACTTCCACTCATAGGAACACCATCCGAGTTAACTTCGTGAAATTGCATCCTCAACTTCAAGAGTTAGCATCAAGAGTGCATGGAGATTCTCCCTTCACCAAGAAATATGGTCGAGTTCTTAACTTGGCTACCTCAAACTTCCAAGAAGAAATGATGTGTGTGCTTTTCCAATTTTTTGATCCTATGCATCATTGCTTCACCTTTCCCAACTACCAATTGGTGCCTACATTAGAAGAATTCTCTCAATTGTTGGGAATTCATGTGCTTGATCAAATACCATTCACCGGTTTAGAGAAGACTCCACAGCCTGAAGTTATTGCCAAAGCCTTGCATTTGAAGAGATATGACATTATGACAAATTGGGAGACAAGAAGTGGGGTTAAGGTTTTCTTAGCCAAATTTCTATTGGAGAAGACTCGTTTGTTCTAGGAAGATATGGATTTTCAATCTTTTGAGGATTTCTTGTCCCTTCTAATCTATGGTTTTGTTCCATTTCCCAATCCGGACCAATTCGTAAATGTGAATGCCGTCAAGGTTTTTCTCTCTTATAATCCGGAACCTACCTTGCTTGGAGACATTATACATTGTTTCCACACTCGCACCATGAAGAAAAGGGGTACTCTTTTATGTTGAATTCCAATACTTTCTAGGTGGTTTATTTTGCACCTACCTCGATCAATGTTGAAGAATGAGCAAGGCTTGATATGGTCTCAAAGGATGATGTCACTCTCACACTCAGATATCCATTGGTGTTCTCGATCTTTGGATGATATTACCATCATTTACCGTTATGGGGAATTCCCTAATGTCCCACTCTTAGGCATTAGGGGAGGTATCACCTACAACCCTTCTCTTGCATTACGGAAATTTGGATATGCACGAAGAGATGGTCCCCATGATGCACTCATCCAAGGTTTGGTATTAGATTACGAGGGCGACGACCAAGGCCATCATCAAACGTTCACACGAGCTTGGATAATGGTAAAAAAAGTGGATAGTGAGACATTGGGGCATAAAAATTCTATCCCCCTTGAGCCTTACCTTAAGTGGGTACGAACTCGTGCTCAAAGTCACGCGATGCCTTACCCCGCCATCCTACCTGTAATTATGGAGCCCGTTTCTGAGGGAGACACCCCTTACACTCTTCTTTATCCTAACATGCCAATTACTCTCGAGGAATAATATCATGGATTCAACTCAAAGGAGAGCGAGACACCTTTGAAACCCAGTTCTACGCGAGCGAGAAGAAGGTTTTAGAGCTTACGAAACAGCTTCATAAAGAGCAATGTTTGAACGCCTACATTGCACTGAAGAGGATGCGCTCATGGGAAGTTTGATTGTTTTAGGAGTTTATTTTGTATTATTTTTTCTTCCTCCATTGTAAGCCCGAGAGGCATTTGTAATTCCTATCTTTATTAATGGAGTTCATGTTTGTTATTTTCTCTTTGTTTAGAAAATTTAAATTTCATTAAATCCTTGAAAAACATTTGCATTTGCATTACATGCATCATGACATAAGCAGGTTTTCCACAATAGGTTTCCTCATCTTTCTACTGTTTATTTCAGTAAGATGGATATCGAGCAGACCGTGAAAGATTTGCAAGCACAAAATTCCCAGTTCTTAGAGACCTTGTTGACCCTGGCCAAGGGACAACAAGAGTTGATGACAATGCTGGTGACCAAAAAGAAGACTAAGAAGAAGGCCATCATCAACATGGGGAAAAGGTTTAGAGGTCAATATCGTCAGGTGCAGATAATTGAAGAGTCATCCGAGGAAGACGAGAACCAGGATGAAGAGGCAAGGAGTACCCGCGTTGGGGGTGCAAAAAATCAATCTTCTGAGGAAGAAGACTACTTTGATGAACATTATCCATCGACTGAGGATAAATACAAGCAGTTAGAGGATAGACTGAAAGTTGTTGAAATTTAAGCCGTGCCTGGTTTAGATTTTGGTGATTTGGGCTTAGTACATGGGGTTATCATCCCCCAAAAGTTCAAAATACCAGTCTTTGCTAAGTATGACAGAGTTTCATGCCCAAAACTTCATCTGAGGTCCTACGTCTGCAAGATACAATCACATACTACTGACAAGAAGCTCTGGGTCCATTTCTTCCAAGAGTGTCTGGCTGGGACTCATCTAGTATGGTTTTACCAATTGGAGGGTTCCCGCATTCACACATGAGAAGATCTGGCCACTGCTTTTTATCATCAATATCAGTACAATGCTGATTTGGAACTAACTAGAGTTCAACTTCAAGGAATGACAATGGGTACTAATAAAGGGTTTAAAGAGTACACAAAAATGAAGGGATCTTGCTAGTAGGGTCCAACCACCACTAACTGACAGAGAACTAGTTGATATGTTCATGGGTACATTAACTAGCCCATTTTTAACTTGTTAATTAGGAGTTCTTCATCTGGTTACACCGAGTTAATCCTAACTGGTGAAAGGGTCGAAAGTGGCATTAAGAGTGGAAAAATTCCCATGACATCTTCTTCCGCATCCAACTCTGTAAAGAAGCCCTTTATTGGGAAGAAAGAAACCAATTTTTTGTATGGGGCAAGGACCCGTACCAAGAAGGATCACCGACCCTCTGTTAATGTTGTGTTAATCTCCAACCCTCAATCTGCTCAAAGACAATCATCCAACCATCAACAATCTGAAATTCCTCGAAGACAGTTCACAAGGATTAGCATGTCATTGTCCCAAGCCTTACAACATGTGTTGAAGGACAACTTAGTGACATTGCGTCATCCACCATCAAATCCAAATATTAAATAACCGAAGTAAAATCCAAATTCCAAGTGCATGTATCATTCCAATAGCCCTGGGGATGATAGTGATTAATGTTGGGCTCTAAAAAACAAGATTCAGGATCTTATCAATAACAAAACTATCGAGTTTGACCCACCTACAACTCTAAATGTGATAACTGCACCAATTCCAAATCATGGCAAAGGTGTCAATGCAATTGAAGACACTATTTTTGTTTCCTCCGTTGAAGATTTGACTACTTCACTGACATTTGTTAAATAGAACCTGCTGAGAGTTAGGGTGCTCCCTGGTTGTTTGAAAGACTGTAGTTGTTGCGCCGAACAATTTAACCGATGCAAATGGTTAAAAGAAGGTGTTCAATGCTTGATAAATAGTCATGAGATCCTTTTTGAAAGAACTCCGTCCATCAAAAGTTTGACCGATAAAACTGAAGAAGTTTCTATCATAACAATTTCCAATAAGCCTCTTAGGATCTCCTCAAAGGGTCCTATTAGGATTTAAAATTAATCAACAATTTCTCCTTTAATAATCACTGCCACTGGGCCGATTCCTTACTCCTCCAATAAAGCAGTTCCATGGAACTATGGTGCCGAAGTTTACTATCATGGAATAAAGAAAGATTCATGGATCATGAAGACAAGACCAACAATGTTACAAATATTGTATGTTCTAGTAAGGTAACAAGAATGGGGAGGATCTCCTCCCCTGATATTTCACCTCCGACTACTACAACAACTCATGTTTACATAACCAATAACAAGTCTAATGCCAACACTAGAGGAAAATAAAAAGTAAGCGAGCCTACTGGGATAGAGGCACCTGCCAAAGATGTCGATGCTGAAGAGCCCTCCACTCGAGAGATGGAGGATGTTGTACCCCAAAATTTGCCCTCTCATTTATCAAGACTTTTTCACAAGATTCCTTTGACTCAAGACTGGATTAGGGTTTGGTCAGCTCAAGGCATATCATCTTGCACTGATGACCCAAAATTAGGGTTTGAGGTTGCACAAGTATTTTTGGACTATCAATGCTTCATGTGACTTTCAAACATCATTATGGATCCCTAAGATCACTCAGGACAAGTTTCAAGCTTTGAACTATATTTTTGACCAGTCAATTGGACAATTGACCTAAAAAATCAGTTGTATTGGGAAAGAAGTCAACCATGGCCAATTTACAGTCAAACTTCATAATTTTTTATCCATATCAACATCTTAGACTCATATGTATCATTTGGTTAAGTTTGGATCACAATTCCTCAAGAAATTTGATCAAATCACCAAAAGGGTAAAATGGTCAAAAATTAGGGTTTTGACTAAAGAAGGGCAATTTCTGATTTTTAACCTAGAAAATAAACAATTGAGTTAAACAATGATTTCAAGGATTCAATTTCATCATCTTGACCTAATATCATGGTTCAAAACATTGCAATTTCATTGGATTAACAGATGAAATTTGCAGTCAACTGATCAAAAGTCAACTGTACACTAAAAAGTCAAACTTTGACTTTTTGGTCAAAATCAAGTGCCAAGAGTCACAATTCATCAAAACATGTCAAAGTTTGAAACTTGTTCATCAATAAATCCAAGTTTGAAGATTAGGGTTTAAAATTGAAAATTTTCTTAACTTAGAAAATTTTCTAAGTATAGAAAATTTCTTATTTTTTCTCAACTTTAGGCAATTTTTTCACCATGATGCATAATGATTCAAAGAAAGTTCCCAACATGAAAGTTGTAGACCTCCATGAAATCTACAACTTTGCTTCACACACTTTTCCCTAAATATGCTTGGATCTCAAGATATAAATTTATGAATACATGCTCATGAACTAAATAACTTAGTTAAATTTTGCCCTAATTTAGGCAAGTTTTGGACCCAACTTCATGGCAATTTTTCACCTAGTTCCAAGAGGTATCTTGAAATGCATTTCAAATATGAGTTATAGATCACATTTCAAGATTTCCAAAATGTCCAAGAAATCCTCAAGATCATTTTTGAGTAGAGAGAATCGAAGAGATGAAGTTGGCAATTTCTCACTTTTTGTCCAAGCCATTTCATGAAGAACAAAACTCCAATCAACACCTATGCTTCCTAATCCATGCTTTAAAGGTCCCAAACTTGTTTCTTACTCCTTAATTTAATGCTTACTCAGTTGACAAAGCTTTGATCCAAGCCTTTAAGCCATTACCCAAGTTGCAATTCCATAAATGGCATAAAGTGACCATTGCCATTTTGGAAAAGCTCAACTTTTGCCACTTTCCAATTCTTGAGCATTGAACCTTTCTCCTTTGCACATATCAGTCTTACAGGCCTAAAGAAAATTGTACAAGTATATACCAACCCTAAGAAAGCCAGTACAAGCATGGCAAGCCTTGTCCCTTCACTTTACTTCAAAAGCAAGAAAGGTTGCAAAAAGGTGAGAACTGGCACATCTGTTGGAGGGTTGACATGAAACTAATTCCATACTAATATACAAACATAGCACAACACAAGACACGATTATTTGAAGGCTGAAACACTCCAAAACTCAAAAACACCAGAAAATTGTCAAGACTTGCAGTTTTTGCATAAGCATACCAATCTCCCATTTGGCTCGTGCGTTTCAAGTCTTGATCATCAAAACATCTTACCAACTTGATATCTAACTAATCCAGACCTTCATCCTTGTACTGTAACCCCTTCTCCATCATCTGCCATTTTTGTTTTCAAAGCTTGCAGGTTGACTTGGCCAAGGAGTTTCAGACACTTTCAAAGCAAGGCAAGGGTTGGAACACCTTCAGGGAGGTTCAAGGAAGCTCAAGCAAGCATCAGGCCTCCATCAAACTCACCCCAGTTCCATCCATGATTTCAACTGAAGGAGGTAAAATCTTAACTTCTATCTCCTTGTACAGGCAACCATTGGCCACGATTTGTGAATAAATAATGTAGTCCTCATTGCAACGAAGTTGTACATATCTTTATCTTACATTTATTTGGCCTGAGTTGAGAGAATTTAGAACTTGAAGTTTCTGAAAAATTTAGGTTTAAACTTAGGGCTTTTAAAATTCTCTCTGATCTTTGATTGTTAGTTTACATAACTTATATGGTTAGAATCGTGAGATCAAATACTACAACTTTCATGTTATGAGTTTTCATTTTCATGGAAGAATGAGAGACTTACAGGACATCTGGCCAGCTTAGGGAAGAAGATGAAGTACAAGGCAAGGATTTTGTTCATGTTATGTTATTTTCGTTTCACTTAAAACAATGGATGTATAGCCACCTCAGTGGCAAAGTAGCGCATTGGTGAGACCCATGTCCTGGATTCGAACCTGGGCGCTACTTTTGTTTTTTTTACATTTTTCCTTCTTTCCATTTTTTCTATTTTTTGCAGGTTTGGGCTTAGCCCTTTGGACCACTAGTTTTTGCTAACATGCTGTCTCTAGTTTGCTTGCTATACCCCCTGGTCCATTATTTTTCATACATTTTTATTTAATTTATTTTTGTTTTCATTAATATTTTCTTTAATGTATAAAAATCTAAAAAATATAAATTTCATAATCTTGCATTTTTATTTTATTTTAGTTTTTTTTTCACATAAAAATATATTTTATTTTTAATATATATCATATATTTTCTTAATAAACTTGTAAAATATAATTAAAATATATTTAGTTTAATTTATTTATTTCCTTTTCATCCCTTACTTATACATATTTATTTTTGCATATATAAAAACTTTATATTTTTATATATAATATTATTTATTATTTTAACATAAAAAAATACATAAAAAAATACATAAAAAAATAGTACATAAGAACTTTATTTTCTTTTAAAATAGTAATTAGGGTTAAGCCTCCCTTCTAAAAATTAATTTCTTTTCCTTATATTTTTTAAGTTTAGATTAAAATTTCTTTTACATAAAAATAAAACCAAAATCTTTTTCTTGCATGCACATAATATTGCATCTTTAAATATTGTATATTATTTATTCTAATATTCGTACAAATTCAATTTAATTGTAATAATTTATTTAAGTTTACATTCTTGCAAATCCCCATTCAAATTTGTATTCCCCCCTCCCATAATATTGTTGTAATAGCTTAGTAATATTTACATTACGCAATTTACCGCTTTACATGCCATGATTAGTAATTAGGGTTTGTATGATAAGATCAAAACAAAGCAAAATAGAAAACCCTAAATACAAGATAAAATCAAAGCATGAAAATGATGCACTTGCACACAAGCACCCTTAGGGTTTCTCCACTTGGTTGCCTTATACAAAAATAGTCATATTACGCATGCGAAATATCTTGGCAAAACAAACAAGTATAAGGTCATAGTCCCTCGATGACGCTATTCAAAGTTACCTTACAAAATGATCTTGGTCCCTCAAAAATACTAAGATACTTTGCAATATTGCTAATCATGGTTATACGATGACCCACACCCGTCCCGTTTACATCCAAATATAGGGTTGCTTACCAAATCAATGGTAAGACAACAATGTCAAAGGAATAGAAAATGCACAAGAAAGACATTTGAGTAGGTAGATTACTTCTAGTTACTTGCTCTATTTACAAACAACTATCCTTGCTATTTTCAAAACAAAAACACACATTTCCAAACATTTTACAAACATTGAAAACATTTTCAAAAAGACAAACATCTTTGTATACATTCTTACAAACAAGAATCATTACAAAGATTGCCTAAACGAATGGCCTCTTTTACAAAATACTTTCAAAACCATACCAAACACATTTTCAAACAACAAAAGCAAGTGATCTAGCAAGTAACTAAGAGCACATGGAAAACCATGGATGAAAAGGGTGCTAATATCTTCCCTTTTCATAATCTACCCCCCGAACTCAAGAAAACATCTCAAAGGTCTTTCCTGTGCTTTTTCACCTTTCCTTTTGGATAAAATAAAAGTCAGTGGTGACTCTTGCTAACCGCAACATTTACGATAAAATGCAAAACCCTCAAGTCAGTTCTCCCACCGTATCACAGAATTGGCGACTCTGCTGGGGAATAAAATAAAAGTGGGGTTACCTTAGGGCTATATCATATTTATTTGCTTACATTGTTTGACTTGTTTGCTTTACATTATGGTTCTTTGTTTGGGTTTGAATCCTCCACCCGGATTTGGGAAACATTATAGGTAAATAGCAATACGTTGTGGAAACTGTACGGGGTATACCGATATGGTCTAAGCAATAACTATGTTAGTGTGACATATTTGTGGGTACCGGTAGCCTTTGAGTCAATCAAAGAGAATACGGGGCCGCTGAGTTATGTCATGAAGCACTAATGAACTTCTAGAACCCTTTACTTGACCAACTTGGCCTTTAGGATGTAGTGAGATGACCGGCTTTGGTGCAGTCCGAAGTTGGTAGATACTCGATACTACACTCATTGAGGGTTGGTTTCTTGGGATATTTCGGTCGCTATTAAAGAGGCTTGAGATGAAACAATGGCCAAGGGAACAGTCCAATGATATTGAGCTCCTTAGAACCCGGTTACTATTATTAGGACAGGTTGAGCCAACTAAACTTCAAGAGGGTACTTACCTATAAAACCTCATGCAATCCTAAACTAAGAACTTGTTCATATTGCTTGTATATACATACTTGAGCATAACATTATGAGCATCATGAACATCATACACACCCACTAACCATTTCAAGGATTTTGGGAGATTCATCTTTGTTCTTGTTTTGTAGGATATGGATTCACTCCGCAGGAAAACTATCCAAATCAATCTTGTAAGAATTCCTCCACAACTCAAGGAGCTAGCTTCAAGGATCCCTGAGAACTCTCCATTCACCGAGAGGCATGGCCGTCTACTCAACTTGTTCACCTCCAACACAGAGGAGGATATGATGAAGGTGCTCTTCCAGTTCTTTGACCCTTTGCATCATTGATTCACATTTACCGACTATCAGCTTGTGCCCACTTTGGAAGAATTCTCTCAAATCTTGAGGATTCCTATTCTAAATTAACTACCTTTCAACGGTACGGAAAGAGATCCAAAGCCAGAAGAGATTGCTCAAGCTTTACACTTGCACTCATCTGATATCACAACTCATTGGGAAACAAGGAGTGGTGTCAAAGGTTTCTTAGCAAAGTTTTTGTTTGAGAAAGCCCAAAGCTGTTGGAATTCCTTAGACTTGCAAGATTTTGAGGAAATTGTGGCTCTTCTCATCTATGGGATGGTTTTGTTTCCAAACCCTGACCAACTCATAGATGTGAACGCCGTCAAAATCTTCATATCACGCAATCTGGTGCCTACATTACTAGGGGATATGTTGCACTCTTTTCACACTCGTACAATAAGGAAAAGAGGCGTCCTTATGTGTTTCACTCCCCTCCTGGCAAGATGGTTTATTTCTCATCTTCCCCAATCAGTTTTAAAGAATGAGCAAGGATTAAGGTGGTCACAAAGGTTAATGACGCTCAAACATTCAGATATTCATTGGTGCTCTCGATTCAAAGAGAATGTTATCATCGTTGACCATTGTGGGGAATTCCCTAATGTCCCTCTACTTGGCATTAGGGGAGGAATCACCTACAACCCATGCTTGGCTCTAAGACAGTTTGGTTATGCCCGAAGGGATGGCCCACATGATATGCTGATTCAAGGCTTGGTATTCGACTACGACAACAACGATCAAGGTCTTCGCCAGAGATTCATCCGAGCATGGAGGATGCTAAACAAGGTGGGTAACAAGACTTTGGGAGACAAGAATTCCATCCCTCTTGAGCCTTACCTCAAGTGGGTACGAACCCATGCTCAAAGTCTTATGATGCCTTATCCTTCCATTCTCCCGGTGATTATTGAGCCTGTTAAGGAAGGAGAAGTTCCATACACTATCCTACATCCTGACATGCCCACATCTATTGAAGACCTACAAAGGGATTGGATACAACTCAAAGGAGAGCGAGATACTTTCGAAGCCCAATTCTACGCAAGTGAGAAGAAGGTTTTGGAACTCACTAGGCTACTTCATGAGGAGCAAACTCTAAATACCTACATAGCACAAAAGAGGATGCGCACTACTTTTTTTATCTTAGAGTGTTGTATTATTTTTCCCAAGGGGCATTGATGTACTCAAATTCTATCTTATTAATATAACGTGTGTCCCTTTTTGTTTAAAATGAACTTGAATCTTTTTGAAAACATTACATATGCACATATCATTCATCATAACATAAACAGGTCTTTTGCAACAAGTTTCCTCATCTCTCTACTGTTTATTTCAGTAAGATGGATCTCGAACAGGCAGTCAAAGATCTTCAAGCTCAAAACATGCAGTTTCAACAGTTACTCACAACCCTGGCCAAAGGACAAGAGGAGCTAAAGACTCTGTTGGAAAAAGAGAAAAAGAAGAAAGAGAAGAAACCAACTGGTGTTGTAATCATGGGGAGAAGGTTTCAAGGGAAAACTAGGAGAACCTTGAATTTCACAACAACATCTGATGAAGGAGAAGGGAAAGGAAAAGAAATAGCAGTTCCGTCAGAATCTAAAGAGGAGGAAGAAGATGAAGACTACTCTGAGGAACAGTACCCTCCGGCTGATGACAAGTACAAACATCTTGAAGAGCGTTTGAGCGCTATGGAAATACAAAGGGTACCAGGTCTAGACTTTGAAGAATCGGGGCTAGTGTCGGGAATTGTGATCCCACCAAAGTTCAAAGTTCCGTTGTTTGCAAAATATGATGGGGTGTCATGTCCTAAAATGCACCTCCGATCATACGTAATAAAGATTCAGCCGCACTCTGCCGATAAAGATTTGTGGATCCATTTTTCCAAGATAGTTTATCCGGAACACAACTCGATTGGTTTTACCAATTAGAAAGGGACGATGTCCACAACTGGGAAGATCTTTCCGCAGCTTTCTATAAACAATACTAGTATAATGCAGATTTGGCGCCTACCCGTACTCAACTTCAGAGTATGGCTATGGCTTCAAATGAGGGTTTCAAAGATTACGCGCAGAAATGGAGAGATCTAGCTGGGAGAGTGCAACCCCCCTGTCTGAAAGGGAGTTGGTGGATATGTTCTTAGGCACTCTATCTGGCCCTTTCTTCAACCATTTGATTGGGATCTCATCTGCTGGATTTACTAAGTTAATACTAACCGGAGAGAGGGTGGAAGCTGGCATAAAAAGTGGAAAGATTCAGAAGGATTCGTCTGCCTCTACAACTGTGAAAAAACCCTTCACTGGGAAGAAGGAGGTATCTGCTGTTTATGCACAAAGGAACCAAGGGAGAGCTGAACGCCGACCAATGGTAGGGGCTGTTATGATCCCAAAGCCTACATATGATCAATCAAGGAGTAACCAACCGAGGGTGGAAAGGCCAGTCCGACAACTCACCAGAATTAATATGACTCTAGCCCAGGTTTTACCATATCTTCTAAAATCTAATCTGGCAAATTTAAAGGAAGCTCCAAAGAACCCCAACACTGCGTCCCCTCATTATCACCCAAATGCCAGATGTGTATATTATTTTGAAAGTCCGGGTCATGACACTAACAACTGTTGGGCCTTGAAAAACAAAATTCAAGACCTTATAGATGCAAAAGAGATTGAGTTTGATGCGCCCGAGAAACCAAATGTCACTTCCACTCCTATGCCTAGGCATGGTCATAACACCAATGCTATCGAAGAAGATTTGTTTGTTACCACAGTGGATGAACTCTTGACTTCGCTCCCAATCATTAAGATAAACTTGTTGAAAGCTGGTATATTCCCAGGTTGTAATGAAGACTGCCATCTTTGCTTATCCTCACCAACTATTTTCCCTCTGTTGAAGACATGCATTCAACGCTTGATAGACAACCAAGAGATTTTGTTTGAAAATGCTCCTGTTTCACCTGTTCCTGTTAAAGACGTTTCAATCATAACCATCTCCGCCAATCCTTCCAGGGCCCCCAAAAGACCCGTTAGGATTACATCGGTTCCAAAGACTACTCCTCTTATAATCACAATGCCCGGGCCGGTCCCGTATGAATTAGACAAAACAATACTGTGGAATTACGGTGGAGACATCTACTACCATGGTATCAAACAAGATGGGCTGGCCGCCGAAGAAGTGAGCTCCAAAGAAGAAGATTCCGACATTAGCAATATTGTCGGAACCAGTAAGATTACCCGTAGCGGTAGAATCTTCTCTCCAGAAATTGCCCCTCCAAAGGCAGTTTTTGGACCCGTGGCTGTTCCAAAGGTTACCTCCATACCAATAATCATATCTGCAAGTGCTCCCACTGGCAAAGATGACACAACCCATGCTGCAATCCCTACCAACACTTCTACTTCTGAAATTCGAGGAAAAAGTATTCAAGAAGAGCATGTCCGGACGAAGGCTCAACCACTGACTATCCCCGAAACCTCCAAGAAGGAAAATGGAGGAGATCCTGAGGATAATAAAGAAGAGTGACTATGACGTGGTTGAACAGTTGGGGCAAACTCCCTCCAAGATCTCCATGTTAGCATTGTTACTGTGTTCTGAGGCACATGCGAAAGCTCTGGTAAAGTTTCTGAAGACAGCCCATGTGCCACAAGAGACATCTGCTGACCAATTCCAAGATTGTGTGGCCGGTTTGACAGCTGATAACGATCTAGGATTCTCTGATGTTGATTTGACACCAAAAGGGAGAAAGCACAACGAGCCATTACATGTCTCTGTGGAGTGTAGAGGAACAACTCTGACCCATGTCTTGGTGGACACTGGCTCATCTTTTAATGTTTTATCAAAGAAATCTCTCGACAAATTAGATTGTGAAGGACTGACATTGAAACCCAGTAGCATAGTCGTAAGAGCATTTGATGGCTCAAAGAGGATGGTCCACGGGGAGGTGGACATCCCCATAAAGGTAGGAACTCAGACTTTCAACTCAACTTTCTATTTAATGGACATCCGCCCCTCTTACTCCTGTCTGCTAGGACGGCCCTGGATCCATAATGTTGTTGTTGTCACCTCTACACTACATCAGATGCTGAAATACCCGGTCCATGGAAAGATTATCACTTTCCACGGAGAGGAAGAGTACATGATTAACCATCTAAATTCTTTCTGGCATGTGGAGTTGGATGGCGAATTCATTGAAACTCCTTTTCAACATTTCGAAGAAGTCTCTCAAGAGGTAGCAGTAACCAAGACGGTACCCCAAATCCCCAAGATCACAAGACCTCCGCTTCGGATGTCATCTCTAAAGGACGCCAAGGAAGTAATAGAGGAGGGTGGATGCACCATCTGAGGACAACTTCCAGACATTCCGTAGAAATCTGACAAGTTTGGCTTAAGGTTTACTTCAAATGCTCAGAAGGTTGTGCATCGTGCCCGTGCTTGAGGGCCACCTCTGAAGATTAGCAACCAAGAGGTCAACACAGTGGAAGATGGTGAAGAAGATGGAAGCTTGGAGGATTGGATATTTCCTACTGTCAATGGAGGACTTCGCAATTGGGAAGCCAGAGACTTTGTCCCAATAACTTTCATCTCTCAGTAATTTATCTTTTACATTTCTGTTAGACTTGTAATATTCACAAACAATTCGCACATTAAAAACCTTGTGTCTTACCCGAGGCACAATGGTCCATTTGTAAGGGTTTTTATTTCATCTTCATATGACATCCAATGAATCATGGACATTTTTTCACATACAAACCTTTTGTACTCATTGTCTTTCTTTTACATTTTATTGTTTAAAGATGGCTATACCCTTACTCACACCCACACTCACAAATGCAGGTACCCCTCCATTCCGGATCCCATGGGTAACGATACTGCTATGGCCTTTAGTGACTCTGAAGATCTAATCTACCAAGCCGAAGACGAAGGTGAGGAAGATTGTGAAGTACCAGGGGAATTGGTCAGACTACTACAACAAGAGGAAAGAGCTATTCAGCCTCATGAGGAACCGTTGGATACAATCAACTTGGGTACCAAGGACGATAAAAAGGAAATCAAGGTGGGTGCCAATCTAGAGCCGAGTGTCAAGGAGCGTCTAATTCAACTATTGCATGATTATGTTGAGATCTTTGCCTGGTCATACGAAGACATGCTAGGACTTGATACAGACATCATGGTACATCATCTACCCACAAGAGAAGACTGTCCACCAGGGAAACAAAAAGTCTGCCGCATGAGACCTGACATGTCAGAGAAGATCAAAGCGGAAGTCATGAAACAATTCAATGTTGGATTCTTGGCTGTCACTTCCTATCCTCAATGGGTTACTAACATTGTTCCCGTGCCTAAAAAAGACGGCAAAGTACGAATGTGCATGGATTATAGAGATTTAAACAGGGCCAGCCCTAAAGATGATTTTCCACTTCCCCACGTTGATATCCTGGTTGACAATACGACCCAGCACAAAGTATTTTCCTTCATGGACGGATTCTCAGGTTATAACCAAATCAAAATGGCACCTGAGGACATGGAGAAAACTACATTTGTCACACATTGGGGCACATTCTGCTACAAAGTGATGCCATTCGGAATGAAGAATGCAGGGGCAACCTATCAACGCGCCATGGTAGCCTTATTTCATGATATGATACATCATGAGATAGAGGTTTATGTAGATGACATGATAGCCCGATCACAAACTGAAGAGGAGCACCTTGATCATTTACAAAAGTTGTTTGAGAGATTGAAGGAATACAAACTAAGGTTGAATCCAAACAAGTGCACACTCGGAGTCAGGTCCGGTAAACTCTTAGGTTTTGTTGTCAGCAACAAAGGCATCAAGGTTGATCTTGCCAAGGTTAAAGCGATACAAGAAATGCCTGCTCCTCGTACTGAGAAGGAAGTCAGAGGATTCTTGGGACACCTGAAATATATTGCCAGATTCATTTCTCACCTAACAGCTACTTGTGAACCAATCTTCAAACTATTGAAGAAAGATCAAGTAGTCAGATGGAATGATGAATGTCAGATTGCTTTTGACAAGATCAAAGAATACTTACAAGAGCCTCCTGTTTTGATCCCACCAGTCAAGGGAAGACCACTGATCATGTATTTGACCGTTTTAGAGAACTCAATGGGGGTGTGTATTGGGTCAGCATGACGAGTCTGGCCGAAAAGAGCACGTGATTTACTACCTGAGCAAAAAGTTTACTGACTGTGAAACCAGATATTCACTGCTCGAGAAAAATTGCTGCGCTCTGGCATGGGCTGCTCGCCGGCTAAGACAGTATATGTTGACTCATACTACTTTGTTGATATCTAAGATGGATTCGATAAAGTACATCTTCGAAAAGCCTGCTCTGTCTGGGAGGATAGCTAGATGGCAGATGATCCTAACAGAATATGACATACAATACACTACCCAGAAAGCTATAAAGGGCAGTGTGCTAGCTGATCAGCTTGCTCATCAAGTTGTAGAAGATTATCAGTCCATGATATTTGAATTCCCGGATGAAGACATCAAGACATTAGACAACTATGAAGAAATCAGACCATATGACAGACCTGAACAAGGATCCCGATGGACGCTGTTCTTTGATGGGGCATCCAATACACTTGGTAATGGTATAGGCGCTATACTCATATCTCCGGAAGGGTGTCACACTCCCTTTACTGCCAAAATTTTCTTCAACTGTACGAACAACATGGCGGAATACGAAGCATGCATCTTTGGTCTCAAGCCTTCCATAGATTTGGGAATTAAGTCTTTAGATGTGTTTGGAGATTCAGCTTTGGTCATCAGTCAGATCAAAGGAGAATGGGACACTAAACATCCAAATCTTTTCCCTTACAAAGAACATGTGTTGACATTGCTATCACATTTTGAGAAGATTACCTTCGAGAATTTCTCGCGAGAAAAAAACCAGCTAGCAGATGCTCTAGCCACAATGTCATCCATGTTTAAACTTAATTGGGATAACGAGGCTCCCCAGATCACTATCGAACAAATGGATGAACCAGCACACTGTCACGAGATTAATACTGAAGAAGTAGTGGACCAACCTTGGTTTCATGAAGTCAAGAGGTATCTCGAGGCTCAGGAATATCCAGAAGGAGCTTCAATCAAAGATAAAAAGTTCTTAAGGAGATTCTCTGCTAAGTTCTTCCTGAGTAATGACATCCTGTACAAACGCAACCATGACTCCATTCTGCTCAGATGCATGGATAAGATTGAGGCTGAAAAGATCATGGCTAAATTACATGAAGGTACTTTTGGCACTCACTCCAGTGGGAATACGACGGCGAAGAAAATCCTACGGGCAGGCTATTATTGGTCTACCATGGAAGCGGATTGCTATCAACACTCTCGAACCTATCATAAGTGTCAAATTTATGCTGACAAGGTGCACGTACCTCCGGTTCCTCTGAATGTCTTGACGGCTCCTTGGCCCTTTGCTATGTGGGGAATCAATATGATTGGGGAGATCAAGCCTACAACCTCCAATGGACACCGCTTCATTCTAGTGGCCATTGACTATTTTATAAAATGGGTCGAACCAGCTTCCTTCGCATCCGTTACTAAAAATGTTGTTGCCCTCTTCATCAAGCAGAATCTCATTTGCCGGTACACTATCCCAGAAAGTATCATCACTGATAATGGTACCAACCTTAACAATACTATGATCACCGCCTTGTGCGAGCAGTTCAAGATTCAGCATCACAATTCACCCCCCTATCGACCAAAGATGAATGGTGCCGTTGAAGCTGCAAATAAAAACATTAAAAAGATCATACAGAAAATGACAGTCACCTACAAGGACTGGCATGAGATTCTACCATTTTCTCTCCACGGGTATCGTACCACGGCTCGCACATCAACTGGGGCAACACCCTATTCTTTGGTTTATGGCATGGAGGATGTCTTGCCTATTGAGGTTCAGATCCCCTCTTTGAGAATTATGAGGGATGCAGGTTTAAGTGAGGACGATTGGATTTAGACTCGACTTGATCAACTAAACTTAATTGATGAAAAGAGACTTACTGCTGTTTGCCATGGGCAGATTATCAAAAACGGATGATCAAGGCTTTCAACAAGAAAGTCAGATGCCAGATATATCAAGTTGGAGATCTAGTGATCAAACTCATTATCTTACCACAAAGTGATCCCAGGGGAAAATGAACTCTTACCTATGAAGGACCATTTGTAATCGAGAACATATTCTCTGGTGGGGCAATGATCTTAACCACCATGGATGGCGACGACCTGCCACACCCTGCGAACACGGACATAGTCAAAAGATATTACGCATAAGAGACCCGCTAGGTTGAAACACCTAGGCAAAAAAAGGGCATCCCGGCGAACCAAAAGGGTTTGGGAAAATATTATGGATAAAATATAAAATATATGTACACCCGGCAAGTTGAAAACCCGAAAGGGCGACTTGGGCAATAAAGGGTTTCCCCGTGGACTGAAAACCCGAAAGGGCGGTCCAGGAAAAAGTTAGGGAATTAAAGCGTATGATTATGTCCCGTCGGATCACTTTGAGGACAACCTCTTGACTTCCACTGACGAACTCAGAGTTTCTGATCAATTCAATCATCTTCGGATGAAGCAACAAATAGACAAGATATTCGGAGATACGAAGGCTATAGCAGAATGGAAACCCCATGGGATAATTACACATAGCTATATTTCTTTGTATAAAGTTTTTCTTGCCTTTTTATGGCATAATTCTCTTACTATAATGATTGTCTCCTTTGTACAAAATACTTATTCAAAGTCAATACGACGACATCTCTTTGAAAGCACAGAAAACTATTTATCTTTTTCTTTACACTTGTGTTTTATTTCCAAAAACGTCCAATAATTCATTAATGAACATATGCATTTGAACATAATTACTATTTACAAATAAACAAAATGAGAAAGACAATTACTGATAGGTTGAAAGAGCCGGAAAACGTCTCTAGGCTATTCCATAAGCAACCCCCACAGTACGTCATTTAGATCCTCAGCAGAACTAAAACTTCAAATTATTAATCCCCAGTAAAGATCGTCAAATTTCTCAGAATTCCTCAAAGAAATATGTGGCATTTCTCTCACAAGCGGAATTTTTGTCAGCACTTCAAACCAAGAAGAATTCGTATATCCTCATCAGTGTTCTAGAATTTATTTTCCTCAATCAGGCAACAATACAGCAAATCAGCTCACATGCGCATACATTGCATCCATATATCATAAACATTAATGAAGCAAATACATTGCATCATACATTTCATGCAAACATAACTTTGTATTTCAGCTAACATTTTACCCTTTTCAGGATAAGATTAACAGCTACCATTAACAATATGCAATCTTGATACAGTACGGATACGCTCCAAACACGGATTCCATTATGATACTCATTCGGATTCAATTTTCGGATACAGTACATATACACTCCAAACACGGATGCCATTCTGATGCTCATTCAGATTTAAATTTCAGATACAGTTCGGATATGCTCCAAACACGGATGCCATTCTGATACTCATTCAGATTCAACTTTCAGATATAGTATGGATACGCTCCAAACACGGATGCCATTCTGATACTCATTCAGATTCAACTTTCAGATACAGTTCGGATACGCTCCAAACACGGATGCCATTCTGATACTCATTTAGATTCAACTTTCAGATACAATACAGATACACTCCAAACACAGATGCCATTCTGATACTCATTCAGATTCAACTTTCAGATACAGTTCGGATACGCTCCAAACACGTATTCCATTATGATATTTATTCAGATTCAACTTTCAGATAGAGTACGGATACACTCCAAACACGGGTGACATTCTGATACTCATTCAGATTCAACTTTCGGATACAATATGGATACGCTCCAGACACAGATGTCATTTTGACACTCATTCAGATTCAGACTTCAGATACAGTTCAGATACGCTCTAGATACGGATGCCATCCTGATACTCATTCAGATTCAACTTTTAGATACAGTATGGATACGCTCCAGACACGGATGCCATTCTGATACTTATTCAGTTTCATACTTCAGATGCATCACATATATGCTCCAGACACGGATGCCATTCTGATACTCATTCTTTCAGCTTGCAATTTACAATTCAACAAACATTCTTGGATGGCATCTACAAGCCCATCTCCAACAAGATTCTATCACTTCTCCAAATGGCATATTTAATCCCATTCCCTCAACTACATATTGTCGAGTGCAAATTTATGGGCACTCTAGTGTCCAATCATCTTTCACCTTCGAGTCACGAACGGCAAAACTTGCCAATCTAACTCTTCAGGTTCAAGAAGATTGAACAGGGGCAGCTGTTGTACTCCAAAATTTTCCCTCTCATTTATCAAGACTTTTTCACAAGATTCCTTTGACTCAAGACTGGATTAGGGTTTGGTCAGCTCAAGGCATATCATCTTGCACTGATGACCCAAAATTAGGGTTTGAGGTTGCACAAGGATTTTTGGACTATCAATGCTTCATGTGACTTTAAAACATCATTATGGATCCCTAAGATCACTCAGGATAAGTTTCAAGCTTTGAACTATATTTTTGATCAGTCAATTGGACAGTTGACCTAAAAAATCAGCTGTATTGGGAAAGAAGTCGACCATGGCCAATTTACAGTCAAACTTCATAATTTTTTATCCATATCAACATCTTAGACTCATATGTATCATTTGGTCAAGTTTGGATCACAATTCCTCAAGAAATTTGATCAAATCACCAAAAGGGCAAAATGGTCAAAAATTAGGGTTTTGACTAAGGAAGGGCAGTTTCTGATTTTTAACCTAGAAAATGACCAATTGAGTTAAAGCATGATTTCAAGGATTCAATTTCATCATCTTGAACTAATAGCATGGTTCAAAACATTGCAATTTCATTGGATTAACAGATGAAATTTGCAGTCAACTGATCAAAAGTCAATTGTACACTGAAAAGTCAAACTTTGACTTTTTGGTCAAAATCAAGTGCCAAGAGTCACAATTCATCAAAACATGTCAAAGTGTGAAACTTGTTCATCAAAAAATCCAAGTTTGAAGATTAGGGTTTAAAATTGAAAATTTTCTTAACTTAGAAAAGTTTCTAAGTATAGAAAATTTCTTATTTTTTCTCAACTTTAGGCCATTTTTTCACCATGATGCATAATAATTCAAAGAAAGTTCCCAAAATGAAAGTTGTAGACCTCTATGAAATCTACAACTTTTCTTAACACACTTTTCCCTAAAGATACTTGGATCTCAAGATATAAATTTATGAATACATGCTCATGAACTAAATAACTTAGTGAAATTTTGCCCTAATTTAGGGAGGTTTTTGACCCAACTTCATGGCAATTTTTCATCTAGTTCCAAGAGGTATATTGAAATTCATTTTAAAGATGAGTTATAGATCACATTGCAAGCTTTCCAAAATGTCAGGGAACTCCTCAAGATCATTTTTGAGTAGAGAGAATCGAAGAGATGAAGTTGGAAATTTCTCACTTTTTGTCCAAGACATTTCATGAAGAACAAAGTTCCAATCAGCACCTATGCTACCTAATCCATGCTTTACAGGTCCCAAACTTGTTTCTTACTCCTTAATTTAATGCTTAATCAGTTGACAAAGCTTTGATCCAAGCCTTTAAGCCATTACCCAAGTTGCAATTCCATAAATGGCATAAAGTGACCATTGCCATTTTGGAAAAGCTCAAATTTTGCCACTTTCCAATTCTTGAGCATTGAACCTATCTCCTTTGCACATATCAATCTTACAGGACTAAAGAATATTGTACAAGTATATAACAACCCTAAGAAAGCCAGTACAAGCATGGCAAGCCTTGTCCCTTCACTTTTTACTTCAAAAGCAAGAAAGGTTGCAAAAAGGTGAGAACTGGCACATCTGTTGGAGGGTTGACATGAAACTAATTCCATACTAATATACAAACATAGCACAACACAAGACACGATTACTTGAAGGCTGAAACACTCCAAAACTCAAAAACACCAAAAAAATGTCAAGACTTGCAGTTTTTGCATAAGCATACCAATCTCCCATTTGGCTCGTGCGTTTCAAGTCTTGATCATCAAAACATCTTACCTACTTGATATCTAACTACTCCAGACCTTCATCCTTGTACTGTAACCCCTTCTCCATCATCTGCCATTTTTGTTTTCAAAGCTTGCAGGTTGACTTGGCCAAGGAGTTTCAGACACTTTCAAAGCAAGGCAAGGGTTGGAACACCTTCAGGGAGGTTCAAGGAAGCTCAAGCAAGCATCAGGCCTCCATCAAACTCACCCCAGTTCCATCCATGATTTCAACTGAAGGAGGTAAAATCTCAAGTTGTATCTCCTTGTACAGGAAACCATTGGCCATGATTTGTGAATAAATAATGTAGTCCTCATTGCAACGAAGCTGTACATATCTTTATCTTACATTTATTTGGCCTGAGTTGAGAGAATTTAGAACTTGAAGTTTCTGAAAAATTTAGGTTTAAATTTAGGGCTTTTAAAATTCTCTCTGATTTTTTATTGTTAGTTTACATAACTTATATGGTTAGAATCGTGAGATCAAATACTACAACTTTCATGTTATGAGTTTTCATTTTCATGGAAGAATGAGAGAGTTATAGGACATATGGCCAGCTTGGGGAAGAAGATGAAGTACAGGGCAAGGATTTTGTTCATGTTATGTTATTTTCGTTTCACTTAAAACAATGGATGTATAGCCACCCCAGTGGTAATGTAGCGCGCTGGTGAGACCCATGTCCTGGGTTCGAACCTGGGCGCTACTTTTGTTTTTTCACATTTTTCCTTCTTTCCATTTTTCTATTTTTTGCAGGTTTGGGCTTAGCCCTTTGGGCCATAGTTTTTTGCTAACATGCTGTCTCTAGTTTGCTTGCTATACCCCCTGGTCCATTATTTTTCATACATTTTTATTTAATTTATTTTTGTTTTCATTAATATTTTCTTTAATGTATAAAAATCCAAAAAATATAAATTTCATAATATTGCATTTTTATTTTATTTTAGTTTATTTTTCACATAAAAATATATTTTATTTTTAATAAATATCACATATTTTCTTAATAAACTTGTAAAATATAATTAAAATATATTTAGTTTAATTTATTTATTTCCTTTTCATCCCATACTTATACATATTTATTTTTGCATATATAAAAACTTTATATTTTTATATACAATATTATTTATTATTTTAACATAAAAAAAATACATAAAAAATAGTACATAAGAACTTTATTTTCTTTTAAAATAGTAATTAGGGTTAAGCCTCCCTTCTAAAAATTAATTTCTTTTCCTTATATTTTTTAAGTTTAGATTAAAATTTCTTTTACATAAAAACAAAACCAAAATCTTTTTCTTCCATGCACATAATATTGCATCTTTAAATATTGTATATTATTTATTCTAATATTCGTACAAATTCAATTTGATTGTAATAATTTATTTAGGTTTACATTCTTGCAAATCCCCATTCAAATTTGTATTCTCCCCTCCCATAAAATTGTTGTAATAACTTAGTAATATTTATATTACACAATTTACCACTTTACATGCCATGATTAGTAATTAGGGTTTGTATGATAAGATCAAAACAAAGCAAAATAGAAAACCCTAAATACAAGATAAAATCAAAGCATGAAAATGATGCACTTGCACACAAGCACCCTTAGGGTTTCTCCACTTGGTTGCCTTATACAAAAATAACCATATTACGCATGCGAAATATCTTGGCAAAACAAACAAGTATAAGATCATAGTCCCTCGATGACGCTATTCAAATTTACCTTACAAAATGATCTTGGTCCCTCAAAAATCCTAAGATACTTTGCAATATTGCTAATCATGGTTATATGATGACCCACGCCCATCCCGTTTACATCCAAAGATAGGGTTGCTTACCAAATCAATGGTAAGACAACAATATCAAAGGAATAGAAAATGCACAAGAAAGACATTTGAGTAGGTAGATTACTTCTAGTTACTTGCTATATTTACAAACAACTATCCTTGCTATTTTCAAAACAAACACACACATTTTACAAATATTGAAAACATTTTCAAAAAGACAAACATCTTCATATACATTCTTACGAACGAGAATCATTACAAAGATTGCCTAAATGAATGGCCTCTTTTAGAAAATACTTTCAAAACCACACAAAACACATTTTCAAACAACAAAAGCAAGTGATCTAGCAAGTAACTAAGATCCCATGGAAAACCATGGATGAAAAGGGTGCTAATAACTTCCCTTTTCATAATCTACCCCCCGAACTCAAGAAAACATCTCAAAGGTCTTTCCTGTGCTTTTTCACTTTTCCTTTTGGATAAAAGAAAAGTCAGTGGCGACTCTTGCTAACCGCAACATTTGTTATAAAACGCAAAACCCTCAAGTCAGTTCTCCCACCGTATCACAGAGGAAATCCTGAAAATTATAAAGAAGAGTGACTTCAAAATAGTCGAACAGCTGAGGCAAACCCCATCCAAAATCTCTATGTTGTCATTACTACTCTGTTCTGATGCTCATGCCCAAGCTTTAATCAAGTTTTTGAAGAAAGCTCATGTACCCTAAGAAACTACAGCTGACCAATTTGAGAATTGTGTGGCGAGTTTAATGGCTGACAATGGATTGGGTTTCTTTGATGCTGACTTGACTCCTGTTGGAAGCAATCATAACAAGGATTTGCATGTCTCTATCGAATGCAAGGGAACTACCCTGGATCATGTCTTACTGGATACTGGCTCATCTCTAAATGTGTTACCCAAAGATGCTTTGGATCAGCTAGATTATGAAGGCCTGGTGTTGAAACCAAGTGATATAGTTGTAAGGGCTTTTGATGGGTCCAAAAGGATGGTGCATGGAGAGGTGGATCTCCCCATTAAAGTCGGCTCACAAATTTTCAACTCTACCTTTTATGTAATGGACATACGTCCCGCCTACTCTTGTTTGCTTGGGCGCCCTTGGATCCATGGGGAAGGGGCAGTAACATCCACCCTTCATCAAAAGTTAAAATACCCAATTAAAGGGAAGATTGTCACTGTTTGTGGTGAAGAGGATTTTATGGTGAGCCACCTCAATTCCTTCAAGTATGTGGAAATGGATGGTGAATTTGTAGAAACTTTGTGCCATGCTTTCAAAGTTGTTCCTCCTATGGTTGTCGCCACCAAAATCTCCTCTGACATATCAAAAACTGATGAAGTTGTACCAAGAGTGGTTTCACTTAAAGATGCCCGTGTAGTGGTCGAAGATGGAAGTTATACTATCCGGGGACAACTCCTTGACATTCTGTTTAAAGCAAACAAATTTGGGTTGGGTTTCACCATCAAAGCTCAAAAATAGGTCAGGCGCGCTCGCATGGGAAAGCCACCTCTTTGCATCGGAAATCATGAAGTAAATGTTATGGAAGAGTCTAACAATGAATGTGCTTTTGAAGAATGGATCTACCCTACTGCAGGAGGAAAGCTCAACAGCTGGCACGCAAAGGACTTCATTCCCATCTCCTTCAATGAGGAGTAATTATTGTTTACTATTTTCTATCAATTCAAGAACTTTTGTCTGTAATCTTAATTCCAAACAATGACTTTTAAGCCATGTGCCTTGCCCGGGGAACCATGGTCAAATTGTTAAGGGTTTTGTTCATGTTCATTTATCATATGATCATTTAATGAAAAATATTGGACCTTTGCATCCAAATTTTGTACTCATTGTCTTTCTTTTTCTTTATTTCATTTTTAAAACAGCCATGTATCTTACATGCACACACACACACACACACACACACACACACACACACACACACACACACACACACTTGCAGATCCTCATCCACTTAGGATCTCATTGCCAACGACTCTACTATTGCCATTTATGACTTCGAACATCCAATTAACCAAGCCGAAGACAAAGGCGGGAAAGATTATGAAATACCAGGGGAACTAACCATACTTCTAATGCAAGAGGATAAAGCTATTCAACCTCATGAAGAGTCGGTCAAAGTTATCAACCTAGGTAATGAGACAGACAAGAAAGAAGTCAAGATCTGCACTAACTTAGAAGACAGTGTCAAAGGCAGATTGGTACAGATGTTACATGACTATGTTGAGTTGTTTGCTTGGTCGTATGAAGATATGCCAGGGTTGGATACTGACATTGTGGTTGATCGTCTACCGAAAAAGGAAGATTTCCCTCCTGTCAAACAAAAGGTTCGTCGGGTGCGGCCTGACATGTCTGAAAAGATAAAAGCAGAAGTGATGAAGCAATTCGATGCAGAATTCCTAGTTGTGACATCTTATCCTCATTGGGTTGCAAACATGGTCCCCATGCCGAAGAAGGATGGAAAAGTTCGTATGTGTATAGACTATAGGGATTTAAATATGGAAAGCCCCAAAGATGATTTCCCTCTACCTCATATTGACGTCTTGGTTGACAATACCGCTTAACATAAAGTCTTCTCCTTCATGGATGGATTTTTTGGCTACAACGAAATCAAGATGGCTCCCGAAGACATGGAGAAGACCACCTTAGTTACGCAATGGGGCACCTTTTGTTACAAAGTCATGTCGTTCAGATTAAAGAATGGGGCAACATATCAAAGAGCTATGTTAGCTTTATTTCATGATATGATCCATCATGAAATAAAGGTCTATGTGGATGATATGATTACAAGGTCACAAACTGAAGATGAGCACCTCGATCACCTACACAAACTGTTTGAGAGGTTGAAGTAGTACAAGTTAAGTTTGAATCCTAACAAGTACACTTTCGGAGTAAGGTCTGGAAAACTTATAGGTTTTATGGTCAGTGGTAAAAGCATCAAAGTTGATCCTACAAAGGTTAAAGCCATTCAAGAAATGCTCGTTCCCTATTCTGAGAAAGAAGGTAGAGATTTCTTGGGTCGTCTTAACTACATTGCCCGCATCATATCTCATCTAACTGCTACTTGTGAGCCAATCTTCAAACTCTTGAAGAAAGATGAAGTAGTCAAATGGAACGACGAATGCCAAGCTGCCTTCGAAAAAATTAAGGAATATTTGCAAGAGCCTCTTATCATTATGCCTCCAATTGAAGGAAGACCCTTGATCATGTATTTGACTGTGCTACAAAATTCTATGGGGTGTGTGTTGGGCCAACATGACGAGTATGGCCGAAAAGAGCATGCAATATACTACCTGAGCAAAAAGTTTACCGACTATGAAACAAGATATTCAGTGCTCGAGAAAACTTGTTGTGCTCTGGCATGGGCTGCTCCCCAGCTAAGATAGTTTATGTTGACTCACACCAGTTTGTTGATTTCTAAGATGGACCTTATCAAGTATATCTTCGAGAAGCCAACTCTCTCCAGACGAATAGCTAAATGGCAAATGATTTTGACTGAATATGATATCCAATACACTACATAAAAGGCCATCAAAGGAAGTGTACTAGCAGATCATTTGGCTCATCACGCCATTAATGACTACCAATGCATGAACTTTCAATTCCCGGATGATAATATCGTGCTGATAACCGACTGTGAAAAACCTGGACCGTATGACGGACCTGAACAAGGATCCCGATGGACTACAATTTTCAATGGGGCTTCCAACGCTTTGGGCAATGGAATTGGTGTTGTGATTATTTCTCCTGAGGGTTGCCATACTCCTTTCACTACTAGAATATTCTTCGATTGTACGAACAACATGGCTGAGTATGAAGCATGCATCTTGGGTCTAAAGGTTGCCATTGACTTAAGGATCAAGTTCTTGAACGTATTCGGAGATTCTGCTCTAGTCATAAGTCAAGTCAAAGGAGAATGAGACACTAAGCATCCTAACCTTAATCCTTACAAGGAGCTTGTGTTAACCCTGATACCATACTTCGAGGAGATCACCTTTGAACATTTCCCTAGACAAGAAAATTAGTTAGCTAACGCCTTGGAAACAATGTCTTCCATGTTCAAGGTCAAATGGGACAATGAAGCTCCTATGGTTACACTTGAAATATTTGGCGAACCTGCACACTGCTATGAGCTTGACACTAACGAAGGGAAACATGGTACCATGAAGTAAGGAGATATCTTGAGGAACAAGAGTATTCTGAAGGAGCTTCCATCAATGGTAAGAAATTCTTGCGAAGATTCTCAGCCAAATTCTTCCTAAGCAATGGAATCCTGTATAAGAGAAATCATGATTCTACTCTATTCCGGTGTATGGACATGAAGGAGGCAGAGAAAATCATGGAAGACCTGCATGAAGGTGTCTTTGGAACTCACTCTAGCGGGTACACTATGGCCAAGAAGATTCTGAGGGATGGTTACTATTGATCGACTATAGAAATTGATTGTCACCATCATTCAAGGACTTGCCATAAGTGTCAGATCTATGCTAACAAGGTCCATGTACCCCCAATTCCTCTGAATGTCATGACCGCTCTGTGGCCGTTTGCAATGTGGGGCATTGACATGATTGGAGAAATCAAACCCACTGCTTCCAATGGACACCTTTTCATCCTTGTTGCCATTGATTACTTTACCAAGTGGGTCGAAGCTTCCTCATATGCCTCAGTTACCAAGAACACTGTAGTCGGGTTTATCAAGCATAACCTCATCTTTCATTATGGTATCCCCAAAAGGATCATCACGGACAACGAAACTAATCTCAACAATGCTATGATTACTGAACTCGGCACGTAGTTCAAAGTCAAGCATCACAACTCTTCTCCGTACAGACCTAAGATGAATGGCGCAGTGGAAGATGCAAATAAAAACATAAAGAAGATTATGCAAAAGATGGTGGTAACCTACAAAGACTGGCATGAGATGCTACCATTCTCTCTCCATGGCTACCGTACTTCGGTACGAACATCAACTAGGGCAACCCCTTTCTCTTTAGTCTATGTCATGGAAGCTGTCCTTCACGTCGAAGTTCAGATTCCTTCTCTAAGGATTATGAAAGAAATGGACTTAGGCGAAGAAGAATGGATTCAGACAAGATTGGATCAGTTGGACTTGATTGATGAAAAGAGGCTGGTTGCTATCTGTCATGGTGAAATGTATCAAAAGCGTATGATTAAGTCTTTCAATAAAAAATCAAGCCTTGGGTATATCAGACTGGCAACTTGGTAATAAGACGCATCATTTTACCACAAGGCGATCCCGAGGGCAAATGGACTCCCACTTACGAAGGACCATTTGTTGTTAAGAAAGTATTCTCTGGTGGAGCCATGACGCTGACTACTATGGATGGCGAAGACTTCCCACATCCTGTGAACACATACATAGTTAAAAAATACTACGCATAAAATGACCTGCTAGGTTAACACACCTAGGCAAAAATAAGGGCATCCCGGCGAACCAAAAAGGTTCGGGCAAAAGTTAGTGATATATGCAAAATATTGTACACCCAAAAAGTTGAAAACCCGAAAGGGCAGCTTGGGCAAAAAGGGGTATCCTGGTGGGCTGAAAACCCGAAAGGAAAGTCCAGGAAAAAGTTAAGGATTAAAGCGTATAACTATATCTCGTAGAATCTCTACAACCAGCTTTATTACCAAGGTCCGAGTTCAAATGATCCAAGATCAATCCAATCAACTTCTTTCAACGACAAGGGATGATGTTCAAAGACATATGGGCAATAGTAGATTTGGAACACAATGAGATCACTTCCACATGGCTATTATTTTTGTTTTCATTTTGTATTCCTTTCATTATTTCGATGATTTCCTCTTACTAGGATCTCTGTCTCTTTGTACAAAAACGCCTGTTTATAGGAAAACATCAATACAAATATACTTTGAAGTGCAAACTTTTTGTTTTTTCTGTTTTGAGTGAAAAATCATCCAATGACTAAAATTGAATGAACATATGCATATGAACATGATTAAATTATTAACAAATGTATACTTGAAAACAGTGACAGGCATCTCCTTAAGGATTTGGGATATCCCCATAAAGATACTTCCATAAAATTATCCCTACAGAGACGGCTTCATGCAATCCCCAACCAGAGTTTCAATATCTCAAAAACTCTCTCCCCAACTGAGTTGGTCTTAGAAAGAATCCTTATGGAGTTCTACCTAAAGAAGTCACTTCCCCACCAGATCGTTAAATATTCTCTTCGATAGGGTTTATTTCCCAAACAAACTACAAATTCCCTAGCTTAGGTTAGCCTCTCAGACTATTACAAATCAATGGACAAAACCCCTTAATCCCCGGTTAAGTCATTGTAATCCCCAACAAAGTCGTTGCTATCCCTGAAAGTTACCGTGAGCCTGAAAACCAACCAGATAACAATTGACTCCATTTCTCCAAGCAAGTTACTGCGAAGCTTAGAATCCGACCAGATAACAGTTTAACTTCATCTTTCTAACAAATTACTATGAAACCTGGACCCGACCAGATAAAAATTGATTCAATTTAATGTAAAGCCTGGACCCGACCAGATAACAGCTGATTCAATTTACTGCAAAGCCTGGACTCGACTAGAAAACAGTTTGAGTTGCTGAAACCTGGACCTGACCAGTTAATAGTAAATCTCAATTTTAAGTTACTAAAGCCTGGACCCGACTGAATAATAGTTTAACTTCTTCAGTTACTGCAAAGTCTGGACCTGGCCAGAAGACAGTTTGAGTTGCTGAAACCTGGAACCGACCAAATAATAGTAAATCTCAATTTTAAGTTACTAAAGCCTGGACCCGACCAGATAATAGTTTAACTTCTTCAGTTACTACAAAGCCTAGACCCAATCAGAAAATAGTTTGAGTTGCTGAAACCTGGACCCGATCAGATAACAGTAAATCTCAATTTTAAGTTACTAAAGCCTAGACCCGACCAGATAATAGTTTAACTTCTTCAATCACTGCAAAACCTGGACCCGACCAGATAACAGTTCGAGTTGCTAAAACCTGGACCAGACCAGATACCAGTTAACCTCAAGATCAAATTGCTGAAATCTAGATCCGACCAAATAACAGTTCGAGTTGCTGAAACCTGGACTTGACCAGATACCAGTTAACCTCAAGATCAAATTGCTGAAACCTGGACCCGACCAAATAACGGTTCTAGTTGCTAAAACCTGGACCCGACCAGATACCAGTTAACCTCAAGATCAAATTGATGAAACCTGGACCCGACAAGATAACAGTTTGAGTTGCTGAAACCTGAACCCGACTAGATACCAGTTAACCTCAAGATCAAACTGCTGAAACCTTGACCCGACCAGATAACAGTTCAAGTTACTGAAACCTGGACCCGACCAGATAATAGTTTAACTTCTTCAAATCACTAATAAAACTCCTCTTCCCCAGTAGAGTTTGCCACTATGCCCAATGAGTTGCTGCAAAGCCTGGAATCTGACCAGATAACAGTTAACTTCCTTATCCCTAGCAAGTTATTGTGAAGCCTGGAATTCGACTAGATAACAACTAAACTTTCTTCCTCTCCAATCAAGAGATAGCTCCCTGATAGAGCAATGGACAACTAAAACTCCTGAACTCTATTCCCCAAGCAGAGATCAACATTCCTCGCAGAGTTTCCTCAAGCAAAGAGACAAAGTCAATGTTCCCCAAAGGATTTCTCCTCAACAAAACATGAATCCCCAACGAAAGCACTTTAAAATGAAGTTCGAAGATACACATAATCTTCATCTCCAACAAGCAGCTATGATTTAACTTCCCAAAGCTCCCCAGCATTTGTCAAAGATGCACTTTAATAAAACATATCACGTTCATACATCATATCACATACATGACAAATGGATATGGAATAATCTCATTTATTTTGAGATCATTACACCATGCATACATCTGCATGCAACTAACCCTCTTCCTTTCAGGAAAAATTCAATCAACAAAACAAAAGTCCTCTTCTGAATGGATTTACTTCTACCAGTTAATAATAGGCAATCTACAGGCCTCTTCTGGTTAGAGTTGTATCCCCAGTGAAGTCACCAAGAAAAGACATCTTCTGGTTTAGATTTATCTCTTCTAGTTAAAAAATAGGCAAAAGACATCTACAGTTTCAGTATAAATCGACCAAAGATTTATTCTAATACTTCTCCCTTGATAGTCACTCCGGATGGAATCTGTAAGCCCATCTCCGAAAAACTATTCATCACTTCTCCAAATGTCATCTCTAAGCCCATTCTTGGTAATTAACAAATATTTCACCTCATGCGCAAGCAAGTGCAAGTTTATGGGCACTTAATTGTTCAATCATCTTCCACCTTTAAATCACGAATGAAGGACTCGCCAATCTACCTCTCCAGGTTTAAGAAGATTGAACAGGGGCAGATGTTGTACCCCAAAATTTGCCCTCTCTTTTCTCAAGACATTTCAAAAAGGACCTCCAATGCTCAAGGATTCTCAAGGAATTGATCAGACAAAATAACCTCTGAAACACTGAGACCATAAACTAGGGTTTTGACTAAGAACGGCTGATCATTGAATTTTGATCTAATACATGACTTAATGACTTGAAGCATAATCTCAAATACTTAAACATAACATTTTGACCCAATTCCATGGCTTAAATCATTTGTCAAGATCAGTAGATAGATAGTTGAAATTTGGTCAACTGTTGAAAAGTTAACTGTACACTGAAAAGTCAAACTTTGACTTTTTGATCAATATTAAGTTTCAAAGATTAAAATTCATCAATACATTAAAAATAAAAAGCTTGATCATCAAAAAGTCAAGAAAGTTAAAAGTCAATGTGAAAAGTCAAACTTTTCAAGACTTAGAAATTTTTCTAAGTGTTTTTTATACATGATAATTTCATTACTTCATGCCATTCTTTCACCAAGATGCAAGATGATTCAAAGAAAACTTTAAACATGAAAGTTGTAGATCTTGATGATATCTACAACTTTGATTTTATGATCAAGTCCTAGAAGTTCTTGGATTTTGAGTTATAAATTCATGAAGTCATGGCATTTTTGTATAAACACTTAGAGAAATTTTCAGCAGGTTTGGTTAGGTTTTTGTCCCAAATTCTTGGCCAATTTTCATCAAGTTCCAATTGTATTCTTCAAAAATAGAAAACATAAAGGTTGTAGAGGATGTTACAAGTTTTCAAAAATGTCAAATAACTCATTGAGATCATACTTGAGCTAAGAGAATCAAAACCATGAAGTTAGGGTATCATTCTTGAATTACAAGGCAGATTTTGTGATGAACAAAAACCAAATCCATAGCCATGCTGCATAATCTTCACTTTGAAAGCCTCAAACTTGTATATCACTCCTTAATTGAATGCTTATACAACTTATTAAACTATGATCCAAGTGTTTGAGCCTTTGTCCAATTGATCATTCCATTTTTGGAAGAAAGTAACGTATCCATTCTTGAAAAGTTCACTTTAATCACAAAGTCAATTTCTTGAGCCTCTAACTTGTTGTTCTGATTACACTTAACTCCTACAAGTCATAAAAAACATGTTTAAAGTGATCAACCACTTTAGATAGCTTGGTATAAACATTGGAAACATGTTCTTCATGGTTGCTTCAAAAACAAGCAAGATAGCCATGACATGTGATTTCAAAATCTGAGTTGTTTCAAGTCTCAAACCTTCTCTATAAATAGAGAGGCCATTTGCAAGATAAAGGACTAGAAGTTTTATTGTGTAGAAAAGCCCTCAAAATCGCATACTCTCAAAAAGCCATAACTGTCCACAAAGCCTTCACACTTGAGGTTTAAAGTCAAAAACTTTGGACCTCTCAGACCTTGCAAAGTTCTGTCCAAACAAACCATCTAAACACTCCACATACATCATATAGGAGTTGTTCAAACACAAGAAAACCTTCTGTAACATCACTATTGCCATTTCCTAAGCTCAAAAATAGCCAACACAGCAGTTCAACTCAAAATACAAATTTCAGCTCCAAGGTAAGTTTATTGACTTTGAACTCTTCATATAAAGCATCATTAATGGTTCATTTGTGAAGATAAAATATAGATATATTTTTCATTGAAGCTAATTACATGCTTACTATTTATTTTTATCAATTATATGCTGAGAACTGACTTGTACAGACAATAGAACAATGTTAGATCTAAAAAGTTGCAGCGTGAGTCAACACATACTCACATGAGTCGACAGATTTTAGTTACAGAACCAAGCATGAGTTGACACAAGATATTATGAGTCGATACATAATGCTATCCAGACCCAAAAACAGAAGGATCAAAGGTGTATGAGTCGACACAAAACACGAATGTGTCGACACAAACAAGAAATGAGTCGACACATACCCTTATGTATCGACTCATACTGAGTTGATTTTGGTTTTATAGGAACGAGAAAGATTATGTGTCGATGCAAAGATGCATGTGTCGACACATAATGGACAAAAATATTTTTTCCTTTCTTTATACACTGCTTTTATATTTTCTATATATTTTCTTTCATTGTTATTCAATAAGGTTGTAATAATTAGGACTTTTATTGCTTTCCACCCCCCATTTGTAAATTTGTATACCCCATCCCCAAATGATGTAATAACGTAGGACATTTATTTTCCGCAATTTACCACTTTTATATAAAATGCTAGTAATTAGGGTATGTATGGCAAGACATAAAATCAATAAGTAGATAATCCTAATTCAAGACAAAAATTCATGAAATCAATACACTCGCACACACGCACCTCTTGGGTAATCCACACTTGTTGCCTTGAGAGAGATAGTCATGTCCCTCGAATGTGGGATGCTTTAGCAAAGATCCTCAAATACAAGATTGTAGTTCCTCGATGACCCTTCAATGTTGCCTTCGTAAATGATCTTAGTCCCTTATGAAAAATTGCTAAGGTATCCTACAATGTTGCCTTCTATGACTATACGATAACCCATGCTCGTCCCTTCACATCCAATGATAGGGCTTCTTACCAATCAATGGTAAGATAGCAACATCTTAAGGAGGAGGAAAATAACTAAGACTTTTTGAGTAGGTAGGACGTTCATAGTTTCTTGCTCATAACCATCTTCAAAACATCTTTCAAAAACACCAACACTTTCAAACGAAATATTTTCAAAAGTCAACACTTTGTATGCATTCTTATAGAGACGAGAATCATTACAAAGTTCTCCTAAACAAAGGCACTTTCAAAAATACTTTCAAAAACAATCACAAAGACATTTCAAATAAATAATTTCAAAGTGAGCTAGCAACTAAGAGCCCGTAGATAACTACAGATTAAAAGGGTGCTAATACCTTCCCTTTTCATAACCAGCCCCCAAACTCAAGAGAATTCTCAAAAGGTCTTTCATGTTCTTTTCACCCTTTCCTTTATTGGATAAAATAAAAGTCAGTGGCGACTCTTGCTATCCGCAACAATTGAGATAAAACGTAAAACACCCAAGTCAGTTCTCCCACCGTATTACACCTGTCTTTAATCTAGAAGAAATAAATCTAACCAGAAGAGGTCTTTGTTCACCCATATTTAATTTGTAAGAAATAAATATAACCAGAAGAGGTATGTCTGCCCATATTTAATCTGGAAGAAATAAATCTAACCAGAAGAGGTCTTTGTTCATCTTTCTTTAATCTGGAAGAATTGAACCTAACCAGAAGAGGTCTTCGTTTTCCTGTCTTTAATTTGGAAGAAATAAATCTAACCAGAAGAGGTCTTCGTCTGCCTGTCTTTAATCAGGAAGAAATGAACCTAACCATAAGAGGTCTGCGTTTTGTTTATTGATTTTTCCTGCAAGAAAGAAGGTTAGTTGCATGCAGATGTATGCACAGCGTAATGATGTTCTCAAAATAAATGAGATTATGCTGTATGCATTTGTCATATATGTGCTATGATATATGAATGTTATTGAAATGTATCTTTGTCTAGGAAAATAAATCCTTGACAAATGATGGGAAGCTTTGGGAAGTTAAATCCTGGACTGTTGTTGGAGATGAATAGTCTGTGTATCTTCAAACTTTGTTTAGAGTGCTTCCGCTGGGAATTCCTAGTTTTGTCGTTCGAGGAAATTCTACAGGGAATGTTGATTTTTGCTTGGGGAAAAGAATTCAGGAACCTTGGTTGTCCATTACTCTACTGGGGAATTTAATTCTTATTTACCCTAACTGGGGATAAAAGAGATGGTTAAGCTTTCGTCTTGGAGAGGATAGTTGATTGGTATCTGGTCGAAATCCAGGCGTTACAACAAATTTCTGAGCTGGATGAATTTAATTGTTATCTAGTCGGATTCCAAGCTTCGTAATAACTCACTGAAGTTAATTGTTATCAGGTCGTATTCCAGGCTTCACAACAAATTTCCGAAGTTAACTGTTATCTGGTCGGATTCCAGGATTCGTAGTAACTTTCTGGGAGAATGAAGTTTATTGTTATATGGTTGGATTCTAGGCTTTGCAGCAAATTATTGGGGATAGTATTGACTCCGTTGGTGACAAAGGGTTTTGTCCGTTGATTTGTAATGGTCTGAAAAAAGAACTCGAGCTGGGGAATTTGTAGTCTGTTGGGGAAATAAACCCTATTGAGAAGGATATTTTGGTATCCTTATTGGAGAGATGACTTCTTTTTGGGAAGAGCTCCGCGAAATTTCCTTTTTTAGTTAAGGCCAACTTAGCTGGGGATTGTCAGGAGATTGGGACTCTGGATGAATACTGTATGAATTCCATCTTGTAGGGATAATTTTATTGAAGCAACTCTGTGGGGATATCTTGAATCCTTAAGAAAATGTTTATTACTGTTTTTAAATATGAATTTGTTAACAATTAATCATGTTCATATGCATATGTTCATTCAATTTTAGTCATTGGACGTTTTTGCACTCAAAACAGAAAAGAAAACAAAAAGTTTGCACTTCGAAGTATATTTATATTGATGTTTTGCCTATAAACAGGAGTTTTGTACAAGGAGGCAGAAATCCTATTAAGAGGAAATCAGTGGAAGAATGAAAGGAATAAAAAGTGAAAACAAAATAATAGCCATGTGGAAGTAATCTCATTGGATTTCAACTCCGCCATTGCCCCTATATCTTCGAACATAATCCCTTGCCGTTGAAAGAAGTCGATTGAGTTGATCTTATACCAAATAAATTGGACCTTGATAATAAATCTTGGTTGTGGCGATTCACATGACATAGTCATACACTTTAATCCTTAACTTTTTCCTGGACCGCCCTTTCGAATTTTCAGCCCACCAGGATACCCTTTTTTGCCCAAGCCTCCCTTTCGGGTTTTCAACTTGCCGGGTGTACAATCTTTTGTATATATCCCTAATTTTTTCCCGAACCTATTTGGTTCGCTGGGATGCCCTTGTTTTTTCCTAGGTATGTCAACCTAGCGGGTCATTTTCTGCGTAGTATTTTTTGACTATATCCATGTTCACAGGATACGGGAAATCTTCGCCATCCATAGTAGTTAGCATCATGGCACCACCAGAGAATACTTTCTTGACTATAAATGGCCCTTCGTAAGTGGGAGTCCATTTTCCCCTGGGATCACCTTGAGGAATAATGATGCGCTTTATTACCAAATTACCATCCAAATATACCCAATGTTTGATCTTCTCGTTGAATGCCTTGATCATACGATTTTGGTATATTTGACCATGACAGACAACATCCAGCCTCTTTTCATCAATTAAATTCAACTGATCCAATCTAGTCTGAACCCATTCACTTCTCCTAAGTCTATTTCTTTCATAATCCTTAGAGAAGGAATCTGAACTTCGACAGGCAGGACAACTTCCATGCCATAAACTAAAGAGAAAAGGGTTTCCCCAGTTGATGTTCGAGCCGAGGTACGGTAGCCATGAAGAGAAAATGGTAGCATCTCATGCCAGTCTTTGTAGGTCAACACCATCTTTTGCATAATCATTATGTTTTTATTGGCAGCTTCCACTATGCCATTCATCTTAGGTCTGTACGGAGAAGAATTGTGATGCTTGATTTTGAATTGAGTGCAGAGTTCTGTAATCATAGCATTGTTGAGATTGGTTCCATTATCAGTGATGATCCTTTCAGGGATGCCGTAACAGCATATGAGGTTACGCTTGATAAACCGGGCTACAACATTCTTTGTAACTAAGACAAATGAGGCAACTTCGACCCATTTGGTGAAATAATCAATGGCAACGAGGATGAAACAATGTCCATTGGAGGTTGTGGTCTTGATTTCTCCAATCATGTCAATCCCCCACATTGCAAATGGCCATGGAGTAGTCATGACATTCAAGGGTATTGCAGGCACATGAACCTTGTTGGCATAGATTTGACACTTATGGCAAGTCCTCGAGTGATGGTGACAATCAGTTTCCATAGTCGACCAATAGTAACTAGCTCTCAGAATCTTCTTGGCCATAATGTTCCCGCTAGAGTGAGTCCCAAAGACACCTTCATGCATGTCTTCCATGATTTTCTCTGCCTCCTTCTTGTCTACACAACAGAGTAGATTTGAATCATGGTTGCGCTTGTATAGGATCCCATTGCTTAGGTAGAATTTGGCTGAGAATCTTCCTAGGAATTTCTTATCGTTGAGGGAAGCTCCTTCAGGATACTCTTGTGCTTCAAGATATCTCCTCACTTCATGATACCAAGGCTTCTCCTCATTATTGTCAATCGCATAACAGTGCGCAGGTTCGTCAAATATTTTGATATTAATTTTGGGAGCTTCGTTGTCCCAATTGACCTTGAACATAGATGACATAGTTGCTAACGCATCTGCCAACTGATTCTCTTCCCTTGGGAAGTGTTCAAAGGTGATCTCCTCAAATTATGGGATCAGAGTTAACACAAGATCTTTGTAAGGAATCAAATTAGGGTGTTTGGTATCCCATTCTCCTTTAACTTGACTGATTACTAAAGTTGAGTCTCCGTATATGCTTAAGAATTTGACTCTTAGGTCAATGAAAGCCTTAAGACCCAAGATGCACACTTCATACTCGGCTATGTTGTTTGTACAGTCGAAGCATAGTCTAGCAGTGAAAGGCGTATGGCCACCTTTGGGGGAAATAATCACAGCACCAATTCCGTTATCTAAAGCATTGGAAGCTCCATCAAAAACCATTGTCTATTGGGATCCTTGTCTAGGTCCGTCATACGGTCCATGCTCTTCACAATCAGTTATCAACATGATATTATCATCTGGGAATTCAAATTTCATGGATTGGTAATCATCAACAGCTTGATGGGCCAAATGATCTGCTAGCACGCTTCCTTTGATGGCTTTTTCTGTAGTGTATTGGATATCATATTCAGTCAAGATCATTTGCCATCTAGCTATTCGTCCAGAAAGAGTTGGATTCTCGAAGATATACTTGATAAGGTCCATCTTAGAAATCAATAGAGTGGTGTGAGTTATCATATACTGTCTTAGTCAGCGAGCAGCCCATGCCAGAGCGCAACAAGTTTTCTCGAGCAGGGAATATCTGGATTCAAAGTAGGTAAACTTTTTGCTCAGGTAGTATATTGCATGATCTTTTCGACCAAACTCGTCATGTTGGCCCAACACACCCCATGGAATTATTCAAGTACATAATAAGAGGTCTTTCTTCAACTGGAGAAATCAAGATGAGAGGTTCTTGTAAATATTCTTTGATCTTGTCAAAGTCTGCTTGGCAATCGTCGTTCCATCTAACCACTTGATCTTTCTTCAAGAGTTTGAAGATTGGCTCACAAGTAGCAGTTAGGTGAGATATGAATCAAGCAATGTAGTTAAGTCGATCTAAGAAACCTCATACCTCCTTCTCAGAACAGGGAGCTGACATTTCTTGAATGGCTTTGACCTTTGTAGGATCCACTTAAATCCCTTTGCCACTGACTACGAAACCTAGGAGATTTCTAGACCTTACTCCAAAGGTGTACTTATTAGGGTTTATCCTTAGCCTGTACTTCTTCAACCTTTCGAACAACTTGCGTAATTGATCAAGGTGTTCTTCCTCAGTCCGTGACCTTGCAATCATATCATCCACATAGGCTTCTATCTCATGATGGATCATGTCATGAAATAGGGCTACCATAGCTCGTTGATAGTTTGCTCCTGCATTCTTCAAATCGAAAAGCATGACCTTATAACAAAAAGTGCCCCACTCTGTAACAAAATAGGTTTTCTCAATGTCTTCGGGAGCCATTTTGATTTAATTATAGCCATCCATGAAGGAGAAGATTTTATGTTGAGCAAGTTTGTCAACTAAGACGTCAATATGCAGTAGTGCGAAATCATCTTTGGGGATTTCCCTATTCAAATCACTATAGTCTATGCACATACAGACCTTTCCATCTTTCTTTGGCACAGGGACCACATTTTCCACCCATTGGGGATATGACATCACTGCTAGAAAACCTGCATTGAATTGCTTCATTACCCCAACTTTTATCTTTTCAGACATGTCTGACCGCATACGACAAACTTTTTGCTTGAATGGAGGACAATCTTCCTTTGTTGGTAGATGATGAACCACAATGTCAGTATCAAGCCCCGACATATCTTCATATGACCAAGAAAACACCTCAACATAGTCATGCAACATCTGGATCAATCTATATTTGACACCATCTTCTAAGTTGGTGCCGATCTTGACCTCTTTCTTGTCTGCCTCAGTACCTAGGTTGATCACTTCAATTTGTTCCTCATGCGGTTAAATGGTCTTCTCCTCTTGCATCAGAAGTCTGGCTAATTCCCCAGGTATTTCACAATCTTCCTCGCCTTCGTCTTCAGCTTGGTAGATTGGATGTTCAAAATCATAGGTGGTAATAGCAGAGTCATTGTGAATAAGACCCGAAGTGGATGAGGATTTGCAAATGTGTGTGTGTGTGTGTGCATGTAATATACATGGCTATTTTGAAAATGCTATAAAGTGAAAGAAAGACAATGAGCGCAAAATTTTAATGCAAAAGAGTCCAATGCTTTTTCATTAAATAATCATATGACATATGAAAATGAACAAACCCTTAACAAATGGACCATGGTACTTTGGGTATGGCACATGGCTTAAAGTCATTGTTTCAATAAAATTACAAACAAAGTTCTTAAATTGATAAAAATTGTAAATGGTAATTATTCCTTGTTGAAGGAGATGAGAATGAAATATTTGGCACGCCAATTGTTGAGTCCTTCACCGACAGTCGGGTAGATCCATTCATCAAAATCACAGTCATTGTCAGAGTCTCCAAGAGCACTCACTTCATGATTACTGATGCAGAAAGGTGGTTTTCCTATGCGAGCACGTCTGACCTCCTTTTGAGCTTTGGCAGTGAAACCCAAACCAATTTTTTCTGATTTGAAAGGGATGTCAGAGAGTTCCCCCCAAATGGTACAACCTTCATCTTCAATCACAACACGAGCGTCTTTGAGGGAAGCCATCCTAGGCACATCTTTAACTGCTTTTAGAACATCAGGAATAGCTTTGGCAGCGGTGACCATGGTAGAGACTAATTCGAAGGCTTGGCAAGGAGTTTCTATGAACTCTCCATCCATCTCAACACACTTAAACGAATTTAGGTGGCTAACCATAAACTCTTCTTTACCACAGACAGTAACGATCTTTCCTTTGACTGGATATTTCAATTTTTGATGAAGTGTAGAAGTTACTGCTCCTGCCCTATGTATCCAAGGGCGTCCAAGTAGGCAAGAGTAGGCAGGATGGATGTCCATCACATAGAAAGTTGAGTTGAAAGTATGGGAATCAACTTTGATGGGGAGGTCAACCTCTCCATGTACCATCCTTTTTGATCCATCGAAAGCCCTTACCACTATGTCACTTGGCTTCAACACAAAACCCTTACAATCCAACCGATCTAGGGCACCCTTGGGTAAGACATTTAGAGAGGACCCAGTATCCACCAATGCATGGGCTAGAGTGGTTCCTTTGCATTCAATAGAGACATGCAAAGCCTTATTGTGATTTCTTCCGGGTGGAGTTAAATCAGTATCCGAGAATCCCAATCCATTATTGGCAATCAAACTCGCCACACAATTTTCGAACTAATTAGATGTAGTCTCTTGAGGGACATGAGCTTTCTTCAAAAATTTCATCAAGTCTTGAGCATGCGTATCAGAACAATGTAATAAAGATAGCATAGAAATCTTTGAGGGGGTTTTCCCCAACTGCTCTACTATCTTATAATCACTCTTTCTTATGATCTTCAAAATTTCCTCTGTAACGTGGTAGGAGAACTGACTTGGGAGTTTTGTATTTGATTGCAATTGTTGCGGATAGCAAGAGTCGCCGCCAACTTTTCTTTTATCCAATAAGGAAAGGTTGAAAATAACATGAAAGACATTTGAGATTGTTTTCTTGAGTTCGGGGGGTAGGTTATGAAAAGGAAAGGTATTAGAACCCTTTTCATCCATAGTTTTCTACGGGCTCTTAGTTACTTGCTAGATCACTTGCTTTTGTTTTAAAATGTGCTTGTAGTGTGGGTTTTTAAAGTATTTTAAAAATGTCTTTGTAATGGTTCTCGTTTCTATAAGAACGTGTACAAAAGTGTTTTGTCTTTTGAAAATGTTTCAAAGTGAAATTATGGGTGTATAAAATTTTGTTGTTGTGAGTAAGCGAGCAACTAGGAGCATCCTACCTACTCAAAAGGTCTTAATGTTCTTTTCCTCCTTCTTTAGATGTTGCTATCTTACCATGGATTTGGTAAGAAGCCCCATCATTGGATGTGAAGGGACGGGCGTGGGACGTTTGTATAGTCATAGAAGGCAACCTATGGGACATTTTAGCAATGTCATTTAGGGACTAGATCATTTACCAAAGACAACATTGAGGGTCATCGAGGGACTATGATCTTTTATTGAGGGTCTTTGCCAAAACACCCATATTCGAGGGACATGACTATTTCTCCGAGGCAACAAGTGAGATTACCTTAAGGGTGCATGTGTGAATAATGTGTTTTATTTGCATGCATTTAGTCTTTGATTAAGGGTTGTCTACTTGTTGTTTTTATCTTACCATACTTACTCAATTTTACTAGAAATTGTAGAAAAGTAATAAAAATGCAAAAAATAAATCCTACACTATTACAACCATATTGAATAGCATGAAAATGTAAAGGCAAAAGTAAAATAAAGAAGGAAAAAGGGGCTCTTTTGATTCAGGAAGAAGCATCCTTCAATTCTGCACATTTTGACCTTTTCAATTTGGGCCTGGAGTCAGTGAGGTCATGACCTTCGACTGGGAGTTGGGATCAGTGTGGGCGTGCCATTTGACTGGACCTGGAATTAGTGCAAGATGCAATCTTCCTTTTTGCCTCCTTCGACTGGGGCCTGGGAGTCAGCATGGTGTGCCTTTCGGCTGGGGCATGAGAGTCAACATGGTGTGCCTTTCTAGCTGCCTCTTTCATTCAACATAGAGTGCCCTCTTTATCTCAAGTCCTTTGCTGCATCCTTTGATTGGGCTTGGAGTCAGTGAGGTAGCCTAAGTCTTCGTTTCATACTCCTGTCTCTTGTTTCTTTCGTTTGATATATTAAATAGCAACATGGCCTAAGGCCATGCTAGCATTAACTTAGGGCCGGGTTAGTTCTTAAAGCATTTGTAACAAACCAAAGAACAAAACCAAAAGGAGAGGCAATAAGAACAAACTAAAAGGGTGGAAACGAAAAGGAAACAAATACTATGTACATGTTTGAAATGAAAGAGGAGCTTATTTACATGTTCTGCTGGAAACGAAGGATCCAAGGTTAAGAATGACTTACCTTGCTTGAGGCTGGGACCTGTGCTGGGCCTTTAAGTGGTTGCCTTGAGTGCCTCTGGATTAGAAAGGAGGAAACGAAGGTAACGTCCCTAAGGCTGGATTCGAAGGAGAAGAACAAGTGTGATGTTCTTTCTTCTAGATTCTAAGTGTAATAAGGTGTATGGATGTTTCAGATTCGAAGGGGACAAGTGTTTGAATTCTGGGTTTGTGTTTGATGATTGTTTAAGTGTTTGAGAGTTTGATAATTATATGCCATTTTGGTACAAGAATGGGGTAGTGTTTCTGGACTATTGTACAATAGTTTTGGCCAGTATACCAGGCCTGAACTTGCCAGCAAGCATCTTTGAACATTTCATTCTTTCGCGTTGACCCTTCTTCGACCAGATTCCTCTTCCAACAATGTTATTTGATTTTCCTCTAACAAGTGTCCTTCGAATGGGTGCATCCTTCGAAGGAGACAAATGTGTGACCCTTGGATGGGTCACCAAAACATGCCTTAAGATGGGCTTTGTAAATCCTTCAAATGGGCCATAAAGCGTGTCCTTCGAATGGGACGCCCCGATATGTCCCTTGAATGGGTCATGTATGTTTCTTTGAAAAGGGCTAAATGTATCATTCAAATGGACTAGTAAGGTATACCCTTCGACAAGGATTCATATGTATGCCCTTCAAATCCACCACTTTGTGTGCTGAAGGTTGTCAAGGGTGGAATTGAAAAATGCTAAAGGGAACTGTCGTCCAGTCGAAGCTAGTATAAACATAGCCAATGCCCTGTCGAAGCCTAACATGCAGGAGGTATAAACGCCCAAATGAAACTTGCAATAAAAAGGGCCATATTCCTAAACGTAGGGTGCACGCAGGGGGAAAGGATGCAATCGAAGGATGCCAAAAGGAGGCTTTTTGCCTTGGAACCGAAGGAGGCTATATGAGGCTTTTTTCCTTGTGCATGCCAGCATGATGGGAGCTTCTTGCGCGCCAGAAAGAAGTTGTGGCTCAAACGAAGGCTTGTATGTAACTAAATATCAACTTGTGAATCAAAGCAAGTATGGGGGAATATTTGTCCAGTCAACACAGGTATGCACACATCAAACATCCAATCGAAACAGACACATAGGCAGCCACTGCATTGCTAACTTTGTGAGGCCAAAGATGTAATCAAAGGGGGGCATGCAGGAAGCTCCTGCCTTGTGAATTAAAACCAATGCACCATAGGCCCACACTTAGTCGAAGGATGCAAGCCAAGCTTGCCTCGAAAGAGGCCAAAAGGCCAATCGAAGGAGGTGAATCGAAGAAGACTTGTTTTTCTCCAATTTTGTCAAAAATATTATTTCTATCTATTTTTCCCCTTTTTAACAGCTTCCTCTTTAACTTGGTACTGGAAAATCCAATTGTACTTGTGCAAGCTTGAACCTTGAGAATCCTTGTGAGAAATGCCTTGAAAAATGAGAGGGAAAATTTTGGGGTACAACAACTGCCCCTGTTCAATCTTCTTAAACCTGAAGAGTTAGATTGGCGAATCTGTCATTCATGACTTGAGGGTGGAAGATGATTGAACACTAGAGTTCCCAGAAATATGCACTTGATGATGTGGTGGTTGATCATGTAGGGAATGGGCTTAAAGATTTCATTTGGTAAGATGATAGAGAGTTGTCGGAGATGGGCTTATAGAGGCCATCCAAAGGTGATTGTTGATAGAAATTAGACTAAGTCTAAACTTGACTTTAACTGGAAAAGAATCAGAATAAATCTTTGATTGATTTAGACTGAACCAAAAGAAGTGCCTATCGGGACGGAATCAGGAGAAATCATTGATCGATTTAAACTGAACCAGCAAAGGTCTTTAGTATTCTTTAACTGGAACAAATCAGAATAAATCTTGAAGCGATCTATCTGAACCTGAGAAAATGTCTACCGGAAAGGAATCAAGATAAACCATTGAGATATATAAACCGAACTAGCAGAGGTCTTAAATATTCTTTAATTGGAACGAATCAGAATAAATCTTGGAGCGATCTATCTGAACCAGAGAAAAAGTTTATCTGAAAGGAATCAGGATAAACCATTGAGAGATTTAAACTGAACCAGCTTAGGTCTTGAATATTCTTTAACTGGAACGAATCAGAATAAATCTTGGAGGGATCTATCTGAACCAGAGAAAAAGTCTACCGGAAAGGAATCAAGATAAACCATTGAGAGATTTAAACTGAACCAGCAGAGGTCTTGAATATTCTTTAACCAGAACGAATCAGAATAAATCTTGGAGCGATCTATCTGAACTAGAGAAAATTTCTATCAGAAAGGAATCAAGATAAACCATTGAGAGATTTAAACTGAACCAGCAGAGGTCTTGAATATTCTTTAACTGGAACGAATCAGAATAAATCTTGGAGCGATCTATCTGAACCAGAGAAAATGTCTACCAGAAAGGAATCAAGATAAACCATTGAGAGATTTAAACTGAACCAACAGAGGTCTTGAATATTCTTTAACTGGAACAAATCAGAATAAATCTTGGAGCGATCTATCTGAACCAGAGAAAATGTCTACCAGAAAGGAATTAAGATAAACCATTGAGAGATTTAAACTAAACCAGCAAAGGTATTGAATATTCTTTAACTGGAACGAATACAAATAAATCTTGGAGCAATCTATCTGAACCAGAGAAAAACTCTACCGGAAAGGAATCAAGATAAACTATTGAGAGATTTAAACTGAACCAATAAAAGTCTTGAATATTCTTTAACTAGAACGAATCAAAATAAATCTTGGAGCAATTTATCTGAACCAGAGAAAATGTCTACCGGAAAGGAATCAAGATAAAGCATTGAGAGATTTAAACTGAACCAGCAGAGGTCTTGAATACTCTTTAACTGTAATGAATCATAATAAATCTTGGAGCGATCTATCTGAACCAGAGAAAATGCCTATCAGAATTGAATCAAGATAAACCAATGAGATATTTAAATTGAACCAGCAGAGATCTGAAGGAATTATTCGTCATGTAGATAGTCACCATATCCTGTTTTGAGAATTGATCTATAATTGAGTTTTTCACAGATAGTTGTCCTGTCTTTGTTGAAAAATTTGTTGATGATAAGTTTCTGTCGATTGATCTTTCCTGTAAAGGTAAAAAGTTAGTTGTATACAATGTCATGATGTATGAAATCCATGGCGTAATGATGTTCTCAAAATAAATGAGATTATGTCATATGCATTTGTGTTGTATGTGCTTATCATGTATGTAATATGATGCATGAAATGTTATTGGAATGTAATTTTGTATTGGAAAATAAATCATTGACAAGTGCTAGGGAATTTTGGGAAGCTGAATCCCGGACGGCCGTTGGGAATGAAGAGTATGCACACTTTTCCAAGCCTTGCTTTTAGAATGTTTCCGCTGGGGATTCCTATTTTGTTATTTGAGGAGAACTCCGTTGGGGAATGTTAAAAAATTTGTGGAAAGTGTTGGTTTCTACTTGGGGGAAAGGGTTCAGGAGTTTTAGCCGTCCGTTTCTCTAATGGGGAGCTTTCTCTTGATGGAAGTTAATAACTTGTTGAGAAAAAAGGAGTTAATTGTTATCAGGTTATCTCTAAGGTTTTACAATAACTCATTGGGAATTGTAGAGCAGTCTAATGGGGAAGAGGAGTTGTGGTCCTTGGATTTGTGATAATCTGAGAGGAAAATTCAAGCTGGGGAATCTTTCTGTTTGTTGGGGAAATAAACCCTGTTTCCAATCTGTTGGAGAGGCGTTTCCTTTTGGAAGAAATCCTCGAGGATTCTTGAGATCAACTTAGTTGGGGAGAGGTTTTCAGAGATGGAAACTCTGGCCGAGGATCACCCTATGAAAAGGAATTTGTGGGAGATTTGTCACTTTCCCTAGTAGCAAGTGTTTGTAGTATTTCCAGGAGATGTTTGCTTGACCGTATCTAACCTTTTGTTGGGGTTCATGTTCAATGCCCCAAGTGATTCAGATATAGACCTGCCCTTGGTTATTCAGCACTTCTTGAGAGATTTCTTGGAATCTTGCCTTGAATTTCCCCCAAACAAATTGGATAGTGACATGTCATGCCCCCTTGCTTACTAGGAGATTTGTCGTTGGGAATGTCATCCCATTTGAAGTGATTTTACTCACTGAGAGAGCTTTCATTCGCTGGATATTCGTCGTGTGAATTTCTCCACTGTCAAACAATTAGCCATATGCAAACAATGATATTCAAATAATGCAAAGTTTATGCTTGTCTTGAAGTTTTGAAAATTCGTTTTAGCAGATAAAAGAATTTTTGTAAGAATGTGAATTCAACTCAGGATTTAGAGTAAGCCTTACAGGAGTCAGGATACCTTTTGTAACAGTATGCTTTTGAACTAACCTATGCTTCAATTAGGACTTTTGAAGGGTTATAACGTAGCTTGGTTCATGGTTTAAGAAACAAAGGATAAGGCTCAAAGTGAACTTGTACCCGCCCGTTCTTCGTGATGTTCTCCAATCCTAAACTCAGTTAATTGTGTGTTTGAACTCCAATTGAGTCTAGAATGACGTTTTGGTGATGGTTCAGACAAGTTAAGTTTGTTGGAAGGAATTCATTTTTTTAACACGTTTCGTGTTTGTTGAGGATCTGTAGCATCCTCTTTTTTGATCTACTATCCCTGATTTTTGCCTGACTGTTCTTGTTTTGAGATTACAGTCAGCGGGATGCCCCAGTTTTTCTTAAGTCTACTTCATAGGTTTTGAGTTAGTGGGATTTTCTCTTGAGAGATGATGACTACCTATTTGGTAGGGAACCATCACCGTCTTTTGATTCCAGAGGAATGTTTTTGATGTCATTCGTTGTATACAAAGTGAAAGTTTGCGACTGAACGCGCGTTTGAATTAACTGAGAAACTACCCTACCCCAAGTTTTGATTAAAGGTTTAAATTTGTGTGAAAAAGAAAACTCCTACTTTTCTGGCTCAAAGGAGTTGACTAGGGATTATCTTTCTTATAATCCCAGTGTTTAGGAATTGAAACAAACGCCTGTACATCGTCAACAAGGTCTGTCCAAAAGCATACTGTATGAGATTATGGCATCATTTTCATCATCCTCCCTCTAAAGGATTACAACTTTTAAAACAAGAGTTAAATATCATAAAGGGAGTAAAAATAATAATTTAAATAGAATGAAAATGAATGGATTAATTCAAGACAAACATATTTAATGCATTAATAAAATGACCAAAGTCTGACATATAGATAAGTGTTTAAGTAAACAAAGAAATTATAACTGAAAATTCGAATAAACAGAAAATTTCCTCGCCCAGATCTTCACTTCATATGGGTTCCCTTGAGGGGTGATAGAAAAGCTCTAGTTGACCGTCTTGTGTGAACTCCAACGCTCCTCCGTCGATCATGTTTTGAATCTTGTACTTCAGTGCCTAATAATCGTTTGTATCATGCCCAGGACTGTTGGAATGATAGGCACACCTGGCATCAGGATTATAGTTAAGAGAATAAGTTTTGGGGTTTGGATGAGGTCCTATCGGCGTAATCAGATTCATCCTCAACATGTGTTGCAACGCTTGAGACAGTGGCATGTTGATGTTAGTAAACTGTCTCTCGAGCCTGTTTTGCCTTTGCTGATTTTCCCGTTGACGAGGTCGTTGTTGATCCCGTGACGTAGAGGTAATTTGGAAAGATTTGTTCTCCCTTGAACCGGCTTCTTGTCTCATGGGAGGCTGAGTGGTGACTTGATCCCTAATCTTGACCGTTTGTTTCATACGGTTGCAACCGTCTTGATGAAGTTTGTTGACGAGGGTCCTTAACTCTTCTTGTCCCCGAGTTAAGTTTTGGATAAGAGCCATCTGGCCTACCAGTTGTCCCATCATCTGGACTTTCATTGTTGCCATTTCAGTTTGTAGCTGTTCCAACTGGTCATCCTTGTTGTCCTCGGGATTTCCCATGATCATTCCCCTAGTGAGGAACACTTTCACCTCTTCTTGTCCCTTGGATAGTTTCATGAACATCTCTTAAAGTTGAGCATTTTGAGTCTAAATGTCCTTGATATTATGTTCTAGAGCCATCTCTACTGAAATAAACAGTAAGCGGATGAGAGTCCTATGTGGGAAAAGCCTGTCATGATATGATGCGTGGTATATGGATACATGTTTTCAAGGATCTCGCATGATAAACACAAGAAGATGCTAGAAGTTGAATTTTGATCAACAACTTTGATTGGAGAACTTTATATCGGTGGATGTCCTCCCACGAGAATCAAGCTCACCATGTCAAGTAGGTCATAGCCATTGACTCAAGTTAACGTGCTTTGGTCTTTAACGGCGTTTGATTAGAGAATGAACCCTTTTGCCCCTTGATAGGCGTCTGGTTCAACATGACCCTGCATCATAGGCCCTTGAGATCCTTGAAATTGTTATTGAAAATGCTATGGTATGATGTTATGTACAAGTATGCAAAGCAAGCAAGTTATTATGTACAAATAGTCATATACATACAAAGCAGACAAGTCCTTAAGTTTAGGCTTGCATGGAGTTTGTAGGTAAGTACCCTCTTGAAGTTTAGTTGGCTCAACCTGTCTTAGTAATAGTACCCAGGTTCTAGGGGATCTCAATATCACTGATCTTTCTTCATCAGACATTGTTTCAGCGCAAGCCTCATTAATCGCAACCGAAATATCCCGAAAGTCTGATCTCAATGAGCGTAGCATCGAGTATCAACCAACTTCAGACTGCACCAAAACCGACTATATCACTATTTCCTAATGGCCAAGTTGTTCAATTAAGGTTCTAAGGTCAGTTAGTGCTTCATGACACCACACAGCGGCCCTGTATTCTCCTTGACTACTCAAGGGCTACCGGTACCAACAAATGTGTCACACTAACGTAGCCATTTATTCAACCATGTCAGTATACCCCACAAAATTTCCACAATCTATTGCTACTTACCTAAAAGGTGCCCCGGATCCGGGTAGAGGATCAAAACAAGCCCAAAAAAGGAACCATAATGTAAAGCAAGAAAATAAAACAAGGAAAGCAAGTAAAGGTGATATAACCCTAAGGTAACCCCACTTTTAAGTATAGTCCCCAGAAGAGTCGCCAGTTCTGTAACGCGGTGGGAGAACTGACTTGGGATTTTTGCGTTTGATCGCAATTGTTACGGATAGAAAGAGTCGCCGCCGACTTTTCTTTTATCTAATAAGGAAAGGTTGAAAAGAACAGGAAAGACCTTTGAGATTGTTTTCTTGAGTTCGGGGGGTAGGTTATGAAAAGGGAAGGTATTAACACCCTTTTCATCCGTAGTTTTCTACGGGCTCTTAATTGCTTGCTAGATCACTTGCTTTTGTTTGAAAATGTGCTTGTGGTGTGGGTTTTGAAAGTATTTTAAAAATTTATTTGTAATGGTTCTCGTTTCCATAAGAACGCAAATGTTGTACCCCAAATTTTTCCCTCCCATTTATCAAGTATTTTCCCACAAGATCTCCTTTGGTTCAAGACTGCACAAGGTTTGATCAGCTCAAGACACCTCCTTAAGCATTAGTGACTAAAATTAGGGTTTGAGATTGCACAAGGATAATTGAAATTTCAATGCCTCATATGATTTTCATGGATCATTATGGACCCCCAAGATTACTCATGTCAAGTTTCAAGCCTTGGATTACATTTTTGCTCAGTCAATTGAGCAGTTGACCTAAAAATCAAGTGTATTGGGGAAAAAAGTCAATTGTGGCCAATTTATAGTCAAACTTTATAATTTTTTATCCATATCAACATTATAAACTCATATGTATCATTTGATCAAGTTTTGACCATAATTCCTCAAGAAATTTGACCAAATCATCAAAAGGGCAAAATGGTCAAACTTAGGGTTTTGACTGAGAAAGGGCAATTTCTGTTTTTTGGCCCAGCAAATGGTTAATTGGTTGGAGGCATGATCTTAAGAGTTAAATTGCATCATTTTTACCTAATGGCATGACTCAAAACATTGCTCAAGATCAATTGGATTGATAGTTTATTTTCAGTAACTAATCAAAAGTCAATTGTATACTGAAAAGTCAAACTTTGACTTTTTAGTCAAAATAAGATCACAATTCATTAAAACATGTCAAAATATGAAACTTGTTCATCAAGAAAATAAAAAAAGTCAAGATTTCATTTTGAAAAGTCAAAGTTTTTAAACTTAGAAATTTTTCTAAGTGTTGAAAACTTCATGTTTTTTCACAACTTTGAGCCAATTTTTCACCATGATGCAAGATAATTCAAAAGAAACTTTCAACATGAAAGTTGTATATCTACAACATTTCTTTACACAACTTCTTCTAAAAATTCTTGGATCTCAAGTTATTAATCCATGAAGTCATGGTCATGAAACTAAACACTTAGTAAAATTTTGAACATTTTTGGTCAGGATTTTGACCTAACTTCTGACCCAAGTTTCACTTAGTTTCATTTGGATTTTGCAAAATTGATTCAAAGAGGGGTTGTAGAGAACATTACAAGATTTCCAAATTTTCCAAGAACTCCTTGAGATCATTTGTAAGCAAGGAGAATAGAAGGTCAGAAGTTGGGGTTTCAAGTTGTTTTACAAGGCAAATTTTGTGATGAACAAAATTCAAATCTCAAACCTATGCTGCATAATCTTTGCTTTGCAGGCCTCAAAATTGTTAGGCACTCCATAATTAAATGCTTGCACAGCTGTTAGAGGCCTCAATTCAAGCATTCAATCCAATGCCCACGCTTTATATCCATTTTAGGAAGAAAGTGCACAATACCATTTTGAAAAAGTAGCTTTATGCACAAAACTTGTTCTTGAGCCTTGCAATTGTTTTCTTCTGATCATACACGTCCTATAACTCAAGAGAAGTTTTTCTCATGCCTTACAATCACTCAGTCCATGCTTGAACTTCATCTTGGAACTATACTTTCACTTTTCTTCAAAATCAAGCAACCTAGCCATAACTCTATAACTCAGAATTCCTTTGTGAAAAACCTCTCCAACCTTTTGCTTATAGATACACAAGTTATTTGCAAGAAAACATACGCATACACAAGCCTTAAAACTCACAAGAACTCAAAATTGCATCTCATACTTCCATTGTTGCATATTCTTACCAGAAATTCCAAAATAAAAAACTACTCGTGTGTTTCTTGGCCTTTTGCTTCCAAAAGCTTCCAAGCATCATACACAAGCCATCTCTATCCCTATTACACGACTGTAACACCATCTTACTCCATTTCCAAGTTCAAAAACAAAGTATCACGGTTGGACTTCTCCAGACCATTTCATCCACTCTCCAACCAAGCTAATCATTGCATTAGCTTCATGGGACCTCAAGGAAGCTAACCTGATCCTTGCAGCACCTTGAAACAAGCTCCAACTCAAAACACGAATTCCATTTTCAAGGTGAGTTTTCTGACTTTTGAACTCTTCATATAGGCATCATTTGCTTTCCATTTGTGAAGATAAAATGTAGATATCATAGCCCTGAAACTAACCATGTCTTTAGATTTCATTTATATTGCTTGAGTAGGTAGAATTTTGAATCTGAACATCCTGGAAAAATTAGGTCAGAATTTGGTACCATTAGAAATTCTCACTCATCTTTATCTATAGTTTTAGTTATTTACATTTCTGGAATCGTGATGAAATTTTACACAACTTTCAAGTTTACATTTTTGCAAATGGTTGAGAAACGAATAATTTGCAGGGATTCTGGCTGGAGGTTGAAGATGAAGTAATTTTAAGGCAAGACTTATATTATATATTTGTTGTTTTTGCATAAGTTAACAGATGTATCACCACCCCAGTGGTTAAAGCGCGCTACTGTCACCCTTAGGTCCTGGGTTCAAGCCCCAGCGTGACCTTTTTGCATTTTTCATATTTTCTCACATTTTTTGACCTTTTTTGCAGCGCTTGGGCCAGCAGTTTGGGCCTGACTTTTTTTTCCTTACAATACTCCCCGTTTCACTTATTAACCTCCCTGTTTTTATTTTTTTAAGTTTTTTTTAGTTTTACTTTTTTATCTTTTATTTATTATTATTATTAATACTATTATTATTATTATTATTATTATTTTCATTAATATAAAAAAATCTAAAAAATATTTATATTTTATTATTTATATTTATTTAGTTTATTTTTTTTCTTTACAAAGACAAAAGAACAAAAGCGTTTTTTTGATAATTAAATTAACCTTTTTTTACTTAGATAATTTAATTTTAATTATTATTATATTATATTATATATTTTTCTTGTAAATTAAAATAAATTTAGAATTTAGGATATTTATTTAATTATCTTTATTTACTAATTTAATTAAATTCACAAAAACTCTAAAAAAAACTTTTCTTTAAATTAATTATTTTACTAACTCAACCTTAATTTTATTTTTTTAGTCAATTATTTTATTTTAGTTAATTAGGTTTAAAAACCCTTTTCATGAAAAAAACAAACAAAAATCATATTCCTTTTCACATTTACATTCTTGTATTTTATTTGTTCATTTTGTACATTTATTCAAATTCAATATGATTATAATAATTATTTAGATTTAATTTCTTGCAATATTCCCCATTTGTAATTTGTATACCCCCTCCCTCAAATGATGTAATAGCTTAGTATTTTTATTTTCTGCAATTTAAATGCTTTATATACAAATGTTAGTAATTAGGGTTTTGTATGGAAAGACTAAAATCAATGCTTAGCAAACTCTAATTAAAGACAAATCAAGCATGAAAATCAATACACTTGCACACATACACCCCTAGGGTAAATCCACTTTGTTGCCTTACAAAAATGGCCATATTATGCATGTGAGGTATCTTAGCAAAAACAAACAAATACAAGATCATAGTACCTCGATGGCGCTATCTATGTTGCCTTTCAAAATGATCTTAGTCCCTAAAGAAATATGCTAAGATATCTTGCAACATTTCTAATCATGGTTATAGGATGACCCACGCCCGTCCCTTTTACATCCAAAGATAGGGTTACTTACCAAATCAATGGTAAGATAACAATGTCAAAGGAAAGAGGAAATAAACATGAAAGACTTTTGAGTAGGTAGAATGTTCCTAGTTACTTGCTCATTTTCAAAACCAAAACATCCTTGATATTTTCAAAACAAACACCCACACTTTCAAAACACCTTTCAAATTTGTATACATTCTTACGAACGAGAATCATTACAAAGTTTTCCTAAACAATGGCCTCTTTTCAAAAATACTTTCAAAAACCACACAAAGCATATTTTCAAACAAAAGCAAGTGATCTAGCAAGTAACTAAGAGCCCATGGAAAACCATGGATGAAAAGGGTGCTAATACCTTCCCTTTTCATAATCTACCCCCCGAACTCAAGAATATCTCAAAGGTCTTTCCTGTTCTTTTTCACATTTCCTTTTGGATAAAAGAAAAGTCGATGGCGACTCTTGCTAACCGCAACATTTGTGATCAAACGCAAAACACCCAAGTCAGTTCTCCCACCGTATTGTAGAACTGGCGACTCTGCTGGGGACAATTTATAAAAGTGGGGTTACCTTAGGGCTAGATCACATTTATTTCCTTTCTTTGTTTGACTTGTATGCTTTACATTATGGTTCCTTGTTTGGGTTTGTTTTAATCCTACACCCGGATTTGGGGCACCTTTCTTAGGTAAGTAGCAATAAACTGTGAGGGAACTGTGTGGGGTATACCTACATGGTTGAAACAGTAGCTATGTTAATGCGATACTTTGGTGTGTACCAGTAGCCCTTGAGTAATCAAGGAGAATATGGGGCCACTGTGTGGTATCATAAAACATCAACTTACTTTAGCACCTTAATTGACCAACTTGGCTTTTAGGACGTAGTGAGATAGCTGTCTTTAGTGTAAACCCAAAGTTGGTTGATACTCAATACTACACTCATTGAGGTTTGACCCTTGAATTTTGTTTGGTGGCAAGTCAATTGTCTATCGGAACAAGAATTAGGGGAAAGACCGGTGATATTGAGATCCGTTAGAACCCGGTTACTATATTTAAGACAGGGTGAACCAATCTAACTTCAAGAGGGTATCACCTTAAAACGCATGCATGCCTTAAACCTAAGGTCTTTGTGTGATTTGCATGTGCTTGCTATATCTACTATATATGAGCATAGTCATGACATCATAACATAGCATGTCATACTAACCATTTCAAGGATTCTTAGGGTTTATTTTTGTCTTGTTTTGTAGGACATGACTCTCGCCCGCAGATTCACTATCAAATCAGTCTGGTAAAAGTACCTCCTCAATTTAAGGGTTTGGCATCAAGGGTTCCCGAAAGCTCTCCATTCACAAAAATACATGGTAGGCTTCTTAACTTGGTCACTTCAAACCCTGATGAAGAAATGTTAAAAGTACTCTTTCAGTTCTTTGACCCTCTCCAACACTGCTTCACTTTCCCGAATTACCAGTTAGTGCCTACTATGGAGGAGTTTTCTCTGCTGTTGGGGGTGCCTATCCTTAATGAGCTACCTTTCAATGGTATGGAAAGAGACCCTAAACCTAAAGATATTGCCAAAGCTTTTTCCTTACAACGGTCTGACGTAGTAGCAAATTAGGAAACCAGGAGAGGTGTCAAAGGTTTTTTGGCTAAGTTCTTGCTCGAGAAAGCTCACCATTTCTGGGATACCTTGGACTTACAAGCTTTTGAAGAGGTGTTAGCCCTTCTCATCTATGGTTTGGTACTATTTCCTAATCCAGACCAGCTCATAGACGTGAATGTGGTTAAGATTTTCCTGTCACGTAATCCAGTACCTACTCTGCTTGGAGATATCCTACATTCGTTGCATACTCGCACTATAAAGAGGAGAGAAACCCTTATGTGTTTCACACCTCTTTTGGCTAGGTTGTTTATTTCGCACCTACCCTGATTTGTCTCGAAGAATGAACAAGGTTTGAGATGGTCTCAAAGGCTGATGACTCTTACAAATTCAGGCTTTCATTGGTGTCCCCGGTCCCCGAAGAATGTTACCATTATCGATCACTATGGTGAATTCCCTAATGTCCTTCTCTTAGGCATTAGGGGAGGAATCACTTACAACCCTTGTTTGGCACTACGATAGTTTGGATATGTAAGAAGGGATGGTCCTCATGATGCACTTATTCAAGAAATCATCTTCGACTACGAGAATGATGCTCAGAATTACCGCAAAAGGTTCATGAGATCTTGGGGTATGGTACATAGAGTTGATAGCAAGACACTGGGGCACAAGAATTCCATCCCTCTTGAGCCTTATCTCAAATGGGTATGAGCTCCTGCTCAAAGTCTTATGATGCCTTATCCCTATATTCTCCCATTTATTATAGAGCCTATTATAGAAGATGTCACGTACACTATCCTTCATCCTAACATGCCCACCTCTCTTGTAGACTTGCAAAGGGATTAGATACAACTTAAAGGGGAGAGAGAAACTTTTGAGGCCCAATTCTACGCCAGCAAGAAGAAGGTTCTGGAACTCACCAAACAGCTTCATAAGGAGCGGATTCTGAACGCCTACATCACACCAAAGAGGATGCGTACAACATTTTTATCTTAGAGTTTTTTGTATTTCTTTGTAAGCCCAAAGAGGCATGATGTACTCAAAATTTGATTCATTAATATAACGTGTGTTTCTTTTGGTCTAAAGAAAATCTAAATCTCTAATTTCCTTGAAATCATTTGCATATGCATCTCCATACATCATAACATAAGCAGTTTTCTTACAACAAGTCTCCTCATCTTTCTACTGTTTATTTCAGTAATATGGATCTCGAGAAAATAGTAAAAGACCTCCAGGCGCAGAATGCTCAGTTTCAATAGATGTTCTTGACTCTAGCCAAAGGACAAGAGGATTTGAAAACTTTGCTGGTTGAAGAAAAGAAGAAGAAAGCCAAGAAAGTAACTGGAGTTCTGAATATGGGAAGAAGGTTCCAAGGACAAGCCAGACGGACCCTAGACTTTGCAACGTCATCTGGTGAAAAGGACAATCAAGAAGGGAAAGGCAAGGAAGCGGTTGCCCATCCAGAATCTGAAGAGGAAGAAGAAGAAGATTACTCTGAAGAGCAGTATCCCCCGGCTGACGATAAATACAAACATCTGGAAGAACGTCTAAGTGCAATGGAGATTCAGAAAGTGCTCGGGCTGGACTTTGAAGAGTTGGGTTTGGTATCTGGGATTGTTATTCCACCAAAATTCAAGGCACCGATATTTGCTAAGTACGATGGGGTTTTGTGTCCCATGATGCATCTCCAATCCTATGTGAGGAAGATACAACCTCACACTGCTGACAGATATTTATGGGTCCACTTCTTTCAAGACAGTCTATTCGGGACTCAGCTTGATTGGTTCTATCAACTGGAAAGGGCCAATATTCACAATTGGGAATACCTTTCCGCTGCTTTTTATAAACATTATCAGTACAACATAGACCTTGCTCCTACCCGTACTCAACTCCATAGTATGGCTATGGTTTCAAGTGAAGGTTTCAAAGACTATGCTCAGAAATGGAGGGACTTAGCAGGAAGAGTACAGCCTCCCCTATCTGAAAGACAGCTAGTAGAAATGTTTCTGGGTACCCTATCCGGTCCTTTCTTTAATCATCTAATTCGGAGCTCCTCAGCTGGCTTTACTGAATTAATCTTGACCGGAGAAAGAGTGGAAGCTGGGATTAAGAGTGGGAAGATCCAAAAAAACGCATCTCCGCTGCTGTAAGAAAACCATTTATTGGGAAGAAAGAAGTTGGTGGTGTGTATCTTCAAAGGAATCAAGAAAGAACTGAACGTCGTCCAATGGTGGGGACTGCCATGATCCCTAAGCTTGCACACACTCAACAAATGAGCAATTAGCCTTGAACAGAAAGACCAGTAAGACAATTTACCGAGATTAATATGACATTATCTCAAGTCCTGCCACATTTGTTGAGATCTAATCTGGTAACTTTGAAGGAATCTCCGAAGAATCCTAACACAACCTCTCCTCATTACCATCCTAATGCTCGTTGTGTTTACCATTCAGAAAGCCCAGGCCATGATACCAACAACTGTCGGGCTTTGAAAAACAAAGTGCAATACCTTCTTGAAGCAAAAGAAATTGATTTTGATGCTCCTGAAATCCAAAATGTTATCACCGCTCCTATGCCCAAGTATGGTCGTGATATTAACGCTGTTGAAGATGATATGTTTGTTACTGCTGTTGATGAACTTGTTACTTCTCTCTTGACTGTCAAGAAGAACCTATTGAAGGCCGGTTTATTTCCGGGCTATGACGAAGGTTTCCACTTTTGTTTATCCCTACTAACTGGTTGTCATTTATTGAAAGCAGGTGTCCAACGCCTAATGGATGACAAAGAGATTTTGTTTGAAAAGACTCTCGTTCCAACCATTTCTTACAAAGATGTTTCAATAGTAACCATTTCCGCCAATCCTTCCAGGGTCTCCACCAAAAGACCCGTTAGGATTACATCAGTTCCTAAAGTGGCTCCATTGATAATTACTATGCCTGGACCAATTCCGTACTCATCAGATAAAATTGTCCCATGGAACTATGAGGGCGACGTCTATCACGGCGTAAAGCAAGATTGGCTGGCTGATGAAGACTCAATTTTTGAGAAGGCTGACCCCGACATCAGCAACATTGCGGGAACCAGTAAGATAACTCGAAGTGGAAGAATATTCTCCCCAAATATTGCTCCTCCGAAGACTGTTACTGGTCTCGTGATCATCCCTGTTTCTATTCCTGTTGACACTACTACTACAATCCCTATGGTTACCCCTACTAACACTCCTACCACCGATTCAACCGAGACTCGGGGCAAAGGCATTTTGTTTGAGCCTGTCCGGATGAAGGTGCAATCAGTATCTATCCCAGAGGCCTCCCAAAAAGAGATGGAAGAAATTTTGAAAATTATAAAGAGAAGCGACTACAACGTAGTCGAACAGATAGGGCAGACTCTGTCAAAGATTTCCATGTTAGGATTTATTGTTATGCTACGAGGCTCATGCAAAGGCCTTGGTGAAATTTCTTAAAACTGCCCATATGCCACAAGAAACCTCTGCTGATCAGTTCCAAGACTGTGTGGCCAGTTTAACCGCTGACAATGGTTTAGGCTTTTCTGATGCTGACTTGACACCTAGAGGTAGGAAGCATAACTTTGGCCCATGTCTTGGTTGATACTGGTTCGTATTTGAATGTGCTACCTAAGAAAGATCTTGATAGACTCAACTGTGAAGGGTTGACCTTAAAACCCAGCAACATAATGGTACGGGCCTTCGAAGGTTCAAAGAGAATGGTTCATGGGGAGGTGGACATCCCCATAAAAGTTGGAACTCAAACCTATGATTCAACTTTCTACGTGATGGACATTTGCCCTTCCTATTCCTGTTTATTGGGCCGACCATGGATTTATAATGCTGGTGTCGTTACCTCTACATTACATCAAATGCTGAAATATCCAACCAAGGGGAAAATCATTATTGTCCATGGAGAAGAGGAATATATGGTCAGTCACTTAAAATCCTTCAGATACGTGGAATTGGATGGTGAATTTATTGAAACTCCGTTTTATCATTTCGAGGAAGTCCCACAAATCGTGGTAGTAACCAAGGTTGTTTCCCAAATCCCGAAGATTAAAAGACCTCCACTAAAGATGTCTTCTCTGAAATATGCCAAGGCAATGATCGAAGAAGGTGGGTGTACTATTTGGGGCCAACTCCCGGATATCCCATACAAATCTGACAAATTTGGTTTGGGTTTCACTTCAGGAGCCCAGAAAGTTGTACGTCGTGCTCGTGCCGAGGGACCACCCTTGAAGATCAGCAACCACGGAGTTAACGCAGTGGGGGATGATGATGAGGATAGCTACGACCCGGAGGAATGGATTTTCCCAACTATCAATGGAGGAATCAACAACAGGGAAGCTAAATATTTTTGTCCCAATTACTTTTATCTAACAGTAATTGTCTTTAAATTTTTGTCGGACCTGTAATAATTAAACAATTTAGACTTTTAAAACCTTATGTCTTAACCGAGGCAAACGGTCCATTTGTAAGGGTTGTTACTTCATTTTCATATGTCATAAATGAATCATGGGCGTTTTTGCATACAAACGTTGTGCTCTTTGTCTTTATTTTTCTACATTTTTACTTCTTTCAAAGATAGCTATACTCTTACACACACTCACATTCAAATGCAGATCTACATCCATTCAGGATCCCATGGGTAACGATTCTGCTATGGCCTTCTGTGACTCTGAAAATCTAATCCACCAAGCCGAAGACGAAGGTGAGGAAGATTGCGAGGTGCCAGGGGAACTTGCTAGGTTACTACAACAAGAAGAAAGGACCATACAGCCCCACGAAGAACTAGTGGACACAATTAACCTAGGTACCTAAGAGGACAAGAAAGAAGTCAAGGTGGGTGCCAATCTTGAACCTAGTGTCAAGAAGCATCTGACTCAGTTGCTACATGATTATGTTAAGGTCTTTGCCTGGTCGTACAAAGACATGCCAGGACTTGATGCTGATATCGTGGTACGTCGTCTACCAACAAAAGAATACTGCCCTCCGGTAAAACAGAAAGTCCATCGCATGCGACCAGACATGTCAGAGAAGATCAAGGCCAAAGTCATGAAACAATTCAATGCCGGATTCTTAGCCGTTACCTCCTATCCACAATGGGTCGCCAATGTTATTCCCGTGCCTAAAAAGGACGACAAGGTACGAATGTGCATGGACTATAGAGATTTAAATATGGCAAGCCCTAAGGATGATTTACCACTTCCCCACATAGATATTCTGGTTGACAATACAGTGCAACATAAGGTGTTTTCCTTCATGGATGCTTTCTCAGGCTACAACCAAATCAAAATGGCGCCTGAGGACATGGATAAAACGACCTTTGTCACACAGTGGGGCATATTCTGTTACAAGGTTATTCCATTCGAGTTGAAGAATGCTGGGGCAACCTATCAACGTGCCATGGTAGCTTTATTTCACAACAAGATACATCACGAAATAGAGGTCTATATGGACGATATGATAACCAGATCTCAAACCGAAGAGGAACATCTTGACCATTTACATAAACTGTTTGAGAGACTGAAGAAATACAAGTTGAGGTTGAACCCGAATAAATGCACATTTAGGGTGACGTCCGGTAAACTCCCAGGCTCCGTCGTCATCGGTAAACGTATCGAAGTAGACCCTGCCAAGGTGAAAGCAATACAAGAAATGCCAGCTCCTCGCACCGAGAAGGAAGTCATAGGATTCTTAGGACGGCTAAACTACATTGCCAGATTCATTTCTCACCTAACATCTACTTGTGAACCAATCTTCAAATTACTGAAGAAAGATAAAGTAGTCAAATGGAACGATGAGTGCAAAGCTGCCTTCAAAAAGATCAAAGAGTACCTTCAAGAGCCTCCTGTTTTGGTGCCGCCCTTCGAGGGAAGACCATTGATCATGTATCTAACTGTTCTAGAAAATTCAATGGGGTGTGTGCTGGGGCAGCATGACGAGTCAGGCCGAAAAGAGCATGCTATTTACTACCTAGACAAAAAGTTTACCGACTGTGAAACAATATATTCACTGCTCGAGAAAACTTACTGCGCTCTGGCATGGGCTGCTCGCCGGCTAAGATAGTATATGCTGACCCATACTACCTTATTGATATCCAAGATGGATCCAATAAAATACATATTCGATAAGCTTGCCCTCTCTGGGAGAATAACGAGATGGAAGATGATCCTGACGGAATATGACATTCAGTACACTACCCAGAAAGCAATAAAGGGCAATGTGCTAGCCGATCACCTTGATCACCAAGATGTGGATGACTATCAGTCCATGAAGTTTGAATTCCCAGATGAAGACATCGTGATGGTAAACAATTGTGAAGAACTCGGACCATATGACAGACCTGAACAAGGATCCCGATGGACCCTGGTTTTTGATGGGGCGTCTAACGCGCTCGACAATGGTATAGGTGTTGTACTCATATCCCCTGAAGGATGTCACACTCCCTTCACTACAAGACTTTGCTTCAACTGTACAAATAATATGGCAGAGTACGAAGCGTGTATTTTTGGTCTCAAAGCTGCCATAGATTTGGGAATCAAGTCCTTAAGTGAATTTGGAGATTCAGCCTTGGTTATCAGTCAGATCAAAGGAGAGTGGGATACGAAACACCCTAACCTCATCCCCTATAAAGAACATGTGTTGACATTAATCCCACATTTTGAGAAGATTATCTTCGAGCATTTCCCGTGAGAAGAAAATCAACTAGCGGACGCGCTAGCCACAATGTCATCCATGTTTAAACTCAAGTGGGGTAATGAGGCTCCCCAGATCACCATTGAACGGATGGATGAACCAGTTTACTATCACGAGATCGATACTGAAGAAGTAGTGGACCAACCTTGGTTCCATGAAGTTAAAAGGTATCTCGAGGCTCAAGAGTATCCGGAAGGAGCTTCAGTCAATGATAAGAAGTTCTTGAGAAGATTCTCTGCTAAGTTCTTCATCAGCAATGGCATTCTCTACAAACACAAACACGACTCTGTTTTGCTTCGTTGCATAGACAAGGTTGAGGCCGAAAAGATCGTGTCTGATCTACATGAGGGCACTTTTGGCACCCATTCCAGTGGGCATACGATGACTAAGATAATCCTAAAGGTGGGGTATTACTGGTCTACCATGGAAACAGATTGCTACCAACATTCACGAACCTGCCACAAATGTCATATCTATGTTGACAAAGTGCATGTACCTCCAGTACCTCTAAATGTCCTGACTGCTTCCTGGCCATTCGCAATGTGGGACATTGATATGATTGGAGAAATCAAGCCCACAACCTCTAATGGACATCGCTTCATCTTGGAGGTCATTGACTACTTCACAAAGTGGGTTGAGGCGACTTCTTTCGCTTATGTTACCAAGAATGTTGTCCCCCGGTTCATTAAACAGAATCTCATTTGTCGGTACAAAATCCCAGAGAGAATCATCACAGAAAATGGTACGAATCTCAACAATACTATGATTACCGCACTGTGCGTGTAATTCAAGATTCAACACCATAATTCTTCCCCTTACCGACCGAAGATGAATGGCGTTGTCGAAGCCGCAAATAAAAACATCGAAAAATCATACAAAAAATGACAGTAACCTACAAGTACTGGCATGAGATGCTACCATTCGCTCTCCACGGTTACCTTACCACAGAGTGCACATCAACCGGGGAAACACCTTAATATCTGGTATACGGCATGGAGGTTGTCTTGCCTATTGAGGTCCAGATCTCTTCTCTGAGAATCGTGAAGGATGCAGGGCTGAATGAAGATGATTGGATCCAAACTCAACTTGACCAGTTAAACCTAATCGATGAGAAAAGGCTCATGGCTGTCTGTCATGGCCAAATGTACCAAAAACGTATGATCAAGGCTTTTAATAAAAAGGTCAGACGTCAGGTATATCAGGTTGGTGACTTGGTAATCAAGCGTATCATATTACCACAAGGTGACCCTAGGGGAAAATGGACTCCTACGTACGAGAGACCTTTTGTGATCAAAAGCATATTCTCTGGTGGAGCAATGATCTTAACTATTATGGATGACGACGACCTGCCGCACCCTGTGAACGCTGACATAGTCAAAAGATACTACGCATAAGAGACCCGCTAGGTTGACACGCCTAGGCAAAACAAGGGCATCCTGGCGAACCAAAAAGGTTCGGGCAAAAATTAGGGATAAAACAAAAAAAATCTGTACACCGGTAAGTTGAAAACCCGAAAGGGCGACTTGGGCAAAAAGGGGTATCCCGGTGGATTGAAAACCCGAAAGGGTGGTCTAGGAAAAAGTTAGGGAATTAAAAGCGTATGACTACGTCCAGTTGGATCACCTTACAGACAACCTTTAGCTTCGACTGACAAACTCAGCGGTTCTGATCAATCCAATCAACTATGAACAAGGCAGCAAGTGGACAAGACACTCAAAGACACGAAAGTTATAGCAGAATGGGAACCCCATGGGATTATCGCACATAGCTATCTTTTCTTTATATCAAATTTTCATTTTTGACGACGACATTCCCTTACTAGAATGTTCGTTTCATTGTAAAAAAATACTTATTCAAGTTAATACAAAGATATCCCTTTTAAAGTGCAAAGCTATCTGTTTTTTCTTTATTTCTGTATTTTGCTTACAAAAATGTCCAATGATTTATTTTTGAACATATGCATTTGAACGTAACTACTATTTACAAATGGACAAAAAGGAACAGAAAATAGAAAGACAATCACTAATGGATTTAAGAAATAGGATAATATCTTTAGACTATTCCATAAAATCCCCCACAATGTGCAGCTTAATGATATCAAGCTCTCTCACATCCCCGGCGGAACAAAACTTCCAGTTTATCACTCCCCAGTGAAAGTCGCCCAATTTCTCAGGATTTCACAAGAAATACACGGCGCTTCCCTTACGACAGAGTTTATTTCTCTAACAAATAGAAGCTCATCAACTCATCAACACTTAAAAACATGAAGACTTAGACTCCACATCCCCAATATAAGTCAAGGATTTATTTTCCCTAAATCCAATAGTATTACAGCAGCTTAGCTTACATACTCATACATCGCATCCATACGTCATAAACATCTATGACATGAATGCATACAACATATTTGCATTCATTTGTTAGAATATCATTGTACAATGCATTTCATACATCATGACATTGCATACAAATAATCTTTCATCTCTTCAGGAAAGATCAGTCAGCAGATGGATATCATCAACAAATTGCAAAAAGGTCAGAGATTGATACCTGAAACAAGCCAGGACAATTATCTACGCGACCAGCTGAAGCAATTCTACACGGGCTTCTTCTCATACACTCTTTCAGATACAGTTGAGATACGCTCCAGATACGAGTGCCATTCTGATACTCATTCAGATTTAGCTTTCAGATACAGTTCATATATGCTCCAGATACGGATTCCATTCTGATACTCATTCAGATTCAACTTTCAGATACAGTTCAGATACTCTCCATATACGGATTCCATTATGATACTCATTCAGATTCAGCTTTCAGATACAGTTCAGATACGCTCCAAATACGGATGCCATTCTGATACTCATTCAGATTCAACTTTCAGATACAGTTCAGATACGCTCCAGATACAGATGCCATTCTGATACTCATTCAGATTTAGCTTTCAGATACAGTTCAGATGCGCTCTAGATACGGATGCCATTCTGATACTCATTCAGATTCAACTTTCAGATACAGTTTAGATACGCTCCAGATACGGACGCCATTCTGATGCTCATTCAGATTCAGCTTTCAGATACAGTTCAGATACGCTCCAGATATGAATACCATTCTGATACTCATTCAAATTCTTATTTCAGATACAGTTCAGATACGCTCCAGATACGGATGCCATTCTGATACTCATTCATATTCATATTTCAGATACAGTTTAGATACGCTCCAGATACAGATGCCATTCTGATACTCATTCAGATTCAGTTTTCAGATACAGTTCAGATACACTCCAAACACGGACGCCATTCTGATACTCATTTAGATTCAGCTTTCAGATACAGTTCAGATAAGCTATAGAGATGGACGCCATTCTGATAATCATTCAGATTCAGCTTTTAGATACAGTTCTTATACGCTCCAGATACATATGCCATTCTGATACTCATTCAGATACAGTTCAGATACGCTCTAGATACGGATGCCATTCTGATACTCATTCAGTTTCAGCTTTCAGATACGAGTCAAATACAATCCATTTATGGATATTATTTTGGTACTCAACCCAACATATCCACTATTTTAGTATAAATCAACCAGAGATTTATTCTGACACTTCTCTCATTCCTGCCAACAATCATTTTTGGATGGAATCTGTAAACTCATCTCCAACAAATTTCCATTATCTCTCCAAATGGCATCTTTAAGCCCATTCCCTACTCCATCAACCACCACATCATCGAGTGCAAATTTCTAGGCACTATAGTGTCCAATCATCTTTCACCTTCAAGTCATGAATGGCGAATCCGCCAATCTAACTCTTCAGATTTAAGAAGATTGAACAGGGGAACCTGTTGTACCTCAAAATTTTCCCTCTCATTTATCAATTATTTTCCCACAAGATCTCCTTTGGTTCAAGACTGCACAAGGTTTGATCAGCTCAAGACACCTCCTTAAGCATTGATGACTAAAATTAGGGTTTGAGATTGCACAAGGATAATTGAACTTTCAATGCCTCATATGATTTTCATGGATCATTATGGACCCCCAAGATTACTTATGTCAGGTTTCAAGCCTTGGATTACCTTTTTGCTCAGTCATATGAGTAATTGACCTAAAAATCAGCTGCATTGGGCGAAAAAGTCAATTGTGGCCAATTTACAATCAAACTTCATAATTTTTTATCCACGTCAACATTATAAACTCATATGTATAATTTGATCAAGTTTGGACCATAATTCCTCAAGCAATTTGACCAAATCATCAAAAGGGCAAAATGGTCAAAATTAGGGTTTTGACTGAGAAAGGGCAATTTCTGTTTTTTGGCCCAACAAATGGTTAATTGGTTGGAGGCATGATCTTAAGAGTTCAATTACATCATTTTGACCTAATGGCATGACTCAAAACATTGCTCAAGACCAATTGGATTGATAGTTGATTTTCAGTAACTGATCAAAAGTCAACTGTATACTGAAAAGTCAAACTTTGACTTTTTAGTCAAAATCAAGTGTCAAAGATCACAATTCATCAAAACATGTCAAAATATAAAACTTTTTCATCAAGAAATAAAAAAAAGTCAAGATTTCATTTTGAAAAGTCAAAGTTTTTAAACTTAGAAATTTTTCTAAGTGTTGAAAACTTCATGTTTTTTCACAACTTTGAGCCAATTTTTCACCATGATGCAAGATAATTCAAAAGAAACTTTCAAAATGAAAGTTGTAGATCTCCATGATATCTATAACATTGCTTTACACAACTTCTTATAAAAATGCTTGGATCTCAAGTTATTAATCCATGAAGTCATGGTCATGAAACTAAACACTTAGTGAAATTTTGAACATTTTTTGTCAGGATTTTGACATAACTTCTGACCCAAGTTTCACCTAATTCCATTTGGATTTTGCAAAAGTTATTCAAAGAGGGGTTGTAGAGCACATTACAAGATTTCCAAAATGTCCAAGAACTCCTTGAGATCATTTGTGAGCAAGGAGAATCGAAGGTCAGAAGTTGGGGTTTCAAGTTGTTTTACAAGGCAAATTTTGTGTCCAAAAGCTTCCAAGCATCATACACAAGTCATCTTTGTCCCTGTTACACGACTGTAACACCATCTTCCCCCATTTCCAAGTTCAAAAACAAAGCATCACGGTTGAACTTCTCCAGACCATTTCAGCCACTCTCCAACCAAGCTAATCATTGTATTAGCTTCCTGGGACCTCAAGGAAGCTAACCTGATCCTTGCAGCACCTTGAAACAAGCTCCAACTTAAAACACGAATTCCATTTTCAAGGTGAGTTTTCTGACTTTTGAACTCTTCATATAGGCATCACTTGCTTTCCATTTGTGAAGTTAAAATGTAGATATCATAGCCCTGAAACTAACCATGTCTTTAGATTTCATTAATATTGCTTGAGTAGGTAGAATTTTGAATATGAACATCCTGGAAAAATCATGTCAGAATTTGGTACCATTAGAAATTCTCATTCATCTTTGATCTATAGTTTTAGTTATTTACATTTCAGGAATCGTGATGAAATTTTACACAACTTTCATGTTTACATTTTTGCAAATGGTTGAGAAACGAATAAGTTGCAGGGATTCTGGCAGGAGGTTGAAGATGAAGTACATTTAGGGTAAGACTTATATTATATATTTGTTGTTTTGCATAAGTTAACGGATGTATCACCACCACAGTGGTTAAAGCGTGCGTCTGTCACCCTTAGGTCCTGGGTTCAAGCCCCAGCGTGACTTTTTTGCATTTTTCAAATTTTCTCATATTTTTTGACCTTTTTTTCCAGCGCTTGGGCCAGCAGTTTGGGCCTGACTTTTTTTGCTTACAATACTCCCTGTTTCACTTATTAACCTCCTTGTTTTTATTTTTATATTTTATTTTATTTTTACTTTTTTATCTTTTATTTATTATTATTATGAATACTATACTAATAATTATTATTATTTTCATTAATATAAAAAAAAATCCAAAAAATATTTATATTTTATTATTTATATTTATTTAGTTTATTTTTTTCTTTACAAAGTCAAAAGAAGAAAAGCATTTTTTTGATAATTAAATTTATCTTTTTTACTTAGATAATTTAATTTTAATTATTATTATATTATATTATTTATTTTTCTTGTAAATTAAAATCAATTCAGAATTTAGTATTTTTATTTAATTATTTTTATTTAATTATTTTTATTTACTAATTTAATTAAATTCACAAAAACCCTAAAAAATCTTTTCCTTAAATTAATTATTTTACTAACTCAACCTTAATTTTCTTTTTTTAGTCAATTATTTTATTTTAGTTAATTAGGTTAAAAACCCTTTTCATGAAAAAAACAAACAAAAATTATATTCCTTTTCACATTTACATCCTTGTATTTTATTTGTTCATTTTGTACATTTATTCAAATTCAATATGGTTGTAATAATTATTTAGATTTAATTTCTTGCAATATTTTCCATTTGTAATTTGTATACCCCCCTCCCCCAAATGATGTAATAGCTTAGTATTTTTATTTTCCGCAATTTAAATGCTTTATATACAAATGTTAGTAATTAAGGTTTTGTATGGAAAGACTAAAATCAATGCTTAGCAAACCCTAATCAAAGACAAATCAAGCATGAAAATCAATACACTTGCACACATACACCCCTAGGGTAAATCCACTTTGTTGCCTTACAAAAATGGCCATATTATGCATGTGAGGTATCTTAGCAAAAACAAACAAATACAAGATCATAGTCCCTCGATGACACTATCTATGTTGCCTTTCAAAATTATCTTAGTCCCTAAAGAAAAATGCTAAGATATCTTACAACATTGCTAATCATGGTTATACGATGATCCACGCCCGTTCCTTTTACATCCAAAGATAGGGTTACTTACCAAATCAATGGTAAGATAACAATGTCAAAGGAAAGAGGAAATAAACATGAAAGACTTTTGAATAGGTAGAACGTTCCTAGTTACTTGCTAAATTTCAAAACCAAAACATCCTTGCTATTTTCAAAACAAACATCTACACTTTCAAAACACCTTTCAAATTTGAAAACATTTTCAAAAGATCAACACCTTTGTATACATTCTTACGAACGAGAATCATTACAAAGTTTGCCTAAACAATGGCCTCTTTTTAAAAATACTTTCAAAAACCACACAAAGCACATTTTCAAATAAAAGCAAGTGATCTAGCAAGTAACTAAGAGCCCATAGAAAACCATGGATGAAAAGGGTGCTAATACATTCCCTTTTCATAATCTACCCCCCGAACTCAAGAAAACATCTCAAAGGTCTTTCCTGTGCTTTTTCACCTTTCCTTTTGGATAAAAGAAAAGTCGGTGGCGACTCTTTCTAACCGCGACATTTGCAATCAAATGCAAAACACCCAAGTTAGTTCTCCCACCGTATCACAACGTACAAAGTGTTATGTCTTTTAAAAATGTTTCAAAGTGAAATTGTGGGTGTATAAAATGTTTTTGTTGTGAGTAAGCGAGCAACTAGAAGCATCTTACCTACTCAAAAGGTCTTAATGTTCTTTTCCTCCTCCTTTAGATGTTGCTATCTTAACATGGATTTGGTAAGAAGCCTCATCATTAGATGTGAAGGGACGGGCGTGGGACGTTTGTATAGTCATATAAGGCAACCTATGGGACGTTTTAACAATGTCGTTTAGGGACTAGATTATTCACCGAAGGTAACATTGAGGGTCATCGAGGGACTACGATCTTTTATTGAGGGTCTTTGCCAAAACGCCCATATTCGAGGGACATGACTATTTCTCCGAGGCAACAAGTGAGATTACCCTAAGGGTGCATGTGTGAATAGTGTGTTTGATTTGCATGCATTTAGTCTTTGATTAGAGATTGTCTACTTGTTGTTTTTATCTTGCCATACATACTCTATTTTACTAGAAATTGTACAAAAGTAATAAAAATGCAGAAAATAAATCCTACACTATTACAAACATATTGAGTAGCATGAAAATGTAAAGGAAAAAATAAAATAAAGAAGTAAAAAGGGGCTCTTTCGATTCAGGCAGAAGCATCCTTCGATTCTGCATATTTTGACCTTTTTTATTTAGGCATGGAGTCAGTGAGGTCATGACCTTCGACTGGGAGTTAGGATCAGTATGGGCGTGTCTTTCGACTCGGCCTGGAATCAATGCAAGATGCAATCCGCCTTTCTGCCTCCTTCGACTGGGGCCTTGGAGTCAGCATGGTGTGCCTTTCAATTGGGGCCTGAGAGTCAGCATGGTGTGCCTTTTTGGCTGCCTCTTTCATTCAGCATAGAGTTCCCTCTTTATCTCAAGTCCTTTGTTGCATCCTTTGATTGGGCCTGGAGTCATTGAGGTAGCCTAAAGCTTCGTTTCATACTCATGTCTCCTGTTGCTTTCGTTTGAGATATTAAATAGCAACATGGCCTAAGGCCATGCTAGCATTACCTTAGGGACAAGTTAGTTCTTAAAGCATTTGTAAGAAACCAAAGAAAAAACCAAAAGGAGAGGTAATAAGAACAAACTAAAAGGGTGGAAACGAAAAGGAAACAAATACTATGTACATGTTTGAAATGAAAGGGAAGCTTATTTACATGTTATGCTGGAAACGAAGGATCCAAGGTTAAGAATGACTTACCTTGCTTGAGGCTGGGACGTATGTTGGGCCTTGAAGTGGTTGCCTTGAGTGCCTCTGGATTCGAAAGGAGGAAACAAAGGTGACGTCCCTAAGGTTGGATTCGAAGGAGAAGAACAAATGTGATGTTATTTCTTCTGGATTCGAAGTGTAACAAGGTGTAGGTATGTTTCAGATTCGAAGGGGACAAGTGTTTGGATTCTAGGTTTGTGTTTGATGAGTGTTTAAGTCTTTGAGATTTTGATGATTTTTGGGAGTGTTTGATGATGTTTGAGAGTGTTTGATGATGTTTGAGAGTGTTTGATGATTCGTTCCCCTAGCCAAAAAGTCCTCCTTAAACATGTTGTGGAGCCTTTTATTTATAGGCAAAGCCGACTGAAGCTTTTGGAGGGAAAGCAAAATAGTTTAAACAAATTGAGTAAACTGCTTTTGTAACTTTCGAGGGGAAGTATTTATATGCCATTTTGGTGCAAGAATGGGGAAGTGTTTCAGGACTGTTGTGCAGCATTTTTGGCCAGTATACCAGGCCTGAACTTGGAAGCAAGCATCTTTGAACATTTCATTCTTTCGTTTTGACCCTTCTTCGACCAGATTCCTCTTCCAAGAATGTTATTTAATTTTCCTCCAATAAGTGTCCTTCGAATGGGTCACTTTTGTGCATCCTTCGAAGGAGCCAAATGTGTGACCCTTGGATGGGTCACTAAAACATGCCTTAAGGTGGGCTTTGTAAATCCTTCGAATGGGCCATCAAGCGTGTCCTTCGAATGGGATGCCCAGATATGTCCCTTGAATGGGTCATGTATGTTTCTTTGAATGGGCCAAATGTGTCATTCGAATGGACTAGTAAGGTATACCCTTCGACATGGATTCATATGTATGCCCTTCAAATCCACCATGTGTGCTGAAGGTTGTCAAGGGTGGAATTGAAACATGCTAAAGGGAACTATCGTCCAGTAGAAGCTAGTATAAACATAGCCAATGCCCTGTCGAAGCCTAACATACAGGAGGTATAAACGCCCAAATGAAACTTGCAACAAAAAGGTCCATATGCCTAAACAAATGGTGCATGCAGGAGGCAAGGATGCAATCAAAGGATACCAAGAGGAGGCTTTTTTCTTTGGAATCGAAGGAGGCTACAAGAGGCTTTTTGCCTTATGCATGCCAGCATGGTGGGAGCTTCTTGCGCGGAAGAAAGAAGTTGTGGCTCAAACGAAGGCTTGTATGTAACTAAACATCAACTTGTGAATCAAAGGAAGTATGGGGGAATATTTGTCCAGTCAACACAGGCATGCACACATCAAACATCCAATTGAAACAGGCACATAGGAAGCCACTGCATTGCAACTTTGTAAGGCCAAAGATGCAATCAAAGGGGGGGCATACAGGAAGCTCCTTCCTTGTGAATCAAAACCAACACGCCAGAGGCCCACGCCCAGTCAAAGGATGCAAGCCAAGCTTGCATCGAAAGAGGCCAAAAGGCCAATCGAAGGAGGTGAATCGAAGAAAAGTTGTTTTTATCCAATTTTGTCAAAAATATTATATTTATCTATTTTCCCTTTTTTAATAGCTTCCTCTTTAACTTGGTACTGGAAAATCTAATTGTACTTATGCAAGCTTAAACCTTGAGAATCCTTGTGAGAAATGCCTTGAAAAATGAGAGGGAAATTTTTGGGGTACAACATCCTCCATCTCTTGGGTGGAGGGTTCCTCAGTTGTAATGTCTTTTGTAGGCGCCTCCATCCTGGCAGGCTCACTCATCTTTTCTTTGCCCATAGCATCATTACTAGGTTTGTCAACAGTAATGCGAATAAGTGTAGTCGTGGTGGTTGGAGGTGAAATGTTAGGAGAGAAGTTTCTCCCCATTCTTGTCACCTTTCTAGAGCCAATAATGTTGGTAATATCAGCAGTCTTGTCTTCATCAATCCAGGAGTCTTGTTTAATACCATGGTAGTATACTTCAACGCCATAATTCTAGGGTACCGCTTTATCAGAAAAATAAGGGACTGGACCAGGAGTAGTAATTATCAATGGAGCTATTTTTGATTCATTGGAAATCCTAATAGGACCCTTTGAAGTGATCCTAATAGGCTTGTTGGATATAATAAAGATGGATATGTCTTCAATTTCTTGAGGTACAACTTCAATCAAACTTTTTACGAACAAATTTATTTTGAATAGGATCTCATGGTTGTCCATTAGGTGTTGGAAACCTCTTTTAATCCATTCACAACCATTGATTTTCACAACACAATAACAACAATCTTCAAGGCAACCAGGGAAAACCCCAACTTTCAACAAATTATTTTTGACAAACTTTAGTGGAGTGGTTAAGTCATTAATAGAGGAAACAAAAGCAGTATCTTCAATAGCGTTGACACCTTTTCCATGGTTTGGCATAGGTGCAGTGATTACATTCGGAGTTGGAGGAGGATCAAATTCAATGGTATTTTTGTCAATGAGGTCTTGGATCTTGAATTTTAATGCCCAACAATGATCAGTGTCATGTCCGAGACTAATGGAGTGGTAAACACATTTTGCGTTCGGGTTGTAATTTGGAGATGAAACATTGGGATTTGAAAAGGGATCATGCAATGTTACCAAATTATCCTTCAACAGGTGTTGTAGGGCTTGAGATAGTGACATGTTGATCCTTGTAAATGGTCTTCTTGGAATATCAGGTCTTTGGTAGCCAGCTTGTTATTGTGGTCTTTGAGTAGAGGTCGTATTGGATATTAGAACTGCATTTACGGATTGACGATGGTCCTTCTTGATACGGCCCCTTGACCCATACACGACATTAGTTTATTTTTTACCGGTAAAAGGTTTCTTCACAGTATTTGACATAGAGGCAGAGGCCATGGGAATCTTTCCACTTTTAATTCCGCTCTCTACCCTTTCACCAGTCAAGATTAACTCAATGAAACTAGATGATGAGCTCCCAATTAATAAGTTGAAAAATGGTCCAGTCAATGTTCCCATGAACATATCCACAAACTCCCTATCGGTTATTGGTGGCTGCACCCTACCTACAAGGTTTCTCCATTTTTGTGCGTACTCTTTGAAGCCTTCATTGGAACCCATGGTCATTCCTTGTAACTGCACTCTAGTTGGCGCCAGATCAACATTGTATTGATATTGACGATAGAAGGTGGTGGCCAAGTCTTCCCAGGTATGGATGTTGGAACCCTCTAACTGGTAAAACCACTCCGATTGAGTCCCATACAGACTTTCTTGAAAGAAGTGCACCTATAACTTCTTATTAGTGGTATGTGGTGAAATTTTATGGAGTTGGATCTCAAGTGAAGCTTCGAGCACGAAACACCATCGTACTTGGCAAATACTGGAATCTTGAATTTATGGGGGATTGCTACCCTATGAACCAAACCTAAATCACCAAAATCTAGGCAAGGCATTGCTTGAACTTCCAAAGCCTTCGACTTGTCCTCCAATTGTTTATACTTGTCTTCAGCCGGTGGATATTATTCGTCAAAAAAGTCCTCATCCTCAGAGACTGGGTTGTTACCACCCCCAACATGGGTGCTCCTTGCATCTTCATCCCGATTCTCATCCTCCTTGGATGACTCTTCTACCACTTGCACTCGTCGAACGGGGCCCTTGAATCTCTTCCCCTTGTTGATCAAACTTTCTTCTTGGTCTTCTTTTTTGCAACCAGAAGTGTCATCAGCTCTTGCTGCCCTTTGGCCAAGTTGAGCATGGTTTCTTGAAATTGAGAATTTTGTGTCTGCAAGTCTTTCACAGTCTGCTCGAGATCCATCTTACTGAAATAAATAGTAGAAAGATGAGGAAACCTGCATCGTAAAATCTACTTATGTTATGATGCATGTAATATGAATTCAAATGTTTTCAAGGGCCTTTAAGATTTAAATTTGTGTAAACAAGGAAGGAACAACCATTAATTGTATTAATAAGTTCATACGGTTACAAAAGATGCCTCTTGGGCTTACAACGAAAGAAGCAAAATAATATAAAATAAACTCCTAAATAAAAAATAAACTCAAGCTTCCCATGAGCGCATCCTCTTTGGTGCAACATAGACGTTCAAACTTCGTTCTTCATGAAGCTGTCTCATGAGCTCCAAAACCTTTTTCTCGCTTGCGTAGAATTAGGTTTCAAAGGTGTCTCGCTCCCCTTTAAGTTGAATCCACGATCTTTGCAACTCCTTGAGAGTAGTAGGCATGTCAGGATGAAGAATAGTGTAGGGAATATCTCCTTCGGCAATAGGCTCCATGATGATAGGTAAGATGGCAGGATATGGCATCATGAGGTTTTGAGCGTGAGCTTGCACCCACTTGAGATAAGGCTCCAAAGGAATGGAGTTCTTATGCCCCGACATCTTGCTATCAACTTTGTTCACCATACCCCAAGCTCGTACAAATCTTTGACGATAACCTTAGACATCGTTCTCATAGTCAAACACAATTCCTTGGACAAGCGCGTCATGCGGACCATCCCTCCTAGCGTAACCAAATTGTCATAGAGCCAAGAAAGGATTATAAGTGATACCTCCCCTAATTCCAAAGAGAGGGACATTATGGAATTCCCCACAACAGTCAATAATGACAACATCCTCCAAGGATCGAGAATACCAATGAATATCCGAATGCGAGAGTAACATCAACCTACTAGACCATATCATGCCTTGCTAATACTTCAAAATAGATCGAGGAAGGTGAGAAATAAACCACCTATCTAACAAAGGAGTGCAACACATAAGAATTCCCCTCCACTTCATGCCGCGAGTGTGAAGAGAGTGCAAAATGTCTCCAAGTAAGGTATGCATCAGATTACGAGATAGAAAAACTTTGACTGCATTCACATCTATGAGTTGGTCCGGGTCAGGAAATAGTACCATCCCATATAGTAGAATAGCCAAAATTTCTTCAAAAGATTGCAAATCTAAAGCATCCCAAAATTGTTGAGTCTTCTCAAACAAAAACTTGGCTAGAAAACCCTTAACACCACTTATTGTTTCCTAATTTGCCACAATGTCGGACCGTTGCAAATGTAAAGCTCGAGCATTCTCCTCAGGTCTTAGTCTTTCTCAATATAGGTGAAGGGTAATTGATCAATAATAGGCACTCCCAAGAGTTGAGAAAACTCCTCCATGGTGGGCACTAATTGGTAATCAGGAAATGTAAAGCAATGGTGTAAAGGGTCAAAGAATTGAAAGAGCACTTTCATCATTTGTTCTTCAAAATTTGAGGTAACCAGGTCGATGAGACGACCATACTTCTTGGTGAACAGAGAATCTTGGGGAACCCTTGACGCTAACTCCTTAGTTGAGGAGGCACTTTCACAAAGCCGATTCAGATAGTCTTTCTACGAGTGGAACCCATATCCTACAAAACAGCACAAAGATAAATCCCAAAGTCCTTGAAATGGTTAGTGCAAATGTCATGGTATGATGTCATGATGTTATGTACAAGTAAACAAATACACATAAAGCAAACAAGTCCTTAGGTTTAGGCTTGCGTGAGGTTCATAGGTAAGTACCCTCTTGAAGTTGAGTTGGTTCAACATATCCTAGAAAGTAATCGGGTTTTAGGGAATCTTAATATCACTGATCTTTCTTCATCGGGCATTGTTTCAGCGCAAGCCTCTTTATTGGCGACCAAAATCTCCCAAAAGTCCGATCTCAATGAGCGTAATATCGAGTATCAACCAACTTCGGACTGCACCAAAGTCGACTATCTCACTACTTCCTAATGGCTAAGTTGTTCAATTAAAGGTTCTACGGTTAGTTAGTGCTTCATGACACCACACAACGGCCCCGTATTCTTCTTGACTGGACTCAAGGGATACCGGTACTAACAAATATGTCACACTAATGTAGCCATCGCTTTAACCATGTCAGTATATTCTGCACAGTCCCCACAATCTTTTGCTACTTACCTAATAATATTCCCCGTTCCGGGTAAAGGATCAATACAAAACCCAAACAAGGACTCAAAATGTAAAGAAAACAAGTCAAACAATGAAAGCATTTAAAGGTGATCTAGTCTCTAAGGTAACCTCACTTTTAAGAAACAATAGTCCCCAGCAGAGTCACCAGTTCTGTAATACGATGGGAGAACTGACTTGTGTGTTTTACGTTTGATCGCAATTATTGTGGATAGAAAGAGTCGCCACCGACTTTTCTTTTATCCAATAAAGGAAAGGGTGAAAAGAACAGGAAAGACCTTCTGAGATATTTTCTTGAGTTTGGGGAGTTGGTTTTGAAAAGGGAAGGTGTTAGCACCCTTTTCATCTGTAGTTATCTACGGGCTCTTAGTTGCTTGATCACTTTGAAATGCTTTGTTTAAAATGTGTTTGTGATGTTTTTGAAAGTATTTTTGAAAAGGGCCTTCATTTACGCGAACTTTGTAATGATTCTCGTATCTATAAGAATGCATACAAAGTGTTGACTTTTGAAAATATTTAATTTGAAAGTGTCGGTGTGTTTGAAAGATGTTTTGAAAATGGTTGTGAGAAAGCAACTATGAATGTTATACCTACTCAAAAAGTCTTAGTTCTTTTCCTCCTCTTTTAGATATTGCTATCTTACCATTGATTGGTAAGAAGTCCTATCATTAGATGTGAAGGGACAGGCGTGGGTCATCGTATAGTCATAGAATGCAATGTTGTAAGATACCTTAGCAATTTTTGTAAGGGTCTAAGATCATTTATGAAGGCAACTTTGGAGGGTCATCAAGAGACTATGATCTTGTATTTGATTTTTTTTGCTAAAGTATCCCACATGCAAGGCATGACTATTTTTCTCAAGGCAACAAGTGAGGTTAACCCTAAAGGTGCATATGTGTGAGGTGTTTGTTTTCATGCATTTGTCTTGAATTAGGGTTATCTACTTGTTGATTTTATCTTGCCACACAAACCCTAATTACTAGCATTTATATTCAAAAGCGATAAATTGCAGAAATTTAAAGTCCTACGCTATTACATCGTTTAGGGGATAGAGATGAAAATTATAAATGGGGATGAAAGAAATTAAAACCTAATTACTATTACAACCAAATTGAATAAAAAGTCTCAAAATCAAGATTTTTGGTGTTTAGGCTGACACGAGCCGTGTCCAGTAACACGGGCACCCGTGTCATGACCCTGTAATAATCCATGCATGTCTTTTTTTTCCCAGTTGAGCTGACATGGGCTGTGTCCTATGACACAGGCATCCGTGTCAGAACCCTATCCTACCACTTTTCCAAGTTTTTAATCCTAGTAAGATGGATACGAACTGTGTCCTGTGACACGGGCACCCGTGTCAGAACCCTTCCTTGCCATTTTGTCTTGTTTTCTTCCTGACACGGCCCATGTCAGGTGACACGGTCGGCCGTGTCAGACTTCCAAAAGCATATTTCTGTGATTTTTAGTGTTTGCAACTCTTATATTTTGATTTGTTCTCTTGAAGTGAAAACTCGAAATGTGTATGGATGTTTCCAGGTGCAATGTGATGATTGATTGAGCTTCCTTAGACCTCCTTGAAGTTGTTCCAATCTTTACTTTGTGTTGAAAGTGTTTGAATCTTTCTAACTAAGTCAACTTGCAAGACAATGTTTTTGAGTTCGGAAAGTGGAGATAATGATGTTACAAAAGTTATTCTTGTGTTTGAACAACTTCTATATGATGTATGTAAAGTATTTGAATGGTTTGTTTGGAGAAAACTTGCAAGGTATGAGATTCAAAGATTTAGATTTCAAAGCTCAAAAATGGAGGTTTTTGTGTGGATAATTATGATTTTTTGGAGTATAAAGGGTTTGAGGAATTTTCAACATATAAGAATCTCTCCCTTTTTCTATTGCAAATGCTCCCTCTATTTATAGGCAATAGGTTTGTGAGCAAGAGCTGATTAGGTTTACGAATTATGGAGTTATGGTTAAGTTGGATTGCAAATATCAAGTTATGTCAAATACTCCATAGTCCCAAGTTGGAGTACCAAATTTGCTGGTATAGAGGGGCTATTTTCCATGATTTATGGTGGATTAAAATAAAAAATAAACAAGGTATGGCCTCAAGACAAATTTTGTACCACCAAGCTTGTTTTTCAAGAATAGCAATGGTAACTGTATGCCCTAAATGGAAAGATCTTTTGGACAATGGCTCAAACACTTGGGTAACAGCTCAAGAGTAGGTGTAAGCATCAAATTATGGTGATCTTTGCAAGTTAGAATTCCCGCAACACAAGATTATGCACCATAGCATAAGGATTAGATTATGTTTTCTTCACTACCATGACTTGTAATTCAAGAATGGATACCCAACTTCATGCCTTTGAATCTCCTAGCTCAATTATGATAAATTAATGCTCTTGGATGTTTTGGAAATCTTGAAACATACTCTATAACTTTCATGTTGGCCATTTTGACAAAATCATCTTGGAACTATGTGAAAAAATGCCAAGAAGCTGGGATAAAATCCTGACCAAAATCTGCTGAAAATTTCTCTAAGTGTTGATGAAAATGTCATGACTTCATGGGCTTATATCTTCAAATCTAAGCATTTTTTGGACATCAAACCAATAATAAAAAGTTGTAGAATTCATCAAGATCTACAACTTTCATGTTAAAAGTTTCCTTTGAACCATTTTGCATCATGGTGAAAAATTGGTATGAAGTTATGAAATAAGCATGTATAAAACACTTGGAAAAATTTCTAAGTCTTGAAAAGTTTGAATTTTCAAATTTACTTTTGAATTTCTTGATGTTCAAAATTGATATTCTTGAATGTCCTGATAAATTTTGATCTTAGAAACTTATTGTTGACAAAAAAGTCAAAATTTAACTTTTGGTGTATCAGTTGACCAAATTTCAACTATCGATCCACTAATCTGGAGTAATGATTTAAGCCATGGAATTGGGTCAACATGTTATGTTTGAGTCTTTGAGATTATGCTTCAAGCCATTAGGTCCTGTATTAGGTCAAAAAGTCAATGATCAGTCATTCTTAGTCAAAATCCTAATTTGTGATCTTTGTATTTCGGGGGTGATTTTGTCTGATCAATTCTTGAGAATCCTTGAGCATTGAATATCCTTTGTGAGGAATGTCTTGAAAAAGAGAGGGAAAGTTTTGGGGTAAAACACCCTTCATCTCCTCCCATCTTCTTTAATTTTAAAAATCTTCTCCTTCTTTTTGAAAACTCTTCTTGTTTAAAAAAATGTGAACTACTTTCATAATAAACTTGGACTTAGGTCCATACATTTTCAAAAATATTTTCTTAATCAAACTTAAATCAATTTAATAATACTTTGAAATTTTTTGAGAAGACTAAAAGTAAATCAATCTCATTCAAACCATTTTTCCATTTTGGCTTTTACTTTAAAATTTTCTCAAAAGATTAGACTCTTGTCAATCCTTATAGTGATGTGAGCTACTATACTTCTATAATATATAGTGAAGTGAGATATTTTCCACTTGGGTGTTGAGCGAAGCTTTGTTAATTTTAAAATCCAAGCTATATTCTCCACTTTGAGATGATGCAAATTCTCCTTTCTCATGATTGTGGGTAGTAAGTACGTTCTTCCACTCAGATAAGACGATGATGTCTCGTCTCTTAAAATTAACCAAGACACATGTGTTTTAAAATTTTTAAAGGTGAACTATGAGTACCCTGATCCCCTATTGCACGGAAGGTGGTACATAGGCACTAAAGGTTCGCAACCGCGGAGGGTGCAAAAAAAATTATAAAAAATATACTTCTTTTCTTATCTCCGCCATCTATTTTTATACAACATTGATAGCCAAAATACACAAATTTTCAAAGAGGTTCTTGCAGAGTACCGTAGATGTTTAGGGTGCTAATACCTTCCCTTTGCATAACTAACCCCCTAACTTAGATTCTCTCCCATATTTTTGGGTTATTCTCTCTTTTCTAATTCCTTTGGAAACAATAAAGTGCAAAGGCGATTTTTATTTGATCTGTGTGAGTTAAGTCAATCCAATGTCTTAGTCTCAACATTTCTACCGCTGTAGAAAAAATGACGATTCACTGGGGAGAGATTGACCTATTTATGGTCCAATCCCTAAGTGGGTTGAGCCTATCTTTGTTTATTTATATATGTGCTATTATTTGTTGTATATTATATGTTGTATATATGTTTTTCTGGACTTTTCCTGGTTTTCAGGGTGCTTGGAGATTTCTCATAAGTCCTATACCCGGACTTGGGTAAACTTAAGATAGGACGGGTGGTATAGTCATGTTAACTTTGAGGGAGTAATCCAAAAAAAAGGAGAAATGAGATCCCCCACTCAGTGGAGACCTCTTTGACCATAGTGTTATTTATCGAGTAATCGGAAAGATGTACTGCTTTCAAGATGGGAGCCTGCTTAAACTGAGGACCGTAGAACCTTTAACCCATCTTGGCCTTTTAGGTGTAGTGAGGAAGATATGACAGAGTAATCTGGAAATGGTTGTCAAGCGATACTACTCAGACGAGTTTTTCTTGAGAATATTTCTAATTACCGAGTAAATCGGGACATTGGTAATATCCGAAGGAATGATGTAGACTCTGGGAACCTCTTAGAACCTTGTTCGACAGGTGATAAACTTTTAGATCATACCTTATGGTTAGTACCTTAGACCGCATGCTCGTGACGTTGAACCTATGAACCCTATGTTTGTGATCTTGTGTGTGATTGTTGCATCATGCATTCATCCACCCATGAGCATCTTCTAAAAAACTTTTGTTTCAAGGGACTTAAAAGTTGACTCTCTGTAAATATCTCAGGTACTTTTTATGGATTCTGGAAAAAGGAAGACCGGGAAGTACAATTTCAAAAATCCCAAGATAGATGAGTTGATGAGTCTGATTCCCGAGATCGAGAGTTCCACAAATTTTCGAAGGAAGTATGGGTCCATCATTTCTCTTATGAAGCTCAGAATGAAGGAGGGTATTCTCTCGTCCAGTTCTATGATCTGATGTATCAATTCTTTACTTTCCCTGATTATCAGTTGATGCCTACTGTAATGCCCGTAATTTAATTAATTATTTAATTAAATTATTTTTGGAATATTTGAGAAGATGTGTTGTGATTAATCGGATTTAATTATTTTATTAAGTGGTGAAATAATATTAGAAGTATAATATTATTTGATGTGGGCTTGTTTTTAAGGAATGTAAGTAGTAATAAGAGGGGTGTATTAGTTTTAAGCCCAATAAGGAATAAAGAATAATAAGTTATTTTATTGTTGCTAGAAAGAATAGAAAAGAGGAGGCAGTAGAAGAATAAGGATTAAGAAGAAGAACGTGAAGCTGCTGGAAAAAGAGGAAAAACGACAGAACAAGGTTTCAAACGGAAGATTATAGAGCGACCATCAATCCAAGGTAAGGGTGGGGTTTGAGGTGATTATTGTCTTGTTCATGAATTGAATGTATATGATGTTGTATGATGAAATTGATGAATTTTAGATGAATAATGATGTTTCAATGTTGTTTAATTGACGTAGAATTATAGGATAATTCTAAGTGATGATTATTTATGATTAGATTAAGTTTTTAGGGCTTAAAGTATAGAACCCGTAGTGAAAATACAGAGAAAATCGCAGATATTATGCAGGACAGAGCAGTGTGCGTCGACCCCAAACATGATGTGTTGATACATGAAGGTTTAGAGAATCAGGATGAGTCGACACGAAGAGGTTTTGCGTCAATACATGAGGACTTTTAGACTCAGGATGAGTCGATACGTAGGAGCATGTGTCGATACATGCAGTGTGGTAGACTTAGTATGATTCGATACAAGAGAGGATGCATCGACTCATGTTGCGAGTTCAGTGTAGTACGCGTCGATCCAAGACGTTATGTGTCGATCCATGTTGCCTGGTTTTTGGCAGAATCAGTTTGAGAATGTTGTAACTTGAGTTTTCGGACTCCGTTTGAGGTTCTGTTCGAAGCGTTGAATAGCTAAAGCAATGAGATTTATTCTTAAGGGTTAAAATGAAGATAGGAAGGATAACCATAGGATTTGAATTAGTTCTCGTGTTGATCGCTATGTTGGTTTTATGGAGAAGAATGATGATGAGATGCTTAGAAGCTGCTGTTTGATTTGTAACAGTAGGATTAATAATAATAACGATGTAATATTACGGAATAGTAGTATGTAGAGATTTAGTGATTTAGAAGTAAGCCTTAGTTGGTTAATTAATTATAGGCAATATCTAGTATAGGCCTATGGACAATGTTGTGAAATTGATGAGTTACTGTCGTATTAAAGTACAATTGAGTTGTTGATGAGATGTTATTAATGAAGTTGTGTTTGATGAATAAATGATGTTTGATGAATTATTATGAATGATATGAGATGTTTGATGAAGAGATGTTGAGATGCTTTTGAGATGTAGGCCTTTGGCCAACAATGATGTTGTATTAGGATGTTGTTAATTATGGTGTTGTTATTACATTCATGATTGTGTCACATACATTGCATTTTGAGATGGAGCTTATGCTCGTTGAGATTGCCTGTATTGGCGAATATTGAGATGAAGGCTTATGCCTTGTTGATGCGTCTATTAATTGGCAAATTTTTGAGATGGGAGTTCTGTTCCAAATGGCACCACATGCATTTGCATAGTATTGAGTCGCATTATATGACTGCATAAAGAAGTGTGTATTGATGTGGTGAATGTGTATTATTATTGTTGATTATGAGATGAGAAGTGGTGATGTTATGTGATCTAATTTAATATATTAATTATCATGCGCTTTATTATATTGTTAGATATCTCACCTCTTCTGTTTGAATGTTTCATTTATGTTGGTAACATGCAGGTAATCGAGAGTGAAGGTTGTATACCTTTAGTAGTTTGAGTCGGTGTCATTGCTCTGATATGTAACACTCGGGGGGATGAACGCTTGTTGCTTTTGATTGTTGATTATTCAGTTGTTGAACTTTAAGTTGATTATTATTAAATTGTGTTGTTTTGAAGTTGTTGTAATGATGATAGAGATGTTATTAAGAATTTCCGTTGCGTAGATGTTGAATTATTTAATTAAAGATGTCATAATGATGGTTCATGTGATGTTTTAAAAGTGTTATATTTCCACGATGAATGCAATGAATTTTGATAGAAGAATTTGTGGCATCCCGATTCGTTTCCATGAATGATTTTTATAACTCTGATTTGTTTATATAATTTGCCGGGGTAGAATTGGGGTGTTACAAAGTTGGTATCAGAGAAAAAGGTTGGTCTGACCTTGTCGTTGAGTCGTAGTTGTCTAACAATCGAGTATTATTAATTTGAGTTCTAATGGTTGTTTATGTTGTAGTGATAAGTTGAGATAGCTGGAAGGAATGATGCTGCACTTGCTGCTGCTTTAGAAGCAATGGCTCATGTGATGGAGAATTAGCCGAATGTTGATGGAAATGCTGGATCTCGTAGCTTGGCGACTTTCCAGAGAGAGAATCCACCTACGTTCAAGGGAAAGTATGATCCTGACAGAGAATTGGAGTGGTTGAAAGAGATTGAGAGAATATTCCGTGTGATGGACTGCACTCCAGCGCAGATGGTTCGGTATGGGACTCATATGCTAGAAGTCGAGGCTGATGACTGGTGGCTAGAGACTTGTCAGAAGTTGGAAGCTGCAGGTGAGAATGTCACTTGGGCTGTGTTCCGAAGGGAGTTTCTAAGGATGTACTTTCCTGAAGATGTCCGTGGTAAGAAAGAGATTGAGTTTCTTGAGATAAAGCAAGGGAATATGTCACTTGTTGAGTATGCTTCCAAGTTTGCTGAGTTGGCTAAGTTTTATCCACATTATGACTGGTGTAGATGCTTAATTTTCAAAGTGTATCAAGTTTGAGAACGGGTTGCGCCCGAAGATCAAGAAGGCAGTTGGATACCAGAAGATCCGTGTCTTTGCTGATTTGATTGATAGTTGCAGGATTTATGAGGAGAATAATAATGCTCATTACAAGATTATCAGTGAGAAGAGGGGTAAGCACCAACAGAATCATGGTAAGCCTTATGATTCCCTAGTTGGTAAAGGTAAACAGAAAGTTGCTCAGGGTCAGAGGACTAGTGGTGGAGATGCTTCTACTAGTGTGGTTTGCTTTAAGTGTGGAAAACTCGGGCACAAGAGTAATGTGTGCACTACTGAAGTGAAGATATGTTTCCACTGTTGCAAGAACAGACATGTTGTATCTGAGTGCAAACATAAGGATGTGATTGTTTCAATTGTAGAGAAGAAGGGCACATTGGTAGTCAGTGTCTGAAATCGAAGAGGGCTAAGACAAGTGGTAAAGTGTTTGCTTTGGTGGAGGATCAGACAACTGCTGAGGACAGACTTATCATAGGTACATGTTTCATTAATAGTACTCTTTTAATTACTATTATTGATACCAATGCTACGCATTATTTTATTGCTGCTGATTATGTTGAAAGATTGGGTCTTATGTTGTCTTCTTTGAATGGGGAAATGGTCGTCAATACTCCAGCCAAGGGGTCGGTGACTACTTCTTTTGTGTGTTTGAAGTTTCCCTTGTCGATCTTCGACAGAGACTTTGCTATCAATTTGTTTTGTTTACTGTTAAGAGGTTTAGATGTTATTTTGGGTATGAACTGGTTAGAGCATAATTGTGTTCATATAACTGTTATGACAAGTCTGTGAGGTTTTCTACTCCTGAAGTAGAAGGAGATGGTATGTTGTCTGCTAGACAGTTGAGGAAGTTGATGCAAGAGGAAGCACAAATGTTCTCGTTGATGGCGTCGCTATCTGTAGATACTCAAGCTATAATTGAGGAATTGCATGTGGTGTGTGAATTTCCTGAAGTTTTCCCTGATGAGATTCCTGATGTACCGCCAGAGAGGGAAGTTGAATTTTCTATTGATCTTGTACTTGGTACCAGACCTGTGTCTATGGCACCATACAAGATGTCCACATCTGAATTGTCAGAGTTAAAGAAGCAATTGGAGGAGTTACTTGAAAATAAGTTTGTAAGACCAAGTGTATTATCGTGGGGAGCTCCAGTGTTGTTAGTAAAGAAGAAAGATGGAAGTATGAGGCTTTGTGTTGATTATAGACAGTTGAATAAAGTGACGATTAAGAACAAGTATCCTCTTCCAAGAATAGATGACTTGATGGACCAATTGGTGGATGCCCGTGTGTTTAGTAAGATTGATTTGAGGCCGGGTTACCATCAGATTAGAGTGAAGGATGAAGATATCCAGAAGACGGCTTTCAGAATGCGTTATGGACATTATGAGTATTCGGTGATGCCTTTCGGTGTTACTAATGCGCCGGGAGTATTCATGGAATACATGAATCGTATCTTTCATACTTATTTGGATCGGTTCGTAGTGGTGTTCATTTATGATATTTTGATTTACTCTAAGTCAGAAGAAGAGCATGTTGAACACTTAAGAGTAGTATTGCAAGTTTTAAAAGAGAAGAAGTTGTATGCAAAGCTGTCCAAGTGCGAGTTTTTGTTAAAAGAGGTTAGTTTTCTTGGTCATGTGATTTCAGGTAGTGGCATCGCTGTAGATCCATCAAATATTGATGATGTGTTGCAATGGGAGACTCTGAGGTCAGCTACTGAGATTAGAAGCTTTTTGGGATTAGCTAGTTACTGTAGAAGGTTTATCGAAGGTTTTTCCAAGTTAGCACTTCCGTTGACTAAGTTGACTTGTAAAGGTAGAGTTTTTGTATGGGATGTTCAGTGCGAAGAAAGTTTTGTAGAATTGAAGAAGAGGTTGACATCGGCTCCGATTTTGACGTTGCCTAATCCAGGAGAGCCTTTTGTGGTGTATTGTGATGCTTCTAAGATGGGTTTAGGAGGTGTGCTTATGCAGAATGGTAAGGTAGTTGCTTATGCGTCAAGGAAGTTAAGGACTCATGAGAAGAACTATCCTACGCATTATTTAGAGCTTGCCGCAGTTGTTTTTGTGTTGAAGATTTGGAAGCATTATCTTTATGGTTCTAGATTTGAAGTGTTTAGTGACCATAAGAGTTTGAAGTATCTTTTCGATCGGAAGGAGTTGAATATGAGGCAGTGAAGATGGTTGGAATTGTTAAAGGATTATGATTTTGGTTTGAATTATCATCCAGGAAAAGCGAACGTGGTAGCTGATGCGTTAAGTCGAAAGACTTTACATATGTCAACAATGATGGTTAAAGAGTTGGAATTAATTGAACAGTTCAAAGATATGAGCTTAGTTTGCGAGGTTACTCCGTGAAGTATTATGTTGGGTATGTTTAAGATTAATAATAAATTTCTAGACAGTATCAGAGAAGCTCAGAAGTTGGATGTTAAACTGGTAGATTCGATGGTTAGAATCGATCAGTCTGAGAATAATGATTTTAAGTTAGATGCACAGGGTGTGTTGAAGTTTCGTAACCGGATTTCTATTCCTGATGATGCTGAGATGAAGAAGGTGATACTGGAAGAGAGACATAGGAGTAAGTTAAGTATTCATCCAGGAGCTACAAAGATGTATCAAGATTTGAAAGGTTTGTTTTGGTGGCCTGGAATGAAGAGTGATGTGGCTCGATTTGTGTATGCATGTTTGACTTGTCAAAATTCGAAAGTTGAACATCAGAAGCCTGTAGGGTTGATGCAACTGTTAGAAGTTCCATAATGGAAATGGGATAGCATTTCAATGGAATTTGTGACGGGGTTGCCTAATACTTTAAGAGGATATGATTTGATATGAGTGATTGTTGATAGGTGTGATACGGTGGCATAACCGACTATTTTGGAAAATGCTGGTTTGCATTTTGCGTTTTATATTTGCAAAATGTGGCGGTAAGCAAGAGTCGCCACCGACTTTTATTTTATCCAACTGGAAAGGACAAAAGCACAGAAAAATTCCTTTTTTCAAGATTTTGAGTACGGGGGGTAGATTATAGAAAGGGAAGGTATTAGCACCCTTTCCATCCGTAGTTTTCTACGGGCTCTTAGGTACTTGCTCATCATTTTAAAAATTGCTTCCGTGTTTGTGTGTTTTGAAAAGTTTTTGTTTTACTTCATTTTAACCCTTGTATTAGTCCTCAAGAGTGTTACGAAGTGTTTTTTGAAAATTTGTTTGAAAAGTGTAAGTGTAAAAAATTTGATTTGAGCAAGTACCTACTAGCATCTACCTACTCGAAAAAAGATAATGTTTTTGTTCTTGTTTCCTTTAGACAGCACTATCCCACTATTAGTGAGTAGGTAGCACCGTCGTTGGAGTTGTAAGGGTCAATTCGAAAGGGACGTACGATCAGTAAAGCAGTGTTAGGACGTCTTAGTAATAACCCTAATGTCTTAAGATCATATTCGAGGCAACATTTCCGAGGCAACATTTCTGAGACAACATTTTCGAACGGGACATTTTGATCTTTGTTTAGACAAGAGAGCGACCACTAAAACACCTTATACTTAATGATCGTTTACCGAAGGCAACCAAAGTGAGAGTATACCCTAGGAGTGCACATGTGCAAGTGATTTGATTTCAATTATTATCTTTGCACATTTAGGGTTTTCTAACCATTTTAAAATTAACATACAGTCTTGTCATGCAATCTTATTATCATACATCTAACAATTAATATTTGCGAAAATTAAAATGCGAGAAATAAAACTACGCTATTACAAGGCTTCGGGGAGGGGGATTAATTACATAGCCAAAAACCCGTAAAACGATAAATAAAAGGAAAATCCTAATTAAACTATTACATCCCATGAGCAGTTACATTAATATTTGCAAAAAATAATAAATGCGCGCGACGAATCGAGAACGAGAAAAAAATTAGGGTTTTGACCCCGTCTAAACCTAATTAATAGAAAAATCATTTTTTTGTTGTTTTTGATTATTTTGAGAAAAAAAGGTTTTAATTAAATAAGTACAAACCTAATTACTAATTAATTTAAATTAAGAAAAATAATTAATTTGACCTATTTTTGCATTTTGGTTATTTTAAGAAAAGGAAATAAAAATTAAGTCAAACAAACCCTAATTTTCTAATTTATTTTAAGTTATTTAAAAAAAGGTTAAAATTACCCTAAAATTAAATTAAACTAATTATTAAATTAAAATTGATAAAAATAAACCTAAGTCTAAATTTTTGAAAATTGATTTTATGAGTTTTTTGTAAAAAAAGAATTAATTTTATGTTAGAAAATAATTAATCAAAATAAATTAAATAAAAGAAATAGAAAAGAAAAATAAAGAAATGGGCCTGGTGTTAGTAGCAATGGAGGGGGGTTTGAATCTGACTTCTAGGCCCAATAATCCTTAGCCCACGTTGACTTTCCAGATCCAATACTGCAAGCTTGACTGATGTTCATGGTAGGCCTTCATTATGAATCCTTAGATCTAGTGCGTGGACAATCTGATGGTTGATGGATGATGGCGTATGGTGGTCCCTTTGCACGCATGTGTACCTAATAATGCAAAAGAAAATAACATTGGCAAATATGTGGACCTGGGGATCGAACCCAGGCCCTTTGGCAATTTCCCTTGTCCACTGACCATATGAGCTAGCGCATTTTCTGTTACATGGGATAGCAAGCAATGATTATATTGGAAAAGACAAAATAACATATTACAAAGGCGCGAATTTTTGAATGGGCCAGTCACACCACGCCATCATCTTCTACCTCCTTCCGTTGCTAAAAGTTTGGAAACTTTTACCTACGGACAAAAGGGCGTAGGTACAGCCCTGTGATTCTCCAAAATCTTATGCAAGCATCATAAATCAATTCCAGTGATACTAATCAACTCGTTGCAAACTCACGAGTAACATGGTACCACTTTCCATGGCCAATTGTACCTGTAATCAAAAACCCCAAAAACGAGCCAAGAACCCTAACTATGGCATCTTGCTCTACAGTTAATAAAAATGCAATTGAATGTTACCATTAGCTTGCAAATGTTTCAAGGATTCAGAATATATAAACAAATCATGCTAAGAGTGCCAGGATTATGATATGCGATTTCAAGAAGTATCAATGTCATGAGATACTTACATCGTGTTTTAGGATGTTATGAAGCTTGTTAATGATTGCAATATGACCCAGAGATATCCAGCAAGCGTTTGAGATAGCTAGGAAGGCTTGAGATGGTCTGAAAATTGGAATTTGATTCACCACTTTTGTTGAGTTTTTGCAAACTTGCCTACTGTTTCTCACGCCTCTAAATCGTCCTCTTTTGATATGCAAATGTTCTATATGTACTCTAGAATCAATTAGGGTTACAAACTTGTTTCAAATCTTCTCCAATAATGAATATTGATTCAAGATTTGATCCTTTATGCAAATCTTTCCAAATTGATAAAATCCAATATTTTTGTGTCCATTTGAAGTTTGCACGATTTGAATCTTCTTCCAGCTGTATAAGAGGCCTAAACATGCACAAAATCTCAAGCTTTGATTAGTTTTGATATTTTTCATGATTTTATTTTGATTTTATTTGATTTTATTGAAATAAAATCCAAATAAATGACAAAAATAAAATAAAGCCAAGTGGGAAGTATCATGGGTCGTGGACCATGTTACAAACTCAATACAAGCACAAAAAGTTGGGCCCATTTGACAAAAATTGCAATTTTGGCCACTTTTGACTTTTGGCAATTTTGCAAAAAGGGTCAACTTTGCTAATGCATAACTCCTTCAATTTTGACCCTAGAGATGTGTTCTTTGAATTTTAGAAAGCTTGAGATGTCCTATAAGAAACCCTTTTGATCTCATCTCAATTGAGTCTTCCATGTTCATGTATGAATCTTTGACAAAAAAGGTGTTTTTGTTGACTTTTCAAAATGACCTATAATGTCCAAATTTGTATCTTCTTGTGAGTGAATATTTTGAAATTGGGAGATGAATATGAATTGTAGGGAATTTCACCCTCTTCAAAATGAGCTTTGGATGGATCATTTCTGATAAAGTATGAGAAAGTTATGCTTGGTCAAAGTTGAGTTGACTTTTCCTAAAAAACCCTAATTTAGCAACTTTTGAGTTTTGATGAATTGTGAGCAATCCTTGAGAAATCATGAACAACCCTTGATCAAATGATGAATAATACTTCAAATGAGAATTTTGACCAAAAATCTTGAAGTTTGACTGCACGTGGGCCACAATTTACTTTTGCCCTAACACAGTCGATTTTCCGGCCTTTGAGCAATTAACTGAGCAAACTTTCTCTGCAAGGCTTGAAACTTGACATGTATGATCTTGAGAACATATTAGGACAATAGTGAGCATTTGGGACCCTTTTGATTCAAACATCTTGATGCAAACTGAAACCCTAATTTGAGGTAGACTGCCGTAGGAGAGAGTTTGTCTGGTCAACCCTTGGACTTCCTTGAGCAACTTGAGGACCTCACTTGAGAAATATGGGAGGGAAAATTTTGGGGTACAACAGCTGTCCCTGTTCAGTATTCTTAAACCTGAGGGTGTAGATTGGCTTACCTGCCTTTCGTGATCTGAAGTTTGAAGATGATTGAACACTAGAGTGCCCAGAAATTTGCACTCGCATGAGGTGGTACTTGTCTTGTGACGTCGGGAATGGGCTTATAGATGCCATTTGGAGATTGATGATGGAAGATGAGCTTAAAGATGCCATCCGAAAGAGTGTCAATCGCATAAGAGATTCATTAGCGAGAGCCCGTACACCTGTTATCGATGAAGACTACGCTAGGGAATGTTGGTCTTTGTATTGGTAAAAGTTGAATTTTAGGAGCTTCAGTCATCCGTTATTCTACTGGGTAATCGTCTCTTGGTCGAAGAGGTGAAAATGAACTACTATCTGGTCGTGATCCAGGCTTCATAGTGATAAGATCGACTGCTATCTGGTCGTGCTCCAGGGTTTACAGTGATTTACTGGGGAGATGAGATTAAACTTGATATCTGATCGTTCTCCAGGCTTCGCAATTTCTCAATTCTTATCTGGTCGTACTCCAGGCTTCAGAAGGAATTAAGTTATTATCCGGTCGCATCCGGGCTTCAACTTGCATTTAGGGCATACTAATATCCGGTCGATTCCGGGCTTCTTAGTAATAGTCCAGGTAGACTGTTATTTGGTCGAAACCCAAGCTCTACAGTGTCTTATACTATTATCTGGTCGATTCCAGGCTTCAGTCTTTTGCCGCTATCTGGTCGTAATCCATGCTTCACAACTTCTTACTTCTTATCTGGTCGTGTTCTAGGCTTCAGAAGAAATCAAGTGGTTATCCAGTCGCATCCGGGCTTCCATTTGATTTTAGGGCCTACTAATATCTGGTCGATTTTCGGGCTTCATAGTAATTGGCCGGGTAGACTGCTATTTGGTCGAAGTCCAAGCTTCGCAGTGTCCCTTATTGTTATCTGGTCGTAGTCCCAGGCTTCAGTGTCTTTTTCCGCTATCTGGTCGTAATCCAGGCTTCACGATGTCTTATACCATTATCTGGTCGAATCCAGGCTTCATGGTGTCCTGTACTACTATCTGGTCGATTTCCAGGCTTCACAATACCTTGTTAAGCTATTTTCCGGTCGATTTCTGGGCTTCACCGCTTATGTTTATGATATACCACTATCTGGTCGATTCTAAGCTTCATGGTGTATTTGTACTGCTATCTGGTCGTAATCCAGGCTTTACAGTAACTTGCATTGCTATCTGGTCATTCTCCAGGCTTCACAATAACTTGCTGGGGATTCAACTATTTTTCGGTCGATTTCCAGGCCTCATAGCTTGAATTTAAGATAAACCACTATCTGGTCGATTCCAGGCTTCGTAGTATTTGGAGAACTCAAGATATTATCCAGTCGAATTCGGGCTTCATAACTTGAACTGGAACGGAAATCTTAGAATTGATTTGACTGAACCAGAGAAACTTGTGAGAATTTGATTGTATCTTTCCCTGAAAGGTAAAGAGTTAGTCGTATGTAATGTCATGATGTATGACATGTATCGAGTAATGATGCTCTCAAAATAAATGAGATTGTGTTGTATGATGTGTATGTGCATGTCATGATGTAAGGATATGCAATGTTCTTGTGATGTTTTTTAGCTGGGTAAAATAAATCCCGGACTGCTGCTGGAGAGTACAAAGAGTTTCACTCGCTGGGGATAACGACCGAAGATGATTTGAGAATAAATTAGCGAGAGAATAACTCGGCTGGAGAATAAATTGGCGAGAAATGACTCTGTGGGGAAGAGAGATACTCTGCCAGAAGATCTGCTGATTTGGAGAAATAACCTCGGTTGGGGATGAATTACCTTGCTGGCGATAATGAACCCTTGTTGGGGATTGAGTTTCTTCTTGTGGAAAAAATAAAATCCATCGGGGATGGTCTTCCAGTGTTGGTGATAGATAAACTCTGCTTGGGGATAATTACCATCACTGTCTTTGGGTATCTTTTACCCTACAGGGAGTGTATGTACTTTTAGTCATTTTCTCGAGCTGGCTCTATCCCTGTACCTGGTGGGCAGAGCAACTATTAGGTTTGGGCACTTCTGTTTGCCCCTGTTCCTGAAATTACCAGTAATCGTCTTTTGTTTCGCATGTAAATATTTATGAGCAACAATTATTTTCAAATGCATATATCAAAAATGAATTAATGGACGTTCTTGCAAAACAAAACAGGAAAAGAAAAACAATTTTGAAATTTATTGTAAAATGAATTGTATTGATTTTGAAGTTGGCCTATAATAGGCGTTTTGTACAAGAGGCTGACGTCCTAGTAAGAGAGCGCCGCTGAAAGATAGAAATTATACAACTTGTGAAAAACAAAGAAAAACAGCTATGTGAACAATCCCAATGGGTTCCAACTCTGCTATTGCCTTTATATCTTCGAGCATCTCATCACTTTGCTACTTGGTTGAAGGTAGATCAGATTGATTGGCGCCGTCCGAGCTTGATAGTCGATACTGAAGTCTGGTTGCAGGGTGATCCAATGAGACACAGTGTTACGCTTCAATCCCTAATTTTTTCCTGGACCGCCCTTTCGGGTTTTCAGTCCACCAGGATACCCTTTTTTTCCCAAGTAGCCTTTTCAGGTTTTCGACTTGTCGGGTGTACAGTTTTTTTTTTATTTTCATCCCTTACTTTTGCCCGAACCCTTTTGGTTCGCCGGGAAGCCCTTATTTTTGCCTAGCCAGTCGACCTAGCGGGTCTTTGATTAGGCGTAGTATTTTTTCACTATGTCTGCATTAACGGGGTGAGGAAGGTCGTCACCACCCATGGTGGTTAGAATCATAGCTCCACCTGAGAAAATGTTCTTAACCACGAATGGCCCTTTGTACATAGGGGTCCATTTTCCCCTGGGACCACCTTGCGGTAGTATGATGCGTTTGATCACCAAATCCCTGACTCGATACTCCTGGAGTTTGAATCTCTTATTAAAAGTCTTGATCATCCGCTTTTGATACGTCTGACCATGACAAATAGCAGTAAGTCTCTTCTCGTCGATCAGATTCAGCTGATAAAGCCGGGTCTGGATCCAATCGTCCTCGTTCAAACCTGTATCCTTCATAATCCAGAGAGAGGTATCTGAACCTCAATGGGTAGGACTGCCTCCATTCCATACACCAAAGAGTAGGGTGTTGCCCCTGTCGACGTCCGCGCTGAGGTACGATACCCATGAAGAGCGAATGGTAGCATCTCGTGCCAGTCTTTGTATGTCACTGTCATCTTCTGCAAAATCTTCTTGATGTTCTTACTAGCCGCTTCGACAACCCCATTCATCTTCGGCCGGTAGGGAGAAGAGTTATGATGCTGTATCTTGAACTGTTTGCAGAGCTCGGTGATTATCGTGTTGTTTAGATTTGTACCATTGTCCGTAATGATCTTCTCTGGTACACCGTATCGACATATCAGATTGTGTCGGATAAACCGCGCCACGACGTTCTTGGTTACTGTAGAAAAGGAAGCTTCCTCAACCCACTTTGTGAAATAATCAATAGCTAGACGCAGTAGGTATGATCTCGCCGATCATATCGATGCCCCACATTGCAAAGGGCCAAAGTGCTGTCAAAACATTCAGAGGAACTGGAGGTACATGCACCTTATCAGCATAGACTTGGCACTTATGACAGGTCCGAGAATGCTGATAACAATCGGCTTCCATAGTAGACCAATAATATCCTGCCCGTAGGATTTTATTTGCCATGGTATGTCCACTGGAATGAGTCTCGAAGGTACCTTCATGTAATTCTGCCGTGATCCTTTCCGCCTCGCTTTTGTCCACACATCGCAGTAAGGTTGAGTCATGGTTTTGCTTGTAAAGGATACCATTACTAATGAAGAACTTCGTAGTGAACCTTCTCAAGAAATTCTTATCATTAACAGATGCACCCTCGGGGTATTCCTGAGCCTCAAGATACCTCTTTACCTCGTGAAACTAAGGTTTATCTTCTACCTCTTCGGTCTCAATGTCACAGCAATGTGCGGGTTCGTCCAACCTCTCGATGGTAATCTGGGGAGCTTTATTTTCCCACCTAACTTTAAACATAGAAGACATGGTGGCTAGCGCGTCCGCTAGATGGTTCTCCTCTCTTGGAAAGTGTTCAAAGGTTATCTCCTCAAAGTGTGGGAGCAACGTCAGTATATACTCTTTGTAAGGAATAAGATTTGGGTGCTTCGTATCCCACTCGCCTTCGATTTGACTGATCACTAGAGCGGAATCTCCGAATACACTCAAGAACTTAATCCTCAGGGCAATAGCTGCTCGAAGACCCATGACGCACGCTTCATACTCCGCCATATTGTTGGTGCAGTTGAAACATAAACGGGAGGTGAATGGATTATGATAACCCTCAGGAGATATGATCATAGCGCAATGCTATTACCCAATGCGTTTGAGGCTCCGTCAAAATACATAGACCATTGAGATCCTTCCTCAGGTCCTTTATCCGGTCCAGGTTCTTCACAGTCGGTCACCAACATGATGTTCTCATTCGGGAACTCGAAATTCATGGATTGGTAATGATCCACGGCCTGATGTGCCAAATGATCCGCCAATACACTCCCCTTGATTGCTTTTTGGGTTGTATATTGGATGTCATACTCGGTTAAGATCATCTGCCATCTCGCTATTCTTCCGGACAAGGCAGGCTTTTTGAAGATATACTTGATTGGATCCATCTTTGATATCAATAAGGTGGTGTGAGTCAGCATATACTGTCTCAGCCAACAAGCAGCCCATGCCAAAGCCCAGCAAGTTTTCTCGAGCAAAGAGTACCGGGTCTTGCTGTCGGTAAACTTTTTGTTAAGGTAGTAAATAGCGTGCTCTTTTCGGCCAGACTCGTCATGCTGCCCCAACACGCACCCCATTGAATTATCTAGCACTGTCAAGTATAAAATCAAAGGACTTCCTTCAACTGGAGGCATCAGAATAGGTGGCTCTTGGAGGTATTCCTTGATCCTTTCGAAAGCGGTCTGACATTCATCATTCCATTTTACCACTTGATCTTTCTTCAGCAGCTTGAAGATCGGCTCACAAGTAGCAGTCATATGTGAAATGAATCGGGAAAGCTGGCATTTCCTGTATGGCTTTTACCTTGGCGGGGTCCACCTGAATAACTTTATCACTGACGACGAAACCCAGCAGCTTACCAGACCTTACCCCGAAGGTGCACTTGTTCGGGTTTAACCTCAGCTTGTACATCTTCAACCTATCGAACATAAACATAAACATAAACCTTTCTGGAGATGTTCAAGGTGTTCTTCTTCAGTCTGGGACCTTGCGATCATGTCATCAACATAAACCTCAATCTCATGGTGAATCATGTCGTGGAACAAAGCAACCATGGCGCGCTGATAAGTTGCCCCAGCATTCTTTACCCGAAAGGCATTACCTTGTAACAAAAGGTGCCCCACTGTGTAATGAAGGTTGTCTTCTCCATGTCCTCAGGAGCCATCTTAATCTGATTGTAACCAGAAAAACCATCCATAAAGGAGAAGATCTTATGCTGCGCGGTGTTGTTGACCAGAACATCGATGTGAGGAAGTGGGAAATCATCTTTGGGGCTTTCCCTATTCAAATTTCTATAGTCCACACATATCCGCACCTTACCATCTTTCTTAGGCACTGGAACGACGTTGGCAACCCACTGCGGGTAAGAAGTGACAGCTAAAAATCCTACGTCAAACTGTTTCATGACCTCAGCTTTGATTTTCTCAGACATCTCCGGGCGCATACGGCGAACTTTCTGCTTTACCGGAGGGCAGTCTTCTTTAGTTGGCAGGCGGTGTACCACAATATCAGTATCCAAACCAGGCATATCTTCATAAGACCAAGCGAAGATCTCAACATAGTCGCATAGCATCTGTATTAACCGTTGCTTGACACTAGACTCCAGATTCGCACCTATCTTGACCTCTTTCCTGTCTTCCTCTGTACCCAAATTCACTGATTCCACTGGCTCTTCATGAGGCTGTATGGCCCTCTCCTCCTGTAATAACAGTCTAGCAAGTTCCCCAAGCACTTCACAATCATCCTCACCTTCATCCTCGACTTGGTTGATCGGATTTTCGAAGTCATAACTGGCAGTAGCAGAGTTGTTATCAATGGGATCCAGAGTGGATATGGATCTACATTATGATACGTGAGTGTGTGTAAGACAATAGTTGTTTTGATAAAGTGCGAGATATAAAGGAAAAACAAGGAGCGCAAAATTTGTAATGCAAGAAAACGTCCAATGCTTTATTGATGATATATGAAAATGAAAAATAATAAGCCCTCGCAAACAAAGCCGAGGTGCCTCGGGCAGGGCACCGGGCCATAAAGTTTCAAACTATTTGTTACAAATCTCAAAACAAAAGTCTATTACTGTGTAATAAAAGAAACGGTCACGAAGTCCTTCGCAGTCTAGTTGTTCAATCCACCGTTGGTAGTCGGGTAGATCCAGTTGTCGATATCTGAATCTTCTTCACCATATTCAATTACATTCACTCCTTAATTACTGATATGCAGAGGAGGTCTCCCAATCCACGTGCGCCTGACAGCCCTTTGAGTCTCTGCAGTAAAGCCCAAACCAAACTTGTCAGTCTTGTGTGTGAAATCAAGGAGCTGACCCCAATTTACACACCCACCTTTTTCAATTACAGCCCTGGCATCCTTGAGGGAAGCCATCTTCATCGGAGGTTTGTCAATAGTAACTTCAGTCGACGCCAAAGTATGGGGGACCTCTTCAAAGTTCTAACAAGGGGTTTCGATAAACTCCCCATCCATCTCCGCATAGAGAAAGGAATTGAGATGACTCACCATATACTCCTCTTTACCTTGTACCGTGACAATCTTCCCCTTTACTGGATATTTCAACATCTGATGGAGCGTAGAAGTCACTTCCCCAGCCTTATGAATCCAAGGGCGACCCAGCAAGCAAGAATAAGATGGTCGGATATCCATCACATAGAAAGTAGATGCAAAATTCTGAGAGCCAACTTTAACAGGGACGTCCACTTCCCCGTGCACCATCCTTTTTGACCCGTCGAAAGCCTTGACCACAATATTTCTCAGTTTCAGAATCAAACCTTCACAGTCCAGACGGTCTAATGCTTTCTTTGGTAAAACATTCAATGAGGACCCAGTATCCACCAGTACGTGGGACAAAGTAGTGCCCCTGCACTCGATCGAGATGTGCAGAGCATCATTGTGATTTCTTCCTTTAGCAGTCAGATCTGTGTCTGAGAAACCCAACCCATTGTCGATAGTGAAACTAGCTACGCAGTCTTTGAATTGATCAACAGAAGTTTCCTGTGGCACATGCACAGTTTTGAGGAAAGCAATTAAAGCCTTTGCATGGGCTTCAGAACACAATAACAAGGACAACATGGAGATTTTTGACGGGGTCTGCCCCAGCTGCTCGACTATGTTGTAGTTGCTCTTCTTGATAATCTTCAGAATTTCCTCTATCTCTTGCTTAGTGGTTTCTATAATGATCTTATTAGGTGCCTCCGTCCGAGCAGTCTCACCTGTGATTTCTTTTCCCCGAGTCCCAGATGGCTCGGCGATAGGGGTGATAACCGGAATAGAAACTGGGACAGTAGTTGATGTACTAGAAGATGGAATGACAACCGGTTTGTGGACAGTCGGAGGGGAAATCTCAGGAGAAAAGAGTCTTCCACTTCTGGTGACCTTGCTAGCCCCGACAATATTGCTGATATCAGCATCAGCTTCTTCAATCTTTAAGTCTTGCTTAACCCCATGGTAATACACATTAGCCCCATAGTGCCAAGGAACAGCCGTATCCGAAGTGTACGGGATAGGACCAGGGATAGTAATGATTAACGGAGCGATTCTTGGAACATGTGTAATCCTTACAGGCTTTCTCGAGAAAGCCTTAGAAGGATTGGCGGAAATGGTTATGATGGCAACATCTTGAATTAGAACCAACGAAATCATAGTCTTCTCGAACAGGATCTCTTTGTTATCCATCAGGCGTTGAACACCTGATTTCAATAAGTGGCAACCAACAGGCAGAATTGAACACATGTGGCAACCTTCGCCACAACCCGGAAATAAACCGATCAACAATATATTCTTCTTAACTGTCATCAAAGGAGTAGAAATTTCTTCCACGGGGGTCACAAATAAATCATCGTCCACAGCATTCACTCCATGACCATGTTTGGGCATAGGAGCAGTTATGACGTTGGGCTTCTCTGGAGCGTCAAACTCAATCTCTTTGGCTTCGATCAAGTCTTGCACCTTATTCCTCAAGGCCTAACAGTTGTTTGTATCATGACCTGGGCCATCAGAGTGATAGGCGCAGCGGGCATTTGGGTTATATAGCGGAGATGTGGTGTTGGGATTCTTCGAGGCTTCCCTCATAGTTACCAGGTTGGTCTTCAATAATTATGGTAGAATTTGAGACAAGGTCATATTGAGCCGAGTGAACTGTCTCTGTGGTCTTTCCACCTGTTGCACCCCAAAATTTCCCCTCCCATTTTTCATAGAAAACACAACCCTAGGGTTTCTCAGATATTCAAGTTGGCTCAGGAATCGATCAGAGAAATTTTCTTATGTGGTAGTAAACCAGCAATTAAGGTTTTTCTTGCAATTCTCAAAAGAAATGAATTCTCAAAGATCCAATTGGCTTTCACAGGTCTTCATGCTTTCTCAAGTTTACTGAAAAGACAATGTTTATTCTCAAGGCATGGTTGTTTGGGACAAGAGATGGAATTTAAGGTTGTCATGTAGGACACTCATGATTGTTTAATCCAGGTTAACTAAATGATTTGCGTCTTTAAAAACATTTTCTTGGTCAGGAAATGGAATATACAGTGCGTGTTTGCTTGGAATGCAGTTACATAGTTATTGGGATTACTTGGAATGAAAGTTACCAGACTGGAGCATTTTGTTTTAAATATCTTGATTGGGAATCTTTAAGAATCAGTTAGGATGCGAAGAGAAAATTACAAGTTATTGTCAGTAAAGGATTTCAATTGACACCTGAATATTTCATAAGACTTTCTCTAATTTTTCAAACATTGTTACAAAATAATTTTTTATTTTAAATACTCTATGTTTTACAACTTATTGTATTTAAAAGATAAATTAGTACAATTGTTGGATACAATACAAGAATGTTTTTTTTTTAAATTACAAAGAAAATCTAAATGCTTGATTGGTCTAAGAGAATTAATCTATGCCTAAGTTTGACTGAAGTTCCTTTGCTTATCTCCAAGACCACCTTGCTTGCCCCAGAGTTTCTTTCCTTCATTGCTTTGTCATCTCCATTTTGCTCACATGAAAATGAAAGAAAGAAAATGTGATTAGTACAAGTTATTTGGGCATGAACAAAATTTTCCAAAAAAATTCTATTCATCATTAAAGTTTGGAAAGTGGAATCAGAATGCCATTTTTTTCATCACAATTTTATTTTTTCTATTTTGCAAATCACAAGAAGGTTATCCTTCTTGGTTCACAAAAAGAAGAAACAAAAATACCACAAAGCTGTCCAAACAAAAGAAATGCAAGCAAGTTGTCCAAACAAGAAATGCAAGCAAGTTGTCCAAACAAACAAAATGCCCAAACAGCAGCCAAACAAACAGAATGCCCAAACAGCAGCACAACAAACAGATTGTCCAAACAGCAGTGCAAATTGGACAAAACAGCATCAACAAAAGCAGGCAGCAAAGTAGAAGTATGGCAATATAATAGGCTAAGTCAAACAAGCAGAAACTTGTTCAAGAAGCCTAATTCATCATTTTCCATTTTTCATTGCAAACTTTTCAGAATTGGAAAAAAAGGAAAAAGAGCAATTGACTTTCTTAGTGTCATTGAGAGAGAAGAGAGGAAAGAAGTCACCTAGGTTATTGGGATGCACAGCCCTGCTGCCTTGACTGTCACAAGTTATATAGAAGTTGCTAGAAAACAAAACTGCCATCAAAAAGCCAAAAGAACAATATAGTAAAATATTCAAATTCTTTGTTTTCCCACCATTTTAAATAGAGATAACAGAAGAATGGTGAATAGAATAAAAAGAAAGCAATAGAACAGTAAGAGAGGTCTAAGAAAACTCAGCAAACACCCAAACCTCAAACCTCCAAAAACTGTCAAACCAAAATCTCAAGTACTGCAACCAAAACTAAACCTGTCAAACCATCTCAACACCATCAAACCTGCAACCTGTTAACCAGTATACAGTAGCAAGATCCAAACCAACAAAACCTGTAATAAAGCCAAACCTGATCTAAAAAAAACAACAAAACATACTAAACCAATATCCAAAACCTCAGTAAACCAGAAACAAAAACCTGTCAACTGTCCAAGAACCATCAACTAACTCAAGACCTGAGAAACATCGACCAATCCATAAACCCAAAGCCTCAAAGTCTCAAACTATCAAACCAAACCTGATAAACATCCATAACCAAAAAACTTGCAACAAACTCCAAAATTTAAAACACAGTTTCAAAAACTCAGAAACAGTTGAAAGATTTCAAACTCAAAAACTTGAAAAAACTCAAAACATAATAACATCATCCCAAAAGCCTAAAACCATAATCAAACAAAACAGTAACGAGCCACAAAATCCAACAACCAACATCCTCATCATTCAACAAAGAAAACAGAAGAAGGTTACCAGAAAGTCAAAAATACCAAGGCCTTCATCTTCATTTCCTCCCCCACACAGCTCCGGCCACCAAGGAACGCCATCCTCAACCTCGCCGTCTCCTTTCCATTTCACAGAAAGAATATCCAACAGGTATGAAGTTCTCTCCTTTATCATAATTTCATAACATGATTTCCTGCACCTAAAATCCTGAGGTAGTTAACAGAAAACACTAAGACAGAGCAACAATCTATGAATTCGTAAGCTTCAGTGAAAACAGAATCTCACCCTTTTTTTTCAAAGAAAACCATTAGAGCTTGATTAGAAGGACAAGATTAGTGGCATTCCGGAAACAAAGAGTTGGGGGGAGGATCAGATAAACTAGATTCGAACATTTTAGGCATAAATCCGATTTCAAAATTAGGGTTTCAAAATCACGAATCATGGTGAGACAAAAGATGGAGAGAGCGATTTTGCTCGCGAAACAGGGACGTTTAGTGAGAAATTTAGAGGTTTCAGAAGGATGAACAAGAGGTGAACGAAGACGAGAGAGCGGCGCTGTGAGTAACAAAGGGTCTCAGAACCCTAATTCCTTGTTTTCCCCTAATCAAACAACTAAACTGAGTTAGGGACTTTGGGCTTGTTTTGTTTGAATCTGCCCCCCTTAAGCCCACGCGTTTTCCTGATACACCCTCCTTGGCTTGTTTTGTTAACAACAATAACACCCTTTTCTTTGGGCCTCACCCCTAAACTTCCATAAGCGCATTGTTACTTTTTTTTTTTAATTTGTTTCCTTCCTATATTTTATTTGTTAACAAAATTACTAAATAAAACATAAAATGCATTTTTACTAATTTGATTTAAATTTTTGTGATTAATTTTTATCATTTTCTTTTTTTTATAAACTTGTGTTGATTAATTTTTACATTTAATAAAACCCAAAAAGAATAAAATAATAAGACTTAGTTTTTGTCATTTCTTTAATTTATCTTGTACTTACATAATTAAAAAAATACAAAAAAATAAATATTTTAATATAATCAATTATCTTTTTTAGAATAGGTTTTATCTTTCTCTTTTCAAGTAAATACTTAACATTTCATACTTTGTTGATTTTATCTCATGGATTAGCATAGCTTTAATTAAATCGCACAAAAATTCGATTTAGTAGTATTGTTTGATATTTGGATCTTCCTATCTCATTTGATTCATCCCCATTTGTAACATTTGTACCCCCATTCCCGAATACTTTGTAATAGCATATAATTTCAATTCCCGCAATTTACTGTTTTCCATATACTGTATAGTAATTAGGCATGTATGGCAAGATTCAAAAATCAATCGCTAGATGACCTAATCAAAGAATAAAATAACTTGAAACTAACACACTTTTTCACACGCGCACCTCTAGGGTAACTCCGCTCGTTGCCTCGGAAATAAAATCATGTCCCTAGAATATGAGACACTTTAGAAATGACCCTTCGATAAAAAAGATCATAGTCCCTCGATGACCCTCGATGTTGCCTTCGATTAAAACGATCTCGTCCCTTACGAAAATTGCTAAAGCGTCTCACAAGTTGCCTTCAATGATTATAAAATTGACCCGCGCCTGTCCCTTCACATCCAATGGTAGGGCTTCTTACCAAATCAATGGTAAGATAGAACCATTAAAAGGAAGAAGAAAAGAACAACTTAAGACCTTTCGAGTAGATAGATTCGCTCTTAGTTACTCGCTTGCTCACGACAAAAAACTTTTACACCTACACTCTCATTTCAAAACATTTTCAAAAAGATAAAACATTTTGTATACGTTCTTATAAAGACGAGAACCATTGCAAAACCTCTTTTTAAAACACTTTTCGAAACACGATTCACAAACACATCTTTAAACCACTTTTCGAAACAAAACTTTGTATACGATCTTATAGAGACGAGAACCATTACAAAGAGATTTTTAAAAATACTTTCAAAGCCCACACCACAAGCACACAATCAAAAGCAATTGATCTAAACGAGTAACTAAGAGCCCATGGAAAACCATGGATGAAAAGGGTGCTAATACCTTCCCTTTTCATAATCTACCCCCCGAACCCGAGAATAATCTCGAAAGGTCTTTCCTGTGCTTTTTTACCTTTCCTTTTGGATAAAAGAAAATTCGGTGGCGACTCTTGCTAACCGCACAAGTGCGATAGAAACGCAAAACATCTAGTCAATTCTCCCACCGCATCACATAACTGGCGACTCTGCTGGGGAAATATTATAAAAGCGGGGTTACCTTAGGGTTTTAGATCACCTTTACATGCTTATCTTGTTTGACTTGTTTGCTTTACACTTTGGTCCTATTGTTTGGGTTTGAATCCTCTACCCGGATTTGGGAAACATTCATAGGTAAATAGCAATACATTGTGGAAACTGTGCGGGGTATACCGACATGGTCTAAGCAATAGCTATATTAGTGCGACATATTTGTGGGTACCGGTAGCCTTTGAGTCAATCAAAGAGAATACAGGGCCGCTGAGTGATGTCATGAAGCACTAATGGACTTCTAGAACCTTTACTTGACCAACTTGGCCTTTTAGGATGTAGTGAGATGACCGGCTTTGGTGCAGTCCGAAGTTGGTAGATATTCGATACTACACTCATTGAGGGTTGGTTCCTTGGAATATTTTGGTCGCCAGTAAAGAGGCTGAATTGAAACAATGAACAAGGAAACAATCCAGTGATATTGAGCTCCTTAGAACCCGGTTACTATTTCTAGGACAGGTTGAGCCAACTAAACTTCAAGAGGGTACTTACCTAGGAAACCCCATGCAAGCCTAAACTAGGAACTTGTGTGATTTTCTTGTACATATATACTTGTGCATAACATCATGGACATCATGAGCATCATATGCATCCACTAACCATTTCAAGGATTTTGGAAATTCATCTTTGTTCCTGTTTTGCAGTTATGGATTCACTTCCCAGGAAAACTATCCAAGTCAACCTTGTGAGCATTCCTCCACAACTCAAGGAGCTAGCTTCAAAGATTCCTGAGATTTCTCCGTTCACCGAGAGACATGGTCGCCTACTCAACTTAGTCACTTCCAACATAGAGGAAGACATGATAAAAGTTCTTTTCCAGTTCTTTGACCCTTTACATCACTGCTTCACATTTCCTGACTACGAGCTTGTGCCCACTTTGGAGGAATTTTCTCAACTCTTGAGGATTCCTATTCTAAATCAAATACCTTTCAACGATACGGAAAGAGATCCAAAGCCAGAAGATGTTGTTCAAGCCCTGCACTTGCAACCATCTGATGTCACATCCCATTGGGAAACTAGAAGTGGTGTCAAAGGTTTCTTGGAAAAGTTCTTGTTTGAGAAGGCCCAAAACTGTTGGAATTCCTTGGACCTACAAGCTTTTAAGGACATTCTAGCTCTTATCATCTATGGGATGGTCTTGTTCCCAAATCCCGACCAGCTTATAGATGTGAATGCTGTCAAGATTTTTATGTCTCGCAATCCGGTACTTACATTACATGGAGATATCTTACACTCTTTTCCACTCGAACAATGAGGAAAAGAGGTGTTCTCATGTGTTGCACTCCTCTTCTGGCAAGATGGTTTATTTCTCATCTTCCCCAATCAGTCTTGAAAAATGAGCAAAGTTTGAGGTGGTCACAACGATTGATGACTCTTACACATTCAGATATTCCCAAAGAGAATGTTATCATCGTCGACCGTTATGGGGAATTCCCTAATGTCCCTCTAATTGGAATTAGGGGAGGCATCACCTACAACCCCTGCTTGGATCTAAGACAGTTTGGTTATGCCCAAAGGGATGGCCCACATGACATGCTGATTCAAGGCTTGGTTTTTGACTTCGACAACGACAATCAAGGACTTCATTAAAGGTTCATCCGAGCTTGGAGAATGCCTAACAAGGTAGACAGTAAGACCTTGGGACACAAGAATTCCATCCCCCTTGAGCCTTACCTCAAGTGGGTACGAACCCGCGCCCAAATTCTTATGATGCCTTACCCCTCCATTCTCCCAGTTATTGTAGAGCCTATTAAGGAAGGAGAGGTTCCATACACCCTCTTACATCCTGACATGCCAACATCACTCGAAGATCTATAAAGGAGTTGGATACAACTCAAAGGAGAGCACGATACTTTCGAAGCCCAATTCTACGCAAGGGAGAAGAAGGTTTTGGAACTCACTCGGCTACTTCACGAAGAGCAGACTCTTAACACCTACATTGCACCAAAGAGGATGTGCAACATCTTTTTACCTTAGAATTTTGTATTATTTTGCCCAAGGGGCATTGATATACTAACAAATTCTATCTTATTAATATGACGTGTGTTTCTTTTTTGTTTAAAACAAATTTGAATTTCGAAATCCTTGAAAGCATTGCATGAATACATATCATTCATCATATGCATAAGCAGGTCTTCACACCAAGTTTCCTCATCTCTCTGCTGTTTATTTCAGCGAGATGGATCTAGAACAAACGGTCAAAGACTTCCAAGCTCAGAATTCACAATTTCAACAGCTACTCTTGACCTTGGCCAAGGGGCAGGAGGAGCTCAATACTCTGCTAGAGAATGAAAAAGAGAAAAAGAAGAAGAAGCGAGTCGGTGTGGCTACCATGGGCAGAAGGTTTGAAGGACAAGCCAAGAGGGCCTTGGATTTTCCATCAACCTCTGAGGAAGGGGAAAGAAAAGGTAAAGAGACTTCAGTGCCTTCAGATTCTGAAGCTGAAGAAGAGGAAGAAGAGGACTACTTTGAACAACTATACCCTCCGGCCGATTAAAATACAACAACCTGGAAGAGCGTCTAGCTGCTATGAAAGTACAGAGAGTACCGGGGTTGGACTTTGAGGAGCTAGGGTTGGTGTCTGGAATAGTAATCCCTTCGAACTTTAAAGTGCCACTATTTGCCAAGTACGATGGGGTGTCTTGTCCCAAGATGCACCTACGATCTTATGTCAGGAAAATTCAACTGCATTCTGCTGACAAAGATTTGTGGGTCCACTTTTTCCAGGACAGTTTATCGGGGACGCAGCTGGATTGGTTCTACCAGTTGGAGAGGTCTGATGTGCATAATTGGGAAGACTTGGCAGCCGCATTCTATAAACAGTATCAATACAACGCCGACTTGGCACCAACCTGTACTCAACTCCAGAGTATGGCCATGGTGTCCAATGAGGGATTCAAAGACTACGCCCAAAAGTGGAGGGATTTAGCCGGAAGGGTGCAACCACCTTTATCTGAAAGGGAGCTAGTGGACATGTTTCTGGGAACTCTATCAGGACCATTCTTTAATCATCTGATTAGAAGCTCCTTTGCGAGGTCCACTGAGTTGATTTTAACTGGTGAGAGGATAGAAGCCGGCATAAGAAGTGAGAAAATTCAAAAAGACGCGTCTACCTCTGCTGCTGTAAAAAAGCCCTTCACAGGAAAGAAGGGTTATGTCGGCTGTCTATCAGGGAAGAAACAAGCACCGATCAACAGTGGGGGCCGTTATGATTCAAAAGTCTGCATCAGACCAGCCAAGAAACAATCAGCCGAGAAATAATCAGCCGAGAAACAATCAGCAAAGGGTGGAAAGGCCAGTAAGGCAATTCACCAAGATAAACATGACTCCTACTCAAGTCCTACCACATCTCCTGAAGTTTAATTTGGCCATGCTGAAAGAGGCCCCTAAAAATCCCAATACTGCTTCTCCGCACTACCATCTGAACGCTAGGTGCGCTTATCATTCAGAGAGTCCAGGGCATGACACCAACAACTGTTAAGCTCTGAAGAACAAGATTCAGGATCTTATAAACGCAAAGGAGGTTGAATTTGAAGCTCCTAAGAAACCGAATGTTATCTCCGCTCCAATTCCTAGGCATGGACACAATGCCAACACTATTGAGGAAGACTTATTTGTTGACACCGTAGATGATTTACTGACTCCTCTCCTAACCATCAAGTTGAATTTGTTGAAAGCTGGGGTGTTCCCAAGTTGTGACCAAGATTGCCATACTTGCCTGTCCTCATCATTTGACTGTCCACTGTTGAAGAAAGGTATCCAACAACTTATTGATAACCATGAAATCTTGTTTGAGAAAGCTCATATTTCACCCATTCCAGTTCCAAAAGTTTCAATAATAACCATATACGCCAATCCTTCCAGGGTTCCTAAAAAACATGTTAGGATTACATCCGCTCCTATGACTACTTCGTTGAAGATAACAATGCTCGGGCCAACCCCATACAAATCAGATAAGACGGTACCATGGAACTATGGTGGAAAAATCTACTACCATGGTGTCAAACAGATTGAACAGACCGCCGAAGACGAGAGCTCTGAAGAAGACAATTCCGACATCAGTAACATTGCTGGAACAAGCAAAATTACTCGTAGTGGAAGAATTTTCTCTCCAAAGATTGCGCCACCAAAGGCAGTCTCTGGACCCGTGGCCATTCCGAAAACTACATCTATACCAGTGATTACACCTGCAAGTGTACCTACCAACAATGACAATGCAATTCCTATCCCTACTTCCGTTGCTGAGAATAAATGAAAGAATGTTCAAGAGGAGCCTGTCTTGACGAAGGCTCAACCACTAGCTATTCCTGAGACATCTAAGAAGGAGATGGAAGAAATCCTGAGGATCATTAAAAAGAGTGATTATGATGTGATAGAACAACTGGGGCAGACCCCCTCCAAAATCTCTATGTTAGCATTGCTGCTTTGCTCTGGGGCACATGCTAAAGCTTTGGTAAAATTTATGAAGATGGCTCATGTACCGCAAGAGACGTCCGCGGATCAATTCCAAGAGTGTGTGGCCAGTCTGACAGCCGACAATGGCCTGGGTTTCTCCGATGCTGACTTAATCTCCAAAGGGAGAAAACATAACAACGCGCTACATGTCTCGGTGGAGTGTAGGGGAACCACCCTAGCCCATGTTTTGGTTGATACTGGATCATCCCTGAATGTCTTGCCAAAGAAAGCCCTGGATAGATTGGGTTGTGAGGGGCTGACTTTAAAACCCAGCAATATTATTGTCAGAGCCTTTGATGGTTCTAAAAGGATGGTCCACGGGGAAGTGGACATCCCGATTAAGGTGGGAACTGAAACCTTCAACTCCATATTCTATGTGATGGACATCCGTCCTTCTTATTCTTTCCTGTTGGGAAGACCTTGGATCCACCATGCTGGAGCTGTCACTTCTACTCTGCATCAAATGCTCAAGTACCCTGTCCAAGGGAAAATCATAATTGTCCATGGTGAAGAGGAATACATGATCAGTCATCTAAATTGTTTCCGCTATGTAGAATTGGATGACGAATTCATCGAAACCCTTTTCCAGCATTTTGAAGAAGTTTCTCAGGAAATAGCAGCGACTAAGGCAGTATCCTCAACTCCTGTGATCAAAAGACCTCCACCCCGTATGTCTTCTCTAAAAGATGCAAGGGCAGTGGTGGAAGAAGGCAGATCCACCATCTGGGGTCAACTTCCAGATTTTCCATACAAATCAGACAAGAGCGGCTTGGGGTTCACCTCAACTGCTCCGAAGGTCGTACGCCGCGCCCGTGCCGGAAGGCCACTTGTGAAGATCAGTCATCAAGGAGTCAATGCTCTGGAAGATGGTGAAGGGGAGGGCAGCTTGGAAGATTGGATATTTCCAACTGTCGACGGAGGACTGTGAAACTGGGAAGCAAAAGACTTTGTTCCGATTACTTTCATACCGCGGTAATTTATCTTTTCCATTTCTGTTGGATCTGTAATAATTCACAAACAATTCGTACACTTTTAACCTTGTGTCTTACCCGAGGCACAAATGTCCATTTGTAAGGGTTTTTATTTTTCATCTTCATATGCCATTTAATGAATCATGGACGTTTTTCATATAAACTTTTGTGTTCACTGTCTTTCTTTTTACATTTTATTTGTTTAAAGGTGGCTATACCCTTACACACACCCACACTCACAAATGCAGGTACCCTTCCATTCTGGATCCCATGGGTAACGATACTGCTATAGCCTTCAGTGATTCTGAAGATCTGATCTACCAAGCCGAATACGAAGGTGAGGAAGATTGTGAGGTGCCAGAGGATTTGGCTAGACTTCTACAAGAGGAAAGAGCTATTCTGCCTCATGAGGAGTTGTTGGATACAATCAACTTGGGTACCGAAGAGGATAAAAAGGAAATCAGAGTGAGTGCCAACCTAGAGCCGAGTGTCAAGGAGCGCCTAATTCAGCTGTTGCATGATTATGTGGAGATCTTTGCCTGGTCATACGAAGACATGCTGGGACTCGATACAGACATTGTGGTACACCGTCTACCCACTAGAGAAGACTGTCCACCAGTGAAGCAAAAAGTCCGCCACATGAGACCTGACATGTCAGAAAAGATCAAAGCGGAAGTTATGAAGCAGTTCAACGCTGGATTTCTGGTTGTTACTTCCTATCCTCAATGGGTTGCTAACATTGTTCCTATACCTAAAAAGGATGGCAAAGTAAGAATGTGCGTAGACTACAGAGATTTAAACAGGGACAGCCCTAAAGATGATTTTCCACTTCCACACATTGACATCCTTGTTGATAATATAGCTCAGCACAAAGTATTTTTTTTCATGGACGGATTCTCAGGTTACAACCAGATCAAAATGGCACCTGAAGACATGGAGAAAACTACTTTTGTTACCCAATGGGGTACGTTTTGCTACAAAGTGATTCCATTCGGACTGAAGAACGTCGGGGCAACCTATCAACGCGCCATGGTGGCTTTATTTCATGACATGATACATCATGAGATAGAGGTCTACGTAGACGACATGATAGCCCGATCGCAAACTGAAGAAGAACACCTTGATCACTTACAAATGCTATTTGTCAGGTTGAAGGAGTACAAACTAAGATTAAACCCTAACAAGTGCACATTCGGAGTCCGGTCCGGTAAGCTCTTGAGTTTCATTGTCAGCAACAAAGGCATCGAGGTTGATCCTGCCAAAGTCAAAGCTATACAAGAAATGCCTGCTCCTCGCACTGAGAAGGAAGTCAGAGGGTTTTTGGGACGCCTAAACTACATTGCTAGGTTCATTTCTCACCTAACATCTACTTGTGAACCAATCTTCAAGCTGTTGAAGAAAGATCAGGTAGTTATATGGAATGATGACTGTCAAATTGCTTTCGATAAAATCAAGGAGTATTTTCTAGAGCCTCCTATATTGATGCCACCCGTCGAAGGAAGACCGCTAATCATGTATTTGACCGTCCTAGAGAATTCAATGGGGTGCATACTGGGGCAGCATGACGAGTCTGGCTGAAAAGAGCGTGCCATTTATTACCTTAGCAAAAAGTTTACCAACTGTGAAACAAGATATTCACTACTCGGGAAAGCTTGCTGCGCTTTGGTACGGGCTGCTCGCCGGCTAAGGCAGTACATGTTGACTCATACCACTTTGCTGATATCTAAGATGGATCCGATCAAATATATCTTCGAAAAACCTGCTTTGTCTAGAAGGATAGCTAGATGGCAGATGATCCTAACGGAATATGACATACAGTACACTACCCAAAAAGCTATAAAGGGCAGTGTGCTAGCTGATCATCTGGCCCATCAAGCTGTAGAATATTATCAATCCATGAAGTTTGACTTCCCTGACGAAGACATCATGACATTGGACAATGTTGAAGAATTCAGACCATATGACGGACCTGAAAAAGGATCCCGATGGACCCTGTACTTTGATGGGGCATCCAATGCGCTTGATAACGGTATCAGTGTTGTACTTATATCTCCGGAAGGATGCCATACTCCTTTCACCGCCAGAATTTGCTTCAACTATACGAACAACATGGCAGAATACGAAGCATGCATATTTGGACTCAAGGCTGCCATAGACTTGGGAATCAGATCTTTAGTTGTGTTTGGGGATTCAGCTTTGGTCATCAGTCAGACCAAAGGAGAATGGGATATTAAGCATCCAAACCTCATCCTTTACAAAGAACATGTCTTGACATTGGTACCACATTTCGAGCAGATTACCTTCGAGCACTTCCCGCGAGAAGAAAATCAGCTAGCAGATGCTCTAGCTACAATGTCATCCATGTTTAAACTTAATTGGGATAATGAGGCTCCCCAAATCACCATTGAACGAATAGACGAACCTGTGCACTGTCACGAGATTAATACCGAAGAAGTAGTGGACCAGCCTTGGTTTCATGAAGTCAAAAGGTATCTCGAGGCTCAAGAATATCCTGAAGGAGCTTCGGTCAATGACAAAAAGTTCTTAAGGAGATTCTCAGCTAAGTTTTTCCTAAGTAATGGCATCATGTACAAGCGCAATCATGATTCTATTCTGCTCCATTGTGTGGACAAGGATGAAGCTGAAAGGATTATGGCTGAATTGCATGAAGGTACCTTTGGCACTCATTCTAGCGGGCATACGATGGCTAAAAAGATTCTAAGGGCAGGCTATTACTGGTCTACCATGGAAGCAGACTGCTCTCAACACTCCCGGACTTGTCATAAGTGTCAAATCTATGCAGACAAGGTGCACGTGCCTCCGGTTCCTCTGAATGTCTTAACAGCTCCTTGGCCTTTCGCTATCTGGGGAATCGACATAATTGGAGAGATCAAGCCTACAACATCCAATGGACACCGCTTCATTCTGGTGGCCATTGATTACTTCACAAAGTGGGTCAAAGCAGCTTCTTTCACATCCGTTACTAAGAATGTTGTTGCCCGCTTCATCAAGAAGAACCTTAACTGCCGGTACGGTATCCCCGAAAGGATCATCACTGATAACGGTACAAACCTTAACAATACTATGATCACCGCCTTGTGCGAACAGTTCAAAATTCAACATCACAATTCGTCTCCCTATCAGCCAAATATGAATGGTGTTGTCGAAGCTGCGAGCAAAAACATCAAAAAGATCATATAAAAAGTGACAGTCACCTACAAGGACTGGCATGAAATGCTACCATTTGCTCTCCATGGGTACCGTACCACGACTCACACTTCAACTGGGGCAAAACCCTATTCTTTAGTTTATGGCATGGAGGCAGTTCTACCTATTGAGGTTCAAATCCCCTCTTTAAGAATCATGAAGGATGCATGTTTGAGTGAAGACGATTGGATCCAAACCCGACTTGATGAGTTAAACTTAATTGACGAAAAGAGACTCACTGCTGTTTGCCATGGTCAGATGTATCAAAAATAGATGATCAAGGCTTTCAACAAGAAAGTCAGACGCCAGGTATATCAAGTTGGAGATCTAGTGATCAAGCGCATCATCTTGCCACAAAGTGATCCTAGGGGAAAATGGACTCCTACCTATGAAGGACCGTTTGTAATCAAGAACATCTTTTATGGTGGGGCAATGATCTTAACCACCATGGACGGCGACGATCTGCCGCACCCTGCGAATGCAGACATAGTCAAAAGATACTACGCATAAGAGACCCACTAGGTTGACACACCCAGGTAAAACAAGGGCATCCCGACGAACCAAAAGGTTCGGGCAAAAATTAGGGATAAAACAAAAAAAATCTGTACACCCGGCAAGTTGAAAACCTGAAAGGGCGACTTGGGAAAAAAAGGGTTTCCCGGTGGACTGAAAACCCGAAAGGGCGGTCCAGGCAAAAATTAGGGAGTTAGAACGTATGACTATGTCTTGTCGGATCACTTTAAGGACAATCTCTTCACGGACAAACTCGGAGCTTCTGATCAATTCAATCATCTTCGGACGAAGCAACGAATGGACAAGATATTCAGAGATACGAAGGCTATAGCAGAATGGGAACCCCATGGGATTTTTACACATAGCCATCTTTCTTTATATAAAATTTTCTCATTTTTTATGACACCATCCTCTTACTAGGATTTCTGTCTCCTTTGTACAAAATACTTATTCAAAGTAAATACAAAGACATCTCTTTCAATATACAGAAAACTATTTGCCTTTACACTTGTGTTTTTATTTGCAAAAAACGTCCAATGATTCGTTAATGAACATGTGCATTTGAACATAATTACTATTTACAAATAAACAAAAGGAAAAAGAGCAATTACTGACAGGTTGAAAGATTAGGAAAACGTCTTTAGGCTATTCCATGAGCAATCCTTACAACACTTCATACAAATCCCCAACAGAGCCAAAACTTTGAACTACAGATCCCCAGCGGAGCTGAGAGTACCAACTACCAATCCCCAGCGGAGCTGAAACTTCAAACTATCAACCCATAGCGGAAATCATCCAGTTTCTCCAGGTTTCCCCAACAAGTTGTCTTGAAGCTTGAAAGTCAACCAGATAACAGTTAACTTCTGTTTCTCCCCAACCTAGGGTAACTGCCCAGTAGAATGGCAGACGACCGAAACTCCTGAACCTTTTCCAAACAGGAATAAGCTTTTCCCCATAGAGTTTCTATTGCTTCTCGACAGAACAAAGACTCCCGTCAATAATCCCCAGTAAAAGTCATTAAAACTCTCTGGATTCCCCAAGCAGATTCCTCAAGAAGTATATGGCACTACTCTCAAAACAGAATCCTCAGCAGGATTTATTTTCCTCAGCAGCAATCATTTTTCTCAGCAATACAGCAAATCGGCTTACATGCGCATACATTACATCCATATATCATAAACATTGATAAAGTACATATATTGCATCATGCATTTCATGCATCATAACTATGTGCTTCAGCTAACATTTTACCCTTTACAGGATAAGATTAACAACTACCGTTCAACAATAAGCAATCATGATACAATACAGATACACTCCAAACACGAAAATTATTCTGTTACTCATTCGGATTTCAATTTCATGATACAGTACAAATACACTCCAGACACGGAAGTCATTCTGTCACTCATTCAGATCCCAACTTCAGATACAATACATATACACTCCAAACACGAAATTTATTCTGTTACTCATTCAGATTTCAATTTCAGATACAATACAGATACACTCCAGACACGGAAGTTATTCTATTACTCATTCAGATTTCAATTCCAAGATACAATCCAGATATGCTCCAGACACAGAATCCATTCTATTTCTCATTCAGATACAGTTCAGATACGCTCCAAACACGGAAGCCATTCTGCTACTTATTCAGATTCAAGTACATATACAGTTCAAATACGTTCCAAATACGGACACCATTCTGATGCCTATTCTTTTGATTTACAACAAACATTCTTGGATGGCATCTACAAGCCCATGTCCAACAAAATTCTAACACCTCTCCAAATGGCATCTTTAAGCCCATTCCCTCAGGTACACCTTTATCAAGTGCAAATTTATGGGCACTCTAGTGTCTAATCATCTTTTACCTTCGAGTCACGAACGACAAAGCTCGCCAATCTAACTCTTCAGGTTCAAGAAGATTGAACAGAGGAAGCTGTTGCACCCCAAAATTTTCCCTCCCATTTTTCATAGAAAACATAACCCTAGGGTTTCTCAGATATTCAAGTTGGCTCAGGAATCGATCAGACAAATTTTCTTCTGTGGCAGTAAACCAGAAATTAGGGTTTTTCTTGCAATTCTCAAAACAAATGAATTCTCAAAGATCCAATTGGCTTTCACAGGTCTTCATGCTTTCTCAAGTTTACTGAAAAGACAATGTTTATTCTCAAGGCAATGGTTGTTTGGTACAAGAGATGGAATTTAAGACTTTCATGTAGGACACTCATGATTGTTTAATCCAGGTTAACCAGATGATTTGCGTCTTTTAAAACATTTGCTTGGTCAGGAAATGGAATATACAGTGCGTGTTTGCTTGGAATGCAGTTACATAGTTATTGGGATTACTTGGAATGAAAGTTACCAGACTGGAGCATTTTGTTTTAAATATCTTGATTGGGATTCTTTAAGAATCAGTTAGGATGCGAAGAGAAAATTACAAGTTATTGTCAGTAAAGGATTTCAATTGACACCAGAATATTTCATAAGACTTTCTCCAATTTTTCAAACATTGTTACAAAATAATTTGTTCTTTTAAATACTCTATGTTTTACAACTTATTGTATTTAAAAGATAAATTAGTACAATTGTTGGATACAATACAAGAATGTTTTTTTTTTAATTACAAAGAAAATCTAAATGCTTGATTGGTCTAAGAGAATTAATCTATGCCTAAGTTTGACTGAAGTTCCTTTGCTTATCTCCAAGACCTCCTTGCTTGCCCCAGAGTTTCTTGCCTTCCTTGCTTTGTCATCTCCATTTTGCTCACATGAAAATGAAAGAAAGAAAATGTGATTAGTACAAGTTATTTGGGCATGAAGAAAATTTTCCAAAAAAATGCTATTCATCACTAAAGTTTGAAAAGTGGAATCAGAATGCTATTTTTTTCATCACAATTTTATTTTTTTATATTTTGCAAATCACAAGAAGGTTATCCTTCTTGGTACACAAAAAGAAGAAACAAAAATACCACAAAGCTGTCCAAACAAAAGAAATGCAAGCAAGTTGTCCAAACAAGAAATGCAAGCAAGTTGTCCAAACAAACAAAATGCCCAAACAGCAGCCAAACAAACAGAATGCCCAAACAGCAGCGCATCAAACAGAATGCCCAAACAGCAGTGCAAATTGGACAAAACAGCATCAACAAAAGCAGGCAGCAAAGCATAAGTATGGCAATATAATAAGCTAAGTCAAACAAGCAGAAACTTGTTCAAGAAGCCTAATTCATCATTTTCCATTTTTCATTGAAAACTTTTCAGAATTGGAAAAAAAAAGGCAAAAGAGAAATTGACTTTCTTAGTGTCATTGAGAGAGAAGAGAGGAAAAAAGTCACCTAGGTTATTGGGATGCACAACCCTGCTGCCTTGACTGTCACAAGTTACATAGAAGTTGTTAGAAAACAAAACTGCCATAAAAAAGCCAAAAGAACAATATAGTAAAATATTCAAATTCTTTATTTTCCCACCATTTTGAATAGAGATAACAGAAGAAGGGTGAATAGAATAAAAAGAAAGCAATAGAACAGTAAGAGAGGTCTAAGAAAACTAAGCAAACACACAAACCTCTAACCTCCAAAAACTATCAAACCAAAATCTCAAGTACTACAACCAAAACCAAACTTGTAAAACTCTAAAGCCAAAGAAGCAAATCTGAACCATCTCAAAAACTAAACATAAGCCCCAAATTGATAAACCTGCAACCTGTTAACAAACAATCACAAAATATCCCAAACCATCCTCAAATCTCAAACCTGTAACCCAAAACCTAGAATACAGTACCAAAACCCACAAGAAAAAAACCTGTTAACCCTTTTTCAAACTCACTGAATCAAGCCAAACTGTCAAACCATCTCAACACCATCAAACCTGCAACCTGTTAACCAGTATACAGTAGCAAGATTCCAAACCAACAAAACCTGTAATAAAGCCAAACCTGATCTAAAAAAAAATAAACAACAAAACATAATAAACTAATATCCAAAACCTCAGTAAACCAGCAACAAAAACCTGTCAACTGTCCAAGAACCATCAACAAACTCAAGACCTGAGAAACATCGACCAATCCACAAACCCAAAGCCTCAAAGTCTCAAACTATCAAACCAAACCTGATAAACATCCATAACCAAAAAACTTGCAACAAACTCCAAAATCTAAAACACAGTTTCACAAACTCAGAAACAGTTGAAAGATTTCAAACTCAAAAACTTGAAACAACTCAAAACACAGTAACATCATCCCAAAAGCCTAAAACCATAATCAAACAAAACAGTAACGAGCCACAAAATCCAACAACCAACATCCTCATCATTCAACAAAGAAAATAGAAGAAGGTTACCAGAAAGTCAGAAATACCAAGGCCTTCATCTTCATTTCCTCCCCCCACACAGCTCCGGCCACCAAGGAGCGTCGTCCTCAACCTTGCCGTCTCCTTTCCATTTCACAGAAAGAATATCCAACAGGTATGAAGTTCTCTCCTTTATCATAATTTCATAACATGATTTCTTGCACCTAAAATCATAAGGTAGTTAACAGAAAACACTAAGACAGAGCAACAATCTATGAATTCGTAAGCTTCAGTGAAAACAGAATCTCACCCTTTTTTCCAAAGAAAACCATTAGAGCTTGATTAGAAGGACAAGATTAGTGGCATTCCGGCAACAGAGAGTTGGGGGAGGATCAGATAAACTAGATTCGAACATTTTAGGCATAAATCCGATTTCAAAATTAGGGTTTCAAAATCACGAATCATGGTGAGACAAAAGATGGAGAGAGCGATTTTGCTCGCAAAACAGGGACGTTTAGTGAGAAATTTAGAGGTTTCAGCAGGATGAACAAGAGGTGAACGAAGACGAGAGAGCGGCGTTGTCAGTAACAAAGGGTCTCAGAACCCTAATTCCTTTTTGTTCCCTAATCAAACAACTAAACTGAGTTAGGGACTTTGGGCTTGTTTTGTTTGAATCTTCCCCCTTAAGCCCACGCATTTTCCTAATACACCCCCCTTGGCTTGTTTTGTTAATAGCAATAACACCCTTTTCTTTGGGCCTCACCCCTAAACTTCCACAAGCCCATTGTTACTTGTATTTTTTTTAATTTGTTTCCTTCCTATATTTTATTTGTTAACAAAATTACTAAATAAAACATAAAATGCATTTTTACTAATTTGATTTAAATTTTTGTGATTAATTTTTATCATTTTCTTTTTTTTATAAACTTGTGTTGATTAATTTTTTACATTTAATAAAACCCCAAAAAAATAATAATAAGACTTAGTTTTTGTCATTTCTTTAATTTATCTTGTACTCACATAATTAAAAAAATACAAAAAAATAAAGATTTTAATTTAATCAATTATCTTTTTTAGAATAGGTTTTATCTTTCTCTTTTCAAGTAAATACTTAACATTTCATACTTTGTTGATTTTATCTCATGGATTAGCATAGCTTTAATTAAATCGCACAAAAATTCGATTTGGTTGTATTGTTTGATATTTGGATCTTCCTATCTCATTTGATTCATCCCCATTTGTAACAATTGTACCCCCATTCCCAAATACTTTGTAACAGCGTAGAATTTCAATTCCCGCAATTTACTGTTTTCCATATACTGTATAGTAATTAGGCATGTATGGAAAGATTCAAAAATCAATCGCTAGATGACCTAATCAAAGAATAAAATAACTTGAAACCAACACACTTTTTCACACGCGCACCTCTAGGGTAACCCCGCTCGTTGCCTCGGAAATACAATCATGTCCCTCGAATATGAGACACTTTAGCAATGACCCTTCGATAAAAAAGATCGTAGTCCCTCGATGACCCTCGATGTTACCTTCGATTAAAACGATCTCGTCCCTTACAAAAATTGCTAAAGCGTCTCACAAGTTGCCTTCAATGATTGTAAAATTGACCCGCGGCTGTCCCTTCACATCCAATGGTGGGGCTTCTTACCAAATCAATGGTAAGATAGCACCATTAAAAGGAAGAAGAAAAGAACAACTTAAGACCTTTGGAGTAGATAGATTCGCTCTTAGTTACTCGCTTGCTCACGAAAAAAAACTTTTACACCTACACTCTCATTTCAAAACATTTTCAAAAAGATAAAATATTTTGTGTACGTTCTTATAAAGACGAGAACCATTGCAAAACCTCTTTTCAAAACACTTTTCGAAACACGATTCACGAACACATCTTTGAACCACTTTTTGAAACAAAACTTTGTATACGTTCTTATAGAAACGAGAACCATTACAAAGAGATTTTTCAAAATACTTTCAAAGCCCACACCACAAGCACACAATCAAAAGCAAGTGATCTAAACGAGTAACTAAGAGCCCATGGAAAACCATGGATGAAAAGGGTGCTAATACCTTCCCTTTTCTTAATCTATCCCCCAAACCCGAGAATAATCTCGAAAGGTCTTTCCTGTGATTTTTTACCTTTCCTTTTGGATAAAAGAAAAGTCGGTGGCGACTCTTGCTAACCGCACAAGTGCGATCAAAACGCAAAACATATAGTCAGTTCTCCCACCGTATCACACCACCCTTTGTTGATTGTTGCGTTGTGGAGCAACTGTGGGTCTTGATATCACTACCGCATTTACCGCTTGACGGCGTTCAGGTCTGCTTTGGCCCCTCGGGCCGTAGACTGCACTAGCTTCTTTCTTACTGGTGAAAGGCTTCTTTACTTCACTTCATGAAGTATCTTTCTGTATCTTACCACTTTGGATACTAGCTTCTACTCTCTCCCCAGTCAAGATCAACTCAGTAAACCCAGACGACGAACTTCCGATCAGATGATTGAAAAATGGACCAGATAGCGTCCGTAGAAACATGTCGACCAACTCCCTGACAGACAAAGGGGGTTGGACTCTTCCAGCCAAGTATTTCCACTTCTGAGCATAGTCCTTAAAGCCTTCGCTTGAACCCATAGACATACCCTGAAGCTGAGTACGAGTGGGAACAAGGTCGGCGTTATATTGGTATTGCCTGTAGAAAGCAGCAGCAAGGTCTTCCCAGTTTCGGACATTAGCTCCTTCCAATTGATAAAATCATTCAAGCTGAGTCCCTGACAGACTATCTTGAAAGAAATGCACCCACAAATTTCTATCAGTAGTGTGGGGTTGAATTTTTCTGACATACGAGCGAAGATGAAGTTTTGGACAGGATACTCCGTCGTACTTGGAAAAAACCAGAGCTTTGAACTTATGAGGGATCACCACTCCAGATACCATTCCCAGTTCTCCAAAATCCAACCCAGGGATCTTCTGAATATCCATAGCACTCAGACGGTCTTCAAGTTGCTTGTACATATCCTCAACAGGAGGATATTGTTCCTCATCATAATCTGTATCATTATCAGAAACTGCAGGACTGGGGCCCTTTTCTTCTTCTTGGTCCCCCCATCCCTTGGATGAAAAGGACATATCAGCTTGCTGTTTCAACCTATCCCCAAACCTTTTGCTCATACTCAGAAGAACGACCTTCTTCTTCCTCTTCTTCTTTTCTTTCTCTTTCAGAATGAGAGCTTTCAAGTCCTCTTGTCCTTTAGCCAGGCTTAAGAACATCTCTTGGAATTGGGCATTTTGTGTCTTAAGATCTTTGATTGCTTGATCGGAAGACATTTCTGCTGAAATAAACAACGAAGAAGATGAGAAACCTGTAATGGTACCTGTAATAGTGTGTGTTGTACACCAAAATTTTCCCTCCCATATTCTTCAAAGTTTTGACAAGAATCAATCTTCAAAAGTTTCAAGGTTCACAGTATCAAGTTGCACAGTCAAAAGCCCTAGTTGCTCCACAATCAACTGTAGGGGTAAAATGGTCATTTGGAAGTCAAATGTCAAAAATTTTGGTCAACATCTTATTTTGAAGCCACAATCATCATTTGATCAAGTCTTGATCATGATTCCTCAAGCATGGTTCAAAAATCATCAAGATGCCAAAATTTTCTATTTTTGGACAGTTGAAAAGTCAACTGTAACTTGACCAAGGCATAACTTTTTTATGGTTCATCATAAAACTCCCATCCAATGCTCATTTTGAAGGGGATGACATTTTCTACAACTCATCTTCACATTCCAAGTCCAAGAAATGCTCTCACAAAAAGTTATCAATTTCTACATTATAGGTCACTTTCAAAAGTCAACAAAAAGGCATTTTAAGTTAAAGACCATAACTCGAGATTGGTAAATCAAAATGACATGGGACCAAAGGCATTGGTTAGAGGACTTCAAGACCTTTCCAAAATGTCCAAGAACATGTTCATAGGATCAAAATTGAGCAAGATATGCATTGGAGAAGTTGGGAAATATTTGGGAATTTGCAAAAGTCAACTTTGCCCAAAACACCTCATTTTTGCTAATGGGCCTCAAATTCTTTCTTGAAACATTGTCCAAGGCCTATGCACGACCCAATGAGCTTAAATTGATTTATTTTATTATTTTTAATTAATTAATTGAATTTTTTATTAATATTAATTCATTTAATTGATTTTAAATGTAGGAAATTCAAAGATATGTTTTTTTCAAATCTTTGGTGAAGCAAATACACTCAGGGCAAGCTGGCAATTCGTGTACACATCAAGGACATCAAAATCTCCATGTTTGGCAAGTTTTGTCAATCAAAAAAATGCAAAAAGATTTGATTGAAATCAAATATTGAAAACATGAATTCAAAGGATTTCTTGTGCAAGATTTACCCTAATTCCATTATACTATATATGCTGAAGCCAAACCTAATTCCATTCACGTACAAACTGCTGCAGAAAACCATATGCCATATTGAAAAAAAACCAAGAAAACTCAAAACTGTTTTCAGTGTTCTAGGGCAAACTAAGGACTTTTGTGGATCCAGATACATTGCTGGGAGTCTCCAGAACGCGTTGCAATCAAAACCAAGCTCCAAAGCTCAAGAAACTGCCCAGAACAGATTCACGGTTTAGCTTTCCTTCTCATAATCGAAACTCATAATGCCTGCATATTTAATGTGATTTTTTGTATGCTTTGCATTGCTCTAACCTTTCTGAAGCTGATGATATAGGTTAATTGTATTATGGTGCCCTGAAACGTAAACCACCATTGTTGAATTCTAGGGTTTCAAAGCTCTTGATTTGGGGCTTTGCTATATAGGTAAAATTAGAACCTCCAACGCCTATGGTTGAGATCGCTGGAACGAGACAAACACAAAGCTACCCTCGCGCTCAATTTATATTGCGTATAGCTCTATTCGCTATTTTCTCTTGTTGCAGGTTGTGGGGGTTTAAAACCCCCGCTATTTGATTGTTCTTGTTACAGGCCAAGCGAAGAAGATAATACGTGGAAGCGTGCCACTGGCCTATTCAAATATAGCGCGCATTTTTGTTAATTTCCAGCATAGGCGTTGTTTTCATATATTATGTTTATTGCCCATTATAATAACAAAGACATGCGCTTGGCTTAGTGGAGGATGAGGTGGATGGTCACCATTGGGACCTGGGTTTGATTCCCAGCTCCCCCTAAACGCTTCTTTCTATTTTTTCTAACATATTCCTATGCAGGCCTTGCCAATATGTTCCATCATGAACCTTCAATGATCAGGCGCCATGTGGCCATTATCCTCAATCCACTGGTCAAAGAGTGGAGAACACCATGCTCCAAGTTAAAGCACGCCCTAGTCAATTCCCAGAAGTCAACAAAGGCTCAAGCAAATGGGCCAGAAATTCTAACAACACCTCCATTGGGTCCATCAAACCCCCCTGGTTAATTATTTTTTTTATTTTCCTTTGCTCATAATTTCTTTTTATTAATTATTAGTATTATTATTACCTAATTAATAAATTAATATTTTTCATAATAAATTCAGAGAATAAAAAATGTAAATATTTTTATTAATTATTATTATTCTTATTTATTAACTTATTTTGTAAATAAATTCTAATTAATCAACTTAGTTTAAATTTAGGTTTAATTTTAACCTTTTTTACAATAAATAAAACAAATTTAGAATTAGGGTTTTTCCTTTTTACTTTTAATTTCTTTTATTTTTATTTTCATTAAAGACTTAAAAAACACAACAAAAAAAAACATTTTTTCTTTAATTAATTAATTAATTAGTAAATTGGTTTAATATTTTCATTAAATTGCAAAAAAAGGACAAAACTTAAATTCTTTTCTCAAAAAGGGTCAAAACCCTAAGGACGTCCCGATTCGATTCTTTCGTGCTTTACTTTATTTTATTCATATTTATGTAACTGTTTCCAAGGATGTAATAGTTAATTAGGATTTACCACTTTATTTACTTTCCGCATTTATTTCAAAACGGGTTTTTGTTTTTGGCGATGTATAGACCCGCGCCTTGTAATAGCGTAGATTCATATTTCCGCACTTTATTTTCCGCACTCTTAACTGTTAAAAATGCATGAAAGATTTGTATGACAAATTAAAATCAACTCGTAGCTCACAAATGACATGTTCAAAGATAAACATAAACTGAAAAACAACACACATGCACATGCCACTCCTAGGGTACGCCTCACTGGTTGCCTCGAACGTGGTCGTCAAGTATAGGGTGTTTTAGAGGTCTCCCTCCTGTCTAAAGATCATGTTGCCTCGAAACGGTTGCCTCGGATAAAAAGGATCTAGGACATTAGGGTTATTGCTAAGGTGTCCTACTATTGCTTCGGTGACCACACATGTCCCTTAATCGAATTGACCTGAATACCTCCGAAGATGGTGCTTCCTACTTCTCAATAGTGGGGTAGCACTGTCTAAAGGACATTTACACAGCCTAATTCCTTAGGGTAGGTAGATTCTCCTGGGTACTTGCTCTCTCAACCAAACAAAAATAACTTTTCACACTGACACTTTCAAAAGGTTTTCAAACAAATTTTTCATACACTCTTGAGGACAGATACAAGAGTTACTTAGAAATTTTTCAAACGAAACTTTTTCAAAACCAACACACACTTGAAAAGCAAACAAATTTTTGAAAACATAAGAGCAAGTACCTAAGAGCCCGTGGATAACCACGGATAGAAAGGGTGCTAACACCTTCCGTTTCTATAATCTACCTCCCGAACCGAGAGACATCTCAAAGAAGGAATTTTGCTGTGCTTTTGTCCTTTCCATGTTGAAGAACATAAAAGATGGTGGCGACTCTTGCTTACCGCGACATTTCGTGAACCAGCTTTTAAACAGTCAGTTCTATTTCCACCGATCATAGAACTGGCGACTCTGCTAGGGATACTTAATAAGTGAGGTGTACCTTAGGATTAGACCACTCTTATGTTTTCAATTGCTTGTTTTGATTGCTTTTATATTTGTGGCTTGCATCGGAGTTTCATAGATCCTAACCCGGATCTGGGGGATACCCTTTAGGTAGCAATAAACTGTGAGGGACCTGTCCGGCGTAGACCGACACGGGTGAAGCAGTAGCTACGTTGGTGTGGCACCTTGGTCTGTACCGATATCCCTTGTGTTGCAACGAGGAGAATATGGGTCTTCTGAGGAGTCATTAAGCACCAACCGACCTTAGAACCCTAAATTGACCCAACTTGGCCATAAAACAGTAGCAGTATGCTACACCCATTGAGGCTAAACTCTCGCGATGGTTCTGGCTGCAAGAAAAGATTTCGACGCTGGAGTTATGACCGATTGAGGGTAGTTAGTGATATTGGGATCCTCTAGAACCCGGTTACTTTTGGTAGGACAGGTTTTAACCAACGAAACTGAAAGAGGGTAGTACCTGAACTTCATGCTGGCCTAAACTCTAAGGGTTGTCTTGTGTGACTTGTGTGCCTTATCATGTTTGCCTTTGTGAATACTTGTGGTGTGCTTTATCATAACATCATGCCATCATACCATTGCATGCATCCTGCATAAGGACTGACCCATTTCAAAGACAAGAGGGTTTCATCTTTGCTCTGTTTTGTAGGACATTATGATGCCTGTGTGAAGGAATACTATCCGGCTCAATTTTGTTCACCCACCTGATTTTCTTAAAGAGTTGGTTGACAGAATTCCAAATACTACTTCCTTCATCCAGAGGCATGGTTCTCTTCTCGGTTTAGTCACTTCAAAGTGGGACCAACAACTGATGAGTGTCCTGACCCAGTTTTATGATCCTCGGTACCATTGCTTCACCTTTCAAGACTTCCAGCTGGTCCCTACCCTGGAAGAATTCTCTGATTTGCTTGTTATCCCTATCTTGGATCAGACTCCCTTCACTGGTTGGGAAAAGACTCTTAGGCTTGAGGAGATTGCTGCAGCCCTTCCTTTGGCCAACAAGGAGGTAATGGATAATTGGGTGACTAGAAGCGGAGTTAAGGGCTTTCTGGCTAAGTTTCTGATTGGTAAATCTAATAGTTTCTGGAATGACTTAGACTTCAGGGCGTACGAAGACATTCTGGCTCTCTTAATCTACGGTCTGGTTCTATTTCCGAATCCTGATAACTTTATTAATGTCAATGCCATAAGGATCTTCATGTCTCGGAACCCTGTGCCCACTCTCTTGGGTGATATCCTGCAACAACTCTATGCTCGTACTGCCCGAAGACAGGGAACTTTGTGGTGTTGTGCTCCTTTGTTAGTGAGGTGGTTTATTTCGCACCTCCCTAAGTTCGTGCTGAAGAACAAAGAAGGAAGGGGATGGGCTCATAGGTTAATGTCTCTCACTGATAATGACATCATTTGGATGCGCAGAGGTTTGGATGAGGTAGCTGTTATTGATCATTGCGGAGAATATCCTAATGTTCCATTGATCGGTACCCAAGGAGGAATCTCTTATAACCCGTGTTTAGCTCTCTGTCAGTTTGGAAAATCCAGAAGAGCAGGGCCTCATGAGATGTTGGTGCCTCACATCAGTTTTGAGTTTCAGGTAGATAGTGACGAGCAACACCGTAGATTCATCAAGGCTTGGGACAGAATTCACAAAGCTGACCCACATGAGTTGGGACCAAAGACTTCTCTACCTATGGAGTCCTACTACAGATGGGTCCGCATCCGTGCTCAGAAGTTAGGTATGCCATATGAAGCTGTCAGGCCTATCATTCTTGAATTTCCTGATAGAGACGGGGTTCCTCCAACTGTTCTCCCTCCTCAGATACCCACTGATGTTGATACACTAAAAAGGTCTTGGGCGCAACTACAGGAAGAACGGGATACTTATCGGGAAAGATTCAATGAACAGGAACAGAAGATCCATAAGCTAACTAAGCAGTTGGAGAATGAGCGGGTCCTGAATGACTACATCCGTACTGAGAAGAGGAGGCCATGGGAGCACTGATGGGCTTTGGATGTTTCCTTTACAGATTTTATTTCCTTTTCAGTATTTTCATTTATGTAACGCCTAAGGGCAATCTCTTGAACAATTCAAAGTTAAATCTAATGAAGTGTGTTTCCTTTTTTGTTTACAAAGTTGAATCCCGATTGTCTTTGAAAACATAAATCATACACATTCCATTCATCATATGCATAACAGGTACCCCTTTTTTCTACAGGTTGCTTAATCTTCTTTGCTGTTTATTTCAGCAATCATCATGAATCCTGAATCAACCAATGAACAAGCTATCAAGGCCCTCCAGGCCCAGAACGCCCAGTTTCAAGAGCTGGTCATGAGCTTAGCCCAGGGTCAACAGGAATTGAAGGCTCTGCTGGTGAAGAAGAAGAAGAAGAGGATTGTGCTGTTTAACTCTGGACGGAGGTTTGGGAATACACTGCAGAATGAGGCTGATCAGGCTACTTCCTCTGTAGGGAAAGACAGTCCCCAAGGGGGAAGGGTTCCTAGTCCTGTGGTCTCCGACAACGAGACGGATTTCAATGATGAACAGTACCCTCCTGCTGAGGACAGGTACAACCAACTGGAGGACCGTCTGAGTGCCATGGAGATTCAACAGGTGCCTGGGTTGGATTTTGGAGATTTGGGTTTATCTTCTGGGGTGGTGATCCCACACAAGTTCAAGGCACCTTCTTTTGCGAAGTATGACGGAGCTTCCTGCCCTAAGCTGCATCTCAGATCATATGTGAGGAAGATCCAACCATATACTGCAGACAAGAATCTATGGATCCATTTCTTCCAGGATAACCTTTCAGGGGCTCAACTCGAGTGGTTCTATCAGCTGGATGGAACCAGTATTCGTAATTGGGAGGACTTGGCTACTGCATTTTATAAGCAGTATCAGTACAATTCCGACCTCGCTCCTACACGTACCCAACTCCAGGGTATGTCGCTAGGGACGGGAGAAGGTTTTAAGGAGTACGCGCAAAAGTGGAGAGACCTGGCTGGCAGGGTGCATCCACCTTTGACAGACCGTGAGCTCGTGGATATGTTCTTGGGGACCCTGTCTGGTCCATTCTTTAACCACCTGATTCGTAATTCTTCTGCTGGGTTCATAGATTTGATCTTAACTGGTGAAAGGATAGAAGCTGGTATTAAGTCGGGGAAGATACAGAAAGGTGCATCCTCAAGTTCTGAAAAGAAGCCCTTCAAGAAAGAATCTAGTGCTGTGTATGGCTCCAGGAAACAGAGTAAACTAGAACGCCGCCAAGCTGTCAACGCGGTGGTTATTTCTAAGCCTGCTGCCGCTCCTCGGCAATATAACCAACCAAGGGGTGAGAGACCCAGAAGAGAGTACGCTCGGCTCAGCATGACCCTGTGTGATCGGTGGATCTGGAACTGACTGTTTAACGCTGGTTCGCGAAATGTCGCGGAAGCAAGAGTCGCCACCGTCTTTTATTTTCTCCAAATGGAAAGGACAAAAGCACAGAAAAATTCCTTAAAGAGATTGCTCTCGGTTCGGGAGGTAGGTTATAGAAAGGGAAGGTGTTAGCACCCTTTCTATCCATGGTTATCCATGGGCTCTTAGATACTTGCTCATTGTGTTTTCAAAAATGGTTTGTCTGCTTTTCAACTGTGGGTTTTAAAAAAGTTTCTTTGAAAATTCAAGTTCGACTCTTGTATCGGTCCTCAAGAGTGTTTGAAAAGTTGCTTTCGAAAGCTTTTTGAAAATGTGTTGGTGTGAAAAGTATTTTTGAATTTTTGTTTTGAGATTTAGAGCAAGTATCAAGAGTCGTCTACCTACCCTAAGGAATTCGTCTGTGTAAATGTCCTTTAAAGTAATGCCATCCCACCATTGAGAGGTAGGTAGCACCACCGTTGGAGGTGTTCGGGTCAATTCGAAGGTTCGGGACATGGTGATCACCAGAGCAACGGGAAGACACCTTAGAAGCTACCCTCATGCCAGGTTCCCGGATCATGAGGACTTACTAAGACATCCTCTACTCGACGATCACCTTTCGAGGCAAGGCAACAGCGAGGCGTACCCTAGGGGTGGTGTGTGATTTATGTGTCATGTTCATTTGCATTTATCTTGTTCATGTCAAAGTGATCTATACGTTTGTTTTTATTTTATCATTCATTCTTGCATGCATTTATTTAGCAGTTGAAAATTGCGAGAAATTAAAGTTCCTAAGCTATTACAAAGGCGCGGGTCCACATCGCCAAAATTTCCAGGACCCGATTTGACAGAAAATAAAGAAATAAAGTAAAGTGCGAGAAATTAAGTTTACACGGCTTTGGGAGAGGTACATAAATAATTAAGAGAAACGAGATAAATGCGCGAACTAAATTAAGATTGGAAACGAGGGCGTTGGACCCTTTAATGAAATTAAATTATATTAAGTTCTTAAATTGATTAAATTAAAATGAGAAAAGAAATTATTTTTTTGAGATTTTTGGATTTATGGTTTTTTATGAGAAAGATTAAATGAAATTAAAATATTAACCCTAATTCTAAATTTTTTATTGATTAAGAAAACATGTTAAAATTAAACCTAATTAATTAAATTATTTACATGCAATTTGATTTATAAAAATAAATAATATTTAATTATTAGTGAAAAGAAAAGAAAAAGGATAAAAATTAATTAAAACCCTAATTCTACCAATTTTAAGTTTATTAGAAAAATATTAAGATTTAAACCTAAATTAAGACTAAAATCAATTAATGACGTTTATTTACAAAATATTAAAATAAAATACATTTTCTAATTTTGTCTTTTCTGATTTTTATATTGTTTTATATTTTTTATAAAAAATAATTACATTAAGGAAATTAATTAAAAAGGTAATTGAATCAAATAAACAAATGAAAAAGAATACAAAAGAAATTGCAAACCTAGGGGGGTCTGTCCCCAAATGGGAGGTGAAGTCCAGTAATCAGGCCCATTAAGCCTTTGGCCTGATTGACTTTTCTGCTAGCATGCATAGGCGTTGACTCCTGCCCAGGGTGTTCTCCCAATCAGCGCCTTTGGATTGGTCTTTCTATACGCGTGGCAAGCTTGAGATCATGGATGTATGGTGTTCCCTGGTACTGAAATTGCACAGAAGCGTGAATGGAAAAATAATATGGAAAGGGGTAGGGACCTGGGGCTCGAACCCAGGTCCTAGAGATTACCAGTAACGTGCCTTGCCAACTGCTCCACTTGACTTCTTTGTATATTAAATAACAAACAATTATTATAAAATAAAACAAAGCGTTAGTGACTTTTTCGCGCGAAATTTTGAATGAACCAATCAGTCTTAGCCACATAATCATCTTCTTCATCGTTTGTTGATTTCCTGAAACTAAGAGATGGTTAGCGGGGGTTTTAAACCCCCCCAAAATATGCCATATCCAATAATAGTGAATAGGCCATGTGGGTACATAAATTAGGCGCGAGGGTTGATTTTGAACCGTCCAAGCATGCTGAGTTCATTCATGGTATTGGCATGTCCTAATTTTACAGTAACTGGAAACGCCCAAATTAGAACTTGAAAAACCCTAGATATCTTTAATGGTGAATCCTTGTATAACGCGTGAAAACTCAATCAAAGCATATGGTTAGTTTCAGAATCATCCAATTAGTAAGAATCCATAAGAAAAATGCAATGAATATGCTTGAATATGAAAACGCGAATATGCATAAAAGTGAAAACAGTTTGACTTGTAACTACCAGTTCTCAAGGTCTCAGGCTATGATATTGATTCAGTATCCTTCCTTGAAGTCTCAGCAAGCCAATGGAATATGTATTTGGCCTTGAATCGCCCTAAAACCTAGTTTTCAGTTTTCAACTTTTTTGGCAAAAACTCAAGTTTTGTTCTTGGTGTGTAGCGCAGCTTAGAGGTTTTTAGGAGTAGGGTTTACATCCATATATACATGTGAATGATTAGGGTAAGAATTCAGAGCCAAAGGATCCTTGCATTGATGTGAAAAATATTTGATTTTTAAGCCATAATTTTCCAATCTTTTTCAAGCATATTTGATACAAATCATGGCCAATTGACTTGATTCTTTCTATATTTGGTCATGCACGAAATCTTAAGCTTATTCCCTGCATAAAAAGATTTGATTGCATTGATTTGGTATTTTTCATGTATTTTAATTAATTAAATGAATTATTAATAATTAAAAATCCAAATAAATAAATAAAAATGATAAAAAAACTTCCCTTTGGGCCAAATGGTCGTGCACATGCCTTGGATGATGAATTGTGGAAGAAAAAAGAGGCCCATTAGCATTTTTAAGACATTTGAAGCAATGTTGACTTTTCAAAATATCCAAAAATTTCCCAACTTCCACAAGGCATAACTTGCTCAATGTTTAAGCTTTGCTCATGTTCTTGGACATTTTGGAAAGGTCTTTGAGTCCTATAACCAATGCCTTTGGTCCCATGTCATTTTGATTTACCAATCTCAAGTTATGGCCTTTGACTCAAAGTCCCTTTTTGTTGACTTTTGAAAATGACCTATAATGTTGAAATTGATAACTTTTTGTGAGAGCATTTCTTGGACTTGAAGTATGAAGAGGAGTTGTAGGAAATGTCGTTCTCTTCAAAATGAGCTTTGGATGGAATTTTTCTGATAATCCATGTGGAAGTTATGCCTTGGTCAAGTTACAGTTGACTTTTTCAGCTGTCCAAATATGGAAACTTTTGCATCTTGATGATTTTTGAGCCAAGCTTTGAGAATCATGATCAAGCATTGATCAAATGATGTTTGTGGCTTCAAAATGAGATATTGACCAAAAATTTGGACTTTTGACTGTCAAATGACCATTTTGCCCCTATAGTTGATTGTAGTGCAATTAGGGTTTTTGACGGTGCAATTTTGTGCTGTAAGTCTTGAAACTTGGTATGAGGATGCTTGGCCATGTTTATAGGCATGTGGGACATGATTGGACCCTTGAAAACTTCAATTTCTTTGTCAGAACCAAAACCCTAGTTTTTTACTATTAGGAGGCCCTTGAATTGTGCAACCCTTGGGGAATTTTGAAGCTTTGACTTGGCAAATCTTGAAGAATATGGGAGGGCAAATTTTGGGGTACAACAGTTGCCCCTGTTCAATCTTCTTAGACCTGAGGATGCAAATTGGCTGACGTGCCTTTCGTAATCCGAGGGTGGAAGATGATTGAACACTAGAGTGCCCAGAAATTTGCGCTCACATAGTAACAGTGTGATGATGGGGAACAGGCTTACAGATGGCATTTGGAGATTGATGGATAGGATGATGGGCTTATAGATGCCATCTGGGTGTCGATCGCGTAAGAGATTCCTTGGCGAGAACTTGCGTACCTGCAAAAGAAAAGGATTACCTGACCTGTTACAGGAGCTGGTCTTCAAACCCTTTGTATGGATGTGTCCTGACTGGTTACAGGAGCTGGATCTGGAGCTTTAAACGGCGATGAATGAACCAGGGGTGGTTACTACCTCAACAGGAACGGTGAGAGAACCTTGAACGACTTCAACCTCAACAGTAGCGCTGAGAGAATCCTGGGCGACTTCAACCTCAACAGTAATCATTGAGAAAATCTTAGGCGACTTCAACCTCAACAGTAAACATTGAGAGAATCTTGGACGAGTTCGACTTCAACAGTAACGCTGAGCGAATCTTGGGGCGATTACTACCTCCGCAGTATCGGGGAGAGAACCATAGGCGACTACAACCTCAACAGTAATCATTGAGAGAATCTTGGATATCTTCAACTTCAACAGTAACGCTGAGAGAATCTGGGGATGATTACTACCTCCGCAGTATCGGGGAGAGAACCACAGGCGACTACAACCTCAACAACAATCATTGAGAGAATCTTGGGCGACTTCGACTTCAACAGTAACGCTGAGCGAATCTGGGGATGATTACTACCTCCGCAGTATCGGGGAGAGAACCACAGGCGACTACAACCTCAACAGCAATCATTGAGAGAATCTTGGGCGACTTCAACTTCAACAGTAACGCTGAGCGAATTCGGGGATGATTACTACCTCCGCAGTATCGGGGAGAGAACCATAGGCGACTACAACCTCAACAGTAATCATTGAGAGAATCTTGGATAACTTCTACTGAGTCTTTATCCGGAAAATCTGTTTGGGGTCGATTTAACGGGACTAGAGAAGGCCTTGGACTGGATAAGAAACAGAAAATCTTAGGGTCGATTAACTGAACCGGTCTAGGTCTTGAAATGTCTTCAACTGGGTAAGAAACAGGGAGATCTTAGGGTCGATCTGACTGAACCAGAGAAGGCCTTTGACTGGATAAGAAACAGAGAAATCTTTGGAGTCGATCTAACTGAACCAGACTAGGTCTTTGAAATATGATTGAGAACTTAACTGAATATTTCCTGAAAGGTAAAGGTCAGTCATATGCAATGCGTGATATGGATCAAGCAATGATGTTCTCAACATAAATGAGATTTGTAAGATATGATGCGTGTATGCATGCTATAATGATGTATGTGATGTTTACGAATGTATGTTTTTCGTCTAGGGAAGTAAATCCTTGACGGGTGCCGGGAAGTCACTCCTGGGCTGATGTTGAAGAATAGATTTTTGCCTCCGCTGGGGATGGTAGTTGCAAGAATACCGGCAGGAGAAGATAACTCTGTTGGGGAATAAACTTGGCGAATGGATAACTCTGCGGGGAGAAAAGTACTCTAGCGATCTTGCTGAGAAGCAATACTCTGTGGGGAGAGAGATACTTTGTTGAGTTGTTGATAATAACTTGCTGGGGATACCCTTGTTGTGTTGGAAGTGTTAATAGACTTCTCTGGGGATAAGGAGACTTCGTCGAGGACGATCTTTCCTTGGCTTTTGGCTGAGGATAACCCAGTTATATCCTGGTAAGGAAATAACTCTTTGAATAAAGCCGGGAGACGCGTTCGTGCTCTGCGAGGATAAGCTTCCAGAATCTACTGGGGATAAGCTTACTGCTTGGGGGAGACGGATTCCAACTTTCCTGGGGAAACTGGATTGGACTCTCCTGGGGGAAGTTTGAGCTGTATCGGGGAAGTGATTCCTTTGAATGTTTGATATACCACCGGGGAACAATCTTTAGACCAAGATTGCCGGGGATGCTTGTTAAGAATGTATATATGCTGCTGGGGAATGTTGAGATCTGCGAGAGGATACCCAACTTCCTTAAGTTTGATAGTAGCTTTGCTGGAGGAGAGTATACTGCTTGCTGGCTCACTCTCTGGGGAGTTAAGATGTATTGGTTATGTTCTTTAGCTGAACATCCCTTGATACCTTGGAGGATAGAACAATTAGATTGCTTAGACGACTCTTTATTGCCCCTGTTTCTAATGTTACCTGTAATTAATCCTTTGTTTTGTATGCAAATATTCATGAGTTAGCAAATTATTGTCAATGCATATATCACAAATTGAACCTTGGACGTTCTTCGCAAAACAAAACAGAAAAGGAAAATAATTGGCCGTTTTAACTGAAAGGTATATTTGTATTGATCTTTGAATGGCCTGTAAATAGGCGTTTTATGTACAAGAGGCTGACGTCCTAGTAAGAGAACGCCGCTGAACAAAAGAGTTTATACAAATTTTGTACAAGAGAAAATAAGACAGCTGTGTGAAATGAATGATCCTACTGGGTTTCAACTCTGCTATTTCCTTTATATCTCCGAGCGTATCATCACTTGATGACCTTAGTTGAAGATGAAGCTGACTGATCGATGCCGTCTGAACTTGATATAGATACCAGATTCTGGATGCAAAGTGATCCAATGAGACATAGTATTACGCTTTATCCCTAACTTTTGCCTGGACCGCCCTTTCGGGTTTTCAGTCCACCGGGATACCCATTTTTGCCCAAGCCGCCTTTTCAGGTTTTCGACTTGCCGGGTGTACAGATTTTTTTTATTTCATCCCTTCATTTTGCCCGAACCCTTTTGGTTCGCCGGGAAGCCCTAATTTTTGCCTAGGCATGTCAGCCTAGCGGGTCTTTTTTTATGCGTAGTATCTTTTTACTATGTCTGCATTGGCGGGGTGAGGAAGGTCGTCACCATCCATATTGGTCAGAATCATGGCTCCTCCTGAGAACACATGTTTAACCACAAATGGCCCTTCGTACGTAGGGGTCCATTTGCCCCTTGGATCACTCTGAGGAAGGATGATTCTCTTGATTACCAGATCCCCAACTTGATACTCTTGTGGTCTGACCTTTTTGTTAAATGCCCTGATCATCCGTTTTTGGTACATCTGACCATGACAGATAGCAACAAGTCTCTTTTCATCAATAAGGTTTAGCTGATCAAGTCGTGTCTGGATCCAATCATCTTCGTTCAGATTTGCATCCTTCATTATCTGGAGAGAGGGTATTTGCACTTCGATCGGTAAGACTGCCTCCATACCATAAACCAAGGAGAAAGGAGTTGCCTCGGTTGACGTTCTGGCTGAAGTACGGTACCCATGGAGAGCAAACGGTAACATCTCGTGCCAATCCTTATAAGTCACTGTCATCTTCTGCACGATTTTATTGATATTTTTATTTGCTGCTTCTACAGCCCCATTCATCTTCGGTCTGTAAGGAGAAGAGTTGTGGTGCTGTATCTTGAACTGCTCGCAGAGCTCAGTGATCATCTTGTTATTCAGATTGGTACCGTTGTCCGTAATGATCCTTTCTGGGACGCCGTATCGACAGATCAGATTATGCCGAATGAATCGTGCCACAATAGTCTTGGTTACCGTAGCATAGGATACTGCTTCAACCCATTTCGTGAAGTAATCAATCGCTACCAGGATGAAGCGATGTCCATTAGATGCCGTGGGTTTAATCTCACCGATCATGTCTATGCCCACATTGCAAACGGCCAAGGCGCGGTCAGAACATTTAGAGGAACTGGAGGAACATGCACCTTGTCTGCATATATCTGGCACTTATGGCATGTCCGAGAATGTTGGTAGCAGTCAGCTTCCATTGTGGACCAGAAATACCCTGCCCGAAGGATTTTCTTTGCCATAGTGTGCCCACTGGAATGTGTGCCAAAGGTCCCTTCATGTAGCTCTTCCATGATCCTTTCTGCTTCAGTCTTATCCACACAACGCAGTAAGGTCGAATCATAGTTTCGCTTGTACAAGATGTCGTTGCTAAGGAAGAACTTCGCTGCGAACCTTCTCAGAAACTTTTTATCGTTGACAGATGCACCTTCAGGGTATTCCTGAGCTTCCAAATATCTCTTCACCTCATGGTACCAAGGCTTCTCAATCACCAATTCAGTCTCGAGGTCACAACAGTATGCTGGTTCGTCCAGTTTCCAGATGATGATCCGGGGAGCCTCATTATCCCATTTGACCTTGAACATAGAAGACATTGTAGCTAACGTGTCCGCCAGCTGATTCTCCTCTATTGGGAAATGTTCAAAGGTTATCTCTGTGAAGTGGGGGATCAAGGTCAATACACATTCTCGGTAAGGAATAAGATTCAGATGTTTCGTATCCCACTCTCCTTTGATCTGGTTGATCACAAGAGCGGAATCTCCGAAGACACTCAGAAACTTAATCCTTAAGTCGATCGCAGCTTGAAGACCCATGATGCACGCCTCATACTCCGCCATGTTGTTGGTACAGTTGAAACATAGCCGGGCAGTGAGTGGAGTATGAGTGCCTTGAGGAGATATGATTACATCGCCAATACCGTTTCCCAAAGCGTTGGAGGCTCCGTCAAAGTGCATAGACCATCGGGATCCTTCCTCAGGTCCTTCATCCGGTCCAGGTACTTCACAATCAGTCACTATCATGATGCTTTCATCCGGAAACTCGAAGTTCATTGACTGATAGTCATCTACGGCCTGATGTGCCAAGTGGTCTGCCAATACACTTCCCTTGATGGCTTTCTGGGTCGTGTACTGAATGTCGTATTCCGTCAAGATCATTTGCCATCTCGCAATTCTCCCAGACAGAGCGGGCTTTTCAAATATGTACTTTATAGGATCCATCTTTGAGATCAACAAGGTAGTGTGAGTCAGCATATACTGTCTCAGCCGGCGAGCAGCCCATACCAAAGCATAGCAAGTTTTCTCAAGCAGTGAGTATCGGGTCTCACAGTCGGTAAACTTTTTGCTAAGGTAATAAATGGCATGCTCTTTTTGGCCAGACTCGTCATGCTGCCCCAGCACACACCCCATTGAGTTGTCAAGTACTGTCAGATATAGTATCAGAGGTCTCCCTTCAACCGGTGGCATAAGAATGGGTGGTTCTTGGAGATACTCTTTGATTCTGTCAAAAGCAGCCTGACATTCATCATTCCAACGTACTACTTGATCTTTCTTCAGCAGCTTGAAGATTGGTTCACAAGTAGCAGTTAGGTGCGAGATGAACCGAGCAATGTAATTCAGGCGTCCTAAAAAGCCTCTGACCTCTTTCTCTGTCCTAGGAACTGGAATCTCTTGAATAGCTTTGACTTTAGCAGGGTCCACTTGAATACCCTTATCACTTACAACGAAGCCTAGTAACTTTCCAGATCTTACCCCGAAGGTGCACTTGTTCGGGTTCAACCTCAGCTTGTATAATTTCAGACGGTCAAACAATTTCTGCAGATGATCTAGGTGCTCTTCCTCAGTCTGGGACCTTGCAATCATGTCGTCAACATACACTTCTATCTCATGATGGATCATGTCATGAAATAAAGCAACCATGGCGCGTTGGTAGGTTTCCCCAACGTTCTTCAGTCCGAAAGGCATGACCTTGTAGCAGAAGGTGCCCCACTGAGTAACAAATGTAGTTTTTTCCATGTCTTCAGGTGCCATCTTGATCTGATTGTAACCTGAAAAACCATCCATGAAAGAGAACACCTTGTGCTGAGCAGTATTGTCAACAAGGACATCAATGTGAGGTAGGGGAAGTCATCTTTGGGGATGGCCCTGTTCAGATCCCTGTAGTCGACACACATTCTGACCTTACCATCCTTCTTTGGTACTGGCACCACATTAGTAACCCACTGAGGGTAAGAAGTCACTGCAAGGAACCCAGCATCAAACTGTTTCATAACCTCGGCTTTAATCTTCTCAGACATCTCTGGACGCATACGACGGACCTTTTGTTTAACCGGAGGGTAGTCTTCCTTAGTAGGCAAGTGATGGACCACAATATCGGTATCCAACCCGGGCATGTCTTCGTAGGATCAGGCAAAGATCTCCATATAATCATGTAGCATCTGAGTCAACCGTTGCTTCACGCTGAGCTCTAGGTTGGCACCAATCTTTACCTCTTTCCTGTCTGCCTCAGTACCCAAGTTTATTGTTTCCACTGGCTCTTCGTGTGGTTGAATTTCCCTCTCTTCCTGAAGTAACAGTCTTGCAAGCTCGCCAGGAACTTCACAATCATCTTCACCTTCGTCTTCGGCTAAGTTGATCGGATTTTCGAAGTCATAACTGGCAGTAGCAGAGTCGTTACCAGTGAGATCCAGAGTGGATTGAAACCTGTATGAGAGAGTGTGTGTAAATACAGCTGTTTTTGAAATATATAAAGGAAGGAAAGACAGAAAAGGAGCATAAGATTTGAAATGCGAGAAAAACGTCCAAGATTTTCATTTATGATATATGAAATGACAATTTATATGCCCTCACAAATGAAACCACGGTGCCTCGGGTAAGACACCGGGCCATAAAGTTCAATTTATTGTTTATTACAATTAACGAAACAAGGAAGTTTATTACTGCGTAACAAAAGTAACAGGGGTATGGTCTTTGACAATCCAATTGGTCAATCCGCCTTCAGTCGTCGGATAGATCCAGCTATTGAACTTAGCTTCATCCACCTCATTATCCTCCCCAACAGCATTTACTCCTGGATTTGTAATGAGCACAGGAGGTCTTCTGGTCTTTGCCTTCCGCATGGCTTTCTGTCCCTCTGCAGTAAAACCCAGTCCAAATTGGTCAGTTTTCTGTGTAAAGTCGGGAAGTCTGCCCCAGTTAGTACATTCACCTTTCTGAACCACAGCCCGGGCATCCTTCAAGGAAGCCATCTTCAAAGGAACATCCTCTTCGACCGTTGTTTCTGCTGCTGCTGAAATTGGAAGTACCTCCTCGAAATGCTGAAAGGGGGTCTCAATAAACTCCCCGTCCATCTCAATGTACCTGAAGGAATTCAAATGGCTCACCATATACTCCTCCTCTCCCTGCACAGTGACAATCTTCCCTCTGACAGGGTATTTTAGCTTCTGATGCAAGGTAGAGGTCACTGCCCCAGCCTTGTGGATCCAAGGTCGACCCAGTAGACAAGAATACGACGGACGGATATCCATCACATAGAAAGTAGAGTCGAACACCTGAGATCCCACACGAATAGGAATGTCAACCTCTCCATGAACCATTCTCTTGGAACCGTCAAAGGCTCTGACGATGATATTGCTAGGTTTCAGCTCCAGACCTTCACAATCCAAACGGTCCAAGGCCTTCTTAGGTAGCACATTTAAGGAAGAGCCAGTGTCCACCAACACGTGCGCCAGAGTAGTGCCCCTGTATTCGATAGAGACATGCAGGGCATCATTGTGGTCCCTTCCCTTTACAGTCAGGTCAGCATCTGAGAAACCCAAGCCATTGTCCGCTGTCAGATTTGCTACACAATCAGTGAACTGGACTGCAGATGTCTCCTGTGGTACATGGGCCGTCTTGAGGAATGAGATCAAGGCCTTAGCATGGGCCTCCGAGCACAGTAACAAGGAGAGCATTGAGATCTTGGAGGGCGTATGCCCCAGCTGCTCGACAACATTAAAGTCACTCTTCTTTATTATCTTCAGGATTTCCTCCATTTCTTGTTGGGAGGCTTCAGCAGTTATAGGTATTGGTGCCTCCATCTGGGAAGGCTCAACTTCAATCCCTTTGCCCCGAGCATTGGATGACTCGGCAGCAGGGGGAACAACTTGGTCAGAAACAGGAACAGGTACACTTGTAGGTGTTATAAGGAGGGGTCTTCGAGCAGCGGGCGGTGCAATGTCAGGCGAGAAGAGCCTGCCACTGCGGGTAACCTTGGCTGGACCAGTGATATCGCAGATACTGGCGCCAGTGTTGAACTCTTGTTTGATTCCATTCACATACACATCTGCCCCATAGTGCCAGGGGATAGCTTTATCAGATACGTAGGGGAGAGGCCCCAGAACAGTAATAACAACAGGTGCGACAATCATGATTTGGACAGGCTTCTTTGGGAGAGCCTTGATTGGATTATTGAAGATGGTAACCACAGAAACTTCTTCTACCAGAGCCAACTGAACAGCAGAATTCTTGAACAGAATCTCCTTACTGTCCATCAGGCTTTGGATGCCTAACTTCAACAAGGGACAACCAGATAGGGAAATAGCACAGAACAGGCAACCCTCACTGCAACCCGGAAATAAACCGGCCAGCAGTAGGTTCCTCTTGACAGTCTTCAAAGGAGTAGCTACATCATCCACAGAAACAGCGTATACCTTTTCATCAACAACATTTACTCCATGCTGGGGCATAGGAGCAGTAACCACATTCGGCCTCTCGGGCGCTTCAAACTGTATCTCTTTCGCGTCAATAAGGTCTTGCACCTTATTCCTTAATGCCCAACAATCATCAGTGGAATGCCCCGGGCTATCGGAGTGATAAGCACAGCGGGCATTTGGGTTGTATTTAGGGGAAGCAGTGTTTACAACCTTTGGCGCCTCTCTGACAGTCACTAGATTGGTGGATAGTAACTGCGGCAAGATTTGGGATATGGTCATGCTCAAACGGGTGAATTCTCTTCTAGGTCTTTCAGCCCTTTGAGGATTGGTTGGCCGAGGAGCGGCAGCAGGCTTAGCAATCATTACCACACTGACAGATTGGCAGCGCTCAGATTTCTCTTGTCTCCGGGAGCCATATACAGCACTAGCCTCCTTCTTGAAGGGTTTCTTCTCTGAACTTGTAGATGCACCCTTCGGAATCTTACCAGACTTCAACCCAGCCTCAATTCTCTCTCCAGTCAGAATAAGATCGGTAAACCCTGCAGACGAGTTACCGATAAGATGGTTGAAAAATGGCCCAGATAAAGTCCCCAAGAACATGTCTACCAACTCCCGATCAGTCAACGGAGGCTGCACCCTGCCAGCCAGATCCCTCCACTTCTGAGCGTACTCTTTAAAACCTTCGCTTGAACCTAATGACATACCCTGGAGTTGGGTACGTGTAGGGGAAAGGTCGGCATTATACTGATACTGCTTATAGAAAGCAGTAGCCAACTCCTCCCAGTTACAAACTTTGGTCCCATCCAGCTGATAGAACCATTCGAGATGAGTCCCTGAAATACTCTCCTGGAAGAAGTGGATCCACAAATTCTTATCCACTGAGTACGGTTGAATCTTCCGAACATAGGATCTGAGATGTAGCTTGGGACAAGACGCCCCGTCATATTTGGTAAAAGATGGTGCTTTGAACTTATGAGGAATGATCACACCAGTAGACAAACCTAAATCTCCAAAATCCAGCCCATGCACCTGTTGGATCTCCATAGCATTCAGTCTGTCTTCCAATTGCTTGTACCTGTCTTCAGCAGGAGGATATTGTTCCTCATCAAAATCAGTCTCGTTGTCGGAGACTACCGGACTAGGACCTTTTTCCCCTTGAGGGGTACCCTTGCCTATAGAAGAACCAGCCTCTTCATTCTGCAAAGTGTTGCCGAACCTTCGGCCCGAGTTGAAAAGAACAGTTCTCCTCTTCTTCTTCTTTTCCTTCTTCAGGAGCAGAGCCTTCAGCTCTTCTTGGCCCTGAGCCAAACCCATGATTAGTTCCTGAAATTGCGCATCCTGCGCCTGAAGAGCCTTGATGGACATCTCGGTTGATGATGAGTCAGGATTCATGATGCTGAAATAAACAGCGAAGAATGGTAAGCAACCTGAAAAGGAGAAAACCTGCTATGCATATGATGAATGGAATGCGTATGATTTATATTTTCAAAGACAATCGGGAATCAACTTTGTAAAAAAGGAATACACTTCATTAGATTCAACTTTGAAATTTTAAATTGTTCAACAGGTTGCCCTTAGGCGTTACATGAAAGGGAAATATTGAAAAGGGAAATAAAACTGTAAAAGAACATCCAGAGCTCCTTATTGATCCCATGGTCTCCTCTTCTCAGTACGGATGTAGTCATTCAGAGCTCTCTCATTCTCCAACTGCTTTGTCAGCTTCTGGATCTTCAATTCCTGCTCGTTGAACTTTTCCCGGTAAGAATCCCGTTCTTCTCGCAGTTGCGACCAAGATCTCTTTAATGTCTCATAATCAGTAGGTATCTGAGGAGGAAGGACAGTTGGAGGAACACCATCTTTGTCAGGACACTCAAGAATGACGGGTCTGACAGCTTCATACGGCATACCTAACTTCTGAGCACGGATGCGAACCCATTTGTAGTAGGCTTCCATAGGTAAAGAAGTATTTGGCCCCAACTCTTGTGGGTCAGCTTTATGAACTTTGTCCCAAGCCTTGATGAACCTACGACGCAGCTCGTCACTATCCACCTGAAACTCAAAACTGATGTAAGGCACCAACATCTCATGGGGGCCTGCTCTTCTGGCTCTTCCAAACTGACGGAGCGCTAGACATGGATTGTAAGAGATCCCTCCTTGGGTACCAATCAGAGGAACATTAGGGTATTCCCCGCATCGATCAATAATAGCTATCTCATCCAAACCTCTGCAAGTCCAAATGATGTCTTTATCGGTGAGAGACATTAACCTATGAGCCCAACCTCTTCCTTCTTGGTTCTTCAGCACGAACTTAGGGAGGTGCGAAATAAACCACCTCACCAACAAAGGGATACAACACCATAGGGTTCCTCGCCTTCGGGTAGTACGATCATGAAGTTGTTGCAAGATGTCACCCAAGAGAGTGGGCACGGGATTCTGAGACATAAAGATCCTTATGGCAGTGACATTGATGAAGTTGTCAGGATTAGGAAACAAGACTAGCCCATAGATTAAGAGAGCCAAGATGTCTTCATATGCCCTAAAGTCCAGGTCATTCCAGAAACTGTTAGCCTTACCAATCAGAAACTTGGCCAAGAAGCCCTTAACTCCGCTTCTAGCTACCCAGTTGTCCATTACCTCTTGATGTGTCAAGGGAAGAGCTGCAGCAACATCCTCAAGCCTGAGGGTCTTTTCCCAGCCAGTGAAGGGAGTCTGATCCAAAATAGGGATACCAAGCAAATCAGAGAACTCTTCCAGGGTAGGGACCAGCTGGAAGTCTTGAAAGGTGAAGCACTGGTATAGAGGGTCATAGAACTGGGTCAGGACACTCATCAACTGTTGATCCCGCTTTGCAGTGACTAAACTGAGAAGAGAACCATGCCTCTGAATTAAGGAAGTGGTATTTGGAATTCTGCTAACCAACTCTTCAAGCAACTCAGGTGAATGAACAAAGTTAAACCGGATAGTATTCCTTCGCACAGGCATCATGATGTCCTACAAAATAGAGCAAAGATGAAACCCACTTGTCTTTGAAATGGTCAGTCCTTATGCAGGATGCATGCAATGCTCATGATGTTATGATGTTATGGTAAAGCACACCACAAATAGATACAAAGGCAAACATGGTAAGGCACACAAGTCACACAAGGCAAGCCCCTAAACTTTAGGCCAGCATGAGGTCTAGGTACTACCCTCTTTCAGTTTGTTGGTTCATACATGTCCTATCAAAGTAACCGGGTTCTTAGAGGATCCCAATATCATTGACTACCCTCAATCGGTCATAACTCCAGCATCGCAATCTTTTCTTGCGGCCAGAACCATCACGAGAGTTTATCCTCAATGGGCATAGCATACTGCTACTGTTCTAATGGCCAAGTTGTGTCATTTAAGGTTCTAAGGTTGTTGGTGCTTAACGAATCCTCAGAAGACCCATATTCTCCTCGATGCAACACAAGGGATATCGGTACAGACCAAGGTGCCACACCAACGTAGCCACTGTTTCACCCGTGTCGGTCTACGCCGGACAGGTCCCTCACAGCTTACGCTACCTAAACAGGGTATCCCCAGATCCGGGTTAAGATCTATGTAACTCCCATGCAACCCACAAATTTAAAGCAGACAAGTCAATACAATTGAAAACACAGTTATGAACTAACCCTAAGGTACACCTCACTTTATAAATATTTCCCCAGCACAGTCGCCAGTTCTGTGATCGGTGGATCTGGAACTGACTGTTTAACGCTGGTTCGCGAAATGTCGCGGAAGCAAGAGTCGCCACCGTCTTTTATTTTCTCCAAATGGAAAGGACAAAAGCACAGAAAAATTCCTTAAAGAGATTGCTCTCGGTTCGGGAGGTAGGTTATAGAAAGGGAAGGTGTTAGCACCCTTTCTATCCATGGTTATCCATGGGCTCTTAGATACTTGCTCATTGTGTTTTCAAAAATGGTTTGTCTGCTTTTCAACTGTGGGTTTTAAAAAAGTTTCTTTGAAAATTCCAGTTCGACTCTTGTATCGGTCCTCAAGAGTGTTTGAAAAGTTGCTTTCGAAAGCTTTTTGAAAATGTGTTGGTGTGAAAAGTATTTTTGAATTTTTGTTTTGAGATTTAGAGCAAGTATCAAGAGTCGTCTACCTACCCTAAGGAATTCGTCTGTGTAAATGTCCTTTAAAGTAATGCCATCCCACCATTGAGAGGTAGGTAGCACCACCGTTGGAGGTGTTCGGGTCAATTCGAAGGTTCGGGACATGGTGATCACCAGAGCAACGGGAAGACACCTTAGAAGCTACCCTCATGCCAGGTTCCCGGATCATGAGGACTTACTAAGACGTCCTCTACTCGACGATCACCTTTCGAGGCAAGGCAACAGCGAGGCGTACCCTAGGGGTGGTGTGTGATTTGTGTGTCATGTTCATTTGCATTTATCTTGTTCATGTCAAAGTGATCTATGCGTTTGTTTTTATTTTATCATTCATTCTTGCATGCATTTATTTAGCAGTTAAAAATTGCGAGAAATTAGAGTTCCTAAGCTATTACAAAGGCGCGGGTCCACATCGCCAAAATTTCCAGGACCCGATTTGACAGAAAATAAAGAAATAAAGTAAAGTGCGAGAAATTAAGTTTACACGGCTTTGGGAGAGGTACATAAATAATTAAGAGAAACGAGATAAATGCGCGAACTAAATTAAGATTGGAAACGAGGGCGTTGGACCCTTTAATGAAATTAAATTATATTAAGTTCTTAAATTGATTAAATTAAAATGAGAAAAGAAATTATTTTTTTGAGATTTTTGGATTTATGGTTTTTTATGAGAAAGATTAAATGAAATTAAAATATTAACCCTAATTCTAAATTTTTTATTGATTAAGAAAACATGTTAAAATTAAACCTAATTAATTAAATTATTTACATGCAATTTGATTTATAAAAATAAATAATATTTAATTATTAGTGAAAAGAAAAGAAAAAGGATAAAAATTAATTAAAACCCTAATTCTACCAATTTTAAGTTTATTAGAAAAATATTAAGATTTAAACCTAAATTAAGACTAAAATCAATTAATGACGTTTATTTACAAAATATTAAAATAAAATACATTTTCTAATTTTGTCTTTTCTAATTTTTATATTGTTTTATATTTTTTATAAAAAATAATTACATTAAAGAAATTAATTAAAAAGGTAATTGAATCAAATAAACAAATGAAAAAGAATACAAAAGAAATTGCAAACCTAGGGGGGTCTGTCCCCAAATGGGAGGTGAAGTCCAGTAATCAGGCCCATTAAGCCTTTGGCCTGATTGACTTTTCTGCTAGCATGCATAGGCGTTGACTCCTTCCCAGGGTGTTCTCCCAATCAGCGCCTTTGGATTGGTCTTTCTATACGCGTGGCAAGCTTGAGATCATGGATGTATGGTGTTCCCTGGTACTGAAATTGCACAGAAGCGTGAATGGAAAAATAATATGGAAAGGGGTAGGGACCTGGGGCTCGAACCCAGGTCCTAGAGATTACCAGTAACGTGCCTTGCCAACTGCTCCACTTGACTTCTTTGTATATTAAATAACAAACAATTATTATAAAATAAAACAAAGCGTTAGTGACTTTTTCGCGCGAAATTTTGAATGAACCAATCAGTCTTGGCCACATAATCATCTTCTTCATCGTTTGTTGATTTCCTGAAACTAAGAGATGGTTAGCGGGGGTTTTAAACCCCCCCCCCCCCCCAAAATATGCCATATCCAATAATAGTGAATAGGCCATGTGGGTACATAAATTAGGCGCGAGGGTTGATTTTGAACCGTCCAAGCATGCTGAGTTCATTCATGGTATTGGCATGTCCTAATTTTACAGTAACTGGAAACGCCCAAATTAGAACTTGAAAAACCCTAGATATCTTTAATGGTGAATCCTTGTATAACGCGTGAAAACTCAATCAAAGCATATGGTTAGTTTCAGAATCATCCAATTAGTAAGAATCCATAAGAAAAATGCAATGAATATGCTTGAATATGAAAACGCGAATATGCATAAAAGTGAAAACAGTTTGACTTGTAACTACCAGTTCTCAAGGTCTCAGGCTATGATATTGATTCAGTATCCTTCCTTGAAGTCTCAGCAAGCCAATGGAATATGTATTTGGCCTTGAATCGCCCTAAAACCTAGTTTTCAGTTTTCAACTTTTTTGGCAAAAACTCAAGTTTTGTTCTTGGTGTGTAGCGCAGCTTAGAGGTTTTTAGGAGTAGGGTTTACATCCATATATACATGTGAATGATTAGGGTAAGAATTCAGAGCCAAAGGATCCTTGCATTGATGTGAAAAGTATTTGATTTTTAAGCCATAATTTTCCAATCTTTTTCAAGCATATTTGATACAAATCATGGCCAATTGACTTGATTCTTTCTATATTTGGTCATGCACGAAATCTTAAGCTTATTCCCTGCATAAAAAGATTTGATTGCATTGATTTGGTATTTTTCATGTATTTTAATTAATTAAATGAATTATTAATAATTAAAAATCCAAATAAATAAATAAAAATGATAAAAAACTTCCCTTTGGGCCAAATGGTCGTGCACATGCCTTGGATGATGAATTGTGGAAGAAAAAAGAGGCCCATTAGCATTTTTAAGACATTTGAAGCAATGTTGACTTTTCAAAATATCCAAAAATTTCCCAACTTCCACAAGGCATAACTTGCTCAATGTTTAAGCTTTGCTCATGTTCTTGGACATTTTGGAAAGGTCTTTGAGTCCTATAACCAATGCCTTTGGTCCCATGTCATTTTGATTTACCAATCTCAAGTTATGGCCTTTGACTCAAAGTCCCTTTTTGTTGACTTTTGAAAATGACCTATAATGTTGAAATTGATAACTTTTTGTGAGAGCATTTCTTGGACTTGAAGTATGAAGAGGAGTTGTAGGAAATGTCGTTCTCTTCAAAATGAGCTTTGGATGGAATTTTTCTGATAATCCATGTGGAAGTTATGCCTTGGTCAAGTTACAGTTGACTTTTTCAGCTGTCCAAATATGGAAACTTTTGCATCTTGATGATTTTTGAGCCAAGCTTTGAGAATCATGATCAAGCATTGATCAAATGATGTTTGTGGCTTCAAAATGAGATATTGACCAAAAATTTGGACTTTTGACTGTCAAATGACCATTTTGCCCCTATAGTTGATTGTAGTGCAATTAGGGTTTTTGACGGTGCAATTTTGTGCTGTAAGTCTTGAAACTTGGTATGAGGATGCTTGGCCATGTTTATAGGCATGTGGGACATGATTGGACCCTTGAAAACTTCAATTTCTTTGTCAGAACCAAAACCCTAGTTTTTGACTATTAGGAGGCCCTTGAATTGTGCAACCCTTGGGGAATTTTGAAGCTTTGACTTGGCAAATCTTGAAGAATATGGGAGGGCAAATTTTGGGGTACAACAGTTGCCCCTGTTCAATCTTCTTAGACCTGAGGATGCAAATTGGCTGACGTGCCTTTCGTAATCCGAGGGTGGAAGATGATTGAACACTAGAGTGCCCAGAAATTTGCGCTCACATAGTAACAGTGTGATGATGGGGAATGGGCTTACAGATGGCATTTGGAGATTGGTGGATAGGATGATGGGCTTATAGATGCCATCTGGGTGTCGATCGCGTAAGAGATTCCTTGGCGAGAACTTGCGTACCTGCAAAATAAAAGGATTACCTGACCTGTTACATGAGCTGGTCTTCAAACCCTTTGTATGGATGTGTCCTGACTGGTTACAGGAGCTGGATCTGGAGCTTCAAACGGCGATGAATGAACCAGGGGTGGTTACTACCTCAACAGGAACGGTGAGAGAACCTTGAACGACTTCAACCTCAACAGTAGCGCTGAGAGAATCCTGGGCGACTTCAACCTCAACAGTAATCATTGAGAAAATCTTAGGCGACTTCAACCTCAACAGTAAACATTGAGAGAATCTTGGACGAGTTCGACTTCAATAGTAATGTTGAGCGAATCTTGGGGCGAATACTACCTCCGCAGTATCGGGGAGAGAACCATAGGCGACTACAACCTCAACAGTAATCATTGAGAGAATCTTGGATATCTTCAACTTCAACAGTAATGCTGAGAGAATCTGGGGATGATTACTACCTCCGCAGTATCGGGGAGAGAACCACAGGCGACTACAACCTCAACAGCAATCATTGAGAGAATCTTGGGCGACTTCGACTTCAACAGTAACGCTGAGCGAATCTGGGGATGATTACTACCTCCGCAGTATCGGGGAGAGAACCACAGGCGACTACAACCTCAACAGCAATCATTGAGAGAATCTTGGGCGACTTCAACTTCAACAGTAACGCTGAGCGAATTCGGGGATGATTACTACCTCCGCAGTATCGGGGAGAGAACCATAGGCGACTACAACCTCAACAGTAATCATTGAGAGAATCTTGGATAACTTCTACTGAGTCTTTATCCGGAAAATCTGTTTGGGGTCGATTTAACGGGACTAGAGAAGGCCTTGGACTGGATAAGAAACAGAAAATCTTAGGGTCGATTAACTGAACCGGTCTAGGTCTTGAAATGTCTTCAACTGGGTAAGAAACAGGGAGATCTTAGGGTCGATCTGACTGAACTAGAGAAAGTTGAAATTCTGGCTGCAGATACTCAATGTCACGTCCAATGTTATGACACCGTATCTGACTTACTATATGACAGTAAATACAAAAGCAGTAAATAACACAGTCAATTGTTTACCCAGTTCAGTGTGCAACAACACCTACTCTGGGGGCTACCAAGCCAGGGAGAGAATCCACTATAAGAGATGTTAATTCAGGAATAAACCAACCAGTTTATCTCCTTCACTTAAGACCTACCCAATGCAATTCTAATCTAAGTACAACTTAAACCTGAGTTCCTACTCACTCCCCCTCAATCACAGCAGTGATACATAAACCAATTTGACTTAAGAATTGATGAAGACACTCTTCAAAACACACACTTGATTAAGCTTCACAGCTTTTTAATCAAGTAACACAATCACTCGTGCTTCACAGCTTTGAGTGATGTACACAACTAACTTGACTCTGCTTCACAGCTTTAGTCAAGTAACATTCAAACACTCTTGCTTCAAAGCTTCGAGTGCTACACAACCCTTACAATTGAAACCTATTCCAAGGCACTTATCACAATGATAATTGCTTGGAGTACAATAAACAAATCTATACAGATTACAAAATTGATCTTCTAATCAATCAGCAGGGATATCTTGAAAAACCGCAGCTCTGTTGAATATATAGCAGCTGTAACTTCAGTTAGGGTTTCCAAAAACCTAGGGTTGATTCCGTTTGACCTAAAGACCAGGTCACAGTACTTTATTGATCAGGTTAGGATCGAGCTAGGTTACTCCTCAGAAAACGCAGGATTCTGTTCAGAAAGGACTGAGTTATTTCCTGAAAAAACTCAGACTTATCCAATCCTGCAATCTTGTTAGTTCAGAACAGGATGTCATAACATCTGTTATGACATCTGAGAAAACCTGTCTACTGATTTAGCAAAATGTGATCATTTTGCAAACATGCTCAGATACACACTTATAAACATCAGTATTTGAATTACAATATTTTTCTGCACATGTACCTATTGAGTTAGTACAACCTGAACTAGAATGTTATGACATCAGTCATGACATTCATACATACACTTGGGATTTACCAAAAATGCAAGCCAATACCTAAACACCTACAAACTCCCCCTTTGGCAGATTTTTGGCTAAAGACCCTAAACAATCAGAGATAGATAGATAGCAGCAGTAATAAGTGACAGAAGTGACAGCAGAAAAATATAATGTCAAGTACTAATTAAGCAAGTACCAAAATATTCTCCCCCTCTTTAGCCACAAATGGGCCAAAGATACATGTTCATAAAGTTATACAGTTATCCAAAACAAAATAATGAGATTAGCAGCTGACAACAGCAGAACACACTTCCAAACTCCACCAGCAACACCACCAAGCAGCAATCAACCTTCAAGCACTGTCATCAGATTCAGAGGAGCCAATTTCTTCAATGTTGAGCTGTCCTTCAGCTTCTATACCTTCTTCCCTTCTTCTTTCTTCAGCTTCCTCCTTTTCTAGCCTGGCAATTAGAGCTTCTAGGGTCCTTTTTCTAGCATCCAGATCTTTGCAAGTTTCTTTTAAAACAGCTATGACATCTGATGTCTTGGACTGGGTCTTTGCAAACGATGTCTCAGCTGATGTTATGACAATGTCTGGAGCATGAGATCCCTGAAACAGTTTGTAGTGCAGGCCAAGGGTAGGAGCTCTTTTGCAGACTGTATCTCTTGCTACAAGGATGTCAGGGTATTGTGCAAGGATGATTCCACAAAGGAGGGAGGGAAAATCAATTGGTCCTTTGACAGCATAACTGCCAGCATGCTTCAAAGTTTGTTCAAAGATGTACCTTCCATAGTCAAAGGCAGTCTTGGTTCCTACAGCATAGATAAATCTCCCCAATCCTGTGGAGATGGTTGATTTGTGATTTGTAGGCACCCAGTTTGCTGCACCTATTTTATGCAAGATGGCAAATTTCATGCTGAGTTTACTAGCATTCATCTTCCCTTTCAATGGCCAGCACTTTACTTGCCTGGCAGTGATGGTTAAACACACTTCATTGTCAGTTGCCTCTAGATCAGGACAGTCCTTATTTGTTCTTCCAAGAAACTTGTTGATTTCTGATGGAGAGAACTTGACCCTTCTTCCTCTAACAAACACACTCTCAAAGTCAGCTGACCTCCCATCAGCACAATCATTGGACAAGTTCACTACAAACTCCTTAACCAGATTTTCATAACATTTGTTAAACTTCATCACTGTCTTCATTAGCCCAGCATTCCTGATCAGATCCATGATGTCTTTGCACTCCAAGGCATCATTGTTGAGTTCTCTCTCCAAGGCTATTCTCTTCAAGCAAACATACTTCCATCTGTTTGCATTGTCAGGATGATGAAAGGAGATGTTGTCTGTTGGCACTTCAGGCACTCTAGCAATCTTGCTGGAGGGGAGCTTCCTTCTGATGGGAGTATCTTCAATATCAATCTCAAATTCTGATTCATCATCAGAATCAGAAGTTTCAGGTTCTTTACTTTTCTTAGAGATTGGTTGTCTAGCAGTCTGCACCTGTGCCTTCTTCCCTTTTGTCTGAATTTTCTCAGCCATCCCTTCAGCCTTGGATTTCTTAGCATCAGGTTTAACATTCTGACTACTCTTTCTTTTCATCAATCTCCTAGCAATGCTAGGGTTCACATTAGCAATAAGTTCATTATCTGAGTAATCTTCATCCACATCAATGATAGGTGGATCAGCAGCCTTTTCAGAGGGGTTCTTAATGTTGTCTTTTGGTGTCACAACATCCTCAGTGACATCTACATTTTCAGAACCTTCCACATTTGGACTTTCTGATTGATTCAAAGGGATAGAAATCCCAGGTACAGATTGGTTGCCACTCAGAATGCTAGTAACCAGTCTAGCAATAGCTTGGTGTACTTGAACTGATCCTTCTTTATTAGGTATATAAGACGAAGGATGAGAAGAATTACCAGAGACTGTAGCTTGAGCTCTTCCTGCATGTCTGGTTCTGAGCTTTTTGACTCTGGCTGGGTCAGTTGCCATCTCCCTGAGAGGAGTGACCTCAAGAACTTCAGATTCTATGCATGTAGTGATTGCCCTAGAATCTTGATCAGATGATGACGATGATGAGGGAGACGAAGCCGCCATGGTGGAAGACGATGTCTGAGACATTTTGTTTAACTTTTAGTAATAGTAGCAGTTTGGGAAAACTCTTTGATTGAGAGGAGGAAACAGGTTGCAAGGATGAGAGAGGTAGGGAGTAAAAGGGAGTCTCTTCAACTTTTTAAGGCTTTTGAAGGAATTGTGAATGAATATGATTAACCCACTAAATATAGACTTAATAAAATTAATCCCTTCAACCCTTGTTTTCAGCAAAACTAATTGCTATAATTTCTCATGTTGGTGAATACCCAATCTGCCCCTCAAATTTTCAAGTTTATTTCCAACAAGCGCCTTGGTAGAAGAATCAGTCAGCTGAAGCTTAGAGAAACTATGTTCCAGTTCAAATGACTTCTTCTCTTCAAAGTCAATAGGGTTCAAGGAAATGTTGAATGTTTTCAGATTATCACACCACAATGTCACAACATCTTGTGTAACATTGTACTCAGGTAGCATCTGTTTTGACCAGATGTTTTGAGAACAGAATTTATGAGACTTGTTCTTTCCAACATCCTTGTCAAGATGACTTAAGGTTCTGACAACACATTCTTCTTCAACTTTATTTGCCACATCACATATATTATCAGCCTGTAGTTTTGGAGTTCTTCTGACAGCTTCCATAGGAATAGCTCTTTTCATTCTTCCAAGCTTATGCTGCCACTGTTTCATCTCTTTTTCTTCGATGATTTGACTCATAGTGGAGATATCAGTGTTCTCAGGCTGCCACACATAACAGTTATCTTTGGATTTGATTCCTCTCATTACAACATCTAGTTTTTCATTAAATACTAGACATTCAGATCTTGAGAAGTTGACCATGAATCCTAGATCACATAATTGACTGATGCTAATGAGATTAGTAGTCAACCCTTTTACCAGCAGTACCTTATTCAGACTTGGAACTCCAGGGTAGTCCAAATTACCAACTCCTTTGACTTCTCCTTTAGCACCATCTCCAAAGGTCACAAAACTGGTGGTGTGAGGCATAACATTATTGAGGAGATTTTTGAATCCAGTCATGTGTCTGGAACATCCACTGTCAAAGTACCAATCTTCCTTTGCAGAGATCTTCAGGGAAGTGTGAGCTATCAGTGCAGTAGCCTTTTTCTTCCATTGAGGAGCGTGTGGTACCTTTTTAGACTTAGGTTTGACATCTGAGTTCTGATTAGGATATCCATGTAATCTGAAGCAGAAGGGCTTTATGTGACCATATTTCCCACAATGATGACATCTCCATCTTTGGTACCTCTTCTTCATATGTCTCTGTCCCTGATGTTGAGAGTAATGTTGAGACATCCGTTTTGACATTTGCTTCCCGGTACCAAATTTCTTTGTTTCCACAAATCCTAGGCCAGATTTATTTCCCATATTTTGTCCAGCCTGAAGGATCTCTTCCAATTTGTCTGTTCCATTGGTCAACATCTTGACAGATTTGGTCATTTGATTCAGTTGTGAGTTTAGCAGTTGAACTTCTCCTTCTAAATGACTTATAGTTTCAAGATTTGCCCTCTTTTCAGCCTCCAGCTTTACAATGAGTTTTGATTGTTTCTCATTTTGCACACAGACTTCACCACTTCTGATACACAATTTCTTGTAGGTATCAGCCAGTTCTTCAAATGTCACTTCTTCATCACTGGTGTCACTTTCAGAAGTACAAACACTAGTTAGGGCAGTAACTAGTTTGGCAGATTCTTCTTCAGAATTGCTTTCTGAATCATAGTCAGACCAAGTAACAGTCATTCCTTTCTTTTGCTTCTTAAGAAAGGTAGGACATTCAGCTCGAATATGTCCATATCCTTCACATCCATGGCATTGAATACCTCTGCCTTGGTTTCCCTTATCTTTTGACCTTGGTCTTCTGTTGGAACTATCAATGTCAGAAGGAATGTTATGAACATTAGACCTTGACTTTGGGTCCATTCTTTTGATGAGCCTGTTGAACTGTCTTCCAAGCATGGCAATGGCTTCTGATATGTTTTCTTCTTCATCCTCCTTGTATTCAACATCAGTGTTGGATACAAGTGCTATGCTTTTGTTCTTCTTGTCACCATTATCAGTGATCCCCATCTCAAAAGTCTGAAGAGACCCAATAAGTTCATCCACTTTTAACTTGCTAATGTCCTGGGCTTCCTCTATGGCAGTTACCTTCATTGCAAATCTTTTAGGCAAGGATCTGAGAATCTTCCTCACCAGTTTTTCTTCTGACATTTTTTCTCCCAGTGCTCCTGAGGTGTTGGCAATCTCCAAGATGTTCATGTGAAACTCATGAATGGTTTCATCTTCCATCATTTTTAGATTCTCAAACTTAGTGGTCAACATCTGAAGCCTTGACATTTTTACTTTGGAAGTGCCCTCATGAGTAGTTTTGAGAGTGTCCCAAACTTCCTTGGCCAGTTCATATTGATGTACTAGTCTGAAGATGTTTCTATCAATTCCATTGAACAAGGCATTTAAAGCTTTTGAATTTCCCAGAGCTAACTCATCTTCTTCTTTACTCCAATCTTCCTCAGGCTTCAGACTGATTGTCCCATCTCTTTCAGTTATGGTGGGATGAATCCATCCTTTGTCAGCAGCTCTCCAAGCCTTTTTGTCTAGAGATTTTAGAAAGGCAATCATACGAGGTTTCCAGTAGTCATAATTAGTTCCATCCAGAATGGGTGGTCTATTTCCAAAAACTCCTTCTTTGTCCATAGTGCCAGAAAGTGATATCCCTAGATCTCACCCAGTAATACAGGCAGGGTGCCTGCTCTGATGCCAATTGAAATTCTGGCTGCAGATACTCAATGTCACGTCCAATGTTATGACACCGTATCTGACTTACTATATGACAGTAAATACAAAAGCAGTAAATAACACAGTCAATTGTTTACCCAGTTCAGTGTGCAACAACACCTACTCTGGGGGCTACCAAGCCAGGGAGAGAATCCACTATAAGAGATGTTAATTCAGGAATAAACCAACCAGTTTATCTCCTTCACTTAAGACCTACCCAATGCAATTCTAATCTAAGTACAACTTAAACCTGAGTTCCTACTCACTCCCCCTCAATCACAGCAGTGATACATAAACCAATTTGACTTAAGAATTGATGAAGACACTCTTCAAAACACACACTTGATTAAGCTTCACAGCTTTTTAATCAAGTAACACAATCACTCGTGCTTCACAGCTTTGAGTGATGTACACAACTAACTTGACTCTGCTTCACAGCTTTAGTCAAGTAACATTCAAACACTCTTGCTTCAAAGCTTCGAGTGCTACACAACCCTTACAATTGAAACCTATTCCAAGGCACTTATCACAATGATAATTGCTTGGAGTACAATAAACAAATCTATACAGATTACAAAATTGATCTTCTAATCAATCAGCAGGGATATCTTGAAAAACCGCAGCTCTGTTGAATATATAGCAGCTGTAACTTCAGTTAGGGTTTCCAAAAACCTAGGGTTGATTCCGTTTGACCTAAAGACCAAGTCACAGTACTTTATTGATCAGGTTAGGATCGAGCTAGGTTACTCCTCAGAAAACGCAGGATTCTGTTCAGAAAGGATTGAGTTATTTCCTGAAAAAACTCAGACTTATCCAATCCTGCAATCTTGTTAGTTCAGAACAGGATGTCATAACATCTGTTATGACATCTGAGAAAACCTGTCTACTGATTTAGCAAAATGTGATCATTTTGCAAACATGCTCAGATACACACTTATAAACATCAGTATTTGAATTACAATATTTTTCTGCACATGTACCTATTGAGTTAGTACAGCCTGAACTAGAATGTTATGACATCAGTCATGACATTCATACATACACTTGGGATTTACCAAAAATGCAAGCCAATACCTAAACACCTACAAAAGTCAAGATTGGTGCCAATCTGGAGCTCAGTGTGACACAACGGTTGATTCAGATGCTACATGATTATATGGAAATCTTTACGAAGACATGCCTGGGTTGGATACTGACATTGTGGTTCATCACCTACCTACCAAGGAAGACTGCCCTCCGGTTAAGCAGAAGGTCTGTCGTATGCATCCAGAGATGTCCGAGAAAATCAAAGCTGAGGTTATGAAAAAATTTGACACCGGTTTTCTGGCAGTGACTTCTTACCCTCAGTGGGTTGCCAACGTGGTTCTGGTGCCGAAGAAAGATGGTAAGGTCAGAATGTGTGTTGATTACAGGGATTTGAATAGGGCGAGCCCTAAGGATGATTTCCCTCTGCCTCACATCGACGTTCTGGTTGACAATACTGCTCAGCACAAGGTGTTCTCCTTCATGGACGGTTTCTCCGGATATAACCAAATCAAGATGGCTCCTGAAGACATGGAGAAGACCACTTTTGTTACTTAGTGGGGCACCTTTTGCTACAAGGTCATGCCTTTTGGGTTGAAAAATGCTGGGGCAACCTACCAACGTGCCATGGTTGCTTTATTTCATGACATGATCCATCATGAGATCGAGGTATATGTCAACGATATGATTGCAAGGTCTCAAACTGAGGAGGAACACCTTGACCATCTACAGAAGCTATTTGACCGTCTGAAGTTGTATAAGCTGAGGTTGAACCCGAACAAGTGCACCTTCGGGGTGAGATCTGGAAAATTTCTAGGCTTCTTCGTGAGTGACAAAGGTATTCAAGTGGACCCTGCCAAAGTGAAAGCCATACAAGAGATGCCAACTCCCAAGATAGAGAAAGAAGTCAGAGGCTTTCTAGGACGGCTGAACTACATTGCCCGATTCATCTCGCACCTAACTGCTACCTGTGGACCAATCTTCAAGCTGCTGAAGAAAGATCAAGTAGTACGTTGGAACGATGAATGTCAGGCCGCTTTCGAAAGAATCAAAGAGTATCTCCAAGAACCACCCATTCTTATGCCACCAGTTGAAGGGAGACCTCTAATCTTATACTTGACAGTACTTGACAGCTCAATGGGGTGTGTGATGGGGCAGCATGACGAGTCTGGCCGAAAAGAGCACGCTATTTATTACCTTAGCAAAAAGTTTACCGACTGTGAGACCCGATACTCACTGCTCGAGAAAACTTGCTGCGCTTTGGTATGGGCTGCTCGCCGGCTGTGACAGTATATGTTGACTCACACTACTCTGTTGATTTCAAAAATGGATCCTATCAAGTACATATTCGAAAAGCCTGCCTTGTCCGGAAGAATAGCAAGATGGCAGATGATCTTGACAGAGTATGACATCCAGTACACGGCTCAGAAAGCAATCAAGGGAAGTGTATTGGCAGACCATTTGGCACTTCAGGCAGTGGACGATTACCAATCCATGAACTTTGAATTTCTAGACGAGAATATCATGGTAGTGACTGATTGTGAAGTACCTGGACCGGATGAAGGACCTGAGGAAGGATCCCGATGGTCTATGCACTTTGACGGAGCCTCAAACGCTTTGGGTAACGGTATTGGCGCTGTGATCATATCCCCTAAAGGCACTCATACTCCACTCACTGCTCGGCTATGTCTCAACTGCACCAACAACATGGCGGAGTATGAGGCATGCATCATGGGTCTTCAAGCTGCAATTGACTTAAGGATCAAGTTTCTAAGTGTCTTCGGAGATTCTGCTCTCGTGATCAGTCAGATCAAAGGCGAGTGGGATACGAAACACCCAAATCTTATTCCCTACAAAGAGTATGTATTGACATTGATCCCCCACTTCGAGGAGATAACTTTTGAACACTTCCCAAGAGAGGAGAATCAGTTGGCGGACGCGCTAGCTACGATGTCTTCTATGTTCAAAGTCAAATGGGATAACGAGGCTCCCCGGATCATTATCTGGAAACTGGATGAACCTTCATATTGCTGTGATCTTGAGGCTGAAGAGGTAACTAAAAAACCTTGGTATCATGAAGTGAAGAGGTACTTGGAAGCTCAAGAATACCCCCAGGGTGCATCCGTCAATGATAAGAAGTTCCTGAGAAGGTTCGCCACAAAGTTCTTCCTCAGCAATGGCATTCTGTACAAGCGAAACCATGATTCGACCTTACTGCGTTGTGTGGATAAGACTGAAGCGGAAAGGATCATGGCAGAGCTGCATGAGGGTACCTTCGGAACACATTCTAGTGGACATACCATGGCAAAGAAAATCCTTCGGGTAGGATATTTCTGGTCCACAATGGAAGCCGACTGTTACCAACACTCTCGGACGTGTCACAAATGCTAGATCAACGCGGATAAGGTGCATATTCCTCCAGTTCCTCTGAACATCTTGACAGCACCTTGGCCTTTTGCAATGTGGGGCATTGATATGATCGGCGAGATCAGACCTACGGCATCCAACGGGCATCGCTTCATCCTAGTAGCAATTGATTACTTCACGAAGTGTGTTGAAGCAACTTCCTATGCTACGGTAACCAAGAATGTACTGGCAGGGTTCATTCAGCACAACCTGATATGTCGGTACAGCGTCCCGGAAAGGATCATTACGGACAATGGTACCAATCTTAACAACAAGATGATCACTGAGCTCTGCGAGCAATTCAAGATACAACACCACAACTCTTCTCCCTACCGGCCGAAGATGAATGGAGCTGTAGAAGCAGCCAATAAGAATATCAAGAAAATTGTGCAGAAGATGACAGTGACCTACAAAGATTGGCACGAGATGTTACCGTTTGCTCTTCATGGGTACTGTACCTCAGCAAGGACGTCAACAGGGCCAACACCCTTTTCCTTGGTTTATGGCATGGAGGCAGTCTTGCCTATTGAAGTCCAGATACCCTCTCTCCGGATAATGAAGGATGCAGGTTTGAGTGAAGATGACTGGATCCATACTCGACTTGATCAATTAAACCTGATTGACGAAAAGAGACTCACCGATATTTGTCATGGTCAGACGTACCAAAAACGAATGATCAGGGCATTTAACAAGAAAGTCAGACGACAAGAGTATCAAGTTGGAGACCTGGTAATCAAGCGCATCATTCTTCCTCAAAGTGATCCCAGGGGAAAATGGACCCCTACGTACGAAGGGTCATTTGTGGTTAAACATATCTTCTCAGGAGGAGCTATGATTCTAACCACCATGGATGGTGACGACCTTCCTCACCCCGCCAATGCAGACATAGTAAAAAGATACTACGCATGAATAAAAGACCCGCTAGGTTGACACACCTAGGCAAAAATAAGGGCTTCCCGGCAAACCAAAAGGGTTCGGGCAAAAATAAGGGATGAAATGAAAAAATCTGTACACACCGGCAAGTCGAAAACCTGAAAAGGCGGCTTGGGCAAAAATGGGTATCCCGATGGACTGAAAACCCGAAAGGGCGGTCCAGGAAAAAGTTAGGGATAAAGCGTAATACTATGTCTCATTGGATCACCTTGCATCCAGAATCCGGTATCAACTATCAGGTTCAGACGACATCAATCAGTCAGCTTCATCTTCGACTAAGCAGCAAAGTAATGAGATGCTCAAAGACATAAAGGCGATAGAAGAGTTGGAACCTAGTGGGACTATTCTTTTCACATAGCTGTTTTGTTTTCCTTTGTACAAATTGTATAAACTCTATTCTATTCGGCGACGTTCTCTTACTAGGACGTCAGCCTCTTGTACATAAACGCCTATTTACAGGCAAATTCCAAAAATCAATACAAATTCACTTTTCCAGACAAATTGCCAGTTGTTTTTCCTTTTTCTGTTTTGTCTTGCGAAGAACGTCCAATGTTCATTTTTGATATATGCATTTGACATTAATTGCTAACTCATAAATATTTGCATTCGAAACAAAGGACTAATTACAGGTGACATCAGAAACAGGGGCAATAATGAGTTGTCTAAGCGATCTAGTTGCTCGGTCCACCAAGGTACTAAGGTAGGTTCAGCTGAAGAACGTGACCAAGATACCTTCACTCCCCGCAGTATCCAGCAAGTCAGCAATACTCTCTCCAAGCAGAGTTGGTCTCCCATCAATCCCGAAAAGGCACAGTATCTCCAGCAAGTCAGCAACACTCTCCCCGAGCAGAGTTAGTCTACTGTCAGCCTTAAGGAAGATGGATATCCCCAGAAGATCTCAATATCCCCAGCGGAGTATACAGATGTTCCTAAGCAAGCATCCCCGACAGTCTTAATATAAGATTGTTCCCCGGCGGAATACAAGACACCCCAGTGTAGCCATTTCCCCAATACAGTCCAAAAGTTTCCCCAGGAGAGTTGAATCAATCTCCCCAGTAGATTCTGGAAGCTTATCCCCAGCAGATTCTGGAAGCTTATCACCTGCAGAGAACGAACGCATCTCCCCGGCTTTATTCAAAGGTTATCCCCCACCAGGGCCTATAACTGGGTTATCCTCAGCTAATTGCAAAGGAAGGATCGTCGTCGACGAAGTTCTTCCTATCCCCCAATGGAGTTCATCAAATCCCTCAACAAGAGCTTATCAACGGTATCCTCAGCGGAGTTATCGTTAAAATCTCAGTGAAGCATCTCTTCCCACAGAGTAATTCCCCACAGAGTAATCTCTTCATCAAGTTTATTCCCTAACGGAGTCATCTTCTCCTACCGGTTTATTCTTGCAAACATCCTTGTTCATCATCCCCAGCGGAAACGAAGAACTCTACTCTTCAACATCAGCCCAGGATTTAACTTCCCGGCATTCGTCAAGGATTTATTTTCCCAGACGAAAATACATTCATAAACATTTCACATTTCATACCTCCTACTTACATACATGATAAAGTGCATACGACACGATCTCATTTATTCTTGAGAACATCATGACATCATGCATTTCATACATCATGACATTGCATACAACTAATGTTTACCTTTTCAGGAAAAGGTCAATCAAAAGATATTACCATCAACTTTTGAAGTTCCAGATTCGATACCTGTATCTAGCCAGGGCATATCTGTGAGCGACTGATTAGAGGTCTACGCCTGTATCCAGCCAGGAAAGCTATCTCGATCAACCTTTTGAAGTTCCGGATTTGATACATGTATCTAGCCAGGGCATATCTGTGAGCGACTGATTAGAGGTTTACGCCTGTATCCAACCAGGAAAGCTATCTCGATCAACCTTTTGAAGTTCCAGATTCGATACCTGTATCTAGCCAGGGCATATCTGTGAGTGATTGATTGTAGATTCGATACCTGTATCCAGCCAGGGCATATCTGCATGAAGAGTTTAGAGATTCGATACCTGTATCCAGCCAGGGCATATCTGTAGACGACTAATTCCAAATTCGATACCTGTATCTAGCCAGGGCATATCTGTGAGTGATTGATTGTAGATTCGATACCTGTATCCAGCCATGGCATATCTGCATAAAGAGTTTAGAGATTCGATACCTGTATCTAGCCAGGGCATATCTGTAGACGACTAATTCCAGATTCGATACCTGTATCTAGCCATGGCATATCTGTGAGCGATTGGTTGTAGATTCAATACCTGTATCTAGCCAGGGCATATCTGCATGAAGAGTTTGAAGTTCCAGATTCGATACCTGTATCTAGCCAGGGCATATCTGTGAGCGATTGATTGTGGATTCGATACCTGTATCTAGCCAGGGCATATCTGCATGAAGAGTTAGAAGTTCCAGATTCGATACCTGTATCTAGCCAGGGCATATATGTGAGCGATTGATTGTGGATTCGATACCTGTATCTAGCCAGGGCATATCTGCATGAAGAGTTTGAAGTTCCAGATTCGATACCTGTATCTAGCCAGGGCATATCTGTGAGCGATTGATTGTAGATTCGATACCTATATCTAGCCAGGGCATATCTGCATGAAGAGTTTGAAGTTCCATATTCGATACCTGTACCTAGCCAGGGCATATCTGTGAGCGATTGATTGTAGATTCGATACCTGTATCTAGCCAGGGCATATCTGCATGAAGAGTTTGAAGTTCCAGATTCGATACCTGTATCTAACCAGGGCATATGTGTGAGCGATTGATTGTAGATTCGATACCTGTATCTAGCCAGGGCATATCTGTGAGAGATTGATTGTAGATTCGATACCTGTACCCATCTAGGGCATATCTGCATGAAGAGTTTAGAGATTCGATTCCTGTATCCAGCCAGGGCATATCTGTAGACGACTAATTCCATATTCGATACCTGTATCTAGCTAGGGCATATCTGTGAGTAATTGATTGTAGATTCGATACCTGTATCCAGCCAGGGCATATCTGCATGAAGAGTTTAGAGATTCGATACCTGTATCCAGCCAGGGCATATTTGTAGACGACAAATTCCAGATTCGATTCCTATATCTAGCCAGGGCATATCTGTGAGTGATTGATTGTAGATTCGATACCTGTATCCAGCCAGGGCATATCTGCATGAAGAGTTTAGAGATTCGATTCCTGTATCCATCCAGGGCATATCTGTAGACGAAGAATTCCAGATTCGATACCTGTATCCAGCCAGGGCATATCTGTAGACGACTAATTCCAGATTCGATTCCTGTATCTAGCCAGGGCATATCTGTGAGTGATTGATTGTAGATTCGATACCTGTATCCAGCCAGGGCATATCTGTAGATGACCAATTCCATATTCGATTCCTGTATCTAGCCAGGGCATATTTGTAGACGAAGAATTCCAGATTCGATACCTGTATCTAGCCAGGGCATATCTGTGAGTAATTGATTGTAGATTCGATACCTGTATCCAGCCAGGGCATATCTGCATGAAGTGTTTGTAGATTTGATACCTGTATCCAGCCAGGGCACGTCTGTAAGCAACCTTTTGAAGTTCTGGATTCGATTCCTGTATCTAGCCAGGGCATATCCGTGAGCAATTAAATGTGGATTTGACACCTGTATCTAGCCAGGGCATATCTGCATGAAGAGTTTAGAGATTCGATACCTGTATCCATCCAGGGCACGTCTGTAAGCAACCTTTTAAAGTTCCAGATTCGATTCCTCTATCTAGCCAGGGCATATCCGTGAGCGATTGATTGTAGATTCGACACCTGTATCTAGCCAGGGCATATCTGCACAAAGAGTTTGAAGATCAACCCCTGTAACAGGCCAGGTAATTATCTTTCTTTCTCAGGTACGTAAGTTCTCGCTAAGGAATCTCTTACGCGATCGACACTTTCAAATGGCATCTATAAGCCCATTCTCGACAAGGTTCTGTCACCTCTCCAGATGGCTTCTATAAGCCCATCCTCCTATCCATCCTATCTTCAAATGGCATCTGTAAGCCCATTCCCGACATCACGTTGCTGATATTCTACTATGCGAGTGCAAATTTCTGGGCACTCTAGTGTTCAATCATCTTCCACCTTCGGATCACGAAAGGCACGCAAGCCAATCTACATCCTCAGTTTTAAGAAGATTGAACAGGGGCAACTGTTGTACCCCAAAATTTTCCCTCCCATATTCTTCAAAGTTTTGACAAGAATCAATCTTCAAAAGTTTCAAGGTTCACAGCATCAAGTTGCACAGTCAAAAGCCCTAGTTGCTCCACAATCAACTGTAGGGGTAAAATGGTCATTTGGCAGTCAAAAGTCGAAATTTTTGGTCAACATCTTATTTTGAAGCCACAATCATCATTTGATCAAGTCTTGATCATGATTCCTCAAGCATGGTTCAAAAATCATCAAGATGCCAAAAGTTTCTATTTTTGGACAGTTGAAAAGTCAACTGTAACTTGACCAAGGCATAACTTTTTCATGGTTCATCAGAAAAATCCCATCCAATGCTCATTTTGAAGGGGATGAAATTTCCTACAACTCATATTCACATTCCAAGTCCAAGAAATGCTCTCAAAAAAAGTTATCAATTTCTACATTATAGGTCACTTTCAAAAGTCAACAAAAAGGCATTTTAAGTCAAAGACCATAACTTGAGATTGGTAAATCAAAATGACATGGGACCAAAGGAATTGGTTAGAGGACTTCAATACCTTTCCAAAATGTCCAAGAACATGTTAATAGGATCCAAATTGAGCAAGATATGCATTGGAGAAGTTGGGAAATGTTTGGGAATTTGCAAAAGTCAACTTTGCCCAAAACACCTCATTTTTGCTAATGGGCCTCAAATTCTTTCTTGAAACATTGTCCAAGGCCTATGCACGACCCAATGAGCTTAAATTGATTTATTTTATTATTTTTAATTAATTAATTGAAATTTTTATTAATATTAATTCATTTAATTGATTTTAAATGTAGGAAATTCAAAGATATGTTTTTTTCAAATCTTTGGTGAAGCAAATACACTCAGGGCAAGCTGGCAATTCGTGTACACATCATGGACATCAAAATCTCCATGTTTGGCAAGTTTTGTCAATCAAAAAAATGCAAAAAGATTTGATTGAAATCAAATATTGAAAACATGAATTCAAAGGATTTCTTGTGCAAGATTTACCCTAATTCCATTATACTATATATGCTGAAGCCAAACCTAATTCCATTCACGTACAAACTGCTGCAGAAAACCATATGCCATATTGAAAAAAAACCAAGAAAACTCAAAACTGTTTTCAGTGTTCTAGGGCAAACTAAGGACTTTTGTGGATCCAGATACATTGCTGGGAGTCTCCAGAATGCGTTGCAATCAAAACCAAGCTCCAAAGCTCAAGAAACTGCCCAGAACAGATTCACGGTTTAGCTTTCCTTCTCATAATCGAAACTCATAATGCCTGCATATTTAATGTGATTTTTTGTATGCTTTGCATTGCTCTAACCTTTATGAAGCTGATGATATAGGTTAATTGTATTATGGTGCCCTGAAACGTAAACCACCATTGTTGAATTCTAGGGTTTCAAAGCTCTTGATTTGGGGCTTTGCTATATAGGTAAAATTAGAACCTCTAACGCCTATGGTTGAGATCATTGGAACGAGACAAACACAAAGCTACCCTCGCGCTCAATTTATATTGCGTATAGCTCTATTCACTATTTTCTCTTGTTGCAGGTTGTGGGGGTTTAAAACCCCCGCTATTTGATTGTTCTTGTTACAGGCCAAGCGAAGAAGATAATACGTGGAAGCGTGCCACTGGCCTATTCAAATATAGCGCGCGTTTTTGTTAATTTCCAGCATAGGCGTTGTTTTCATATATTATGTTTATTGCCCATTATAATAACAAAGACAGGCGCTTGGCTTAGTGGAGGATGAGGTGGATGGTCACCATTGGGACCTGGGTTCGATTCCCAGGTCCCCCTAAACGCTTCTTTCTATTTTTTCTAACATATTCCTATGCAGGCCTTGCCAATATGTTCCATCATGAACCTTCAATGATCAGGCGCCATGTGGCCATTATCCTCAATCCACTGGTCAAAGAGTGGAGAACACCATGCTCCAAGTCAAAGCACGCCCTAGTCAATTCCCAGAAGTCAACAAAGGCTTAAGCAAATGGGCCAGAAATTCTAACAACACCTCCATTGGGTCCATCAAACCCCCCTGGGTTTTTTTTTTCCTTTGCTCATAATTTCTTTTTATTAATTATTAGTGTTATTATTACCTAATTAATAAATTAATATTTTTCATAATAAATTCAGAGAATAAAAAATGTAAATATTTTTATTAATTATTATTATTCTTATTTATTAACTTATTTTGTAAATAAATTCTAATTAATCAACTTAGTTTAAATTTAGGTTTAATTTTAACCTTTTTTACAATAAATAAAACAAATTTAGAATTAGGGTTTTTCCTTTTTACTTTTAATTTCTTTTATTTTTATTTTCATTAAAGACTTAAAAAACACAAAAAAAAAACATTTTTTCTTTAATTAATTAATTAATTAGTAAATTAGGTTTAATATTTTCATTAAATTGCAAAAAAAGGACAAAACTTAAATTCTTTTCTCAAAAAGGGTCAAAACCCTAAGGACGTCCCGATTCGATTCTTTCGCGCTTTACTTTATTTTATTCATATTTATGTAACTGTTTCCAAGGATGTAATTGTTAATTAGGATTTACCGCTTTATTTACTTTCCGCATTTATTTCAAAACGGGTTTTTGTTTTTGGCGATGTATAGACCCGCGCCTTGTAATAGCGTAGATTCACATTTCCGCACTTTATTTTCCGCACTCTTAACTGTTAAAAATGCATGAAAGATTTGTATGACAAATTAAAATCAACTCGTAGCTCACAAATGACATGTTCAAAGATAAACATAAACTGAAAAACAACACACATGCACATGCCACTCCTAGGGTACGCCTCACTGGTTGCCTCGAACGTGGTCGTCAAGTATAGGGTGTTTTAGAGGTCGCCCTCCTGTCTAAAGATCTTGTTGCCTCGAAACGGTTGCCTCGGATAAAAAGGATCTAGGACATTAGGGTTATCGCTAAGCTGTCCTACTATTGCTTCGGTGACCACACATGTCCCTTAATCGAATTGACTCGAATACCTCCGACGACGGTGCTTCCTACTTCTCAATAGTGGGGTAGAACTGTCTAAAGGATATTTACACAGCCTAATTCCTTAGGGTAGGTAGATTCTCCTGGGTACTTGCTCTCTCAACCAAACAAAAATAACTTTTCACACTGACACTTTCAAAAGGTTTTCAAACAAATTTTTCATACACTCTTGAGGACAGATACAAGAGTTACTTAGAAATTTTTCAAACGAAACTTTTTCAAAACCCACACACACTTGAAAAGGAAACAAATTTTTGAAAACATAAGAGCAAGTACCTAAGAGCCCGTGGATAACCACAGATAGAAAGGGTGCTAACACCTTCCCTTTCTATAATCTACCTCCCGAACCGAGAGACATCTCAAAGAAGGAATTTTGCTGTGCTTTTGTCCTTTCCATGTTGGAGAACATAAAAGATGGTGGCGACTCTTGCTTACCGTGACATTTCGCGAACCAGCTTTAAAACAGTCAGTTCTATTTCCACCGATCACAGTGTGCATGATAATGGGATGCGTATGTAATGATTTCAAAGACCTTGGGAGATTTAAATTTGCAAACCAAAAAATAAAACAAACTTTATTATATTAAACTTGTAAAAAGGTTCAACAATGCCTTTGAGACGTTTACAAAGAAGTAAATGAAAAACAAATCTAAACTAGAAAAAGCAAAATCAGAAATCCCATGGACGCTTCCCCTTCGTGTTGACGTAGTCATTAATCGTCCTTTCATTATCGAGTTTCCTGGTGAGCTTCAAGATCTTCCTTTATTGCTCATGATACTTCTCCCGGTAGGTATCCCTCTCCTCTTTCAGCTGAATCTATGATCTCTTCAATGCCCCAAGGTTAGTGGGCATGTAGGGATAAAGGACTGTATAAGGAGTGCCCTCTTCATTGGTGGGCTCCACAATCACTGGAAACACAGCTTCATAAGGCATCCCAAGCTTCTGAGCTCGAGCTCGGACCCATTGGAGATAAGGCTGCATAGGGAGAGAAGTCCTTGGTCCTAGCTCTTGAGGGTCAGATCTATTCACCATGCCCCAAGCTCGTATAAACCTTCTGCGATGTTCATCAGCGTCCTCCTTGTAGTCAAAGGAAATATCTGTAAGAAATAGCTCATGAGGACCATCTCTTTGAGCACGACCAAATTGTCGCAAAGCTAAACAAGGACAGTAGGTTATTCCCCCTCTGATTCCAAGCAACGGGACATTAGGGTATCCCCCATACCGGTCAATGACAGTGGTGCTTTCCATAGCCTTGGAACTCCAAAGAATGTTTGTATGGGCAAGGGAAATTATCCTGTAAGACCATCCTACACCTTTCTCATTCTTCAACACGAACTTGGGGAGGTGCGAAATAAACCACCTCGCCAGCAGCGACATGCAACACATGAGAGTCCCTCTTCTACGCACAGTACGAGTGTAGAGGGCATGCAAGATATCACCCAGTAGAGTAGGTACAGGATTGCGAGACAGGAAGATCTTAACCGCATTCACATCTTTAAAGGAATCTGGATTCAGGAAAAGAACCAAACCGTAGATAAGGAGAGCCAAGATGTCTTCAAAAGTCTGAAAATCCAAGTTATCCCAGAATAGTTGAGCTTGATCTATTAGAAACTTGGCTAAGAAACCTTCAACCCCGCTTTGTGTCTCCCAATTGGATACTATATCAACCCTTTTTAGATGCAGAGCTGAGGCAATGTCTTCTGGTCTAGGAGTCTCTTCCGTACCTATGATGGGCATCTGCTCAATGATAGATATGCCCAATAAGTGAGAAAACTCTTCCATAGTGGAAACTAGCTGATAATCTGGGAAGGTGAAGCAATGATGCACCGGATCGAAGAACTGGAAAAGTACACTCATCATCTGCTCATCAAACTTTGAGGTAACCAAGCTAAGAAGCTGACCATGTCTACTAATGAATGAAGAAGTATCAGAAACTCTCGAGGCTAAATCTTTGAGTTGAGCAGGTATTTGCACAAAGTTAACTCGGATGGTGTTTCTGCGCACAGAAGCCATAATCTGCAAAACAGAACAAAGATAAATCCCCTCGGTCTTTGAAATGGTTAGTGTAATGAAGTATGCATGCTATGTTATGATGCATGATATCATGGTAAAACAAGCAGCAGGTATAACAGATAACAGACATGGTAAGGGCAAACAAGTCACACAAAATCCCTTAAGTTTAAGGCTTGCATGGGGTCTAGGTGTTACCCTCTTGAAGTTTAGTTGGTTTCAACCTATCCTAATAATAGTATCCGGGTTCTAGAGGTTCTCAATATCACTGAACATCCTCCATCGGTTATGGTTTCAGCTCACGCAATCTTTTCTTGCGGCCGGAACTATCTCGAGAGTATGGTCTCAATGAGTGTAGTATTGAGTATCAACCAGTTCTCAGCTTTACACCGAGGCCGGCTATCTCACTACTTCCTAATGGCCAAGTTGGTCAATTAAGGGTTCTAAGGTCAGTTGATGCTTAACGACACACGTAGTAGCCCTGTATTCTCCTCGTTTCTCCCTAAGGGATACCGGTACCAACCAATGTGCCACATCAATGTAGCTACTGCTTCAACCGTATCGATCTATGCCGTACAGTTCCCTCACAGTTTATTACTACTTACCTAAAAGGTGTCCCCCAGATCCGGGTTAGTATCTATAGTAACTCCCAATACAGAACCCTCAAAAGTAAAGCAATCAAATCAAATAAGAGAAGCAATTTATGATGAACTAATCCTAAGGTATACTCCACTTATTATGTCCCCAGCAGAGTCGCCAGTTCTGTGATACGGTGGCAGAACTGACTGTTTTGGAAAATGCTGGTTTGCATTTTGCATTTTGTATTCGCAAAATGTCGTGGTAAGCAAGATTCGCCACCGACTTTTATTTTATCCAACTGGAAAGGACAAAAGCACAGAAAAATTCCTTTTTTTGAGATTTTGAGTATGGGGGGTAGATTATAGAAAGGGAAGGTATTAGCACCGTTTCTATCCGTAGTTTTCTACGGGCTCTTAGGTACTTGCTCATCATTTTAAAAATTGCTTCCGTGTTTGTGTGTTTTGAAAAGTTTTTGTTTTACTTCGTTTTAACCCTTGTATCAGTCCTCAAGAGTGTTACGAAGTGTTTTTTTGAAAATTTGATTTGAGCAAGTACCTACTAGCATCTACCTACTCAAAAAAAGAGAATGTTTCTGTTCTTGTTTCCTTTAGACAGTGTTATCCCACTATTAGTGAGTAGGTAGCACCGTCGTTGGAGTTGTAAGGGTCAATTCAAAAGGGACGTACAATCACTAAAGCAATGTTAGGACGTCTTAGTAATAACCCTAATGTCTTAAGATCATATTCGAGGCAGCATTTCCGAGGCAACCTTTCTGAGGCAACATTTCCGAGGCAACATTTCTGAACGGGACATTTTGATCTTTGTTTAGACAAGAGAGCGACCACTAAAACACCCTATACTTAATGATCATTTACCGAAGGAAACCGAAGTGAGAGTATACCCTAGGAGTGCGCATGTGCAAGTGATTTGATTTCAATTATCATCTTTGCACATTTAGGGTTTGCTAACCATTTTAAAATTAACATACATACTTGTCATGCAATCCTATTATCATACATCTAACAGTTAATATTTGCGAAAATTAAAATGCGAGAAATAAAACTACGCTATTACGAGGCTTCGGGGAGGGGGATTAATTACATAGCCAAAAACCCGTAAAACGATAAATAAAAGGAAAATCCTAATTAAACTATTACATCCCATGAGCAGTTACATTAATATTTGCAAATAATAATAAATGCGCACGACGAATCGAGAACGAGAAAAATTAGGGTTTTGACCTCGTCTAAACCTAATTAAAAGAAAAATCATTTTTTGTTGTTTTTGATTATTTTGAGAAAATAAGGTTTTAATTAAATAAGTACAAACGTAATTACTAATTAATTTAAATTAAGAAAAATAATTAATTTGACCTATTTTTGCATTTTGGTTATTTTAAGAAAAGAAAATAAAAATTAAATCAAACAAACCCTAATTTTCTAATTTATTTTAAGTTATTTACAAAAAGGTTAAAATTACCCTAAAATTAAATTAAACTAATTATTAAATTAAAATTGATAAAAATAAACCTAAGTCTAAATTGTTGAAAATTGATTTTATGAGTTTTTTGTAAAAAAAAGAATTAATTTTATGTTAGAAAATAATTAATCAAAATAAATTAAATAAAAGAAATAGAAAAGAAAAATAAAGAAATGGGCCTGGTGTTAGTAGCAATGGAGGGGGGTTTGAATCTGACTTCTAGGCCCAATAATCCTTAGCCCACGTAGACTTTCTAGATCCCATACTGCAAGCTTGACTGATGTTTATGGTAGGCCTTTATTATGAATCCTTAGATCTAGCGCGTGGACGATCTGATGGTTGATGGATGATGGCGTATGGTGGTCCCTTTGCATGCATGTGTACCTGATAATGTAAAAGAAAATAACATTGGCAAATATGTGGACCCGGGGATCGAACCCAGGCCCTTTGGCAATTTCCCTTGTCCACTGACCATCTAAGCTAGCGCGTTTTCTTGTACATGGGATAACAAGCAATGATTATATTGGAAAAGACAAAATAACATATTACAAAGGCGCGAATTTTTGAATGGGCCAGTCACACCACGCCACGCGATCATCTTCTACCTCCTTCCGTTGCTAAAATTTTGGAAACTTTTACCTACGGACAAAAGGGCGTAGGTACAGCCCTGTGATTCTCCAAAATCTTATGCAAGCATCATAAATAAATTCCAGTGGTACCAATCAACTCGTTGCAAACTCGCGAGCATCATGGTACCACTTTCCATGGCCAATTGCACCTGTAATCAAAATCCCCAAAAACGAGCCAAGAACCCTAACTATGGCATCTTGCTCTACAGTTAATAAAAATGCAATTGAATGTTACCATTAGCTTGCAAATGTTTCAAGGATTCAGAATATATAAACAAATCATGCTAAGAGTGCCAGGATTATGATATGCGATTTCAAGAAAGTATCAATGTCGTGAGATACTTACAACGTGTTTTAGGATGTTATGAAGCTTGTTAATGATTGAAATATGACCCAGAGATATCCAGCAAGCGATTGAGATAGTTGGGAAGGCTTGAGATGGCCTGAAAATTGGAATTTGATTCACCACTTTTGTTGAGTTTTTGCAAACTTGCCTACTGTTTCTCCCGCCTCTAAATCGTCCTCTTTTGATCTGCAAATGTTCTATATGTACTCTAGAATCAATTAGGGTTACAAACTTGTTTCAAATCTTCTCCAATAATGATCATTGATTCAAGATTTGATCCTTTATGCAAATCTTTCCAAATTGAGAAAATCCAATCTTTTTGTGTCCATTTGAAGTTTGCACGATTTGAATCTTCTTCCAGCTGTATAAGAGGCCTAAACATGCACAAAATCTCAAGCTTTGATTAGTTTTGATATTTTTCATGATTTTATTTTGATTTTATTTGATTTTATTTGATTTAATTGAAATAAAATCCAAATAAATGACAAAAATAAAATAAATCCAAGTGGGAAGGATCATGGGTCGTGGGCCATGTTACAAACTCAATACAAGCATAAAAAGTTGGGCCCATTTGATAAAAATTGCAATTTTGGCCAATTTTGACTTTTGGCAATTTTGCAAAAAGGGTCAACTTTGCCAATGCATAACTCCTTCAATTTTGACCCTAGAGATGCGTTTTTGGACTTTTTAGAAATCTTGAGATGTCCTATAATAAAACTTTTTGGTCTCATCTCAATTGATTCTACCATGTTCATGTATGAAGCTTTAACAAAAAGGGTGTTTTTGTTGACTTTTCAAAATGACCTATAATGTCCAAATTTGTATCTTCTTGTGAGTGCATATTTTGAACTTTGGAGATGAAGATGAATTTTAGGGCATTGCACCCTCTTCAAAATTATATTTGGATGGGTCATTTCTGATAAAGTATGAGAAAGTTATGCTTGGTCAAAGTTGAGTTGACTTTTCCTAAAAAACCCTAATTTAGCAACTTTTGAGTTTTGATGAATTGTGAGCAATCCTTGAGGAATCATGATTAACCCTTGATCAAATGATGAATAATACTTCAAAATTATAATGTTGACCAAAAATCTTGAAGTTTGACTGCATGTGGGCCACAGTTGACTTTTGCCCTAGCACAATCGATTTTAAGGCCTTTGAGCAATTAATTGAGCAAACTTTCTCTACAAGGCTTGAAACTTGACATGGATGATCTTGAGAACATATTAGGACAATAGTGAGAATTTGGGACCCTTTTGATTCAAACATCTTGATGCAAACTGAAACCCTAATTTGAGGTAGACTGCCTTAGGAGAGAGTTTGTCTGGTCAACCCTTGGACTTCCTTGAGCAACTTGAGGACCTCACTTGAGAAATATGGGATGGAAAATTTTGGGGTACAACAATAGGCTTACGAAGTCGGCTCATTTTATTCCTATTAACATCAGCTTTCCAGTGTCAAAGTTGGCTGAGATTTACACTAGTGTAATTGTGAAGCTGCATGGTATTCCTTTGTACATTGTGTAAGATAGAGACCCAAGATTTAATTCTGATTTTTGGAAGAGTTTGCAAGAAGCGTTGGGTTCTAAGTTGAGATTGAGTTCAGCGTATCATCCTCAGACGGATGGTCAGATTGAAGGGATGATTCAATCGTTGGAAGATTTGTTGAGGGCATGTGTTCTTGAGCAGGGAGGTTCGTGGGATACTTATCTTTCGTTGATAGAGTTCACTTATAATAACAGTTACCATTCCAGTATTGGGATGGCACCTTTTGAGGCATTGTATGGTCGAAGATGTAGAACTCCGCTATGTTGGCATGAATCTGGTGAAAGTGTAGTACTTGGACCTGAACTTGTTCGTGAAACTACTGAGAAGGTGAAGTTGATTCGAGAAAAGATGAAAGCTTCCCAAAGTAGACAGAAGAGTTATAATGACAAGCAAAGGAAGGATTTAGAATTTCAAGCTGGTGAGCATGTGTTTTTAAGAATTACACATGTGACTGGTGTTGGGCGAGCATTGAAGTCTAAGAAGCTCACTTCTCGTTTTATTGGACCATATCAGATTTCGGAGAGAGTGGGGAATGTTGCTTATAGAGTGGCTTTACCGCCTAATCTTTCGAATTTGCATGATGTGTTTCATGTGTCGCAACTCCGGGAGTATATTTCAGATCCATCTCATGTGATTCATGTGGATGATGTGCAAGTACGGGATAATCTTATGGTGGAGATGATGCCTGTACGGATTGCAGATCCTAAAATAAAGACTCTGAGGGGCAAAGAGATTGTTTTGGTTAAGGTGGTTTGGCTAGGAGCTACCAGAGAAAGCATGACTTGGGAGTTGGAGAGCAAGATGCGAGACTCCTACCCTGAGTTGTTTGATTGAGGTAAATTTTCAAGGACGAAAATATTCTAAGTGGGGGAGAGTTGTAACGCCCGTAATTTAATTAATTATTTAATTAAATTATTTTTGGAATATTTGAGAAGATGTGTTGTGATTAATTGAATTTAATTATTTTATTAAGTGGTGAAATAATATTAGAAGTATAATTTTATTTGATGTGGGCTTGTTTTTAAGGAATGGAAGTAGTAATAAGGAATAAAGAATAATAGGTTATTTTATTGTTGCTAGAAAGAATAGAAAAGAGGAGGCAGTAGAAGAATAAGGATTGAGAAGAAGAACGTGAAAAAGAGGAAAAACGGAAGAACAAGGTTTCAACCGGAAGATTATAGAGCGACCTTCAATCCAAGGTAAGGGTGGGGTTCTGACTCTATAATTGGGTTCATGATAATTGGTATGTGGGGTTAGAGGTGATTGTTTTCTTGTTCATGAATTGAATGTATATGATGTTGTATGATGAAATTGATGAATTTTAGATGAATAATGATGTTCCGATGCTGTTTAATTGACGTAGAATTATAGGATAATTGTAAGTGATGATTATCTATGATTAGATTAAGTTTTTAGGGCTTAAAGTATAGAACCTATAGTGAAAATGCAGAGAAAATCGCAGATATTATGCAGGACAGAGCAGTATGCGTCGACCCCAAACATGATGTGTCGATACATGAAGGTTTAGAGACTCAGGATGAGTCGACACGAAGAGGTTTTGCATCAATAAATGAGGACTTTTAGACTCAGGATGAGTCGATACGTAGGAGCATGTGTCTATACATGCGGTGTGGTAGACTCAGTATGAGTTGATACAAGACAGGATGCATCAACTCATGTTGCGAGTTCAGTGTAGTACGCGTCGATCCAAGACGTTTTGCGTCGATCCATGTTGCCTCGTTTTTGGCAGAATCAGTTTGAGAATGCTGTAACTTGAGTTTTCGGACTCCGTTTGAGGTGTCGTTTGAAGTGTTGAATAGCTAACGCAATGAGATTTATTGTTAAGTGTTAAAATGAAGATAGGAAGGATAACCATAGGATTTGAATTAGTTCTCGTGTTGATCATTATGTTGGTTTTATGGAGAAGAATGACGATGAGATGCTTAGAAGCTGCTGTTTGATTTGTAACAGTAGGATTAATAATAATAACGATGTAATATTACGGAATAGTAGTATGTAGATATTTAGTGATTTAGAAGTAAGCCTTAGTTGGTTAATTAATTATAGGCAATATCTAGTATAGGCCTATAGCCAACATTGTGAAATTGATGAGTTATTGTCGTATTAAAGTACAACTGAGTTGTTGATGAGATGCTATTAATGAAGTTGTGTTTGATGAACAAATGATGTTTGATGAATAAATGATGTTTGATGAATTATTATGAATGATATGAGATGTTTGATGAAGAGATGTTGAGATGATTTTAAGATGTAGGCCTTTGGCCAACGATGATATTGTATTGAGATGTTGTTAATTGTGATGTGGTTATTACATTCATGATTGTGTCGCATACATTGCATTTTGAGATGGAGCTTATGCTCGTTGAGATGGCCTGTATTGGCGAATATTGAGATGAAGGCTTATGCCATGTTGATGCCTCTATTAATTGGCAAAATTTTTAGATGGTAGTTCTGCTCCAAATGGTACCACATGCATTTGCATAGTATTGAGTCGCATTATATGACTGCATAAAGAAGTGTGTATTGATGTGGTGAATGTGTATTATTATTGTTGATTATGAGATGAGAAGTGGTGATGCTATGTGATCTAATTTAATATATTAATTATCATGCGCTTTATTATATTGTTAGATATCTCACCCCTTCTGTTTGAATGTTGCCCTTATGTTGGTAACATGCAGGTAATTGAGAGTGAAGGATGTATACCTTTAGTAGTTCGAGTCGGTGTCATTGCTCTGATATGTAACACTCAGGGAGATGAACGATTGTTGCTTTTGATTGTTGATTATTCAGTTGTTGAACTTTAAGTTGATTATTATTAAATTGTGTTGTTTTGAAGTTGTTGTAATGATGATAGAGATGTTATTAAGAATTTCCGCTGCGTAGATGTTGAATTATTTAATTAAAGATGTCATGATGATGGTTCATCCGATGTTTTAAAAGTGTTATATATCCACGATTAATGCAATGAATTTTGATAGAAGAATTTTTGGCATCCCGATTCGTTTGCATGAATGATTTTTATAACTCTGATTTGTTTATATAATTTTCCGAGGTAGAATTGGGGTGTTACACCTATATTGGAAGAGTATTCTTATCTATTGGGTTTACCTATCACCGATCGTGTTCCTTTTACTGGTTTAGAGGGGGAGCCAAAATCTCATGAGATTGATGCTTTGATCCATTTGGGGAAGTCTGAGGTTGAAGCCCACATGACTACCAAAGGAGGGATTAGAGGATTACCCGCTCAGTTCGTATTGGAGAAAGCTCGCTATTTTGCTAGGATGAAGATTATGGTTGCTTTTGAGGCCATCTTTTCTCTACTTGTTTATGGGTTGTTCTTATTTCCCAATGTCTAAAAGTTTGTGGGTATCAATTCCATCAGGATCTTTATGATTGGGAACCCAGTTCCTACATTATTGGGTGATGCCTATTACTCTATTCATCTTCGGGATTCTTATCATGGAGAGATGATCATTTGGTGCACGCCTTTGTTGTATCAGTGGTTTATTTCTCATTTGCCTCGGTCTGATGCTTTTTAGGATTTTAGGAAGGAACCTCGTTGGGCTCCAAAGATTATGGCCCTCACTTATTCAGATATTGTTTGGTATCATCAGGCTTACCATGATGTGGAGATTGTCGACAGTTGTGGTAGTTTCCCTAATGTACCTCTTCTTGGAACAAAGGGATGAATTAACTATAATCATGTTCTTGCACGATGACATCTTGGATATCCGATGAGGGATAAGCCAAATAGCATTCATCTGAGTGAATTCTTCCTTAAGGAGGGAGAGGTTCATAAGGAAGCTAAAGAGGATATTACGAAGGCTTGGTGTCATATTCACAAGAAGGTTAGGAAGGACTTGGGACCTAGAGGGGTTGTTTCTTTGGAGTCTTATCTTCAGTGGGTACAAATAAGAGTCATCCAATTGAAGATGTCGTATTCCCGTGAAGCACCTATGCTTGATATGTTTGTGAAAACCACTCCTCCCCTTTTGGATGATGTGGAAGAGCTTTATCTTGCCTTAGTAAGGATGTGGCAGGAGAATGAGGCTTGGAAGAATAAATGTCAAACTTTAGAAATGTCCTACTGAGCAGACTTGAAGGAGAAAGATGATCTGATTGAGATTCTCGAGAGTTGTGCTGTAGAGATGATGGTGAAGCAAGAGGATTTATTTTCCTCTAGGGCTCAGTCAGGACCTAGTTGCTCACTTCCTGACTCTAGTGACTGGAAAGAGGTCGCTAACATGTATGCAGAAGAGGACAAGTGGTTGAAGGCTCAGATTGCAAGACTCACAGGGAAGCGTCAGCATGTGGAGTGATCTCCATCAGCTTTTCTTTCTTAGGGTTTTGGATTTTTATCTTATCTTGTATTTGGATTATTGAAACTTGTACTAAAAAGTTGTAATCCGTTTTGAAGTTATTATAATGAGATTTTCAGTATTTTAAATATGTTAGTACTTTAATATTTACAAATTGTCTATAAATCTTTGAGTTCTTTGAAATATTAATAAAAAAATAAATCATGTGCATAGCATATCATGCATCATATCGTACATACTTCTTGCATTTCTGTTCATATCCAGGTGTCTTACTGAGCTTCTTTACTTCATTAAGCAAGTTGTCTCATCACTACAATACTCAGGCTAATTTCAAAAGGAAGATGGATAATCTAGAACAAGAGAATTACGAGCTCTATGAAGAAGTTTCTGCTCTGAAGGCCGGTATGGACAATCTCACTGATTTTATGGAATTGTTGGTGGCTGCTCAGAATCAGCCACCACCTGCTCAACCTCAACAGACAACGATTACTTCTGAAGCTCCGACAATTCTTGCTTCTACTACTCCAGTCACTATTGTTCAAAATCGTATTCCTCAGGAATATCCTTGGGGAATTCCAGAGAACTTCATGCCAGAAGGTTATAATCAAGATTCTCAAGTTGCTCTACTTTCTCAGGTTGCTACTTCTCATGCACCTCCTATGGTGCATATTACCCCTGCTGTTAGAAATGAGATTCACTATGTTGCACCTCCTTCGGTGAATGCTCTACCATTTGCTAATGACGAAGTTTATCGCCCTATTCCTCCACCAAGTGAAAGCTTAGGTTTCTATGACCGAATGGACGATTCTCAGGATCAGTTTGATAATATGCAGAAAGAGTTGAAGGCCCTCAGAGGAAAAGAATTGTTTGGGTAGAATGTGAATGATCTGTGTCTGGTTCCAAATGTGAAAATACCTGCAAAGTTCAAAGTACCAGAATTCGAAAAGTACAAGGGAAATACTTGTCCTCGTGCTCACTTAGTGATGTAAGTGAGAAGGATGTCTACTCACACCGATGATCAACGCTTGATGATTCTCTTTTTTCAAGACAGTCTGATGGGTGTCGCGCTGAAATGGTACACGAACTTGGATAGTTCCATTATTCATACTTTCAACGACTTGGGTGAAGCATTTATCAGGCAGTACAAATATAATATGGACATGGCACCTGACCGTGTTCAACTCAAGGAAATGGTCCAAAAGGACAAAGAGTCATTTAAGGAATACACATAGAGATGGCGTGAAGTAGACAACCATGTGATTCCTCCAATGGAAGAAAAAGTTACGACGAATACTTTTTTGAAAACTCTAGGTGCATTCTATTATGAAATAATGGTGGCGAGTACACCCAGTGACTTTACCAAGATGGTGAGCATGGACGTTCGTTTGGAAGAAGCTGTAAGAGAAGGTCGCTTGATAAGAGGTGAAATTTCCAGTAGTGCAAAGAAACCATCATACGGGTTTCCTAAAAATAACGAAGGAGAGACGAATGTTATTATTCAAGAGAGAAGGGTTAATCCTCCTAAAATAAATCATCAGTGTCATCAACAGGTTGCTTCGGTAACTCCAATTGTTAATATAGCTCCAACCATATTCGCTTATCAAAGACCAGCCCCTCAAAGAAATCAAGGACATAATCAAAGGAGAGTGGCTTTTGACTCTATCCCCATGAGTTATGCAGAATTACTCCCAACATTGATTCAGAAAAAGTTGGTCCAGACCAGGCCACCCCCCGATATACCATCACCTTTGCCTTGGTATTATAAGGAAGATTTGACGTGTGCTTTTCATCAGGGAGCACCAGGGAACAATGTGGAAAACTATTATCCTCTAAAATCTGAGGTACAAAAAATGGTAAAATCTGGCCTTTTGTCCTTTAAGGATGTCAGCCATAATGTAAAAGATAATCCTTTACCAAAGCATGGAGGAACAAATGCTGTCAACATGGTTGCTGGTTGTCTAGGGGACTTCTGGATTTATGATATCAACTTGGTCAGAGGAGACTTGGTAAAGATGCATGTCGACCTTTGCGAGTTCAGTTACTATACACACGACCATGCTAGTTGTGGTATCTGTAGTACTGATATTCAAGGGTGTGACAAGATAAAGGTTGATTTGTAGGAAATGATGGATGAAGGCCTCATCCATATAATCATGCGTAGGGTTGAATATGAGGAAGAAGTGAACATGGTCTTTGGGTGTCCTGGAGAGTTCTGGATCTTTGATGTGGACCATATGAATGATGAATTTGTGCAATTACACGCTACCTTCTACCACATGGAAGGTCAAGTAGAACACCACTATGGATCTTGTCGGGTTTGCTGCAGAGATTATCGAGGTTGTTCGGTTGTGAAAAGAGGTATTCAGTTGTTATTGGATAATGGTACTATCAAGGTTTTAAGCCAAAGAGATGATTACCATGAGGTTAATGTGATTGAAGATTGCTTGGCCGAGACTGAGTCAGATGATGAATATGCTTCTGTAGATGAACTCTTTTCCTAAGATAAAGATATGTTCTTCAGTGATGATTCTGCGATGAACAAATTTTCTAAAGAAGGGGTGAATGTAATTGTGCCTTGTTTCAATGATTCCACCCCTGTTGAGATTCAATACTATATTAGGCTAGTTGTTTCTCCAGTGGTGATTTGCTTGCCGAGTCTTGTTCCTTACAATTCAGACAAAGTTGTACCGTACAAGTACAATGCTACAATTATAGAGGATGGTGTGGAAGTTCCCATCCAGCCCTTGTCTAATGTCGAGAATATTACTGAGGCTAGTAGAGTGAGCCGCAGTGGTTGTGTGTTCGCACCTGTTATTCGAGGGAATGCTAGTGTCGATAAGAAGGTTGTTGAAAATGTTGAAAATAAGAAAGCAGTAGGGGAGTCTACCGGTGTTACTCTGGAGAAGGATGTGGATATATTGAAGATTATCAAGATGAGCGACTACCAGATCGTAGATCAGTTATTGCAGACTCCTTTAAAGATATCAATTATGGCCTTACTGGTGAACTCTTCTGCCCATAGAGAATATCTAATGAGAGTGTTGGATCAAGCCTTCGTGGAAAGAGATATTTCATTGGACCAATTCAGCAGTGTGGTAGGTAATATTACATCCTGTAATAACCAAAGCTTCTGAGATAACGAATTTCCTGACTAAGGAAGAAATCACAATCTGGCTTTCCACATATTCATGAGCTGTAAGAACGATTCATTGTCAAATGTTCTGATTGATAATGGGTCTGCTTTAAATGTCATACCGAGGAGCACGCTGATGAAGCTAAAGTATCAAGGAGCTCCCATGCGCCTAATCGGCATAATTGTAAAAGATTTCAATGGATCAAGGAAGTCTGTCATCGGAGAAGTGGATCTGCCTATTCATATAGGCCTACACTTGTTTTAGATTACTTTCCAAGTCATGGATATTGTGCCCGCATATAGCTATTTACCGGGACGACCATGGTACATGATGCAGGGGTTATCACTTCAACTTTGCACCAAAAGTTGATGTTCATGCGTGAAGGAAAAATGGTTATCATAAATGGAGAGAAAGCATTGTTAATATCTTATTTATCCTCTTTTAGTGTTGTGGAAGCAGAGAAAGCTGTTGTTGGAACTCAGTTCCAAGCTTTATCCATTGATAACATAAGGGAGAATGAGAATTCTATGGCTTCATTCAAAGATGCTCAATAGGTTGTGCATAATGGCCCTAGTAAAGTATGAGGGCAGATTGTTGATCCTCCGGTGAACAAGAATATGGCTGGTTTGGGATTCTCTGCGAAGAATAATAAAGGTAAGAACTTGAAACCGAAGTCTACTTTGAGCAACTATCAGGATATTTTTCATATCGGAGGATACCTTCAACCAACTGTTTCTGAGATCAATGCCATTGTAGAGGATGAAAAAGAGCAGGAGATGCCGAATTATGTTACACCTGGAGTCAGAGTCCAGAGCTGGGTCACTATTGATGTTCCCTCTTGCAATCGTGTCTCAAAGTAATTTGTTTTTGTTAATCTTTGCAAAAAGCTTTCACCCTGCCTAAGGTGAAAGTTGATATTGTGTGGGCTTATCTATTTTATTTGATCATTAAAATCATTAATAAAAGTTGTCTTTAATTCTCAAATTGTGTTTTTACTTTCTACTTTTTCTTGGAAATGGTAATCATCAAAAACCCTTTTGGAATAAATAATAACTGTAAATAAATCTGCATAATCACTTGATATATGTGTCAGTTTCTAAAAGCAATCATAAATCATATGTGCAGATTAATTAAAAAACTCGTTGAATACAATGACCCTGCATCCTCTCCCAACTTTGAATATCGTATGTATATGGCCAAAGAAGAAGAATATGATGAGATTACAAAAGAGGTTTCACGGTTGCTCGAGCGCAAGGAAAATTCCACTCAGTCGTATAAAGAGCCTTCGGAGACAATTAATTTAGGTTCATAGGAAGATCCGAAGGAAGTCAAGATTGGAGCATTGTTGCATCTCAGTGTGAAGAGCAGGTTGACTGAATTGTTGAAAAAGTATGTGGACATCTTTGCTTGGTAATACGAAGATATGCCTAGTTTGGATACTGATATTGTGGAGCATCATTTTCCGCTGAAGCCAGAGTGCCCCCCAATTAAGCAAAAATTACGAAGAAGTTACCCTGATATGGAGTAAAGATTAAAGAAGAAGTTTTAAAGCAGATTAATGTCGATTTTCTTGTGACATCAGTGTATCCTCAGTGGATTTCCAATATTGTCCCTGTACCAAAGAAAGACGGAAAATTTTGCATGTGCGTTGATTACAGAGATCTAAATAAAGCTAGTCCAAAAGATGATTTTCCATTGCCACATATTAATATGTTGGTTATAATATAACAAAATTCAAATTATTCTCGTTCATGGACGGATTTTTAGGATATAATCAAATTAGAATGGCTCCTGAGGATATGGAAAAATAACGTTTATCACACCCTGGGGAACATTCTGTTACAGAGTGATGCCCTTCGGGTTGAAGAACAATGGTGCAACATACCAGAGGGCTATGACAACCCTATTCTATGGTCTGATGCACAAGGAAATTGAGGTATATGTTGATGATATGATTTCCAAATCCTAGAATGAAGAAGGGAATGTAGAAGATTTGTTGAAATTGTTTCAGCGGTTGAGGAAATATCGTCTCCGCTTGAATCCAAATAAATGCACCTTTGGTGTCTGATCAAGGAAGTTGTTAGGTTTCATTGTCAGCCAAAAAGGAATTGAAGTTGACCCTAATAAAGTCAAAGCAATTCAATAAATGCATGCGCCAAGAACTAAAAAGCAAGTTAGAGGCTTCCTTGGACATCTGAATTACATTTCCAGATTCATTTCCCATATGATTGTAACATGTGAACCGATCTTTAAGTTGTTAAAGAAAGATCAAGGTTTTGTGTGGATAGATGATTGACAAAGGGCATTTGAAAGTATTAAAGAGTATCTTCTTGAACATCCTATCTTGCTCCTTCCTGTTGAAGGAAGGCCATTGATCATGTATCTGACAGTGTTAGATAATTCAATGGGCTGTATTTTGGGACAACAAGATAAAACAAGAAAGAAGGAATATGCCATTTATTATCTCAGCAAGAAGTTTACTGACTGTGAGTCGCGGTATTCTATACTGGAAAAGACATGTTGTGCTCCGGCCTGGGCGACAAAGCGGTTGTGGAAATATATGTTGAATCATACTATTTGGTTGATTTCCAAAATGGATCCAATTAAGTATATCTCTGAAAAGCATGCTCTTACTGGGAGAATTGCCTGTTGGCAGATGTTGTTGTCTGAATATGACATTAAATACCGTACTCAGAAGGCTATAAAAAGTAGTGTTTTGGCGGATTATCTTGGTCACCCCCCGGTTGATGACTATCAGTCTGTTAAGTATGATTTCCATGATGAGGATATTATGTTTTTGAAAGTGAAAGATTATGATGAACCGTTGCCTAAGGAAGGTCATGATCCTGGATCCCGGTGGGGTATGGTATTTGATGGAGCTGTGAATACGTATGGGAAAGGAATTGGTGATGTGATTATCACTCCTCATGGATCACACATCCCTTTTACTGCAAGGCTGACATTTGATTGTACCAATAATATGGAAGAGTATGAGGCTTGTATCATGGGTCTCGAGGAGGCCATTAATCTCAAAATCAAAGTTCTAGATGTATATGGCGATTTAACTTTGGTAGTAAATGAGATTAAAGGAGAATGGGATACTCGTCACTCTGGTTTGATCCCTTACAAAGACTATGCTAGAAGATTATTACCCTTCTTTAATAAAGTTGAATTCCATCATATTCCCAGAGATGAAAATCAAATGGCGGATGCTTTGGCAACTCTGGCTTCTATGTATCAAGTGAATACTTGGAACGATGTGCCTCGTATCATAGTGCAACGTTTGGATAGACCGGCTCATGTGTTTGCAACAAAGGGATTAGCAGAGGAAAAACCTTGGTATTATAACATCAAGCATTTTCTCCAGACTCAGAAATACCCGGCTGGTGCATCAAATAAAGATAGAAAGACATTGAGAAGGTTGGTAGACAACTTTTCCTCAATGAAGGTTTGATGTATAAAAGAAATTATGACATGGTATTGCTCAAATGCGTGGATAGACACGGAGCAGACAGGTTATTATTGGCTGACAATGGAATCTGACTGTTACAAATTTTCAATGAAGTGCCATAAATGCCAGATTTATGCTGACAAAATTCATGTGCCTCCGACACTTCTCAATGTTATTTCTTCCCCATGGCCTTTCTCTATGTGGGGGTATTAACATGATTGGAATGATTGAACCTAAGGCATCGAATGGACATCATTTCATCTTAGTGGAAATTGACTACTTCACCAAATGGGTGGAAGCAGCTTCATATGCTAATGTCACTAAGCAGGTGGTGGTGTGCCAGTATGGTGTGCCAAGCAGGATTGTTATTGACAACGGCTCAAGTCTGAATAACAAGATGATGACAGAACTTTGTGAAGAATTTAAGATCGTCCACCATAATTCATCTCCTTATAGGCCAAAGATGAATGGGGCTGTTGAATCTGCTAATAATAATGTCAAGAAGATCATCCAGAAAATGGTTGTTACTTATAAAGACTGGCATGAGATGCTCCATTTTGCTTTGCATGGGTATCGTACATCTGTGTACACTTCAACAGGGAAAGCCCCGGTATCCCTTGTGTATGGTATAACTGAATGAAGACCTTGTGTCATGGTCAGTTATACCAAAAAAGAATGAAGAAAGCTTTTGATAAGAAGGTCAAACCTTGTGAATTCAGAGAAGGTGGCCTTGTGCTCATGAAAATTATGTCTTTTAACACTAATTCTAGGGGCAAGTGGACTCCCAATTTTGAAGCCCCAAATGTTATCAAGAAAGCATTCTTTGGAGGTGCATTAATTCTTGAAACTATGTATGGCGAGGAGTTCCCACGTCTCGTGAATGTTTATGCAGTCAAGAAATACTTAGCCTAAAGAAATAAAAGAACATATCGCTAAGTCGAAAACCCTAAAGGGAGGCTTAGGCAAAAAGGAACGTCTCGGTAGGTAGAAAACCCAAAAGGGCGGTCTAGGAAAAAATTAGAGACATAAACAAAATAAGATTTCCCGCTAGGTTGAAAACCCACAAGGGAAATCTAGGCAAAAGTTAGGGATTTCTTGGCAAGTAACTGCATCAGACAAGACTTAATCATTGAAGCAACAATCTTCTTGGACTCTCATCATACTTCAACATAAGTCACAACTCAGGAATTCAAAGTTGTTAAGGAGAATAGTGGTCATGGTATTTCAATGTATATTTTACAATATATTACCATTTTCTAAACTTTATAATCATCTATGGAGTCTCGCCATTTGCAGACTACCATTTTATTAATAAAGTTTGAGCTTTTATCCAATTCTTTACAATTCTTATTTTATTCTGCTTACAAAAACTTCATTTATTATTGATAGTAACTTTCAAAGAAAACAAATTAAATAGCAAAAATTATTCTTTTGAAGAGAATTTACAAATTATTTCTTGCTTTAGATTTTGTGACTCAAGGAGAACAAAAAAATAGTGACTCCAAGGATGGACGAACTCTGAAATCTTGGAAGTATGTATTCCCCCAAGAAGGTTCTCTCAGGGCATTCTTTGCCGGTATGTGTATGATCTTTTTGAGTTCCTCAAATAGTTGTAAATTATGCCAATTGATGTATAACGTGGTGTTGGGTTTGTGATCCTATTTTCCCAGTCAAGTCTTGGTTCATTTTGATTTTGGGTTTTCATGGTATGAAGTATCTGTCCAAGATTCCCCAGTAAGGTCTTTGCTTACGTGACAAAAGTCTCTTCCCTTTTGAGTGCTGAGTTGGAATCATTTGCAAATCACCACCCTTTGCAGTGCTAGCACTATTGTTGTTTGTTTCCCAGGAAACCAGGCAAGGGCAATGTATTTTCTAATAAGTGTTGAAATAGTTGTCAACTTTTTGGGCTTTCCCCCACCAATTGTTGGGTTTGATTCAAAATCCCCATAAGTTTGATTTCTTGCTATAATGTTTGACTTCTTAAATCCCCATGAGGTTTCATAATTTCTCCTTAGAGAAGTTGGTGCAATCCTCACTCTTACTATTGAAGAATGTATCTTGGTTTCCCCTCGATGATATGGTGTTTTCCTCCCAAATGAGATCAATATGAGATCCTCAGTTGATGTCTCGACAATGTGGTTTTCATTTACCCTATTGAGGTCGGTATCACAATCCCTAGTAGAAGTACAAACATTGAAACATTTGTGTTCCCCATTTAAGTCTGTGTGATATTCCCCGGTGAAGCCTAGAGAAGGATGTTATATCCCTATATATGTACTGATTTATTGTTATGATTTGACTATTTTTAGATTATGTTCCTTCTTAGTGGAGTAAAGTCGTGAAATAGGAATTTATTTACTCAGTTGGTGCTTACTTTCTTATGAAATTTTCCTCATGGATGTGATTTATCCGAGTGTTGACGTTACCCAAGTTGGTTTTGTCTGGTTATACCCAAAGTTATATGTCTATTTTGTCAGCATATACATGATAACATTCATACATTCATACATACATCATACATAGTTGAATTTAGAAAATCATTGCTCATTTGCATTCATTAATATTTTGTTGGCATACTACCATGTTTTGTAGAGTTTTGTTATCCTCTATTCAATAGAGTGTCAACCTTAAGAAGAAAGTGTATATTCTTTCAATTTCCCCACTGAGTTATCCCTCTTGGAAGAATTTTGTTTTAGCCTTCCTTTCAGCTCATTATCTGGATAAAACATGGTTCCCTCTTGAGTTTATTTCTCATGAGGTGTTATTTTGGTTGACTGATTCATTCTGGTTTATTTCTAGTTGGAATCTATGGTCCTCAACAGTATTATTATTTTGATTTTTGCAAGCTTTGAGCCCTAGTTTTGGAATATGCATTTATTTTGCACGAGAAGATTTTATCTCTCCAACAGGAATATATTGACATTTCCCCAGGAAGTTATTATTGCAATTCCTTCTCAGAACAACAAGTGGCAAGTCTCTTTATTTAAGCAACTTGTACTTCCCGAATAAGTCTGACAGCTCCCATAGAAGATTCAGATTTGTTACTCTAATGAATAGTAACTTTTGTCATTATGGAAGGTAGTTCGTTGTTGAGATTTTTTACTCCTATGAATGGTAGCCTTGTCATTATGGAAGGTAGTTCTTTGTTGAGATTTGTTACTCCAATGAATGGTAGCCTTGTCATTATGGAAGGTTGTTCATTGTTGAGATTTGTTACTCCAATGAATGGTATCCTTGTCATTATAGAAGGTAGTTCGTTGTTGATATTTTTTACTCCAATGAATGGTAGCATTGTCATTATGGAAGGTAGTTTGTTGCTGAGATTTGTTACTCCAATGAATGGTATCCTTGTCATTATGGAAGGTAGTTCGTTGCTAAGATTTGTTACTCCAATGAATGGTAGCCTTATCATTATGGAAGGTAGTTCGTTGTTGAGATCTTTTTTCGATGGACGGTAGTCTCGTCGTTATGGGAGATAGTTCGTCATTGAGATTCACATTACTCTGAAGAAGTTCATTTGTTTCTAGTCGTGAGTATTGATGCCAATCATTTATCACCTACCATAATATTGGTATTTACTGGTATTATCTTACCATTTCTTTCCCTGGTGGGTCGATGTTACTTTTTTGCTATCTCCTCAGTGAGTGGATAGTTCGCAGTCATCTGTCGATCACTTTCATCCTTTACCTTCTCTCCTAAATCTTTGAGTTGATGATGCTTTATCTCCTCTTTGGGATTTACCCCATTAGAGTCGGGTCTCTTGCTCACCAGTGATTTATTTTCCTGGTCGAGTTTTTCTTTTGATCCCTATTCTTTATTTACTTCATCCCCAGTGGAGTCTTGCATCCTTTTTAGATTTGCTCATTTGCAGTCACAATTATAAGCATTGCATGGCATCTTAGGGCCAAAAATAGGGCTTGTTTTATATTTAAGTATCTTCAATCGCGTCGACACGAAGATTTTAACCTTCACATCTCCGGATAGAAGACACTTAAATAAGGGCAGTTGTTGTACCCCAATTTTTGCCCCTAAGATTCCTCTATCATATCATATCAACTCAATCACAACAAGATCACACTAGGGTTTTCTCATCTCCTTATCTTTAACTTTGCTCATGGGGAATCACCAAGCACCTTGACTTGTATTTTGTGATCATCTATGTATTGTATTGATTAACTTTTAACTAATAAATACAATGAATGTTTTCCCTAATTGTTGATATCATAGGTGAAAGCACAACACATTCCCTCAAGTTAATCTATAGGTTCATGAGTTGATTTCCATGCCTTCTTCAACAAAGATTCATTGAGATTTAAGCTTCATCAATAAAGATACTTTGAAATAATATCATGAAAAAGTCTATTATGATTCATCATGCCTCAAGTTGGCAAAGATAGTTAAAAAATGTAAGGGTTGATTTAAGAAATTTAACCTAATTGGATAAGTTTTTGATTTCTTCATCACAAGTGCATATTTCCCTCAATTCTCAAGAGTTGGAAGTGGTTATGGTTGCTATGTTTCCTCATTATCATCCTCAACAACTTCTATCCATATGACAAGAGTATTTGTGCAAGAAAGTTTGTCAAAATTGAAAGGGGTTTCCAAGGCACTTTGGTGCACTAGGAGCTAGGGTTTTGAACTTCTAAGGGCTATACCTTGCTCATATTTTTGTATTTTTTATTGATTCCAAAAACATTCTTGTCTTCAAAGGGTTATCAACCAATCACTTCAAAATTTTCAAGAAATTTTTGTGTGAAAGATACCTAATGATGAAGAAATATTACAAGTCCTCCAGATAAATCATCAAATTCCCTTTATGTGACTTCAAAGGATCATAACTTGGTCAATTTTTATCTCCTGAGCCCATTATTTTTCCACAATGATATTGAAGATGTGAACTTCAACCTCTCTTTTATGTTCTAAGCTTGAAAAAGGATGGAATATTCCTTAAGGATGCAAAAGATTAAAGGTCGTCTTATGAATTTTCACCAACTTCAACAAGTCATAACTTTGTATTTTTTTGGATATTTTAAATGGTTCAAGTCTCAAAATTTCATTCAAGAGATCTAATTCATGCCATCTTTATTGGTCAAGATCAAATTTCAAATGGAATACCATGTTTAGATGCAAGACATTATAGGTCACTTTTGAAGAAAAATTTAGAAATTTTCTAAGTACAAAAGTCAACCTATTTTTCTCAACTTTGACTCATCACAGTTTTCAGCTCAATCATCCATTTGATTCCGTTCTTTGTACATTGTAAAGTTTGTAATCTCATATTTTCAATGCAACAAGAATCAAGTCCTAAGGTTCCCTAAATCGTGCACACCATTAATTTGAAAATGGTACCTTGAAAATGAAGTTTCACTTCGAGTCGGAATTTGAAATTCATGTTGTGGCTTCTAAACATCAAATTAGTACACATTTTGGTCTAAACATGTTTAACCAACTTGCCAAAGTGGATTAGAGCCTTGAAACGCAAGGATTGAGTGAGTTTTAATGCTAAGCGGATCACACACTTGAGCATTCTATTTGATTCCCTATAAATAGAGGGTCATACTTCATTCATTTTCTCAAGCTTAGAGAGTCAGAATCACCCTGCCAAACTTCCTCTTGAACCCAATTTTCTGCAACTTCGAATTTGCTCTTACAGCTTTCATCAATCCATTTTCTTTGTCAATTCTTCATCCTTGAACCTCACTGAAGCTAACAAAAGAAGATCCAAGCTCTAAGACTTCCTAAATCGTGTTAGCCAAGTCAAGTTTCAGAGCTCTGCAATTGAATTTCAATAGGTAGATTCCTTCACGATTTCTATCAAACTTTGATACTGTTATGAAGCTCTCATCATCTTGATTCTAGTCGCAATACTTATTTTTAATTGGAAGTTTGTTTTGGCCATGAATTTTCAAATCCCTTTTCAAATCATTCCATCCAAAACGACTGAGCTACACCTTACATAAATTTTTCGCGAGGGTACCGTTGTAATCGTTTTGAAGAGACGAAGTGAATGGTACCAGTCTCGAGCTCTAGTTTTACCATTTCAAGGACCTGCAAATCTCGTGGCTGGAGGTTGAAGATGACCAACGTGTCATCTCTCAACCAATGATAGTGTGCCACACTTTTTTTCAAATTCTGATTTAATAAATGATTATGTGTTTTATTCACTAAAGACCATGATATGCATAGCGCGTCTGATCCATTAGATTAGCTTACTAATGTATTTTGACTCTCATCCTTTGGTCCACATTTTTTTGACTTTATTTTTTATTTCTGATTTTTATATTTAAATTGTTTTAAACTTCAAAAAATCATATAAAATTCATTTTAATTTCAAAAAATATAAAAATATTATGAAAAATACTTTTAATTTTTCTCTTTCTGATTATTATTTTTTCACAATTTTATTTTGTGCTTTGATATTCTTTATAATTTTTTTCTTTATTTGAATTGTTTTAAATGTTTAAAAAAATACTTTTCTTAATTTTTAAATTCTGAAAAAAATATGGAAGGATCCAATGACCTCTTGACAAATATTGGTGACCTTATTTTATTTTTATTTCTGACTTACTATTTTTCACAATTTCTGGTTTATTTTGCCCATTTCTTTTAATTTTAAAAATGGTTTCTGACTTTAAAAAATTACCAAAAATTTTATAAAAATATTTGAGCTCATTTCTGATTTTTCTATGGTCTTATTTGATTTTTCTTGGATGTTTTGAATATAGTTGTTATTTCTCCTTTTATTTTCATTTTAAAATCATTTTAAAAAAAATATTTTTCTTCATTTTTAAATACAATTTTATTTTTTATATATTCTGGTTGATCTTGAACTATGAGATTTTTATCATGAGCTTTATTAACATCATTGGATCTATGGTGTTGAGTTTAACTCCACAAAAAATGGATGAATGATTTTAATAATAGTTTGATTAAATTTTTGATTCAAATGTGGTTTGATTCTTATCCCATCCCTCTTTATCTTATCCCCTTCTTATTGTACTAAATGTTATTAGAGAATGATTTATATCTAATTTCTCAAAACAAATAGTACATAGATTGCTATTGACCGGTCTCAAAGTAGGTGCGACTTCTATATAAGTCCACTTACGATTTCTTAACATAGTGCTAAATTTTGTCCTGATTCGAGAAATGATCATTCGTGGCCGAAACCCATGTTTGTAAGCCCAAGTATGTTAACTTGAATCCTTTGATCCAATAACCTTGAGATTTGTTGTTAGGAGGCTTTGGTCTTATCAATCCTCTAATGAATCTTCACAAACTTTGGTCAAAGTGAATCACTTAAACATCATTAATCTTTATTGTTGCCTTGAGAATTTCAAATGAATGATATACTTGACAAAAAGTAAATGAAATTTGTTGTTAAGAGGCTTTCATTTTATCAATCTTCTAATGAATTTCAAATGCAAGTTTCAAGATGGTCATTCAACTAACCTCTAATTTCTAACAATTGACTTTATTTTGCGCTTTTACTTTAAGCACATTTATTTTAGCATTTACATTTCATACTATTTTCATCTTCGCACATTTGAGCATTTACTTTTATATGATTTTTATTTTGCTCACATGAGCTTTTTATTTCTTTTTTAAGATACTTAATAACCAACTTGAACAATAAAAAACTTTAATGTTACTTGGACTAATTGGTTACTATCCTTGAAATTATGGAGATTATATGCTTCTTGGACTTAGGATTAGAGACCTTGACCTACCTTGAGACCTTGTGGCCTCAACTGTTATTTTGTCTGGAGCTCTTGGGGTTTACCCCAAGACATTGGGTTATTTGTTTGCTTTGTGTGCAGATTATTGTGATTACATGCTTTGTCTGTGATCAGGAATTCATCTGTATACAGTTGTTACTCTGCCCAATTTTTGTGAATACTTAATGCATATGACGCTTGGTTTTCTCAAGAGGTTTATTATCTTTTCTTGTATGGTTTCAAATCCAAAGGATGGGAATTCTACATTGACTCATTATGTCAAGTTTTGGCTTCTTGTTGGTTAGACGATTCTTTTCCCTAGCTTTTATCTTATGCTTTAGGATAGTCCCTTAATCTCCTCCCATCTTCTTTAATTTCAAAAATCTTCTCCTTCTTTTTGAAAACTCTTCTTGTTTTAAAAAACTTGAACTACTTTCATAATAAACTTGGACTTAGGTCCATGCATTTTCAAAAATATTTTCTTAATAAAACTTCAATCAATTTAATAATACTTTGACATTTTTGTGAGAAGACTAAAAGTCAATCAATCTCATTCAAACCATTTTTTCCATTTTGGCTTTTACTTTAAAACTTTTTCAAAAGATTAGACTCTTGTCAATCCTTGTAGTGATGCAAGCTACTATACTTCTATGATATATAGTGAAGTGAGATATTTTCCACTTGGGTGATGAGCGAAACTTTGTTGATTTTAAAATTCAAGCTATATCCTCCACTTTGAGATGATGCAAATTCTCCTTTCTCGTGATTGTGGATAGTAAGTATGTTCTTCCACTCAGATAAGACGATGATGTCTCGTCTCTTAAAATTAACCAACGCACATGTGTTTTAAAATTTTTAAAGGTGAACTACGAGTACCCTGATCCCTTATTGCTTGAAAGGTAGTACATAGGCACTAAAGGTTCGCAACCGCGGCGGATGCAAAAAAAATCATAAAAAGTATACTTCTTTTCTTATCTCCACCATCTATTTTTATACAACATTTATAGCCAAAATACACAGATTTTCAAAGAGGTTCCTGCGGAGTACCGTAGATGTTTATGGTGCTAACACCTTCCCTTTGTATAACTAATCCCCGAACTTAGATTCTCTCCCATCTTTTTGGGTTATTCACTCTTTTTCCATTCCTTTGGAAACAATAAAGCGCGGTGGCAATTTTTATTTGATATATGCGAGTTAAGTCAATCAAATGGCTTAGTCTCAACATTTCTACCGCTACACAGAGGAGGATGAAGAAAGTTTTCGAGCGGAAGGTGTGTCCTAGGACTTTCTAAGCTGGTGACCTCGTGCTGAAGAGGATCTTGCCTCTAAACAATACAGATGTTAGGGGCAAATGGGCTCCCAATTATGAAGGACAATACATTATGAAGAAAGTATTTTCTTAAGGATATATGATGCTCACAACTATGAATGGAGAATGTTTCCCTCACCCCGTCAACACAAACGTAGTTAAAAAATACTTTGCATAAAGTAACCGCTGAGTTGACTGGCTAAGGAAAAAAAGCACCAGGAAGAACCAGGTGAGTAGGTTCGGGTGAAAGATAGAGACAAAATAAAGAGTGTTAGAGTGAAAAATAGGTACATCTGTTAAGTCGAACCTGTTAAAGGTCACTTAGGAAAAAAAGGGTATTCCGTTGGATTGAAAACTCGAAGGGAAAATCATGAAAGAGAGGGATAAAGAAAATGACTACATTTTGTGTTACATCTGTGATACTATTCTACACCACTTTTTCTTAACTAGGAAGGATAAGTGATTAGTCTAATCAGTTTGTTTAGAAAGCAAGATACTATGGAGTTTTGAGGTTATAAGAGTCATAGCAGAGTCGAAACCCGATGAATCCGCCTCACATTACCATCCTTGTACTCTCTTCTGTATGTTTTACGCAATTACCTCTTTTCAGGAATTAATTCTTGATGTAAATTTCCTATTTACATACCAGTCAATCAATAAAATTCTTTTCATCCAATTGTGCTTTGTATTTATTTTTGTTGTTTTGTTTGCGAAAAGTCATCCAACATTTTTGATAAAATTTTGCATTTTTAAAAACATTGAAGCTTTACAGCACATGATATAAATGTTTAAAATTACTTTGATTCCCAGGTACCCAGGATGACGGCTAAGGTTGCCATTTGTTATACTCGGGACATGTTGTTATAGTGTTCTTCGCTGCAGGTACAATTGATCCCCTGTGATAAGAAACGTACCAGCAAGCAAGCAGTGGCTAGTCTGTTTGCGAATAACATAAAGATTTTAAGGATGAGGGATTTCTATAAGATGGAACCTGTTGTACCTCAAAATTTTCCCTCTCATTTTACTCAACACATGACCATTGAGGTCCTCAATTTGCTCAAGGATGCCCAAGAGTTGACCAGACAAACTCTCTCCTAAGGCAATGTATCTCAAACTAGGGTATCCATTTTCATTAGGATGGTTGAAGTCCAAAGGTACCAAATTCTTTCCATGGTCCTAATATATTCTCAAGATCATCCATGCCAAGTTTCATGCCTTGCACAAGAAGTTTGCTCAGTCAACTACTCAGATGCCTGAAAATCAACTACATTAGGTCAAAAGTCAACTGTGGCCCACATACAGTCAAACTTCAATATTTTTGGTCAAAATAAACATTTTGAAGTGATATTCATCATTTGATCAAGGATTTATCATGATTCCTCAAGGATTGCCCCAAATTCATCAAAACCCAAAAGTTGCTAAATTAGGGTTTCTTAGGAAAAGTCAACCAAACTTTGACCAAGCATAACTTCTTCATACTTTATCAGAAATTTTCCATCCAAGGCTTATTTTGAAGAGGATGCAATTCCTTAAAACTCATATTCATACCACAAGTTAAAAATATGCACTCATAAAAAGATATGAATTTCTACATTATAGGCCATTTTGAAAAGTCAACAAAAACACCTTTTGGGTCAAAGCTTCTTACATGAACATGGAAGACCCAATTGAGATAAAACCAAAAGTTTTGTTTAGGGGACATCCAAAGCTTTCTAAAAAGTCCAAGAACACCTCTCTAGGGTTAAAATTGGAGGAGATATGGCTTGTCAAAGTTGACCATTTTTGCAAAATTGCCAAAAGTCAAATGTGCTCAAAAATACATTTTTTTTGTCAAATGGGCCTAGTTTTTCATGATTAAATCTTGCTTGTGACATGGTCCATGACCCAAATTAGCATCTACACTTTATTTGCTTCACTATTTATTTTATTTTGATTTTTTTTATTATTTAAAATTCAAATTAAATCAAATGATTGCAAAAAATACAAAAGATTGATTTTTGATCTGATTTTTTGTAGGAATCAAATCCAATCAAGCTAGCATATCATATCCAAGCCGTGCAAGGGTTGATTGAAGCAAAAATAGCATGATTTTGGTTGTTTTGGAAAGATATAATACAAGAACAAAATCAAATCCAACTGCCATGATTGACAAAGATTTAACTCGTTTTTGTTAACCTAATTTGTTCTAATATATACTGAACAAGAACAATGCATAAGGACAAGGATAGAGGTCATGAAAGTTGCAAACAAAAACTGCAAAATTGTCAAAAAAGTGGTGGATCGTTTTCCAATTTAGAGGCCAATTCAAAGCATTCTAAGACTACCAATAGACTCCTGGACATCACCAGAACGTGTTTCAATCCTTTGCAAGCATCCTCACGCTCAGAATCGCGAGCTATAGACCCACGATTTTCTCATATAATCTTGAATTTGATTTTACAATTTACGCATGATTAATTACTTTTAATCATAGCATTGTGTTTGTATCATCATTTGGAACATTTTGTTTCAATAAATTTTGCATTTGGATGTCTGTATGCGTATTTGCCATTATTAGGGTTTTTCTTGCGTTTTAGGGCTTTATTCTACAGGTTAAATTATGCCAAGAAAAGAGCACCATGATACTCGTCAGATCAAAATGAGTTGATCTATGTATTCACCAGTAATTTATCTTGCTTGTTTAAGATTTTTGAAGCTTACAGGATTTTAGCTATGGAGTCCTGGTCGTAGGTAAAAGTCTGGGATCTAAGACGACGGGCAAGGAAGAAGAAGATAATGTGGCTGATGACCATTGGTCCATTTGAATCTGGCGTGCGTTTTTTTCCTTAGCCACTTTATTTTATATATTATTCATTGGTTTTATTATTATAACAAACAAGAACAGGTGGCCCAGTGGTGAAACGTGCGTTTGGAAATGTAGAGGACCTGGGTTCGATCCCAGGTCCCAACATTTTCTTATTTTCTAACTTTGTTTCAACAAATCATGTACATCACACCCCCTAGAGCCTACCATGCGCTTCCATCATCCAGCCAATGGATTCCTCATCAATCCAATCCAACGCCCATGCAAGAGAGGATCAGGGTGCAACATCATAAAGAACACAACACTGAATCTCACGCCAAGGTTGGGCTCAGCCATTATTGGGCCTGAATAATTCAGATATACACCCCCTTTTCAGCTTCAATACAGGCCCATCTCTAATCCTTTTATTTTATTTCTTATTTTCAATTGTTTATTTAATTTCTTTTTTTACAAAATAACAAAAAAAAACAGTTTTTTTTTATTAAATCAAAAAATCACAAAAACCTAAAAAATCTTTTTTTCCTAAAAAAAATATTTTGTTTCTTTAATTAATTAATCAGTTTAATTATTTAGGGCAATTTAATTGTTTTTCTATATAATTTAAATTAATTAGAAATTAGGGTTTTTAATTTGCACATAACCTAATTAATTTTTCTCAAAAAATGATAATAACCTAAATTATTTTTCAATTAAATTTTTAGTGTTCTTTAATTCTCGCATTTAATTCTCCGCGCGCATTTTTTGATTTCCTTTTATTATTATTGTAACTGTTTCGATAAGGTATCCTTACTTGTTGCCTTCAGTGACCATTTCGTCCCTTCGAACGTCCCTTTAAAATTCCAACGATGGTGCTACCTATTCCTTAATAATAGGATAGCGATGTCTAAAGGAAAACGAACAGTATTTTTTGAGTAGGTAGATTAGTTCCTAGGTACTTGCTCAAACAAACAAAAACTTTTTCACACCAACACTTTTCAAAACAATTTTCAAAAACGACATCGTAACACTCTTGAGGACAGAAACAAGGTTTAAAACGAAGTAAAACAAAACTTTTCAAAACAAGCACACACAAGAAATTTCAAAATGAGCAAGTACCTAAGAGCCCATGGAAAACCATGGATAGAAAGGGTGCTAACACCTTCCCTTTCTATAATCTACCCCCGTACTCAGAAACATCTCAAAAAAGGTTTTTTTTGTTCTTTTTCCTTTTCTTGATTGGATAAAATAAAAGTCGGTGGAAACTCTTTCTTACCGCGACATTTTGCAAACAAAAAATGCAAACCAGTATAACAGTCGGTTCTGCCACCGTATCACAGAACCCGATTTCACTAGTGAGTGCTCATATCTACCCGAGAATGATATTTTTATTCTCAGTGAAGAGCTCCCATCAATCGGAGATCCTTTATATCTCATGATGTCTCTTGTATCTCCCCAATGAGGTTTGAACATCTGTGTTATTTCCCCTTGAAGTTGACACTCTACTTCCCGGATGAGAGTTGGCATTTTTCTTCCCAATGAAGCAAGCGCTTTACCCTCGGGGAAGTTTATCCCCTTCCTCCTCATAGGAAAACGCATGTTTCCTCCCCAGTGTGGTCTGCCCCTTGCCTGAGCCTCTAGAGGAAATTCCTATTTGCCTATGAGAGACTCTGCTTTCGTATCCTTATCAAAGACAATTGTTATGCCCAACAATTTTGTTCCCTAGTATAAATCCTAGTGGAGGAGGTAGCCTTATCCCTAGTCAGAGTCGTTTTTGAAGAACTTTAGAATGATTGGCATATTATTTCCCCATTGGAGCGAGTCTTCTTTCCCCAATGGAACAAGTTTCCTAATTCCCCAGTGTAGTGTATATGGGAGCAATGGTCATAACTCTCTTCATCCCCAATGATGAAAGTTTGTCGAGATATTTCCCTAATGGAGCCCTATTCTAGAAATTCCTTGCCTCTTCCCTAAATGAAGGTCGCCACCTCGGCAGTAAAATCCCCATGGTGCAGTATGATGGCAAATTTCTTTCATTCAAGGACTCTTTTGATCCCCAATGAGGTCGGGTCCCAATTTTCTTTCAGCACAAGAATTCTCTTTATTCCCAGTAGAAGTCATATTTATTAAGAAACTCTACGTGAGTAAGTTTCTATTCCTAGTGAAGTTCTCCTTATCATTGACATGAGGTTAGGGATATGTTCCCCTTGGAGTTGGAAGTTGAATCAAAGGTCAAGGTTTTCTCTGAATTGCAATATATTTTTGCAAATTTTGCTCCAGAAGGTTACTTCCCTAGTGGTGTCGATATTTGGAAGTTATTAGTTTTGAATCTCAATTCCCCGCTGACGTTCGGGCTGTTTATCTTCAGTAGAAGTTCATATAAGCAAAGATAATGGTTCAGAAGTTCATTGGCTTCTCAACAATCAATTATCACCGTGTTTTCCCTAATGCATCACTGAACATGCATACCTACATTGCATTTACCAAAACAAAATAAATATTCAAGCATGCATAAATATAAGCCAACTATGTTTACTTGCAGTAACTAATTTGTCGTGCGCTCAGATTTGAATTATCTCTGTAGCAAGCCCAGGGTGAACAAAAAACGTAAACCAGTATAACAATCGGTTCTGCCACCATATCACAGAACTGGCGACTCTGCTGGGGACTTGATATAAAGTGGGGTAAACCTTAGAATCTAGGTCATTTTAAAATTGTTTTCTTGTTTTGCCTTGTGCGCTTTAAATTCAATGGTTTTGTTTGGGTATTATTAAAGATCCTACACCCAGATCTGGGGACACTTTTTAGGTAAACAACAATAGATCATGGAGACTGTACGACATAGACTGATATGGTTTAAGCGATGGTTGTGTTGGTGTGACACTTTGATTGGTACCGGTATCCTTCGTGTGGAAACGAGGAGAATACGGGGCTGTCGCATGGTGTCGTGAAGCACTAAAGGACCTTAGAACCTTAGTTGAACAAACTTGGACATTAAAAAGTAGTGAGATAGCCGACCTTGGTATAAAGCTGAGGATTGGTTGATACTCGATTCTACACTCATTGAGATCAGACTTTCAGGATATTTCGGCCGTAAGAAAAGATTGCTTGAGCTGAAACAATGTCCGATAAATGATGGTCAGTGATATTGATAATCTTTAGAACCCGGTTACTCTTCTAAGACAAGTTTGAAACCAACTAAACTTCAAGAGGGTATGACCTTAAAACTCAAGCAGGCCTTAAACCTAAGGACTTGGTGTGATTTGTCTGTGTTTGCTATACCTATGATTTATCATGACATCATGCATCATAACATAGCATCCATTCTTATTGCAATAACCATTTCATGGACCAAGGGAATTTATCTTTGTTCTGTTTTGCAGATCATGGCTTCCTCTCCTAGAAACACTATCCGAATCATCTTTGTGAAAGTACCTTCCCAACTCAAGGAGCTAGTATCGAAGGACCCTGAAACTTCTGCATTCACTAAGAGACATGGTCGACTTCTCAACCTAGTTACTTCAAACTTTGATGAAAAGATGATGAGTATACTCTTTTAGTTCTTTGATCCCAAGCACCACTGCTTCACATTTCCAGACTATCAGTTGGTGCCTACCATGGAAGAGTTCTCTCAGTTATTGGATATACCCATTCTTGAACAGTTGCCTTTCACAGGTCTGGAAGAAGTTCCTAAGCCAGAAGTCATTGCCTCAACCTTGCATCTGAAACGGGTCGACGTGGTATCCAATTGGGAAACAAGAAGCGAAGTCAAGGGTTTTCTAGCCAAGTTCCTGATAGACAAGGCCTAACTGTTTTGGAATGATATGGATTTTCAGGCTTTTGAGGAGGTCTTGGCCCTTCTAATCTATGGGTTAGTACTATTCCCTAATCCAGACTTATTCATAGATGTGAGTGCTATCAGGATCTGCCTCTCTCGCAACCCCGTGCATACCTTGCTCGGAGATATTTTGCACACTCTCCATACTCACACCATGAAGAGAAGAGGGGTTCTTATGTGCTGCATGCCATTGCTGTCGAGGTAGTTTATTTTTCACCTCCCTAAGTCCGTACTGAAGAATGAAGAAGGTTTGGGTTGGTCACAGAGGATAATGTCACTCGCTCACACAGATATTCTCTAGTGTTCCCGAGCTATGGAAAACACTGTTATTATTGGCCGCTGTGGGGAGTACCCTAATGTCCCGTTACTTGGCATCAGAGGGGGTATAACATATAATCATTGTTTAGCTCTGTGACAATTTGGTTACGCTCGAAGGGATGGTCCCCATGAGTTACTTATTGAGGGCATTGTATTCAACTATGCGGATGATATTCAAGGGTATCGCCAGAGGTTCATACGAGCTTGGAGCATGGTAAACAGATCTAGTGCCAAGGCTTTGGGGCCAAAGGCTTCCATTCCTATGGAACCTTATCTCCAATGGGTACGAGCTCGCGCCCAAAAACTTATGATGCCCTATATGGCCATTCTACGAGTGATTGTGGAACCCACTACTGAAGGGGGCATTCCCTACACGATTCTCTATCCTGATATGCCCACTGATCTTGGAGAATTACAGAGGTCTTGGATTCAGTTGAAGAAAGAGCGGGATACCTACAGGGATCAGTTCTATGCCCAAGAGAGGAAGGTTTTAGAGCTTACAAAGCAGCTCCGTGAGGAAAGAGGACTCAATGTTTATCTCGGCACAAAGAGGAAGGATCCATGGGAATTTTGATTTTTTCTAGTTTTTAGATTTGTTTTTAATTGTAACGCCTAAAAAGCATTTGAACTTTGAATTCAACTAATAAAAGCTTTGTTTTATTTTGGTTCAAAAATTTAAATTTCCCAAAGTCTTTGAAATCATTGCATACGCATCCCATTCATATTATTGCATAACAGGATTCATAACAGGTTTCTCATCTCCTCCGCTGTTTATTTCACGCAATGGCTCTTGAACAAACTATGAAAGATCTTCAGACTCAGAACACGCAATTCCAGCAAATGATTGTGTCTCTGGCCAAAGGACAGGAAGAGATGAAGGCTCTGATTGTTAAGCATAACAAGAAGACCAAGAAGACAGCCGGTGTGGCATATATGAGCAGAAGGTTCAGAGGGCCACCAACACGGGTTATTGATTTAGCTTCTTCATCTAAAGAGGGAGAGAATCAAGAGGTTAAAGCTAGAGAAGAGGACCCTGGTCCTAAAGAGTTTGACAATGAAACTAATTACAATGAGGAGCAGTACCCTCCGGCTGATGAAAGGTATAAGCAGTTAAAAGAGCGTCTGAGCGCCATGGAAATCCAGAAGGTTCCTGGGCTGGATTTTGAAGAGATGGGTCTGGTCTCTGGGGTTGTCATCCTCCCAAAATTCAAGGCACCGGTATTTGCCCAGTATGATGGGGTCTTTTGCCCCAAAATGAATCTTTGTTCCTATGTGAGGAAGATACAACCTCATACTGCTGACAAAGACTTGTGCGTTCACTTCTTCCAAGAGTCTGTCTGGAAAACAAGTGGATTGGTTCTATCAGCTGGAAAGAGCCAATGTTCGTAACTGGGAAGACCTTGCTGCTGCATTTTATAAGCAATATCAGTATAATGCAGACCTCGCTCCCACCCGTACACAACTCTAAAATTTGTCTATGGGTTCGAACAAGGGTTTCAAGGATTATGCTCAGAAATGGAGAAATTTGGATGGAAGAGTTCAACCTCCCTTGGCTGATAGGGAGCTCGTGGATATGTTTCTCGGAACTTTGACTGGGCCGTTCTTCAACCATCTGATTGGAAGTTTGTCGGCGGGTTTTATTGAACTGATCTTAACAGGGGAAATGGTGGAAGCTGGAATCCGAAGTGGAAAAATTCAGAAGGATGCATCTTCTAGTGCTGCAAGGAAACCGTTTGCAGGTAAAAAGGAAGTCAGTGTTGTCTACAGCCAAAAGAATCAAAATCAAACCAAGCACCGTCCAGCGGTAGGGGCTGTTATGATTCCCAACCCTGCACCTGCTCAGCAAAGAAATAATCAGCCGAGAGCAGAAAGGCCAGCTAGACAGTTCACTCGAATCAAAATGACGTTGTCTCAGGTTTTACCTCAGTTGTTGAAGACCAATCTGGTTACTATGAGGGAAGCTCCGAAGAATCTGAACACCACCTCTCCCTACTATAAATTGAATGCTCGTTGTGCTTACCATTCGGAGAGTCCAGGCCATGACATCAATGACTGTTGGGCTTTGAAGAACAAAGTGCAAGATCTAATTGATGCTAAAGAAGTTGAGTTTGATCCCCCCGAGATTCCTAATATCATAAATGCTCCTATGCCGAAACATGGTTTGGGAGTTAATGTTATTGATACTGTTTCTGCTACAGAGGACGGTGATGGTGATTCCGACATTGACAACTGGATCTTCCCGACTACCAACGGTGGACTCAGTAACTGGACTGCCAAGGACTTTGTACCAATTACTTTTGTTCAGGAGTAATTGTCTTTCTAATTTTTCGGATGTGTAATTTAAAAACAATATAAACTCTATAGCCATGTGTCTTACCCGGGGCATAATGGTTCTATTTGTGAGGGCTATCACATTTCATTTTCATATGACATTAATAAAGCATTGGACGTTTGCATACAAATTTTGTGCTCTTTGTCTTTCTTTTCTTTTATTTTGTCTATACAGCTATGCTCTTACACACACTCGTGTATCCAAATGCAGATCCATATCCACTATGGATCCCATTGATAACAGTTCTGATACTGCTGATTATGACTTTGAAAATCCAATCAACCAAGCCGATGACGAAGGTGAGGAAGATTGTGAGGTACCAAGAGAACTTGCTAGACTATTACAACTGGAGGAAAGGGCCATACAACCTCATGAAGAGCCGGTTGAGACAGTGAACTTGGGTATAGAGGAAGACAGAAAAGAGGTTAAGATAGGTGCAAATCTGGAGCCTAGTGTCAAACAGTGGTTGGTACAGATGTTGCAAGAGTATGTTGAAATCTTCGCCTGGTCATATGAAGACATGCCGGGACTAGACACGGATATAGTGGTTCATCGTCTGCCCACTAAAGAAGACTGCCCTACGGTAAAGCAAAAGGTCTGCCGTATGTGCCCTGAGATGTCAGAGAAGATTAAAGCAGAGATTATGAAGCAGTTCAACACAGGGTTCTTAGCTGTCACCTCCTATCCGCAGTGGATTGCTAATGTGGTTTCGGTACCTAAGAAAGATGGTAAAGTACAAATGTGTGTCGATTACAGAGAGCTGAACAGGGCAAGCCCCAAGGATGACTTCCCGCTTCCCCACATCGATGTTCTAGTTGACAACACCGTACAACACAAAGTATTTTCCTTCATGGACAGTTTCTATGGATACAATCAGATCAAGATGGCACCTGAAGACATGGAGAAGACAACCTTTGTTACACAGTGGGGCACTTTCTGCTACAAGGTGATGTCGTTTGGGTTGAAGAATGCTGGGCAACTCATCAGCGAGCTATGGTAGCTCTGTTCCATGACATGATTCACCATGAGATAGAGGTTTACGTCGATGACATGATAGCCAGGTCTCAAACTGAGGAAGAACATCTTGATCATCTACAAAAGCTGTTTGATAGGTTGAAGACGTACAAGTTGAGGTTAAATCCGAACAAGTGCACCTTCGGGGTAAGGTCTGGTAAGCTTCTGGGATTCGTCGTCAGGGACAAAGGTATTCAAGTATACCCTGTAAAGGTGAAGGCCATACAAGAGATTCCGGCTCCCTGTATTGAGAAGGAAGTTAGAGGTTTATTGGGACGCCTAAATTACATTTCCCCGATTCATTTCACATCTGACTGCTACTTGTGAGCCAATCTTCAAGCTTCTGAAGAAAGATCAGGTGGTAAAGTGGAACGACGCATGCCAGGTCGCCTTTGACAGAATCAAACAATATCTCTAAGAGCCTCATATTATGATGCCTCCGACTGAAGGAAGACCTTTGATAATGTACTTAACAGTGCTAGATAATTAAATGGGGTGTGTACTGGGACAGCATGACGAGTCTGGTCGAAAAGAGCATGGAATATACTACCTAAGAAAAAAGTTTACCGACTTTGAAACACGATACTCACTGCTCGAGAAATCTTGTTGGGCTTTGGCATGGGCTGCTCGCCGACTGAGACAGTATATGTTGACCCACACTACTTTGTTGATATCCAAGATGGACCCAATCAAGTACATTTTAGAGAAGCCCACTCTCTCCGGAAGGATAGCAAGGTGGAAAATGATCTTAACCGAGTACGACATCTAATACACAACCCAAAAGGCAATCAAGGGAAGTGTGTTAGTTGATCATTTGGCGCATCAGGCCGTGGACGACTACGAGTCCATGAATTTCGAGTTCCCAGATGAGAATATCATGTTGGTAACCGACTATGAAGAACCTGGACCAGATGAAGGACCTGAGGAAGGATCCCGATGGTTTATGTTTTTTGATGGAGCCTCAAACACACTGGGTAATGGCATTGGCGCTATAATCATATCTCTCGAGGACTGTCATACTCCGTTCACTGCCCGATTATGTTTCAACTATACCAACAACATGACGGAGTATGAAGCATGCATCATGGGTCTTAGAGCTGCTATTGACCTAAGGATTAAGTTCTTGAGTGTATTCAGGGATTCCGCTCTGGTGATAAGTCAGATCAAAGGCGAGTGGGATACGAAGCACCCGAACCTTATTCCTTACAAAGAGTATGTACTGACACTGCTGCCGCATTTTGAAGAGACCACCTTTGGACATTTCCCAAGAGATGAGAATCAGTTAGCGGGCGCGCTAGCTACTATGTCGTCAATGTTCAAGGTCGGGTGGGACAATGAGGCTCCCAAAATCACTATTGAGAGGTTGAATGAACCGACATACTGTTGTGAGATCGATACTGAGGAGGTAGCCGACAAAACTTGGTTTCATGAGGTGAAAAGGTATCTTGAGGCTCAAGAATACCCCGAGGGGGCATCTGTCAATGATAAGAAATTTCTGAGAAGGTTTACTGCAAAGTTCTTCCTCAGCAATGAAATCCTCTATAAGCGCAATCATGACTCTACCTTACTGCGGTGTGTAGACAAGAGCGAAACAAAGAGGATCATGGCAGACCTACATGAAGGTACCTTCGACACTCATTCCAGTGGACATACCATGGCAAAGAAGATCCTACGGGTAGGATACTACTGGTACACTATGGAAGCCGGCTGTTATCAGCATTCTCGAACCTGTCACAAGTGCCAAATCTATGCCGATAAGGTGCATGTACCTCCAATTCCCTTGAATGTTTTGACGGATCCCTAGCCCTTTGCAATGTGGGGCATTGACATGATCGGAGAGGTCAGACCTACTTCCTCTAACGGGAATGGCTTCATCCTAGTGGCCATTTATTACTTTACAAAGTGAGTTGAGGTTTCCTCCTTTGCTACGGTTACTAAGAATGTGGTGGCACGGTTCATCAAACATAACCTAGTTTTTCGTTATGGTATCCTTGAGAGAATCATCACGGACAATGGTACCAATCTCAACAACTCGATGATCATTGAACTCTGTAAACAGTTCAAGATTCAGCATCACAACTCTTCTCCTTACCGGCCGAAGATGAATGGGGCTGTTGAAGCTGCTAACAAGAATATCAAAAAGATCATACAGAAGATGACGGTGACATACAAATACTGGCACGAGATGTTACCGTTTGCTCTTCACGGGTACCGTACTTCAGCACGTACTTCGACAGGGGAAACACCCTATTCTCTAGTATATGGCATGGAGGTTGTCCTACCCATAGAGGTCCAGATCCCTTCTCTAAGGATTATGAAGGATGCTGGTTTGAGCGAAGACGATTGGATCCAAACTCGACTTGATCAATTAAACTTAATCGATGAGAAAAGACTTACTACTGTCTGCCATGGTCAAATGTATCAGAAACGGATGATCAAGGTCTTCAATAAGAGAGTCAGACAATAAGTGTATCAAGTAGGGGATCTGGTAATCAAGCGCATTATACTGCCGCAAGGTGATCCCAAAGGCAAATGGACTCCCACCTATGAGGGACCATTTGTATTCAAGAACATATTTTCTGGTGGAGCCATGATTCTAACCACCATGGATTGTGACGACCTTCCGCACCCTGTCAATGCGGACATAGTGAAAAGATATTACGCATAATAAAGACTCGTTAGGTTGACATACCTAGGCAAAAATAAGGGCATCCCGGCGAACCAAAATGGTTCGGGCAAAAATTAGGGATAAAAAAATGAAAAAAATTTGTACACCCAGCAAGTCGAAAACCCGAAAGGGCGGCTTAGGCAAAAAAGGGTATTCCGGTGGACTGAAAACCCGAAAGAGAGGTCCAGGCAAAAGTTAGGGATTAAAGCATATCACTATGTCCCACCGGATCACCTTGCGATCAGACCTCAGTAATCAGACATCAAGCTCAAACGGTACCGATCAATCCAGTCAGCTTTGGACAAGCAGCAAAGTGATGAGATGCTCGAAGACATAGGGGCAATAGCAGAATTGAAACCCAATGGGATCACTACACATAGCTGTTTTTTTTCTTTTGTACACAATTTCTGTAATAATTTCCATTTTACAACGACGTTCTCTTACTAGAGCGCCAACCTCCTTGTAAAAAACGCCTATTAAAAAAAAATTCAAATCAATACAAAGCGTCTTTTGAATATAAAACTTTGTGTTTGTTTTTTCCGTTTTCTGTTTTGTTTTGCAAAAACGTCCAATGTTTTATTCTTGACATATGCATTTGAATATGATTACTGTTCACAAATATCTGCATATAAAACAGAAAGACAGTTACTAAAAACTCAAAGAAACTGGTGCAAAACCTAAATACCGACAGTTACCCCATCCATCATAGTACAAGGGGCAGAGACAATTGGAAGCGAGGTCACTATCACGTATAAGCCAGTGATACCTATACTCCCTGCAGAGCCGAGACAACCAAAGTCTGATCTCCAGGTCCCCAAGCAGGAATCACTTCCCCAGCGGGTTCATTCAGAAAGCTAATGCCTGCATTCCCCAACCGAGCTTTATAACCATAAACAATTTATAAAGTTTTTTCTCTCGAGCAGAGTTTATTTCTCTGACGGAGGAAGCTCGATCTCCAACAAAGCTCTTCTCTCCAGCAATGGAAGTTCATCCCCAGCTGAGTTTATTTCTCCAAACCAACAGATCTTCCAACAGAGTATCTCTCTTCCCCCAGAGTTATTCCCCCGCAGAGTTATTCTCAAACAAAGTCTCTCCCCGACAGAATATCCATAAACAAGGATCAAATCCCTAACACGGTCATCTCCTTTTACCATCCCCAGCGGAAGTAGAAGAACCACTTTTTCTACAACGGTCAAGAACTTAATTTCCAGTACTCTCCAGCAACAGTCCATGATTTATTTTCCTCAGCTAGAAAATATCATAATAGCATTACATATCCATACATCATGGCATGCGCATACGTATCATACAACACATTCTCATTTATTTTAAGAACATCATTACTCAATACATTTCATACATCATGACATTACATACGACTAACTCTTTACCTTTCAGAGAAAGATGCAATCAAGTTCTCACAAGTTCTCTCTGGTTCAGTCAAACCAACACCAAGGTTTCTATTCCAGTTGAAGATATTCCAACACTTTTCAAGATTTTCTCTGGTTCAGTCAAACCGACACTGTCTCTATTCTAGTTGAAGATGTTCTAAGACTTTCGTCTGGGTCAGCCAAATCGCCGCTAAGATTCCCCTGATTTCTATGCCAGTCAAAGTTAATCCGAGACCTCTCCCGGGATCAGTCAAATCGATAATAAGATTTCTCTCCCAGTTGAAGTTCTCACAATTTTTCCCTGGTTCAGTCAAATCGATACTAAGATTTCTATTCCAGTTCAAGCTATGAAGCCCAGAAATCGACCGGATAATATCTTGATTTCTCTAAAATACTACGAAGCCTAGAATCGACCAGATAGTGGTATATCTTAAATTCAATCTATGAAGCCCGAAAATCGACCGTAAAACAGCTTAATCCCCAACAAGTTACTGTGAAGCCTGCAAATCAAACGGATAACAGTACAAGATACTATGAAGCCTGGAATCGACCAGATAATGGTATATCTCAGATTCAAGCTATGAAGCCCAGAAATCGACCGAATAATATCTTGATTTCCCCAAAATACCATGAATCTTGGAAATCGACCAGATAATAGTATGAGGTACTACGAAGCTTGGAGTTCGACCAAATAGCAGTTTACTCGGCCAGTTACTATGAAGCCTGGAAATCGACCGAATATTAGTATGCATTAAATTCAAGTTGAAATCCGGATGCGACCAGATAACCACTTAATTCCTTCTGAAGCCGTGAGCACGACCAGATAAGAATTGAGAAATTGCAAAGCCCGGAGAATGACTAGATAGCAAGTTTAATCTCATCTCCCCAGTAAGTCACTGTAAAATCTGGAGCACGACCAGATAGCAGTCAGTCTTATTATCCTCATCAATTCACTGTAAGGCCTGGAGCACGACCAGATAGAAGTTCATTTTCACCTCCTCAACTAAGAGATGATTCCCCAGTAGAGTAATGGACAACTGAAGCTCCTAAAATTATATTTCTCCCAAGATAAAGACCAACATTCCTCAGCAGATTCCTCCCCAATGACAGAAATAGGAATTCTCATCGAAGGAATATCTCGCAAAATCAACATCATCATGGATGGCATCTTTAAGCCCATCTCTGACGATTCTTTGTCATATCTTTCGGATGGCATCTTTAAGCCCATATCTGGTGAACTTCCATCATCTCCTCCAAATGGCATCTGTAAGCCCATTCCCGATACTACCTACACAGTCTAGCACCATCTCAGTCGAGTGAAAATTTCTGGGCACTCTAGTGTTCAATCATCATCCACCTTCAGATTACGAAAGGCAGACAACCAATCTACATCCTTAGGTTTAAGAAGATTGAACAGGGGCAGCTGTTGTACCCTAAAATTTTCCCTCTCATTTTACTCAACACATGACCATTGAGGTCCTCAATTTTCTCAAGGATGCCCAAGAGTTGACTAGACAAACTCTCTCCTAAGGCAATGTACCTCAAACTAGGGTTTCCATTTTCATTAGGATGGTTGAAGTAAAAAGGTCCCAAATGCTTTCCATGGTCCTAATATGTTCTCAAGATCATCCATGCCAAGTTTCATGCCTTGCACAAGAAGTTTGCTCAATCAACTGCTCAAATGCCTGAAAATTAACTACACTATGTCAAAAGTCAATTGTGGCCCACATACAGTCAAGCTTCAAGATTTTTGGTCAACATAAAATTTTTGAAGTGATATTCATCATTTGATCAAGGATTGATCATGATTCCTCAAGGAGTGCCCCAAATTCATCAAAACCCAAAAGTTGCTAAGTTAGGGTTTCTCAGGAAAAGTCAACCAAACTTGGACCAAGCATAACTTCTTCATACTTTATCAGAAAGTTTCCATCCAAGGCTCATTTTGAAGAGGATGCAATTCCTTACAACTCATCTTCAGCCCACAAGTTCAAAATATGCACTCATCAAAAGATATGAATTTCTACATTATAGGTCCTTTTGAAAAGTCAACAAAAACACCTTTTGGGTCAAAGCTTCTTACATGAACATGGAATACCCAATTGAGATTAAACCAAAAGGGTTGTTTAGGGGACATCTTAAGCTTTCTAAAAAGTCCAAGAACACCTCTCGAGGGTTAAAGTTGGAGGAGATATGCCTTGTCAAAGTTGACCATTTTTGCAAAATTGCCAAAAGTCAAATGTGCTCAAAAATACATTTTTTTGTCAAATGGGCCTAGTTTCCATGATTGAATCTTGCTTGTGACATGGTCCACGACCCAAATCAGCATCTACACTTTATTTGCTTCATTATTTATTTTATTTTTATTTTTTATTATTTAAAATTCAAATTAAATCAAATAATTGCAAAAAATACAAAAGATTGATTTTTGATCTGATTTTTTGTAGGAATCAAATCCAATCAAGCTAGCATATCATATCCAAGCCGTGCAAGGGTTAATTGAAGCAAAAATAGCATGATTTTGGTTGTTTTGGAAAGATATAATACAAGAACAAAATCAAATCCAAATGCCATGATTGACAAAGATTTAACTCATTTTTGTTAACCTAATTTGTTCTAATATATATACTAAACAAGAACAATGCATAAGGACAAGGATAGAGGTCGTGAAAGCTGCGAACAAAAACTGCAAAATTGTCAAAAAAGTGGTGGATCATTTTCCAATTTAGAGGCTAATTCAAAGCATTCTAAGACTACCAATAGACTCCTAGATATATCCATAATGTGTTTCAATCCTTTGCAAACATCCTCACGCTCAGAATCGTGAGCTACAGACCCACGGTTTGCTCATATAATCTTGAATTTGATTTTACAATTTACGCATGATTAATTACTTTTAAGCATAGCATTGTGTTTGTATCATCATTTGGAATGTTTTGGTTCAATCAATTTTGCATTTGGACGTCTGTATGCGTATTTGCCATTATTAGGGTTTGTTCTTGCATTTTAAGGCTTTATTCTACAGGTTAAATTGGTCCAAGAAAAGAGCACCATGATACTCGTGAGATCAAAATAAGTTTATATATGTATTCACCAGTAATTTATCTTGCTTGTTTAAGATTTTTGAACCTTACAGGGTTTTAGCTATGGAGTCCTGGCCGTAGGTAAAAGTCTGGGATCTAAGACGACGGGCAAGGAAGAAGAAGATAACGTGGCTGATAACCATTGGTCCATTTGAATCTGGCGCGCATTTTTTTCCTTATCCAATTTGTTTTATATATTATTCATTGGTTTTATTATTATAAAAAACAAGAACAGGTGGCCCAGTGGTGAAGCGTGCGTTTGGAAATGTAGAGGACCTGGGTTCGATCCCAGGTCCCAACATTTTCTTATTTTTTAACTTTATTTCAACAGATCATGTGCATCACACCCCCTGGAGCCTACCATGCGCTTCCATCATCCAGCCAATGGATTCCTCATCAATCCAATCCAACGCCCATGCAAGAGAGGATCAGGGTGCACCATCAGAAAGAACACAACACTGAATCTCACGCCAAGGCTGGGCTCAGCTACTATTGGGCCTGAATAATTCAGATATACACCCCCCTTTTCAGCTTTAATACAGACCCATCTCTAATTCTTTTATTTTATTTCTTATTTTCAATTGTTTATTTAATTTCTTTTTTTACAAAATAACATAAAAAATCAATTTTTTTTTATTAAATCAAAAAATCACAAAAACCTAAAAAATCTTTTTTTCCTAAAAAAAATATTTTGTTTCTTTAATTAATTAATTAGTTTAATTATTTAGGGAAATTTAATTGTTTTTCTATATAATTTAAATTAATTAGAAATTAGGGTTTTTAATTTGCACATAACCTAATTAATTTTTCTCAAAAAATGATAATAACCTAAAAAAAATTTCAATTAAATTTTTTGGGTTCTTTAATTCTCGCATTTAATTCTCCGCGCGCATTTTTTGATTTCATTTTATTATTATTGTAACTATTTCGAGGTTGTAATAGTAATTAGGGTTTAAACTTCCGCATTTTTATTTACAGTCAAGATAATTATGTATCTGCAAAAGCCTTGTAATAGCGTAGGACATTTACCTTCTCGCTTTTATATTTTGGATGCTTGTATATAATTGTTAGTAACTTAGGCGTGTATGACTAACGAATCAATCTTAGATCACTAAACTGCAAAGATAAATATAACTGAAATCAAACACTTTTACACACTTGCACCCCTAGGGTATTACTTCACTTGGTTGCCTCGGAAATAATGGTCGTGTCCCTCGAACGTAGGGATACTTTAGCAATGACCCGCGATTCAAAGTCGTCATAAAGATCACAGTCCCTACTTGTCCCTCGAGTTGCCTACGAATTAATATTATGACGATAGTCCCTTAAAAACGCTAAGGTATCCTTACTTGTTGCCTTCAGTGACCATTTCGTCCCTTCGAACGTCCCTTTAAAATTCCAATGACAGTGCTACCTATTCCTTAATAATAGGATAGCGTTGTCTAAAGGAAAACGAACAGTCTTTTTCGAGTAGGTAGATTAGTTCCTAGGTACTTGCTCAAACAAACAAAAACTTTTTCACACCAACATTTTTCAAAGCAGTTTTCAAAAATGACTTCGTAACACTCTTGATGACAGAAATAAAGGTTAAAACAAAGTAAAACAAAACTTTTCAAAACAAGCACACACAAGCAATTTCAAAATGAGCAAGTACCTACGAGCCCATGGAAAACCATGGATAGAAAGGGTGCTAACACCCTCCCTTTTCTATAATCTACCCCCCGTACTCAGAAACATCTCGAAAAAGGTTTATTCTGTTCTTTTTCCTTTTCCTGATTGGATAAAATAAAAGTCGGTGGCAACTCTTTCTTACTGTGACATTTTGCAAACAAAAAACGCAAACCAGTATAACATTCGATTCTGCCACCGTATCACACAACCCGATTTCACTAGTGAGTGCTCATATCTACCCGAGAATGATATTTTTATTCTCAGTGAAGAGCTCCCATCAATTGGAGATCCTGTATATCTTGTGAAGTCTTTTGTATCTCCCCAATGAGGTTTGAGCATATGTGTTATTTCCCCTTGAAGTTGACACTCTACTTTCCGGATGAGAGTTGGCATTTGTCTTCCCCATGAAGCTAGCGCTTTACCCTCAGGGAAGTTTATCCCCTTCCTCCTCATAGGAAAGCGCATGTTTCCTCCCCAGTGTGGTCCGCCCCTTGCCCGAGCCTCTAGAGGAAATTCCCATTTGCCTATGAGAGACTCTGCTTTCGTATCCTTATCAAAGACAATTGTTATGCCCAATAATTTTGTTCCCTAGTATAAATCCTTGTTGACGTAAATCTTACAAAGATTGTTATCCCCAGGGAAATGGATATTACAGATACTTTCATCTAAGGTTTGTCTTACTCCTAGTGGAGGAGGTAGCCTTATCCCCATTCGGAGTAGTTTTCGAAGACCTTTAGAATGATTGGCATATTATTTCCCCATTGGAGCGAGTCTTTTTTCCCCAATGGAACAAGTGTCCTAATTCCCCAGTGTAGTGTATATGGGAGCAATGGTCATAACTCTCTTCATCCCCAATGATGAAAGTTTGTCGATATATTTCCCTAATGGAGCCCTATTCTAGAAATTCCTTGCCTCTTCCATAAATGAAGGCCGCCACCTCGGCAGTAAAATCCCCATGGTGCAGTATGATGGCAAATTTCTTTCATTCAAGGACTATTTTGATCCCCAGTGAGGCCGGGTCCTAATTTTCTTTCAGCACAAGAATTCTCTTTATTCCCAGTAGAAGTCATATTTATTAAGAAACTCTACGTGATTAAGTTTCTATTCCTAGTGAAGTTCTCCTTATCATTGACATGAGGTTAGGGATCTGTTTCCCTTGGAGTTGGAAGTTGAATCAGAGGTCAAGGTTTTCTCTGAATTGCAATATATTTTTGCAAATTTCTCTCCAGAAGGTTACTTCCCCAGTGGTGTCGATATTTGGAAGTTATTGTTTTTGAATCTCAATTCCCTGCTGACGTTCGGGCTGTTTATCTTCAGCAGAAGTTTAGATAAGCAAAGATAATGGTTCAGAAGTTCATTGGCTTCTCAATAATCAATTATCTTTGCGTTTTGCCTAATGCATCACTGAACCTGCATACCTACATTGCATTTACCAAAACAAAATAAATATTCAAGCATGCATAAATATAAGCCAACTATGTTTACTTGTAGTAACTAATTTGTCGTGCGCTCAGATTTAAATTCTCTGTAGCAAGCCTAGGGTGATCCTTTGAAGTTCCCCAGCGGAGTCTTTTTTTTTTGTTTACCATTAGTCGGGTCTCTGGCTTCGTCCATTTCCAAGTAGGTCGTGGTCTTCCCTTGCTCATGCAAGCCTGTGGTTATTTTACCCATACTTATTTTGCTGTCAGAATGCGAGTAAGAGTCAATATATAACCTTTCTTACCTCTCAGATATTTAAGTGTCCATACTTGGTGTGTGGTAGTTCAGATAATTTCCATTTTTGAGGAATTGCACCCTGTCTTTGGCCCGAGGGATATTGTCATTCTTGCATAATTGCAACTACTTTAAAGTCCAATGTTTCTTGGTAATCTTTGTTTAGACCTTTCTTCCGGTCTATTCCTATTACATGTCCTTTCCTCCGGACATGTATTCTTGACATCTTTGATTAGACCTTTCCTCCAGTCTATACCTATTATGTGGCCTTTCCTCCAAACATATATTCTTGACATCTTTGATTAGACCTTTCCTCCGGTCTATTCATGTTACTTGTCCTTTCCTCCGGACATATATTCTTGACATCTTTGATTAGACCTTTCCTCCAGTTTATTCCCGCTATTCCTGCTATATGCCCTTTCCTCTAGACATATATTCTCGATATCTTTGATTAGACCTTTCTTCTGGTCTAATCCTATTATATGTCCTTTCCTCCGGACATATATTCTTGACATATTTGATTAGACCTTTCCTCAGGTCTATTCCTGTTATGCGTCCTTTCCTCCGGACATGTATTCTTGATGTCTTTGGTTAGACCTTTCCTCCGGTCTATTCCTGCTATGTATCCTTTCCTTCGTACATGTATTCTTGATGTCTTTGGTTAGACCTTTCCTCCGGTCTATTCCTTCTATGTGTCCTTTCCTCTGGACATGTATTCTTGATGTCTTTGGTTAGACCTTTCCTCCAGTCTATTCTTGTTGTGTGTCCTTTCTTCTGTACATGTATTCTTGTTATCTTTCGTTAGACCTTTCTTCTGGTCTATTCTTGATTATATGTCTTTTCTTCCAGAAATATGTTTACAATATCTTTGGTTAGAGACCTTTCTTTCGGCCTATTTCCTGCTAGGCGTCCTTTACTTCAGACATATATTTTTGACACCTGGGATAGGGTTCTTTACTCCGGTCTCTGTCGTACTTGTTCTTTCTTCTAAACATGTGTTTATGATATCTTTGGTGAGAGTCCTTTCCTCCGTACTTCTTTTTGTCATGTATCCTGTCCTCTGGACATGTATTTTTTGCATATGTATTTTCATCCGAATGTATGTGGCTGATATCTATGTTAAAGTCCTTTCTTCTGGTCTCTTTTTGATATGTATTTACTACCAGTTCCTAATGCATGGTTACAAAAATCCATTTCTTGTTGTGTGTGTCCCACCCCAACCGAGCATACATTTTTCCTTGATAACCACTATTCAAAAAAAACAAAAGTGCAATGATACCCGAATGGCTTCAGAGTGCAAATTTTACGATTCTATTAAGTATTCAATTCTCTTTCACCTTGATGGTTCGAAAGGCTACTACCAATATCACTCTTTGGTCAAAGAAGATTGAATAGGGGCAGCTGTTGTACCCTAAAATTTTCCCTCTTCATTGTGATCCTAATTGGATTATATTTTATTATCATATGCATACATGCATTCCATGGGATCAAGGTATTTCTTTGAAGAAAATAAGCTCCGAGGATTTTACCTTTTGAAGTTGTTAAACTGATTCAACTGTTGATTCATCGTTTTGCGAATATTCAAAAATTCGTAACTCTGATTCAGTTCATCATCTCAAGTTGGTTTGTTTTACATCAAAATAATCGTCTTGATGTGTACTCCATTTTGTATGTTCGGACCAAGATCCAATTCCTCATGGAAAAGCCTCTGAATAAATGGATTTTCTGAAGGTGTACAAGTGAGAATATTGTGAAAACGTGTACTGAAGGTGCAGTTTTTGCACACTAAAAATTTTCATAACTCGAAGACCGTTCATTGTTTTGAGCCTGTTCTGGTGGCCAAAAATCCGTCTTGATGTCCTCTACATTTTTGTCTCTCACGGGCGAAAGCCTCATAAAGTCTCTTAATATATGGATTTATCAAGTATGTTCGCACAGGAAAATTATGATAAATGTTCACCCATTTCATATTCAAAAAATCATAACTCGGTTGATTTTTATCGTATAGAGCTATTTCCGGTGGAATTGGTTCACAAATTCAGTTGGCTAAATATTGGTTTCGATTTTCCAATTCAAACGGTATTTTTGGTCCAAAACACACGTAGCGCATTGAAAATCATGAATCGGGAAGTATTTTCATCTGAGACGAAACTTCAAAAAATCATAACTAAATCATCGTTCGTCTGAATGAGCCCGTTCTTTCGGCAACACGTCAAAAATGTTATTTTCTTCGTTTTCCATTTGATGGACAAATTTAGATTCCTTATGGATGATAACGTGGCACTTTAGGGTCATGTCGGGCTTACACTTTCAAGTTAAGACCCAATCCAATTTCACATGCAAGGCCCAATTTGCTCACACCTTATAATCTCAAATATGATTTTTTTTCAAGGAGGAGGTTCTCATAATTCAAAAATTCTCAGAAACATAAGTCTGAAATTCTCTCAAGTTTCTCAAAGATCAAATCAAGGTCCTACACCTTTTTCATCAAGAACACAACAACCACTTCATCAAGATCTAAAAGTCAAGATTAAAAGAAATTCTTCTTTGATTGTTGATCCGTTTGTTGTGATCTTTATACCTAAGCCTCATCTTCAATTCTACCAGTGATTTTTCCTGAATTAAGCACTTCTTGAAATAAGTGATTATTTGAGAAGCCCTTTTTGATCAAGTATGAATTGAATCTAGGTTGAATTTTGAATTGAGAATATAGATCTAAGCCTAGAATTGTGAGTTGATTTGATAATCACGTGTAAATCCGGATTTGGATAGTTTAATTAAGTGCTTATTGAATTAAGTTGATTTATAAAGTACTTAATTAATGAAACAAATTGATGATGTTGCATGAAGCTTAATTGTTGATCCTTAATCCATCACGTGCAGTTTGAATCCAGACTTTGCGTTATACAAAACCATGTGTTTGATGTGTGAAGATCTTGTATTTGATTAATTGCCTAAGCCATGAAAGTGCTCAAAAAATCTATTAAAATTGCCTCTTACACGAGGGTAACCGGTTACCCAGTTATGATAACCGGTTATCATCCATTCATTTACAAAAAATTTCAAAATTGTTACGTGGTAACCGGTCACCCAGTTATGGTAACCGGTTACCCCAAGGTCAATAGCGTTTTCCATCTGTTTTGGCTTAAGGTAACCGGTTACCCAATTATGGTAACTGGTTACCTCAAGTCAGTAGTTATTTTCTCAGATTTTTGAGTTATGGTAACCGGTTACCCTATTATGGTAACCGATTACCCAAGTTGGACAAAAACTTTTTGCTTTGTTTTATTGCATATTTTAGTGCATCTTTCCTTGTTAATTGTTGTTTGTTGAGTTGTGCAAGGTACTTCGATAAAGCTTACGATCATGCTTTAATTGTTCTGCATTCCACTTTATTTGCAGGAGACGAATTCTCTTCTTGTGTGATTCTTCTTGTGTTTCAATTGCTTCACATTCTAATTTATTTGTGGGATATGATTTCTTTTGATATGATTCATTTGAATTCTCTTATTCCGTGAGATGAATATTTGCACAACCGTGTGTTTTGTCTGGATTGTGTTTTCATGCAGGATGATTGTGTGGTTGTGTCTGATACATACCACTTGTGATTTATTTTTATATCGTTGGTTTTTTACTATTCTCTTGTTGTTGATGATAGCTTGCTCTAAGTTTTCTAGGTTTCTTGTATTTTTCTTGCTTGCTTGATACAAATTGTTATCCATTTGGTATTTCATCTCTTCCTTTTTACTATTTTCCCGTTTTACCGCTTTCCTTGTCATGAGAAGTAGTAATAGAAATGTATGATGGGGATCTCCGTTAGTGATCATGTCAGGAACCCCTCTGGTTTATTTAAAGACCCGTTTAGGGAAATTCTGCATTATGTTCCTTTTGTGTGCTACTTGTGCTTGTTTAAAACCCTACCTTTGAAGTAGGTATTATGAAGGTGTGTTTACATTTTGTGCTTGCATATACTACAAATGACAAGTCCTCAAAAGGAGGAAAACAAAAAGGGTTAGTAGACAACCCCCGTGTGTTCTAGTCTGTATCATCCTTAGCTCATGTTGTACATCAACTCTTTGGTGTGCCGATCTTTTATATCGAGTCGGTCATGTGGAAAAGGGTTTTGTCCCAACCCTCGCACTGTGTCAGGAGTTCTCAAAGCCCGATGCTGACGTTCTGCTACTCGCTTGTTTTCTTCGGATGATCCACTCCCCTTAGCTAAAGCATTTCTCTTCTTTTCTTATTTCATCTCCATCCCGCTTGTTGGCTTCGGGTGATCCGCTCCCCTTAGCTAAATCATTTCTCTTGATTTTTCCTTTACCTACCTCGATTCGTGATATCTTGGTTAGGCCATTTTGCTTGAGCTAGTGTGCACTACTCTTGCCATGTATGTGCTCCCTTTGTTCAAGCTTGCTACTTTGAGACGCATTATTGTCGCCATGTACGCACTCTTCTTTGCTTGTTTGGGATACACTACTCTCGCCATGTAAGTGTTTCCTTCTCTTGCTTTCTTTGTGTATACCATACTCCCTTAGGACGTGCTTGTTTCTTTCCTGATTTGAGCTAGACCTTAGGATAGTAATCCATACATTCTAACATAGATAAATATTTTCCCTTTATCTTTGACATAGGGCGATCATTGTATGATAGTATTAGGGATTAGATTTTAGATAGTCTCCATTAGATGTTTTCTTTCTTTTTGCATTCTTGCATTTAAAACTAAAACTTTCTTTTTCTTTAAACTAATAAAAACACTCTCTAACAACTTAAACCCTTTCTTAAGGTAAAAACACTAATCAAAGCCTCTCTTTTTGCCAATCGGCTTTTCTCTTCTAAGAGTATGTTAGTTCCTTTCCACTACAGGTCATAAGTCTCCAAAGGTCGAGCAGCGGTGGAATGATTGAATTTAACATTGTTCAACTAAAAAAAACAAACCAACCAAAACAAGTGAGCCGAACTATGGATGCTCAAAAGGGATACGTAGGTGGAGGCTTTTGTGGGGCCTAATCGAGCATATCTTTGTAAAAATATCTTCCTTTTCCCCACACTTTATTTTCCTTTTGTTTTGCATGCATTCCCTATTTCTTTTTTACTTTAACCCTTAGACATAGGCTATGACCATACCCATTAGATTAAAACAAAAAAAGTGGATATCATAAAGTACTACGGGCGTGTGGGGTGCTAATACCTTCCCCTCGCGTAACAGACTCCCTTACCCAATCTCTTGGTTGTTTGACCGTGATTTCTCCCTTCTCAGGTTTACTCGATGTTTGCCTTTCCCTTCCCGTGGGATAAAAAATGTTTGATGAAGACTTCATTGATTTCATTATCAGTTAATAGTTCATCCGATTGTTTCATTAGGAAACTTCAAAATACAACTCTTACGACTCATTAGAGTGTAAAAATCTCTCTTAACCTCAATCATACATTAGTCAACAATTTGGTTTATCATGCCGCCAACCGAAATTTCACCGGAGGTGGCACTTCCTACTTTCCCCAAGTGATCAGCCATAAAGGTCATGACATTCATTGGCGAATCATGCACCATAGATAATAAAAAGAACATTTCTATCTTAGTGGCCACTTCGGTACTGTCACCTCGCCCAAACAAGGTGTTAGCTAACCCTTTATGGGCGTATCTGAAGCAGGGGTTTTGGATCCATGATGCTTTCACACTCTTAGGAGTGTACACTGGAAGGCCTGTAATAGTTGTCCAAAAATCACCTGTAGCAAAAGTATCAGGAACAACTCCTAGTCCTAATCGTGGGAGACAAAGACACCATCCTAAATCCTCAATAGAAATTTCATAATCATCATTGTAAAGGCGTAATTTCAAAGTACCATGATATTCTCTGGTGGTACCCGTCCATCACCTTCTCAGCTTAAACTCAATAGTGCTCAAAAATTATAAGGTAATGCACTCATAGGCCGGCGCCTCAAAGTTCATAAACTTTATCATCTCTAAACTATGAAACATCTTATCTATCTCATCTAGAAGCCCTAAATCACCAAGAGTTTTATCGCACATATACCTGGTAGGTATCAGCTTTTGCTTAACATGAGCAGCATACCTACGGGCATGGTCCGATTTTTAAAAAATTATATCATGTGGGTTGGGAAAGCGTGTCGTCCTTTTCCTTGGCCTGGATGTCTTTGCTACTATCTTTCCTCTAACGGTCCTCTTCAGGTGCATTTTGGAAACCTAGAAAAAAATGAGCGAACACGAAATATGGAATTAACTAAAAAAGTTACCGTCAAAATGGAGAGGACGAAAAAATGGATAAGTTTAGTGAAAAGGTGTTCTTGAATTGGAGATGGGTTGATGAGAAAGGAGGGAGCTTTTAATAGTTGTGGTTAAGGGGTTTTAGGTTTTGAGAGAGAGAGAGAGAGGTTAGGGATGAAGGGAAAAGTGAAAAAATAAGTTAATGAGGGGAAAAATTTTGGGGTCTTCTTTGGTGAGAGTGAAATTTGTGTTTAAGTGACTGGTGGATACCACGTGGAACAAGAGAAAACAAAAATTTCAAAGTCTGTGAGCCTGACATGGGATGTGTTCGGTGACACGACCGACCGTGTTGCACATCTGAGATGTCAAAAATTGTTATTTTCACGCAGTGCCTTCAGGAAGATTGACATGGGTCGTGTTGCCTAACACGAGTGACCGTGTCAAGAAGCTAATTTTGACAATTTTTTACCAAAATATTTTTGCTTCAGTAAGCCTGACACGACCAGTGTTGCCCACCCGTGTCAGGATATGATTTTCTGAAATTTTTTCTCTTTTCTAGAATTTATCCTCTTTCTCTGTACACTCCCTTATAATGCGCTTGACTCCTTTATAAGACAATATGATTAACCAAACAAAAACAAAAAACATACAACAAAACAAAGATAATAGTTAGAATTAAAACGTGTGGGTTTGCTTGTACGAAACGCTTCGTTTAACGTCACATGGCTCGACGGTCGTCCATCTTACTCTGTAAGATGAAAATTATCAATTAATCCATTTTCTTTCCCTCTGTAATATGGCTTCAATCTCTGTCCATTCACTTTAAATGTATCCCCATTAGCTTGATTTTTCATATCTGTCGCACCATGGGGAAACACTTTGTGAACCGCAAAAGGTCCGGACCATCTAGACCTTAATTTTCTAGAAAACAACTTCAACCTGGAGTTAAACAACAAAACCAATTGTCCTTCCCAAAATTCCTTCTTCAAGATCTTTTGATCATGCCATTTTTTTGTTTGTTCCTTACAAATCTTGGAATTCTCATAAACCCGATTCCTAAACTCTTCTAACTCATGAAGTTAAAGGGTTCAAGATTCGCCAACTTTTAAAAGATCACAATTCAAGAATTTGGTAGCCCAAAAGGATTTATGCTCGAGTTCGAGCGGTAAATGGCATGCTTTACTGTAAACAAGTTGATAAGGAGACATACCTATTGGTGTTTTGAATGCAGTTTTGTACACCCACAGTGCATCATCCAGCTTTATAGCCTAACCTTTTCGAGAAGCGCTAATAGTTTTTTAAAGTATCTGCTTTATCTCCTTGTTAGAAACTTCAACTTGTCCACTCGTCTGAGGATGATACAGAATGGAAATCTTGTGCTTCATATCATACTTCTTCAACATATTCTCCATCAACTTGTTTAAGAAGTGAGTACCCTCGTCACTGATGAGAGCCATCGGTACCCAAAACCTAGATAAAATGTTGTTTCTTAGTAAATTGACCACCACTTTAGCATCATTTGAAAATGATACAACTTCCACCCACTTTGAGACATAGTCGACCACAACCAAAATATAATTCTTTCTAAAAGAGGGTGGAAACGGTTCCATGAAGTCTATTCCCCACACGTCAAACAATTCTACCTCCAACATGGAATTCTGAGGCATCTGGTTCCTTTTTGAAATGTTGCCTGTCCTCTGACATCAGTCAGATTCCTTCATAATGCTTTGAGCATCTTTAAACAGAGTCAGCCAGTACAACCCAGACTGGAGGACTTTTGCAGTTGTTTTATCTCCACTAAAATCTCCTCCATATTCTTAGTAATGACAAGATTTTAAGACACCTATTTGTTCTTCCTCTAGGACACACCTTTGAACCAATCTGTCTATTCCCTTCTTGTACAGGAATGGTTCATCCCAAAAATAAAACCTGTAATCATGCAAAAAAAATTTCTTTTTGTTAGAGCCAAAATCATCAGGTATTATTCCACCTACCAAATATTTGCATAATCTGTGAACCACGGGACACCCATAACATCTAGGATTCGTTCATCAGCAAACTCATCCTTTATTGAGTGTTTTTCCTCCGTCTCTTCTATCGGGGACATCTAGGATAAGTGATCAGCAACAATGTTTTCACATCGCTTTTTGTCCTGGATCTCTAAATCAAATTCTTGCAGAAGCAAAATCTGTCTCAATAACCTTGGCTTTGATTCCTTGTTTAGAAAAAAAGATATTTAAAAGCAACATGGTCAATATAAATAATTACCTTCAACTCCAACAGGTACGACCTGAATTTGTCAAAGGCATACAACACCACTAGAAACATTTTTTTAGTGGTTGCATAATTCATTTGAGCAGGATTCAACACATGGCTTGCATAATAGATCACATGAAATAGCTTTTCTCTTCTCTATCCTAGAACTGCTCCTACTTCTATATCATTGGCATCAGACATGATCTCAAAAGGTAGAGACCCATCAGGAGGGATCACTCTAGGGGAATACGACATCTTACTTTTCAATGACTAAAAGGCCTCACCACACTTTTTGTCGAAAAGAAACGGTGCATCCTTCACAAGCAAACTGGTCAATGGTTTTGCAATCTTGGAAAAATCTCTTATGAAGCTGCAGTAGAACCCCGCATGTCCTAAGAAACTTCTTATACCTTTCTCATTCATCGGAGGTGGTAAATTTTCAATTACTTCCACTTTGGCTTTGTCAACTTCAATCCCTTTATGGGATATTTTGTGCCCCAAAACTATTCCTTCGCGCACCATAAAATGACACTTCTCCCAATTGAAAATCAAATTGGTTTGCTGACATCTATCTAGCACAAGAAATAGATTATTCAAACAATTTTCAAAAGAAGACTTGAAAACAGAAAAATCATTCATAAACACTTCCATGTGCTTTTCAAGCATGTCAATGAAGATAGACGCCATACATCTCTGAAAAGTAGTAGGTGCATTACACAACCCAAATGGAATTCTCCTGTAGGCAAAAATACCATAAGGGCGTGTGAGTGCGGTATTCTATTGATCTTATGGTGCCACTGCAATCTAATTGTATCTCGAGTAACCATCAAGGAAACAATATTAGTCATGACCCGTTAACCTTTCCAACATTTAGCCAATGAAAGGTAAACGAAAGTGGTCCTTTCTTGTAGCAGTCTTCAACTGTATATAGTCAACGTAAACTCTCCTACCTGTAACCATTCTCGTAGGAATCAACTCATTTTTTCATTCAAAATAACGGTTGTTCCTCCCTTCTTTGGCACCACATGAACAAGAATTACCCATGAGCTATCGAATATTGGGTAAATAAGACCCGTATCCAACAACTTTACAACTTCTTTGCGCATAACTTCTTTCATGGCTGAATTAATTCTTCTTTGAGGTTAAACCACTGGTTTCGGATCATCTTCCATCAGGATCTTATGCATGCAAACTATGGGGCTAATACCTTTCAAGTCTTCAATGGCCCATCTAATATCAGCCTTGTATTTATTGAGTACTTTGATGAGTTGGTCTTCTTGAATTTCTTTGAGGCTAGAATTTATGATAGTTGGACATTTCTCTTCAGTGTCAATAAAAATGTATTTGAGGTTTTTAGGCAGTTGTTTTAACTTTGTCCCCTTTTTGCCTTCTTGCTTCTCTTATGAGAATTGTTGTGGTCTCAATTCTTCCCACCGGGGTGGTTTCGATCTCTTCCACTGAGGTTGTGCTTCAAACATAGCTAGCACTTATGACTCTTTCTCATCTATTACCTCATCACTTTGAGAAATTGACAGGCTAAGAACTCTTTCCAATGGTAATTTTGGATTTTTGCTTTGAGCTGCCTGGATGAAAGTTGTATCAAACACTTCGATATTTTTACTTGTACCTTCCTCCTATTTGAATTTCATGGTTTCCCTAACATTAATTTTCAGCTTTTCATCATAGACTTTGAGGGTCATGGTTTCTTCCTCAATATCTATCATGCATCTTCCTGTCTCTAGAAAAGGTCTTCCCAAAATTAACGGGATTTACTCATATTCTAGCATTTCGAGAACAACAAAATCAACAGGAAACACAAACTTGTCAATCTTCACAAGAACGTCAGTTGCGATACCATTGGGTCTTTTCATTGAATGATCTACGAACTGAAGTGTCATACGAGTATCTTGCACCTCACCAAGCTCAAGCTTTTTATAAATAGACAACAGCATAAGGCTTATACTACCCCTCAAATCAATGAGTGCTTTTTTGAATGATTTATCCCCAATGATGCACAAAATAGTGACTGCACCTCTATATTTTTTCTTCATTGGAATTCTTAGGCCCTGCAAAATAGCACTAAAAGTTTCAGTTATCATTACCAGCTCAGTTTCAATGGAATGCTTCTTGGATATGATGTCCTTCATGAATTTGGCATAAATTGGCATCTATTTTAACGTTTCAGCAAAAGTAATATTGATCTCAAGCTTCTTGAACAATTCCAAAAATTTCTCAAAAATTTTCTCATTAAGATCTTTCTTCCTTGCTATTGTAGGATATGGAAAAATGAATTTTTGCTTTGGATCTTTCTGCTTCTCATTTTCCATCACTGGCGGTATCACAACTTCCTCTGCTTGTCTTGGATCCTCTCTGATATCTAAATCCACTTATAACAAACCTTCCTCTTCAACTACTTATTCATCATGTTTTCCACTTGACTTACCTCTTCTTGTCACAATCGCATTCAAATTGTGTTTATCTCTTGGATTTGTAACTATGGCACCAGGTAGAGTTCCATGTGCTTGAGTCTTTGCTAGTTGTTATTCTATCAGACCCATCTGAACCTCTAGATTTTTAATTGAAGCAGAAGTGTTCTTCTGATTGTTTCTTGTCTTCTCTTGAAAAAGAATATTTTGAGTTGCCATATGTTCAATGGGTATCTCCTAATCTTCTTTCTTTGGATCTTGTTGTTGTTGCTCCTGTTGATATTGACTCTAATATTGGCCTTTCCCCTGGTGCTGAACATTCCCTTTTTTATCTCTCCATGCAAAATTTGGATGATTCTTCCACCCAGGATTATAGGTGTTAGAATAAGGATTATTATGATTCAAGAACTTGATATCTTCAATTTGTTGAGTAGTTACAAGACAATGCACAGTCAAGTGTAGTCCACCATAAATTTCATACACAGAGTTTTGGCCTTGTTGAATCTGAGCCACTTGTTGAGTATTGATGTTCACCGCCTCCAGCTTCTTCTCTACTTCCACAACAATTGTTTCTTCCATTTTTATCTGCTTGTTGGCTTCCAACTTCAAATTAATTACTCCCTATGGCTTGCTTGTAACCCTGTCATATAACTCCAGATGCTCATTTGCAGCAATGGCTTCAATTATCTTCTTGATACCAGTGACTGTTGAAAAATTAGATGAGCCACTGGCTGCTGTGTCAATTAGCTACTTGGTTTTGATCCTAAAGTTATTCACAAACATTTGCATCTGCTCAGTAAGATCCAAATTGTGAGTAGGAAAAGACACTAGGAGTATTTTGAACCTTTTATAGGAATCCCTAGTGACTCACTCTCTTTCTGCTTGAAATTAAGGATCTCATATCTTTTTCTCATGAATACTAATGCTAGAAAGTACTCATTTATGAATGCTTTTTCCATCTCGTCCCAAGAAGTAACACTACCAACCGGGAGGGAATAAAACCACTCTTCAGCCTCATCATCTAAAGTGAACAGGAACATCCATAACTTTTTATGTTCCTCAATATGCCCATCTATCTTTAAAGTGGTGCTCATTGTCAGAAATCTTTGTAAATACTTGTTGGCATCTTCATTAACCCTTCCAGAGAAAGATCTCATCTCAAGATGAGTGATAGAGCTAGGGTGAAATTGAAAATTTGGTACATTTACCGGTTGATTCATAATAGTTAGTCGACCAGTCGGTGCATTCGTTCTGCCATAATCACCAAGTAGTCTCTCAGGTGGTGGATTTTCACCCGTCGTTTTGGGTTCTGATTATGAATATGTCTCTTTATGCTTTGAATTGTGTTCTAACTCAGAATCTGAATGAATTGAAATAAGTTCTTCCTCGGAGGCCATTCTGGCTAATCTAGCTTGTCTTCGCCTTGAGTGGAAGGTTCTTTCGATCTCTGCGTCAAAAGGAAATTTAGTTGAGGCCTGGCCACACATAAAAGATTAGACTGAAATTAGTGAAAATATACAAATGACAGTAAAATAAATTTTAATTGCAGAGCAATAAAATTTCAATTACAGAGCAACAAAATTTCAATTTAACTACAATTAAACTTTGTACTTTGGCAGTCCCCGACAACGGTGCAAAAAAATTGATGGAAAAATAGCAAGTGTATTATTTTTGTCTTGCAATAATAATAGGAAACTCCCAAGATATCGATCTCAAGGACTGTGTTTAAATACCAAGTTTAATGCGTAGTTCAATTAAACAAAAACTATCAGATTGGTTTGGTTTATGATTTAACCTTCACAATTATAGATAAGCAAAATGTATTTTATGACTACTTTGTAATAGTTTGAGAATGTTATGCTAGGGGAAGTGTATGATTTGTCATATAACGACCTTTACTTTGATTTCTTTAACAAGTTCATCTTACTCCATTACGAGTTCTTAAGATTATTTTTCCCTAAGTCCTTAGTGAAAAACCTTTAACCATTTATACTAATCCCAAGGTCCCTCAAAATTAGTGATAAAGTCAAGCGTTAAATTAACAAGAATTTTCCCGGCTATTATAGTGTAGCCCTAGGCCTAGCTGATATGTTCTATAATATAATTATTCAAAAACCCATTAACAGGGCGGTCCAGCCCTAATGTGTTAAGAATAGTGTAATCCTAGTGGTCCGACAGGGGAAACAATGAAGTAATCTGAACAATTAAATGAATAAGAAGAACTATTATACTGATGAAAACAAATGATTCAATGTTGTTACATAGACAAATCAGGGACACCCCCTAGCATTGAGGGGTTTAGCTGCTCATAATATTCAAAGAAAATACAATAAAAAGATTAGACATTACAAGAAAAGGGGATTGCTTTGATCTTCAATCACAATTTCTCTTGAAAATCTCCATTCACCGAAACACTTGAGATCTCTATTCTTTCTATGCAATTCTTTCGTACCCCAAAAAGTCCCCCAAAGCTTCCCAAAAACAGGTCTAAATAGTATCAGGTCATCACCCCGCAATAGAAAAAGTCCAATGTACCCTTAATGATCAAATACAACTTCAAAATCCAAAAATCAAAAGTATAGTCGTGCCTTCCAACTCGGGTCTTGTCAGGTGACACGGGCACCCGTGTTAGACCTCTGCCTTTTCAATTATGTTACAAAGTATCAGGCCTGCTGACACGGGCCATGTCAGGTGACACGGCACCCGTGTTAGCCCACTGGTTTTTCTCCTTTGACTTATCCTATCCACCTCCTAACACGGCCCATGTTAGGTGACACAGGAACCTGTGTTAGGCATTTGTTCTTGAGCAAAAAAACCTCTGAAACTCGCAGAATTCCTATCGTCATTGCACCAGTTCCTCATATTATTCACTTGCACCTGAAAACACTAACACTACCAAACCAAGACATCAAACGCGTATAATTGACATAAAATTTAAAATAATGCCATGCAAGAATACCAATTGTTAAATATGAAATAACTTAAGAGAAAGCGATAAAAGACAAACCAACATGTTAATAATTTTATGGATTTTTGTTGAATAATTGTCAGAAACTTAGTAGAATTGGGGACCGATCACTTACTCAGGTTATTCCAAACACCTGAATGCTATGGAGAGAAATAAACTCTCACATTCTCTTTGAAAAACAGTGTTCAAAATGTAGAATTGCATAACTCCTTAGACAAATACTTAGTCTCCCGTCAAAGTATTCTCCATCAGACTCATGCACAACCTCCTTAGAGAATAAACAAATACAAAGCTCCCATCAAAGTATTTATCATAGGTCAGATAAGATTACCTTCTCACATAAGGTAGGACATTTGGTATGACAATCTTCTTCTGCACACATCTAGCACCAGCTTTTGACATTTATTCACACCATAAATCATTCCAGATTAGGTCAGTGGCTTGACCTTAGACTCCATTTTGGACAATAACAACTTCCTTGGTTGAAGAAGTAAAACACACTTTGAGGCGATGTTCCAACATCAGATTCGACATCAGTCTCAATCACATGGATTTTACCATTAACTATGGTCTAGAGACTGTTGGCTGAAGATTTTGATAATGTTATTAGAAGCCAAATGAATTAAACGTTTTGATCGAAATGAGGTAAAGCGTCATGTTTCGAAGTAGCAGAAGCAGTGTTTCGAATAAGTGTGTCAAAGCTTGGAGCTTCGAGTGGCAATTATGGGAACATATCTAAAGAAGTCTCGAAATAACAACAAGGTTGTGTCTGGGAAGAGCGTTCGAAACGGAGAAGCACCAAAGCATTTGAAATTCAAATGGAAGCGGGACTTTCGAAGTTTGAAAGTTATGTGTTGGAGCATTTGGGGACACGTGGAAAGATGAAAGAGGCATTGTCTTGCATGTTCTAAACGTGGCATAATCCTATAGCAAGACCGTTATGGTCGAATTAGTATAAATAGAAGTCTTAGTATTAGGATTTCGTGTGTCATATCTATTATACAAAATACTCAGTAACATTCAAACTACCACATGGCAAGGGAAACGAATGCAAGAGAAATGTATGTATGATAGCACCATGTATTTCTGATTTAATGAAAACCTTTTACCATTTCCAGTACTTTCCTTTATCCCTTTTGTCAAATAACATTTACAAGTTTTCTTATTTACAGTCTTTTCACTTCGAAATCTCTTCTTCAAAGTTTTACATTTTAATGTTTTCTTCATATTTCAAGCACTTTATATCTCAGAAAACTGTCATATTTTCCATACCTTTACCTTCAAGCCTTAAAGTCAAACCTTTTACGTTCCAGAAATCCTTTATATTAACTGTTTTGTAAGTCGAAACCATTTACTTCACTTTTATGCAGTTTTACATGTCTTTACAATTAGCATTACAATTAGCATTTATTCATGTAACTTAGTTTTCACACACATTTTGATTACATCTTTAGACTTTCAGAGAGAGAAATCGAAATAAGCCAAACACATATACAATATCAACCATGAATATCTGTTCGATCGTGAGAGTAACCTTAATATCCAAGGAGTCCTAGGATCAATCTAGTCGATCCTGTGAGTTACCAGAGGAATTGAATAACAGTCAGAAAGATTATTCGATAGTTTGGAAGACTAGCGGTTGTTTACCAGAAATCACTGGAAACAAATTGGCACACCCGGTGGGACCAATAATTGGATATTAGAAATAAGGATTGTTGAGACATAACCATTACAAAAACGTTGGAACCTAAGAAGTTTGTTGTTTTATGAACCTGAGAAGTGGTAAGATAACCAACAGCAACCAACCTTTATCCAGAAGAAAACGTTTGGACAAAATGTCTAATTCAGACAATCAACAAGGGGACCAAAATGGCCCACATGCAACAGGCACTAACGCGTCCACTTCGATCGGAACATCTAATGTAATCCCTTCGAATGCACAGTCTGTTGCATCTTCGACCAGTAACATAGCCACCAATGGAGTAAGTGGCATATCGACTAATAGTTCGATCTTAGGAAATACTGGAACCATTGGCTACCCTGGGGGATTCGTTCCACCATCAGGGACACAATCCCATTTCGCCACTCCATTAACTAGACCACCCGGTTTCGATGGGAATAGAACCAGAAATTCCTCTTATGGAATGCCAACATCTTTTATGGTAGGTTTACACAATTCCACATCGAATTCATCTCCACAACTAGGGTCTGGGTCTAGGGCGAATTAGTTTATGACAAATAACCAAGGGTCGGTGGGTTATAGCACAATGCATATCCTAACCACAGACAACCAGTTGGCTTTTAGGCAATTGATGGATGACAGTAACCATAATATGATAGGGGTGTTAGCACAAACCATGCAGGAGATATTTGCCCCAATAGTGCAAAATGTGACTGTGACAAACAGGGAAAACGCTGACAATATGAGTCGAATAGCAGATTTCTTTGCTCCCCCAGAAAGGCGTAGGCAGAATCAGGCGGGATTTCGAACAAACATGCCTGTTATAGAACAAATTGCTAACGACCCGATTTATAGACCACCCAGAGAAGAAGTTAACTTAGGGGCCAGGGCACCAAGGTTAGAAGCCCCAATAATCCCGGGCCCATAAAGGGAAATTATGGAACCAGGGGCAAGGGTCGAAAGGCTAGAAGCCCCAGAGTTTCGAGAAGAAAAACCTAGGGGAGTTGTTTTGGTTGGTCGAAATCAAGATGCCGATGCCGTCGTTCATAGAATTCGAAACGATAACATCTTGGAAGAAAACAACCTAACCACCATGATAGAGAGAGTCATGGCCAAGAATGGCCTCAACACAGGAATGAGGAGGCCAAATTACGCTTCTCCTATATTGGATTGCATAATGCATACTGATTTACCAAGGGGATATAAAGTCCCTAAATTTACAAAGTTCGCTGGGGATACCAATGAGTCAACAGTCGAACACATAGCGAGATATCTAACCGAAGCGGGAGATATAGCCAATAATGAAGATCTCAGGATCAAATACTTCCTAAGTTCCTTGACAAAAAACGCCTTCACATGGTTTACCACTTTGCCTCCTGGGTCCATTGACACTTGGGCTCTCTTAGAGAGATTATTCCATGAACAATTTTACATGGGACAGTCGAAAATAAGTTTGAAGGAACTGGCCAGTGTTAAGAGAAAGTTCACCGAACCCATAGATGATTATTTGAATAGATTTAGGCTTTTGAAATCCAGATGTTACACAGTAGTGCCTGAACATGAGTTAGTCGAAATGGCCGCTGGTGGCTTGGATTATTCTATTCGAAAGAAACTAGACACTCAGTATTTGAGGGATGTGGCTCAGTTAGCCGATAGGGTTCGACAGGTCGAAAGACTAAAGGCCGAAAAAGCCAGAGTCTTTAAGAATAGCAAGAAAGAAAGGATTTCCTATGTTGGGACTAAGGAAGCAGAAGAATATCCTGAATTCGAATTCGAAGAGGTCGAAATCGACCTCGCTGAATTAAAACAGGCCCCGCCTTATTCCTGCAAATTGTTAGTTCCCACAAAAGGGAAAGATATTGTTGAAAATGAAAAAAGTGACAAATTTCCAAAGAAGGTTTATACCTTCGATGTCACTAAATGTGACGAGATTTTTGACTTACTTGTCAAAGATGGCCAACTAATTGTGCCATCAAATGTCAAAATACCTCCTTTGGATCAGAGAAAGAAGAGAGGATTTTGCAAATATCATAGTTTCCTAGGCCACAAAACCTCACAATGTTTTCTTTTCAGGGACCTGATTCAAAACGCGATCAAAGATGGCAGACTAAAGTTTGCTGATAAGGTGAAGATGAAAGTGGACGAAGATCCCTTGGACGTCGCAGACACCAACTACTCCGAGCCTGCATGCATTGGAGAGGTCAACATGGTGGAAACTGATCAAAGCGACGCCCTAACAGGAGAGAAGGGTACTGGAGTTGAAAACTGGGTGATGGTCGAAGTCAGCGAGGAGGTCACTGGAGACATCCAGAATACGCCAGAGACTCCGATTGCCGCCCCTGTAGCTGTTGCAAGAGAAACCCAGGATACTGAAGGCCAGGGAAATCAAAACCAAGAATTAACACAAGTCACTGAAGGCTTGAGGCTGGAATTGGAGAAAGTCCAAATCACACAGCCAATTTCCCTCCAGAAAGAAATATGGGACACTCTAGGGGAACCCAGTGGAAAATTTGACTATTTGGTCAAATATTCTGCCCCAGAGAGTTCGAAGGTTCAGATTGAGGATATAAAGCCCACAGGATGAGGTGATGATGAAGCTAAAGAGGGAGATGTGGAAATAAATATGGTGGATATGGAAAGACCTCGCTCTGAGATGGAGGAAGTGGAAAAATACTTAGAAAAAGAAAAGTATAGAATGGGGGATAATCACACTGGAGATGCTAGTCTCAAGGATTATCTCATGACATGCCACAAAGGAGATTCAGGCATGATATTGTGCCCTAGGTGCAGCATCCTCTGCAATCAAAGAATCGCTGCGAATTTTGAAAGGGTACAAAGGACTCGAACTGGCAACAATTGGCGCCAGGATAACCAGCTTTTTAGGTGTTATCCCAAGGCTGGAGAAAGTTTGTTGGAATTTGTGTTTCGCTGCTACAAAGGGGCAACCAAGTGCTTGATTTGCCCAAGGTGTTCTGCTGTGTATGACCAAAGCATGGCCAGGGCCTTCGAAACGATTCCCTTCGCCCCTTGCTGGAACCATCAAGAAACTGCCCAGATGGGCCCACGTTTCGACAGCAGACACAAACAGCGAAGGCCTGATAGCCCTCACCCCAAGGCTGCTCGAAGAGTGACTTTCAAACTCCCTGCTGAAGTGCCAACCGATAGATGGTTACAGGCCAGAAATGACAAAGGCAAAGATAGATGGAGAAACGCTGAACGAAATGCACGCCATGCTGTGACATACAGGAGGCAATTCAACACAGCAAAAAGGGAGGAAGTGAGATTAGAAAGTTACAAAGGAAGGAACCCCATGTCAAGATCCCAGTGGCGCAGACAGCAAAGGATTCGAAAGGCTGAGAGAGAAGCTGTGGCAAACAAAGGGGTTACTTCAACGAAAAACCAAGGTGAATCTAGCACTAACAAACCAAAAAATCAAACTGAAGACAAACCTCCAGTCAATAGGAGGCTCTTCTCTGAAGAACAACGCGATGAACCAAAGGAATACACTCCAGGCCCGGAAGAGGACGAAGATATGATAATAGATAACTTCGAATCGGAGGGGGAGTCTTCATTTAACTTGAACTGTAACATGGTGTCTGTGCTTCCCTGCGAATTTGGGCAGGAAACCGAAATCAACAAATATGAGGAGGAAGACACCACAGATTTGATGAAACATAGGCCCGTGTGCTACTATGTGATGGACAATTGGGCTGTTGAGGAACAAAATGCGTTCTTCGAACATCCAGAACCTGCAATGAAGAACCATCTCAAGCCACTTTTCATTCGGGCGAAAGTTGGTGTCCATGGTGTGAACAAAGTTCTAGTGGATGGGGGTGCTGCAGTCAATTTGATACCCCATTTCATGCTAAAAAGATTAGAGATCCGCGAAGGAGACATCAAGCCCCATAATATGGTTCTGTCCAATTATGAGGGAAAAGTGGGCAAAACACTGGGGGTGGTCCAGTTGGAATTGACAATAGGCTCAAGCTGTAGGCCCACCATGTTTATGGTGATCGAAGCCAAGGCCAACTATAACCTACTGCTGGGAAGAGAGTGGATCCATGGCGTGGGGGCAGTTCCTTCGTCAATGCATCAGCGACTAGTTCTGTGGAGAGATGATGGAATCGTGGAAAACATCGAAGCATACCAGAGTTACTTTATGTCAACTGTCAATTTAGTTGACAAGAGGGATTATGATAAAAATCTGGCAAAGATTGCTCCGTGTGTTCCAAATGATGAGATTAATGAAACTAGAAACGCCCACTACTACATGACCCTTCGTCATGATGGCCTTTATTGGGATAGAACAATAATCAGTGAAGAAGAGGGAGTCGAAAGAACTATACAAAAACGGCCAGCAGGCTGGGACTTCGACAACCTTAGCCATGACTGAGTCTACCTTTTTCGAAAGGATTTCGGCCTATATGGCTGAGAACGAATCAAAAGCGGCCTTAGAGGCTGAAATAAATAAATCAACTATAAAGACGAACGAAGTCAGTGGGGAGGGTTCGAAATGCTCACCCTTCAAAGAGTTTGAGATGGATCAAAGGTTGGATGCCATCTATGATAAAGAATCCTTAGGCTTCGAAAGGGACCCCATAAACTCAGGTGCCAAAATGTTGGCACAGGATCCACTCGAAGAAGTCAACTTAGGGGATGAAAAAACGAAAAGAGTAACCTACATAAGTGCTAAACTTAGCCCAGGCCTCAAGAAGGAAGTGATCGAAGTCCTTAAGGAAAACAAAGATTGCTTCGCATGGGATTATGACGAGATGCCTGGTTTAAAGAGGGAGTTGGTCGAACACAGACTGCCAATCAAAGATGGCAAGAGGCCCATCAAACAAACTCCCAGAAGATTCGCACCAGCGGTTCTCACAAAAATTAAAGCTGAGATCGAAAGGTTGTTGCGTTGCAAATTCATCAGAACAACAAGGTACGTCGAATGGTTAGCAAACATAGTACCCGTTATTAAGAAAAATGGTTCTTTAAGAATTTGCATAGATTTTAGGGATTTAAACACTGCAACCCCTAAAGATGAATATTCCATGCCCGTGGCAGAAATGCTAGTAGATTCTGCTGCAGGGTTCGAATACTTGAGTATGTTAGATGGATACTCTGGGTATAACCAGATTTTCATTGCTGAAGAAGATGTTGCAAAGACAGCATTTCGTTGCCCAGGAGCCTTAGGCACCTACGAATGGGTGGTGATGCCTTTTGGTTTAAAGAATGCTGGGGCAACTTATCAAAGGGCAATGAATTCAATTTTTCATGATTTCATTGAAACCTTCATGCAGGTGTATATTGACGATATAGTCATCAAATCTATATCTGCAGAAACACATTTGCATCATTTAAGCCAATCATTCGAGCGAATGAGAAAACATGGCTTAAAGATGAATCCCCTTAAATGTGCATTTTTTGTGCAGGCTGGAGATTTTCTTGGTTTTGTGGTTCACAAGAAAGGAATCGAAATCAACCAGAACAAAACCAAAGCCATAATGGAGACGAAAGCACCTGCGTCAAAAAGGGAGTTGCAATCTCTGCTAGGGAAAATTAACTTCCTCAGAAGATTCATCTCGAACCTAAGTGGAAGAACCCAAGCTTTCTCTCCGTTACTTCGTCTAAAGCAAGGTCAAGCCTTCGATTGGAACGAAGCTCACCAGGAGGCGTTTGACAGAATAAAAGAATACCTTTCTCAGCCTCCTATTTTGTCTCCACCTTCATGGGGGAAGCCCATGAGATTGTACATATTTGCCTCTGAAGTTAGTATAGGTAGTATGCTAGCACAAGAGGATAGCAATGGCGTCGAAAGAGCCATATACTATTTAAGTAGAGTGCTAAATGATGCAGAGACCAGATATAGCAATTTAGAAAAGCTATGTCTCTGTTTGTATTTCTCTTGTATGAAACTCAAGTATTATATAAAACCTGTTGATGTTTATGTTTCATCTCATTTCGATGTCATTAAACATATGCTTTCAAAACCAATAATGCATAGCAGAGTTGGCAAGTGGGCTTTAGCCTTAACAGAATATTCGTTGACTTTCATGCCTTTAAAAGCTATGAAAGGTCAAGTGATTCCTGACTTCATTGTGGACCATTCGTTGGTTGAGCAGACGGTCATGAGTTACGTCGAAATGCAACCATGGAAATTGTACTTTGATGGTTCAACCCACAGGAATGGAAGTGGTGTTGGAGTCCTTCTGATTTCTCCTGAAGGAATTCCAACAAAATTCAAGTATAAATTAGATGGTCCTCGTTGTTCAAACAACGAAGCTGAGTATGAAGCGCTCATTGTTGGACTTGAAGCTTTGTTGGAATTGGGGGCAACCAGAGTCGAAATTAAAGGAGACTCTGAATTAGTGGTCAAACAAATCACAAAGGAATACAAGTGCATAAAGGAAAATTTAATGGTATACTTCGTCATAGTCAATAGGCTATTAAGGAAATTTGAATACATGGATATTCAACACATACCAAGAATAGAGAACCAAGAAGCAAATGACTTAGCGCAGTTGGCTTCAGGTTATAAAGTGTCTACCAAGAACTTCAAGGATTTGGTCGAATTAAGGGGAAGAGTTATGGCTACTAGATTCACACCATCGGATCTGGAAAGTATGAGATTGGGATATGCTGAGAAACAGGGATTCGAAATATTAGCCATAAATACTTTGTCAGATGCAGATTGGCGAAGTCCATTGAAGAGTTATTTAGCAGACCCAACTCTAAAGGTGGATAGAAAAACAAAATATAGAGCATTGTCATATCTCCTCATGGGGAACGAATTGTTTAAAAAGACCCAAGAGGGTGTATTATTGAAATGCCTAGGAGAAAGTGAGGCATACTTAGCATTGTCTGAAGTCCATAATGGGGCATGTGGGGCACATCAAGCAGGCCATAAAATGAAATGGTTGTTATTTCGATACGGCTTGTATTGGCCTAGCATGCTCAAAGATTGCATAGACTTTGCTAAAGGATGTGAGGAATGTCAGAAACATGCAGGAATTCAACATGCCCCTGCAAGTGAGTTGCATTCGATCATCAAACCATGGCCATTTAGAGGATGGGCATTGGATTTGATAGGAGAAATAAATCCTGCTTCGTCCAAAGGACAGAAATACATCTTGGTGGGAATAGATTATTTTACCAAATGGATCGAAGCTATACCACTGGTAGTTGCTGATCAAGAGGCTATTATTGAATTTATACAAAAGCACATTATCTATAGGTTCGGATTGCCAGAGAGCATAACTACAGACCAAGGCTCTGTGTTTACTGGTAGAAAGATGCAAGGATTTGCCCAAGAAATGGGGTTTAGATTGCTAACATCAACGCCATATTATGCTCAAGCAAACGGACAAGTCGAAGAAGAAAATAAAGTAATAATAGGATTAATCAAGAAGCATATTGGCAAAAAGCCAAGAAACTGGCACAAAACTCTGGACCAAATATTATGGGCTTGTAGAACATCTCCTAAGGAAGCTACTAACACTACGCCTTTCCAACTCACATTTGGTCATGATGCAGTGTTGCTAGTAGAAATTCATCTACAATCAGTTCGAACTCAGAGACAAAACGAAATCCCAACTGCATTATATTGGGAAATGATGATGAATGAATTAGTTGAGTTGGACGAAATTAGATTACATGCATTGGAAATTTTGATGAGGCAAAAAGAAAGAGTGGCCAGAACATACAATAAAAGGGTGAAGAAAAAAGTATTCATTATTAATGACTTGGTTTGGAGAGTCATATTGCCTATGGACAAGAAGAATAAAGCGTTAGGTAAATGGTCACCTCATTGGGAAGGACCTTTTCGAATATTAAAAGTATTCTCAAACAATGCATACGAAATCGAAGAACTCATGGATGATAAACGTGTCCTAAAGGTTAATGGGAAATATTTAAAGAAATATAAGCCAAGCCTGCGGGAGATTCGAATAGTAACAATGTAAACAAGATTACATAAAAAGCCAAGATGGCAAGATAAAATGCCAAAATGGCGTTGTTCGAATATTACATGTAAGAAACCAAAATTATAGTCAAATAAACATCAAAATCTAGAAATAAGAATTATTTTTCAATCGATTAAAAGTGCTTCGAAATGATTCAAGTTTCTGCTGAGCGAACCGCCTGGCTCCTTCCAAGGTTGCCACTTCTCCTTTAAGTTGTTCTACAGTCTCCATTTCCGCAAGCCCCTGGTTGAGAAGCTCTTCGAATTGGTTACCAGCATAATTGGTTTCGAAGGCTAGTTGTTGTTCTTTAGCCTCCTTAACCTTCTGTTGAAGTTCCAGAATCTGCCTTTCCCAAAGAAGGATGGACTCAGCTCGAGCCTCATAATCAGTTTTCTCCTGTTTCAGATGCATAGCTTGATCCTCAGCTTCTTGAGAGAGTTTCGAATCTTGTTCATAAGCGGCATCCATGGCAATGCGTTTCTCTTGAACCTTCTTGGCAGCAGATTCGTCTTGGAGAAGGTAACCAGTTACGTTGTCCAGCAAATTCTGAAGATCGAACAAGAGAGTACTAACTGGCAAGGAGCAGGTGGAAAGATTGACCTTTGTGAGCAGCTCCTTCATAGTATAGCAAGCAGTACTATCTTGCTTAAGCACTTCGAATATATCCACATTGAGAATGGTTTTCCTAATTTTGTTAAGAAGAACAATTCTTTCATCTGTGGGAAGAGGATAGCTGGTCGAACTTGTGCCAGCCCTAGCGAGTGGGACGTCCCTCTGAGCCAACTTTGCCTTCATGTACCCAATAGGGTCATTTCGTCTCAGAAGTGCCAGTTCCTCGTCAGTCATTCGAGACAGAGAGGATTGAGGGAGTTCCACACGTAGGGGAGCCACGTTTATTTCAACCTCTAGGGGTTCGTTGGTTGCATTACCATCCCCTTCATTCGTTTCGTGCTCTTGGTCTTCTTCATCCTCGTCCAAGTCCACCACTTCGATACCATCCCTTTCACTGCTATTTGCCTTGGACTCCGTCCCAGCAGTCAAACCGTCATTGGCATTTTCCTCCTCAGATTCTTCGTCTGCAGATTCTTCGGCTCTTTGCCCAGAATCAGCTTTCTCTTTTTCAGTTTGAGTGTCCTTTGGGTCCTCTTGAAGAGTTTCAAGAGGGGACTTTTGAAGAGAAGCCCTTTGCAAATCCTCTGCAGACATTTGAAGTGTTGTTTCGTTTATCTCTTTCAGAGGAATGGAGGTACCTTGATCATCCTGCTGTTCAGAAGTTCCAGCCAGAACTGCCATATTGGAGGAACCTTTATTTTGGACCAGGTTGCTGGAATCTCCTTGAGGAGAGGAGTTGAGCGGAGCAGCAGCTCTGGATGGTGAGGTCGAAATAGTGGAAGCTGGATTCAAGATGTTCTGCAAGGAACAACAGAATGTTAAGGAAAAACATTCACCAAGGTAATAAGAAGTTAGTATTGTAAAAAAAAAAATATTTTAAAGGTTCAATTTACCTGTGGACTCTCAGAGGAGAGGTTACTAGCTATACGTTCCAACGTTGGGTTGGAGGTCGAAGGTGGATTTTTGGATTTGGGTGAGGGAGCAGCATCCCTGGAATCAAGTCCAGAGACACTAGTTGGAACGGTGCTTTTCGAAATATCTTTCTTTGGCTTCTTCTTCGAAGCAGTATTTAAGTTTCCTCTAGCCTTGGGGTCTTCCCCAGTGGTGCTTGATTTCCGCTTCTTGGGAGTAGTAGGAGGAAGCTTGTTGGTCTGAAAGAATTTTAAAACTTGGGGTTAGATGTAAACCATAAAGCATGAGTGAATTCGAAACATCAAGGCTAAGTGATTACCGTTGGAATTGGAACACTGGTTGTTGTTGGTATTATTGTTGTTGTTATGGTTGCAGCAGTAGTGGTTGTTTCGGGTGGAGTCACTTTGTCAGTAGTTTCGATGGAGGCTTGAGAGGCACTCCCTTCTTTCGACTTCGAGGCAGCTGTCTTTATCCTGATAGCTGAAAATCGAAACAATTAAAGCAAAGGTTAAAGATATGGAAAATAAAAGACATTTGGGATTTTCCCAAGCATTCGCACCTGTGCCTTGATCAGATTTAATTGTCATGGCAGAAAGGTCGTATCGAAGGTGTCCTGGGAAATCATGAAGCCGGTATCGAGCCCATGTCACAGTCTCAGATGGCTTTGGTTTCCTTTGAAGATATTTGAACATCTCTTTGCAAGTAAACCACCATGGATATGGGGGAAACCAAGCCAGAGCCAGTTCTGAGGTAGGTAATCTGGGAAATTTAGGTGGATGCATTTTGAATGCCAACCTATACCTATCCTCAGGTGACAGCCCTGAAGGAAGTTTTAACTTAGAAACTTTTTGTTTAAATTTTTCCTTCAAGGTCTCAGCTGCTTGATGCACAGTGGAGTCCAAGCGCGTGGGGTCGTAAGTAGTTTCAAAATAATTTTGGAAAGCTTTAATCTCTTTGGCATGAGTAAACATACCTTTCTTTGTTGGTACCTGCACATTGAAGGCATCAATTAGTTTCTGTCGAATTGTAAGTGTATCGAACATATAAGTTTGATAAAACTTGGTCCACCATTCCAGAAATCCTTTAGCCGCGAGATGGGTAGGTTCGAAGGTTATCAGCTCAAATTGGGCAAAGCCTTGATATTGTTCTTGCTGTATTTTGGCTTCCCGTGCCTTGAAAGTTCGTCCAGAAGTGATGGCGCTCTCAGTTTGAAATAAAGGTTCAGCAATCAGTTGGCATAAGCCAAACTGCCTCGAAACGAAGTTTGGTTGGTAGGCAAAGAGAAAAATTTGGTTCTTGGCTGGGGTTATTCTTGAAGAAATGAGTCTAGGCAGCAAAAAAACTCTCCATACATCCTGAATCTCCTTGCTCTTGATAGCTTCTAAGAGAGCCATGGTGAACCAAGAAGGTCCATGAGCCCTCGAAGAAAAAGGCGCCATGCTCTCTTCGAACTTGTGCCTTTTGGAGAATATCATGATGTACTTCGAGAATTGAACTTTGAAGTCATCTTTATCGTCATTGGGAGTTAATCTTCGAAGCCTAGTGCCTTCGACTATCCTATCACTTATCTCAGAATCTTGCTCATCAATGGTGTTGGCGGTTGATAAGGAGGGTTCGAACATGGCATTTAGCCATAGTTGGAGTAACCAAAAGGGGCCAGCCAATAGAATATTTTTGGAGGTGTGGGATTTGAGGCTCGAAACAGCTGACCTCAGGCTTTCATAGAGGTCAACTAAGAGCAGTTCACTTAGGAACACTTTTCGATTTTCATGCAAGTCCCTAGCTAGAGGAATGAACCTACTAGCTACCTGTAGGGATCTACTGCAGAAAATGTATCTTGACAGCCACAGGGTTAAGAAAGCAATGTGCTCTACGTCAGACACATTGTCCCCCTCAGCATGGTAATGACTGATAAATTTGGAAAAACTGGCTAGCTTGACTTCGAAGTCAATTATGCTTGAGTGCTCTTCGTTGTCGGGTATATAAGTTTCTCCCACTGGCGATAGCCCAGTGATGGCCGCTATGTCGAAGAAGGTTGGGGTGATCATTCCACCTGGGAGATGGAAAGTGTTATAGGTACTGTCCCAGAAATAAAGGGACGCGAGTAGTAGAGGGTGGTTGTAGGTGAAACCAGGCTTCGATAGCTTAATCAGGTTATAGATGCCTAATTCTTCCCATTGCTGGGATTTCTTAGCTTCTACTTTCGTGAACCAATTTTGATAAGCAATATCAGAGGTGGGGCAAGATCGAAATGGCTTAAAATTACTTTTTACAAAATCCAAAACAAAGGGGTCCTTAGGAGGAACAGTTGGGGTTTCTATGGTATTTGAACTAGGAGATTCTACTGCCTTAGGGGCGTCCATTTTGTTAAATAAGGGTTTGAAGCTATAACAAACTGGGAAAATCGTCCTGGTGTCTTTTAATATTTCAAAAACCGTAAGAGGGCCATTTAAAGCTAACCTCTTACCAGCAACGTTGGTAGGAATGAGTACTTGTGACGCATACAACATTTCTTTTTCTTTTGAAATCATCTGAGGGGCAAGAGCGGATTGACCTTGGAGAGTGATGATTTTACTTTCCATGGTAGCTCCTGCAGTTTTTCCTTTCTTCTTGGAGACTTTCTTGAGTTGGGATGAAGTAGAAGAAGACATTTTTGAAAGATGTTGAAAGCTTGGATTGTTTTACGAGAGAAGGAGGGTAAAAGATTTAGAGTGTGAAAGATTTAGAGTGTGAAAAGAAAAGAAGAAGATTAAGTTGATGTTTTATAATGGGGAAGTTTAAGCATCCACCGAATAAAGGTGTGATACGTGGAGATCATGGGTTGGTGTGATGAAGAGGTGGCGTAAAAGTTAACATGGGTAATAGGCATGATTTAAAGATAATCATTATTTGTAACTGCACCACGCTGTGAAGTGGCTCCAGGCGGTTAAGGAATCCAAAAGGTGCTATGATTGACGTGACTGGAGTCAAATGCATTAAATGTTACGATGATTCGAAAGTCCCATCAAAATCTTGTGTAGGTGTTTAAAATAGGTATTTCTCAGAGGAATCGAAATACATATTTTAAAGGGGCAATTTGTTGGCTGAAGATTTTGATAATGTTATTAGAAGCCAAATGAATTAAACGTTTTGATCGAAATGAGGTAAAGCGTCATGTTTCGAAGTAGCAGAAGCAGTGTTTCGAATAAGTGTGTCAAAGCTTGGAGCTTCGAGTGGCAATTATGGGAACATATCTAAAGAAGTCTCGAAATAACAACAAGGTTGTGTCTGGGAAGAGCGTTCGAAACGGAGAAGCACCAAAGCATTTGAAATTCAAATGGAAGCGGGACTTTCGAAGTTTGAAAGTTATATGTTGGAGCATTTGGGGACACGTGGAAAGATGAAAGAGGCATTGTCTTGCATGTTCTAAACGTGGCATAATCCTATAGCAAGACCGTTATGGTCGAATTAGTATAAATAGAAGTCTTAGTATTAGGATTTCGTGTGTCATATCTATTATACAAAATACTCAGTAACATTCAAACTACCACATGGCAAGGGAAACGAATGCAAGAGAAATGTATGTATGATAGCACCATGTATTTCTGATTTAATGAAAACCTTTTACCATTTCCAGTACTTTCCTTTATCCCTTTTGTCAAATAACATTTACAAGTTTTCTTATTTACAGTCTTTTCACTTCGAAATCTCTTCTTCAAAGTTTTACATTTTAATGTTTTCTTCATATTTCAAGCACTTTATATCTCAGAAAACTGTCATATTTTCCATACCTTTACCTTCAAGCCTTAAAGTCAAACCTTTTACGTTCCAGAAATCCTTTATATTAACTGTTTTGTAAGTCGAAACCATTTACTTCACTTTTATGCAGTTTTACATGTCTTTACAATTAGCATTACAATTAGCATTTATTCATGTAACTTAGTTTTCACACACATTTTGATTACATCTTTAGACTTTTAGAGAGAGAAATCGAAATAAGCCAAACACATATACAATATCAACCATGAATATCTGTTCGATCGTGAGAGTAACCTTAATATCCAAGGAGTCCTAGGATCAATCTAGTCGATCCTGTGAGTTACCAGAGGAATTGAATAACAGTCAGAAAGATTATTCGATAGTTTGGAAGACTAGCGGTTGTTTACCAGAAATCACTGGAAACAGAGACGCCATAGTAATCCGCAACTGTTGCAAGGAACACAAGAGGATCAACCATCAGTAGCTGATCAATCTTTAACTCTAGATCATCCATACATGCAATAACTTGTATTTTATACATCTCAAGAATCTTCTTCTTAAAATTTTAAAATTCAGACCTCCTATCTGACTTTGAGATGTTGGATGCCATCCTTTTGCACCTAAAGAGGAGATTCTCTTTAACAGGTATATGAAGCAGACTTCAATAAACATGGCATTGAATGATCATTATACACTGCAAGCAGACTGTTCAAACTAAGCTAACTTCTCCCAATACACAATGATCCCCTTCAATCCTTGCAAAACAAATGTTTCATTATATGAGGACACCATATAAATGAGCCTTAACAGAAAGAGGAATGTCTCATGTAGATAGCAGGGAACCATAATCCTTTGGTCCCAAAATAATAACTCCTCCTTGCTTTAAAAATATTGTAATATGGTGGGAGAACTGACTTTTTTGGTTTTATCGCAAATGTTGCGGATAACAAGAGTCGCCACCGACTTTTATTTTATCCAATAATGAAAGGGTGAAAAGAATAATTGTTGTACCCCAAAATTTTCCTTCCCTTTTCTTCCAGCCATTTCCCATAAAAGATCTCAAATGCTCAAGGATTCTCAAAGAGTTGATCAGACAAGCTCACCTCCTAAGCACTGAGACCAAAAATTAGGGTTTTGGTTTTCTCAAGGACAATTGGTTCATGGTTCATTATAGGTCTCCAAGAATGCTCATGCCAAGTTTCAAGTCTTGCACCATAAATTTTCTCAATCAATTGCTCAGATGATTGAAAATCAACTGTATTAGGTAAAAAGTCAATTATGGTCAACATACAGTCAAAATTCATGATTTTTTGCCAACATCAACATTTTGAATTCATATTCGTCAATTTATCAAGGGTTGATCATAATTCCTCAAGAAAAGCATTCAAATCATCAAAGGGGCAAAATTGTCAAAATTAGGGTTTTGATTGAGAATGACTGATCAATGACTTTTGACCTAGTACATGATCTAATGGCTTGAAGCATTATCTCAAGGGCTTAAACATAATATCTTGACCTAATTTAATGGCTCAAATCATTTCTCAAGATCAATGGATTGATAGTTCAAATTTGATCAACTGATGAAAAGTCAATTGATACACAAAAAGTCAAACTTTGACTTTTTGGTCAACACTGAATTTCAAAGATCAAGATTCATCAAGACCTTAAAAAATATCAAACTTGATCATCAAGAATCAAGAAGGTCAAGAAAAGTCAACAAAAGTCAAAATTTTCAAGACTTAGAAAAATTCTAAGTATTTTTAACCTTGATATTTTCACTACTTCATGACAATTTTTCACCAGGATGCAAGATGATTCAAGGAAAACTTTCAACATGAAAGTTGTAGATCTTGATGAATTCTACAACTTTGTCCTTGAGAGTGGATGTTCGAAAATGCTTAGATTATGAGACATAGACCCATGAAGTCATGACTTTTTTTATCAAAAACACTTAGTGAAATTTTCATCAAGTTAGGCAGATTTTTTGTCCCAACTTCTTGGCAATTTTTCACCAAGTTCCAAGTTGATTTAGCCAAAGTTGTCAACATGAAGGTTGTAGAAAATGTTTCAAGCTTTCCAAAATGTCCAATAACTTGAAGATGTCATGCTTGAGCTAGGAGAATGAAGAGAAGAAGTTGAGCATCCATTCTTGAATTTTAGGTCATTTTGTGATGAACCTTATGATCCAATCTTCAAGCATGCTGCATAATCTTGCTTTGCAGGCCTTCAAACTTGCAAATAACTCAAAAGTTAAATGTTTACACAACTGATTAAGCTATGATCCAAGTTCTTGAGCCATTATCCAAGGGATTAATCCATTTTTGGCACAAAGGTAACATTGCCTTTTTGGAAAAGTGGCTTTAATCACAAAGTCCACTCTCCGTGAGCTTTACACTTGTTCCTTCCGAACACACACAATCTCAAATCCAAAAGAAACTTGTCTAAAGCCTCTATCCATTTCAGGTCATGCTTGTACTATGCATTGGAACAAGGTTATCTCAATGTTGCTTCAAAACTAAGTCACCTAGCCATAACTTTGTATCTTACAAACCTGATGTTTTCCTTCCCTCCAACCTTTCCCTATAAATAGAGACACTATTTGGAAAGCTAAGACACGAATTTACAAGCCTTAAAACACTCCCAAACACTCTGAACTCATAATTTGCATTTCAAACCTCCATTGTTGCATATTCTGGCCTTGAACTTCAAACTCACAATCCACTCATGTGTTTCCTCTCTAAATCAATCACAAAGCTTCCATACATCATAAACAAATCATCCACATACCTGTTTCATAACTATAACTTCATTTTCATCATCCTCCAAACTCAAAAACTCAAACTTGCAAATTGACTTCTCCAGGAAGATTCATGCACTTTCACCATAAAGTAAGCGTTGCATTAGCTTCCTAGGAGTTCAGTGAAGCTATCCAGATCATCACAACACTTCCAGGAGTCCTTAAACTCCAAACACAATTTCCAGTTTTGAGGTAGGTTTTCTCAACTCTGAACTCTCTATACAAGCATCATTAATGGTTACTTTGTGAATGAAAAATTCTAGACATCATTGCCCTGAAGCTAACCGTGCCTTTAGTTTTCATTTATGTTGCCTGAGTGATGCAAATTTTGAAGTTGAACTTTATGAAAAAATTAGGTTTTATTTGGTACCAAACAAAATTCATGTTCATCTTTGATTTATAGCTTTAGTTATTTATATGGTTGAATTCGTGGTGGAAAATGGAACAACTTTCATGTTTACGATTTTGAAAATGATTGAGAAATGAAGAAGTTACAGTTTTGGCCATGGTGATGTTCATCTCTCTGCACTCAATATTGAAGTTGAAGCCATTTTCAAATATCAGAATTGAGTTTTTTTATGTTTATTACAAGTTGTTTTACTACCGGATGAAACAACCACCCTAGTGACAAAGAAGCGTGCACTAAGGCATTGATCTATAGGGACCCGGGTTCGAGCCACAATAGTTCCCTTTTATGTTTTTTCACATATTTCTTGGAGATTAAGTGCGCATAGCATCCATGAGTCCACCACGCGCCTCTCTCCACACCATCAGATCAGCCAAGCTATCAAATCTAATGCACCATAGGCGCACCCCCATGATGCACTCTCATAAGACAGTCATGTGGAATTCAAACAACACTTGGGTTCTCCATCTTGGGCCTGTCAGTTTTGCTTGCTAGCACCCCCATTTTACTTTATATTGCGCAGGCCTATAACTTTTTTTTTATTATTTATTTTCTGATTCCAAACAAATTTATTTTGGTTCAAACATTCTATTTTCTTTTTAACCCCTCTTTTACTTTTTAACACCCAGTCCATTTATTTTATTTCTTTTCATTATTTTTATTTATCTATTTATTTTATTTATACCAAAAAATACCAAAAATATATTTTCTTAAATAATTAAATATTTTAATTTAAACACTTCTTTTATTTTTGTTAATATTTAGAACTAGATTATGTTTATTTTCCACACTTTAAAATGTTTTTATAAATTAACATCAACCTTCAAATTACTTTCTAAACAATAATTTAGACTTAAGTTTTAATTTCTTCTTAATTTCAAATTAACTTAGATTTTAGGTTTTAATTAAATAATTAATTAACCTCTTTTGTAATTAAAATTAATTAGTTTAATTAGGTTAATTATAAAACCCTTTTCATCAAAAAACCCTAAAAGTAATTTCTTTCCTCTTCTTTACATTTTGTACATTCTATTATTATTCATATTCAATAGTTTGTAATAGATAATTAGGCTTTATTGTTTTTCTCCCCTCATTTGCAAAATTGTACCCCCTGTAGCAGTGAAAATAAGAGATCAAACTATCAATTAACTTGACTCACAAATAGGCAAGAGTCACCACCGCACTTTATTATTTCCAAGGGAAAAGAGAAAAGGGAAAAATGTGACATGAAACGCATAAATATGCAAAGTAAGTGCAATACTAAAAGTAAAAAAAAATACAATGCATTTGAAAGAGATCGAAGGTTCGGGGGTTGATTATACAAAGGGAAGGTACTAGCACTCTATGTATCTATAATATCCTATAGGAACCTTTTGAAATATATGTTTTTGGTTAAAATTGGTTTACTTGCTAAATGAGTGCGGGGATGAGAATTTGAAAATTCGACAATCTAGTGTCGAAGTTTTTGGCTTAAAAGAGGTGCGAGTTTTTTAAAATTAGGGTTTATAAGAGATTTGTTTTTAGATTAATAAAACTAAAAAAATGTACAAAGGGGTTTTCGCACAATCGTTTTAAATATATTGGATGACATGAAGTCAATGGATTCAACTTTTCCTTTGGAGTTAGACAAACAAAATATAAAGACTAAATGATCGACAAAGAGAAATTAAATAAATAGCAATTAAATAACTAAATAATTAACAACCAAAAATGAAATTAAATAAAGAAAGACAAAATTATACTAATATATATTTTTGGTATTTTTAAAGAGGGCAAGAAAGAAATAATTATAATCCTAATCTAATAGTTTTTTTTTTTGTATATTTGTATGGATTTTTAAATGAAAATAAGACAAAGGACTTAAAAATTAGAAATAAAAAATAAAGTGAGCAAAGAGAAGTTAAATGCTCAAGTGAGGAAATAAAAAATGCATAAAGTAAAGAAAATAAAATGATATGGGTGATAAATGGCATAAAAGTAAAGAGAAGAAAATATAAAGTGCGGAAATATAAATGATATTAAATTAAAGTTAGTACATTATAAAGTTAATAATTTGATTTGAGATAAGTGTAACTTCATATGGAACATAGAATGTATGTACCCATACATGTTAGAGAAATGACACTTTGAAGTTTATTCTCTTATATATGTAGTACAATTAACAAACATGAGGATCAAGACAAAGTCAAGGAAGATATATCATGACAAACTTATCATCAATCCCAAGTACCTTGAATGATCAAAGGACCATTTAGAGGTAGATTGGAAATGATGAAAGTTCATCAAATATCCGACAAGCTTCGATGAACTAAAAAAGCTCAAATACTTTCCAAATTGATTCAAATGAAAATAAAAATAAAATATATAAAGAAGAATAAGATGAAGTCTATGATAAAAATAGTATAAATATCATAACTTTCTCAATTTTTCATGAAATTAAACAAATGAATAATGAAAGTTTATCTACTCAATCTCAAGATCAATGATCCATGCTCAAAAGAAGTAAATAAACAATAAAAAAATTACAGGAAAAAAATGAAAATTAAACAACAATAAATCACTTTTGCTTTTGGAGGTTCAAGAATAATTTTCAACTCTTGATTTTGAATCAATGGAGTTTTCATGCAAAATGGTGATAATTGTGGTACTAAATAAATAAATAAATAGTAAAAATGAAATAGAATTAAATAAAGAACAAGTATAATAGCCTAAATATTCAATAAAAGGAAGAAATGACTTGAAAGAAAATAAAGAGAAAAAGAAGAAGAGAGTTTTGGCTTAGTTTAGTGAATGATTTATGGTATTGTTTCTCTAAATGAAAGAAATAAAGGTCTTACTTATAGGGTGAATGAGGTGGAAGTGTTGATGTGGCAATCCATGTGACTTTATGAGAATTGTTCTTGTCCATTGATAAGTTCAAGTTTGCAATTCATGTGAAGTGTGAGAATGATTTTTGGTCATTGATAAGTACAAGTTGGCAATCCATGTGAAGTGTTTGTACTATATTATAGTGGTCCCAATTTTTCTTTATTGACACAAAAAAAAAGGACAAAGTAATAATAATAATAATAATAATAATAATAATAATAATAATAATAATAATAATAATAAAAACTAAAAGTGTTAGTAATAATAATAAATACAAAATAGAAAATAAAAGAGATATTAAATTAACCATTTATGTTTTTTTCTTGGAATAAAATAAATGAAAATATAAGTGCAAATTAAAAGAAAAAAAATAAAATACATATAAGAAAGTAAAATGACTTTTATAAATTTTTCTAGATCTTTTTTTGAAATAAATGATACCAATATATAAATTTAAATTAATAAAAGAACATATTTTTTATAATTTTTAAGTAAAGAGGTAAAAATAGTAAATAAAAAAATAACATGACGCTAATTACATTTTTTGTGAATTTTTTTTAAATGAAAAAGAAATCATGCATAAAACACAATAAAAATCAAATTTCACTAAATTCATAAACGACTTCTAACGTTTCTAATTTTTCGTGGCTTTTTAAAGAATAATCAGCTCTTGACTTGTAAAGAAAAATTGTAGATGATGTCAAAGAGAATCATATGCAAAAAGAAACGCTAAAAATGTCGAAATTTGAAAAAGTTATAAATTTTTGAAATCTGACTCAAGAATTGGCAAAACAAATAGGTCAAACCACTCATGAACACTTGTTATGCAATGATGCAAATGGAGGGTGGAATCTTAGGTCAAAAATTGGGGTTTGACATGTGCCCCTATTTAAGTTTCTTCTATTTGAAGATATGAAGATTAAAATCTTCGTTTAGACGAGATTGAAGATACTTAAATAAAGAATACACAATTTTTGGTCCTAAGATACCACAATGATGTTTATGATATGATATGGATGCAATGCTCTGAATTTTATAGGGAATGATGTCACATGAAACAAATTACTGCTGGAGAAACTAATCACGCGATAAAATAATCCCATATGGGAAGAGATTATAACTCTATTGGAGAAACAGAGCTACAGACTTTGAACGAGAGACTTTTATTGGGGAATAACTTTGAGAGAAGAAAAGTTGCTGACTCTATTAGAGAAGATGCTTTGCATAGGCTGTGAAAAGATAAATGACTACTGACTTGTGATGATGGTAAATTTCTGACTCAGGGTCAAAGGTAGAAAAATAAAAGATGCACCGACTTTTACCGAAGGTGAACTACCAAACTTTACTGAAGGTGAAACAAAGATGCACCAACTTTTACTGAAGGTGAAATACCAACTCAGGATTGATGGTAGAACAAACAGCATAATACTGACTCAGAAACGACAATGAATGTCAACCTTGAGACTGGTAAGTGAATAATTGACATCAACACTATGATTGGGGATGAAATTATTTACATCACTACTGGAATTGGTAAATGATTGGCATCTGTACTGAGACTGGAGAAAAAAATGATTTACATCAGTACTGAGATTGGTAAATGATTGGAATCATTACTGAGACTGGAGAAAGCTCAACTCTATTAGGGAAAAGTCTAATGAGGAGAAAGAAGAAGATACTGACTAACAAATGAGTGTACTTCCAGCTCATTAAACAATAATAAGTTTCCTAAAATTATGGCATTCCACCTAGAACGGGTCTCAACTTCTTTGATCTAGATATCACTCAGAAAGGATAATAAACTTCTATGACTTCTGGATTTCGTCGAGAATGGAGAATAGTTTCTTCTTTATCCAAGATATCACTCGGAAAACGTAATATACAAACTTCTCTGCGGGACTTTTTCGGAGAGATGCCATTTTCTTTCAATGAGCAAACTTCTCAAAAGAGACGCCATTTGCTATTGATGACCAAACTTATCAAAAAAAGAGACTCCATTTTCTGTTGAAATAACTTATTGTTGGGGATACACAAGATGCTAAAATAAAGAGGCCGCCACTTGCTGTCTTCCAAAGATATCTATAATGCACAAGATGCTAATGAAGAGGCCGACACGTGCTATCTTCCAAAGATATTAATAATACACAAGCTGCTCATGAAGAGTCTTCCACTTGCTATAGTCCAAAGATATAAATAATACACAAGCTTTTCATGAAGAGTCCGCCACTTGCTACTTTACAAAGATACTAATAATACACAAGCTGCTCATGAAGAGTTCGCCACTTGCTATCTTCCAAAGATATCAATAATACACAAGCTACTCATGAAGAGTCTGCCACTTGCTATCTTCCAAAGATATCAATAATACACAAGTTGCTCATGAAGAGTCTGCCACTTGCTACTTTCCAAATATATCAATAATACACAAGTTGCTCATGAAGAGTCTGCCACTTGCTATCTTCCAAAGATATCAATAATACACAAGCTGCTCATGAAGAGTCTACAACTTGCTATCTTCCTAAGATATCAATAATACACAAGTTTCTCATGAAGAGTTCTCCACTTGCTGCTTTCTAAAGATATCAATAATACATAAGCTGCTCATGAAGAGTCTGCCACTTGTTGTCATGTTGAGATTCCAAAAGAGTGTTGCAACAACACTACTGGGAAACAAACTTCATCTTCAATGGAAAACCATGAATAGATTCTTCCCGAGGAGACCAAGTATTTAAATATGAAAAAATAAATGCACTTTCCATCTAGGTTTCACAGCCTAGAGAGATCCAGGGGGTAGCGTCGCAAGAGACAAAGCTCAATCCAGGAATAATCTGGAGAGAAAACAGTCAAACAAGACTCCACCTAATGAGGAAACAACTCAATTGGGGATTTATCCTATCTAGAGATGGAAAAGGAAAGCTAAATCAAGATTCTTCCACAAGAGTTAACTCAGTGGGGAATTAGAAAGGAGGCGCACTTTCAGCTTAAGTTGACACTTTATTTGGAAAGAGCAAATACACTATTTGAATAGACATAACCAAGGTATACGAATCCAATAACATCAACAAATACGAATGTGCGTGCATAATGCAAGTGTGAATGAATAAGTGAATGTCATGTATAGGTTTGAAAAAATAGATAGAAAAGATAAGCTGGAGATGATAAGACAACACAGTACAACCAGATACTCGACTAACCTCAACAAGATGAGAACATTACTTGAGATAGAACAAAAGCCATCGACAGAGCATATTTCTGCTATAAGGCTCTAATCTCTCTAGGGAGGAAGATATTTTTTGGGAGAAAACCCAAAGTTCAATCTTCTAACATCAATAATCCATTGAAATGATAACAACACGAACTCCGCTTCAGTTGGAGAAAAATCTTTCTTAATTGGAGATACTGGGGAACTCCACCATCTGATAATGTGTGCAAAGCAGATCACATATCTTGACAAATATGGATTGCCCCTGGAACTAATTTTGGATGGCCCAAGATTACTGCATATAAGCTGCGTGACGCACGTCAATTCTTACGAATAACTTCACTTCTAAAATGCCCCAAGTTATATGGTTTATGAGAAGAAATCGTCTCAAGAGGATTTTACAAAAGACTTGACATCCAAAATGCTCTAGTGTCTTCAAATTCTTAGAGAGATTCTTCGAATCTTGACGTGACAACCCCATATTGACTATATTTGGCACAATAGAGTTTTCAAATTTTCCATATGAGGGTAAACGAACTATGAAGGTAGCAACTTATTCATGCTGAAGGTCTTCCGGCGACATGCCTCTGGATATGATCATTATTGAAATTGATTCACCAATTACTTAACAAAGTTTCAGACCTTAAAAGATTAAACTCATCATTGGTGCTTATATGTAAGCTTCCTTGATATCAAACAAATGTTTTACAAGCAAAAAAAGTTTATTCTGAGAATGAAAATTCTAATGCAACAATTATGTAATTCTTGAATATTTTTTTAAAAGATGTGGCAAAGTGAAAATGAGTGCATCATTTATTTTGTATGAAAGATAACAAAAGTATATGATACCAGCACAAATATTTTAGCAAAACTTATGGGAGTCAGGAACGTTATCTCATTGAAGTATGCTTTCAAAATAAACTTTGCTTCAATTAGGAATTTTGAAGGTTGTAACGTGGCCCAGTTCACGGTTTTCAGAAAAATATTTTTAAGGCTTAAAATTCATTGGTGCCCACCCATTCTTCGTGATGTTCTCCAATCCTATATTCAGTTAATTCAACACTAGTGTTCATTTCTCAGAAAAATATTTTGTGATGGTTAGGGAAGTGATAAGGCTTTCAGTGTAGCAGTAACCCTTCTTGTGTTTGTGTTTATAGTCACACAAATTTGTTCTTGGCTGTGGACTTTTCTTTGTAGTCCTTTCTTTACAATTTTTTGTTTTCCCTAACTTTTGCCTGAACTAATTCTTTGAATTGATAGTCCAGCGGGATGTCCTAATTTTTGCCTAAATCTCTTGTTTTCAAGTTTTTGACTTAGCGGGCTTTCTTTTTTCTTGATTTTTGAACAAAACGTATGACATTAGCTTGTCTTGACTTGTTGAGAGAATTGTGACTACCTCATTTCTTGATGGATGAGGGATAAACATTGTGGTTTCGATCTTCTGGACTCATGATATATGAAGGATATCCATCGCGGTTTCTCTTCAGAAATATCTTCCCTATAAATTTTGAACACTCGGATTAACTGAAAACTACCCTGCCCCAAGTTAAAATTAAGAGTTTTTTGTATAGAAAAGAAACTCCTACTTCAAGGTTCAAAAGAGGTTAGCAAGGGATTATCTTCCTTATATCTCTGGTGTTTAGGGATTTGAAATAATGCTTGTACACCTTCAGCAAGATTTTATTCAAAAGCATACAACCAGAGATTTTTTGCATTTTTCAGATTATTATCCTCCCTCCAATCTCTGCCTAAGCGAGAGTTTGGTCAAAAGATTTGGTATCATAATGCAGAAAAATAATCCGTAATTAAGAACGAATACGAGTGAAACAAATGGATTTCTTCAAGACAAACATATTCCTTGTATTATCATTATCATTCAAATGCAAACAAATTCTTACATTTAAACAAAGCTTTAACACACATGAAAGATTACAAAATGAAAAGCATAAACGAGCTAATAATCTAAGAAGCCTTTCCCCATCTGGACTTGTGCAAGAGAAAACGTCTTTCAAACCTCAGGGCCGTCATTAACCGAGATTCACTCATGTTTTGGTAAAAGGGTGATCCAAATGTTAGGACCACCATCTTTAAATGATAAAATACCACTCTATACAAACTTATTTACTTCAGCCTTCAAAGCGATACAATGATCAAGATCATGCCCAGGAGCACCTTGATGAAAAGAACAAAAAGCATCTTTCTTATACCACCATGGTAGATCCTCAGGGACAATCGGTGGTGATCGAGTCTGAATCAAATTAGTCTGAATGCAACATTGGAATCGGGTTAAAACGAGGTTTCCTCTGATTATGAACTTGCTGATTGGGAGCTTCAAAAGCCGCATTTGCCATAGTGGTGATATGAAAAACATGTTTTTGATAATGATGATTATTCTTTCTTCGGGGTCTCCTCGGCCCTTCTCTCGTGTTGTATCCCAAATTTGTTCTACCTTGATGATTTTATTTTTTTGAGATTTAAGTTGAAGAAATATTCAATTAAAGATGGTATATCAATATCTGATAATCCTTCTTTATCCGACTAGGGGGTGTACCTTAAACTCAGGAAAGCGGGGCTTTCTAAATCAGAAAGACTCGTGTATCCGTAAACTCATTCGCAAAGCATGTTGGCCGATGGCTCATGCAATTCGAAAATAGAAAATTATTTTAAAGAAAAGGAAATAATAATTACTAGGTTATTAAATTATTAAGTCCACTTATGTTTAATTTGCTAGTAATTAATAATTAAGTTTTAATTAATAAAACCCATTTTAGTGTTGTTAGTAAGAAAAAAGGGGGTGAAAGCTTCAAGTCCATTAGAATTCAGGGTCTATTTTGATTGAGTAGCAAAGGGGGGTGTGATTATAAATTTATTGGCCCATTAAATTTTGTTATGAAACCTTGTATTAAGTTTAAGAGAATTGATTATTACAATATCATGTTATTTTATTAAATATTTTTGTAGTTAAGTTACTCGGGGATTTATTATAATTATCTTTAAATTATGTTATCAGAATTTTTATAATTTAATAAAGGTTTTTCTTTTTGTTTGAAAAAAAAAATAAGATTTGTTTCATAAGGCCATTCAGGCCTAATTGAAAAGAAGACTTTGTTGTTTTAATACACTTAGAAGTTTTTTTTTGCTATAAAAGAAGATGTTGGGCTGGGTAAGTACGAAGCTAGCGCATGTCCCAATTTGGAGAAACGACAGCTCTATCAATTAACCCAAAAGCAAGCGCATGTTTTGGCCAATTACGTATATTGTAGAGATTAAAATCAGGTAATTAATTATTGAATCAATCTTAAACCCAGAAAATCATTAACATATTACAACACTCAATCCAGCATATTACAAATATTACCCAAACCAATGAATCTAAGATCTCTTATTCTCCATTACAATTAAAACTCTAATTACAGAACAATCAAATCTAAAAATCTAAAACAAAATCTGGAAATCAATTATATTACAAAATCTACAGTACAAACCCTAAAGCGATTAAATCTCTAATATACAGAATCAATTTCAAATCAATTACAACTAAAATCCAATCCCTAATTTTTTTTTCTAATGCCTAAACCTAAGCTAATCAAACTCGTACAACAAAGCCCTAACCTATATATACAAGGAACAGAAACAAAAAAAGGAGGGAGGAGGATTTTGAGAAGAAGAGATACAGAAGAAGAACGACAACCGTGAGGAGAGGAAGAAGATATGAAGAAGTCCGCCACCGAGTACATAAGAGAACTGGGGTTTCAACATATGGAACCCTAGTTCTATCGCAACCACTATCGCCTCCAATCTCTCATTACCACAACCGCTCCACCGTCGGACACCACCATCAATATTTAAAGCCACTACATGTAACAAGAAGAAGAAGGAGGATTAGCCCTGGATCGAAACACCTCGAGAATCAGAAGAAGACGATAGCACAAAGGGGTAACGGTATCTTAGCTTTATCTATAGATTTGTTTTTTCGTATTTGGGGTTTTTGTTCAAGGTGGCGATTTGGGGGTGGGGAAGGTTGTTTGAGCCGCCACGCTGAAGGGTGAGAGTAGGATTTAGGGTTTATGGAGCGAAGGGTTTGAGGATAGCGAGGGAGAGAGAGGGTGAATTTACTGTAAGTGTAACAATTATGAAAATGACAATGTAAAAAACATTATTTTGTATTCTGTTTAGATCCTATATCCGCGCGCCCATCATAGTAATCATGCTCCCTCATTATCGCCCATTAGATACGCATCAGAAGGTCGTAAGACCAAGTCCTACGATAGGCTTCCATGCGCCCTCGCAGTACACAAGCAAACCGGACTTTTGCAAGGCTTAATGGGCCAAGCCCGTTTAGGTTTCATACCCCCCATTCCATGCTTTTGCTAAACCAATGAAAAAAATTCACCCCCCCCCCCTTGCCAAAGACATACTTGGGCCTAGCCCAGGTTCCTAATAGCACCCCCTCGGTTTACTTATTAACATAAAAAATACACCCCCCTTCTGAAATTAATCATTTTCTACATTTTATATAATTATTATATTTTAACTCTATTTTACTATTATTATATTATATTATTATCTTTTTATAAAATTATTATTATTTTTATTATTATTAGTTATAATCATTATTATTATTAATAGTAATTTTTATTTATAGTATTATTATTTATTATTATCATATATTATTTAATATCACAAATAAATTATGTTTATTTAAAACTCATGAATGTGTTATTTTCTTCTCTATATTTGCATTAAAATATTTTTTAATCATGCATTAATAAGATATTTTGCAATTATTATTATTAAAAACACAAACAAATCATCAAACTATTTTTTTCGCAATAAACTAAACTAATCAACTGTTTTTGCCAAAGGGTTTCAAACTAGTTTTGACTTACCGCGCACTTAGTCAAAATCTCCACAATCATTACTCTCGACCGAGTGCGAAGTGATTCAAAATATGTTTGCAAACCCCTAAAAAACACCAACCCTATATGAACTACGAATTGGGACTCTAATTCTTCATAAGAGGATACGTAGGCATACGATCTAAAATCGTGGCGAGTCTTTCTAATTAAAACTTAAAATCCAGTTTACCGCAAACATAAACCTAAAGTCTAATATCCTTGTGAACAAGGTGGATGAAAGGTGCCTAACACCTTCCTTTCGTCTAATTGAGTCAGAAATCTAGAATCTCTATCTGCAAATTAGGGTTTTCTGTTAGGTTCCCTTCCCTATGATAAAAACTAATAGTTGCGACTCTTGATTAAAAAACCAGTCGCAACAGCTCGAAATAGCATTGGAATTAAGTTCTTTCTTCTTGATGAAGTTATCACCATACTTATTCGCATTATCTACCAAGTTACCATTCTCATACATAAGTACTATCATATTCACCTTTTCAGAGCAATCATTAGGTGTATTGACTGTCACCTTCTCATGAAACAAAGACTTCAGGTTTTGGTGAAGACATTTTCCATCTCTTCTTTCTTCATAGGAATTGACTTGTATGGAGACCAAAGTTTCAAACAAACTAATTAGATGCTCCATACCAGCTTTCAAAGTAATCATCTCCTTACGGAGTCCAGAAATCTCCTACTTAATATTTTCCATCTTCCTCTTAGCGCGAGTGTTGTACTGGTGAGACCAAAGGAAAAATAAGGCTTGAAAATGACTTTTGAAAGTGAAACAAAAAATGTAGAATGATGCATGATATGAAAAAGAGAGTTTTTATTTGATTTTCAAGGAACTGAAGATATTGAGTTGTAAACATCAAAGTATGAAGATAGACGATGAATTTTAAATTGGATCAAAACATTGATCAAGTTATCATCAAGATCAATCACCCATTTGGTGGATTAGGGTTTTCACCCCATCAACACCCAAGATCCATTGAGCTTGATGAAACTTGTGATATTTACAAAGAAAGACTCCCAAATTCCTTGAAAATCAAGTGAAAAAGGGTTTCATGGATGCATGAAGGCATGGCTATGCAACAACCACAAGCAAGGTCACAAACAAAGTTGAAAGCTTCAATATCACGAGCATGGAGCCGAGGGTAAGAACCATCCACAAGGTATGGACTAAGGTTTTCAAATTACTTGTAGATCAAGGTTCTAAGGGATCCCAAAGTCTACATTCTTCTTTTAGATATTACCAGCTTCCCAATTACTCGGTAATTAGCAATATTCTCAAGAAAAACTCGTCTGAGTGCAACAATGCGTGATAACTACTTCCGGATTACTTCGTCGTAGTCTCTGAACTACATCTAAAAGGCCAAGATGGATTAAGGGTTCTATGACTCTCAACTTCTATGGCTCCCAAGTTGAAAGCAATAATGTCTTCCCGATTACTCGGTAAACAAATACTACAATCAAGGGGATCTCCACTGAGTGCGGGATCTCATACCTCATTTTTTGGGATTACTCCCTCAAAATTAACATGACTATATCACCCGTCCTAATCTTAAGTGTATCTTAGTTCGAGTGTAGGACTTTCCATTTGTAATCAACACCCAAATAACCATAATATATCACATATAATCAAACAGACAAGTAATACTAACAAAAAACATATATGACAATTAGGCTTAACCCACTTAGGGATGGACCAGTAAGAGGTCAATCTATTCCCCAGCAGAGTCACCGATTCTATAACGGTGAAAATCGGAGATCAAGCTATTAATTAACTTGACTCACAAATAAGCAAGTGTCGCCACCGCGCTTTATTATTTCCAAGGGGAAAGGGAAAAGTGCGAAATAAAACCCATAAATATGAAAAGTAAGTGCAATACTAAAGGTAAAGAAAACTACAATGCATTTGAAAGAGATCGATGGTTCGGGGGTTGGTTATACAAAGGAAAGGTACTAGAACCCTATGTATCTATAGTATTCTATAGGAACCTTTTGAAATAACTGGTTTTGGTTAAAATTGGTTTGCTTGCTAAATGAGTGTGGAATGAGATTTTCAAAATGCAACGATCTAGTTTCGATGTTTTTGGTTTAAAAGAGGTTCGAGTTTTTTAAAATTAGGGTTTAGAAGAGATTTGTTTTTAGATTAATAAAACAAAAAAAATATACAAAGGGATTTTTGCACAATCGTTTTAAATATATTCGATGACATGAAGTCAATGAATTCAATTTTTCCTTTGGGGTTAGACAAACAAAATATAAAGATTAAATGATCGACAAAGGGAAATTAAATAAATAGTAATTAAATAACTAAATAATTAACAACCAAAAATTAAATAAAATAAAGAAAGACAAAATTATACTAATATATATTTTTGGTATTTTGTAAAGAGGGCAAGAAATAAATAATTATAATCCTAATCTAATAGTTTTTTTTTTGTATTTTTTGTATGAATTTTTAAAAGAAAATAAGACAAAAGACTTAAAAATTAGAAATAAAAAATAAAGTGAGCAAAGAGAAGATAAATGCTCAAGTGAGCAAAGAAAAAAATATATAAAGTAAAGAAAATAAAATGCTATGGATGATAAATGACATAAAAGTAAATAGAAGAAAATATAATGTGTGGAAATATAATTGATATTAAAGTAAAGTTAGTACAATATAAAGTTAATAATCTGATTTGAGATAAGTGTAACTTCATATGGAGCATAGAATGTATGTACTCATACATGTTAGAGAAATGACACTTTGAAGTTCATTCTCTTATACATGTAGTACAATTAACAAACATTGGGGATCAAGACAAAGTTAAGGAAGATACATTATGACAAATTTATCATCAATCCCAAGTACCTTGAATGTCAAAGGACCATTTAGAGGTAGATTGGAAATGATGAAAGTTCATCAAATATTCGACAAACTTAGATGAATTAAAAAAGCTCAAATACTTTCGAAATTGATCCAAATAAAAATAAAATAGATAAAGAAGAATAAGATGAAGTTTATGATAAAAATAGTATAAATGTCATAACTTTCTCAATTTTTCATGAAATTAAACAAATGAATAATGAAAGTTTATCTACTCAATCTCACGACCAAGGATCCATGCTCAAAATAAGTAAATAAACAATAAAAAATTACAGAAAAAAATGAAAATTAAACAACAATAAATCACTTTTTCTTTTAGAGGTTCGAGAACACTTTTCAACTCTTGATTTTGAGTCAATGAAGTTTCCTTGCAAAATGGTGATAATTACGGTACTAGATGATTAAATAAATAAATAAAGAGTAAAATGCAATAGCATTAAATAAAGAACAAGTATAATAGCCTACCTATTCAATAAAAATGAAGAAATGACTTGAAAGAAAATGAAGAGAAAAAGAAGAAGAGTGTTTTGGCTTAGTTTAGTTAATAATTTATGGTATTGTTTCTCCAAATGAAAGAAATAAAGGTCTAATTTATAGGGTGAATGAGGTGGGAGTGTTGATGTGGTAATCCATGTGACTTTATGAAAATGATTCTTAGCCATTGATAAGTCCAAGTTGTCAATTCATGTGAAGTGTGAGAATGATTCTTGGTCATTGATAAGTACAACTTGACAATCCATGTGAAGTGTTTGTACTATATTATAGTGGTCCAAACTTTTCTTTATTGACACAAATAAAAAACAAAAGGACAAAGTAATAATAATAATAATAATAATAATAATAATAATAATAATAATAATAATAATAATAATAATAATAATAATAATAATAATAATAATAATAATAATAATAACTAAAAGTGTTAGTAATAATAATAAATACAAAATAGAAAATAAAAGAGATATTAAATTAACTAATTATGATTTTTTTCTTGAATTAAAAAAAATGAAAATATAAGTGCATATTAAAAGATAAAAAATAAAATACATATAAGAAAGTAAAAGGACTTATATAAATTTTTCTAGATCTTTTTTTGAAATAAATGATACCAATATACAAATTTAAATTAATAAAAGAACATATTTTTGATAATTTTTTTAGTAAATAGGTAAAAATAGTAAATAAAAAAATAACATGATGCTAAGTACATTTTTTGTGATTTTTTTTAAATGGAAAAAAAAATCATGAATAAAACACAATAAAAATCAAATTCCACTAAATTCATAAATGACTCCTAACATTTCTATTTTTTCGTGGTTTTTCAAAGCATAATCAGCTCTTGACTTATAAAGAGAAATTGTAGATGTTGTCAAGGAGAATCATATGCAAAAAGAACCGCTAAAAAATGTCGAAATTTGATGAAGTTATAAATTTTTGAAATCTAACTCAAGAATTGGCAAAAAAAAAAAGGTCAAACCACTCGTGAACACTTGTTATGCAATGATGCAAATGGAGGGTGAGATCTTAGCTCAAAAATTAGGGTATGATACTCCCCATTCTCAAAGCGTTGTAATAGCGTAGGACATTTAAATTCTGCAATTTATCGCTTTCCTTATTATTATTAGTAATTAGGGTTTGTATGACAAGACTTAAAATCAAATATTAGACAACCCTAATCCAAGACAAATAATTGAAATCAACGCACTTTGCACACGTGCACCTCCAGGGTAACCCACACTTTGTTGCCTCAAATAAAAATAGCCATGTCCCTCGAATGTGGGATGTTTTAGCAAAGACCCTCGATTTAAAGATCTTAGTCCCTCGATAACCCTTCGATATTGCCTTCGGTAAACGATCTTAGTACCTTACAATAAATTGCTAAAACATCTTACAAGTTGCCTTCTATGTTTGTACGATGACCCACTCCTGTCCCTCACATCCAATGAGATGGCTCCCTACCAACTGATGGTAAAATAGCACTATCTAAAGGAGGAGGAAAAGAACAAAGACTTTTTGAGTAGGTAGATTGCTCGTAATTGCTTGCTCACATACTAAAACCATTTCCACACCTCACACTTTCAAAAACAAACATCTTTTCAAACAAATATTTTCAAAACAAACATTTTGTATACATTTTCAATGATGCGAGAATCATTGCAAAATTGTCGTACTAAGGCGTTTTCAAAATATTTTCAAAACAAATATTTTGTATACATTCTCAATGATACGAGAATTATTACAAAATTACCACTTTCAAAACATCTTCAAAACATCTTTCAACTTACACAAACACAAAACATTTTCAAAATGAGCTAGCAATTAAGAGCCTATAGATAATTACATATGAAAATGGTGCTAACACTTTCCCTTTTCATAACCTACCCTCCGAACTCAAGAATATTATCAAAAGGTCTTTCATGTTCTTTTCACTCTTTCCTTTATTGGATAAAAAAAAGTCGGTGGTGACTCTTGCTATCCGCAATATTTGTGATTAAACGCAAAACACCCATGTCAGTTCTCCCACCGTATGACAACATAAAAGACCTTTAAGATTTTCTTGAGTTTGGGGGGTAGATTATGAAAATTGAAGGTGTTAGCACCCTTTTCATCTGTAGTTATCTACGGGATCTTAATCGCTAGCTCACTTTGAAAATGCCTTGTGAATGTGTTTGAAAAATATTTAGAAATTCTAGTAGTAAGGCAACTTTGTAATGATTTTTGAGAATGCGTACAAAGTGTTTGTTTCAAAATATTTTTGAAAGTGTTTGTGTAAAAAAATGTTTATGTTTTGTTTGTGAGCAAGCGATTAGGAACTATCTACCTAATCAAAATCTTTTTTGTTCTTTCCTCCTCCTTTAGATAGTGATATCCTACCATTAATTAGTAGGAAGTCCTATCGATGGATGTGAAGGGACAGGCGCGGGTCATCGTATAATCATCAAAGGAAACTTGTAGAGACACTTTAGTAGTTTTCGTTAGGGGACTAGACCGTTTACCGAAGGCAACATCGAAAGGGTCATCGAGGGACTACGATCTTTTATTTTAAGGGTCTTTGCTAAAGTGTCCCCATGTTCGGGGGACATGACTGTGTTTCCGAGGCAACAAGGGAGGTTACCCTAGAGGTACGCGTGTGCAAAGTGATTCATGATTCAGTTATCTTATCTTGTATTAGGTTAGCTATCGTTTGTTTTTAATTTTTGCCATATAATCCTATTAGCTAACAGTCATATACAAAGAGTGTGATAAATATGGAAAGTAAAGGCAGAAAATAAAGATTTCTACGCTATTACAAGGCTTCGAGAATGGGGGTACAAGTAATAAAATGCGGGGTAAAAAGTAAAACCTTAATTATCTATTACAAACTGTAAGCAGTTACATAATGAAAAAAAATTCGCAAACACAACATCAAAGGAAAAATTGGAATCGGCAGGAAAGGAAATGTTCTTTTGTTGTTTTTTGTGAAAAAAGAAATGTTTGTGATTAATCTAAAAAAATAATTAATGTTGATTAAGAAAAGGAATTGACTAACTAAAACCTAGAAAACACTAAATTGATTTTTAATTAAGAAAAAAAAGGGCTTAATAATAAAAAAAAACTAAAAGAACTAAATTAATGTTCATTAAAAAAATAAAATTAATTTAATTATATATCAAAAAATGATTAGTTAAGTTAATTAAAATAACCCTAAAGTATAAATTAATTTTAATTAAGCTAACTAAAAAACTAATTAAGTTCTAAAAAAAGAACAAAGAAAAAGGAAAAGTTGGGTCTGAAAAATAGCAAACCGAAGGGGTGTGAATAACATGAAGTCCAAGGCCCAATTGTTTGGTCTTCCTGATTTAGTGTGATGTCTTCATGGAAGTTTATGGTGAGGACTCATTCTGAGTCTGTTGGATCTGGATCTGTTGAGATCCAAGAGTGATGATGAGAGGATGCATCGTTGAGGCATACGACGTATCACACTTGATTTGTAGAAATCAGAACACATGAAAAAAGTTTGTGCCGCGCTAGGATCGAACCTGCATATGGGCATAATAATGACTTAGAGGCAAGCGCGCTACCACTGGGGTGGTGATAAATACATTATCTTCAGTGGAACAAATAAAATAAGTATTAAACACAAACGCGTAGACTGGAGAGACGTCGGAGCCCTAGCTCCGGTCGTCTTCTCCGGTGAGAAGTTTTTGTTCCTGCAAAAATAACACACGTTAGGCCTTCAAAGGGACCCTATCCCCCTAAATCCAACCCTGCAAATTCAATAGGATGGTTTTCTTTGGCTGAATCACGCTGAAAAAGGAGATTCAATGATAATTATTCAAAACGGCATGAGTATGAAAATTTATCTTTCCTGCGTAAAAAATTGCAAACGATGAGTCTAAATGAATCTAAACATAATTATAAGAAAGAATATATGCATGAATTCAATGAATAATGCGTGGCATGTAAGTTTGGATTCAAGGAAAATCCATCAACCGGAGTTGCGTGGCTGCACAGATCTGGAGTGCTACGGCCTTCAGGGATGACTGAGAGTGACTCCAGGAAGTCCCAGGGAACTAATAGAGTGCTTGTAGTTGACCGAAACTCACTGGAAGGCAGTGTTTGATTATGCCCTAGTTCTTGAAATTTTGTGAGTTTTAGGGTTGTTCAAGGAGGCAGCATCTGTGGTCCCTTGGATCTGAATAATGAATGAAATCTTTTTGCATTATGATAAAAATATCTTCTTTCAATATTGCATGAAAATTTTCCTTTTAAAGCCAATCATGCCTTCCATGATCTTATACAAGTTGCTAGCTGTACATGAGCTTTTTGGGCTTCAAATTTGGCCCAAGACCAAAGCCATGCGCCTAAGTCTAGTCATTTGACATTTATTTAATTTATTTTGAATTAATAATGGATAAAAATAAAAATAAATAAAAGGAAAGGAAAAAGGGAGAAAGAGTAATATGTGAGGCCCATTATAAGTTGCAAAACACATTTGGACTCTAAAACAATGGCCCATTATCCCAAAATATCAAGTTTGCTCAATTTGAACTTCATGTATTTGCTTAAAATTTCCCAACTTGCATTGGGTCATAACTCACTTGATTTTTATCTTTTTAATGTGATCTCTAACTTTTTGGAAAGATCAATATATCCTCTACAATTTCTCTTTTTATCATTTTTACATTTGAAGACTTTATCTTGATGTAAGTTGCCTTGACAAAAAGTGTATTTTTGTTGACTTTTGAAATGACCTGTAATGTATTGGCTCATATCTCTCAAATGACGCATTTTTGGACTTGAACTTAGTGTTACAAAGTTGTAGAGAATTTAATTTTATTATAAATGAGCTTTGGTTGGGGAAAAACTGATGAAGCATGTGGAAGTTATGTTTGGTCAAAGTTCAGTTGACTTCTCCTAAGGGAAACCTTAATTTAACAACTTTTGACTTTTCATGATTTGAGAGTTTTCCTTGAAGAATCATGATCAACACTTGATCAAATGATGAATGTGAGTTCAAAACCTTGATTTTGAACAAAAACCTTAAAGTTTGACTGTATGTTGACCACAGTTGACTTTTTGTTCAATATAGTTAATTTTCAGTCATCTGAGCAATTGACTGAGAAAACTTGTGATGCAAACTTGGTATGAGCATTCTTGGAGACCTACAAGAAGTCATGAATTCCATTTAGACATTAGAGACCCAAATTTCATTGTGAAAAATGAAACCCTAGTTGTGGACCCTTTGCTTAGGAGGAGAATTTGTCTGATCAATTCTTGGGTAACCTTGAGCATTTGAGTACCCTAGGAGAATGTCTTGAAGAAAATGAGAGGGCAAATTTTGGGGTACAACATAACTTAAAATCTCATCCTAGGTGAATTAGATGACATTTCAATAGTTCACATACCAATTAACCTTTCATTTCAACAGAATAAGAGTTCCATGCTCTCACAGACTTGATAAGAGTACGAAGTTAGACTAAACAACCTCCATCCTATTTATGAAAAGTACCACCAGACATATTGAGAAAAATAAGTTCTCAATAAAAAGATGTCAAGAAATTATGTCTTCCTTGTTAGTTGCTAAGAATTCCTTGAGAATCATACAATGGTTGTATATCTTGTAGTTGGTACATGCCAATAACTCCTCTCTAAACAGAATTTGTTCCATGTCTATAAACAAGATTCCATAAATATGTTTTCTTTGATCAGAAGGATATTTCAGATGTTAGAGAGAATATCCTTGATATTTGAGCTTGACCTCCACATATAAAGGATCTGTAAGAGATACCTTTATCAAGCCTCCACAGGAAAACAAATCACAACCTATGCACCCTAACTCGCTTAGATTAAAAATAAACTAATCTAATGAGTGCCCAATATGTTGATCGTGTCCTGACCAACATACTTATCTAAGACGTGTTTCTAGCAAGGGAACTTCCTAGACATAAGACATAGATGCCTCATATTCCTGATCAGGAGTAGGTTCCAAATGTAAGTTATTAATACACATTTATTTAGCACCCAATCATCTATTATGCCCTACATTTATCCAACAAGATTCTACACAATCTACTGGTTTGATGTTCCAACATCTGGTAGGACATCAGTTCCCTTCACAAGGAACACACCTAGAGATCCTCTATCAAAGCCTGGAGATTGGCTTTTTATGAGTGGACTTGGGATAAACCTCAAGCATCTTTGGCAACTATAAAAAGCTAGTTGAATCTCTACTCAAGTATCACCACACCATGGGATACACCTTCAGAGGAGAACCGAGTGTAGCATCCTCAACACACATAAAACCACCAGGAGTTTTTGCATCAGATATATATGCAGCAGAACACAAACCAGAAAACGCCTCACCCATATTCAGGATAAAACATAAACCCTTGCACAAATACACCATACTCCAGGTGCAACATGTTAACCTAGGTTTTAAAATAAATCAAACCCTCAACACAATAGCTTGACACCAAAGTTACACGCCTAGAAACAACAGACAGGTCCAACACAACCCTGTCAAGAACAACCCATCCTCCACTTATAAGGACCGTTAAAAAAACAATATGAACTTTTCAAGTTCAAACATATTTTTAGTATATACCTTCTTTCTTACCCATGACCAGAAAATATCATCCCAGGATCTAACCTAGAACAGAATAGGATGCCTACTCTGATACCAATTGAAATTCTGGTATAACAGAACTCAAATATCCTTTGACGTGTTGGGACATCTGATCTGACTTAAACAAACACGCAAGGTATAAACATACAAAAACAATAATGAAAAGCAATAAACAACACACAAAATTTGTGAACCCAGTTCGGAGCAACTCTCTTAATCTGGGGGCATACCAAGCCAGGGATAAATCCAATATGATAATATCAATTCATAGACCCTATATAAAACATAATAGTTTAAAGTCTACTCACTTAATCACTACCCGTGTTATATTTCTACCTAATACTCACCTAGGTATGAGGCCCTTCTTAATCCCTCATCAATCACAGATAGTGATTGGACAACAACACATGAAGACACACTTCCACTGACAACAAAACAGAAGACACACTTCCATGACAATACCTAACGAATAATCAAAGCTAAACTCATATGTTTACAGCTTTTCTCCTAACTAAGAACAATACTTAGATTTGCTTAAAAGCTTCCTCCAAGAACAATACTTAACTCATTACTTCACAGCTTCTGAGTGAGAACACAGTGAGCATGTCACAACCCAAGTGGTTAACTTACACCAACTCTCCTAGAGAGTGACGACAATGACAAAACCCTAGACTTCTACATCTTGAACCCGTGCCAAACTAGTTTACAAACCATTCTATTTATAACTTATTCCCACCTGTACTTGGGCTTCTAATCACATTATATCAACTGTTACAAACCAGCAGAAACTTCTGCTACAAACAAGGTCTTCAATCATTAGTTTCCTAAAATATCTCTATATTTAGAAACTGCATATTCTTCAATAATATGACTTGATTCATCTTGACCTTTAAATCAGTGCCACATAGGATTGCATAATATTCCTATAATATTTTTGCATCAGTTAAATCATAACAAAATCTAATTGTCCACTTCAGCTCAGGTGAGATGTCGTGTGCTCCTTCATAGGACATCTTATACGACATGTTCCAAATGATGAGAACTTCTCATCTCAACATGTCTCAATATAAGATAGGACTTCTTGCTCAACCTGTTCCTGTTAGCAAGTAAACACATCTCCTATCTAACATATTTCTTTCTTTCTTTTTTTACAAAAATTAATTCCAATCCTAAAACTAGAGAACTTACAACCACATTATATGAGCTTTGATATCTTGATATTAAAGCACTAAAACTTAATCACCACATAAGAAGGCAACTCCACCTTATAGTGTTGTCATCATCACAACCAAATAAACTTGATAAACACTTCTGATGAAAACTACAATTAGGAGTGTTGTTATCATCAAAACTTTGGTAGAAAACAAAGTTGTTGGTAAAATCACGGTTTGAAAATATTTTAAAACCAAACGAGTAGATAAGAAGAAGAAAACCAAAGGAAAGAAAATAACTGAAAGTAAAAAATATAAGGGAGAAAGAAAGATACCAAAGATTTATACAGGTTCAGAGATTTATGCAATATGGAGTTTTTAGTTGGCTACCCTCCGAACCAGACTAGGGTTTTACACAAGGTGGCCATTAAATAAGTTAAGATTTTACACGAGATAATCTCGAACAAATTGATATTTTGTACCAGGCTGAATCAGGAGCCAAGTGATATTTTATACAGGCTAATCTCAAGCCAATTGAGCTTTTAACCAAACTAAGCTTAAGAACCTTATTGAGATTTTGATGGCTGATATTCATAAATCAAAATACAAATTTTCTTCTGACGACACGACTATGAAGACCATTTATTCTGAAGACTATAAAGACAAGGTTTTATTGAACGAAGTTCTGAAGATAAAGGTTTTGAAGATTGTTTTTGATCCTTCTAAGCATGCTTCAACTCATGCATATTTTAAATCCTCTAGATATTAGAAGAGAAGATCAAATGTCTCACATGAATAAATTGTACAACATCACATCCTTCCACTACACGATTTTCGTGGCGCAATGACTGTACTTTTGTTACTATGTTGTCTACCACTCTCACTAACCATTGCATGAAGACAACTGAAATTTTGGTATTCCTATTCTACCCTCCAATGGATTTATTTTCAGCTATAAAAGGAAGACTTGGAAAAAGGTTTTATGCTGACTCAAATTGCTACAATGCTGCCAAAATAACTTTGTAAAGTTTTGTAAAGCAAGGAACTTTTGTTCGTTAACTTGCTAGCAAGGAAACTTTGTTTGCTAACTTGTTTAACACTGTTGTGTTATTTGTTCTTCATTTTTGTGTAATCTTCTTTCAAGAAGCAATATTGTAAACACGCAAACTTGTATTCAACAATAAGTTGATTGTTCCTTGAGTGACTGTGTTAGTCTGATTATTAAAGAATTCATTGATAGTTTATCTTTGAGTTGTTGTTCCTTGAGAGACTAGGGTTTAGTTATGATTCTCAAGAAGACATTGACAGTTTGTCTTTATATATTGTAATTAGTTTGGTTATAGTGGATTAAGTCCTTGATTGAGAAAGGCAAATCACCTTGGAGGATGGACTAGATTAACTTCATTAACAGTGAACCGAGATAAAAATAATTGTGTTCATTTATTTTTGTTCTTGTGTTAACTTGAAGTGTTTGGTTTCGTTAAGATTTTATTTCTAGAAATCCAATTCAAACCCCCCTTTCTTGTGTTTCTTGCACCTTCAATTAGTATCAGAGCTTCAGTTCTAATATTGATTGTTATCAAACACTTAACCATGATAGATAAAGATCCATATGTTTTAGAAACACTATGGTTATTCCACCACTTGTTGTTGTTATGCTTGTTCTCAATGAGAGAGAAAACTTTAATGTTAAACCTCCCATCTTTGATGATGAATGATTTGATTATTGGAAGGATAGGCTAAAAAATTTCTTTCTAGGTCATGATATTGATATTTGGAACATGGTAGTCGATGGCTACAAACATCCTACACATGAAAGAGGAAACAAGATCGAGAGAAGATCTACGAACAACTAACAAAAGAAAGATTATAAGAATCATCATAAAGCAAGAACTATCTTGATGAATGCAATTTATTATATTGAGTATGAAAAGATAACAAATGGAGACTCGGCTAAGTCTATATTTGATTCTTTAAGAATGACTCATGAAGGTAATGCTTAAGTTAAGGAAACTAAAGCTTTGGATTTGATTTAGAAATATGAAGACTTTAAAATGGAAGAAGATGAAATAGTTTAGACTATGTTCTCAAGGTTTCAAACTTCGGTTGCAGATCATGTGAAGAATATTATCATAAGTTTTCCATCTAAATGGAGGCCTATGGTAACTGCTCTTAAACTTGCTAAGGATTTGAACAACACTTATCTAGAAGAACTGGTGAGTTCTTTGAGAAGTAATGAGATAGAGTTGGAACAAGATGAACCTCATAAGAGAGGAAAATATGTTGTTCTTAAATCCACCAGAAGATCTTAGAAGATGAGAGCTCTTCAAGCAGAAGAAAACGATGATTCCGAAGAAGATTCTGATTCTGATGAAGATGAGTTATCACTGCTATCCAGAAGGGTTAACCAACTCTGGAAGAGGAAGCAAGGAAATAAGATTAGAAGATCTAGAAGGACTAGTGGTCGCTTTAAGTCTACTTCTGGACAAATAAAGTCTGGTGGTAGCAAAGAGGTTACTTGCTATGAACGCAAAGAACTAGTCCACTACAAAAATGATTATCCTAAACTCAAGAAGGACAAGCCCCGTAAGAAAGCTTTCGAAGGAAAGAAGAAAGGGATGATGTAGCCATCTAGAAGTTGTCGGAGACTCTAATTTAGACACAAAAGAGGTATTTTATGACCTTTCTCACTATGAAATAACATGTTCTTTAATTGAAACTATGGAAAAAACATGAGTTGATTAAGAACGAATTCAAGGAACTTAAAAAGGTCCATGAATCTGTTTCTAAAGAAGACAACAAACTTAAGGAAGAATTTTAATCTTTAAGAGAAGAAAATTATATTCTTAAAATTGATAACTCTGTTATCAAAAGAAAGAGTTCCAGTCTTGAGAAGAAAATTCTTCCAAAAGCTTCTTTGAACACTGATGATGTCATAAAGAAATATGACAAATATTTCCAGAAATGTCTTGCTAGAAGCATGGGTAGAAGTATCATGGCTTCAATGATCTATGGCGTAAGCAGAAATGGTACAAGCGGTATTAGTTATGATTCTTATGAGGAAACTGATTCTAAAAAATAAGATAAACCAAATACTCTTAATTCCTATTTTGTCTCTGCTGGCTCTGAGCCTAAAGAAAAAGAAAAAGGTAAAACTCTTTATGTTCCTAAGGCTAAGCCTAAAGCAAAGCTCCATTTCAAGAATGCAATTAAATATGTTTATCCTGCTCCTAAGCCCAAGGTTGGAAACAACTTTGGGAAGACTAACAAAAAAGGACCCAAGAAGCAATGGGTACCTAAGAAGTAGATCATCTATGTTGTAGATATCCTTAGCAGCAAAGTTAGGACACCAATCATGGTACCTAGATTTTGGCTACTTGCGACACATGACGGAAAGAAAGCATATGTTCCAAATCTTGGAACTTAAGCCTGGAGGCGTCATGGTTTTCAAAGGTGATCAAAAAGGGAAGATCATAGGATCTGGAACAATAGGTAATTGTTATCTTCCCTCTATTACTATTATTCTACTTGTTGATGGATTAATACATAACTTATTATCCATAAGTAAATTAAGTTACAATGGTTATGATATAATTTTTAATCAAAAATCATCAATGGTTGTTAGTCAGAAGGACGGCTCAATCATTTTCAATGGCAATAGGAAGAACAACATTTATAAGATTATACTTTCTAATCTTAAAGAGAAAAACATAAAATGCATTATGTCTGTTAATGAAGAGCAATAGATATGTCATAGCGTTTGGGCCATGTTAGCATGAGAAGAATTTCTCAGCTAAATAAGCTTGATCTTGTTAGATTCCTTCCAAAACTTAAGTTCTCTTCATAAGCTCTTTTTGAAGATGTTAGAAAGGCAAGTTTTCAAAAACTTCTTTCAAAGCTAAGAATGTTGTTTCTACTTCTAGACCATTGGAACTTCTGCATATTGACTTGTTTGGACCAATGAAACCTACTTCTTTCAATGGTAAGTATGGATTAGTCATTGTTGATGGCTACAATCGATGGACATGGGTTAAGTTCCTTAAACACGAGGATAGGTCACACTTTATGTTTACTACCTTTTATTCTCAAGTGCAAAATGAGATGGATCTTAGGATTATCAAAGTCAGAAGTGATCATGGTGGTGAGTTTAAAAATAAAAACTTTAAAAATCTTTTTGATGAAAATGTAATTTCCCATGATTTCTCCTACCTTAGAACTCCACAACAAAATGGAGTTGTAGAGAGGAAAAATAGAACTTTGTGAAAAATAGCCAGAACCATGATCAAAAAAACCAACATGGCAAAGAACTTCTGGGAAGAGGTAGTCAACACAATGTGTTACATTCAGAACAAAGTCTCTATAAGACATATTATGGGTAAGAATTCTTATGGATTATAGAGGAACAAAAAACCCAATATTTTATATTTTCATCCTTTTGGATGTGATTGTTTTATCTTGAACTCTATAGAGAATATTAACAAGTTTGATTCTAAAGCACAAAGGTGTATCATGTTAGGATATTATGAACGCTCAAAAGGCTACAAAGTATATAACACTAAAAACCTTATTGTTGAGGAATCTATTCATGTTAGATTCGATGATAAGCTTGACCTTGAAAGGTAAAAGCTAGTTGAAAAGTTTACAGATCTAGAGATTACCTTTTCAGACTCAGAAGGTAATGATGTTGTAGCAAAGGAACCAAAGCATAAGGACTTTGAAGAAGTTCAACCAGAAGCGGTTGAAGCTCAAACCCCTTTGAGGAAGCACATAACCAGATCCTCATATTCTGTAGAATTGATTTTGGGAAACAGATCGAAACCAGTCAGAACCAGATCCTCCTTCAAACCTTCTGAAGAAATACGTATGGGTTTGGCGTCCCTTATAAAGCCTAATTTTGTTGATGAAGAACTTCTAGACACATACTAGATTTTAGATATACAAGAAGAAATTAATCAATTCCCCATCAATGGTGTGTGGGATCTTGTGCCAAGACCCAAAGAAACTCATGTGATTGGAACCAAATGGGTCTTCTGAAACAAGCTCAATTAAAAGGGAGGTGTGGTAAGAAACAAGTTTCAACTAGTTGCACAAGGTTATAGTAAGCAAGAAGGGATTAACTATACAGAAACCTTTGCACCAACTTCCAGGTTACAATTTATTCGTCTCTTGATTTCGTTTGTTGTTAATCACAATATCATCTTGTATCAGATGGATGTTAAGGGTGCATTTCTGAATGGCCTCATAACTGAGGAAGTGTATGTACATCAACATACTAGTTTTGAGAATCATAAAAATCCAGATTTTGTTTTCAAACTTAAGAAATCATTGTATGGTCTGAAAGAAGCTCTCAAAGCTTGGTATGAAATATTAAACAATTTTCCTTTAGAAAATTATTTCACCAGAGGAAAGGTTGATACCACCTTGTTCTATAAGACCTTTAAAAATTACATTATAGCAGTTCAAATATATGTTGATGATATTATATTTGGTTCTACTAATGCCACTTTGTGTAAGGAATTTTCTAAGTCTATGTAGGTTGAGTTCGAGATGAGCTTAATGGGAGAACTCAAGTTATTTTTTGGAATCCAAATCAATCAAGGACCAGAAGAGACGTTCATCGATCAAAGAAAGTACACCAAAGAACTTCCAAAGAAGTTTGACTTATCTGAATGCAAGTTAGCAAAGCCTCATATACATCCTACTTGCATTTTAGCGAAGGACGAGGTAAGTGGTAAGGTTGACCAGAAGTTGTACAGAGGTATGTGTTGTAACCCAAAATTTTCCCTCTCATTTTACACAAAAAACATATTCCTAGAGGTCCTCCATTGCTCAAGTTGACTAAGGATTGGCCAAACAAATCCTCCTCCTAAGACAATGAGCCTCAAACTAGGGTTTCCATTTTCATCAAGATGTTTGAGTTCCAAGGGTCCCAATTGGTCTCTATTGCCTTAATATGTTCTCAAGATCATCCATGCCAAGTTTCACACCTTGCACTACAAGTTGGCTCAGTCAACTGCTCAGATGCCTGAAAATCAATTATGTTATGTCAAAAGTCAACTGTGGCCCAAATACAATCAAACTTCAAGATTTTTGGTCAACATAAATATTTTGAAGTATTAGCCATCATTTGATCAAGGGTTGATCATGATTCCTCAAGAAATGCTCCCAACTCATCAAAACTCAAAAGTTGCTAAATTAGGGTTTCTATAGGAAAAGTCAACCAAACTTTGACCAGACATAACTTTCTCACACTTTATCAGAAATTTCCCATCCAAGGCTCATTTTGAAGAGAATTCAATTCCCTACAACTCATCTTCAGCCATCAAGTTCAAGAAAGCACTCATGAAAAGATATAAATTCATACATTATAGGTTCTTTTCAAAAGTCAACAAAAACACCTTTTGGGTCAAAGCTCCTTACAGGAACATGGAAGATCCAATTGAGATGAAACCAAATAGGTTACTTAGGGAACATCCTAATCTTTCTAAAAAGTCCAAGAACACCCTCTTAGGGTTAAAATTGAGGTAGATATATATTGTCAAAGTTGACCAATTTTTGGAAATGTGCATGAAGTCAACATTGATCAAAATGACTTTTTTTTCCAAATGGGCCCATGTTTTATTGTATGAAACTTGTTCCTAAGATGGCCCATGACCCCTGAGCTTATCCACCTATTATTTTATTATTTTTATTATTTATTTTGGTTTTTTATCCATTTAAATCAAAATAAATCAATTTAATAGTAGAATAATGAAATAAAATCCATGATTTGATTTTATGAGCATATTATGAGTCAATGAATAGCTACCAAATCATCCAAATTCGTGCAAAAGCTAATTGATTGGAAAAGATTATGATTTGGTCTATTTTAGAAACAAATCATACAAGGCAAAGAATGAAATCAAATCTCCAAAATTTGCAAAGATATGGTCTGTTTTTATTGACCTAATGCATTCCAATATAAGTACACAACGTATCCAAAGAATAAGGAGAGGGATTAGGTCGTAAAAACAGAAGAAAAAGTTTCAAATTTTTGTCAAAAAGTGCAGGTCGATTTCGATTCCATAGGTCGTTTCAAGCAATTCCAAGGCCAGTAATCCGTTCCTGGACATTTTCTGAAGCTATTCCAATCATCCTCAAGCCTTAAAACCTTCAGAAATCGCGCCTCACAGTACCACGGTTTGCATCTTTTTTCAAAATTCGTTTTCAATGATTTATCTATCATAAACATGTTTTGATCATATATCTATGCTTGCTATCATATTTGTAATGTTTTTTATTGGTTTGATTGAAGTTTAAGTGCAGGAATGGCACGATGCCATTGTTAGGGTTTTGAGATCCCAAATTGGGAATTCCATATAGAGGCAAAATTGGACAAAATTAGGGGTACTATCATGCTCAGGAGATGATTTGCAATTGATCGATGTCTTTGGTTTGAATTTATTCTACTTGTGCTGCATTTTTGAATTTTACAGGTTTATAGCTACAAACAAAATCCGACACTATAGCCTATAGTGACGGAAATAACCGTAGGTAAAAGCTTAGTACCTAAAACGACAATTCTGGGAAGAAGATGAGGGCGTGGCAGCATCCCATTGGCCCGTTTGAATCCATGATCGTTTTTTTTGGACAGGGCACTTTGTTTACATTATATTTTATTTATTTCATTATATGTACAAATGAGCTTTCCAGTGTAGTTGGTCAGGGAGCGTGTATATGATGCAAACGTCCTGGGTTCGATCCCAGGCGTGTGCTTTTATATTTTTCTTGACAATTAATTGCATATTCAGCGTATCTCCTAGCCAAGCATCCACCGTGCGCTCAGAGATCCCACCCTTTGGATCATCTCAAAGAAAATCTGACGTTCCAGAGTTGAAGACCCATGGTGAACTCTCAGAAGCTGGTCCACACTGGTCCACACGCAAGGCAGATGGGCCTACAAGTCTGGGCGTAGTAAATTGCCACTCACACCCCCCAGACTGGAAACAGTAACATGCCCAATTTATTTCTTTTTTTAATTTATTTTGTTTTACTTATTTCTTTAAATTATTTTTACAAAACAAAAATCATTTTTTTTTAAATAAAAAATCACAAAAACATAAAAATCAATTTTTTTTATAAAATATTTTCTTTCATTAATTAATTAGATTAATTTAATTAGGGAAATTTAAATTCCTTTTTTTCATAATTAAAATCAATTAGGAAATTAGGGTTAATTTGCAAATATTTAATTTTCTCAATCAAAAAATAACAAAAATATTTTCTTTGATTTCCTTTGAATTTAGACTTTGATTCCCGTATTTAATTTGTCGCGCGCGCAATATTTTATTTTTAATTATTGTATTTGCTTCGAGTTTGTAATAGCTTTTAATTAGGGTTTATTATTGCTTTCATTTATTGTTTCAATTCCCCAAATTTTGTCATGTAACCCCCTCCCTGAAGCCTTGTAATAGCGTAGATTTTCCTTTCCACTTTTAGTTTTCACTACTATAAACTGTTAGATGATTGATAATAGGATTGTATGCAAAAGACAAATGAAATTAAAACAGTAGAAAACCCTAATTGTGCAAAGATAATCAATTGAAATCAAACACATGCACATGTTCACTCCTAGGGTTTGTCCCACTTCGGTTGCCATCGTATCATAGTATGATAGGTTCTCTATTATATTTAACTGCTTCTATAACTAACATTTTTTCAGTGTGTGCTTGTGTGCTTGCTTCTAATCTGATCCTAGAGAAACTTACTTAACTATTGTTAAGAGAATTTTTAGTTATCTGAAAGGTACTACTAACCTAGGTTTGTGTTATAGAAAATCAAGTGAATACAAGTTAGTAGTTTATTATGATGCTAACTACATTGGAGATAGACTAGAGAGGAAAAACACTTATGGAAGTTGTTAGTTTCTAGGAGATAACTTAATCTCATGGTCCAATAAAAGGAAATCAACAATAGCACTCTTAACCATAGAAGCTGAATACATTTCTGCTTCTAGATGCAACACCCATATCCTCTAGATGAAAAGTCAACTAGAAGACTATCAAATATTTGAAAGTAACATTTGTATCTTTTGTGACAATAGTTCTACAATCTGTTTGTCCAAGAATAAAATTTTGCATCCTAAGGCTAAACATATTGAGATTAAGCACCATTCTATAAGAGAATATGTTCAGAAGGGACTTTCATCTTTAAAATTCATAGATACAGACTATCAATGGATTGATATCTTGACAAAACCCCTTGCTGAAGAGATGTTTGTTTTCATTCTAAAACATTTAAAAATGGTTTCTTTTCCATAATGAAAAAGATGCAATCTCAGAATATTGGCTTTCCAGAATGTAAAATTAGACTTTGGTGTGATTGTTTTTATTGCTTCTGGAATATGAGGCTTCTGATAAGTGAAGTCCCCATGTATCATAAGTGTCCAAGGTTAGAATCTTCTTGCTATAATTCTTATGTTCTTTGGAAACTAAAGAGTTTACTTCATAAATAAGTTGTCAAGATAGTGAAAGGTTGGTGATTAAAAATAAGCCAACTTTTTTGAAGCACACCTAGCACTTGATATGACTCATTTAGAGAAGATATTGTATTGGGATTAGGTAAAAAAAAATCATAGATTTACCCCTTGTCAGGATTTTTACACTTTTCAATATTTTTGTATCATTACGAAAACTATATTTAAAAGCCACTCACTCAAACTTCACACACTTTCACTACCACTATCTCACACTTTAACTCTTTTAAGTCAAGTTCTTTGAAACCCTTAACCTTTCAGTTCTTGTTCATGGTTCAACAACGGGTTCTTCTTAACAACAATCATTTGCTCAACAAAATATTCAAGGTTCTTCGTCATCTATCCAACAACAAAAACAACAAGAATAAGTGAAGAATTAACTTACTGATCTTTAATGTTCCATTTCTATATATCAGTTAACAGTTCTTGCTGAGTCGATAGTGGACTTTGATAATCTCAAAGTCAACGAGTTTGTCTTAATGGAGTTGTGGATTTTTAAGGCTAAGGAACCTTCTTCAATCTTCTCAACAGACCTGTTCTTCCTAAATTTGTGAAGCATTTTTGGATTATGACTAAGGAATCCATAGAAGAAATTTTAGAGAATGTCATTGGGATGGATGTTTGTATTACTGAAAGATCCATTCCAGAATTACTAAATCACGATGGGATTGATAAAAAATGTTGCAGTCTTAATGATAAGAATATAAGCAGGAGAAGATAGAGATCAGTTGCTTCAAATATTTTTCTGGACAAGAAAAGTTCTAAGTATGTCAAAAATATTCAACCATATCTGGAAGTATGGGATAAGATCATTTTAGGATGCATTTGTCAGAAGTCGTATACCAACACTCTAGAAACTGTTAACGTTGATGAGAAGACTATGATGTTAAATCTAGCATCTGATAATAAGAATAATCTTCCTCTTATACTCTTTAAGTATTTGATGGATGTCAGAAGTTCTAGATCTAATATCTTCGATGCTATCAAATGGATACCACTGGGAAGACTCATCACAATCTTTCCAGTTAATTGTCACTTGGTGGAATTTCTTTTTGATCAGAACTTGAAAGGCAATTTGATTCTGCATTTTGAAAGACCGCTTGATGGACGTTGCTTGAAGTCTCCCAGCCTTATATATTCTATTATCAACCCTCCAAAAAATTATGTTACGCGTTCTACATCCTATTTTGTACCTGGTATTGAAGATGGATACTTGTTCACTACTACTGAACCTCCAGAGGCTACTCTAAGTTATTTTGAAAAGTGTATTTTAAAGAAAGAACCACTCAACATCTCTCTCGAAGCTGTTGTAAAGCTCATTCTTGATCCTCCAGGAGTTATTCCTTTTCATGTTCTCAGATGTATCTATGGTTATGCTGAGATTGGTGGTTATGCTGATAAACTTCCCGATTTTTATGAAGTACCTTATATCATAAAAAGGAAAAGAGCATATTCCCTTCAGGATTCAGATGAGAGTTCTTCAAGCATGGAGTGTACTAATGTATTCTTTCAGAATGATTCTATTTAATCTCCCCCTCACCTTTTGTTCCTTTCCCAAACCTATTCCTCCCAAAACAGTCAATCCCTCGACTTTTAAATCCATTATTTCATTCTAAACCAAACAGTTGTGTTTTTACAAAAACTTGAAGCTGAAACCTCTTCTAGCTCAGATGAAATTATGGTGATCTCATATGATTCTGAAGAAGACCATGTCTCAACCCAAAACTCTAATTTATATAACTCAGATTTTCCTTGATGTGAATCAGAAAATTCTATTTTTGATATCTACATACCCTCTACACCCATCTCTCATATAAAAAATTCCTTCCCTTCATCTTATTTCTTCACCATACCAGATAGAACCTATTGCCCTTACCATGGAAAACCCATTTATGTTTACCATAAAACTGGTAATCGTCCCATTCCCTTGGATGAGATGATGCATTGTTTTGAAGGGTATGCTCATGATACTCTTTCCTATGCTCTGGAGAGTTCTTCTACCAATATGGATCTTGATAGGGTCAACTTCATATGGAATGGATTCAGAAAGTGGATGAATGATAACTCCAATATCATACAAGCCTACTATCGGATAGAAGCAAGAAAGAAGAACAAGTCTTAGCTTGATGCTCAAGCACCGCCTCCAGTTACACTCTACTTGTCGGCTCTAAAATTAGTGATTTCAGAAGAACCTGTTAATTATTCTATGGAGGTGCAACCTTCAGATGTTGTTGCTCATGAGTTGGTTGTTTCTGGGAATTCTGCTGTTAAATACATTATGTCTTCTTAGGTGTTGAAGGCGGATGCTGAAGAGATTCCTTGTAACACCCATATTTTCTATTTTGGTATTATTTTATTAGTTAATTATTTGTTTGATTTTGTGAGCAAATGATTATTCGATGTATGTTGTGAGTGACGGCTTAGTCAGGTTAAGTACGTCGAACCATAGTATTATAATTAGTAATAATGTAGGTTATGATAGAATTATTTTATTAGTGATAGTTATATAGAAATAATAGAATATTAGTAATCGGGCCTAAAGAGGGATTGTGAAAGATAATGTGGGGGTTTTGTTAGTAAGCCCATTAGTGGTTACAATAGTTAGTTTTTTTATGGGTTTGATAAAAATAAAATAAATAAAAATTAGTGAGAGGATTAGCAAAATAGAAGAGAAAGTTTTCACGAGAAAAGAAGAGAAGAGCGAGACAGAGGAAAAGAAGGAAAAACGCAAAAGTTGTGGAATCTACCTAGAACAAGGTAAGGGTTTTCATTTGGTTAATACGATTGTTGATAATGAATGATGAGTAGTAGCATGTATTAAGATTGATTTCTCTAGTGTTCCATGTTTTGAATTACTTAGGTTTTGATTGAGAATCCATAGAATTGGTATGTGATTATGTTGTGATGTTTGGGTTGACAAATATATGTTGAATACATGTTTTAGTAACTTAAATCGTGACAACTTGGATGTTAAACCATGTTTTGGATGAAGAAAATAAAATTTGGACTATGCTGGCATCACATGTTTTTGGAAGAATTGTAGAGCCCGCTCAACGCGAGATTAGCTCGCTTAGTACGCCCAGGTTTGTAATGAGCCCGCTTGGCGCGAGGTAGCGCACTTAGCACGAAATGGAAGTTGAAATTTTGTATTTTTCTTTACCTGATTTAGGATTATGTATGCTTATATTTATGCTAATTTATGCCTAATTTTGGAGAATTTAATCTGCATGTTATATGTGTTTTCGAAGACTATTTGTTAATGACATGAAACTTGTTTTTATGTTTGTATATGCATGTGATGGTGTTGGAGTGTAAATATGTATTGTACATTGTGTTATGTATGGTAATAATGTTTTGGTGCAGTGATGAGATAAATATGAATAGTGTATGAATAGTTCATGTGTAATTGTATGTATGTGCCAATGTGTGGTAATTCATGTGTGATGAACTATTGAAGCTATGCATGGATGTTAAGATTAGAGAATGGTCTTAATTGCATATGGTTGTTGTAATTTCACATGCATCATTTGTGTCAAGAGGAAATGCTTGTTAGTTTTGTGGGAGCTAGTGACTTGTCCCAAACCTAGAGAGGGGTTTGAAAGCTTAGAGGATAGGCTTTTTATGTGTTATTGGTATCAAAGACAGACCCGATTTAAAGTAAAAACCGAATAAAAATAGCAGAGATTGGTACAACATGCATGGGTATTTCATTTGATTTGTATCGAGTCACGTTGTGTTATTGTCATAATATAAAATTATGTGCATTATGTAAAATTGTTGTGTTTTGTGAAATTGAGGATTGTGATTGTATATACTTGTGAATAATATGAGAATTAGGTGATATTATGTTTATAAAGCATTTGAAGTGTGAGAATATTTATGTGTATGCATGTATGTTATACATTATGTATTATTATGTGATTTCGATAATTATGTGAATTCTCACCCTTCTGTTGGAATGATATGTTATATGACATCACCCAGATACTGAAGATTAACATTGCTTTGGAAAGAGTGAAGCTGAAGAGGCTATCTTTATTTTATTTTTCATATTTTTGAATCTTGAGTCATGCTCTTGTCATGTAACACTGGGGAAACATTTTGATTCATGTTTTTTGGAGAGATACTTTATGTACTCTACTTTATGTTATTCTGATTTTGGAGTTATGTGGTGAATTGGCTTTTATGCCTAAGTTGTGAAATGAATGAAGTTTTATGAGACTCAAATATTGTATTTGTTTTGAATAAATTATTTCGATGCTACATGCTTATGTGAAAGTGATATGAAAAGCATGAATTTAATTTAGTGTTATTGAGCATGACATGAGTTTGTCATGTATGGAGTATGTGTGATACCCTTGTTTTTGAAATGCACGTTGTGATATGGTGGCAGAACCGACTATTAATACTGGTTTGCATTTTGTATTCACAAATGTCGCGGTAAGCAAGAGTCGCCACCGACTTTTATTTCATCCAATAAAGGAAAAGGAAAAATAACAGAAAAAACCTTTTTTCAAGATGTTTCTGAGTACGGAGGGTAGATTATAGAAAGGGAAGGTGTTAGCACCCTTTCTATCCATGGTTTTCCATGGGCTCTTAGGTACTTGCTCATTTTTTAAAATTGCTTGCGTGTGCTTGTTTTGAAAATTGTTTTGAAAATTCCTTAGTACGACGTTTCACTTTATGGTAACCCTTGTATCAGTCCTCAAGGGTCTGATAAAGTATGTTGAAAACTTTCTTTGAAACAATGTTTGAAAGTGTGAGTGTGAAAAATTGTTTGTTTTGAGAAAGTACTTAAGAGTTTTCTACCTACTCGAAAAAAGTCTGTTCGTTTTCCTTTAGACAGCGCTATCCGAATATTAAGGAGTAGGTAGCTCCGTCGTTGGAATTTTAAGGGACATTAGAAAGGGACGAAATGGTCACAGAAGGCAACAAGTAAGGATACCTTAGCATTTCGAAGGGACTATCGTCATTAGATCATTTCTCGTAGGAAACTCAAGGGACAATGAGGGACTATGATCTTTATGATGACTTTGAATTACGGGTTTTTGCTAAGATATCCCTACGTTCGAGGGACACGACCATTATTTTTGAGGCAACCAAGTGAGGCAAAACCCTAGGAGTGAGCATGTGCAAGTGTGTTTTTTTCCAGTTAATTATCTTTGCACAATTAGGGTTATCTAACTTTTTAATTCTTGGTTTATCTTTCGCATACAATCCTAATGTCCATACATTTAGCAGTTTAATAGTTGCGGAAATTAAAAGCGAAAAAGAAAATCTACGCTATTACAAGGCTTTTGGACAGATACACAAATATTTGACTGAAAATAAAGATGCGGAAATTCGAAATTGTGATATGGTGGGAGAACTGACTTGGGATTTTGCGTTTGTGTTTGCAAATGTTTCGGTTTAGCAAGAGTCGCCGCCGACTTTTTTATTTTATCCTAAGGAAAGGTCAAAAAGCACAGGAAAGACCTTTGAGATGTTTTCTTGGGTTCGGGGAGTAGATTATAGAAAGGGAAGGTATTATCACCCTTTCTATCCATGGTTATCCATGGGATCTTAGTTACTTGCTTAGATCACTTGCCTTTTCTTTTCAATTGTTTGAGATGGTGCTTTGTGTGTGTGGTTTTGAAAATATTTTGAAAAAGATGCCTTATCTAGGCAACCTTTGTAATGATTCTTGTTTGAATATATACAAAGGTGTGTGTCTTTTTGAAAAGATATTTCAATATTTTGAAAGTTGTTTTGAAATTGTTTTGAAGTTGTGTTGTGAAGTGTGTTTGAAAATGGCAAGGATGTTTTGCAAGATTTTGATCAAGTAACTAAGAGTTGTCTACCCTATTTACTCAAAGATCTTTCTTATGTTTTTAACCCTTTTAACAATGTTGTTTCACCATTGTATTTGGTGAACAACCTTGTGTTAGGATGTTAAACGGGACAGGCGCGGGTCATCGTATAGACCATGATAACAATAGTGTCAAGTATTTTTTGCAATTTTCTTGAGGGACTTGATCATTTTGTTTAGGAAACTCAGATAGCGTCATCGAGGGACTATGATCTTTTGTTTTGTTTTTGTTTTTCCAAAGTACTTGTCATGCATACCATGGCCCATTTTTGAAGGCAACAAGTGGATTGTAACCCTAGGAGTGCAAGTGTGCATTGTGTTTATTTTCATGCATTGCTATTTTGGATTAGGTCAAACTAATTGTTAATTTTATTTTGCATACAAACCCTAGGTCTAATCATGGCATAATTGAAAGCTTAAAGGTGCAAGAATTTAAATTCTACACTATTACAACATGATATAGGGAGGGAGGTACAATTTTGAATTGAGGATTATTTTGCAAGAAATTAAATCCTAAATTATTACAACAAAATTGAGTGTACAAGGCATAATATTTAAATGTACAATATTTAAATAAATACAATAAATAAATATTAAATAAAATGCATTTATGCAAAAAAATATTTTTATGTATGTAAAAAGTATTTTTAATGTGAAATATAAACAAATAAAAAGTCAATTTCAGTTATTTTGTTTTTTTAGGGCAAAAACCCTAATTTCTTAAATAAATATTATTTATTTATTATTTATATACAATAATGTATTAATTTGTACAAAAATATAAGTATATTGAAAAAAAAAAGGTATTTTTAGTATAAAATATTAATAAAAATAAAAATGTATTATTTTTGTGTTTTTTGTCCTAATTATTTAATAAAATATATATATATATATATATATATATATATATATATATATATATATATATATATATATATATATATACATATATATATATATATATATATATATATATATATATATATATATATATATATATATATATATATATATATATATATATATATATATATATATATATATATGTATATATATATATATATATATATATATATATATATATATATATATATATATATATATATATATATGTATATATATATGTATTAAATATATTAAGGGTGTATAAAAATAAAATAAATTATTTACAAAATGTATATATTTCAAGAAAATATTTTCAAGTATGTATAAAAATAATAAATAAAGATAAAAGTATTTTTCTACATTATTTTTACATTTAAACAAAAGTAAATATAAAGTATTTAATGTATTAATATCAGAATTAATTAAAATAAATATCAAATAAATATAAAAATTTATGAAAATATTTTTTAGTATTTTTTTATATTTGAAAATAAAATATCAAGGTCATAGAAAAAATAAAAATGCCAAAATAATGAAAACACAAAGCAATGGGCCAGGGGGGTGTGAACTGAAAATGCATGTGTGAGAAGCAAAAACAACCAGGCCCAGCCCAAGCAACTTCGTCTTCTTCCTTTGAACAGAAATACGCGCGCTGTGTACACAAGATGCTATCTCCTGATTCCTTGCTTTTTTGACAAAACTCATAACATGAAACTTGTAGAGCATCAAACAACGAATCTAACCATATAAAAAACTTAAGCTAACTCTCAAAGACCAGAGAGAATTTCTCTGGCCCTAATTCTTAACCTAGTTTTTTCAGAAATTTCATGAACAAAATTCTCCTAACACGATTAATATAAATGAAAACTAAGCACATGTATGGTTTCAGGGCTATGAATACAACATCTTTCATTCACAAACCTAAGTCTAACTATTCCTAAATAGAGAGATAGAAGTTCATGAAATACCTATTTCAGTTGACTTCGAGCTGGACAACGCAGCAACTTCCAAGGGTTCTTGAGGTTCTTTTGAGTTTGCCTGATGTCCAATGAAGCTTTCCCAATGCTTAGTTTGTTTTGAATTAGCCTGAATCATGCTACATAACTCAACCTGCAAAGCTTTGAAACAAAAATGGAAATGTGTGTTAATGGTGTTACAGCTAGCAATGGAGGTCTGGAATAGTTCAGGTGTGTTGGTTGGAAGGTGTTTGAAGTATCTTTGGGCAAAACGCACGATGGATTTTGATGATGGCTTGCAAAATGCAGAACTGACCCTATTTTTGCAAGAAAAGGGGGATTTTGTGCACAAGGAGTTTTGAGATGTCAAAGGCTCGTGTTTCTGGCTTGCTAGGGTGTATCAAACTTGTTTGACAACTTTGTTTTTGTTGGTTTTATCAGATGTGAGAGATGCCTTGTGTTTTGCAAGTTTTCTTCTCCTTGAAGCAAAAGAGTGGAAGTGAGGTTATAGACTTGTACAGGCCATCCTATCACCCTGCACACAACCCTCTTGGCTCCTCTAATTAGTGGATTTTGTTTGCAGCATGAGATCTGGTTCAATGCTCTAGGATGTTGTTTTGACATAAAGCAAAGTTCAAGCAAAAATGGCATTGTTACTTTTTCCATTTAAGGCTTAATCTAGTGTACAATACCCTAATGACCAAGACAATTCCTTGGCTCAATGGATATCCATTAAATTATGGAGTACAAACTGGTTTAGAGGCCTTTAATTGTGAACCAAGCTAGCTAGATCAGATTTGGCAAGTGGTATGAACATGTATTGGCCATGGATCAAAGTGAGTTTTTGCCAACTTCAAGCATTCGATTCTCCCTAACCACAAAGGTGTTTGAGGAGTTCTTGGACAATTTGGAAAGCTTGCAACATGTACTATAATCCATCTTTGAAATGAAACTTGAAACTCAAAGTGGAACTATGTGAAAATGGCCAAGAAGATGGGTCAAAATCCTGCCTAAACTAGGGCAAAATTTCTCTAAGTTAAACGTTTTAGGTACCCTTGTTCCAAAAATCATAACTTGAGATACAAGCCTTTTTTGAGAAAACTTTGTGAATAAAAGTTGTAGACTTTGTGATGGACTACAACTTTTATGTTGCAAGTTTTGTTTGAATCCATTTGCATCTTGGTGAAGAAATGGGACAAAGTTAGGAAAAAATAAGAAAATTTTATAACTTAGAAAAATTCTAAGTTATGAAAATTTTCCATTTTAAACCCTAATTTGCATTTTTGGGTTTCTTGATGAACAATTTTCATAATTTGACATGTCTTGATGAAAAATGACCTTTGGCACTTCATTTTGACCAAAAAGTCAAAGTTTGACTTTTCAGTGTACAGTTAAATTTTAATCAGTTGATTGAAAAATTCATCTGTCAATCCTATGCATTTGAGATCTTTTGAACTTGTTGAATGGATCAAGATAATGTCATTGAGTCCTTGAGTCCATGGTTGAGCTTGATTTACCATTGTCTAGGTCAAACAGTCAAAAATTGCCTTTGTACAGTCAAAACCCTAAAAATGACCATTTTGCCCTTTTGATGATCTGATCAAATTTCTTGTAGAATTGGGATCCAAACTTGATCAAGTGGTTCATATGAGTTCATAATGTTGATGTGGGTCAAATTTCATGAGGTTTGACGGTCAATTGGCCACAGTTGACTTTTTCCCCAATGTAGTTGATTTCTAGGTCAACTGTCCAATTGACTGGACAAAAATTTGAATCAAGGCTTGAAACTTGGTATGGACAAGGAGGTGTCTTGAGCAGAGAAAACCCTAGCTTGATCTTGAATTCCAAGAGTCTTGTGATGAGTAGTGTTGATGAAATAAGAGGGCAAATTTTGAGGTACAACAGTTGCCCCTGTTCAATCTTCTTGAACTTGAAGAGTTAGATTGGCAAGTTTGCCTTTCGCGACTCGAAGGTAAAATAAGATTGGACACTAGAGTGCCCGTAAATTTGCACTCGTCAAAATATAGATGCGGGAATGGGCTTAAAGATTCCATTTGGAGATGGTAGAATCTTGCTGGAGATGGGCTTAAAGATGCCATCCAAGAATGTTTGTTGAATTGCAATGTGGTAGGTCAGAAGAATGAGCATTAGAATGGTATCCGTGTCAGGAATGCATTTGAACTGTATCTAGAGACTGAGTTTGTATGAGAGAAAGAATGGCGTCCGTGTCTGGAGTGTATCTGAGCTATAACTGTATTTGAACTTTGAATGAATATCAGAATGACTATCGTGTCTGGAGTGTATATGTATTGTATCTGAATTCTGAATGGGCGACAGAGACACATCTGTGTATGGAGCATCTCTGGGTTGGGGATAAATTCTGAATGAGTGACAGAATGGCAACCGTGTTTGGAGCATATATGGACTGTATCTGAAGTTGAGATCTGTATGAGTAGTAGAATGACTTCTGTGTCTAGAGTATATCTGAGACTGTAATTGGAGTTGAGATCTGTATGAGTAGCAGAATGACTTCCGTGTCTGGAGTATATCTGAGACTGTAACTGGGATCTGAATAAGTGACAGGATGACTTCTGTGGCGACTGCATTGGGGAGAATCAAACTGCTGGTGTAAGGGCCATAATGGCATCCGTGTCTGGAGCGTATCTGAACTTGTGGTTGATAGTTGAATCTGAATGAGAGATAGAATGGCTGCCGTGTCTAGAGCGTATCTAGTCTTTATCGGATTGCTGAAGCCTGAATGAGTAGTAGAATGACCGCCGTGTCTGGGGTGTATTTGTACTGTATTTTGACTTGAAATTATGAATGAGTAATAAATGACCACCGTGTCTGGGGTGTATCCATACTGTATCTGAATAATTGTTATCAACAGCCTTTTAATCTTATCCCGAAAAGGGTAAAATGTTAGCTAAAACACAAAGTTATGTTGCATGATATGTATGATGAAATGAATTGTGTTTCATCAATGTTTATGATATATGAATGTAATGGATGTGCATGTAAACTGAGCAGTTGTCTTACTGCGGAAAATAAATCCTTGACAACTGGAGATAATGAAATCTTTGATTGCGGTTGGGGAAAGTAAATCCTTGACCGATGTTGGGGATTCCAAAGATCTTTTATTATTGAAGATGAGAAACCCTTGCTGACTGCTTGGGGATTAAAGATCTCTGATTGTTGAGAAGGAGAAAACCTAGGACCAATGCTGGAGATTGAAAATCCTTGGCTATTTGTAGGGATTAACAAAGCCTTTGACAACTTCTGCAGGGAATGAGAATCCTTCATGACTTTCCTGGGATGTAGGGAAAACTCTGAAAATCTCTACTGGGGAGTTAAAACCTAGGAGGCTTCTGCTTGGAGAAATGAGACCGAGAATCTTCGATCTTGCTGGGAGATAACTCTGTGGGGGAAATGTTCACTATTCTGGCTCCGCTAGGGATAGGATTTTCAAGGTTTCCGGGCTCCACTGGGGATCTTGAAGCTTAACTCTGATGGGAATTTTGAAACTTAACTCAGCGGGGAAATCAAGTTTTTGGGATGCACTGGCTCCGCTGAGGATCTTGAAGCTTAACTCCGCTGGGGAAATATACTCCAAATTTTAGCTTTGTTGAGGATCTGGATGATGTATTGCAGGGGATTTCTTCTGGAATTGCATAAAGATATCTTCCTACACCTTCAACCTATCAGTAATTATCCTTTCTCAATTTCGTTTTATTTGTGAGAAGTGATTATATTCAAATGCATATGCCTATTTAACAAAACATTGAACGTTTTCAAACAAAACATAAGTGTAAAAAGAAAAGAAAGGCAAACAAATTTCTGCACTTTGAAATATCTCTGTATTTAATTTTCGCGAGTATCTTTGTACAAAGGAGACAAACATCCTAGTAAGAGAATGTTGTCAGAAAAAAATTTATACAAAAGAAAGATGGTTATGTGTAACAATTCCATGGGATTCCAATTCTTCTATAGCCTTCATAACTCTGAATATTTTGTCCATTCGCTGCTTCGTCCGCCGATGACTGGATTGATCAGAAACTCGGAGCTTGTTGGTGAAGAGATTGTTCTTAAAGTGATCCGACGAGACATAGTCATACGCTTTAATTCCCTAACTTTTGCCTGGACCGCCCTTTCGGGTTTTCGATCCACCGGGAAACCCTTTTTTGCCCAAGTCGCCCTTTCGGGTTTTCAACTTGCCGGGTGTACACATTTTTTTGTTTTATCCCTAATTTTTTCCTGAACCGCCCTTTCGGGTTTTCGATTCACCGGGATGCCCATTTTTGCCCAAGTCGCCCTTTCGGGTTTTCAACTTGTCGGGTCATTTTATACGTAGTATCTTTTGACTATGTCTGCGTTCGCAGGGTGCGGCAAATCATTGCCGTCCATGGTGGTCAGAATCATTGTCCCACCAGAAAAGATGCTCTTGATCACAAATGGTCCTTCGTAAGTAGGAGTCCACTTTCCCCTTGGATCACTTTGCGGTAAGATGATCCGCTTGATTACAAGATCTCCGACTTGATATACCTGACGCCTGACTTTTTTGTTGAAAGCCTTAATCATCCATTTTTGATACGTCTGACCATGACAAACAGCAGTAAGTCGCTTCTCGTCGATCAAATTAAGTTGATCAAGCCGGGTCTGAATCCAATCGTCTTCACTCAGACCAGCGTCCTTCATAATCCTTAAGGAAGGAATCTGAACTTCCATGGGTAGAACAGCTTCCATGCCATACACCAAAGAAAATGGGGTTTCCCCTGCTGAAGTACGTGTCATGGTACGATATCCAGGCAGAGCAAACGGTAACATCTCATGCTAGTCTTTGTAGGTGACTGTCATCTTTTGAATGATCTTCTTGATATTTTTGTTCGCGGCTTCAACAACACCGTTCATCTTCGGCCGATAGGGAGATGAATTGTGATGATAAATCTTGAACTATTCGCATAGAGCGGTGATCATAGTGTTGTTCAAATTTGTACCGTTGTCCGTGATAATCCTGTCGGGGATACCATACCGGCATGTGAGGTTCTGCTTGATGAAGCGGGCAACCACATTCTTTGTAACTGAGGCATATGAAGCTGCCTCGACCCACTTGGTAAAATAATCAATAGCGACCAAGATGAAGCGATGTCCATTGGATGCCTTAGGTTTAATCTCTCCAATCATATCAATGCCCCACATTGCGAATGTCCAAGGAGCTGTCAGAACATTGAGCGGAACAGGAGGAATATGTACCTTGTCGGCATAGACTTGAAATTTGTGGCAAGTACGAGAATGTTGATGACAATCATCTTCCATGGTAGACCAATAGTATCCTACCCTTAGAATCTTCTTAGCCATCGTATGTCCGCTCAAGTGGGTGAAAAATGTACCACTGTGTATCTCAGTCACGATCAACTATGCTTTAGCTTTGTCCATACAACGAAGTAAAACACAATCATGGCTGCGCTTATAAAGAATGCCATTGCTTAGGAAGAACTTGGCAGCAAATCTCCTTAAGAACTTTTTGTCATTGACGGAAGCTCCTTCAGGGTATTCTCTAGTCTGGAGATACCTTTTGATTTCATGAAACCAGGGTTGTTCCACTACTTCTTCGGTATTAATCTCATGACAGTGCACAGGTTCGCCCATTCGCTCGATGGTAATTTGGAGAGCCTCGTTATCCCAGTTGAGTTTAAACATGGAAGACATTGTAGCCAGAGCATCTGCTAGCTGATTTTCTTCTCGCGGGAAGTGCTCGAAGGTAATCTGCTCGAAATGAGGCAACAATGTTAAGACATGTTCTTTGTATGGGATAATATTAGGATGTTTGGTGTCCCACTCTCCTTTGACTTGACTGATAACCAAAGCTGAGTCCCCAAATACGACCAAAGATTTGATTCCCAAGTCTATAGCAGCCTTGAGACCAAAGATGCAAGCTTCATATTCAGCCATGTTGTTGGTACAGCTGAAGCAAAGTCGGGCAGTGAAGGGTGTATGGCAACCTTCCGGAGAAATGAGTACCGCACTGATACCGTTTCTAAGTGCATTTGAAGTACCATCAAAGTACAGGGTCCATCGGGATCCTTGTTCAGGTCCGTCATACGGTCCGTTACCTTCAATGTTGTCCAATGTCATGATGTCCTTGTCAGGGAAGTCAAATCTCATAGATTGGTAATCTTCGATGGCTTGATGAGCTAGATGGTCAGCTAGTACACTCCCTTTTATAGCTTTTTGGGTAGTATACTGGATATCATACTCTGTCAGGATCATTTGCCATCTAGCGATTCTTCCAGATAAAGCAGGCTTCTCGAAGATATACTTGATCGGATCCATTTTGGAAATTAACAAAGTGGTATGAGTCAACATATACTGTCTTAGCTGGCGAGCAGCCCATACCAAAGCGCAGTAAGTTTTCTCGAGCAGTGAGTAGCGAGTCTCACATTCAGTAAACTTTTTGCTAAGGTAATAAATGGCATGCTCTTTTCGGCTAGACTCGTCATGTTGGCCCAGTACGCACCCCATTGAGTTATCCAAAACAGTCAGATACATGATTAACGGCCTTCCTTCGACGGGTGGCATCAGAATATGAGGTTCTAGCAAATACTCCTTGATCTTATCAAAAGCAACTTGACAGTCATTGTTCCATTCGACTACCTGATCTTTCTTCAACAGCTTGAAGATTGACTCACAGGTAGATGTCAGGTGAGAGATGAACCTAGCAATATAGTTTAAGCGTCCCAAGAATCCTCTAACCTCCTTTTCAGTGCGGGGGGCAGGCATTTCTTGTATAGCTTTTACTTTAGCCGGATCAACCTCAATGCCTTTGTTGCTGACAATAAATCCCAAAAGTTTACCAGACCTAACTCCAAAAGTGCACTTGCTTGGATTCAGTCTGAGCTTATACTCCTTTAACCTAGCAAACAGCTTTTGCAAATGCTCAAGGTGTTCTTCTTCTGTCTGTGATCGAGCTATCATATCGTCTACGTAAACTTCGATCTCATGATGTATCATATCATGAAACAAAGCTACCATGGCGCGTTGATAGGTTGCCCCTGCATTCTTCAGTCCGAATGGCATCACTTTGTAGCAGAAGGTACCCCATTGCGTGACAAAGGTAGTTTTCTCCATGTCCTCGGGGGCCATTTTGATCTGGTTGTATCCCGAGAATCCATCCATGAAGGAAAAAACCTTGTGTTGAGCTGTGTTGTCAACCAAGATGTCGATATGCGGTAGTGGAAAATCGTCTTTAGGGCTAGCCCTGTTTAAATCCCGATAGTCCACACACATTCTGACTTTGCCGTCCTTCTTAGGCACGGGCACAATGTTAGCAACCCATTGTGGATAGGAAGTAACAGCCAGAAAGCCAGCGTTGAATTGCTTCATTACCTCAGCTTTGATCTTCTTAGACATGTCGGGCCTCATTCGGCGGACCTTTTGCTTGATCGGGGGACAGTCTTCTCTTGTAGGGAGACGATGAACCACGATATCTGTGTCTAGTCCCGGCATGTCTTCATAAGACCAGGCGAAGATTTCGACATATTCGTTCAACAACTGCACTAAGCGCTCCTTGACACTTGGTTCCAGGTTGGCACCCACTTTTACCTCTTTCCTGTCTTCCTCTGTCCCCAAGTTGATGGTTTCTAGCAACTCTTCATGAGGCATAATATCTCTCTCTTCTTGTTGTAGAAGTCTAGCTAACTCTCCCGGCACTTCACAGTCTTCGTCAACTTCGTAATCAACATGATTGACCAAATCTTCAGAGTTATAGAAGGTTAAAGCAGAATAGTCATCCATGGAATCCGGAGTGGATGGGTACCTGCATTTGTGAGTGTGGGTGTGTGTAAGGGATAGCCATCCTTAAAACAAACAAAAATGAAAAAGGAAAGAAAATGAACACAACAGTTTATAGATGAAAAACGTCCAATGATTCATTAAAACATGGCATATGATAATGAAGAAGATCAAGCCCTTACAAATGGACCTACATGCCCCGGGCAAGGCACAAGGTGAAAATAGTGTGCGAATTGTTTTAGTTATTACAGACCATAAATGGGAAATTATTCAAAGATAAAATTACTGGTTGATAAAGGTGATGGGAACAAAATCCTTTGCTTCCCAGTTGCTTAAACCCCCTTCGATGGTCGGAAAAATCCAATATTCAAAGTGGCTCTCTTCATCTTCATCTTCTACAGCATTGATTCCGTGGTGAGAGATCTTGACGGGTGGTCTTCCAACCTTGGAGCGACGCATAGCCTTTTGTCCTGCAGCAGTGAACCCTAATCCAAACTTGTCTGTCTTATGGGGAAAATCAGGCAATTGCCCCCCCACTGTGCTCTTCCCCTCTTTAATTACAGCCTCTGCGTCCTTGAGAGACGCCATTCTAGATACATGCTTGGGAATGATAGGCACCTCAACCATTGTCTTTGCAACTGCTACCTCAGGAGAAACTTCCTCAAAATGTTGGAAAGGCATTTCGATTAACTCGCCATCCAACTCCACATAGCGGAAGGAATTGAGATGACTTATCATGTACTCTTCCTCGCCGTGCACTGTTATAATCTTACCCTTAACAGGATATTTCAACATTTGGTGCAAAGAGGAGGTAACTGCCCCGGTATAATGGATCCACGGTCTCCCTAACAAACAAGAATATGACGGACGGATTTCCATCACATAAAAGGTGGAGTTGAAGACCTTTGTGCCTACTTTGATAGGAATATCAACCTCTCCATGAACCATTCTTTTGGACCCATCAAAGGCCCTAACAACGATGTTACTAGGTTTGAGGGTCAGTCCTTCGCAGTCCAAACAGTCTAAGGCTTTCTTCGGCAGCACATTCAAGGAAGAACCAGTATCAACTAAGACATGGGCGAGGGTGGTTCCCCTGCATTCAACTGAAACATGTAGCGCGTCGTTGTGTTTCCTTCCTTTGGGAGTTAAGTCAGCATCGGAAAAGCCAAGGCCATTATCAGCAGTAAGACTGGCCACACACTCCTGAAACTGGTCAGCCGAAGTCTCTTGGGGTACATGTGCCGCCTTCAGAAATTTTATTAAGGCCTTAGCATGGGCCTTAGAGCAGAGAAGAAGAGCTAACATTGAAATTTTAGAAGGGGTCTGCCCTAACTGTTCCACAACGTCGTAGTCACTTTTTCTGATTATTTTCAAGATTTCATCCATTTCTTTGAGTGGTTTCGGGGATAACCACAGCATGAGCCTTCATCCTGACAGGCGCTTCTAGTATCCCCTTACCCTTATTGGTAGTATCAACAGATGGTCTTACTTCAGGAGTATCCAATTATTCAATCATCGGGCCCTGCACAAATGGTCCAACAGGTATATAAGCTTTCAAGGGTCCGAAAACTGCTCGAGGGGGAGCAATCTCCGGAGAAAAGATCTGGCCGCTGCGGGTTATCTTGCTTGTACCCACGATGTTCCCTATATCAGGGTCTTCTTCTTTAGAAATCTCTTGGACTGCCTCAATTTGTTTGATACCATGATAGAAGATTTCTCCTCCATAGTTCCATGGTATCGTTTTGCTGGATTGGTACGGGACAGGTCCCGGCATGGTGATCTTTAAAGGTACAAATTTAGGGTCGGGTGTAATCCTGACAGGCCTTTTGCAAGCCTTTGGAGGATTGTCGGAAATGGTTATGATGGCAATATCGTTGGTTGAAGTAGCAAAAGTAGCAGGAGTAACAGGATTGAAGGTATCAACAGGGGTTTTCTGGAAAAGTATCTCTTGGGTATCCATCAGGCGTTGGACACCTAATTTCAACATGGGGCAGTCAGCTTGTATGTTCAAACAAAAGTAACAGTCCTTCCCGCAGCCTGGGAATATCCCGGCTCTCATCAAATTCTCTTTAATTACTAGTAACAACGTCAACTCGTCAACAACATCAGTAACATGAAGGTCCTCCGTAACAGCGTGAACATTATTACCGTGCTTGGGCATCGGAGCAGAAATCACATTGGGCTTCTCAGGAGTATCAAATTCTATTTCCTTAGCGTCAATCAGGTCCTGGATTTTGAACTTGAGCGCCCAACAACTATTGGTATCGTGCCCAATACTGTCGGAGTGGTAAGCACACTTGGCATTGGGGTGGTAGGATGGAGAGGAGGTGTTAGGGCTCTTTGGCGCTTCCTTCAAACTGACTAGATTCAACTTCAACAAATGGGGGAGTACTTGAGCTGGCGTCATGTTGATGCGGGTGAACTGTCGTTGTATCCTTTCTACCCGTTGTTGATTAGGTCTCGACTGATTGTTACGAGGTTGATCATTTGACGAGTTTTGAATCATCACAGCCCCTACAGTTGGTCGGCGCTCGTTTCTTCCTTGACCCTTTTGAGAATACACAGCGGAGGCTTCCTTCTTAGCCGGGAAGGGTTTTTTAACAGCGGTGGATGCAGAGGCATCCTTTTGAATCTTTCAACTTTTAATACCGGCCTAGACCCTTTCGCCGGTCAAAATTAGTTCAGTAAATCCCGCGGAAGAAGAGATAAAAACTTTGGTTGCCTCTACTCTGTGGGGAGTGTATATGTTACTGGGACGCATGCTGTGGATACGATAATGACTTTGCATCAATACTTTTTTGCCCCTGTACCTACTGGAGAAAGTGCCTGCGGAGCCCTTGTGGATTGAATGTTATCCCAACTTATGAGGTGCTTGGTAACTGCCGATCGGAATGATAAGTCTTCTACTGATAGGCAAGTGACAAGATGACGAGACATAGTCGTACGCTTTAATCCCTAACTTTTTCCTGGACTGTCTTTTCATATTTTCAGTCCACCGGGATACCCTTTTTTTCCCATGCCACCTTTTCAGGTTTTCGACTTGTCGGGTGTACAGATTTTTCATATGTATATCCCTAACTTTTGCCCGAACATTTTTTGGTTCGCCGAGATGCCCTTATTTTTGCCTAGGCCAGTCAACCTAGCGGGTCTTTTTCATGTGTCATCTTTTCCGACTATGTCCATGCTCTCAGGATGTAGGGAGTTGTCATTGTCTGTAATGTTGTGTTGTAGTACCGTCAAAAATGTTTTCTTGATGGCACATGATTTGTTGCTGGAATGTGTGCATAATGCCCCAAGTGATTCATATGGAGATCTACCCCTGGTTATTTGGCACTTTTGGAGAGCCTGCCCCAGGTGTGTTAGATATCATGTCATGCCCCTTGCTTATAGAAGACATGTTATTGGAAGTGTCCTTCCCGCTGAGGTGATTCTGTCCATTGAGAGGATGTTTGTTCATTGAATATCGATTGTGCAGATTTCTATGCTGTCAAACAATTAGTCATATGCAAACAATGTCATTTAAAGGATGCAAAACTCATGTCTATCTTGAAAATAATTTTTTTTGAAAATGTGTTTTGTGTAGTAACACAAAATTTGCAAGAATGTGATATCAACTCGAGATTTGTAACAAGTCCTACAGGAGTCAGGATACCTTTGTAACAGTATGCTTTCAAACTAACCCACGCTTCAGCTAGGACTTATAAGGGTTATAACGTGACCTGGTTCACGGTTTAAGAAACAAAGGATAAAGGCTCAAAATTTATTTGTACCCACTCGTTCTTCGTAATGTCTTTCAGTCCTATGCTCAGCTAATTGGGCGTTTAGAATCCCAGTTGAGTCCTGGAGTACTGTCCTTGATGTTCCGGTGATGGTTCAGATAGTGAAAGTTTATTTTGAATATGCAGTCATTTTTGTAACCTTCTTTATGTTGAGGATTTGTAGGACCTCTTTCTTTTTTATTTTACTATCCCTGTCTTTTGCCTGAACTGTTTCTTTTTGTAATTACAGTCAGCGGGTTGCCCCAGTTTTTTTCTTAAGTCTCCTTCGTAGGTTTTGACTAAACGGGCTTTTCCTTTGCAAATTAATGACTGCCTGTTTTGATGATTCTGCGAAACCATCACCATCTTCTGATTCAGAGGGACGTCTTCGAGGCCATTCATTGTGTGTGAAGCGGAAGATTGCGACTGAATGCGCCTCTGAATTAACTGAGAAAACTACCCTGCCCCAAATTATGATTAAGGGTTTTAATTTGTGTGAAAGAAAAACTCCTACTTCTTTGGCTCAAAGGAGTTGACTAGGGATTATCTTCCTTATGACTCCACTGTTTGATATTTGAAATAACGCTTGTACATCGTTAGCGGGGTCTGTTCAAAAGCATACTATAGAGATTGTGGTATCTTTTTCGTCATCCTCCCTCTAAGGCTTAGAGTTTTTAGTCGAGAGTTGAATATCACGAAAAGGAAGTATAAAGCAGTTTAAGCATAATGAAAACAAATTAATTCAAGACAAACATGTGTAATGCATTAATGAAATAATAATGTTTGACATGACAATAATTGTTTGAATAAGCAAAGAAAATACAACTTGAGAATTCAAATGAACAAAAATGCTTTCAATCCTAGTCATGTTTTGACAAGGGAGCAGTGATCACGTTGGGAGTCTCAGGAGGGTCAAATTCGATCTTCTTGGCGTCAATCATATTATGAATCCTGTATTTCAGCACCCAACAATCTTTAGTATCGTGCCCCGGGCTGTCAGAATGATAAGCACACCTTGCATCCAGGTTGTAGTTAGGAGAGGAAGTCTTAGGATTCGGATGAGGTCCTACCAACATAATCAGATTCATCCTCAACAGGTGTTGCAAAGCTTGAGACAGCGACATGTTGAGTTTGGTAAACTGCCTTTTGGGTATATCCGGCTTACTTTGATTAACCCGTTGTTTTTGGCGAGGTTGTTGTTGGACCCGTGACGTGGTAGAAATTTGGAAAGGTCCACTCTTCACCAAACCAACCTTTTGTCTTCATGGAGGTTGATCAATGACTTGGTCCCCGACCTCGACTGTTTGTTTCATACTGTTGTATCCGTCTTGATGAAGTTGGTTGATGATGGCTCTCAGCTCTTCTTGTCCCCGGGCTAGGCCTTAGATAAGAGCCATCTTCCCTAGCATCTGGGTTCTCATTGCATCTACCTCAGCTTGCAGTTATTCCAGTCGTTCGTCCCTATTGTCTTTAGGACTTTTCTTGACTAAGTTCCCAGCGAGGAGTGTTTTCAACTCTTCTTGCCCCCTTGGATAGGTTTAGGAACACTTCCCTGAACTGAGCTTCTTGAGTTTGGAGATCTCTGTTGTCTTGTTGGAAATCCATTGCTGAAATAAACAGCGAGAACATGAGAGACCTGTACTGGAAGACCTGTTATGCAATGATATGAATGATATATGTATGCAATGTTTTCAAGGATCTCACAGGGTAAACAAGAAAATGTCAGAAGTTGAAATTTTGCAACTTTAATTGAAGAACTTTGTATCGTTGAGAGTCCTTCTACAAGAGTCAAGCTCACCATATCAAGTGGGTCATGGCCCCTGAGTCGATTTGTGGTGTTTTGATCTTTTGATGACATTGGCTAGAGGAAAATAAATCCCCTTTCCCCTTGCTAGACGTCTGGTTCATCATAACCTGCATCACAGGCCCTCGAGATCCTTGAAATTGTTAGTATGATATGTCATGTTATGATGCTATGATGTGTATGCTATGCATTAAGCAAGAATGCAAGGTAAGAAACCAATTTATTAGATTTATACAAACAAGGTCCTGCAAAGAATAAAAACAAAGCCCTGCAAGGAGTTCAAATTATTAGGCAAAGGAAGCAAATAAGTCACACAAGTAGCCTTAGGTTTAAAGCCTGAATTGGTTTTAAGGTCATACCCTCTTGAATTTGGATTGGTTCAACCTGTCCTATAAATAGTAACTGGGTTCTAAGGGATCTCAATATCACTGATCTTTCCCCCAAGCTTCGTTCAATAGGCGATTGACTCGCAACCAAAAAAAACTCAGGAGTCAAACCTCAATGAGTGTAGCATCGAGTATCTGTCGACCTTGGGAATACACCAAAGCCGGCCATATCGCTATGTCCTACTGGCCAAGTTGTGCAATTAAAGGTTCTAAGGTCAGTTGATGCTTTATGACACCACGCAGCGGCCCCGTACTCTCCTTAATTGACTCAAGGGTTACCGGTACAAACCAAAGTGTCACATCAATGTAGCTACTGCTTCAACCATGTCGGCATACCCCGCACAGTTCCCTCACAGTTTATTGCTACTTACCTAAAAGGTATCCCCAGATCCGGGTGTAGGATCTACATAACCCCAACAAAACCCTTGAATATAAAGCAGGCAAAGCAAAACAAGAAAGCAATTTTAAAAATGACCTAGATCCTAAGGTATACCAAACTTTATTATATTCCCCAGCAGAGTCTCTAATTTTGTGATACGGTGGCAGAACCGACTGTTAATTCTAGTTTGCATTTTGTATTCGCAAATGTTGCGGTAAGCAAGAGTCGCCATCAACTTTTATTTCATCCAACAAAGGAAAATGAAAAAGAACAGAAAAAACCTTTTTTTGAGATGTCTCTAAGTACGGGGGATAGATTATAGAAAGGGAAGGTGTTAGCACCATTTCTATCCATGGTTCTCCATGGGCTCTTAGGTACTTGCTCTTTTTTAAAATTGCTTGTGTGTGCTTGTTTTGAAAATTGTTTTGAAAATGCCTTAGTGCGGCGTTTCACTTTATGGTAACCCTTGTATCAGTCCTCAAGGGTGTGATAAAGTGTGTTGAAAACTTTGTTTGAAACAATGTTTGAAAGTGTCAGTGTGAAAAATTGTTTGTTTTGAGCAAGTACTTAAGAGTTTTCTACCTACTCAAAAAAAGTCTATTCGTTTTCCTTTAGACAGCGCTATCCTACTATTAAGGAGTAGGTAGCTCCGTCGTTGGAATTTTAAGGGACATTCAAAAGGGACAAAATGGTCACAGAAGGCAACAAGTAAGGATACCTTAGCATTTCGAAGGGACTGTCGTCATTAGATCATTTCTCGTAGGCAACTCAAGGGACAATGAGGGACTATGATCTTTATGACGACTTTGAGTTACGGGTCTTTGCTAAGAATCCCTATGTTCGAGGGACACGACCATTATTTCTGAGGCAACCAAGTGAGGCAAAACCCTAGGAGTGAACATGTGCAAGTGTTTTTTTTCCAGTTAATTATCTTTACACAATTAGGGTTATCTAACTTTTTAATTCTTGGTTTATCTTTCGCATACAATCCTAATGTCCATACATCTAGCAGTTTAATAGTTGCGGAAATTAAAAGAGGAAAAGAAAATATACGCTATTACAAGGCTTTCAGACAGATACACAAATATTTGACTGAAAATAAAGATGCGGAAATTCGAAATCCTAATTAATAAATTACAAACTCAAAGCAGATACAATAATTTGAATTAAGAGAAAGTAAAGGCGCGCGCGACGAATTAAATACGAGAATAAAGTCTAAGTCCTAAAAGATCTAATCAATTAAAGAGAAAATATTTTTTTTTGTTTTTTATTATTGAGAAAAATATTTGAAATCTTAACCTAAATCTAAGAAAAACATTTTTTGGTATTTTATTGAGAAAATTAAATATTTGTGAATTAAACCTAATTTCTCTAATTAATTTTAATTATGAAAACAATCAAGTCAATATCATTAAATTAATTAATTTCCCAAAAAAAACTAATTTTAATAAAAAAACCTAATTCTACATTTTTGTGATTTTATATTTTTAATTAAAAAAACAATGATTTTTTTATGTTGTAAAATGATTAAATAAATAAAACAAATAAAATAATAAGTAATAAAAAAAGAAAATAAAAATTGGGCTTGATGTTGTTAGCACTCCAGGGGGGTGTATGGTTGAATTGCTGAAGCCTAGAAGGATAGGCCCAATTGCCTTGCGTATGATCCAGTGGGGGTTCCTTTTGAGGGTGCACCATGGACTTTGCCTGCGTGAGGCCTTGGATCTGTGATGGAGATAATCCAATGGATGGATCTAGGGTGCATGCTAGGTGCTTGGAAGGTGAGACATACAGGATCTTAAATTAGATAGTTAGAAAATATAAAAATGCCAGACCTGGGTATCGAACCCAGGACTCTCACCTCACACGCATTCCTCCGTACCACCAGACCAACTTGTTATTCATTAACATAAAGGACAAAATAATAATATAATGGAAATAACGCTTTATGCCCAGAACATGCGCGTGAATTCAAATGAGCCAGTGGGAGTCAGCCACGTGATCGTCTCTTTCCTCAGGACTATTGTTTTAGATGCCAACCTTTTATCTACAGACAAAATTGTCACTGAAGGCTATAGTGACAGTTTTTGTCCATATCTACAAACCTGCAACAATTGAAAATGCAATGCAAGCCAAATAAATTTTAACTAAATGCAAAGGGAAATCAGAAATCATGCCCCGAGTTCAATGGTGCCCTTGATTTGGTCTAATTTTGCCTATATAGGGAAGCCCCAAAACGAGCTCGGAAATCCTAAGAATGGCAACCTTTCATCCCTGCACTCAAAAATCAATCAAACGATTCAGGAAGCATCGAAACATTATGATAAATAAGAATACATGATTAAATTTCATTGAAAACGCATGTATGCATGTAATCAAAAATCAAAAAGGGATGGATAACAGAGTTTCAGATTTTACGATTCAAAGCGTTTTGGTGCATGCAAAAGGTGCAGTTAGCTTCAGGAGATTGTCGGGAACGTGTTTCAATTCTTAAATCTCATTGAGGATGGATGTAGTATGGAATCCGATGCTCACTTTTTTGTCCAAAAACTGAGTTCTTGCTCTTGCAGTTTACACGTCCAACCCTTGTCCTTGTGTCTTGGAATTGTTATGTATATGTATTAGAATGAATTAGGTTAACAAAAAACATGCATATCTTTGCCAATTATCAAGATTTGATTTGATTCCATCCTTGCATTATTTATTTCTATATGAATCCAAATCATACCATTTTCATCACAATCACCCTTGGCACAATTTGATTTGGTTTGACAACATATTTGCATTGTAATTCCATTCAAAATCAGATCAAAAACAAATCTTCCATATTTTATATCATTTATTTGATTTAATTTGACTTTTAAATGATTAAAATCAAAATAAATTAAATAAATAAAGTCAATAATATGCGATAGAGTATTTGGGTCATGGACATTGCTAGAGGTAAGGTGCAAGCATAAAAATTTAGGCCAATTTGACAAAAAATGCAATTTTGGGTATTGTTGACTTTTGACAATTTTCCAAAAATGGCCAACTTTGACAATGCATATCTCCTTCAATTTTGACCCTAAGAAGGTGTTCTTGGCTTTTTTAGAAAGCTTGAGGTGTCCCCTAAACCACCCTCTTGGTTTCATTTCAGTTGGATCTTCCATGTTCATGTAAGAAGCTTTGACCCAAATGGTGTTTTTGTTGACTTTTTGGATTGACCAATAATGTCTGAATTCATATCTTTTCATGAGTGAATTTATTGAACTTGAGGGATGAATATGAGTTGTAGGGAATTGAATTCTCTTCAAAATGAGCCTTGGATGAGGAATTTCTGGTAAAGTATGAGAAAGTTATGCTTGGTCAAAGTTTGGTTGACTTTTCCTAAGAAACCCTAATTTAGGAACTTTTGAGTTTTGATGAGTTAGGAGCATTCCTTAGGGAATCATGATTAAACCTTGATAAAATGATGGATATCACTTCAAAATGTTGATGTTGACCAAAAATCTGGAAGTTTGACCGTATGTGGGTCACAATTGACTTTTGACCTAATACAATTGATTTTCAAGCATTTGAGCAGTTGACTGAGCAAACTTCTTGTGCAAGGCATGATACTTGACATGGATGATCTTGAGAACATATTAGGGAAATGGAAATCATTTGGGACCCTTAGAACTCAAACATCTTAATGAAAATGTAAACCCTAGTTTGAGGTTCATTATTTTAGGAGAAAGTTTGTCTAGTCAATCCTTGGGCAAGTTGAGGATTTCAATGAACATATGTTGAGTAAAATGGGAGGCCAAATATTTGGGTACAACACACATTATATTTACTTTGATTTATGACATAATATTCCAAAGTTTTTAGAGGGTGTTACACTCCTTTTGGGTTGAAGGAATCTATTATTGAGTTGATGAAGTCCAATGCTCTTTTTCAAGCTCGTTTGGACAAGCATGATGAAAGGTCTGGGAAGCATGATTCCAAAATGATGAATGAATTCATGGCTAGGATTCTGACTCCTCCACCTCCTCCTTCGGAACCTTAGACCTTTGTTTTACCTTTGTTTTTAGAAATCTAGATTTTTTTTGGTGTTTCTAAAACTTTTTGTACATTGGTCTTTGGTCAATGAAAATTGAATTTATTTTGTCTTTATAAATATTTTTGATTTCTAACAAATGGGGAGAAAGTTATATGATTTCTAAATCTTTTTGTTTGGTGTGTAGTTTTGCTAAAAGGTTTTGACTCTGAAGAATTGACGTTTGACGTCATCAGATTATTGACTAAACACATAAGTGATACAAGTGTGTGTGTCATTGCTTAGAATGCTTCTTAAAACAACGGTTCTAATGAACGTTTTTTTTATTGCTTCTAACTGTGAATTTGATAGTAGAGCTTCTAAAGGATTCTCAAGCTCTGAAGATTCCAAAGCTCTCTTTCTCCAAGGTTCCTAAGATTCTAAAGATAAGGTTTTGTTCAACAAGTTCTGAAGCTCTGACCATTGCAAGAAGACAATTGGATTTTTGGTATTCCTATTCTACCCTCCAATGGGTGTTTTCAGCTATAAAAGGAAGACATGGAAGGATTTGAAAACAATGATTTTATGCTGATTGAAATGGCTTAAATGCTTCCAAAATAACTTTTTAAGGTTTTGTAAAGCAAGGAACTTTTGTTCGTTAACTTGCTAGCAAGGAAATTTTGTTTGCTAACTTGCTTAACACTGTTGTGTTATTTATTCTTCATTTCCGTGTAATTTGATTTCAAGAAGCAATATTGTAAGCACACAAACTTGTATTCAATAATAAGTTGATTGTTCCTTGAGTGGCTAAGTGTTAGTCTGATTACTCAAGAAGTCATTGACAATTTTTCTTTGAGTTGTTGTTCCTTGAGAGACTGGGGTTTAGTCAGGATTCTCAAGAAGATATTGACAATTTATCTTTGTGAATTGTAATCAGTTTGATTATAGTGGATTAAATACTTGATTGAGAAAGGAAAATCACCTTGGTGGGTGGACTGGATTAACTTCTTTAACCGTGAACCAGGATAAAAATAACTGTGTTCATTTATTTTAGTTCTTGTGTTAACTTGAATTGTTTGGTTTCCAAAAGATTTTATTTCTAGAAACCCAATTCAAACCCCTATTTATTATGTTTCTTGCACCTTCAGTTAAAACAAATTAAGAAATGTCATTACTTTATTAAAGTTTAAAAAATGGAAAATTTATTTTGACTTGATGTTATATGTTATAGTTTTTATTCGAGTAATACAAAAATTAATTTCAATTGTTTTCAGAACGTGTGTATTATCATATAAATGATAATAATAATAATAATATTTAGATTAGTACATGTTTAATCCAATAATAGTTATACATATGCACCAATAATAGAAATGAAACTTTAAGATATGAAATGACTTATATCAGAAATCAAACAAGTAAATTTGAGACTTGTGTTTCCATGAAAAGGGAAGTAAATTTTTTACATGAAACCCTAAGTAAACTTTCTAAGGGGAAAGAAAACATAGATTTGGTTTTACCAAATCAAAGGCCTCTCTTCTATAAAATGGATTAGGTTTTAAATAGATTAGATCACATATTAAAATTGTAAATAATAAGAAACCAAATTAACTTATTTATAAATGTTTGCTTTGTAATAAGTTTGGCCACCTAGAGCCATTTTGTAATGATAAATTAAAAAGGTATAAATGTAATAACCTTATACCTCTTATAACTACTAACGCACCTGGACCACCAAATGATTTAGGTACTAAAGATGAAAATCAGATTTGTTTTTTAGAGATGCTTTGCAACTATTAATGAGGCCTTAATGCATATTAAATGAAGTTGTGTAAAGCAATATGTGTATCTCTGAGTATACAAATAAAATTCATGCCTAATGGTGGTTTATGATTTTGAGGCTTTTGATCAAAATATATTCGTTGATGGTGAATTTCAATGAACGCAATCAAAGTACTCTTGTTGAGGGTACTTCTTAACATCTACGATGATTTATGATGATCATACAACCTCTTAGTAGGTTAAGGTCATAAATCTACAGTGGACTTATCAACCCAATGTTTTAAACTAATTCTCAAGTCAAACGATTTGCAAATAAGGATTTACAATCATAGTTCACCATTTCCTAAAAAGATCAAAGGATTATAGTTGCGCTTGAGGGAATAATTGCGCTAGGGGCCATAATTGTATCATTTTATATGTATATTGATACATGTGAATGTATGTTAATGCATGTGAGAGATAAGTTATATGATAAATAAGCAGATGAGATCGAACTAATTTCAAATTCTCTCAAAATAAATATTAAGTTTATGTTTTCCAAATTTTAGCACTCATCAAGATTACTATTGAACAATGTAGGTTTCGGCCGCAGCCAGATGAATGTCTATAATAAGGTGCTATGTGATAAATGTAACATCCTATTGCTAAAACTTTGGTTTAATTTGATAAAATAATTACAATAAGATTATATGTGTTTAGAAGCTAGAGTTGTAAACAATCCATATGACGGATTAGAATAAGGGATTATTCACCAAACTGATAATATTAGAGGATTAAATTAGATAAAATTGGAAGGAGTTCCTACCTAAATAACTAAGATTTTTGTAATAATCCCAGTAATAGCTTGAAACAAAGTGAAATATAGATCTCAATCCACTAGAAAATCTTCCAACTGGATTTTCCAAATCAAATGGTGAGGGCCATTTGATTTTAGTAAAATAGTGGGAGCATATTTAATCATAGGCCTAATTCATTAAGTTTGTAATGATACTTATGTTTTCAATTTTTTTATGTAGATTGGAATGTCAACAAACACCTCTAACAACATTTTGTGATTAATCCTTGACAAGGAAAATTGTTTAGGACAAATTTTTAGATTGCCATCGAAACTTGAAGATTGTCAACGAACATGAGAAAAAATTGTATGTCTTAGAGACACCTGTTCTTGAAAATAAGCATGTCGATATGATAATGAAACTGCTTGCCTCATGTTGGCAATCATGAACCCTGAATTGCAAAAGCAACATAAGAGCATGGCACCATTCGATATGATTAAACACCTAAATATACTCTATCAAGAGTAGGATAGGTGTGAGAGGTTTGAAGTTTCTAAAGCCCCTTTTCAAGGTAAGCTAGTTGAGGGAGCCCCTACAAATCCCCACCTAATTAAGATGATTAGGCATGTGGAGAACCTTGAAAGTTTGGGTTTTTCCCTCAAAAAAGAGCTTGTGACTGATTTGATCCTTCAATCTTTGATGAAGAGCTTAAGTTAGTTTCTCCTTAATTTCAATATGAATGTTATGGACAAACATATTTCAGAGCTACTAGTCATGTTGAGAACTAAAATTTTGGAACACACAATACAAATTTCAAGATTGATGTCTCAACACACAAGCACAATTTCACGACAGATGTTACGACATCTGCTGACAGAATAGAAACTTTTACCAAAATTAAAAGTATGCAAAATTATAAAGTGCAGAAGGTAAAATAACACAAATAATTATTAACCTAGTTTGGTACAACTCATCTACTCCCGGGGATACCAAGTCATGAAGGAAATCCACCATCAATAGTACTAGTTCAAAGCTAAACTCCACCGCTTACAACTTCTCTCCTAATACTTACTCAATGCAACTTCTACCTAGCCACCTCCTAAATATGAGAAATAGCCATCTCACTTTAGAGTGATAATAATAACTTGACAAATTGTTAAGTAACAATCAGTCAACTCAAATGTATCAAGAGATACATGAGGTTATACAATAAAAACATAAACTCCCTTGAAGAACCCTCAAACCCAAAACCAAGAAAATTTGGCTTCCCCATTTTTTACAAAGTTCTTAAGGATATTAGGTCTAGGTGGTTTATTTAAATACTCCTCAGCAATAGTTGGGCCTTGAATCTTCTCCCAGATATTCCTTGTTGTCCATGCTGAGAGCTGCACCCATTTATGCAGAAAAATCTCCATGAATCTTGGAACACAATACAAGGTTTCCTTAATTGTCTCAAAGTCTAATTTTGGCAACCTGTATACAGTTGGAAATAAATCAAAGTGTTCCAGATTTAAAAAACCTTGACCTACGAAAATAAATGAGATATATTCAAAAGGAATCTCAGAATATCAAATCAAAATCTTGTCAAGAAATAAAACAACAACACATGTTATACCAGACCAAGATGTAATGACATTTGTCTTCGACATCTGATTAAAAACACATAACAGTTGAACTATTATGACAGTTGATGTAGATGCTATAACATCTTGCACAACATCAATAAAACCATGTTTAGCAAAATTGTTGCCAATCCTAAAACTATGGAACTAACAATCTCCCCCTTTGGAAATTTTTGACTAAAACAACCAAAGACCAACTAACCTGGAGAGAGGAATAAAACCATAAACAAAACAAGCTACATCTAAAGATATATATATATATATATATATATATATATATATATATATATATATATATATATATATATATATATATATATATATATATATATATATCAGAGTTACAACAGCTACACATACAGACAAGTCAACACTCCCACTATCACATATAATAGGTTCTACCCCTTAAGGAAAAACCCTCATCAGAAGAGAAATTCTGAACATCAGAATTCTCAACACACGGACACATGATGTTGGAACATCTGCTAAGACATCCTCATCCTATATACATAGCTATATCAGTAGCAGTAGTAGAAGCACAAACACAAGGTAAGCATGAATACCATGCCCCCCCTATATAGTTGTCTGAGCAACCACACACGCAACTACTCTTCAAACAGAAGTAGCATACAATCATATCATATGCTAAATCAACATGTCAAGATATATGATGTAACATCAGGACAACACTTTACTCCCCCTTTTTAGCCAAAATATTGACAAAAAACAGAGTAAATATACACAATGCATACACATAAGACAAAAGAACAGTTGGAAATACAAGTAAACACACATTAGAACACATTTCACCCAGGCAATACAACAGATGGAAACACGCCTACTGCAAACCAGCAATGCTACAGATGGAAGCACACATCAGAACAACCAATCTTGAGTACCAGATGGAAACTTCTTTACCAACTTCAGCTGGTCTTCCACCTCTTTCCTCTATCAAAGATCCTCCTTCCCCTTTCATAGAGCCTCCTACATTCCTTGGTGATGTATCCATCCCCACTGTCTTGCAGAACACCTTCCGTCCATCCCTTCTCAGTAGCAATTTGTCCAGGCATGTCATGCCTCAGAGTATAGAGAAAATATGTAGCATTAGTTGCATTCCTCCATTTCTGTAATTGACATAACTACTCAATAATACAATTTCAAATCCCACTATTTTTTATAACAACAAGTTGTTCCTTGTTGTCCATATGCTCCAGAGTATCATCCTTTCCTTAAACAAGATTCCTGATCAGTTGCTTACAACTACCAAAGTCCTTGTTCTAGTTATGTTGAATGAGAGATCTGAAAGAGTTTAGATCTTCATAATGAAATGTTATGAAACCTTCCTTGACATCATATCTCTTTAACAACAATTCATATAAACTTACTCTTGTTTCCTCTTGTCCTTCATTAGACTGGCCTGTGCTAAATTGAGAAGTCATTGACTCACTGTGAATTCACAACTCTTATTTCCTAGTGCTGAATCAGTTTGCACATATGATGTTTCAACATCGTCTCTAACATCCATCTTCTCTTCATTAATTGAATCATCAATTTTCACATTGATAGATTCCATTTTCATTCCAGTTCTGGAGTTATAAACTTTATAAATTCTTCTTCTTGAAGATTAACCCAGAAATATCCCTTCATCCCCTGTGGGATTCTTCTTGTCCACTTGATCTTTGTTAGTAAATATTTGTCATTTACTTCCAAATATATGAAAGTATTTAACTTTAGGTTTGATTTATTTCCATATCTTTAACCTTTTGGCAATACCAGGAGTCAAAATATTTACTATAGGCGCATCATCAGAAGCTGGATTATCAACATTGACAGTATCAGTATACTGATACTTCTTCACACCAACACTTTCCTATTTGCCAGACAGGTCACCAAACATGCTTTCATCATCAGTATCATCTTTCTTATCCTCAATATATTCCTCTTTAGATACAACCCCTTGGAAGTTTTTATTAGACACAACCTTTTGAGATTTTTCAGGAGTCTTAATAGGAATCGACTCATTGTCAACCTTATCTTCTGGAGCATTAGGTTGCTGAAATAATGTTCCATCTTCCTTGGAAATTAAACATGTGGAGAAAATATAAGTTTATTGAGGTATCCATAAATAAAAATTGTCTTTAGTCCTAACTCCCTATATCAGCACATCATTCTTCTCATTTGTAACCAAACATTCAGACTTGATGAAATTCACATTTAGACTTTAATTACATAACTTGATGATATTGATCAGATTGGTAGTCAGTTCTTTCATAAGAAGCACATCATCTTAACTAGGAAGTCCAGTATAGTTTAACCTTTCTATCCCTTTAATTTAACCTTAAGCTCCATCACCAATAATGACAAGACTAGTGGAATAAGACTTAATGTCCACTAAATACTTCTTGACCCCTGTTGTAACACCCAAATTATTGAATTATTTTTCAATAGATTAATTATTTGATGTTGTGTATTTTGGGCGTTTATGAGCACTTTGTTGTGATTTATTCGGTGCAATAGATGGTTTGGTGATATTCTGTATGGGCTATTGTCAGATTAAGGTAGTGATGAGAATTATTTTGAATTTAGATAATTTAGTTGGAATTATTTGGATTTTAGAATAATTATTTAGGATTTATTTAATAATTAAACTGGAACAATATGAGTGAAAATAATTAGGGCAAGATGGTCATTGCTTGAGGTTTAGTGAGGGTGAGAGTGAAATACCATATTAGGGGTCCAAGGGGTAATAAGTACTTAAGAGAAAAATTACAGAGTGAATCGTATTGTTGGAATAATCATACTCGGAGAAAAGCAGAAGCAGAGAAGTGAGAAGAGCTAGGGTAAAATAAGTCATTGTTGAAGCTTAGGAACCGTAAATCTAAGGTAAGGGTGGGGTTCCGACTATTTATGGTATTGTGTAATGATAATTATGTGGGGGTTAATTTGTATGTGACCATTGATAGGGATTATAGGTTTGTTTGGGGTTTTGTGAATGAATTGATAATATGGTGATTTGTGTTGAAAATTGTATTTTATGATGTGCAAAATGTTGTGGTTTGATACCCATAATATGTGTGATAATTTATGGTTGTTTTTGGGTGATTACATGTTAGAGTTTGATGAAAATAGGATGGTACCGTGATGAAATTGTATGCAATTTTGGGGCCAAACTGGTGCAGAATCGCAACTGAGAAATTGTTATTTCGCATGCCTCGTCGGGAGAGCCATGTGTAACACCGGGCTAAGCTATTTCACCAGGGCAGCACTGGTCGAGCTCTAGGCAAGAGAACTTGTGGATTTGGAGTGCTACTGGAAAATGTATGAGGGAGCATGTTCACTTTAACTTTGTCGGGTGAAGGAGGTAGCGAGCGCGAGCTCGCTGGGAGATCAAAGAGCGAAGGAATGGGTAGAAAAACAATGCTATTGGAAAATGTATGGAAGGAATTTCTTCACCTCTACCTTGTTGGGCGAGACCCAGACGACAGATCCCAGTTGCCGGGCGAGCAGATTTTTCATATTTTTGTGAAGGTCGTAACTTGAGTTTCTGGACTCTATTTAACACGATGTTCGAAGCGTTCGAAAGATAACTCGATAATCTATAATTTAGTTGGATCAAATGAATCAATTGATGTCTATTTTCAGTACTTATAACATGATAAGTTGTATATGGTGTGATGAATTCATTATGATATATGTTATAATACCCCAAATTTGTCCTACCCCTTTTACTTTTATCTAGCTTATGCATTTTGTACTTTCCTCATGTGCATAACTCCCATTAGGTCATATAACACATCATTCATTCATTAATCACTAAAACGTGGCATATGATCAAAGATATTGAACAGTTAGGCTTTCTCTGTACTTTTAAGCCCTCGTCTTCATTTAGGGAGAATCAACTGATTTCTTCAACAATCAATGGTTTGCGAGTTTTTCAACAATCAATGGTTTGAAGCTAGGGTTGTGTATTCATGGTCATTACGGACTTCTGTCTTCATCAAATTTCCATCCTGAGACAATTGTATTAAGGTTTCATTTGTGGCGCTTAATGACTGCATCAATATTCCAATTGAACCTCTTTCCTTTGATGTTTCTAAAGCTTAGTTTCCATCTGAGGATTTCCTAGGGAAGAGAGTCATGTTGGAACTTCTTATGATTTATCAAGATTAATGTCAAGAGGCTTGCTATTAACTGCATATAATTCATTTATTCATCAAGCCAAGGTCTTTGGCATATTCTCTAATCAATTTAGGCTCGAATTGTAAGGGATGGTGGCATCACATTCTATGATTCTATCTTTTACTAATTCAATCCAAGATTTTTGGGTTAGAAGGCAATAATTACGATTTGTGCGAAGAGTGGATTCAATTGCCTTTTGATACAATAAAAATCAAGGAGTTGTGGGAATAAAGTGTAAGTCGACGCGAATTTAAGCATGAGTTAAGGATTACTTTAAAAAAGGGATGTGTTGAAAGAGACTCTATGAATTCAGGTTGGCAAAAATGGATTATAGTGGGAAGAATGTTTACATGGCTTTCATACAAGAGAAGAGATGGATTAATTTATGCATCACTTAATCAATTAATTTTTGTGTATGGTTCCAAGATATGTTTGACTTGGAACGACAAATCGAAACATGAAATTTGCTGGTAAGAATAACCAGGTTATTCACTTATTCATTGCTTGCATTCATCAGAGTTCTATCCAACTTCAGATATTCATGTTTGTTCAAGGTCATAATCGTGCAAATTTACAATCCATGTTGATGTTATACAAAAAACAAGTTACAATTCACAAATAAAATTACAAGAGGTGACAATATTCTCTAAGCTACATAAGTCTTTTCAATTTTCTACAAGAATATCTTCAGTCATCTCCATGCGACATTGGTTCTCAAATCCCATAAACGAAGACTTATTCATATCTTCATGTTGCTGACCTTCAAGTTTCCTTCTCATCTCTTCCGTTTGCTTTCATCAAGGCCATGGCACTATGCTCCCACAACCTGCAAAACCAATCTTGGAAAACCACCCTGTTCAAGGAAAAAGCCAGCAGAACTGTCAAAAGAAAAATTTCTAAACAACTAATTACCAACCAAATAACCATATCATAGCAGAACCAATTTCTAACTGTGATAACTCCCTCTCTCCGTCCTTGAAAACAACAGATTCCAACAAAAAGAAACAAAATTGCAACTACTGTAACTGAATCCCAACTTAACAAAAACTAACCTGCAGTAGTTACTAACAGAATCCAAAACCAGAAAACTAACTGTCAACATTATCCTTCAATTAAATCCACTTCTAACTGCACTTACACTAGCTAAGTAACACTTTTTTTTACTACTTCATTTAACTACCATCCGAGTTTTAATCTAACCGGAGTCGAAACACAAACCTGCATAAGAAAAACCAACACAGAGTGAATGTCATGCCTCCAGTTCTACTCAACCAAATACATAACCGGTCATGCTAAGCTTGCATCATCAAGTACAACTTGCAGCCAATTACATCAACATCACTGTGCATCCCAAAACTTCATGTTATCCTGATATATAGCCTACATCAAAATTAACAGATGACACTATGAATCACGAGATCACATCATGCTAAAAAACATACATTGGCTCCCAAAAAACAGAAAATTAGAGCAGGGCGAGCTGAGCAATGTAACAGAAAACCACAAGGCCAAAATCAGAACGAATCTCATCCATCTAATCTTGTAACTAACTCAAGGATTCAATAGCTCAGATTCACTCTCATCTCTAACTAACTTTCAAATAGAACCAATCCTAACCACACAATTTCTCTAACCGAAAATCAAAAGCAAAGGCTTAGATTGGTTCCAAGTTATAACTAACTACTAAGAGCTCTAACAGAATATAAAAACAGAGTTCACACCTGAAATCGATTCATTCTCCATTTTTCTTGGAGAATCACAAAACTCTTCAACAATGCTCTCCTCTTCAATATTCAATCGTCAATCTGCGAACACGCATCTGCGAACACGCATCGTAACTGCAACTGATCCGCAGCGACTTCAAGAACCTCTTCACGCATCTTCATCTCTTTCTGCATGTGAATTCTCTGATATCAAGAACAACTACTTCAAGCGCCTTTAACCTTCAAATGCGTGAATTATCTATGACAATAAAGATTATGCTTCACAAGCTTCAACGAATCTGTAACGACTTCACACAACCACAATGATTCGTAAGAGATTAATACAACATAACAACAAGGCTATCGCGGAAACGGGAGAAAGCGCAAGAAAATTTGAAGCGCAGAAAAGAAGAAGGAAAGCGAAGAACAGAGGAAATAAAATCTCCAAGTAACGTTGTTTGTTTGAGTCGCGAGATCGATCTCTCAGTTGTTTTTTGCTTTGGACCTTTTGAGTCTTGAGCGTAATCGAACGACCTCAGAGAAGACGGCCGGAGTTGACAAATTCGTGAAGAAAGAAAGGATCGGACGGAGAGAGCAAGACAGAGGTCGGAGATGAGAAGAGGTGGTGAATCTAAGATGTTCGACGCCGATTTGGTTTGAGATAAGAAGAAGACTCGAGCCGTGGTATTTCAAGAATCGCTATGTTGACCTAAATCCCAAAACACGTTCACCATTCTCACTCTCTTGTTTCGTTAGTTTCTCCATGTTTATTTGTTAATTCTTGCTAATGTTGCTTATTAGATAGATAATGCTGAATATAATATGGATAACATTTGGATTGAGACAATATGGCTCATGGACCGAAACTGCATGGCATTAGGCCCGTTTTTGTTGAAACTAAGCATTAAACAAAAATGTTGTATCATGGACTCCAGTCTGGGCCATCCGCCTGGGCTTGCTGGTTACACAGCAGTATTAAGCTTACACCCCTATATTGGTGGCTTTGATTTCTTTTCAATAGTTTTTATTCAATTTTTATTATTGTGATAGGAATTCCATGATAGAATAGTAGAGATATGCTAATTCACTTTTGGATTTTTCTTTAGAAATTTAGTTAGATTTCTTTTACGATCAATTATTGTGCTAATTTTTGTCATCTTTGTTTGATATATCTTGATGCAATTTTCGCAATGATGATGGTGCTTGAGCCGTAATACTTATTGAAATGATTTTATGATACATTTTTTCGAAATTTGTAAGGATTTTCTAAGTGAATTAAGTCTACGATCCTCCTCAAGGAATTCAATGAAGCTTGGTGCAGAGTTTTCTCATCGCTTGCGCGACTTTGAAGAAGAAACAAACTTTCTCTATTAGCTCGTGCGAAGTATTTCGGATTTCTTTGATTTGGTTTCGCGTTCGTTTGCTAAGATTTTGTGATAAAATGATTGGCGTAATTTTCACAATGTGGAATGTTCGGGGATTAATTCTTTGATCACTCGTGCGGAGCAGCTCTCGGTAGAGTTTTCTTATGGCTTCTGTGGTTTTGAAGAGGCAACAGACCTTCTCCATCCGGTATCATCACAACCTCATTTTATTCCTCATTCCCGTACTTTACTTCTTTCTAGATATCATGAGAAGTAGGAAATAAAGAGCGTGCGCTCGAAGTCGCTGTTTAAAGAACTGTAGCAGACATTACGCACTTCATTTGCTATATGTGTTGTGCTTGTGTTTGTTTCTTTGTTGATTGATTGATGAGTCACTCAATTTAGAAATTGAGATCACGACTTCACTCTCAGTGCATTCTCCCTATAGGATTTTATCGCTTTCCTTTATTTCTTGCCGATCGATGAGTCACTCAATTTAGAAATTGAGATCATGACTTCGCTCTTATTGCATGCTCCCTATAGGATAGTGTGATACGGTGGGAGAATTGACTTGAGGTTTTGCGTTTGTATTCGCGCTTGTTCGGTTTAGTAAGAGTCGCCACCGACTTTTTATTTTATCCTAAAGGAAAGGTTAAAAAGCACAGGAAAAACCTTTGAGATGTTTTCGTGGGTTCGGGGGGTAGATTATGAAAAGGGAAGGTATTAGCACCTTTTTCATCCATGGTTATCCATGGGCTCTTAGTTACTTGTTTTAGATCACTTGCCTTGATTTTCAATTGTTTGAAATGGTGCTTTGTGTGTGTGCGGTTTTGAAAATGTTTTGAAAAAGATGCCTTGTCTAGGCAACCTTTGTAACAATTCTTTACTCGAATGTTTTACAAAGGTGTTTGTCTTTTTTGAAAAGATGTTTCAATGTTTTTGAAAGTTGTTTTTGAAAGTTGTGTTGTGGAGTGTGTTTTGAAAGTAGGCAAGTGTGTGTTGCAAGTTTTACCAAGTAACTAAGAGTTGTCTACCCCTAATTTTACTCAAGGATCTTTCCTATGTTTTAACCCTTTTAACAGTATTGTTCCACCATTGTATTTGGTGGACAATCTTGTGTTAGGATGTTAACGGGACGGGCGCGGGTCATCGTATAGACCATGAATGCAATGGTGCCAAGTGTCTTTGGCAATTTGCTTGAGGGACTATGATCATTTTAGGCAACTTCGAAAGCGTCATCGAGGGACTATGATCATTTGATTTGTTTTTGTTTTGCCAAAGACACTCAACATGCAACATGGCCCATTTTAACAAGCGGGATTACCCTAGGGGTGCAAGTGTGAATTGTGTATTGATTGTCATGCATTTGTCTTTGTATTAGGTTATCTAACGGTTGATTTTGAATCTTCGCATACAAACCCTAATTACTATACAGTATATAGAAAGCGATATATTGCAGGAATTTAAAGTCTAAGTTATTACAAATAAGTATCCGGGAATGGGGGTACAAATATTTACAAATGGGGATGAGTCTTATCAGGATAGTAGTGTCCAAATAATATTTACAACCAAATCGAATCAATCGCATTCTCAATGTAAAATATATCAATGTATAAGAATAAAAGAGAATCAAAAGTATTGTAAAATGCATGTGATTATTTACAAATGATGCGAATATTAACCTAATGTATTTACTAAGTATTTATTATTTTTGTGTTTTTTTTGTTAATTATATAAACAAAAGGTTTAATAAAAAAGGAAATATTTAACCTTCAAAATTCTTTTTTTTTATATACATTTGTTAATGTTTTTTAGGAAGTTTTATAAAAGTGATTTAAACAAAGAAAAGTTCTAAAGGGAAAATTGTTTAATTTAGAAAAATCCTATTTTTATGTACTCTTAAATGTGATAAAAAGTGTTAGTAAAAATTTTTACAAAAAAAGAAGAAGTTAATGTGTTATTTTTATTTACAAAATAAGTTATATTATATAAGAAGAAAATAAATAAAAAAAGGGTATTAGTTATAAGAAAAAAGAAATAAATTGGCTTAAGGGGAAAGCTGGGCCCAAACAAAAACAGACAGGATTAGGAAAGGGGGGGGGGGTGTAAGGCGCCATGATATTTGGGCTTAGGCAGTTTTGTTGGGGACAGGCCCAGCTGTGCTTTTGACATTTTTCTTTAGGGTTTTCAATTGTTGTTTCAGAATAGGGTTTACAGTGGTACGAACGACGCTCTAATCTTCTCCTTCTTCGCCTCTTTACTTTCTTGAACGGAGGCCACTGATGCTCCTCCCGTCGCCTCAGCTGCCAGACGCCATCTCCACTTCTTCCTCCTCACGATCGTTCAGGCAATGATAAAGGAAAGGTAGCGTTTTCTCTCAGTTTCACCTTCGTGCGTTTTTAGGGTCTTTGGATTCCTCTTACATGTTTTATTTATTCTGATTATTTTGTATTATTATTTGTTTCTTGTGAGGTGTTAAAGAAAGGGAAGAGGTACTACCTTTGGAGAGGAGACGAGGAGTGGACTGGAGGCGTTTTAGGCGGCCGGAGGCGGAGGGAGTATGATGTTGATGAGCTTTGTTCTGGTATTCCTGGTATCTTTCTTTTGTTAGGTTTTGTGATGAACGTCTGAAAACCCTAGCTTTTAGTTCTCTCTTCTTCTTCTGTTTGCTTGCTCTGAGATACTTGTTGTTGAAATGTTGATGTTGTTGAACCTTGTTGTTCTGATATTGATGATTTTGATGATTTTGATATTTGAGTTGCCTACTGTTTCACTTCTGGCTTCTTCCTCTTTTTGAACTTTGATTCTCAATGATGATTTCTGAGAGTTGTTTGCTTTAGCGTGTTTTGCTTCTGAGTAGCTTTTTCTCTCTTTTGCCTGGTTAGCTTGGCCTATGATGAACACGTTCTGAGGCGTTTTGTTGGTTATTTGGATGCTTTGTTCTGAGTTGCTTACTAAGCTTGTTGATATTGATATGTTGAGGTTGGCCCTAGTGTTTTTGCTAGCTTCAGTTGCTTGACATGTTGGTTCTGAGTTGCCTATTGTTGTGCTTCTATTTAGCCTATGATGAACCTTGGTTCTGAGGCATTGTTGGCTATTGAATACTATGCAGTTTGACAGGTTATATGTTTGTTGGCTTGCTCAATGATGATTATTTCTGAGAATGACTTTTGCTTCAGTTGTTGTTTGGCTTTGGATTTGTTGTGATATTTGGTTTTGGCTTTGAAAGGCTTGTGGGCTGGTTTGTTGTTTTACCACACAGGTTTTGAGTTTTGAGGCATTTTGTTGGAGTTTTGGCTTTGAGGTAGGTTTATTGTACAGGCAGGCCTGTGGTATATGCAGGTTTGTTTGGAGCTTAGGCTTGAGGTTGAACCAGCTGAGGTTGGCTTAGACTTGAACAGGCTGTTTGTTTGCTTGACACAGGTTTTGAAAAAGCTTGTGTTTGAGATTTATGCAGGTTTTTAGGCTTTGGACACAGGTTTGTGTTTGACAGGCTGGGGTTGCAAGCTTGTTGTTTCTGTTATGTGTCTTAGGCTGGATCCAACAAGTTGGAGGCAAGCTTGTGGTATATCTTGTTTTTGTGATATATTCTTCTGGTGTGTTATTCTGCCTCCTCTTTTCTTGTTCTGATATTCTCTATTATATCTTTTTCTAAGCCTGCCTGTAAGCCTCTCCACTTCTTTTTCTCTTTCTCTCTCCACAGATAAAAAGCATTTTTTATTGCTTTAGACTGTACTTACTCTAAAAAAGCGTTTGGCCTGGAAAAATGATGAATTTGAAATAAGTTTGCTTGCATTGTTAGCTTTTCTCTGTGTACTTTCTTCTTTTCCAGATTTCCTGCATATCTTTTGTGTACTTGTTGATATCTCTTTGACAGCCTTTGGACAGTTTGTTTTGACATTCAGTTTGCCTTTGACAGCTTAGTTTGCCTTTGTAACTGTAACTTGGCTGTTTGCACTTATGCTGTTTGTTCAATTTGAACTTTTTAACTTGTTTTGGCATATTCAGTAGCTTTGTGCATTTCATATATTTGCAAGCATATTTCCCTTTCCCTCTTTGTGAACCAAGAGTCCTCTTGTGATTTGCAGAGAGGGCAAACAAACTGATTCCGGCCAACACTTTTAATGATGAGCTTTTTATGATTAACTGTCTGAGAATGTTCTTAATTTATCTGTACTGACTTCTTCCTTTTTTTGTCTTTGTAGATAAATATCAGTTGAGCAATGGGGAGCAGCAGTAGAAGATGAAGATTTAGGAGATTTAGGATATAGTTTTAAATTACCTTTAATCATGGTAACAATATTAATGTAAACAATTGTAAATAAATTTACAGTGTTCAAATAATAATTGTAACAAACAATTAAAAATGAATAAAAATAATCCTTTGTCAGTTAATTCTCTTTCAATTCACTGTCTATTTAATTATTTAAGTTTCTTGAATTAAAATAACTGGAAGTAAATCCCAACTATTCTAACTTAGAATAAATAATTAATAAACACCGTAGTCTTGCAACTTTGCATTAATCAATAATAAACCCGACGTTCCAATTAGCCATAAGCATTGCACAGTCAATCAAACAAACATCCATATGCCTTTTCTTTTACTGATTAAACCAAACACTGCAAATTTTCAACCAGAAGCCTCAGCTTCTAAACCAGAGGTTCAGGTTTATTGAGAAACAAACTGAAATCTTGAGCAGGCGTCAAAGCAGTGTAACAACCAATTAATACACTGTGGATTCAAATTCTTCTGAAAATGCGCGTGCAAACCCTAATTCTTGATTTATTGTCAAAGAAACGTCCACCTGATCAAACCCTGAGCCAAATTCAACCAAATTAATAAAAACCCTGATAATCTGCTTGAACTGATTCAAAATCAATGGAAACCCTAATTTGGTCTGACTGATGAGAAAAGTATGTTTGACCGATTCTTAAGCCAGTCTGAAAAATAAGGAAAATCCCGAAGCTGTGATTTCTTGTGGAAAAGAGAGGGCAAATTTTGGGGTACAACAGTTGCCCCTGTTCAATCTTCTTGAACCTAAAGAGTTATATTGGCAAGCTTGCCGTTTGCGACTCGAAGGTAAAAGGAGATTGGACACTAGAGTGCCCAAAAAATTTGCACTTGTCAAAGCGTAGTTTGAGGGAATGGGCTTAAAGATGCCATTTGGTGATGGGCTTAAAGATTCCATCTGGAGATGTGACAGAGGGATGGGCTTAGAGATGCCATCTGGAAATTGCTGGTAGGAGGATGGGCTTAGAGATGCCATCTGGAAATGTTTGTTGAACTGTATGTCATTGGTGAGTGGGTGAGTATCAGAAAGGTATCCATGTTTTGGAACATCTCTGAACTGGGGGTCTGAATAAGCAATAGATTGACATCTGTATCTGGAAGCATCCATAAACTGTTTTCAAAAGTTGTGTTGTACCCCAAAATTTGCCCTCCCATATTCTTCAAGATTTGTCAAGATCAATCTTCAAATGGATCAATGGGTTGCCCAGTCAAACATCTCCTAAGCCAGTCAAAATTAGGGTTTTGGTTCTCTCAAGGAATTTGAGGTTTTCAATGGCTCAATCAAGTCCCATAGGCCTATACACATTGTCAAGCATCTACATGTCAAGTCTAAAGACTCACAGCATCAAATTGCACAGTCAAAAGTCCCATTTGCTTCACAGTCAACTCCAGGGGTAAAATGGTCATTTTGTAGTCAAAAGTCAGAATTTTTGGCCAACATCTTATTTTGAGTCCACAATCATCATTTGATCAAATCTTGATCATGATTCCACAAGGATAGCTCAAAAATCATCAAGATGCCAAAGGATACTATTTTTGGACAGTTGAAAAGTCAACTGTAACTTGACCAAGGCATAACTTTTTCATGGTTCATCATAAAAATCCCATCCAATGTTCATTTTGAAGGGGATGACATTTCCTACAACTCATATTCACATTCTAAGTCCAAGAAATGCTCTCACAAAAAGTTATCAATTTCTACATTATAGGTCAATTTCAAAAGTCAACAAAAAGGCATTTTAAGTCAAAGACCATAACTTGAGATTGGTAAATCAAAATGACATTGGACCAAAGGCATTGGTTATAGGACTTCAATACCTTTCCAAAATGTCCAAGAACATGTTCATAGGATCAAAATTGAGCAAGATATGCATTGGAGAAGTTGGGAAAGTTTTGTGAATGTGCAAAAGTCAACTTTGCTCAAAATACCTTATTTTTGCTAATGGGCCTCAAATTTCATCTTGAAACATTGTCCAAGGCTTATGCACGACCCATTGAGCCTATTTGAGTTTATTTTCTTATTTTTATTAATTAATTGGATTTTTATTAATATTAATTAATCTAATTGATTTAAAATATAGGAAATTCAAAGATATGGTTTTCAAATCTTTTTGTGAAGCAAACAAACTCAGGGCAAGCTGGCAAATTTGTATATCAATCAAAGAGACAAAAATCTCCATGTTTGGCAAGTTTTCTCAATCAAAAAGATTGGAAAATATTTGATTTCCAATCAAATATTGAAACCATAATGCAATGGATTTCTTGACCAGAAGTTAACCTAATTCCATTCTATTATAAGTGCATAAACTAAACCTAAAGCCTGGGACGTGAAAAAACTGTTGTAAGAGCCATAACCAATTCCAAAAAATTCAAAGAAAACTCAAAACTGAATTCCACATTCCAACGTGATTCAAAGCGTTTTCTTGATCCTAATACATTGCCGAGGTCCCCAGGAACAAGTTGCAATCAAAAACAAGCCTTGAAGCTCAAGAAATCGCCTCCAACAGATTCACGGTTTACCACTTTTTTTCAAAATCATAATCATTGATTCATGCATTTTTAACATCTTTTGTTGATTGTTTTGTGTTCATAGCACTCAGGTGAAGCTTTTGGTGTGGTTCAATTGGATTAAAACGCCCTGAAACAGAAATCACCATGGACGTTTTCTAGGGTTTTCAAACTCTGAATTTTGGGGGTTTACTATATAGGAAAAATTAGACCATCTCACGCACATGGATGAAACCGCCTGGACAAGACGAATCAAACCCAACCCTCGCGAACAATTTATATTGACCATGGAGCTATTCGCTATTTTTTGCATTTGCAGTTTGTGGGGGTTAAAAACCCCCGCTATCTGTTTTATTTTCTGCAGGTTTCATGAAGAAGACGAGGACGTGGTGCTATGCCATTGGATGATTCAAAAGGAGCACGCGTTTTTATGTTTTGCACAACATATTTACTTGTTTCATATATTATTTTTACTCATTATTATTCTAACAAATGCAAGCGAGTGGCCTGGTGGTGGATGCGTTTTGCAAGAACCATTGGGACCTGGGTTCGATTCCCAGGTCCCCCCAAAACAATTATTTGCTATTTTCTTATGCATGTTCATGTGCAGCTTTCCAGGGGCGGTACACCATATGCCTCCAGACATCCAGTATGCCATGTGTCTTATGCAACAATCCAAGGGCCAAAGATGGAAGACTATGGTACTACCTAGTCAATGAACATACAGTTAATCCCATAAGTCAACGCAGGCTTGAGTTAATGGGCCTGAAATTTCCAGCATAAGCCTCCATATTTGGGTCAACACCCCCCCTGGTTAATCGCTTTTCTTTTTATTTTCTTTTAACTAATTATTATTATTAACTATTATTATTATTTAATTACCTCATAAACTAATATTTTTTTATAATAAATTCAGAATTAAAAAATGTAAATATTTTTATTATTAGTATTATTTATTAATCTCACTTTTTAATTATTTTTGTAAATAAAATACTAACAAATTAATTAGATTAAATTAGGTTCAATTTTGACTATTTTTCATAATAAATAAAATCAATCTAGAATTAGGTTTTCTTTTGACTTTTAATTTCTTTTATTTTTATTTTCATTAAAAACATAAAAAACACAAAAATACTTTTTCTTGTAATTAATTAATTAATTAGTTATTAGGGTTAATATTTGATTTAATTGTAGAAAAGGACAAATTACTTTCTTTTCTAAAAAAGGGTCAAAACCCTAAGACGTTCCCGATTTAATTTCTTTTGCTCTTTAATTCCTTTTGATCATATTGATGTAACTGTTTCCGAGGATGTAATAGTTAATTAGGCTTTTATCGCTTTCTTTACTTTTCTCGCATTTATTTTCCAAACGGGTTCTGTTTTTGGCGATGTATAGACCCGCACCTTGTAATAGCGTAGATTTACCTTTCCGCACTTTATTTCCCGCAAACTAGTAAACTATAATTATGCATGACAAGACTTGTATGAAAAATAAAACCAACCCGTAGCTCACAAACAACATGTGCAAGATAATCTTAACTGAATTTAACACACATGCACATGCCACTCCTAGGGTACGCCTCACTTGGTTGCCTCGAGGTGGTCATCAAGTATAGGGTGTTTTAGAGGTCGCCCTCCTGTCTAAAGATCCAGTTGCCTCGAACGGTTGCCTCGGATAAAAAGGATCTAGGACATTAGGGTTACCGCTAAGGCGTCCTACCATTGCTTTGGTGACCACATTGTCCCTATAATCGAATTGACCCGAATAACTCCAACGACGGTGCTACCTACTTCTCAATAGTGGGATAGTACTGTCTAGAGGACTCTTACACAGCTTAATTCCTTAGAGTAGGTAGATTTCTCCTGGGTACTTGCTCTTTCAAAAAACAAAAACATCTTTTTGCACCTACACTTTCAAAAAGTTTTCAAACAAATACTTCATACACTCTTGAGGACTGATACAAGAGTTACCTAGAAGTTTTCAAAACGAAACTTTTTCAAAACCCACATACATTTTAAAAGCAAACAAATTTTTGAAAACATAGTGAGCAAGTACCTAAGGGTCCATGGATAACCACAGATAGAAAGGGTGCTAACACCTTCCCTTTCTATAAATCTACCTCCCGAACAGAGAGACATCTCGATAAGGAATTTTGCTGTGCTTTTGTCCTTTCCTTGTTGGAGAACATAAAAGACGGTGGCGACTCTTGCTTACCGCGACATTTCGCAAACCAGCTTTAAAACAGTCAGTTCTATTCCCACCGATCACAGAACTGGCGACTCTGCTGGGGATATTTATAAAGTGAGGTGTACCTTAGGATTAGACCACTCTTATGTTTTCAATTGTATGTCTTGTTTGCTTTAATATTGTGGGCCTGTTTTGGGAGTTTCATAGATCCTAACCCGGATCTGGGGGATGCCTTTTAGAAGTAGCAACAAACTGTGAGGGAACTGTGCGGGGTATACCGACATGGTTGAAGCAGTTGCTACGTTGATGTGGCACTTTGGTGAGTACCGGTAACCCTTGAGTCAAGTCAAGGAGAGTACGGGGCCGCCGCATGGTGTCGTGAAGCATCAACTGACCTTAGGAACCTTACTTGACCATCCTGGCCTCTTTAGGGGTAGTGAGATGACTGACTTTGGTGCAGTCCGAAGTTGGTAGATACTCGATACTACACTCATTGAGGGTTGTTTTCTTGGAATATTTTGATCGCCAGTTCAGTGGCTAAATCAAAACAATGAACATAGAAAACAACCCTATGATATTGAGCTCCTTAGAACCCGGTTACTTTTGATAGGACAGGTTTTGAGCCCACCAACTTCAAGAGGGTAGTACCTAAACTTCATGCTGGCCTAAACTCTAAGGGTTGTCTTGTGTGACTTGTGTGCCTTCAAACTTGACTACTTGCATGTTCTTGTTATCTGACACATGAGCTTCTTGCAGGTTTTGTTTACAGTCCTTAATCTGGGCTTATAGTAGGGTTCACTTACATCACTCCACGCATAGCATAACATCATACCATCATACCATTACATACATCCGGCATAAGGACTAATCCATTTCAAGGATCTCAAAGGTTTGTGATGCAGGTCATGATGAATCAAATGCCTAGCAAGGGGCAAGGGGATTTATTTTCCTCTAAACAAGGTTGATAACTTGAGTCAGGGGCTATGACCCACTCGATATGGTGAGCTTTGACTCTTGAAGAAGGACTCTCAACAACATGAAGTTCCTTCAATCAAGCTACCAGATTCTAACAATTTTCTTGTTTACCCCGCGAGATCCTTGCAAGCATTGCATGCATACATACATATCATTGCATTACAGGTACCCCTTGTTACAGGTCACTTACCTTCTTCGCTGTTTATTTCAGCAATGGCTTCCCAACAAGACAACCAGGATCTTCATGCTCAAGAGACTCGGTTCGGGGAGATCCTCCTAAATCTATCCAAGGGGCAGGAAGAGCTGAGAATACTCCTCATGGGGACTCTGGTCAGGAACAGTCCAGAAGACAGTAAGGATGAACGAATGAAACATCTGCAAGCTGAGGTGGATACAATGAGAACCCAGATGCTGGGGCAGATGGCTCTCATTCAAGACTTAGCTCAAAGACAAGAAGAGCTCAGGGTTCTCGTCAACCAATTGCTTCGGGATAACCAACTGGGGAAAACATCTAAGGTTGAAGAGCCAGTCCTCATTAAATTCCCTTTGAGACAAGAAGACAAGGGAAAAGCTCCTCAACTTGCTTCAGGGTCACAAATTCAGCATCAACCTCACCAGCTTCAGCAAGACAGTATGAAGCAAGTAGTCAGGGTTGGGGACCAAACCGGTAATCAGCCCCCAAGAAATCAAAGGTTTGGTGTGATGAATAGACCTCTCCAAGCTGCCACTACTTCACAGGTCCAACAACGACCTCGCCAAGAACAACGGGTTGATCAGAGCAAGCCAGACAAGCCTAGGAGGCAATTCACCAAGCTCAACATGTCGCTGTTTCAAGCCTTACAATGCCTGTTGAGATTGAATCTGATCACATTAAGGGACCCTTCTAAGAATCCCAACACTTCCTCTTCCAGGTATAACCCGAGTGTGAGATGTACCTACCATTCTGACAGTCTTGGACACGACACCGACAACTGTTGGACTCTGCAGAACAAGATCCAGGACCCGATTGATGAAGGAGCAGTGGAATTCACCCCAGATGGTCAGGTCGAGTTCTTCTACTATCCCTAGACGAGAAGACCTTTTGTTCATTGGAAGTTTCAAGTTGTATTTTTCTTTGCTTGTTCAAACATTTGTTCATGTTAAACTCTTTTATTTCATTAATGCATCGCATATGTCTGTTTTGAATCAATATATTCGCATTCGCTATATTCAAACTGCTTTCATTTTTTGTGATGTTCAAACTCTCGATTAAAAATTCTAAGCCTCTTGAGGGAGGATGACGAAAACGATACCACGATCTTTACAGTATGCTTTTGAACAGACCCCGCTGATGAGGTACATGCATTGTTTCAAACCCTAAACACTGGAGTTATAAGGAAGATAATCCCCCATCAACCCCTTCGAGCCAAAGAAGTAGGAGTTTTTTCTTTTCAAAAATTAAAAACCCTTAATCATAACCTGGGGCAGGGTAGTTCTCTCAGTTGATCCAAGTGCATAACGAATGACATCAAAAGAAGTCCTTTTGAAACAAAAGACAGTGATGGTTCCGAATAATCATAAAGACAGGCAGTCATCATTTCGCAGAAATAAAAGCCCAATAAGTCAAAACCTATGAAGGAGACTTACAAAAACTGGGGCATCCCGCTGACTGTAATCACAAAAGAAACAGTTCAGGCAAAAAACAGGGATAACGAAATCGAAAAGAAAGAGGTCCTACAAACCCTCAACAAAAAAAAATGACTGCCTATTCAAAATAAATTGTCAACATCTGAACCATCACCGGAATATCAGAGCAAAGACTCAAACAAGGTCTAACGCACGATTTGCTGAGTTTAGGTTTGAAGAACATCACGAAGAGCGGGTGGGTACAAAGAAAATTTGAGCCTTTATCCTTTGTTTCTTAAACCGTGAACCAGGCCACATTACAACCCTCAAAAAGTCCTAGCTGAAGCATGGGGTAGTTCGAAAGCATACTATTACAAAAGGTATCCTGACTCCTTAAGGCTTGCGGTAAAATAACGAGTTGACATCACATTTTACAAAATTCGCTTGTTTTATTGAAAACTGCATTTTCAAAAACTTCAAGACAGACATAAGCTTTGCATTTTTAATATAACATTGTTTGCATATGACTATTTGTTCAAACAGCATAGAAATTCGCACGAAGAATATCTAATGAACAAAAGCACTTCCAATCAAGGGGCAGACGTGATCATTGTCCATCATCTGGGGCAGTCAGGTCAAGATTCAGAGAATCTCACAAAATGCCAAACAACCAGGGGCAAATCTCCGCCTGAGTCGCTTGGGGCATTGGACATGAAGTCCAGCAATGAATCTTGCATGATCAAACATCTTCTGGTAGTATGGCAACACAACACTACTGACAGTGACAACTCCCTGCATCCTGAGAGCATGGGCATAGTCGGAAAAATACTACGCATAATCAAAGACCCGCTAGGTCGACTGGCCTAGGAAAAAATAAGGGCTGCCCGGCAAACCAAAAGGGTTCGGGCCAAAATAAAGGGATGAAAACAAAAAAATGTACACCCGGCTAGGGATGTCAATGGGGCGGGGCGGGGCCGGGGGGACACTTCCCCATCTTTTTCCCCGCCATCAAATTCATTCCCCGTCCCCGTCCCCGATCTCCGTCACGGGGGAATTTCTATCCCCATCCCCGTTCCCCGCGGATCCCCGTTCCCCGCGGGGATCCCCATAGATCCTACATTTATTCATTAATATTTTATTTTTTTAAAATGTTTATATTTTCTATAAAAATAAAAAGCACAAAGAATTCACATATTTATTATGTTATTAAAAAATACTAGTATTTGACATTTATTATTTTTTATTAAAAATACTAATGGAACACAAAATAATAATATTTTTTTTATAAATTTCTATAAAATGCTATAAAATTCAACAAAATGAACTATAATACTTTTTAAAGTAACAATATGCCTAAACAACTAAAAAAATCCAACAACATAATTATGCTTAAAAAACTATACTTCATCAAAACTAATAAGGGATAATTATAAAATTTAGCATCATGAGTATGCTTGAAAAGCTAAAAAATACTTCATAATAAGTCAACTAAAAGCAAAAGTCAACATATCTCTATTTGCTCAATTGATAACACACGTAAAGTAGAAATATCAAAATACTTAAAACAAAGTTACATATAAATAAACTAAAATATTAAGCAAAATATCCAAACAAGTAATGATCAATCATGTCTCTCTTTCCAACTTCTCCTTGCAAGGTCTTCTTCCTCATTCCACAATTAGATATGACTTTCTTTTTCCTACGAAAAGTAAACAATCAATAATTATATTTACTTAAAAAAATACTTTAAAAACTAAAAGGTAATCAACACTAATATGTAAATTACCTTATTATCATCATCATCATCATCATCCATATCTTCATCCACACATTCGAATTGAGTCAACGTTTTTGAATAACCTAAGAAACAAATAGCTAAATTAAAATTTAAAAATCCTTTTCAATTAATCTTGTAAAAGATAAAAATATATTACCTTTTATATCTTTTCGGATCCAATCTTGAGTGCACATCAAAGCCTCTAAAGTGTCTTCCTTCAACCTACTACGTTGTTGACTTAAAACACGACCACTAGTACTAAAGGCGGACTCTGAAGCAACGGTAGAGATAGGAATTGCTAAAAAGTCCCTTGCAATCTTTTGCAAAGTTGGAAATTTCAAACCATTTTGTTTCCACCATCCTAAGATGTCAAAATTTTCCTTTTTTTGTTTATCAAGCAAGACACCATCTTCCAAGTAGGAAGTAAATTCTGACTTGACATTTGTAGTTGAAGTATTTTCCATCACATATTCCGAATAAGCCTTCTCCCAATCTTGACTTGTGACATCAATGTCATCTACCAATGTTGATGCACCAACTTCACTACTTGTAGGAACCATATCATTATTTGGTTGATATTCTTCAACTAAATCTTCACACATTTGTATTACCTTTTCCAATTCTTTGGGAGCATTATTCCCATACATAAGTGGGAAGAAGTAATTCAACAAAGTTATTTTATATCTAGGATCCAAAACAGCCCCTATTGCCATCACCCCCATTAATCAAACTCCAATATTTGTCAAACTTCACTATCATACTTCTTGCCATACTTTGTATAGTATCACTAAAAGAATCTTCCCACTTTCTTAAAGCTAATCTTATTTGACAAACTTTGGGAAAATAAATGTTTGATGTTGGATACTTAGTACCCGAGAACAACTCAGTGACACTAAAAAATAATTTCAACTTGTCACAAATTTCTCTTGCCATTTTCCAATCTTCTTCACTTGGTGCACACTTATATTGGGAATCACGGCGTTGTTTTAAACGTTTAAAAACTTGTTCGTAAGGCAATGCAGAAGCAAGCATTAAATAAGTAGAGTTCCATCTTGTTCTACAATCTTGTGCAAGCTTCTTTTCATAAGTCATGTTCAATTGATTACAAGTTTCTTTAAATTTCTCCTCCCTCTTTGGTGTTGCTACCCAAAAACCGACACTTTCCCTAATCTTTTCAATTGAACTAGAAATTGTTTGCATGCCATCTTTCACTATCAAGTTTAATATGTGGGCACAACAACGCATATGAAACAATTTCCCTTTTAAAATAAAAGAAGAAGGTGACATCTTATCAATCAAATGGTCAATCAGAGCATCATTGGTGCTACAATTATCAACGGTTAATGTTGACAATTTTCTATCAATATTCCAATCCATCAAACAATCTACCAAAAAATCACAAATGACCTCAGCAGTATGTGGCGTAGGGACATAAATGAACCTAAAAATAAATTATAATAAATATCACATAAAATAACTATATTATAATAATAACGTAAATGGAAGGGAGAAGTTACCTGATGATCCGATTCTGCAAAATCCAATTTTCATCAATGTAATGAGCTGTAACAGACATATATCCTTTGTTCTGGTTGCTAGCAGTCCACATATCAGTAGTTATTGCAATGCGGCTTTTATTCTTTGCAAGTATTTTCATTTGCTTTGACTTCTCACTTTCATACAACTTCATTATATCATTCTTCATGGTGTTGCGAGAAACTATCTTGAACAAAGGTTGAAGAGAATGGCTATAATTTCTAAAACCAATATGGTTAACCATCATGATGGGATATTCATGCAATATAATCATCTTCGCGAGTTCATTCCTAGAAACATCTTGATTAAATGTATAATTTCCAACCACAAATGATTCATGTCTGTTTCCGGATTTTTTTTTCTGTCACTTTAAGCATGGCTTGTTTTGGACCTCTCTCTGTGCGTTTTGGACATATGCTAATATGATCAAATAAATGTTTAGTACCATTTTTTGTATCACCACCAATTTTCTTATCACAAGATTTGCATATAGCCTTCCAAATGCCTCCTATTTTTTGCCTTTTAAAATAGGGCCAAGCATCTGATTTTAATCCCCTTTTGTTAGGACTTGTAGTGGGTTCAACGGGAGCTTCAGGATCTTGATTTTCTATATTTATTTCATTTGGAGTAGATTGAACTTCCTGTGTGAGTGAAACTCCACTACTTTCTATAGGAACTTCATTCCCTTCCAAAGCAACATTAGGACTATTAGATGATTGAACTTCACCAACCATTCTTTTACCAAAAACCTGGCACACACAAACACAAATTTTAAAAGGCTACATGGAAGTAGAACAAAAATAATAAATATATGAAAAAATAATAAATAAATGAAATAGTAAATACATGAAATTCACACAAAAAATAATTAATAAGAAAAATCTTATATTTCTAAATATATGATGCATTACACATATTTCTAAATATGCCTTATTTACTGTAACTTTTCAATTAGAAATAATAACATATATTAATTAATTATATACATTGAGAATACATTTATTTACCTATATACATGATATATTTACTCGTGTAAAAAGTTATATGTTATTATTTCACTTAATGGCTTTGGTTTTATAATTAGAAATATATGATATATTTTTTTTATGGGTGATAGCATGATATATTATTGTTTATATGTTATTATTTCATTAATAATTAGAAATATAAGATATTTGGTTTTTTTTATGGGTGATACCGTGATAGCATGATATATTGATTCATTTAAAAAGTAATATTTTTTTGTTTAATATAGAAAATTAAATTATAGTGTGATATATTAATAAAAAATAGGAAAAGTATATTTTAATATTTTTTAAGGAAAAACTGACGACATTATTTTAATTACAAATGCATAGTATAGATAAAAAATGAACACAAAAATATTTAAAAGGAGATAAAAATGAGTAATTTTTTGATTATTTTATATTTTTTTAATATGCAAATGATTTGATAACTCTAAAATTTCTAAACAATTTAATTTAAATTTAATCAAAATAATCAACTTTTCCTATAAGCAATTACATGAACAGGTTTATGAGAATCAAGGAGAAACAATATACTTTTTTCTATAAACAATAATATAAACAGATTTATGAGAATCAAAGAGAAATAATCTATTTTTTCCTATAAATAATTACATGAACAAATTTATGAAAATCAAACCTTATTGATGAAATTGTAAGAGCTGTGAATAATGGAAGCACACCAAATAGAGATGATGGAATTGGAAGAGGAAGATGAATGGAGATTTGACTGGAGAAGAAAAAAAGGAGTCTAACGTGTGAGACTCTAAATGTCTGGCAGAAGAAAATGAAACGCTTCAACTTTTTTAGGGTCTAATATTTACATTTCTCTCTCTTAATAAATACATGAATATTTATTTATTTATTTTTATAAATAAACATAAAGGAAATGACTAAAAAACCTAATCTAAAATATATATATATTAAATTAACTATATTAAAATAATAGGCGAGGAGGGGTCCCCGCGGGGCGGGGGGTGTATTCCCCGTCCCCGTCCCCGAAATGCTCTCGGGGGAATTTTTCTCCCCATCCCCGCCCCCACGGGGGAAAATTCCCCATCTTTGGGGCCCCGAACGGGGCGTTCCCCGCGGGGATCCCCATTAACAGGTCCAAACTGACATCCCTACACCCGGCAAGTCGAAAACCTGAAAAGGCGGCTTGGGCAAAAATGGGTATCTTGATGGACTGAAAACCCGAAAGGGTGGTCCAGGCAAAAGTTAGGGATCAAAAGCGTACGACTATGTCCCGTCATCTTGTCACTTGCCTACCAGGAGAAGGTTTGTCAAATCGGCAGTTATTAAGACCTCCACAGGTACCTTCTCCCGCAGAAACTGGGGCAATAAGAATTGTCTAAGCGATCTGGTTGCTCTGTCCACCGAGGTGCCAAGGTAAGTTCAGCTGAAGAACATGACCAAGTTACCTCCACTCCCCCAGAGTAAGACAAGGTTCAGCAATATTCTCCCCAGGTAGAGTTGGTCTATCATCAGCCCTACAAAAGGCACATTATTCCCCAACAAGTCAGCAACACTCTCCCCAAGCAGAGTTAGCCTACTGTCAGCCTTAAGGAAGTTGGATATCCCCAGAAGATCTCAACATTCCCCAGCGGAGTATGCAGATATTCCTAAACAAGCATCCCCGGCAGTCTTAATATAAGATTGTTCCCCGGCAGAATACAAGACACCCTGGTGGAGCCACTTCCCCGGTACAGTTCAAAAGTTTCCCCAGGAGAGTTGAATCATCCTCCCCAGTAGATTCTGGAAGCCTAGCCCTAGTAAATCCCGGAAGCTTACCACCTGCAGAGTATATACGTCTCTCCCCGACCATATTCAAAGGTTATCCCCCACCAGATCCTATAACTGGGTTATCCTCATCTAATTACCACGGAAAGATCGTCCTCGGCAAAGTTCTTCCTATCCCCAGCGGAGTCCATCAAATCCCTCAACAGAGCTTGTCAACGGTATCCCCAGCGGAGTTATCATCAAAATCTCAGCAAAGTATCTCTTTCCACAGAGTAATTCCCCGCAGAATAATCTCTTCCCCAGGTTTATTCCCCAACGGAGTCATCTTCTCCTACCGGTTTATTCTTGCAATCATCGTCCCCAGCGGAAATGAAGAACCCTACTCTTCAACGTCAGCCCAGGAGTTAACAAATTCCCGGCATTCGTCAAGGATTTATTTTCCTAGACGAAAATACATTCATAAACATGTCACATTTTATACATCCTGCTTACATACATGATAAAGTGCATACGACACAATCTCATTTATTTTTGAACATCATGACATCATGCATTTCATACATCATGACATTGCATACAACTGATGTTTTTCCTTTTCAGGAAAAAAGGTCAATTCAAAGATGATTACTATCAACTGTCGCAGTTCCAGATTCGATACCTGTATCTAGCCAGGGCATATCTGTGAGCTATTGATTGTGGATTCGATACCTGTATCTAGCCAGGGCATATCTACATGAAGAATTTGAAGTTCCAGATTCGATACCTGTATCTAGCCAGGGCATATCTGTGAGCGATTGATTGTGGATTCGATACTTGTATCTAGCCAGGGCATATCTACATTAAAGAGATTTCAGAAATGGCTTAGAGATGCTCCGGACCCGGATGCTATTCTATCGCTTATTCAGAGTTTCTTCCCAGAAATGGCTTAGAGATGCTCCAGATATGGACGCTATTCTTTTGCTTATTCAGAATTTCCTTTCGGAGATAGCTTGGAAATGCTCCAGATTCGGACGTTATTCTATTGCTTATTCAAATTTCTTCTCAGAGATATCTTAGAGATGCTCCAGATATGGACGCTATTCTTTTGCTTATTCAGAGTTTCCTTTCAGAGATAGCTTAGAGATGCTCCGGACACGGATGCTGTTCTATTGCTTATTCAGATGTCCTTCTAGAGATGGTTCAGATGTGATCTAGATATGGCTACATTCTGATACTTATTCCAGATTCCTTCTAGAGATGGTTCAGATGCGATCCAGATATGGCTACATTCTGATACTTATTCCAGATTCCTTCTAGAGATGGTTCAGATGCGATCCAGACATGGCTACATTCTGATACTTATTCCAGATTCCTTCTAGAGATGGTTCAGATGCGATCCAGACATGGCTACATTCTGATACTTATTCCAGATTCCCTTCTAGAGATGGTTCAGATGCGACCCAGATATGGCTATATTCTGATACTTATTCCAGATTTCCTTTCAGAGATAGCTTAGAGATGCTCCCGACGCGGATGATATTCTATTGCTTATTCAGATTTCTCTTCAGAGATAGCTTAGAGATGCTGCAGACCTGGATTCTATTCTACTTCTTATTCAGATTCAAACTTCTAAAGACAACTTAGAGATGCTCCAGACCCGGATGCTATTCTATTGTTTAGTCCAGATTCATTCAAAAGACATTCCAGATACGATCTAGATTCGGATGACACTCTGTCACTCACTCAGATATAATATGGATATACCCCAGACGCGGCGGTCATTCTACTATTTATTCAGACGTCAACAATTAGATATAGACTAGATATGCTCCAGACACCGAAGCTATTCTATTTCTTATTCAGATTCAACTATCCATTACATTTCCAAATGGCATCTATAAGTTCATTCCCGACAGGATCCTGTCACATCTCCAGATGGTATCTATAAGCCCATCCTCCTATCAATCATATCTCCAAATGGCATCTGTAAGCCCATTCCCGACATCACATCGTTGATACTCTACTACACGAGTGCAAATTTCTGGGCACTCTAGTGTTCAATCATCTTCCACCTTCGGATCACGAAAGGCACGCAAGCCAATCTACATCCTCAGGTTTAAGAAGATTGAACAGGGGCAACTGTTGTACCCCAAAATTTGCCCTCCCATATTCTTCAAGATTTTTCAAGATCAATCTTCAAATAGATCAAGGGGTTGCCCAGTCAAACATCTCCTAAGCCAGTCAAAATTAGGGTTTTGGTTCTCTCAAGGAATTTGAGGTTTTCAATGGCTCAATCAAGTCCCATAGGACTATACACATTGTCAAGCATCTACATGTCAAGTCTCAAGACTCACAGCATCAAATTGCACAGTCAAAAGTCCCATTTGCTTCACAGTCAACTGCAGGGGTAAAATGGTCATTTTGCATTCAAAAGTCAGAATTTTTGGCCAACATCTTATTTTGAGTCCACAATCATCATTTGATCAAATCTTGATCATGATTCCACAAGGATAGCTCAAAAATCATCAAGATGCCAAAGGTTACTATTTTTGGACAGTTGAAAAGTCAACTGTAACTTGACCAAGGCATAACGTTTTCATGGTTCATCATAAAAATCCCATCCAATGCTCATTTTGAAGGGGATGACATTTCCTACAACTCATCTTCACATTCTAAGTCCAAGAAATGCTCTCACAAAAAGTTATCAATTTCTACATTATAGGTCAATTTCAAAAGTCAACAAAAAGGCATTTTAAGTCAAAGACCATAACTTGAGATTGGTAAATCAAAATGACATGGGACCAAAGGCATTGGTTAGAGGACTTCAAGACCTTTCCAAAATGTCCAAGAACATGTTCATAGGATCAAAATTGAGCAAGATATGAATTGGAGAAGTTGGGAAGTTTTTGTGAATGTGCAAAAGTCAACTTTGCTCAAAATACCTTATTTTTGCTAATGGGCCTCAAATTTCTTCTTGAAACATTGTCCAAGGCTTATGCACGACCCATTGAGCCTATTTGAGTTTATTTTCTTATTTTTATTAATTAATTGGATTTTTATTAATATTAATTCATCTAATTGATTTAAAATATAGGAAATTCAAAGATATGGTTTTCAAATCTTTTTGTGAAGCAAACAAACTCAGGGCAAGCTGGTAAATTCGTGTATCAATCAAAGAGACAAAAATCTCCATGTTTGGCAAGTTTTCTCAATCAAAAAGATTGGAAAATATTTGATTTCCAATCAAATATTGAAACCATAATGCAATGGATTTCTTGACCAGAAGTTAACCTAATTCCATTCTATTATAAGTGCATAAACTAAACCTAAAGCCTGGGACGTGAAAAAACTGCTGTAAGAGCCATAACCAATTCCAAAAAATTCAAAGAAAACTCAAAACTGAATTCCATATTCCAACGTGATTCAAAGCGTTTTCTTGATCCTAATACATTGTTGAGGTCCCCAGGAACAAGTTGCAATCAAAAACAAGCCTTGAAGCTCAAGAAATCGCCTCCAACAGATTCACGGTTTACCACTTTTTTTCAAAATCATAATCATTGATTCATGCATTTTTAACATCTTTTGTTGATTGTTTTATGTTCATAGCACCCAGGTGAAGCTTTTGGTGTGGTTCAATTGGATTAAAACGCCCTGAAATAGAAATCACCATGGACGTTTTCTAGGGTTTTCAAACTTTGAATTTGGGGGTTTACTATATAGGAAAAATTAGACCATCTCACGCACATGGATGAAACCGCCTGGACAAGACGAATCAAACCCAACCCTCGCGAACAATTTATATTGACCATGGAACTATTCGCTATTTTTTGCATTTGCAGTTTGTGGGGGTTAAAAACCCCCGCTATCTGTTTTGTTTTCTGCAGGTTTCATGAAGAAGACGAGGACATGGTGCTATGCCATTGGATGATTCAAAAGGAGCGCGCGTTTTTATGTTTTGCACAGCATATTTACTTGTTTCATATATTATTTTTACTCATTATTATTCTAACAAATGCAAGCGAGTGGCCTGGTGGTGGATGCGTTGTCCAAGAACCATTGGGACCTGGGTTCGATTCCCAGGTCCCCCCAAAACAATTATTTGCTATTTTCTTATGCATGTTCATGTGCAGCTTTCCAGGGGCGGTACACCATATGCCTCCAGACATCCAGTATGCCATGTGTCTTATGCAACAATCCAAGGGCCAAAGATGGAAGACTATGGTACTACCTAGTCAATGAACATGCAGTTAATCCCAGAAGTCAACGTAGGCTTGAGTTAATGGGCCTGAAATTTCCAGCATAAGCCTCCATATTTGGGTAAACACCCCTTGGTTAATTGCTTTTCTTTTTATTTTCTTTTAACTAATTATTATTATTAACTATTATTATTATTTAATTACCTCATAAACTAATATTTTTTTATAATAAATTCAAAATTAAAAAATGTAAATATTTTTATTATTAGTATTATTTATTAATCTCACTTTTTAATTATTTTTGTAAATAAAATACTAACAAATTAATTAGCTTAAATTAGGTTCAATTTTGACTATTTTTCATAATAAATAAAATCAATCTAGAATTAGGTTTTCTTTTGACTTTTAATTTCTTTTATTTTTATTTTCATTAAAAACATAAAAAACACAAAAATACTTTTTCTTGTAATTAATTAATTAATTAGTTATTAGGGTTAATATTTGATTTAATTGCAAAAAAGGACAAATTACTTTCTTTTCTGAAAAAGGGTCAAAACCCTAAGACGTTCCCGATTTAATTTCTTTCGCGCTTTAATTCCTTTTGATCATATTGATGTAATTGCTTCCGATGATGTAATAGTTAATTAGGCTTTTATCGCTTTCTTTACTTTTCTCGCATTTATTTTCCAAACGGGTTCTGTTTTTGGCGATGTATAGACCCGCACCTTGTAATAGCGTAGATTTACCTTTCCGCACTTTATTTCTCGCAAACTAGTAAACTGTAATTATGCATGACAAGACTTGTATGAAAAATAAAACCAACCCGTAGCTCACAAACAACATGTGCAAGATAATCTTAACTGAATTTAACACACATGCACATGCCACTCCTAGGGTATGCCTCACTTGGTTGCCTCGAGGTGGTCATCAAGTATAGGGTGTTTTAGAGGTCTCCCTCCTGTCTAAAGATCCAGTTGCTTCGAAACGGTTGCCTCGGATAAAAAGGATCTAGGACATTAGGGTTACCGCTAAGGCGTCCTACCATTGCTTTGGTGACCACATTGTCCCTATAATCGAATTGACCCAAATAACTCCAACGACGGTGCTACCTACTTCTCAATAGTGGGATAGTACTGTCTAGAGGACTCTTACACAGCTTAATTCCTTAGAGTAGGTAGATTTCTCCTGGGTACTTGCTCTTTCAAAAAACAAAAACATCTTTTCGCACCTACACTTTCAAAAAGTTTTCAAACAAATACTTCATACACTCTTGAGGACTGATACAAGAGTTACCTAGAAGTTTTCAAAACGAAACTTTTTCAAAACCCACATACATTTGAAAAGCAAACAAATTTTTGAAAACATAGTGAGCAAGTACCTAAGAGCCCGTGGATAACCACGGATAAAAAGGGTGCTAACACCTTCCCTTTCTATAAATCTACCTCCCGAACCGAGAGACATCTCGATAAGGAATTTTGCTGTGCTTTTGTCCTTTCCTTGTTGGAGAACATAAAAGACGGTGGCGACTCTTTCTTACCGCGACATTTCGCGAACCAGCTTTAAAACAGTCAGTTCTATTCCCACCAATCACAAGTGTCATCTGAACAAGCGATAGATTAACATCCGTGTTTGGAGAATCCATAAACTGTTTTCAGAAGTCTTGAATCTGAACAAGCGATAGGTTAACATCCGTATCTGGAGAACCCATAAACTGTTTTCAGAGGTTTTGGAGATGAATAAGCAATAGATCAGCATCCATGTTGGGAAGCGTCCGTAAACTGTTTTCAAAAGTTGAGTCTGAACAAGCGATAGATTAACATCCGTGTCTGGAGAATCCGTAAACTGTTTTTAGAAGTTGAAGAATCTGAACAAGCGATAGGTTAACATCCGTGTCTGGAGAACCCGTAAACTGTTTTCAGAAGTCTTGAAGTTGAATAAGCAATAGAGCAGCATCCATGTTGGGAAGCGTCCATAAACTGTTTTCGAAAGTTGAGTCTGAACAAGCGATAGATTAACCTCCGTGTTTGGAGAATCCGTAAACTATTTTCAGAGGTTGAAGAATCTGAACAAGCGATAGGTTAACATTCGTGTCTGGAGAACCCGTAAACTGTTTTCAGAAGTCTTGAAATGGAGAAGGAACCGTTGTAGGGTTTCCTGATAATGAGTCCGTGTAAAACTGCATCTTAAATTGAGAAGGAACCGGTGCAGGGTTTCCTGATGATGAGTTCGTGTAAAACTGCATCTGAAATTGTTAATGATAGCCTTTTATTCTTATCCTGAAAAGGACAAAATTTTAGCTAAACACAAAGTTATGTTTCATGAAATGTATGATGCAATATATGTTATATCAATGTTTATGATATGAATGTAATTGATGCGCATGTAAGCTGATGAGATGTCTTGCTGAGGATAGATGAATCCTGGATGGCTGGAGATAACAGAATCTTGACTGCTGTCGGGGAAAGTAAATCCTTGACTGCTGCAGGGGATTGTTGGAAATGAGAAGTCCTGGAACCACTGTTGAGGAATTAGGAGTTTGGGTTGTATGCCAATCTACTGGGGATTCCTGTCTTGAGGGGATCTTCACTGGAGAATATCTGAATATCCTGTGAGGAACTGAGAATGAGAGTCTTCATTCTGCTTAGGGATTGATAGTTAGAAGTTTTAGCTCCGCTGGGGATTGCAAGAATCTTTTGATTGCTGTAGGTATTGATCTGGGATAAGTATCGGAATGTCGCCAAATCTGGGTCACATCTGAACCATCTCTAGAAGGAAATCTGGAAAGATGTTGATCTTGATTTTGTTAAGGGTCAGAAATTGGGAGTATACCAATCTTCTAAGGTGATGAAAATCTTCATTCTGTTAACGGTCAGAAACTGGGAGTATACCAATCTTCTGAGGTTTTAAGGATGAGAGTCTTCAATCTTGAGAGAAACAAATTTTTAGGAGCTTCAATTGTCCGTTATTCTGTTGGTGGTTGTAACTTCCAGCATGTGATGAAGGAAATTTTTGATGATTACTACTCCAAAAGATGAAGGAATCTTTGATTACTACTTCAAAAGATGAAGTAATCTTTGATTACTACTTCAAAAGATGAAGGAATCTTTGATGATTACTACTCCAAAAGATGAAGGAATCTTTGACGATTACTACTCCAAAAGATGAAGGAATCTTTGACGATTACTACTCCAAAAGATGAAGGAATCTTTGACTACTACTCCAAAAGATGAAGGAATCTTTGACGATTACTACTCCAAAAGATGAAGGAATCTTTGATGATTACTACTCCAAAAGATGAAGGAATCCTTGACGATTACTACTCCAAAAGATGAAGGAATCTTTGACTACTACTCCAAAAGATGAAGGAATATTTGACGATTACTACTCCAAAAGATGAAGGAATCTTTGATGATTACTACTCCAAGAGATGAAGGAATCTTATCCGTCGATTAATCTGCATATGTTAAGAATGCTCTTGAAATGTAATTTTGTTTTGGAGAATAAATCCTTGACAAATGTTGGGGAAATAAACCCATGACTGCAGGTCTGCTAGAGAGGTTTCATCACTGCCCCTAGTATCAGATGCTTGTGATATTACCAAGAAACTTGGACTGTTCGTAACCCTTGAGATTGACATTCGAATGCCCCAAGTGATGGTGACGGAGACTTGCCCCAGGTTAATCTGCAATTGAGAGATTTTGTTGAAATCTTGACTGGACTGCCCCAGGTTAACCGAACTTTGAAAGATTTGTTGAAATCTTGACTGGACTGCCCCAGGTTAACTGGATAGTGACATGTCACGCCCCCTTGTTGATAGCAGATTTTTCAATGGAAGTGTCATCCTTCTTGAAGTGATTTTGTTCACTGAGAGAGCTTTCGTTCATCGGATATTCATTGTGTGAATTTCTTCGCTGTCAAACAAATAGCTAAATGCAAACAGTGATATTCAAGTAATGCAAAGTTTATGTTTGTCTCGAAGTTTTGAGAAAATGCGTTTTTTAGCAGAAAACTTTTTATAAGACAAATTCAACACAAGATTTAGAGCAAAGCCTTACAGGAGTCAGGATACCTTTTGAAACAGTATGCTTTCGAACTAACCCATGCTTCAATTAGGACTTTTGAAGGGTTGTAACGTGGCTTGGTTCACGGTTTAAGAAACAAAGGATAAAGGCTCAAAGTATATTTGTACCCACCGCTCTTCGTGATGTCCTTCAATCCTAGACTCAGTTAACTGTGCGTCGAACTCTATTCGAGTTTGGAACGACTTTTTTGGTGATGGTTCACACAAGTTGAATTTTGTGGGAAGGAAGTCATTTTTGCAACATTTTTTCATGTCGTTTCAGGATTTGTAGTGACCTCGTTCTTTTGATTTGTTATCCCTAACTTTTGCCTGACTGTTCCTGTTTTTGAGATTACAGTCAGCGGGATGCCCCAGCTTTCTTAAGCCTCCTTTATAGGTTTTGGCTTAGTGGGCTTTTCTCTTTTGAGAGATTGACTGCCTATGAGATAAAGAACCATCATTGCCTTTTGGTTCCAAAGGAATGTTTTTGATGTCATTCGTTGTATTACGAACTGAGAGTTTGCGACTTCAATGCGCGTTTTTTTTTTTGAATTAACTGAGAGACTACCCTTCCCCAGGTTTAAATCAAAGGTTTCAAATTGTTTAGAACAGAAAACTCCTACTTCTTTGGCTCGAAGGGGTTGACTAGGGATTATATTCCTTATAACTCCAGTGTTTGAGAATTGAAAGAAATGCCTGTACATCATCAGCAAGGTCTGTTCAAAAGCATACTGTATGAGATTATGGTATTGTTTTGTCATCCTCCCTCTAAAGGCTTGCAGCTTTTTATCAAGAGTTAAATATCATAAAGAAAGCATAAGAGTAGTGAAAACGAATGGATGAATTCAAGACAAACATATGCAATGCATTAATGAAACAAGGTTTGACATCAACAGTTAATTGTTTGAATAACAAAGAAATTACAACTTGAAAATTCAAATGAAACAAAGATGTTCTCAATGATTCGTCAAAGGAGCAGTGATCATGCTAGAGTCCCCGGAGGGTCGAACTCGACCTCTTTGGCATCAATCAAGTCTTGAATCTTGTTCTTCAAAGTCCAACAGCTGTCAGTGTCGTGTCCAGGACTGTTAGAATGGTAGGCACATCTCACCCTCGGGTTATACTTGGAAGAGGAAGTATCAGGATTTTGAGGAGGGTCCTTTAGCGTGATTAGCTTCAACTTCAGCAAATGTTGTAATGCTTGAGACAAAGGCATGTTGATGTCAGTATACTGCCTTTCTTGATATCTTACCCTACGCCTCTTGCCCCGTCTTTGTTGAACAGGCGTAGGATCAGAGATTAGGATTGCCCCTACATGTTGACCATGACGACTCTTTTGACCAGTCACTGCATTGGACTCTTTCTTCCCATTGTAGGGAATTATCTGAGTATCCGAGGGTGTAGTTCCTTGGGTCATTCCACTTTTGATGCCAGCTTCGACCCTTTCTCCAGCCAGTATTAGCTCGGTGAACCCGGCTGAGGAGCTTCCAATTAAATGATTGAAGAAAGGCCCTGTCAAAGTTCCCATGAAGATGTCAATCAGCTCTCTGTCAGTTAAAGGGGGTTGCACCCTACCATCCAGATCTCTCCACTTTTGGGCATATCCTTTGAAGCTCTCGTCATAACCCATGGTCATGTTCTGCAATTGCACACGAGTTGGTGCAAGATCAACATTGTATTGATACTGTTTGTAAAAAGCCATAGCTAAATCTTCCCAGGTGTGGATGCGAGAACTCTCCAATTGATAGAACCACTCGAGTTGAGCCCCTACCAGGCTTTCTTGGAAGAAATGGATCCAAAGCTTTGGATCAGTTGTGTATGGTTGAATCTTGCGGACATAAGACTTTAGATGCATCTTGGGGAAAGAGACTCCATCATACAGGGCCAAGGTAGGGACTTTGAACTTTGGCGGGATGACCAATCCAGAAACCAGACCCATGTCTCCTAAATCCAAGCCAGGTATTTGTTGAACCTCCATAGTATTGAGGCGATCCTCCAACTGTTTGTACTTGTCGTCAGCGGGAGGATATTGTTCTTCGGAGTAGTCAGCTTCATCAATCTCCAAATTATGGTCTTCTTCAAGACTGACCCCCTTGTCTTTGAGAAGGAGAGCTTTCAGATCCTTTTGCCCTTTACCCATAGCCAGAAGCATTTTCTGGAATTGAGCGTTTTGAGCTTGGAGATCTTTCACCGTTTGTTCCATATCCATCTTACTGAAATAAATAGTAGGAAGATAAGGAGACCTGTAGGAGAAACCTGTTATGCAATGATATGTATGATATATGTATGCAATGTTTTCAAGGATCTCTCGGGGTAAACACAAGAAAATGTTAGAGGTTGAACTTTGATCTTTGATTGGAGAACTTTGCACCGGTGGATGTCTTTCCATGAGAATCAAGCTCACCATGTCAAGTGGGTCATAGCCCCTGATTCAAGTTGTTGCACTTGATCTTTGATGGCATTTGTTTAGAGGAGAAACCTCTTGCCCCTTGGTAGACGTCTGGTTCAACGTGACCCTGCATCAAAAGAACCCTCGAGATCCTTGAAATGGTTATTGAAAATGCTATGGTATGATGTCATGATGTTATGTACATGTATGCAAAACTAAGCAAGTGTATATACAGGTAATCATATTCACACAAAGTAAACAAGTCCTTAGGTTTAGGCTTGCATGGGGTTTGTAGGTAAGTACCCTCTTGAAGTTAGTTGGCTCATCCTGTCCTAAAGTAGAAACCGGGTTCTAAGGAGCTCAATATCATTGGATTATTTTATGTGTTCATTGTTTTGGTTTAGCCACTTAATTGGCGACCAAAATATTCCAAGAAAACAACCCTCAATGAGTGTAGTATCGAGTATCTACCAACTTTGGACTGCACCAAAGTCGGTCATCTCACTACCCCTAAAAAGGCTAAGATGGTCAATTAAGGTTCTAAGAGTTCGTTAGTGCTTCATGACATCACTCAGCGGCCCCGTACTCTCCTTGATTGAACTCAAGGGTTACCGGTACTCACAAATATGTCACACTAACATAGCTTACTTCTTCAACCATGTCGGTATACCCCGCACAGTTCCCTCACAGTTTTATTGCTATTTACCTAAGAAGGTGCCCCCAAATCCGGGTGTAGGATTTAAACAAACCCAAACAAGGAACCCAAAAAAAGTAAAGCAATCAAAGCAATCAAAGCAAGTATGTAAAGGTGATCTAAACCCTAAGGTAACCCCACTTTTAATTTTATCCCCAGCAGAGTCGCCAGTTCTGTGATACGGTGGGAGAACTGACTTGAGGTTTTGCGTTTGTTTTCGCAAATGTTTCGGTTTAGCAAGAGTCGCCACCGACTTTTTATTTTATCCTAAGGAAAGGCTAAAAAGCACAGGAAAAACCTTTGAGATGTTTTCTTGGGTTCGGGGGGTAGATTATGAAAAGGGAAGGTATTAGCACCCTTTTCATCCATGGTTATCCATGGGCTCTTAGTTACTTGTTTTAGATCACTTGCCTTGATTTTCAATTGTTTGAAATGGTGCTTTGTGTGTGTGCGGTTTTGAAAATGTTTTGAAAAAGATGCCTTGTCTAGGCAACCTTTGTAACAATTCTTTACTCGAATGTTTTACAAAGGTGTTTGTCTTTTTTGAAAAGATGTTTCAATGTTTTTGAAAGTTGTTTTTGAAAGTTGTGTTATGGAGTGTGTTTTGAAAGTAGGCAAGTGTGTTTTACAAGTTTGACCAAGTAACTAAGAGTTGTCTACCCCTAATTTTACTCAAGGATCTTTCCTATGTTTTAACCCTTTTAACAGTATTGTTCCACCATTGTATTTGGTGGACAATCTTGTGTTAGGATGTTAACGGGACGGGCGCGGGTCATCGTATAGACCATGAATGCAATGGTGCCAAGTGTCTTTGGCAATTTGCTTGAGGGACTATGATCATTTTAGGCAACTTCGAAAGCGTCATCGAGGGACTATGATCATTTGATTTGTTTTTCTTTTGCCAAAGACACTCAACATGCAACATGGCCCATTTTAACAAGCGGGATTACCCTAGGGGTGCAAGTGTGAATTGTATATTGATTGTCATGCATTTGTCTTTGTATTAGGTTATCTAACAGTTGATTTTGAATCTTCGCATACAAACCCTAATTACTATACAGTATATAGAAAGCGATAAATTGCGGGAATTTAAAGTCTAAGCTATTACAAATAAGTATCCGGGAATGGGGGTACAAATATTTACAAATGGGGATGAGTCTTATCAGGATAGTAGTGTCCAAATAATATTTACAACCAAATCGAATCAATCGCATTCTCAATGTAAAATATATCAATGTATAAGAATAAAAGAGAATCAAAAGTATTGTAAAATGCATGTGATTATTTACAAATGATGCGAATATTAACCTAATGTATTTACTAAGTATTTATTATTTTTGTGTTTTTTTTGTTAATTATATAAACAAAAGGTTTAATAAAAAAGGAAATATTTAACCTTAAAAATTCTATTTTTTTTATATACATATTTGTTAATGTTTTTTAGGAAGTTTTATAAAAGTGATTTAAACAAAGAAAAGTTCTAAATGGAAAATTGTTTAATTTAGAAAAATCCTATTTTTATGTACTCTTAAATGTGATAAAAAGTGTTAGTAAAACTTTTTACAAAAAAAAAAAAGAAGTTAATGTGTTATTTTTATTTACAAAATAAGTTATATTATATAAGAAGAAAATAAATAAAAAAAAGGGTATTAGTTATAAGAAAAAAGAAATAAATGGGCTTAAGGGGAAAGCTGGGCCCAAACAAAAACAGACAGGATTAGGAAAGGGGGGGGGGGGGTGTAAGGCGCCAGGATATTTGGGCTTAGGCAATTTTGTTGGGGACAGGCCCAGCTGCGCTTTTGACATTTTTCTTTAGGGTTTTCAATTGTTGTTTCAGAATAGGGTTTACAGTGGTACGAACGGCGCTCTCATCTTCTCCTTCTTCACCTCTTTACTTTCTTGAACGGAGGCCACTGATGCTCCTCCCTTCGCCTCAGCTGCCAGACGCCATCTCCACTTCTTCCTCCTCACGATCGTTCAGGCAATGATAAAGGAAAGGTAGCGTTTTCTCTCAGTTTCACCTTCATGCGTTTTTAGGGTCTTTGGATTCCTCTTACATGTTTTATTTATTCTGATTCTTTTGTATTATTATTTGTTTCTTGTGAGGTGTTAAAGAAAGGGAAGAGGTACTACCTTTGGAGAGGAGACGAGGAGTGGACTGGAGGCGTTTTAGGCGGCCGGAGGCGGAGGGAGTATGATGCTGATGAGCTTTGTTCTGGTATTCCTGGTATCTTTCTTTTGTTAGGTTTTGTGATGAACGTCTGAAAACCCTAGCTTTTATTTCTCTCTTCTTCTTCTGTTTGCTTGCTCTGAGATACTTGTTGTTGAAATGTTGATGTTGTTGAACCTTGTTGTTCTGATATTGATGATTTTGATGATTTTGATATCTGAGTTGCCTATTGTTTCACTTCTGGCTTCTTCCTCTTTTTGAACTTTGATTCTCAATGATGATTTCTGAGAGTTGTTTGCTTTAGCGTGTTTTGCTTCTGAGTAGCTTTTCCTCTCTTTTGCCTGGTTAGCTTGGCCTATGATGAACACGTTCTGAGGAGTTTTGTTGGTTATTTGGATGCTTTGTTCTGAGTTGCTTACTAAGCTTGTTGATATTGATATGTTGATGTTGGACCTAGTGTTTTTGCTAGCTTCAGTTGCTTGACATGTTGGTTCTGAGTTGCCTATTGTTGTGCTTCTATTTAGCCTATGATGAACCTTGGTTCTGAGGCATTGTTGGCTATTGAATACTATGCAGTTTGACAGGTTATATGTTTGTTGGCTTGCTCAATGATGATTATTTTTGAGAATGACTTTTGCTTCAGTTGTTGTTTGGCTTTGGCTTTGTTGTGATATTTGGTTTTGGCTTTGAAAGGCTTGTGGGCTGGTTTGTTGTTTTACCACACAGGTTTTGAGTTTTGAGGCATTTTGTTGGAGTTTTGGCTTTGAGGTAGGTTTATTGTACAGGCAGGCTTGTGGTATATGCAGGTTTGTTTGGAGCTTAGGCTTGAGGTTGAACCAGCTGAGGTTGGCTTAGACTTGAACAGGCTGTTTGTTTGCTTGACACAGGTTTTGAAAAAGCTTGTGTTTGAGATTTATGCAGGTTTTTAGGCTTTGGACACAGGTTTGTGTTTGACGGGCTGGGGTTGCAAGCTTGTTGTTTCTGTTATGTGTCTTAGGCAGGATCCAACAAGTTGGAGGCAAGCTTGTGGTATATCTTGTTTTTGTGATATATTCTTCTGGTGTGTTATTTTGCCTCCTCTTTTCTTGTTCTGATATTCTCTGTTATATCTTTTTCTAAGCCTGCCTGTAAGCCTCTCCACCTCTTTTTCTCTTTCTCCCTCCACAGATAAAAAGCATTTTTTATTTCTTTAGACTGTACTTACTCTGAAAAAGCGTTTGGCCTGGAAAAATGATGAATTTGAAATAAGTTTGCTTGCATTGTTAGCTTTGCTCTGTGTACTTTCTTCTTTTCCAGATTTCCTGCATATCTTTTGTGTACTTGTTGATATCTCTTTGACAGCCTTTGGACAGTTTGTTTTGACATTCAGTTTGCCTTTGACAGCTTAGTTTGCCTTTGTAACTGTAACTTGGTTGTTTGCACTTATGCTGTTTGTTCAATTTGAACTTTGTAACTTGTTTTGGCATATTCAGTAGCTTTGTGCATTTCATATATTTGCAAGCATATTTCCCTTTCCCTCTTTGTGAACCAAGAGTCTTCTTGTGATTTTCAGAGAGGGCAAACAAACTGATTCCGGCCAACACTTTTAATGATGAGCTTTTTATGATTAACTGTCTGAGAATGTTCTTAATTTATCTGTACTGACTTCTTCCTTTTTTTTGTCTTTGCAGATAAATATCAGTTGAGCAATGGGGAGCAGCAGTAGAAGATGAAGATTTAGGAGATTTAGGATATAGTTTTAAATTATCTTTAATCATGGTAACAATATTAATGTAAACAATTGTAAATAAATTTACAGTGTTCAAATAATAATTGTAACAAACAATTAAAAATGAATAAAAATAATCCTTTGTCAGTTAATTCTCTTTCAATTCACTGTCTATTTAATTATTTAAGTTTCTTGAATTAAAATAACTGGAAGTAAATCCCAACTATTCTAACTTAGAATAAATAATTAATAAACACCGTAGTCTTGCAACTTCGCATTAATCAATAATAAACCCGGCGTTCCAATTAGCCATAAGCATTGCACAGTCAATCAAACAAACATCCATATGCCTTTTCTTTTACTGATTAAACCAAACACTGCAAATTTTCAACCAGAAGCCTCAGCTTCTAAACCAGAGGTTCAGATTTATTGAGAAACAAACTGAAATCTTGAGCAGGCGTCAAAGCAGCGTAACAGCCAATTAATACACTGTGGATTCAAATTCTTCTGAAAATGCGCGTGCAAACCCTAATTCTTGATTTATTGTCAAAGAAACGTCCGCCTGATCAAACCCTGAGCCAAATTCAACCAAATTAATAAAAACCCTGATAATCTGCTTGAACTGATTCAAAATCAATGGAAACCCTAATTTGGTCTGACTGATGAGAAAAGTCTGTTTGACCGATTCTTAAGCCAGTCTGAAAAATCAGGAAAAGCCCGAAGCTGTGATTTCTTGTGGAAAAGAGAGGGCAAATTTTGGGGTACAACATATAGTTTTGTTAGACTTTCTTTGGCATGCTAACTTAGATAGGATCTCTCTAGGTGTGCTCTCTTGAGCTTATTAACTTGTTCGCTCTATCCTTGTATATACCATGTTCCCTTAGGATGCGCTTGCTTCGTTCGGACGTGAGTTAGACCTTAGGTTGCTAACCATGCATTCAAACATTAGGTAGACGTTTGCCATTCATCCTTAACATAGGACTACCATTGTATGATAACATTAGGTTAGAAATAGGCCAGTCTCCCTTAGACTCTTTTCTTCCCCTTTTTTTGCATCCTTGCATCTAGAACAAAAGCTTCTTTTTCTTAGCAAATCAAAAACATGCTAATCATACTTAAACGCTTTTTCAAGGTAACAAAAATACAAACCAACTCAAACCATTTTGTGCGTTCGAGCACCATTTCTCTAAAACCCTTTTCTGGTAAGGACATGTTTAGTTTACTTCTGTGCCAACGCATAAGTCTCCAAAGGTCGATCTGTGGTATCTCTGATTCCTCCATAAGTCTCCCCTTTCTTTTGCATGTATTCTCCCTTCAGTAGTATAGTAAACAGTAAGCATAGATTAAACACACCCATAAGATAGATAACAAGAGTGGATACCATAGAGTACTACGGGCGTGTGGGGTGATAATACCTTCCCCTCGCATAACAGACTCCCTTACCCAATCTCTTGGTTGCAAGACCATGACTTCTCCCTTCTCAGGTTTTCTCGATGTTTACCTTTCCCTTCGTGTGGGATAAAAGACGTTCGATGGCGACTTCATTGTTTGATGATTTTCAGCCGGTTGTTTCAGCTGGCGACTTCACTGAGGATAGGTCGACCAAATGCTGGTCTATCCTGGAGTCGCTCCTAGCTCTTGCTTCTTTTTCTTGGGGTGTTTATTTTATGCTTTTAGTTTATTCATTCATTTTGTATATACTTAAGCATATGTATGTATTGCATTTTACTGTCTTCCATATACTAGTGTTGTACTGGATCTGCTTCTTATTGGGTGGGTGCTACTATGAGGTAAAAGCCCCAATACCCATGCCAAAGTTGTATATCATAGGAACCCTAGGAATAGAGTGGAACATGAATGGCTGGTTGACTTAGGTCTCACTATCGCCGCCATGTCGTCCATGCTCAGATGAGGTACAAATGAGGGGCTATCATTTTCATGTAGGTGATATAGCGATAGTTTTTCAAGAGTACCCTCGATTCTGAGTTACCACGACCTTACCTTGACCTAGTTTTCACCCGTGAGTGGGGAGGGAATTATTATCACAGGTACAGATGGTGACTATGTTCAGATGGTTACTCATGTTCAGATGGTTACTCATGTTCAGATGGTGACTATGCTCAGATAGTGACTATTGGTTCTAATGATTATGTTCTGGATTTCTGTCAGTGAATTACTCGGATAGTGACTAAATTCAGATGATATTCTATTGGTGACCATATGGTTCTCGGATTTATTTTCTGAGTTCCTGACTTATTTACTTGGAGGTTCATTCGAGCCTTCGATCTTGGTATTCATAACATGTTCAGAAAAGGCTCAACAATATCTGGTTCCAGAAGCATTGATCATGTTCTATTGATAATCTACAGGGTACTTGGTTCTTGTATGTGCAGAAAAGCTATTTCGAACCTTTGATCTGATGATACTCATATGGTTCAGAACAGTGCAACAATCATATTCAGGAATGATGGAACCTTGATCCCATTTGATCCCATGCCTTTGCATATATAACATGGTTAACCACATGCTTAATATACATGTTATGTTATTTCCAACGAATTGTCTTTGCAAGCCTTGTGTTGAACCTTTCCATCTTTTACTTACGTAAAATCAAAATCAAAGACGTAAATTCCATGGAAATGACAGAACACGACATGGCATTCATTCATGCACCCCATGCATATTCACGCATCCATGACAGGTACTCAAAGATTGGGGATTATTATTCAGGCCTGATATTCTCTTCAAAGGTTCAACTTGATTTCTCACCGCACATGTTCAGGGATCAGTTATGGAATAACTATGTGTGGTACATGAAAGCTTTGGCCTGTGGTCGGGAATTCTTCAAGAAGGAAGATAATTGATAGAAGACTCAGATAAGCCAGGTCATGGAAACTCTGATAATGATGTCAACAATCTTGCACTTATTGCTGCAGCAGGTTCCCTCTTCTCTTCATGTTTTAGGGAACACTTTCGATCAGGAAGCGGTACACAACCTTGAGTTCTTGGAACATCTTATCAACAGATGGTTCCCATTTACTATGGGATCTTATATCAGTGCTCCATCCTTGTTGACCAATGTCAGATGTGGTTGCTACACCGGGGCATCAGACTATTCAATCAGGGGCACTCTCCATAGCTTTGTGTTCCCTAATCTGTTCAACAATAGTCAATATTCGTTCCCCTATTGACTTCATGGAAAAAAGCTTTTAAGCAAAAACAGAACAAGCCTGATGAGCATGTTGATGTGATCCCAATGCATTATATCCTATTATTTCCAACTCTGATCTTTGGGGTCTTCTTCCCACATCTCTTCTGATTGCAATACACATGCTAGATGTATCCCCTATTCTGGGGCACCCGGTTTTGACATCAAAGACTATAAACAGGTTGAAGTATAAAGCCCAACAACTGTCTGGCATCTCTTCCAGAAGTCCAATTCCTATTTGGCCAATTTCCAAGATCTTTCTCACGAGTTGGATGTCTCTGTTGTTCTTATAGAAGACGAACTATATTATTTCTTTGAGACGTGAGATTCTTGGTGGTGCACTTTATACCAATTTTCTTGATAAAGCATTCATTCGTTCTCCTGAAAGAACCTTCTACACATATTTTGGAGCACCTGACCATTCAATTGAAGATTGTATGTCATCCAGAGACAAAGTCCAAGACAATATCAATTCAAAGACTGTCATGTTCACATCAGATCTGAAGGGGATTCTCCCTCCCACTCAAGCATCAAGACTAAAGAAAGTTGTCAGAATCAAGAAATCCATACGGAGTCAAGTCTCTTCAACAATGGCAATCATCGGTTTCTTTACTGCACTTTCATTCGCATTCTTACTTGTTTGTTTAAACATTGCTTGCATGTAGAAACTTGTCTATTTTTGAATGAAAATCTTAATGCAATAGGTATGTTTGTCTTGAAGTGTTCCTTTTGTTTTTATTCATCCATTCATTATCACTCTTTAAATGTTTTACTTGCATATTGATGCCAAGTTTCCAAGTCTTATGCTTAGGTAAAGAATTGGAAGGAGGATGACGATAATCTAAAAACGCAAAATCTCTGGTTCGTACTCTTTTGAGTAAGACTCTCCTGACGATGTACATGCCTTGTTTCTATTCCTAAACATCAGAGATATAAGGGAGATAGACCCTCGCTAACCCCTCTGAGCGTTCGAATAGGAGTTTCTTTTCTGCTCAGAAAAAACCCTCATTTTAACCCTGGGGCGGGTAGTGTTCATCTAATCTGATCAAACATTCAGGACTCATCAAGAGTGTGCATCCAAGGATAAAACAATGGTTATCTAGTAAAAGGTTGAGGAAAGTCAAAACCACAATGGTTAACCCTCATCTAACAACAACGTGCATCAATTAACGATATCCGAATGGATATCTCTTGCAAATTAAGAAGCCGAGATCAGATAACGATACAACAATGGCTATCCCTCGTCTACCAAAGACTCAGGCAGTCACGATCACTTCCAACAAATCAAATATAACGCAAAGATCAACGACTTATTCAAAATGGAAATACGAATAAGAAAGAAACAAAAAGCCTCGCTAAGTCGAAACTTGAAAACAAGTTGCTTAGGCAAAAGTTGGGGAATCCCGCTGGACTTCCAAATCGAAATTCAAAAGAATTTGTCTAGGAAAAAATTAGGGATGACAAGAAAGAAGCTGAAAAGCCTAAAAGGCGAGAAAAGGATTACCAATGAAAATCCTCATCAAAGAACAAAGTCGTCTGATCATACACCAAAATCAGAAGTTAGTGACTGTTGTGTCCAGGAGGCCTCAGTGGTTCCTCAACCATCGCAAACTCTTCTAGAGAGATGAATGCTTGTATCGGGTCAACTAAACATAGGAATGGAGAACATCATGGAGAATGGGTGGGCACCAAATAATTTTGAGCCTTAAATCCTTTTTCTAAAACCGTGAACCAAGCCACGTTACAACCCATAAAAGTCCTAACTGAAGCATGGGTCAATTTGAAAGCGTGCTACAACGAGATAACATTTAACTGACTCCTAAGAGGTACGTTTGAATATCTGTGTTGGAATCATATGCTTGCATTATCTTTCATAAAAAAGACTTTGCAAATGTCTCTCTCTAGCTAGTGACTTGTTCACAACAGAGTTGTGACGTTATTTCATTCAAAGTTTTTTTAAACTTCGAGACTTACATATGTGTTGCATTAGAACTATCATTCTCATAATAAACATTCTTCTGCATACAAAATAATTGATTGACATCAAGTAAGTTTACACAATGAACAATCGGTAAAGAGATCAATCTTGTCAGAGAAGAGAGGCTCGAATACCCTGTTGAAGCAAGAGTCAGCTGCCACAAGAGAAATGACTTATCCAGTAACACGTTAACCAGTGATTATGTCAAGAGAAAACATCTTGGTACTTCACAGTCTGAGTACCCTTCAGGGATGAAGTTAGCAGTTTCCATCAATCTGGGGCAATCAAGTAGAGAGTCGATCTCTCCAAGCTCAGCCAAACCTGAGGCATTCCCTTAAAGCTGCAAATCAGAGCATATCACGTCGATAAATCTCTTCAAGCTCGACCAATCAGAATCTATCACGTCGATAAATATCTGCAATCTCGATCAATCAAAGGCTATTACACCGAGAAGTCTATTCAGAATCCATTCAACCCGGAGCAGTTACGTTGAGATTCGACAAATCTCTCCAAGAAAGCTGTAATCAAGAGCAATTTATTTCATGGTTCAAGAGAGTGGGGCAGGCCGCCTCATATCGTATTATGGCATGGATATTCTGGTCTTCTATTCAGCACAGATTCTCAGAGATCCTCCAGATAGGGGCATCCTTCATTCGTACTTGCAAAGTTACTCAAGCCAATTATGTTGTACGATAAGAATCAAGCTAAAAGCATCATAATGGTCACCCTGACTTAGCCAACGCACAAAACTGCCTTCATCTGCTACAGAAAAAATTTCAAACCTGATTCCCCAAGTGAATTTGGAAATTTGGAGTCGTCATTTGACTCGGCACGCGCAAGTGCATCCCCAGGGGAGTTAATCAAGAACATCCTCAGTGAAGCTAAACCGGGGCATCCGCAGAGCTAAACTGGGGCATTCGTAGAGCTAAACCGGGGAATCCGCAGAGTTAAATCGGGGCATTCGCATAGCTAAATCGGGGCATCTGCAGAGCTAAATCAGGGCATTCGCAGGTGTCCATGCCCATCTTTTATCCCCAAGTGATCTAAGAGATAATTCCCAGTGTGCGTAAACTTGGGGCGTGTATGCGAAAAATCCACATGGTGTTCAATGCCCATTCTTCGGCATATTCAGTTCTACCATCCTCTCAATGGTTTAGGATGTATGGAAGTCTATCCAGATTACCTCTTCCCCAACAACGTAATTAAGAATTCAGCGGTATATCGGTAGATTCACTTCATCAGCAATTCAATCTCCGACGGAGTCATCAACAATCTTCGGTATCAGGGGCTCCCCAGTGCAAATTCTTATCAGTATCCCCAACGATCTTTGATACTGCAGACTTCCAGCGCTAATATGTATTGGCATCCCCAGTGATGAGCAATGGTTCCCAAAAGGCTTTCGCTTATCCCCATGAAGTTTATTTCTTCGCATTGCATATAGTTATCATTACATAACATTGCATCCTCAAAGGCGTGTAGCCGATCCATCAGCACGAACCTTTGTGGCAAAATAAATCCAAACATGCATACGAAGCATAAGCCAGATCAGGTACCTTGCATGAAATACCTGAATCATTCATGGACAACAATACATCCCCACGAGAGGATATCATTCCCGAAACCCCCAGTTGATAACTTTCATCTTTTCAAGTGCCCAACAAACTTGGTCATTTTCGTATCACCGATAGTCGTGTCGTGACCAATACCACCACCTTCCTAAATTCCCTTGTGGGTCGACTGTGGGTTCTTCCCATGGATCATCGTCAAACCTGAGATCGCCTCTTAGCTAGGTTCTTTCCTCAGATCATCGTCGAACCTGAGATCGCCCATAGGCTAGGCTCTTCCTTAGATCATCATCGAACCTGAGATCGCCTGTAGGTTAGGTTCTTCCCATAGATCATCGTCGAACCTGAGATCTCCCGTTGGCTAGGTTCTTCCTTAGATCATCTTAGAACCTGAGAGCGCCTGTAGGCTAGGTTCTTTCCTTAGATCATCTTAGAACCTGAGATCTCCCGTAGGCTAGGTTCTTTCCTCAGATCATCGTCGAACCTGAGATCGCCCGTAGGCTAGGTTATTCCTTAGATCATCGTCGAACCTGAGATCACCTGTAGGCTAGGTTATTCCCATAGGTCATCTTCGAACCTGAGATCTCCCGTTGGCTAGGTTCTTCCTTAGATTATCTTAGAACCTGAGAGCGCCCGTAGGCTAGGTTATTTTCTTAGATCATCTTAGAACCTGAGATCGCCCGTAGGCTAGGTTCTTCCCATAGATTATTGTCAAACCTGAGATCGCCCGTAGTCTAGGTTCTTCCCATAGGTCATCGTCGAACCAGAGATCGCTCGCATGCTAGGTTCTTCCCATAGATCACAGTCGAACCTGAGATTGCCTCTTGGCTAGGTTCTTCTCTCAAATCATATTCGAACTTGAGATCGCCCGTAGGCTAGGTTCTTCCTTAGATCATCTTAAAACCTGAGAGCGCCCGTAGGTTAGGTTCTTCCCATAGATAATCATCGAACCTGAGATCTCCCGTAGGATAGGTTCTTCCCATAGATCATCGTCTAACCTGATATCGCCCGTAGGCTAGGTTCTTCCCATAGATCACCGTCGAACCTGAGATCGCCTCTTGGCTAGGTTCTTCCCATAGATCACCGTCGAACCTGAGATTTCTTCTTGGCTAGGTTTCTCCTTAGATCACGGTTGAACCTGAGATCGCCTCTTGGCTAGGTTCTTCCCATAGATCATCGTCGAACTTGAGATCGCCCGGAAGCTAGGTTCTTCCCATAGATCACCGTCGAACCTAAGATCGCTCGTAGGCTAGCTTCTTCCTTAGATCATCTTAGAACCTGAGATCTCCTTTTGGCTAGGTTCTTTCCTTAGATCATCTTCGAACCTGAGATCGCCCATAGGCTAGGTTCTTCCTTAGATCATCTTAGAACCTGAGATTGCCCATAGGCTAGGTTCTTCCTCAGATCATCTTAGAACCTGAGATCGCCCGTAGGCTAGGTTCTTCCTTAGATCATTGTTGAACCTGAGATCACCCATAGGCTAGTTTCTTCCTTTGATCGTCCTAGAACCTGAGATCGCCCGTGGGCTAGGTTCTTCCCATAGATCATCGTCGAATCTGAGATCGCCTCTTGGCTAGGTTCCTCCTTAGATCACCGTCGAACCTGAGATCGCCTCTTGGCTAGGTTCTTCCCATAGATCATCATCGAACCCGAGATCGCCCGTAGGCTAGGTTCTTCCCATAGATCATCGTCGAACCTGAGATCGCCCGTAGGCTAGGTTCTTCCTCAGATCATCTTAGAACCTGAGATCGCCTTTTGGCTAGGTTCTTTAATTAGATCATCTTCGAACCTGAGATCGCCCATAGGCTAGGTTCTTCCTCAGATTATATTAGAACCTGAGATCGCCCATAGACTAGGTTCTTCGTTATATCATCTTAGAACCTGAGATCGCCCGTAGGATAGGTTCTTCCTTAGATCATTGTTGAACCTGAGATCACCCATAGGCTAGGTTCTTCCTTTGATCTTCCTAGAACCTGAGATCGCCCGTGGGCTAGGTTATTCCCATAGATCATCGTCGAACCTGAGATCGCCTCTTGGCTAGGTTATTCCTTAGATCATCGTCGAACCTGAGATCGCCCATAGGCTAGGTTCTTCCCATAGATCATCGCCGAACCTGAGATCGCCTCTTGGCTAGGTTCTTCCATATATCTTGTATTAGAACCTGAGATCGCCCTTAGGCTAGGTTCTCTGTCAAAATCACTCTCATGTTTCACCTTAGGATCGTAGGTCGCCCGTAGACCTAGTCCGCTATCTTTTCATACCAACCATTTATCTTGTATTGGCATCACGCCACGTTATAAGTCCAATCTTCGTCTCTTCATTGAAAAAACAAAAAAAATCTTTCCCCCAACAGATATCAAAATAAATAAATAAACACTCACGCTTTCTCCCAGAACAAATTTTTGGCATTGGTATTTAATCATCTTTAACCTTGAACTTCCGAAAGGAAAGCGCCAATCGCACTTTCAGGTTTAAGACGATTAAATAGGGGCAGCTGTAATACTCCAAATTTGTCCTACCCCTTTTACTTTTATCTGGCTTATGCATTTTGTACTTTCCTCATGTGCATAACTCCCATTAGGTCATCTAACACATCATTCATTCATTAATCAATAAAACGTGGCATACAATCAAAGATATTGAAGAGTTAGGGTTTCTCTGTACTTTTAAGCCCTCGTCTTCATTTAGGGAGAATCAACTGATTTCTTCAACAATCAATGGTTTGCGAGTTTTTCAACAATCAATGGTTTGAAGCTAGGGTTGTGTATTCATGGTTATTACGGACTCCTGTCTTCATCAAATTTCCATCCCGAGACAAGTGTATTCAGGTTTCATTTGTGACGCTTAATGACTGCATCAATATTCCAATTGAACCTCTTTCCTTTGATGTTTCTAAAGCTTAGTTTCCATCTGAGGATTTCCTAGGGAAGAGAGTTATGTTGGACCTTCTTGTGATTGATCAAGATTAATGTCAAGAGGCTTGCTATTAACTGGATATAATTCATTTATTCATCAAGCCAAGGTCTTCGGCATATTCTCTAATCAATTAAGGCTTGAATTATAAGGGATGGTGGCATCGCATTCTATGATTATGTCATTTACTAATTCAATCCAAGATTTTTGGGTTAGAAGGCAATAATTACGGTTTGTGAGAAAAGTGGATTCAATTTCCTTTTGATAAAATAAAAATCAAGGAGTTGTGGGAATAAAGTGTAAGTCGACGTGAATTTAAGCATGAGTTAGGGATTACTTTAAAAAAGGGATGTGTTGAAAGGGACTCTATGAATTCAAGTTGGCAAAAATGGATCATAGTGGGAAGAATGTTTACATGGATTTCATACAAGAGAAGATATGGATTCATTTATGAATCACTTAATCAATTAAGTTTTGTGTATGGTTCCAAGATATGTTTGACTTGGAACGACAAATCGAAACATGAAATTTGCTGGTAAGAATAACCAGGTTGTTCAATTATTCATTGCTTGCATTCATCAAAGTTCTATCCAACTTCAGATATTCATGTTTGTTCAAGGTCATAATCGTGCAAATTTATAAGCCATGTTGATGTTATACAAAAAACAAGTTACAATTCACAAAGAAAATTACAAGAGGTGACAATATTCTCTAAGCTACATAAGTCTTTTCAATTTGCTACAAGAATATCTTCAGTCATCTCCATGCGACATTGGTTCTAAAATCCTATAAACGAAGACTTATTCATATCTTCATGTTTCTGCCTTCATTACCGAACCGCAGACCTTCAAGTTTCCTTCTCATTGCTTCCGTTTGCTTTCATCAAGGCCATGGCACTATGCTCCCACAACCTGCAAAACCAATCTAGGAAAACCACCATGTTCAAGGAAAAAGCCAACAGAACTGTCAAAAGCATAATTTCTAAACAACTAATTACCAACCAAATAACCATATCATAGCATAACCAATTTCTAACTGTGATAAATCCCTCTCTCCGTCCTTGAAAACAACAGATTCCAACAAAAAGAAACAAAACTGCAACTACTGTAACCGAATCCCAGCTTAGTAAAAACTAACCTGCAGTAGCTACTAACAGAATCCAAAACCAGAAAACTAACAGTCAACATTCTCCTTCAATTAAATCCACTTCTAATTGCACTTACACTAGCTAAGTAACACTTTTTTTACTACTTCATTTAACTACCATCCAAGTTTTAATCTAACCGGAGTCGAAACACAAACCTGCATAAGAAAAACCAACACAGAGTGAATGTCATGCCTCCAGTTCTGCTCAACCAAATACATAACCGGTCATGCTAAGCTTGCATCATAAAGTACAACCTGCAGCCAATTACATCAACATGACTGTGCATCCTAAAACTTCATGTTGCCCTAATATATAGCCTGCATCAAAATTAACAGAGGACACTATGAATCACGAGATCACATCATGCTAAAAAACATACATTGGCTCCCAAAAAACAGAAAATCAGAGCAGGGCGAGCTGAGCAATGTAACAGAAAACCACAAGGCCAAAATCAGAATGAATCTCAGCCATCTAATCTTGTAACTAACTGAAGGATTCAATAGCTCAGATTCACTCTCATCTCTAACTAACTTTCAAATAGAACCAATCCTAACCACACAATTTCTCTAACCGAAAATCAAAAGCAAAGGCTTAGATTGGTTTCAAGTTATAACTAATTGCTAAGAGCTCTAACAGAATATAAAAGCAGAGTTCACACCTGAAATCGATTCATTCTCCATTTTTCTGGGAGAATCACAAAACTCTTCAACAATGCTCTCCTCTTCAATCTTCAATCGTCAATCTGCAAACATGCATCATAACTGAAACTGATCTGCAGCGGCTTCAAGAACCTCTTCACGCATCTTCATCGCTTTTTGCATGCAAATTCTCCGATATCAAGAACAACTACTTCAAGCGTCTTCAACCTTCAACTGCGTGAATTATCTGTGACAACAACGCTTATGCTTCACAAGCTTCGATGAATCTGTAACGACTTCACACAACCACAACGATTTGTAAGATATTAATACAACATAACAACAAGGCTATCGCAGAAACGGGAGAAAGCGCAAGAAAATTCGAAGCACAGAAAAGAAGAAGGAAAGAAAAGAACAAAGGAAATAAAACTCCAAGTAACGTTATTTGTTTGAGCCGCGAGATTGATCTCTCAGTTGTGTTTTGCTTTGGACCTTTTGAGTCTTGAGCATAATCGAACGAACTCAGCGAAGACGGCCGGAGTTGACAAATTTTTGAAGAAAGAAAGGATCAGACGGAGAGAGCAAGACGGAGGTCGGCGATGAGAAGACGCCGATTTGGTTTGAGAGAAGAAGAAGACTCGAGCTGTGGGATTTCAAGAATCGCTATGTTGACCTAAATCCCAAAACACGTTCACCATTCTCACTCTCTTGTTTTGTCAGTTTCTCCATGTTTATTTGTTAATTCTTGCTAATGTTGCTTATTAGATAGATAATGCTGAATATAATATGGATAACATTTGGATTGAGACAATATGGCTCATGGACCGAAACTGCATGGCATTAGGCCCGTTTTTGTTGAAACTAAGCATTAAACAAAAATGTTGTATCATGGACTCCAGTCTGGGCCATTCGCCTGGGCTTGCTGGTTACACACCAGTATTAAGCTTGCACCCCTATATTGGTGGCTTTGATTTCTTTTCAATAGTTTTCTTTCAATTTTTATTATTGTGATATGAATTCCATGATAGAATAGTAGAGATATGCTAATTCACTTTTGGATTTTTCTTTATAAATTTAGTTAGATTTCTTTTACGATCAATTATTGTGCTAATTTTTGTCATCTTTGTTTGATATATCTTGATGCAGTTTTCGCAATGATGATGGTGCTTGAGCCGTAATACTTGTTGAAATGATTTTATGATACATTTTTTGGAAATTTGTAAGGAGTTTCTAAGTGAATTAAGTCTACGATCCTCCTCAAGGAATTCAATGAAGCTTGGTGCAGAGTTTTCTCATCGCTTGTGCGACCTTGAAGAAGCAACAGACTTTCTCTGTTAGCTCGCGCGAAGTATTCCGGATTTCTTTGCTTTGGTTACACGTTCGTTTGCTAAGATTTTATGATAGAAGGATTGGCGTAATTTTCACAATGTGGAATGTTCGGGGATTAATTCTTTGATCACTCGTGCGGAGGAGCTTTCGGTAGAGTTTTCTTATGGCTTGTATGGTTTTGAAGAGGCAACATACCTTCTCCGTTCGGTATCATCACAACCTCATTTTATTCCTCATTCCCATACTTTAATGCTTTATAGATATCATGATAAGTAGGAAATAAAGAGCGTGCGCTCGAAGTCACTGTTTAAAGACCTATAGCAGGAATTCCGCACTTCATTTGCTATATGTGTTGTGCTTGTGTTTGTTTGTTTGTTGATTGATCAATGAGTCACTCAATTTAGAAATTGAGATCACGAATTCGCTCTCAGTGCATGCTCCCTATAGGATTTTATCGCTTTCCTTTATTTCTTGCCGATCGATGAGTCACTCAATTTAAAAATTGAGATCACGACTTCGATCTCATTACATGATCCCTATAGGATAGTTTTGTTAGACTTTCTTTGGTATTCTAACTTATATAGGATCTCTTTGGGTGTGATCTCTTGAGCTTATTAACTTGTTCGCTCTATCCTTGTATATTACATGTTCCCTTAGGATGTGCTTGCTCCGTTCGGACGCGAGTTAGACCTTAGGTTGCTAACCATGCATGCTAACATTAGTTAGAAGTTTCCCTTTCATCCTCAACATAGGACTACCATTGTATGATAACATTAGGTTAGAAATAGGCTAGTCTCCCTTAGACTCTTTTCTTCCCCTTTTTTGCATCCTTGCATTTAGAACAAAAGCTTCTTTTTCTTAGCAAATCAAAAACATGTTAATCATACTTAAACCCTTTTTCAAGGTAACAAAAATACAAACCAACTCAAACCATTTTGTGCATTCGAGCACCATTTCTCTAAAACCCTTTTCAGGTAAGGACATGTTTAGTTTACTTCTGTGCCAACGCATAAGTCTCCAAAGGTCGAGCTGTGGCAGAAGTCGGAGTTAACATCGTCCATTAAAAAACACAAACAAACAAAAACATATGAGCCGAACTACGATAACTCTGATTCCTCAAAAAGGATACGTAAGCATTGGGGTAGGGCCCAAGCGAGCACAATTTTATTTTCCCTACATTCTTTTTCCCCTTTCTTTTGCATGCATTCTCCCTTCAGTAGTATAGTAAACAGTAAGCATAGATTAAACACACCCATAAGATAGATAACAAGAGTGGATACCGTAGAGTACTACAGGCGTGTGGGGTGCTAATACCTTCCCCTCGTGTAACAAACTCCCTTACCCGTTCACTCGGTCGTAAGACCGTGACTTCTCTTTTCTCAGGTTTTCTCGATGTTTACCTTTCCCTTCATGTGGGATAAAAGACGTTCGACGGCGACTTCATTGTTTGATGATTTTCAGCCGGTTGTTTCATATGTGTTATAATGGATTGGTGTTATTATAATGATATTATATGATTGTGTTGGGTATTGTGAATTATATGTTATTGAGTGGATAATTGATGGCCTGTATATGTGTGTCACATTGATAGATGTAGATGTCAGTGTGCGTTGTTTTGTTGCATGGTTGTGTCACATGGATTTCCTATTAGGGACTTTGGTCCTATTTGTTGGCTATGATCCTTGATGGTGTGGACCGGGAGCAGTGTGAACCTCATCGTTCATGACGTGGGTTGTCTCTTATCCTAGATGGTTTGGATCGGGAGCAAGGTGAACCAAAATTATTCATGATATTGGTGGCTCTGGTCCTAGATGGCGTGGATTCAGGAGCGATATTGGTACCACATGCATTGAGTCTGTGAGTCAGTCTCATTGAATTATATTTTCATTAATATGATGTTTGAGTTGTGTGCTTGGTGTATGTACTACATGGTAATTGATGTTATGTCCTAATAATCATGTGTGACTGGTTAAAAAACTTGCAATATATCTGTTGTATTATGTGAAGGTGCGAGAAGTGGAATGTGTGGCTATGCATGATTTACTTGTAATATACTTATTATTATGAATTCTCTTATATTGTTTTAATATCTTACCCTTCTGTTGGAAGGATGCCTTATAAGGCATCGTGCAGATAGTTAGGAGTAGTCCAAGACTACGGAGGTCTGAAGAGGTTGCTCTTCATTTTATTTAAAGTTTGTGTCATTGCTCTGATATGTAACACTGGGAGAGATGAATGTCTATTTTTTTTATATCTTTGGCTATTTGTTTAGAGTCTTATGACCTCCCAATTATTTGGACAAATGTTTCTTGGATTTGAAAAGCTTGTTGATTTCTAATATGAATATTTTTCCACTACATTAATAAAAGTTGAAGTTTAAGACTATGAGTCGACGGTTTGATTTCATCCATAGATTTGTTATGTATCATTTATAAGTTATGAGCAGGTTGTTGTATGTTATGAAAATTTAGCATCCTGAACGCTTGTTAAATTGTTTTGAAATTACTCTGATAATCATTCATTATTCGTCGGATAGTTTTGGGGTGTTACATTAGTGGTATCAAAGCAGGTCGGTCTCTCTGGCCAAGTTATTGAGTCTATAGTGTGGTGTAATATTTGAATATTGTTGGTGTGTTTCCTCTAACCATTGTTTGTTGTGATGGTGTGAAAAAGTGAAATGGCTGGAAGAAACGATATTGTGATTGTTGTTGCTTTGCAGGTTGTTGCTCAAGCTATGCAACATCAGCCTAAGGCTGGCGGGAATGAAGGATCCCATGTTTTGTAACATTTCATAGGAATCATCCACCTATTTTCAAGGGTAGGTATAATCCTGATGGAACACAGGTTTCGTTGAAAGAGATTAAGAGGATCTTTCGGGTCATGGACTGCTCGGAGGCACAAAAGGTGTGGTTTGGTACACACATGCTTGAGGAGGAATGTGATAAATGATTGGTTAACACCCGTTAGATGATGGAAGGTATATGTGAGGTTATCACTTGGGCTGTATTCAGCAGGGATTTTATGAGGAATTATTTTCCGAAGGATGTGCACGGGAAGAAAGAGATAAAATTCCTGGAGTTGAAACAAGGGAATCTATGTGTAACTGAGTATGCTTCCAAGTTCATAGATCTTAAGAATTTCTATCCTTATTACAGTGAAGTGAATGATTATTTCTTGAAGTGCATCAAGTTCAAGAATGGGTTACGCCCATAGATCAAGAAGGTGATTGGGTATCAGTAGATTCTTAGATTTCTGGAGTTGGTGAATAACTGCAGAATAGTAAGGTTCATTACAAGATTATGAGCGAGAGGAGAGGCAAGCTACATCAAAATCATGGAAATACTTACAATTCTCCAGCTAACAAGGGAAATTAGAAAGTTGTTGATGGTAAAAGGATAAGTGGGGGAGGTGCTTCTGCTAGACTTAGGTGTTTTAAATGCAGCGAGTTGGGACATTAAATCAATGAATTTTTGGTCAATGTAAAGAAGTGCTTTCGTTGTGGTAAAGCTGGTCATGGGGTAGCCGATTATAAACACAATCTAATATGTTTCATTTATGGTGAAGAGGGACATATCAGTACTCAGTGTCAAAATCCAAAGTAAGCTTAATCCGGTGTGAAGATGTTTTGTTTTAGCAAGAAATCAGACATCCAGTGAAGGCAGACTGATCAGATGTATATATTTCATTGATAATACTCCTTTAATTTCTATTATTGATACTAGTACTGCACATTATTTTATTGTTGTTGATTGTGTTAAAATATTGGGTCTTATGTTGTTTTCTTGATTGGAGAGATGGTTATCGAGACTCCAGCAAGAGAACAATGACTACTTCTCTAGTATGCTTGAAATGTCCTTTGTCAATCTTTGCCAAAGATTTCGCTATGGATATAGTTTGTTTACCGTTGAGTGGTCTGGATGTGATCTTAGGTATGAACTTGTTGGAATCTAATTATGTTCTTATTAATTGTTACAACTAATCTATACAGTTTATTGCTCCTTATGAGAAGGAGGAATCAGGTTTCTTGTCTGCTAGGCAGTTGAATGAGTTGATGCAGGATGAAGCTCAAGCGTTTTCATTGATATCATTTTTATCTATAGAAATTCAAGCCACAATTTATGAGTTGCAGGTGGTTCACGTTTTCCCTGAAGTTTTCCCAAATGATATTTCAGATGTGCCACCAGAGAGAGAAATGGAGTTTTCTATTGATCTTGTCCCTAGTACCAGACCCCTTTTGATGGCACCGTATAAGATGTCGGCATATGAGTTAGCAGATTTGAAGAAGCAATTATAATACTTGTTTGAAAACAAATTTGTGAGATCAAGTGTATCGCCTTTGGGAGCTCCGGTGTTGCTAGTGAAAAAGAAAGACGGTAGCATGAGATTGTGTGTAGATTATTGGCAATTGAATAAAGTGACAATCAAGAACAAGTATCCACTTACGAGGATATATGACTTGATGGATCAGTTGGTGGGTGTTGTTGCACCCAAAAATTTACCCTCTTGATTTAGGATTATGTTTCATCATAAACATCATATTGCATTGCATTCATACATTGTGATGGGATCAAAGTATTTTGGCTATCAAGTCTCCCTCAAGCTTTGGAAGATTGATTGTATTGACAAGTTTCTCAAGGAGGGCCTTATTATCTAAACCTCTGGATCTTTTAGGCCCAAAGGTATCACATGTCCTAAGATATCTTATCCACCTCATTGGATCATAAGAAGATTGAGTATTGTATTGTTTATAAGGAAAATCACATCCTTTAGATTCATCAGTCAAAATTAGGGTTTTGCCCAGGCTGGATTAATTGGGGTCTAGATGAGCCAAGTATTGAGGAATCATTCTCTTATCATCATTGGAATCAATTTTATTTAAAAAGTATCTCATGATGCCTAGTGGAACTAGTGTTTTGAAGCTTGATTAACTATCTTCTGATGCAGAGTGCAAAACTAGGGTTTGAGTTTTAATCAAGGAATATTTGGAACTTTGAGTAAAAACTCCTTCCATAGCCTCTATGTTTTTGGAATATCACATGTTTGATGTTTTAATCACCAATTTTGAAGAGAAGTTGTTCAACTGAATCAAAGGGGCAAAACAGTCATTTTACTCAAAGTCAACAAAGTTAAATTTGACCAAGTGAGCTTTTGGCCAACATGAAGCATTTGATATGTATTTTCATGTGGTATGACCGTTGATGATTGATTTTGATGAGAATTGCAAGTTTGAGAGGTTACTTGGATTTGAAGTTATCTTGATGATTGAAAATTTCACTAAGTATTCTTGATTTTGGCCTTACTTTTCAAGGGCATAACTTTCTCATTTTTCAGGGGAGTTTGGTAGTTCTTTTTGCCAATTGAAGAGGGGAAATATACCTACAAGGGCCCATAGGGGACAAAAAACACCTTCTTACTCAAAATCAAAAGTTATGAGCCATTGAAGTTCAAGGAAAGTTGAGCATTTTTTTAGGCAGTCTTGTGCATCTGGCCAGGCTAGGCAAGGCATTTGGCCTAGGCAATTCATCAAACAGTTGGTGACATGCCTATAATTTTTTATTCAAGGCATAATTCAAAAATGTGCCTCGTGCATTTTAAAAAGGGCTATGAAAGCTTCTCATTAAACTTGGAATCACTCGATTTGGTTTAAAATCAAAGAAGTTGTGATTGGAGGAAGTTGGGTGCTAAAACCATAAATTCGAATGGCTTACTTTGATTTCCTTCAGTTTGGACAGTCTAAATGACCTTGAAGGCTGGTTGAAGCTTATTTCTTCTTACTTTGATTTTCTTCTGTTTGGACATTCAAAGTATTACCTTGAAGGCTGGTTGAAGCTTCTTTCTTCTTACTTTGATTTTCTTCAATTTGGACATTCGAAGTGTTACCTTGAAGGCTGGTCGAAGCTTCTTTCTTCTTACTTTGATTTTCTTCAGTTTGGACATTCGAAGTGTTACCTTGAAGGTTGGTCGAAGCTTCTTTCTTCTTACTTTGATTTTCTTCAGTTTGGACATTCGAAGTGTTACCTTGAGGGCTGGTCGAAGCTTCTTTCTTCTTACTTTGATTTTCTTCAATTTAGATATTCGAAGTGTTACCTTGAAGGCTGGTCAAAGCTTCTTTCTTCTTACTATGATTTTCTTCAGTTTGGACATTCGAAGCATTACCTTGTGAGCTGGTCGAAGCCTCATTCTTCTTTCTTCGCTTGGGCTGATTGAAGTGTGACTTTGTGGGTTGGTCAAAGCCTTATTCTTCCCTCTTTGATTTCCTTCAGCCTGGACCATTCGAAATGACCTTGTAGGCTGGTTAAAGCTTCATTTTTCTTCTTTCGATTTCCCATAATTTGGACCATTCGAAGTGTTACCTTATGGGCAGGCCAGCGTGCGCACAGTCTTGGGAAAGTTGGCTTGAGTTACCAAGGAATCTTAAGCCTTATATCCTGTTCATTTCTTCATCATTTCTTTCGAACCTCAGCTTGATTCAAAGCTTAGGGTATGCTCTTTATTTGGCCCAAGGAAAATTTGAGAACACACGAGCCAATTTTTTATGGCCTCAATAAGAAATTAGCTGAGTTTTGGTGCATGCATGGGTTGGGAAAATTGAAGATTTTGTGCACCCTTCGATTCTTTTTGGTTTCAGGTTGATATTGCACATTCTTGGCACAAATCACACACCTCATTTCTTACTTCTTTTGGCCAAGCAATCACACTTTCCTTGCCTTCCCATGATTTCTACATTTTTTGCTAAAATTGGTAACTTTCACCTCAAGCAAAATCACACCATGTGAAATCCTTGCCACCTCACCCCCCCCCTCACACTTCACTCACCTCATTTCATTAACCTCTGATCTCATCAAAACGCAGCATAAAAAGGACAAATAATAAACAAAATGCAAGCACATGCTCTCACTCTTTCACTTTCCTGTTTTGGCCAAATTGCCCTCCAACGGATTTATGTGAGTTATGAACTTATCACCCTCACTCTAAACACTCTATATAAGTGGCTCAAGCTTACCATTCAAAAAAAATGGAATCGAAGAAACCCCCGTCTAAATTTCTCATTTCTCTTTCTCTGCAATTTGGATCGAGCAGTTGATTTCTCTTGCTTCAGTCTTCATTTCTTCACTGAAACACCTTCATTGGACACAAGGAAGCTGTCCAAATGGGTTTCTTGATAGAAGTCAGAGGCACCAAGTCAATTTACTTTTCACTTTTGTAGCTTGCTCGAAGTTCTATCGGTTTCCTTTTGTTGCTCATTTGCTACGGATAGTTATCCGTTTGGTATTGCATTATTTCCTTTTTTTACTGTTTCCGCTCCTTATTGCTTTCTATTGCATGATGGGACCTCCATTGTTGATATTTGCCAGGAGTCCCTCTGGTTTATTTAAAGACCTGTTTAATCCGATTCCGCATATGTGCCTTGCTTGCTACTCATGTTTAAACGCTTGTTTGTTTACTTGTTTGGGTTTTACCATGATCCCTTAGGATCGCTCGTGTAGGTTTAGTTCTCGAGCTAGACATTAGGATTGATATCCATGCATGCTAACATAGGGTAGAAACTTCCCTCTTTCATCCTCAACCTTAGGGTCAATCATTGTATGATAACATTAAGAGTAGTGCTAGGCTAGTCTCCCTTAGTTATTTTCGCTTTCTTTACATATTGCATCTTAAAACTAAAACTTCTTCTTGGCAAATCATAAAATATCCCTAATAAACTTAAATCCTTCTTCAAGGTAAAAAATACAAACCAATCTTATTTGTTTGTGCGCCTTTTGGCTTTGTTTTAAATCTTGTCAAAGTGATGTCTTGCCATCCTTTCCATGACATTCTGTTATCTTTTTGCCGATTTTTCGCCATCGCATATGATTGTTATTGATGTTTCGCTATCTTTGCCATGATACTTTCCTATCTTTTAGTCAATGTTTCGCCATCGCACCTGTTTGTAGCCGATGTTTTACCCTCGCACATATTTGTTATCCTACTTTGAATCTCAATATCATTGTTAGGTGTGATGTTTTGTCATCTGGTTTATTGATGTTTTTCCATCTTTGCCATTTTATCTTTCTATCTCTTAGCCAATGTTTCTCCATCACACCTATTTGTAGTCAATGTTTCACCATCGCACATGTTTGTTATCCTACTTTGATTCTCAATATCATTGTTAGGTGTGATGTTTTGTCATCTGGTTTATTGATGTTTCACCATCTTTGCCATGCTATCTTCCTATCTCTTAGCCAATTTTCGCCTTCTCACATGTTTGTAGCTGATGTTTCGTCATTGCACATGTTTGTTATCCTACTTTGATTCTCAATATCATTGTTAGGTGGAATGTTTTGTCATCTAGTTTATTGATGTTTCGCCATCTTTTCCATGTTATCTTCCTATCTCTTAGCTGATGTTTCACCATCACACATATTTGTTATCCTACTTTGATTTTCAATATTATTGTTAGGTGTAATGTTTCATCGTCTTGTCTGATATTTTTCTATCATGATGGCGTTTTACCACCTTATCTGAGTTTGTGTTGTCATGCGATGTCTTGTCATCTCTTTTTGCTATTTTATCATCATTGTTGGCATTTTTGTTATTCTATCCGATGTTTTTCCATCTTGTCTGTTGCTTTTATTTCCTTAACTAAAAAACACAAAACCAACTAAAATGTATGAGCCGAACTACGGCTGCTCTAATTCATTAAAATGGATACGTAGGCAGAGGCTTTTGTGGGACCTAATCGAGCATATCTTTGTAAATATTCCTTTATTTTCCCCACACTTTCTTTTCCTTTTTTTTCTTTGCACGCATTCCCTTTTCAGCTTTAAGCCTTAGACATATATTTTACACACCCTTAGATTAGAACAACAAGAGTGGATACCGTAGAGTACTACGAGCGTGTGGGGTGCTAATACCTTCCCCTCGCGTAACAGACTCCCTTACCCGATCTCTCGGTCACAAGACCGTGATTTCACCCTCTTCAGGTTTTCTCAATGTTTACCTTTCCCTTTCGGCGGGATAAAAGACATTCGGTGGCGACTTCATTGATATTTCATTATCGGGTGACGGTTCAGCCGTCTGTTTCAGCTGGCGACTTCACTGGGGATGATAAAAACTGACCAATTTCTGGTCCATCCCGGAGTCGATCCTAGCTCTTGTTTGTTGTTTTCTTTAGGTGTTTATTTATTTCCAGTTTTGTATATATTGTTTGCATATGTTTGTGCATGCATTTTACTGCTTTCCATATATTTGGTTATCTGTTGTGTTGGCTCTGCTTTCATGTTGAGTGGGTGTTAGAAGAGGTAAAAGAACCAATACTCACACCAAGTGACAACCATAGGAACCTTAGGAATAGAGTCGAACATGAACGGCTAGTCGACTTTGGTTTTCTAGTGCGGCCATGTAGTCCATGTTCAGATGAGATTACAAATAGGGTGTTATCTTTTCATATAGGTGTTTTGACGATAGTGGCTTCAGGCATACCCATGATTCTGAGTTACCCTTGCCTTACCCTGACCTAGTTTCACCCGTGAGTGGGGAGGGATGATTGATTCTTACAGGTACAAATGGTGACTCTAGTTCTGACAGTGACTTTGGTTATGTTACTGACTTGAGTTCTGTTAGTGACCATGTTCTGATAGTTACTGTGTGTTTTTTATGGTGACTTGATACTGTTGATGACTCTGTGTTCTCTCGTGTTTGCTCCAAACTTCTCACCTTGTGATGGCCATTTATTTCGGCAGTTCAGCAGTTATCTTGTAAGATAGGGAGATCTTGGTCTCATGCAGTTGTTGATCCACTTGGTACTTAATTCTTTTGTGTTTCAAGGTGGCGTCAGACCTTTGATCCAGTGATATTAATTATTTAGTGTAGATAAAGTGTAACCATTTTCCATGTTTATGGAACTTTGATCTCGTGTTCTTGCATAAATAACATGTTAACATCATTTTGACACACATGTTATTTCCATTTCCAAGGAACCATGCTTGTGAGCTTTGTGTTGCGCTTTTCCACATCTTACTGAAAAATAAAATTTAAAAGTATGTGAGTTCCTTGAAAATGTTTGAACATGGCATTGCATCCACTCATGCACATCATGCATATTAATGCATTCATAATAAGTACTCAAAGTTGGGAATTCTTATTCAGATTTGGTGCTCTCATCAGAGTTATAGACTTGAATTCTAGATGTCACATGTTTAGATATCAGTTATGGAATGACTTCGTGGGGAATTGACTGAGATGAAGATTCAGATGTGGTTGTTTGTGGTATACATGCAAACCTTGGCTCGTGATAGGGAACCCTTCGAGAAGAAATATAATCAGTTGAAGACCCATTTGAGTCAAGTCATGGAAGTCTTAATGATAGTGTCAGCAATCCTACACCGACTGTTGCAGCATGAGAGATTCTCCTCCCCTCATCTTTTGGGATTTCTTTCGAAACCATGGAGTGCTTTATGGATTTTATCCACTATCTTGAGTGCTTGAAATGTATTATCAACAGATGGCTCCTGTTTTCCAACTGAGTTCAAGAGGTTTGTTTTATCAGTAAGAACGGAAGAAGCTTGGAGAACAGTTTTGACCCCATCTCAGTGCTTTATTCCCATCTGTTTCCACACTTGTTTGAGCTTCAGTGGATTAGGCTCCGTGCTTGAGTATCGTCTACAAATTCCCCTTTCGAATCCTGTTACCAACGTCAGATATAATTACCATACCGGGGTACCCGATTATTCAATCAGGGGCACTCTCTACAACATTGCCCCCCCTGATTTTCTCTTCAGCAGTCAGTGTTTGTTTCCCAAATGAGTGCATGAGTCAAAGCTTTTAAGCAAATATAGAAGAAGCCATAGAAGTATGTTGATACCATCTCAATGCCTTACATCCTGGCACTTCCTTGTAAATAGGGAATTCAATTGATTAAGCTTCGTCCTTTGGAGACTATTCAGTCGATTAATCTCTCTCCTGATGCAAATGCTAGGTGTGTCTCCCATTCTTGGGCATTTGGTCATGATGTTGAAAATTTCAAGAGGCTTAACCAAAGTCCAGCACTTGCCTGGCATCTTTCTCAAAGTCCAATTTCTAAAGTGACGGATAATTTCGAACTTTTCGCTTGGTACAATGTTCACCCTCTATTTTGAGAGAATCTTTAGTGAATATTATTCTGGGGCACTCGGGTATTCGGTTGAAGATGGTTGGTCATCAAGAGATAAAGGTTCAAGCTTGGATCAATTCAGGTACTGTTGTGTCCATATCAAAGGGGAATCTCTTATCCAAGTGAGCCTCGAGGTTGCTGAAGATTGTTTTAAGAAGCCAGTCCATACGGAGTCAAGTCTCCTCAACATGGAAATTTCAAATTTCATTTGCATTCTCATTTGCAGTCTTAATTGTTTTGTTCAATACTTTCTTGTATGCAAACTTTTCATCTTTTGAATATTAAATCATGATGCATTGATTATGTTTTTCTTGAATTAATCCATTTTTTTGCCACTCTTATTTGTTTTACTATGCTTTTGATGCCTGTGATACGGTGGAAGAACCGAATATTTAATATTGGTTTTATGTTTTTTTGTTTGCAAATGTTGCGTAAGCAAGAGTCTCCACCGACTTTTATTTTATCCAACAAAGGAAAGGGTGAAAAGAACAGAAAATACCTTTTTTCGAGATTTTCGAGTATGAGGGGTAGATTATGGAAAGGGAAGGTGTTACCACCCTTTCCATCCTTGGTTTTGCATGGGATCTTAGGTACTTGCTCATATTTTGAAATTTCTTTCGTGTTTCTGGTTTGAAAAGCTTTGAAAATGCCTTAGTGCGGCGATTCAATTTATGGTAACTCTTGTATCAGTCCTCAAGAGTGTGATAAAGCGTTTTGAAAACCTTTGTTTGAAAAGTATTTGAAAGTGTAGTGTGTAAAAATTGTTTTGAGCAAGTACCTAACAATTATCTACCTACTCGAAAAAAAGATTGTTCTTCTCCTCCTTTCCTTTAGACCATGTTATCCTACTATTAGTGAGTAGGTAACCCTAGTCGTTGGATGTTTGAGGGACTATCGAAAGGGACGTACGGTCACTAAGGAAACTGGGAGAACTCTTAGTAACTGTCCTGAAGCCCTAAGATCACTTTTAAACTGAGGCAACAATCGAGAGAGTCATCGAGGGACTAGTGATCTCTTTAGACTTGAGGACGGCCACTAAGAATTCTCACGATTCGAGAATTGTGACCGTTATTTTCCGAGGCAACCAAGTGAGGTATACCCTAAGGGTGCAAGTGTGCAATAGTGCTTTTTTCAGATATAGTATCTTGAAGTTAGTGGTCTAATGGTTAATTGATTTATCTTGTCATACACACCTAAGTTACTAAAAGTTATATGTACAAGCATATACAGAATATAAAAGCGAGAAATAAAGGGTCCTACGCTATTACAGGGCTTTGGTGTAGATACATAAATAATGAATGAAAAATAAGATGCGGAAATTGTAAACCCTAATTAAGCTATTACAAACCAGGCGCAGTTACATTAGTAAAAAAAAGTAATCGTATGGAAAAATAATAACGCGCGAGAATTAACTGAAAAAAGTTTTAAACCCTAAAAATCTAATTTGCTCATTGAAAATATTTTTGGGATTTTTTTATGAAAAGGTTTGAAATTGAACCTAATTTTTTCTAATTAATTTTAATTAATGAAACAAATTAAAGTTGATGAAATTAATTAATTTGCAAAAGTTAATTTATTATAAAAAACTAAGTCCTATTTTTTTGTGTGATGATTTTCTTATTTTATAATTTAAAAAAAAAAGAATAAACAAATAAAATATAAATTAAAATAAAAAGAATAAAGAAGTTAGAAAAATGGGCCTGAGGGGGGGTGAGAACCCAATTTGGAGGGTTGCATGAATTTGTCAAGGCCCAAGATCCTGTAAGCCCAATGCAAACGTGAGATCCAGTGTGGAACAAGCTGAGAGGTACATCATATGGCTGCTTCCCCAAGGTGTTAGATCTGGTGCTGCTTGATCTGATGGTGATGAATTTGAGGCCTATGGTGAGCGTGTTGGGACTGGATGTATTGGATCTGCAAGAAAATTATGAGAAAAATAATATGCAAGAGGCAGGGGTCGAACCCCTGACCTCCCACACGCGCGCACCTTAAACCCTTCCCCTTTGCCATATGAGCCAACTGATCATTCATTATACAAAACAAACATAATATAATATATTGAATAATTGTCGGTAATTATAACAAAACACGCGCGCCATTCAAACTAGCCAACCAGATCTTGCCACATCGTCTTCTTCCCCAATGGCTGTCGTTTTATCCTAAAGACTTTTACCTACATACATGGTTATAACTATAGGACCTGCATATTTCCAAAATCTCAACCAAGCAATAAAAATAAATTCTAAGAACACAGACCAACTGGGTTTGATCTCGTGAGTACAATGGTACTCTTCTTTTGGCTTAGTTTCACCTGTAATGAAAAACCCTAAAACAAAGCTTTAAACCCTAGCAATGGCAGTTACTCATACAAGCATCAAAACTCATAATTAATTATACAAACAGCTTCTAAATGATGATACAAATATGAATGTATGTTTAGAAATCATTTATAACGCCTAAATATTCAAAATCAAATTCAATAATGAAGGGAAAACCGTGATACCTTATGGGGCGTTTCTGGGTGCTTTGATGTGTGGTAATGGTCCAAACAGCTTCCAAACGTGCCCAAGAATTGATTGCAAGCCTTAGAATACTTTGAACCTTCTTGTGGACAAAAATCTGATCACCACTTTCTTGTCAAAAATTTGAGTTTTGTCCTCCCAATTCACACGACCAATCCTCTCCTTTTGCTCTGGGAATGTTATGGACATATAATAGAACGAATTAGGTCAACAAAAACAGATGCAATCTTGAAAAATTATGGAAAAGAGATTTGATTTGCTATGGATATTTTTAGTTTCTAAAATAGACCAAATCATGCTATATTCATACCAATCATTCCTTGCACGAAAATCTTGATTTTCCAACTGATTATAGACTCATCATATGGTCATAAAATCAAATCTTGGATTTTATTTTATTATTCCACTATTTAAATTGATTTATTTTGATTTAAATGAATAAAAAATATAAATAAAAAAAATAATAAATAAAATAATAGGTGGATAAGATCAGGGGTCGTGGGCCATCTTAGGAACAAGTATCAAACAATAAAACATGGGCCCATTTGGAAGAAAAGCAATTTTGATCAATGTTGACTTCATGCACATTTCCAAAATTTGGTCAACTTTAGCAATTCATATATCTCTCATTTTTAACCCTAAGAGGGTGTTCTTGGACTCTTTAGAAAGCTTAGGATGTCCTCTAAACAACTCTTTTGGTTTCATCTCAATTGGACCTTCCATGTTCATCTAAGGAGCTTTGACCCAAAAGGTGTTTTTGTTGACTTTTTGAAATGACCTATAATATTTGAGCTTATATCTTTTGATTGAGGCATTTCTTGAAATTGAGGGATGAAGAGAAGTTGTAGGGAATTGGATTCCCTTAAAAATTATCCTTGGTTGGAAAATTTATGATTAAGTATGAGAAATTTATGCCTGGTCAAAGTTTGGTTGACTTTTCCTATAGAAACCCTAAATTGCCATTTTTGACTTTTGATGAGTTAGGAGAATTTCTTGAGGAATCATGATCAACCCTTGATCAAATGATTAAGATTACTTCAAAAGTTTTATGTTGACCAAAAATATTGAGGTTTGACTATATTTGGACCACAATTGACTTTTGACCTAGTATAGTTGATTTTCAGGCATTTGAGCAGTTGACTGAGCAAACTTATTGTGCAAGGCATGAAACATGGATGATCTTGAGGACGTATTAGGAAAATGGAGACCATTTAGGGCCCTTGGAACTCAACCATCTTGATGATGGGTAAAACCCTAGTTTGAGGCTTTTTGTCTTAAGAGGAGGATTTGTCTGGTCAATCCTTAGTCAACTTGAGCAAGTGAGGACCTCTAGGAGTATGTCTTGTGTGAAAATGGGAGGGAGAATTTTGGGGTACAACAGTTGCCCCCGTTCAATCTTCTTAAACCTGAAGATTTAGATTGGCTTGTCTGCCTTTCGTGATCTGGAGGTGGAAGATGGTTGAACACTAGAGTGCCCAGAAATTTGCACTCGCATGATGTAATACCGATGGTTGATGACATAGGGAATGGGCTTACAGATTCCATTTGGAGAAGATGACAAAAGATCGTCGACGATGGACTTAAAGATGCCATCCAGAACAATGATGATTTCGTGATATATTCTTTTGTGGGAATTCCCGTTCCTATTGTTAGGGGGACTCCACTGAGGAATGTTGGTCTCTATCTTGGGGAATAGAGTCTAAGAGTTTCAGTTATCCATGGCTCTACTGAGGAGTTATCTCTTGATAGAAGAGATGGAAGTGAACTGCTATCTGGTCAGGGTCCAGGCTTTACAGTGACTTGTTGAGGATAATAAGGCCGACTGATATACAGTCGTGCTCCAGGCTTCACATCGACTTACTGGGGAAATGAGATTAAACTGTTACTTGTAAATGTATCAGAAGAAACCTATGTAAGGTTGTTTCAGGATTGGTCCGGGTAAGACGTCATCTGGGAGTGTAAGAGAAGGAACCTGGGTAGGATTACTTCAGGAGATATATGAGAGGGAGCCTAGGTAGGTCATCTTCAGGATGAGTTCGGGTAAAACTACATCGGGAAATTTTAAGAAGGAACCTGGGTAGGGTTGCTTCATGATGAGTCAGGGTAAAACTACATCTGGAAATTATAAGAAGGAACCTGGGTAGGGTTGCTTCATGATGAGTCTGGGTAAAACTACATCTGGTGTTGTACCCCAAAATTTTCCCTCCCATATTCTTCAAAGTTTTGACAAAACATCCTCTTCAAATGCTTCAAGATCTCTCAAGGATTACATAGTCAACCACTCTCCTAAGCCATGCAAATTAGGGTTTTGGTTCCTGCAAGGAAGTTGAGGTTTTCAAGGGCTCAATCAAGTCCCATATGCTCATACACATTGTCAAGCACCTACATGTCAAGTTTAAGGCTCACAAGGTCAAGTTGCACAGTCAAAAACCCTAATTGCTCAACAGTCAACTGTAGGGGCAAAATGGTCATTTGGCAGTCAAAATTCAAAAATTTTGGTCAACACCTTATTTTGAAGCCACAAACATCATTTGATCAATTCTTGATCATGATTCTCAAAAGTATGGCTCAAAAAGACTCAAGATGCAAAAGTTTCTATTTTTGGACAGTTGAAAAGTCAACTGTAACTTGACCAGGGCATAACTTCTTCATGGTTCATCAGAAAAATCCCATCCAATGCTCATCTTGAATAGAATGACATTTCCTACAACTCATCTTCACACTTCAAGTCCAAGAAATGCTCTCACAAAAAGTTATCAATTTCAACATTATAGGTCATTTTCAAAAGTCAACAAAAAGGGACTTTAAGTCAAAGACCATAACTTGAGATTGGTAAATCAAAATGACATGGGACCAAAGTCATTGGTTAGAGGACTTCAATACCTTTCCAAAATGTCCAATAACATGTTCATAACTTCAAAATTGAGCAAGATATGCATTGGAGAAGTTGGGAAATTTTTGTGAAATGGCCAAAATCAATTATCCTTGAAACTTCATTTTTGACAAAAGGGACCCACTTTTTCCACTTGTTTCAGCTTGGCCATGCTTCCCACGTGTCCCACATTTTATTTCAAAATTTAAAATTAATTTTTTCATTTTTATTTGATTTTATTGGATTTAATTCATTTTAAATCTTTTAAAATCAAATGAAAATCAAAAAGATTAATTAAGGGATATATTTGGCTTTGATTAGCTTTGAATCACCATTATACACATCCCAAATTCGTGCCAAGGCCTAATCAAGCAAGAATTCAAATTTTGGTACAAAGATGGAAGGTGTTTTAATGGAGGTTTATGGCAAAATCTTAAGTATGAATGCAAGGCATTATTGGCCATAATTCTTATCAAAACACATTACATAACATGTATACAAGCTAACACAAGAAGATCACGACCTAAGAGCTCCAAAAACGGCCATACAAAATTGCAAAATTATCACACAAACTTGAAAACTGAAAACCTCCTTACAGCAAGTTTTAAGTCCCAATTCCCATCAAAACACACTCCTGGCATCTCAAGGAAACTTTTGCAATCAAAAGCCAATCTAAACGTGCCCAGAATCTCAACACTCAGGCCCAAACGGTTTGCCTTTTTTCTTGAATTCTATGTGATTACTCATGCGTTTCTTTGACATTTTTTGAATTGATTTACACTCATACTAACGTCCTGAAGCTTTTGGTATTACTTGATTGAGCAATAGCATCCCATATCAAAAGTTGCCATGGATGGACATTAGGGTTTCAGAGGTTTGGAATTAGGCGTTTGCACATACTGTAAAATTAGGACATTAAACTACCATGGTTGGAATCGTGACATCCAAACGAACATAAAGGACCCATCGCGCTCAATTTATGGTCAAGCATGGCCTAATCGCTATTATCTACAGGGCTTTGTTTTGGGGGGGTTTAAAACCCCTGCTATCTCTTTTTGTTACAGGGGCAAATGGAGAAGAAGGTTGGCGTGGCAAGACCTGAGTGGAGGGTTCAAATCCACGCGCGCATTTTTTTATTTTTTGGCATATGATGTTTTTATTCTATATATTATTTCATTCCTATGTTACTTACAAACGCGTTGCATTGGATCAGTTGGTAGGCAGGTGGCTTGGTAAACGTTGGGACCTGGGTTCGAATCCCAGGTCCCCTCAAATTATTTCTATTATTTTGTTTCACATGTTTCCATGCAGTGCACACTCCAGGGCTCACCATACACCCAACGCCTTGGCTTGCCACGCGCCCAGTAAGTCTCATCCAAAGGCCAGAACCTGGAGTCCACCATGCACGCTAGTCAACAGACGCATACGCAACCACAAAAGTCAACAAAAGGCCTAGCTTGTAGTGGGCCAAATTGCTTCATAACATCTCCTAAATTGGGTCAACACCCCCATGGTTTGCCTCACATTTTCATTTTTTTTTCATTTTCTTTTCTTCTTTTTATTTTAATTGCTTTTTTTTTCTTTTGTTTTATTTAATTCACCAAATTTAATATAAAAATCCAAAAAAAAACAGAAAATCATAAAACAAAAAATATGTTTTATTAATATTAATTTCTATTAATTTTGTAAATAAATTCCAATAATCAATTTAATTTAATTTTAGGTTTAAACTTTAATTCTTTTCCTTAAATAATTAAAAACATGTAGAATTAGGGTTTCTTTTCCAATTAATTTTCTTTATGTCCATTAAATACAAAAACATCAAAAAATAACTTCTTTTCTTATTAAATCATTAATTAATTTAGTAATTTCAATTTATTTTCTTTAAAGGGTCCAACGCCCTCGCACCTTCGATTATAATTTCTTTTCGCGCGTTTGCTTCTATTTTCCATTTTTAATTTATGTAATTGCCCCAAAGCTTTGTAATAGTAATTAGGACATTTACTTTCCGCATTTTTAAAATCGGGTCTTTGTTAATTTGGCGATGTATAGACCCGCGCCTTGTAATAGTGTAGGACCTTTATTTTTCCGTATTTTAATTTCCGCACCCTTTAAACTGTTAATCACATGAAAGAATGTATGCTCAAATAAAATCAAAGCGTAGAACACCCAATGCATGACAAGACAAATAATAACTGAAAATGACACACAATTCACACACCACTCTTAGGGTACGCCTCACTGTTGCCTTGCCCCTCGAAACGTGGTCGTCGAGTATAGGACGTTTTAGTAAGTCCTTATGTCCATTGATCCAGTTGCCTCAAAAAAAGTTGCCTCGAAACGGTTGCCTCGGAATAGTTGCCTCGAAACGGTTGCCTCGGACTAAAAAAGGATCAATGGCATAAAGGTAGCTTCTAAGGTGTCTTGCTGTTGCTCTGGTGACCACACTGTCCCTAAAAACGAATTGACCCGAACACCTCCAACGGTGGTGCTACCTACCTCTCAATGGTGGGATGGCACTACCTTAAGGACATTTACACAGCCTAATTCCTTAGGGTAAGTAGATGACTCATAGATACTTGCTCTCTTCTAAAAAACAAATCAAAACTCTTTTCACACCTCACACTTTCAAAAAGCTTTCAAAACAATTTTTCAAACACTCTTGAGGACTGATACAAGAGTTATTCAGAAATCTTTCAATGAAACTTTTGCAAAACCCACTCACACTTTGAAAAGCAAACATTTTTTGAAAACACAATGAGCAAGTATCTAAGAGCCCGTGGATAACCATGGATAGAAAGGGTGCTAACACCTTCCCTTTCTATAAATCTACCTCCCGAACCGAGAACTAATCTCAATAAGGAATTTTTTTGTGCTTTTGTCCTTTCCATATTGGAGAAAATAAAAGACGGTGGCGACTCTTGCTTCCGCGACATTTCACGAACCAGCTTAAAAAACAGTCAGTTCCAGATCCACCGATCACAGAACTGGCGACTCTGCTGGGGATAATCTTATAAAGTGAGGTGTACCTTAGGATAGTTCATAACTGTGTTTTCAATTGCTTTGACTTGTTTGCTTTAAATTGTGGGACTGTCTTGGGAGTTCTATAGATCCTAACCCGGATCTGGGGATACCTTCTTAGAAAGTAGCAACAAGGCTGTGAGGGAACTGTGCGGGGTATACCGACATGGTTGAAACAGTCTGCTACGTTGATGTGGCACTTTGGTGTGTACCGGTAACCCTTGAGTTCAATCAAGGAGAGTACGGGGCCTCCGCGTGGTATCGTGAAGCATCAACTGACCTTAGGAACCTTAATTGAACAATCTTGGCCTCTTTAGGGTAGTGAGATAACTGACTTTGGTGCAGTCCGAGGTTGGTTGATACTCGATACTACACTCAATTGAGGGTTGCTTTCCTGGAATATTTCGGTCGCCAGTTCAGTGGCTAAATCGAAACGATGAACAATGAAAGCAATCCAGTGATATTGGGACCCTTAGAACCCGGTTACTTCTGATAGGACAGGTTGATCCCACCAACTTCAAGAGGGTAATACCCAGACCCCATGCAGGCCTAAACTCTAAGGGCTTGTCTTGTGTGACTTGTGTGCCTTATCATGTTTGCCTTTGTAAATATTTGTGGTGTGTTTAATCATAGCATCATAACATCATACAGCATCATATGCATTGACTAACCATTTCAGGGGTTCGAATCTTCATCTTTGTTCTTGTTTTGTAGGACATGGAAACTGTTCGCAGAAAGACAATTCAGATCAGCCTTGTAAGGATCCCCCCTCAGCTTAAGGAGCTTATATCCAGGATTCCCGAGAGCTCTTCATTCAGTGAGAGACATGGAAGACTCGTTAGCTTGGTCAACACCAACATTGAGGAAGATATGATAAAGGTCCTGTTCTAGTTCTTCGACCCTCTGCATCACTGTTTCACTTTCCTGGATTATCAACTGGTGCCTACATTAGAAGAGTTCTCCCGGCTTCTGAAGATCCCTATCCTTGATCAGCTACCCTACAACGGTACGGAAAAGGAACCCAAACTTGAAGAGATTGCTAAGGCCTTACACCTACAACCATCTGACCTCAAGGGACATTGGGAAGCTATAAGTGGTATCAAAGGGTTCTTAGCCAGGTTTCTGTTTGAAAAGGCCCAGGAATGTTGGAACTCCCTTGACCTACAAGCTTTTGAAGAAGTTGTGGCCCTCCTTGTCTATGGTTTGGTGTTGTTCCCTAACCCAGATCAGCTTATAGATATCAGTGCTGTCCAGATCTTCATGTCCAGAAATCCTATACCTACGTTGCTTGGGGACCTCCTTCACTCATGTTACACTCGAACCATGAGAAAAAGAGGTGTTCTTATGTGCTGCACTCCTCTCCTGGGAAGGTGGTTTATTTCGCACCTTCCACAATCAGTTTTGAAGAACGAGCGGGGTTTGAGGTGGTCACAGCGATTGATGACCCTTACACATGCAGATATACATTGGTGCTCTCAGTCCAGAGAGGATGTCACTATCATTGATCGTTGCGGGGAGTACCCTAATGTTCCTTTACTTGGAATCAGAGGAGATATTACTTACAACTCGTGCCTGGCTTGGAGACAGTTTGGTTATGCTCAGAGAGACAACACTCATGACATGTTAATTCCTGACATAGTTTTTGAGTTCGACAACGATGAACAAGGACTTCACCAGAGATTTATCAGGGCTTGGAGGATGCCAAGTAGGATAGACAGCAAGACCCTGGGGCACAAGAACTCCATCCCGTTGGAACCTTATCTCAAGTGGGTACGCGCCCGCTCCCATAAGTTAGAGATGCCTTACCCTCATGTTCTCCCTGTGATCAAAGAGCCAGTATTGGAAGGAGAGGTGTCCTACACCATTCAACATCCTGACATGCCCACATCCTGGGAAGAAATGCAGAAGAGCTGGGTCCAGCTTAAGGAAGAACGGAATTCTCTTGAGACCAGTCTACATGCTAGTGAAAAGAAGGTCCTGGAGCTCACCCGCCTACTGCACGAGGAGAGGAATCTCAACACTTACATTGCTCCGAAGAGGATGCGTAGTGTCTTTTGGGATTGATTTGCTTTTGTAATGTTGTGCCCATGAGGCTTTGATGTACCAAACAATTATTTCCTTAACGATAACGTGTGTTCCTTTTTGTCTACAACAAATTTGAACTTTCGAACCCTTGAATGCATTGCATAAACACATATCATTCATCATGTGCATAGCAGGTACTCTTCTTTTCAGGTTGCTTACTGTTTTTCGCTGTTTATTTCAACATCATGAACCCTGAATCATCTACCGAGCTGTCTATCAAGGCCCTTCAGGCGCAGAACGCACAATTTCAGGAGCTGATCATGGGTTTGGCTCAGGGACAACAAGAGCTGAAGGCTATGCTCCTGAAGAAGAATAAGAAGAAGAAGAGGACTGTGCTATTCAACACTGGGCGCAGACTCGGGAACACATTGCAAAATGAAGCTGAGAGGACTACTCCATCTGTGGGGGAAGGTAGTCACCAAGGGAGAGAGGTCCCTAGTCCTGTGGTCTCTGACACTGAGACAGACTTCAATGACGAATAGTACCCTCCTGCTGAGGACCGGTACAAGCAGCTGGAGGACAAGTTGAATGCCATGGAGATCCAGCGTGTGCCTGGACTGGATTTCGGAGACTTGGGGTTATCTTCTGGGGTGGTAATTCTACACAAGTTCAAGGCGCCTGCCTTTGTGAAGTATGACAGGGCTTCCTGTCCCAAGATGCACCTCCGTTCTTATGTAAGGAAGATCCAGCCTTACATAGCAGACAAGAACTTATGGATCCACTTCTTCCAGGAGAGTCTTTCAGGGACTCACCTCGAATGGTTCTATCAGCTGGATGGAACCAACATTCGTAACTGGGAGGATCTGGCCACTGCTTTTTACAAGCAGTATCAATATAATTCCGACCTCGCTCCTACGCGTACCCAACTCCAGGGTATGTCGCTAGGATCGGGAGAAGGTTTTAAGGAGTACGCACAGAAATGGAGAGATCTGGCTGGCAGGGTGCAGCCACCATTGACGGACCGGGAGCTGGTGGATATGTTCTTGGGGACCCTATCTGGTCCATTTTTCAATCATCTCATTGGTAATTACTCTGCTGGGTTTACTGATCTGATCCTGATTGGTGAGAGGATCGAGGCTGGTATAAAATCGGGGAAGATACAGAAGGTTGCCTCCTCAAGTACTGAAAAGAAGCCCTTCAAGAAAGAGGCAAGTGCTGTGTATGGTCCAAGAAGGCAGGACAAACCGGAACGCCGCCAAGCTGTCAACGCGGTGGTTATTTCTAAGCCTGCTGCTGCTCCACAACAGTACAACCAACCCAGAGCTGAGAGGCCCAAACGGCAGTATACTCGGCTCAGCATGACTCTCTCTCAGATCCTACCGCAACTGCTGTCAACTAGCCTGGTAACTGTCAGGGAGGCCCCGAAGGTTGTGAATATTGCCTATCCTAAGTATAATCCAAATGCCCGCTGTGCTTATCACTCCGATAGCCCGGGGCATTCTACTGATGATTGCTGGGCCCTAAGGAACAAGGTGCAAGACCTTATTGATGCAAAGGAGGTACAGTTTGAGGCACCTGAAAAGCCCAATGTAGTGACAGCTCCCCTGCCTGCTCATGGAGTGAATGCTATCAGGGATGATGACGAGGTGGAAGAATCTGAGTTCGACAGCTGGATTTATCCGACGGTCGACAGTGGACCTAGCAATTGGACTGCAAAAGACAACCTACCTGTTACTTTTGTTACGCAGTAATGAATTCCCTTATTTTTGTTATTTTTAATAAACAATGAATTGAAACTCTATGACCCGGTGTCTTACCCGGGGCACCGTTGGCTTCATTTGTGAGGGCTTATAACTGTCATTTACATATATCATGAATAAAGATATTGGACGTTTTCTCGCATTTCAAATCTTGCGCTCCCTTTCTTTCTCTATATATATTGCAAAGCAGCTGTATTTACACACACTCACTCATACAGGTTTCAATCCACTCTGGATCTCACTGGTAACGGCTCTGCTACTGCCAGTTATGACTTCGAAAATCCGATCAACTTAGCCGAAGACGAAGGTGAAGATGATTGCGAAGTGCCTGGCGAACTTGCAAGACTGTTACTCCAGGAAGAGAGGGCAATTCAACCACATGAAGAGCCAGTGGAAATAGTAAATTTGGGTACTGAGACAGATAGAAAGGAAATCAAGATTGGTGCCAATCTAGAGCTCAGCGTGAAACAACGGCTGATCCAGATGTTGCATGATTATGTGGAGATCTTTGCCTGGTCCTACGAAGACATGCCTGGGTTGGATACCGACATTGTGGTCCATCACTTGCCTACCAAGGAAGACTGCCCTCCGGTTAAGCAAAAGGTCCACCGTATGCGTCCAGAGATGTCTGAGAAGATCAAAGCTGAGGTTATGAAACAATTTGATGCCGGATTTCTTGCAGTGACTTCTTACCCTCAGTGGGTTGCCAACGTGGTTCCAGTGCCAAAGAAAGATGGTAAGGTCAGAATGTGTGTCGACTACAGGGATCTGAACAGGGCAAGCCCCAAGGATGACTTCCCCCTACCTCACATCGACGTTTTGGTTGACAATACTACTCAGCATAAGGTGTTCTCTTTCATGGATGGTTTTTCAGGGTATAATCAGATCAAGATGGCTCCTGAAGACATGGAAAAAACTACCTTTGTTACTCAGTGGGGCACCTTCTGCTACAAGGTCATGCCATTCGGGTTGAAAAACGCTGGGGCAACTTACCAACGTGCCATGGTTGCCTTATTTTATGACATGATCCATCATGAGATAGAAGTGTATGTCGACGATATGATTGCAAGGTCCCAAACTGAGGAGGAACACCTTGACCATCTGCAAAAGCTGTTTGACCGTCTGAAACTGTACAAGCTGAGATTGAACCCGAACAAGTGCACCTTCGGGGTAAGATCTGGAAAGTTGCTAGGCTTCGTTGTAAGTGATAAGGGTATTCAAGTGGACCCTGCCAAGGTTAAAGCCATTCAAGAGATGCCAGTTCCTAAGACAGAGAAAGAGGTCAGAGGCTTTTTAGGACGCCTGAATTACATTGCTCGGTTCATCTCACACCTAACTGCTACCTGTGAGCCAATCTTCAAGCTGCTGAAGAAAGATCAGGTAGTACGTTGGAATGATGAATGTCAGGCCGCTTTTGACAGAATCAAAGAGTATCTCCAAGAACCACCCATTCTTATGCCACCGGTTGAAGGGAGACCTCTGATACTATACCTGACAGTACTTGACAACTCAATGGGGTGTGTGCTGGGGCAGCATGACGAGTCTGGCCGAAAAGAGCACGCCATTTATTACCTTAGCAAAAAGTTTACCGACTGTGAGACCCGATACTCACTGCTCGAGAAAACTTGCTGCGCTTTGGTATGGGCTGCTCGCCGGCTGAGACAGTATATGCTGACTCACACTACCTTGTTGATTTCAAAGATGGATCCAATAAAGTACATATTTGAAAAGCCTGCTCTGTCTGGGAGAATAACAAGATGGCAGATGATCTTGACAGAATACGACATCCAGTACACGACTCAGAAAGCTATCAAAGGAAGTGTATTGGCAGACCACTTGGCACATCAGGCAGTAGACGACTATCAGTCAATGAACTTTGAGTTTCCGGACGAGAGCATCATGATAGTGACTGATTGTGAAGTACCTGGACCGGAGGAAGGACCTGAGGAAGGATCCCGATGGTCTATGCACTTTGACAGATCCTCCAACGCTTTGGGTAACGGTATCGGTGCTGTGATCATATCCCCTCAAGGCACTCACACTCCACTCACTGCCCGGCTGTGTTTCAACTGCACCAACAACATGGCGGAGTATGAAGCATGCATCATGGGTCTTCAAGCTGCGATTGACTTAAGGATCAAGTTTCTGAGTGTCTTCGGAGATTCCGCTCTCGTGATCAACCAGATCAAAGGCGAGTGGGATACGAAACATCCGAATCTTATTCCTTACAAAGAATGTGTGTTGACATTGATCCCCCATTTCACAGAGATAACATTTGAACACTTTCCGAGAGAGGAGAATCAGTTGGCGGACGCGTTGGCTACGATGTCTTCCATGTTCAAAGTCAAATGGGATAATGAGGCTTCATGGGTCATTATCTGGAAACTGGATGAACCGGCATACTGTTGTGACCTTGAGGCTGAGGTGGTAACTGAAAAACCCTGGTACTATGAGGTGAAGAGGTACTTGGAAGCTCAAGAATACCCCGAGGGTGCGTCTGTCAATGACAAAAAGTTTCTGAGAAGGTTCGCAGCGAAGTTCTTCCTCAGCAATGACGTTTTGTACAAGCGAAACCATGATTCGACCTTACTGTGTTGTGTGGATAAGACTGAAGTAGAAAGGATCATGGCAGAGCTACACGAAGGTACCTTCGAGACACATTCCAGTGGACATACTATGGCAAAGAAAATCCTTCGGGCAGGGTACTTCTGGTCCACAATGGAAGCTGATTGCTACCAACATTCTCGGACATGTCATAAATGCCAGATTTATGCAGATAAAGTGCATGTTCCTCCAGTGCCTCTGAATGTCCTGACTTCACCTTGGCCTTTTGCAATGTGGGGCATATATATGATCGACGAGATTAAACCTACGGCATCCAATGGGCATCGCTTCATCCTGGTAGCGATCGATTACTTCACGAAGTGGGTTGAAGCAGCTTCCTATGCCACTGTAACCAAAAATGTCATGGCACGGTTCATTCGGCATAATCTGATCTGTCGATACGGCATCCCTGAAAGGATCATTACAGACAACGGTACCAATCTCAATAACAATATGATCACTGAGCTCTGCGAGCAATTCAAGATACAACACCACAACTCTTCTCCTTACAGACTGAAGATGAATGGGGCTGTAGAAGCAGCGAATAAGAATATCAAGAAAATTGTGCAGAAGATGACAATGACCTATAAAGATTGGCACGAGATGTTACCGTTTGCTCTACATGGGTACCGTACCTCAGCCAGGACGTCAACCGGGGCAACTCCTTTTTCCTTGGTCTACGGCATGGAGGCAGTCTTACCGATCGAAGTGCAGATACCCTCTCTCCGGATAATGAGGGATGCAGATCTGAGCGAAGATGATTGGATCCAGACACGACTTGATCAATTAAACCTGATTGACGAAAAGAGACTCACTACTATTTGTCATGGTCAGACGTACCAAAAACGGATGATCAGGGTATTTAACAAGAAGGTCAGACCACAAGAATATCAAGTTGGGGATCTGGTAATCAAACGTATCATCCTTCCTCAGAGTGATCCAAGGGGCAAATGGACCCCCACGTACGAAGGCCCATTTATGGTTAAATATGTGTTCTCAGGAGGAGCCATGATTCTGACCACCATGGATGGTGACGACCTTCCTCACCCCGCCAATGTAGACATAGTAAAAAGATACTATGCATGAAAAAAGACCCGCTAGGTTGACATACCTAGGCAAAAATTAGGGCTTCCCGGCGAACCAAAAGGGTTCGGGCAAAATGAGGGATGAAATAAAAAATCTGTACACCCGACAAGTCGAAAACCTGAAAAGGCGGCTTGGGCAAAAATGGGTATCCCGGTGGACTGAAAACCCGAAAGGGCGGTCCAGGCAAAAGTTAGGGATTAAAGCGTAATACTATGTCTCATTGGATCACTTTGCATCCAGAATCCGGTATCAATTATCAAGTTCAAAAGGCATCGATCAATCAGCTTCATCTTCAGCTAGGTCATCAAATGATGAGACGCTCGAAGATATAAAGGCGATAGCAGAGTTGGAACCTAGTGGGATTATTCTTTTCACATAGCTGTTTTGTTTTCCCTTTGTACCAATTTGTATAAACTCTTTCGTTCGGCGGCGTTCTCTTACTAGGACGTCAGCCTCTTGTACATAAAACGCCTATTTACAAGCAAATTCAAAAATCAATATAAATTCACTTTTCAGACAAATTGCCAATTGTTTTTCCTTTTTCTGTTTTGTTTTGCGAAGAACGTCCAAGGTTCAATTTGTGATATATGCATTTGACAATAACTGCTAACTCATAAATGATTGCATACGAAACAAAGGATTAATTACAGGTGACATTAGAAACAAGGGCAATAATGAGTTGTCTAAGCGATCTAATTGCTCTGTCCACCAAGGTATCAAGGTAGGTTCAGCTGAAGAACATAACCAGTATGTCTTAATTCCCCAGAGAGTGAGCCAGCAAGTCCATGCACTCTCCCCAAGCAAAGCTATACTATCAGCCTTAAGGAAGTTGCGTATCCTCCAGCAGATCTCAACATTCCCCAGCGCAATGTACGAACATTCTTAACAAGCATCCCCGACAGTCTTGATCTAAGATTGTTCCCCGGCGGTATACCAGACATTCAGCGGAGCCACTTCCCCAATATATCTCCAAAATTCCCCCAGGAGAGTCCAGTCTGAAGTCTCCCCAGAAGAGTTCAATTCAACTCCCCAGCAGGTCTCGAAGCTTATCCCCAGTAGACTCTGGAAGCTTCCCCCCTACAGAGCACGAACGCGTCTCCCGGCTTTATTCAAAGTTTATTTCCCTACCAGGATATAACTGGGTTATCCTCAGCCAAAAGCCACAGAAAGACCGTTCTCGGCAAAGTCTTCTTATCCCCAGCGGAGCCTATTAAAACTTCCAACATAACAACGGTATCCCCAGCAAAGTTACCATCAACATCCCAGCAAAATACCTCTCTCCCCACAGAGTATTGTTCCCCAGCAAGATCGCTAGGGTAATTTTCTCCCCGCAGAGTAATCCATTCGCCAAGTTTATTCCCCAACGGAGTTATCTTCTCCTACCGGTATTCTTGCAACTATCATCCCCAGCGGAAACAACAAAGCACTATTCTTCAACATCAGCCCAGGATGTGACTTCCCGGCACCTGTCAAAGATTTACTTTCCTAGACGAAAACATACATTCATAAACATCGTATCTTCCTATATTATAGCATGCACATACGCATCATGAACATACAATCTCACTTATCACATCTCGCATGTCATACATCATGACATCGCATACAACTAACGTTTTGTCTTTTCAGGACAAAGGTTAATACAAAGATAATTGCCATCAATAGTCGTGATTCCAGATCCGATTCCTGTATCTTGCCAGGGTGTATCTGTTGACGACTACATTACCAGACTCGATTCCTGTATCTTTCCAGGGCACGTCTGAAGAGTTCGAAGATCCGATTCCTGTATCTTGCCAGGGTGTATCTGTTGACGACTACATTACCAGACTCGATTCCTGTATCCTGCCAGGGCACGTCTGAAGAGTTCGAAGATCCGATTCCTGTATCTTGCCAGGGTGTATCTGTTGACGACTACATTACCAGACTCGATTCCTGTATCCTACCAGGGCACGTCTGAAGAGTTCGAAGATCTGATTCCTGTATCTTACCAGGGTGTATCTGTTGACGACTACATTACCAGACTCGATTCCTGTATCCTGCCAGGGCACGTCTGAAGAGTTCGAAGATCCGATTCCTGTATCTTGCCAGGGTGTATCTGTTGACGACTACATTACCAGACTCGATTCCTGTATCCTTCCAGGGCACGTCTGAAGAGTTCGAAGATCCGATTCCTGTATCTTGCCAGGGTGTATCTGTTGACGACTACATTACCAGACTCGATTCCTGTATCTTTCCAGGGCACGTCTGAAGAGTTTGAAGATCCGATTCCTGTATCTTACCAGGGTGTATCTGTTGATGACTACATTACCAGACTCGATTCCTGTATCTTGCCAGGGCACGTCTGAAGAGTTCGAAGATCCGATTCTTGTATCTTGCCAGGGTGTATCTGTTGACGACTACATCACCAGAATTGATTCCTGTATCCTGCCAGGGCACGTCTGAAGAGTTTAAAGATTCAATACCTGTATCCAGCCAGGGCACGTCTACATAAAGAGTTTGAAGATCAACTCCTGTAACATGCCAGGTAATTATTTTCTTCCTCAGGTACGCAAGTTCTCGCTAAGGAATCTCTTACGCGATCGACACCCAGATGGCATCTATAAGCCCATCCCCCTATCCATCATCTTTCCAAATGGCATCTGTAAGCCCATTCCCGCTATCACATTGCTGATACTCAACTATGTGAGTGCAAATTTCTGGGCACTCTAGTGTTCAATCATCTTCTACCCTCGGATCACGAAAGGCACACAAGCCAATCTACATCCTCAGGTCTAAGAAGATTGAACAGGGGCAACTGTTGTACCCCAAAATTTTCCCTCCCATATTCTTCAAAGTTTTGACAAAACATCCTCTTCAAATGCTTCAAGATCTCTCAAGGATTGCACAGTCAACCACTCTCCTAAGCCATGCAAATTAGGGTTTTGGTTCCTGCAAGGAAGTTGAGGTTTTCAAGGGCTCAATCAAGTCCCATATGCTCATACACATTGTCAAGCACCTACATGTCAAGTTTCAAGGCTCACAAGGTCAAGTTGCACAGTCAAAAACCCTAATTGCTCAACAGCCAACTGTAGGGGCAAAATGGTCATTTGACAGTCAAAAGTAAAAAATTCTGGTCAACACCTTATTTTGAAGCCACAAACATCATTTGATCAATTCTTGATCATGATTCTCAAAAGTATGGCTCAAAAAGACTCAAGATGCAAAAGTTTCTATTTTTGGACAGCTGAAAAGTCAACTGTAACTTGACCAGGGCATAACTTCTTCATGGTTCATCAGAAAAATCCCATCCAATGCTTATCTTGAAGATAATGACATTTCCTACAACTCATCTTCACACTTCAAGTCCAAGAAATGCTCTCACAAAAAGTTATCAATTTCAACATTATAGGTCATTTTCAAAAGTCAACAAAAATGGACTTTAAGTCAAAGACCATAACTTGAGATTGGTAAATCAAAATGACATGGGACCAAAGACATTGGTTAGAGGACTTCAAGACCTTTCCAAAATGTCCAAGAAAATGTTCATAACTTCAAAATTGAGCAAGATATGCATTGGAGAAGTTGGGAAATTTTTGTGAAATGGCCAAAATCAATTATCCTTGAAACTTCATTTTTGACAAAAGGGACCCACTTTTTTCACTTGTTTCAGCTTGGCCATGCTTCCCACGTGTCCCACATTTTATTTCAAAATTTAAAATTAATTTTTTCATTTTTATTTGATTTTATTGGATTTAATTCATTTTAAATCTTTTAAAATCAAATGAAAATCAAAAAGATTAATTAAGGGACATATTTGGCTTTGATTAGCTTTGAATCACCATTATACACATCCCAAATTCGTGCCAAGGCCTAATCAAGCAAGAATTCAAATTTTGGTACAAAGATGGAAGGTGTTTTAATGGAGGTTTATGGCAAAATCTTAAGTATGAATGCAAGGAATTATTGGCCATAATTCTTATCAAAACACATTACATAACATGTATACAAGCTAACACAAGAAGATCACGACCTAAGAGCTCCAAAAACGGCCATACAAAATTGCAAAATTATCACACAAACTTGAAAACTGAAAACCTCCTTACAGCAAGTTTTAAGTCCCAATTCCCATCAAAACACACTCCTGACATCTCAAGGAAACTTTTGCAATCAAAAGCCAATCCAAACGTGCCCAGAATCTCAACACTCAAGCCCAAACGGTTTTCCTTTTTTCTTGAATTCTATGTGATTACTCATGCGTTTCTTTGACATTTTTTGAATTGATTTACACTCATACTAACTGTTAGAACAAAGTTTGAATCTACTACCCTATATTTAAGTTTTGATGATAACAAAGTGAAAAGATATATTATGTATATGATTCATGTATGAACTATCTGCTGCCTAAAATTATTATGTTCTGACTTGCAGATACTCTGATTGATATAAGCAAGAACACACCTAATCAGCATCAGAATTTGGTTCTTGACACCAGCATCAGAAGTTGCCATATCAGAATGTCAGAATCAGATGATCAACTCACGTACATGCTGAAGTCTGATGAACAAGACTGCGCTCAATACTCTGATAAAGAAACACAACAGTTCATCAGCAGCTAAGCAGAGTCAGAATGAACCAAGCCAGAACTTGCATTAAGTAAGCAACGATACTGTGCATTGAAAGCAAATTAATACCAACGGCCTCATTCCAGACAAGATCTGCTCGATAAGGAAAGTTTGTTATTAGCATTGAATCAAGAATATTGCATCCAACGTTCAACATCTCAGTGCTATATAAACAAGACTTTGAAGATTGAAATGGCTAATGCTCTCCAAATCTCTACACGCATAAAAGCTGATCAAAATCTTCCTTCTCTCAGTTTTTCTAAACACTACACATTCTGATATTCTATCATTGTTTAGCAATCTAGTTTTAAGCTTTAAGTTGTGTATACATCACAGTTGTGATACAGTTTTGTAGAAAACATTCACACACTTAGATTTGATTTCTTTGTAAGAAAGTGTTTCCTTGACAAACCGGGTTGTGGTTTGCATCAAGAAGGCTTTAGCAGTTGTTAAAGCAGTCTGTAATATTCAGTTGAATATAATGGATTAAGACCTCGTTGGAGAGAGGCGAAATCACCTTGACGGGTGGACTGGAGTAGTTTGAGATCAAACGAACCAGGATAAAAATATCTTGTTCATTGCATTAGATTTCAGTTTTACAATTCAACCCCCCCTTCTTGTGTTTTTCACTACTTCAATTGGCATCAGAGCGCCTGGTTCTGAGCTAAAACACTTAACCGTGTCAGTACAAGATCCAGCGTCAGAAAAACACAATGGCAGGAAATAATTCTCACATCAGCAATGACAACAATGAGGACAGAGACAGATTCAGCGGCAAACCTCCAGTCTTTGATGGAGAAAACTTTGATTACTGGAAAGACAGAATTGAAAGCTTCTTTCTGGCACATGATGCTGATCTGTGGGATATGGTGACAGATGGATACACGCACCCTGTGAATGCAAGCGGTCAGAAGATTGATAGAAAAACAATGTCTGATCAACAAAAACGTGACTTCAAGAATCACCACAAGGCCAGAACCATCCTCCTCAGCGCCATCTCCTATACTGAGTATGAAAAGATCTCCAACAGAGACACAGCAAAGAATATTTTTGACTCACTCAGAATGACGCATGAGGGCAACGTTCAGGTCAAAGAAACTAAAGCTCTGGCGCTCATTCAGAAGTATGAGGCGTTCAAAATGGAAGAATCTGAATCCATTGAAACCATGTTCTCTAGATTCCAGATTCTGGTAGCTGGTCTCAAGGTTCTGGACAAAGGATACTCTACTGCTGACCATGTCAAGAAAATCATCAGAAGTTTACCCAAGCAGTGGAGACCTATGGTTACAGCTCTGAAGCTAGCTAAAGATCTCAACAAAAACACTCTGGAGGAACTTATCAGCTCCCTCAGAAGTCATGAGATAGAGCTAGAAGCTGACGAGCCTCAGAAGCAAGGTAAGCCTTTAGCATTAAAATCTAACAAAAAATTTGAGTCTAAAGTTTTGCAGGCAGTTGAAGAAACATCTGATGGATCCTCATCAGAAGAAGACGAACTCTCCCTCCTTTCCAGAAGAGTAAATCAACTGTGGAAGCAAAGACAAAGAAAGTTCAGGAATCCCAGAAGATCTGATCAGAACGAGTCTTCTTCCAGATACAGAATGACAGATTCTTCCTCTGGATACTGAAGATCTCAAGGCTCCTCCAGTAGCAAAAAGCCAAACACCAAGGACATCATCTTCTATGAGTGCAATGAGCAAGGACACTATAAGAGTGACTGCCCAAAGCTTCAGAGGGAAAAACCCAAAAAGAAGTTTGGAAGAGAGAAGAAGAAAAGTCTCATGGCTACATGGGATGACTCTGACTCGTCTGAAGCTGACTCAGAATCAGATGATAAGAGGGCAAACATAGCTCTCATGGCTAACATCTCAGAGGACAGTGAAGCTTCTGAATCAGACTCAGACTCAGATACTGAAGAGGTATTTCCTAACTTTGCTGTTAACTTTACAAAGGTTGAACTTGTTGAAAGCCTTAATGAGATTCTGGAACGTTATCAGCAAATTAGAGCTAAATTCAGAGACCTGAAAAGGAATCTTGAATCTGACTCTAATAAGACTGAGAGTCTCAAATTGGAAAATTCTGAGCTGAGAAATAAGATTTCAAAATTAGAAAACACTTTACAAAACTCTCAGAAGGAACCAATTTCTGAAACTCCCAGCAACGCTGATGAGATCATTAAGGAGTATGATCACCGTTTCCAGAAGTTCCTAGCTAAAAGCATAGATAGAAGCAAAATGGCTTCAATGATCTATGGAGTTAGCAGAAACGGCAGGAAAGGAATAGGATACCAAGGTAAGGTTCCTACACCAAAGAATGTCATGGACTTAACCATTAAACACACTCCTCTGAATTCACACTTTGTGTATGGTCACACACATGATATTAAATACACTAGCAGTAAGCACTATGTGAAACCAAAATTCAACCAGAGTTTTGGTAAAACTAACAAATCAGGACCCAAGAAAATCTGGGTACCTAAGGATAAAATAATACATGTTGCAGATATCTTTAGCAGCAAGTCAGAAACACCAGTCATGGTACCTGGACTCTGGCTGCTCACGACACATGACGGGAAGAAGGCATATGTTCCAAAGCCTGGAACTTAAGCCTGGAGGCCACGTTGGCTTTGGAGGCAATCAGAGGGGAAAGATAATTGGCTCTGGAACTGTAGGTAATGGAAATCTTCCCTCTATTAATAATGTTCTGCTAGTAGATGGATTGATGCATAATCTGTTATCCATAAGTCAATTAAGTGATAACGGTTATGATATAATCTTTAATCAAAAATCATGTAAAGCTGTTAGTCAGAAAGATGGGACTATCCTGTTTAATGGTAAGAGGAAAAACAACATTTACAAAATCAAACTTTCTGAACTAAAGAGTCAGAATGTAAAATGTCTTCTGTCTGTTAACAATGAGCAGTGGATCTGGCACAGAAGATTGGGGCATGTTAGTATGAGAAGAATATCTCAGATTAACAAACTCAATCTGGTCAGAGGACTTCCCAATTTGAAGTTCAATTCAGATGCTCTGTGTGAAGCATGTCAGAAAGGCAAGTTTGCAAAACCCTCTTTTAAATCCAAAAATGTTGTTTCTACCTCTAAGCCATTAGAACTTCTGCACATTGACTTATTTGGACCAGTTAAAACTGCTTCAGTCAGTGGCAAGAAGTATGGGTTAGTAATCGTAGATGACTATAGCAGATGGACATGGGTAAAGTTCTTAAGACACAAGGACGAGTCACACTCTGTGTTTGTTACCTTCTGTAACCAAGTTCAGAATGAAAAGGATCTTAGAATCGTTAAAGTCAGAAGTGATCATGGTGGAGAATTTGACAACAAAGACTTTGAGTCATTCTTTAATGACAGAGGCATTCTGCATGATTTCTCTTGTCCTAGAACTCCCCAACAAAATGGAGTTGTAGAACGAAAGAACAGAACATTGCAAGAAATGGCTAGAACCATGATCAATGAGATAAACGTTGCTAAGACCTTCTGGGCAGAGGCAATAAACACAGCGTGCTACATTCAGAATAGAATCTCAATAAGACCTATCCTGGAAAAGACTCCATATGAATTGTGGAAGAACAGAAAGCCCAACATTTCATATTTTCATCCATTTGGATGTACTTGCTTTATATTAAATACAAAGAATTATTTGAACAAGTTTGACTCTAAAGCACAGAAGTGTATTATGTTAGGATACTCTGAACGCTCAAGAGGGTACAGAGTATACAATGCAGAAACACAGATTGTGGAAGAATCAATCAGTGTTCGTTTTGATGATAAGCTTGACTCTGAAAAGTCAAAGCAGAATGAAGTTTTTGCAGGTATGGAAATTGAATTTACAGGTTCTGAAGACAAGTCATCAGAAGCTCTCAATACAGACACTCCTTCAACGTCTGAAAGGAGCACTACTAGCAATCCTACAACAGCTGCTGATCAACCTCAGAAGAGATTACCCAGAAGCAGCTTGGATCACCCAGAAGAGACTATCTTAGGAAGAAAGGAAGATCCAATCAGAACAAGAGCAAGCTTCAGAAACTCTGAAGAAACTCTTATGGGACTTGTGTCTCTGATTGAACCTTCTTCTATTAATGAATCACTTCTGGATAATGACTGGATTCTGGCAATGCAAGAAGAGCTGAATCAATTCACCAGAAACGACGTATGGGATCTCGTTCCCAGACCAAAAGGATTCAACGTCATTGGAACAAGATGGGTGTTCAGAAACAAGCTAAATGAACAAGGTGAAGTCATCAGAAATAAGGCACGACTGGTTGCACAAGGTTATAGTCAGCAAGAGGGGATAGACTATACAGAAACCTTTGCCCCAGTCGCCAGGTTAGAATCTATCAGACTTTTAATTTCATTTGCTGTTAATAGAGGCATCACTCTGTATCAGATGGATGTCAAAAGTGCATTCTTAAATGGTTATATAGAAGAAGAAGTTTATGTACACCAACCCCCTGGTTTTGAAAATAAAAAACATCCAGAACATGTTTTCAAACTAAAGAAGTCACTATATGGTCTGAAACAAGCTCCCAGAGCTTGGTATGAAAGGCTAAGTAACTTTCTGTTAGAAAATGAACTCACCAGAGGGAAAGTGGACACTACTCTTTTCTGTAAATCAGTTAAGAATGACATCTTAGTCTGTCAAATTTATGTGGATGATATTATTTTTGGTTCTACTAATCCTTCTCTTGGAAGAAAATTTGCTAAGTGTATGCAGGCAGAATTTGAGATGAGCCTCATGGGGGAACTGAAATTCTTTCTAGGAATTCAGATCAATCAAACTCCAGAGGGAACTTACATTCATCAGAGCAAATACATCAGAGATCTTCTGAAGAAATTTGACCTCTCAGAATGTAAGCCATCAAAGATTCCAATGCATCCCACATGCATTCTGGAAAGAGAAGAGGTAAGCAAAAATGTAGAACAGAAAGTCTACAGAGGTATGATTGGTTCTCTCCTCTATCTGATTGCTTCAAGACCTGACATATTATTCAGTGTTTGTATCTGTGCTAGATTCCAATCAGATCCTAGAGAATCTCACTTAACAGCTGTTAAGCGAATTTTCAAGTATCTGAAAGGTACTACTAATCTGGGTTTGTTTTATAGAAAATCTAGTGATTACAGCTTAGTAGGCTACTGCGATGCTGATTTTGCTGGAGACAGAGTGGAACGAAAAAGTACTTCTGGAAGCTGCCAGTTTCTGGGAGAAAATCTGATCTTTTGGTCCAGCAAAAGGCAATCAACAATTGCACTATCAACAGCAGAAGCTGAGTACATAGCAGCAGCAGGATGTAGCACACAAATGCTCTGGATGAAAAGTCAGCTTGAAGATTTCCAGATTTTTGAGAGTAACATTCCTATACTCTGTGATAATACTTCTGCTATTTGCTTAAGTAAGAATCCCATTTTACATTCTAGAGCTAAGCATATAGAAATAAAACATCACTTCATTAGGGACTATATTCAGAAAGGAATTTTGAACTTAAAATTTATAGATACAGACCATCAATGGGCTGATATCTTTACTAAACCCCTTTCAGAAGATAGGTTTAATTTCATTCTGAAACATCTCAGCATGAAAACCTGTCCAGAGTGAAAATGTTTTAATTCCATATATTTACCTTCAGAATGTAATTGTTTTACTGTGAACTTCTGATCAATCTTCTTTCAGAAAGATAGAACATGCAGATTGTATCAGATGCAAGTCTAAAGATCTGAGAGTCTAAGCTCAAAGACAGACGTGCTGATCACTACATCAAACAAGTGTCATCCAATCATCAGCATATCTCTGAAGCAGAACGCGTGCACGCTTCTGAGAAGGCAAAGCGCTGATTGGGTGCATTGAGACACATGTCTGGTAACCGTTTTTAAGTATCTTTCTCAAATCCCCCAAAATCAGCAAGCATTTAATGAAAAGTAATCATGCTTTTAAAATGCAATCATGATTTTTCTCTTTCTTAAAAACGTTTATCTTTTCAAAATATTTTGAAACTCTATTTAAACGCATTAATCTCTCATTCTAATTCTTTACAGTTTCTCACAAATACTCAAGCATTCTCTGCATTTTTCTGTGTTCATCTCTTGCAAAACCTCTTTTTCTCAGTTTCTTCTCAAAATCTTTTAGTGTGAACATGGCAACCTCCAATAGTGCTTCTGCAGGTCCTCAGAAGAAAGCATCATCTGAGCAGTATCAAGTGCCATTCAGAACACTCCTCACTCCTGTGAAGAATCTTGAAGTGCTTTCTGAATTAATCATTGATTTTGGAAGCTTGAAGGAGAACAGTTTTGACCTAACTGAAGAAGTTAGGGCACAAAAGTGGGAAAGGTATTTTGACAGATTGGTTGGACCAACATTCCCTATGCTAGTCAAGGAATTCTGGATTCACGCCAAGGCTTCAACGCATCTAGTCACCTCCTTTGTTATGGGGAAGAAGATTGTGATCACTGAGGATCACATTGCAAGGTTAATCGGTTACAGTGGCGGTGGCGTCCGTTGTATGGACATGGCTGAAAGATGTGCTGATGTGGGCGTGATAGCTGCAAGGATTTTCACCCATGGGGTGCCCAACAGCAAGATCAAAGATCTGAAGGATCATTACAGAGTTTGGGCTAAGATAATTCTGGGGTGCTTCAATCATAGGAAGCCAACCAGTTCACCTGATTACATAAATGTGGATCAGCAGTTTCTGATCTACTTTATTGATCAGAAGGTAAAAATCAATTTGGCTCATTTTCTGTTCAACCATCTCAGAACAAGTGTGAAGGAAACCAGGGAAGAAGAAAGAACCAAGAGGGATTGGATACCCTTTGGAAGGTTGATATCAGATATTCTGACAGAGAATAGGCTGATAGAGCATCTGATAGAAGCTAAAGAGCTAAGCACCATTGAACCAACAGTTGGGAAACCGCTGAACGTAAAGAACTTGAAGAAAATGAAGTTGATAGAGAATATCCAAAAGGAACCCAGAGCCACTCCTATTGCTGATATCACCAGCAGAAGAGTTCCTCTGAGTGACTTTCCTTTATTTTCTGAGATAGAATCTAAACCAGAGGTGGTTCTCAGGTACTTGGATGCGTGCAAGGCAGATGGTACAGATCCAAATCTGATTATCAAAGCTCTGCATCAACCTCAGCAAGAAGTGACTCTGAAGAAGACGAAGAAGAGGAAGGCACCTTCAGAAGGATCATCCCAGCAGACACCCAAGAAAAGAGGTAATTTATCTGCTGCTTCTGTTTTAAATTCTTCTACTATTCCAGCATCTATTCCTCCTCAAACCTCTCATAGAATCTCAATCCCCATCCCTACCATAGATGAAACTGTACCAGAAGAGGACCCTTCTGAGGCATTAAAACTCAGAAGACCCAGAACCAAACATCCCAAACCAACAATCTCCACAACATCAGCAATTGACAAAGTGCTGTCTGACATTGATCAACACACTTCTTATCAACCAAACTCTGAACCACAAATAGTCCCTCCTCCACAACCAGAACAACAGCAATCTGCTGAAGAACCAGAACAACAACAACCACTCTCATCAATTCCAGAAGTACCCCTTATCCCTGAACAACCAGAAATTCCAACAACTTCTCCTCAACCAGCAATTCCGTCTCCCTCTCCTCAACCAGAAATTAATCCACCATCACCTCAACCAGAGTTTCATCACTCTGAAACTCCTTCTCCTCAACCATCTGAACCTCATTCACCTCAACCATCACCTTTGGCAATCCAGCTGCCAGGTGGAACAACAATCACCTTGGCACAATTGCCATCCTCATCAGAATCTACACCACCAAATACTCCCAAAACACCACACAGTCCAATCATAATTTCTGATTCTGAAACTCCATCTCCAAAACAAACTGCTGCCAAGCAAACCTCTGAAAACCCCAGCAGGACTTTCATAGACTTAACCAGTCTTGACCGTCTTGCTGATATGAAACATAAAATTGCCATCCCAAAACCAAAACAACCAGATGTTGGCTCTGGTATTATGAATTTTGAAACAGGTGTGCAGCAATGGATTGCTTCTTTGAAGCAAGTCTGTCCTGGAATGATTGACCCAGCTGCTTCTGATCAGCTCTGGTCACAATTCAGACTTTGGGTACGTGCTGAAGCCCTCAAGTTGCAGGATATCAACTATGAGCAGGCACAACAGAATTTCAGCAAGCTTCTGAATGAAGTTGGAAGTCAGCTTCTGAAAGAAGACGTGCTCCCTCTGGATAGTGAACCTTGGTCTGAGAAACAGCAAGCTTCAAAGGTGCAATCAGAAGAAGACAAGACCATTCAAGCTGAAGAAAGTCAAGCAGAAGATGTTGCAGAAAGGTCTCAGAAGCTCCCTGCTTCTGATGCTTCTCAAGTTGCCTTGGACAGGCAGACTCTGGAAGAACTGAAGCTGAATGACATGCGTCTGCAGCAGAGGATGGATGAAAACGACCAGAAGATGAAAGAAAGAATGGATGTGCAGGATAGCAAGATTGACACTGTTGTCAGCATGGTGCATAAGCAGAATGAGACTGCTGACCAGATCAAAGCCATGCTGGAGAACCTGTTCACACGCCTACCTCCCCAACCTTAGTCTTTTTTCATTCATGTCTTTTTCATGTTTTCTTTGATTTTTTGATGTAATGTTTGAATATGTTTTGTACTATTTTCATGTTTTGATTATGAACCTTTCAATATGATAAGTTTTTCTGATCTTAATTGTTTTTAGCACTCACCTACACTTTTTGATTGCTGACAAAAAGGGGGAGAACAAGAATGATATTTTAAATAATAACGGCTAACTAGACAGAAATTCTCAAACATTCTAACTCTATTACTTGAAAATGTTTTCTCTGTTTTGTTTAAAGTCTACAGGTACAAGGAAGCTCCTGGACACTCTGAAGACTAGAAGCTCTGATCACTATGAAGCTCTGATCGGCTCTGATACTCTGATCCAAAGCAAAGCTCTGACAAGAAAAGCTCTGAAGCTCTGCTCTGACATGCTGATCTAAAGCTTCTGATAGTCAAAGACTCTGATACTCTGATGTTCAAAGAAAGGCAAAAAGATCTGATCCTGAAGAACACTTGAAATCAAAGGGAAGTAATAAACTCAGGGGGAGTATCTCTCAACTCTGATATCTTTTTACTCCTTATCTTTTTACCTCTTACTCTGATGCATCTTTCTGATACCTTTTCACGTTATTTTCATTTAAAAATATCTAGTTTTTGTCATCATCAAAAAGGGGGAGATTGTTAGAACAAAGTTTGAATCTACTACCCTATATTTAAGTTTTGATGATAACAAAGTGAAAAGATATATTATGTATATGATTCATGTATGAACTATCTGCTGCCTAAAATTATTATGTTCTGACTTGCAGATACTCTGATTGATATAAGCAAGAACACACCTAATCAGCATCAGTATTTGGTTCTTGACACCAGCATCAGAAGTTGCCATATCAGAATGTCAGAATCAGATGATCAACTCACGTACATGCTGAAGTCTGATGAACAAGACTGCGCTCAATACTCTGATAAAGAAACACAACAGTTCATCAGCAGCTAAGCAGAGTCAGAATGAACCAAGCCAGAACTTGCATTAAGTAAGCAACGGTACTGTGCATTGAAAGCAAATTAATACCAACGACCTCATTCCAGACAAGATCTGCTCGATAAGGAAAGTTTGTTATTAGCATTGAATCAAGAATATTGCATCCAACGTGTTGTACCCCAAATTTTGACCTAAGATATCGTCTCCTACCTGCATTATTACATTACAAGTGTTTTGATCCATCGATTTTAAAATTCATAACTTTTTTCATGCCAAGAGCTATTTATGCTGAACATTAAATCATTTAATCGATTCGTGCTAAAATGATGTTTATTAATTATTTATTATCTTGAATCTAAATAATTGAAATTCGTTTTCGATTATTATGTAGTTTAAAGATGTATAGATAATAAAATAAACATTAGAGAAGAGGCGCATTAATTGTGCGGACAGTATTTATTTATTACTCACTATCTTAAATTTAAATAACTGGAATTTATTCTTAGTTATTACATAATTTAAAGGTTTATGAATAATATAATAAATATTCGGAAAAGTTCATTGGTCAATAACGATTATTTAATCATTTGTCATTCTAAATTAAATAATTGAAACCCTATTTTAATTATTATAATTTAGAAAGTTATGGATGATGAATTAAATAATTGAGGCTATTAATTGATCAATGATACTTATTTATTTATCTGTTTATTATTCTGAATGTAGGTAGTTGAAATTCGTTTTCAATTATTATACGATTAAAGAATTGTAAACGATAAATAAATAATTAAAGAGGAAGAAGAGCTTAATTGGCGAATAGTGGATTTTTTATTCATTTTTTCTAATTGTACAATTATTATGTAAACATTGTATCTATTACAACAAAATTACAATAATAAATTTACAAAGCTAAAATGAAATAAAAAAAAACTAATCTAATATTCCTAATTCTAAAACTTCCGATCCAATGCGTTTTTGTCTGCTCTCTTAATGTTACCTGCAAAATTAAAAGAGATTAGAATTCGAATAAATAATTAAAAAGCGAAACTATTTAAGGTTCATCATTAAAAGCAATGGCCGGAATCAGTTACTCTTTTTTGCAAATCACGGGATTTCTCCCGGTTCACAAAAAAAAGGAATTTTAAATGAATGCACAAGTTTATTTTTGTCCAAAAATTGCATGTTTTAAATTAACTGCATTTTTCAAAATCCCAAATGCATATTTCAAAAGAAACATACAGCATACAAAGCCCCTGCATGAACTACATATGCAAGCATGCTAACGTAAACCAATGCCCACACAGTAGAAAACAAAACAAGCTATTGCATTAGAGGAAAACATGCAGTTCAACTACATATGCAAGCAATATGGACATTCCATTTTCATCATTTTCTGGCCATTTGCAATTTCAGAAAGGTACAGCCTATCACATTTTTGTCAAAGCTGTACTGAGAGAAAAAGAGAGGGAGAAGTGTGGGTTTTACAGGCTTGGCATAGGCAGAAAAAGGATATACAAGACAAACTGTAAAATATAGCCAGTAGAGATAAAAACATAAAAGAAGAATAGAAACAAATTGGAGGGACAGTCTAGTGCAGAATGCCCAGGAAGAGGGAAAGCATATTTCAAAAACTTCCAGCCTGTAACAAAAACAAGAGAGGGAAGCTTTTATAACAATAACAAAAGGAAATCAATATCATATCAGATAGAGGCCTTCAAAAAACTGAGAGAGAAAAAAGTAGTTATCAGAAAAACACAAAAAGCTCAGCAAACCTGCATAATTATCCCACTACTGTCAAAAAACTACACGAACCATATGGCCTAAATTTTGCAAAAACTGATTGAGCCATTCAAGCCAACATCATCATTCTATTGTCAAAGAGATATCAAAAATAATCTCACACAAAGAACCAGTTAAAACCACACCATCAATATGGCCTAGCAAAAGACTTATGCCCCTGTTTTCCATCAACCTGTCCAACCAACACGAAATCACCATACACATAACCATGTCAAACTATTACTCAAGCCTGAACATCATCAATCCAAAAACCTGAAACGTTCCAAGCCAGAACCAACTCCTAAGGCAACAAGCTAGGCCTCAGTGTTACCATCCCTGGCCATTCAGAAGTACATAACTCAAAGCCTCAAAGAAAAATTATCACAGGCCAACATACATCGTACAGTAGCACGTTTAAAGAAGAAGAAGAGAAACAGCAGCACGTTCAAAGAAGAAGAAGAAAAACAGAAGTACAGTACAGTGCCAACAAGAAGAAGAGGAAAAATCACGTAAATACCGGTCACCAAGGTGAGCTCGCGTTTCTCCTCTCCTCGCCGTCTAGCCTCCTTCGCTCCCGGTCTCCTCCTCCGTCTCCACCTAGGTAACGGTCCCTTCTCCTTTTTATTTCTTTGGAACCTCAATCAACATTAACAATCAAATATAAGAATTAACAATAAAGATCAAACAGAATAGAAATCGTGGAATCAAAATCAACATGCAAACGAATTAAGCGTTAACGAGATCAATAGCGTTTTACCGAATCCGTAGCCGTCACTTTTCTCGTTCAACTGGAGGGAAGAGGAGCTGGAGTGGGTGGCCATGGCAAGGAGAGACAGCAAACTCAGAAGCAATGTGGAGAAGGAAACGCGAAGAGGATCAAAGAGAAGAAGAGGCGCGCCGTTTCTGCCTAACAAAACAAAACCCTAATCTTATTGTTAAACAAATTAACCCTAATACCTTGACAAACTCATGGGCCTCACCCCATTTCTTCTCCTTAAAGCCCACGACCCGCTTCTGCACCCCCCCCTCCTTATGAGTTTTTTTGCGTTGGGCCTTCAGCCACCTGGCCCATCTACTTTTTGTTTGTTTTATTTTTGATACATTTTCTTTTTCACCTTTTGTTATTTTTCTATAATCTTTTTTGTAGAATTATTATTTATGTTAATTAATTAATAAGTATATTAAAAAACAAAGATATGTCTAACTAGGTTTTCTTAATTAGTTGACCTCTTAGTTTAATTTTGGATTTAATTTAAGAATTTTAATTTTATTTCACTAAGGTAAATTATTAATCTTTAACTTAATTTGGAACCCCCTTATTTTTTTAAACAAGTATTTTTTATATATAAAAAACATAGAATTTAAGGTTGTAGACATTTCATTTTATTTTTATTAATTAATTAATTTTTCTCTTACATCGTTATCAATCAAAAATCCTAAAACATATAAAAAGTAGAAAATATTTTATTAACTCATTTTCTTGTCTTATTAATATTAATATCAAAATATATCAAAAATTTAATAACTTAAAACTAAAAAAAACATTACGTCCTCGTTAAATAATTCTTTTGCTTTTATCCCTATCAAAATGCGTAAAAATACTTTCGTCCTGTTAACATTAAACAAAAAAACATAAAAAACGCATTATTCGCATCATTTATTCCATCATTTAGATTATCGTTATTTAATCGTTATTCGCATATTTTGTCCGTGTATTTATTTGTTTATTCGGTTTATGCTTAAATCCAAAGGAAAAAACAGTAAATTTGTTAACTTCATGTTCTCAAATCTAACTGCGCGAACTTTCGCATTTCACTAAAACTTAGGATAATTTTCTCTCAAATATTCAACCTTTTCAAAATTTATGCCCTTTAAGCAAAAACTTCGACATTAGGTCGTCGCAACTTCAAAAAAACCGTCCGTATCCTGTTTCGGCCAAAACGATTTATTTTCAATCAAGCAATCAATTTTAAATAAAACAGATATTTCAAAAGGTTCCTATAGAATACTATAGATGCATTGGGTGCTAGTACCTTCCCATTGTATAACCAACCCCCGAACCATAAGATCTCTTTTCAAAACGCTTTGTATTTTATTATTATTTACATTGCATATTTAGGGTTTTATTTCGCTCTTTTCCCTTTTCCTTTGGAAACAATAAAGCGCGGTGGCGACTCTTGCTTTTGTGAGACGAATTAATCAATAATTCGATCTCCGATTTACCCCGCTACATTTTTTATCACTACACAACGTTCAACATCTCAGTGCTATATAAACAAGACTTTGAAGATTGAAATGGCTAATGCTCTCCAAATCTCTACACGCATAAAAGCTGATCAAAATCTTCCTTCTCTCAGTTTTTCTAAACACTACACATTCTGATATTCTATCATTGTTTAGCAATCTAGTTTTAAGCTTTAAGTTGTGTATACATCACAGTTGTGATACAGTTTTGTAGAAAACATTCACACACTTAGATTTGATTTCTTTGTAAGAAAGTGTTTCCTTGACAAACCGGGTTGTGGTTTGCATCAAGAAGGCTTTAGCAGTTGTTAAAGCAGTCTAAAGGAAACTTTTGCAATCAAAAGCCAATCTAAACATGCCCAGAATCTCAACACTCAGGCCCAAACGGTTTGCCTTTTTTCTTGAATTCTATGTGATTACTCATGCGTTTCTTTGACATTTTTTGAATTGATTTACACTCATACTAACATCCTGAAGCTTTTGGTATTACTTGATTGAGCAATAGCATCCCATATCAAAAGTTGCCATGGATGGACATTAGGGTTTCAGAGGTTTGGAATTAGGCGTTTGCACATACTGTAAAATTAGGACATCAAACTGCCATGGTTGGAATCGTGACATCCAAACGAACATAAAGGACCCATCGCGCTCAATTTATGGTCAAGCATGGCTTAATCGCTATTGTTGTACCCCAAAATTTGCCCTCCCTTTCTTCAGGAAACCATCTTAGATTTTTCAAAAGTCCCCTGAAACAGATTCAAAGCCCTGGGTTATCCTTTTGCCCAAGCCAGTCACTTACAAGAGCAAGATGATCTCACAAACTCCAAAAACAATGCTTTCATCTTGAGGAAAATCAAATTCTAAGTGCTTAGAATGTTTCTTTAAAATAAGTGTTTTTAGAAAAAATCAGCGCTTCAGAACTTCTGGACCCATTCCAGATGAAGACGGTCAGAAGTTGCAAGTTTGGTTCAGGATGGTCAGAAGTTGCCTCTTCAGCAGCTACATCAGGTCAATCAGAAGTTGTAAACGTGGTTCAGAGTGTAAGCCTCAAACAGAACATACCCCTTCAGCAGTTACACAAGCTCAGTCAGAACTTGCTAAAGGAATGCAAAAGAAATATGAAAGTATAAAGGCTCCTTCAGAACAGGTTGAAGTCAGAAGATGAAAGGTCAGAGGGATAGGTGTCACATTGATATAGAATCTTCAAGCCCAGATTATCCAGAAGTAGATCCAAGGAACGTACCAGAAGACCAGGAAAATTTCCAGAGCTTGCTAAGACAACAGGTAGCCAAGGCCAGAGCATGGTTTACGCTGCTGATTCAACAACCAGAATGTTGGTATTGACAGGTCTTGTCACCATTTAATGCCCATTAATGCTTCCAACCACTCCTGAGCGATCACGTGTGGCTTGGAAAATGCTTTTGCACAGATTCTGGCATGGGTCTTCACGCCACCGCCCATTTCAGAGGTCACTTCCCCCAATCCACGCCTGCTGCTGCTACCTAGGCTGAAAAATAGCTGTTATCACAACTTCCCAGGAATTTCTGTCAAAGAACCAGTTCAAACTCTGATGGCGCCTTAAACGTTCAAGATATCCACAAGAACTTTGCCTATAAATAGAAAGCTTTCACCACTGCAAAAGAGGGTCAAGACGTTCAAGAAGTTCAAGAAAAACAGAAAAATTGCTAAGAGAGAAACAAAACTCCTAGCAACATAACATTCTGAAACTCTGCCAAAATTTCCAGTTTTGTTTCATAACTTTAAGTTTCTCACCTTCAACCTCATCAAACACCCAGCTCTTTTCTGTAAACCAAAGCGTTCTTTCCAAAACTTCTGACCCTATACACGTTTACACCTCCACTTCCCCTTTTCCAAATCTGTCCAGAACACCACCAGAACCAAAAGCTAACCTTCACCATTTCCCAGAAAGTCAGGTAAGCACCTGCTGACCCTCACCACACTGTTAAGCATCATCAGCTGTGCATATTCAAATAACATAATGTAAATATTCATGTTATCGCTGTTTATGTTCTGAGGACTCTCATACCTCAGGATGTTCTGAGCCGGTTTAGGACTTGCCTGTGACCTTGGTGATTCTGACCTCTGGGACATTTTGCTATTTTGCTGGATCTGTTCCAAATATGTTTTCTGTTTTGTGGAGTAACAACAGGATTGCAGATGTTCTGATTAGTGCAGGAAAAAGCCAAGTGCTGACTTTGACGTTAGCACATCTGAAGCCTGTTTTGCTGCCAATGACCTCAGAACCTCTGAGAGTTATTGCCTTTTCAGCAGAATCTGAACTTCTGGGTTCTCCACTAACAAACTTCTGTCTTGCAGCGCAGGGAAATCAGAACTTCTGGTTTCCCCACTAACCAAGTTCTGTTTTGCAGGTTCCAGAGTCAGAAGTTCTGACTCATCCAGTTTCACCAACAGGTTGATCATCTGACAGCGGATCTGGGTCAGAACTTCTGATGGTCTCCCAACAGCGCGCGGCCTCCCCCTCTCTCTCTCTATATCTTATTTTTCGCTATTTTCTTTTTTGTCTATTTTTCTCGTTGAACCCCCCATGTACAAATATGTATCCCTCTCCCCTAATTATTGTAATAGCGTAGGATTTTACATTTCCGCTTCTTATTGCTAGTAATTAGGACGTGTATGGCAAGATAAAACTCAATGAAATAGAAAAACCTAATTCAAAGAAAAAACTCTTGTATGCAATAAAACACACTTGCACACCAACACCCCTAGGGTACTCCACTTTGTTGCCTTCAAATAAATGGACCATATTGTATGTTGAACTTCTTTGGGCAAAGCAGACAATTTGAATGATCATAGTCCCTCGATAAAACTTTTCAAAAACAAACAAATGATCAAGTCCCTTAGAGAAATTGCCCAAAGACATTTAACGTCGTTACAATTATGGTCTAAACGATGACCCGCGCCTGTCCCTTTCACATCCTAACACAAGGTTGCCCACCAAATACAATGGTGGTGCAAACTTGTTAAAAGGGTTAAAGTATATCAATAATCTTTTGAGAAATTTAGGAGTAGATAACCTCTTAGTTACTTGAACCAACTTGCAAAACAAAACACTTGCCTAATTTCAAAACCACACTTCACTACACTTTCAAAACAACTTTTAAAAACAAACGAAAACCTTTTTCAAAAGACATACATCTTTGTATACATCCCCACATGGATCATTGCAAAGGTTGCCACCACATTGGCCTCTTTTCAAAACATTTTCAAAACCCACGCACTCAAGCACCATTTAAAACAATTGAAAACAAAAGGCAAGTGATCTAAGCAAGTAACTAAGAGCCCATGGATAACCATGGATAGAAAGGGTGCTAATACCTTCCCTTTCTATAATCTACTCCCCGAACCCAAGAAAACATCTCAAAAGGTTTTTTGCTGTGCTTTTTAACCTTTCCTTAGGATAAAATAAAAAGTCGGTGGCGACTCTTGCTAACCGCAACATTTGCGAATACAAACGCAAACCTCAAGTCAGTTCTCCCACCGTATCACAGAACTGGCGACTCTGCTGGGGATATCTTTTAAAGTGGAGTAACCTTAGGGTTTAGATCACCTTTGTTTTCAATTGCTTGCTTTGTTTGCTTTTACATATTGTGGGCTTTGTATCGGAGTTTTATAGATCCTAACCCGGATCTGGGGGAAACCTTTTTTTTAGGTAGCAACAAGGCTGTGAGGGAACTGTGCGGGGTATACCGATATGGTTGAAGCAGTCTGCTACGTTGATGTGGCACTTTGGTGTGTACCGGTAACCCTTGAGTTCAGTCAAGGAGAGTACGGGGCCTCCATGTGGTGTCATAAAGCATCAACAGACCTTAGGAACCTTAATTGAACCATCTTGGCCTTTTTAGGGTAGTGAGATAACTGACTTTGGTGCAGTCCGAGGTTGGTTGATACTCGATACTACACTCAATTGAGGTTTGCTTTCCTGGAATATTTCGGTCGCCAGTTCAGTGGCTAAATCGAAACGATGAACAATGAAAGCAATCCAGTGATATTGGGACCTTTAGAACCCGGTTACCTTTGATAGGACAGGTTGAGCCCACAAAACTTCAAGAGGGTAATACCCAGACCCCATGCAGGCCTAAACTCTAAGGGTTTGTGTGACTTGTATGCCTTACCATGTTTGCCTTTGTGAATATTTATAGTGCATTTAATCATCACATCATTACATCATACAAACATCATGAGCATTGACTAACCATTTCAAGGGTTTCGAATCTTCATCTTTGTTCTTGTTTTATAGGACATGGAAACTGCTCGCAGAAAGACAATTCAGATTAGCCTTGTAAAGATCCCTCCTCAGCTTAAGGAGCTTCTGTCCAGAATTCCCGAGAGTTCTTCATTCAGTGAGAGACATGGAAGACTCATCAACTTGGTTAACACCAACATTGAGGAGGACTTGATAAAGGTCCTGTTCCAATTCTTTGACCCTCTGCATCACTGTTTCACCTTCCCGGATTATCAGTTGGTGCCTACATTAGAAGAATTCTCCCGACTTCTGAAGGTCCCTATCCTCGATCAACTACCCTACAACGGTACGGTAAAGGAACCCAGACTTGAAGAGATTGCTAAAGCCTTGCACCTACAGACATCCGACCTCAAAGGACATTGGGAAGCGAGAAGTGGTATCAAAGGATTCTTAGCTAGGTTTCTGTTTGATAAGGCCCAAGAATGTTGGAACTCTCTTGACCTACGAGCTTTTGAAGAAGTTGTAGCCCTCCTTGTCTATGGTTTGGTGTTGTTCCCTAACCCAGATCAGCTTATCGATGTCAGTGCTGTCCAGATCTTTATGACCAGGAATCCTATACCTACACTGTTGGGGGACATCCTTCACTCATGTTACACTCGAACCATGAGAAGAAGGGGTGTCCTTTTGTGTTGCACTCCTCTCTTGGGAAGGTGGTTTATTTCGCATCTTCCACAAACAGTTTTGAAGAACGAGCGGGGTTTGAGATGGTCACAACGGTTAATGACTCTCACGCATGCAGATATACATTGGTGTCCTAGGTCCCGGGAAGACGTCACTATCATTGATCGTTGTGGGGAATACCCTAATGTTCCTTTATTTGGAATCAAAGGAGGTATAACCTACAACCCGTGCCTGGCTTGGAGACAGTTTGGTTATGCTCGGAAGGATGGCCCTCATGACATGTTAATTCCTGACATAGTCTTCGACTTCGACAACGATACTCAAGGGCTTCGTCAGAGATTTATCAGAGCTTGGAGGATGCCGAGTAGGATAGACAGCAAAACACTGGGGCACCGGAACTCCATCCCGTTGGAGCCTTACCTCAAGTGGGTACGAGCCCGCTCTCAGAAGTTGGTAATGCCTTACCCTCACATGCTACCTGTAATCAAAGAGCCAGTCTTGGAAGGAGAAGCATCCTATACCATTCAACATCCCGACATGCCCACCTCCTGGGAAGAGATGCAGAAGAGCTGGATCCAACTTAAGGAAGAGCGGAATTCTCTTGAGACCAGTCTACATGCTAGTGAAAAGAAGGTCCTGGAACTCACCCGCCTGCTGCACGAGGAAAGGAATCTCAACACCTACATCGCGCCAAAAAGGATGCGCAATGTCTTTTTACCTTAAGGAGTTTATTTTGTAATATTTGGCCCGTGAGGCATTTGTGTACTAACGAATTTCTCCTTATTAATATGATGTGCGTTCCTTTTTGTCTACAACAAAGTTTGAATGTTCTAAATCCTTGAATGCATTGCATACATACGCATTCCATTGCACCATATGCATAGCAGGTACCCTAATTCGCAGGTTGCTTAATTTTCTTCGCTGTTTGTGTGCACAGTCATCATGAATTCGGAGTCATCCAGTGAGCAAGCAATCAAGGCCCTTCAGGCCCAAAGTGCACAGTTTCAAGAGATGGTCCTAAGCCTAGCCCAGGGTCAGCAAGAGTTGAAGACTCTACTCCTGAAGAAGAAGAAGAAAAAGAGGACGGCAATGTTCAACACCGGACGCAGATTTGGGAACACACTCCACAATGAAGCTGATCCAACCACTTCTTCCGCTGAGAAAAACAGTCCCCAAGGGGGAGAAGCTCCTAGTCCCGCAGTCTCCGACAACGAGACGGACTATAACGAGGAACAATACCCACCTGCTGCTGACAGATATAAACAATTGGAGGACCGTTTGAGCGCTATGGAAATTCAGAACGTGCCGGGACTGGATTTCGGGGATTTGGGATTATCTTCTGGAGTAGTAATTCCACACAAGTTTAAGGCGCCTGCCTTCGCCAAGTATGATGGGGTCTCCTGCCCAAAGCTGCATCTGAGGTCGTATGTAAGGAAAATCCAACCTTACACGGCAGATAAGAACCTCTGGATTCACTTCTTCCAGGACAGCCTCTCGGGGTCTCAGCTTGAATGGTTCTACCAATTAGACGGAGCTAGCATACGGCAATGGGAGGATTTGGCGACTGCTTTCTACAGACAATACCAATATAATTTTGATCTCGCTCCTACGCGTACCCAACTTCAGGGTATGTCTCTAGGGACGGGTGAAGGATTCAAAGAGTACGCTCAAAAATGGAGAGATTTGGCTGGCAGGGTGCAGCCTCCATTAACTGATCGAGAGCTGGTTGATATGTTTCTGGGAACGTTGTCTGGTCCGTTTTTCAATCATTTGGTTGGAAACTCCTCCGCTGGGTTCACAGATCTGATATTAACAGGAGAAAGAATTGAGGCTGGTATCAGGTCAGGCAAGATACAGAAAGCTGCCTCTACAAGTGCTGAGAAGAGGCCGTTTAAGAAAGAAGCAAGCGCCGTCTATGGCCCTAGAAGACAAGTCAAGCCCGAAGGTCGCCAAGCCGTTAATGCTTTGGTCATCTCTAAACCTGTTGCTGCTCCTCAGCAGTACAATCAGCAAAGAAGTGAAAGGCCCAAGAGGCAGTATACCCGATTGAGTATGACATTATCTCAAATTTTACCCCAACTGTTATCCACCAACCTGGTGACCCTCAAAGAAGCTCCTAAGGTCGTCAACACTGCGTCCCCTAAATACAACCCGAATGCCCGGTGTGCTTATCATTCTGATAGTCCCGGGCACACTACTGATGATTGTTGGGCCTTGAGAAACAAAGTGCAAGATCTAATTGATGCGAAAGAAATTCAGTTTGAAGCGCCGGAAAGACCGAATGTTGTAACGGCTCCTATGCCCCAGCATAGGGTAAGTGCCATTGAGGAAGAAGTGTATGCTGTTTCGATAGATGAAGTTGTTACCCCTTTGAAGACTGTTAAGAAGAACCTACTGCGGGCCGGTTTATTTCCGGGTTGCGGCGAAGGTTGCCCATTCTGTGCTATTTCCCTATCCGATTGTCCCTTGCTAAGGTTAGGCATCCAAGGCCTAATGGATAGCAAGGAGATTTTATTCAAAAAGACTGCTGTTCAATTGGTTCCAATGAAAGAAGTTTCCGTGATTACCATCTTCAAAAATCCAACCAAGGCTCCCCCAAAGAAGCCTATTCAAATCTTGACAGTTGCGCCTGTGATCATTACTGTTCCAGGACCCCTCTCCTACGTATCTGATAAAGCTGTCCCCTGGCATTATGGGGCAGACGTATATGTAAATGGAATCAAGCAAGAATTTGATGCTAGTGCCAGTATCTGCGATATCACCGGTCCGGCTAAAGTCACCCGCAGTGGCAGGCTCTTCTCGCCTGACATTGCGCCTCCCGCTATTCGAAAACCCCTCCTCATAAAACCTGCAAGTTTACCAAGTCCTGTTGCTGATCAAATTGTGTCCCCTGCTGCCGAGTCCTCAAATGCTCGGGGCAAAGGGATTGAAGAAGAGCCTGCCCAGATGGAGGCACCAATACCCGTGAATGCTGAGGCCTCCCGACAAGAAATGGAGGAGATTCTGAAGATAATAAAGAAAAGTGATTTTAATGTTGTCGAACAGTTAGGGCATACACCCTCCAAGATCTCCCTGCTTTCCTTATTACTATGTTCCGAGGCCCATGCAAAAGCCTTGATCTCATTTCTCAAGACGGCCCATGTGCCGCAGGAGACGTCTGCAGTTCAGTTCACTGACTGCATAGCAAATTTGACGGCGGACAACGGCTTGGGCTTTTCAGATGCCGACCTGACCGCAAAAGGAAGAAACCATAATGATGCCCTGCATGTCTCTATTGAATGCAGGGGCACTACTCTGGCACATGTATTGGTGGACACTGGTTCTTCCTTGAATGTTCTTCCGAAAAAGGCTTTGGATCGTCTGGATTATGAGGGCCTGGAGTTGAAACCCAGCAATATCATCGTCAGAGCTTTTGACGGTTCCAAGAGGATGGTTCATGGAGAGGTTAACATCCCTATTCGTGTGGGCTCTCAAGTGTTTGACTCTACCTTTTACGTGATGGATATACGTCCATCGTACTCCTGTCTGTTGGGTAGACCTTGGATCCACAAAGCTGGGGCAGTGACCTCCACCTTACACCAAAAGCTGAAGTATCCCGTCAGGGGGAAAATTGTCACTGTGCAAGGAGAAGAGGAGTATATGGTGAGCCATTTGAATTCCTTCAGGTACATCGAGATGGACGGAGAATTTATTGAAACTCCCTTCCAACATTTCGAGGAGGTACATCCAATTTCAGCAGCTGCGGAGACAATGGCCGAAGAGAATGATTCCTTGAAGATGGTTTCCCTAAGGGATGCCCGGGCTGTGGTTCAGAAAGGCGATGGTGCACACTGGGGTCAGCTTCCTGACTTCACTCAGAAGAACGACAAGTTTGGGCTAGGCTTTACTACAGAGGCTCAGAAGGCAATGCGCAAAGAGAAGATTGGAAAGGCTCCGGTGTTTATTTCCAGCTCAAGGGTGAATGCTATCGAGGAGGATGTGGAGGAAGCCGAGTTTGATAATTGGATCTACCCGACTGCTAGCGACGGACCAAGCAACTGGACAGCAAAGGATTTTACCCCTATCACATTTGTCACGCAGTAATTGATTTCTTTTGATTGCCAAATTTGTAACAAACAATATGTTAAAACTCTGTTGGCTCGGTGTCCTGCCCGGGGCATCGTAGCTCCATTTGTGAGGGTTTTTTGTATGACATTTTCATATATCATCAATCAAAACATTGGACGTTTGTTGCATTTCAAATCTTGTGCTCCTTTTCTTTCTGTGTTATACATATTGCAAAACAGCTATATTTACACACACTCACTTATACAGGTTTCAATCCACTCTGGATCTCACTGGCAACAGCCCTGCTACCGCCAGTTATGACTTCGAAAATCCGATCAACTTGGCCGAAGACGAAGGTGAAGATGATTGCGAAGTGCCTGGTGAACTCGCAAGACTGCTACTACAGGAAGAGAGGGCTATTCAACCACATGAAGAGCCTGTGGAGACAATTAACCTGGGTACTGAGACAGATAGGAAAGAGGTCAAAATTGGTGCCAATCTAGAGCTCAGCGTGAAGCAACGATTGATCCAGATGCTACAAGACTACATGGAGATCTTTGCCTGGTCCTATGAAGATATGCCTGGTTTGGATGCCGACATTGTAGTTCACCATTTGCCAACCAAGGAAGATTGCCCTCCAGTAAAGCAAAAAGTTCGACGAATGCGTCCAGAGATGTCTGAGAAGATTAAAGCTGAGGTGATGAAACAGTTTGATGCAGGTTTCCTTGCAGTAACTTCTTACCCTCAGTGGGTTGCCAATGTTGTGCCAGTGCCGAAGAAGGACGGTAAGGTCAGAATGTGTGTCGACTACAGGGATCTGAACAGGGCCAGCCCCAAGGATGACTTCCCCCTACCTCACATTGATGTCCTTGTTGACAATACAGCTCAACACAAGGTGTTCTCCTTCATGGATGGCTTCTCAGGGTATAATCAGATCAAGATGGCTCCTGAAGATATGGAGAAGACTACATTTGTAACTCAGTGGGGGACCTTCTGTTATAAGGTCATGCCATTCGGATTGAAAAATGCTGGGGCAACCTATCAGCGTGCCATGGTTGCTTTATTTCATGATATGATCCATCATGAGATTGAAGTATACGTTGATGACATGATCGCAAGGTCTCAAACTGAGGAGGAGCACCTTGATCACCTGAGGAAGTTGTTTGACCGACTCAAGTTGTACAAGCTGAGATTGAATCCCAACAAATGCACCTTCGGGGTGAGGTCCGGAAAATTGCTAGGTTTCATTGTAAGTGATAAAGGTATCCAGGTGGACCCTGCCAAGGTTAAAGCTATTCAAGAGATGCCGACCCCAAAAACAGAGAAAGAAGTCAGAGGTTTCCTGGGACGATTGAATTACATTGCCCGATTCATCTCACATCTGACTGCTACTTGTGAGCCAATCTTCAAATTACTGAAGAAAGATCAAGTGGTACGCTGGAATGATGAATGTCAGGCCGCCTTTGAAAGAATAAAGGAATACCTCCAAGAGCCACCCATTCTTATGCCACCAGTGGAAGGAAGACCTCTGATACTATACTTGACAGTGCTGGATAATTCAATGGGGTGTGTGCTGGGGCAGCATGACGAGTCTGGCCGAAAAGAGCACGCTATTTATTACTTGAGCAAAAAGTTTACCGACTGTGAGTCTCGTTACTCACTGCTTGAGAAAACTTGCTGCGCTCTTGTATGGGCTGCTCGCCGGCTGAGACAGTATATGCTGACTCACACTACTTTATTGATTTCAAAGATGGATCCCATCAAGTACATATTTGAAAAGCCTGCTCTGTCTGGAAGGATAGCGAGATGGCAAATGATCTTAACAGAATATGATATCCAGTATACAACTCAGAAAGCAATTAAGGGGAGTGTACTGGCTGATCATTTGGCACACCAACCTGTGGACGATTATCAATCATTGAACTTTGATTTTCCGGACGAAGACATCATGGTGGTAACTGACTGCGAAGTACCTGGACCGGATGAAGGACCTGAGGAAGGGTCCCGATGGTCTATGCATTTTGATGGAGCCTCCAATGCTTTGGGTAACGGCGTCGGCGCTGTAATCATATCCCCCAAGGGGACCCATACTCCACTCACCGCCCGATTATGTTTCAGCTGCACCAACAACATGGCAGAATATGAGGCATGTATCATGGGTTTACAAGCTGCAATCGACCTGAGGATCAAGTTTCTAAGTGTCTTCGGAGATTCCGCTCTCGTGATCAATCAGATCAAAGGCGAATGGGATACGAAACACCCGAATCTCATTCCTTACAAGGAGTATGTGTCGACCTTGCTCCCTCATTTTGAAAAGATAACTTTTGAGCACTTCCCTAGAGAGGAGAATCAGCTAGCAGACGCACTAGCCACGATGTCTTCGATGTTCAAAGTTAAATGGGATAATGAGGCTCCTCAAATCCTAATCTGGAAGTTGGATGAACCGGCATACTGTTGCGAGCTCGAGGCTGAGAAGGTGACTGAAAAGCCCTGGTATCACGAGGTGAGGAGGTACTTGGAAGCCCAGGAATACCCTGAAGGTGCATCTGTCAATGATAGGAAGTTCATAAGGAGATTTGCTGCAAAATTCTTCCTCAGCAACAGCATTCTCTACAAACGGAATCATGATTCAACTCTGTTACGTTGTGTGGATAAGGCTGAAGCAGAGAAAATCATGATGGAACTGCACGAAGGTACGTTTGGGACCCATTCCAGTGGACACACCATGGCTAAGAAAATCCTTCGGGCAGGATATTTCTGGTCCACGATGGAAGCCGATTGTTACCAACACTCCCGGACTTGTCATAAATGCCAGATCTATGCTGACAAGGTGCATATCCCTCCGGTTCCTTTGAATGTCCTAACGGCACCTTGGCCTTTCGCCATGTGGGGCATCGATATGATCGGTGAGATCCGACCGACAGCATCCAATGGACACCGCTTCATCTTGGTGGCAATCGATTACTTCACAAAATGGGTCGAGGCAGCTTCCTATGCCACGGTAACCAAGAGCGTCGTGGCACGATTCATCCGGCATAATCTGATATGTCGGTACGGAGTCCCGGAAAGAATCATTACGGACAACGGTACCAATCTCAATAACAAAATGATCACTGAACTCTGTGAACAATTCAAGATACAGCACCACAATTCTTCCCCCTATCGGCCGAAGATGAATGGGGCTGTAGAGGCAGCCAATAAAAATATCAAGAAAATTGTGCAGAAGATGACAGTGACCTATAAAGATTGGCGCGAAATGTTACCGTTCGCTCTTCATGGGTACCGCACCTCAGCAAGGACATCAACCGGGGCAACTCCTTTCTCCTTGGTCTACGGCATGGAGGCAGTCTTGCCGATTGAAATCCAGATACCCTCTCTCCGAATAATGAAGGATGCAGACTTGAATGAAGATGATTGGATCCAGACCCGACTTGATCAACTAAATCTGATCGACGAAAAGAGGCTCACTGCTATCTGTCATGGTCAAATGTATCAGAAACGGATGATCAGGGCATTTAACAAGAAAGTCAGACCACAAGAGTATCAAGTTGGGGACCTGGTAATCAAACGCATCATCCTTCCTCAAAGTGATCCCCGGGGCAAATGGACCCCTACTTACGAAGGGCCATTTGTGGTTAAGCGTGTGTTCTCTGGAGGAGCCATGATCCTAACCACCATGGACGGTGACGACCTTCCTCACCCCGCCAATGCGGACATAGTGAAAAAATACTACGCATAAATAAAAGACCCGCTAGGTTGACATACCTAGGCAAAAATAAGGGCTTCCCGGCGAACCAAAAGGGTTCGGGCAAAAATAAGGGATGAAATGAATAAAAATCTGTACACCCGGCAAGTCGAAAACCTGAAAGGGCGGCTTGGGCAAAAAAGGGTATCCCGGTGGACTGAAAACCCGAAAGGGCGGTCCAGGCAAAAGCTAGGGATAAAAAGCGTAACACTATGTCTCATTGGATCACTTCGCATCCGGAGTTCGGCATCAACTATCTGGCCCAAATTTCGGCATTGACCAATCAGCTTCATCTTCAGATTAGGCAGTAAGGCGATGAGACGTTCGAAAACATAAAGGCGATAGCAGAGTTGGAACCCAGTGGGATTGTTCACGTAGCTGTTTTGTTTTCTTTTTTGTAAACTCTATACTATTTGGCGATGTCCTCTTACTAGGATGTCAGTCTCTTGTACAAAAAACGCCTATTCACAGGCAAAGTTTAAATCAATGAAAATTCACTTGTCCATACAAATTGCCGTTGTTTTTCTTTTTTGTTTTGTTTTGCGAAGAACGTCCAATGTTCATTTTTGATATATGCATTTGACATTAAATTGCTGATTCATGAATGTTTGCATATGAAAAAAAAAAAAGAGAGATTAATTACAAGTGACATCAAAGACAGGGGCAATGTGGAGTTGTCTAATGCGGTCTAGTTGTTTTGTCCACCAAAGCACCAAGGCAGGTTCAACTGAAGAATGTGGCCAAACCATCTTAACTCCCCGCAGAGTAAAACAAAATTCAGCAGCACTTTCCCCAAGCAGGAGTCGATTCCCCGTCGATCCTGAAAAAGGCACAACATCCCCCGGCAGGTCTTAAAAGCTCATCCCCAGTAGATTCTGCGAGCTTATCCCCGGCGAAGTACGAACGTCTCGCCCAAGTTTTATTTAGAGTTATTTCCTCACAAGGACTTATAACTGGGTTATCCTCAGCTAAAAGCCACGGAAGACCGTTCCCGGCAAAAGTTCCTTCAATCCCCAGCGAAGTCTATCTTTGGTTTTCCCAAGCAGAGTTTATCTTTGGGGTTCCCCAGCGGAGTTTATCATCATTATCCTCAGCGGAATCCATTGTTAAAGTCCTCAGCAGGCCTCTCATCAGAGCTTCGGTCAAGCATCTCTTCCGCGGAACAGCTTCCCGGTCATTCGTCAAGGATTTATTTTCCTAAAATGAAATTACACTCATAAACATTTCACATTTTCATACATCTTGCTTACCTACATGATGAAACACATGCAACATCAAATGTCGAACATCATGACATCATGCATATCATACATCATGACATTGCATACAGCTTACGTCTTTGCCTTTTCAGGAAAAAGACAATCTCAAAAACGACCACTTTCAACTGTCACAATTCCAGATTCGATACCTGTATCTAGCCAGGGCACATCTGAGAGTGATCAGTTTCCAGACTCGACTCCTGTATCTAGCCAGGGCACGTCTGAAGGGTTCAAAGATTCGATTCCTGTATCCAGCCAGGGCACATCTATCAACTACAACATTTCCAGACTCGATTCCTGTATCTAGCCAGGGCACGTCTGAAGGGTTCAAAGATTCGATTCCTGTATCCAGCCAGGGCACATCTATCAGCTGCAACATTTCCGGATTCGATACCTGTATCCAGCCAGGGCATATCTGTTAACAACATTTCCAGACTCGATTCCTGTATCTAGCCAGGGCACGTCTGAAGAGTCCGAAGATTCGATTCCTGTATCCAGCCAGGGCACATCTATCAACAACATTTCCAGACTCGATTCCTGTATCTAGCCAGGGCACGTCTGAAGGGTTCAAAGATTCGATTCCTGTATCCAGCCAGGGCACATCTATCAACTACAACATTTCCAGACTCGATTCCTGTATCTAGCCAGGGCACGTCTGAAGGGTTCAAAGATTCGATTCCTGTATCCAGCCAGGGCACATCTATCAACTACAACATTTCCAGACTCGATTCCTGTATCTAGCCAGGGCACGTCTGAAGGGTTCAAAGATTCGATTCCTGTATCCAGCCAGGGCACATCTATCAACTACAACATTTCCAGACTCGATTCCTGTATCTAGCCAGGGCACGTCTGAAGGGTTCAAAGATTCGATTCCTGTATCCAGCCAGGGCACATCTATCAACTGTCATATTTCCAGACTCGATTCCTGTATCCGGCCAGGGCACATCTGCATGAGGAGATTGAAGATCAAACACCTGTAACAAGCCAGGAAAGCATCTGTCTTTCTCAAATATACAAGTTTCTCGCTAAAGGAATCTTTTATGCGATCGACACTTCCAAATGGCATCTATAAGCCCATTCCCGACAAGGTTCTGTCACGTCTCCGGATGGCATCTGTAAGCCCATCTCCCTATCTACCGCCTCTCCAAATGGCATCTATAAGCCCATTCCCATTGCTGATACTCTACCATGCGAGTGCAAATTTCAGGGCACTCTGGTGTCCAATCTTCTTTTACCTTCGAGTCGCGAAAGGCAAACTCGCCAATCTAACTCTTCAGGTTCGAGAAGATTGAACAGGGGCAACTGTTGTACCCCAAAATTTGCCCTCCCTTTCTTCAGGAAACCATCTTAGATTTTTCAAAAGTCCCCTGAAACAGATTCAAAGCCCTGGGTTATCCTTTTGCCCAAGCCAGTCACTTACAAGAGCAAGATGATCTCACAAACTCCAAAAACAATGCTTTCATCTTGAGGAAAATCAAATTCTAAGTGCTTAGAATGTTTCTTTAAAATAAGTGTTTTTAGAAAAAATCAGCGCTTCAGAACTTCTGGACCCATTCCAGATGAAGACGGTCAGAAGTTGCAAGTTTGGTTCAGGATGGTCAGAAGTTGCCTCTTCAGCAGCTACATCAGGTCAATCAGAAGTTGTAAACGTGGTTCAGAGTGTAAGCCTCAAACAGAACATACCCCTTCAGCAGTTACACAAGCTCAGTCAGAACTTGCTAAAGGAATGCAAAAGAAATATGAAAGTATAAAGGCTCCTTCAGAACAGGTTGAAGTCAGAAGATGAAAGGTCAGAGGGATAGGTGTCACATTGATATAGAATCTTCAAGCCCAGATTATCCAGAAGTAGATCCAAGGAACGTACCAGAAGACCAGGAAAATTTCCAGAGCTTGCTAAGACAACAGGTAGCCAAGGCCAGAGCATGGTTTACGCTGCTGATTCAACAACCAGAATGTTGGTATTGACAGGTCTTGTCACCATTTAATGCCCATTAATGCTTCCAACCACTCCTGAGCGATCACGTGTGGCTTGGAAAATGCTTTTGCACAGATTCTGGCATGGGTCTTCACGCCACCGCCCATTTCAGAGGTCACTTCCCCCAATCCACGCCTGCTGCTGCTACCTAGGCTGAAAAATAGCTGTTATCACAACTTCCCAGGAATTTCTGTCAAAGAACCAGTTCAAACTCTGATGGCGCCTTAAACGTTCAAGATATCCACAAGAACTTTGCCTATAAATAGAAAGCTTTCACCACTGCAAAAGAGGGTCAAGACGTTCAAGAAGTTCAAGAAAAACAGAAAAATTGCTAAGAGAGAAACAAAACTCCTAGCAACATAACATTCTGAAACTCTGCCAAAATTTCCAGTTTTGTTTCATAACTTTAAGTTTCTCACCTTCAACCTCATCAAACACCCAGCTCTTTTCTGTAAACCAAAGCGTTCTTTCCAAAACTTCTGACCCTATACACGTTTACACCTCCACTTCCCCTTTTCCAAATCTGTCCAGAACACCACCAGAACCAAAAGCTAACCTTCACCATTTCCCAGAAAGTCAGGTAAGCACCTGCTGACCCTCACCACACTGTTAAGCATCATCAGCTGTGCATATTCAAATAACATAATGTAAATATTCATGTTATCGCTGTTTATGTTCTGAGGACTCTCATACCTCAGGATGTTCTGAGCCGGTTTAGGACTTGCCTGTGACCTTGGTGATTCTGACCTCTGGGACATTTTGCTATTTTGCTGGATCTGTTCCAAATATGTTTTCTGTTTTGTGGAGTAACAACAGGATTGCAGATGTTCTGATTAGTGCAGGAAAAAGCCAAGTGCTGACTTTGACGTTAGCACATCTGAAGCCTGTTTTGCTGCCAATGACCTCAGAACCTCTGAGAGTTATTGCCTTTTCAGCAGAATCTGAACTTCTGGGTTCTCCACTAACAAACTTCTGTCTTGCAGCGCAGGGAAATCAGAACTTCTGGTTTCCCCACTAACCAAGTTCTGTTTTGCAGGTTCCAGAGTCAGAAGTTCTGACTCATCCAGTTTCACCAACAGGTTGATCATCTGACAGCGGATCTGGGTCAGAACTTCTGATGGTCTCCCAACAGCGCGCGGCCTCCCCCTCTCTCTCTCTATATCTTGTTTTTCGCTATTTTCTTTTTTGTCTATTTTTCTCGTTGAACCCCCCATGTACAAATATGTATCCCTCTCCCCTAATTATTGTAATAGCGTAGGATTTTACATTTCCGCTTCTTATTGCTAGTAATTAGGACGTGTATGGCAAGATAAAACTCAATGAAATAGAAAAACCTAATTCAAAGAAAAAACTCTTGTATGCAATAAAACACACTTGCACACCAACACCCCTAGGGTACTCCACTTTGTTGCCTTCAAATAAATGGACCATATTGTATGTTGAACTTCTTTGGGCAAAGCAGACAATTTGAATGATCATAGTCCCTCGATAAAACTTTTCAAAAACAAACAAATGATCAAGTCCCTTAGAGAAATTGCCCAAAGACATTTAACGTCGTTACAATTATGGTCTAAACGATGACCCGCGCCTGTCCCTTTCACATCCTAACACAAGGTTGCCCACCAAATACAATGGTGGTGCAAACTTGTTAAAAGGGTTAAAGTATAGCAATAATCTTTTGAGAAATTTAGGAGTAGATAACCTCTTAGTTACTTGAACCAACTTGCAAAACAAAACACTTGCCTAATTTCAAAACCACACTTCACTACACTTTCAAAACAACTTTTAAAAACAAACGAAAACCTTTTTCAAAAGACATACATCTTTGTATACATCCCCACATGGATCATTGCAAAGGTTGCCACCACATTGGCCTCTTTTCAAAACATTTTCAAAACCCACGCACTCAAGCACCATTTAAAACAATTGAAAACAAAAGGCAAGTGATCTAAGCAAGTAACTAAGAGCCCATGGATAACCATGGATAGAAAGGGTGCTAATACCTTCCCTTTCTATAATCTACTCCCCGAACCCAAGAAAACATCTCAAAAGGTTTTTTGCTGTGCTTTTTAACCTTTCCTTAGGATAAAATAAAAAGTCGGTGGCGACTCTTGCTAACCGCAACATTTGCAAATACAAACGCAAACCTCAAGTCAGTTCTCCCACCGTATCACAGCTATTATCTACAGGGCTTTGTTTTGGGGGGGTATAAAACCCCCGCTATCTCTTTTTGTTACAGGGGCAAACGGAGAAGAAGGTTGGCGTGGCAAGACCTGAGTGGAGGGTTCAAATCCACGCGCGCATTTTTTTGTTTTTTGGCATATAATGTTTTTATTCTATATATTATTTCATTCCTATGTTACTTACAAACGCGTTGCATTGGATCAGTTGGTAGGCAGGTGGCTTGGTAAACGCTGGGACCTGGGTTCAAATCCCAGGTCCCCTCAAATTATTTCTATTATTTTGTTTCACATGTTTCCATGCAGTGCACACTCCAGGGCTCACCATACACCCAACGCCTTGACTTGCCACGCGCCCAGTAAGTCTCATCCAAAGGCCAGAACCTGGAGTCCACCATGCACGCTAGTCAACAGACGCATACGCAACCACAAAAGTCAACAAAAGGCCTAGCTTGTAGTGGGCCAAATTGCTTCATAACATCTCCTAAATTGGGTCAACACCCCCATGGTTTGCCTCACATTTTCATTTTCTTTTCTTCTTTTTATTTTAATTGCTTTTTTTTTTCTTTTGTTTTATTTAATTCACCAAATTTAATATAAAAATCCAAAAAAAACCAGAAAATCATAAAACAAAAAATATGTTTTATTAATATTAATTTCTATTAATTTTGTAAATAAATTCCAATAATCAATTTAATTTAATTTTAGGTTTAAACTTTAATTCTTTTCCTTAAATAATTAAAAACATGTAGAATTAGGGTTTCTTTTACAATTAATTTTCTTTATGTCCATTAAATACAAAAACATCAAAAAATAACTTCTTTTCTTATTAAATCATTAATTAATTTAGTAATTTCAATTTATTTTCTTTAAAGGGTCCAACGCCCTCGCACCTTCGATTATAATTTTTTTTCGCGCGTTTGCTTCTATTTTCCATTTTTAATTTATGTAATTGCCCCAAAGCTTTGTAATAGTAATTAGGACATTTACTTCCCGCATTTTTAAAATCAGGTCTTTGTTAATTTGGCGATGTATAGACCCGCGCCTTATAATAGTGTAGGACCTTTATTTTTCCGCATTTTAATTTCCGCACCCTTTAAACTGTTAATCACATGAAAGAATGTATGCTCAAATAAAATCAAAGCGTAGAACACCCAATGCATGACAAGACAAATAATAACTGAAAATGACACACAATTCACACACCACTCTTAGGGTACGCCTCACTGTTGCCTTGCCCCTCGAAACGTGGTCGTCGAGTATAGGACGTTTTAGTAAGTCCTTATGTCCATTGATCCAGTTGCCTCAAAACAAGTTGCCTCGAAACGGTTGCCTCGGAATAGTTTCCTCGAAACGGTTGCCTCAGACTAAAAAAGGATCAATGGCATAAGGGTAGCTTCTAAGGTGTCCTGCTGTTGCTCTGGTGACCACACTGTCCCTAAAAACGAATTGACCCGAACACCTCCAACGGTGGTGCTACCTACCTCTCAATGGTGGGATGGCACTACCTTAAGGACATTTACACAGCCTAATTCCTTAGGGTAAGTAGATGACTCATAAATACTTGCTCTCTTCTAAAAAACAAATCAAAACTCTTTTCACACCTCACACTTTCAAAAAGCTTTCAAAACAATTTTTCAAACACTCTTGAGGACTGATACAAGAGTTATTCAGAAATCTTTCAATGAAACTTTTGCAAAACCCACTCACACTTTGAAAAGCAAACATTTTTTGAAAACACAATGAGAAAGTATTTAAGAGCCCATGGATAACCATGGATAGAAAGGGTTCTAACACCTTCCCTTTCTATAAATCTACCTCCCGAACCGAGAACTAATCTCAATAAGGAATTTTTCTGTGCTTTTGTCCTTTCCATATTGGAGAAAATAAAAGACGGTGGCGACTCTTGCTTCCGCGACATTTCGCGAACCATCTTAAAAAACAGTCAGTTCCAGATCCACCGATCACATCTGGAAATTGTAAGAAGGAACCTTGGTAGGGTTGCTTCATGATGAGTCCGGGTAAAACTACATCTGGAAATTGTAAGAAGGAACCTGGGTAGTGTTGCTTCATGATGAGTCCGTGTAAAACTTCAGAAGGAACCTGGGTATGGTTGCTTCATGATGAGTCAGTGTAAAACTTTAGAAGGAACCTGGATAGGGTTACTTCAGGATAAGTCCGTGTAAAACTTCAGAAGGAACATGGGTAGGGTTACTTTGGGATAAGTCCATGTAAAACTGTTTTTGGAAGTCAAAAGAAGCCCCTGTAAGATTGCTTCATGTTGAGCTCGTGTAAATTGTATTTTAGGAGGGGAAGGAACCCGTGTAAGATTGCTTCGTGAAGAGCCCATGTAAAGTTTTATTTGGTCCCGCAGATAATTACTCAGTTTAGTTTTAGGAGCTAATCTTGGACCTGTTGGAAATCGTTGATGATGATATCTGTTCATTGATCTTTCCTAAAAAAGTAAAGCATTAGCTGTATGCAATGTCATGATGTATGAAATGCATTGTGTAATGATGTTCTCAAAATAAATGAGATTGTGTCGTATGCATTTGTACAGCATATGCTATGACGTTTTTAGAATGATGTATGAATGCAATATGTGAATGTATCAATTGTTCTATTGCAGCGTTGTTGAATTAAGGAAAATAAATCCCTGATTGCAGTTGGCGATGAAGAATATAGGTCTTCAGATTTTGTTAAAGCTGAACTGCTAGGAGATGATCTTCCGCTACTAGAGGAATAAACTCTGTTGGGGAAGGAAAACTATGTGCACTGCCTGAGGATTTTGTGAAATCCTATTGGGGAATCTCGAGAAGTTCGATGACTTCACTGGGGAAAACCTGATGTCGGAGCAGTAGTCGAAAATTCATGTTCTTCCAGGGATACAAGAACACCTGACATCACTAGTCTATAAACTGAGGATATAGTGGCGACCTTGTGTAAGATGCCCCTGCCTTTGTACCTGCTGGAGAAAGTACCTGCGGAGACTTTGTGGGTAGTTGAGTGGAGTCCCAACTCCTGGGGTGCTTGATAAATGATGATCAGGATGATAAACCTTCTACTGACTAAAAAAGTGATGAGATGACGAGACATAGTCGTACGCTTTAATCCCTAACTTTTTCCTGGAATGTCTTTTCAGATTTTCAGTCCACCAGGATACCCTTTTTTACCCAAGCCGCCTTTTCAGGTTTTTGACTTACCGGGTGTACAATTTTTTTTTTGTTTTTATCCCTAATTTTTGCCCAAACCTTTTTGGTTCACTAGGATGCCCTTATTTTTGCCTATGCCATTCAACCTAGCGGGTCCTTGTTCATGCGTAGTGTTTCCCGACTATGTCCACGTTCACTGGGTAGAGAGAATTGCCATTGTCCATAGTGGTAAGTGTTTCCACACTGCCAGAAGATGTTTGTTTGATCATGCAGGATTCATTGCTGGGATTCATACCCAATGCCCTAAGTGATTTAGGTGGAGAACTGCCCCTGGCTATTTAGCATCTTTGAGAGATTCCTTGAATCTTGACTTGACTGTCCCAGATGATGGATAATGATCATGTCGTGCCCCTTCGATTGGAAGTGTTTTTCCACTTGAGGTGATACTTTTCAATGAGAAGGTTTTTGTTCACTGAATATTCATTATGTGAATTTCTCCGCCATTTGAACAATTAACCATGTGCAAACAATGTTATTTAAAGAATGCAAAACTCATGTCTGTCTTGAAATTTTTTTTTTGTAAATGTGATTTGTGTAGTAAAACAAAATTTGTAAGAATGTGATATCAACTCAAGATTCTTAGCAAGTCCTACAGGAGTCAGGATACCTTTGTAACAGTATGCTCTAAAACTAACCCATGCTTCAGCTAGGACTTTTAAGGGTTGTAACGTGGCCTGGTTCACAGTTTAAGAAACAAAAGATAAAGGCTTAAACTTTATTTGTACCCACCCTTTCTTCGTGATGTTCTCCAGTCATATGCTCAGTTAATTGTGCATTTTGAATCCCAATTAAGTTTGGCATCTTGTCCTTGATATTCTGGTGATAGTTCAGCAATTGAACATTTGTTTGAAGAAGGCAATAATTTTTGTAACCTTTTGTTTTTTGTCAAGGATTTGTAGTAACCTCTTTTTTTATTTATTTTTCTATCCATGTCTTTTGTCTGAACTGTTTCTTTTGTGATTACAGTAAGCAGGATGCCCCAGTTGTTTTCTTAAGTCTCCTTCATAGGTTTTGACTTAATGGGATTTTATTGTGAGAAGTAATGACTACCTGCCTTGATGATTATGCGGAACCATCACCATCTTTTGGAGAGAACCTTCTACACTATTTATAATGTATGAAGGGAAAGTTGGCAATTGAATGCACATCTGAATTAACTGAGGAAACTAACCTGCCCCAGGTTATGATTAAGGGTTTTAATTTGTGTGAAAAGAAAAACTCCTACCTCTTAGGCTCAAAGGGGTTGAATAGGGCTTATCTTCCTTATAACTCCACTGTTTAGGATTTGAAACAACGCCTGTACATCATTAGCGGGGTCTGTTCAAAAGCATACTGTAGAGATTGCGGTATCATCTTCATCTTCATCATCATCCCTCTAAAGGCTTAAAACTTTTGATCAAGAGTTGAATATCACGAAAAGGAAGTATAAAGCAGTTTTAAGCATAATGAAAACCAATTAATTCAAGAAAAACATGTGTAATGCATTAATGAAATAACAAAGTTTTGACATGAAGATAATTGTTTGAATAAACAAAGTAAATACAACTTGAGAATTCGAATGAAAAAATGATTTCAATCCTAGCCATGATTTGGCATGGGAGTCGTGATCACGTTGGGAGTCTTAGGAGGGTCGAACTCAATCTCCTTGGTGTTAATCATATTCTAAATCTTGTATTTCAGCGCCCAACAATCGTTAGTATCGTGCCCCAGACTGCCAGAATGATAAGCACACCTTGCATCAGGATTGTAGTTAGGAGAGGAAGTCTTAGGGTTCAGATGAGGGCCTATCACCATAATCAGTTTCATCTTCAACATGTGTTGCAATGCTTGTGATAATGGAATGTTGATTTGGGTAAACTGCCTCTTAGGCTCGTCTTGACTTCACTTATTACCCCGTTGTTGTGGTCGTTGCCCACGTGCCAAATTAGAGACCAGCACTGCCTCCCATAAATTGGTGGTAGTCTGCCTTATTACGACCCTTCTGGCCATGCACAACATTGACTTCCGTCTTACCATCAAATGGCTTCTTCTCAGCATTAGAAATTGTAAACATCGGGATCTTCCCGCTCCTAATACCACTTTCTATCCTCTCTCCAGGCAGAACTATCTCTGGGAACCCGGATGAGGAACTCCCAATCAGCAAATTGAAGAATGGGCCTGTCAGAGTGCCTATGAACATGTCCACCATTTCCCGATCAGGCAGAGGAGGTTGAACCCTGCCAGCTAGATCCGTTCATTTTTGCGCATATTCCTTGAACCCTTCTCTCGAGCCCATGGACATATTCTGTAGTTGCACTCGAGTTGGTGCCAGGTCAGCGTTGTATTGGTACTGCTTGTAGAAAGCATTAGCCAAGTCTTCCTAGGTGTGGATGTCAGTTCCTTCTAGCTGATAGAACCAATCCAGTTGAGTTCCAGCCAAACTTTCTTGGAAGAAATTGACCCATAACTTCTGGTCAGTAGTGTGAGGCTGAATCTTTCTGACATATGACCTCAAGTGAAGCTTGGGACAGGAAACACCGTCATATTTAGAAAATGTGGGAACCTTGAACTTTGGTGGGATGACCACTCCAGGAACCAAACCTAACTCTTCGAAATCCAGACTGGGCACCCTTTGGATCTCCATGGCATTGAGCCGATCCTCCAGCTGTTTGTATTTTTCATCAGCAGGAGGATACTGCTCCTCATCATAATCAGGTTCATCTTCTTCAGACGTTGGACTTTTGTCTCCTTCATCTGATTCCTCATCTTCTTCCTCATGATTACCTCCTCCCTTTGACGGGGTTGCAAAATCTAGAGCTCGGTTAGATGGTCTTCTTCTTCCGTCACAAACCGATTTATGTGCCTTCTTAGCCTTCTTTTTAACGATCAGAGCTTTCAAGTCTTCTTGCCCCTGGGTCAGAGTCAGGAACATTTGTTGAAAATGGACATTTTGAGCCTGAAGGTCTTTGATTGTTTGTTCAAGAGCCATTTCTTTTGTTGAAATAAACAGTGAAAAGATGAGAAACCTGTACTGGAAGACCTGTTATGCAATGATATGTATGATATATGTATGTAATGTTTTCAAGGATCTCGGTGGGTAAACAAGAAAATGTCAGAAGTCAAAATTTGTAGCTTTGATTGAAGAACTTGGTATCGTCAAGTTTCCTTCCACTAGAGTCAAGCTCACCATATCCAGTGGGTCATAGCCCTTGACTCTAGTTATCATGCTTGGTCTTTTGATAGAGTTGGCCAGAGGAAAATAAATCCCCTTGCCCCTTGCTAGACGTCTGATTTATCATAACCTGCATCATAAACCCTTGAGATCCTTGAAATGGTTAAGAAAATGATGTGGCATGATGTTATGATATGTATGCTATGCGTTAAGCAAAAATATAAGGTGACAAACACAACCCTGCAAAGAATTCAAGTTGTTAGACAATGAAGGCAAACAAGTCACACAAGTAACCTTAGGTTTAGGCTTGCATGGGGTTTATAGGTAAATAACCTCTTGAAGTTTAGTTGACTCAACCTGTCTTAGAAATAGTAACCGGGTTCTAAGGAGCCTCAATATCACATACCTTCCCTTCAGAAATTGTTTCAGCTCCGTACCGAAGTATTACGACCAAAAAATCCTGAAAGTCCAGCCTTAATGAGTGTAGTATCGAGTATCAACCAATCTTCGGTCGGAACCACAGCCGGTTATCTCACTACTTCCTAATGGCCAAGTTTGTTCAACTAAGGTTCTAAGGTTCTTTAGTGTTTCACGACACCACACGGCGGGCCTGTATTCTCCTCGATTCGACACAAGGGATACCGGTACCAACCAAAGTGTCACACCAACACAGTCATCGCTTCAACCATATCGGTCTATGCCGTACAATCTCCACGACTTATTGTTATTTACCTAAAAATTGTCCCTAGACCGGGTGTAGGTTTTTTACAAGAATACCCCAACAAACCCTTAAAAGTAAAGCAATCAAAGCAGACCAAGAAAGAAATTTTAAAATGAAACTAGACCCTAAGGTAAACCCCACTTTATATTAACTCCCCAGCAGATTCGCCAGCTCTGTGATACGGTGGCAGAACCGACTGTTTAATACTGGTTTTGCGTTTTTTTGTTCACAAATGTTGCGGTAAGCAAGAGTCACCACCGACTTTTCTTTTATCCAACAAAGGAAAGGGTGAAAAGAACAGAAAAATACCTTTTTTTGAGATTTCTAAGTACGGGGGTAGATTATGGAAAGGGAAGGTGTTAGCACCCTTTCCATCCATGGTTTTCCATGGACTCTTAGGTACTTTCTCATTTTTTTAAATTTATTTTGTTTTTGTGGTTTGAAAAGCTTTGAAAATGCCTTAATGAGGATATTCACTTTATGGTAACTCTTGTATCAGTCCTTAAGAGTGTGATAAAGCGTTTTGAAAACCTTTGTTTGAAAAGTATTTGAAGCTGTAGTGTGTAAAAATTGTTTTGAGCAAGTACCTAACAATTATCTACCTACTCGAAAAAAGACTGTTCTTCTCCTCTTTTCCTTTAGACCGTGTTATGCTACTATTAGTGAGTAGGTAACCCTAGTCGTTGGATGTTTGAGCGACTATTAAAAGGGACGTACGGTCATTAAGGAAACTGGGCAGGAACTCTTAGTAACTGTCTTAAAGCCCTAAGATAACTTTTCAACCGAGGCAACAATCGAGAGAGTCATCGAGGGACTAGTGATCTCTTTAGACTTGAGGACGACCACTAAGAATTCTCATGATTCGAGAATTGTGACCGTTATTTTCCGAGGCAACCAAGTGAGGTATACCCTAAGGGTGCAAGTGTGCAACATTGATTTTTTCAGATATATTATCTTGAAGTTAGTGGTCTAATGGTTAATTTATTTATCTTGACATGCACGCCTAAGTTACTAACAATTATATGTACAAGCATATACATAATATAAAAGCGAGAAATAAAGGGTCCTACGCTATTACAGGGCTTTGGCGTAGATACATAAATAATGATAAACAAGATGCAGAAATTGTAAATCCTAATTAAGCTATTAAAAACCGGGCGCAGTTACATTAATAATAAAAAAAGTAATCGTACGGAAAAAAAATAGCGCGCGAGAATTAAATGAAAATTTTTTAAACCTTAAAAATCTAATTTGCTCATTGAAAATATTTTTGGGATTTTTATATGAAAAGGTTTGAAATTTAACCTAATTTTTTCTAATTAATTTTAAATAATGAAACAAATTAAAGTTGATGAAATTAATTAATTTGAAAAAATTAATTAATTTGCAAAAATTAATTTATTAAAAAAACTAAGTCATATTTTTTATTGTGATGATTTTCTGATTTTATAATTAAAAAAAAAGAATAAACAAATAAAATATAAATTAAAATAAAAAGAATAAAGAAGTTAGAAAAATGGGCCTGAGGAGGCGTGAGAACCCCATTTGGAGGGTTGCATGCTAAATTTGTCAAGGCCCAAGATCTGGTAAGCACAATGCAAACGTGAGATCCAGTGTGGAACAAGCCGAGAGGTCCATCATGTGGCTGCTTCCCCAAGGCGTTAGATCTGGCGCTGCTTGATCTGATGGGGATGAATTTGAGGCCTATGGTGAGCGTGTTGGGAATGGAAGTATTGGATCTGCAAGCAAATTATGAGAAAAATAATATGCAGGAGGCAGGGGTTGAACCCCTGACCTCCCACACGCGCGCGTCTTAAACCCTTCCCCTTTGCCATATGAGCCAGCTGATCATTCATTATACAAAACAAACATAATATAATATATTAAATAATGGTCAGTAATTATAACAAAACGTGCGCGCCATTCAAACTAGCCAACCAGATCTTGCCACACAATCTTCTTCCCCAATGGCTGTCGTTTTAGCCCAAAGACTTTTACCTACGGACATGGCTGTAAGTATAGGACCTGCATATTTCCAAAATCTCAACCAAGCAATAAAATTAAAATCTAAGTATGCAGGCCAACTGGGTTTGATCTCGTGAGTACAATGGTACTCTTCTTTTGGCTTTATTTCACCTGTAATGAAAAACCCTAAAATAAAGCTTTAAACCCTAGAAATGGCAATTACTCATACAAGCATCAAAACTCATAATTAATTATACAAACAGCTCCTAAATGATGATACAAACATGAATTTATGTTTAGAAATCATTTATAGTGCGTAAATATTCAAAATCAAATTCAAGAATAAAGGGAAAACCGTGATATCGTATGGGGCGTTTCTGGGTGCTTTGATGTGTGGTAATGGTCCAAACAGCTTCCAAATGTGCCCAGGAATTGATTGCAAGCCTTGGAATGCTTTGAATCTCCTTGTGGACAAAAATGTAATCACCACTTTCTTGTAAATTTTTTTAGTTTTTTCCTCCCAATTCACACGGCCAATCCTCTCCTTTTGCTCTGGGAATGTTATGGACATATAATAGAACGAATTAGGTCAACAAAAACAGATGCAATCTTGAAAAATTATGGAAAAGAGATTTGATTTGCTATGTATATTTTTAGTTTCTAAAATAGACCAAATCATGCTATATTCATCCCAATCATTCCTTTCACGAAAATCTTGATTTTCCAGTTGATTATAGACTCATCATATGGTCATAAAATCAAATCTTGGATTTTATTTTATTATTCCACTATTTAAATTGATTTACTTTGATTTAAATGAATAAAAAATAAAAAATAAATTAAAAAAAATAAAATAATAGGTCGATAAGCTCAGGGGTCGTGGGCCATCTTAGGAACAAGTTTCAAACAAGAAAACATGGGCCCATTTGGAAGAAAAGCAATTTTGATCAATGTTGACTTCATGCACATTTCCAAAATTTGGTCAACTTTAGAAATGCATATCTCTCTCATTTTTAACCCTAAGAGGGTGTTCTTGGACTTTTTATAAAGCTTAGGATTTCCTCTAAACTGCCATTTTTCACTTTTGATGAGTTAGGAGCATTTCTTGAAGAATCACGATCAACCCTTGATCAAATGATGGAGATTACTTCAAAATGTTGATGTTGACCAAAAATCTTGAAGTTTGACTAAATTTCGGCCACAATTGACTTTTGACTTAGTATAGTTGATTTTTAGGCATTTGAGCAGTTGACTGACCAAACATGTTGTGCAAGGCATGAAACTTGGCATGGATGATCTTGAGGACATATTAGGATAATGGAGACCATTTGGGGCCCTTGGAACTCAACCATCTTGATGAGGGGTAAAACCCTAGTTTAAGGCTTTTTGTCTTAAGAGGAGGATTTGTCTAGTCAATCCTAAGTCGACTTTAGCAAGTGAGGACCTCTAGGAGTATGTCTTGTGTGAAAATGGGAGGGAAAATTTTGGGCTACAAAAGCTGCCCCTGTTCAATCTTCTTAAACCAGAAGATTTAGATTGGCTTGTCTGCCTTTCGTGATTTGAGGGTAGAAGATGATTGAACACTATAGTGCCCAGAAATTTGCACTCGCATGAAGTAATATTGATGGTTGATGACATCGGGAATGGGATTACAGATGTCATTTGGAGAAGATGACGGAAGATCTTCGAGGATGGACTTAAAGATGCCATCCAGAACAACGATGATTTCGTGATATATTCCTTTGTGGGAATTCATGTTCCTATTATTAGGGGGGACTCTGCTGAGGAATGTTGGTCCCTATCTTGCGGAATAGAGACTAGGAGCTTCAGTTGTCCATGTCTCTATTGAGGAGTTATCTCTTGATTGAAGAGACGAAAGTGAACTTCTATCTGGTCAGGATCCAGGCTTTATAGTGACTTGCTGAGGTTAATAAGGCCGACTGATATCTAGTCATGCTCCAGGCTTCACAGCGACTTACTGGGTAAAGGAGATTAAATTGTTACCTGGAAACGTATCAGAAGAAACCTATGTAAGGTTGTTTTAAGATGGGTCTGGGTAAGACGTCATCTGGGAGTGCAAGAGAAGGAACCTGGGTAGGATTACTTCAGGAGATATATGAGAGGGAGCCTAGGTAGGGCAGCTTCAGGATGAGTCTGGGTAAAACTACATCGGGAAATTGTAAGAAGGAACCTGGGTATGGTTGCTTCATGATGAGTCAGAGTAAAACTACATCTAAAAATTGTAAGAAGGAACCTGGGTAGGTTTGCTTCATGATGAGTCCGGGTAAAACTACATTTGGAAATTGTAAGAAGGAACCTGGGTAGGGTTGCTTCATGATGAGTCTGGGTAAAACTACATCTGGAAATTGTAAGAAGGAACCTGGGTAGGGTTGTTTCATTATGAGTTCATGTAAAACTTCAGAAGGAACCTGGGTAGGGTTGCTTCATGATGAGTCCGTGTAAAACTTCAGAAGGAACCTGGGTAGGGTTGCTTCATGATGAGTCAGTGTAAAACTTCAGAAGGAACCTGGGTTGGGTTACTTCGGGATAAGTCCATGTAAAACTTTCAGAAGGAACCTGGGTAGGGTTACTTCGGGATAAGTCCATGTAAAACTGTTTTTGGAAGTCAGAAGAATCCCCTGTAAGATTGCTTCATGTTGAGCCCGTGTAAAGCTATATTTTAGGAGGGGAAGGAACCCGCGTAAGATTGCTTCGTGAAGATCCCATGTAAAGCTATATTTGGTCGCACAGATAATTACTCTATTTAGTTTCAAGAGCTAATATTGGACCTGTTGGAAATTGTTGATGATAAATATATGTTGATTGATCTTTATGAAAAAGTAAAGCGTTAGCTGTATGCAATGTCATGATGTATGAAATGCATTGTGTAATGATGTTCTCAAATTAAATGAGATTGTGTCGTATGCATTTGTACTGCATATGCTATGACGTTTGTAGAATGATGTATGAATGCAATATATGAATGTATCAGTTGTTCTAATGCAGCATTGTTGGATTAGGAAAAATAAATCCCTGATTGCAGTTGGCGATGAAGAATATAGGTCTTCAGATTTTGTTAAAGCTGAACTGTTGGGAGATGATTTTCCACTGCTAGAGGAATAAACTCTGTTGGGGAAGGAAAGCTCTGTGCACTTCCTGAGGATTTTGTGAAATCCTATTAGGGAATATCTAGAAGTTCGACGACTTCACTGGGGAAAACCTGATGTCGGAGCAGCAGTCGGAAATTCCTGTTCTGCCAGGGATACAAGAATACCTGACATCACTAGGCTGTAAACTGAGGATATAGTGGCGACCTTGTGTAAGATGCCCATGCCTTTGTACCTGCTGGAGAAAGTACCTGCAGAGACTTTGGGGATAGTTGAGTGGCATCCCAACTCCTAGGGTGCTTGATAAATACTGATCAGGATGATAAACCTTCTACTGACTAAACAAGTGACGAGATGACGGAACGTAGTCGTACGCTTTAATCCCTAACTTTTTCCCGGACTGTCTTTTCAGATTTTTAGTCCACCAGGATACCTTTTTTACCCTAGCCGCATTTTTAGGTTTTCGACTTGCCGGGTGTACAAATTTTTTTAATTTTTCTCCCTAATTTTTGCCCGAACCTTTTTGGTTCGCCGGGATGCCCTTATTTTTGCCTAGGCCAGTCAACCTAGCGGGTCCTTGTTCATGCGTAGTGTTTCCCGACTGTGTTTGGGGATTCATCTTTGGTCATCAGTCAGATCAAAGGAGAATGGGACACTAAGCATCCAAACCTTATCCCTTACAAAGAACATGTTTTGACATTCTCACCTCATTTCGAGCAGATTACTTTCAAGCACTTCCCGCGAGAATAAAATTAGCTAGAAGATGCTCTAGCTACAATGTCATCTATGTTTAAACTTAATTGGGATAACGAGGCTCCCCAAATCACCATTGAACGAATGGACGAACCAGGACACTGTCACGTGATTAATACCGAAGAAGTAGTGGACCAGCCTTGGTTTCATGAAGTCAAAAGATATCTCGAGGCTCAGGAATATCCTGAAGGAGCTTCAGTCAATGACAAAAAGTTCTTAAGGAGATTCTCAGCTAAGTTCTTCCTAAGTAATGGCATCCTGTACAAACGCAATCATGATTCTATTCTGCTCCGTTGTGTGGATAAGATTGAAGCTGAAAGGATTATGGCTGAATTGCATGAAGGTACCTTTGGCACTCACTCTAGCGGGCATACGATGGCAAAGAAAATTCTAAGAGCAGGCTATTACTGGTCTACCATGGAAGTAGACTGTTATCAACACTCCGGGACTTGTCATAAATGTCAAATCTATGCAGACAAGGTACACGTGCCCCTGGTTCCTCTAAATGTCTTAACAACCCCTTGACCCTTCGCTATGTGGGGAATCAACATGATTGGGGAGATAAAGCCTACAGCCTCCAATGGACACCGCTTCATTCTGGTGGCCATTGATTACTTTACAAAGTGGGTCGAAGCAGCTTCCTTCGCACCCGTTACTAAGAATGTTGTTACCCGCTTCATCAAGCAGAATCTTATTTGCCAGTACGATATCCCGAAAAGGATTATCACTGATAACGGTACAAACCTTAACAATACTATGATCACCGCCCTGTGCGAGCAGTTCAAGATTCAACATCATAATTCACCCCCCTATCGGCCAAAGATGAATGGTGCAGTCGAAGCTGCTAACAAAAACATCAAAAAGATCATACAGAAAATGACAGTCACCTACAAGGACTAGCATGAGATGCTACCGTTTGCTCTCCACGGGTACCGTACCACGGCTCGCACATCAACTGGGGCAACACCCTATTCTTTGGTTTATGGCATGGAGGTTGTTTTACCTATCGAGGTTCAGATTCCCACTTTGAGAATCATGAAGGATGCTGGTTTGAGTGAAGATGATTGGATTCAAACCCGACTTGATCAATTAAATTTAATTAACGAAAAGAGACTTACTGCTGTTTTCCACGGTCAGACGTATCAAAAGCGGATGATCAAGGCCTTCAACAAGAAAGTCAAACGCCAGGTGTATCAAGTTGGAGATTTAGTGATCAAGCGCATCATCTTGCCACAAAGTGATCCCAGGGGAAAATGGACTCCTACCTATGAAGGACCATTTGTAATCAAGAACATATTTTCTGATGGGGCAATGATCTTAACCATCATGGACGGTGACGACCTGCCACACCCTGCGAACGCAGATATAATAAAAAGATACTATGCATAAGAGACCCGCTAGGTTGAGACACCTAGGAAAAACAAGGGCATCCCAGCGAACCAAAAGGTTCGGGCAAAAATTAGGGATAAAATATAAAAAATCTGTACACCCGACAAGTTGAAAACCCGAAAGGGCGACTTGGGCAAAAAGGGTTTCCCGGTGGATCGAAAACCCGAAAGGGCGGTCCAGGCAAAAGTTAGGGAATTAAAGCATATGACTATGTCTCGTCGGATCACTTTAAGGACAATCTCTTCACAGACAAACTCTGAGCTTCTGATCAATCCAATCATCTTCGAACGAGGCAACGAATGGACAAGATATTCGGAGATACGAAGGCTATAGCAGAATGGGAACCCCATGGGATTTTTTACACATAGCTATCTTTCTTTATATAAATTTTTCTTATATTTGCGACACCATCCTCTTATTAGGATGTCTGTCTCCTTTGTACAAAATACTTACTCAAAGTTAATACAAAGATATCTCTTTCAAAGTACATAAAACTATTTGTCCTTTTCTTTTTTAAACTTGTGTTTTATTTTCAAAAAACGTCCAATGATTCATTAATGAACATATGCATTTAAACATAATTATTGTTTACAAATAAACAGAATGAAAAAGAACAATTACTGACAGGTTGAAAGGATAGGAAAACGTCTTTAGGCTATTCCATGAGCAATCCCTATGGTACGTCATTAAGATCCCCAACGGAGCTAAAACTTCAAACTCTCAATCCCCAGCGGAGCTAAAACTTTGAACTACCAACCCCCAATGGAAACCATCCAGTTTCTCTAAATTCCCCAACGAGTTGTATTGAAGCCTGAAAATCAACCAGATAGAAGTTAACTTTTGTCTCTCCCCAACCTAGGATACTTCCCCAGTAGAGTGGCAGACAATCCAAACTCCTGGACCTACTCCCCAACAGTAATCCTTCTTCCCCACAAAGTTTTTATTGCCTCCCAACAGAATGAAGATTCTCATTCTTAATTCCCCGCAGAAGTCATCAGAGTTTTCTCTATTCCCCAGCAGAACAAGGATTCCCATCGTGTAATCCCCGGTAGAAGTCATCGAAATTCTCTGGATTCCCCAAGCGGATTACTCAAGCAGTATAAGGCATTGCTCGCAGCAGATTTTTGTCAATACTCCAACTTCAAGGCATGAAGGATCCCTATATCCCCAGGAAAGTCATCAAGGATTTTTAATCCCCAACAGTCGCCAAGGATTTCTTATCCTCAGCAATCAAGGATTTATTTTCCCCGGCAGTAGTCAAGGATTTATTTTCCTTAGCAAATCAGCTTGCATACGCATACATTACATTCATATATCATAAACATTGATAAAGTACATATATTGCATCATACATTTCATGCAACATAACTTTGTGCTTCAGCTAACATTTTACCCTTTTCAGGATAAGATTAACAGCTATCATTAACAATGTTCAAAGATTTCAGATACAGTACAAATATGCACCATACAAGGATGCCATTCTAATACTTATTCAGATCTCAACAACTTTCAGATACAATACAGATATACTCCAGACGCGGAATTCATTCTGTTACTCATTCAGATTACAGTACAGATACACTCCAGACACGTAAGTCATTCTGTCACTTATTTAGATTCCAGTTCAGATACACTCCAGACAAGGATGCCATCCTGATACTCATTCACCAATTTCAAGATACAGTCCAGATACGCTCCAGACACGGAAGTCATTATGTTACTCATTCAGACCTCAATTTCAAGATACAGTACAGATCCACTCCAGACACGGATGCCATTCTGTCACTTATTCAGATTTCAAACTCCAGATACAATACGGATATGCTCCAGGCACGGAAGCCATTCTGTCACTCATTCAGATTCACTCAGATACAGCTTAGAGACGCTCCAGACATGGACGCTATTCTTTTGCTCATTCAGATTCAGTCTCCAGATACAGTTCAGATACGTTCCAGATACGGACACCATTCAGATACTCATTCTTTTGACTTACAACTTACAATTCAACAAGCATTTTTGGATGGAATCTACAAGCCCATCTCTAACAAGATTCTATCACATCTCCAAATGGCATCTTTAAGCCCATTCCCTCAACTACACTTTGTCGAGTGCAAATTTATGGGCACTCTAGTGTCCAATCATCTTTTACCTTCGAGTCACGAATGACAAAGCTCGCCAATCTAACTCTCCAGGTTCAAGAAGATTGAACAGGGGCAGCTGTTGTACCCCAAAACTTTCCCTCTCATTTATCAATATTTTTCTCACAAGACTTCTTGGACTCAAGACAAGATTAGGGTTTGGTCAGCTCGAGACATCACCTTGCACTGATAACCCAAAATTAGGGTTTGAGTTTGCACAAGGATTTTTGGACCACCAATGCTTCATGTGACTTTCATACATCATCTTGGACCCCTAAGATTGCTCATGTTAAGTTTCAAGCCTTGACTCACATTTTTGCTCAGTCAATTGGACAGTTGATCTAAAAATCAACTGTATTGGGGGAAAAGTCAACCATGGCCAATTTGCAGTCAAACTTTATAATTTTTTATCCACAACAACATTTTAGACTCATATGTACCATTTGATCAAGTTTGGATCACAACTCCTCAAGAAATTTGATCAAATCATCAAAAGGGCAAAATGGTCAAAATTAGGCTTTTGACTGAGAAAGGGCAATTTCTGATTTTTAACCTAACCAATGACCAATTGGGTTCAAGCATGATTTCAAGGACTCAATGGCATCATCTTGAACTAATTAAATGGTTCAAAAGATCTCAAGTTCATTGGATTGACAGATGAATTTTCCAGTCAACTGATCAAAAGTCAACTGTACACTGAAAAGTCAAACTTTGACTTTTTGGTCAAAATCAAGTGCCAAGGGTCATAATTCATCAAGATATGTCAAAATATGAAACTTGTTCACCAAGAAAACCAATTTTGAAAATTAGGATTTTGAATTTGAAAATTTTCATAACTTAGAATTTTTCTAAGTATGGAAATTTTCTTATTTTTTCCCAACTTTCCACCACTTTTTCACCATGATGAAATTTGATTCAAAGAAAACTTCCAACATGAAATTTGTAGCCCTCCATGAAATCTACAAATTTTCTTCACAAACTTTTCCCAAGAGATGCTTGGATCTCAAGTTATGAATTTGTGAACATATGTCCATGAACTAAATAACTTAGTGAAATTTTGCCCTAATCTAGGCAGGTTTTTGACCCAACTTCATGGACATTTTTCACCTAGTTCCAAGAGGTATCTCAAAATGCATTTCAAATATGGATTATAGAGAACATTGCAAGCTTTCTAAAATTTCAAAGAACTCTCCAAGATCATTTGTGGTTACGGAGAATCGAAGAAGAGAATTTGGCATTTTATCACTTTTGTTCATGCCCTTTTCACAAAGTATCAAGTTGCAAATCAGATCCATGATGCTTGTACCTTGCATTACAGGTCCTAAAATCCTTCTACACTCCATAATTAAATGCAAACTCAGAAGGTAAAGGCTTTATCTTGGCTTTTGGAGCATTGTACAAGAAATAATTCCATTTTAAGCATAAAGGTTACAATGCCATTTTCATAAAGTGAACTTTTGCAACTTTATCATTCTTGAGCCTTGGAGCTGTCCCTTTGGTGTAGGAAATTTCCACAGATCTTAAGCAACTTGTACAAGCCCTTTGCAGCTCACAAGCAAGCAAGGACAGGCATGTTGGCATGGTCACTTCAACTTTTCTTCAAATGCAAGAAAGGTTGCAAAAAGTGCTAGAACTGGTACAACTAGTGAGAGTGGACTTTGTATCCATTCTATACAAATATACCAAGTCATTACAATGCTGGACACGAATTGATAGCATCCAAAATACTCTCAATCTCAAAAAACACAAAATTCTGTCCAAACATTGCAGTTCTGCAAAATCATTGCCAACTTCGTTTTTGCTCGTGCGTTTTGTGGATTGACATTTGAAACACTTCATACACATCCTACCAAAGCTATCCAAGCTCTTGCCCTGCATCTGTAAGCCCTGTTTCAGCCATTTCCATTTTCAAATCTGGAGGTTGCAGCTTAACTTGTGCTGTGAGTTCTGGCCATCCACAAAGCAAATTAGGCATTTGAGTAGTTTGAAGGAAGTTCAAGTAAGCTCACACGATCCTTAGGCCTCACTCAAAGTCCCCACATTGTCATATCCAAATCCAGCTGAAGGAGGTATTTTTCAAATCTCTATCTCTCTATTTAGGCATCCTCAAGCCACGATTTATGAAGGAAAGATGTAGTCCATAACATGGTGAAGCTGTACATATGCATACTTGTCATTTATATTAACTGAGCTAAGAGAATTTGAAGCTTGAAGTTGCTGAAATATTTAGGTCACGATTTAGGGCCATTAAAATTCTCCCTGATCTTTGAGAGTTAAGTTACAAATTTTATATCATTGGAATCGTGAGATAAAATGCTACATGTTTTGTGTTATAAGTTTTTGTTTTTATGCAAGCAGTAGCAAGTTACAGGTTGAAGCATATACATACGCGCAGAGATGGCTGGAGGACAGGGATGAATGGCCTTGGGCCTTTGGCGCGCCTGGGCCTTCTGTTTTGATTTTCACACCCCCTTGACCACTATTTGCACCCCCTGATTCTTATTTTATATTTTTTTGCATTTTTCTTTATATTTTCATGTTTATTGCTTTTAATCATTTTTTCTGAACTTTAAAAATCCTAAAAAATAATTAAATATTTTTTTTCAATTTTATTTTATTTTTATTATTTTTTTCACATGGAAAATAATTTGTTTTAATAAATAGAACTTATTTTCTTATAATAAATTGTAAATACATTTAAAAAATACTATACATTTTTATTTTATTATTTTACACATAAAATATTCATTTTCTCATACATATTTAATTTTTGATATTGACATATAATATTATTTATTATTTTCTTGTACAAAAATGGACAAAATAAATAATAGGAAACATATATTTCTTTTAATCAAAAATTAGGGTTGCCCCCTTTCAAAAATAATAATATTATTTTTCCTTATTTTCTAGGGTTAATTAATTTTATTTTCTCATACCTTAAACAAAGACAAAACATTTTTTCCATAAATACATTGCATTGCATATTTAAATATTTGTATATTTATTTTTTTCGCACAATATTCAATTGGGTTGTAATAGTATTTTTAGGGTTTATTTTGTGCAATATCCCCATTCAAAAACTTGTATCCCCCCTCCCATAATAATTGTTGTAATAGCTTAGTTTACATTTATGCAATTTATCGTTTTTATACCATGTTTAGTAAACTAGGGTTTGCATGACAAGACCAACAACAAACAAATAGAAAAGACCTAATACAAGACAAATCAAATGAATGTTAAATGACACACATTGCATACAAGCACCCTTAGGGTTTCACCCACTTGGTTGCCTAATTTAAAATGGCCATGTTACGCATGCGAAGTATCTTGGCAAAACAAAACAAAAATAAGATCATAGTCCCTCGATGACGCTATCAAAAGGTTACCTAAACAAATGATCTTGGTCCCACAAAAATGCTAAGATACTTGGCAACATTGCTATCATGGTCATACGATGACCCACGCCCGTCCCATTTAACATCCAAAGATAGGGTTGTTTACCAAATCAATGGTAAATCAACAATGTCAAAGGAATAAAAATGCGCAAGAAAGACATTTGAGTAGGTAGATAGCTTCTAAGTTACTTGCTCCATTTCAAAACCATCCTTGCTATTTTTAAAATAAACACACACATATTTCAAAACATTTCCAAACATCCTTCAAAACATTGAAACATTTTTCAAAAGACAAACATCTTTGTATACATTCTTACGAACGAGAATCATTACAAATATTGCCTAAACGAAAGGCCTCTTTTCAAAATACTATCAAAACCACATCAAACACAAAGCACCATTTCAAACAATTTCAAAAGCAAAGCAAGTGATCTAAGCAAGTAACTAAAGAGCCCATGGAAAACCATGGACGAAAAGGGTGCTAGCACCTTCCCTTTTCATAATCTACCCCCCGAACTCAAGAAAACATCTCAAAGGTCTTTCCTGTGCTTTTTTACCTTTCCTTTTGGATAAAATAAAATTCGGTGGCGACTCTTGCTAAACTGCGACATTTGCGACGAAACACAAAACCTCAAGTCAGTTCTCCTACCGTATCACAGAACTGGCGACTCTGCTGGGGAATTTTATAAAAATGGGGTTACCTTAGGGTTTAGATCACCTTTATTTTCTTACCATGTTTGCCTTGTTTGCTTTACATTTTGGTTCTATTTGTTTGGGTTTGAATCCTCCACCCAGATTTGGGAAACATTATAGGTAAATAGCAATACGTTGTGGAAACTGTACGGGGTATACCGACACGGTCTAAGCAATAACTATGTTAGTATGACATATTTGTGGGTACAGGTAGCCTTTGAGTCAATCAAAGAGAATACGGGGCCGCTGGGTGATGTCATGAAGCACTAACGAACTTCTAGAACCTTTACTTGACCAACTTGGCCTTTTAGGATGTAGTGAGATGACCAACTTTGGTATAGTCCGAAGTTGGTAGATACTCGATACTACACTTATTGAGGGTTGGTTCATTGGAATATTTGGGTCGCCAGTCAAGAGGCTTGAATTGAAACAATGAACAAGGAAACAATCCAGTGATATTGAGCTCCTTAGAACCCGGTTACTATTTCTAGGACGGTTGAGCCAACTAAACTTCAAGAGGGTACTTACCTATGAAACCCCATGCAAGCCTAAACTAGGAACTTGTGTGATTTACTTGTACATATATACTTGTTCATAACACCATGGACATCATGAGCATAATATGCATCCACTAACCATTTCAAGGATTTTGGAAATTCATCTTTGTTCTTGTTTTGTAGGTTATGGATTCACTTCGCAGGAAAACTATCCAAGTCAACCTTGTAATAATTCCTCCACAACTCAAGGAGCTAGCTTCAAGGATTCTTGAGAATTCTCCATTCACCGAGAGGCATGGTCGTCTACTCAACTTGGTCACCACCAACACCGAGGAAGACATGATGAAAGTTCTCTTCCAGTTCTTTGATCCTTTGCATCACTGCTTCACATTTCCTGACTACCAGCTTGTGACTACTTTGGAAGAATTCTCTCAACTCTTGAGGATTCTCATTCTCAATCAACTACCCTTCAACGGTACAGCAAGAGATCCAAAGCCAGAAGATATTTCTCAAGCCCTGCACTTGCACTCATCTGATATCACAACCCATTGGGAAACTAGAAGTGGTGTCAAAGGCTTCTTGGCAAAGTTCTTGTTTGAGAAGGCCCAAAGCTGCTGGAACTCCTTGGATTTACAAGCTTTTGAGGATATTGTAGCTCTTCTCATCTATGAGATGGTCTTGTTCCCCAATCCTGACCAACTCATAGATGTGAGTGCTGTCAAAATCTTCATCTCACGCAATCCGGTGCCTACATTGCTTGGAGATATCTTACACTCTTTTCACACTCGTACAATGAGGAAAAGAGGTGTTCTCATGTGTTGCACTCCTCTCCTAGCAAGATGGTTTATTTCTCATCTTCCCCAATCAATCTTGAAGAATGAGCAAGGTTTGAGGTGGTCACAAAGGTTGATGACACTTACACATTCAGATATTCATTGGTGTTCTCGATCCAAAGAGAATGTTATCATTGTCGACCATTATGGGGAATTCCTTAATGTCCCTCTACTTGGCATTAGGGGAGGCATCACCTACAACCCTTTCTTGGCTCTAAGACAGTTTGGTTATGCCCGAAGGGATGGCCCATATGATATGCTGATTCAAGGCTTGGTTTTCGACTTCTAAAACGACAATCAAGGACTTCGACAAAGGTTCATCCGAGCTTGGAGGATGCCAAACAAGGTAGATAGTAAGACCTTGGGACATAAGAATTCCATCCCCCTTGAGCCTTACCTCAAGTGGGTACGAACCCGCGCCCAGAGTCTTATGATGCCTTACCCCTCCATTCTCCCTGTGATTATAGAGCCTGTTAAGGAAGGAGAGGTTCCATACACCCTCCTACATCCTGACATGCCAACATCACTCGAAGACTTACAAAGGAGTTGGATACAGCTCAAGGGAGAACGCGATACTTTCGAAGCCCAATTCTACGCAAGCGAGAAGAAGGTTTTAGAACTCACTCGGTTACTTCATGAAGAGAAGACTCTCAACACCTACATTGCACCAAAGAGGATGCGCAACGTCTTTTTATCTTAGAATTTTTGTACTATTTTTCCCTAGGGGCATTGATGTAATCAAATTCTATTTTATTAATATAACGTGTGTTACTTTTTGTTTGACACAAATTTGAATTTTCAAATCCTTGAAAACATTGCATGAATACATATCATTCATCATGAGCATAAACAGGTCTTTGCAAGAAGTTTCCTCACCCCTCTGCTGTTTATTTCAGCAACATGGATCTTGAGCAAACGGTGAAAGACTTGCAAGCTCAGAATTCACAATTTCAACAGCTACTCTTGACCTTAGCCAAGGGGCAGGAGGAGCTCAATACTCTGCTAGAGAAAGAGAAAGAGAAAAAGAAGAAGAAGCCAGTTGGTGTGGTTATTATGGGTAGAAGGTTCTAAGGACAAGCTAGAAGGACCTTGGAATTTCCATCAACCTCTGAGGAAGGGGAAAGAAAAGGTAAAGAGACGGCAATACCATCAGATTCTGAAGCAGAAGAGGAGGAAGAAGAGGACTACTCTGAACAACAATACCCTCCGGCCGATGACAAATACAAACACTTGGAAGAGCGTCTAACTGCTATGGAGATACAGAGAGTACCGGGGCTGGACTTTGAGGAGTTAGGGTTGGTGTCTGGAATAGTAATCCCGCCAAAGTTTAAAGTACCTTTATTTGCCAAGTATGATGGGGTGTCTTGTCCCAAGATGCACCTCCGCTCTTATGTCAGGAAGATGCAGCCACACTCTGCAGACAAAGACTTGTGGGTTCATTTTTTCCAGGACAGTTTGTCAGGAACGCAGCTTGATTGGTTCTACCAGTTGGAGAGGGCTGATGTGCATAATTGGGAAGACTTGGCAGCAGCCTTCTATAAACAGTATCAATATAACACCGACTTGGCACCAACCCGTACTCAACTCCAGGGTATGGCCATGGTATCCAATGAGGGCTTCAAAGACTACGCCCAAAAATGGAGGGATTTAGCCAGAAGGGTGCAACCACCTTTATCTGAATAGGAGCTAGTGGACATGTTCTTGGGAACTCTGTCAAGTCCTTTCTTTAATCACCTGATTAGGAGTTCCTCTGCAGGGTTTACTGAGTTGATTCTAACTGGAGAGAGGGTGGAAGCTGGTATTAGAAGCGGGAAAATTCAGAAAGACGCGTCTACCTCTGCAGCTGTAAAAAAACCCTTCACGGGAAAGAAAGAGGTGTATGCTGTCTATGCACAGAGGAATCAGGGAAGAACGGAACGCCTATCAATGGTGGGAGCCGTTATGATTCAAAAGCCTGCATCAGACCAGCCGAGAAATAACCAACCTAGAAATAATCAACAAAGGGTGGAAAGGCCAGTACGGCAATTCACCAAGATAAACATGACTCCAGCTCAAGTCCTGCCACATCTCCTGAAGTTGAATCTACCAATGTTAAAAGAGGCCCCTAAAAATCCCAATATTGCATCTCCCCACTACCATCCGAATGCCAGGTGCGCTTACCATTCTGAAAGTCCAGGGCACGACACCAACAATTGTTGGGCTCTGAAGAATAAGATTCAAGATCTGATCGATGCTAAGGAAGTTGAATTTGAAGCTCTTGAGAAACCGAATGTAATCTCCGCTCCGATGCCTAGGCATGGACACAATTCCAGTTTTGTTGAGGAGGACTTATTTGTTGCCATTGTGGATGAACTGTTAACTCCGCTCTCGATTATCAAGCTGAATTTGTTGAAGGCTGGTATTTTCCCAGGATGTGAGAAAGATTTCTGTATTTGCCTATCCTCATCATTTGACTGCCCTCTGTTGAAGAAAGGTATCCAACAACTGATTGATAACCAAGAAATTTTGTTTGAGAAAGCTCCTATTTCACCCGTTCCAGTTTCAGAAGTTTCAATAATAACCATATACGCCAATCCTTCCAGGGTCCCTAAAAGACCCGTTAGGATTACATCTGCTCCAATGACTACTCCGTTAAAGATAATAATGCTCGGGCCAGCCCCATATGAATCATATAAAATGGTACCATGGAATTATGGTGGAGAAATCTACTACCATGGTGTCAAACAGATTGAACAGACTGCTGAAGAAGAAATCTCTGAGGAGAACAATTCTGACATCAGTAACATTGCCGGAACGAGCAAAATTACCCGTAGTGGAAGAATTTTCTCTCTAGAGATTTCCCCTCCAAAGGAGGTCTTTGGACCCGTGGCCGTTCCGAAGATTACATCTGTACCGGTGATTGTACCTGCGAGTGAACCAACCAACAAAGAAGACAATACAATTCCTATCCCTACTTCCACTGCTGAGAATAAAGGAAAGAATGTTCAAGAGGAGCCTGTCCTGACGAAGGCTCAATCACTAGCTATTCCTGAAACATCGAAGAAGGAGATGGAAGAAATCCTGAGGATCATTAAGAAAAGTGATTATGATGTGGTTGAACAACTAGGGCAGACCCCCTCCAAAATCTCTATGTTAGCATTGCTGCTTTACTCTGAGGCACATGCTAAAGCTTTGGTAAAATTTCTGAAGACGACTCACGTGCCGCAAGAGACGTTGGCTGATCAATTCCAAGAGTGTGTGACCAGTCTGACAGCTGACAATGACCTGGGTTTCTCCGATGCTGACTTGACATCCAAAGGGAGAAAACACAACGACGCACTACATGTCTCAGTGGAGTGTAGGGGAACCACCCTAGCCCATGTCTTGGTAGATACGGGATCATCTCTGAACGTCTTGCCAAAGAAAGCCCTGGATAAACTGGATTGTGAGGGGCTGACATTAAAACCCAACAACATCATTGTGAGAGCATTTGACGACTCTAAAAGGATGGTCCATGGGGAGGTGGACATCCCGATCAAGGTGGGTACCCAGACCTTCAATTCAACATTCTACGTGATGGACATTCGTCCTTCTTACTCTTGTCTATTGGGACGCCCCTGGATTCATAATACCGGTGCGGTCACCTCCACTTTGCATCAGATGCTGAAGTACCCTGTCCAAGGGAAGATCATAACTGTCCATGGTGAAGAGGAATACATGATTAGTCATCTGAATTCTTTCCGATATGTAGAATTGGATGGCGAATTCATTGAGACCCCTTTCCAACATTTTGAAGAAGTCTCTCAGGAAATAGCAGCGACCAAAGCGGTATCCTCAATTCCGGTGATCACAAGACCTCCACCTCGGATGTCTTCTCTAAAGGATGCAAAGGAAATAGTGGAAGAAGGCGGATCCACCATTTGGGGGCAGCTTCCAGACTTTCCTTACAAATCAGACAAATTCGGCTTGGGGTTTACTTCGACCGCTCAGAAGACTGTGCGTCGTGCCCGTGCTGGAGGGCCACCTGTGAAGATCAGCCACCAAGGGGTTAATGCACTAGAGAACAGTGAAGAAGATGGCAGCCTGGAAGATTGGATATTTCCTACTGTCGGCGAAGGAATGTGCAACTGGGAAGCAAAAGACTTTGTCCCAATTACTTTCATAACTCAGTAATTTATCTTTTCCATTTCTGTTGGATCTGTAATAATTCACAAACAATTCATACTTTTTCAACCTTATGTCTTACCCGAGGCACATAGGTCCATTTGTAAGGGTTCTTATTTCATTTTCATATGTCATTTAATGAATCATGGACGCTTTTTCATATATAAACCTTTTGTGCTCATTGTATTTCTTTTACATTTTGTTGTTTTAAGATGGCTATGCCCTTACACACACCCACACTCACAAATGCAGGTACCCTTCCACTCCGGAACCCATGGGTAACGATACTGCTATAGCTTTCAGTGACTCTGAAGATTTGATCTACCAAGCCGAATACGAAGGTGAGGAAGATTGTGAGGTGCCAGGGGAATTGGCCAGACTTCTACAACAAGAGGAAAGGGCTATTCAACCTCATGAGGAGTTGTTGGATACAATCAACTTGGGTACTGAGGACGACAAAAAGGAAATCAGAGTGGGTGCCAATCTAGAGCCGAGTGTCAAGGAGCGCCTAATTCAGTTGTTGCATGATTATGTTGAGATCTTTGCATGGTCCTACGAAGACATGTCGGGACTTGATACAGACATTGTGGTACACCGTCTACCCACAAGAGAAGACTGTCCACCAGTGAAACAAAAAGTCCGCCGGATGAGACCTGACATGTCAGAGAAGATCAAAGCGGAAGTTATGAAACAGTTCAATGCTGGATTTCTTGCTGTTACTTCCTATCCACAATGGGTTACTAACATTGTTCCCGTGCCTAAAGAGGACGACAAAGTGAGAATGTGCGTGGATTATAGAGATTTAAAGAAGGGCCAGCCCAAAAGATGATTTTCCACTTCCGCACATCGACATACCGGTCGACAATACAGATCATCACAAAGTATTTTCTTTCATGGACGGATTCTCAGGCTATAACCAGATCAAAATGGCACCTGAGGACATGGAGAAAACTACATTTATCACACAGTGGGGTACATTCTGCTACAAAGTGATGCCATTCGGACTGAAGAATGTCGGGGCAACCTATCAACGCGCCATGGTAGCTTTGTTTCATGATATGATACATCATGAGATAGAGGTCTACGTAGATGACATGATAGCCCGATCACAAACTGAAGAAGAACACCTTGATCACTTGCAAAAGCAGTTTGTCAGGTTGAAGGAGTACAAGCTAAGATTGAACCCTAATAAGTGCACATTCGAAGTCCGGTCCGGTAAGCTCTTAGGTTTCATTGTCAGCAACAAAGGCATCGAGGTTGATCCTGCCAAAGTTAAAGCTATACAAGAAATGCCTGCTCCTCGCACTGAGAAGGAAGTCAGAGGATTCTTGGGACGCCTAAACTACATTTCTAGGTTCATTTCTCACCTAACATCTACTTGAGAACCAATCTTCAAGCTGCTGAAGAAAGATCGGGTAGTTAGATGGAATGATGACTGTCAGATTGCTTTTGATAAAATCAAGGAGTATTTACAAGAGCCTCCTGTCTTGATGCCACCGGTAGAGGGAAGACCGCTAATCATGTATCTGATCGTCTTGGAAAACTCAATGGGGTGCGTATTGGGGCAGCATGACGAGTCTGGCCGAAAAGAGCATGCCATTTATTACCTTAGCAAAAAGTTTACCGACTGTGAAACTAGATATTCACTGCTCGAGAAAACTTGTTGCGCTTTGGTATGGGCTGCTCGCCGGCTAAGACAGTATATGTTGACTCATACCACTTTGCTGATATCTAAGATGGATCTGATAAAATACATCTTCGAGAAGCCTGCTTTGTCTGGAAGGATAGCTAGAGATGATCCTAACAGAGTATGACATACAGTACACTACCCAAAAGGCTATAAAGGGCAGTGTGCTAGCTGATCATCTTGCTCATCAAGTTGTAGAAGATTATCAATCCATGAAGTTTGACTTCCTTGACGAAGACATCATGACATTGGACAATGTTGAAGGAATCAGACCATATGACGGACCTGAACAAGGATCCCGATGGACCCTGTACTTTGATGGGGGCATCCAATTCACTTGGTAACGGTATCAGTGATGTGCTTATATCTCCAGAAGGATGCCATACTCCTTTCACTGCCAGACTTTGCTTCAACTGTACGAACAACATGGCAGAGTACGAAGCATGCATCTTTGGTCTCAAGGCTGCCATAGACTTGGGAATCAAATCTTTAGTTTTGTTTGGGGATTCAGCTTTGGTCATCATTCATATCAAAGGAGAATGGGACACTAAGCATCCAAACCTTATCCCTTACAAAGAACATGTTTTGACATTGTTACCTCATTTCGAGCAGATTACTTTCGAGCACTTCCCGCGAGAAGAAAATCAGCTAGCAGATGCTCTAGCTACAATGTCATCTATGTTTAAACTTAATTGGGATAACGAGGCTCCCCAAATCACCATTGAACGAATGGACGAACCAGCACACTGTCACGAGATTAATACCGAAGAAGTAGTGGACCAGCCTTGTTTTCATGAAGTCAAAAGGTATCTTGAGGCTCAAGAATATCCTGAAGGAGCTTCAGTCAATGACAAAAATTTCTTAATGAGATTCTCAGATAAGTTCTTCCTAAGTAATGGCATCCTGTACAAACGCAATTATGATTCTATTCTGCTCGTGTGGACAAGATTGAAGCTGAAAGGATTATGGCTGAATTGCATGAAGGTACCTTTGGAACTCACTCTAGCGGGCATACGATGGCAAAGAAAATTCTAAGAGCAGGCTATTACTGGTCTACCATGGAAGCAGACTGCTATCAACACTCCCGGACTTGTCATAAATGTCAAATCTATGCAGACAAGGTACACGTGCCCCCGGTTCCTCTAAATGTCTTAACAGCCCCTTGGCGCTTCGCTATGTGGGGAATCGACATGATTGGGAAGATCAAGCCTACAGCCTCCAATGACACCGCTTCATTCTGGTGGCCATTGATTACTTTACAAAGTGGGTTGAAGCAGCTTCCTTCGCATCTGTTACTAAGAATGTTGTTGCCCGCTTCATCAAGCAGAATCTTATTTGCCGGTACGGTATCCCGGAAAGGATCATCACTGATAACGGTACAAACCTTAACAATATTATGATCACCACCCTGTGCGAGCAGTTCAATATTCAACATCATAATTCATCCCCCTATCGGCCAAAGATGAATGATGCAGTCGAAGCTGCTAACAAAAACATCAAAAAGATCATACAGAAAATGACAGACACCTACAAGGACTGGCATGAGATGCTACCGTTTTCTCTCCACGGGTACCGTACCACGGCTCGCACATCAACTGGGGCAACACCCTATTCTTTGGTTTATGGCATGGAGGTTGTTTTACCTATCGAGGTTCAGATTCCCTCTTTGAGAATCATGAAGGATGATGGTTTGAGTGAAGATGATTGGATTCAAACCCGACTTGATCAATTAAACTTAATTGACGAAAAGAGACTTACTGCTGTTTGCCACGGTCAGACGTATCAAAAGCGGATGATCAAGGCCTTCAACAAGAAAGTCAGACGCCAGGTGTATCAAGTTGGAGATTTAGTGATCAAGAGCATCATCTTGCCACAAAGTGGTCCCAGGGGCAAATGGACTCCTACTTATGAAGGACCATTTGTAATCAAGGACATCTTTTCTGGTGGGGAAATGATCTTAACCACCATGGACGGCAACGACCTGCCACACCCTGCGAACGCAAACATAGTCAAAAGATACTACGCATAAGAGACTCGCTAGGTTGACACACCTAGGAAAAACAAGGGCATCCCGGCGAACCAAAAGGTTCGGGAAAAAATTAGGGATAAAATATAAAAAAATATGTACACCCGGCAAGTTGAAAACCCGAAAGGGCGACTTGGGAAAAAAAGGGTTTCCCGATGGATCAAAAACCCAAAAGGGAGGTCCAGGAAAAAGTTAGGGAATTAAAGCGTATGACTATGTTTTGTCAGATCACTTTAAGGACAATCTCTTCACAGACAAACTCTGAGCTTCTGATCAATCCAATCATCTTCGGACGAGGCAACGAATGGACAAGATATTCGGAGATACGAAGGCTATAGTAGAATGGGAACCCCATGGGATTTTTTACACATAGCTATCTTTCTTTGTATAAATTTTTCTTATCTTTGCGACACCATCATCTTACTAGGATGTCTGTCTCCTTTGTACAAAATACTTACTCAAAGTTAATACAAAGATATCTCTTTCAAAGTACAAAAAACTATTTGTCCTTTTCTTTTTTACACTTGTGTTTTATTTGCAAAAAACGTCCAATGATTCATTAATGAACATATGCATTTGAACATAATTACTGTTTACAAATAAACAGGATGAAAAAGAACAATTACTGACAGTTTGAAAGGATAGGAAAACATCTTTAGGCTATTCCATGAGCAATCCCTACGGTTCGTCATTAAGATCCCCAACGGAGCTAAAACTTCAAACTCTCAATCCCCAGCCGAGCTAAAACTTTGAACTACCAACCCCCAGTGGAAACCATCCAGTTTCTCTAAATTCCCCAGCAAGTTGTATTGAAGCCTGAAAATCAACCAGATAGCAGTTAACTTTTGTCTCTCCCCAACCTAGGATAATTCACCAGTAGAGTGGCAGATAATCCAAACTCTTGGACCTACTCCCCAGCAGTAAGCCTTCTTCCCCACAAAGTTTTTATTGCTTCCCAACAGAATGAAGATTCTCATTCTTAATTCCCCGCCGAAGTCATCAGAGTTTTATCTATTCCCCAGTAGAACAAGGATTCCCGTTGTGTAATCCCCGGTAGAAGTCATCGAAATTCTCTGGATTCTCCAAGCGGATTACTCAAGCAGTATATGGCATTTCTCGCAGCAGATTTTTGTCAATACTCCAACTTCAAGGCATGAAGGATCCCTATATCCCCAGGAATGTCATCAAGGAATTTTAATCCTCAACAGTCGCCAATGATTTCTTATCCTTAGCAATCAAGGATTTATTTTCCCCGACAGCAGTCAAGGATTTATTTTCCTCAGCAAATCAGCTTGCATATGCATACATTACATTCATATATCATAAACATTGATAAAGTACATATATTGCATCATACATTTCATGCAACATAACTTTGTGCTTCAGCTAACATTTTACCCTTTTCAGGATAAGATTAACAACTATCATTAACAATGTTCAAAGATTTCAGATACAGTACAGATATGCACCAGACAAGGATGCCATTCTAATACTCATTCAGATCTCAACAACTTTCAGATACAAAGTACAGATATACTCCAGACGCGGAAGTTATTCTGTTACTCATTCAGATTACAGTACAAATACACTCCAGACACGAAAGTCATTCTGTCACTTATTCAGATTCCAGTTCAGATACGCTCCAGACAAGGATGCCATCCTGATACTCATTCACCAATTTCAAGATACAGTCCAGATACGCTCCAGACACGGAAGTCATTCTGTTACTCATTCAGACCTCAATTTCAAGATACAGTACAGATCCACTCCAGACACGGATGCCATTCTATCACTTATTCAGATTTCAAACTCTAGATATAGTACGAATATGCTCCAGGCACGGAAGCCATTCTGTCACTCATTCAGATTCACTCAGATATAGCTCAGAGACGCTCCAGACACGGACGCTATTCTTTTGCTCATTCAGATTCAGTCTCCAGATACAGTTCAGATACGTTCCAGATACGGACACCATTCTGATACTCATTCTTTTGACTTACAACTTACAATTCAACAAGCATTTTTGGATGGAATCTACAAGCCCATCTCCAACAAGATTCTATCACATCTCCAAATGGCATCATTAAGCCCATTCCCTCAACTACACTTTATCGAGTGCAAATTTATGGGCACTCTAGTGTCTAATCATCTTTTACCTTCGAGTCACGAACGACAAAGCTCGCCAATCTAACTCTTCAGGTTCAAGAAGATTGAACAGGGGCAGCTGTTGTACCCCAAAATTTTCCCTCTCATTTATCAATATTTTTCTCACAAGACTTCTTGGATTCAAGACAAGATTAGAGTTTGGTCAGCTCAAGACATCACCTTGCACTGATAACCCAAAATTAGGGTTTGAGTTTGCACAAGTATTTTTGGACCACTAATGCTTCATGTGACTTTCATACATCATCTTGGACCCCTAAGATTGCTCATGTTAAGTTTCAAGCCTTGAATCACATTTTTGCTCAGTCAATTGGAAAAATGATCTAAAAATCAGTTGTATTGGGGGAAAAGTCAACCATGGCCAATTTGCAGTCAAAATTTATAATTTTTGATCCGCAACAACATTTTAGACTCTTATGTACCATTTGATCAAGTTTGGATCACAACTCCTCAAGAAATTTGATCAAATCATCAAAAGGGCAAAATGGTCAAAATTAGGGTTTTGACTGAGAAAGGGCAATTTCTGATTTTTAACCTAACCAATGACCAATTGGGTTCAAGAATAATTTCAAGGACTCAATGGCATCATCTTGACCTAATTACATGGTTCAAAAGATCTCAAGTTCATTGGATTGACAAATGAATTTTCCAGTCAACTGATCAAAAGTCAATTGTACACTGAAAAGGCAAACTTTGACTTTTTGGTCAAAATCAAGTGCCAATGGTCATAATTCATCAAGATATGTCAAAATATGAAACTTGTTCACCAAGAAAACCAATTTTGAAAATTAGGGTTTTGAATTTGAAAATTTTCATAACTTAGAATTTTTCTAAGTATCGAAATTTTCTTATTTTTACCCAACTTTCCACCACTTTTTCACCATGATGAAATTTGATTCAAAGAAAACTTCCAACATGAAAGTTGTATTCCTCCATGAAATATACAACTTTTCTTCACAAACTTTTCCCAAAATATGCTTGGATATCAAGTTATGAATTTGTGAACATAGGTCCATGAACTAAATAACTTAGTGAAATTTTGCCCTAATCTAGGCAGGTTTTTGACCCAACTTCACGAACATTTTTCACCTAGTTCCAAGAGGTATCTCAAAATGAATTTCAAAGATGGATTATAGAGAACATTGAAAGCTTTCTAATATTTCAAAGAACTCTCCAAGATCATTTGTGGTTAGGGAGAATCGAAGAAGAGAAATTGGTATTTTATCACTTTTGTTCATGCCATTTTCACAAAGTATCAAGCTGCAAATCAGATCCATGATGCTAGTACCTTGCATTACAGGTCCTAAACTCCTTCTACTCTCCATAATTAAATGCAAACTCAAAAGGTAAAGGCTTTATCTTGGCTTTTGGAGCATTGTACAAGAAATAATTCCATTTTAAGCATAAAGGTTACAATGCCATTTTCATAAAGTGAACTTTTCAACTTTATCATTCTTGAGCCTTGGATTTGTCCCTTTGGTGCGGGCAATTTCCATAGATATTAAGCAACTTGTACAAGCCCTTTGCAGCTCACAAGCAAGCAAGGACAGGCCTGTTGGCATGGTCACTTCAACTTTTCTTCAAATGCAAAAAAGGTTGCAAAAAGTGCTAGAACTGATACAGCTAGTGAGAGTGGACTTTGTATCCATTCTATACAAATATACCAAGTCATTACAATGCTGGACACGAATTGATAGCATCCAAAACACTCTCAAGCTCAAAAAACACAAAATTCTGCCCAAACATTGCAGTTCTTCAAAATCATTGCCAACTTCATTTTTGCTCGTGCGTTTTGTGGATTGACATTTGAAACACTTCATACACATCCTACCAAAGCTATACAAGCCCTTTCCTGGCATCTGTAAGCCCTATTTCAGTCATTGCCATTTTCAAATTTGGAGGTTGCAGCTTGACTTGTGCAGTGAGTTATGGCCATCCACAAAGCAAACTAGCATTGGAGTAGCTTGAAGGAAGTTCAAGGAAGCTCACACGATCCTCAAGCCTCACTCAAAGTCCCCACATTGTCCTATCCAAATCCAGCTGAAGGAGGTATTTTTCAAATCTCTATCTCTCTATTTAGGCATCCTCAAGCCACGATTTGTAAAGGAAAGATGTAGTCCATAACATGGTGAAGCTGTACATATGCATACTTGTCATTTATATTAATTGAGCTAAGAGAATTTGAAGCTTGAAGTTGCTGAAATATTTAGGTCACGATTTAGGGCCATTAAAATTCTCCCTGATCTTTGAGAGTTAGGTTGCAAATTTTATATCATTGGAATCGTGAGATAAAATGCTACATGTTTTGTGTTATAAGTTTTAGTTTTTATGCAAGCAATAGTAAGTTACAGGTTGAAGCATATACATGCGCGCAGAGATGGCTGGAGGACAGGGATGACTTGCCTTGGGCCTTTGGCGCGCTTGGGCCTTCTGTTTTGATTTTCACACCCCCTTGACCACTATTTGCACCCCCTGATTCTTATTTTATATTTCTTTTGCATTTTTCTTTATATTTTCATGTTTATTTCTTTTAATCATTTTTTCTGAACTTCAAAAATCCTAAAAAACAATTAAATATTTTTTTGCAATTTTATTTATTTTTTATTATTTTTTTCACATGGAAAATAATTTGTTTTAATAAATAGAACTTATTTTCTTATAATAAATTGTAAATACATTTAAAAAATACTATACATTTTTATTTTATTATTTTACACATAAAATATTCATTTTCTCATACATATTTAGTTTTTGATATTGACATATAATATTATTTATTATTTTCTTGTACAAAAATGGACAAAATAAATAATAGGAAACATATATTTCTTTTAATCAAAAGTTAGGGTTTCCCCCTTTCAAAAATAATAATATTATTTTCCTTATTTTCTAGGGTTAATTAATTTTATTTTCTCATATCTTAAACAAATACAAAACATTTTTTCCATAAATACATTGCATTGCATATTTAAATATTTGTATATTTATTTATTTCGCACAATATTCAATTGGGTTGTAATAGTATTTTTAGGGTTTATTTTGTGCAATATTCCCATTCAAAAACTTGTATCTCCCCTCCCATAATAGTTGTTGTAATAGCTTAGTTTACATTTACGCAATTTATCATTTTTATACCATGTTTAGTAAACTAGGGTTTGCATGACAAGACCAAAAACAAACAAATAGAAAAGACCTAATACAAGACAAATCAAATGCATGTAAAATGACACACATTGCACACAAGCACCCTTAGGGTTTCACCCACTTGGTTGCCTAATTTAAAATGGACATGTTACGCATGTGAAGTATCTTGGCAAAACAAAACAAAAATAAGATCATAGTCCCTCGATGACGCTATCAAAAGGTTGCCTAAACAAATGATCTTGGTCCCACAAAAAGGCTAAGATACTTGGCAACATTGCTATCATGGTCATACGATGACCCACGCCCGTCCCGTTTAACATCCAAAGATAGGATTGTTTACCAAATCAATGGTAAATCAACAATGTCAAAGGAATAAAAATGCGCAAGAAAGACATTTGAGTAGGTAGATAGCTTCTAAGTTACTTGCTCCATTTCAAACAATCCTTGCTATTTTTAAAACAAATACACACACATTTCAAAACATTTCCAAACATCTTTCAAAAAATTGAAACATTTTTCAAAAGACAAACATCTTTGTATACATTCTTACGAACGAGAATCATTACAAAGATTGCCTAAACGAAAGGCCTCTTTTCAAAATACTTTCAAAACCACATCAAACACAAAGCACCATTTCAAACAATTTCAAAAGCAAAACAAGTGATCTAAGCAAGTAACTAAAGAGACCATGGAGAACCATGGATGAAAAGGGTTCTAGCACCTTTCCTTTTCATAATCTACCCCCCGAACTCAAGAAAACATCTCAAAGGTCTTTCCTGTGCTTTTTTACCTTTCCTTTTGGATAAAATAAAAGTCGGTGGCGACTCTTGCTAAAACGTGACATTTGCGACGAAACGCAAAACCTCAAGTCAGTTCTCCCACCGTATCACAATAATGAAAACCAATTAATTCAAGACAAACATGTGTAATGCATTAATGAAATAACAAAGTTTTGACAGGATGATAATTTTTTGAATAATTAAAGAAAATACGACTTGAGAATTCAAATGAACAAAAATGATTTCAATCCTAGCCAAGATTTGGCATGGGAGTTGTGATCACATTGGGAGTCTCAAGAGGGTCGAACTCAATCTCCTTGGCGTCAATCATATTCTGAATATTGTATTTTAGCACCCAACAATCGTTAGTATCGTGCCCCGAATTGCCAGAATGATAAGCACACCTTGCATCAGGATTGTAGTTAGGAGAGGAAGTCTTAGGGTTCAGATGAGGGCATATCATCGTAATCAGATTCATCTTCAACATGTGTTGTAATGCTTGTGAAAATGGCATGTTGATTTGGGTAAACATCCTCTTAGGCTCGTCTTGCCTTCACTGATTACCCCGTTGTTGTGGTCGTTGCCCACGTGGAGAATTAGAGACCAGCACTGCCCCCACAAATTGGTGGTAGTCTGCCTTATTACGACCCTTCTGGCCGTGCACAACATTGACTTCCCTCTTATTACCAAATGGCTTCTTCTCAGCATTAGAAGTTGCAGCCATCGGGATCTTCCCACTCCTGATACCACTTTCGATCCTCTCTCCAATCAGAACCATCTCTGTGAACCTGGATGAGGAACTCCCAATTAGAAAATTGAAGAATGGGTCTGGCAGAGTGCCCATGAACATGTACACCATTTCCCGATCAGTCAGGGGAGGTTGAACCTTTCCAGTTAGATCCCTCCATTTTTGCGCATATTCCTTGAACCCTTCTCTCGAGCCCATGGACATATTCTGTAGTTGCACTCGAGTTGGTGCCAGGTCAGTGTTGTATTGGTACTACTTGTATAAAGCAGTAGCCAAGTCTTCCTAGGTGTGGATGTCAGTTCCTTCTAGCTGATAGAACCAATCCAGTTGAGTTCCAGCCAAACTTTCTTGGAAGAAATGGAGCTATAACTTCGGTCAGCAGTGTGAGGCTGAATCTTTCTGACATATGACCTCAAGTGAAGCTTGGGACAAGAAACACCGTCATATTTAGCAAATGTGGGAACCTTGAACTTTGGTGGGATGACCACTCCAGGAACCAGACCTAACTCTTCGAAATCCAGACTGGGCACCCTTTGGATCTCCATGGCATTGAGCCGATCCTTCAACTGTTTGTATTTTTCATCAGCATGAGGATACTACTCCTCATCATAATCAGGTTCATCTTCTTCAGACGTTGGATTTTTGTTTCCTTCATCTGATTCCTCATCTTCTTCCTCATGATTACCTCCTCCTTTTGACGGGGTTGAGAAATCTAGAGCTTGGTTAGCTGGTCTTCTTCTTCCCACACGAACCAGTTTCTATGCCTTCTTAGCCTTCTTTTTAACGATCAGAGCTTTCAGGTCTTCTTGCCCCTGGGTCAGAGTCAGGAACATTTGTTGAAACTGGGCATTTTGAGCCTGAAGGTCTTTGATTATTTGTTCAAGAGCCATTTCTTTTAATGAAATAAACAGCGAAAAGATAAGAAACCTGTACTGGAAGACCTGTTATGCAATGATATGTATGATATATGTATATAATGTTTTCAAGGATCTCGCGGGGTAAACAAGAAAATGTCAGAAGTTAAAATTTGTAGCTTTGATTGAAGAACTTGGTATCGTTGAGTGTCCTTCCACGAGAGTTAAGCTCACCATATCCAGTGGGTCATAGCCCCTGACTCAAGTTATTGTGGTTGGTCTTTTAGCGATGTTGGCTAGAGGAAAATAAATCCCCTTGCCCTTGCTAGACGCCTGATTTATGATAACCTGCATCATAAACCCTTGAGATCCTTGAAATGGTTAAGAAAATGTCGTGGCATGATGTTATGATGTGTATGCTATGCGTTAAGAAAAAATATAAGGTGACAAACACAACCCTGTAAAGAACTCAAGTTGTTAGACAATGAAGGCAAACAAGTCACACAAGTAACCTTAGGTTTAGGCTTGCATGGGGTTTTTAGGTAAATACCCTCTTGAAGTACAGTTGGCTTAACTTGTCTTAGAAATAGTAACCTGGTTCTAAGGAGCCTCAATATCACTAACCCCCCCTTCAGAAATTGTTTCAGCTCTGCACCGAAGTATTGTGGCCAAAAAATCCTGAAAGTCCATCCTCAATGAGTGTAGTATCGAATATCAACCAATCTTCGGTCGGAACCAAAGCCGGTTATCTCACTACTTCCTAATGGCCAAGTATGTTCAACTAAGGTTCTAAGGTTCGTTAGTGCTTCATGGAACCACGCGGCGGCCCTGTATTCTCCTTGATTCGACACAAGGGATACCGGTACCAACCAAAGTGTCACACCAATACAATCATCGCTTCAACCATATCAGTCTAAGCCGTACAATCTCCACGACTTATTGTTGTTTACCTAAAAATTGTCCCCAGATCTGGGTGTAGGTTTTTTACAAGAATACCCCAACAAACCCTTAAAAGTAAAGCAATCAAAGCAGACCAAGAAAGCAATTTTAAAATGAAACTAGACCCTAAGGTAAAACCTAATTTATATTAACTTCCCAGCAGAGTCGCCAGCTCTGTGATACGGTGGCAGAACCGGCTGTTTAATATTGGTTTTGCGTTTTTTTGTTCACAAATGTTGCGGTAAGCAAGAGTCAGCACTGACTTTTCTTTTATCCAACAAAGGAAAGGGTGAAAAGAACAGAAAAATACCTTTTTTGGAGATTTCTAAGTACGGGGGGTAGATTATGGAAAGGGAAGGTGTTAGCACCCTTTCCATCCATGGTTTTCCATGGGCTCTTAGGTACTTGCTCATTTTTTGAAATTGCTTTCGTGTTTGTGGTTTGAAAAGCTTTGAAAATGCCTTAGTACGGCGATTCACTTTATGGTCACTCTTGTATCAGTCCTCAAGAGTGTGATAAAGTGTTTTGAAAACCTTTGTTTGAAAATTATTTGAAAGTGTAGTGTGTAAAAATTGTTTTGAGCAAGTACCTAACAGTTATCTACCTACTCGAAAAAAAAGACATTTATTCTCCTCCTTTCCTTTAGACCGTGTTATCCTACTATTAGTGAGTAGGTAACCCTACTCATTGGTTATTTGAGGGACTATCGAAAGGGACGTACGGTCACTAAGGCAACTAGGCAAGAACTCTTAGTAACTGTCCTAAAGCCCTAAGATCATTTTTAAATCGAGGCAACAGTCGAGAGAGTCATCGAGGGACTAGTGATCTCTTTAGACTTGAGGACGGCCACTGAGAATTCTTATGATTCAAGAATTGTGACCGTTATTTTCCGAGGCAACCAAGTGAGGTATACCCTAAGGGTGCAAGTGTGCAACAGTGCTTTTTTCAGATATATTATCTTGAAGTTAGTGGTCTAATCGTTAATTGATTTATATTGTCATGCACGCCTAAGTTATTAACCGTTATATGTACAAGCATATACAGAATATAAAAGCGAGAAATAAAGGGTCCTACGTTATTACAGGGCTTTGGTGTAGATACATAAATAATGATAAAAAACAAGATGCGGAAATTGTAAACCCTAATTAAGCTATTACAAACCGGGCGCAGTTACATTAATAATAAAAAAAGTAATCGTACAGAAAAATAATAACGCGCGAGAATTAACTGAAAAAAGTTTTAAACCCTAAAAATCTAATTTGCTCATTGAAAATATTTTTGGGATTTTTTTATAAAAAGGATTGAAAAATAACCTAATGTTTTCTAATTAATTTTAATTAATGAAACAAATTAAAGTTGATGAAATTAATTAATTTGAAAAAATTAATTTATTAAAAAAAACTAAGTCCTATTTTTTGTGATGATTTTCTGATTTTATAATTATAAAAAAAAAGAATAAACAAATAAAATATAAATTAAAATAAAAAGAATAAAGAAGTTAGAAAAATGGGCCTAGGGGGGGTGTGAGAACCCAATTTGGAAGGTTGCATGTTGAATTTGTCAAGGCCCAAGATCCTGTAAGCCCAATGCAAACGTGAGATCTAGTGTGGAACAAGCTGAGAGGTCCATCATGTGGCTGCTTCCCCAAGGGGTTAGATCTGGCGCTGCTTGATTTGATGGTGATGAATTTGATGCCTATGGTGAGCGTGTTGGGAATGAAATTATTGCATCTGCAAGCAAATTATCAGAAAAATAATATGCAGGAGGCAGGGGTCGAACCCCTGACCTCCCACACGCGCGCGCCTTAAACCTTTCCCCTTTGCCATCTGAGCCAACTGATCATTCATTATACAAAACAAACATAATATAATATATTTATTAATGGTCAGTAATTATAACAAAATGCGCGCGCCATTCAAACTAGCCAACTAGATCTTGCCAGGCAGTCTTCTTCCCCAATGGTTGTCGTTTTAGCCCAAAGAATTTTACCTACGAACATGGTTTTAACTATAGGACCTGCATATTTCCAAAATCTCAACCAAGTAATAAAAATAAAATCTAAGAACGCAGACCAACTGGGTTTGATCATGTGAGTACAATGGTACTCTTCTTTTGGATTAATTTCACCTGTAATGAAAAACCCTAAAACAAAGCTTTAAACCCTAGCAATGGAAGTTACTCATACAAGCATCAAAACTCATAATTAATTATACAAACGGCTTCTAAATGATGATACGAACATTAATGTATGTTTAGAAATCATTTATAACGCGTAAATATTCAAAACCAAATTCAAGAATGAAGGGAAAGTCGTGATACCGTATGGGGCGTTTCTGGGTGCTTTGATGCATGGTAATGGTCCAAACAACTTCCAAATGTGCCCAAGAGTTGATTGCAAGACTTAGAATGCTTTGAATCTCCTTGTGGAAAAAAATCTGATCACCACTTTCTTGTCAAAATTTTGAGTTTTGTCCTCCCAAATCACACGACCAATCCTCTCCTTTTGCTCTGGGAATGTTATAGACATATAATAGAACGAATTAGGTCAACAAAAACATATGCAATCTTGAAAAATTATGAAAAAGACATTTGATTTGCTATGGATATTTTTAGTTTCTAAAATAGGCCAAATCATGCTATATTCATCCCAATCATTCCTTGCACGAAATTCTTGATTTGCCAGCTGATTATAGACTCATCATGTGGTCATAAAATCAAATCTTGGATTTTATTTTATTATTCCACTATTTAAATTGATTTATTTTGATTTAAATAAATAAAAAATTTAAAATTAAAATAAAATAAATAAAATAATAGGTGGATAAGCTCAGGGGTCGTGGGCCATCTTAAGAACAAGTTTCAAACAAGAAAACATGGGCCCATTTGGAAGAAAAGCAATTTTGATCAATGTTGACTTCATGCACATTTCCAAATTTTGGTTAACTTTAGCAATGCATATCTCTCTCATTTTTAACCCTAAGAGGGTGTTCTTTGACTTTTTAGAAATCTTAGGATGTCCTCTAAACAAACCTTTTGGTTTCATCTCAATTGGACCTTCCATGTTCATGTAAGGAGCTTTGACCCAAAAGGTGTTTTTGTTGACTTTTTGAAATGACCTATAATGTATGAGCTTATATCTTTTGATTGAGGAATTTCTTGAACTTAAGGGCTGAAGAGAAGTTGTAGGGAATTGGATTCTCTTAAAAATGAGCCTTGGTTGGAAAGTTTTTGATAAAGTTTGAGAAAGTTATGTCTGGTCAAAGTTTGGTTGACTTTTCCTATAGAAACCCTAAATTGCCATTTTTTACTTTTGATGAGTTAGGAGCATTTCTTGAGGAATCATGATCAACCCTTAATCAAATGATGGAGATTACTTCAAAAATTTTATTTTGACCAAAAATCTTGAAGTTTGACTGTATTTGGGTCACAGTTGACTTTTGACCTAGTATATTTGATTTTCAGGCATTTGAGCAGTTGACTGAGCAAACTTGTTGTGCAAGGCATGAAACTTGGCATGGGTGATCTTGAGGACATATTAGGACAATGGAGACCATTTTGGGCCCTTGGAACTCAACCATATTTATGAGGGGTAAAACCCTAGTTTGAGGCTTTTTGTCTTAAGAGGGGGATTTGTCTGGTCAATCCTTAGTCAACTTGAGCAAGTGAGGACCTCTAGAAGTATGTCTTGTTTGAAAATGGGAGGGCAAGTTTTGGGGTACAACAATGCCCAACTCTTGTTAATAAAGCAATAACTCTGGAGGGAGGATGACAAAAATTGACCTGGAATCTCAAATGGTATGCTTTCGAGTAAAAACCTTGTTGACGATGTACATGCCTTGTTTCAATCCATAAACACTGGAGATATAAGGGAGATTGACCCTCGCTAACCCCTATGAGACTTTAGAAGTAGGAGTTTCTTTTATGATCGAAAAAAACCTTATTTTTAACCCAGGGCAAGGTAGATGTTCAGTTAATCTGATCGAGCATTCAAATTTCAGAAGGAGTGTCCCATCTGAGGATCACCACACCTTATCCATCGCATTATGAGGTCGGAAAATATCAAAACAACAATGGTTATTTCCTCCAAAAAAGAATCCTAAGGTCGAGATCAAATCGATACAATAATGGTTATCCCTCGTCGTCCAAGGAATGAGGCAGTCACTTTCCTCCTAAAGTTCAAAGACTTAGGGTCACATGACTTGTTCAAAAGGGAAAGTATGAATAAAAAAGAAACAAAAAGCCTCGCTAAGTCGAAACTTGAAAACAAGTCGCTCAGGAAAAAGTTAGGGCATCCCGCTGGACTTCCAAATTGAAATTCAAAAGAATTTATCCAGGCAAAAGTTAGGGAAAGCGAAAAAGAATTTGAAAATCCCGAAAGGCAGAAAAGGATTCTCCAATAAACATCCTCATCAAAAGAAAAGTCGTGTGATCAAACACCCAAAAACCAAAGGTTAAGTAACTGTCGTATCCAAAAAATCGTTGTGGTTCCTCAACCGTCTTAAACTCTTTTGAGAGATGAGTGCTCGTTTCGAAATAACTGAATGTAGGACTGGAGAATATCATGGAGAACGGGTGGGCACCAAAAATTTTGAGCCCTAATTCCTTTTTTTCTTCTAAAAACCGTGAACCAGACCACAGTACAACCCTTAAAATTCCTAATTGAAGCATGGGATAATCCAAAAGAAAAAATGTTACGAGAAGTACGGTAAGTTGACTCCTAGGAGACTTGCTAAAAACTTTTTGAGTTGGTGTCACTCCCCCTTTTCCTTTCTTTGAACAAAATTTTTTGATGTTTCAGCATCTTTTCAAAAAAGGTTTTCTAACTTCAATACAAGCATATGATTTGCATTAGATTTATCATTAATAGGATAAAACATTATTTGCATATGAAAAAGTGCTCAAACATCAAGCGGTCTTGCATAATGAGCATCAAATGAAGAGTTTGATTATCTGGAGGGACGAAATGCTTCAGGAATCTGTTGAAAAGAATGTTCTTAATTTGGGGCATGCTTTCTAGCTACTCCTTTGAATTGAAGAAGACCAATATGAGAGGTTGATCAAGAACTATTTGTTTGATGATTGTGTAGAAGTTTTGTCTGCCTACAATTCTCTATTGAGCAATGACGTATCGTTTCTAGTTGGTCCCGAAGGACAATTTTCTTCAAGCATATACTTGCGCACAAAGCAATTCGAGTTGAGAAGTATGTTTGTGTACTAGCTTGTTTTGAAGACGTAAGTCTATTATCCCGAGGAGGTGTTATCTTCCAAACTTCGTGAACTTCTCATTCCGCTGTGAGCATGAGGTAAGGAAAGGGTTTGCCAAAATTCTGCTAATCTGGGGCAATCAAGTGAAGATCCATTGACTCTCAAAGTTTCATCAATTTGGGGCAGTTATTTCGAGATTTGACAAATATCTCTAAGAATTCATTGATTAGGGGAGAATCTTTTCAGAATCTAAAGATGCACGAGCATTCATTCAGGCATGGTTGAAATTGCTTCCAACTTTGGTTAGCCAGAGGCTGTGTTTCAAAGTTTGTAACACGGGGGCAGTTTATCTGGATGGTACAGATCTCAGGAAGTCCTTTCAAGGCATGTTCTTTAATAGCCCTACAGACTGAGGCAGGAAATTATAAATGGGCATTTCTCCATCTTAGAGTTGATCAGTTTAAGTCTAGTTGTAGGCTAAACAACTTGCAAATTTGAAAAGCATGATAAGAAGTCAGAATTGTTATCCCCAGCTCAACAAAATTTTAATTCTTGGTATTGATGTTCCTTCATCAGAAGTCGAGATCTTTGTCTTCGACTAAAGTCAGGATTTCTATCCTTAATACAAATCTCAGAAAGTCCTCTCGAGGCGAATCTCTTCAAAGGTTAGTCAACCTAAATCAGTTATGTCAAAATTTGACAAACCTCTCTGTGGACCTGTTGTGTTAGAGAATCATCCAAAGCTCGAATAATCTGGGGCCGATTATCTCAAGTCAAAAGGACCTTCTCCAGCAAAGTTGTCACACTATGCCCGAGGCACGTTCAGTGGTATGTTTCACAAAAGTTATCATTTGCTTTGATTATCTGTGTAATTCACCATTACCAGAGCAACATCCCTCAAGATGATTAAAGTATCCCTAACCTGGATTGTTTCCTCTAAAGCAACACTGAAGTTTCTACTTCTCCCATGTCTTGCCAAATGAGAAGTTTTAAGAATAACCAACTGGAATTCTGGATTAAAAGAGTCTCGTTCTCTGGATGCATAAAGCTTTGTCTCCCGGTATCTCCCAGCAGAAAGTCTTTCGACTGGAAGTTGTGATCTTTTGATATGGATTTCCATTTCACCGGCAAACCTAACATGTTTGTGTTCGTAAGCGAATGTCTATTCTTCAGAGCAAAGCATCTTTACCCTGACTGAAGATTCAGTTTAATATCTTCTTATGCCCCGGTGAAGTCACTTCATGAAGAAAAAATCTATTTGAGATTAGTCGTGGGTTTCAACAGAGATCTAAAGTCTCTATTGCTCCCCATTAAATCTCCCGAAGCGGAGAAATTTTAAATATTGACTAATAGGAATTTCGAATTAAGAGAGTCTTATCCTCCAAGTGCTTGAAGTTTCTTCTTCCCGGCATCACCTAGAAAAATAATGTTTATTCCCTGAAGTGGAGTGTTCTCATCCTCAGCTGAAGTCGAGAGTTCCTTTGGAAATTTCTCCTGTTCCCCGGTGAGGTCACTTCATAAATATTTCTTGTTCAAGAATTATCTAATTCACATAGCAGAAGCGTGATTTTCTTTTGCTAAGAATCTTTTATTATCCCCAGCAAAGACTATTCAAGTTTGTTCTATTTCTTAGTGAAGTCATGGGAGCATCATCTCACTTCCTCAGAGGAGGTTGTGTATGAGGATCTTTCGTCCAAGATTTCTCATTCCCTAATGAAACTGACTTATTGGAGATCTTTCTCTCAGGAATTTTCATTCCCCTAGCTAATTTGTGTTGGGGTTTATTTTATCTCTCTAGTAAAGACTATTGTCTGAGATCTCTTATGCATAATTTATCCTTTCCCCAATAGAGCTGCCTTCGGAAATCTCTTATTCAGAAATCCTCATCCCCCCTGTGAAGTGTCCTTATCAAGAAATATCCTATTCAGGAATGCCCATTTCTCTAATAGAGTCGTTTCATCGAAAGTACTTATTCACAGATTCTCTCTTCTCCCAGTAGATCTCAATCCTGGATGTTGATAAATGTTACTTCCCCAAAAGAGTACGTTATTATGGTTGCAAGCCCCATGATAGAGCATCATAGCAGGATTTCGTTCTGACTGAAGCACATTCTAATTCCGCAGTGGGGCCGAAGATTCTCATATTTCAAACAATAACATATCTTGTAAGGTCGCTTACCCCATCATGGATCTTCACATCCTTGGTAGTATAAGGGCTCTTTATCCCTAATAATAGAGTATTGATGAAATATTTTCTCAGTGGAGTTCTGAACCTCAAGATTATGGTTCAAATATACCCTCCTCTTACCCAAGTAAAGATTGTTACTCCCCAGCGGTAGTATCCCCAGGGTGGTCTGGTTAGAATTCTTTTGTTTAAGAATTTTCACGTTTCCCCAGTCGAAATCGCTTTCATTAAAGACTTACATCAAAAGGTCCCAGTTCCCAGCAAGGTTCTCTTTATCCGTGGAAGGAGATATTGGATCTTTTCCTGTAAGGTTAAGAGGTGAAACATAGGTCAAGATTTCTTCTGTACTGCAATTTATTTTTTGCAGTATTCTCCCGGGAAGTTATCCCCGGTGGGAAATTCACAAGTTATCAAACAAAAGTCAGGTGAATTATGATTTCCCACATACCCCATTTTATTAATGCTCTCTTCAGCAACGTCAAGTACCCATTTGGAGTTTCCTCGCAGATGTTACAATTTTGATCTGATCTTCTCTAGCGGAATTTGCAATTTATTTTTGCAAGTCTTATCAGGGTTCGGCCTGAGGTTATTGGTTTTTCGTTTCACCAATCTGGGGCAGTCAAGTTGAGGATTAATCTCTCAAAATTCCGTTACTCTGGGGAAGCGTGTCAATGATGGTACGGATCCCATGAAGTCCTCTCGAGGAATTTCCGTTCACTCTGTAAGTTACAGCTTGTCAGCACCTATGCAAGAGTCTTACCTCTAACTTTTGAAATCTGGAACATGGAATTCCCCGTAGAGTTAGGTCTCCTCAGCATTTTCATGTGATGGATTCCCGAGGCGAATAAGGTTTTTTTTTTATACTTTCATTCCCCAACCAAGTCTGGATGAGCATTATCTCGTTTCTTAATAGAGACTATTCCCAGCGGAGTTTATCTTCCGATTTGAATTATCATTGAAGTTCGCATTCAGAAGTTCTCATTTTCCCATCTACTTTGTGACTTGGGGCATTTCTTTATCAAAAGGATTTGTTATCATCCTCAGTAGGGTTGGTGTTAGCTGATATTTATGTTTCTCCAGTAAAGACAATATTGTTTGACTATCTTCATGGTCTATCTTTTTTACTGCATATCTGTTGTACCCCAAAGTTTGCCCTCCCATTTTACTCAAAACATACTCATTGAATTCCCCCATTTTCCCAAAGATGCCCAAGGATTGATCAGACAAATGCTCTCCTAAGACAATGAACCTCAAACTAGGTTTTCCATTTAAATCAAGATGGGTGAACTCCAAAGGTCTCAAATATTCTCCATAGTCTTAATATGGTCTCACGATAATCCATGTCAAGATTCATGCCTTGCACAATAAGTTTGCTTAGTCAACTTCTCAAATACCTAAAAATCAACTATACTAGGTCAAAAGTCAATTGTGGCCCACATGCAGTCAAACTTCAAGATTTTAGGTCAACATCAACATTTTGAAGTGATATCCATAATTTGATCAAGGGTTGATCATGATTCCACAAGAAAGGCTCCTAATTCATCAAAACTCAAAAGTTGCTAAATTAGGGTTTCTTAGGAAAAAGACAACCAAACTTTGACCAAGCATGACTTTCTCATACTTTATTAGAAATTTCCCTTCCAAGGCTCATTTTGAAGGGAATTCAATTCTCTACAACTCATCTTCAGTCCTCAAGTTCAAGACATGCACTCATGGAAAGATATAAACTCAAACATTATAGGTCATTCCAAAAGGTCAACAAAAACACCTTTTGGGTCAAAGCTCCTTACATGAACATGGAAGATCCAATGGAGATGAAACCAAAGAGGTTTATTAGAGGACATCCTAAGCTTTCCATAAAGTCATGGATCACCCTCAAAGAGTGAAAATTGAGCAAGTTATGACCAGAGAAAGTAGGGAAATTTTGGTAAACTGAAGGAATTTCAATTTGAGTAACTTTGATATTTTTGACTTGTGGGCCATGGATTGAGAGTCCACACGCGCATTACACCTCAAATCAGATTCTTACATCATTTGGTTGTGTTTTATTTTAATTATTTCAATTATTTTTTATTTAATTCATTAATAACGGAAAATAATTAAAATCAAATCAAATCTTTTTGTACACATATTCAAATCCATTTGCCTGGACCTAAAAACACCACTATATATTCCTCCATAATTCAAACCTAGAGGGATACGAAACCCTAGCCTCCAAAAGTGATCAAAATTTTCAAGAAACCCTAAGGCTTCCAAACTCTCGATACAAGCCATCTTACGGAAAGATCTCACTGTCATTCATTCCCAACAAGGAGATTGAGTAAGTTTGAAACGATCTTCAAGTCTCCAAGCATGTAGAAACTCGTTCATGGCATCTCTGGTTGCATAATATTTTAAAGTTTGCATCTTTGTTTTTGCTTTGTTTTAAACCATACGAATGTTGTTAATGTGTTCTTGAGACGTTTGTGAACAAATCTTGATCACCTTCGTGCACCCATGCATGCAGAATATGGACTTGGCATGTTTGTTCGTCAGAATTTCTGATCGCGTGTTAGTGTCCAAACCGGCCAGTTTTTGGTCTTGATTTTGATCCCATTGAAATCGTAGGCCCTGAATTAGGGGGGTAGGGTCCCCCTTGGATCTTTATTTGCGTATTTTTTGCAGGTTTTCAGGGAGGAGGTGGCCGGAGAAGACGACCAGAGCTAGGGCTCCGGCGCTTCTCCGGTGAGTCAAAGGTTGAAGGCAGCTTGACTACTGGCGTGACAATTTCTTACAAAATGATTGGCTCTTAAAGTGCTGACGCATTTATATTTTGCTGACTGGGATTTAAAGATTTGCTTAACATATAATATTTTTAAGTGATTATATTCATGAATTGAGATCCAGCGCAGTTGGCAAGGGAAGAAGGCGTGTGAGAGGGAGGACCTGGGTTCGATCCAAGGTCCAGGCCTTTTGCATTTTCTGAATTTTCAATTCTATATACAGCGTACTTCATTACCCAATGTCCACCGTATATCCTCAGATCTCACCGTCAGATCTATCTCTGGTCAGATCTAATGCGTCAGGATTGCATCCACATGGTGCACCCTCTGAAGATAGCAATACGGAATCCCACGCAGGATAATTGGGCCAACTTTGGGCCTAACAGAAAATTGGCAACACGCCCCCTGGATTACTTACAATATCAGGCCCATCTCCTCAATTTTTTCTATTCTTTTCACTTATTTTTTTCTTTTAATTTATTATTTTAATTACTTTCACAATAAAAATCATTTTTTTAATTAAATCAGAAAATCAGAAAATTACAAAAAATATTAGGTTTAGTTAATTTTTTCATAAAATATTTATTTGTATTTAATTAATTAGTTTAATTAGGTTAACTTAAACATTTTTCTGTAATTAAAATTTAAAAGAAACTAGGATTAATTTGCAAACTGCAACTATTTTTCAATAAAAAAATACAAACAAAAACATTTTTAATTAATTAGATTTCTTAGGTTCTAATTTGTTCCCGTTTTAACTTTCGCGCGCGTCTTTACTTTCACTATTTTTATTAATTATTGTAATTGTTACAAGTTTGTAATAGTTAATTAGGTTTACTATTTCACGTTTATCATTTTTCCTCGGTTTTTGATTATGTAATCCCCTCCCCAAAGCCTTGTAATAGCTAGGGTTTTAATTTCTCGTTTTTAATTTCCGCAACTATTAAACTTCTAGATGTATGGATAATAGGCTTGCATGCAAAAGATAAATCCAATTAATACAGTAGAAAACCCTAATTGTGCAAAGATAATTAAGTGGAAAAACACACTTGCACATGCTCACTCCTAGGATTTGCCCCACTTGGTTGCCTCAGAAATAATGGTCTTGTCCCTCGAACGTAGGGATACCTTAGCAATGATCCGCGATTCAAAATCTTCATAAAGATCATAGCCCCTATTTGTCCCTCGAGTTACCTACGAATTGATCTTATTACAACAGTCCCTTCGAAATGCTAAGGTATCTTTACTTGTTGCCTTCAGAGACCAGTTCATCCCTTCAAACGTCCCTTTATAAATCCAACGGCGGAGCTACCTACTCCTTAATAGTAGGATAGAACTGTCTAAAGGAAACTAAAACGAACATACTTTTTTTCGAGTAGGTTGAAATCTTAAGTACTTTCTCAAAATAAAAACTTTTCACACAAACACTTTTCAAAAACAGTTTTCAAAACAACTTCGTCACACTCTTGAGGACCGATACATGGGTTATCACGAAGTAAACAAAACTTTTCAAAACAAGCAAACACAAGCAATTTAAAAAATGAGCAAGTACCTAAGAGCCCGTGGAAAACCACGGATTGAAAGGGTGCTAACACCTTTCCTTTCTATAATCTACCCCCGTACTCAAAAATATCTCGAAAAAAGGTTTTTTCTGTTATTTTTCCTTTTCCTTTGTTGGATGAAATAAAAGTCGGTGGCGACTCTTTCTTACCATAACATTTACGAATACAAAACGCAAACTAGTATAACAATCGGTTTTGCCACTTTATCACAGAACTGGCGACTCTGCTGGGGAGTCATCTAAGAGGGGTTTACCTTAGGATCTAGGCCATCTTAATTACTTTCTTGTTTGCTTTGCCTGCTTTATCTTTAAGGGTTTTGGCTTGGGTATTATTGAAGATCCTACACCTGGATCTGGGGACACTTTTTAGGTAAACAACAATAGATCATGGAGACTGTACGACATAGACCAATATGATTTAAGCGATGGCTGTATTGGTGTGACACTTTGGTTGGTATCAGTATCCTTCGTGTGGAAACGAGGAGAATACGGGGCTGCCGCGTGGTGTCGTGAAGCACTAACGGACCTTAGAACCTTAGTTGAACAAACTTAGCCATTAGAAAGTAGTGAGATAGCCGGCCTCGGTATAAAGCTGAGGATTGGTTGACACTCGATGCTACACTCATTGAGGTCAGACTTTCAGGATATTTCGGCCGCAAGAAAAGATTTCCTGAGGTCAAACAATGCCCGATAAAGGATGATCAGTGATATTGAGAAACTTTAGAACCTGATTACTTTTCTAAGACAAGTTTGAAACCAACTAAACTTCAAGAGGGTACTTACCTTTAACCTCATGTAGGCCTTTGAACCTAAGGTCTATTGTGTGCTTTGCTTGTGTGTGTTGTACCTTGTTTGAACATATTATCATGCATCATAACATAGCATCCATTCTCATTGCACTAACCATTTCAAGGACCAAGGGAATTTATCTTTGTTCTATTTTGCAGATTATGGCTTCCGCTCGTAGAAACACTATCCAAATCATCTTTGTGAGAATACCTCCACAACTCAAGGAACTAGTATCAAGGGTTCCTGAAACTTCTTCGTTCTCTAAGATACGTGGTCGACTTCTCAACCTGGTTACTTCAAGTTTTGATGAAAAGATGATGGGTGTGCTCTTTCAGTTCTTTGATCCCAGGCACCACTGCTTCACCTTTCCAGACTATCAGTTGGTGCCTACCATGGAAGAGTTCTCTCAGTTGTTGAATCTACCCATTCTTAAACAGTTGCCTTTTACAGGTTTAGAAGAGGTTCCTAAGCCAGAAGTCATTTCCTTAGCCTTGCATCTGAAACGGGCCGACGTGGTATCCAATTGGGAAACAAGAAGCGGAGTCAAGGGTTTTCTAGCCAAGTTCTTAATAGATAAAGCGCAGTTGTTTTGGGATGATTTGGACTTTCAGGATTTTGAGGAGGTCTTGGCCCTTCTAGTCTATGGGTTAGTACTGTTCCCTAATCCAGACTTGCTCATAGATGTGAATGCTATCAAGATCTTCCTCTCTCGCAACCCCGTGCCTACCTTGCTCGGAGATATCTTGCACGCTCTCCATACTCGTACCATGAAGAGAAGAGGGGTTCTTATGTGTTGCATGCCATTGCTGTCGAGGTGGTTTATTTCTCACCTCCCTTAGTTCGTACTGAAGAATGAAGAAGGTTTGGGTTGGTCGCAAAATATAATGTCACTTGCTCACACGGATATTCTCTGGTATTCCCGAGCTATGGGAGATATTTCTATTATTGACTGATGTGGGGAGTTCCCTAATGTCCCACTACTTGGCATTAAGGGAGGCATAAATTACAATCCTTGTTTGGCCCTTTGACAATTTGGTTACACTCGAAGGGATGGTCCTCATGAGTTACTTATATAGGGCATTGTATTTAACTATGAGGATGATGTTCAAGGATATCGCCAGAGGTTCATACGAGCTTGGGGCATGGTAAACAGATCTGTCGCCAAGACTTTGGGGCCGAAGAATTCCATTCCTATGGAACCTTATCTCCAATGGGTACGAGCTCGCGCTCAGAAACATATGATGCCCTACATAGTCGTCTTACCAGTGATTGTGGAACCCATTACTGAAGGGGGGTATTCCTTACACGGTTCTCCATCCTGATATGCCCACTGATCTTGAAGAACTACAGAGGTCTTGGATTCAGTTGAAGAAAGAGCGGGATACTTATAGGGACCAGTTATATGCCCAGGAGAGGAAGGTTTTAGAGCTCATAAAGCAGCTTCATGAGGAAAGAAGACTTAATGTCTATCTTGGCACGAAGAGGAAGCATCCATGGGAAATTTGATTTTTTTAGTTTTTAGAATTTTAAATTGTAACGCCTAAAAGGCAATTGTACTTTGAATTCTATTAATAAAATATTTATTTCATTTTGGTTCGCAAAGTTAAATTTCCTAAAGACCTTGAAATCATTGTGTGATCGGTGGATCTGGAACTGACTGTTTAACGCTGGTTCGCGAAATGTCGCGGAAGCAAGAGTCGCCACCGTCTTTTATTTTCTCCAAATGGAAAGGACAAAAGCACAGAAAAATTCCTTAAAGAGATTGCTCTCGGTTCGGGAGGTAGGTTATAGAAAGGGAAGGTGTTAGCACCCTTTCTATCCATGGTTATCCATGGGCTCTTAGATACTTGCTCATTGTGTTTTCAAAATTGGTTTGTTTGCTTTTTAACTGTGGGTTTTAAAAAAAGTTTCTTTGAAAAATTTCAGATCGACTCGTACGTCAGAGTGTTTGAAAAATTTGCTTTGAAAGCTTTTGAAAAAAAGTGTCGGTATGAAAAGGCTTTTTTTTTGTTTGTTTTTGAAGAGAGCAAGTATCTACGAGAACCTACCTACCCTAAGGAATTCGTCTGTGTAAATGTCCTTAAAAGTAGTGCCATCCCACCATTGAGAGGTAGGTAGCACCACCGTTGGAGGTATTCGGGTCAATTCGATTTTTAGGGACGTGGTGATCACCAGAGCAATGGGAAGACACCTTAGAAGCTACCCTCATGCCAGGTTCCCGGATCATGAGGACTTACTAAGACGTCCTCTACTCGACGATCACCTTTCGAAAGGCAACAGTGAGGCGTACCCTAGGGGTGGTGTGTGATTTGTGTGTCAGATTCATTTATTTTTGTCTTGTCAGGTTATTGGTGATCTACGCTTGATTTTAATTAGGGCCATTCATTCTTGCATGCTTATTTAACAGTTATAAAGTTTGCGAAAAATAAATCTAAGGCTATTACAAATGGCGCGGGTCCACATCACCAAAATTAAACCGGACCCGATTTAGCGGAAAATAAATAAAGCGATAAATAAAAGTGCGAGAAATTTAAATTACAATGCTTTGGGAGAGATACAAAATTATAATAAATGACATAAAATAAATGCGCAAATTAAATAATTAAAAACAATGGGCGTTGGACCCTTTTGCAAAATATTAAATTAATAAGGAATTAAAATAAAAAATGAAAAATTAAATGTTTTTGGTATTTTTGTGTTTTTTAAGATTTAAAAGAAAAAGAACTTATTGAAATTAAAAATAAAATGCTAAACCCTAGTTCTAATGTTTTTTTTTTATTTAGTTATTATGAAAATGTTATATTAAACTAAATTAAACCCTAAATTAATTTATATGCATTTAATTATAAAAATAAATAAATAAGTAAATAATATTGTAATAAAAAAGGAAATTTAAAAGGTATAAAAATTATCAATTAACCTAATTCTATTTTTGGATTTTAGTTATTAAAAGGATTAAAATTATAACCTAATTAAGCTAAATATTTACATGTAATTTATTTAAGGAAATAATAAAATAAGAATTATATTTTTTGCCTTTTTCTGATTTTATGATATTTTTGTATTTTGTAAAATAATTAATTAATTAAAACAAATAAATAAAAAATAAATAACATAACAATTGAGAAAATAAAATATAAAAAGAAAATCAAACCAGGGGAGGGGGGTAGCCCCAAAATTGGAGGTAAGGCCTAGCATTCTGGCCCATTAACGTTGAAATCCATTGACTTTTCCAGGTGTTTGTATGGCATGTTGACTGGGCATAGCATGTTCCTTGCATCCACGCCTTTGATTTGAATTGGTGAGACGCGTGGACGATCAGGCTTTGAGGTGTATGGTATGTCCTGGATGCTAGCGTTGCACATGATTTTGTATTGAAAAATAATATGAGGAATTGCACAGACCTGGGACTCGAACCCAGGTCTTAGACATTAATAGTCCCTTCACTTGCCAACTGAGCTACATCACGCGCGTTAACATAATATGGCAAATAAATAATAAAAAGAAAAAGCAAATACGTTAGTGGAGGGCGCGCGAAATTCAAATGCAACCAATCCCTGCATGCCACGGAGTCGTCTTCTCCACCATCCCTGTAAACAAAACATATAGGCAACGGTTTTCGTTGCGTTGCAAAAAGGGGTCTATTGAAAAATAGCGATTAGAGCCAGGTAATTCATAAATTGGGCGCGAGGGTCAAGATTTCTTCGTCTTGATGCGCTGAATGCAATGGTGGTACTGGGATGGTCTAATTTTTCCTCTAGTAAGAACCCCCAATTTGAAGCTCAAGAAAACCTAATATTCAATCATGGCATAATCTCGTATGGCACAGAAAAACGCAATTAAATATGAGGGTTAGTCTCAGAATTTCATAATAAACATGGATCAACAAACAAAAAGTGCAAAGGATGCTTAAATTATGATGCACGATTTCATATTTTTCTCTTTACAGTTTGAATCGTAGATACCGATTCAGGGCGTTTTGGTGATGATTTCTGATTGGAATGTGATCAAGAGTCCACGAGCAAGCTTTTGGAGTGAGTATTAGGGCTTAAAACCACCTGTAACCTTGAAATCAGTTTTGAGTTTTTATGGAAAAATTTCAATGTTCCAATGGCTCTTGAGGCGCAGCTTTTAGTCTTAGGCAATTAGGTTTATGGTCAGGGTTATGTAGTGAGGTGATTAGGTCAAGAAAATTGAATAAAATCCATTGCTTTCATTGTTTTCAATCTTTGATTTTCTTAAGATTTTTTCAAATCTTTTCCATGTGCAATTATGTTCAATCAGCTCAAATCAAACCAAATCCTTCCATAATTGGCTAAGCACGAGATCTTGAGCCTAGAATATGCATAAAAAGATTTTTTTAGGTCAAATTTATATTTTCTACATATTTAAATAATTTAAATGAATTAATATTAATATAAATTCAAATAAATAATTAAAAAATGAGAAAATACTTCCCCTTGGGCTTAATGGTCGTGCATAGGCTTAGAATGATGAATCATGGAAGAAAAATGGGCCCATTTGCATTTTTAGGTCATTTGAACCATTGTTGACTTTTCAAAATTCCCAAACATTTCCCAACTTCCACAAGGCATAACTTGCTCAATTTTTAAGCTTTTCACATGTTCTTGGACATTTTGGAAAGGTCTTTGAGTCCTCTAACCAATTCCTTTGGTCCCATGTCATTTTGATTTACCAATCTCAAGTTATGGCCTTTGACTTAAAGTCCCTTTTTGTTGACTTTTGAAAATGACCTATAATGTTGAAATTGATAACTTTTTGTGAGAGGATTTCTTGGACTTGAAGTATGAAGATGAGTTGTAGGAAATGTCTTTCTCTTCAAAATGAGCTTTGGATGGAATTTTTCTGATAATCCATGTGAAAGTTATGCCCTGGTCAATTTCAGTTGACTTTTTCAGCTGTCCAAATATAGTAACTTTTGCATCTTTGATGATTTCTGAGCCAAATTTTGAGAATCATGATCAAGCGTTGATCAAATGATGTTTGTGGCTTCAAAATGATATGTTGACCAAAAATTTGAACTTTTGACTGTCAAATGACCATTTTGCCCCTATAGTTGACTGTAGTGCAATCTAGGGTTTTGACTGTGCAATTTTGAGCTGAATGCCTTGAAACTTGATATGAAGATACTTGACCATATTTGTAAGCATATGAGACTTGATTGGGCCCTTGAAAACTTTCAATTTTTTATCAGAACACAAACCCTAGTTTTGACTGTATAGGAGACAGTTGAACTGCATAACCCTTGGGGAATTTTGTGACTTGGCTTGGCCATTTCTTGAAGAATATGGGAGGGCAAATTTTGGGGTGCAACAGTTGCCCCTGTTCAATCTTCTTAGACCTGAGGATGCAGATTGGCTGACGTGCCTTTCGTAATCCGATGGTAGAAGATGATTGGACACTAGAGTGCCCAGAAATTTGCGCTCACATAGTAGCAGTGATGATGGAATGGGCTTATAGATGCCATTTAGAGATTGCTGGATAGGATGATGGGCTTATAGATGCCATCTGGATGTTGATCGCGTAGGAGATTCCTTAGCGAGAACCTGCATACCTGCAAAAAGAAAAATGAGTACCTGACACGTTGCAGGAGCTGATTTTAGATGCTTGGTATAGATATGTCCTGAATGGTTACAGGAGCTGAGTCTGGAGCTTCAAACGCTGATGAATGAACCATGGATGGTTACTGCCTTAGCATGGATGGTAAGAGAACCTTGGGCGATTTTAACTTCAACAACGCTCGTTGAGGAAAATCTTGGTGGAAATTACCATCTTTGCAATATCAGGAAGAGAACCAATAGACAGTTATAATCTGAAAGGGAAATCACCTCACTCGCCGTTGGAGAGGGAATCATAGGAAAAGGAGTTGTCATCTCACACACCGTCGGAGAGAGAAACATAAGAGACTATTACCTCACCCTCATCGTCGGAGAGGGAATCATTTGAAAAGGACTTACTACCTCACACACCGTCGGAGAGGGGACCATGGGAGACTATCACCTCACACTCATCGTCGGAGAGGGCAACATCTAAAAAAGGGGATTACTACCTCACACACCGTTGGAGAGGGAACCATAGGGGAATATCACCTCACACTCATCGTCGGAGAGGGAAACATCTGAAAAAGGGATTACTACCTCACACACCGTCGGAGAGGGAACCATAGGAGAATATCACCTCACACTCATCGTTGGAGAGGGAAACATCTAAAAAGGACTTCTGGAAGCAGTATCAGAACGTCACCATATCTGGTTTACATCTGAAACTATATCTGGAAGGAAATCTGGAAGCAGCATCAGAACGTCACCATATCTGGATCATATCTGAAACTATATCTAGAAGGAAATCTGGAAGCAGCATCAGAACGTCACCATGTCTGGATCATATCTGAAACTATATCGAGAAGGAAATCTGGAAGCAGCATCAGAACGTCACCATCTCTGGATCATATCCGAAACTATATCTAGAAGGAAATCTGGAAGCAGCATCAGAACGTCACCATCTCTGGATCATATCCGAAACTATATCTAGAAGGAAATCTGGAAGCAGCATCAGAACGTCACCATCTCTGGATCATATCCGAAACTATATCTAGAAGGAATTCTGGAAGCAGCATCAGAACGTCACCATATCTGGGTCATATCTGAAACTATATCGAGAAAGAATTATGGAAGCAGCATCAGAACGTCACCATATCTGGATCATATCTGAAACTATATCTAGAAGGAATTCTGGAAGCAGCATCAGAACGTCACCATATCTGGGTCATATCTGAAACTATATCGAGAAAGAATTCTGGAAGCAGTATCAGAACGTCACCATATCTGGATCATATCTGAAACTATATCTAGAAGGAATTCTGGAAGCAGCATCAGAACGTCACCATATCTGGATCATATCTGAAACTATATCTAGAATGAATTGCGATTAGTTGATAGTAGTCATTTTTGTATTGATCTTTTTCCTGAAAAGGTAGAACATAATTGTATGCCAAATCATGATGCATGAACTGTATGTCTTCAAAATCAATGAGATTCGTGTAATATGATGCATATGTATGCTATAATGATGTATGTGACGTTTTATGAATATATGTTTGTCTAAGAAAATAAATCCTTGACGGGTGCCGGGAAGTCGTATCCTGGGCTGATGTTGAAGAATAGTTGCGAGAATTCCAATAGACGAAGATAACTCCGTTGGGGAGTAAACTTGGCGAATGGAGGATTCTGCGGGGAGAAAAAGGTATTCTAGCGACTATGCTGGGAAGAAATACTCTGTGGGGAGATGCTTTTGCTGAATTGTTGAGGATGACTCGCTGAGGATACCTTGCTGTATTGGAAGTATGAATGGACTTCGCTGGGGATAAGAAGATTCTGTCGCCGACGCTCTTTCCGTGGCTTTTGGCTGAGGATAACCCAGTTATATCCTGTTAAGGAAATAACTCTTTAAATAAAGCCGGGCGACGCGTTCGTGCTCTGCGAGGGGATAAGTTTACTGCTTGGGGATATGATTCCAACTTTCCTGGGGAACTGGATTGGACTCTCCTGGGGAAGTTTTGAACTGCGTTGGCTATGTTCTTTAACGGAGCTTACCCTGATACCTTGGAGGACAGAACAATCAGATTGCTTAGACCATTCTTCATTGCCCCTGTTTCTATGGGGGAGGCATTTGTGGGGTGCTGATAATCGTTGATGGACAAACCCTCTTCTGGTAGGCAGATGGCAGGACATAGTCGTACGCTTTAATCCCTAACTTCTGCCTGGACTGCCCTTTCGGGTTTTCAGTCCGCCGGGATACCCATTTTTGCCCAAGCCGCCTTTTCAGGTTTTCGACTTGCCGGGTGTACAGATTTTTTCCATTTCATCCCTTCATTTTTCCCGAACCCTTTTGGTTCGCCGGGAAGCCCTTATTTTTGCCTAGGTACATCAACCTAGCGGGTCTTTGATTTTGCGTAGTATTTTCCGACTATGCCCACGCTCTTAGAATGCAGGGGGGTTCCCCTGGCTGTTTGTGTTGCCATGTTACCAGAAGATGTCTGATCGGGCAAGATTCGTTGCTGGAGTGCCCCAAATGACTTAGGCAGAGATTTGCCCCAGGCTTTTTGGCCTTTTGAGAGATTCTCTGGATCTTGATTGGATTGCCCCAGATAATGGACAATGCTCATGTCTGCCCCTTGATTGGAGGTACTTCTGTTCATTAGACTTTCATCGTGCAAATTTTTATGCTGTTTAAACAAAAAGTCATATGCAAACAAAGTTATGTTAAAAACGCAAAGCTTATGTCTGTCTCGAAGATTTTTGAAAATGCATCTTTTCATAAAACAAGTGAATGTTTGTAAAACGTGATGTCAACTCCGTATTTACCGTAGGCCTTCAGGAGTCAGGATACCTTTCGTAACAGTATGCTTTCGAACTAACCCATGCTTCAGCTAGGACTTTTAAGGGTTATAACGTGGCCTGGTTCACGGTTTAAGAAACAAAGGATAAAGGCTCAAATTTTATTTGTACCCACCCGCTCTTCGTGATGTTCTCCAAACCTAAACTCAGTTGATTGTGCGTTAGACCTTGCTTGAGTCTTTGCTTTGATGTTCCAATAATGGTTCAGATGTTGATGATTTATTCTGAATAGGCAGTCATTTTTTGCTTTGGTTGAGGGTTTGTGAGACCTCTTTCTTGATTTTGTTATCCCTTTCTTTTTTTGCCTGAACTGTTTCCTTTTTTGGAATCACAGTCAGCGGGATGCCCCAGTTTCATAAGTCCCCTTTGTAGGTTTAGACTTTTTGGGCTTTTCATTTATGAATTTTGATGATGACTGCCTGTCCTTTTGATTGTTCTGAACCATTACTGTCTTTGTTTGTTTCGTAAAGATCTCTTCGGTGCCATTCGTCATGCACTTGGATCAACTGAGGGAACTACCCTGCCCCAGGTTATGATTAAGGGTTTCAATTTTCGAAAATAAAACTCCTACTTCTTTGGCTCAGATGGGTTGACGAGGGATTATCTTCCTTATAACTCCAGTGTTTAGGATTTGAAACAATGCCTGTACCTCATCAGCGGGGTCTGTTCAAAAGCATACTATAAAGATTGTGGTATCGTTTTCGTCATCCTCCCTCAAGAGGCTCAGAGTTATTAACCAAGAGTTGATCATCAGAAAAAATATGAGAAGAAATTTGAATATAATGAAAACAATTGTATTAATTCTCAAAACAGACGTATGCGATGCATTGATAACATAAAAGAGTTTGCTATGACATTAATTGTTTGTATAAGCAAAGAAAAGTACAGCTCAAAAATTCAAATAAACAAAAGGCTTCAATGATTGGGCAACGGGGCAGTGATTATGTTCGGAGTCTCTGGCACTTCAAACTGAATCTCTCCAGCGTCGATCATATCTTGAATCTTATTCTTGAGAGGCCAGCAATTGTCTGTAGTATGCCCCGGGCTATCTGAATGATATGCGCACCTATCGTTGGGATGATAGTTGGGTGCAGAAGTGTTCGGATTCCGGAGAGGAGCCCTTAAGGTGATCAGCCCTGCCTTCAACATTTGTTGCAGTGCTTGATCCAGCGACATGTTGAGTTTGGTATACTGTCGTTTCTCCTTTCGTTGCTGCCCCTGTCCTTGTTGAGCAGGTCCGGGATTGGAGATTTGGATTGCCCCTGCCTCATGACGGCTCTTTTTACCATGCACAACATTGGATTCTTTCTTTCCATGATGAGGCTTCTTATCAGAATGTGCAGCTTCTTGAATTTTCCCAGACCGGATGCCAGCTTCTATTCGTTCTCCAGTCAAGATGAGATCCGTGAATCCAGCAGACGAATTCCCAATCAGGTGGTTATAAAATGGACCAGACAAGGTCCCCAAGAATATGTCCACAAGTTCCCGATCAGTCAGAGGTGGTTGTACCCTTCCAGCAAGATCCCTCCATTTCTGCGCATATTCTTTAAAACCTTCACTTGATCCTAACGACATACCCTGGAGTTGGGTACGCGTAGGGGCAAGGTCGGCATTATATTGATACTGCTTATAGAAAGCAGTAGCCAACTCCTCCCAGTTACGAACTTTGGTCCCATCCAGCTGATAGAACCATTCGAGATGAGTCCCTGAAAGACTCTCCTGGAAGAAGTGGATCCATAAATTCTTGTCCACCGTATATGGATGAATCTTCCGAACATAGGACCTTAGATGCAGCTTGGGGCAAGACGCCCCGTCATACTTATTAAAGGATGGTGCTTTGAACTTCCGAGGGATAACCACACCAGTTGACAAACCCAAATCTCCCAGATCCAGCCTAGGTGCCTGTTGCACCTCCATAGCCTTCAACCTGTCCTCCAGTTGTTTGTACTTGTCCTCAGCCGGAGGGTACTGTTCGTCGTCGAAATCTGTTTCATTGTCAGAGACCTCTGGACTAGGCACCTCTCTCTCATGGTGACTGCTTTCCCTCACAGATGGGGTTGTCCTCTCCGTTTCAGTCTGTGGTGTATTCCCAGATCTGCGTCTAGGGCTGAACAAAACAGTCCTCTTCTTTTTCTTGTCCTTCTTCAAAAGCAGAGCCTTCAGGTCTTGTTTCCCCTGGGTCAAATTCAGGATCAGCTCTTGGAACTGGGCGTTCTGAGCCTGGAGGTCCTTGATAGTCTGCTCGGCTGATGATTCAGGATTCATGATGATCGGCTGAAATAAACAGCGAAGGAGGGTAAGCAACCTGTCAAAGGGATACCTGCAATGCAATGAGATGTACGACATGCATGTAATGTTTTCAAGGACCTCGCGGGGTAAACAGAGAAACTTTGTTAGCATTTGGAACCGGTAGCCTGATTGTAAGAACTTCATTTTTGTTGAGAGTCCTTCGTCGAGGGTCAAAGGCTCACCATATCCAGTGGGTCATAGCCCCTGACAACCTTAGCTAGAGGAAAATAAATCCTCTTTGCCCCTTGCTGGATGTTTGATTCATCATGACCTGCATCACAAGCCCTTGAGACCCTTGAAATGGGTTAGGATGTATGCAGGATGCATGCAATGGTATGATGTTATGCTATGCATGGGGTAATGTGAGTAACCCTGTTATGAGTCCCAGTTAAGGGCTATAAACAAAACCTGCAAGAAATTTGGTAAACCCTGTTATGAGTCCCAGTTAAGGACTATAAACAGAACCTGCAAGTAGTTTGGCAAACCCTGTTATGAGTCCCAGTTAAGGACTATAAACAAAACCTGCAAGAAATTTGGCAAACCCTGTTATGAGTCCCAGTTAAGGACTATAAACAAAACCTGCAAGTAGTTCATGTGTCAGATAACAAGCATGCAAGTAGTCAAGTACGAAGGCACACAAGTCACACAAGAGAAGTCCTTAGGGTTTAAGGCCAGCATGAGGTCTAGGTAGTACCCTCTTGAAGTTGGTGGGTTCAACCTGTCCTAATCAAAGTAACCGGGTTCTAAGGATCCCAATATCACAGGATTGCTTTCATTGTTCATCGTTTCGATTTAGCCACTGAACTGGCGACCGAAATATTCCAGGAAAGCAACCCTCAATTGAGTGTAGTATCGAGTATCAACCAACCTCGGACTGCACCAAAGTCAGTTATCTCACTACCCTAAAGAGGCCAAGATAGTTCAATTAAGGTTCCTAAGGTCTGTTGATGCTTCATGACACCACGCGGAGGCCCCGTACTCTCCTTGACTGAACTCAAGGGTTACCGGTACACACCAAAGTGCCACATCAACGTAGCAGACTGTTTCAACCATGTCGGTATACCCCGCACAGTTCCCTCACAGCCTTGTTGCTACTTTCTAAGAAAGGTATCCCCAGATCCGGGTTAGGATCTATAGAACTCCCAAGCAACCCACAATAATAAAGCAAGCAAAGAAGACAATTGAAAACATAGTTATGACCTAGCCCTAAGGTACACCTCACTTTAAGTTTAAGTCCCCAGCAGAGTCGCCAGTTCTGTGATCGGTGGATCTGGAACTGACTGTTTAACGCTGGTTCGCGAAATGTCGCGGAAGCAAGAGTCGCCACCGTCTTTTATTTTCTCCAAATGGAAAGGACAAAAGCACAGAAAAATTCCTTAAAGAGATTGCTCTCGGTTCGGGAGGTAGGTTATAGAAAGGGAAGGTGTTAGCACCCTTTCTATCCATGGTTATCCATGGGCTCTTAGATACTTGCTCATTGTGTTTTCAAAATTGGTTTGTTTGCTTTTTAACTGTGGGTTTTAAAAAAAGTTTCTTTGAAAAATTTCAGATCGACTCGTACGTCAGAGTGTTTGAAAAATTTGCTTTGAAAGCTTTTGAAAAAAAGTGTCGGTATGAAAAGGCTTTTTTTTGTTTGTTTTTGAAGAGAGCAAGTATCTACGAGAACCTACCTACCCTAAGGAATTCGTCTGTGTAAATGTCCTTAAAAGTAGTGCCATCCCACCATTGAGAGGTAGGTAGCACCACCGTTGGAGGTATTCGGGTCAATTCGATTTTTAGGGACGTGGTGATCACCAGAGCAATGGGAAGACACCTTAGAAGCTACCCTCATGCCAGGTTCCCGGATCATGAGGACTTACTAAGACGTCCTCTACTCGACGATCACCTTTCGAAAGGCAACAGTGAGGCGTACCCTAGGGGTGGTGTGTGATTTGTGTGTCAGATTCATTTATTTTTGTCTTGTCAGGTTATTGGTGATCTACGCTTGATTTTAATTAGGGCCATTCATTCTTGCATGCTTATTTAACAGTTATAAAGTTTGCGAAAAATAAATCTAAGGCTATTACAAATGGCGCGGGTCCACATCGCCAAAATTAAACCGGACCCGATTTAGCGGAAAATAAATAAAGCGATAAATAAAAGTGCGAGAAATTTAAATTACAATGCTTTGGGAGAGATACAAAATTATAATAAATGACATAAAATAAATGCGCAAATTAAATAATTAAAAACAATGGGCGTTGGACCCTTTTGCAAAATATTAAATTAATAAGGAATTAAAATAAAAAATGAAAAATTAAATGTTTTTGGTATTTTTGTGTTTTTTAAGATTTAAAAGAAAAAGAACTTATTGAAATTAAAAATAAAATGCTAAACCCTAGTTCTAATGTTTTTTTATTTTATTTAGTTATTATGAAAATGTTATATTAAACTAAATTAAACCCTAAATTAATTTATATGCATTTAATTATAAAAATAAATAAATAAGTAAATAATATTGTAATAAAAAAGGAAATTTAAAAGGTATAAAAATTATCAATTAACCTAATTCTATTTTTGGATTTTAGTTATTAAAAGGATTAAAATTATAACCTAATTAAGCTAAATATTTACATGTAATTTATTTAAGGAAATAATAAAATAAGAATTATATTTTTTGCCTTTTTCTGATTTTATGATATTTTTGTATTTTGTAAAATAATTAATTAATTAAAACAAATAAAAAATAAATAAATAACATAACAATTGAGAAAATAAAATATAAAAAGAAAATCAAACCAGGGGAGGGGGGTAGCCCCAAAATTGGAGGTAAGGCCTAGCATTCTGGCCCATTAACGTTGAAATCCATTGACTTTTCCAGGTGTTTGTATGGCATGTTGACTGGGCATAGCATGTTCCTTGCATCCACGCCTTTGATTTGAATTGGTGAGACGCGTGGACGATCAGGCTTTGAGGTGTATGGTATGTCCTGGATGCTAGCGTTGCACATGATTTTGTATTGAAAAATAATATGAGGAATTGCACAGACCTGGGACTCGAACCCAGGTCTTAGACATTAATAGTCCCTTCACTTGCCAACTGAGCTACATCACGCGCGTTAACATAATATGGCAAATAAATAATAAAAAGAAAAAGCAAATACGTTAGTGGAGGGCGCGCGAAATTCAAATGCAACCAATCCCTGCATGCCACGGAGTCGTCTTCTCCACCATCCCTGTAAACAAAACATATAGGCAACGGTTTTCGTTGCGTTGCAAAAAGAGGTCTATTGAAAAATAGCGATTAGAGCCAGGTAATTCATAAATTGGGCGCGAGGGTCAAGATTTCTTCGTCTTGATGCGCTGAATGCAATGGTGGTACTGGGATGGTCTAATTTTTCCTCTAGTAAGAACCCCCAATTTGAAGCTCAAGAAAACCTAATATTCAATCATGGCATAATCTCGTATGGCACAGAAAAACGCAATTAAATATGAGGGTTAGTCTCAGAATTTCATAATAAACATGGATCAACAAACAAAAAGTGCAAAGGATGCTTAAATTATGATGCACGATTTCATATTTTTCTCTTTACAGTTTGAATCGTAGATACCGATTCAGGGCGTTTTGGTGATGATTTCTGATTGGAATGTGATCAAGAGTCCACGAGCAAGCTTTTGGAGTGAGTATTAGGGCTTAAAACCACCTGTAACCTTGAAATCAGTTTTGAGTTTTTATGGAAAAATTTCAATGTTCCAATGGCTCTTGAGGCGCAGCTTTTAGTCTTAGGCAATTAGGTTTATGGTCAGGGTTATGTAGTGAGGTGATTAGGTCAAGAAAATTGAATAAAATCCATTGCTTTCATTGTTTTCAATCTTTGATTTTCTTAAGATTTTTTCAAATCTTTTCCATGTGCAATTGTGTTCAATCAGCTCAAATCAAACCAAATCCTTCCATAATTGGCTAAGCACGAGATCTTGAGCCTAGAATGTGCATAAAAAGATTTTTTTAGGTCAAATTTATATTTTCTACATATTTAAATAATTTAAATGAATTAATATTAATATAAATTCAAATAAATAATTAAAAAATGAGAAAATACTTCCCCTTGGGCTTAATGGTCGTGCATAGGCTTAGAATGATGAATCATGGAAGAAAAATGGGCCCATTTGCATTTTTAGGTCATTTGAACCATTGTTGACTTTTCAAAATTCCCAAAAATTTCCCAACTTCCACAAGGCATAACTTGCTCAATTTATAAGCTTTTCACATGTTCTTGGACATTTTGGAAAGGTCTTTGAGTCCTCTAACCAATTCCTTTGGTCCCATGTCATTTTGATTTACCAATCTCAAGTTATGGCCTTTGACTTAAAGTCCCTTTTTGTTGACTTTTGAAAATGACCTATAATGTTGAAATTGATAACTTTTTGTGAGAGCATTTCTTGGACTTGAAGTATGAAGATGAGTTGTAGGAAATGTCTTTCTCTTCAAAATGAGCTTTGGATGGAATTTTTCTGATAATCCATGTGAAAGTTATGCCCTGGTCAATTTCAGTTGACTTTTTCAGCTGTCCAAATATAGTAACTTTTGCATCTTTGATGATTTCTGAGCCAAATTTTGAGAATCATGATCAAGCGTTGATCAAATGATGTTTGTGGCTTCAAAATGATATGTTGACCAAAAATTTGAACTTTTGACTGTCAAATGACCATTTTGCCCCTATAGTTGACTATAGTGCAATCTAGGGTTTTGACTGTGCAATTTTGAGCTGAATGCCTTGAAACTTGATATGAAGATACTTGACCATATTTGTAAGCATATGAGACTTGATTGGGCCCTTGAAAACTTTCAATTTTTGATCAGAACACAAACCCTAGTTTTGACTGTATAGGAGACAGTTGAACTGCATAACCCTTGGGGAATTTTGTGACTTGGCTTGGCCATTTCTTGAAGAATATGGGAGGGCAAATTTTGGGGTGCAACACATTGCATACGCATCTCATCCATAGCATTTCATAAATAGGTACCATTACATGTTTCTCATCTTCTTCATTGTTTATTTCAGCAAAAATGTCTTCTAAACAAAGCATCAAAGATCTTCAGGCACAAAACGACCAATTTCAACAGATGTTCATAACTCTGGAAAAAGGGCAGGAGGATCTGAAAACCCTCATCCTGAAGGAGAAGAAGAAAAAGAAGAAGGTCTCTGGTATTCTGAATATGGGCAGAAGGTTCAGGGGGCCGTTAAAGCAACCAGTAGGTCTGACCTCCTCATCCAAAGGAGAGAACCAATAAAGAGAGACAAGGGAGAAGGATCCTAGTCCTGAAGTTTCTAACAATGATACGGACTATAATGATCAGCAGTATCCTCCCACTGAGGATAGATAGAAGCAGTTAGAAAACCGTTTGAGTGCTATGGAAGTTTAGAGGATACTCAGGTTGGATTTCGAAGAGCTAGGATTGGTGTCGGGAGTGGTCATCCCGCAGAAATTTAAGGCTCCAGTTTTTGAAAAGTATGATGGGGTGTCTTGCCCAAAGCTCCATCTTCATTCCTATGTAAGGAAGATCCAGCCCCACGCCACTGATAGAAACTTATGGGTGCACTTATTTCAAGACAGTCTGTCAGGGACTCAACTTGAATGGTTCTACCAACTGGAGAGAACCAATGTCCGAAACTGGGAGGACTTGGCCGCTGCTTTTTATAAGAAGTATCAATACAACGCCGACCTTTCCCCCACTCGTACTCAACTCCAGAGTATGTCCATGGGTGTAGGTGAAGGCTTTAAGGATTATGCACAGAAGTGGAGAGACTTGGTTGGAAGAGTCCAACCCTCTTTATCTGACAGGGAGTTGGTTGACATGTTTCTTGGGACGCTGTCTGGTCCCTTCTTTAATCATTTGATTGGTAGCTCATCAGCTGGTTTCACCGAGCTGATATTAACAGGAGAAAGGGTAGAAGCTGGGATCCGGAGCGGTAAAATACAGAAAGACACCTCTTCAAGTTTGGTAAAGAAGCCCTTCATTGGTAAGAAGGAAGCCAGTGCTATCTATAGCCCAAGAGGTCAAAGCAAAGTTTAACATTGTCCGACAGTAAATGCTATAATGATACCTAGGCCTGCGACTGCTCCACAATGCATCAATCGACAAAGGGTAGAAATACCACAAAGGCAGTTTACCTGGATTAACATGACATTGACAAAGGTTCTACCCCATCTACTGAGATCCAACTTGGCAACCTTGAAAGAGGCTCCAAAGAATTCAAATACCACATCTCCTCGGTATAATTCAAACGCTCGGTGTTCCTACCATTCTGAGAGTCCTGGCCATGATACAAATGATTGTTGGGCTCTGAGAAATAAGGTACAAGATCTGATTGAGGCCAAAGAGATTGAGTTCGATGCTCTTGAGAAGCCCAATGTCATAACTGCTCCCATTCCTAAGCATAACCATGGAGTTAATGCTGTTGATACCGATCTGTTTGTGACCTTAGTTGATGAAGTTTCTACTCCTCTTATGATCGTTAAGAAGAATTTGTTGTTGGCTGATTTATTTCCGGGTTATGGTGAAGGTTGCCACGGGTGTTCATCTTTTCCATCTGGTTGCCATTTGCTGAAAACAGGTGTCCAACGCCTGATGGACAGCAGAGAAATTATGTTCAAGAAACCTTTGATTCCAACTGTTCCATGTGAAGATATTTCCATTATAACCATTTCCTCCAATCCTTCCAAGGTCTCCTAGAGAAGACCTGTTAGGATTACATCTTCTCCAAGAGTCGCTTCGTTAATAATCACCCTTCCTGGTCCTGTCCCATACGCCTCAGAAAAAGTTTTCCCTTGGCATTATGGCGCCAATGTCTACTATCATGGCGTTAAACAAGACCTGAAGAATGAAGAGGCTGATCCCGATGTCAGTAACATTATCGGGACCAGTAATATTACCAGAAGTGGAAGGGTTTTCTCTCCCGAGATTTCCCTAAAGATTGTCAATAAGCCTGTTGTTATTTCACCTGCTATTCCTACCGGTATTTCAACTACTACTCCTATTCTTACTCCAATTATCACTTCTGCCATCGAGTCATCTGGGACCCGAGGCAAAGAAGCTATAGGTGAGCCTGCCCAGACGGAGGCACCTAGAAAGATTGTCGTAGAAGCCTATAAGCAAGAGATAGAGGAAATATTAAAAATAATTAAAAAAAATGACTACAATATGGTCGAGCAGCTGGGGAAGACCCCCTCAAAGATATCCATGTTGTCTCTGTTGTTATGTTCTGAGGCCCACGCGAAGGCTTTGATCGCATTCCTCAAGACTGCGCATGTGTCGCAAGAGACCTCGGCTAATCAATTCAAAGACTGTGTAGCCAGCTTGACTGTTGACAATGGGCTGGGTTTTTTAGATGCCAACTTGACACCGAAAGGGAGGAAGCATAATGATGCTCTACATGTCTCGATCGAATGTAGGGGCACCACTATGGCTCATGTGCTGGTGGATACTGGGTCTTCGCTGAATGTTCTGCCTAATAAGGCTCTCGATCGGTTGGACTGTGAAGGCTTGACCTTAAAGCCTAGTAATATTGTGGTAAGGGCTTTTGACAGGTTGAAGAGAATGGTGCATGGGGAAGTGTACATCCCTGTCAAGGTGGGCTCTCAAACCTTTGAGTCCACCTTCTATATGATGGACATCAGGCCGTTATATTCTTTTTTCTTGGGTCGCCATTGGATCCATGAAGCTGGGGCTGTTACTTCTACACTGCACCAAATGTTGAAGTATCCGGTGAAGGGGAAGATCGTCATTCTGTGTGGCGAAGAGGAGTATATGGTGAGCCACCTGAACTCCTTCAGGTATGTGGAGATGGACGGGGAATTCATAGCGACTCCTTGTCAGAACTTTGAAGAGGTTCCTCAGATTTTGGCGTCAACTGAAACTACCACCAGCAACAAACCCCCTCTGAAGATGGCTTCTCTCAAAGATGCCAGAGTAGTGGTTGAAGAAGGTGGGTATACCATATGAGGACAACTCCCTGATTTTACTCACAAAACTGACAAGTTTGGTTTGGGCTTTACTTCAGGAGCTCAAAGGGTTGTTCGACGCGCTCGAGTTGGAGGACCTCCCTTACGCATCAGCAATCGGGGAATTAATGCCATTGAAGACAGTGAGGAAGACTCTGACATTGACAGCTGGATATACCCGACTACCAACGGTGGACCGAGTAACTGGACGGCTAAGGATTTTATACCAGTTTCTTTTATTCCACAATAATTGTCTTACTTGTTTTTCTAAAGTTTGTAATAAACAATTTGAACTCTACAGCCTTGTGTCTTTCCTGAGGCACATTGGTTTTGTTTGTGAGGGCTAGTATGTGTCATTTCGTATATCATCAATAAAACATTGGGCGTTCTTTGCATACAAATTTTGCGCTCTCTGTTTTTCCTTTCTGCCTCTATTTTTACAGTTATGCTCTTACACACACTCCAGTATCAAACTGCAGATCCATATGTACTTTGGATCCCATTGATAATAATTATGCTATTGCCAGTTATGATTTCGAAACTCTGATTAACCAAGCCAAGGATGAAGGCAAGGACGATTGTGGGGTACCTGGAGAGCTTGCTAGACTGTTACAGCAGGAAGAGAGGGCTTTACAGCCTCATGAAGAGCCAGTTGAGACGATAAACTTGGGCACGAAAGAGGACAGAAAGGAAGTCAAGATCGGCGTAAATCTGGAGGCTAAGGTCAAACAGTGGTTGATACAGATGTTGCATGACTATGTTGAGATCTCCGCCTGGTCATATAAAGACATGTCTGGTTTAGACATTGATATCGTGGTACACCGCCTGCCGACTAAAGAAGATTGTTCTCTAGTTAAACAGAAGGTTCACCGTATGCACCCTGAAATGTCATAGAAGATTAAGGCAGAGCTCATGAAGCAGTTTGACGCAGGGTTCTTAGCTGTCACCTAATATCCGCAGTGGATTGCTAATGTCGTTCTGGTACCAAAGAAAGACGGAAAGGTACGGGTGTGCATGGATTACAGAGACCTGAACAGGGCGAGCCCCAAAGACGACTTCCCGCTTCCCCATATTGATATTCTGGTTGACAACACAGCACAACACAAAATATTCTCCTTCATGGATGGTTTTTTTTGGCTACAACCAGATCAAGATGGCTCATGAAGACATGGAGAAGACAAACTTCTTCACGCAGTGGGGCACCTTCTGTTACAAGGTAATGCCTTTTGGGTTGAAGAATGTTAGGGCAACTTATCAGCGAGCCATGGTCGCTTTGTTCCATGATATGACTCACCAGGAGATAGAGGTTTATGTTGATGACATGATTTCCAGGTCTCAAACCAAGGAAGAGCACCTTGATCATCTACAAAAGTTGTTCGACAGGTTTAAGACATACAAGATGAGGTTGAATCCGAACAAGTGCACCTTCGGGGTAAGGTCTGGTAAGCTTCTGGGTTTCATCGTCAGTGATAGAGGAATTCAGGTAAACCCTGCAAAGGTAAAGGCCATACAGGATATGCTGGCTCCCCGCATCGAGAAAGAAGTTAGAGGTTTCTTGGGACGTTTGAACTATATTGCCAGGTTCATTTCTAATCTGACTACTACTTGTGAACCCATCTTCAAGCTTCTGAAGAAAGATCAAGTGGTAAAGTGGAATGACGAATGCCAGACTGCCTTCGAAATGATCAAAGAATATCTCCAAGAACCACCAATTATGATGCCTCCAGTTGAAGGAAGACCTTTGATATTGTACTTAACAGCACTAGACAATTCAATGGGGTGTGTGCTGGGGCAGCATGACGAGTCTGGTCGAAAATAGCATGCAATATACTACCTTAGCAAAAAGTTTACCGACTGTGAGACAAGATACTCACTGCCTGAGAAAACTTATTGCGCTTTGGCATGGGCTTCTCTCCGACTAAGACAATACATGTTGACTCACACTACTTTGTTGATATCTAAGATGGATCCAATCAATTACATCTTCGAGAAACCAGCTCTCTCCAGAAGAATAGCGAGATGGAAGATGATCTTAACTGAATACGATATACAATATACAACCCAGAAAGCAATCAAGGGGAGTGTATTGGCTGATCATTTGGCTCATCAGGCCGTGGATGACTACCAGTCCATGAATTTTGAGTTCCCGAATGAGAATATTATGCTGGTGTATGACTATGAAGAACCTGGACCGGATGAAGGACCTGAGGAAGGATCCCGATGGACTATGGTTTTTGACGGATCTTCGAACGCACTTGGTAATGGAATCGGCACCGTAATCATATCTCCTGAGGGCTGTCATACTCCTTTCATTTCCCAACTATGTTTCAACTGCACTAACAACATGGCGGAGTACGAAGCCTGCATCATAGGTCTCAAAGCCGCTATTGACCTCAGGATCAAGTTCTTAAATATCTTCGGGGATTCAGCCTTAGTGATAAGTCAGATCAAAGGCGAATGGGATACGAAGCATCTGAATCTCTTCCCATACAAAGAGTATGTGCTGACATTGCTCCCACACTTTGAGGAGGTAACCTTTGTACATTTCCCACGAGAGGAGAATCAGTTAGCGGACGCGCTAGCTACCATGTCTTCCATGTTCAATGTCAAGTGGGATAACGAGGCTCCCCGAATCACCATTGAAAGGTTAGATGAACCAGCGCAGTGTTATGAGATTGATACCGAAGAAGTGGCAGACAAACCCTGGTCTCATGAAGTGAAGAAGTACCTCGAGACTCAAGAGTATCCCAAAGGGGCATCTGTCAACGATAAGAAGTTTCTGAGAAGGTTTGCTGCAAAATTCTTCCTCAGTAATGGATTTCCCTACAAGCGCAATCATGACTCCACCTTACTGCGGTGTGTAGACAAGAGCGAAGCAGAGAGGATTATGACAGATCTACATGAAGGTACCTTCGGAACCCATTCAAGTGGAAATACCATGGCTAAGAAGATCCTACGGGAAGGATACCACTGGTCCACTATGGAAGCAGATTGTTATCAGCATTCCCGAACCTGTCATGTGCCTCCGGTTCCTTTGAATGTGTTAACAGCTCCGTGGCCCTTTGCAATGTGGGGTATTGACATGATCGGAGAAATCAGGCCTACTACTTCCAAAGGACATTGCTTCATCCTAGTGGCCATTGATTACTTCACGAAATGGGTTGAGGCAGCCTCCTTTGCTACTGTGACCAAGAACATTGTGGCGCGGTTCATCAGGCATAACCTGATTTGTCGGTATGGTGTGCTAGAGAGATCTATCACTGACAATGGAACAAATCTCAATAACACGATCATCACCGATCTCTGTAAACAATTCAAGATATAGCATCATAACTCTTCTCCCTACCGGCTGAAGATGAATGGCGCAGTCGAAGCGAATAACAAGAACATCAAGAAGATTATACAGAAGATGACGGTGACATACAAAGACTGGCATGAGATGTTACCATTTGCTCTTCATGGGTACCGTACCTCAGCACGAACATCAATAGGGGCAACACCCTACTCTCTCGTATATGGCATGGAGGCAGTCCTACCCATCGAGGTCCAGATTCCTTCTTTAAGGATTATGAGAGATAAGGGTTTGAATGAATACGACTGGATCCAGACCCGACTTGATCAACTAAATCTAATCGACGAGAAGAGACTTACTGCTATTTGTCATGGTCAGACGTATAAAAAGTGAATGATCAAGGCTTTTAACAAGAAAGTCAGACGTCAAGAATATCAAGTCGGGGATCTGGTAATCAAGTGCATCATACTGCCGCAAGGTGATCCCAGGGGAAAATGGAATCCCATATACGAAGGGACATTTGTAGTTAAAAACAGTTTCTCGGGTGGAGCTATGATTCTAACCACCATGGACGGTGACGACCTTCCTCACCCTATCAATGCAGACATAGTGAAAAGATACTACGCATGATAAAAGACCCGCTAGGTTGACTGGCCTAGGAAAAAATAAGGGCTTCCCGGGGAACCAAAAGGGTTCGGGCAAAAGTAAGGGATGAAAATGAAAAAAATTTGTACACCCGGCAAGCCGAAAATCTGAAAAGGCGGCTTGGGAAAAAAAGGGTATCCCGATGTACTGAAAAGCCGAAAGGGTAGTCCAGGAAAAAGTTAGGGATATAAATCATATCACTATGTCCCATTGGATCACCTTGCGATCAGATCTCTGTATCAATTATCAAGCTCGAATGGCACCAATCAATCTAATCAGCTTCGGACGAGCAGCAAAGTGATGAGACGCTCGAAGACATAGGGCAATAGCAGAATTGGAACCCAATTGGATTGTTGCACATAGCTGTTTTCTTTTTATTGTACACAATATTGTATAGCTTCCTTTTCACGGTGGCGTTCTCTTACTAGAGCGTCAGCTTCCTTGTACAAAAAACGCCTGTTATAGGCCAACTTTAAGAAATTAATACAAGTCATTTTTTACAAAAACCATTTTTTTTTATTTTCCCGTTTTGTTTTGCAAGAACGTCCAATGATTTATTCTTGACATATGCATTTGAATATAATTGCTGCTCATAAATATTTACATAAGAAACAAAAAGACAATTTCTCGTAACTTAAGAAATAGGGGCAAAAACAAGAAATGTCAAACCCGACAGTTACTCTGTTCAGCAGATACCGAGGCATAGACAACTTTGAAATATAATCATCAGGGCATACGACCTCACTCCCCATAGAGTAAAAGCAATCAAGGCACTTGATATCAGCTTTCCCAAAGCAGGAAGTAAATCTCCCCAAGCAAAGTTCATTTCTATGAATACAGAAGCTCAATCCCCGACAGAGCCTACTACTTCGGCTACGGAAATTCACCTTTCAAATTATCCCCCACAGAGATACTCTTAAACAGAGTCTCTCCATGACAGGAATATTCACAAACAACAAAGAGTAAATCTTCATCACAATCATTTCCACTCACCATCCTCAGCGGAAGTAGAAGAACCATAATTCTCTACAACAGTCAGGAATGCTATACTCTCCAGTAGCAGTCAGGGATTCATTTTCCCAGACTCAGACATGTCCCCAATAGAATTTCATGTACATACATCATGACATGCACATACATACCATATACAACATAATCTCATTTATTTTGAGAATATCATCTCACAAGGCATTTCATGCATCACACATATAATTAACCATGTTATCTTTTCAGGAAGGACAATTATCACCAACAATTCCAGCAGTTATATATGTCACATCTACAGATAGCTAATGGAAAATCAGTTCCTGAAGATCAAACGGGTCAACTAATCTACACAACCAAATGAAGTAACCCTATTATCCAGGTTCCTTCCCATAAGCCCTACTATCCAGGATTTCATCTCGAAGTAACTCTACTATCCAGGTTCCTTCCTATAAGCCCTACTTCCAGGCTTTCATCTCAAAGTAACCCTACTATCCAGGTTCCTTCCTATAAGCCCTACTACCCAGGCTGTCATTTCGAAATAACCCTACTATCCAGGTTCCTTATCACAAGCCCTACTATCCAGGCTTTCATTTCGAAGTAACCCTACTATCCAGGTTCCTTCCCATAAGCCATACTATCCAGGATTTCATCTCAAAGTAACTCTACTATCCAGGTTCCTTCCCATAAGCCCTACTATCCAGGCTTTCATCTCAAAGTAACCTTACTATCCAGGTTCCTTCCCATAAGCCCTACTACCCAGGATGTCATTTCAAAGTAACCCTACTATCCAGGTTCCTTCTCACAAGCCCTACTATCCAGGCTTTCATTTCGAAGTAACCCTACTATCCAGGTTCCTTCTTATAGCCCTACTATCCAGGCTTTCATTTGGAAGTAACCCTACTATCCAGGTTCCTTCTTACAAGCCCTACTATCCAGGCTTTCGTTTCGAAGTAACCCTACTATCCAGGTTCCTTCTCATAGCCCTACTATCCAGGCTTTCATTTCGATGTAACCCTACTATCCAGGTTCCTTCTCATAGCCCTACTATCCAGGCTTTCATTTCAAAGTAACCCTAATATCCAGGTTCATTCTCATAGCCCTACTATCCAGGCTCTCATTTCGAAGTAACCCTACTATCCAGGTTCCTTCTCACAACCCTACTATCCAGGCTTTCATTTCGAAGTAACCCTACTATCCAGGTTCCTTCTCACAAGCCTACTATCCAGGCTTTCATTTCAAAGTAACCCTACTATCCAGGTTCCTTCTTACAGCCCTATTATCCAGGCTTTCATTTCTAAGTAACCCTACTATCCAGGTTCCTTCTCATAGCCCTACTACCCAGGCTTTCATTTCGAAGTAACCCTACTATCCAGGTTCCTTCTCATAACCCTACTATCAAGGTTCCTTCTCTTTTATCTCCGGACAACAGTTCGTAACACTGTAAAATCTAGACCCGACCAGATACAGTCGATTTCATATTCCCCAGTAAGTCGTTGTGAAGCCTGAAGTATGACTAGATAACAACTCACTTCCGTCTCATCAATCACGAGTTGATTCTCTAGTAGAGTAATGGACAACCGAAGCTCCTAGACTCTATTTCCCAGGACATAAATCAATATTCCCCAGTGAAGTCCTCCTCAAGGAAAGGTACAGGAATTCTCGCGAAGGAATCTCTTATGCAACCGTCACATTCTAGATGGAATCTTTAAGCCCATCTCTGACGATTCTCCGTCGCCTTCCAAATGGAATCTGTAAGCCCATTCCCGATATTGTCTATCATTATCACTTCATACGAGTGCAAATTTCTGGTCACTCTAATGTTCAATCATCTTCCACCTTCATATCACGAAAGGCAGACCAGCCAATCTACATCCTCAGGTTTAAGAAGATTGAACAGGGGCAGCTGTTGTACCCCAAACTGTTCCCTCCCATTACTCATTGAATTCCTCAACTTGCCCAAAGATGCCCAAGGATTGATTAGACAAATGCTCTCCTAAGACAATGAACCTCAAACTAGGGTTTCCATTTACATCAAGATGGGTGAACTCCAAAGGTCTCAAACCTTCTCCATAGTCTTAATATGGTCTCAAGATAATCCATGTCAAGATTCATGCCTTGCACAAGAAGTTTGCTTAGTCAACTGCTCAAATGCCTGAAAATTAACTGTACTAGGTCAAAAGTCAATTGTGGCCCACATGCAGTCAAACTTCAAGATTTTAGGACAACATCAACATTTTAAAGTGATATCCATCATTTGATCAAGGGTTGATCATGATTCCACAAGAAAGGCTCCTAATTCATCAAAACTTAAAAGTTGCTAAATTCGGGCTTCTTAGAAAAAAGTCAACCAAACTCTGACCAAGCATAACTTTCTCATACTTTATCAGAAATTTCCCATCCAAGGCTCATTTTGAAGAGAATTCAATTCCATACAACTCATCTTCAGTTCTCAAGTTCAATAAATGCACTCATGGAAAGATATGAACTCAAACATTATAGGTCATTCCAAAAGGTCAACAAAAACACCTTTTGGGTCAAAGCTCTTTACATGAACATGGAAGATCCAATTGAGATCAAACTAAAGAGATTGCTTAGAGGACATCCTAAGCTTTCCAGAAAGTCATGGATCACCCTCAAAGAGTGAAAATTGAGCAAGTTATGACTAGAGCAAGTTGGGAAAATTTGGTGAACTGAAGGAATTTCAATTTGAGTAACTTTGATATTTTTGACTTGTGGGCCATGGATTGAGAGTCCACGCGTGCATTACACCTCAAATCAGCTTCTTACATCATTTGGTTGTGTTTAATTTTAATTATTTCAATTATTTTTTATTTAATTCATTAATAATGGAAAATAATTAAAATCAAATCAAATCTTTTTGTACAAAGATTCAAATCCATTTTCCTTGACCTAAAAACACCACTATATATTCCTCCATAATTCAGACCAAGAGGGATACGAAACCCTAGCCTCCAAAAGTGATCAAAATTTTCAAGAAACCCTAAGGCTTCCAAACTCTCGATACAAGCCATCTTACGGCAAGATCTCACTGTCATTCATTCCCAGCAAGGAGATTGAGTATGTTTGAGACGATCTTGAAGTCTCCAAGCATGTAGAAAACATGTTCATGGCATCTCCGATTACATAATATTTTAAAGTTTGCATATTTGTTTTTGCTTCGTTTTAAACCATACTAATGTTGTTAATATGTTCTTGATATGTTTGTGAACAGATCCAGATCACCAAAGTGTACCCATGCATGCAGAATATGGACTTGCCATGTTTGCTCGTGAGAATTTCCGATCGCGTGTAAGTGTCCAAACCGACCAGTTTTTTGTCTTGATTTTGATCTCATTCGCAGGCCCTGAATTAGGGGGTAGGGTCCCCCTTGTATCTTTATTTGCGTGTATATTTCAGGTTTTCAGGGAGGAGGTGGCCGGAGAAGACGATCGGAGCTAGGGCTCCGGTGCTTCTCCGGCGAGTCAAAGGTTGAAGGCGGTTTGACTGCTGGCGTGGAAATTTCTTACAAAATGATTGGCTCTTAAAGTGCTGACGCATTTATATTTTACTGACTGGGATTTAATGATTTGCTTAACATATAATATTTTTAAGTGATTATATGCATGAATTGAGATCCAGCGCAGGTGGCAAGGGAAGAAGGCGTGTGAGAGGGAGGACCTGGGTTCGATCCTAGGTCCAGGACTTTTGCATTTTCTGAATTTTCAATTCTAGATCCAGCGTACTTTATTACCCAATGTCCATCGTATATCCTCATATCTCACCGTCAGATCTATCTCCGGTCAGATCCAATGCGTCAGGATTGCATCCTAATGGTGCACCCTCTGAAGATAGCAATACGGAATCCCACGCAGGGTAATTGGGCCAGCTTTGGGCCTAACAGAAAATTGGTAACACACCCCCTGGATTACTTACAATATCAGGCCCATCTCCTCAATTTTTTCTATTCTTTTCACTTATTTTTTCTTTTAATTTATTATTTAATTACTTTCACAATGAAAATCATTTTTTAATTAAATCATAAAATCATAAAATTACAAAAAATATTAGGTTTAGTTAATTTTTTTCATAAAATAATCATTTGCATTTAATTAACTAGTTTGATTAGGTTAACTTAAATATTTTTTTATAATTAAATTTTAATAGAAACTAGGATTAATTTGCAAACTGCAACTATTTTTCAATAAAAAAATACAAACAAAAACATTTTTAATTAATTAGATTTCTTAGGTTCTAATTTGTTCCCGTTTTAACTTTCGCGCGCGTCTTTACTTTCACTATTTTTATTAATTATTGTAACTGTTCCAAGTTTATAATAGTTAATTAGGTTTACTATTTCACGTTTATCATTTTTCCCTGGTTTTTGATTATGTAATCCCCTCCCCAAAGCCTTGTAATAGCTAGGGTTTTAATTTCTCGTTTTTAATTTCCTCAACTATTAAACTGCTAGATGTAAAGACAATAGGCTTGCATGCAAAAGATAAATCAAATTAATACAGTAGAAAACCCTAATTGTGCAAAGATAATTAACTGTAAAAACACACTTGCACATGCTCACTCCTAGGGTTTGCCCCACTTGGCTGCCTCGGAAATAATGGTCGTGTCCCTCGAACGTAGGGATACCTTAGCAATGACCCGCGATTCAAAATCGTCATAAAGACATATCCCTTATTTGTCTATCGAGTTTCTTACGAATTGATCTTATGACGACAATCCCTTCGAAATGCTAAGGTATCTTTACTTGTTTCCTTCATAGACCAGTTCGTCCCTTCAAACGTCCCTTTATAAATCCAATGGCGGAGCTACCTACTCCTTAATAGTAGGATAGCACTGTCTAAAGGAAACTAAAACGAACAGACTTTTTTTTCGAGTAGGTAGAAATCTTAAGTACTTGCTCAAAAAAATCTTTTCACACAAACACTTTTCAAAAACAGTTTTCAAAACAACTTCGTCACACTCTTAAGGACCGATACAAGGGTTATCATGAAGTAAACAAAAATTTTCAAAACAAGCACACACAAGCAATTTAAAAAATGAGCAAGTGCCTAAGAGTCCATGGAAAACCATGGATATAAAGGGTGCTAACACCTTCCATTTCTATAATCTACCCCCGTACTCAGAAATATCTCGAAAAAGGGTTTTTTCTATTCTTTTCCTTTTGCTTTGTTGGATGAAATAAAAGTAGGTGGCGACTCTTGCTTACCGCAACATTTGCGAATACAAAATGCAAATCAGTATAACAGTCGGTTCTGCCACCGTATCATAATATCCAAGGTTCCTTTAATCCTGGCAGTCGGGTTCTTTGTGAAGAAATCCATGGCGGAAGCATTCCCAACATGGGTTGCCACTTTTAGAGTTTTGTATCTCTTATCCCCAGTAAAATACTCCCCGACAGAGTTTGGTATCTTCACTGGAGTATTGTATCCTCAGTAGAGTTTTGTTTCCCATAAATCTTTTTCAAGAGAAAGGCTTTGTTCTGAGACTTCAAGTTTGAAGACATCTCATATTCCCAGTGGAGTTGTTTAGAATAGAATTCAAAGTCTGAAGAAGTTTCAACTCCCTAGCGGAGTTGCCAATCAGAGATTCGGGAATCCCCAACAAAACACCCTTCAACAGAGTGAAGTTCCATTTCCTCAACAGAGTTTTATTTTCCTTAATGAAGTTCCATTTCCTCAACAGAGTTTTGTTTCCTCAAACAAAAGGTTTCATTTCCCACATCTCCTTCATTATCTTGGTGTCACTCTCAACGTGGCTGAACATTATCCTTTCCAGAGATTTATAGTCTTGCCCTGATCTTTCTCCAACAACAGCCGATTTCTATTTTAGTGTTCTTTTCCAGAGATTACAGTTTTACCCTGATCTTCTCTTAGAGTTCATGATTTATTTTTGCAACTCTTCTTGGTGTTTGGGGCTTGTTTCTACTGGTTGCTCAGTTATTACTCCCTACGAAGTTCCAGCTCTTCAAGGGTTCCTCCTCAGTGGTTCCTTATATCTTCTTTTCTACAGCAGATTTTGCAATTTATTTTTGCAAGTCTTGTCAGATTCTGCCTTCTGGGTTATTGGCCTCTCGAATGACCATTCCCCAGTGAAGAATTTAAACATGCATCATTACATTGCATCTACCAAATCGCATAGCATTTCCATTATACAAAGCATTACGCTATATTTTAAAAAAATTCAAACATGCATCAGAACATAAGCCATTACTGTTTCTGTTTCCCCCAGTGAATTTGCTATTTCTTTAGATTATATCCCCATCGAGATCTTCATCCTCATTATCTCAGATTCACCCCATACAAATGTCCTTTTGATGTTAATCATTTGAATGGTTGAGTGTCTACTCTTGTCTGTAGTTCAGTTTTTCCCTAGCACTGTCTTCTCGGGTTTAGTCTTAAATACCTTCACCAGTTTATTCCAATTTCTATTGATGTACCTTTTGAATACCAGTTTCGCTCTGGTATTCACTTTCAGCAGGTTTTTAGTTTTACGCCCTAATCACCTCACTTTAGGTCGAGCTCTGAGTTTTGTCTCCTCACCCGCGCATGAAATCCAGTTTGTCTTGGTACTTATCTAGTTTAGTTTCGCCTAACTAGTTATTGAGTCGAGTTTCATCTTGTTTTTGTTTTCATATCTTGGACCCTTTGACGGTTTTCATTTACCGAGTCTCTTTGCAGTGTCCGTACTGCATCCCTAGTTAAAAATCAGTCTCTTTTGTTCCTTGGATTCTTCTATCAGTTTTTGTTACTGTTATCCATTGATTTGAGACCAGCAGATGCTCTGAGAAACATGCGCTTTCGTCACTTTTCTTTGGGTCGAGTTTCGATCTCGTCGCCTGTGCATGAAATCCAGTTTCATCCTGGTACTCATCTAGTTTATTTTTGCCTAACTAGTTATTGAGTCGAGTTTCGTCTCGTTTTGTTTTCATACCTTGGACCCTTTGACGGTTTTCATTTACCGATTCTCTTTGTAGTGTTCGTACTACGTCCCTGGTTGAAATCAGTCTCTTTTGTTCCTTGGATTCTTCTATCAGTTTTCGTTACTGTTATCCATTTATTTGAGACCAACAGGTGCTCTAAGAAACATGCACTCTCACCACTTTTGCTATGGGTCGAGTTTTTCCTTGTTACCCGTGCGTGAAATCCAATTTCGTCCTGGTACTCATCTAGTTTAGTTTCGTCTAACTAGTTTTTGGGTCGAGTTTCGTCTCGTTTTGTTCCTCACTCCTGGGATTCTTTCAGTTCCTTCATATTGTCTATCTTATGTTAAAATTAGAAAGTGCTCCTAGAATCACGCACTCTAGCCACTTTTTCCCGCGTACTTTTCTTTTCCAGAGTTTAGTTTCGCCTATTCTCTGTGGTTTGAGTCTTATCTTACCCCTATTGTGATCCAGTTTTATCCTGGCACATTTATTCTGAAGTTTAGTTTGGTCTACTCTTCTAAGTTTTAGTTTTGTTTCAACTTTATTAAAATCTACGTTACAACTTCATTCTGATGCACGTCTTGGGTTGTCCAATGTTCATTAAACCCTGTTTGCTAAAACCAATTTCGTTTGGTATCTTCTTAATCCTGCGTCTGTTGACATTCTTTGCCTTTGGGAGGTTATGCTTCTTCTTCAAGAGTGTAAATATTCGGGTTCTTTCGTATTCAATCATCTTCAACTCTGAATGCTCGAAAGTTGTCACTTTTCTCGCTTATCCAGTTAAATATAACTGAATAGGGGAAGTTGTTGCACCCTAAAATTTACCCTCTTGATTTAGGCTTATGTTTCATCATAAACATCATATTGTATTGCATTCATACATTGTGATGGGATTAAAGAATTTTGGCTATCAAGTCTCCCTCATGGTTTGGAAGATTGATTGTATTGATATGTTGCTCAAGGAGGGCCTTATTATCTAAACCTCTGGACCTTCCAGGTCCAAAGGTATCACATGTCCCAAGATATCTTATCCACCTCATTAGATCATCAGAAGATTGAGTATTATGCTGTTTATAAGGAGAATAACATCCTTTGGATTTATCAGTCAAAATTAGGGTTTTGCCTAGGATGGAGTAATTGGGGTCTAGATGAGCCAATTATTGAGGCATCATTCTCTTATCATCATTGGAACCAATTTTGTTTAAAAATTCTCTCATGATGCCCAGTGGAACTAATGTTTTGAAGCTTGATAAACTATCTCCTGATGTAGAGTGCAAAACTAGGGTTTGAGTTTTAATCAGGGATTCTTTGGAATTTTGAGTGAAAACTCCTTTCATAGCCTCTATGTGTTTGGAATATCATATGTTTGAAGTTTTGATCACCAATTTTAAAGAGAATTGGTTTAATTGAATTAAAGGGGCAAAATAGTCATTTTACTCAAAGTCAACAAAGTCAAAGTTGACCAAGTGAACTTTTGGTCAACATGAAGCATTTGATATGTATTTTCATGTGGGATGACCATTTATGATTGATTTTGATGAGAATTGCAAGTTTGAGAGGTTACTTGGATTTGAAGTTATCTTGATGATTGAAAATTTCACTAAGTATTCTTGATTTTAGCATGACTTTGCAAGGGCATAACTTTCTCATTTTTCAGGGGAGTTTGGTGGTTCTTTTTTCCAATTTAATAGGGGAAAGAGATCTACAAGGGCCCATAGGGAACAAAAAACACACTTCTTACTCAAAATCAAAAGTTATGAGCCTTTGAAGTTCAAGGCAAGTTGGTTCAAAAAGGTTGGTGACATGCCTATAATTGTTGATTCAAGGCATAATTCAAAAATGTGCCCCATTCATTTTAAAAAGAGCTAGAAAGCTTCTCATTAAACTTGGAATCACTCGATTTGGTTTAAAATCGAAGAAGTTGTGATTGGGGGAAGTTGGGTGTTGAAACCAGAAATTTGAATGGCTTACTTTGATTTCCTTCAGTTTGGAAAGTAGAAATGACCTTTAAGGATGGTCGAAGCTTCTTTCTTCTTACTTTGATTTTCTTCAGTTTGGACATTCGAAGTGTTACCTTAAAGGCTGGTCGAAGTTTCTTTCTTCTTAATTTAATTTTCTTCAGTTTGGACATTCGAAGTGTTACCTTGAAGTCTGGTCGAAGCTTCTTTCTTCTTACTTTGATTTTCTTCAGTTTGGACATTCGAAGTGTTACCTTGAAGGCTGGTCGAAGCTTCTTTCTTCTTACTTTTATTTTATTCAGTTTGGACATTCGAAGTGTTACCTTGAAGGATGGTCGAAGCTTCTTTCTTCTTACTTTGATTTTCTTCAGTTTGGACATTCAAAGTGTTACCTTGAAGGCTGGTCGAAGCTTCTTTCTTCATACTTTGATTTTCTTCAGTTTGAACATTCGAAGCGTTATCTTGTGGGCTGGTTGAAGCCTCATTCTTCTTTCTTCGTTTAGGCTGATTGAAGTGTGACTTTTTAGGCTGGTCGAAGCCTCATTCTTCCCTCTTCGATTTCCTTCAGCCAGGACCAGTCGAAATGACCTTGTAGGCTGGTTAAAGCTTCTTTTTTATTTTTTCGATTTCCCATAATTTGGACCATTCAAAGTGTTACTTTATGGGCTGGCCAGTGTGCGCACAGTCTTGGGTAAGTTGGATTGAGTTGCCCAGGAATCCTAAGCCTCATATCCTGCTCATTTCTTCATCATTTCTTTCGAACCTCATCTTGTTTCGAAGCTAAGGGTATGCTCTTTATTTGGCCCAAGGAAAATTTGAGAACGCACGAGCCAATTTTCTATGGCCTCAATAAGAAATCAGCTGACTTTTGGTGCATGCATGGGTTAGGCAAATTTCAAATTTTGTGCATCCTTCGATTCTGTTTGGTTTCAAGTTGATATTGCACATGCTTGGCACGAATCACACACCGCATTTCTTACTTATTTTGGCCAAACAATCACACTTTTCTTGCCTTCCCATGATTCCTACATTTTTTTGCCAAAATTGGTAACTTTCACCTCAAGCAAAATCACACCATGTGCAACCCTTGACACCTCACCCCCTCACGCTTCACTCACCTCATTTCATTAACCTCTGAGCTCATCAAAATGCAGCATAAAAGGCCAAATAACAAACAAAACACAAGAACATGCTCTTACACTTTCACTTTCCTGTTTTGGCCAAATTGCCCTCAAACAAATTTATGTGAGTTATAAACTTATTGCCCTCACTCTAAACACTTTATATAAGTGGCTCAAGCTTTCCATTCAAAAAAATGGAATCAAAGGAATCCCCCTCTAAGTTTCTCATTTCTCTTTCTCTACAATTTGGATCGAGCAGCTGATTTCTCTTGCTCCAGTCTTCATTTCTTCACTCAAACACCTTCATTGGAGCACAAGGAAGCTGTCCAGAAGGGTTTTTGATAGACATCAGAGACACTGAGTAAATTTACATTTCACTTTTGTAGCTTTCTTGAAGTTCTCTGGGTTTACTTTTCTTGCTCATTTTCTACGGATAGTTATCCGTTTGGTATTGCACTATTTTCATTTTTACTATTTCTGCTCCTTATTGCTTTCTATTGCATGATGGGACCTCCGTTGTTGATATATGTCAGGAGTCCCTCTGGTTTATTTAAAGACTTGTTTAAGGTGATTCCGCATATGTGCCTTTCTTTCTACTCATGTCTAAATGCTTGTTTGTTTACTTGTTTGGTTTTTACCATGCTCCCTTAGGATCGCTCGTGTAGGTTTAGTTCTCGAGCTAGACATTAGGATAGATATCCATGCATGCTAACATAGGGTAGAAACTTCCCTCTTTCATCCTCAACCTTAGGGTCAATCATTGTATGATAACATTAGGAGTAGTGCTAGGCTAGTCTCCCTTAGTTATTTTCCCTTTCTTTACATATTGCATCTTAAAACTAAAACTTCTTCTTGGCAAATCATAAAATATCCCTAATAAACTTAAATCCTTCTTCAAGGTAAAAATACAAATCAATCTTATTTAATTGTGCGCCTTTTGGCTTTGTTTTAAATCTTGTCAAAGTGATGTCTTGCCATCCTTGCCATGACATTATGTTATATTTTTTCCGATGTTTCACCATCGCATATGTTTGTTATTGATGTTTCGCTACCTTTGCCATTATACTTTCCTATCTCTTAGCCGATGTTTCTCCATCGCACATGTTTGTTATCCTACTTTGATTCTCAATATCATTGTTAGGTGGGATATTTTGTCATCTGGTTTATTGATGTTTTACCATCTTTGCCATGTTATCTTCCTATCGCTTAGTCGATGTTTCGCCATCGCACCTGTTTGTAGCCGATGTTTCGCCATCGCACATGTTTGTTATCCTATTTTGATTTTCAATATCATTGTTAGGTGTGATGTTTTGTCATCTGGTTTATTTATGTTTCGCCATCTTTTCCATGTTATCTTCCTATCTCTTAGCCGATGTTTCACCATCGCACCTGTTTGTAGCCAATGTTTCTCCATCGCACATGTTTGTTATCCTACTTTGATTCTCAATATCATTGTTAGGTGGAATGTTTTATCATCTGGTTTATTGATGTTTCGCCATCTTTGCCATGTTATCTTCCTATCTCTTAGCCGATGTTTCGCCATCGCACATGTTTGTAGCCGATGTTTCGCCATCGCACATGTTTGTTATCCTACTTTGATTTTCAATATCATTGTTAGGTGTAATGTTTCATCGTCTTGTCAGATATTTTGCTATCATGCTGGCGTTTTACTACCTTATCTGATTTTGTGTTGCCATGCGATGTCTTGTCATCTCTTTTTGCTATTTTATCATCATTGTTGACATTTTTTTTGTTTTATCTTATGTTTTTCCATCTTGTCTGTTGCTTTTATTTACTAAACTTAAAAGCACAAACCAATCAAAATATATGAGCCGAACTGCGGCTGCTCTGATTCCTTAAAATGGATACATAGGAAAAGGATTTTGTGGGACCTAATAGAGCATATCTTTGTAAATATTCCTTTCTTTTCCCCACACTTTCTTTACCTTTTTTTTCTTTGCATGCATTCCCTTTTCAGCTTTAAGCCTTAGACATAGATTTTACACACCCTTAGGTTATAACAACAAGAGTGGATACCGTAGACTATTATGGGCGTGTGGGGTGCTAATACCTTCTCCTCGCGTAATAGACTCCCTTACCTGATCTCTCGGTCACAAGACTGTGATTTCACCCTCTTCAGGTTTTCTCGATGTTTACCTTTCCCTTTCGGCGAGATAAAAGACGTTCGGTGGCACCTTCATTGATATTTCATTATCGGATGACGGTTCGGCCGATTGTTTCAGGTGCACGCGTGTTTATCAAAATTGACTTGAGGTCGGGTTATAATCAAATTCGAGTTAAAGACGAGAATATTCAGAAGACGGATTTCAGGACTCTGTATGGGCATTATGAGTACAATGTGATGTTGTTTGGTGTGTCGAATGCTCTAGAATTTTTCATGGAGTATATGAAAATAATCTTTCATTAGTACCTGGACAAGTTTTTTGTAGTCTTTATTGATGATATTTTTATTTATTCTAAGTCACCAGAAGATAATGCTGAGCATTTGTGAATTGTGTTGCAAGTGTTGAAAGAGAAGAAATTATATGCTAAGTTATCGAAGTGCGAGTTCTGGTTGGAAAAGGTAAGTTTTCTTAGCCAAATTATTTTAGGCCATGATATTACAGTGGATCCATCCAAAGTAGATGCAGTGTTGCAGTGGGAGGCTCCAAAATCAGTTACGGAGATTAGAAGCTTTTTGGGATAGGCTGGTTATTATAGAAGATTTACCGAGGGCTTTTCTAAGTTAGCATTTTGTTGACTCATCTAACTTGTAAAGGAAAAGCGTTTGTGTGGGATATTAAGTGTGAGGAAAGTTTTATTGAGCATAATAAGAAATTAACGAGGGCTCTGATCTTGATATTACCTAACCCAGAATAATATTTTGTTGAGTATTGTGATGCATCTAAGTTGGATTTAGGTGGTGTGCTTACGTAGAATGACAAAGTTGTGGCCTATGCATCGAGGCGGTTGAAGATTCATGAACGAAATTATCCTACTCATGATTTAGAACTGGCTACAGTAGTGTTTGTGCTAAAGATTTGGAGGCATTACCTCTATGGCTCCGGGATTGAAGTGTTTAGTGACCACAAGAGTTTGAAGTACTTGTTTGACCAAAAGGAACTGAATATGAGGCAATAAAGGTGGTTAGAGTTGTAGAAGGATTATGACTTTGGCTTGAATTACCATCCAGTTAAAGCTAATTTTGTAGTAGATGCTTTGAGTCAAAAATTGTTACATATGCCCTCTATGATGGTTAGAGAGTTAGAATTAATTGAACAATTCAGAGATTTGAGTTTAGTTTGCGAGTTAACATCGCAGAGCATGATATTGGGTACGTTGAAGATCAACAATGATTTCCTGGATAGTATTAAAAAATCTCAGAAGTTAGATGTAAAGCTGGTAGACATGATGAATAACAGTAATTGGTCTGAAGATAGTGATTTTAAAGTAGATGTGCAAGGTATGTGGAGATTCCGCGACATAATTTGTATTCCTAATGACTATGAGTTGAAGAAGATGATTTTGAAAGAAAGTTATATAAGTAGTTTGAGCATTCATTCGAGAGCTACTAAAATGTACCAAGAATTGAAGAAGTTATTTTTGTGGCCTGGATTGAAACACGGTGTGGTGCTATTTGTGTATGTTTGTTTGACTTGTCAGAAGTCAAAAGTTGAACATCAGAAGCCGGCATAATGAATGAAACTGTTAGATATTCTGAAATGGAAATAGGACAATATAACGATAGATTTTGTGACGCAATTTCCGAGTACTCCGAGAGGACATGATACCATTTGGGTGATTTTCAATAGGGTGACAAAATCGGCTCATTTCATTCTGATTTTTATCAATTTTTATGTATCGAATTTGGTGGAGATTTTCATTCGTGTGATTGTAAAACTTCATGGTGTTCCATTGATTATTGTTTCTGATAGAGATCTGATCTTTACTTATGGATTTTGGAAGAGTTTGCAGGATGTGTTGGACTCTAAGTTGAGACTGAGTTCGGCATATCATCCACATACAAATGGTCAGACGGAGAGGACTATTCAGTCATTGGAGGATTTGTTGAGAGCTTGTGTTCTTAGGAAGGGAGGTACATGGGATGACTATCTTCCACTAATAGAGTTCACATATAACAATAGGTTTCATTCTAGTATTAGAATGGCACCTTTCAAGGCATTAAATGGTAGGAGGTGTAGGACACCTTTGTGATGGTATGAATCTGGTGAGAGCGTAGTGCTTGGACCTGAGATTGTCCGGCAGACAGCAGAAAAAGTGAAATTAATTTGAGATAAGATGAAGGTTTCATAGAGTATACAAAAGAGTTACCATGATAAAAGGAGTAAGGATCTTGAGTTTCAAGAAGGAAACCATGTATTCTTGAGGGTTACTCTGGTGATCGGTGTTGGACGTACTTTGAAGTCGAGAAAGCTTACTCCGTGATTTATCGGTCCGTGTCAAATTTCTGACAAGGTGGGAAATGTTGCATATAGGGTAACCTTGCTACCCAACCTGTAGAACTTGCATGATGTATTCCATGTGTCAAATTTCCAAAAGTACATTTCAGATCCATCTCATGTGTTCTTGATGGATGATGTGCAAGTGCGGGAAAACCTTACTATTGAGACTGTACCAGTGAGGATCGAGGACCGTGAAATTAAGAATTTGTGGGGCAAGGAAATTGCTCTAGTGAAAGTAATTTGGACAGGAGTTGTCATAGAGAACGCGACGTGGGAATTTGAGAGTAAGACGCAATAATCTTACCCATTGTTGTTCACGTCAGGTAATTTTCGAGGACAAAAATCTTTTATGTGGGGGAGAGTTGTCACACCCCGATTATTTATTGAATTATTTGATGTTGTGTACTTTGTGCATTGATGAGCACTTTGTTGTGATTTATTTGGTGTAATAGATGGTTTGATGATATTCTGTGTAGGTAGTTTCAGATTAAAGCAGCGATCAAAATTATTCTTAATTTAGGTAATTTAGTTGGAATTATTTGGATTTTAGAATAATTATTTAGAATTTATTTAATAATTAAATTGGAACAATATGAGTGGAAATAATGTGGGCAAGATGGTCATTGCCTAAGGTTTAGTGAGGGTAAGAGTGGAATACCATATTATGGGTGCAAGGGGTAAGAAGGACTTAAGGGAAAAATTATAGAGTGAATCATATTGTTGGAAAGATCGTACTCGGAGAAAAGTAGAAGTAGAGAAGTGAGAAGATCTAGGGAAAAGGAAGCCACTTTTTAAGCTTAGGAACCTTAAATCCAAGGTAAGGGTGGGGTTCTGACTATCTAAGGGATTGTGTAATGATAACTATGCGGGGTTTAATTTGTATGTCACCATTGATAGGGATTTTAGGTTTGTTTGGGGTTTTGTGAATGAATTGATAATATGGTGATTTGTGTTGAAAATTGTGTTTTATAATGTACAAAATGCTATGATTTAATACCCATAATCTGTGTGATAGTGTGGTTGTTGTTGTGTGATTACATGTTAGAATTTGATGAAAATAGGATGGTATTTTGATGAAATCATATGCAGTTTTAGGGCCAAAATGGTGCAGTGTTGCAACTGAGAAGTCGTTGCTTCAAACGTCTCGCCAGGTGAGCCATGTGCAGCATCAGGAAAAGTTGTTTCGCCTGGGAAGCACCGGGTGAGCTCGAGGCGAGAGAAACTGTGAATTTGGAGTGCTACTGGAAAATGCATGAGGGATATGGTTCGCTTCAGCTTTTTCGGACGAAGGGGTTAACGAGCACGAGCTCGCCGAGCGAACAAGGAGCGAAGGAATGGGTGGAAAAACAATGCTATTGGAAAACGTATGGGAAGCGTTGGTTTTCCTCTGCTTCATCGGGCGAGACCTAGGCGACAAATCCCAGCTACTATGCGAACCTCTGGCGAGCAGAGTTGTTCGTATTTTTGTGAAAGTCGTAACTTGGGTTTCCAGACTCCAATTGATACGTCATTCTAAGCACTAGGAAGCTAACACGATGAGCTATAATATAGTGGGATCAAATGAGTCAATTTATGTCTATTTTCAGTACTTATAACATGATAAGTTGTATATGGTGTGATGAATTCATTATGATATATGTGCTATAACGGATTAATGTTGTTATAATGATACTATATGATTGTGTTGGGCATTGTGAATTGTATGTTTTTGAGTGGATGATTGTTGGCTTGTATAGGTGTGTTACATTGATAGATGTAGATGTCAATATGCATTGTTTTATTGCATGGTTGTGTCAAATGCATTTTCTATTAGGGACTTTGGTCCTGTTTGTTGGCTCTGGTCCTAGATGGCATGGATCGGGAGCAGTGTGAACCTCATCGTTCATGATGTAGGTTGGATCTGATCCTAAATATCATGAATCAGGAGCGAGGTTGTGATCGGTGGAAATAGAACTGTCTGTTTTGGAATGCTGGTTCGCGAAATGTCGCGGTAAGCAAGAGTCGCCACCGTCTTTTATGTTCTCCAACCAGGAAAGGACAAAAGCACAGCAAAATTCCTTTTCGAGATGTTTCTCGGTTCGGGAGGTAGATTATAGAAAGGGAAGGTGTTAGCACCCTTTCTATCCGTGGTTATCCACGGGCTCTTAGGTACTTGCTCACTATGTTTTCAAAAATGTTTGCTTTTCTTGTGTTTGTGGGTTTTGAAAAAGTTTCGTTTTGAAAACTTCTAGGTAACTCTTGTATCAGTCCTCAAGAGTGTATGAAGTGTTTGTTTGAAAACTTTTTGAAAGAAAAGTGTAAGTGCGAAAAAGTTGTTTTTGTTTTTTGAAAGAGCAAGTACTTGAGAACCTCTACCTACTCAAAAGAAATTAAGCTGTGTAAATGTCCTTTAGACAGTACTATCCAACTATTGAGAAGTAGGTAGCACCGTCGTTGGAGTTATTCGGGTCAATTCGATTATAGGGACATGTGGTCACCAAAGCAATAGTAGGACGTCTTAGCGGTAACCCTAATGTCCTAGATCCCTTTTTATCCGAGGCAACCGTTTCGAGGCAACTTGGATCTTTAGACAGGAGGGCGACCTCTAAAACACCCTATACTCAATGACCACCTCGAGGCAACCAAGTGAGGCGTACCCTAGGAGTGGCATGTGCATGTGTGTCAGGTTTCATGTTAAGTTATCTTTGCACATTTCATGGTGAGCTACGTTTTGATTTTAATTTCAGACAAGTCTTGTCATGCATAGTTAACAGTTAATAATTTGCGGAAAGTAAATTGCGGAAAGTAAATCTACGCTATTACAAGGCGTCGAGTATTTACATCGCCAAAAACAAACCCTTGGAAAAAAGTAAATTGCGGGAAATTAAAGAAAGCGATAAAAAGTCCTATTTACGCTATTACATCCTCGGAACAATTACATAAATATAATCAAAAATAAATATGCGCGAAAAGAAATTGAATCGGAGAAGTCCTTAGGGTTTTGACCCTTTTTGAGAAAGAATGAAGTTTTGGTCCTTTTTTGCATTTAATTAAATATTAAACCTAAAACTAATCAATTAATTAATTAAAAGAAAAAAGTATTTTTGTGTTTTTTATGTTTTAATGAAATAAAAGAAAAGAAATTAAAAGTTGTCAAAACCCTAATTCTAGGTTGATTTTATTTATTGTGAAAAAGTCGAAGTTAACCTAATTAAAACAACTAAATTAATTAATTACATTTATTTACAAAAATAATAAATAAAAGGTGAATTTAATAATAATAATAATTATTATATTTTTTAGGTTTTCTGAATTTATTATGAAAATAGTTAATTTATGAGTTAATTAAATCATAATAATAATAATTATAATTAATAAAATAATTGAATAGAAATTAAAATAGAAAAGAAAAAGAATAAAGAAACCAGGGGGGTGCTGGGCCTTTTGGGAGGTTTGCTAGCAATCTTTAAGCTCAATAACACTCAAGCCCTTCTGACTTTCTTGAATTGTCCAGGCATTGGTTGACTACGGAGCATGGTGCTCATCATCTTTTGGCCACTGGATTGGAATGTGAAGACACATGGCATGCTGAGGCGTGAGGTTCATGATGGAACATGTTGGGAATCATGCATGCAATCATGTGAAGAAAAATAGAAACAAATATTTGGGGGACCTGAGATTCGAACCCAGGTCCCAATGCCTATTGAACACCTGGCCAACCACTCCACCAACTTGCACACTTTGATATTATGATAAGCAACAAATATAATATATCAAAACTAATCACTATGCTGTAAACACAAAAACAAGCGCGCGCTTTTTGAACCAACCAATGGCATGTCACCACCTAGTCATCTTCCTCGTTGAACCTGCAGAATAAGTGTTAGATAGCGGGGATTTTTAACCCCCACAAACTGCAAAAAAAGGAAAAATAGCGATTAGCCCTGTGTGGCATATAAATATTTCGCGATGGTTGCTTCACGTTCGTCTAGTCTCAACGATTTCAACCATAGGTCTTAAGGGCTCTAATTTTCCCTGTACTGTAAAACCCCAATTTTACAGCATAAGAACCCTAGAATTTGTCAATGGCAACTTTCGATTCTGTGCATTATAATCCAATTAGCTTATGCCATTAGTTTCCTGTGAGTTCTAGCAATGCAAAACCAACAAAAAATCATATTAAATATGCATGAATCATGAGTTACGATTATGAAAATAATGTGCAAACCGTGAAGCTGTTCTTGGTGATTCTTTGAGCCTTAGCGTGTGGTTTTGATTGCAAAACGTTCCTCACACTCCCAGCAACGTGTTTGAATCCACAAAAGTCCTTGAATTGGCCTGGAACCTGGAAAACAGTTTTCAAGTTTCTTGAGTTTTTTTTAAAGTTGCTATGGCTTTGTCTGCAGTGGTTTCACGTCCGTGGCATTAGGGTTGGCTTGTGTACTTATAGTAGAATAGAATTAGGTCAAATCTTTGCCAAGAAATCCATGGAATTGATGATTGTATATTTGATTGAAAATCAAATATTTTTGAATCTTTTTTTATTGAAGAAAGTTGCTAAATTGGGAGATTTTGATATCCTTGATTGATACACGAATTTGCCAGCTCTTTTAGGTCATTCTTGCTTCACAAAAAGATTGGAAAACCATATCTTTATATTTTCCTACAATTAAATGAATTAAATGGATTAATATTGATTAAAAATCCAATTAATTAATAAAAAGTAAGAAAATAATTCAATTTAAGCTTAATGGGTCGTGCATAGGTCATGGATAAAGTTTCAAGAAGAAATTTGAGGCCCATTAGCAAAAACAAAGTGTTTTGAGCAAAGTTGACTTTTGCAAATTCACAAAAATTTCCCAACTTATCCAATGCATATCTTGCTCAATTTTGATCATATGAACATGTTCTTGGACATTTTGGAAAGGTCTTCAAGTCCTCTAACCAATTCCTTTGGTCCCATGTCATTTGGATTTACCAATCTCCAGTTATGGCCTTTGACTCAAAGTGTACTTTTGTTGACTTTTGAAATTGACCTATAATGTAAAAATTGGTAACTTCTTGTGAGAGCATCTCTTGAACTTGGAGTGTGAATATGGGTTGTAGGAAATTGTATCCTCTTCAAAATGAGCATTGGATGGGATTTTTCTGATGAACCATGAAAAAGTTATGCCCTGGTCAAGATACAGTTGACTTTTCTGCTGTCCAAAAATAGTAACTTTTGCATCTTGATGATTTTTGAGCCATCCTTGTGGAATCATGATCAAGATTTGATCAAATGATGATTGTGGGCTCAAAATAAGATGTTGACCAAAAATTCTGACTTTTGACTGCAAAATGACCATTTTACCCCTGCAGTTGACTGTGGATCAAATAGGGCTTTTGATTGTGGAATTTGACACTGTGAGTCTTGAAACTTGACATGTAGATGCTTGAGGATATGTATAGGCCTATGGGACTTGATTGAGCCATTGAAAACCTCAAACTTCTTGAGAGAACCAAAACCCTAATTTTGACTGGCTTAGGAGGTGTTTGACTGTGCAATCCTTTAAGCAATCTTGAACCATTTGAAGATGATTCTTGGCAAATCTTGAAGAATATGGGAGGGAAAATTTTGGGGTACAACAGTTGCCCCTGTTCAATCTTCTTAAACCTGAGGATGTAGATTGGCTTGCGTGCCTTTCGTGATCCGAAGGTGGAAGATGATTGAACACTAAAGTGCCCAGAAATTTGCACTCGCATAGCGTAGTATCAGCAATGTGATGTCGGGAATGGGCTTACAGATGCCATTTGGAAGGATGATGGATAGGAGGATGGGCTTATAAATGCCATCTAGAGATGTGACAGAATCTTGTCGGGAATGGGCTTATAGATGCCATTTGGAAATGTAATGGATAGTTGTGGAGATGCGCTTAAAGATGCCATCCAGGGGTGTCGATCGCGTAAGAGATTCCTTAGAGAGAACTTGCATACTTGAGAAAGAAAGATGGTTTCCTGGCTTGCTACAGGTATTGATCTTCAAACTCTTCATGCAGATACTTTCCTGGCTAGATATAGGTATAGATCTACAATCAATCGCTCACAGATATGCCCTGGCTAGATACAGGTATCGAATCTGGAACTTCAAAAGGTTGGTCGAGATAGCTTTCCTGGCTGGATACAGGTGTAGATCTCTAACTTGAGAAAGAAAGATGACTTCCTGGCTAGATACAGGTATTGATCTTCAATCTCTTCATGCATATACTTTCCTGGCTAGATACAGGTATAGATCTACAATCAATCGCTCACAGATATGCCCTGGCTAGATACAGGTATCGAATCTGGAACTTCAAAAGGTTGGTCGAGATAGCTTTCCTGGCTGGATACAGGTGTAGACCTCTGACCTGAGAATGAAAGATAATTTCCTGGCTGGATACAGGTGTTGATCTTCAATCTCTTCATGCAGATACTTTCCTGGCTAGATACAGGTATAGATCTACAATCAATCGCTCACAGATATGCCCTGGCTAGATACAAGTATCGAATCTGGAACTTTAAAAGGTTGGTCGAGATAGCTTTCCTGGCTGGATACAGGTGTAGACCTCTGACCTGAGAATGAAAGATAACCTCTTGGCCGGATACAGGTGTTGATCTTCAATCTCTTCATGTAGATAACTTTCCTGGCTAGATACAGGTATAGATCTACAATCAATCGCTCACAGATATGCCCTGGCTAGATACAGGTATCAAATCTGGAACTTTAAAAGGTTGGTCGAGATAGCTTTCATGGCTGGATACAGGTGTAGACCTCTGACCTGAGAATGAAAGATAATTTCCTGGCTAGATACAGGTGTTGATCTTCAAACTCTTCATGCAGATACTTTCCTGGCTAGATACAGGTATAGATCTACAATCAATCGCTCACAGATATACCCTGGCTAGATACAGGTATCGAATCTGGAACTTCAAAAGGTTGGTCGAGATAGCTTTCTTGGCTGGATACAGGTGTAGACCTCTGACCTGAGAATGAAAGATAATTTCCTGGCCTGTTACAGGTGTTGATCTTCAATCTCTTCATGCAGATACTTTCCTGGCTAGATACAGATATAGATCTACAATCAATCGCCCACAGATATGCCCTGGCTAGATACAGGTATCGAATCTGGAACTTCAAAAGGTTGGTCGAGATAGCTTTCCTGGCTGGATACAGGTGTAGACCTCTAACCTGAGAATGAAAGATAATTTCCTGGCCTGTTACAGGTGTTGATCTTCAAACTCTTCATGCAGATACTTTCCTGGCTAGATACAGGTATAGATCTACAATCAATCGCTCACAGATATTCCCTGGCTAGATACAGGTATCGAATCTGGAACTTCAAAAGGTTGATGGTAATCATCTTTTGATTGACCTTTTCCTGAAAAGGCAAAACATTAGTTGTATGCAATGTCATGATGTATGAAATGCATGATGTCATGATGTTCTCAGGAATAAATGAGATTGTGTCGTATGCACTTTATCATGTATATGAATAGGAGGTATGAAATGTGAAATGTTTATGAATGTATTTCCGTCTAGAAAAATAAATCCTTGACGAATGCTGGGAAGTTAAATCCTGGGTCGATGTTGAAGAGTAGAGTTCTTCGCTTCCACTAGGGATGATGAGCAAAGATGATTGCAAGAATAAACCGGTAGGAGAAGATGACTCCGTTGGGGAATAAACCTGGTGAAGATTACTCTGCGGGGAATTACTCTGTGGGGAAGAGATACTTCGCTGAGAATTTAACGATAACTCCGCTGGGGATTCTGTTGATAAGCTCTGTTGGGGAATTTGATGAACTCTGCTGGGGATAGGAAGAACTTCGCCGAGGACGATCTTTCCGTTGTAATTTGCTGAGGATAACCCAGTTAGGCTCCGGTGGGGGAATAACCTTTGAATATGGTCGGGGAGAGATATTTGTACTCTGCAGGGGACAAGCTTCCAGAATCTACTGGGGAGATGGTTCAACTCTCTTGGGGAAACTTTTGAGGACAGGGCTCCACTGGGGGTATCCTGTATTCCACCGGGGAACAATCTTATATTTCTGTCGAGGAATATTAAGACCGCCGGGGATTCTTGCTGAGGAATATATGTATACTCTGCTGGAGAATACTAAGATCTACTGTGGATACCCAACTTCCTTAGGGCTGACGGTAGCCTAACTCTGCTTGGGGAGAGTGTTGCTGACTTGCTGGGGATACCGTGCCTTTTTAGGAATGATGGGAGACCAACTCTGCTTGGGAGAGGGTATTGTTGATTTTTCTTACTCCCGGGGAGTGAAGGTATCTGGGTTACATTCTTCAGCTGAATATATACCTCAGTACCTTGGTGGACAGAGCATCTTGTACAGTTTGGACAATTCTTATTGCCCCAGTTTCTGTGGGAGAAGGTACCTGTGGAGGTCTTGATAACTGCCGATTGACAAATCTTCTTCTGGTAGGCAAGTGACGAGGTGATGGGACATAGTCGTACGCTTTGATCCCTAACTTTTTCCTGGACCGCCCTTTCGGGTTTTCAGTCCATCGGGATACCCCTTTTTGCCCAAGCCGCCTTTTCAGGATTTTGACTTGCCGGGTGTACAGGTTTTTTTCATTTTCGTCCCTTATTTTTGCCCGAACCCTTTTGGTTCGCCGGGAAGCCCTTATTTTTGCCTAGGCCAGTTGATCTAGCGGGTCTTTGATTATGCGTAGTATTTTTTTTACTATGTCCATGCTCTCAGGATGTAGGGAGTTGTCACTGTCAGTAGTGTTGTTGTCATATTACTAGAAGATGTTTGATCGTACCAGATTTTTCGCTTGAATTCATGCCCAATGCCCCAGTTGATTCAGATGGAGATCTGCCTCTGGCTATTTGGCATTTTTGAGAGATTCCTTGAATCTTGACTGGACTGCCCCAGATGACGGACCATGATCATGTATGCCCCTTGGTTGGAAGTGTTTCTCCACTTGAGGTGACTTTTTTATTGAAGAGGCTTTTTGTCCACTAGATATTCGTCGTGCGAATTTCTCTGTTGTTCGAACAAATAGTCATATGCAAACAATGTTATATTAAAAATGCAAAGCTTATGTCTGTCTTGAAGTTTTTGAAAATGCAGTTTTCAATAAAACAAGTGAATTTTTGTAAAATGTGATGTCAACTCAAGATTTTACAGCAAGCCCTACAGGAGTCAGGATACCTTTTGTAACAGTATGCTTTCGAACTAACCCCTGCTTCAGCTAGGACTTTTAAGGGTTATAACGTGGCCTGGTTCACGGTTTAAGAAACAAAGGATAAAGGCTCAAATTATATTTGTACCCACCCGTTCTTCGTGATGTTCTTCGATCCTAAACTCAGCTAATCGTGCGCTAGACCTTGTTTGAGTCTTTGCTCTGATATTCCGGTGATGGTTCGGATACTGATAGTTTATTTTGAATAGGCAGTCATTTCTTTTTGTTGAGGGTTTGTAGGACCTCTTTCTTTTCGATTTTATTATCCCTGTTTTTTTTTGCCTGAACTGTTTCTTTTGTGATTACAGTCAGCGGGATGCCCCTGTTTTGTAAGTCTCCTTCATAGGTTTTGACTTATTGGGCTTTTATTTCTGAGAGATAATGACTACCTGTCCTAAAGATTATTCGGAACCATCACTGTCTCTGGTTTTGGAAGGACTCTTTGGATGTCGTTCATTGCGCACCTGGATCAACTGAGAAGACTACCCTGCCCCAGGTTATGATTAAGGGTTTTAATTTTCGAAAAGAAAAACTCCAACTTCTTTGGCTCAGAGGGTTTGACTAGGGATTATCTTCCTTATAACTCCACTGTTTAGGATTTGAAACAATGCTTGTACCTCATCAGCGGGGTCTGTTCAAAAGTATACTGTAAAGATCGTGGTATCATTTTCGTCATCCTCCCTCAAAAGGTTTAGAATTTTTAATCGAGAGTTGAACATCACAAAAAATGAAAGCAATTTGACTATAGTGAATACGAATGGATTGATTCAAAACAGACATATGCGATGCATTAATGAAATAAAAAAGTTTGATATGATAATGATTGTTTGAACAAGCAAAGAAGAATACAACTTGAACATTCAAATGAACAAAAGTTTCTTAGTTTGAACTAGTCATCTCAGATGGAGAATTCTCAGTGGAAGATTTTTATCTCGCCATCCGGCATAAACTCCAGCACCCTCTCGTCAATCAAGTCTTGGATCTTGTTCTTCAGAGTCCAATAGTTGTCGGTGTCATGTCCTGGACCGTCAGAGTGGTATGCACACCTTTCATAGGGATGATAGGTAGGAGCGGAAGTATTTGGGTTCCGGGGAGGAGCCTTTAATGTAATCAGCCATGTCTTCAACATGTGTTGTAGCGCTTGAGTCGGTGACATGTTGATCTTGGTAAATTTCCTCTTGGGCTTGTTTGGCTTGCTCTGATCAACCTTGGCTAGAGGAAAATAAATCCCCTTTGCCCCTTGCTAGACAGTTGGTTCATTATAACCTGCATCACAAACCCTTGAGATCCTTGAAATTGGTTAGTCCTTATGCAGGATGTATGCAATGGTATGATGGTATGATGTTATGATAAAGCACACCATAAGTATTCACAAAAGGCAATCATAGTAAGGCACACAAGTCACACAAGACATCCCTTAGAGTTTAGGCCACCATGAAGTTTAGGTACTACCCTCTTTCAGTTTCAGTTGGTTAAGACCTGTCCTAGAAAATAGTAACCGGGTTCTAGAGGATCTCAATATCACTGACTACCCTCAATCGGTCATAACTCCAACTTCGCAATCTTTTCTTGCAGCCGGAACCATCGCGAGAGTTTAGCCTCAATGAGTGTAGCATACTGCTACTGTTCTATGGCCAAGTTGGGTCAATTTAAGGTTCTAAGGTCAGTTGGTGCTTAATGACTCCTCAGAAGACCCATATTCTCCTCGTTCCAACACAAGGGATATCGGTACAGACCAAGGTGTCACACCAACGTAGCTACTGCTTCACCCGTGTCGGTCTACGCCGGACAGGTCCCTCACAGTTTATTGCTACCTAAAGGGTATTCCCCAGATCCGGGTTAGGATCTATGAAACTCCGATGCAAGCCCACAATATTAAAGCAAACAAGGCATACAATTGAAAACATAGAATGATCTAATCCTAAGGTACACCTCACTTATAAAGTCCCCAGCAGAGTCGCCAGTTCTGTGATCGGTGGAAATAGAACTGACTGTTTTGGAATGCTGGTTCGCGAAATGTCGCGGTAAGCAAGAGTCGCCACCGTCTTTTATGTTCTCCAACCAGGAAAGGACAAAAGCACAGCAAAATTCCTTTTCGATATGTTTCTCGGTTCGGGAGGTAGATTATAGAAAGGGAAGGTGTTATCACCCTTTCTATCCGTGGTTATCCACGGGCTCTTAGGTACTTGCTCACTATGTTTTCAAAAATGTTTGCTTTTCTTGTGTTTGTGGGTTTTGAAAAAGTTTCGTTTTGAAAACTTCTAGGTAACTCTTGTATCAGTCCTCAAGAGTGTATGAAGTGTTTGTTTGAAAACTTTTTGAAAGAAAAGTGTAAGTGCGAAAAAGTTGTTTTTGTTTTTTGAAAGAGCAAGTACCTGAGAACCTCTACCTACTCAAAAGAAATTAAGATGTGTAAATGTCCTTTAGACAGTACTATCCCACTATTGAGAAGTAGGTAGCACCGTCGTTGGAGTTATTCGGGTCAATTCGATTATAGGGACATGTGGTCACAAAAGCAATAGTAGGACGCCTTAGCGGTAACCCTAATGTCCTAGATCCCTTTTTATCCGAGGCAACCGTTTCGAGGCAACTTGGATCTTTAGACAGGAGGGCGACCTCTAAAACACCATATACTCAATGACCACCTCGAGGAAACCAAGTGAGGCGTACCCTAGGAGTGGCATGTGCATGTGTGTCAGGTTTCATGTTAAGTTATCTTTGCACATTTCATGGTGAGCTACGTTTTGATTTTAATTTCAGACAAGTCTTGTCATGCATAGTTAACAGTTAATAATTTGCGGAAAGTAAATCTACGCTATTACAAGGCGTCGGGTATTTACATCGCCAAAAACAAACCCTTGGAAAAAAGTAAATTGCGGGAAATTAAAGAAAGCGATAAAAAGTCCTATTTACGCTATTACATCCTCGGAACAATTACATAAATATAATCAAAAATAAATATGCGCGAAAAGAAATTGAATCGGAGAAGTCCTTAGGGTTTTGACCCTTTTTGAGAAAGAATGAAGTTTTGGTCCTTTTTTGCATTTCATTAAATATTAAACCTAAAACTAATCAATTAATTAATTAAAAGAAAAAAAGTATTTTTGTGTTTTTTATGTTTTAATGAAATAAAAGAAAAGAAATTAAAAGTTGTCAAAACCCTAATTCTAGGTTGATTTTATTTATTTTGAAAAAGTCGAAGTTAACCTAATTAAAACAACTAAATTAATTAATTACATTTATTTACAAAAATAATAAATAAAAGGTGAATTTAATAATAATAATAATAATTATTATATTTTTTAGGTTTTCTGAATTTATTATGAAAATAGTTAATTTATGAGTTAATTAAATAATAATAATAATTATTATAATTAATAAAATAATTGAATAGAAATTAAAATAGAAAAGAAAAAGAATAAAGAAACCAGGGGGGTGATGGGCCTTTTTGGAGGTTTGCTAGCAATCTTTAAGCCCAATAACACTCAAGCCCTTCTGACTTTCTTGAATTGTCCAGGCATTGGTTGACTAGGGAGCATGGTGTTCATCATCTTTTGGCCACTGGATTGGAATGTGAAGACACATGGCATGCTGAGGCGTGAGGTTCATGATGGAACATGTTGGGAATCCTGCATGCAATCATGTGAAGAAAAATAGAAACAAATATTTGGGGGACCTGGGATTCGAACCCAGGTCCCAACGCCTATTGAACACCTGGCCAACCACTCCACCAACTTGCACACTTTGATATTATGATAAGCAACAAATATAATATATCAAAACTAATCACTATGCTGTAAACACAAAAACAAGCGCGCGCTTTTTGAACCAACCAATGGCATGTCACCACCTAGTCATCTTCCTCGCTGAACCTGCAGAATAAGTGTTAGATAGCGGGGATTTTTAACCCCCACAAACTGCAAAAAAGGAAAAATAGCGATTAGCCCTGTGTGGCATATAAATATTTCGCGATGGTTGCTTCACGTTCGTCCAGTCTCAACGATTTCAACCATAGGTCTTAAGGGCTCTAATTTTCCCTGTACTGTAAAGCCCCAATTTTACAGCATAAGAACCCTAGAATTTGTCAATGGCAACTTTCGATTCTGTGCATTATAATCCAATTAGCTTATGCCATTATTTTCCTGTGAGTTCTAGCAATGCAAAACCAACAAAAAATCATATTAAATATGCATGAATCATGAGTTACGATTATGAAAATAATGTGCAAACCGTGAAGCTGTTCTTGGTGATTCTTTGAGCCTTAGCGTGTGGTTTTGATTGCAAAACGTTCCTCACACTCCCAGCAACGTGTTTGAATCCACAAAAGTCCTTGAATTGGCCTGGAACCTGGAAAACAGTTTTCAAGTTTCTTGAGTTTTTTTCAAAGTTGCTATGGCTTTGTCTGCAGTGGTTTCACATCCGTGGCATTAGGGTTGGCTTGTGTACTTATAGTAGAATAGAATTAGGTCAAATCTTTGCCAAGAAATCCATGGAATTGATGATTGTATATTTGATTGAAAATCAAATATTTTTGAATCTTTTTGATTGAATAAAGTTGCTAAATTGGGAGATTTTGATATCCTTGATTGATACACGAATTTGCCAGCTCTTTTAGGTCATTCTTGCTTCACAAAAAGATTGGAAAACCATATCTTTATATTTTCCTACAATTAAATGGATTAATATTGATTAAAAATCCAATTAATTAATAAAAAGTAAGAAAATAATTCAATTTAAGCTTAATGGGTCGTGCATAGGTCATGGATAAAGTTTCAAGAAGAAATTTGAGGCCCATTAGCAAAAACAAAGTGTTTTGAGCAAAGTTGACTTTTGCAAATTCACATAAATTTCCCAAATTATCCAATACATATCTTGCTCAATTTTGATCATATGAACATGTTCTTGGACATTTTGGAAAGGTCTTGAAGTCCTCTAACCAATTCCTTTGGTCCCATGTCATTTGGATTTACCAATCTCCAGTTATGGCCTTTGACTCAAAGTGTACTTTTGTTGACTTTTGAAATTGACCTATAATGTAAAAATTGGTAACTTATTGTGAGAGCATCTCTTGAACTTGGAGTGTGAATATGGGTTGTAGGAAATTGTATCCTCTTCAAAATGAGCATTGGATGGGATTTTTCTGATGAACCATGAAAAAGTTATGCCCTGGTCAAGATACAGTTGACTTTTCTGCTGTCCAAAAATAGTAACTTTTGCATCTTGATGATTTTTGAGCCATCCTTGTGGAATCATGATAAAGATTTGATCAAATAATGATTGTGAGCTCAAAATAAGATGTTGACCAAAAATTCTGACTTTTGACTGCAAAATGACCATTTTACCCCTATAGTTGACTGTGGATCAAATAGGGCTTTTGACTATGGAATTTGACACTGTGAGTCTTGAAACTTGACATGTAGATGCTTGAGGATATGTATAGGCCTATGGGACTTGATTGAGCCATTGAAAACCTCAAACTTCTTGAGAGAACCAAAACCCTAATTTTGACTGGCTTAGGAGGTGTTTGACTGTGCAATCCTTTAAGCAATCTTGAACCATTTGAAGATGATTCTTGGCAAATATTGAAGAATATGGGAGGGCAAATTTTGGGGTACAACAGAGGTGAACCAAAATTGTTCATGATATTGGTGGCTCTGGTCCTAGATAACATGGATTCAGGAGTGATATTGGTACCACATGCATTGAGTGTGTGAGTCAGTCTCATTGCATTGTCATTAATATGATGTTTGAGTTGTGTGCTTGGTGTATGTATTACATGGTAATTATTGTTATATGTTGATAATTATGCATGACTGGTTAAATAACATGTAATATAATTGTTGTATTTTGTGAAGGTGCGAGAAGTGGAATGTGTGGCTATTCATTATTTACTTGCTATATACTTATTATTATTTATTCTCTTATATCGCTATGATATATCTCTCTTCTGTTAGAATGATGCTTTATACAGCATTGTGTAGATAGTCAGGAGTAGTTCGAGACTGCGGAGGTTTGAAGAGGTTGCTCTTTGTTTTATTTAGAGTTGGTGTCATTGCTCTGATACGTAACACTAGGAGGGATAAATGACTATTTTATTTTGTTATCTTTGGTTATTTGTTTGGAGTCTTATGAACTCCCAATTATCTGAATAAATGTTGTTTGGATTTGAAAAGCTTATTGATTTTTAATTTGAATCTTTTTCCGTTGCATTAATAAAAGTTGAAGTTTAAGACTATGAGTTGAAGGTTTGAGTTCATCCATAGATGTGTTAAGTATCATTTATATGTTATGAGAAGGTTGTTGTGTGTTATGAAAATGTAGCATCATGAATGCTTGTTAAATTATTTTGAAATTACTCTGATAATTATTTATTATTCGTCAGGTTGTTTTTAGATGTTACCCGTCATATGTCTAGAATATCCATTGTTAAAGTACCGGTCTTCTATAGATGAAGCTCTAAAGGAAGTATGGGCTATAAGACAGGTATCAACAGCCTTAGGTTTCCATTCCTTTCTAGTTTTCACCATTACATGATTAGCCTTAGAATGTTTTGAATGTTTAGGATAACCATGCAATCTATAGAAGAATGATTTTATGTGACCATATTTACCATAATAATGACATTTCCAAGGCTGAAACTTGGCTTTGGTATGAGTTTTTTGAAGCTAGGCAGAATGTTGTAACATTTGATCTGACATTATGCTCTAACCCTTCACTTCAGCAGAAAAAAATTTTGTCACAAAGGTTTTTCTTTTATTATTCAGAGACTGATAATTAAACCCTATACCAGTGAATCTTCTACCTCCTTCTCCAATTTAAAGAATTTTATCCAACACATCAGACCCATTATTCAACATCCTTATGGACTTAGACATATTCTCAAGTTTTGAGGTTAATAGGGATACCTTACCTTGAAGCTCAAAGTTTGTGGATAAAAGTTTCTCTTTTTCATCCTGTATTTGAGCTATAACCTTCTTCTGCTTTTCTCCTGACTTACACACTTCTTCATTTCTGATACACAAATCCTTGTAAGAAGCAACTAATTTTTCATAAGAAAACTCTTCATCACAACAATCTTCATCAGATTCATGTCTACCAGTCATGACTGTAATATGCTTAGCAGTTTCATTATCAGTTTCACCTTCAGAATCATCAGTCCAGGATGTAGTCAGTCCCTTCTTCCGTTTCTTGAGAAAAGTGGGACATTATGGCCTCCTGTGACCAAAACCCTGACATTTGTGGAAATGCATGTCTTTTCCTTGACTTGGCTTATCCCCTATTTTTCCTTTTCTTTAAACCTCATTGTTCTTCCTAATGTCAAGAAAAATGTTCTTGACATTTGGTCTTTACTTCATACTCTTCATCACCTTATTGAATTGCCTCCCAAGAAGCATAATGGCATTAGAAATTCCTTCATCAGTATCTAGGTCACATTGATCCTCTTTATCTTCAGTATTGGATACAAAAGTTATGATCTTGTCTTTCTTTTCAGATCTTTCATTAATAGCTAATTCAAATGTTTTAAGTGGCCCAATAAGTTCATCAACCCTCATGTTGTTAATGTCCTGAGCTTCTTCAATTTCTATGACCTTCTTGTCAAATATCCTAGGCAAGAACCTAATAGTCTTTCTGACCAGCTTTGCTTCTGACATCTTTTCTCCCAATGCACTTGATGCACTAGCAATTTCAAGAATCTTCATTTGATATTCTTTAATTGTCTCATCATCATTCATCTTTAAAATCTCAAATTTGGAAGTGAGAAGCTGAAGTCTTGAAATCTTCACTTTGGAGGTACCTTCATAAGTTGTTTTGAGAATTTCTCAAGCTTCCTTGGCCACAGTACACGTATTAATCAGCCTGAAAACATTTTTGTCGATTCTATTAAATAGAGCATTTAAAGCCTTGTAATTTCCAATGGCTTCCTTATCATAATTTTCATCCCAACCTTCTTCAGGTTTTATAATTCAGTTTCAAACTCTTTCCCATCTTTGTCAAGTGCCTTCACAACAAGATGCTTCCATCCTTTCAAAACAGCCTTCCATGCTTTGTTGTCCATATATTTCAGAAAATCTACCATTCTAACCTTCTAATAGACATGGTTTTAACCATCCAACATAGGTGGTATGTTGTTATATCCTCCTTCCTTCTCCATAGTGCCAGAAAATATATCTCTGAATCTCACCCAGTGAGCTGAATAGGGTGCCTGCTCTTGATGCCAATTGAAATTTTGGCACACACAATACAAATGTCAAGACTGGTTTCTTAACACACAAGCACAATGTCACGACAGATGTTACGACATCTGCTGACAGAACAGAAACTTTTACCAAAATCAAAAGTATGCAGAATTATAAAGTGCAGAAGGTAAAAGAACACAAATAGTTGTTAACCTAATTCGGTGAAACTCACCTACTCTGAGGGCTACCAAGCCAGGAAGGACATCCACTATAAGTAGTACTAGTTCAAAGCTAAACTCCCCATTTACAACTTATCGCCTAATCCATACCCATTGCAACTTCTACCTAGTCACCTCCTAGATATGAGAAATCACCATCTCACTTCCAATCACCACAGTGATAAAAGACCTGTCCCAATCCCAGTGACAGCCTATAACCAATCCACAATCACATTGATTTGAAACCAAAATAAAACTGAATTTTACACTTCAATCATAGTACTCAAACTCTTTCCTAAAAGCTTTAGAGTGAGAACAATAACTTGTCAAACTGTTAAGTAACAACCAGTCAACTCTAATGTATCAAGAGATACATGAGGACATACAATAAAAATAGAAACATCCTCGAAGAACCCTCAAACCTAAAACTAAGAAGATTCGGATTCCCCTTATTTTTACAAAGTTCTTAAGGATATTATGTCTAGGTAGTTTCTTTAAATACTCCTCGGCAATCCTTGGGCCTTGAATCTTCGCCCAAATATTCCTTGTTCTCCATGCTGAGAGTTGCACCAATATGTGCAGAAAAATCTTGATGAATCTTGGAACACAATACATGGTTTCCTTAATTGTCTCAACGTCCAATTTTGGCAACCTATATACATCCGGAGATAAATCAAAGTGTTCCATATTTAAAAACCTTGACCTACAAAAATAAGTGAGATATATCCCAAAAGAATCTCAGAAAATCAAATCTTGTCAAGAAATAAAACAACAACACTTGTTGTACCAGATCAAGATGTCATGACATTTGTCTTTGACATCTGGTTAAAACCACATAATAGCTTAACTGTTATGACAATTGATGTAGATGCTATAACATCTTGCACAACATCAGTAAAACTATGTTTTAGCAAAACTGTTGTCAATCGTAAAACCATGGAACTAACAAGAACTAATGAGTATAATTTAAAATCAAAAGGGAAGATCATTCTCATGGTCAATAATGGAAAGACGTAGAACAAAAGGCTCAACAAGTAGGGTAGTAAAGTTATATGTAAGGAATATGCTGGCCCAAACCTATTCCTTATGCTTTGGAGCCTAGTAAATTTATAAATAAGGAGGGCACTTGCTTCTACTATGATAAGACCGAACACTGGAAGAGAAATAGCCTAAAGTACCAGGAAGATGAAAATAATGGATTAGAGCCTTCAATTTTATGTATTTTTGTTATAGAAATAAATTTATCTACTTCAACATCATGGGAATTGAATATTGGGTGTGGTCTCACATTTGTACTAATGTGAAAGCGCTAAAAATGAGTAGATAATTGCAAAGAGTGAATTTGATCTACAAGTTGGAAATAGAACAAAGGTTGTTGCTTTAGCCGTAGGAACTTATGTATTGACTTTACCTAGTGGTTTAATAATTCTGTTAGTTCTCTATTTTATGGTTGGCATTAATTTTAGTAAAGGAAATATAGCACCAATATGTTAAATAGTATGTGTTAACTTGCTAAGATAAACAGGTTGAACAAGAAGTCCTATTTTATGAAGAAATGTGTTAAGTTGAGATGTTTCATCAACTGAAGCAACATGTTAGACAAGATGCCTTATGCAGAGTCATTCGACATCGTGACTGTTTAGGCTAGACAATAGGAATTTGTTAAGTTCCAACAGATGCAGAATATTTTGGGAATGTTACGCTATCCTATGTGGCGTTGATTTAAAGGTCTGGAATATTCAATTTGAAACCAAGAAGAATATTCACTTTCTAATTATGGAGATAAATTAGGATGGTTATGATTGAAGACCTATTTTTATGTAGAAGATTCTGCAGATTTTCAGTAACTTATATGTTGCGGTTTCGAAGCCCATGGACATCTGAAGATTATAAAAGGAATACTTAGACATAGGTATTTGTAACTAATCCTTGTTCAAAACTTTTTTAAAGAAAATATAAGGGTTAAAGGTTTTGAGAATCGTGTACTTGGGTTGTAAGTCATCTTTTGTATCATTTTTGATACATTGTGGTAGACTTTGTGTCTATACAGATTCAGAAGCATTTAGGTAATGAATTGTATATTGTTATTGGATGAAGCTTTGAAGCAAATATAAGTATGTTTGTTAGTCAAGAGTCTTAGCTGAACTTTATTTGAAAGGGGTGTCTTTCAAGTAGTTTGATGCACTCACCAGAGGTTGTGATTGTTAGATATCACTAAGGGGATTTAGGAAGTGAGATGGTGATTTTTCATATTTAGGGAGGACCTAAGTAGAATTTACATTGGATAGGGATTAGGCGTTAAGTTGTAAAGTGGGATTTTTTAGGTTTTAAACTAATATTGTTGATAATGGACTTCCTTCCTGGCTTGGTATCCCCCAAAATAGGTGTTGTTGTACACCAAACTGGGTCATCATATCTTTGGAACATCTGTCATGACTTTGGAATGATAAGTATTATATCAGTATGTTTTACCTTGTCCTTATGATGTTAAATGGAGATCAATGTCTTAAACATGTGTTATGACATTTTGTTATCTGTATACCAGAGTTTCAATTGGTATCAGAGCAGGCATCCTGTTCTATTTTGGTTGACATCTAGGGAAGATACTTTCTGGTGCAATGGACTTGAAGGAGAAAAGTGTTTGTTGTAGTTACTGCTATGATTGTAGTGTTACTTGTGAGGAGTGTGTGATACGGTGGGAGAACTGACTTGAGGTTTTGCGTTTTGATCGCATTTTTATGGATAGCAAGAGTCGCTACCGACTTTTCTTTTATCCAAAAGGAAAGGTAAAAAAGTACAGGAAAGACCTTTCGAGATTATTTCTCGGGTTCGGGAGGTAGATTATGAAAAGGTAAGGTATTAGCACCCTTTTCATCCATGGTTTTCCATGGGCTCTTAGTTATTCGCTTAGATCACTTGCTTTTGTTTGACAGTATGCTTGTGGTGTCTTTTTTTGAAAGTATTTTGAAAATGTCTTTGTAATGGTTCTCGTTTCTATAAGAACGCGTACAAAGTGTTGTTTCGAAAAATAGTTCAAAGATGTGTTTGTGGAATGTGTTTTTGAAAGTGGATTTGAAAAGATGTTTTGCAATGGTTCTCGTCTCTATAAGAACGTATACAAAAGGTCTTGTCTTTTGAAAAATGTTTTGAGATGAAAGTGTTGGTGTAAAAATGTTTTTGTTGTGAGCAAGTGAGCAACTAGGAGCTAATCTACCTACTCGAAAGGTCTCAAATGTAATTTTCTTCCTCCTTTAGATGTTGCTATCTTACCATTGATTTGGTAAGAAGCCCCATCGTTGGATGTAAAGGGATAGGCGCGGGTCAATTTTATAGTCATCGAAAGCAACTTATGAGACGCTTTAGCAATTTTCATAAGGGACTAGATCATTTTATCGAAGGCAACATTGAGGTTCATCGAGGGACTACAATATTTTTTATCGAAGGGTCATTGCTAAAGCGTCCCATATTCGAGGGACATAACTGTGTTTTTGAGGAAACAAGTGAGGTTACCCTAGAGGTGCGCGTGTGAAAAGTGTTTTTGATTCAAGTTAATTTTATCTTTGAAATTAGGTTATCTAGCGATTGATTTTAAATCTTGCCATACACGCCTAATTACTATACAGTAACAAGTAAAACAGTAAAATATGGAAATTGAAATTCTACGCTATTACAGAGCTTCGGGAATGGGGGTACAAATTTACAAATGGGGATGAAGTAAAAGCCTAGTTAAACTATTACAATCCATAAGAAATTACAATAATCGAAATAATGCGAAAAATAGTAAACTATGAGCAAATGAAAAGAGAAAGAAAATTGTTTTTCAGTGTGTTTTGATAGAAAAAAAAGTAAAAATATATATAATAGAAATGTAACTAAAACAAAAGTTATCTCGATTAAATTAAAATTCTAAGATTATCAAAATTAAAATTCTAAAATTTACTAAATTAAATCTAAACTAAATTAATTCTAATATTATTAAATAACATCTAAACTAATAAAAATTCCAAAGTTACTAAACTAAAACCAAGTCAAATGAAAATTCTAAAGTTATTAAACTAAATCCAAATCAAATAAAAATTCTAAAGTTATTAAATTAAATCTAAGCTAAATAAAGATATTAAAATAATTATAAACTAACCTAAAACCCTAATTTATTAAATGAAATCTAAACTAAGTTAACTATAAAAAATGAGGTATGAAACAGAAATGTAGGGTGAAGTAGTTAATGGGCTTAAGATGAAATGCAGCAAGGTCTAAACAAGAAAACAAGTTGCAAAAATAAATAAAAATGTGGGATGTAGTTGAAATGTGGGTTGGACTAACAACTTAAGCCTAGACCCGGACACACTAAGCCAGCAAAGAGGGTTTTCAGACACTAATCTGAAACAGAGGCAACGCCTCTTCCCAATCACAAAACCCCAACCCTATTCTTCATATTTCTGTTCTTATCCACCCCTAAAATTATTCATCTCTCTCATTTCTCCCTCAATCGTACACGTTTTCTACCTCTCTGTTTGACACTCATCTTTCTCTCTTAGTTCTCATTGAGTTCCAACAACCCAAACATACAACAACGATTTTAACTCATGGATGTTTCGAACCAAAGCCTAGCGACAACGAGGAAAAATTTAACAACAATCTCATCATATTCAAAAGGAAAAAAAGTTACCTGTGACGAGGGGAATTTAGCCAGAAAATTTTGAGGTACGATGATTGGAATCCTTTCTCTCTCTATCATGTGTGAACTACTACTTCTTATTTTATTCGATTCTGTTGATGTTTCAAGCTTGATGATAATATGAATGTTACAGGTTTGAGTTGCAGGATGTCGTAGCCTCTCGCGGATGCTTCAGCTCGATATTTGGGTGAGATTGCTCTGATTTGCCTTTTTTTATTTGTGACTCTAAATTTAAGAGAAACATGGGTAACTCGAGCTATTTTTCTCGATCTACTTTATTCTTCTGTTGGGGCTCTGAGTTTTTGGGATTTTTGCTGGTTTTTAGTTAGTTTGAGACAAAGGGTTTATCGAAATTTTGGGCTCTGAGTTTTTTTGATATGTGATATTTGCTGGTTCTTGTTGGTTATGGTTTTGTGATATTTGCTGGTTCTTGTTGGTTCTGGTTTTTTGATATTTGTTGGTTCTGTTTTTCTTCCCAAAACTCTCCTCCTTTTTTTTTATAAAACGGTGGTTATTCTTATAACCAGATCAGGGTGAAAATAGGAGGGAAACTTGTGAATTTGAACAATTTTGGTTTTTCTAGCTTTGGGCTTTAGAGTGCAGATTAAACTATGTCCATTTTGGTGCAAGTTTGGGCAGGTTTTTGGACTGTAATGCAGGCTTGTGGAGCAGAACTTTGGCATGTCTTGTTTTTGCAGGTTGGTTTGATGTGCAAGGCTGCCATCTTGTTTGTTATGAGCACATCAAATTTGCACAATTTTGGGACTGGTTATATGGCCTAGGTGATATCCTCATAACCCTACTTCTTTCCTCTTTCATTTTTCTATGAAACAAAAGTTGTATCTGGCTTAATACATTCTGAAGGGTTTGTGATAATTTAGGAAAATGATGATATCTTGGTTTTTGGCCATTAGCTTGCATTATTTTACTTGTTGTTGTCTTATACATGTGTTGCTGCCTACTGTTTATAGCTCTTATTTATTGCATTGACCTTGCCTCTGCAATGTTTGTTCTGCTTTTTTCCTACTGCAGTTTAGATTGTTGTTTGTTGTGCTGCATTGTTGTTTTGGCCGTTTGTTTGAATTGTTGGAATAGCTTGTTGGCTTGTGCATTTGTCTGCTGTTGTTTACAGCCTGTTGCTTTTGTTGCAGTTTTGGGCAGCAACCTGCCTTTTTCTCGGATCCTGCTGTGATATTTTGCATCTGTTGTAGGCTTGCCCCTTTTTTTGTATTTGGCTGCTGCTGTTTGCAGCCTTGTAGTTTTTGTTGCAGTTTTGGGCAGTTTGTTGCCCTGCTTTGTACATTAATTTCCCTTTTTTTGTGAACCAAGAAGGGCAACTTTCTTGTGATTTGCAAATGGGGGAAATGGATTTTGATGAAACAAACAAACATTCTGATTCCAAGTCGCAAACCCTAATGCTGAAAATCATTCTTGCTTGGATTTTTCAATGCTGATTGTTTGCTAATTTCTTTCTTTCTTTTGTTACATGTACAAACAATTGAATGGCAAGTAAGACAAGATAAAGAGAAGACCATGGCTAGCAATGAGGAGTTTCTTGAAGATGAAGCAAAGAGTCTTGAAGAAGAAGCATTTCTTTCCTTGTAAATATAACTTGTATTTCACTTGTAATCCATTTGTAATTTACTTTGTGAATGACCCACAAAATGTAATGAACAAAAAACTTGAGTAAATATTTAAATGGTGAAATTTGTTGTACAAAACTTTGAACTTTTCAATTCTTGATTGAATGTTTTGAATGAAACATCTTGGCTTGGTAACTTGAACTTCAAGCAATCACAAAATGATCAAATAAACTATGTGCCTTGTACTCCAAACAAAATCCTAAACAAAATAAATGTTTAAGAACTCAATTCCACTTGGTTAACCTGAATCCAAAATCATGGTTGTTTTAAATGAAAATCTCAATCTTCACATTTTGTCTAAATCAAATTGGCATTCGAAAATGAAAACGCACGCCAAGCTCGATTAAAATGGGACTTCATTGTCAAACAAACATGTTTTAAGAACATTCGCCAACTTTTGTAGAATTAACAAACTTCAACAGATTGTGGTTAAGAACATTTGAAATCAAACAAATGACTTGGGATGATTCGATAACTTTCAAAGTCTTCCAAGCATGATTTTCTTTCAATTCTTTGAAGATAAACCCATGAGCGACATCACATATGATCGTGAATAGAAATAATCATCTAAAAGTCTTGTAATTTGAAGAAATCACAATTCTTAGAAATCAAGACGACTATTATTTGAAATTAGGTCAAAATTCATGATGCGACTTCCAACGCATTCGAATTTTTGATGATCCTCTACGCGTAATCAGTTCTTGATTTGTGAAGAGAAGTTTGAGATGACATCAAGGAGAATCATACGCAAGAAAAACCATTCAAAAATATTGAATAATAAAGAAGTTACGATCGTTTGAATTTGTTCTCACAAAAGGGAGATTTTCAATTCAATGTAGTTGTTTTCAGTTATATGGACCATTGATTGACAAACTTGCAATGCGAGGTTTAAAAACTGACTTAAACAACCTTGAGGAGATATGAAGACCTATGAAGACCATTTTAAACCTTGAAGACTCAATTTTATTTGAGAAATGCAAAATCCTAATTGCTGACTTACTACTTAGGAAGAGAATCTGTCTGATCAACTTCTGAGCCAAATTAGGTATTTGAGAAACCCTAGGATAGTATCTTGAATGAAAAATGGGAGGTCAAATTTGGGGTACAACAGCATGCTTTTCTTCTACTGCATGTGACTCTGATATGTTATCTTGTGATGTTTAGACGCCTTTGACATCCTGTTTGGAGCTTATTAAGGAGTGTTTATTTGTGTTTCGTTGCATATTTTCTCCTCTAAAGATATGTCCTATGATGGTGTGATACTTGGATAATAGTTTTGATCAGCTGATTAAAGTTGCCAAAGATACTTGAGGTTCATCTCAAGTCCACTCATAAAGGCACTTCAAAAAGTGGTTGATAAAAGAGTTCTGAAGTAATGGCTTCAGGACCAAGCTCAATATTATGTTCTGTGAGAAGGGAACTGATGTTCTACTAGATGTTGGAACATCACATCAACATAGTGTGCAAAATCCTATTTGGACAAAGAATTTCTTAGCATTTGCTCTGGATGCTCAACAGATGTGTGTTGATCATATATGTTTGGTATTCTCTCCTGAATTGGAAGAGTTATTTATTGGGTTAATTTATTTCTGATCCAAGTAAGCAGGGGTGCAGAGGATGAGCTCTAAGGCCTAGTGGAGACTTGTTATCTTAACTAGGTTCCTTGTACATGGAGGTCAAGTTAAGATGTCAAGGATATTCTCTCTGCCATCTAGGAAACCCTTTTATTAAGAGAAGCCAGATTTGTGTAAGCTTGTTCAAATGGAACATGTTCTGATTGAGTTAGATCAGAGGGAATAATATGTGTGTATACACTAATCACATGAGGTGTTGTTGTTAAGGGGGGGTCCTTAATTTTGTGTTGGAAGGCCTTGAAGAAATGTAAGGACTAATGTCTTTACATCTTTGTATTGAGAATTTATTTTTCTCAATATGTTTGGATGGTGTTTCTAATAAATAAGATGAAGGTTGTTTACTTAAACTTGATATTATTATCAAATCTATGAGAACATGGAACTCTTGTTATGTTATAGTGGAAAAGACATCCAAGGGGTTATATGCAATTGACATGTATCAACCTGAGTTAAGTTAACATTCTTCAGGGAGATTAAATCACAATTGTGGTGTGTATCATTCAATTGGTTCAGTGTTGTCTGCATTTTTGGAGTGTCATCCAAACTGTTTGGGATGAGCTTTCCAGTTTTGAGTCTTGAAGAATCGGAAGAAGAAAACTTATTCTGAACTGTCTGTTTGTGGTATGATGATCATTAAATACTCTATTTCTTATGGTCTTCCCTAGATGTCTGGTAGAGGGAATCTCTTATGTTGATGCATAAGGATGGCATCTAACACCTCAAGGTCAGACAAAAGGTCTAGATGTTGTACTTAAGATAAGAAGGCTCTTGAGGTATATAATATGCGGGTAACTGCATGTATTTTTGATTTGGTCTTGGATGTTAATTAGCTACTAATTAGTATCAGCATGGTTCTCTTGTGTTTCCTTTAAGAGATTTGGTTAGATTACTATGGGTGTTGTCTCCATAACCATCGTAATTGGTGAAATCCTTGTGATTGAGTTTGATGTCTGAATTGATGTTGGAAGATTATCTCAGGTATTTGATTCTCCAAAAACGGAAGTTGATTTTGTTAAATTCATGGTGTGAGGAATCCTAATCACCATTAGATTTAGTGTTGGTGTGTCTTACCATGGTGGAGTGATAAGTCCAACCACTGACCAAGTCTGGTGTGTTTGTAAAGTGAATATCAGTCAGAACTACTTGAATTCACGTGTGCATGTGGTTTGAAGAAGGAGAATATCATACCAAATGTTCTACCATGTGTGAAAGGGTGGCACCATCTGCTACTTTAGCATGAAGAAATGTTCCTTTGAATAAGGTATGCATATGATTGATGGCAAATACTCTGACGGGAGATATGTATTTGTCTGATGTGTTGATGCAGGATTGTTGTCTGAACACTCTATTTCAGAAAGTATATGAGAGTTTATTTCTCTCCATGGTACTCTGATGTGTGCTAGCTGCTGACATTGTGTGTCTTATTGAGAGCTTATTGTATAGATTTAAAGAAGGACATCCAAGCATGATGAGTCCTTTGGATGGTGAATCAAGAACTAGAGTGAGTGGGTTCTGTAATGTGAAGTTGGTGTCCTAAATGATGTTGTAATATCATGTTTGTTGGTTGTACTTTGGAAGTTGTCTGGTACTATGGATGTGGAGATTGATGATCAGAATTATTATCAAAAGAGGCATTTCTGACTATAATGAGAAGGTTCTAATATTGTCTACAGTAGTATGTTTGTTAAAAGTATGACTACTATCCAACAATTTCAAGTAAGGGCAGAGAAATGGTATCAGATAGTGTGATCTAATCAAGAATCTTATGATGAAGTGGGTTTCTTCTGATGTAAATTACTCTAGAAAAGAGTGTGTCAGTCTTGAAAGTGTGAAGCCTTTCATGTGCTCAAGTGTTCATTTTTAGCAGGAGCACTATTTATCCATGATAGGGGGAATTAAGTACTGGTTTATAGATTGTTCCTGCAATGGTGCAGGCCTTATGAAGCTTGCATGTTTTTCGAACTTGTGAAGATTGGATACCTCTTATAAAGGTGTGATGTTAGACAACATATTGTAAGGCTACTGAATGTTGTTGTTTGTGCTTATGGCTAGGCATGTATGGTTCTAGCCATGTGAGCCTGATTAGTTGATTCTTGTGTTCTCATGGTTCTTAAAGTGAACTCTGAGAAATAATGTTTGTGTCTGGGAGAATTTTTTTTCTCCAAAGATTGAGGAGGGACTCAATAGTTGTTTTGGTTGATGAATGAGAGATGTCACACATGATTTCTTGATATTTTGATTTGTGTTAGCCAAAATGAGTATACGTAGAGTCTAGTGGAAGGGATTGTGATGATGCTTCAGAACATATGGAGAGTTCTGTGAAACCATTTTGAGCTGGAGATGTCTTAAATCAAAAGCAGACAATGTCTGACTAGATGTCATGACATTATTAAAGACATGTTTCCTTTGTGACTGTTGTACCCCAAAATTTTTCCTCTCATTTTACTCAAGGAATTCCCATTGAGGTCCTCAAACTGCTCAAGGATGACTAAGAATTGACCATACAAATTCTCCTCCTAAGGCAATAAACCTCTAACTAGGGTTTCAATTTTCTTCAAGATGTGTGAGCTCCAATGGTCTCAAATGTTTTCCATGGTCCTAATATGTCCTCAATATTATCCATGCCAAATTTCATGCCTTGCACAACAAGTTTTCTAAATCAACTGCTCAAATGCCTGAAAATCAACTGTATTAGGTCAAAAGTCAATTGTGGCCTATATACAGTCAAACTTCAAGATTTTTGGTCAACATAAACATTTTGAAGTGATATCCATCATTTGATCAAGGGTTTATCATGATTCCTCATGAAATGCTCCTAATTTATCAAAAGTCAAAAATTGCTAATTAGGGTTTCTATAGGAGAAGTCAACCAAACTTTGACCAGGCATAACTTTCTCATACTTTATTAGAAACTTTTCCATCAAAGCACATTTTGAAGAGAATAAAATTCCATACAACTTATCTTAATCCCTCAAGTTCAAGAAATGCCCCAGTTAAAAGATACAAGCTCAGACATTATAGGTCCTTTCAAAAAGTCAACAAAAACACCTTTTGGGTCAAAGCTCCTTACATGAACATGGAATATCCAATTGAAATGAAACCAAAAGGGCTGTTTAGAGGACATCCTAAGCTCTCTAAAAAGTCCAAGAACACCCTCTTAGGGTTAAAAATGAGAGAGAGAGAGAGAGAGAGAGAGAGAGAGAGAGAGAGAGAGATGCTTTGCTAAAGTTGACCAATTTTTGGAGAAGTGCATGAAGCCAATATTGACCAAACTTGAATTTTTTCCAAATGGGCCCATCTTTTCATGTTTGAAACTTGTTTTAACATGGTCCACGACCTCTAAGCCCACCCATGCGTCATTATATTATTTATGCTATTTATTTTGATATTTATGCGACAAATAGTGTAGAAGATGCTTTCCCTTCATTATCTCTCAAAATAAAATCCCATTAAGTCAAAACCTATGAAGGAGACTTAAGAAAAAAACTGGGGCATCCCGCTGGCTGTAATCACAAAAGAAACAGTTCAGGCAAAAGACAGGGATAGCAAAATCAAAAAAGAAAGAGGTCCTAAAAATCCTCAACAAAAAGAAAAGGTCACAAAAATGATTGCCTTCTCAAACAAACGTTCAATTTCTGAGCCATCACCAGAATATCGGAGCCAACATTCTAGAACTCAACTAGGATTCGAAATGCACAATTAACTGAGCATAGGACTGAAGAACATCACGAAGAACGGGTGGGTACAAATAAATTTTGAGCCTTTATCCTTTGTTTCTTAAACCGTGAACCAGACCACATTACAATCCTTAAAGTCCTAGCTGAAGCATGAGTTAGTTCGAGAGCATACTGTTACAAAGTTATCCTGACTCTTGTAAGGTTTGTTATAAATCATGAGTTGATATCACATTCTTGCAAATTTTGTTTTACTACAAAAATGCATTTTCAAAAAACTTCAAGACATACATAAGCTTTGCATTCTTTACATGAAATTGTTTGCATATGGTTAATTGTTCAAATGGCAGAGAAATTCACACAATGAATATTCAGTGAACGAAAACCCCCCTAAATAGACAGAATCACCCCAGACGGAAAAAAACATTCCCAATAACAAGCCTTTCATAATCAAGGGGAATGACATGGTGTCTAATTAATCTAGCATAGTCAAGCCAATATGCAAATAATCCCTCCAAAAATGTTGAATATCCAGGGGCAAATCTACATCTGAATCACTCGAGGGCTGTTACATTGATCGGGGATTCCAGCAGAAAATCACTGTGAAATTTGAATCTTTGGTACCACTAAATTGCTTGTTTGTGCCAGTAGTATTAGATGGTGTCATTATCATGTCTTCGAATCCTTCCATGACAGTTCTTAGAAAAGATACCTAGGAGATTCAAGACTATCATAAACTTGATTAAACATCAGGTGCACCAGATTCATCCTAAAGCAGCCCCATACAGGCTCTCATGTATGAAAGGGCACATGCGATCACATAAACATTTTCTGGCATTTCTACAACACTTGTTGTCATAGACGGTGACAACTCTCCACATCCTATAAGCGCGGACATAGTCAAAAAATACTACGCATGAAAAAGACCCGCTAGGTTGACAGGCCTAGGAAAAATTAAGGGCATCCCGGCGAACCAAAAGAGTTCAGGAAAAAATTAGGGATATATACAAAAACATTATACACCCGGCAAATCGAAAACCTGAAAAGGCGGCTTGAGCAAAAAAGGGTATCCCGATGGACTGAAAACCCGAAAGGGAGGTCCAGGAAAAAGTTAGGGATTAAAAACGTATGACTATGTCCCGTCATATTTTCATTTGTTTATCAGTAGAAGACTTATCATCCTGATCAACATTTACCAAGCACCCCAGGAGTTGGGATGACACTCAAACCATCCACAAAGTCTTCGCATGTACTTTCTCTAGCAGGTACAGAGGCAGGGGCATCTTACTAAAAAGTCACCGCCATATCCTCAACTTACAACCTAGTGATGTCATGTGTTCTTGTATCCCCGACAGAACAGGAATTTCCAACTACTGCTCCGACATTAGGTTTTCCCCGGTAAAGTCGTCAAACTTCTCAGGATTCCCAATTAGGATTTCACAAAATCCTCAGGTAGTGCACAAAGCTTTCCTTCCCCAACAGAGTTTATTTCTCTAACAACAGAAGATCATCTCCCAACAGTTTAGCTTTAATAAAATCTAAAGACCTACATTCCTCATCGCTAGCTGCAATCAGGGATTTATTTTTTCCTAATTCAACAGCGTTGCAATAGAACAACTGATACATTCACATATTGCATTCATACATCACTCTACAAACGTCATAGCATCTGCAGTACAAATGCATACATCCCAATCTCATTTATTTTGAGAACACCATTACACAATGCATTTCATACATTACGACATCGCATACAACTAACGCTTTACCTTTTCAAGAAAGATCAATCAACATATCTTTATCATCAACAATTTTCAACAGGTCCAGGATTAGCTCCTGAAAAAAAATAGAGTAATTATTTGTGCGACCAAATACAGCTTTACACGGGCTCATCATAAAGCAATCTTACACGGGTTTCTTCTGACTTCCAAATATAGCTTTTCACAGGCTCAACATAAAGCAATCTTACACGGGTTTCTTTTGACTTCCAAATACAGCTTTATACGGTCTCTTCATGAAGCAATCTTAGACGAGTTTCTTCTGACTTCAAAATACAGCTCTACACGGGCTCATGATGAAGCAATCTTACACGCGTTTCTTCTGACTTCCAAATACAGTTTTATACGGGATCATCATGAAGCAATCTTACACAGGTTTCTTCTGACTTCCAAATACAGCTTTATATAGGCTCTTCATGAAGCAATCTTACACGGGTTTCTTCTGACTTCCAAATACAGCTTTATAAGGGCTCTTCATGAAGTAATCTTACACAGGTTTCTTCTGACTTCCAAATACAGCTTTACAGGGGCTCATCATGAAGCAATCTTACACGGGTTTCTTCTGACTTCCAAATACAGCTTTATACGGGCTCATCATGAAGCAATCTTGCACGGGTTTCTTCTGACTTCCAAATACAGCTTTATACGGGCTCTTCATGAAGAAATCTTACACAGGTTTCTTCTGACTTCCAAATACAGATTTATACAGGCTCTTCATGAAGAAATCTTACACGGATTCCTTCTCCCTCCTTCTGAAGTTTTACACGGAATCATCCTGAGGAAACCCTACTCAGGTTTCTTCTCTTGAATTTCCAAATGCAGTTTTACACACACTCATCCTGAAGCAACCCTACCCAGGTTCCTTCTTACAATCTCCAGATGCAGTTTTACACTGACTCATCCTGAGGCAACCCTACCCAGGTTCCTTCTCTTGAATTTCCAGATGCAGTTTTACACGGACTCATCCTGAAGCAACCCTACCCAGGTTCCTTCTCACAATCTCCAGATGCAGTTTTACACGAACTCATCCTGAGACAACCCTAACTAGGATCCTTCTCTTGAATTTCCAGATGTATTTTTACACTGACTCATCCTGAGGCAACCCTACTCAGGTTCCTTCTCACAATTTCCAGATGTAGTTTTACACGAACTCATCCTGAGGCAACCCTACCCAAGTTCCTTCTTACAATTTCCAGATGTAGTTTTACTCAGACTCATCCTGAAGCTGCCCTACCCAGGCTCCCTATCATATATCTCCTAAAACAGCCCTACCCAGGTTCCTTCTCATACACTTTTGGATGAATTCTTACCTGGACTCATCCTGAAACAGCTCTACACAGGTTTCTTCTCCCCAGCAAATTACTGCAAAGCTTGGATTTCAACCAGAAAACATTAAAATTTCATCTCTCCAATCCAGTGATAACCCCCCAGTAGAGTAATGAACAACCGAAGCTCTTAGACTCTATTCCCCTAAAACATTCCCCAGCAGGACTCCTCCTCAGACAGCAGGAACAGGAATCCCCACAAAGAGATTTCTTATGAAGTCAGCATCTACGTTGGATGGAATCTCTAAACCCATCTCCAACGACTCTCTGTCATATTCCCTGGATGGCATCTTTAAGCCCATCTACAAAATTCTTTTGTCATAATTTCCAAATGGCACCCGTAAGCCCATTCCCGATATTATTCACCAACAGTATCACTTCAGACGAGTGCAAATTTCTGGGCACTCAAGTGTTCAATCATCTTCCACCTCCAGATCATGAAAGGCAGACAAGCCAATCTACAGCCTGAGGTCAAAGAAGATTGAACAGGGGAAGCTGTTGTATCCCAAAATTTTCCCTCTCATTTTACTCAAGTCATGCCCATTGAGGTCCTCAAACTGCTCAAGGATGACTATGAATTGACCAGACAAATTCTCCTCCTAAGGCAATAAACCTCTAACTAGGGTTTCAATTTTCATCAAGATGTGCGAGATCCAATGGTCTCAAATGTTTTCCATGTTCCTAATATGTAGTTAATATTATCCATGCCAAATTTCATGCCTTGCACAACAAGTTTGCTCAGTCAACTGCTAAAATACCTAAAAATCAATTGTATTAGGTCAAAAGTCAATTGTGGCCTATATACAGTCAAACTTCAAGATTTTTGGTCAACATCAACATTTTGAAGTTATATATATCATTTTATCAAGGGTTGATCATGATTCCTCATGAAATTCTCTTAATTCATCAAAAGTCAAAAATTGCTAATTAGGGTTTCTATAGGAGAAGTCAACCAAACTTTGACCAGGCATAACTTTCTCATACTTTATCAGAAATTTTTCCACCAAATCTCATTTTGAAGAGAATCCAATTCCCTACAACTTCTCTTCAGCCCTCAAGTTCAAGAAATGCCCCAGTTAAAAGATACAAGCTCAGACATTATATGTCCTTTCAAGAAGTCAAGAAAAACACCTTTTGGGTCAAAGCTCATTACATGAACATGGAAGATCCAACTGAAATGAAACCAAAGGTTTTGTTTAGAGGACATCCTAAGCTCTCTAAAAAGTCCAAGAACACCCTCTTAGGGTTAAAAATGAGAGAGATATGCATTGATAAAGTTGACCAATTTTTGGAAAAGTGCATGAAGCCAATATTGACCAAACTTGAATTTTTTCCAAATGGACCCATATTTTCATGTTTGAAACTTGTTTCTAACATGGTCCACGACCTCTAAGCCCACACATGCATTATCATATTATTTATGCTATTTATTTTGATATTTTATTCATTAAAATGCAAAATTAAATAAATAAATAATAGAAATAATGTAAGATTTGATTTGGAATATTTTTCTCATCAAATAATGGGCAAAATATGTTGGCATATCAAGGAAATTTCATGGAGAGAAGAGAAGATTTGATTTGGTCCAAAAAAAGTCAAAAAATCACATAATTGAAAGAAAATATTTTCTCATGAAAGCTTGAATTTTCCTCCACTTTTGTTGACCTAATGTGATATACTACATAAGCACAACCCTTCATAAGTACAAGGACGCATGCTGCTGCCTCCAAAAACCCTAGAAAAGTTTCAAAATTATTCAAAGTGGTGCAACTCAAGATCTCCTTCTCCAGCCAGTTTCAATCACTTCCAGCCATCCATTCACGTTCCTGAGACTCTCAGCAAGTCAACCCATCCTTCCTTGAAGGCCAAAGTACACAGGAACTCCTTCTACAACAACTCACGATTTGCCAACTTCTCATGGTTCAAACTTTTTATTCATGGCATGTAAATAATATCTCTGCATATAGTTGTGTTAAATATCATGTTTGCAAGTGTTTAGAACCATCATAAGAAGGTTTGGACGTGGAAACAGAGAAGTGTCATTGTTAGGGCATGAAGGTCCATCTTCTTCGTATCTGGACTTACAGGCCATTTCAGTCAAAAAGGATGCCACCATCATGATCACAACCCTCGGAATAGGGGGTAGGGTATCCTTGGCATTCGTATCTTGCGTGATTTGAAGGTATGAGTTTTTGATCAAACGGAGGAGATGGTCAGAGCCATCGCCTGAGGTGGTTTGACCGGCCGGAGACTTGCGTTGCAATTTCCCATGTTGTGGTTGGTTCATTTAAAATACAGGGACCCCACAGTGCCTGCGTGTTTTGTTGACTCATCCATTGACTTGTTTTTATATTATATTGCCTTCTTGTTATTATATACACGAATTAGCAATTGATACAGATGGTAAAGGGCAACACATTGTAAAGGGGAGGACTTGGGTTCGATACCCAGGTCATTCATTTTATTTTTCTAACAAGTTATTTGCACATCCCATGTCCCAAAGGAAAACACACCCACCGTGTAGCATCAAATCTACACCATCCAATGTCCATAGAGCCAGATCTAACGCCCAACAACGCATCCCCAGGGTGGACCCTCAAGCACGCCCCCACTAGATCTCACGCAAAGGCAATGGGCTTGTACAAATCTGGGCCTAGCCGATTCAGTCTCACACCCCCCCTGATTGCTAACACAACCACGGGCCCATTACTTTTCTCTCTTTTTTTTAATTTCTTTATTTTAATTTGTTTAATTATTTTATCTTTTTAAAATTCACCTTTTTTATTATTTTAATCATAAAATCAGAAAAAAATCACAAAAAAATATATTTAGGTTTTTTTCAATTAAAATTAATTTTTTTGTAAATTATTTTAATTTCATTATTTAACTTGTTTTTCTTTAAATTCAAAATTGATTAGAATTAGGTTAAAACATCAAAAAAAAATTTAATAAAATAACAAAAATATTAGTTTCATTAGAATTTATTGTAATTAGTATTTTTTCTTTCTTTTAGTTAATTAGGATATTGTTATGATATTTGCATTAATAAATAAAAACACAAAAAAGAGGTTTTCTTTTAATTTAGGAGCATTTTTAGGGTTTAGACGCTTCTTTATTCTTCACGCGTTCATTACTTTCTGTTTTACTTTTTAATTATGTAATTGTTTCCCGGATTGTAATAGTTTAATTAGGGTTTAAATTTATGCAACTAATTATGTAATTGCCCCGAGGCCTTGTAATAGCTTAGGAGTTTTTATTTTCTGCAATTTATTTTCTGCATTATAAACTGCTTAGATGAATGGCTAATAGGATTGTATGGAAAGATAACGATTAATTGAACATATCATAAATTAATTCAAAGATAATATATCTGAATCAAGCACACTTGCACATGCTCACCCCTAGGGTATCTCCCACTTTGGTTGCCTTCGAAATGGTCACAATTATCGAAACGTGAGAATTTTTAGTGATTGTCCTTTAGTTCAAGAGATCACAAGTCCCTCAATGACCCTTTCGATTGTTGCCTCGGTTAAAAGTGATCTTAGAACTTTAGGATAATTACTAAGAGTTCTTGCCCAGTCGCCTTAGTGACCATAAACGCCCCTTCGATAGTCCCTCAGCATTCAATGATAGGGCTACCTACTCACTAATAGTAGGGTAGCACTATCTAAAGGAAATGAGGAATAGAACGCCCTTTTTAGAGTAGGTATATAGTTGTTAAGTACTTGCTCAAAACTAATTCTTTTTTACACCACACTTTCAAAACCTTTTCAAAAACGCTTTATCACACTCTTGAGGACTGATACAAGAGTTATCATAAAGCAAACAAACTTTTCAAAACACACAAACACAAAAGCAGTTTTGAAAATGAGCAAGTACCTAAGAGCCCATGGAAAACCACGGATGGAAAGGGTGATAATACCTTCCCTTTCCATAATCTACCCCCTACTCAAAAAATCTCGAAAAAGGTATTTTTCTGTTCTTTTCACCCTTTCCTTTGTTGGATAAAAGAAAAGTCGGTGGCGATTCTTGCTTATCGCACATTTGCGAATACAAAATGCAAACTAGTATAACATTCAGTTCTGCCACTGTATCACAGTGACTGACAAGGAAATAGTATGGACATTGTGTTCAATCACATGTCAGAAGGGAGTGTAAAATGTGCATTTAACTATGCATGCATGCTTCTTGGTACATTATTTTGGAAGAATAAGTACAGAGACAGTAAACTCAGTCAAAAATGTTTTGGACGATGCACATTTATTTCTATGGAGTTATCTTCCTGAAATAACATTCTCTTCAATCAAGATCTTTGAACACTGTGATACGGTGGGAGAACTGACTTGGGGGTTTTGCGTTTGATTGCAAATGTTGCGGTTAGCAAGAGTCGTCACCGACTTTTCTTTTATCCAAAAGGAAAGGTGAAAAAGCACAGGAAAGACCTTTAAGATTGTTTCTTGAGTTCGGGGGTAGATTATGAAAAGGGAAGGTGTTAGCACCCTTTTCATCCATGGTTTTCCATGGGCTCTTAGTTACTTACTAGATCACTTGCTTTTTGTTTGAAATTGTGCTTGATATGGTTTTTGAAAGTATTTTGTAAAGAGGCCATTGTTTAGGCAATCTTTGTAATCATTCTTGTTTGTAAGAATGTATACAAAGTTGTTTGATCTTTTGAAAAAAATTTCAATTTTGTAAGATGTTTAAAAGTGTATGTGTTTGTTTTGAAAATATAAAGGATGTTTGTTTTGAAATGGATCAAGTAATTAGGATCAATCTACCTACTCAAATGTCTTTCTTGTTCATTTTCTTTTCCTTTGACATTGTTGTCGTACCATTGATTTGGTAAGTAACCCTATCTTTGGATGTAAATGGGACGGGCGTGGGTCATTGTATAACCATGATTAGCAATGTTGCAAAGTATCTTAGCATACTTTTTGAGGGACTAAGATCATTTGTAAGGCAACTTAGATAGCGTCATCGAGGGACCATGATATTGTATTTGCTTGTTTTTGCTAAGATACCTTACATGCGTAATATGGCCATTTTGTATAAGGCAACCAAGTGGAATAACCCTAGGGGTGTTTGTGTGCAAATGTATTATTTTCATGCTTATTTTTGTCTTGAATTAGGGTTTTCTAAGTATTGGTTTTAGTCTTTCCATACAAACCCTAATTACTAGCATGTTATATAAAAGCGATAAATTACGAAATTTAAAGTTACTACGCTATTACAACATTTGTGGGAGGGGGTGTACAAATTACAAATGGGGATTGCAAGAAATTAAACCCTAATTAGTCTATTACAACCAACTTGAATTTATACAAGAATTGAAATAAATAATGTACAAGATGAATTAAATATGCAAGAAGGTAAATGTGAAGAAAATGGATATTTTGTTTGATGTTTTATGAAAAAGGAATTTTACCTTAACCTAATAAAATAAAGAAAATAATTTATTAAGTTTGAAATTATTGAGAAAAGATTTTAGATGAAAATCCTAATTTTATTAATTAATCAAAATAAAATAAGTTTAAGAAAAGTATTTTTTTTGGCATTTTTTATCTTGAAAATATTTATAGCATTATAAAATATTTTTAGTCTTTTTGGTATTAAAATAATTTATTTTAATTGGTATAAAAGAAAATAAATAATATCCTAGTTTTAATTAAATTTACAAGAATAATTAGTGAAATAAATAAAGTGTGGTCAAATATATTTTTGTGAGAAAAATAAATAAACTGAATTAAAATATAAATCTACTATTTTTTTGTATTTTATGATTTTTTTAGTATTTTAAAAAATATATTTAAGAAAATAAAATGAAAATAAAATGGAAAATAAAATAAATGGGCCAGGGGTGTCAAAAGCCTGCAGGGGGTTAGTAAGCAAAAAAAAAAAGCTAAGCCCAAAAGGCTCAGCACCTATTTGCTGAAGCAAAAAAGAAAGGAAAAATGACAAAAAATGTAAAACAAAAGCAAAAAGGCAGCGCCGAGGTTCGAACACATGACCTCTACCAATAATGTGTGTTGCCTTACCACTGGGGTGGCTGTACATCCGTTAATATAACTGAAACAATAATTACATAACACAAAACGCGCCCTGATTACACTTCATCTTCAACCTCCAAACAAAGGACCTGTATCTTCTTCATCTCTCAACAAAAATGAAAAGTTCAAACATGAAAGTTGTGGCATTGTTTCCCACGAATCCAACCATATAAACAACTTAAGCTGACAATCAAAGATGAATGAGAATTTTTCTAGCCCTAATTCAAAACCTAAAAATTTCAGAAAACTTCAACCCTAAAATTCTCTAAGCTCGGGCCATATAAATGTAAACTATGGATATGTACAATTTCGTGGCAATGGTACCTACATTTTATCTTCACAAACTAAACTCAAATGATGTCTGTATGAAGAGATAGAAGTTTGAAAACTTACCTCTTATAGCTGGAGTCTTGTATGGAGTTTGAGCAACCTTTGTGATGGCCTGATAATTTCAGTTGCTTTCCTGGACCTCCTTGAATGTGTTCCAACTCCTACTTTGCTTTGAGGATGGATGGAACTCCCAACTCAAGTCAAGTTGCAAGCTTCAGTTTTGAAAATGGTGGATGATGATGGAGGAGTTACAATTAGGAAATGAGGGCATGGATCACTTTGATATGATGTATGGAAGGTGTTTGGATGATTAGTTTTCAAAACGCACGAGTGGAAATGAAGATGGTGAGTTTTTGCTCAAAACTCTCAAGTTTGGGCAGTTCTGTGCAGCAAGGAGCTTGGGAGTGTTTTAGGGCTTGTCCAAAACGTGTGTTGTGTTGCAATTGACTTGTTAATATGTATGGAAAAGATTAGAGCACAAAATCACTCAAGGTTTCTGAGTTATAGGGTTATGGGTCTATAACTTGCTTTTTAAGAAAAGTGAAGTGACAAATCTCAAGTATTATACAAGCATATTCTGAGCTTCTTGAGATCTTAGACACATTGCTTTTGGTTTATAGGGGTTGTGTGTGCAGAAATAACAAGTTAGAAGCTCAAGACAAGTTGACTTTGTGATTAAAGCAACTTTTCAAGAATGGAATGGTAAGTTTCTTCCTAAAATGGCAAATTGGCTTGGACAATGCTTGGAACACTTGGATAATAGCTCAAAAGCAAGTTTAATCTTCTGATTATGGATAGATCTTGAGGTTTAGAGGCCTTAAAAACAATATTGTGCAACATAGGTTTCAAATTGACCTCTTGTTCATCACAAAATGGCTTGTAAATTAAGTGACAAAACCCTAACTTCATCTCTTCGATTCTACATACTCAAGAATGATCTCAAGGAGTTATTGGAAATTTTGGAAAAAGTGTAACATGATATACAACCCCTCTTTGAATTTCTTTTGAAGATTCCCCTTGGAACTATGTGAAAAAATGTCATGAAGTTAGGTCAAAATCCTGTCCAAATTAGGGAAAATTTTCACTAAGTGTTTTGTTTCATGACCCTATGTTCATAAAATTGTAACTTGAGATCCAAGCATTTTTGGAAGAAGTTGTATGAAGTAAATTTGTATATTTCATGTAGATCTACAACTTTCATGTTGGAAGTTTCTCTTGAATCATCTTGCATCATGGTGAAAATTTGGCTCAAAGTTATGAAAAAATAAGAAATTTTCCATACTTGGAAAATTTTCTAAGTTAAGAAATTTTAACATTTCAAGATGAAATCTTGAATTCTTGATTTCTTGATGAACAATTTTCATATTTTGACATGTTTTGATGAATTGTGATCTTTGGTACTTGAATTTGACTAAAAAGTCAAAGTTTGACTTTTTAGTATACAATTGACTTTTGATCAGTTGATTGAAAAATTCATCTGTCAATCCAATGGACTTGCAATATTTTGAACCATGTCATTAGGTTAAAATGATGAAATTGGACTCTTGAGATCATTCCTTAAACCAATTGACCATTTTCTAGGTCAAAAATCAGAAATTGCCCTTTCCCAGTCAAAACCCTAATTTTGACCATTTTGCCCTTTTGGAGATTTGATCAAATTTCTTGAGGAGTTGTGGTCCAAACTTGATCAAATGATACACATGAGTTAAAAATGTTGATGTGGACCAAAAATTATGAAGTTTGACTGTGAATTGGCCATATATTAAAACTGAAACTTATGCAGAAATAAATTGCAGAATGATAAATAACACAACTGATTGTTAACTCAGTTTGGTGCAACGTCACATACTCTGAGGGCTACCAAGCCATGAAGGAAATTCACTATGGCAACATTAGTTCAAAGCCTAAATAATCCCAGTTTACAAATTCTCTCCAAATTACTACCTCGTGCAACTTCTACCTAGAAACCTTATAGATATGAGATCCCCCTCCCACTTCCTACCAATCACCTCAGTGATAAACTATAGTCACAAACCAGTGATTAGAATCAAAACCAGAAGATTACACTTCCAATAAATAATAATTAGTTTTTCAATAGGAATGGTAGAATGAAACTAAATGATTACCAAAAACTTTTTACTCTAGTCATGTGTCTGCAATAAATACTGTCAAAGTACCAATCTTCTTTGTTGAAGATCTAGGAGAGACATGAGAAATAAGGCAATTAGCTTATTCTCTAAATTTTAACCACTGCTTAGTTATTCTCAGGATGAATTGGATCTCTAGGATAGTCATACAATTTGAAACAAAAACAAAATGCCTAGTATGACCAACACTACCACAGAAGAGACATCTTCAGTGCAATTACATGCCTTTACCTTGAGAATTATATTTTCTGGCATGATATTAAGACATTTTGCTTAACATCACTAACTCAGCCTTCCTTTTAATGAAACTAAGGTTTGTCACTAGATATATTCCTTACTTTTTAGACCTTTGATAATCAAACCTTATCCCTTCTAGGTTTCCACACAACATCCCATCTTGAAGAATCTCACTGTAATGCGGTGGGAGAACTGACTTGGTTGTTTTGCGTTTGTATCGCAAATGTTGTAGTTTAGAAAGAGTCACCACCGACTTTTCTTTTATCCAAAAGGAAAGGCTGAAAAGAATAGGAAAGACCTTTGAGATGTTTTCTTGAGTTTGGGGGATAGATTATGAAAAGGGAAGGTATTAGCACCCTTTTCATCCATGGTTTTCCATGGGCTCTTAGTTACTTGCTAGATCACTTGCTTTTGTTTGAAAATATGCTTTGTGTGGTTTTTAAAAGTATTTTGAAAAGGGGCCATCGTTTAGGAAAACTTTGTAATGATTCTCGTTCGTAATAATGTATACAAAGTGTTGATCTTTTGAAAATGTTTTCAAGTTTGAAAGATGTTTTTTGAAAGTGTTGGTGTGATGTTTTGAAAATAGGAAGGATGTTTTTGGTTTTGAAATTAAGCAAGCAACTAGGAACAATCTACCTACTCAAAATTCTTTCATGTTTATTTCCTCTTTCCTTTGACATTGTTATCTTACCATTGATTTGGTAAGTAACCCTATCTTTGGATGTAAAAGGGACGGGTGTAGGTCATCGTATGGCCATGATTAGCAATGTGGTAAGATATCTTAGCATTTTCTTTAGGGACTAAGATCATTTTTTGAAAGGCAACTTTGATAGAGTCATTGAGGGACTATGATCTTGTATTTTTGCTTGTTTTTGCTAAGATACCTCACATGCATAATATGGCCATTTTTGTAAGGCAACAAAGTGGGTTTACCCTAAGGGTGTATGTGTGCAAGTGTATTAGTTTACATGCTTAATTTGTCTTTGAATTAGGGTTTTCTACTTGTTGGTTTTAATCTTTTCATACAAACCCTAATTACTAGCATTTGTATATAAAGCGTTAAATGGAGGAATTTAAATGCCGTACGCTATTACAACGCTTTAGGGGGTGGGGGTACAAGTTTATGAATGGGGAATTACAAGAAAATTAAATCTAAATAAATATTACAACCATATTGAATATTATACAAAAGGAATAAATAATATACAAATGCAAATGGATAAAGAAATGCTTTTTGTCTGGTTTTCTTTTATATAAAAAAAGAGGTTTTAACCTAATTAAAGAACATGATTAACTAAAAATTAAACAAAATTAAATTTAAACTAAGTAACAAATAAGTTAAGTTAAAAAAGTATTTTTAGGGTTTTTCTATGAAAGTTTTTATCTTAATGAAAATACAAATGAGAATTAATTAATTAAAATAAACTTAAGATCTAAATTAATTTTATTCACAAGAAAATAATATAATAGTTAAACCCTAGTCTAAATATTCATTGAATGAAAAAAATAAATTAATTGATTAAATGAAAAAATGTTTTTGTTCTTTTAGTTTTTATGAAGAAAATAAACTAAATAAATATAAATAATAAAATATAAATTTTTTTGGTTTTTTTTATTAGTAAAAATAATAATAATAATAATAATAATAATAATAATAATACTAATAATAATAATAATAATAATAATAATAATAATAATAATAATAATAAAAATAATAGTAAAGATAATAAAAATAAAATAAAATATATGAAATTAAAGTAAGGGGGTTAGAAAGTGAAACAGGGAGTATTGTTAAGAAGAAGAAAAAAGGTCAGGCCCATGATTTTGCTGGCCCAAGCGCTACCTGAAAGAAAAAATGACAAAAAAATGGAAAAAATGAAAAAGGCAGCGTGATGGGTGTTGAACCCACACCCTCTTGGTTACCAGCGCACTGCCTTACCACTGGGGTGGCCATACATTGTTAACTTAACTGAAATGATAAATATATAATACAAAATGAGTCATGAATACACTTCATCTTCAACCTCCAGCCAGAGCACTTGTATCTCATTCATTTCTCAACAAAAATGGAAAATGCAAACATGAAAGTTGCTCCATTTTCCCATAAGAATCCAACCATATAAATATCATAAGCTATAAATCAAAGATGGATGAGAATTTTTGAAAGTACCAAATTCTGACCTAATTATTTTTAGAGGTTCAATCCTAAAATTCTCCTAGCTCAATCAATATAAATAAAATCTATGGACATGTACAGATACAGGAAAATGATGTCTACATTTTATCTTCACAAATGCAAGCCTAACAATGCCTAAGTAATGAGATAGAAGTTCAAGAAAAATACCTCAAAACTGGAAATCGTGAAATGCAAATGAGCTTGAGTCAAGGTGCTGCAATGATCAGGCTAGCTTCCTCAAGTTCCCTGGAAGCTAATGCAATGGTTAGCTTGAGTTGAGAGTGGCTGAAATGGCTTGGAGAAGTCAATGTGCAGTGCTCTGTTTTTGGCTATGAAGGAAGATGGAAATGGAGTTACAGTTGTGTAACAGGGGCAGGGATGAGTTGTATTTGATGTTTAGAAGCTTTAGGAACCAAAAGGCTTGAAAACACATGAAGGAGATGTGAGTTTTAAGTTTTTGGTCAAAATGTGCAACAATGGTAATTTTTTATTCAGTTTTGAGTTCTTGTGTATTTTAGGACTTGTGTGTGTGTTTGTTTTCTTGCAAACAACTTGTATATCTATAAGCAAAAGGTTGGAGCTGTTTTGCACAAGGGATTTCTAAGTTATAGGGTTATAGCTTGGTTGCTTAATTTTGAAGAAAAGTGAGAAATGTAGTTTCAAGGTTGAAAGTACAAGCATGTAGAGTTGTTCGGCACTTTAAACATGTTTGCTTCTGATCATTTATCTTGAGTGTAGACAGAGACAACAAGTTAGGAGCTCAAGGAGAGTTGACATTTGCAAAAGCAATGCTTTATCAAAATAGTTATGGTAACTTTGTTCCATAAATGGAAAACCAACTTGGACAAAGCTTCAAACACTTGGACAAGGGCTTAATCAATTGTGTAAACCATTAATTATAGAGTGAAACACAAGTTTGAGGCCTACAAAGTGAAGATTACGCAGCATGGCTATGGATTTGAATTATTGTCCATTACAAAAATGACTTATAATTACAATTTGAAACCCTAACTTCCTCTCTTCGATTCTCCTCGCTCAAGAATGATCTCAAGGATTTCTTGGACATTTTAGAAATATTGTAATGTGCTATACAACCCCTCTTTTAATCACTTTTGAAAATTCCCCTTGGAACTATATGAAAAATTGCCATGAAGTTTGGTCAAATCCTGTCTAAACTAGGGCAAAATTTTTACTAAGTGTTTAGTTTCATGACCATGACTTCATGGATTAATAACTTGATATCCAAGAATTTATAAAAGAAGTTGTGTAAAGAAATTTTTTATATCTCATGAAGATATACAACTTTCATGTTGAAAGTTTCTTTTGAATCATCTTGCATCATGGTGAAAAATTGGCTCAAAGTTGTGAAAAAATATGAAGTTTTCAACACTTCGAAAAATTTCTAAGTTTGGAAACTTTGACTTTTCAAAATGAAATCTTGACTTTTTGATTTCTTGATGATCAATTTTAATATTTTGACATGTTTTGATGAATTGTGATCTTTGACACTTGATTTTGACCAAAAGGTCAAAGTTTGACTTTTTAGTGTACAAATGACTTTTGATCAGTTGACTGAAAATCAACTATCAATCAATTGATCTTGAGGGATGTTTTGAGTCATGAAATTAGGTAAAATTGATACAATTGAACTCTTGAGATCATGCCTCAAACCAATTAACCATTTTCTAGGTCAAAAATCAGAAATTGCCCTTTTTCAGTCAAAACCCTAATTTTGACCATTTTGCCCTTTTGATGATTTGATCAAATTTCTTAAGGAATTATGGTCCAAACTTGATCAAATGATACATATGAGTTTATAATGTTGATATGGCTCAAAAATTATGAAGTTTGACTATAAATTAGCCACGGTTGACTTTTTCTCCAATACAGCTGATTTTTAGGTCAACTGCTCAATTGATTGAGCAAAAATGTGATCCAAGACTTGAAACTTGAAATGAGTACTCTTGAGGGTCCATAATGATCCATGAAAGTCATATGAGGCATTAAAAGTTCAAATTTCCTTGTGCAATCTCAAACCCTAATTTCAGTCATCAGTGCTTAACGAGATGTCTTGAGCTGATCAACCCTTGTGCAATCTTGAACCAAATGAGATCTTGTGAGAAAATATTTGATAAATGAGAGGGAAAATTTTGGGGTACAACAGCTGCCCCTGTTCAATCTTCTTAAACTTGAAGAGTTAGATTGGTGGATCCGCCACTCGTGACTTGAAGGTGGAAGATGATTGGACACTAGAGTGCCCAGAAATTTGCACTCGAAGATGGAATGGGAATAGGCTTACAGATGCCATTTGGAGGAATGATGGAGACTTGCCGGAGATGGGCTTGTAGATGCCATCCAAGGGTTACTGTTGACAGAAAATGGACTAAGTCTGAACTTGATTTCAACTAGAAAAGAATCAGAATAAATCTTTAGAGCGACTTATCTGAACCAGGAGAAGTCATGTATGTTGTTTGACCGAGAAGAATCAGAATACATCATTGAGAGATTTATCTGAACCCGAAGTGTTCCTTTGGAAAGTATCAGGATAAACTGTTGAGGGGTTTAAATGGAACCAAAAGATATCTTGGATGTTCTTTAACTGGAAAGAATCAGGGTAAATCTTTGTGCGATTTATCTGAACCAGAGAAAGTGTCTGCGGGAAAGAATCAAAATAAATCGTTGAGAGATTTATCTGAACCCGGAGTGTTCCTTTGGAAAGTATCAGGATAAACCATTGAGGGATTTAAACTGAACCAAAAGAGATCTTGAATATTCTTTAACTGGAAAGAATCAGAGTAAATCTTTGTGCGATTTATCTAAACCAGAGAAAGTGTCTGCGGGAAAGAATCAAAATAACCGTTGAGAGATTTATCTGAACCCGAAGGGATCTGGAGAAGAATCAGAACAAATCATTATGAGATTTATCTAAACCAGAGAAGACGTCTGCGGGAAAGAATCAGAATAAAGCGTTGCGAGATTTAAACTGAACCGGCAGGGGTCTGAAAGAAATATTTGTTACGTAGATGGTTGACCAGTCCTTTCTTGGGAATTGATTTGTAATTGACTTGTTAAAAATTTGACAATAATTTTTTGTTGATTGATCTTTCCAAAAAAAAGATGAAAATTTAGTTGTATGCAATGTCATGATATATGAAATGCACGGTACAATGATGTTCTCAAAATAAATGAGATTGTGCCGTATGTATCTGTGTTGTCAATGTTATGACGTATGGATGTAATGTATGGACACATTAATTGTTATGACGCAGTGTTGTTGGAGTCAGGGAAAATAAATCCATGAGCATTGTTGAGAATGAGGAGTGCAAGTATTCATGTTTTGAAGTGTTGATGAGTTTCCAATTGTTAGAGAAGTAAACTCTGTTGTGTACGGGAAACATCGTTTATTGCTTGTGGACCTTGTGAAATCCTGTTGGGGAATCCTGAGAAATTGGGCGACTTTTAGGAGCGGTAACTAGAAGTTTTATTCTGTCGGGGATATGAGAGCACTGTACACTGGGGATACATTAGTGATCCTGTTTGTGGGGAAGTCTTGATTTCCGCTTTTGCTGGAAAAAGTACTTGTGGGAGATTTTATGGAATAGTCTAAAGATATTATCCTATTTCTTAAAGCCATTAGCGATTGTCTTTCTATTTTCTGTTCCTCTCTTTTGTTCATTTGTAAACAGTAGTCATGTTCAAATGCATATGTTCAAAAATAAATCATTGGACGTTTTCGCAAACAAAACACAGAAATAAAGAAAAACATATAGTTTTGCACTTTCAAAGGGATATCTTTGTATTAACTTGAATAAGTATTTTTGTACAATGAGACGAACATTCTAGTAAGATAATGTCGTCGTAAAAAACGGAAATTGATACAAAGAAAAGATAGCTATGTGAAATAATCCCATGGGGTTCCCATTCTTCTATAGCCTTCGTGCCTCAGATTGTCTTGTCCACTTGCTGCCTTGCCCAAAGTTGATTGGATTGATTAGACCCATTGAGTTTGTCAGCCAATGCTGAAGGTTGTCTGTAAGGTGATCCAACGGGACATAGTCATATGCTTTAATTCTCTAACTTTTTCCTGGACCGCCCTTTCGGGTTTTCAGTCCACTAGGATGCCCTTTTTTGCCCAAGCCGCCCTTTCGGGTTTTCAGCTTGCCGGGTTTACAGCTTTTTTTGTATTTTATCCCTAGTTTTTGCCCAAACCTTTGTGGTTCGTCGGGATGCCCTTGTTTTTCCTAGGTGTTTCAACCTAGTGGGTCTCTTATGCGTAGTATCTTTTGACTATGTCAGTGTTTACATGGTGCGGAAGGTCGTCGCCATCCATAGTGGTTAAGATCATTGCTCTACCAGAGAATATGCTTTTGATCACAAATGGTCCTTCGTATGTAGGAGTCCATTTACCCCTGGGATCATCTTGTGGCAATATGATACGCTTGATTACCAAATCACCAACCTGGTATACCTGACGTCTGACCTTTTTGTTAAAAGCTTTGATCATACGTTTTTGGTACATCTGGCCATGACAGACAGTCGTAAGCCTCTTCTCATTAATCAAGTTCAACTGGTCAAGCCAAGTTTGAATCCAATCATCTTCATTCAGCCCTGCATCCTTTATGATTCTCAGAGAAGGTATCTGGACCTCAATTGGCATAGCAGGTTCCATGTCGTATACCAAGGAGAAGGGAGTTGCCCCTGTTGATGTGTGCGCCGTGATACGGTAACCATGGAGAGCGAATGGTAGCATCTCATACCAGTCCTTGTAGGTTACTTTCATTTTCTGTATGATCTTCTTGATGTTCTTATTTGCGGCTTTGACAGCGCCATTCATCTTTGGCCGACAAGGGGGAGAATTATGGTACTAGATCTTGAATTATGCGCATAGTGTGGTGATCATAGTATTTTTGAGGTTCGTACCATTGTCTGTGATGATTCTCTCTGGGATACCGTACCTACAGATGAGATTATGTTTGATGAATCGGGCGACAACATTCTTGGTAACAGAAGCGAAAGAAGTTGCCTCAACCCACTTTGTCAAATAGTCAATGGCCACCAAGATGAAGCGGTGTCCGTTAGAAGCTGTAGGTTTGACTTCTCCAATCATATCGATGCCCCCACATCGCGAATGGCCAGGGATAAGTTAGGGCGTTTAGAGGAACTTGAGGCACATGCACTTTGTTGGCGTAGATCTGACACTTGTGACAGGTTCTTGAATACTGATAGCAATCTGCTTCCATGGTAGACCAGTAATACCCTGACCGTAGGATCTTTTCATCCATCGTGTGCCCATTGGAATGGGTGCCAAAAGTGCCTTCATATAGATCAACCATGATCTTTTCTGCCTCAACCTTTTCTATGCAACGAAGCAAAATAGAGTCATGGTTATGCTTGTAGAGAATGCCATTACTGATGAAGAACTTAGCATAGAATCTCCTCAAGAACTTCTTATTATTGACTGAAGCTCCTTCCGGATACTCTAGAGCCTCGAGATACCTCTTAACTTCATGGAACCGAGGCTGGTTCACTACTTCTTCAATATTGATCTCGTGATAGTAAGCTGGTTGATCCATCTGCTCAATGGTGATCTGAGGAGCCTCGTTACCCCATTTGAGTTTAAACATGGATGACATAGTGGCTAGGGCGTCCGCTAGTTGATTTTCCTCTCGCGGGAAATGCTCGAAGGTAGTCTCCTCAAAATGTGGGATTAATGTCAACACATGTTCTTTGTAGGGAATAAGGTTAGGGTGCTTCGTGTCCCATTCTCCTTTGATTTGACTGATGACCAAGGTTGAATCTCCAAATACACTTAAAGACTTGATTCCCAAATCTATGGCAGCTTTGAGACCAAAAATACACGCTTCGTATTCTTCCATGTTATTAGTACAATTGAAACAAAGTCTTGCAGTGAAGGGAGTATGACATCCTTCAAGAGATAAGATTACAGCACCTATGCCATTGCCGAGTGCGTTGGAGGCTCCATCAAAAACCAAGATCCATTGGGATCCTTGTTCAGGTCTGTCATATGGTCTGAGCTCTTCACAATTGTTTACCATCATAATGTCTTCATCTGGGAATTCGAATTTCATGGACTGGTAGTCATCCACAGCTTGATGAGCAAGGTGATCGGCTAACACACTGCCCTTTATTGCATTTTGGGTAGTGTATTAAATGTCGTATTCTGTCAAGATCATCTGCCATCTTGCTATTCTCCCAGAGAGGGAAGGCTTTTCGAATATGTATTTAATTGGATCCATCTTAGATATCAATAAGGTAGTATGGGTCAGCATATACTGTCTTAGCCGACGAGCAGCCCATGCCAGAGCGCGGCAAGTTGTCTCGAGCAGTGAATATATTGTTTCATAGTCAGTAAACTTTTTGCTCAGGTAGTAAATAACATTCTCTTTTCGGCCAGACTCGTCACGCTGCCCCAGCACACACCCCATTGAACTTTCCAAAACAGTTAGGTACATGATCAGAGGTCTTCCCTCGACTAGTGACATTAAAACAAGAGGCTCTTGAAGGTACTCTTTGGTCTTGTTAAAGGTATCTTGGCATTCATCATTCCATCGGACTACTTGATCTTTCTTCAATAATTTGAAGATTTGTTCACAAGTAGCAGTTAAGTGAGAAATGAATCTGGCAATGTAGTTTAGCCGTCCTAAGAATCCTCTGACTTCCTTCTCAATGTGAGGAGCTGGCATTTCTTGTATTTCTTTCACCTTGGTAGGGTCTACCTCGATACCTTTACCGCTGACAATGAAGCCTAGGAGTTTACCGGACCTCACCCCAAATGTGCATTTATTCGGGTTCAACCTTAGCTTGTATTTCTTTAGCCTTTCAAATAGTTTTTGCAAATGGTCAAGATGTTCCTCTTCAGTTTGAGATATGGCTATCATGTCATCCACATAGACCTCTATTTCGTGATGGATCATGTCATGAAATAGAGCTACCATGGCGCGCTGATAAGTTGCCCCGGCATTTTTCAATCTGAATGGCATAACCTTGTAACAGAAGGTGCCCCAATATGTGATGAAGGTCATTTTCTCCATGTCCTCAGGTGCCATTTTGATTTGATTATAGCCTGAGAAGCCATCCATGAAGGAAAATAATTTATGATGTGTGGTATTGTCAACCAGAATATCGATATGGGGGAGTGGGAAATCATCCTTAGGGCTTGCCCTATTCAAATCTCGGTAATCCACACACATGCGTACTTTTCTGTCCTTTTTAGGCACTGGAACAACATTGGTGACCCATTGTGGATAGGAGGTAACGGATAAGAATTCGGCATTGAATTGCTTCATGACTTCAGTCTTGATCTTCTCTGACATGTTTGGCCGCATGCGACGAACTTTATGTTTTACCGGAGGGAATTCTTCTTTTGTCGGTAGACGATGGACCATGATATCAGCATCAAGTCATGGCATATCTTCATATGACCAAGCAAATACCTCAACATAGTTATGTAGTAACTGAGTTAAACTCTTCTTGACACTGGGTTCCAGATTGGCTCCTACCCTTACTTCTTTCTTGTCCTCTTCGGTACCTAAGTTAACTGTGTCCACTGATTCTTCGTGGGGTTGTATGGTCCTCTCTTCCTGTTGTAGTAACCTGACTAGTTCCCCCGGCACCTCACAATCTTCTTCACCTTCGTCTTCGGCTTGGTAGATTAGATTTTCATAGTCACAATAGGCCATAGCAGAATCGTTACCCATGGGATCCTGAGTGGATGTGGATCTGCATTTTAATATGTGAGTGTGTGTAAGAGCATAATTATCTTTGAAAGAAATAAAAATGTAAAAAAGAAAGAAAAAGAGCACAAATTTTGCATGCAAAAACGTCCATGATTCATTGATGACATATGAAAATGAAGTAACAACCCTTACAAATAGACCGTTGTGCCTCGGGTAAGACACAAGGTTTTAAAAGTCTGAATTTTTTAATTATTACAAGTCCGATAGAAATTTAAAGACAATTACTGTTGGATAAAAGTAATTGGGACAAAATCTTTAGCTTCCCAGTTGGTGAGTCCTCCATTGATAGTTGGGAAAATCCATTCTTCCAAGTCATAGTTGTCATCACTATCCTCCACTGTGTTGACTCCATGGTTGTTGATCCTCAAAGGCGGTCCCCCGGCACGAGCATGACGAACAACTTTCTGGGCTCCTGAAGTGAAACCCAAACCAAATTTTTCAGATTTGTAAGGGATATCCGGGAGTTGGCCCCAAATAGTACACCCACCTTCTTCGACCACTGCCCTGGCATCTTTCAGAGAAGACCTCTTTAGCGGAGGTCTTGTAATCTTTGGGACTTGGGAAACAGTCTTGGTTACTGCCACGGTTTGTGGGACTTCCCCGAAATGCTGAAACGGAGTTTCAATGAATTCACCATCTAATTCCACGTGTCTGAAGGAGTTCAAATGACTGACCATATATTCCTCTTCTCCATGGACAATGATGATTTTCCCTTTGGTTGGGTATTTCAGCATTTGATGTAATGTAGAGGTGACGGCACCAGCGTTTTGAACCCAAGGTCGGCCTAATAAACAGGAATAGGAAGGGAGAATGTCCATCACGTAGAAAGTTGAATCAAAGGTTTGAGTTCCAATTTTAATGGGGATGTCCATCTCCCCATGCACCATCCTCTTCGAACTGTCGAAGGCCTTTACCACTATGTTGTTGGGCTTTAAGGTCAAACCTTCACAGTCGAGTCTATCAAGAGCCTTCTTAGGAAGCACATTCAAAGACGAATCAGTATCAACCAAGACATGGGCCAATGTTGTGCCCCTGCATTCAACAGAGACATGAAATTCCTTATTATGTTTCCTCCCTATAGGTGTTAGGTCAGCATCGGAAAAGCCTAAACCGTTGTCAGCGGTCAAACTGGCCACACAGTCTTGGAACTGATCAACAGAGGTTTCTTGTGGCACATGGGCAGTTTTAAGAAATTTTACCAAGGCCTTTGCATGAGCCTCGGAGCACAACAATAAAGCCAGCATGGAAATCTTTGACGGAGTCTGTCCTAGCTTTTCGACTATGTTGTAGTCACTTCTCTTTATAATTTTCAGAATTTCTTCCATCTCCTTTTTGGAGGTTTCTGGGATAGATACTGATTGTGCCTTCATCCGGACAGGCTCAACCAGAATGCCTTTGCCCCGAGTCTTGGTCGACTCTGCAGTAGGGGTGTCAGTAGGGGTAACCACGAGAATTGTAGTAGTAGTGTCAACAGGAACAAAAGCAGGGATGATCACAGGACCGGTAACAGTTTTCATAGGAGAAATCTCAGGGGAGAATACTCTCCCACTTCGGGTTATCTTGTTGGTTCCCGCAATGTTTTCGATGTCGGGGTGAGCCTTCTAAAAAATTGAGTCTTCATCAGCCGACCAATCTTGTTTGATGTCGTGATAGTATACTTTGCCCCCATAATTCTAGGGGACAGTTTTATCTGAGGAGTACGGGATCGGCCCTGGCATAGTAATTATCAGTGGAGCCACTTTAGGAATTGATGTAATCCTAACAGGTCTTTTGGTGGAGACCCTGAAAGGATTGGAGGAAATGGTTATTATTGAAACATCCTTGTAAGAAATGGTTGGAACGGGATCTTTTCAAACAAAATCTCTTTGTCATCCATTAGGCTCTGAACACCTGCTTTTAGTAAATGACAGCCAGTTGGTAAGGATAAACAGAGGTGGCAGCCTTCGCCACAGCCCGAAAATAAATCGGCCTTCAACAGGTTCTTCTTAATAGTCAGGAGAGGAGTAACAAGTTCATCAACAACAGTAACAAACATATCATCTTCAACAGTGTTAACATCATGGCCATGCTTGGGCATAGGAGTGGTGATAACATTTGGGATTTTAGGAGCATCGAATTCAATTTCTTTTGCTTCGAGAAGGTCTTGCACCTTGTTTTTCAAAGCCCAACAGTTGTTGGTATCATGTCCTGGACTTTCTGAATGGTAAGCACAGCGAGCATTAGGGTGGTAATGAGGAGAGGCAGTGTTGGGATTCTTCGGGGCTTCCTTTAAAGTTACCAGATTAGATCTCAATAAATGTGGCAGGACTTGAGATAGCGTCATATTTATCCGGGTAAATTGTCTTACTGGTCTTTCCGTTCTAGGTCGGTTGCTCCTTTGTTGAATAGGTGCAGGCTTAGGGATCATGACAACCCCTACTGTTGGACGGTGTTCAATTTTGTCCTGATTCCTTTGAGGATACACAGCACCAACTTCTTTCTTCCCAATGAATGGCTTTCTTACAGTACTGGAGGATACATCTTTTTGGATCTTCCCACTCTTAATCCCAGCTTCCACTCTTTCCCCGATTAAGATTAATTCAATGAAGCCTGCTGAGGAGCTTCCAATTAAATGATTAAAGAAAGGACCGGACAAGGTACCCAAAAACATGTCTACTAGTTCTCTGTCAGACAGGGGAGGCTGGACTCTTCCTACTAAGTCCCTTCATTTCTGAGTGTAGTCTTTGAAACCCTCGCTTGAAACCATAGCCAAACTCTGGAGTTGAGTACGGGTGGGAGCAAGGTCTGCATTATATTGATACTGTTTATAAAAAGCAGAAGCAAGGTCTTCCTAATTATGGATATTGGCCCTTTCCAGTTGATAGAACCAATCTAGCTGAGTTCCGGATAGACTATCCTGAAAGAAGTGGACCCACAAATCTCTGTCAGCAGTGTGAGGTTGTATCTTCCTCACATAAGATTGGAGATGCATCTTGGGACACGAAACCCCGTCGAACTTAGAAAACACTGGTGCCTTGAACTTTGGTGGAATAACAATCCCAGACACCAAACCCAACTCTTCAAACTCCAGCCCGGGCACTTTCTGAATCTCCGTTTCACTTAGACGATCTTCCAGATGTTTGTATTTTTCGTCATCCGGAGGATACTACTCTTTAGAATAATCTTCTTCTTCTTCCTCTTCAGATTCTGGATGGGTAGTCACTTCCTTGCATTTCCCTTCTTGATTATCTTTTTCACCAGATGATGTTGCAAAGTCTAGGGTCCATCTGGCTGGCCTTGGGAACCTTCTTCCTAGATTCAAAACACCGGTTTATTTCTTTGTTTTCTTCTTCTTTTCTTTGATCAGCAAAGTTTTCAAATCCTCTTGTCCTTTGGCCAAAGTCAAGAACATTTGTTGAAACTAAGCATTTTGTGCCTGGAGGTCTTTTACTGTCTGCTCAAGATCCATCTTACTGAAATAAACAGTAGAAAGATAAGGAGAATTGTTGGTAAGAAACCTGTTTATGTTATGATGAATGAAGATGCATATGCAATGATTTCAAGGAAATTAGAGATTTAAATTTGCTTTAGAAAAAAAAGGAACACACGTCATATTAATAAATCAAAGTTTGAGCACATCATGCCTCTTTAGGCTTACATTGAAAGAAATGAAAATACAAAATCTAAGACAAAAAAGTTGAGCGCATCCTCTTTGGTGCGATGTAGGCATTCAGACTTCGCTCCTCATGAAGCTGCCTGGTGAGTTCCAGAACCTTCTTCTCACTGGCGTAGAATTGGGCCTCAAAAGTGTCTCGCTCCCCCTTAAGTTGTATCCAATCCCTTTGCAAGTCTTCGAGAGAGGTGGCCATGTTAGGATGAAGGATAGTGTATGGGACATCTCCTTCCATAACAGGCTCTATGATAACTGGGAGAATAGAGGGGTAAGGCATCATAAGGATTTTAGCACGACCTCGTACCCATTTGAGATAAGGCTCAAGAGGGATGGAATTCTTGTGCCCCAGTATCTTGCTATCAACTCTATGTACCATGCCTCAAGCTCTCATGAACCTTTTGCGGTAATCCTAAGCATCATTCTCGTAGTCGAAGATGATTCCTTGAATAAGTGCATCATAAGGACCATCCCTTCTTGCATATCCAAACTTTCGCAGTGCCACACAAGGATTTTAAGTCATTCCTCCCCTAATTCCTAAAAGAGGTACATTAGGGAATTCTCCTCATCGATCAATGATGGTAACATTCTCCGAGAATCGAGGACACCTATGAATGCCTGAATGTGTAAGAATCATTAGCCTTTGAGACCATCTCAAACCCTGCTCATTCTTCAAGACAGATCGGGGTAGGTGCGAAATAAACCACCTAGCCAAAAGAGGTGTGCAACATAGAAGGGTTCCTCTCCTCTTTACAGTTCGAGTATGCAACTAATGTAGGATATCTCCAAGCAAAGTAGGTACTGGATTACGTGACAGAAAAATCTTAACCGCATTCACGCCTATGAGCTGGTCCGGATTAGGAAACAGTACCAAACCATAGATGAGAAGGGTTAACACCTCTTCAAAAGCTTGTAAGTCCAAGGTATCCCAGAAATGATGAGCTTTCTCGAACAAGAACTTATCCAAAAAACCTTTGACACCTCTCCTGGTTTCCCAATTTCATACTATGTCAGACTGTTGTAAGGGCAGAGCTTTGGCAATATCTTCAGATTTAGGGTCTCTTTCCATACTATTGAAAGGTACCTCATTAAGGATAGGCACACCCAACAGCAGAGAAAACTCCTCCATAGTAGGCACTAACTAGTAATCCGGAAAAGTGAAGCAGTGATGTAGAGGGTCAAAGAACTGAAAGAGAACTTTTAACATTTCTTCATCAGGGTTTGAAGTGACCAAGCTGAGAAGCCTACCATGTCTTCTAGTGAACGGAGAGCTTTCGGGAACCCTTGATGCCAAATCCTTAAGCTGAGGAGGTACTTTTACCATACTGACTTGGATAGTGAATCTACGGGAGAGAGCCATGTCTTGTAAAACAAGGCAAAAATAAACCCTAAGAATCCTCGAAATGGTTAGTATGGCATGCTATGTTATGATGTCATGATTATGCTCAGATAAAGCAGATATAGCAAGCACAAGAAAATCACACAAAGACCTTATGTTTAAGGCTTGCATGGATTTTAAGGTGATACCCTCTTGAATTTGGGTTGGTTTAACATGTCCTAAATATAGTAACCGGGTTATAAGGGATCTCAATATCACCGGTCTTTCCCCTAAATCTCGTTCCGATAGACAATTGACTTGCCACCAAGCAAAATTCAAGGGTCAAACCTCAATGAGTGTAGTATCGAGTATCAACCGACTTTGGGTTTACACCAAAGACAGCTATCTCACTACGTCCTAAAAGCCAAGTTGGTCAATTAAGGTGCTAAGGCCAGTTGACGCTTTATGACACCACGCAGCGGCCCCATATTCTCTTTGATTACTCAACGGCTACCGGTACACACCAAAATATCGCATTAACGTAGCTACTGTTTCAACCGTGTTGGTATACCCTGCACAGTTCCCTCACAGTTTATTGCTATTTACCTAAAAAAGGTGCCCCAAATCTGGGTGTAAGATTAAACCAAACCCAAACAAGGAACCATAATGTAAAGCATGCAAGTTAAATAAGGGAAGCAAGTAAATGTGCTCTAGCCCTAAGGTAACCCCACTTTTAAAATTTCCCCAGCATAGTCGCCAGTTCTGTAACGCGGTGGAAGAATTGACTTGGTTGTTTTGCGTTTGTATCGCAAATGTTGCGATTTAACAAGAGTCGCCACCAAATTTTCTTTTATCCAAAAGGAAAGGCTGAAAAGAATAGGAAAGACCTTTGAGATGTTTTCTTGATTTCGGGTGGTAGATTATGAAAAGGGAAGGTATTAGCACCCTTTTCATCCATGGTTTTCCATGAGCTCTTAGTTACTTGCTAGATCACTTGCTTTTGTTTAAAAATATGCTTTGTGTGGTTTTTCAAAGAATTTTGAAAAGGGGTCATCATTTAGGCAAACTTTGTAATGATTCTCGTTCGTAAGAATGTATACAAATTGTTGATATTTTGAAAATGTTTTCAAGTTTGAAAGATGTTTTTTGAAAGTGTTAGTGTGATGTTTTGAAAATAGCAAGGATGTTTTTGGTTTTGAAATTGAGCAAGTAACTAGGAACAATCTACCTACTCAAAAGTCTTTCATGTTTATTTCCTCTTTCCTTTGACATTGTTATCTTACCATTGATTTGGTAAATAACCCTATCTTTGGATGTAAAAGGGACGGGCGTGGGTCATCGTATGGTCATGATTAGCAATGTTGTAAGATATCTTAGTATTTTCTTTAGGGACTAAGATCATTTTTTGAAAGGCAACTTTGATAGCGTCATTGAGGGACTATGATCTTGTATTTTTGCTTGTTTTTGCTAAGATACCTCACATGCACAATATGGCCATTTTTGTAAGGCAACAAAGTGGATTTACCCTAAGGGTGTATGTGTGCAAGTGTATTAGTTTACATGCTTGATTTGTCTTTGAATTAGGGTTTTCTACTTGTTGTTTTTAATCTTTTCATACAAACCCTATATACTAGCATTTGTATATAAAGCGTTAAATGGCGGAATTTAAATGTCTTACGCTATTACAATGCTTTAGGGGATGAGGATACAAGTTTATGAATGGGAAATTGCAAGAAAATTAAATCTAAATAAATATTACAATCATATTGAATATTATATAAAAGGAATAAATAATATACAAATGCAAATGGATAAAGAAATGCTTTTTGTCTGGTTTTATTTTATATAAAAAAAGGGGTTTTAACCTAATTAAAGAAGATGGTTAACTAAAAATTAAACAAAATTAAATTTAAACTAAGTAAGAAATAAGTTAAGTTAAAAAAGTATTTTTAGGATTTTTCTATGAAAGCTTTTATCTTAATGAAAATACAAATGAGGATTAATTAATTAAAATAAACTTAAGTTCTAAATTAATTTTATTCACAATAAAATAATATAATAGTTAAACCCTAGTCTAAATATTCATTGAATAAAAAAAAGAAATTAATTTATTAAATGAAAAAATGTTTTTGTTCTTTTAGTTTTTATGAAGAAAATAAACTAAATAAATATAAACAATAAAATATAAATATTTTCGGTTTTTTTTATTAGTAAAAATAATAATAATAATAATAATAATAATAATAATAATAATAATAATAATAATAATAATAGTAAAGATAATAAAAATAAAATAAAATAATATGAAATTAAAGTCAGGGGGTTAGAAAGTGAAACATGGAGTATTGTTAAGAGAAAAAAAAGGTTAGGCCCATGATTTTGCTGGCCCAAGCGCTACCTGAAAGAAAAAATGACAAAAAAAAGTGGAAAAAATGCAAAAGGAAGCGCGCTAGGTGTTGAACCCACGCCCTCTTGGTTACCAGCGTGCTGCCTTACCACTGGGGTGGCCATACATCCGTTAACTTAACTAAAATGATAAATATATAATACAAAATGAGTCACGAATACACTTTATCTTCAACCTCTAGCCAGACCACTTGTATCTCATTCATTTCTCAACAAAAATGGAAAATGCAAACATTAAAGTTGCTCCATTTTTCCATACGAATCCAACCATATAAATATCATAAGCTATAAATCAAAGATGAATGAGATTTTTGAAAGTACCAAATTCTGACCTAATTATTTTCAGAGGTTCAATCCTAAAATTCTCCTAGCTCAATCAATATGAATAAAATCTATGGACATGTACAGATTCAGGGCAATGATGTCTACATTTTATCTTCACAAATGGAAGCCTAATAATGCCTAAGTAATGAGATAGAAGTTCAAGAAAAATACCTCAAAATTGGAAATCGAAATATGCAAATGAGCTTGATTCAAGGTGCTGCAATGATCAGGTTAGCTTCCTCAAGTTCCCTGGAAGCTAATGCAATTGTTAGCTTTAGTTGAGAGTGGCTGAAATGGCTTGGAAAAGTCAATATGCAGTGCTCTGTTTTTTGCTATGGAGGAAGATGGAAATGGAGTTACAGTTGTGTAACCGGGATAGGGATGAGTTGTATTTGATGTTTAGAAGCTTTAGGAACCAAAAGGATTGAAAACGCACGAGGGAGATGTGAGTTTCAAGTTTTTGGTTAAAATGTGCAAGAATGGTGATTTTTTATTCAGTTCTGTGTTCTTGTGTGTTTTAGGATTTGCGTATGTGTGTGTTTACTTGAAAACAAATTGTATATCTATAAGCAAAAGGTTGGAGCTGTTTTGCACAAGGGATTTCTGAGTTATAGGGTTATGGCTAGGTTGCTGGATTTTAAAGAAAAGTGAGAAATGTAGTTTCAAGGTAGAAAGTACAAGCATGTAGAGTGGTTAGGAACTTTAAACATGTTTGCTTCTGATCATTTATCTTGAGTGTGGACAGAGACAACAAGTTAGGAGCTCAAGGAGAGTTGACATTTGCAAAAGCAACGCTTTATCAAAATAGCAATGGTAACTTTGTTCCATAAATAGAAAACCAACTTAGACAAAGCTTCAAACACTTGGAAAAGGGCTTAATCAATTATTTAAACCATTAATTATAGAGTGAAACACAAGTTTTAGGCCTACAAAGTGAAGATTATGCAGCATGGCTATGGATTTGAATTCTTGTCCATCACAAAAATGACCTATAATTCGAATTTGAAACCCTAACTTCCTCTCTTCAATTCTCCTTTATCAAGAATGATCTGAAGGATTTCTTGGACATTTTAGAAAGCTTTTAATGTTCTCTACAACCCCGCTTTGAATAAATTTTGAAAATTCCCCTTGGAACTATATGAAAAATTGCCATGAAGTTAGGTCAAAATCATTACTAAACTAGGGCAAAATTTTCACAAGTGTTTAGTTTCATGACCATGACTTCATGGATTAATAACTTGAGATCCAAGCATTTCTAGGATAAGTTGTGTAAATAAATGTTTTAGAACTCATGTAGATCTACAACTTTCATGTTGAAAGTTTCTTTTGAATCATCTTGCATCATGGTGAAAATTTGGCTCAAAGTTGTGAAAAAATATGAAGTTTTCAACACTTAGAAAAATTTCTAAGTTTGGAAACTTTGACTTTTCAAAATGAAATCTTGACTTTTTGATTTCTTGATGAACAAGTTTCATATTTTGACATGTTTTGATGAATTGTGATCTTTGACACTTGATTTTGACCAAAAGGTCAAAGTTTGATTTTTCAGTGTATAGTTGACTTTTAATCAGTTGACTGAAAATCAACTATCAATCAATTGATCTTGAGGGATGTTTTGAGTCATGCCATTAGGTTAAAGTGATGCAATTGAACTCTTGAGATCATGCCTCAAACCAATTAACCATTTGCTTGGTCAAAAATCAGAAATTGCCCTTTCTCAGTCAAAACCCTAATTTTGACCATTTTTGCCCTTTTGATGATTTGATCAAATTTCTTGAGGAATTATGGTCCAAACTTGATCAAATGATACATATTAGTTCATAATGTTGATATGGATCAAAAATTATGAAGTTTGACTGTAAATTGGCCACAGTTGACTTTTTCCTCAATACAGCTGATTTTTAGGTCAACTGCTCAATTGATTGAGCAAAAATGTGATCCAAGACTTGAAACTTGACATGAGTACTCTTGAGGGTTCATAATGATCAATTAAAGTCATATGAGGCATTAAAAGTTTAAATGTCCTTGTGCAATCTCAAACCCTAATTCAGTCATTAGTGCTTAAGGAGATGTCTTGAGCTGATCAACTTTGCAATCTTGAACCAAAGGAGATCTTGTGAGAAAATATTTGATAAATGAGAGGGAAAATTTTGGGGTACAACAATAACCAATATATTTGAATTATTGTTCAACATCCTTATAGACTTGATCATGATTTCAAGTTTGGAGGTCAATAAAATTAACTCATCCTTCAGGTTAAAGATAGTTGATAAACATTCTTCCTTATCAGCCTGTAGTTGAGAAATAATTACCTTTTGTTTTTTCCTTTATTGACAGCCTTCTTCACATTTGATGCATAATCATTTTTAAGAAGTATCCAGCTCATCATGAGTTAATTCTTCGATACAGGAGTCTATATCAGAAGTTTGCCTTACTGTCTTGACAGGTTCAAAAACAGGATCACTTCCCTCATCAGATCAAGAAAAATAAATCCCCTTCAGTTGTTTCTTGAGATAGATATGGCATTATTCTCTAAAATATTCAAGGCCTTCACATTCATATTAGTGAATGCTTTGACGTTGATTGGCTTTTACTTTTGTTCCAACTATTCCTTGAGCATCAAAGTTCTTGCTGATGTTAGAGCTTATGTTCTGGACATTTGGTCTAGACATTATGTCCACTCTACTCAGACCCTGGTTGAATTGCCTCCCAATGAACACAATAGCATTGAGAAACCCTTCATCAGAAACCAGAACACAAGCTCCTATAGAGTTGTAAACAAAATCCATGCTCTTGTTATTCTTTAATGACTGTCTTTTTCATGTCAAATCCTTTGGGTAGAGACCTGAGAGTCTTCTTTTATATTAGCCTTTCTTCTGAACTCTTTTCTCCCAAAACACTTATGTGTGCCTTTATGAGTAGACTTGAGAATTTCCCAAGTATCTTTTGCCATAATACATGTGATAATCAGTCTGAACAAATGCTTATCAACAACATTGATCATGGCATTAACAACTTTAGAGTTACAAAGAGCCAACACATGCTCTTCCCTTCTATCTCCTTAGAACCAAGATTATCCCAACTTGACAAACTTCAAGGTCTTGTCATCCATTGATTTCCAGAATGTTATCATTCTAGCTTTGATAAGTGCAAAAGTGTAGTAATTTTGTATATACTTTTTGTTGCACTTATCAACTCTTTGTTGTTAATATCAGTTGAATAACTCTGTTTTTTGTTGTAAATACTTTTAATTGTATTTTGTGTACATATTGCATCGGTTTATTAAGTTTTTTATATGTGTAATACGGTGGGAGAACTGACTTATTTTGCGTTTTATCGCAAATGTTGCGGATAGAAAGAGTCGCCACCTTTATTTTATCCAATAAGGAAAGGGAAGAAACGAACAGGAAAGACCTTGAAGATTTTGAGTTCAGGGGTAGATTATGAAAAGGGAAGGTGTTAGCATCCTTTTCATCCATAGTTATCTATGGGCTCTTAATTGCTTAGATCACTTTAGAAAACTTGCTTTTTGTGTTTGATTTGAAAATATTTTGATAAAAGCCACTGTAAGGCTAACTTTGTAATGATTCTTGTATCAGTCCTCAAGAATACGTACAAATTGTTTGAAAATATTTTGAAAGTGTGATGTGTAAATTGTTTTGTTTTTGAAGAGCTTTGTGAGCAAGTGATTAGGAGTTCTACTCTACTCAAGGTCGTTCTTGTAATTTTCCTCCTCCTTTAGATAATGTTATCCATACCATTAGTTAGTAGGAAGTCCTATCGTTGGATGTGACGGGACAGACGAGGGTCATTGTACAATCATCGAAGGCAACTTGTAGGGACGCTTTAGCAATTTTCGTAAGGGACTAGATCATATACCGAAAGGCAACGTCGAAGGGTCATTGAGGGACTATGATCTTTGAATCAAGGGACTTTGCTAAAGCGTCCTCACATTCGAGGGACACGACTAGTTATTTTTCAAAGGCAACAAGAGAGGTTACCCTAGAGGTGTAAGTATGCGAGTGTTTTGTATTCAGTTATTTTGTCTTGAATTAGGGTTTTTTTAACGATTCATTTTAGTCTTTTCATGCAAACCCTAATTACTAACAGCAATATAGTAAACTAATAGCAGGAAAAGTAAAATGCAGAAAATAAAATTCCTACGCTATTACATGGCCATGGGGAAGTTACATAAAAAATATGGAAAATAAAAATCCTAAGCTATTAAGACCCGTAAACAGGTACATAATAATGAAAAACAGGAAATGAGAGAAAATAAAAATTACATTCGCGAAAAGCACGGTCGATCTAAAAATAATAAAATAGAAAAGAAAAGATTTTTAGTAATTTTTTATGAAAAACTGATTTGTGATTATTTAATTAAGAAAGACCTAAAAACCCTAATTGATTTTAATAAAAAAAAAGTCAATTAATTTAATTAAAACCCTAAGAATCTTGTTAATTTTAATTAAAAAAATTAATTAGTTAAATTAATTAATTAAGAAAATGTAATTAAAAATAAACCTAATTAGTTTTAACCTAAAACTAATATTTTAGTATTTTAATTAAATAATTAAAATAAATAAGTAAAAGCAAAAAAAGAAAAATATAAGAAAAAGAATTTGGGCGTGATATAGCAAAAAGGGGAGGTTATGAATAGCAATGGAGGTTCAGGCCCACTAGTGGCAGCGTTGGATCCAGTATGGTCACTCCATGCGGTTCACCATGTGCTTGCGCATCTTGGGACGTTGATATTGGCTGATGATGATCATGTGGCTGTAGGGCAAGGGTGCACGGTTGATGCTATGAAGAGCGCTGCACTTGATCTACAAAAATCAGAGAATTTGTGAAAAATGCCAAAACCAGGGATCTTACCCACAACCTCGCATAGTAAGGCTTTATCACGCGCGCTTCTACCACTGGGATGGTGATACATCCAATGACATAACTGAAACAATTTAAATATAAAATAAAAAATATTACATGGACCGGAGAAGCGCTAGAACCCTAGCTCTGATTGTCTTCTCTGGTGGCTCTTTCTCTTGGCCTGCAAAAACAAAAAATATTAGAGGTTCCCAGAGACCCTAAATCAAGCCTTTCAATTTCAATGGGAGTATTGGTTTAGGATGAAACGCGATGTAGAGTGAGCTACAAAGAAAATAACTCAAATCAATGCAAACATGGCAAGCTTTGATTTAGCCATTATGGGGGCCATGTTATGGTTCAATCCTTCATTTTCATACCTCAGAAGAACATTCATATCATTAGCATGCATTAAAACACAAAGAAAGCAAAAATTTGATATTCATGCAATGTGTAAAACCGTTGAGGCGTCTGTACGATTTTCAGGCCTCTTGGATCATTAGGGATGATCAAACCTTACCCTACAATGTTTCTAGAAGTGAATGAAAATATTGGTTTTTGTGAAAGTGGCTGCAAGCTAGGGTTTTAAGTTGCCATAATTCTTAAGATTTTTGGAAGTTTGGAAAGGTATCTTTTTGCAAGGGTTCGTGTGGTTTGATGTCTGAATGGAGAAGAATATATAATGGAGAATTAGGTCAAAAGATTGTGGGCTTTGACCTTGTAAAAAAAGCCTTGACTTTTATCTTATTTAATTTGAATTTAAAATAAATTAAATCAAAATAAATACAATAAAAAGTTCAAGGGGTGCATGAAGTAATTCACAGGTTCATTATGGAGTGTAAAACACGCATGGACCTTGAATCATAAGCCCACTAGCCCAAAATTTTAAGTTTGGTCACTTTAGGTTTCATGCATTTGCTCAAAATTTCCCAACTTGCACCAATCATAACTCTCTCAATTTTTATCATTTGAAGGTGACCTTAGACCTTTTGGAAAGCTTAAGATGTCCTTTACAATCTCTATTTTGATCATTTTTGCATTTGAGGACTTTATCTTGATGTAAGTTGCCTTGACAAAAAGTGTCTTTTTGTTAACTTTTGAAATGACATGTAATGTATTGGCTCATATCTCTCAAATGAAGCATTTTTTTGGACTTGATCTTAGATAGAAAAAGTTGTATATAATTTAATTTCCTTCAAAATGATTTTTGTTTGAGAAAAATCTGATAAAGTATATGAAAGTTATGCTTGGAAAAAGTTCAGTTGACTTCTCCTTAAGAAAACCCTAATTTGGCAACTTTTGACTTTTGATGAATTGAGAGTTTCCTTGATAAGTCATGATCAACCCTTGATCAAATCATGAATATGACTTCAAAATATTGATGTTGGCCAAAAATATTGATGTTTGACTATATGTTGACCACAATTGACTTTTTGTTCAATACAGTTGATTTTCAGTCATCTGAGCAATTAACTGAGCAAACTTGTAATGCAAGGCATGAAATTCAGTATGAGCATTCTTGGAGATATATAAGAAACCATGAAATCCACTTGAGGCATTAAAAGTCCAATCTTCTTTGAGAAAAGTGAAACCCTAGTTGTAGGCCAACTACTTAGGAGGAGAATTTGTTTGATCAATCTTGGGCAACCTTGAGCAAATGAAAACCCTAGGAGAATATTCTTGAATAGTGGGAAGGAAAATTTTGGGATACAACAATATGTTTTGTAGGTATTTTGTCATTGTTGTAGCAAGAGTAATAAAGCTCCAAGATGCATTTTTGGATCAATAAAGGAATAAGGCAAAATATTGGAGCCATTGGAAATTATGCAGGAAAGCAACAGAAGTTGCTAGGCTTTCATGGATCGCCGGGAGAAATTTTTAGGCCGAATTTCCTTGTTTCCTCTGCCTTGCTTCCCTTCTGTGGCGCTGGTCGAAAATAAGGAGAGTCGTCAGACGATGAATTGTGATCGTTGGGCGATGGAAGATATTTGTTTCAGTTGAGTATGTTGTGCAGTCTGGGCCAAGTATATGTCATTTTCATTTCATTTGGAAGGTGATGGTTTTGAGGGTGAGTTTTTGTTTTCCCAATTCCATCCACCTTATTTTTGTAGTGGAGTATCTTAGATTACAACACTATGGCGTTGCTTATAGATGATTGGAGGTGGATTTCTCATCGATCGGCTCTGATAAACCGGAAGATTTATAGTTTATCTCTTCTCCTCTCTATGTATTTCTCTTTTGTTGGTTTTTTTTTGTACATTTACTCTAAACATATGTATATTTGCCTCCCATGGCGTTATATTAAACTTACTTTACAAATCTTTGTCGATTGTTGTCCTAGATTTTTGCTCTGTGCTAGGGATTTGAGTTGTTATAGACATATATTGATTAGATTCTTATCTAGGATGATTATCTGTTAGTTTATGAACTCTAAAAATAGATTTAGAGTTGACATCTACTTGGGCATCAGAGCTTAATGTCTCTGTATGGTTGTACTGTGCTAAGAGATTGTTAGTGTGATTACATAGTTGTATTTTGTGTTGTTGAGAAGGTAGAGAGATCATTTCCTTGGTGATACATTAGTTCTCTAAATTTGGGTTAGAAATGACTTAGGTTATGAGTGATACGTAGTGACATTGATGAGTATTGTAGGTTGAGTGTAACTGTCGATAGATTTAAGTTTGTGATAAGTAGATTATGTGCAGTCTTGATAAGTTCTTCCTTTTTTTTCTTTTTTTTACATTTATTTTCTTTTGATACTTTTATTTTCAACTCATTTATCCCCAAACTCATTAACGAATAATTTATCGAACGGAAATTCAATAACCAATCTTTGTGGACACAATACGATATAACCTAAATATCACTCGGTAAATTAATAACTTACTTTTTTCTTTCCGCTATATACCGCAGCAACAAAATGACTCCATTGTCGGGTATTGGTTCTATTGATTTCTCATTGCGATAATTATTTTATTTTTGAGTTTTGTAATTAATGTATATGTTGTACAGAAATTGTATATTAACTTGTATATGATACTTGTGCATATATTTGTTTTTCTTTGTTTTCACGTATTGTTGTGAATTATCTCATTTTCATAATGTTTGTTGTGTGGTTGTTAGGATACTTTCTTTAGGTTTATGCGGTGTGACAATACCATGGTATGACGTGAGGAGGTTACTAGCTTGCACAATAAAGGCGTCAAGCTTACGACGTAAAACAAGCATGTTTGTTTATATTTGTTTATGTGTATGGTGATTTGTATTTTAACAAGTTGAAACAAGGAAATGTTCTGAATTTCAAATCTTCACTTTTCAACTTGTTAATTCATTTTCACTCAGTTTTCATGTTGTTATTTGTATTTGTTTTGTTATGTCAATTTTTGTTTTCTGAAAGCTTATCGTGTTTAGCTTGAAGAGGTTTGTTCGTGTAAATATTGTAAATTTTGTACATTGAAATTTTATAGGAGTATTATTTTTCTAATTCTTTTATTGGTGTTTGGACTCAAGTTTTGGTCGGTAACTTGTAGAATATTGAGGTGATTTGTCAAGTTTGATTGTTTTGACTTGCGAATGCATGGTAATGATTTTGTTAAAGTTTTGTACACGTTCGAGGTATGTGTTTATCGCTTTCTATACTTTAGCATATTCATGATACTTATACTTTTAACAATTTTTATGCCATTCATTCTTTTGTATACTTGTTCATTTATGAATCACTTTAGTTCCCACCCTTTTTGTGAGGTAGCTTTCCATTGTTCACATATGCTGGAGGCCACAATTCTTGTTTTAATTGGATTTTATTATGTTTAATCTTTTGTTTGTGTTGATTGTATGAAAGCTTGAACATGATCAAGGAATTTTTTGTTTCATTTTGAGCATAACTACCCTAGCCAAATAGTCAATTCACCTTGTGAATGTGTGATCATTAGTAACCCCATTGAGATTTTTGTGGATATTCGTGTTGTTTTTGCTAAATACTTGTCTATGAGTGTTTAGTTCCCCTTTTTACATGGATGTTGATTCGTTGTTTTCTTGAACACTCAACCATTATTTTGGTTTTAATTTTTACCTTGCCTTAGAAAATAGGGAGTATTCACTAAGATGTTGGTTGAATTCAAGTTGGCGAGAAAAATGATTGTGTATTTATTGGTTGATTGCTATGAGGCTGAAAAGAAAAAGAAAAGAAAGAAAAAAATGTGAAAAAGAAGGGATAGAAAAAGAAAGGGAAAAAATAGAAAAGCTTTGAAAAAGAAAAAAATAGTATGGAATAATATTGTGTTAATAAGTGATGTGTGTTGGTATGAAACTTATGATAAAGAAAAAGTTTGATTGAAATTTTATTGTTTGAAACTTTGTGGAAGTAATTAGTCCCTTAGGGTTAGGCAAGTTTTTATTTCGATTAGCTTTAGGACTTATCACTTTTTTGTTAACCAAGCCACATTACAACCTTGAAAAGCCCTTGATATTTTTTCTTTTATATTTTCAATATAAATTTTTGGATGAATGTATAATTTAGTCTATTATTTGCAAGATTGTTGGATGAGCGAAAATACCCTATTTTTATGTGTTTTTCATCGACCGATGATTGTATTTGCTAGGTGTGATTCATTTATGAACTAGTATTGTTTTAGAATGTTAGACATGATTTTTGTATTTAGAATTTGTTTTGTGTTTATGTTATAGTCGTAGTTTAGTGGTAAGTGTTTACTTTGTGTGTACTATTTTTTCATTTGAACCATTGCATTTTTTCTCTGTTTTTAAAAACCTGTTGATTCGTGATTCTTTGATTTATCATTCTTTGTTTTTTGGGTTATTTGACTTTGTTTGAGGACAAACAATGATTCAAGTTGGGGAGAGTTTGATAAGTGCAAAAGTGTAGTTATTTTGTATATACTTTTTGTTGCACTTATCGACTCTTTGTTGTTAATATCAGTTGAATAACCCTGTTTTTTGTTGTAAATACACTTAATTCTGTTTTTTGTACATATTGTATCGGTTGATTAAGTTTTGTATATGTTTTATAGGTATTTTATCATTGTTGGAGCAAGATGAATAAAACTCCAAGATGCTTTTTTGGATCAATAAAGGAATAAGGCAAAATATTGGAGCCATTGGAAATTATGCAGGAAAGTAACAGAAGTTGTTGGACTGTCATGGATCGCCGAGCGAAAGAAGCCGTCGTCGGGCGAAATTTGTAGGCCAAATTTCCTTGTTTCCTCTGCCTTGCTTCGCTTCTGTGGCGCTGGGCAAAAATCATAAGAGACATCAAGCGATGAATTGTGATCACCGGGCGATGGAAGATATTTGTATCAGTTGAGTATGTGGCGCAATCTGGGCCAAGTATTTATAAGAGATCGTCGGGCGATGCTTTTATGTCACCCAGCGATGCAAGCGGAACATAATTTGTTTATATTTCATTTTCATTTCATTTGGAAGGTGATGGTTTTGGGGGTGAGTTTTTGTTCTCCCAATTTCATCCACCTTATCTTTGTAGTGGATTAGCTTAGATAACAACACTAGGGCTTTGCTTATGGATGATTTGAGGTGGATTTCTCATTGACCGGCTCTGATAAACCAGAAGATTTGTGGTTTATCTCTTCTCCTCTCTATGTATTTCTTTTTTGTTGGGTTTTGTATGTATATTTACTCTGAACATATGTATATTTTTCACCCATGGCGTTAGATTAAACTTGCTTTACAAATATTTGTCGATTGTTGTCCTGGATTTTTGCTCTGAGCTAGGGATTTAAGTTATTATAGACATATATTGCTTAGATTCTTATCTAGGAATATTTTTTGTTAGTTTCTGAATTGTAGAGATAGATTTAGAGCTGACATCTACTTGGGTATTAGAGCTTAATGCCTCTGTGTGGTTATGTTGTGATGAGAGATCGTCAGTGTGATTACATAGTTGTCTTTTGTGTTTTTGAGGAGGTAGAGAGATCATTTCCTTGGTGATACAGTTAGTCTCTCAATTTGGGTTAGAAATGACTTAGGTTGTGAGTGATACATAGTGACATTGATGAGTATTGTAGGTTGAGTGTAACTGGTCGATAGATTTAAGTCTGTGATGAGTAGATTATGTGCAGGCTTTCTAAGTTCTTCCTTAGTTTTTTTCTTTTGTTTACATTTATTTTCTTTTGATACTTTTATTCTCAACCCATTTATTCTCAAACTCATTAATGAATGATTTGTCGAACGATAATTCAATAACCAATCTATGTGGACACGATACGATATAACGTAAATATTACCCAATAAATTAATAACTTACTTTTTGCTTGCCACTATATACCGCAGCAACAAGCTTTCTATATATTACTCAAAAAAAATTCCCTGAAGCTCACCCAATAAACATACCAGGGTGCCTGCTCTGATGCCAATTTAAAATATGGCACTTTAAAACATGTTAATACTGATGGCTCAACATCAGAACACAATGTCAAGACAGATGTTGTGACATCTGTTGGCAGACAAAATAGATATATCAAAATTGAAACTTATGCAAAAATAAATTGCCAAATGATGAATAACACAATTGAATATTAGTTTAAAGCCTAAAAAATCCCAGTTTACCAAGCCATAAAGGAAATTCACTATGACAACATTAGTTTAACGGCTAAACAATCTTAGTTTACAACTTCTCGCCTAATCACTACCTTGTGCAACTTATACCTAGAAAACTTCTAGATATGAGATCCCCCTCTCATTTCCTACCAATCACCTCAGTGATAAACTACAGTCACAATCCAATGACTAGAATCAAAACCAGAAGATTACACTTCCAATAAACAATACTTAGTTTTGCTTTAAATCTTAACTAAGAACAATACTTAACTATATGCTTAAAAGTTTAAAGATTGAGAATAATAACTTGATAAACAATCAAGTAACAACCATTCTACCTAAATGTATCAAAAAATACATGGGTGACTTACAAAAACACAAGATACTCTCAAAACCTAAGACTTTAGACTTCCCCTAATTTTACAATTGTGAAAAGTTAAATTACATTATGTCTAGGTTTCTCTTTAAATACTCCTCAGTAGTCCATGGGTTTTAAAATCTTCACCTAAATATTTCTTAATCTACGACCTGAGGGTTGCACCAATTATGCATACAAATATCCTTAAATCTTGGAACAAAACATCAAGTTTCATAAATCATCTCAACATCCAATTTTAGAAACTTATGTACACTTGGAGATTAGACCACTTCTTCCAGATTAAATCTTCTTGACCTGTACAAATTATTGAGATATGTCCAAAAGAAATATCACAAAATCAAATCAAATATATCAAGATTTAAACAACTTGTATTGATGTTCTGGTACAACATGTAACAACATCTGTTAGAATATTTGTATTCAATGTAAGCTCACACTCTTATGTATCAGTTTGATCAAGATGTTATGACATCTAGGTCAACATTTGTCAAGAACCATGTTTTAGAAAAAATGTTGTCGATTTTAAAACCATGGATCTAACAAGGTATCCTAGAGAAACTAAAACATCTCACTTCTGCAATTCTTTTTATAGCAATGTGTTTGTCGCTCGAACTAGAGTATTCATAGAAAATGATTTTATTTCCAAGGGAATAAGGAGAAGGAAATATTTTGGATCTTGAGAGAAAAGTTTTTGTCACTCGAACTAGGTACAATCCTTCTTAGCCTCTTCATTTTTCCCTTTTTCTTATATTTCCTATCGATGAAGATTTTGGATCTTGAGATGGTTGTGCAAATATCTCTAGATCGTGGTGATGAAATGTTGTTTTCGTGTTTGGTTGATTGCTGATTTTTGTATTGATTTATATGTATAATGATGATTTTTGATGTCCAAGATTATACATTTTCCCTTGATGAACATAAGGTTGATTTTGTGACAAATTGATTATATGAATGTTTAATATTTTCGTGATTGATGTGAAAAAAATTTATGATTCAAGTACCATAATTTCTTGTGTGTTTGGTGATGTTAGGGGATTATATAATAGGGTTTTGAATATGTTTCAAATGGAAGAAAAGTCAGAATATTTCAAATAGACAAAGAAGGGGATTGGTCGACTTGTTTCATGTGTAACTTAGGCTTTGTAAGTATAATTGGTGTGGAGTCAGTTGCGTTGGAAAGCTAACGAAATAATATATCTGTTGAAGGGGGAAATTGTGAAATTCTGGTATTCAGGTCTCTAATGTCCTAAGATATATCGAGACAATGATCTATGAACAACAACACAATGAACAATTTCAAACAATACACAGTGAGAAAAATAAAGGAACACACAGAATTCTTAACCCAGTTTGGCGTACAATAACACCTACTTTGGGGGCTACCAAGCTAGGGAGCAAGTCCGCTATAATAGTATCAATTCAAAGCTAAACTCCCCCGTTTACAACTTCTCACTTAATCACTACCCGTGCTTACTTCTAACTAAGACTCGCCTTGGTATGAGACCCTTCTCACTTCCCTTACAGTCACAAAACAGTGACAAGAACACAATTCAAAAGACTTTAGAAGATAAACTTCAAAAACACATAATCACTCAATACTTAGAAGCTTAAGAGTGATTTACAATACTTACAACTAAATAGAGACAGTCCTACTCTTCTAGCAAGATGATATTAGAGAGGCTCACAATAAACAAAATAGTCCTAATACATTCACTAAGACTAGTGTTCTATCAACATGCAAGAACCCACAAAATCATGTTTTACAACACTATAAAATGCACTATGTTTTCCACACGTGTATTAGGGTTGGAGCCTTCTTTTTATAACCTTGAATGAATTGGATTTGGGCTTTAAAAATGCAGTAAATCAACTGCTAAAAATCTGCAGAAACTTCTGCATAAAAATAGGACTTCAATCATTAGTTTCCTAAATTATCTCCATAATTAGAAACTCAGAATACTCCTTAAATTCAGATTGAATATCTTAATCCTTAAACTGAGCGCCACATAGGATATCATGATATTCCCAGAATATTCTGCATTTTTAATAAACTAAAACATCCAACTATCCGGTTGTACACAAGCGCGATGTCAAATGATTCTACATAAGACATCTTGATCAACATGTTTCTCTAGTTGATAAAACATCTTATTTCAAAATGTTTCTGCTAAGTTAGTTTTACCAAACATAATGCCAATCACAAAAATAGATAATTAACAATCTCCCCCTTTGGCCTATTTTGGATAAAACAACTTAATACTCCTTGCACACATAAACACCAAAGCAACTCAGGTTTTAAAATAAATCAAACACAAATACCAGAGGTGCAATAACCAACACAAACATCAAAAAGTTAGCAGTAGAAAAACACTTTTATCACAGTACAGTGGAAGTTACTTATTACAAAAACAAGAGAACAAAATAAATTCTCAACATGTCAGGACATCATGTATGATACGTCTTCACAACCAGTCCAAACCATAGTTAAACTTCCCTTCCAAAACTGCTCATAACACAATATAGAATTAGTAGATTCTCCCCCTTAATAGCAGCAACACACATTCAGCAGAGAATGAAGATTCACCACCTCTTTGGCAAACTTTTGGCTAAAACGCTTTTTCCACAAATACACAACCAGGGGGACACAACACATACACAACACCAAATGGTATACATGAGGAAGATGATGACCTACATCTTCAAGAATAACTAAGTTACTCCCCCTAAAAGTGAGAACCAATTCTTGTCACAAAGCCCCAAGAGAATTTTCTTGTAGCCTCAAGAAACCAAAAATAATTATAACTTGAATAATCTAGGTTAGAAGACCATGTGACAGAAGCAACACAAATTATAAGATCAGGTGTGACATACCGACCACAAGAGCCTACACTAATTCTTTAGTCGTGCAAATCCAACCTACCCTTCTGAATAACTTGCTTCTCACGCCATGATCAACACACCTCCTAGACTTTAGAACAACCTTGGAACCATAGACTAAGCTTTCCATAATACAATGTTATGACATCTAGTTGAATATTGCATTATTTAAACATCAAAATCAATGAGAGTTCAGACTTCCCTTAACCATAACCATAGTAAAAAAATACAAAGATAACCATAATTGAATAAGGAGGCACGAAGAATGATTATCCATAGATATTGACTTCATCAGACTTCACCAAAAACTAACTCTCAATCAAGTGGAGATCAAAAACAAAGAACTCTCTTAGATTCACATATTTAAACACATAGACAATAAGCAATGATGATTAGAGAGTTTTCATATATAGCTCATCCAAACTCCTGGAGTCTCAATATGTTGAGATGACATCCCAACATTAGCTTAAACATTAGTATGTTTATCAAAGAACATACCACTAGACTTACTTTTGAGGTTTAAATATCCAACATACATGAATTTCATCTTGCCTTGTCCTACCATGTTACATCTTGGAGAAACATCCATATCATTAAACACATGGATGACCAAAACATTTCCTGATGAACCACCTAACAGTCGTCTTCTTCACAATAGTGATAAACCATTCTCCCTTGTTTTATACAATAATTTCTCCTCTTCAAAAAAAGACAAGACATAAGACAATACAACACAATAAACCAATATGAACTATCCAAGTTCACTCAATAGAAAATATATCATAACATTTAGTGGGACATCATGCTCACACGCATACCACCATCAGCAATAGCAGCAGAAGCATACTATAGCATTGGTAACAAAAATCTTGATCATCTTCAAGTGGTCTTCCACCTCTGGCCCCTATCAAATAACCTCCTGCACTCCTTGAATCTATCATATATTTCAGGAGTGTTACCAATGACCTCCCTTGTCATCGCTTAGAAAAATTCTTCTTCAAATAAATCCTTTGCATATATCTTTTATTCCAACCTTTGACAGTCTTAAACATAGCAACATGGAGAAAAGATAGAGAATCTATCGCATTCCTCCCCATCTGTAATTTCTATAAATCCTTAAAGACTTCAATGACATTTGATTTTTCTTTGATAGATTTTATCCGAGAATATTTGGAAAAATCATCAACAAATACACCAACATATCTCTTTACCAAGATTGTCAACCTGCATAGGTTCTATTAACGCCATATGAAGACTTTCTAACCCCTTGGAAGTAATTTGATGATGAAAATTTGGATGTGACATCTTGGTTTGATTTCCTATTTAATATTCACCACATATTTTGTCTTCCTCAATTTTCAATTTGGGAATACCTATGACTGCTTCCTTTGATAGGACTTTCTTCATACCTTTCAGGAGTAAATGGTTAAGTTTTTGATGCAATAACTTCACTTCAACTTCCTTTGACATCAAGCATGTGGAGGAATAATTTGTTTCTTGAGGAATCCACAAATAACAATTATCTTTTGACTTGGATCCCTTCATGATAACTTCATTCTTCTCATTTGTTACCAGACGTTCAAATGTAGTAAAGTTAACTTTGAGACCTTGGTCACACAGTTGACTAATACTTATTGTGGTGTAGTGGGAAAGAACTGACTGTTTTTTGGAATGTTGGTTTGTGTTTTGCGTTTGTTTTTGCAAAATGTCGTGGTAAGCAAGAGTCGCCACCGACTTTTATTTTATCCAACAGGAAAGGAAAAAAGCACAGAAAAATTCCTTTTTCGAGATATTTCTCGGGTCCGGGGGGTAGATTATAGAAAGGGAAGGTGTTAGGACCCTTTCTATCTGTGGTTATCCACGGGCTCTTAGGTACTTGCTCAAATGTTTTCAAAATGGTTTTCTTTGTGCTTTGTGGGTTTGAAAAAGTTTTTGCTTGAAAACTTCAATTTAACTCTTGCTTCTATCCTCAAGAGTGTAATGAAGTGTTTTTGAAAACTTTGTTCGAAAAGTGTAAGTGTAAAAAAGATTTTGTTTTGTTTTGAAAGAGCAAGTACTTAAGAACCATCTACCAACTCGAAAAAGGAATCAATATGTGCTAATGTCCTTTAGACAATGATATCCCACTATTGATGAGTAGGTAGCACCGTCGTTGGAGTTTAAGGGTCAATTCGATTAAGGGACGTGCGGTCACTAAAGAAATGTTAGGATGCCTTAGCGGTAACCCTAATGTCTTAGATCATTTTTCCGAGGCAACCGTTTCGAGGCAACTATGATCTTTGGACAAGAGGGCAACCTCTAAAACTTCCTATACTCAATGACCACGTTCGAAGGCAATCGAGTGAGGTGTACCCTAAGAGTGCGCATGTGCGAGTGTGTTGTTTCGGTTAATTTTATCTTTGTACATGTCAATGGTTATCTATGTTGATTTTAGGTTCAAACATTTGATCTTGTCATGCATTCCCTATTGTCAAACATCTAACAGTTTATGAGTTGCGGAAATTAAATTGCGGAAATTAAAACTAACTATTACAAGGCATCGGGTATTTACATCGCCAAAAGCAACCCTTGAAATTAAAATGCGGAAAATAAATAAATCGATAAAATAATTAAAGATATATTAAACTATTACATTCCGGGAAACAGATACAATATTGAAATCAAATGGATTGCGTGCGAGAAATTAAATCGGGCGAGTTCTAGGGTTTTGACCCTTTGTTATTAAAGAAAAGATTTTTTGGTTTATTTTTGAATTAAAATGAAATTAAATTAAGTTAATCATTATATTAATTAATTAATTAATTAATTAATAAAAATGATATTTTTTGGATTTTTGATATTTTAAGAAATAAAAAATAATTTCATCAATGTTAATAAAACCTAATTATCTAAGTTAATTTTAATTATTGCAAAAGATATTAAAGTTATTTCCTAATTAAACTAAATTAATTCAATTAATTTATTTAACAAAAATAAAATGCTGGAAATTAATTTTAATAATGAAAATATTTTTTGGTTTTAATTTTATTAAGCAAAAGATTTTAATTGGTTAGTAAAAAAAAATAATGAGAATAATAAATAAACAAAAGAAAATAATAAAAGAAAAGAGAGAGTTTAAGAGGTTTTGGGCCTGATTAGGGGGTCTGATTAGCAATTTCCAAGGCCCATCACAAGCTGGCCTCGTTTGACTTTCTGATTCCATGTGACACGTTGACTTGAGAGTATGATGGGCATCACATCTGGACCACCAGATCTGGCCTGGGGCCATCTGGCAAGCATTTGAGTGAGGGGACATGATGTACTGCGCACTTGATGTTGCATTGAATTACCTGAAGAAAAATAACACAAAGCATATGGGGGGACAGCGCGATTGAGAGGGTGTGAGAGCTTGTTAGGGATTGGTTTCGCTTCAAGGATTGCCCAACAATTGATTAGCGTTGAGATTTGGTGTTGAAACTGCCTCTAAGCACGATTTCAGTTTCACACTTTTTGGCAATTTTTCCAAGTTTTCTTTTGATGATTCTGCAGCCTCTCACCTCCAATTTGTGTGCCTTGCACTTGTATATGTAATAAGAAATGCATTAGGTTAACATTTGTGGACTCAATCCTTGTACATCAATGCTTGGAGATTTGATTTGATCCTCCATTGAAAGCTTGCTTATTTTGTCCAAAATCCAATATTTTTGCACATGTAATGCATGATACGAATTTGATTTACTTGATGATGATGATTAGGTCCTGAAATAGCCAAAAAGAGATCAAATAATCAATGTTGGGATTTTATTTGATTTAAATTGATTTAAAATGAAATAAATCATTAAAAAATCAAATTAAATAATAAAATTGATAAATGGTCACAAGGCTGAAGCTAGGACACGTGTGTAGTGTGACAAGATCAAATCAAGTGGAAAAGAATGGGCCCCTTTGACAAAATTTGAAGCTTTGGGGATAGTTGACTTTTGGCAATTTTGCAAAAATGCCCAACTTCAACAATGCATAACTTCTTCAATTTTGAACTTTTGGAGGTGTTATTTGACTTTTTAGAAAGCTTGAGATGTCCTATAACCATACATTTTGGTCTCATCTCATTTTGATATTCCATGCTCAAGTTATAAGCTTTGGAAAAAAAAGGTGTTTTTGTTGACTTTCAAAATGACCTATAATGTCCAATTTTGTAACTTTTTGTGAGTGCATTTCTTAATCTTGGGGTATGAATATGGATTGTAGGAAATTTCATCCTATTCACAATGATATTTGGATGGGTCATTTCTCATAAAGTATGAGAAAGTTATGCTTGGTCAAAGTTTAGTTGACTTTTCCTACAAAACCCTAATTTAGCAACTTTTGAGTCTTGATGACTTTTGAGCAATCCTTGATGAATCATGATCAAACCTTGATCAAATGATGAAATATAATTCAAAATGAGAATGTTGGCAAAAAATCTTGAGGTTTGACTGTTTGTAGGTCACAGTTGACTTTTGCCCTAGCACAGTCGATTTTTGGACCTCTTGAGCAATTGACTGACCAAACTTCCTCTGCAAGGCTTGAAATTTGACATGGATGGACTTGAGAGCATATTAGGACATTGGGGAGCACTTGAGGTCATTTGGATGCAAGGGTCTTGATGCACCACAAAACCCTAATTTGGGGTTGACTGCCGTAGGAGATAGCTTGACTGTCCAACTCTTGAGCAATCTTAAGCCACTTGGAGGTTTTTCTTGCAATGTTTTGAGAGATATGAGAGGGCAAATTTTGGGGTGCAACAGCTGCCCCTGTTCAATTTTCTTAAACCTGAGGATATAGATTGGCTTTTGGACCTTTCGTGAGCCGAAGGTGGAAGATGATATAACACTAGAGTGCACAGAAATTTGCACTCGCATGAAGTAGTATCAGCATTGTGATGTCGGGAATCGGCTTACAGATGCCATTTGGATATTGTTGGTAGGTGGTCTGAACTTCGACTGGAATACGCATCAGGGAGATCTTCGCGTCGATCTGACTGAACCAGAGGAGGTCTTGGATTAACTTTGACTGGATCGGCATCAGAAAAATCTTCGAATTAATTTAACTGGACCAGACAAGAGTCTTGGAATAACTTCAACTGGAATACGAATCAAGGAGATCTTATCGGCGATCTAACTGAACCAGAGGAGGTCTTGGATTAACTTTGACTGGATCGGCATCAGAAAAATCTTCGAATCGATTTAACTGGACCAGACAAAAGTCTTGGAATAACTTCGACTGGAATACGAATCAGGGAGATCTTATCAGCGATCTAACTGAACCAGAGGAGGTTTTGGATTAATTTGACTGGATCGGCATCAGAAAAATCTTCGAATCGATTTAACTGGACCAGACAAGAGTCTTGGAATAACTTCAACTGGAATACGAATCAGGGAGATCTTCACGGCGATCTAACTGAACCAGAGGAGGTCTTGGATTAACTTTGACTGGATTGGCATCAGAAAAATCTTCTAATCGATTTAACTGGACCAGACAAGAGTCTTGGAATAACTTCAACTGGAATACGAATCAGGGAGATCTTCACGGCAATCTAACTGAACCAGAGGAGGTCTTGGATTAACTTTGACTGGATCGGCATCAGAAAAATCTTCGAATCGATTTAACTGGACCAGACAAGAGTCTTGGAATAACTTCAACTGGAATACGAATCAAGGAGATCTTTGCGGCGATATGACTGAACCAGAGGAGGTCTTGGATTAACTTTGACTGGATCGGCATCAGAAAAATCTTCGAATTAATTTAACTGGACCAGACAAGAGTCTTGGAATAACTTCAACTGGAATACGAATCAGGAACTGAACTAGAGGAGGTCTTGGATTAACTTTGAATGGAACGGCATCAGAAAGATCTTCGAATCGATTTAACTGGACCAGACAAGAGTCTTGGAATAACTTCAACTGGAATACGAATCAGGGAGATCTTCGAGGCGATCTGACTGGACCAGAGGAGGTCTTGGATTAGCTGAGAATTTAACTGCATCTTTCCTGAAAGGTAAAGGTCAGTTATATGTAATGCATGATATGGATCAAACAATGATGTTCTCAAAATAAATGAGATTGCATTATATGATGTGTATATGCATGTATCATGATGTATGGAAATGTAATGTTTCAGCTGGGGAAAATAAATCTCGGATAGCTGTTGAAGAGTATAGTTGAATTCTTCGTTTCCGTTGGGGATGACGAACGAAGATGATTGTGAGGATAAACCTGCAGGAAAAGATAACTCTGTTAGGGAATAAACTGATGAGGAGATTACTCTGTGGGGAAGAGATGCTCTACTGAGGATTCCACTGATAAATTCTGTCGGGATAAATTATCGTTGCTGGTGATAATACATCTCTATTGGGGGATTGAATTCCTGTTTGTGAAAGGAAAGAACTTTGCTGGGGATGATCTTCAGTTGCAACTTGCTGGGGATAAACCTGTTAGACTTTTGTGGGGATAATCCTTTGAATTCTGTTGAGAATGATCCTTTGAACTCGGCTGGGGAGATTTATTTTTGTACTCCGCTGGGGATAAACTTCCAGAATCTACTGGGGATGATGCTTCAACTCCGCCGGGGAAGCTTTTTCAGACTGTGCTGGGAAAACTTTAGACTCCACTGGGGGTATCTTGTATTCTGTCGGGGAATATTCTTATACTCTGCTAGGGAATATTAAGACTGTCGGGGATATCAAGCCTTTTTAGTGTTGATGGTAGATAAACTCTGCTTAGGGAGAGCATTGTTGATTCGTTCATAGTTGCAAGTCTCGGCTGGGGGAGAGCTACCATTACTGTCTTACTCTGCGTGGAGTGAAGGTATCTTAACCATATTCTTCAGATGAATTTACCTTGTACCTGGTGGACAAAGCAACTATACAGTTCAAACAATTATTATTGCCCCTGCTTCTGATATTACCCGTAATTCGTCTTTTGTTTCGCATGTAAATATTTATGAGCAGCAATTAATGTCAAATGCATATATCAAAAATGAACATTGGACGTTCTTTGCAAAACAAAACAGATAAAGGAAAAACAGTTTGAAATTTCTTTGAGAATGAATTGTATTGATTTTGAAGTTTGGCCTGTAAATAGGCGTTTTTGTACAAGAGGTTGGCGTCCTAGTAAGAGAACACCGCCGAATAATAGAATTTACATAATTTGTGAAAAACTAAACAAAACATCTATGTGAATGATCCCACTAGGTTCCAACTCTGCTATTGTCTTTATGTCCTCGAGCATCTCATCCCTTTGCTACTTGGTTGAAGATGAATCAGATTGATTAGTGTCATCCGAGCTTGATAGTTGATACCGAAGTCTGGATGCAAGGTGATCCAATGAGACATAGTGTTACGCTTTGATCCCTAATTTTTGCCTGGACCGCTCTTTCGGGTTTTCAATCCACCGGGATACCCCTTTTTTCCCAAGCCTCCTTTTCAGGTTTTCGACTTGCCAGGTGTATAATTTTTTTCATTTCCATCCCTTATTTTTGCCCGAACCCTTTTGGTTCACCGGGAAGCCCTTATTTTTGCCTAGGCCAGTCAACCTAGCGGGTCTTTGATTATGCGTAGTATCTTTTCACTATGTCTGCATTGATGGGGTGAGGAAGGTCGTCACCATCTATGGTGGTTAGAATCATAGCTCCTCCTGAGAAAATGTTCTTAACCACAAATGGCCCTTCGTAAGTAGGGGTCCATTTGCCCCTAGGATCACCTTAAGGTAAGATAATGCGCTTGATTACCAGGTCCCCAACTTGATACTCTTGTCGTCTAACTTTCTTGTTAAATGCCTTGATCATTCGTTTTTGGTACGTCTGACCATGACAAATAGCAGTAAGTCTCTTTTCGTCGATTAGGTTCAGCTGATCAAGCCGGGTCTGAATCCAGTCATCTTCGCTGAAACCTGCATCCTTCACGATCCGAAGAGAAGGTATCTGAACTTCAATGGGCAAGACTGCCTCCATGCCATATACCAAGGAGTAGGGTGTTGCTCCTGTTGACGTCCGCGCTGAGGTACGGTACCCATGAAGAGCAAACGGTAACATCTCGTGCCAATCTTTGTATGTCACTGTCATCTTCTGCACAATCTTCTTGATGTTCTTATTAGCCGCTTCTACAGCCCCATTCATCTTCGTCCGGTAGGGGGGAGAGTTGTGATGCTGTATCTTGAATTGCTTGCAGAGCTCGGTGATCATCTTGTTGTTAAGGTTGGTACCATTGTCCGTAATGATCCTCTCTGGTACACCATATCGACAGATCAGATTGTGCGGAATGAACTGTGCCACGGCGTTCTTGGTTACGGTAGCAAAGGAAGCTGCTTCAACCCACTTTGAGTAATCAATTGCTACCAGGATGAAACGATTCTCGTTGGATGTCGTAGGTCTGATCTCGCCGATCATATCAATGCCCCACATTGCAAAAGGCCAAGGTGCCGTCAAAATGTTTAGAGGGACTGGAGGTATGTGCACCTTATTAGCATAGACTTGACACTTGTGACATGTCCGAGAATGCTGATAACAGTCGGCTTCCATAGTGGACCAATAATATCCTGCCCGTAGGATTTTCTTTGCCATGGTGTGTCCACTGGAATGAGTTCCAAAAGTACCTTCATGTAACTCAGTCATGATCCTTTCTGCTTTGTTTTTATCCACACAATGCAGTAAGGTCGAATCATGATTGCGCTTGTAAAGGATGCCATTGCTGATGAAGAACTTTGTTGCGAACCTCCTCAGAAACTTCTTGTCATTAACAGATGCACCCTCGGGGTATTCCTGAGCCTCGAGATACCTCTTCACCTCATGAAACTAGGGTTTATCAGCTACATCTTCAGTCTCAATGTCACAGCAATGCGCAGGTTTGTCCAATTTTTCAATGATGATCCGGGGAGCTTCGTTGTCCCAATTCACTTTGAATATAGAAGATATCGTAGCCAGCGCGTCCGCCGACTGATTCTCCTCTCTAGGGAAGTGTTCAAAGGTTATCTCCTCGAAATGGGGAAGCAATTTCAACACATACTCTTTGTAAGGGATAAGATTAGGGTGCTTCGTATCCCACTCTCCTTTGATCTGACTGATCACAAGAGCAGAATCTCCGAAGACACTTAGAAACTTAATCCTTAGGTCAATTGCTGCTCGAAGACCCATAATGCACGCTTCATACTCCGCCATGTTGTTGGTGCAGCTGAAACATAGTCGGGCGGTAAATGGAGTATGAGAGCCTTTAGGAGATATGATCACAGCGCCAATGCCATTACCCAAAGCGTTTGAAGCTCCATCAAAGTACATAGACCATCGGGATCCTTCCTCAGATCCTTCATCCAGTCCAGGCATCTCACAATCAGTTACCAAAATGATATTCTCATCCGGGAATTCAAAGTTCATAGTCTGGTAATCATCCACTGCTTGATGTGCCAAATGGTCTGCCAACACACTTCCCTTGATTGCCTTTTGGGTCGTATACTGGATGTCATACTCAGTCAAGATCATCTGCCATCTTGCTATTCTTCCGGACAAGGCAGGCTTTTCGAAGATATACTTGATTGGATCCATCTTTGATATCAACAGAGTAGTGTGAGTCAACATATAATGTCTCAGCCGGCGAGCAGCCGATGCCAAAGCGCAGCAAGTTTTCTCGAGCAACGAGTATCGGGTCTCGCAGTCGGTAAACTTTTTGCTAAGGTAATAAATAGCATGCTCTTTTTGGCCAGACTCGTCATGCTGACCCAGCACACACCCCATTGAGTTATCGAGTACTGTCAAGTATAGGATCAAAGGTCTTCCTTCAACTGGAGGCATCAGAATGGGTGGCTCTTGGAGATACTCTTTGATCCTTTCGAAAGGGGCCTGACATTCATCGTTCCAACGTACTACTTGATCTTTCTTCAGCAGCTTGAAGATTGGCTCACAAGTAGCAGTCAGGTGCGAGATGAATCGGGCAATGTAATTTAGACGTCCCAGAAAGCCTCTGACTTCTTTCTCCGTTTGGGGAGTTGGCATCTCCTGTATGGCCTTCACCTTTGCAGGATCCACTTGAATAAATTTATCGCTGACGATGAAACCCAGTAGCTTACCAGATCTCACCCCAAAGGTGCACTTGTTCGGGTTTAATCTCAGCTTGTACAACTTCAACATGTCAAACAGCTTCTGCAGATGGTCAAGATGCTCTTCTTCAGTCTGGGATCTTGCAATCATATCATCGACGTATACCTCAATCTCATGATGGATCATGTCATGAAACAAAGCAACCATGGCACGCTGATACGTTGCCCCATCATTCTTCAATCCAAAAGGCATGACCTTGTAGCAAAAGGTACCCCATTGAGTAACAAAGGATGTCTTCTCCATGTCTTCGGGAGCCATTTTAATCTGATTATAACCAGAGAAACCATCCATAAAGGAGAATACCTTGTGCTGGGCAGTGTTGTCAACCAGAAAGTCAATATGAGGTAGAGGGAAGTCATCCTTGGAACTCGCCCTGTTCAGATCCCTATAGTCAACACACATTCGAACCTTACCATCCTTCTTCGGCACAGGAACCACATTGGCCACCCATTGTGGGTAAGAAGTAACTCCTAGTAAACCAGCGTCAAACTGTTTCATAACCTCAGCCTTGATCTTCTTAGACATCTTTGGGCGCATTCGGCAGACCTTTTGTTTCACTGGAGGACAGTCTTCCTTGGTAGGCAATCGGTGAACCAAAATATCAGTATCCAAACCAGGCATATCTTCTTAAGACCAGGTAAAGATCTCAACGTAGTCATGCAGCATCTGAATCAACCGTTGCTTCACACTAAGCTCCAGATTTGCACCAATCTTAACTTCCTTCTTGTCCTCTTCTGTACCCAGATTCACTGATTCCACCGGCTCTTCGTGCGGCTGAATAGCCCTCTCCTCTTGGAGTAACAGTCTTGCAAGTTCACCAGGCACTTCGCAATCATCTTCACCTTCGTCTTCGGCTAAGTTGATCGTATTTTCGAAGTCATAACTGGCAGTAGCAGAGTCGTTACCAGTGAGATCCAGAGTGGATGTAAACTTGTATATGTGAGTGTGTGTAAAATAGTTGTTTTGCAATATATAATAAAATAAAAACAAGGAGCGCAAGATTTGAAATGCAAGAAACGTCCAATGCTTTTATTAATGATATATGAAAATGACACACATAAAGCCCTCACAAATGAAGCCACGGTGCCCCGGGTAAGACACCGGGCCATAAAGTTTTAAAACATTGTCTGTTACATATTCAAAACAAAAAAGTTTCATTACTGGGTAACAAAAGAAATAGGGATGAAGTCCTTTGTTGTCCAGTTGCTTGGTCCACCGTCGGTTGTAGGATAGATCCAGCTGTCGAACTCAGATTCTTCCACATCGTCTTCAATGGCGTTCACTCCTGAGTTGCTGATGAACACGGGAGGTCTTCCGATCCGTGCATTCCGAACAGCCTTTTGAGCTTCTGCAGTGAACCCAAACCAAACTTCTTAGTCTTCTGTGTAAAATCAGGGAGTCAGCCTCAATTTGCACACCCACCTTTCTCGACAATAGCCCGGGAATCCTTTAAGGAAGCCATCTTCATAGGATAATCTTCAACAACAACCTCAGCTGATGCCAATGTTTGGGGAACCTCTTCAAAATGCTGAAATGGGGTCTCAATGAACTCCCCATCCATCTCTACATATCGGAAAGAGTTGAGGTGGCTCACCATGTACTCTTCTTCTCCTTGTACTGTCACAATCTTCCCTTTTACGGGGTACTTCAGCTTCTGGTGGAGCGTTGAGGTTACGGCCCCAGCTTTGTGGATCCATGGGCGACCCAGCAAACAAGAATAAGATGGCCGAATGTCCATCACATAGAATGTAGAGTTGAAAACTTGAGAACCAACCTTAATCGGGATATCAACTTCTCCGTGCACCATCCTCTTAGACCCATCAAAGGCCCTGACGACAATGTTGCTTGGCTTCAGCTCCAACCCTTCACAGTTCAACCGGTCTAGAGCTTTCTTAGGCAAAATGTTCAATGAGGAACCAGCATCCACTAATACATGAGCAAGAGTAGTGCCCCTGCATTCAATGGAGACATGCAGGGCATCGTTGTGATTCTTCCCCTTAGAAGTCAAATCAGCGTCAGAGAAACCTAACCCATTATCAGCAGTCAGACTGGCCACGCAATCTTTAAACTGATCAGCTGACGTTTCTTGCGGTACGTGTGCAGTCTTCAGGAATGCAATCAGAGCCTTGGCATGGGCCTCTGAGCATAGCAACAGAGATAATATAGAAATCTTGGATGGAGTTTGCCCCAGCTGTTCAACTACATTATAGTCACTCTTTTTGATGATCTTCAGAATCTCTTCCATCTCTTGTCTAGAAGCTTCAACAGTGATCGTCTTTGGTGCCTCTGTCTGGGCAGGCTCATTAGTGATCCCTTTGCCCCGAGTGTTAGATGACTCGGCAATAGGGGTGAGAATGGGAACTTGAACAGGAATAGCAGCAGGTACACTGGCAGGTGTAATAACAACAGGTTTTCGGGCAGTCGGCGGAGAGATATCAGGTGAGAAAAGTCTTCTGTTGCGGGTGACTTTAGCAGGTCCAACAATATTGCTGACGTCAGTATCAGCATCCAACTCTTGTTTAACTCCATGAAAATAAACATCAGCCCCGTAATGCCAAGGGACATCTTTATCAGATGTGTAGGGGATAGGCCCAGGAACAGTGATGATCAATGGTGCGATTCTTGGAACATATGTAATTCTAACAGGCTTTCTCGAGGAAGCCTTGGAAGAATTGTCGAAAATGGTGATAATAGCAACTTCTTCAGTATGAACTAAAGGAACAACAGTCTTCTCAAACAGAATTTCTTTACTATCCATCAGGCGTTGGACACCTGATTTTAGAAGTGGGCAACCGGCAGGTAGAACAGAACACATACGGAAACCTTCGTCACAGCCCGGAAATAAACCGGCTAGCAAAAGGTTCTTCTTCACAGTCATCAAAGGGGTAACAATGTCATTCACAGAAACCACAAACGAGTCTTCATCTATAGCATTTACTCCATGCTTGGGCATAGGAGCAGTCACAACATTAGGTCTTTCGGGCGCCTCGAACTCAATCTCCTTAGCATCAATTAAGTCTTGTATCTTATTCTTCAAAGACCAACAATCATTTGTATTATGCCCCGGGCTATCAGAGTGAAAAGCACAGCCGACATTAGGGTTATACTTTGGTGATGTAATGTTGGGATTCTTCGGGGCTTCCCTTGGAATCACTAGATTGGTCTTTAATAATTATCGTAGGATCTGAGACAAATTCATGCTGAGACGGGTGAATTGCCTTTGAGGTCTCTCGTCCTTTTGTTGATTGTTGTGTTGAGGAGCACCAGCAGGTCTTGAAATAACAACCTCATTAACAGCTTGGCGGCGTTCAGGTCTATTCTGGCTTTTCGAATTGTAGACAGCACTGGACTCTTTCTTAAAAGGCTTCTTCTTGGTGCTTGATGAGGCACCCTTTTGTATCTTACCAGCCTTAATACCAGCCTCAATCCTTTCCCCAGTCATAATAAGCTCTGTAAACCCAGACGAAGAGCTTCCAATCAGGTGGTTGAAAAATGGACCAGACAAGGTCCCCAGAAACATATCCACAAGTTCCCGATCAGCCAAGGGTGGTTGCACTCTTCCGGACAGGTCTCTCCACTTCTGAGCATAATCTTTGAATCCTTCACCCGTTCCCATTGACATACCCTGGAGTTGGGTACGCGTGGGAGCGAGGTCGGAATTGTATTAGTACTGCCTGTAGAAAGCAGTAGCCAAATCTTCCCAACTGTGGATACTGGCTCTGTCCAACTGGTAAAACCATTCAAGCTGAGTCCTTGAGAGACTGTATTGAAAGAAGTGGATCCATAGGTTCTTATCAGCGGTGTATGGCTGAATCTTCCTTACATATGACCGGAGGTGCAGCTTCGGACAAGAAAATTCGTCATACTTAGCAAAGGCTGGTGCCTTGAACTTGTGGGGAATTACCACCCCAGGTGATAGAACAAGATCACCAAAGTCCAGACTAGGCACTTTATAAACTTCCATCGCACTCAACCGGTCTTCCAGTTGCTTGTACCTATCCTCAATAGGAGGATACTGGTCTTCGTCGAAGTCTGTCTCGTTGTCTGAGACCACAGGGCTAGGAGCCCTTCTTTCCTCTTGACTATCTTTCCCTCCAGATGAGGTGGTCAAATCAACTTCATCCCGTAGCCTGTTTCCAAACCGGTGACCTGTGTTAAACAGGACTGTCCTCTTCTTCTTCTTTTTCTCTTTCAGAATCAGGGTCTTCAGATCTTGCTGACCCTTAGCTAGATTCATGAACAGCTCTTGGAATTGGGCATTTTGAGCCTGTAGGGCCTTGATTGCTTGCTTGGTTGATGGTTCAGCAGACATGATGAGTGCTGAAATAAACAGCGAAGAAGATAAGAGACCTGTAATGGGAACCTGTTATGAAGTGCATGGGATGAAATGCGTATGATATGATTTCAAAAACAATCGGGAGATTCAAATTTGTAAACAAGAAACGAAACACGCTTTATTAGATAACTTTGAAATTCAAATTGTTCAACAAATGCCCTTAAGGCGTTACAAAAATGGAAATACTGAAAAGTAAATAGAACTGGAAGGGAAATGATCAAAGGATAATCAGTGCTCCCATGGTCTCTTCTTGTCGGTGCGGACATAGTCATTGAGAATCCGCTCGTTCTCCAGCTGTCTAGTCAACTTCTAGATCTTCTGCTCTTGCTCGTTAAACTTTTCTCGGTAAGCATCCCGTTCCCCTCTCAACTGTATCCAAGACCTTTTTAGTGTCCCAATGTCAGTGGGCATGTAAGGGTGGAGGATGGTAGGAAGAACCCCCTCTTCATTAGCAACTTCAACAATGATAGGCAAGACGACTTCATATGGCATACCTAGCTTTTGGGCACGGATGCAGACCCATCTGAGATATGGCTCCATTAGAAGAGAAGTCTTTGGACCTAGCTCATGTGAATCAGATCTGTGAACTCTATCCCAAGCCCTTATGAACCTGCGGCGTTGCTCGTCGCTATCCCCTTGAAAATCAAAGATGATACTAGGCATTAGCAGCTCATGAGGTCCTTCTCTTCTGGCTCGCCCAAACTGACGTAAGGCCAAGCATGGGTTATAAGAAATTCCTCCATGGGTTCCTATCAGTGGAACATTGGGGTATTCCCCACAGCGATCAATGATAGCCACCTCATCCATACCCTTGAGAGTCTAGATGATGTCATTATGAGAGAGAGACATAACCCTATAAGCCCAGCCCATGCCTTCTTTGTTCTTCAGCACTGATTTGGGGAGGTGCGAAATAAACCACCTCGCCAATAATGGAGCACAACACATCAAGGTTCCCCGCTTTCAGGCAGTACGGGCATAAAGCTGATGAAGAATGTCACCCAAGAGAGTGGGCACAGGATTACGAGAGATGAAGATTTTCACCGTATTCACATCAACAAAGGAGTCAGGATTCAGAAACAATACCAAGCCATATATCAGAAGAGCCAGAATATCCTCGAATGCCTTGAAGTCTAGACTATCCCAGAAATAATTAGCCTTACCAACCAAGAACTTAGTCAGAAAGCCCTTTGCTCCACTTCTAGTCTCCCAATTAGCCATTACCCCATCCTTGGTCATATGAAGGGCTGAAGAAATCTCTTCCGGCCTAAGGATCTTTTCCCAACCAGTAAACAAGGTCTGCTCCAGAATAGAGATACCAAGCAGATCAGAAAACTCTTCTAAGGTGGGAACCAACTGGTAGTCCTGGAAAGTAAAGCAATGGTACAGCGGATCATAGAATTGGACCAAAACATTCATCATCTGCTCGTCCAATTTGGAGGTGACCAAACTGAGAAGATACCCATGTCTTCTGATGAAGGAGGTAGTATCAGGCATATTTGCAATCAATTCTTTAAGCATAGTGGGAACCTGGACAAAGTTGATCCGGATGGTATTCTTACGCATAGGCATCATGACCTACAAAACAGAACAAAGATGAATCCCTCCTGTCTTTGAAATAAGTTAGTCCAATGCAAGATGTATGCAATGATATGATGTCATGATGTCATGATATAAAGCACACCACAAGTATCCACAAATAGCAAACATGGTAAAGGCACACAAGTCACACAGAGAGCCCTTAGATTTCAGGCTGGCAAGGAGCTTAGGTACTACCCTCTTTCAGTTCAGTTGGTTCAAACCTGTCCTAAAAATAGTAACCGGGTTCTAGAGGATCTCAATATCACTGACTACCCTCAGTCGGTCATAATTCCAGTTTAGCAACCTTTTCTTGCGGCCGAAATCATCGCGAGAGTTTAGTCTCAATGAGTGTAGCATACTGCTACTATTCTATGGCCAAGTTGATCAATTTAAAGGTTCTAAGGTCAGTTGGTGCTTAATGACCCCTTAGATGACCCATATTCTCCTTGTTCCAACACAAGGGATATCGGTACAATCTAAAGTGCCACACCAACGTAGCTACTGCTTCAACCGTATCGGTCTACGCCGTACAGTTCCCTCACAGTTTATTGCTACTTACCTAAAGGGTATCCCCAGATCCAGGTTAGGATTTATAGTAACTCTGATACAAGCCCATAAATATAAATCATACAAAGAAAACAATTGAAAACACAATGATCTAATCCTAAGGTACACCCCACTTATTAATATCCCCAGCAGAGTCTCCAGTTCTGTGGTGCGGCGGGAAAGAACTGACTGTTTTTTGGAATGCTGGTTTGCGTTTTGCGTTTGTTTTCGCAAAATGTCGCGGTAAGCAAGAGTCGCCACCGACTTTTATTTTATCCAACAGGAAAGGAAAAAAGCACAGAAAAATTCCTTTTTCGAGATATTTCTCGGGTCCGGGGGGTAGATTATAGAAAGGGGAGGTGTTAGCACCTTTTCTATCCGTGGTTATCCACGGGCTCTTAGGTACTTGCTCAAATGTTTTCAAAATGGTTTTCTTTGTGCTTTGTGGGTTTGAAAAAGTTTTTGCTTGAAAACTTCAATTTAACTCTTACTTCTGTCCTCAAGAGTGTAATGAAGTGTTTTTGAAAACTTTGTTCGAAAAGTGTAAGTGTAAAAAATATTTTATTTTGTTTTGAAAGAGCAAGTACTTAAGAACCATCTACCTACTCGAAAAAGGAATCAATCTGTGCTAATGTCCTTTAGACAATGATATCCCACTATTGATGAGTAGGTAGCACCGTCGTTGGAGTTTAAGGGTCAATTCGATTAAGGGACGTGCGGTCACTAAAGCAATGTTAGGATGCCTTAGCGGTAACCCTAATGTCTTAGATCATTTTTCCGAGGCAACCGTTTCGAGGCAACTATGATCTTTGGACAAGAGGGCAACCTCTAAAACTTTCTATACTCAATGACCACGTTCGAAGGCAACCAAGTGAGGTGTACCCTAAGAGTGCGCATGTGCGAGTGTGTTGTTTCGGTTGATTTTATCTTTGTACATGTCAATGGTTATCTATGTTGATTTTAGGTTCAAACATTTGATCTTGTCATGCATTCCCTATTGTCAAACATCTAACAGTTTATGAGTTGCGGAAATTAAAACTAACTATTACAAGGCGTCGGGTATTTACATTGCCAAAAGCAACCCTTGAAATTAAAATGCGGAAAATAAATAAAGCGATAAAATAATTAAAGTTCTATTAAATTATTACATTCCAGGAAACAGATACAATATTGAAATCAAATGGATCGCGTGTGAGAAATTAAATCGGGCGAGTTCTAGGGTTTTGACCCTTTGTTATTAAAGAAAAGATTTTTTGGTTTATTTTTGAATTAAAAAGAAATAAAATTAAGTTAATCATTAAATTAATAAATTAATTAATTAATTAATAAAAATGATATTTTTTAGATTTTTGATATTTTAAGAAATAAAAAATAATTTGATCAATGTTAATAAAACCTAATTATCTAAGTTAATTTTAATTATTGCAAAAGATATTAAAGTTATTTCCTAATTAAACTAAATTAATTCAATTAATTTATTTAACAAAAATAAAATGCTGGAAATTAATTTTAATAATGAAAATATTTTTTGGTTTTAATTTTATTAAGCAAAAGATTTTAATTGGTTAGTAAAAAAAATAATGAGAATAATAAATAAACAAAAGAAAATAATAAAAGAAAAGAGAGAGTTTAAGAGGTTTTGGGCCTGATTAGGGGGTCTGATTAGCAATTTCCAAGGCCCATCACAAGCTGGCCTCGTTTGACTTTCTGATTCCATGTGACACGTTGACTTGAGAGTATGATGGGCATCACATCTGGACCACCTGATCTGGCCTGGGGCCATCTGGCAAGCATTTGAGTGAGGGGACATGATGTACTGCGCACTTGATGTTGCATTGAATTACCTGAAGAAAAATAACACAAAGCATATGGGGGGACAACGCGATTGAGAGGGTGTGAGAGCTTGTTAGGGATTGGTTTCGCTTCAAGGATTGCCCAGCAATTGATTAGCGTTGAGATTTGGTGTTGAAACTGCCTCTAAGCACGATTTCAGTTTCACACTTTTTGGCAATTTTTCCAAGTTTTCTTTTGATGATTCTGCAGCCTCTCACCTCCAATTTATGTGCCTTGCACTTGTATATGTAATAAGAAATGCATTAGGTTAACATTTGTGGACTCAATCCTTGTACATCAATGCTTGGAGATTTGATTTGATCCTCCATTGAAAGCTTGCTTATTTTGTCCAAAATCCAATATTTTTTCACATGTAATGCATGATACGAATTTGATTTACTTGATGATGATGATTAGGTCCTGAAATAGCCAAAAAGAGATCAAATAATCAATGTTGGGATTTTATTTGATTTAAAATGAAATAAATCATTAAAAAATCAAATTAAATAATAAAATTGATAAATGGTCACAAGGCTGAAGCTAGGACACGTGTGTAGTGTGACAAGATCAAATCAAGTGGAAAAGAATGGGCCCCTTTGACAAAATTTGAAGCTTTGGGGATAGTTGACTTTTGGCAATTTTGTAAAAATGCCCAACTTCAACAATGCATAACTTCTTCAATTTTGAACTTTTGGAGGTGTTATTTGACTTTTTAGAAAGCTTGAGATGTCCTATAACCATCCCTTTTGGTCTCATCTCATTTTGATATTCCATGCTCAAGTTATAAGCTTTGGCAAAAAAGGTGTTTTTGTTGACTTTCAAAAATGACCTATAATGTCCAAATTTGTAACTTTTTGTGAGTGCATTTCTTGATCTTGGGGTATGAATATGGATTGTAGGAAATTGCATCCTCTTAAAAATGAGCTTTGGATGGGTCATTTCTCATAAAGTATGAGATAATTATGCTTGGTCAAAGTTGAGTTGACTTTTCCTACAAAACCCTAATTTAGCAACTTTTGAGTCTTGATGACTTTTGAGCAATCCTTGATGAATCATGATCAAACCTTGATCAAATGATGAAATATCATTCAAAATGAGAATGTTGGCAAAAAATCTTGAGGTTTGACTGTTTGTAGGTCACAGTTGACTTTTGCCCTAGCACAGTCGATTTTTGGACCTCTTGAGCAATTGAGTGACCAAACTTCCTCTCCAAGGTTTGAAATTTGACATGGATGAACTTGAGAGAATATTAGGACATTGGGGAGCACTTGAGGTCATTTGTATTCAAGGGTCTTGATGCACCACAAAACCCTAATTTGGGGTTGACTGCCTTAGGAGATAGCTTGACTGTCCAACTCTTGAGCAATCTTGAGCCACTTGGAGGTTTTTCTTGCAATGTTTTGAGAGATATGAGAGGGCAAATTTTGGGGTGCAACACTTATCAAATTAGAAGTCCACCCCTTAAAAAATAGAACCTCCTCAAGATTAGTGTCATACCCCAATTTTTGACCTAAGATCCCATCTTCATTTGCATTTTTTTATATACATCAAGGTCACGAAATATGGTCGGTTTCAAACTTCTCACCTTCGAGCATTGCTTGTGAGGAGATTATCAAGTGTTGTGAACATTTTATCTTATACATGACTAACTTTTAATCAAGCACGAAGTGTGTGTTTTTTGTTTCTTTGATTTCATGTGCAGAAACAGGTCTAAGTCAAGAGCATCAAATGTTGTGCCTCAATTAGGGTTTTGGATACCTCAAGTGTTAAGTATGGTGAATCACCGATTCTCAAGGGCTGTTTCATTAAAGTTTAAGAGCATAGCCAAGACTTCATCATCACTGGTTCACATATGCATTAATATGTCTGGGAATGCAAGGAAGACTCAAGTTTGCAAGTCAATTCAAAGTACTTCGATCAAAAAGTCAACATCTTCATGTCCGAGTTTAAAAGATCATAGCTTCTTCAATATTCAATATTTTTGAGCGATTCTTTGGGCATTTGGCTCCTTGTGACGTCCTCTCCAACTTCCCTTTACAAGTCAAGATTATTGGGGGGTCATGGTATTACAAGACAGTGATCATCGCATTAAAGCTTTACATCATGGTATTGTGGACATGGAGTTAAGCATTTCGTTATAGCATGTTAATGGTTTGGATTCAATCCATTTCAAGTTATGATTTAAATTTTGGAATCAAATTTCCTTGGACTTTGGTCAAAGTTGATTATTTCATGAAGTTGAGTTCAAATTTTAGCAATGTTAAACAAATATTGAGTGTTCTTGGATTGGTGAAGTGTGGAATCATTCAAGTTATTTTTTCAAGTTAATATTGAAGATTCAATTTCCATTAAATTTTTTGCTAAGCTATGTTCATGTCTACATCCATGTGTATTCATCATATCAAGTTCAATTAAATGTTATCAAGACATGTTCATGAAAGCAATGATTGATAATGCACACATCCAAAGAAGTTTGAGCTTTGAAATTCAATAAGAAGAATAGAGTTTTGTTGAATAAATGAAATTTCTATTATTCAAGGGATTACAAAGGTGATCCACATTCCATAAAAATTCTTAATTTTTAAACCTATGCTACACTACCCTTTCCATACCATTTCAAGCCTTTTTATAAACACTTTCTTTAATCCTCAAAACCGGTCCCAAAATGGAGCAAAACCCCTGACATTAGACCAACTCTTTGCTTCCAAAAACTCATTGAAAGATGCCAATTTCCAGCCTTGAAATACCAGTCCAAAATTTTGTTACCAACCTGTCAAACATGTGTCAAAACAGCCTGCAAAATATGCATATAACCAGGCCATGTCAATCCAAACATTGCACAGAAATGGAAATGCAATAACCCTGAATCAAAAATAAAAACCCAGCATGCAAAAACAATTTAAAAACTTATCAATTTTACCTCCAAATCTTACTCCAATGTGCCTATAAAAAGAACCTTGTATAAAGAGGAGAGGAGGAGAAAAAATCAGACGAGAAAAACATCAATGGTTTAGTGGCTGAGCACAATGGTTATAACGAAAAGGACCAGAGTTCAATCTTTGGTTCTCCCTTTTTAATTTAAGTCTTTATTTAGTCTTAGTTCATAAAAATTTCTTTAAAAAATATTAGTTTAGTTTATTTTATATATATATAATTATTTCTTGCCATTATAAAATACAAAGATACATGCTTTTTATAAATTAGTCTTTTATTTGATTTTGTTATTTATTTAATTGCTCAAAAATACATGTTAGTATAAATTAGTCTTCTATTTAATTTTTTTATTTATTTAATTGTTCAATTGCCATTCTAATTAATTGTGTTCTCGATCATTTAATCTTTATATCTTTCGTCCGTCTAAAATCCAAGGGAAATGTTTTAACTTTGTTAACTTCATGTCATCAAATATATCTGATACGATTTTGCGAAACCCCTCAATATATTTTAATATTTGTTAATCTTAAGTTAATTTTCCTTAAAAACTCAATTTTAAAACTCACACCTAGGTCATCGTATCTTCAAAATCTCGTCCACACCCATTTTAGCCAAACAAATAATTTTAACAAAAAAAAACAGATATTTCAAAAGGTTCCTGCGGAGTACTGTAGATGCATTGGGTGCTAGTACCTTCCCTTTGTATAACAAACCCCCGAACCTTAGATCTCTTTCAAAAACGCATTTTATTTTTGTTACTTTTAAGTCTTACTTTATATTGCATATTTAAGGGTTTTATTTCGCTTTTTTCCCTTCTCCCTTGGAAATAATAAAGCGCGGTGGCGACTCTTTCTTTTGCGAGTCGAGTTAATCAATAGCTCGATCTCTGATTAACACCACTACATTTTTTATCGCTACAATTAGGTTGTCCTGTATAGTCCAGCTTTCCAACACCCTTTATTTCTCCTTTTGATCCATCTCCAAAAGTGACATAGTTAGTGGAATATGATTTAATATCCACCAAAACTTTCTTAACACCAGTCACATGCCTATAACAAACACTATCAAAATACTAACCCTCTCTCGTAGAATCATTGTGAGAGGTGTGTGCTATGAGTCCACAAGTGACATTTTTGGAATGCCTCTTAGACTTTTCTTTAACATCATCATGTTTTCTTCTATGTTGTGTAATAGGTTTGTGATAGCCATACAACATGTAGCAAAAAGATTTTAAATGGCCAAACCTTCCACAGTAATGACATCTCCACTACTGATTCCTGCCTCCATTATACCTCCTTTATTCTTTGCAGCTTGATTACCATCACCAAGGCCTATAAAATTTCCAGCACTCTTCCCAGTTTGAAGAATCTCATCAAGACCAGTAGAACCATTATTTAACATTCTTACAGATTTAGTCATATTGTCAAGTTTTGAATTGAGAAATACAACCTCCTCTTTCATATCAGAGATGATGGATAAATGTTCTACTTTCTCAGCCTGTAGTTGAGCAATGACTGTCTTTTGCTCTTCTCCCAATTGACACACTTCTTCACTTTTGAGACGTAACTCCTTTTAAGATGCAGAAAGTTCCTCAAAAGTAAGTTCTCCACCATCTGATTTGCCATCAGAGTCACAAATTTCAGTTAAGGTTGTGACCTGTTTGGCACCTTCCTCTTCATGATCACTTTCAGAATCTTCCTCTGACCATGGCACACACATACATTTCTTCTACTTCTTGAGATAAGTGGGACACTAAGCTCTTATGTGTCCAAACCCTTCACACTCATGACACTAAACTCTTCTTCCTTTGATGGAATTATCATCAGTTTTGTTCCTTCTACCAAATTATTGGTTTTTGTTTATGTCAAATGACTTATTCTTGACATTTGACCTCTACTTCCAGTCCACCTTCTTCAATACTTTGTTGAATTGTCTTCCAAGTAACACAATAGCATTGGATATCCCTTATTCTAAATCCAAGTCACATTTATCTTTTAGGTCATCAGTATTAGAGACAAAGACAATGCTCTTCTTCTTTTCAGACTTTTCACTGATTCCTAGCTCAAAGGTTTGTACGAATCCCATTAGCTCATCAACCTTCGTGTTGTTTATATCTTGGGCTTCCTCAATGATAGTCACTTAAATTTCAAATCTCTTTGGAAGAGATATGATAATCTTCCTCACCAACTTGGCTTCAGACATCTTCTTCCCTATGGCACTTGAGGCATTGTCTATCTCATTAATATTCATGTGAAAGTCATGAATACTCTCATCCTCATTTATTCTTAAGTTCTAAAACTTGGTAGTAAGAATTTAGAGCCTAGACATCTTCACCTTAAATGTTCCTTCATGAGAAGTCTTCAATATCTCCCAAACTTATTTAGCAACATCGCAATTGGTTATTAATCTGAAGATATTTTTATCCACTTCATTAAACAAAGCATTCAAAGCTTTAGAGTTTCCTTGAGATAACTTTTCATCATCGTCATTCCAGTCTTCCTCGGCCTTTACAACATCAGTAACCTTTCCATCTGAACCTACAACCTTTGGTGGATCCCATCTCTTGACCATAGATTTCCAAGCCTTACTGTCCAAGGACTTGATGAAAGCCACTGTGATACGGTGGGAGAACTGACTTGAGGTTTTGCGTTTTGTATTTCGCAAATGTTTCGGTTGAGCAAGAGTCGCCACCGACTTTTTATTTTATCCTAAGGAAAGGTTAAAAAGCACAGGAAAAAACCTTTGAGATGTTTTCTTGGGTTCGGGGAGTAGATTATAGAAAGGGAAGGTATTAGCACCCTTTCTATCCATGGTTATCCATTGGCTCTTAGTTACTTGCTTAGATCACTTTCTTTGCATTTTCAATTGTTTGAAATGGTGCTTTGTGTGTGTGTTTGAAAGATGTTTTGAAAAGAGGCCATCGTTGTGGCAACCTTTGTAATGATTCTTGTTTGAATGTATACAAAGGTGTTTGTTTGTTTTTTTTTTTGAAAGGTTTTCAATATTTTGAAAGTTGTTTTGAAATTGTGTTGTGGAATGTGTTTTTGAAAAATAGCAAGGATGTTTTGCAAGATTTTTGATCAAGTAACTAAGAGTTGTCTACCCTATTTTACTCAAAGATCTTTCTTATGTTTTTAACCCTTTTAACAGTGTTGTTTCACCATTGTATTTGGTGAACAGCCTTGTGTTAGGATGTAAACGGGACGGGCGCGGGTCATCGTATAGACCATGATAGCAATTTTGCAAAGTATCTTAGCATTTTTTAAGGGACTAAGATCATTTTTGTAAGGCAACTTTGGATAGCGTCATCGAGGGACTATGATCTTTTGATTTTGTTTGTTTTACCAAGATACTTTTGCATGCGTAACATGGCCCATTTTTGAAGGCAACAAGTGAACGTAACCCTAGGGGTGTTAGTGTGCAAGTGTGTTTTATTGCATACAAGAGTTTATCTTTGAATTAGGATTTTCTATTTCATTGATTTTATCTTGCCATACACATCCTAATTACTAGCAATAAAAAGAAGAAATATAAAATCCTACGCTATTACAACAATTAGGGGGTGGGGATGCACATTTGTACATGGGGTGGTTCAACGAGAAAAATAGACAAGAAAAGAAAATAACAAAAACAAGATAGAGAGAAAGAGAGAGGGAGTTAGCACGCTGCTGAGAGGTCATCAGAAGTTCTGACTCAGGCCCGCTGCCAGATGATCAACCTTTTGGTTAAACTGTATGAGTCAGAACTTCTGACTCTGGCACCTGCAAAATAGAAACCTGTTAGTGGGAAGATCAGAAGTTCTGACCCCCCTGCGCTGCAAGACAAAAGTTTGTTAGTGGGGAAATCAGAAGTTCTGATCCTGCTGGAAATATAATAATTCTCAGAAGTTCTGATATTATTGACAGCAAAACAGGCTTCAGATGTGCTAACGTCAAAGTCAGCACTTGGCTTCTCCCTGTGCTAATCAGAACATCTGCAAATTTGTTATTTTTCCATAAAACATAAAACATGTTTGGAGCAACTCCAGCAAATGTCAAAGTGTTTCAGAGGGCAGAACCAACAGGGTCACAGGCAGGTTCTAGGCTGACTCAAAACGTTCTGAGGTATGAAAATCCTCATAACACAAACAGCAACAACATGATATTTACATTATGTTTATTTGAGCATGCAAAGCTGATGATGCTTAGCAGCGTGATGAAGGTCAGCAGGTGCTTACCTGGCTGTTGGAAAAGTTTGTGGATGAGAGCTAGCTTTTGGCTCTGATGGTGTTCTGGACAGGTTCTTTTTTTTAAGGGGTAGATGAAGGTGTATGTGTATGTATGGTCAGAGGTTGAAAGGGTGTTCTTTAGTCACAAAGAAAACTGGGTATTGATGAAGTTTGAAGGTAAGAAATTCAAAGTTATGAAACACTGGAGATTTTGGCAGAGTTTCACAGCACTTTCTTGCTAAAGATTTCTGTTTCTCTTCTAGCAATTTTTCTGTTTTTGGACGCCCTTTTTTCAGTGGACAATGGTTCTCTATTTATAGGCCAAGCTCTTGTGGATTTCTTGAACATTAAAGGTGCCAACAGAGGTTGAGTTGTTCTTTGAAAGAAATTCCTGGGAAGTTGTGATAACAGATAGCCTTTCAGCCTAGGCTGGAGCAGCAGACATGGATTGGGGAGAAGTGACCTCTTAGGTGGACGGTGGCGCGTAGACCCATGTCTGAACCTGCATAAAGGCGTTTACCAAGCCACACGTGAAGGGACTACTTGGATGAATGTTCAGGAGTGGTTGGGAGCATTAATGAGCATTAAATAGTGATGAGACTTATCAACACCAATATTCTGGTAATAGAAACAAAACTTTGAACCAGCAGTTCTGTTTTACCACAAACAACGTAAACCATGCTCTGGTCTTAGTCTCCTGTTGTCTTAGCAAATTCTGGGGATTCTCCTGACTTTCTGATACGTTCCTTGGATTTGCTTCTGGAAATCCTGGATTTAGAGATTCTGTATCAGTGTAACACCCATTCTTCTGACCCTTTCATCCTCTAATTTCAGCCTGTTCTGAAGGAGCCTTCAGACTTCCTTGCTTCCTTTGCATTCTTTTATCAAACTCTGGCTGAATTTGCGTAACTGCTGAAAGAGTCATGTTCTGTTTGAGACTTACGTGTTGAACCACGTTTGCAACTTATGACTGAGTTGATGTAGCTGCTGAAGAGCCAACTTCTGACTGCGTTGTGCCAAGCTTGCAACTTCTGACCGTTTCTATCTGGAGCTTGGTCCAGAAGTTCTGAAGCGCTAATTTCTTCTTAAACACCCATTTTTTAGAGAAAAATTCTAAATGTTTAGAATTTAATTTTTCTCAAGATAAGAGCGTTGCCTTTAGAGCTTTTGTGATCATTTTGCTCTCGTAAATGGTTTTCTTGGGAAGAAATGATAACTCAGAATTTAGATTTATTTCAGAGAGACTCTGAGAATCCAAGATGATTTCCTGAAGAAAGAGAGGGCAAATTTTGGGGTACAACAGTTGCCCCTGTTCAATCTACTTGGACCTGAAGAGTTAGATTGGCAGATTCGCCTTTCGTGGCTCGAAGGTAAAAGGAGATTGGACACTAGAGTGCCCTTAAATTTGCACTCGCCAAGACGTGGATGCGGGAATGGGCTTAGAGATGCCATTTGGAGATGGGCTTAAAGATGCCATTTGGAGATGGGCTTTAGGATGCCATCTGGAGGGGTGACAGAATCTTGTCGAGGATGGGCTTAAAGATGCCATATGAATGTTTGTTGAACTGCAATGTGACTGGTCAGAAGGATGAGGATCAAAATGGTATCCGTTTCTAGAATGCATTCGAACTGCATCTGGAGACTGAGTTTGTATGAGCAAAAGAAATGGCCTCTGTGTCTGGGGCGTATCCGAGCTGTAACTGCGTTTGAAGGAAGAATGAACATCAGAATGACTGCCGTGTCTGGAGTGTATCTGTATTGTATCCAGGTAACAGAGAAATGTCTGTATGGAGCAATTGCATGCTGGGGGAAAATTCTGAATGAGTGACAGAATGGCAACCGTGTCTGGAGCGTATCTGAAACTGTATCTGAAGTTGAAAGTTGTATGAGTAGCAGAATGACTTCCGTGTCTGGAGTGTATCTGAAACTGTACCTGGGATTGAGACCCGTATGAGTAATAGAATGACTTCCGTGTTTGAAGTGTATCTGAAACTGTAACTAGGATCTGAATGAATGACAGAATGACTTCCGTGGCGAATGCACTGGGGAGAATCCAACTGCTGTGGTAAAGGTCGGAATGGTATCCGTGCTTGGAATGCATTGAACCTTGAGGTGGATAAGTGAATATGAATGAGAGATAGAATGGATGCCGTGTCTGGAGCGTATCTAGTCTGTATCTGATTGTTGTAGTCTGAATGAGTAGTAGAATGACCGCCGTGTCTGGGGTGTATATATACTGTATCTGACTTGAAATTCTGAATGAGTAATAGAATGACTGCCGTGTCTGGGGTGTATCCATGCTGTATCTAACTTGAAATTCTGAATGAGTAGTAGAATGACCGCCGTGTCTGGGGTGTATCCATATTGTATCTGAATAATTGTTAATGGTAGCCTTTTGATTCTTATCCTGAAAAGGATGAAATGTTAGTTATAACAGAAAGTTATGTTGTATGATATGTATGATGCAATATATATGTTATATCAATATTTATGACATGAATGTAAATGAATGCGCATGTAAGCTGAAGAGTTGTCTTGCTGAGGATAGATGAATCCTGGATGGCTGGAGATAAAAGAATCTTGACTGCTGCCAGGGGAAGTGAATCCTTGATTGCTGCAGGGAATTGCAAGAATTTTGATTGCTGAGGACGAGACATCCTTGTTGACTACTGCAGGAGAATCAGGAGCTTGGGTTGTATGTCAATCTACTGGGAATTCCTATCCTGAAGAGATCTTCACTGGGGAACATCTGAATATCCTGTGAGGAACTGAGAATGAGAGTCTTCACTCTGCTTGGGAAATGTAAGATCTTCAATTGTTGAGGGGATCCTAGGACCATTGCAGGGAATTGGAATTCCTTGGTGACTTGTAGGGAATGAGAATTTTGATGATCTCTACTGGGGAGTTCAGAATCTGATAGACTCATGCTGGAGAAGTAAGACTTGAGCATCCTTAGTTTGGTGGGAAGTATCTCTGTGGGGAGAAGGTTCACTAGTTTGGTTCCGCAGGGGATTGAATTTTCAGATTTTTAAGGCTCCACTGGGGATACTGAAACTCTGAGGAGAATTGAGTTTTGGAAGGCCCTCTGGTTGGGGAAATCAATTTTGAGAAAGCTCCTGTTCTGCTGAGGATTCTAAAGTTTAACTCTGTTTGGGGAATTAAGTTCTGACTGAGGAATTTGGATTTCAAATCTGCTGGGGACTTCCTCTGAAAGGGCATCAAGATATCTATCTGCACCTTCAACCTATCAGTAATCATCTTTCTTGATTCATAAGGAAATGATTATGTTCAAATGCATATGCCTATTTAACAAAACATTGGATGTTTCTCAAATAAAACATAAGTGCAAAAGAAAAGGAAGACAACGCAAATTTCTGTATCTGGAAAAGTATTTGTATTAACTTTCTATGAGTATATTTGTACAAAGGAGACGGTCATCCTAGTAAGAGGATGTCGTTGTAAAAATTGAAAAATTTATACAAAAGAAAGATGGCTATGTGAAACAATTCCATGGGATCACCATTCTACTATAGCCTTCACAACTCTGAATATCTGTCTATTCAATGCTTCGTCGGCCGATGACTGGATTGATCAGAAACTTGGAGCTGGTTGATGAAGAGATTATCCTTAAAGTGATCCGACGAAACATAGTCATACGCTTTAATTCCCTAACTTTTGCCTGAATCGCCCTTTCGGGTTTTAGATCCACCGGGAAACCCCTTTTTGCCCAAGCCGCCCTTTCGGGTTTTCAACTTGCCGGGTGTACAGATTTTTTTGTTTTATCCCTAATTTTTGCCTGAACCGCCCTTTCGGGTTTTCGGTTCACCGGGATGCCTATTTTTGCCCAAGCCGCCCTTTTGGGTTTTCGACTTGTCGGGTTATTTTATGCGTAGTATCTTTTGACTATGTCTGTGTTCGCAGGGTGCGGCAAATCGTCGCCGTCCATGGTGGTCAGAATCATTGCACCACCAGAAAATATACTCTTGATTACAAATGGTCCTTCGTAAGTAGGAGTCCATTTGCCCCTGGGATCACTTTACGGCAAGATAATCCGCTTGATTACGAGATCTCCGACTTGATATACTTAACTTCTGACTTTCTTGTTGAAAGCCTTGATCATCCGTTTTTGATACGTCTGACCATGGCAAACAGCAGCGAGTCGCTTCTCGTCGATCAAATTGAGTTGATCAAGTCGGGTCTGAATCCAATCGTCTTCATTCAAACCAGCGTCCTTCATGATCCTTAAAGAAGGAATTTGAACTTCCATGGGTAAGACAGCTTCCATGCCATAGACTAAAGAAAATGGGGTTGCCCTGGTTGAAGTACGTGCCGTGGTACGATATCCGTGGAGAGCAAACGGTAGCATCTCATGCCAGTCTTTGTAGGTGACTGTCATTTTCTGAATGATCTTCTTGATGTTTTTGTTCGCAGCTTCAACAGCACCGTTCATCTTTGGCCGATAGGGAGATGAATTGTGATAATAAATCTTGAACTGTTCGCATAGAGCAGTGATCATAGTATTATTCAGATTTGTACCGTTGTCTGTGATGATCCTGTCGGGGACACCATACCAGCATATGAGGTTCTGCTTGATGAAGCGGGCAACCACATTTTTCGTAACAGAGGCGAAGGAAGCTGCTTCGACCCATTTGGTAAAGTAGTCAATGGCGACCAGGATGAAGCGATGTCTGTTGGATGCCGTGGGCTTGATCTCTCCAATCATGTCAATGCCCCACATTGCAAACGGCCAAGGAGCTGTCAGAACGTTGAGAGGAACAGGAGGAATATGAACCTTGTCAGCATAGAGTTGACATTTGTGGCAAGTACGGGAATGTTGATGGCAATCAGCTTCCATGGTAGACCAGTAATAGCCTGCCCTTAGGATCTTCTAAGCCATCGTATGCCCGCTCAGATGGGTGCCAAATGTACCACTGTGTATCTCAGTCAGATTAACTCTGCTTCAGCTTTGTCCATGCATCGGAGTAAAACATAATCATGGTTGTGTTTATAGAGGATGTCGTTGCTCAGGAAGAACTTGGCAGCAAATTTCCTTAGGAACTTTTTGTCATTTACAGAAGCTCCTTCGGGATATTCTCTAGTCTGGAGATACCTTTTGATTTCATGGAACCAGGGTTGTTCCACTACTTCTTCGGTATTAATCTCATGACAATGCGCAGGTTCATCCATTCGCTCGATGGTGATTTGGGGAGCCTCGTTATCCCAGTTGAGTTAAACATGGAAGACATCGTGGCCAGAGCATCTGCTAGCTGATTCTCTTCTCGCGGGAAATGCTCGAAGGTGATTTGCTCGAAATGAGGCAACAATGTCAGGACATGTTCCTTGTATGGGATAAGATTTGGATGTTTAGTATCCCACTCTCCTTTGATTTGACTGATAACCAAAGCCGAGTCCCCAAATACAATCAAAGATTTGATCCCCAAGTCTATAGCAGCCTTGAGACCAAAAATGCAAGCTTCATATTCAGCCATGTTGTTGGTACAGCTGAAGCAAAGTCGGGCCGTGAAAGGCGTGTGACAACCTTCTGGGGAAATGAGTACCGCACCGATACCGTTTCCAAGTGCATTTGAAGCACCATCAAAGTACAGGGTCCATCGGGATCCTTTTTCAGGTCCGTCATACGGTCCGTTACCTTCAATGTTGTCCAAGTTCATGATGTCCTCGTCCGGGAAGTCAAATCTCATGGGTTGATAATCTTCGATAGCTTGATGAGCTAGATGATCAGCTAGTACACTCCCTTTTATAGCTTTTTGGGTAGTATACTGGATGTCATACTCAGTTAGGATCATTTGCCATCTAGTTATTCTTCCAGATAAAGCAGGCTTCTCGAAGATATACTTGATAGGATCCATTTTGGAAATTAATAGAGTGGTATGAGTCAGCATATACTGCCTTAGTCGGCGAGCAGCCCATACCAAAGCGCATCAAGTTTTCTCGAGCAGTGAGTAGCGAGTCTCACAGTCGGTGAACTTTTTGCTAAGGTAATAAATAGCATGCTCTTTTCGACCAGACTCGTCATGCTGGCCCAACACGCACCCCATTGAATTATCCAATACGGTCAGATACATGATTAACGGTCTTCCTTCGACGGGTGGCATCAGAATAGGAGGTTCTAGCAAGTACTCCTTGATCTTATCAAAAGCATCTTGGCAATCGTCGTTCCATTCGACTACCCGATCTTTCTTCAACAACTTGAAAATTGGCTCACGGGTAGACGTCAGATGAGAGATGAATCTGGCAATATAGTTCAGGCGCCCCAAGAATCCTCTAACCTACTTTTCAGTATGGGGAGCAAGCATTTCTTGTATTGCTTTCACTTTCACTGGATCGACCTCGATGCCCTTGTTGCTGACAATAAATCCTAGAAGTTTACCAGACCTGACTCCAAAGGTGCACTTACTTGGATTCAGCCTGAGTTTATACTCCTTCAACCTAGCAAACAGCTTCTGCAAATGCTCAAGGTGTTCCTCCTCTGTTTGTGATCGAGCTATCATGTCGTCTACGTAAACTTCAATCTCATGATGTATCATATCATGAAACAAAGCTACCATGGCGCGTTGATAAGTTGCCCTTGTGTTCTTCAGTCTGAACGGCATCACCTTGTAGCAGAAGGTACCCCATTGTGTAACAAAGGTGGTTTTCTCCATGTCCTCGGGGGCCATTTTGATCTGGTTGTAGCCCGAGAATCCATCCATGAAGGAAAACACCTTGTGCTGAGCTGTGTTGTCAATCAAAATGTCAATGTGCGGTAGCGGAAAATCATCTTTAGGGCTGGCCCTATTTAAGTCTCGATAGTCTACACACATCCTGACCTTGCCGTCTTTTTTAGGTACCGGCACGATGTTAGCAACCCATTGTGAATAGGATGTAACAGCCAGGAAGCCAGCGTCGAATTGCTTCATTACTTCTACTTTAATCTTCTCAGACATATCGGGCCTTGTTCGGCGGACTTTTTGCTTGATCGGTGGACAATCCTCTCTTGTAGGGAGACGGTGAACCACGATATATGTGTCTAAACCCGGCATGTCTTCATAAGACCAGGTGAAGATTTCGATGTATTCATTCAACAGCTGTATCAAACGTTCCTTGGCACCTGGTTCCAGATTGACACCCACTTGTACTTCTTTCCGGTCTTCCTCTGTTCCTAAGTTGACAGTTTCCAACAACTCTTCGTGAGGCAAGATGTCCCTTTCTTCTTGTTGCAGAAGTCTGGCTAGCTCCCCTGGTACTTCACAATCTTCGTCATCTTCATACTCAGCCTGATTGACCAAATCCTCAGAGTTATTGAAGGACATAGCAGAATAGTCGCCCATAGAATCCAGAGTGGATGGGTACCTGCATTTGTGAGTGTGGGTGTGTGTAAGGGATAGCCATCCTTAAACGAACAAAAATGCAAAAGGAAAGAAAATGAACACAGCAGTTTATCAATGAAAAACGTCTAATAAATCATTAAACATGGCATATAGATATGAAATAATCAAAACCCTTACAAATGGACCTACATGCCCCGGGCAAGGCACGAGGTGAAAAAGTTGTGGTGGATTGTTCAAAAGTAATTATTACAGACCATAGGAAATGTTTGAAAGATAATTACTGATTAATAAAAGTAATGGGGACAAAGTCTTTTGCCTCCCAGTTGCGTGGTCCTCCTTCGATGGTTGGGAAGATCCAATCTTCAATGTTGGCCTCTTCGTCTTCACCTTCCAAAGCATTGATTCCGTAAGGATAAATCTTGATGGGTGCTTGTTGTACCCCAAAATTTGCCCTCCCATTTCCTCAACATTTTCTCATCACAAGACCTTTGAAGATCAAGATCCAATTAGGGTTTCCCCTACTCAAGACTTCTCCTTGCACTGTGGACTCAAATTAGGGTTTGTGTTTGCCTAAAGATGTTTTGACCTAAAATGCCTAAGATGACTTTCATGCTTCATGTTGGACTCCCAAGTTTACCTATACCAAGTTTCAAATCTTGATTCCAAGTTTTACCCAGTCAATTGGACAGTTGACCTAGAAATCAGCTGTATTGGGGAAAAAGTCAACTGTGGCCAATTGACAGTCAAATCTCATGAAATTTGATCCACATCAACATCATGAACTCACATGAACCATTTGATCAAGTTTGGATCACAATTCCACAAGAAATTTGATCAGATCATCAAAAGGGGCAAAATGGTCATTTTTAGGGTTTTGACTGCACAAGGGCAATTTTTGACTGTTTGACCTAGCCAATGGCAAACCAAGCTCACATATGGCCTCAAGGACTCAATGGAATTATCTTGACATGTTCATCAAGCTCAAAAGATCCCAAGTACACAAGATTGACAGTTGAATTTCTCAGTCAATTGATCAATTTTGACTGTATACTGAAAAGTCAAACTTTGACTTTTTGGCCAAAATCAAGAGTCAAGATTCATTTTTCATCAAAACATGCCAAATCATGAAACTTGTTCACCAAGAAATCACAAAATGCAAATTAGGGTTTGAAAATGGAATTTTTCATAACTTAGAATTTTTCTAAGTTATGGAAAACCCTAATTTTTTCCCAACTTTGCCCCATCTTTTCACCATGATCCATTTGGATTCAAACAAAAGTCAAAACATGAAAGTTGTAGCTTGTTGCAAAATCTACAACTTTGATTCACAAAGTTTTCTCATTTGAAGCTTGTATCTCAAGTTATGATTTTTTGAATAAGGGCACTAAACCATCTTTTAACTTAGTGAAATTTGACCTATTTAGACAAGGTTTTCTACCCTACTTCAAGGCCACTTTTCATACCCTTCCACTTGGAATTTCAAATTGCATTTCAAAGATGGATTGTAGTACACATTACAAGCTTTCCAAAATGTCCAAGAACTCATCAAACAACCTCATAACTTGAGAGATTCGAATTTCACAAGTTGGCAAAAATTCACTTTTGTTCTTCATCAAAGCATGTTCATAAACTTGGCAAATTTGAATTCAGCATGCTTAAGCTACATTGCAGGCCTCTAATCCCATTCTCACTCAATAATTCAATGCATATCCTTTGTGTTCTAACATTATTTTGCTCATTTGGATAATACACACAAAATCAAGCCTAAACTAGAAAAAGCATGTTATCCATTCTTGTAAAGTGATACTTTATGGCAACTTTGCAAATCTATGAGGTACAATGCAGATCTTTGAAGCAAAAAAGCATAGGCATATCCCACTGATCAAGACTCAAAGGTGCAGCATAGATTGAGGCATTGTACTAGCCTAGAAACCAAGTTGACATTTGCTTGCTTCACATAGAAGTAACATCCATAACTTATGCTATCTCTCATATCAGCAAAGAAACACAGCACAAAAGATATCAAACACATTCCATAGACCACATTGAAGCTTTTGCTCGAGCCATTTGCCTTTCAAACCCTCTCCATCTCAGAATCATCCTCAAACTGCACAAACAGGGGTGCCCCTGCAGTTTGAGTGCAATCTCTCATTCCCTTCAAACATTTCTGTCCAAACCTGTTCCTCTACCTTCCTTACAACATATGCAAGCTATCCAGAAGCAAAGGCACGATCTGTAGTTGCTCTAACCACTTCCACCATTTTCACATCTTTGACTTGCAGGTGAAGTTCTGTAGCTTGATACAAGAAGTTTCAAGACAAAGTGAGCATTGAAAAAGCATCCCTGGACTTCAAGGAACCTTTTCCAATCATTACATTGCACTGAAAGTCCCTCATTCTCCACATAGAAGTTCAACTGCACAGGTAAAAGTTTGAATTCGTATCTCTCTTATTAGGCATATTTAGTCTTAAGTTTGTGAAGAAACAAAGTCCTACTCATAGCCCTGAACATGTACATAGCTTTACTTTTCATTTCTTTTGTCTGAGTGAAGAGAATTTGAGCTCTGAAAATGGTAGAAAAACTAGGTCAGAAAAGAGGGGGAGAGAAATTCTCTCTCATCTTGGAGAGATAGGTCATGTTCTTTATATGGTTGAAACCGTCTCTTAATGCTCTACACTTTTCATGTTATGAGTTTTGCTTGAAAGTCCAGGAATCCAGAGTTAGAAAACGCGTGTTCTGTGAGAAGAAAGATGTACAGAGGTTGAAGAAGAAGTGATCTGGGCTGGGCCTGGATTTGTTTCCTTTTCACACCCCATTTTTTTGGTTTACACCCCCTGAGCCCATTTGTTTATTTTTCAACATTTTTGACTTTTTCTTTTTGGGTTGACTTTGTTTATTTTTTCTCATGCCATTAAGATTTTTAAAATATTTTTTCCATCATTTTTTGTATTTATGGCATATTTGTTTGTTTATTTCTTTTATTTATATACAAATATATATATACACTATTATTAAAATAAATAGAAAATAATGTGGATACATTTTTATTTTTATTTTTACTTTCTGAAAATATTTCACACAAAAAATACTTTTATTTATTTTATTAAAATATTAAATAAATATTTATTTTGTATAATACTCATTTAGGGTTTAATATATATATATATATACATGTTTATTAGTATATTTAAGATAAAAATATAAAATACTTGATTTTCTTCATTTTTATCAATATTTGATACAAAAATACTTCTTTCACAAAATACTTCATTTTATTTTATTTTTGTACATAATAAATAAATAGTAGAATTAAATTAAATAATAATACTTTTTATATAAAAATTAGGGTTTCTTACCCTAAGTTTCAAAATACTAAAAAATAAATACATTTTTATTTCTTTTTCCTTTTACATAACTATTTTCTCATACACATAAAAAACTTTCTTTTTTTTACATTTTACATACTTATTTTATTTACATTTAAATTATGCAATTTATTTACTATGCAAATATCCAATTGTTGTAATAATCTAGATTTAAATTCTTGTCTATATCCCCATTTGAACATTTGTACCCCCCTTCCCATATTTGGTTGTGTAATAGCTTAGTAATTTTAATTTCGCACTTTATTGCTTTCTAAATAATAACATGCTAGAATTAGGGTTTGTATGCGAAAAAACGATAAAAAATAGTTTGACCTAATACAAGACAAACAAGCATGAAAATGGACACACAAATCACACTTGCACCCCCTAGGGTATTCCACTTGTTGCCTTCAAATAAATGGGCCATATTGTATGTTGAACATCTTTGGGCAAAGCAAACAGTTTGAATGATCATAGTCCCTCGATAAAACTTTTCAAAACAAACAAAACAAATGATCAAGTCCCTTAGAGAAATTGCCCAAAGACATTTAACGTTGTTACAATTATGGTCTAAAACGATGACCCGCGCCTGTCCCTTTCACATCCTAACACAAGGTTGCCCACCAAATACAATGGTGGTGCAAACTTGTTAAAAGGGTTAAAGTATAGCAATAATCTTTTGAGAAATTTAGGAGTAGATAACCTCTTAGTTACTTGAACCAACTTGCAAAACAAAACACTTGCCTATTTTTCAAACCACACTTCACTACACTTTCAAAACAACTTTCAAAAACAAATGAAAACCTTTTCAAAAGACATACATCTTTGTATACATCCCCACATGGATCATTGCAAAGGTTGCCACCACATTGGCCTCTTTTCAAAACATTTTCAAAACCCACACACTCAAGCACCATTTAAAACAATTGAAAACAAAAGGCAAGTGATCTAAGCAAGTAACTAAGAGCCCATGGATAACCATGGATAGAAAGGGTGCTAATACCTTCCCTTTCTATAATCTACTCCCCGAACCCAAGAAAACATCTCAAAAGGTTTTTGCTGTGCTTTTTAACCTTTCCTTAGGATAAAATAAAAAGTCGGTGGCGACTCTTGCTAACCGTAACATTTGCGAATACAAACGCAAACCTCAAGTCAGTTCTCCCACCGTATCACAGAACTGGCGACTCTGCTGGGGAAAATCTTTTAAAGTGGAGTAACCTTAGGGTTTAGATCACCTTTGTTTTCAATTGCTTGCTTTGTTTGCTTTTACATATTGTGGGCTTTGTATCGGAGTTTTATAGATCCTAACCCGGATCTGGGGGAAACCTTTTTTAGGTAGCAACAAGGCTGTGAGGGAACTGTGCGGGGTATACCGACATGGTTGAAGCAGTCTGCTACGTTGATGTGGCACTTTGGTGTGTACCGGTAACCCTTGAGTTCAGTCAAGGAGAGTACGGGGCCTCCATGTGGTGTCATGAAGCATCAACAGACCTTAGGAACCTTAATTGAACCATCTTGGCCTTTTTAGGGTAGTGAGATAACTGACTTTGGTGCAGTCCGAGGTTGGTTGATACTCGATACTACACTCAATTGAGGGTTGCTTTCCTGGAATATTTCGGTCGCCAGTTCAGTGGCTAAATCGAAACGATGAACAATGAAAGCAATCCAGTGATATTGGGATCTTTAGAGCCCGGTTACTTTTGATAAGACAGGTTGAGCCCACAAAACTTCAAGAGGGTAACACCCAAACTTCATGCAGGCCTAAACTCTAAGGGTTTGTGTGACTTGTGTGCCTTACCATGTTTGCTTTTGTGAATGTTTATAGTGCATCATTACATCATACAAACATCATGAGCATTGACTAACCGTTTCAAGGGTTTCGAATCTTCATCTTTGTTCTTGTTTTATAGGACATGGAAACTGTTCGCAGAAAGACAATTCCGATTAGCCTTGTAAAGATCCCTCCTCAGCTCAAGGAGCTTCTGTCCAGAATTCCCGAAAGTTCTTCATTCAGTGAGAGACATGGAAAACTCATCAACTTGGTTAACACCAACATTGAGGAGGACTTGATTAAGGTCTTGTTCCAATTCTTTGACCCTCTGCATCACTGTTTCACCTTCTTGGACTATCAGTTGGTACCTACATTGGAGGAGTTCTCCCGGCTCCTGAAGATTCCTATCCTTGATCAGCTACCCTTCAACGGTACAGAAAAGGAACCTAGACTTGAAGAGATTGCTAAAGCCTTGCACCTACAGACATCCGACCTCAAAGGACATTGGGAAGCGAGAAGTGGTATCAAAGGGTTCTTAGCTAGGTTTCTGTTTGATAAGGCCCAAGAATGTTGGAACTCTCTTGACCTACGAGCTTTTGAAGAAGTTGTAGCCCTCCTTGTCTATGGTTTGGTATTGTTCCCTAACCCAGATCAGCTTATCGATATCAGTGCTGTCCAGATCTTTATGACCAGGAATCCTATACCTACACTGTTGGGGGACATCCTTCACTCATGTTACACTCGAACCATGAGAAGAAGGGGTGTCCTTTTGTGTTGCACTCCTCTCTTGGGAAGGTGGTTTATTTCGCATCTTCCACAAACAGTTTTGAAGAACGAGCAGGGTTTGAGATGGTCACAACGGTTAATGACTCTCACGCATGCAGATATACATTGGTGTCCTAGGTCCCGGGAAGACGTCACTATCATTGATCGTTGTGGGGAATACCCTAATGTTCCTTTATTTGGAATCAAAGGAGGTATAACCTACAACCCATGCCTGGCTTGGAGACAGTTTGGTTATGCTCGGAAGGATGGCCCTCATGACATGTTGATTCCTGACATAGTCTTCGACTTCGACAACGATACTCAAGGGCTTCGTCAGAGATTTATCAGAGCTTGGAGGATGCCAAGTAGGATAGACAGTAAAACACTGGGGCACCGGAACTCCATCCCGTTGGAGCCTTACCTCAAGTGGGTACGAGCCCGCTCTCAGAAGTTAGTAATGCCTTACCCTCACATGCTACCTGTAATCAAAGAGCCAGTCTTGGAAGGAGAAGCATCCTACACCATTCAACATCCCGACATGCCCACCTCCTGGGAAGAGATGCAGAAGAGCTGGATCCAACTTAAGGAAGAGCGGAATTCTCTTGAGACCAGTCTACATGCTAGCGAAAAGAAGGTCCTGGAACTCACCCGCCTGCTGCACGAGGAAAGGAATCTCAACACTTACATCGCGCCAAAAAGGATGCGCAATGTCTTTTTACCTTAAGGAGTTTATTTTGTAATATTTGGCCCATGAGGCATTTATGTACTAACGAATTTCTCCTTATTAATATGATGTGCGTTCCTTTTTGTCTACAACAAAGTTTGAATGTTCTAAATCCTTGAATGCATTGCATACATACGCATTCCATTGCACCATATGCATAGCAGGTACCCTAATTCACAGGTTGCTTAATTTTCTTCGCTGTTTGTGTGCACAGTCATCATGAATTCGGAGTCATCCAGTGAGCAAGCGATCAAGGCCCTTCAGGCCCAAAGTGCACAGTTTCAAGAAATGGTCCTAAGCCTAGCCCAGGGACAGCAAGAGTTGAAGACTCTACTCCTGAAGAAGAAGAAGAAAAAGAGGACGGCAATGTTCAACACCGGACGCAGATTTGGGAACACGCTCCACAATGAAGCTGATCCAACCACTTCTTCTGCTGAGAAAAACAGTCCCCAAGGGGGAGAAGCACCTAGTCCCGCAGTCTCCGACAACGAGACGGACTATAACGAGGAACAATACCCACCTGCTGCTGACAGATACAAACAATTGGAGGACCGTTTGAGCGCTATGGAAATTCAGAACGTGCCGGGACTGGATTTCGGGGATTTGGGATTATCTTCTGGAGTAGTAATTCCACACAAGTTTAAGGCGCCTGCCTTCGCCAAGTATGATGGGGTCTCCTGCCCAAAGCTGCATCTGAGGTCGTATGTAAGGAAAATCCAACCTTACACGGCAGATAAAAACCTCTGGATTCACTTCTTCCAAGACAGCCTCTCAGGGTCACAACTTGAATGGTTCTACCAATTAGACGGAGCTAGCATCCGGCACTGGGAGGATTTGGCGACTGCTTTCTACAGACAATACCAATATAATTCTGATCTCGCTCCTACGCGTACCCAACTTCAGGGTATGTCTCTAGGAACGGGTGAAGGATTCAAAGAGTACGCTCAAAAATGGAGAGATTTGGCTGGCAGGGTGCAGCCTCCATTAACTGATCGAGAGCTGGTTGATATGTTTCTGGGAACGTTGTCTGGTCCGTTTTTTAATCATTTGGTTGGTAACTCCTCCGCTGGGTTCACAGATTTGATATTAACGGGAGAGAGAATTGAAGCTGGCATCAGGTCAGGCAAGATACAGAAGGCTGCCTCTACAAGTGCTGAGAAGAGGCCATTTAAGAAAGAAGCAAGCGCCGTCTATGGCCCTAGAAGACAAGTCAAGCCCGAAAGTCGCCAAGCCGTTAATGCTTTGGTCATCTCTAAACCTGTTGCTGCTCCTCAGCAGTACAATCAGCAAAGAAGTGAAAGGCCCAAGAGGCAGTATACCCGATTGAGTATGACATTATCTCAAATTTTACCCCAACTGTTATCCACCAACCTGGTGACCCTCAAAGAAGCTCCTAAGGTCGTCAACACTGCGTCCCCTAAATACAACCCGAATGCCCGGTGTGCTTATCATTCTGATAGTCCCGGGCACACTACTGATGATTGTTGGGCCTTGAGAAACAAAGTGCAAGATCTGATTGACGCAAAAGAAATTCAGTTTGAAGCGCCGGAAAGACCGAATGTTGTAACGGCTCCTATGCCCCAGCATAGGGTAAGTGCCATTGAGGAAGAAGTGTATGCTGTTTCGATAGATGAAGTTGTTACCCCCTTGAAGACTGTTAAGAAGAACCTACTGCGGGCCGGTTTATTTCCGGGTTGCGGCGAAGGTTGCCCATTCTGTGCTATTTCCCTATCCGATTGTCCCTTGCTAAGGTTAGGCATCCAAGGCCTAATGGATAGCAAGGAGATTTTATTCAAAAAGACTGTTGTTCAATTGGTTCCAATGAAAGAAGTTTCCGTGATTACCATCTTCAAAAATCCAACCAAGGCTCCCCCAAAGAAGCCTATTCAAATCTTGACAGTTGCGCCTGTGATCATTACTGTTCCAGGACCCCTCTCCTACGTGTCTGATAAGGCTGTCCCCTGGCATTATGGGGCAGACGTATATGTAAATGGAATCAAGCAAGAATTTGATGCTAGTGCCAGTATTTGCGATATCACCGGTCCAGCTAAAGTCACCCGCAGTGGCAGGCTCTTCTCGCCTGACATTGCGCCACCCGCTATTCGAAAACCCCTCCTCATAAAACCTGCAAGTTTACCAAGTCCTGTTGCTGATCAAATTGTGTCCCCTGCTGCCGAGTCATCCAATGCCCGGGGCAAAGGGATTGAAGAAGAGCCTGCCCGGATGGAGGCACCAATACCCGTGAATGCTGAGGCCTCCCGACAAGAAATGGAGGAGATTCTGAAAATAATAAAGAAAAGTGATTTTAATGTTGTCGAACAGTTAGGGCATACACCCTCCAAGATCTCCCTGCTTTCCTTATTACTATGTTCCGAGGCCCATGCAAAAGCCTTGATCTCATTTCTCAAGACGGCCCATGTGCCGCAGGAGACGTCTGCAGTTCAGTTCACTGACTGCATAGCAAATTTGACGGCGGACAACGGCTTGGGCTTTTCAGATGCTGATCTAACCGCAAAAGGGAGAAACCACAATGATGCCCTGCATGTCTCTATTGAATGCAGGGGCACTACTCTGGCACATGTATTGGTGGACACTGGTTCTTCTTTGAATGTTCTTCCGAAAAAGGCTTTGGATCGTCTGGATTATGAAGGCCTGGAGTTGAAACCCAGCAATATCATCGTCAGAGCCTTTGACGGCTCCAAGAGGATGGTTCATGGAGAGGTTAACATCCCAATTCGTGTGGGCTCTCAAGTGTTCGACTCTACCTTTTACGTGATGGATATACGTCCATCGTACTCCTGTCTGTTGGGTAGACCTTGGATCCACAAAGCTGGGGCAGTGACCTCCACCTTACACCAAAAGCTGAAGTATCCTGTCAGGGGGAAAATTGTCACTGTGCAAGGAGAAGAGGAGTATATGGTGAGCCATTTGAATTCCTTCAGGTACATCGAGATGGACGGAGAATTTATTGAAACTCCCTTCCAACATTTCGAAGAGGTACATCCAATTTCAGCAGCTGCGGAGACAATGGCCGAAGAGAATGATTCCTTGAAGATGGTTTCCCTAAGGGATGCCCGGGCTGTGGTTCAGAAAGGCAATGGTGCACACTGGGGTCAGCTTCCTGACTTCACTCAGAAAAACGACAAGTTTGGGCTAGGCTTTACTGCAGAGGCTCAGAAGGCAGTACGCAAAGAGAAGATTGGAAAGGCTCCGGTGTTTATTTCCAGCTCAAGGGTGAATGCTATCGAGGAGGATGTGGAGGAAGCTGAGTTTAATAATTGGATCTACCCAACTGCCGGCGACGGACCAAGCAACTGGACAGCAAAGGATTTTACCCCTATCACATTTGTCACGCAGTAATTGATTTCTTTTGATTTCCAAATTTGTAACAAACAATATGTTAAAACTCTGTTGGCTCGGTGTCCTGCCCGGGGCATCGTAGCTCCATTTGTGAGGGCTTTTTGTATGACATTTTCATATATCATCAATCAAAACATTGGACGTTTGTTGCATTTCAAATCTTGTGCTCCTTTTCTTTCTGTGTTATATATATTGCAAAACAGCTATATTTACACACACTCACTTATACAGGTTTCAATCCACTCTGGATCTCACTGGCAACAGCTCTGCTACCGCCAGTTATGACTTCGAAAATCCGATCAACTTAGCCGAAGACGAAGGTGAAGATGATTGCGAAGTGCCTGGTGAACTCGCAAGACTGCTACTACAGGAAGAGAGGGCTATTCAACCACATGAAGAGCCTGTGGAGACAATTAACTTGGGTACTGAGACAGAAAGGAAAGAGGTCAAAATTGGTGCCAATCTAGAGCTCAGCGTGAAGCAACGATTGATCCAGATGCTACAAGACTACATGGAGATCTTTGCCTGGTCTTATGAAGATATGCCTGGGTTGGATGCCGACATTGTAGTTCACCATTTGCCAACCAAGGAAGATTGCCCTCCAATAAAGCAAAAAGTTCGACGAATGCGTCCAGAGATGTCTGAGAAGATTAAAGCTGAGGTGATGAAACAGTTTGATGCGGGTTTCCTTGCAGTAACTTCTTACCCTCAGTGGGTTGCCAATGTTGTGCCAGTGCCGAAGAAGGACGGTAAGGTCAGAATGTGTGTCGACTACAGGGATCTGAACAGGGCCAGCCCCAAGGATGACTTCCCCCTACCTCACATTGATGTCCTTGTTGACAATACAGCTCAACACAAGGTGTTCTCCTTCATGGATGGTTTTTCAGGGTATAATCAGATCAAGATGGCTCCAGAAGATATGGAGAAGACTACCTTTGTAACTCAGTGGGGGACCTTCTGTTATAAGGTCATGCCATTCGGATTGAAAAATGCTGGGGCAACCTATCAGCGTGCCATGGTTGCTTTATTTCATGATATGATCCATCATGAGATTGAAGTATACGTTGATGACATGATTGCAAGGTCTCAAACTGAGGAGGAACACCTTGATCATCTGAGGAAGTTGTTTGACCGACTCAAGTTGTACAAGCTGAGATTGAATCCCAACAAATGCACCTTCGGGGTGAGGTCCGGAAAATTGCTAGGTTTCATTGTAAGTGATAAAGGTATCCAGGTGGACCCTGCCAAGGTTAAAGCTATTCAAGAGATGTCGACCCCAAAAACAGAGAAAGAAGTCAGAGGTTTCCTAGGACGACTGAATTACATTGCCCGATTCATATCACATCTAACTGCTACTTGTGAGCCAATCTTCAAATTACTGAAGAAAGATCAAGTGGTACGCTGGAATGATGAATGTCAGGCCGCCTTTGAAAGAATAAAGGAATACCTCCAAGAGCCACCCATTCTTATGCCACCAGTGGAAGGAAGACCTCTGATACTATACTTGACAGTGCTTGATAATTCAATGGGGTGTGTGCTGGGGCAGCATGACGAGTCTGGCCGAAAAGAGCACGCTATTTATTACTTGAGCAAAAAGTTTACCGACTGTGAGTCTCGTTACTCACTGCTTGAGAAAACTTGCTGCGCTCTTGTATGGGCTGCTCGCCGGCTGAGACAGTATATGCTGACTCACACTACTTTATTGATTTCAAAGATGGATCCCATCAAGTACATATTTGAAAAGCCCGCTCTGTCTGGGAGGATAGCGAGATGGCAAATGATCTTAACAGAATATGACATCCAGTATACAACTCAGAAAGCAATTAAGGGGAGTGTACTGGCTGATCATTTGGCACACCAACCTGTGGACGATTATCAATCATTGAACTTTGATTTTCCGGACGAAGACATCATGGTGGTAACTGACTGTGAAGTACCTGGACCGGATGAAGGACCTGAGGAAGGATCCCGATGGTCTATGCATTTTGATGGAGCCTCCAATGCTTTGGGTAACGGCGTCGGCGCTGTAATCATATCTCCCAAGGGGACCCATACTCCACTCACCGCCCGATTATGTTTCAGCTGCACCAACAACATGGCAGAATATGAGGCATGCATCATGGGTTTACAAGCTGCAATCGACCTGAGGATCAAGTTTCTAAGTGTCTTCGGAGATTCCGCTCTCGTGATCAATCAGATCAAAGGCGAGTGGGATACGAAACACCCGAATCTCATTCCTTACAAGGAGTATGTATCAACCCTGCTCCCCCACTTTGAAGAGATAACTTTTGAACATTTCCCCAGAGAGGAAAATCAGCTAGCGGACGCACTAGCCACGATGTCTTCAATGTTTAAAGTTAAATGGGACAATGAGGCTCCCCAAATCCTAATCTGGAAGTTGGATGAACCGGCATATTGCTGCGAGCTCGAGGCTGAGAAGGTGACTGAAAAGCCCTGGTATCACGAGGTGAGGAGGTACTTGGAAGCCCAGGAATACCCTGAAGGTGCATCTGTCAATGATAAGAAGTTCATGAGGAGATTTGCTGCAAAATTCTTCCTCAGCAATGGCATTCTCTACAAACGGAATCATGATTCAACTTTGTTACGTTGTGTGGATAAGGCTGAAGCAGAGAAAATCATGATGGAACTGCACGAAGGTACGTTTGGGACCCATTCCAGTGGACACACCATGGCTAAGAAAATCCTTCGGGCAGGATATTTCTGGTCCACGATGGAAGCCGATTGTTACCAACACTCCCGGACTTGTCATAAATGCCAGATCTATGCTGACAAGGTGCATATCCCTCCGGTTCCTTTGAATGTCCTAACGGCACCTTGGCCTTTCGCAATGTGGGGGATCGATATGATCGGTGAGATCCGACCGACAGCATCCAATGGACACCGCTTCATCTTGGTGGCAATCGATTACTTCACGAAATGGGTCGAGGCAGCTTCCTATGCCACAGTAACCAAGAGCGTCGTGGCACGATTCATCCGGCATAATCTGATTTGTCGGTACGGAGTCCCAGAAAGAATCATTACGGACAATGGTACCAACCTCAATAACAAAATGATCACTGAACTCTGCGAACAATTCAAGATACAGCACCACAATTCTTCCCCCTATCGGCCGAAGATGAATGGGGCTGTAGAGGCAGCCAATAAAAATATCAAGAAAATTGTGCAGAAGATGACAGTGACCTATAAAGATTGGCACGAGATGTTACCGTTCGCTCTTCATGGGTACCGCACCTCAGCAAGGACGTCAACCGGGGCAACTCCTTTCTCCTTGGTCTACGGCATGGAGGCAGTCTTGCCGATTGAAATCCAGATACCCTCTCTCCGGATAATGAAGGATGCAGACTTGAATGAAGATGATTGGATCCAGACTCGACTTGATCAACTAAATCTGATTGACGAAAAGAGGCTCACTGCTATCTGTCATGGTCAAACGTATCAAAAACGGATGATCAGGGCATTTAACAAGAAAGTCAGACCGCAAGAGTATCAAGTTGGGGACCTGGTAATCAAACGCATCATCCTTCCTCAAAGTGATCCCCGGGGCAAATGGACCCCTACGTACGAAGGGCCATTTGTGGTTAAGCGTGTGTTCTCTGGAGGAGCCATGATCCTAACCACCATGGACGGTGACGACCTTCCTCACCCCGCCAATGCGGACATAGTGAAAAAATACTACGCATAAATAAAAGACCCGCTAGGTTGACATACCTAGGCAAAAATAAGGGCTTCCCGGCGAACCAAAAGGGTTCGGGCAAAAATAAGGGATGAAATGAATAAAAATCTGTACACCCGGCAAGTCGAAAACCTGAAAGGGCGGCTTGGGCAAAAAAGGGTATCCCGGTGGACTGAAAACCCGAAAGGGCGGTCCAGGCAAAAGTTAGGGATAAAAGCGTAACACTATGTCTCATTGGATCACTTTGCATCCGGAGTTCGGCATCAACTATCTGGCCCAAATTTCGGCATTGACCAATCAGCTTCATCTTCAGATTAGGCAGTAAGGCGATGAGACGTTCGAAAACATAAAGGCGATAGCAGAGTTGGAACCCAGTGGGATTGTTCACATAGCTGTTTTGTTTTCTTTTTCAAAATGTAAACTCTATACTATTTGGCGATGTCCTCTTACTAGGATGTCAGTCTCTTGTACAAAAAACGCCTATTCACAGGCAAGGTTTAAATCAATGAAAATTCACTTGTCCATACAAATTGCCATTGTTTTTCTTTTGTTGTTTTGTCTTGCGAAGAACGTCCAATGTTCATTTTTGATATATGCATTTGACATTAAATTGCTGATTCATAAATGTTTGCATATGAAAAGAGATTAATTACAAGTGACATCAAAGACAGGGGCAATGTGGAGTTGTCTAATGCGGTCTAGTTGTTTTGTCCGCCAAAGCACCAAGGCAGGTTCAACTGAAAATGTGACCAAATCATCTCAACTCCCCGCAGAGTAAGATAAGATTCAACAATACTTTCCCCAAGCGGAGTTGATTCCCTGTCAATCCGGAAAAGGCACAACATTCCCCGGCAGGTCTTAAAGCTCATCCCCGGTAGACTCTGGAAGCTTGTTCCCTGCAGGATACGGACGTCTCTCCCGAGCTTTATTCAGAGTTATCCCTCACAAGGGTTTATAACTGGGTTATCCTCAGCTAATTGCCACGGAAGATCGCCCTCGGCAAAGTTCTTTCATTCCCCGGCAAGAGTCTATCTTTGGTATTCCCCAGCGGAGTTTATCTTTGTCATTCCCCAGCAGAGTTTATCGTCATTATTCCCAGCGGAACCCATCATTAAAGTCCTCAGCAGGCCTCTTGTCAAAACTTCAGCGAAGTATCTCAGCCACGGAGCAACTCCTCGGCCGATCGTCAAGGATTTATTTTCCTAAGACGAAATTACATTCATAAACATTTCACATTTTCATACATCTTGCTTACACACATGATAAAGTGCATACAACACTATCTCATGTTGAGCATCATGACATCATGCATATCATACATCATGACATTGCATACAACTGATGTTTTTGCCCTTTCAGGGAAAAAGACAATCCCAAAGACAACTACCTTCAACTGTCACAATTCCAGATTCGATACCTGTATCTAGCCAGGGCACATCTGAGAGTGATCAGTTTCCAGACTCGACTCCTGTATCTAGCCAGGGCACGTCTGAAGAAGTTCGAAGATTCGATCCCTGTAACCAGCCAGGGCACGTCTATCAACTACAACATTTCCAGATTCGACTCCTGTATCCAGCCAGGGCATATCTGTTGACCACATTTCCAGACTCGATTCCTGTATCTAGCCAGGGCACGTCTGAAGAGTTCGAGGATTCGATTCCTGTATCCAGCCAGGGCATATCTATTGACGACTATTTCCAGATTCGACTCCTGTACCCAGCCAGGGCACATCTGTGAGCAACCGATCGTAGATTCGATACCTGTATCCAGCCAGGGCATATCTGCATAAGGAGACTGAAGATCAAACACCTGTAACAAGCCAGGAAAACATCTGTCTTTCTTAAACACACAAGTTCTCGCTAAGGAACCTCTTATGCGATCAACACTTCCAAATGGCATCTGTAAGCCCATTCCCGACAAAGTTCTGTCACTTTTCCAGATGGCATCTACAAAGCCCATCTCCCTATCCACCATCTCTCCAAATGGCATCTATAAGCCCATTCCCGACACCACATTGTTGAGACTCCAGCATGCGAGTGCAAATTTCCGGGCACTCTAGTGTCCAATCTCCTTTTACCCTCGAGTCACGAAAGGCAAACTTGCCAATCTAACTCTTCAGGTCCAAGAAGATTGAACAGGGGCAACTGTTGTACCCCAAAATTTGCCCTCCCATTTCCTCAACATTTTCTCATCACAAGACCTTTGAAGATCAAGATCCAATTAGGGTTTCCCCTACTCAAGACTTCTCCTTGCACTGTGGACTCAAATTAGGGTTTGTGTTTGCCTAAAGATGTTTTGACCTAAAATGCCTAAGATGACTTTCATGCTTCATGTTGGACTCCCAAGTTTACCTATACCAAGTTTCAAATCTTGATTCCAAGTTTTACCCAGTCAATTGGACAGTTGACCTAGAAATCAGCTGTATTGGGGAAAAAGTCAACTGTGGCCAATTGACAGTCAAATCTCATGAAATTTGATCCACATCAACATCATGAACTCACATGAACCATTTGATCAAGTTTGGATCACAATTCCACAAGAAATTTGATCAGATCATCAAAAGGGGCAAAATGGTCATTTTTAGGGTTTTGACTGCACAAGGGCAATTTTTGACTGTTTGACCTAGCCAATGGCAAACCAAGCTCACATATGGCCTCAAGGACTCAATGGAATTATCTTGACATGTTCATCAAGCTCAAAAGATCCCAAGTACACAAGATTGACAGTTGAATTTCTCAGTCAATTGATCAATTTTGACTGTATACTGAAAAGTCAAACTTTGACTTTTTGGCCAAAATCAAGAGTCAAGATTCATTTTTCATCAAAACATGCCAAATCATGAAACTTGTTCACCAAGAAATCACAAAATGCAAATTAGGGTTTGAAAATGGAATTTTTCATAACTTAGAATTTTTCTAAGTTATGGAAAACCCTAATTTTTTCCCAACTTTGCCCCATCTTTTCACCATGATCCATTTGGATTCAAACAAAAGTCAAAACATGAAAGTTGTAGATTGTTGCAAAATCTACAACTTTGATTCACAAAGTTTTCTCATTTGAAGCTTGTATCTCAAGTTATGATTTTTTGAATAAGGGCACTAAACCATCTTTTAACTTAGTGAAATTTGACCTATTTAGACAAGGTTTTCTACCCTACTTCAAGGCCACTTTTCATACCCTTCCACTTGGAATTTCAAATTGCATTTCAAAGATGGATTGTAGTACACATTACAAGCTTTCCAAAATGTCCAAGAACTCATCAAACAACCTCATAACTTGAGAGATTCGAATTTCACAAGTTGGCAAAAATTCACTTTTGTTCTTCATCAAAGCATGTTCATAAACTTGGCAAATTTGAATTCAGCATGCTTAAGCTACATTGCAGGCCTCTAATCCCATTCTCACTCAATAATTCAATGCATATCCTTTGTGTTCTAACATTATTTTGCTCATTTGGATAATACACACAAAATCAAGCCTAAACTAGAAAAAGCATGTTATCCATTCTTGTAAAGTGATACTTTATGGCAACTTTGCAAATCTATGAGGTACAATGCAGATCTTTGAAGCAAAAAAGCATAGGCATATCCCACTGATCAAGACTCAAAGGTGCAGCATAGATTGAGGCATTGTACTAGCCTAGAAACCAAGTTGACATTTGCTTGCTTCACATAGAAGTAACATCCATAACTTATGCTATCTCTCATATCAGCAAAGAAACACAGCACAAAAGATATCAAACACATTCCATAGACCACATTGAAGCTTTTGCTCGAGCCATTTGCCTTTCAAACCCTCTCCATCTCAGAATCATCCTCAAACTGCACAAACAGGGGTGCCCCTGCAGTTTGAGTGCAATCTCTCATTCCCTTCAAACATTTCTGTCCAAACCTGTTCCTCTACCTTCCTTACAACATATGCAAGCTATCCAGAAGCAAAGGCACGATCTGTAGTTGCTCTAACCACTTCCACCATTTTCACATCTTTGACTTGCAGGTGAAGTTCTGTAGCTTGATACAAGAAGTTTCAAGACAAAGTGAGCATTGAAAAAGCATCCCTGGACTTCAAGGAACCTTTTCCAATCATTACATTGCACTGAAAGTCCCTCATTCTCCACATAGAAGTTCAACTGCACAGGTAAAAGTTTGAATTCGTATCTCTCTTATTAGGCATATTTAGTCTTAAGTTTGTGAAGAAACAAAGTCCTACTCATAGCCCTGAACATGTACATAGCTTTACTTTTCATTTCTTTTGTCTGAGTGAAGAGAATTTGAGCTCTGAAAATGGTAGAAAAACTAGGTCAGAAAAGAGGGGGAGAGAAATTCTCTCTCATCTTGGAGAGATAGGTCATGTTCTTTATATGGTTGAAACCGTCTCTTAATGCTCTACACTTTTCATGTTATGAGTTTTGCTTGAAAGTCCAGGAATCCAGAGTTAGAAAACGCGTGTTCTGTGAGAAGAAAGATGTACAGAGGTTGAAGAAGAAGTGATCTGGGCTGGGCCTGGATTTGTTTCCTTTTCACACCCCATTTTTTTGGTTTACACCCCCTGAGCCCATTTGTTTATTTTTCAACATTTTTGACTTTTTCTTTTTGGGTTGACTTTGTTTATTTTTTCTCATGCCATTAAGATTTTTAAAATATTTTTTCCATCATTTTTTGTATTTATGGCATATTTGTTTGTTTATTTCTTTTATTTATATACAAATATATATATACACTATTATTAAAATAAATAGAAAATAATGTGGATACATTTTTATTTTTATTTTTACTTTCTGAAAATATTTCACACAAAAAATACTTTTATTTATTTTATTAAAATATTAAATAAATATTTATTTTGTATAATACTCATTTAGGGTTTAATATATATATATATATACATGTTTATTAGTATATTTAAGATAAAAATATAAAATACTTGATTTTCTTCATTTTTATCAATATTTGATACAAAAATACTTCTTTCACAAAATACTTCATTTTATTTTATTTTTGTACATAATAAATAAATAGTAGAATTAAATTAAATAATAATACTTTTTATATAAAAATTAGGGTTTCTTACCCTAAGTTTCAAAATACTAAAAAATAAATACATTTTTATTTCTTTTTCCTTTTACATAACTATTTTCTCATACACATAAAAAACTTTCTTTTTTTTACATTTTACATACTTATTTTATTTACATTTAAATTATGCAATTTATTTACTATGCAAATATCCAATTGTTGTAATAATCTAGATTTAAATTCTTGTCTATATCCCCATTTGAACATTTGTACCCCCCTTCCCATATTTGGTTGTGTAATAGCTTAGTAATTTTAATTTCGCACTTTATTGCTTTCTAAATAATAACATGCTAGAATTAGGGTTTGTATGCGAAAAAACGATAAAAAATAGTTTGACCTAATACAAGACAAACAAGCATGAAAATGGACACACAAATCACACTTGCACCCCCTAGGGTATTCCACTTGTTGCCTTCAAATAAATGGGCCATATTGTATGTTGAACATCTTTGGGCAAAGCAAACAGTTTGAATGATCATAGTCCCTCGATAAAACTTTTCAAAACAAACAAAACAAATGATCAAGTCCCTTAGAGAAATTGCCCAAAGACATTTAACGTTGTTACAATTATGGTCTAAAACGATGACCCGCGCCTGTCCCTTTCACATCCTAACACAAGGTTGCCCACCAAATACAATGGTGGTGCAAACTTGTTAAAAGGGTTAAAGTATAGCAATAATCTTTTGAGAAATTTAGGAGTAGATAACCTCTTAGTTACTTGAACCAACTTGCAAAACAAAACACTTGCCTATTTTTCAAACCACACTTCACTACACTTTCAAAACAACTTTCAAAAACAAATGAAAACCTTTTCAAAAGACATACATCTTTGTATACATCCCCACATGGATCATTGCAAAGGTTGCCACCACATTGGCCTCTTTTCAAAACATTTTCAAAACCCACACACTCAAGCACCATTTAAAACAATTGAAAACAAAAGGCAAGTGATCTAAGCAAGTAACTAAGAGCCCATGGATAACCATGGATAGAAAGGGTGCTAATACCTTCCCTTTCTATAATCTACTCCCCGAACCCAAGAAAACATCTCAAAAGGTTTTTGCTGTGCTTTTTAACCTTTCCTTAGGATAAAATAAAAAGTCGGTGGAGACTCTTGCTAACCGCAACATTTGCGAATACAAACGCAAACCTCAAGTCAGTTCTCCCACCGTATCACAGTGCTCGTTCAACTTTTGAGCGGCGCATAGCTTTCTACCCTGCAGCAGTGAATCCTAAACCAAACTTGTTTGTCTTGTAAGGAATATCAGGCAACTGTCCCCATGTTGAGCTCTTCCCTTCCTTCATTACAGCCTTTGCGTCTTTCAGAGATGCCATCCTGGCTACCTGCTTGGGTACTTCGGTTGCCGCTTTTTCTACTGCCACCTCAGGAGAGACTTCCTCAAAGTGCTGGAATGGTGTTTCAATGAATTCACCCTCCACCTCTACGTACCAAAAGGAGTTCAGGTGGCTGATCATATATTCCTCTTCACCGTGCACGGTTATGATTTTTCCTTTGACAGGGTACTTCAGCATTTGATGTAGGGAGGAAGTGACTGCCCCCGCATTATGTATCCATGGTCTCCCCAGTAAGCAAGAGTATGACGGACGGATGTCCATCACATAGAAAGTCGAGGGGAACACTTCTGTGCCTACCTTAATGGGAATGTCGACCTTCCCATGTACCATTCTCTTTGACCCGTCAAATGCCCTTACAATGATATTACTTGGCCTTAACTCCAAGCCTTCACAATCCAATCGGTCGAGAGCCTTCTTAGGCAGCACATTCAGAGAGGAACCCGTGTCGACCAAAACATGGGCTAGAGTAGTTCCTTGGCATTCTACTGACACATGTAATGTGTCATTGTGCTTTCTTCCTTTTGGAGTCAGGTCAGCATCAGAGAAACCTAGGCCGTTGTCTGCGGTAAGGCTGGCTACACAATCTTGGAATTGATCGGCTGAGGTTTCCTGGGGCACATGGGCTGTCTTCAGAAATTTTATCAATTCTTTGGCGTGCACCTCTGAACAAAGCAGTAATGCTAACATGGAGATCTTCGAGGGGGTTTTCCCCAGTTGCTCTACCACGTCATAATCACTCTTTTTAATTATTTTCAGAATCTCCTCCATCTCTTTCTTAGAGGTTTCGGGGATGACCAAAGGTTGAGCCCTCGTCCTGACGAGCTCATCTTGGATCCCTTTCCCCTTATCAGCAGAAGTAGGAGGGACAACAATAGGAATAACAGCTTCTTCAATCAACGGAGTTCTTGCGGAAAGTTTTATCGGTGCAGGAATAACTTTGGCAGCAGTTGAGGGTCCAAAGAGTGCCTTTGGGGGGGGCAATCTCTGGAGAAAATATTCTCCCACTTCTGGTGATCTTGCTTGTACCAGCAATGTTTCCAATACCGGCATCTTCTTCATCAGAGCTTTCCTCTATTATCTCAACTTGTTTAACACCATGGTAGTAGATTTCTCCACCGTAATTCCATGGTATTGACTTGTCAGAACTGTAGGGGACAGGCCCAGGCATGGTTATTTTCAAGGGAACAATCTTTGTAGAGGATGTAATCTTAACAGGCTTTTTGACGGCCTTGGAAAGATTGGTAGAAATGGTGATTATTGAAACATCCTCAGTAGGGGTTGGAATAGCAGGAATCTTTTCAAACAGAATTTGTTGACTGTCCATCAGGCCTTGGATGCCTTCCTTCAACAATGGACAGTTGATTGGTAGAGAGTAACAACAGTAGCAATCTTCTTTGCATCCTGGAAAAATCCCAGCTTTCAACAGATTTAACTTGATTGTTAACAGCAGAGTCATCAGGTCATCAACATTGGAAACATACAGATCTTCTTCGATAGCATGGACATTTCGACCATGCTTCGGCATCGGAGCGGATATTATGTTTGGCTTCTCTGGAGCATCGAATTCAACCTCTTTTGCATCTATCAAGTCTTGAATTTTATTCTTTAACGCCCAACAATTGTTGGTGTCATGTCCGGTGCTATCAGAATGGTAGGCACATTTAGCATTGGCATGATAGTATGGAGATGTGGTGTTAGGGTTTTTCGTTGCCTCCTTTAAACCAGTCAGATTCAACTTCAACAAATGTGGAAGAACTTGCGCAGGTGTCATATTGATGCGGGTGAACTGCCGTTGTGGCCGCTCTACCCGTTGCTGATTTGGTCTGGACTGATTGCCACGAGGCTGATCATTTGATGAATTTGGGATCATCACGGCCCCCATAGTCGGTCGGCGCTCAGTTCTTCCCCCTCCTCTCTGAGAGTACACAATAGTTGTTTCCTTCTTCGCCAGAAATGATTTTTTAACAGTTGTAGATGCAGAGGCATCCTTTTGAATCTTCCCATTCTTTATACCGGCTTCCACCCGTTCGCCAGTCAGAATTAATTCGGTAAACCCTGCGGAAGAGCTCCCGATCAGATGGTTGAAGAACGGGCCAGATAGGGTTCCCAGGAACATATCAACTAGTTCTCTATCAGAAAGAGGTGGCTGCACTCTTCCGGCTAAGTCGCACCATTTCTGGGCGTATTCCTTGAATTCCTCCCCTGAGGCCATCCCATACTCTGTAGCTGAGTACGGGTTGGCGCCAAGTCAGAGTTATATTGATACTGGCGATAAAAAGCAGCGGCCAAATCCTCCCAACTATGTATCTCCGACCTCTCAAGCTTGTAAAACCAGTCTAGCTGTGTACCAGACAGGCTATCTTGAAAGAAGTGTACCCAAAGATTTATGTCGGATGTGTGAGGTTGAATTCTTCGGACGTACGACCTTAGGTGCATCTTCGGGCAAGACATCCCATCATACTTTGCAAAGATTGGCACCTTAAACTTCGGAGGGATCAAAATTCCAGCAATCAATCCCAAATCTTCGAAATCTAACCTGGGAACCCTTTGCAGCTCCACAGCTGCCAGCCTATCCTCCAAGTTTATGTACTTGTCGTCCGCGGGCGGGTATTGTTGCTCTGAGTAGTCTTCATCTTCTTCAGCCTCTTCTTCTTCGGCTTCGGATTCGGAAGGTACCGCAGCCCCTTTTCCCTTACTGGTTTCCTCTTCCGATGCGGAGGGAAATTCAAGAACTCTTCTGGCTTCACCCTCAAACCTTCTTCCCAGGGTAGCTACCCCCACTCTTTTCTTCTTCTTTTTCACTTGCTCTTTGTTCCCAAGCAGGGCTTTTAGATCCTCCTGACCCTTTGCCAAGGTCATTAGGAGATGTTGAAACTGTGAGTTTTGAGACTGCAAATCTTTGACCATCTGTTCGAGATCCATCTGGCTGGCATAAACAGCAGAAAGTTAAGGAAACCTGGTGTGGAGACCTGCTTATGCATATGATGAATGATATGTTTATTCATGCAATGCATTCAAGGATTTAGAAATTCAAAATTGTTGCAAACAAAAAGAACACACGTCATATTAATAAGAATAAATTTTGTCAGTACATAAATGCCCCATGGGCCAAATATTACAAAAAACTTCTCAAGGTAAAAAGACGTTGCGCATCCTCTTTGGTGCGATGTAGGTGTTGAGGGTCTCTTCCTCATGGAGTCGGCGGGTAAGCTCCAAAACCTTCTTCTCACTGGCGTAGAAGCGGGCTTCAAAAGTATTCCGTTCCTCCTTGAGTTGGATCCAACTCTTCTGCATCTCCTCCCCTGATGTTGGCATGTCAGGATATAGGATGGTGTAGGGAACCTCTCCTTCCTTAATGGGCTCTTTAATCAAAGGGAGAATATGAGGGTAAGGCATCATAAGACTCTGGGCTCGGGTTCGTACCCATTTGAGATAAGGCTCAAGAGGGATGGAGTTCTTGTGCCCTAGTGTCTTGCTGTCTACCTTGTTAGGCATCCTCCAAGCTCTGATGAATCTTTGGCAAAGTCCTTGCGCATTGTTGTCGAAGTCAAAAACTAGGTCAGGAATCAGCATGTCATGAGGGCCATCCCTCCGTGCATATCCAAATTGTCTCAAAGCTAGACAAGGGTTGTAGGTAATGCCTCCTCTAATGCCAAGTAATGGGACATTAGGGAACTCACCACAACAATCAATGATGATGACATTTTCTATGGACCGAGAACACCAATGTACATCAGAATGTGTGAGGGTCATCAACCGTTGTGACCACCTTAAGCCTTGGTCATTCTTCAAAACAGATTGTGGAAGGTGCGAAATAAACCACCTTGCAAGGAGAGGAGTACAGCACATGAGAACACCCATCTTTCTCATTGTTCGTGTGTAAAATGAGTGGAGGATGTCCCCAAGTAATGTGGGTATGGGATTCCTGGATAGGAAAATCTTGACAGCATTGACATATATAAGTTGGTCAGGATTTGGGAACAAGATCAACCCATAAATGAGGAGTGCCACAATATCTTCAAAGGCTTGTAGATCCAATGAATTCCAACACTCTTGTGCCTTTTCAAACAAGAATTTTGATAAGAAGCCTTTGACACCACTTCTAGTTTCCCAATGCCCCTTGATGTCAGATGGTTGCAAGCGTAGTGCTTGAGCAACATCTTCAGGCTTTGGTTCTTTTTCCGTACCGTTGTAGGGTAGTTGATTAATAATAGGAATTCTCAGGAGTTGAGAAGATTCCTCCAAAGTGGGCACCAATTGGTAGTCGGGGAATGTGAAACAGTGGTGAAGGGGGTCAAAGAATTGGAACAACACTTTCACCATGTCCTCTTCAATGTTGGTGTTGACTAGGCTGAGCAGTCTACCATGTCTTTCACTGAAGGGAGAGCTTTCTGGTATTCTGGATGTGAGCTCCTTGAGTTGAGGAGGGATTCTCACAAGGTTGACTTGGATGGTTTTCCTGCAAAGAATTTCCATGGCCTACAAAACAAGAACAAAGATGAAGATCCAAACCCTTGAAATGGTTAGTGTATGCATATGATGCTTTATGATGTTCATGATGTATGTACAAACATATGTACAAGCAATTCACACAAAACCCTAGTTTCAGGCTTGCATGAGGTTTCATAGGTAAGTACCCTCTTGAGTGTAGTTGGCTTAAAAATCTGTCCTATTAATAGTAACCGGGTTCTAAGGAGCTCAATATCATTGGATTGTTTTCCATGTTCATTGTTTTGGTTTAGCCACTTAACTAGCGACCAAAATATTCCAAGAAAACAACCCTCAATGAGTGTAGTATCGAGTATCTACCAACTTCGGACTGCACCAAAGCAGGTCATCTCACTACCCCTAATGAAAGGCCAAGATGGTCAAGTAAGGTTTTAGGTCATTAGTGCTTAGTGACATCACTCAGCGGCCCCGTACTCTCCTTGATTGAACTCAAGGGTTACCGGTACTCACAAATATGTCGCACTAATATAGCTATTGCTTCGACCGTGTCGGTATACCCTGCACAGTTTCCATAACGTATTGCTATCTATGAATGTTTCCCCAAATCTGGGTGTAGGATTTCAAGCCCAAACAAGAGAACCAAGATGTAAAGCAATCAAAGCAAACAATTAGTCATGCAAAAGGGTGATCTAAGCCCTAAGGTTACTCCACTTTTAAAATTTCCCCAGCAGAGTCGCCAGTTCTGTGATACAGTGGTAGAACTGACTTGAGGTTTTGCATTTTGTATTTCACAAATGTTTCGGTTGAGCAAGAGTCGCCACCGACTTTTTATTTTATCCTAAGGAAAGGTTAAAAAGCATAGGAAAAAACCTTTGAGATGTTTTCTTGGGTTCGGGGAGTAGATTATAGAAAGGGAAGGTATTAGCACCCTTTCTATCCATGGTTATCCATGGGCTCTTAGTTACTTGCTTAGATCACTTGCTTTGCATTTTCAATTGTTTGAAATGGTGCTTTGTGTGTGTGTTTGAAAGATGTTTTGAAAAGAGGCCATCGTTGTGGAAACCTTTGTAATGATTCTTGTTTGAATGTATACAAAGGTGTTTTTTTTTGAAAGGTTTTCAATATTTTGAAAGTTGTTTTGAAATTGTGTTGTGGAATGTGTTTTTGAAAAATAGCAAGGATGTTTTGCAAGATTTTTGATCAAGTAACTAAGAGTTGTCTACCCTATTTTACTCAAAGATCTTTCTTATGTTTTTAACCCTTTTAACAGTGTTGTTTCACCATTGTATTTGGTGAACAGCCTTGCGTTAGGATGTAAACGGGACGGGCGCGGGTCATTGTATAGACCATGATAGCAATTTTGCAAAGTATCTTAGCATTTTTTGAGGGACTAAGATCATTTTTGTAAGGCAACTTTGGATAGCGTCATCGAGGGACTATGATCTTTTGCTTTTGTTTGTTTTACCAAGATACTTTTGCATGCGTAACATGGCCCATTTTTGAAGGCAACAAGTAGACGTAACCCTAGGGGTGTTAGTGTGCAAGTGTGTTTTATTGCATACAAGAGTTTATCTTTGAATTAGGATTTTCTATTTCATTGATTTTATCTTGCCATACACATCCTAATTACTAGCAATAAAAAGCAGAAATATAAAATCCTACGCTATTACAACAATTAGGGGGTGGGGATGTACATTTGTACATGGGGTGGTTCAACGAGAAAAATAGACTAGAAAAGAAAATAACAAAAACAAGATAGAGAGAAAGAGAGAGGGAGCCAGCGCGCTGCTGAGAGGTCATCATAAGTTCTGACTCAGGCCCGCTGCCAGATGATCAACCTTTTGGTTAAACTGTATGAGTCAGAACTTCTGACTCTGGCACCTGCAAAATAGAAACCTGTTAGTGGGAAGATCAGAAGTTCTGACCCCCCTGCGCTGCAAGACAAAAGTTTGTTAGTGGGGAAATCAGAAGTTCTGATCCTGCTAGAAATACAATAATTCTCAGAAGTTCTGATATTATTGACAGCAAAACAGGTTTCAGATGTGCTAACATCAAAGTCAGCACTTGGCTTCTCCCTGTGCTAATCAGAACATCTGCAAATTTTTTATTTTTCCATAAAACAGAAAACATGTTTGGAGCAGGTCCAGCAAATGTCAAAGTGTTTCAGAGGGCAGAACCAACAGGGTCACAGGCAGGTTCTAGGCTGACTCAAAACGTTCTGAGGTATGAAAATCCTCATACCACAAACAGCAACAACATGATATTTACATTATGTTTATTTGAGCATGCAAAGCTGATGATGCTTAGCAGCGTGATGAAGGTCAGCAGGTGCTTACCTGGCTGTTGGAAAAGTTTGTGGATGAGAGCTAGCTTTTGGCTCTGATGGTGTTCTGGACAGGTTCTTTTTTTTTGAAGGGGTAGATGAAAGTGTATGTGTATGTATGTTCAGAGGTTGAAAGGGTGTTCTTTAGTCACAAAGAAAATTGGGTATTGATGAAGTTTGAAGGTAAGAAATTCAAAGTTATGAAACACTGGAGATTTTGGCAGAGTTTCACAGCACTTTCTTGCTAAAGATTTCTGTTTCTCTTCTAGCAATTTTTCTGTTTTTGGACGCCCTTTTTTCAGTGGACAATGGTTCTCTATTTATAGGCCAAGCTCTTGTGGATTTCTTGAACATTAAAGGCGCCAACAGAGGTTGAGTTGTTCTTTGAAAGAAATTCCTGGGAATTTGTGATAACAGATAGCCTTTCAGCCTAGGCTGGCGCAGCAGGCATGGATTGGGGAGAAGTGACCTCTTAGGTGGACGGTGGCGCGTAGACCCATGTCTGAACCTGCATAAAGGCGTTTACCAAGCCACGCGTGAAGGGACTACTTGGATGAATGTTCAGGAGTTGTTGGGAGCATTAATGAGCATTAAATAGTGATGAGACTTATCAACACCAATATTCTGGTAATAGAAACAAAACTTTGAACCAGCAGTTCTGTTTTACCACAAACAACGTAAACCATCCTCTGGTCTTGGTCTCCTGTTATCTTAGCAAATTCTGGGGATTCTCCTGACTTTCTGACACGTTCCTTGGATTTGCTTCTGGAAATCCTGGATTTAGAGATTCTGTATCAGTGTAACACCCACTCTTCTGACCCTTTCCTCCTCTGATTTCAGCCTGTTCTGAAGGATCCTTCAGACTTCCTTGCTTCCTTTGCATTCTTTTATCAAACTCTGGCTGAATTCGCGTAACTGCTGAAAGAGTCATGTTCTGTTTGAGACTTACGTGTTGAACCATGTTTGCAACTTCTGACTGAGTTGATGTAGCTGCTGAAGAGCCAACTTCTGACTACGTTGAGCCAAGCTTGCAACTTCTGACCGTTTCTATCTGGAGCTTGGTCCAGAAGTTTTGAAGCGCTAATTTCTTCTTAAACACCCATTTTTTAGAGAAAAATTCTAAATGTTTAGAATTTAATTTTTCTCAAGATAAGAGCGTTGCCTTTAGAGCTTGTGTGATCATTTTGCTCTCGTAAATGGTTTGCTTGGGAAGAAATGATAACTTAGAATTTAGATTTATTTCAGAGAGACTCTGAGAATCCAAGATGATTTCCTGAAGAAAGAGAGGGCAAATTTTGGGGTACAACAGCCACCATACAACCTTTCCAATAATTATAATTAGTTCCACCAAGGATGAGTGGTATATTCACAAATCCTCCTTCCTTATCCATTGTACCAGAAAGTATATTCCTTGAATCTCACCTAGAGTCAGAGCAGGATGCCTGCTCTGATGTCAATTGAAATTCTGGTATTTAGATCTCAGATGTCCCAAAGATATGTCGAAACACTGATCTCTAAACATCAATACAATGAACAATTTCAAACAATACACAATGCAGAAAAATAAAGTAACATATAGAATTGTTAACCCAATTTGGTGTACAACAACACCTACTCTAGGGGCTGCTAAACCAGGGAGGAAGTCCACCATAATAATATCAATTCGAAGCTAAACTCCCCCATTTACAACATCACACTTAATCACTACCTGTGCTTACTTCTACCTATGACTCACCTAGGTATGAGGCCCTTCTCACTTCCTTTATAGTCAAAAAACAGTGACAAGAACACAATTCAAAAGACTTTAGAAGACAAACTTCAAAAACACACAATCACTCAATACTTAGAAGCTTAATAGTGATTAAAAATACTTATAACTCAATAGATACAATCCTACTCTTATATCAAGATGATATTAGAGAGGCTCATAATAAACAAAATAGTCTTAATACATTCACTAAGACTCAGTGTTCTATTAACACACTAGAATCCATAAATCACATTTTACAACGCTACAAAATGCAATTTTTTTCCACACATGTATTAGGGTTGAAGCCTTCTTTTTATAACATTGAATGGACTGGATTTTAGCTTTAAAACACAACAAATCAACTTCTATAAATCTGAAGAAACTTCTGCATAAAAATAGGACTTCAATCATTAGTTTCCTAAATTATCTTCATAATTAGCAACTAAGAATACTCCTTGAATTCAACTTGAATCTCTTAATTCTTAAACTGAGTTCCACATAGGATATCAAAATATTCCTAGAATATTTTACATCTGTAATAAACTAAAAAAATCCAATTGTCTAGTTGTAGACAGGCGCGATGTCGAATGATTCTGCATAAGACATCTTGTTCAACATGTTTCTCCAATTGATAAAACATCTTACTTCAACATGTTTATGCTAAGTTAGTTTTATCAAACATAATGATAATCACAAAAATAGAGAATTAAAAAATTAGATCTAGGAGCGATATAACAGTAGAAGTTCTTTGGTTTTATACTAGAAGTGTAGTTATATTTTAGTCTTGTATTGGTTGTCTTGTTTCGCGCTTAACTAGAGTTTCGTGAGTCCTTTAATAGTAAAATTTATATCATAAGAAAATAGAAAAAAAATATTACAATTTTAACTTAGTAATCATCTCATTCTACTAAATTTAGTAGGAGAAATACTAGTTATAAGTCCGATAAAATATTCTACCCGGTGTTAGTGTCAGTTTCCATTGTTTGATTAAAATGTACTAATTGGGACCATAAGTCCAAAAAAAAGTTATTCTTAAAATATACATTTTAATATTTCCAAAACATATTCATTTGCATGATTTTGACTCCCTTTGACATTTTAAATAGTTTTTCTAATCTGAGGTATAACTAGTAGCAAACATTATGTCTGGTGTCTGCACGAGTTCCTATTGTTTGACTAAATTGTACCTAGTGAGATCTTAAGTCTTAAAATAAAAATTATATTCTTAAAATAGACATTATAATATTTCTATAACATATTTATTTTGTTGATTTTGACTCCGTTTGATATTTTAAATAATTATTCGAATCTAAGGTGTGACTAGTAGGAAACATTCTGCATGGTCTCTCCACCAATTTTTATTGTTAAATTAAAATATACCAATTGGGTTATGAAGTTTTAAAATAAAAATTATATTCACAAAATATAAATTCTAATATTTTTGAAACATATTAATTTTCTTGATTCCGACTCCATTTGATATTTTAAATAATTATTCGAATATGAGGTATGATTAGCAGGAAACATTATTTTGGGGTTGTTTTGATAAGATGCTATGTGAATTAAGTTATTAATGTTTTAGGACAGAAGTTAAATGTTTGATGAGAAAAAAATTTTATTATTATGTTGAGTTTATAATGAATTCCTCACGGGGAGGAAATTGTTGATGTTGAGATGTGCGGTTCGGTGGAACCATTGATGTGGCCTTACAATGACAATGGATATTGGTGTTATGTTTTAGGTTCGAGAGGAACCAATGACAATTATAGATGTAGGTTTAGACGATTATTACATTTGTTTTTTTAACATTCATATATAATTTATATCTTAGTTTAGATTGCGATGAGAGTCATGTGGTGATGAACTTGGCCTTGCAATGATGATACTACAATGATGGAGTTGGCTTTGAGATGGTGGTCCTACAGTGATGGACTTGACCTTATGATGATGGATGTTTCAGTAATACACCTCTGAATGTCCTAACTTTGTAACACACGCATTAGATTAAAGGAGATGGATACATTCCATATATTATTGCATCTGTGAATAATGGTGGTTATGGATGGATTATGTGTTTGGTTAATTGTGCTAATTATTCTATCTTTGTTATTTTATGCACCATTAATATATGTGAGTGTATTCTCACCCCCTGTTTATATTATGTGTTATTCTTTAAGCATGTGGTGTAGATACTCAGGTAAAGTCCGAGGAGCATTTAATGTTGCTTAAGTTAAAGAAGGGTGAAACACTCGAAGTCAAATAGGGTGGAGAGTGGATGTAACACCCAAGGCTTAAAAGGGCAGAGAGTGGTCGACGAATTAATATAGTAATAAGAGGGATCATGAGGTTATGCATGTGTGGGATGGCATGGTTGAAGGAAGGCTTATAAGGATTGAGTGGTACTACTTATACCAACAAAATGAATCTTCTTTTCGATAGCCTAAAAAATAAAACTCCACATTTAAGTGTGTTTGACTTGGAGTAGTATTTGGATGGGTGACCTTCTGGGAGGTTTTCTAGAAAATGTGTGAGTGAGGGTAAAGTGTGCTGAAAAGACATTTGTTGCTTTGTGGGTTTGGCCGGTAATCCTGAAAGCAGTATGGGGAGTTAAAAATGGTATCAGAGCATACCTCTCCCAAAGAGCATGGAGAATGGATGTAACATCTGAGGCCTAAGAGGGCAGAGTGTGGTTTTTAGATTCACATCAGAATAAGAGAGATCCTAAGGTTGTGCATGTGTGGGACTGCATGGTTGAAAGAAGACTTATATGGCTTGATTAATACTACTTATACCAACAATATGCATCTTCTTTTCGGTAGCCTAACAAATAAGAACTTCATAATTAAGCGTGCTTGACTCGGAGTAGAATCTGGATGGGTGACCTTCTGGGAAGTTTCCCCAAAAACATGTGAGTGAGGACAAAGGCAAAGCATGTTGAAAAGACCCATGTTGGTTTGCAGGGTGAGTCGGTAATCCTGAAAGTTGTATGTGGCATTACAGATGGTGCGGTTGGCCTTCATCATTTATTATTTTTGCATTGTTTAGTTTCTGCGAGTCGCTCTGATAGTGTAACACTTGAGTTGGGATTATTTTATGACGTTTTATGCGAGTTGTTGAATTTATTTGATTTATGATTTTAATAAAGTTGAGTATTGAATATGTTCTTAATTGTTTAATTTTTCTACGATTATATTTTGAGAAAGAATGGCGAAAAGACCCATGTTGGTTTGCGGGGTCAGTCGGTAATCCTTAAAGTAGTCTTGGGCATTACAGATGGTGTAGTTGACCTCCTTCATTTATTGTTTTTGAATTGTTTAGTTTCCGCAAGTCGCTCTGATAGTTTAACACTTGGGTTGGGATTATTTGATGATGTTTTATGAGAGTTGTTGAGTTTATTTGATTTGTGATTTTAATAAAGTTGAGTACTATTTCATGAGATAATTGAATATGTTTTTAATTGTTTAAATTCGCTATGGTTATATTTTGAGAGAGAAGTTATGCTGAGAAAATGTGACACCCTTTTTTAGAATTATTTTTTTGCATTATGTTATAAAATCGTATGTTGGGGTTTGGGGTGTTACAAATGATATATTACTAATTGGAAATGATGTCTTTACCTTGAAGCAAGTGAAAACATGGCTAGGTAAATACTTTTCTATAAAGGACCTGGGTGAAGAAGCCTATATATTATGAATAAGGATCTATATTGATTGATCACAAAAACTACTCGGTCTGAGTCAGAGTACATACATAAACAAAGTCTTAATACACTTTAATATGCATGATTCTAAGAAATGATTCATACCTATTCAACATGGATTTAGTCTATGAAAAACATAACCCCCTTCTTCAAAGAAAGAAAGAGATAGCACAAATAAGATTCCATATGCATATACAATGTGATCTATCATGTATTCCATGTTATATACTCAAATAGATGTTTCGTATACTTTAAGTGTGACGAGTAGGTACAAGTTTGATCTCAATGATGCTCATTTGGTTAATGTCAAGAATATCCTTGAGTACTTTATAAGGACTAAGGAATCATTTTTGATACATGGATGTCAGGAAGGACTCTTTGTAATTGGATACAATGATGCTAGCTTTGAGACAGATAAAGATGACTTTATATTATAATATGGTTATATGTTTTTTTTAAATGGTGGAGTTGTAAGATCAAAAATTTAAAAGTAGGATATAATTGATGATTCTACAATTGAGTATGAATATATTGTTGCCTCAAATATAGCATACAAATTTGTTTGGATCAAGAAGTTCATTCGTGAATTTGGCATAGTCCATAACATTAGGGATTCTGTTGATATCTATTATAATGGTGTTATCACATAAGCTAATGAGCCTAGATCTAAATAATGATTTAAACACATACTTGAGTGATTTCATCTCATTCGAGAGATAATAGATATAGGGGATTTGAAGATATGCAGAGTGCCAACACTTGACAATATTGCTAACCCTCTAACAAAGCCTCATTTACAACAGAAGCATGATGGTCATACTAGATATATGGGTATTAGGTGTATACTTTATTGACTCTAGTGTTAGTGGAAGATTATTGGTGCAAGCTCTATTAATAATAAAAGGTATTTCTTTGTTATATTTTTTTTTCCAAAATGATAAATTTCCTAGAATAGATAGTCCCTTTAATAAAACATTAAGTGCGACTCAATCATGAGAACTTGTTAAACAAAATGACATTATTATTAAATTATCCATAGTCAAGGTTTATTGTGAAGTAGGATAACATTAAAGCATTAAGAATATTATGTGGATATATTGATGATCACATCTCATGGGTCATGGATAAAGAGTTATCAACTCCACATCGATATGAATATTAGGATAAGTATTTATACTGGATTGGCCCATCATGAGAATACTACATATAATGTTACGCAAGTGTCATAAGTTATTATCAAGGTGATAGTGGTGTTATTGTACCCCAAAATTTGCCCTCCCATTTTACTCAACATATTCTCATTAAGACCCTCAACTTGCTCAAGGATGCCCAAGAATTGACCAGACAAACTCTCTCCTAAAGCAATGAATCTCCAACTAGGGCTTCCATTTGCATCAAGAAGAGTGAGCTTCAAAGGCCTCATATGCTCTCCATATTAATAATATGTTCTCAAGACCATCCATGTCAAATTTTAAGCCTTGCACAAGAAGTTTGCTCAGTCAACTGCTCAGATGCTTGAGAATCGGCAGTATTAGGTCAAAAGTCAATTGTGGTCCACATACAGTCAAACATCAAGATTTTTGGTCAACATCAACATTTTGAAGTAATATTCATCATTTGATCAAAGGTTGATCATGATTCCTCAAGGAATGCTCCTAATTCATCAAAACTCAAAAGTTGCTAAATTACGGTTTCTCACGAAAAGTCAACCAAACTTTGACCAAGCATAACTTTCTCATAATTTATCATAAATTTATCATCCAAGGCTCATTTTGAAGGGAATTCAATTACCTACAACTAATATTCGGCCCTCAAGTTCAAAAAATGCACTCATAAAAATATATGAATTTCTACATTATAGGTCCTTTTGAAAAGTCAACAAAAACACCTTTTGGGTCAAAGATTTTTACATGAACATGGAAGACTCAATTGAAATGAGACAAAAAGGGTTGTTTAGGGTACATCCTAAGATTTTTAAAAAGTCCAAGAATACCTCTCTAGGGTTAAAATTGGAAGAGTTATGCATTGTCAAAGTTGACCATTTTTGGAAAATTGCCAAACGTCAAATGTGCTCAAAAATGTATTTTTTGCCAAAAGGGCCTGGCATTTTAGGTTTGTATCTTGTTAAGGACATGGTCCAGGGCCCAAATAAGAATCCATATCTTATTTGCTCTATTTATTTAGTTTATTTTGATTTTTATTTATTAAAAATCACATTAAATCAAATAAATAACAAAAAATATCAAAGATTGTTTTGATGATCTGATTTTGATGAAGATCAAATGTATTTGAGCTAGCCTAATCAAGCCAAATCAAATAAAGGCAAAAAAGGCATGATTTGGTCAAGTTTGTAATGAAAGAATATGGCTTAAAGATCAAAGATTTTATCCATCAATTCTCAAGATTGGATCCAAAATTGTTACCCTAATTCTTCATACTACATATAATGAACAAAAACAAGGCAAGAGACAAGGGTTTGCAGTCGTGAGAATAGAGAAAGAGACTTGATTTTTTTGGCAAAAAGTGGTGATTTGTTTTCTCATATAGAAGGTGATTCAGGCCATTCCAAAGCTTCCAATCGCTTCCTGGACATCTCTTGGAGCTAACACAATCAATTGCAAGCATTCATAAGCCCAGAATCACCCCACATTCTTCATACGGTTTGCTTCTATTTTTAAAATCGACTATGTTAATTTCTGCATCTTAAGCATGTTTGAATGATACATTTGTGATTGTTAACGTATTTGCAACATGTTTGAATGGTTTAATTGATGTTTTGAAGAATATACTGATGATTGCCATGGCTAGGGTTTAAGAAGCCATTTTGGGGCTTCTCTGTACAGGTAAAATCAGGCCAAGAAATTGATGCCATGATGCTCGTGAGATCAAGACGGGTTGATTGATGTCTTTAGAATTAATTTATCATGCGTGGTATGGATTTTTGAAGTTTGCAGGTTTATGACTGTGGAGCTTTGTCCGTAGGTATAGATCTGGTACCTAAGACGACGGACAAGGAAGAAGATGATGAGTTGTCACCCTCCCACTGGGCCATTTGAATAATCGCACTTTTTTGGACCATACATGTTATTTTAAATATTATGCTTTAATGTTATTATTATAACAACTAAGCAGCATAGCACAGATGGTGGGGCAGGCATGGAATGAGTGGAAGGACCTGGGTTCGATCCCAGGTCCCAGCATAATTTTATTTATTTTCTTAACACTCTACACAAGATCTCATGCGTTTTATGAGCAAAAGTTCATCATGCGCCTCATTGATCCAGCCACTGGATCATTGCCAATGCAGATCCAATGTTCAATCCAATGAGAGACCATGGTGCACCTTCCAAGCGTGCCAACACAGGATCTGGCACAGGATTGGGCCTGGCCACAATCGGCCTAACAAAATTCCGAAACACCCCCCCCCCCCCCTGGGTGCTTATGCAGGCCCAAATTCTTACTCTTTTTTTATTTTAATTCTTTTTCTTATTATTTATTAATTATGTTTTTTTAATAACACCAAAAAAATCATATTTTTTTATTTAATTAAAAAATCATAAAAACATCAAAAATATTTTTTTTTCATAAAAAATTAATTAATTAATTAATTAGATTAAATTAGGGTAATTTAATGACTTTTTATTATAATTCAAAATAATTAGAATTAGGGTTTAATTTTATACTTAACCTAATTTTTCCTCAAAAACAACATAAATATTTTCTTAAATTAGATTTTTAGGTCGCCGAATTATTTCTCGCATTTAATTTGTCGCGCGCTTTGGATTTTTCCTTTTTTTATTATTATTTGTAAATGCTTCGAGTTTGTAATAGATTTAAATAAGGTTTTAATTCCGCATTTTATTTTCATTCAAAATGTGATACGGTGGGAAGAACTGATTGTTTTTTGGAATGCTGGTTTGCATTTTGCGTTTATGTTCGCAAAATGTCGCGGTAAGCAAGAGTCTCCACCGACTTTTATTTTATCCAAAAAGGAAAGGAAAAAAGCACAGAAAATTTCATTTTTCGAGATATTTCTCGGGTTCGGGGGGTAGATTATAGAAAGGGAAGGTATTAGTACCCTTTCTATCTGTGGTTATCCACGGGCTCTGAGGTACTTGCTCAATTATTTTCAAAATTGTTTTCTTGGTGCTTGTGGGTTTTGAAAAAGTTTTCATTTGAAACTTCGATTTAACTCTTGCTTCTGTTCTCAAGAGCGTATGAAGTGTTTTTGAAAACTTTATTTGAAAAGGAGTGTAGGTGTGAAAAAGATTTTGTTTTTTGAAAGAGAAAGTATCTAAGAACCATCTACCTACTCGAAAAAGGAATCGTTATATGCTAATGTCCTTTAGACAATGTTATCCTACTATTAGTGAGTAGGTAGCACCATCGTTGGAGTTTAAGGGTCAATTTGAATGAGGGACTTACGGTCACTAAAGCAATGTTAGGACACCTTAGAGGTAACCCTAATGTCTTAGATCATTTGTTTGAGGCAATTATATTTGAGGCAACCATTTCGAGGCGACTATGATCTTTTAGACAAGAGGGCGACCTCTAAAACGACCTATACTCAATGACTGCGTACGAAGGCAACCAAGTGGGGTGTACCCTAGGAGTGCGCATGTTCGAGTGTGTCGTTTTCAGTTATTTTTATCTATGTACATGTTAGGGGTGATCTACGTTGATTTTAAGATTAACATTCAGTCTTGTCATGCAAACCCTATTATCAAACATCTAACAGTTATAATTTGCGGAATTAAAAGTGCGGAAAGTAAATTACAAGGCGTCGGGTATTTACATCGCCAAAGACAAACCCTAAAATAAAGCAATAAAAATAAATAAAAGTCCTATTTAATTATTACAATCCGGGAGCAAGTACATTATTGGATAAAAAATAAGTAACGCGTGCGGGAAATTAAATCGAGCGCATGATTAGGGTTTTGACCCTTTTGGTTAAAGAAGAAATCTTTTTTAGGTTCTTTGTTGTTTTTATTTTAAGAAAGAAATAATACCTAAATTAAAGAACTAAATTAAATTAATAAATTAATTAAATGAGAAATAAATTATTTTTTTGAGTTTTTGATATTTTAAGAAAGAAATTATAATAATTAAATTAATGGTTAAAACTAATTAAATCTAATTCATTTTATTTATTTTACAAAAAGAATTAAAGTTTTTCTAATTAAAACCTAATTAATTAATAAATTTATTAAGAAAAAATAAAGTTTAAAATTTGATTTGAAATAAAAATAAATATTTTTTGGTGACTTTATTTGATGAAAAGGAATTTTGTGATTGGTTAGAAATTAAATAAAAATAATAAAACTAAATAAATGAAATAGAAGAGAGAGGGGTTTGGGCCTATTTTGGGAGTATGAGTAGTAATTCCTTAAGCCCAAAAATGCTGGCCTTCTTTTGACTTTCTTTGATCTGGTACATGTGCATTGACCAACGTTTCTATGGACCTTCAGACCCTGGCCACCAGATCTGGCTAATGGCCATCTGGCTATTGATTGGACGAGGATGCATGGTAGGCTGCAAATAGGCATATGTATCGGATCGCCTGAAGAACAAAAATATTGAGAAAGGGGGGACCTTGGATTCGAACCCATGTCCTGAAGGGAAAACATGTGCCTTGTCCACCACTAAGCCAAATTGTTTCAATTGTTAATATAACACATAGAATATATAATATAATAAAACAATTCCTATGCCAGCAAAAACAGAAAAAGGCGCGCTTGGTTTGAATCCATCAATGGATAGATGACACGAAGTCATCCCTGTCCTCAACCCTGCAAAATAATACCTGCAGATTTGAATCTGCAGCTAAGAACGCATGCCTACCTTAAAATCTTCTCTAGGCCATATAAATCCATTCCAAGAACATGGTTTGGCTCGTCCTGGCTTCCTGATCAAAACCATGCCCTTCTTGAGTCACAATTTTACCTGAAACAGAAAACCCTAAAAACCAAACGAAGAACCCTAGCTATTATGGTTCTCCATTCAGGCCAGATAAACACAATTGAATAATACCAATCGCTTGCAAATGTTATGTAGATTCAAAATATGGTATTGATTCATGAAAAAGATGCTTAAATTCAGAGTTGCGAAATCAAGAACAGGGGTGGTTATCGCGCGACTTACAGTGCGTTTGGACGTCTGAAAATGCTTGCTCTGGATCCAGGTAGCTTGTATGAATGGTCAGGAAGCGATTGGGACAAGTCTCGTGTCCTGAAACGGCCTCTAGCTTGCACTTTGATCTCCCACTTTTTGTGAATTTTTGCACTTTTGTTCTACCTCTCTCTGCACTTTCCAACCCTTGTTTCGTATGCCTTGGCTTGCTTATGTAATATGCTTTGTATTAGGGTAAGAATCATGGACTGAATCCCTTCATATCAATGCACATGAATGTGATTTGATCTCCATTATTAAACCTTCCAAATTTGATTTGATTCAATCTTTTTGCACATGATTTGGCTTGATACGAATTTGATGGTGATGCTAGCTGTGAACAAAGCCTAAAACAATCAAAAATCAAGAGTTATTAATTATTTGGATTTTCTATGATTTTATTTGATTTAAAATGAATAAATTAATAAAAAATCAAATTAAATAATAAAAATGAAATATGGGCTCATGGATGAAGCTAGGACATGTGGGAAACTATGCAAGCTCAAATCAAGTGGAAAATAATGGGCCCATTTGACAAATTTTGAAGTTTTGGGGATAGTTGACTTTTGGCAATTTTGCAAAAAAAGTCCAACTTCAACAATGCATAACTTCTTCAATTTTGAACTTTTGGAGCTGTTCTTAGACTTTTTATAAAGCTTGAGATGTCCTATAATCAAACCTTTTTGTCTCATATAATTTTGATTTTCCATGCTCAAGTTATAAGCTTTGGAAAAAAAGGTATTTTTGTTGACTTTCAAAAATGACCTATAATGTCCAAATTTATAACTTCTTGTGAGTGCATCTTTTAATCTTGGGGTATGAAGATGGATTATAGTAAATTTCATCCTCTTCAAAATGAGATTTGTATGGGTCATTTTTCATAAGGTATGAGAAAGTTATGCTTGGTCAAAGTTGAGTTGACTTTTCCTACAAAACCCTAATTTAGCAACTTTTGAGTCTTGATGAATTTTGAGCAATCCTTGATGAATCATGATCAACCCTTGATCAAATGATGAAATATCCTTCAAAATGAGAATATTGACAAAAAATCTTGAATTTTGACTGTATATAGGTCACAATTGACTTTTGCCCTAGCACAGTCGATTTTTGGACCTTTTGAGCAATTGACTGAGCAAACTTTCCCTGCAAGGCTTGAAATTTGACAAGGATGATCTTGAGAAAATATTAGAGAATTGGGGAGCACTTGAGGTCATTTGTACTCACAGATATTGAAGCAACACAAAACCCTAATTTGGGGTAGACTGCCTTAGGAGATAGCTTGTCTGACCAACTCTTGAGCTACCTTGAGCCACTTGGAGATTTTTCTTGCAATGTTTTGAGAAATATGGGAGGGAAAATTTTTGGGTACAACACAAAATAATTATGTATCTACCCAAATTCGTGTAATATCTTGGACTCTAATTTCTCGCATTTTTAATTTTCGCAAACTATAAACTACTTAGGTGTGTGTAGGATTGTATCGGAAGACAAATTGAAATTAAAAAGTAGAAAACCCTAATTGTGCAAAGATAATTAACTGAAAAAATACACTTGCACATGCTCACTCCTAGGGTTTGCCCCACTTGGTTGCCTCGGAAATGTTGGTCATGTCCCTCGAACGTAGGGGTACCTTAGCAACGACCCGCGATTCAAAATCGTCATAAAGATCATAGTCTCTACTTGTCCCTCGAGTTGCCTACGAATTAATCTTATGACGATAGTCCCTTCGAAATGCTAAGGTATCTTTACTTGTTGCCTTCAGAGACCATTTCGTCCCTTCGAACGTCCCTTTTAAACTCCAACAACGGTGCTACCTATTCCTTAATAATAAAGGAAAACAAATAGACCTTTTTCGAGTAGGTAGATTAGTTCTTAGGTACTTGCTCAAACAAAGATTTTCACACAAACACTTTTCAAAACAATTTTCATAACAACTTCGTCACATTCTTGAGTACTGATACAAGGGTTATCATGAAGTAAAACTTCTTCAAAATAAGCACACACAAGTAATTTGAAAAATGAGCAAAGTACCTAAGAGCTAGTGGAAAACCACGGATAGAAAGGGTGATAACACCTTCCCTTTCTATAATCTACCCCCCGTACTCAAAAACATCTGGAAAAAGGTTTTTCTGTTGTTTTTCCTTTTCCTTTGTTGGATGAAATAAAAGTCGGTGGCGACTCTTGCTTACCGCGACATTTGCAAACACAAAACGCAAACCAGTATAACAGTCAGTTCTACCACTGTATCACAGAACTGGCGACTCTGCTGGGGAAAATAAAAAAAGTGGGGTATACCTTAGGATCTAGGTCATTTGTTAAAAATTGCTTTCTTGTTTGTTTTATCTGCTTTATCCTTAAGGGTTTGTTTGGGCATTGATCCTACACCCGGATATGGGGGCACTTTTTAGGTAAACAGCAATAGATCGTGGAGACTGTACGGCATACATCGATCTGGTTTAAGCGATGGCTGCATTGGTGTGACACTTTGGTTGGTACCGGTATCCTTCGTGTTGAAAAGAGCAGAATACGGGGCCGCCACGTGGTGTCGTGAAGCACTAACGGACCTTAGAACCTTAGTTGAACAAACTTGGATATTAGAAAGTAGTGAGATAGTCGGCCTCGATATAAAGCCGAGGATTAGTTGATACTCGATGCTACACTCATTGAGATCAGACTTTTGGGATATTTCGGCCGTAAGAAAAGATTGCCTAAGCTGAAACAATGCCCGATAAAGGATGATCAGTGATATTGAGAATCTTTAGAACTCGGTTACTTTTCTAAGACAGGTCTGAAACCAACTAAACTTCAAGAGGGTACTTACCTTTAACCTCATGCAAGCCTTTGAACCTAAGGTCTATTGTGTGCTTTGCTTGTGTGTAATTTATTCTGTTTAAACATAACACCATGCATCATAACATAGCATCCATTCATATTACACTAATCATTTCAAGGACCAAGGGAATTTATCTTTGTTCTATTTTGCATATCATGGCTTCCGCTCGTAGAAACACTATCTGAATCAGCTTTGTGAGAATACTTTCCCAGCTTAAGGAGCTAGTATCAAGGGTTCCTGAAACATCTGCGTTCACTAAGAGACATGGTTGACTTCTCAACCAGGTTACTTCAAACTTTGATGAAAAGATGACGAGTGTACTCTTTCAGTTCTTTGATCCCAAGCACCACTGCTTCACCTTCCCAGATTATCAGTTGGTGCCTACCATGGAAGAATTCTCTCAACTGTTGGATATACCCATTCTTGAACAGTTTCCTTTCACAGGTTTAGAAGAGGTTCCTAAGCCAGAAGTTATTGCCTCGACCTTGCATCTGAAACGGGATGACGTTGTACCCAATTAGGAAACAAGAAGCGGAGTCAAGGGTTTTCTAGCTAAGTTCCTAATAGACAAAGCCCAACTGTTTTGGGATGATATGGACTTTCAGACTTTTGAGGAGGTCTTGGCCCTTCTAATCTATGGGTTAGTATTGTTCCCTAATCCAGAATTGCTCATAGATGTGAATGCTATCAAGATCTTCCTCTCTCGCAACCCCGTGCCTACCTTGCTTGGAGATATTTTGCACGCTCTCCATACTCGTACCATGAAGAGAAGAGGGGTTCTTATGTGTTGCACGCCATTGCTATCGAGGTGGTTTATTTCTCACCTCCTTAAGTCTGTACTGAATAATGAAGACGGTTTGGGTTGGTCGCAAAGGATAATGTCACTCGCTCACACGGATATTCTCTAGTATTCCCGAGCTATAGGAGATATTGTTATTATTAATCATTGTGGGGAGTACCCTAATGTCCCATTACTTGGCATCATAGGAGGCATAACCTACAATCTTTGTTTAGCTCTGCGACAATTTGGTTACGCTCAAAAGGATGGTCCCCATGAGTTGCTTATCGAGGGCATTGTATTTAACTATGAGGATGATGCTCAAGGGTATCTCCAGAGGTTCATACGAGCTTGGAACATGGTAAACAGATCTGGCTCCAAGGCATTGGGGCCAAAGGCTTCCATTCCTGTGGAACCTTATCTCCAATAGGTACGAGCTCGCGCCCATAAACTTATGATGCCCTACATGGCCGTTTTACCAGTGATTATGGAACCCACTACTGAAGGGGGTATTCCTTACATGGTTCTCTATCCTGATATGCCCACTGATCTTGGAGAACTACAGAGGTCTTAGATTCAGTTGAAGAAAGAGCAGGATACTTACAAGGATCAGTTCTATGCCCAGGAGAGGAGGGTTTTAGAGCTCACAAAGCAGCTTCATGAGGAAAGAAGCCTTAATGTCTATCTCGGAACGAAGAGGAAGCATCCATGGGAAATTTGTTTTTTCTAGTTTTTTAGAATCGTTTTAGTTGTAATGCCAAAATGGCAATTGAACTTTGAATTCTACTAATAAAATCTTTGTTTCATTTTGGTTCGCAAATTTAAATTTCCCAAAGTCTTTGAAATAATTGCATACGCATGCCATCCATAAACGCTGCATATACAGGTACCATTACAGGCTTCTCATCTTCTTCGTTGTTTATTTCAGCAAAAAATGTCTTCTGAACAAAGCATCAAAGATCTTTAGGCACAAAATGCCCAATTCCAATAGATGTTCATAAATCTGGAAAAAGGGCAAGAGGATTTGAAGGCCCTCATCCTAAAGGAGAAAAAGAAAAAGAAGAAGGTCTCTGGTATTCTGAATATGGGCAGAAGTTTTAGGGGGGGCGTTGAAGCAGCAAGTCGATCTGACCTCTTCATCCAAAGAAGGGGAAATCAAGAAGAAGATACAAGGGAAAAGGACCCCAGTCCTGAGGTTTTTGACAATGATACCGATTATAATGATGAGCAGTATCCTCCTACTGAGGATAGATACAAGCAGTTGGAAGACCGTCTGAGTGCTATGGAGGTCCAGAGGATACCTTGGTTGGATTTCGAAGAATTTGGATTGGTGTCGGGAGTGGTCATCCCGCATAAGTTCAAGGCTCCAATTTTTGCTAAGTATGATGGGCTGTCTTGCCCAAAACTCCATCTCTGTTCCTACGTCAGAAAAATTCAGCCCCACATCGCTGATAGAAATTTTTGGGTTCACTTCTTTCAAGATAGTCTGTCTTGGACTCATCTTGAATGGTTCTACCAACTAGAGAGAGCCAATGTCCAAAATTGGGAAGATCTGGTTGCTGCTTTTTATAAGCAGTATCAATACAACGCCGGCCTTGCTCCTATTCGTACTCAACTCCAGAGTATGTCCATGGGTGAAAGTGAAGGCTTTAAGGACTATGCCTAGAAATGGAGAGACTTGGCTGGAAGAGTTCAACCCCCGTTGTCTGATAGGGAGTTGGTCGATATGTTTCTGGGGACACTATTTGGTCCGTTCTTTAATCATTTGATCGGCAGCTTGTTAGCTGGTTTCGTTGAGTTGATTCTAACTGGAGAGAGAGTAGAAGTTGGAATTCGGAGCAGTAAAATACATAAGGATGCCTCTTTGAGTTCGGTAAAGAAGCCTTTTACTGGTAAGAAGGAAGCCATTGTCGTTTATAGCCCGAGAGGCTAAAGCAGAGCTGAACACCGTCAGACAGTAAGTGTCGTGATGATACCTAGGCCTACAGTTGCTCCACAACGCAACAATCAACAAAATGAGGAAAGACCACAACGGTAGTTTACCTAGATCAACATGACATTGGCTGAAGTTCGACCCCATTTGCTGAGATCCAACTTGGCGACCTTAAAAGAGGCTCCCAAGAATCCGAACACCACATCTCCCCGATATAATCCAAATGTTCGGTGTGCCTATCATTCTGAGAGTCCTGGACACGACACCAATGATTATTGGGCTCTGAGAAATAAGGTACAGGATTTGATCGAAGCCAAGGAAATTGAGTTTGATGCTCCTGAAAAGCCCAACGTCATAATTGCTCTCATGCCTAAGCATGGTCGTGGAGTTAATGTTGTGGATATTGATCTGTTTGTGACCCTAGTAGATAAAGTTTCTACTCCTCTTATGACGGTTAAGAAGAATTTGTTGTCGTCCGGTTTATTTTCGGGTTGTGGTGAAGGTTGCCACATGTGTTCATTTCTGCCTTCTGGTTACCATTTGCTGAAGTCAGGTGTTCAGCGCCTGATGGATAGCAAAGAAATTTTGTTCGAGAAAACATTGATTCTCGTTGTTCCATTTGAAGACGTTGCTATTATAACCATTTCCACCAATCCTTCCAAGGTCTCCTCGAGAAGACCTGTTAGGATTACATCTGTTCCAAGAGTCGCTCCGCTAATAATCACCGTTCCTGGTCCTGTCCCGTATGCCTCGGACAAAGCTGTCCCCTGGCATTATGGTGCCGATGTGTACTATCATGGCATCAAACAAGATCTGAAAAATGAAGAGGCTGATCCTAATGTCAGTAACATTGTCAGGACCAGCAAGGTTACCCGAAGTGGAAGGGTTTTCTCTCCCGAGATTTCCCTGAAGACTGTCAATAGGCCTATTGTTATTCCATCTGCTACTCATGTTGGTACATCAACTCCTACTCCTGTGCTTACTCCAATTATCACTCCCATCATCGAGTCATCTAGGACCCGAGGCAAAGAAGTTATAGGCGAGCCTGCCCGGATGGAGGCGCCTAGAAAAATTATCGTGGAAGCCTATAAGCAAGAGATAGAGGAAATACTGAAAATAATCAAAAAGAGCGACTACAATGTGGTCGAGCAGCTGGGGCATACCCCCTCCAAGATATCCATGTTGTCCTTGCTGTTATCCTCCGAGGCACATGCGAAGGCTTTGATTGCATTCCTCAAGACTGCGCGTGTGCCGCAAGAGACCCCAGCTGATCAATTCAAAAATTGTGTAGCCAGCCTGACTGTTGACAATGGGCTGGGTTTTTCAGATGCAGACTTAACACCGAAGGGGAGGAAGCATAATGATTCTCTTCATGTCTCGATTGAATGCAGGGGCACTACTATGGCTCATGTGCTGGTAGACATTGGGTCTTCGCTGAATGTTTTTCCTAATAAGGCGTTGGATCGGTTGGATTGCGAGGGATTGACCTTAAAGCCTAGTAACATTGTGGTGAGGGCTTTTGATGGGTCGAAGAGGATGGTGCATGGGGAAGTGGACATCCCCGTCAAATTAGGTTCCCAGACTTTTGAGTCCACTTTCTGTGTAATGGACATCCGGCCGTCATACTCTTGTTTGTTGGGTCGTCCTTGGATCCATGAAGCTGGGGCAGTTACTTCTACATTGCACCAAATGTTAAAGTATCTAGTAAAAGGGAATATTGTCACTGTGCATGGTGAGGAGGAGTATATGGCGAGCCACCTCAATTCCTTTAGGTATGTAGAGATGGACGGGGAATTCATAGAGACTCCTTGCCAGAACTTTGAAGAGGTTCCCCAGATCTTGGCATCGTCTGAAACTACTGCCAATAAACCTCCTCTGAAGATGGCTTCCCTCAAAGACGCCAGAGCAGTGGTTGAAGAAGGTGGGTGTACCAACTGAAGACAGCTCCTTGATTTTACTCATAAAGCTGACAAGTTTGGTTTCGGCTTTACTTCAGGAGCTCAAAGGGTTGTTCGACGCGCTCGGGCTGGAGGATCTCCCCTACGCATCAGTAATCAGGGAATTAATGCCATTGAAGACAGTGAGGAAGACTCAAACATTGACAGCTGGATCTACCCAACTACCAACGATGGACCGAGTAACTGGACGACTAGGGACTTTATACCAGTTTCTTTTACTCTGCAGTAATTGTCTTACTTGTTTTGAGATTTGTAATAAACAATTTAAAACTCTACAGCCTTGTGCCTTGCCCTAGGCACATTGGCTTTGTTTGTGAGGGCTATTATTCGTCATTTCATATATCATCAATCAAACATTGGACATTCCTTGCATACAAATTTTGCGCTCTTTGTTTTTCTTTTCTGTTTTCACTTTATCAAAACAGTTATGCTCTTACACACACTCACGTATCATAATGCAGATCTATATCCACTCTGGATCCTATTAATAATAGCTCTGCTACTATCCGTTATGACTTCGAAAATCCGATCAACCAAGTCGAAGACGAAGGTGAGGATGATTGTGAGGTGCCGGGAGAACTTGCTAGACTATTACACTAGGAAGAAAGGGCTATAGAACCTCATAAAGAGCCGGTTGAGACAATAAACCTGGGCACGGAGATAGACAAAAAGGAGGTCAAGATTGGTGCAAATTTGGAAGTTAAGGTCCAACAGCGGTTGATACAAATGTTGCACGACTACGTTGAGATCTTTTCCTGGTTATATGAAGACATGCCAGGTTTAGACACTGATATTGTGGTTCATCGTCTACCGACCTAAGAAGACTGTCCTGCTGTTAAACAGAAGGTCCATTGTATGCGCCCTGAAATGTCAGAGAAGATCAAGGTAGAGGTCATAAAGAAGTTCGACACAGGGTTCTTAGCTGTCACTTCTTATCCACAGTGGGTTGCTAACGTTGTTCTAGTACCTAAGAAGGATGGTAAGGTACGGATGTGTGTGGATTACAGAGATCTGAACAGGGCAAGCCCAAAGGATGACTTCCCACTTCCTCACATTGACGTTCTGGTTGACAACACCGCGCAACATAAAATATTTTCCTTCATGGACGGTTTCTCTAGCTACAACCAGATCAAGATGGCTCCTGAAGACATGGAGAAGACAACCTTCGTCACACAGTGGGGCACCTTCTGTTACAAGGTGATTCCTTTCGGGTTGAAGAATGTTGGGGCAACTTATCAGCGTGCCATGGTCGCTTTATTCCACGATATGATTCATCACGAGATCGAAGTTTATGTTGATGACATGATAGCCAGGTCTCAAACTGAGGAAGAGCACCTTGATCATCTACAAAAGTTGTTCGATAGGTTGAAGATATACAAGCTGAGGTTGAATCCGAACAAGTGCACCTTTGGGGTAAGGTCTGGTAAACTTTTGGGTTTCATTGTCAGCGACAAAGGCATCCAAGTAGACCCTGCAAAGGTAAAGGCCATACAAGAAATACCAGCTCCCCGTACAGAGAAGGAAGTTAGAGGTTTCTTGGGACGCTTGAATTACATCGCCAGGTTCATTTCACGTCTGACTACTACTTGTGAGCCCATCTTCAAGTTTCTGAAGAAAGATCAAGTGGTAAAGTGGAATGACGAATGTCAGATAGCTTTCAAAAATTTTAAAGAATACCTTCAAGATCCGCCAATTTTGATGCCTCCGATTGAAGGAAGACCTTTGATATTGTACTTAACAGTGCTAGACAATTCAATGGGGTGTGTGTTGTGGCAACATGATGAGTCTGGTCGAAAAGAGCATGCAATATACTACATTAGCAAAAAGTTTACCGACTGTGAGACAAGATACTCACTGCTCGAGAAAACTTGTTGTGCTTTGGCATGGGCTTCTCGCCGACTAAGATAGTATATGCTGACTGTGATTCGGTGGGAGAACTGACTTGAGATTTTGCGTTTGTTTTTGCAAATGTTTCGGTTGAGCAAGAGTCGCCACCGACTTTTTATTTTATCCTAAGGAAAGGTTAAAAAGCACAGGAAAAACCTTTGAGATGTTTTCTTGGGTTTGGGGAGTAGATTATAGAAAGGGAAGGTATTAGCACCCTTTCTATCCATGGTTATCCATGGGCTCTTAGTTACTTGCTTAGATCACTTGCCTTTGCTTTTCAGTTGTTTGAAATGGTGCTTTGTGTGTGGGGTTTTGAAAATGTTTTGAAAAAGATGCCTTGTCTAGGCAACCGTTGTAACAATTATTTACTCGAATGTTTTACAAAGGTGTTTGTCTTTTTGAAAAGATGTTTCAATGTTTTTGAAAGTTGTTTTGAAGTTGTGTTGTGGAGTGTGTTTTGAAAGTAGGCAAGTGTGTTTTGCAAGTTTGATCAAGTAACTAAGAGTTCTACCCCTAAATTTACTCAAAGGTTTTTCTCATGTTTTAACCCTTTTAACAGTGTTGTTTCACCATTGTATTTGGTGAACAACCTTGTGTTAGGATGTTAACGGGATGGGCGCGGGTCATCGTTTAGACCATGAAAGCAATAGTGCCAAGTATCTTTGGCAATTTTCTTTAAGGGACTTGATCATTTTTGTTTAGGCAACTTCGAAAGCGTCATCGAGGGACTATGATCATTTTGTTTGTTCTTGTTGTTTTGCCAAAGTACTTGACATACAAACATGGCCCATTTTTTAAGGCAACAAGTGGAGTAACCCTAAGGGTGCAAGTGTGCATTGTATTGTCCATTTTCATGCTTTTTTGTCTTTGTATTAGTCAAACTATTTGTTATTTGATTTGCATACAAACCCTAGGTCTATCATGGCATAATTTGAAAGCTTTTAAATGCGGAAATTTAAAGTCCTAAATTATTACAACATGATTATGGGGATGGGGGTACAAATGTTTGAATGGGGGGATATTTGACAAGAAATTAAATCTAGACTATTACATCCATATCGAATATACAAATATTTAATTGTACAATAATTAAATGAATACAATAAATATGCAAAATGTATTATGCACAAAAATGATTTTTTATGTATGTGAAAGTATTTTTCAATGTGAAATATAAACAAAAATAAAAAGGTCAAATTTTGAATATTTTTATGGTTTAGGGCAAAACCCTAGTTTTTTGAATAAACATTATTATTTATTGATTATGTACAAAATAAATTAATTTATGCACAAAAAATAAAAAGTATATGGTTAAAAAGGTATTTTTGATGTCATATATTAATAAAAATAAAAATGTATTATTTTCATATTTTTGTCCTAAATATTTAATAAAATATGTATAAGTATATTTATATATATTTAATATGCTAAATATGTACAAAAAATAAAATATTAATTATTTACAAAAAATGTGTATTTTTAGAAAATGTTTTCAAAATGTAAATGAAAAATAATGACTGAAAATAAATATATTTTTGTATTATTTTTTAGTGTTTTAAATAAAAAGTAAATATATTTGTTTATATGTATATGCTAAATGAAACAAATAAATGCCAAATAAATGCAAAAATGTATGGAAAAATATTTTTTATATTTTTTATATTTGAGCAAAAAATATTAGATCAGAATAAAAAATAAAAAGTCAAAAATGATAAATATTTCACACAATGGGCCAGGGGGTGCAAATGGAAAAAAGGGGTGTGAACAGCAAGTTGACTCAGGCCCAGCCCAAGTCAACTTTGTCTTCAACCTCCAGCAACCTGTTTGAAACAAAAACGCGCACTTCTTCTTGTCCAACACAAATCCTGATTCCTTGACTTTTAGCAAAAACTCATAACACCAATAATGTAGAGCATCAAGAGACGAATTCAAACATATAAAAAAGTTGACCTAACTCTAAGAAACGAGGGAGAATTTCTTCATCCCCAATTTCTGACCTAATTTTTCTTCAATGTTCATGGCCAAAATTCTCACAGCATACTCAATATAAATGAAAAGTAAATACATGGATGGCTTCAGGGCTATGAGTAGAACATGTTTCCTTCACAAACCTAAGCTTAAACATGCCTGGATAGAGAGATAGAAGTCCATGGTTTTACCTGTTTCAGCTTGACTCGTGTACAGCAATGTGGCCAACTTCAATGGAGTTTGAGGATTTGTACAGCTTTCCTGAAGTCCAAGGATGCTTCTCCAACACCTAGCTTACTTTGAAACTGCCTGTATCGTGCTATGGAAGTTCACCTGCAAAACTGAAAAGTGAAAATGGCAAGTGAGGTTAGGGATGTTACAGTTTGTATTTAGGGCTTGAGATAGTTTCAGTGGATGGTAGGGAATGTGTTTGAGCAAGCTCTGGCCAAAACGCACGAGTGGAATGGATTGTGGAAGTCAAACTGCAACAGGTGCCCTGTTTTGCAGAAAAACTGTGATTTTCTGTATGAGGAGGGATTAGGGATGATTGAGTCGTGTTTCAAGCTTGGTTTGATGTATGGAAAATTTTTGCAAACTTTGTTTTGGCTGGTGTTTACAGGAATGAGAGTTGTGTTTAGTTTGCAAGGTTTCTTCTTTGTGAAGCAAAGAAAGTGTGTTGATGTTATAGACCTGTCCAAGCCTCTCAAGCATGCTGCAGCATTTGCTCTTGGTAACACAAACTTGTGGATTTGATTTTGCCTCTAAGATCTGGCCCTCATGTCCAAGGATTTTGAATTTGACATAAAGTGATACTTTATCAAAATGGCAAATGTGCTTTTTTCCAAATAAGGGTTAGTTTAGCATGTATTGCCCAAATGAACAAAATAACACCTTAACACAATGGTTAGGCATTTAATTATGGTGTATAAAACTGGTTTTGAGGCCTGCAAGCTAGCTTTGTACAAGCTGATTTGAAAATGCAAGTTGTGATGAACATGCCTTGGCCATGAACAAAAGTGAGTTTTTGCCAACTTTGCAAATTCGATTCTCCCTAACCACAAGGGTGTTTGAGAAGTTCTTGGATAATTTGGAAAGCTTGGAATGTGTACTTCAATCCATATTTGTAATGCAAATTGAAACTCAAAGTGTAAGCATGTGAAAAATGGCTAAGAAGTTGGACAAAAATCCTGCCTAGAATAGGTCAAAAAATTTCTAAGTTAAAAATGTTTTGCACCCTTGTTCCAAAAATAATAACTTGAGCTACAAGATTCCTTTGAGAAAACTTTGTGAATCAAAGTTGTAGATTTTGTAATGGACTATAACTTTCATGTTTCAAGTTTTGTTTGAATCCATTTGCATCTTGGTGAAAAAATGGGACAAAGTTAGGAAAAAAATAATTTGACATGTCTTGATGAAAAATGAATCTTGGCACTTGATTTTGACCAAAAAGTCAAAGTTTGACTTTTCAATATACAGTCAAATTTTCAATATACAGTCAAATTCTTGATGAACAAATTTCATAATTTGACATGTCTTGATGAAAAATGAATCTTGGCACTTGATTTTGACCAAAAAGTCAAAGTTTGACTTTTCAATATACAGTCAAATTTTGATCAGTTGACTAGAAAATTCATCTGTCAATCATGTGCATTTGAGATCTTTTGAACTTGTTGAATGGATCAAGACAATGCCATTGAGTTCCTGAGCCCATATGTGAGCTTGGTTTGCCATTGGTTAGGTCAAACAGTCAAAAATTGCCTTTGTGCCGTCAAAACCCTAAAAATGACCATTTTGCCCTTTTGGTGATCTGATCAAATTTCTTGTGGAATTGTGATCCAAACTTGACCAAATGGTTCATATGAGTTCATAATGTTGATGTGGGTCAAATTTCATGAGGTTTGACTATCAATTGGCCACAATTGACTTTTTCCCCAATATAGTTGATTTCTAGGTCAACTGTCCAATTGATTGGGCAAAGATTGAAATCAAGGCTTGAAACTTGGTATCAATAAACTTGTGAGTCCAACATGAAGCATGAAAGTCATTTTGGGCATTTTAGGTCAAAACATCTTTGTGCAAACTCAAACCCTAATTTGGGTCAACAGTGCAAGGAGGGGTCTTGAGCAGAGCAAACCCTAACTTGATCTTGAGTTCCAAGAGTCTTGTGGTGAGAAAATGTTGATGAAATGAGAGGGCAAATTTTGGGGTACAACACTGACCCACACTACTTTGTTGATATCTAATATGGATCCGATCAAATACACCTTCAAGAAACCTACTCTCTCCGGAAGAATAGCAAGATGGCAGATGATCTTAACTAAGTACGACATACAATATACAACCCAGAAGGAAATCAAGGGGAGTGTGTTGGCTGATCATTTGGATCATCAGGCCATGGATGACTACCAGTCCATGAATTTTGAGTTCCCGAATGAGAATATTATGCTGGTGAATGACTACGAAGAACCTGGACCGGATGAAGGACCCAAGGAAGGATCCCGATGGACTATGGTTTTTGACGGAGCTTCGAACGCACTGGTAATGGCATCAGCACTATAATTATATCTCCTGAGGGCTGTCATACCCATTTCACTGCCCGACTATGTTTCAACTGCACTAACAACATGGCGGAGTATGAAGCTTGTATCATGGGTCTCAAGGCCGCTATTGACCTCAGGATCAAGTTCTTGGACGTTTTCGGGGATTCAGCCTTGGTAATAAGTTAGATCAAAGGCGAACGGGATACGAAGCATTTGAATCTCATACCATACAAAGAGTATGTATTGACATTGCTCCCACACTTTGAGGAGGTAACTTTTAAACATTTCCCGCGAGAGGAGAACCAGTTAGCGGACGCGCTAGCTACCATGTCTTCTATGTTCAAAGTCAGGAGGGACAACGAAGCTCCCCAAATCACCATTGAGAGGTTGGATGAGCCAGCACACTGCTGTGAAATTGATAATGAAGAGGTGGCAGACAAACCCTGGTTTCACGAAGTCAAAAGGTATCTCGAGGCTCAAGAGTATTCTGAAGGGGAATCCGTTAATGATAAGAAGCTTCTGAGAAGGTTCACTGCGAAGTTATTCCTCAGCAATAGAATCCTCTATAAGCGCAATCATGATTCTACATTACTACGGTGTGTAGACAAGAGCGAAGCAGAGAGGATCATGACAGATCTACATGAAGGCACCTTCGGAATCCATTCCAGTGGACATACTATGGCTAAGAAGATCCTACGGGCATGATATTATTGGTCCACTATGGAAGCCGATTGTTATCAACACTCTCGAACTTGTCATAAGTGCCAAATCTATGCTGATATGGTGCATATGCCTCTGGTCCCTTTAAACGTTTTGACAGCTCTGTGGCCCTTTGTAATGTGGGGCATCGACATGATCGGAGAAACTAGGCCTACTGCTTCAAATGGGCATCGCTTCATCCTAGTAGCCAATTATTACTTCACGAAGTGGGTTGAGGCAGCCTCTTTTGCTACAGTAACCAAGAACATCGTGGCATGGTTTATTCGACATAATCTGATCTGTCTTATGGTATGCCAGAGAGAATTATTACTGAAAATGGTACGAATCTCAACAACACAATGATCACCGATCTCTGTAAATAGTTCAAGATACAACATCACAATTCTTCTCCATACCGGCTGAAGATGAATGGCGTTGTTGAAGTGGCTAATAAGAACATCAAGAAGATTGTATAGAAGATGACAGTGACATGCAAAGATTGGCATGAGATGTTACCATTTGCTCTTCATGGATACCGTACCTCGGCACGTACATTGACAGGGGCAACACCCTACTCTCTGGTGTAAGGCAAGGAGGCAGTCCTACCCATCGAAGTCCAGATACCTTCTCTCAGGATTATGAAGGATGCGGGTTTGAACGAAGACGACTAGATCCAGACTCGACTTGATCAACTGAATATGATCGACGAGAAAAGACTTACTGCTATTTGTCATGGTCAGACGTATCAAAAGTGAATGATCAAGGATTTTAACAAGAAAGTCAGACGTCAAGAATTTCAAGTCGGGGATCTGGTGATCAAGCGCATCATACTGCCACAAGGTGATCCCAGGGGAAAATGGACCCCCACATACGAATGGCCATTTGTGGTTAAGAACATTTTCTCGGGTGGAGCTATGATTCTAACCACCATGGACGGTGACAACCTTCCTCACCCTGTCAATGCAGACGTAGTGAAAAGATACTACGCCTAATTAAAATACCCTCTAGGTTGACTGGCCTAGGAAAAAATAAGGTCTTCCCAGCGAACCAAAAGGGTTCGGGCAAAATAAGGGATGAAAATGAAAAAATATGTACACCCAGCAAGCCAAAAACCTGAAAAGGCGACTTGGGAAAAAAAGGGTATCCCGGTGGACTAAAAACCCGAAAGGGCAGTTCAGGAAAAAGTTAGGGATATAAAGTGTATCACTATGTCCCATTGGATCATCTTGCGACCAGACTTCGGTATCGACTATCAAGCTCGAATGACACCAATCAATCTGATCAACTTTCGGCCAAGTAGCAAAGTGATGAGACGCTCGAAGATATAGGGGCAATAGCAGAGTTGGAACCCAATGGGGTTATTTCACATAGATCTTTTCTTTTACACGAATTTGTATAGCATCTATTTTTACAGCGGCGTTCTCTTACTAGAACGTCAGCCTCCTTGTACAAAAACGCCTATTACAGGTCAACTTCAAAAATCAATAGAAAATCATTTTCACAAGAAACTTCGAGTTGTTTTTCTTTTTGTTTTGTTTTGCAAGAACATCCAATGATTTATTTTTGACATATGCATTTGAATATGATTGCTGCTCATAAATATTTACATAAGAAACAAAAGACAATTACTAGTAAATCCAGAAACAGGGGCAAAAACAAGAAGTGTCAAAACCCGACAGTTACTCTGCCCAGCAGGTACTGGGACAGAGACAGCTTTGGAGCATAATCAGCAGTACATACACTCCCCACAAAGTAAAGGTATTCAAAAGCATTAATGTCGTCTTTCCCGAAACAGGACATAACCTCCCCAGCCAGGGTCATTCAGAAACCTGACAGTTATATCCCTCAGCCGAATTTCATAATCGCGAGTGGGTCAGTAAATTTCATCCCCCAAGTAGAGTTTATTGCTCTGGATGCAGAATTTCAACCCTCGACAGAGCTCACTACTTCAGCTACAGAAATTCACTTTCTAAATTTGTTCCCTGCAGAGTTTATTCTCAAGCAGAATCTCTTCCTGGCAGAATATTCATAAACCTCCAGCAGCAGTCAGGGATTTATTTTCCCAGACTCGGACATACTCCGATAGCATTTCATGTACATACATCATGACATGCGCACACATATCATATACAGCATAATCTCATTTATTTTGAGAACATCATCTCACCATGCATTTCATGCATCGCATATAATTAACCCTGATATCTTTTCAAGAAAGACGATTAGCTTCAACAAATCCAGCTGTTATACATGTCACGTCTGTAGACGACTAATGGAAACTCAGTTCCCAAAACCAAACGGGTCAACTAATCTACACTATCTCTTTAAAGTAACCCTACTATCCAGGTTTCTTCCGATAAGCCCTACCATCCAGGCTCTCATCCCGAAGTAACCCTACTATATAGGTTCCTTCTTACAGCCCTATTATCCAGGCTCTCATCTCGAAGTAACCCTACTATCCAGGTTCCTTATCACAACCCTACTATCCAGGCTCTCATCCTGAAGTAACCCTACTATTCAGGTTCCTTCTCATAGCCCTACTATTCAGGCTCTCATTTCGAAGTAACCCTACTATCCAGGTTCCTTCTCATAAGCCCTATTATCAAGGCTTCCACCTTGAAGTAACCCTATTATCCAGGTTCCTTCCCATAAGCCCTACTATCCAGGATTTTATTCTGAAGTAACCCTACTATCCAGGTTTCTTCCCATAGCCCTACTATTCAGGCTTCCACCTCGAAGTAACCCTACTATCCAGGTTCCTTCCCATAAGCCCCACTATCCAGGCTCCCACCTTGAAGTAACCCTACTATCCAGGTTCCTTTCCATAAGCCCTACTATCAAGGCTTTTATCTCGAAGTAACCCTACTATCCAGGTTCCTTCCCATAAGCCCTACTATCCAGGCTTTCATTTCGAAGTAACCCTACTATCCAGGTTCCTTCCCATAAGCCCTACTATCCAGGCTTTCATTTCGAAGTAACCCTACTATTCAGGTTCCTTCTCATAGCCCTACTATCCAGGCTTTCATTTCGAAGTAACCCTATTATCCAGGTTCCTTCTCATAGCCCTACTATCCAGGCTTTCGTTTCAAAGTAACCTTACGATCCAGGTTCGTTCTCTCTTATCTCCGGACAACAGTTTACAACACTGTAAGACCTGGACCCGACCAGTTACGGTCAATTTTACATTTCCCCGGTAAGTCACTGTGCAGCCTGGACCCTGACCAGATGTGCAGTTTACTTCCACTTCCTCAATCAGGAGTTAATTCCCTAGTAGATTAATGGACAACTGAAGCTCCTATACTCTATTTTCCCAGAACATAAATCAACATTCCCCGACGAAGTCCTCCTCAATGGCAGGTATAAGAATTTTCGCAAAGGAATCCCTTATGCAACCGATATCTTTTCTGGATGGCATCTTTCAGCCCATCTCTTACAATTCTCTGTCGAATTCCAAATGGCATCTATAAGCCCATTCCCGATGTTATCGATCGACATTCACTGCATGTGAGTGCAAATTTATGGACACTCTAGTGTCCAAACATCTTCCACCCTCAGATCACGAAAAGCAGACAAGCCAATCTACATCCTCAGGTGTAAGAAGTTTGAACAGGGGAAGCTGTTGTACCCCAACATTTTCCCTCCCATTTTACTCAACATATGCTCATTAATAGCCTTAACTTGCTCAAGGATGCCCAAGAGTTGACCAGACAAACTCTCTCCTAAAGCAATGAATCTCCAACTAGGGATTCCATTTGAATCAAGAAGGGTGAGCTTCAAAGGCCTCATATGCTCTCCATAGTTATAATATGTTCTCAAGACCCTCCATGTCAAATTTCAAGCCTTGCACAAGAAGTTTGCTCAGTCAACTGCTCAGATGCTTGAGAATCGACTATATTAGGTCAAAAGTCAATTGTGGCCCACATATAGTCAAACTTCAATATTTTTGGTCAACATCAACATTTTTAATTAATATTCATCATTTTATCAAAGGTTGATCATGATTCCTCAAGGAATGCTCCTAATTCATCAAAACTCAAAAGTTGCTAAATTAGGGTTTCTTAGGAAAAGTCAACCAAACTTTGACCAAGCATAACTTTCTCATACTTTATAATAAATTTCTCATCCAATGCTCATTTTGAAGGGAATTCAATTCCCTACAACTCATCTTCAGCCCTCAAGTTCAAAAAATGCACTCATAAAAAGATATGAATTTCAACATTATAGGTCCTTTTGAAAAGTTAACAAAAACACCTTTTGGGTCAAAGCTTATTACATGAAAATGGAAGACTCAATTGAAATTATACCAAAAGGGTTATTTAGGGGACATCCTAAGCTTTCTAAAAAGTCCAAGAACACCTCTATAGGGTTAAAATTGGAAGAGTTATGCATTGTCAAAGTTGACCATTTTTGGAAAATTGCCAAAAGTTAAATGTGCTAAAAAATGTATTTTTTGGCAAAAGGGCCTAGCATTTTAGGTTTGTATCTTATTAAGGACATGGTCCGCGAATCAAATCAGCACCCATATCTTATTTTCTCTATTTATTTAGTTTATTTTGATTTTTATTTATTAAAAATCACATTAAATCAAATAAATAACAAAAAATATCAAAGATTGTTTTGATGATCTGATTTTGATGAAGATCAAATCTATTTGAGCTGGCCTAATCAAGCCAAATCGAATCAAGGCAAAAAAGGCATGATTTGGTCAAGTTTGGAATGAAAGAATATGGCTTAAAGATCAAAGATTTTATCCATCAATTCTCAAGATTGGATCCAAAATTGTTACCCTAATTCTTCATATTACATATAATGAACAAAAACAAGGCAAGAGACAAGGGTTTGCAGTCGTGAGAATAGAGAAAGAAACTTGATTTTTTTGGCAAAAAGTGGTGATTCGTTTTCTCATATCGAGGGTGATTCAGGACATTCCAAAGCTTCCAATCACTTCTTGGACATCTCTTGGAGCTAACACAATCAATTGTAAGCATTCACAAGCCCAGAATCACCCCACAGTCTTCATACGGTTTGCTTCTTTTTTTAAAAGACTACGTTAATTCTTACATCTTAAGCATGTTTGAATGATACATTTGTGATTGTTAACGTATTTGCAACATGTTTGAATGGTTTAATTGATGTTTTGATGAATACATTGACGATTGCCATGGCTAGGGTTTAAGAAGCCATTTTGGGGCTTCTCTGTACAGGTAAAATCATGCCAAGAAATTGATGCCATGATGCTCGTGAGATCAAGACAAGTTGATTGATGTCTTTAGAATTAATTTATCATGCGTGGTATGGATTTTTGAAGTTTGCAGGTTTATGGCTAAGGAGCTTTGTCTGTAGGTATAGATATGGTACCTAAGACGACGGACAAGGAAGAAGATGATGAGTTGTCACCCTCCCACTGGGCCATTTGAATAATCGTACATTTTTTGACCATACATGTTGTTTTACATATTATGCTTTAATGTTATTATTATAACAACTAAGCAGCGTAGCATAGATGGCAGGGTAGGCATGGAATGAGTGGAAGGACCTGGGTTCGATCCCAGGTCCCAACATAATTTTCTTTATTTTCTTAACACTCTACACAAGATCCCATGCGCCTCATGAGCAAACGTCCATCATGCGCCTCATTGATCCAGCCACTGGATCGTTGCCAATGCAGATCCAATGTTCAATCCAAGGAGAGACCATGATGCATCTTCCAAGCGTGCCAACATAGGATCTGGCACAGGATTGGGCCTGGCCACAATGGGCCTAACAAAATTCAGAAACACCCCCCCCCCCCCCCCCCCTGGGTGCTTATGCAGGCCCAAATTCTTACTCTTTTTTATTTTAATTCTTTTTCTTATTATTTATTAATTATGTTTTTTTAATAACACCAAAAAAATCATATTTTTTTATTTAATCAAAAAATCATAAAAATATCAAAAATCTTTTTTTTCATAAATTTTTTATTAATTAATTAATTAGATTAAATTAGGGTAATTTAATGACTTTTTATTATAATTCAAAATAATTAGAATTAGGGTTTAATTTTATACTTAACCTAATTTTACCTCAAAAACGACATAAATATTTTCTTAAATTAGATTTTTAGGTCGCCGAATTATTTCTCGCATTTAATTTGCCGCGCGCTTTAGATTTTTCCTTTTTTATTATTATTTGTAAATGCTTCGAGTTTGTAATAGATTTAAATAGGGTTTTAATTCCGCATTTTATTTTCATTCAAAATAATTATGTATCTGCCCAAAGCCATGAAATAGCTAGGACTCTAATTTCTCGCATTTTTAATTTTCGTAAACTATAAACTGCTTAGGTGTGTGTATAGGATTGTATGGAAAGACAAATTGAAATTAAACAGTAGAAACCCCTAATTGTGCAAAGATAATTAACTGAAATAATACACTTGCACATGCTCACTCCTAGGGTTTACCCCACTTGGTTGCCTCAGAAATATTGGTCATGTCCCTCGAACGTAGGGGTACCTTAGCAATGACCCGTGATTCAAAATTGTCATAAAGATCATAGTCCCTGCTTGTTCCTCGAGTTGCCTACGAATTGATCTTATGACGATAGTCCCTTCGAAATGCTAAGGTATCTTTACTTGTTGCCTTCAGAGAGCATTTCGTCCCTTCGAACGTCCCTTTTAAACTCCAACGACGGTGCTACCTATTCCTTAATAATATGATAGCGCTGTCTAAAGGAAAACAAACATACCTTTTTCGAGTAGGTAGATTAGTTCTTAGGTACTTGCTTAAACAAAGCTTTTCACACAAACACTTTTCAAAATAATTTTCATAACAACTTCATCACATTCTTGAGGACTGATACAAGGGTTATCACGAAGTAAAACTTCTTCAAAACAAGCACACACAAGTAATTTAAAAAATGAGCAAAGCACCTAAGAGCCCGTGGAAAACCATGGATAGAAAGGGTGCTAACACCTTCCCTTTCTATAATCTACCCCCCGTACTCAGAAACATCTCGAAAAAGGTTTTTTCTGTTCTTTTTTCTTTTCCTTTGTTAGATGAAATAAAAATCGGTGGCGACTCTTGCTTACCACGACATTTGCGAACACAAAACGCAAACCAGTATAACAGTCAGTTCTGCCACCATATCACAGGTGTATACTCCCTTTCAACCTAAAACCATTATGGAACCTAGATGTGGATTCGAGTATTTTGTTGACAATCAAACATTTCCTGTAACAAGATCAACTTAAAGATGGTTGATGGGTACTCCATAAATCACGAGGAGGGACATGAGTGACCTAGATAGAATTTTACCAGTCTTGTGTAACAAGATATATGTCTAAGGGCTCAATACTTAATTGGAAAAGGGTGACATAATCTATGCCTTGTGTTTAATATAGACACGAGGGAAATCAGTAATTGTACATATAAACATTATCATAGAAAGGTTTTGTCAGATCACATGACACTTTCTGACTTGTGCAGCAGTGATGTGTTTCTAAATAGCACTCACTATTTGTTATATTAAATGTGTGATTTAGTATAATTGCAAACGTCACAAGAACATAAATGGTCACACACATAAGGACTGATTGATGAGAGATAAAATGAATAAGTGAAATAATGAACACTGTAAGGTACAATGTACTTATGAGAATTACATAACATCGCAAGGTACTGTGAACTTAAATGAGTTCTTGAACATTGTAAGGTATGCTACACTTAAGTGGAATATGAATTACCATAAGGTATCATACACTCAAGTAAAAATACAGTACATTGTAAGTTATAGTGCACTTAAGTGGGATTTTTCAGCTTGCATCCTGCATAAGTGGTTCTATAACTAGAACATGTATGCAAAATCTTTTTAACTTGATGAAATTTAGTTTTGAACCCTAGTCATACTATATCTCTCTCCTCTCTCTCTCTCTCTCTCTCTCTCTCTCTCTCTCTCTCTCTCTCTCTCTCTCTCTCTCTCTCTCTCTCTCTCTCTCTCTCTCTCTCTCTCTCTCTCTCTCTCTCTCTCTCTCTCTCTCTCTCTCTCTCTCTCTCTCACTCACTCTCTCTCAAGGTATTCACTCATAGCAACTAGCATTGAGATTGAATGCACTTTGTCATATGGACTGAGTAAATATGTTGGTCTTTATTCAAAGCTTGAAATTGTTAATTTAATTTTACGTCAAATATTCTAATAGCCACATGAGGTAACCATTACTATCACTGATCATGCTCATTCATAAGGATCAACTTAAGGGAAATTTTCATTTTCTGTTGCATTTTATATTGTGATTTCCCTTCATATTCCTCAGAGATTTCAAACCCTATGAGAATATCAATAGAGATTTACTTAGAGTTTTATTTTCAAAGATCCCTGATCGAATGTTTCCAAAACATGTTAGACCAATCTTCAAGTTGAAGGCCCGAATCTCACAACTTAGGTAAAAGGGGTTTAATTCATGATCAATACAAGAGTATCTGCAAAAAAAATTGGAATATATTGTCGCTATGTTGGATCTACAAAGTTCAAGTAGTTCAATTTAAATACTTCCATTATATGGTTCATAGAAGATATAATAGGGGAAAATAAGCTTCCTCGTGATAAAGCTCTTAAAGGCTAAGTGTTGAGTTGTTCATTACATGCTTACTCAAATTATTTTTATCATACAAGAAAATATTTAAGCTCTAGAAAAAGATGATATTGTTCCATTGTGGTTATTAACATAAAATTATCTAACAAATCAGGTTGAAGGAAAGTTCAACCACACGTGTGTTTGCAAGAAAAATCACTCAACTGGGCTACCTTATAGAAGTTTGATCACCAAGATTATGGCTAGATAGGGAGTTAACCTTGATGAAGAAAACATGGACTCAATCCATTATCAAATGAACTCATTAAGTCTCAGCAAGATGAGGTTTCACATAGTTTGAAGAAATTTAATAGATGACTACATGGATAAATAAGAAGTTTTACATACTCAACCTGCAGCAAATGAAGGAGTAACGAACGCTATCATCATGATCTCTCAAGAAACCGTCTTCATTGTTCAAAAGATATGTAAGGAATCTGCTTCCCTCACAAGGAATTCAAAGGGAAAATCCATAGTTGGGAATGATGATTGTGACAGTGAGTAGTCTCACTTGTGTGTTTAGTTTTAGTAATTAGGTGTGTTTAAATTTATGCATTTTCTCCACTTTTATTACTTCAAATTATCTTATAATAAAGTAATGTTTTCCCTTCATTAATAAATCATGCATGATCTGTGTGAATTATATGCTTGCATGTCATTAATTATGTTTCAACATCTTTTTCCCGCCTTTTATTATGCCAAATGGAAATATGTATACTATCGGAGAGTAGAGTATATTCTCTACTCATGTGAGGTGAAGTTTTACCACTCCAAAATTATCCGTCTATTTTATCTTTTACCACTTCTTTGAGAGATGCGTTGTCACCATAAAAAGGGAGAGAATATGGATCTATGTTCTTGCAGGTATATCAAGGTGATCATAGGTAGTGAATTTTATGGATAACAAAGTTGCAAGTAAACTGAATAGCTATTCAATTTTGGTAATGATAACACTTGATATCAAACAGTATTCAATGAAGTCTTTATATGGTTAAGATAGCTCAAGGGTTCAAAGACGCTCAATATGAGTCATTAAGCTATCCTATTGAATCAAGTTATCCTTTTGAAGATGTTCTTGAAATTCAAGTAATCTCTTTGAATTCAACATTATATTTAAACGAAATTCAAGTGAAGACTTTTGTTTCAAGGTTCACATGTATTTTAACCTCAAAACTCTCAAATGATGGTAATACATATGAAGATATCTTAAACCTCAATATTGAGATTTAAGGTTCTTGTGTCATGCTAAACTAAAATATAATGATACCAAGACTTGAAAATTCAAAGTTGTTAAAGAGAGGAAATATAGAAGTTTGTCTGGTTGTGTCTGTTTGAGTGACCAGTGTCTTGTAAAGACAAGAGGATATTTTGGGAAATATTGAAAAATTACACTCACTACAAATGTTTCAGAAGCCTCTCATATTTTTATTTAAACCAACTGAAAATGTTTTTAATGCCTACCCATTTGATTAAGGGAGAGTCTGATTGATTAGAATAATTTTTCCAATTGAATATTTTATTAGACCTAATAACATAATTTATTATTTTGAAAATTTTTATTCTAAAATCGTTTGGAACAATCTATTAACGATTTCTAATGGTTGGATATCAAAACCTTCCATTTGGGGCTTAAACAATTGATTATTAGAGGTCAATAATTGTCTGGTCTAATCGATTATGACATTATTCTCTCTCATGGATAGTTTCCAAAATTTAACCTATAAATAGAGAGCCTCTCTATCACTTTTAACATCTAGAAACCTAAATTTAATCTCATTTTCATTTCTCTAATCAATTTCTCTAAATCTCTCATTTTCTTACATATAATTTAGCCATAGTGCTTTGAGAGTATTCTTGAGTCTAAGTGCAGATCTTTTTTCTGGGTGAGGACTTAATTGTAATTTACCAAGATTATATTATCTCTTTAATAAATAATTCTTTTGTAGAAAATTTTCTAGTTGCGAGTTAAACCAGTTAAAAACTCTTGTTTAGTTTGGGGGATTGCCTTAGGAGTTCTTCTTTTGTTTCGTGAGTTTCGCCAAAAAGAAAAGTTTTTGATTTGTGAATATCATCCATCAAAATCTCCACAAGGTTCTTAAGCTCAGTTTGGTTAAAAGCTCAATCGGCTTGAGATTAGCCTGTGTAAAATCTTACTTGGTTCCTGATTTAACCTGGTATAAAATCTCAGTTGGTTCGAGATTAGCTCGTGTAAAATCTTAACTCAGTTCATGGTCAGCTTGTGTAAAACCCTAGTTCGGTTCGAAGGGTAGCCGACTAAAAACTCCATATTATATAAATCTTTGAACCTGTATAAATCTCTGGTATCTTTCTTTCTCCCTTATATTTTTTACTTTCAGTTATTTTCTTTCCTTTGGTTTTCTGCTTCTTATCTACACGTTTGGCTTTAAAAAAATTTTAGACCGTGATTTTACCAACAACTTTGTTTTCTACCAGAGTTTTTTCAAATGTCTACCAAAGTTTTGATGATAACAACACTCCTAATTGTAGTTTTCATCAGAAGTGTTGGTCAAGTTTATTTGGTTGTGATGACGATAACACTATAAGGTAGAGTTGTCTTCTTATGTGGTGATCAAGTTTTTATGCTTTAATATCAGGATATCAAAGCTCATATAATATGGTGATCATCATCTGACACGAAGATCAATTTTTCATGCTTGAAGATCAAGATATCAAAGTTCACCTATGAGTTGATCAAGTTGTAGTGCTTAGAGATCAAGGTGTCAGAGCCTATCTTTGGAGGACAACACCTAATATCGAGTGAAATTCAATGAAGTTAGTGAAGACATTGATCAAGCTTGTGTTTGATGATGGTGTCTATCATGAGGAGTTATCTCAAGCCTCATCAGGTAGACAATTCAAGGTTTTAGTGAAGTGTTAAAGTCAAAGATAATGTAGCAAGGAACCTGGAGATTCAAAGTTGTGAAAGAGATGAAATGTGAAAGCTTGTCGTGTCAGAGTTAAGTGATATGTTCTGTAAAGGTATAAGATTACCTCTTAATAAGGCAAATCACAGACACAGACACACACACACACACTTTCGAATAATAAAAAAGACTCTCTTATTTTATTAAATCAACTAGAATTTTTTTTTATCCCAACTAGTAGGTTAGAGACTCATTTTAATCAATTAGAAGGGATTTTTACATGGAATAATCTATTATCCCCTAAGGGTTAATCAATTATCAATTTTGTAACCCTAATAATAGATTATTGGGTCTCTTAATTGATTATTGGAGGCCCATTTATAAACCTTTATTTTGATTTTTAACAACTATTTTTTCCTCGCTTTGTCTGAACTATGAAGGGAAAAGACAAGTGAAAGAATCCAAAGAAATTGTTTCAATAAATAACCGTGAGTTTTTCAAAATGAAAGAAAATGAAAATAAAAAGACCATATATTCTAGATTTCATACTTTAGTCTGTACCTAGAGTGTTAAACACAAGTTATACTATTATTGATCATGTCACAAAATTCCTTAGGTGTCTTTCAAAGAAATAGAGACTAAAGGTAATAGTTATTGAAGAATCAGAGGATATGAATAATTTGGTTCTCGAAGAGCTCATTAGATCTTTTTAGAGTCATGAGATAGATCTTGATGAAGAAGAACTCCAGGAAGTCAAAGTCTATCGCTTTAAAGTCTAAAAGCAAGAAGATCAAGGCTTTGGAAGATGAAGAATTAGAAGATGAAGATCGTGTAGAAACATTAGAAGAAAGAGAGTGTTCCTTAGTCTCTAGGGAAATGCAACAGTTGTGGGCCGTAAGGAAGAAGCAATTTTCCAACACGGAGTTCAGATGTTCCAAAGATCAAAGAGATGAGAAGGAAGCTGACAAGAAGATAATTGGCTATGAATGCAAATAACCTAGATACTTCATAAATGAATGTTCTGAGTTAGAGAAAGGGATATCCAAGAAGAATGGATATGGAGAAAAGAAGAAAAGACTTATATGCGTATGAGCTCATTTTGATGAATCATATGATAAAGAAAAGGAACATGCATATGTCGTCTTAATGGCCTCAACATCCTTAGGCGTGGAACTCGATGACACAACATATGATGATAATGATGAAGATAACACATCTTTAGCAACTAGATTAAAATATCAGTCTTGATACTTGTACACTAGATGCTCATGATACATGACAAGAAAAATGCATATATTCCAAAGTCACAAGATGAAGTAGTGAAATAATGTGAGTTTTAGAGAAAACGAAAAGAAAATGATCAAATGATCTAACAGAGTAATGTGCTTTTAGTTGAAGACCAATACATAATTTAGTGAGGATAATTCATAATATTTTAAACATCGCAAATTAATCCCTATTTTTATATTTTAAAAATAATATTTAAATTTATTTTTAAAAAAAATAGACAAACAAAATTTTAAAAATGAATATCTAACTTAGTCTATGAAAAAACAATATAGAAATGACAGACCTTTGAATTACTAGAAAAATTTTAATTTCTTTGAAATGTCTCCAAACAAAGTTTTTAGTTTCTTTAAGGTGAGAGTCAAAGCTTTCTCCAAACTTTAGAGTCAAAGCTTTAATTAATGAAGACAAAATTCTAAAAGTTTCTCCACGATTTCTTTTAATACTGTAACAATATTATTATATCATTTTGTTCACCAACATCGAATATAGCCGCATGCAGATATGGAAAAATAAAAGAATGAACCTGACGTGAATCGAACACGCAACCTTCTGATCTGGAGTCAGACGCGCTACCATTGCGCCACAGATCCATTTGATGTATATGTATCGTTTGACTAATATAAAACGTAAACCATGTAAATTATCGCTTATTTTAACCCAAATCATTGGTGAATTCAGAGGATCTTATTTGAAAAGTATATTATACACCTACATATCTTTAACACGTGGGATTTGTTCGTTGGAAAATAAAAGTTCTATAAGATGATTTTGTTTATTGAAAACGTTTCCAGTCACATCCAAAAGTCAACTTAAAACCACATTTAATAATTATATTTAATGCCAAAATTTTATGGTGGATGAATTAAAATGAGATTTCAACACTCTCTTTGATAAAAACAAAAATAACAAATTAGATTATTCATAAATTACTTTATTGTTAATAACGAATAAACTAACTTATTTAAATTATGTGCTAAACAATTTTAAAATAAAAAATTTGTGTAGAATTTTAAATGCACTAATTATTAAAAAAAAAACATTTTGGTAATTAATTATAAAATATAAATGCATTAATCAATGTGGATCTAATTATAATTAATCTGTTTTGATTTTTTTCACATCTCTTGACACGTTAATTTATGAATAAGGTGTAAGAGAATCAGAAAAAATTAATTAAACTGACAATCAACACTAGGCTAAATTGGAAAAAATTGATTTTTCTAGTTTGGTTCAAAAACCGAACTAAACTAACGAAAAATGAGGTGGTTTAGTTCGATTCTCGATTTTATATTTTAGGAATCGGTAAATCGATGAATCGAATTGATGGCTATAGTTATGCTTTTTGTGTGTTTCAAGTTATCTCTATTAGTTTTCAGCTTTTTTTATATCTTTTTTGCTTCTTTTTCTTCAAAGAAATTCTTTATAGTCTTGTTACACTAGATTTTCGACATAGCGTTTGAAAGAGTTTTTGAGGGACTTTCAAAGTAGATTTTAGACTTATTGAAGAAGTTTTCGACAATCTTATGGTTGTTACTAGTCGAAGTAAGTTTCAGTCGGGTGATCAGATGGGAGATTATGTGACCTGGTCGAAGCCCTCTCGTATAGAGAATCAATACCATGCAGTATGTAAAGACTTAGCAGAATTTGTGAAATCTTCGTTACTTGGAGCATAGTCGAAGAAAGTTTTCAAACGGATAAGGACAAACAGTTTTTCGGAGACACATGGACGCTTACGAAGCAAAGCATGCATGTATTGGAGAAGTGGTAGATTTTGCTCAGTCGGCCGTTGAAAATGGTTATTTTAGGATTTCTATATAAACAAAATTTGTATTCAGTTTTAAGTGTCCGCATTTGTTACATTATGAGAGAAAACTCAAAGTATCCATTTCAAAGTGAGAAAAAAGTGATTTTCTAGAGAAAGTGTGTATGCGTTCCAATTTTATAAATTTCAAGCATTTTATTTCTTTTAATACAAAGTTTTGCTTTAAAGTTCTTCCTTTATTTATTTGTCATTCTACATTTTGTCTCTTATCTTCAACTTCCATGTTTGATTCATTTCATTATAACTTGATCTTACTGGTGATCAGAACCTGTAATGAGCTGATATCTATGTTTGTAATGTTGGAAATGAGGAGGATGAAGTGTACCTGCAAGGCAATCTGATGCTCAAGTAAGTAAGAGTGCAAAGAGATACAAGAAAGAGTTTAGGGTTTTAGAAGTGAATGTTGGATATCGAATACCTGACCCTCACAAGTGTGGCGGATTATATAGTACCCCGATGCTTAGCCATTGGTTCCTATTTTTGTGCCTGGATATTAGATCCCCAAAAATAGGTAATTGTCAGGAACTAGCCGTTGTAACAGGCATGAATGCTCGGAACTAGCCGTTGCTTCGAGCAGGGGCCTGGTTACGAGCAATCGTGTTATGGTCATTCCTAGATTGTTGCTCTATGCGTGACGGACAGAGTGAAACTAGCCATTGACGCTGGCAGAGGTACGACTAAAGGTATTGGCGGTCTCATTGGTCCTGGGGGACAACCAGCCACGCATCCTGTAACACCCCATTTCTATCCAACGAGTTAAATAAAATCAGAGTTATAAAAATTTCCAACAAATAAATGGAATGCTACACTTTCAACTTAAAACTACGACATTCAATCATCTATAGTTCAGATACATAACACACGAATTTCTGATGAACCGAAAACAACCTACTTAATCTTTAAAAATAAAAACAACTTCCATTACTACGCAGCGTATTTATAAAATTCAACTGAACACACCATAACATCTTATCCAACTCAAAACAACTTTAAGACAACAAGTCTTTAATAAAAACAACTTAAAAATTCAGCAACGTAATGAAAATCAACAATAAGGAAAACACGTGTTCATCCCCCTGAGTGCTACGTATCAGAGAGACAATACCGACTCGAACTAACGAGGGTAACAGCTAACCTTCTTGATTACCTGCACGTTACCAACAGAGGGAAACATTTAAACATAAGGGGTGAGATGTCGAACCATATAATCGGATATACAATAAATAATATATTAGTATTAGATCATACAATTCACCACTTCACAGCTTTTTATCAACATTCAACACAATTAATTCATCCACACGACAACTCAGAATGCAACATGAAATGCGACTCGTTTTTATGCACATGCATGTGGTACCAATGAAGCAGAACTCCCAACTTAGAAATCTGCCAATAAATAGAGGCACCAACAAGGCATAAGCTTTCAACTTTATATTTATCAATCCAGGCCAACTTGACGAGCATCAGCTCCAACATGATATGCTATGTATGCATTAACGACATGAATGTAATAACAACAACAATAATAATTCAACTTAATTTAACGTTGGCCATAAGCCTGCAACTTAACATTTTGCCCATAAATAGAGGCAATGAAATCACCTGCAAATTCATATTTTTCAACAAAAATGTCATCCAACAGATCAACCAAAATTACTATAATAAACCGCATAATTATTCGGACTATTTTGGCTAAAATCGGTTAATTAATTATCGGCCAAAAATTCTATTATTTCTACTTTAGAAATCCTACAAAATTATTTATTAAAGATATTAAATCATTATTATTAAATATTTTGTACTTGTAAACCGGAACGTAGTAGTTACATTATATCTATTATTTATTTCTAAGTATTATTTCATATTAGCGCTACAAAATTCAAACTACTGCCTTTCAATGCTACTTCATTTTTTTTGTATCGCTACAGTAACAAAACGAGTGTCTTTGATGCCACTTCAATCATGCGCTACAATAACCAATTAGTTGCTTCTAAACACTACTCCATGTATTCGCTACAGTAGCAACATATGCCATTAAATATTATTTCAATTCATCGCTACAGTATTCAAAAACAATTACTCCCAACATATTACTTCTTCCATCGCTACTGTATGCAAATTAGTTGCCATTAAATATTATTTCAATTCTTGCGCTACAGTAGCAATCATGTTTTTAAATGCTACTTCCTAAATATATCGCTACAGCAAGCATATGCCTTTTATGCTAATTCATTCTTTTCAACGCTACATTATGCAGTCAATTCTCCTAAGTACTACTTGATATATACGCTGCAGCAAGTAAGTAATACTCCAAACGCTACTCTATCCTATGCGCTACAGTATGCAAGTCCTCCTACATACTCTTCATCTTTGCGCTACTGTAATGCAATTGTTTCTAAATATTACTACATCATTATCGCTACAACATGCCAAATGTCATTAAATAAATTCAATTCGCTGCTACTGTATTGCTACTTTATCTACGCTACAGTAAGTAAACAATTGTCTCCAAGCACTACTTGACCTCATCGCTACAGTAACAAGCATTGAATTTTTCAAAGAGAATACTAAGGCACTTATTTATATGTATATCTAGTTATATTGGGTCCTAAATCATCTCTAAATTTCATCAATATACCAATTTCAAACACAACTAGAAATAATTTTTATAACCCAAATTCACATACTATTATTAATCATACACCCTATTATAGAGTCAGAATCCCACTCTTACCTTGGATTAAGAGCAGCTTTAAGAGACTTCAACCAAATTTTTGGAGAATTTGGCACTAAAGCAATTTTCCTCTTTTTCTTCTTCTCCTCTCCCAAACCCTATTTTTCCTCTTGTTCTTCTTCTTGATAACAAAACTCTCTCCTCTTCTTCTAATTCTAATTCTAATATAATAGTTATATTTTATTTAATCTTAAAAAATTCAAATGGGCCTAAATGACATACCGCTCTATTACTACACAACACCACCAATTAAGCCCAATATCATATTAAGCTTAATAATAAAATAACACTTTAACTTAATTCCACCAAATTAAATCCGATTAATTATTATTCCAACTTAATAAAATAATTCCGACTTCGACGATAAAAATTTGAATTAATACAGAAATATTCAAAGATATTTAATTAAATAAATAATTAAATATCGGGGCGTTACACATCCCCTACTGAGGATCGGAAGGGGAAATGTCCTCTATTTGTACCAACTGATTGGGCCAAAGCTATTGGTCCTTCTTGGACGTAGAAGTAGATTGGGCCATGTCTAGCCATCGAGCCAGTCTGGAACAGGAGTCCCCCAAGTTGTTACTTCTAGGAATAAGAGTGATGACTTAGATTCAGTCCATAGGAGTGGGGATATTCCACAATTCCTTTCTGCCTACAACTTGCACATATATATACCTCATACATGCACCATGAAAAAGCAACGAAACTATAAACATACAAAGCATTTCTCTTCATCTTCATCTCTCATGTTCTATGCATACACACAAACAAATTACATATAATCATTCTTTGTTTGGGTGTCATCTAAAATCAGATTTGATAACGTCCAATTTAGGTTTGTGTACTGATAAATTAGATTGAGAATCTTTGGGGGTGTTCATTGGTAAAAACTGTAAGGGTTTTCTACCAAAATCAAAGTGTTGATTAGGTGGTTTTGACAAGATTTCGCAATTCAGATTCGATCAAGTGAAAGCTTTGAAGAACGAGGGTTCTTGCAAAGGAGTAGCGTGAGACGGTGGATCGATTAGAAATCTTGGTTGACAATAATTTGTAATTTGGATTCGGTCGAGTGAAAGGTTCGAAGAACGATGGGTTCAGTGAAATGAGTAGTGCGAGATGGTGGATCAAATTGGTGTTGTTGGGTGACTTGAACAAGCTCAGATCAAGGGAAGATAAAAGTGTTGGGATCAACATCAAACTTAGGGTTTGTAGGATTGGATCGCTGCATTTCTGTTGTAAACGATTTTTTTTCAAAGTAAGATTGATTATCTCAGTTTCAAACAGAATTGGGGAAAGCGTAGCCATAGCGAGGAGGATTGGTGAACTGCCAAAAATAATCCCCGTGCCTCTCTCTCTCTCTCTCTCTCTCTCTCTCTCTCTCTCTCTCTCTCTCTCTCTCTCTCTCTCTCTCTCTCTCTCTCTCTCTCTCTCTCTCTCTCTCTCTATATATATATATATATATATATATATATATATATATATATATATATATATATATATATATATATATATATATATATATATATATATATATATATATATATATATATATATATATATATATATATATATATATATATATATATATATATATATATATATATATATATATATATATATATATATATATATATATATCTTTACTTCTCTAGTTTACATTTAATTGCAAATTATTAAATTCATTGATCGTGCATTGATACGTATAGAAAAAACATTCGTTATTAAACTTGAAATTGCTTTGTTGATTAGATTATAATTCTTAAAATTGTAATTGATTTTATTAACAAAAAAGTTAAGAGGAAAATCTGAAAAATCAATTGCACACCAAGTGTTAGATAATTTTCCACTTTGTGTTTTGTCGTATTTGATTTCATTGGGAACACGCTTCTATTGTGTTCATATTCAAACGTGTTATTTGTGAAAATATATTGTCTCAATTTCTTGTCATTATCATTTCATATATCATTAGTCTAACGCATATCTGAACTTTTTGATAACATTCAGATTAGACGATATTTGATCCAGATGTTTTTCACTTACCATAGTTATCAAAGTTTTAAAACTAATTTTTTGAAAAGTTTTTTAACTTGGGTATTTATTCACCCCACCCTCTAGATAAGTTTCCTTCATCTAACAAGTGGTATCATGAGTTTTGGTTCATTATGTGCTTCAAAAACTCTTATTAGAATATGGCTTCCAAACCTAAAGGGTCGTACAATAGAGCGTTCATCTTTACTTGTGAAAATCATGGTTATTGGAAAGCATGTATGCTATCCATATCAACTCGTATGATAAGGGAGTGTGAACTTCCATTATCAATGGTCCTAATGAAATTAAAGTGACCGGTGCTAATGGTGTTGTTACAACTAAACCAGAAGCATAATTGGATGGTAATGATAAGAAGTTGTGGACTTGTGATTGGAAAGCACAAAATATTCTCATATCCGCTCTTGGTGTTGATGAATATTACCGTGTTTACCATTGTGAGACTGCAAAAGCTATGTGAAACGCATTACAAGTTACCCATGAGGGAACTAATAAAGTCAAACAAACTAGAGTCAATATATTGAATTAAGAGTTTAAACTATTTCACATGAAGCATGGTGAAACCATTGCCGGCATGAAAAAGAGGTTTGCTTATCTCATAAACCGTTTGAATCCACTTTGGAAACCGGTTTCCAATGAAATTTCTATTAATAAAGTTTTTATATGTCTTAATAGTGAATGGCAACCTAAGGTTATCGTGATCAAGGAAGCTAATGATCTTACAACACTAGACCTCACTACATTGTTTGGCAAGCTTGAAGAACATGAGAAAGAACTCACTTGCTTAGAGAAACATGAGAAAAATCGTGAGAGGAAGCTAAAGAATGAGAAATGCAAAGAAAATGAGGTAGAAAAGAAGTTCATTGCTCTAAAAGCATCTAGTTCCAGGTCCTCAACAATTTATCAAAGTTATAGTGAAACAAATGATGACGAGAATTCATATGATAAAGAAATGAGACTTTTTGTGAAAAGGTACAATAGGTACGAAATGATGTAAAGCACTCTGACAAAAACCTCCTCAAATTTCAAATACAATCAAACTCCTCAAAGAAAGATGATAATAAGAAAGGAAAATCAAAAGGTTGGTGTTACAAATGTGGCAAAACTTGTCATTATAAGCTGGATTGTCCATTACTTGACAATGATAAGGCAAAGGGTCACCACAAGAAATATAGGAAATCTAGAAGAGCTTATATTGTTTGGGAAAGTGATAGTGAGTTCTCAAGTAATTAAATCTCAAGTAATAGTGAAGTATAGTCAAATGTTTGTCTCTCGCCCCATCAACGTCAAAAGAAGAAAAAGAATGTAAGTCATTCTAAATATGAACATGTTGATAAATTGTACTATTCCGGGTTAGAATTAGCTTTTGTAAACCTACATAAAGAAGTAGTAGATGCTTTTAAAAAATTAGCTTCATATAAAAAGATCTTTTCAAAATTAGAAGCTAAGATTTTAGAAACCGAAAAGAAAATGGAAGCTCTAAAGTAATCTATAGTAGATAGCTTAGAAGTTAAGAAGGAGGATGAAGAACCTTTATGGTTTGGTTGTGAAATTTGTCACACTTGGCAAAAAGAGTCTAAAACTCTTAAAGCCAAATTGGACAAGGTATTACATCTAAAAGTTACATTTTCTATTGATCCGTCAAAGTTTAAAAAGTCTTTGAATAAACCTTATAAAAAGTATTGCTTTGTTAAAAATGATCCAAATAACAAAAGTAAATCTCTTCATAATTTGACTTGTCTCTATTGTTGCAAGAAAGTTCATACTATTAAATGCAACCATATTTTCACTAATCCTCAAGGATCCAATAAAGATTGAGTACCTAAAATTTCTTCTTGATCTTGCAAAATAAATGTCTTGGCTCTACGAAGAGAACATGGGTTCTCATTTGTGGATGCTCAAGACACATGAAGGGTGACATCTCCTTATTTTCATTGGCTTTGTGGCAATCAAGAGGGGCTATTATGATTGCATGCACTTCAATCAAAATGTTTTGATGAAGATCAACATGCATAAAGTCAAAGAAATATCAAGGTTATGAAAAAAAAGATGTTCAAGATCATATAATATTTCAATATCATTCTATGAAGTCTTCTACAAATGTACAACCAACTTTCAAGATGAAGATTTATGAAGATTCATTAACAAGTTAGGTACAAGTTTTAATTTAAAGTTTTTTAAGATGATATAGTGCTCAAAATATACTATAAACATTTTACATAAGTGTCATGATCATTTAAGAGTAAAACATTGCATGTCCATCACTTAGAAAATAAGTTTTTATCACTTTCACTCAGTGGTAACCAGTTACAGGGTTACAGGGCTTCGCAAAAATAAAATAAAATTTTTGGTTCAGTGGTAATTGGTTATAGCTTTTGGGTAGCCGGTTACAGGCATGCAAATTTGAAAATATATACGTTGTTGCGTATGTGTAATCGGTTACAGTCCTATGATAACCAGTTACCGCTGAAGAAAAATTTAAATATTTTCTGTTTTACTTGGCTGTTGGGTGATACCTTTTGAGGTCCAACCACTTTTTACTCATTTGGGTTGTAATGAAAGGGTGCATTTTATATATAAAATTTGTTTGCACTCTGATCATAACACATGACATATTATTCGAAATTTCAAAAATTCTTAAGTGTTGTAAAACTTTGAGAATTTACATATTGCATAAAACATTGTTTAGATATTTCATACTCATCATCGTTTTAACATATATTGAGCACTAGATCTGAATATAAACTTTCTATTAAACCATAGTGTTATTCAATAATTGATCATACTTTATAAAAATCAGATTTTGTATAAGATTAACCTTGCATTCAAGGATTGTTGGAGCAAGTGTGTGCATTGAAGAGGATTGTTCTTCTTGCACTTACTGTTCAAGATCTTAAAGGTTTTAAGAGCCTTTGATCTCCCTATAGATTAGATAGGAAAGCATCATCTTTTGTAATTAGGCTTGTGCAATCATTCTAAACTATAGTAAAATCTCTTCCGTGTTGACAAGAGGACTGAAATACTCTCGATCTGTGAGGGGAACCAGTATACATCTGGTGCTCATTTACTTTCCGCACTTTATTGCATTCATCACCATAATCATAAAAATAAAAACTTTAAAAGAGAAGGCAAAAATTGACCATCACCTAATACCCCCCCCCCCCTCCCCCGTTAGGCGCATTATTAACTTACACTATGTGACCTCGAAAGTTAACAACTCGTATTCTTTAATTGGTAAAAGATGTGTAGATTACTTTTAATGTTTCTTATCCGAGAAATGTCGAAAAAGATATTTCCTTTCATGATGCAGTTGTATCTTCAAGATACATACTCAAAGACATCGAATAAAGGATTGGTCAACCTAAGACGGTGAAATCTGAGGAGGAGCAAGATAACAATCACGAAAAGGACAGGGATGAAAAAAAGAACAACTTGCAGTTGTTGGGATGGATAAACTTATGCTGGAGATAGAGATGACAAAAAAAATACCTCAGGATATGTGTTAAAAATAGGCTCTGACTAGTCTCATGGTCATCAAAGAAGTAGTCTATTGTCACTTTATCAACAACTGAAGCAAAGTTTATAGTTGTTGCCTCATGTGACTATCAATGAGTGTGGTTAAAGAAGGTTCTAGCTCACTTAAAAGTATCTCATAAACAAGGAGGGTCGATTTTATTTTGTGACAACAGTTCACCCGTCAAACTTTTGAAGAATCCTATTATGCGTGATAGATGCAAGCATATAGATGTGAAGTTTCACTTTCTAAGAGACTTTATTAAGGAGGGAACCATTAAAATGAAATATTGTATCTCTCAAGACCATCTGACTGACACATTTACTAAGCCATTCAATCTTGATTTGTTTGTCAAACTAAGGGAGGACTTAAGGAAAGTAACTCTAGTTAATGTTGTTTGACTTTCTTCACGAGAAGTCAAATTAAGAGAGGAATTGTTGTGTAATAAAAAGAGTTAGTTAATTGATAAATTGTTATAAATTTGTTAGCTGTTAGAATACTTAAAGGAAAAGTTATTTAGATAGAAGGTAACTTAAGTAACTTTACATTTGTCTTTGTATAAGTACTGGTTAATACATTGATGAGTAAAAGAGCTTGACCTTTTTTAGAATTTTTTTCCACAATACCACGTTTTTGAAATAAATTTTCTAGAATGTCACCTTCTGAAAATAATTGTCCAAAATGCCACACTCAGAGGGGTTCACGCCATTTCAAATGGCGCGAATATGGAACCCACAAAATTTATTCAGCTGTTTCACGTCATTTCAAATGGCGAGAGCTCTTTGCAGCGTATGTGGGTCCCACATTCGCGCCATTTGAAATGGCGTGAACCCCCTTAGATGTGGCATTTTGAGCAATTATTTTCAAAAGGTGATATTTTAGAAAATTTATTTCAAAAACGTGGCATTTTAGAAAAAAATTCCCTTTTTTAATCTGACAGACTGAAATAAGAAAATGAAACATTATTTACTTTTTTAATTTATAGATAGTTAAAAATATGTACTACAATGCTTAAAATGACAATAACAAAAAAAAAAGGTTATATATCACAATTTAAAAAGTAATGTAAAAACATTTGGTCTTAAATTCATTGACAACTTTTTTCCTAAAACTTATATTATGCTCAAATTATTTATTATATTATAACTATTTTTGTTCTTATTTAGAAGATATAAAAAATTATTAAATTTAGTTTAGTGACAAACATATGTTCAATTTATTTTATTTTACAATTTTTCTAGTGACCAACACATACTCACTAAAATATTTGCAGAAGGTAAAAATATATGTAATATATAGTACATAATAAAATGTCCCTATAAGTATTTACCAAAAAAAGGTCCCTATAAATATTTTTTATAATTTTTATTTTGATGATATTTAAAACTTTAATTTTAACTAATTCATTAATCACAAACTTTTCTTTGTTAGAGAGAATTTAGGTGAGTTGCTCTTAGTTTAGAGAACTACCTACACTTTATTCACCAAAGAATGAATTACGTCAAAGAAAATTGATCTCACAACTTTTTGATGCATTTCTCAACTCTATATCAACTCATCAATTTTTTTTAGTTAATCACAAATATTTGTCACATATTTAATTTCTATATTTATTAAATTCATTACAATATAATTATTTTTATTTTCTTTTTAAATATATAAAAAAATTATAAATTTAATTCATTTATTAGAAACAATAGTTTAACAGTAAATAGAAAATGAATCAAATTTGAAGAAGCACCGGTATGTTCTCTGATGGACCTTTCACCCATTAGACTTCAGTCTTCGCTATTTACAATTATTAAATTAAAATGTGTTACTTTATGAATTAAAAGAGATTTAAAAAATTATCTGATTTGAATCTTTTGAGACCAAATGACTCAAGAGAAACATAGGGATGTCAGTTTGGACCTGTTAATGGGGATCCCCGCGGGGAACGCTCCGTTCGGGGTCCCAAAGATGGAGAATTTTTCCCCGTGAGGGCGGGGATGGGGAGAAAAATTCCTCCGAGAGCATTTTGGGGACGGGACGGGGAATACACCCCCCGCCCCGCCTATTATTTTAATATAGTTAATTTAATATATATATTTTAGATTAGGTTTTTTAGTCATTTCCTTTATGTTTATTTATAAAAATAAATAAATAAATATTCATGTATTTATTAAGAGAGAGAAATGTAAATATTAGACCCTAAAAAAGTTGAAGCGTTTCATTTTCTTCTGCCAGACATTTAGAGTCTCACACGTTAGACTCCTTTTTTTCTTCTCCAGTCAAATCTCCATTCATCTTTCTCTTTCATACTCATGATGCTAAATTTTATAATTATCCCTTATTAGTTTTGATGAAGTGTAGTTTTTTAAGCATAATTATGTTGTTGGATTTTTTTAGTTGTTTAGGCATATTGTTACTTTAAAAAGTATTATAGTTCATTTTGTTGAATTTTATAGCATTTTATAGAAATTTATAAAAAAAATATTATTATTTTGTGTTCCATTAGTATTTTTAATAAAAAATAATAAATGTCAAATACTAGTATTTTTTAATAACATAATAAATATGTGAATTCTTTGTGCTTTTTATTTTTATAGAAAATATAAACATTTTAAAAAAATAAAATATTAATGAATAAATGTAGGATCTATGGGATCCCCGAGGGGAACGGGGATCCGCGGGAAACGGGGATGGGGATAGAAATTCCCCGTAACGGAGATCGGGGACGGGGGACGGGGAATGAATTTGATGGCAGGGGAAAAGATGGGGAAGTGTCCCCCGGCCCCGCCCCGCCCCATTGACATCCCTAGAGAAACACTTTGTTTACTTCTCTCGTTCAAGTGACTTACATCCCTTACATATGAAGATTTTCTTAGGTCTCTTTGATTATGTGTCGATAGACTTTTCTGTTCTCCTTCACTCTTCTCCAAGGAAGTTGAGGAAGAGGTCTGATCTTCATCTAGATGCTTTGGAGGAGCTCCGATAATAGGCTGCTTCCTCGAATAGACTTTGACATTATGTAATCGGGCTCTACATTGGACAATGTTAACCAAACTCATCTTAATTAAAATAGCATATTCATCTTTAAGGAATTGAGTTTATATCCAAGTTTTCTTATTCGCATTTGTTTATATACAAGATTCATTTTTATTCGCATCATTCGATCCAACATCCATCGCTTCAACATCCATCGCTCACCTTCTCCATCATTCGATCCAACCGAACTCCACTGTAATTACCCTGTTACCTTCTCCTCTATCCAAACTGATACTCAGCGGACATAACCCTCCGTCTTCCATCCAACCGGAACATAAACCTCAGTCTCTGCCTTTCACCACCATAACAGCTTCTCAACATCATCATCATCTCTGTATTATTGTCTCCAGTTCAACTCCCTCAGCCCGCTGGACTTTTGTCCATACAGTAACCTTCAGCTTCTCTTCCGCAGTAACCCTCCGCCGGAGACGAATATAGTACCCTTTTGTACATCTCATTCAAATTGCAGAACCTATGTCCTCTTCAACCGTTAACACCAAGTAGTAACACACTTCTCCGCAGTAAGTGTCGGTAAGATTTCGAATCTGATTTCTCTTATTGTTGTATTTGTATTCATTCTGCTGGATTTGTTGGGTTGGATGTAATAAGTTTGTTCTTAAGGTTAAATGGTGAGGTATTATATGTTACTGTTGTGCTGTTTGAGCTTCGATAAGCTTTGTTTCACATTGCCATAGTTTGTGTCGAAGTTTCAGTATGTTGCTATTTGCTTGTAAATTAGGATTTAGTGATGTCTCAATACCATGTTAGTGTGGGTTGACGTCTCGATTTTGTGCTACAAACGAACATTGGAGTTTTCGGTTTTTTTTGTGTGGTGTTACTTGAATCAAATATGATTTTTTAAGTCATGCTATATGTCGGTGCCATCTCATTTGTGTTGGTATCGGTACCGCATTCAGCCATGTTTAATGTGAATGAGAAGTTAAGGGGCAGCAAGGTTGTTTTTATTCTTGCATTGAACTTGAGTTAAAAAGTGTGTCCCATTTCAATTTGAATTGCTTCCGAATGAAACTTGTGTGTCATGTTAAATTGTCACTTTGTTTTGAATTCGTTTAACATCAATGCCATGCTTTGAAACTGTTAGTGCAAGGTGATGAAATTGAGGAAGAATAGAGAAAAGGAATAAATGTTAAAAGTTGCCACTAATGATTGAAGAAAATTTTATATGGTTTTAAATGTAAACCTAGTACACCTATTTATACACAAGAATAGTAAAGATAAGAATGTCACATAGGGCCTAATGAGAATATCCAATAAATGAAAAATATTAAATTATCCTCTAATATCATTCCGTAATTTAGTAACTTATCAGAAGTTAACAACACCAATTTCATCTCTCAAGCGAAGAAATTGGTCTGTTTTTATCGCTTTTGTCAGAACATCTGTCAGCTGCTTCTAAGTGCTACAGTGCAGAACTTCTAACACTCCTTTCTGCACTTGACTTCTGAGAAAGTGATATTTCGTCTCAATGTGCTTGCTTCTTCCATGTAGCACTGGATTCTTTGCAAGATTAATTGCAGACTTATTATCAATCATCAGCTTCAGAGGTTCCTCAACTTCAACCTTCAGATCATGCAGCAGATTCAGAAGCCAAATTGCTTGACAAGCAGCTACAGCACCTGTAATGTATTCAGCTTCACATGTTGACAAAGCCACAACAGGCTGTTTCTTGGAACTCCAAGAAATTGGACCTCCCAGAAACTTGAACAAGTGCCCAGAAGTATTTCTTCTATCAACTCTATCTCCACACCAATCAGAATCAGAATAACTCTGAAGTTCTGATTTGATCTTTCCTCCAGAAGGAAATAACACTCCATATTTCATAGTTTCTTTTACATACCTCAGAATCCTGACAGCAGCTTGGTAATGAGACCACTTTGGTTTACTCATGTATCTGCTGACCATTCCAACTGCATAGCAAATATCAGGTCTGGTATTACACAAATACCTCAGAGAACCAACCATCTGTTTGAAGGTTGTAGCATCCACATCCTCTCCATCAGAATCAGAGTCCAACTTCTGATTCGTATCAGCAGGTGTGATAGCAACCTTGCAATTTGCTAGCTCAAATCTCTTCAGAAGCTCTAGTTCATACTTTTTCTGATGTAAAATGATTCCTTTCTCAGTATATAAATTCCATTCCTAAAAATAAACTCATTTTTCCAAGATTTGTCATCTCAAACTCATTCATCAGAACTTTCTTGAACTCAGCTATTTCTTGTTAGGAACTTCCTGTGAGTAATATGTCATCAACATACAAACATACCAGAATCATATTACCTTCTGAAGTGTGCTGAACATAAACACCATACTCCATCTCACACTTCTGAAACCCTTGTTCTTTGAAAAATGAATTAATCTTCAAATTCCAAGCTCTGGGCGCTTGCTTCAGTCCATACAGAGCTTTATTTAACCTGTATACCATCCCTTCCTGATTCTTTTTCACAAATCCAGGAGGTTGTGACACATAAACTTCTTCCTGTAATGGACCATTCAGTAATGCAGACTTCACATCCAGATGTATCAAAGGCAAATTTCTGTTTGTAGCTAAAGCGATCACCAGTCTGATTGTTTCGTGTCTAGCTACAGGCGTAAACACCTCAAAGTAATCTAGTCCAGGTTTCTGAAGAAAACATCTGGCCACTAGTCTCGCTTTGTGTTTTCCAATTGATCCATCTGGCTTTAGCTTCTTCTTGAAAACCTCATCTGACGCTGATGACTTTCTTGCCTTTTGGAAGTTTTGTCAGCTTCCAAGTCTTGTTTCTTTCAATAGCCTCAAGTTCTTCTTTCATGGCACTCAACCATACTTTCTTCTTGAGAGCTTCTTCAATACCCACTGGTTCATAATCTACTCGCATGGCACACTGAACGATTTCTCCTTCAGAATCTACTTCAGTATCATGCAACATACTGAAATCTGCAAACCTACTTGGTATTCGTCTGATTCTCTGTGGCCTCTGATCTTGTTCTGAAGCTTCTCCAGAACTCGGAACAATGCTAGTTTCTGGACTTTGTCCAGAATTATTTCCTTCAGAATTACCACCTTCAGAGTTACTTCTGGAAACTTGTTCTCCAAACCCCATGTCTTCAGAGTTTTCCCTTCCAGAAGTATAATCACCACCAGATTCTGGATAATCATCAGAATCTGGATCAGAATCGGATCCACTATCAGAATCTCCCTGAGATTCTGACTCATCTTCAGAGTCTTCATCTTCTGACTCTGACTTGTCTTCAGAACTTTCTGAAGGATCTTCAAAAACTAACCCTGGTGTTGGCGCTACACCAGAATCTAATTGAAGCTTGTTCCAATCCCATGTTTCTGACTCTTTCACAATGACGTCTCTGCTGATTTCAACTTTGTTGGTTTCTGGACAATAAAGCTTATAGGCACTTGTACTGTGGTACCCCACCAGTAACATTGTTTTGCTTCTATCATCCAGTTTTCGTCTTCTAGCCTCTGGAACGTGTTTGTAGCATACAGAACCAAACACCTTCAGATGGCTAACACTTTGCTTGTCTCCAGTCCATTTTTCTAAAGGAACAATTTCCTTCAGCTTCTTTGTTGGACACCTATTCAGAACATATGTTGATGTGGCAACAGCTTCTCCCCATAATATGTGAGGTGACTTCTTCTCTTTCAGCATACTTCTGGTCATATCAAGCAAAGTTCTGTTTCTTCTTTCAGCAAGACCGTTGTGTTGAGGAGTATATGGAGCAGTAACCTCATGTTCTATTCCATTCTCCTCACAGAACTTCTGGAACTCTGTAGAGTTATACTCACCTCCACCATCTGTTCTCAGAATCTTCAGCTTCTGACCACTCTGTTTCTCAGCCTTCACCTTGAAATTCTGGAACTCAGTAAACACTTCATGCTTGAACTTGATGAGTGTTACCCGTGTCATTCTTGTGAACTCATCCACAAAATACATAAAATATTTGTTTCCTCCAAGTGAAGGTACTGGAAATGGTCCACACACATCAGAATGTACTACTCCCAGAGCATGCTTTGCTCTGGGGGCTACTTTTGATGCAAATGGAAATCTGGGTTGCTTGCCTTTCATGCATATCTCACATGACTTCTGAGGCTTCACAATCTTCGAAATGCCATGTACGAGCTTCTTAGAACTTAGATGCCCTAAGCTTCTATAGTTCAAGTGCCCCAACCTCTTGTGCCACAGCTTACTGTCAGCTTCAGCGCCTTCTGCACTAAGACGCTCCGCTTCAGAAGTTTCTACATTCACCTTGAATGTTCTGTTGCTTCCCTGCTCAGACTTCATAATCAACTTCTGATTAGAATCATACAACGTCAAGAGGTTGTCCTTCATAATCACTGAAAAAACTTTCTCAATAAGCTGACCCACACTCATCAGATTGCTTTTAATTCCAGGAACATACCAAACATCTTTGATCAGAATGTTTTTTCCATTCTTCACTCTGACTCTAACATTTCCCATACCTTCTGCATTAAGGTACTTATCATCAGCACATTTGATCTTTGTTATCCTTCTAGAGTCAAAGTCTATCAGCCATTGTTTGTTCCCAGTCAAGTGGTTTGAACAGCCAGTGTCCATATACCACCAATCTTCTGAACAGTTTCCATCAGAATCAGAAGCCATCAGTAGCACAGGTTCATCATTAGAATCTTCTTTGGCTATATTTACTTCTTCTGATTTCCTTCCTCTGTTTCTACAGTCTCTGGAAAAATGGCCAAACTGTTTACAGCAGTAACATTGAACCTTCTTCTTGTCATACCTTTCCTTTCCCTTCTGATATTTCTTTTCATCATAAGTTGAGGTTTCTGACTTCTGGAATTTATCACCATGTCTATTCTGCTTCTGGTCCTTCTTGACAAAATAAGCTTTCAGAGCTTGCTCCACTTCCCTCTCAGAAGTTCTTTCAGTCAGACGCAACTCTTGTGCTTCTAGACTGCTTTGCAAATCTTCTATTCTCATGGTTTCCAGATTTTTAGAATGTTCAATTGAAACAACAATGTAATCAAACTGAGGAGTAAGTGACCTCAGAATCTTTTCTATGATTACCTGTTCAGAAAGTGTGTCTCCACAAGCCTTCATCTCATTAGTGGTCAGAATCATTCTAGAGATGTACTCAGAAACTTTCTCACCGTTATTCATGCTGAGATTTTCATATTGTTTTCGCAGGGACTGAAGCTTTACCTTCTTTACTGACACGTCACCACCATAACATCTAGTCAGTATATCCCATGCCCCTTTCGACGTCGTCGAATCAACAATCTTCTCAAACACATTTTCATCCACACACTGATGGATAAAGAACAGAGCTTTCTGATCCCTCTTCCTCATAGCTCTTTCTTCTGATTTTTGTTCTTCAGTAGCATCTGCTGCAACTGGAACATAACCTTCAAAAACAAGGTCCAGAACATCTTGAGCACCAAACAGCACATGCATTTGTATCTTTCATCTGTTCCAGTTTTTGCCATCAAAAACTGGAAGTTTAGTGTTCAATCTACTGCCTCCATTCATCTTAAACCTTGCACAAAAACTCAGATCTCAGATTTCTCACTCAGTGTTTCCCAAACCCACAGAATCAGTGTGATTCTGTTTCAGATTTTTGTTCAAGATTCAAATATCAAACACACAGCTCACTATCACTCGTGTTTCCCAGAATTTCAGAACAAACCAAGAGCTCTAGATACCAATTTGTTAGTGCAAGGAGATGAAATTGAGGAAGAAGAGAGAAAAGGAATAAATGCTAAAAGCTGCCACTAATGATTGAAGAAAATTTTATATGTTTTAAATAAAAACCTAGTACACCTATTTATACACAAGAATAATAAATATAAGAATGTCACATAGGGCCTAATGAGAATATCCAACAAATGACAAATACTAAATTACCCTCTAATAGAAACCAATTGAAAGTTGTGATTGCAATATGCTTGTGTTAGTTAATATTGATTGAGATTAATGTTTGTGCCATTTTTTTCGAACCGATCGGAAAGAGATTTTGTTTGACATTTTAGTTCATTTGAGTTCAAATTTGAAAGATTAATTTGGTTATGGTATCATTGTATATTTTGTGTGTGTGAAACACTTGTTTGAGATTGATTTTATTGAGCATGTTTAGATTTAGGAAGTTGCTGTCTGGAATTTAGTTTGGTTGATTAAAGCTTACTTTAAATTCGGATTTTCATGTTGCAACGTAAATCTTTGGCTCTCGTTTCATTTGTGTTTAAATACAATGTTTACCATTGTGTTTGCTTGACTTTGAATGTGTTTAGCAAAGTGAATGCAATGCTGATTTTTGCTATCTACATTGAATAATAACTTGTTTTCTTGGTTCTTAATTGAGAAATATTCATTTGTTCATGCAATTCGATTCAAGTTTCATTTGGTTTACAATTTCTCTTGTGATTACTAACTTGTCTATTGTTTGTGAAGGCTTTCAAGATAGCTTATATGTTCACTTCATCTTGACACTACTATGTTGCTTTAGTTAATTAACTAAAAGTCGATTTAGTTATTTAATTTCATTATTAAAAGTTAATTAGTTTCGGCTAATTAATTTTTCTTAACTTAATTAATTAACTTAATTAATTAACTTAATTAACTTTTAAGTTAATTAATTAAGCATCCATTTCATATTGCATTTGTTTCGTTTAGTTTTGATACATGTTTCCAGTCCTCTTGACTTTGATTTCTTATTTCATATGAGATGTTTAGATTATTCCTCTGTTATCCTGTTTGTCTGTTTGTTGGAATTTTATCTGATGCAGAGATTCTTATCTGATATCTTGATGATACTTTGAGTTTTATCTGACATCTTGAGCTTACCTGGTGCACTTTCCTGGCTTGCGGTTTATTTTCACTTGATGCGCTTTATCAGATGCTTTGAGTTTTATCTGATGTCTTGGGTTTCTTTGATGTTGTCTGCTTGTGATTTATTTTCACTTGAGGTTTGGTATACTCTAGGCTTATTTATCTGCTCGTGGCTTTAAATTCAAAGGGATGAGAATGTTGCATTGACTTCTTTATGTCAAGTATTGACTTCTTATTTGGTTAGATTGTTTCTTACCCTTATCTTTTACCCTCTTGTCCATGGATACTCTCTTCATCTCTTCTCTTTCTTTAATTTTCAAAACTTTCTCATCTTTTTCAAAGTCTTATTGTTTTTCAAACTTTAACCACTTTTATAATAAACCTTGACTTTGTCAAGCGACTATCTTTTCAAAATTATTTTTCTTAATCAAACTCAAAACACTTAATCTTTTGGGGTAGGATGAGGCAGTACAGACCGAACCATGTTCTTTCTTCCATTTTCGGACTTTATTACGATTCCAATCACAAACTTTTTCACAAATAAGTGGAGAAATAGTTAGTGTCCCTCTAGTGGGATCTATTTGCTATCATCCCAACAAAAACACTCAACCTCATTCAAATAATTTTTGTGTCTCGCGCACCTTTTCCCTTTAAAATATTTTTCAAGATTAGACATGGTTCATTTATAGTTGAGATGTCATTCTCATATTCCTATGGTTGTAAGGATGTCGACTTTTCCACTTGAGTACTTGAGGCGCTCTCAAACCCTCACTCATGTTGATGCATTGTCCCTATTTCATATACCTTGTGGGAGATTAGTTGAGATTTCTCTCCTAAATATGACGACTTGTCTCTTCATTTAAAAAGCAATCAACACATAGTTTTATTCTTTTTTAGAATAACTACGAGTGCCATGATCCCTTATTGTACGAAAGGGGTATGTAGGCACAAAGGTTCGCAACCGCGGCTGGTGAAATAATAAAAAATATTTATTTTGTTTGTAAATATTCTTTCTTTCATTTCCCTTTAGCAAGTTTAAGCTTTAGAAAACACACTCTCATATTAAAACAAACAAAATGGATCCTGTGGAGTACAGTAGATGTCTAGGGTGCTAATATCTTCCATTTGCATAACAGACCCATGTACCTTGATCTTTCATTTCATTTTGAATTTTATTCACTCTTTTTCCATTTTCCATTTAGAAATAATAAAGTGTGGTGGCGACTTTCACTGATATGAGTTAAGTCGGTTAATGGCTTAAACTCAAATTTTTTACCACTACATTTTTGCTACACATGAGACACCACCCTAACATATAAATATTCCACTGACTCAGTCCTTCATTAAACCAAGTTATCAGATATTCTAATGTGGAATTGACACTTTGTAATATGTTACTTATTTTTTTATATATATTTTATTTTCACATGTAGTTTCTTCATTTAAATAATTCTTAAAATCAGTAAGAGACAAGTTTAACTTTCCAAAACCCTAATTCCCAATTTCTCTTGCTCGTCTTCTTCCTTAGAACTCCAATTCTTCGATGTATTCTTTCTTCCCATTCCTTGTTATTCGCTATCAATCTTGCGCCTTCTCAATGCGTGTTGTATAGTTCCCCATGCTTGTTTGAATTTGAAGATTTGAAAAAGTGTAAACTTTAATGGCCAGAAGTTCAAAGAATAGCATGCCATCTAACGCTAGAATCACTCCCAAATATGGACACGGTCTTTTAATGAAGGTGTTTGTTTCAAAATCTGTTGTAAATCTAAGGAGAAAATATTGGAAGTGTAAATTTTGGAGGAAAGAAGAAGATTGTCAGTTATTTTATTGGGATGGTGAATATTTATGTGCATTTAATAGGAAAAGAATTCTAGAATATGATGATAGATGCAACATACGTGATGTGATGATAGAGTATTTGAGAAATTTTGGCAGAGATTTCGGGAAGGAATTTGGAAGAGAAGTTGGCTCATGATTGTGTTCCAAGGAGATGGAATATATGAATAACAAGTTAGAGAGCTCAAGGAAGAAGTTTGCTTTTGTAATTGTAGTATTTATTTGTTCTTCGATTTACTTTATCCTAGTTTTAGCAGCCTGGAAGTTTTATTTGTTCTTAGATTTATTTTGTCCTAGTTTTAGTAGCCTAAAAGTTGTATTATATTAGGTCTAATTTATGTAAAATTAAAGTTGTATTATGATGTCTTATGTCATTAACATTTTTGATGTCTTATGTTAACAACATGGTTGATTTGAACTGAATGAAAGAATTAAGCATTATTGAAAATATATTTGAGTTGGTTTATTATGCATTATGGTTGATTTGAATTAAATGAAAAATCAAGCATTGTTGATAATATATCTGACTTGGTTTATTATGCATTATGATTGATTTGAATGGAATGAAAAAACAAACATTGTTGATAAACATCATTGTGCCTTGTTCATATAAATTGATAGACATCATAGTGAGAGTAAAGGTATCTACGACAAAATAAAGGATTCAATATTTAATAAAGTCATAATGTCATATTGTGCATTACAAGTAGTTTTCCAAATTACAAAATAAGGATTCTAAGTAGTTTCAAAAATAGCAGATAGTGTGCATTACACTTGTTGTTCCAAACATGACACTTGTTAGACTACAACAGCTTATCTAGAGGAGGAGTGAATAGATCTCTAAATAAAAATTGTCTTTTAAAATAGGTATTTAAAAATTTATTTGAAAAACAATATTGAGCAGAAGGTTTTTGGCCTAGATCAATATAGTTAGGGGTGTTCAAAACCAAACCGGCCCAATAGAAAACCGCAAAACTGAACCGAACCAAATCGAAACCGCAAAAAACCGCATTTGATTCGGATGTGTTTGGGTCATTTTCTAATGGAACCACATAGTTTGGTTTGGTTTGCGGTTTGTATTTTATAAACCGAATCAAACCGAACCAAACCGCATTATGTTATTAAATCTTATTAACCAATATATTTCTTTAATTCTTTAGAGAAATAAACATGTATTATGTGTATATTTTATCATATTCTTTGTATGATATGTATTTTAATTTACAAATCATAAAAAATGAAATATTATTCATTTTATAAATACTATTCTCATAAAATATATTTTATCGTATTCTTTGTATAATATTTATTTAAGAATGCAATCTTATGTATATCATTCTTTAGATTTAGATAAAATTATAATACGCAATTTTATGTAAAAAATTATAAATTTATTTTGACAATTAAAATTTTTTTATGGTAATGTATGAACGGTTAAACACAAAATTATATTTTTCTCTATATGTGTATGCATGGCTAAATTTTTTTTTGTAAAAAACCGCACCAACCGAACCAATCCAAACCGCATTAGTTTGGTTCGGTTTTATTTTTAAAAGTCAACCAAACCAAACCGAACCGCACATTTTTTTCTCTTGCGGTTCGGATGATTTTTTGCTTCAAAACCGCCCAAACCGCACCGCGAACACCCCTAAATATAGTAGTCTAAACGAACCTAATTATTGGAAACTCGGATATTCACAAGCCATATGAAATTAAGATAATAATAAAATCAATCAACATAATAATATATTAACTAATAATTTAATATCAAACACAACGGTTTCTTATTTCCAATAAAATCATATTAAAAACATAACTTGACAATTTATCGAACATTTGACGCGCAATCAATTTTTTATAATTTTCTTTGAGCTTTGTTTATATGAAAAATCACTTACGATCAAAGTGATTATAAGCTAATCAATAAAGCAATTTAAAATTTAACAATCAAAGAGAAATTTTATACAAATCGATTGATCAAACAACACATTCAACAAATTGTATATAGAGAAAACATGAGAGTACGAGATAAAACATTACAATTTGTCAAACACTTGGTGTGCGACCGAATTTTTTCAGAATTTTCCTTTGAGTTGTGTTGATATTAAAAAGCACTTATAATCAAAAGTGATTATAAGCAAATCAACACACAATTCAAAACAAAAAATAGTCCCAGAAAATTCCTACGAGTCGATGGATTACTCAATGCTATTTGACAAATTGATATATGAAAATTAAAGCAAGTAAAGCGATAAAAGAAAAGAGACACAAGGATTTATCTTCACAGTTCCCCACTTTCGTCCTCGCGTGTGGGTACGTCTGTGTCAAATTCCAATGGAATTAGGATAATTTCTTACTTTGCAAAAAGTATAATTACAAGAGAAGTGTTCAAGAGCATCCCTACAAAACATAATCGTTTGATGTTGATTCAACCTCTTCCCTTTTTTATCTTTAATAAGACCAAGACACGATAGCTTCCAATTGATTATCTGGATCTTGCTACTCTTTTGTATACTTTATCTCCAAAGCTTTCACGCACCATCAATTATAAATATTGCAACATAAGAATTCAATTTGATTCATCATTCTCGCGCTACTTCCTTTGTGTTTTTTATCTTCATAGGGTCATTTGCATTCTTTATCTCCAAAGGCTTTCACTAGGCCATAATCCTCTCTTGAATGTCTTGCACGAAAACTCTCAAATCAATCAATGATCTTGGAGGATAAATCTGCGGTTTTTCCGGATGAAGACCCCTGCAAATCTCAACCCAATATTCTACGCTACACAAGAACCTAATTGGACGTTATCGAACATCGTCTAGATGGCACCCCAACAAAATATTGCTACAATGGTTTGTTAGTGTGTATTCATAGGTTGGAGGTTGGAGGTGAAGAGAAATTGCAGGAAATTTTTAAGGTATCATCAAGTTGAAATGATGCACGAATGATGTATTTATAGTTATGGAAGTTTAGATGCAAAAAGAAGATTTTCAAAATTAAAAAAAAAAATGAAAAATTGACCAATAAAACAGTATGTGTCGACCTGAAAATTGCATGTTTAAACACATAAGTCAAATTTTAACTGCATGTGTCGACCTGAAAAAAGGATGTGTCGACCTAAGCAAGACAGTAACTTTTTGCCTTTAAAATGCAGTACATATGCCGACCGGAAATTTGTATGTGCCGATACATAAACTAAGAATTTCTGCAATTTCTAAAAAGCTTCAGTATGTGTCGACCTGAAAATCATATGTGCCGACCTGAAAATATTGGGCTACAGCATGTGCCAACACGAAAGGTTTATGTGTCGAATTGAAAAGTGAATGTGCCTACACATGCATGTGTTTTTTGTGCAGAAAATGATTTTTCATGATTTAAATCAATTTTAAACTTATTTTGAATGCTTCCTAAGACCTCTAATGTAAAGTTGCACTAAAAAACACATAGATACCATCAAATATATAGAAATTCTAAGTTTTCCTAGTTTTTACATCATGCAAAACATCTAATGGTGAAGTTGCACTTACATACTCCCCCTTTTTTTATGATGGCAAAATTTGCGACGATACATTTCATGTAGTTATCGAAGACTCCCTCTGAGTTTGTGCTTTCCAAATTCATCTCGCATATGATTCTCCCTCCTTTGACAACATCAAAAAGAAATAAGGAAAATCTTGAGAAGTATCATATTCCAATACCAATACTAATATATCACTCATAGGAGTTTTTGCAAAGAAGAGCATGCAATTACATATTCCCATATATATGTAATGATGCAAAGTTAATAGATAACAAGCATAAAATATTACCAAATATATAATGCAATTGCATGAATACTAATGAATGTGATGCAAGAGCAAGCTAGTCAAGTTGCTTCTAGAGCGTCACGATTATGTAACACAACACAATGGAACTCTCGATGTCGCACACGCATATGCTTAGCATAGCGATAAGAACATGTCACTACTCAATCCAAAATTAAAATATTGTCATAAAATGTTACTCAACTACAACAAGAACCGTACATGAAATTAACGTGCTTACATTCAACTCATGCACGAATGCAAGAAATAATAATAGAAACACATGCTTGTACACACAAGAGCAAACTTATACAAATATGTGAAAAAATTAATACATGAAGTCATTATAAGCATATATATTAAGAACACGCAATATTTATCAATAAAAAATTTTGGAAATGAACATTCATGGTTTTCATCATTTGAGAACATAGCAAGCATTTTTATCAACTAAAACATGTACTAAGAAAAATCTTACTTTCAAAGAGAAATTTGGAACAATATTACCTCACTCTTGATGGAATGAAAGTTGCACTCACATGATGTAAAATACTTAAAATAAAGTGTTAGAGTAAAAGTATAAAAGTATAAGCATCATAATAAAGAAAGCAATATTTGAGACATTAGCAATCCCCAATTCCTCATGTTTGTTGAAAAATGGTTTAGTTGCAAACATTTTATGAAAATATCGTCAAGTTGATTTTCACTATCAAAATACTCGAACACAACATCCCCTTTTTCAACATGATCGCGAAGGCAATTCCTCACGCATGTGTTCCTTCCTTGAGCTATGTTATTTAGAGTCCGAGAAAGTAATTCAACTCCCCATAAGACTTATTTCAAACACTCCATACATAAGCTTAGAGAACTATTTGACAAGTTGCATGTTAGTAGAATCAAATATGATATAATGTCAAATGTGTTATGCTTGATTTTTAATGAAGCTAAACATGCTTGTGTACACATAAGTGTTTATAAAAAATACATGAAAATATAATATGATGAGGTCATTTCAAGTATATAAACTGATAAGTCACCATGATTATCAATTAAGAATTATATTGCAAATGAATACTCATAATATATACCATACACTAAATATGTCATGTACTTAGAGAAATAAACAAGTAAAAGAGAGAACTTACTAATAAAGCGAAAGTTAAATCGATACTGCTTCACCATACAATATGACAGAGGATGCACTTGCATTTCACAAGGAACTCTCGAAAGAAATTTGAGTCAAATGCAAAGTATGCCACAAAGATTTTAGAACAACGCGAGCTTACTACTTTTCACTTTGTCAAAGTACTCAAAAGTATAACTTGTGATGAATCCAAGAAGGTCATTGGTTTGATGATCATTCATTTTGATTGAACTCTCATCTTTATCCTTTTCATGTTAGTTATCTTTCTCCTCCTCATATTTCACCGATTCAGGTTGATCAATTCCTTCTTTGGCGTCATTGAGTATGTCTTTTGAAGATACACCTACATCATAACATGAAATACCTTTTCCGATTATTCTCGTATACAACTTCAAAAGTAACTTATGCCTCTTTTACCAATTAAATAATACTTGTTGTTGCTTTCTATATTACATAATATATCTTCTTGACACATATACAATAGGATTAGAATATGTTCATATGCCTTGAGCTACCGTAAATGAGAATCCATATTCTCTTCATAGAGTCGAGACAATGTTCCTATAAAAACAACAAGAAAAGCTAGGTACCCAATCTTTTGAGAACCTTGAACGAGAAGTAGTAGGAGCATGAGACTTAGTTCTTTCCTCCTTATTCATGACTTTCTCCTTTATCTTTTTCTTCTCAAGTTGTTTCTCGTAATTGTCTAAACAAGTAAGTTCTTGCTCATGTTCTTCAAACTTACCAAACAATATAGTGAAATTAAGTGTTATAAGATCATTGGCTTCTTTGATTCTGCGGTTGCCAATTCCTAGTAAGACATTTCAAAACTTTGTTAGTAGCAATTGCATTGGAAATAGGCTTACCAAGTGCGTTCAAATGATTAATGAGATTTAATAAATTTTTCTTATCATCATTATTCCATAGTGATTCCGGCTTACGTGTGACAACACCATTAGCATCGAATTGAGTAATAGCATCACACATACACTTGTCATATGAATTAACATGAATGTGAATACAAGCTTTCCAATAACTATAGTTTTCTCCCGAGAAAAAATTCAGGATCGTTTTGTAATCCCTTTAAGGTTTGTACGTCATTTTCTAATAAGAGTTTCGAAGCACGGAATTAACCGGAACTCTGATACCACTTGTAAGACTACAATGAATTATATAGAGAGGGTGAATAGATCCCCAAATAAAAATTACCTTTCAAAATAGGTATTTAAAAACTTATTTGAAAAACAATGTTGAGCGGAAGGTTTTTGGCCTAGATCAATATAGTAGTCTAAATGAACCTAGTTATTAGAAACTCGAATATGCACAAGCCATATGGAATTAATATAATAATAAAATCAATCAACATAATAAAATCTCAATTAATAGTTTAATATCAAACACAACGGTTTCCTATTTCCAATGAAATCATATTAAAAACATAACTTGACAATTTATCGAACATTTGGCGCGCAATCAATTTTTCAGAATTTTCTTTGAGCTTTGTTTATAAGAAAAATAAATTACGATCAAAGTGATTATAAGTTAATCAACAAATAAATTTAAAATTTAACAATCAAAGAGAAATTCTATACGAATCGGTTGATCAAACAACATATTTAACAAATTGCGTATAGAGAGAAAATGAGAGTAAGAGATAGAACATTACAATTTGTCAAACACTTGTTGTGCGACCAAATTTTCAGAATTTTCTTTTGAGTTGTGTTGATATGAAAAAGTACTTATAATCAAAAGTGATTATAAGAAAATCAACACACAATTCAAAACAAAAACAGTCCAGGAAAATTCCTAAGAGTAGATGGATTACTGAATGCTATTTGACAAATTGATATATGAAAATTAAAGCAAGTAAAGCGATAAAAGAAAAGAGACACAAAGATTTGCCTTCATTGTTCTCCACTTTCGTCCTCGTGTGTGAGTACGTCTGCGCCTAATTCCAAGAGAAGTATTCAAGAGCAATCCTACAAATCATAACTGTTTGATGTTGATTCAACCCCTTCTCTTCTTTTAATCTTCAATAAGATCAAGACACAATAGCTGCCAATTGATTATCCAGATCTTGCTACTCCTTTTCATACTTTATCTCCAAAGCTTTTGTGCACCATCAATTGCACCTATTGCAACACAAGAATTCAATTTGATTCGTCATTCTCGCGCTACTTCCTTTGTGTTCTTTATCTCCAAATGGTCCTTTGTGTTTTTTATCTCCAAAGGATTTCACTAGGCTGTAATCTTCTCTTGAACGTCTTGCACAAAAACCCCCAAATCAATCAATGATCTTGGAGGACAAACCCACAGTTTTTTCAGATGAAGAGCCCTGCAAATCTCAACCCAATATTTTCAGCTACACAAGAACTTAATTGGATGTTATCGAACCTAGTCTAGATAGCACCCTAACAAAGAGATCATTACAATGGTTTGTTAGTGTGTATGTATAGGTTGGAGGTTGAAGGTGAAGAGAAATTACAGGAAATTTGTATGGTATCATCAAGCTGGAATGAAGTATTTATAGTTGTGGAACAATGTATCATCAAGTATATGTCGACCTGAAAATCGTATGTGCCGACCTGAAAATACTGGGCTACAGCATGTGTCAGCACAAATGGTTTATGTATCGACCTAAAAAGTGGATGTGCCGACACATGCAAGTGTTTTTCATGCAAAAAATAATATTTCATGATTTGGATCAATTTTAAACTTGTTTTGAATGCTTCCTAAGACCTCTAATGCAAGGGTGCATCAAACGAAACAGAGATACCGTCCAATATACAGGAATGCTAAGTTTTCCTAATTTTGACATCATGTAAAACATCTAATGGTGAAATTGCACTCACAACACTTCTAATATGACAGACAATACACAAGAGTACACAACATGACACTTCCAAAATGACAGGCAATACACAAGAGTTACAAATTACTGGGATCATTGCTTAGATATCTCATCCCATGATTTCATCATGCGCACACATGTCTCTAGTTTGAGGTCTGCTTAGGCAATATCAAGACAATCCTCAATTTTCAATGGTGCATCAACAATAGGTTCCTCAATTTCCAATGTGCATCAGCCATTGGACCCGGGCCACCACTTTTTTGTTGCCTGAAGATACTTTTTGGCCTATGACTACTCCTTGAAGGTGCTTGTTGTTTCTTATTCTTTCCGATTAGATATCTCTTTCCAATTTGCTTATTCTTTGGTGTGGGATTAATTACTTGAGATTGTTGAGCATCTTGAGTACCTTGTAGTTAATAAGCAACTTCAGTAGGAAGTGACTGAGAAACACTTTCAGTAGGTTGATCATAAGAGACAACCAAGTCTTCAATTATGGCATCTATTTTTGGATCATAGAAAGCATCTTCAACAGCAGGTGTTGAGGTCTCACCTTCAGTTGCAGTCTTTTGATGTTTTGAGGTCTCACCCTTGGTTATGGGTGTTTTTCTCTGCACACAGACTACCACAATCATTAATGATAATTCATATATGTTCTGGACTGGCCCGAAAGCTTGAGTGGGCCCAGTCTAAGACATCTCATAGGTGTCACCCACTGACTGTGACCCGGACTGCCCGCACCTGTCGGGCAATGTCACCTTGTTGCCCTTCTGGTCCAGCGTCGATCCAAGATGCTCGTCGAGCGTCTTCTCAGCCCGCCTGACACTAGCGTCGTGCAGGCCACCAGGGACCGACCAGAGAGATGCCTGCAACCAACCTCCTCCCCGTAACCAACGGCTAGTTACGAGCACATCTGCCCGGTTTGACCAAGTCTTGGCAGTTACCTGATTTTTCGGACCCGAATATCTAGGCGAGAAATCAGGAATCAATGGCCACGCATCAGGAGCATTATATAAACCCTCACACCTGTGAGGGCCATGTATCATATATTCACTACTCACTACCTGATATTTTATTAGTACCTCCTTGCTCCCACTCTTACTTGACCGTTGGAGTACTTTGCAGATACAACCCCCTCTCTCCTCAACCAGACTGAAGATCATCCTCTGACCACTCTTCAGGTTCTGATCAACCACAAGATCAATATCCAATATTTAAGGGAAAAAAGAGTCAGTGCAATGAACCAACAATAATAATCAAATATATATTTTTATTTTTTGTATTAATTTAATACTTCTAAGTTAAAACTGTTATTAATTTATTTGGTTCAAAACACTATTTAAACTATTTAATTAAATTTATTAGTTAAATTTAAATAATTAAATTTTTTTACAAATAAATAATAATAAAATCATAAACCAATAAGAAATTTGTGCACCACCACCGTGTACTCAATCTAGTCACGTTTCCACTTCCACCTACGTATATTAATTAAAAAATATCAATTTAATAATTACATGAAAATTTCCCCTGATGGTATAGTTTTGTTTGTGAAAAAAACAAGGTCTATAAAAGGAAATAATGGAACAAAAATGTTTTCTCTCGTCTTTCTTGAAAATCTCAGCTCTTAAAACAATCAAACCATAAATAACCAAAATCTTGTCATCGTCTATAAAATAAAATGTATTGTTAATTTTGTTTTCACAAGTATGAATGTTCACAAAACATGGCGCGTATTTGGTAAAATCAACATGCATTGCTCAAAATTTCCAAAAATTAGATGAGTATTTGGCAACTAAAAATTTCATAAAATCAAACTGGACAGTAAACTCAAGGTTCCTAAAAACAGAATAATGAAAGAATTATTAGATAACACTTATTTTCATTACCATCAAAATAAACAAATATAGAAAATACATTTCCTTTTATATAGAATAATAATTTTATGTTTTCATTGTAATAATAACTATATAGTTCACATATTTTCAATGATGTAATAAAGATAAGAAAATAAGGATATAAACACAGCATATTTTTAAATGTGCCATTGAAGGATCTCTAAAAGTAATCAAGACATTCTAAGTACACATCAAAATAACTGCAGATTTGACATCATAATAACAGTTAGAACCAAAACATATATCTGACAGTTGATCAGTGAATAAACGATATTTACATTTTCTCTCCAAAATGTCGAAACTGTTGTGATATCCCAAAACATAACCATCAATTTTCCATTTTGAAAACGATGTAAACAACATTAAATTAAAATTAAGATGATTCTAAAATGAGATTAGTTGCATGTGATTGTGTTCTCCTTCATAGGTTACCACCAACATGTTTTCTTGCTGGACACCCTCTCACACTATTGCAATTGTAGTATCCTCTATTCATTTCCAACACAATCAAAATTCAACATTAATCAATTACTTCATAGATTCAAAAAATAAATCTAATAACCAATGTTTTAAAAAACGACATATGGCGGCGAAAATGACTGTTACGAAATATTATGATGGCGTTATTTATTGTTTTCATGTCAAACAACAAATTATGGTTAATACACACTGCGGAAACCGCAATTAGTGTTGTTACGCCTATACCAACTGAAATCACGAAAATCTTTACGCGACTACGACCGATAGTTTAAAACCTTGCTAATAACCATTCATAAAAATGAGTAAAAAATTATGATACAAAACTCATTTAAAGTACCTTGGATGAGGTGAACCCGTAATAAGTTTATGTCTATATTTTATCTAAGAGTAATCATCTGGTGGAATATCACCCATCTTCGAACTGATTGCAGGAACCCTAATAACCTTCTTAAATCTTAATTTTCCACTATAATAATAAGATTCCCAAAAACTGGATGAGTATTTGGCGAACTGTTGTACTCCAAAATTTGTCTCTCTTTTCTCAAGACATTTCTCATAAAGATCTTCAAAAGCTCAAGTTTGCACAAGTATTGACTAGGTCAATCCATCTACTCAACACTGATACCTCAAATTAGAATTTGAGCTTGCACAAGGACAATTAAACTTCTAATACTCTAAATGACTTTCATGGATCATTATGGACCTTCAAGATTGCTCATGTCAAGTTTCAAGTCTTGGATCATAAAATTGCTCAGTCAATTCATCAGATAACCTAAAATCAAATGTATTGGGTAAAAAGTCAATGGTGATCAACTTACAGTCAAACTTCAATATTTTTGAACAATATCAATATTTTGAAGTCATATGTATCAATTGATCAAGTTTGGATCACAGTTCCTCAAGAAAAATATTCAAATCATCAAAAGGGCAAAATGATCAAAATTAGGGTTTTGACTGAAAATGACTGATTCTTGACTTTTGACTTATTACATGATCTAATGGCTTAAAGTACAATCTCAAGGATTCAAATGCAATATGTTGACCTAATTTCATGGCTCAAGATATTTCTCAAGATTATTAGATTGATAGATGAAATTTGATCAACTGATGAAAAAGTCAATTGTGCACCAAAAAGTCAAACTTTGATTTTCTAATCAAATTTGAGTTTCGAAGATCACAATTCATCAATACATTAAAAAATATGAAGCTTGATCATTAAGAAATCAAGAAAGTCAAAAGTCAATGAGAAAAGTCAAACTTTTCAAGACTTAGAAATTTTTCCTAAGTGTTTTTTGTATATGATAATTTCACTACTTCATGATATTCTTTCACCAAGATGCAAGATGATTCAAAGAAAAATTTCAACATAAAAGTTGTAGATATTGATGATATCTACAACTTTGCTTTACTGATCAAGTCCTAGAAGTTCTTGGATTGTGAGTTATGAATTTCTGAAGTCATGACATTTTCATCTAACACTTAGAGAAATTTTCAACAGATTTTGGTCAGGATTTTATCACAACTTCTTGGCATTTTTTCACATAGTTCCAAGATGGTTTTATCAAAATGAACAACATGAAAGTTATAGAGGACGTTTCAAGCTTTCCAAAACATCCAGGATCATGAATTTATCATACTTGAGCTAGGTGATTCAAGGGCATGAAGTTGGGAATCCATCCTTGAATTACAAGTCTTTTTGGTGAAGAACACATAATCCAATCTTTATGCTATGTTGCATAATCTTGTGTTGCAGGCCTTCTAACTTGCAAATATTATCATAATGTAATGCTTACACCTACTCTTGAGCTATTACCCAAGTGTTTGAGCCATTGTCCAAAAGATCTTTCCATTTATGGCATAAAGTTACCATTGCTATTCTTGAAAAGCAAGCTTGTTAATAAAAAATTTGTCTTGAGCCCATACCTTGTTTACTTCTGATTTTACTTCACCATAAATCATGGAAAGTAGCCCCTCTATACCAGCAATTTTGGTACTTCATCTTGGGACTATGGGGAATTGACATAGTTTGATATTTGCATCCCAACCAAACCATAACAGGCTGTCTTGCAAACCTAATCAGTTCTTGATCCCAAACCTCTTGCCTATAAATAGAGGGAGCATTTATAAGAGAAAGAGGTCATATTCTTGTGTATTGAAAATCCTCAAACCCCCCTTATACTCTAAAAAACCATAATTGTCCATAAAAAACCTCTGTCTTTGAGCTTTGAGGTCCAAACCCTTTGAGACTCCAAAACCTTGCATGTTTTCCCTAAACAAACCATCCACATACATCATATAAATCACATAGAAGTTGTTCAAACACAAGAGCAACTTCTGTAACATCGCTATCACCATTCTCCATTCTCAAAAACAGCCACTTGACTTCTCTAAGACAATACAACAACTCTAAGTCAAAACACAAATTTCAGTTTTAAGGTAAGTTTTCTTGACTTTAAACTCTTCATACAAGCATTATTAGTGGTTCATTTGTGAAGATAAAATATAGATATCATTGCCCTGGAACTAACCATATGCTTACTTTCCATTTTCATTAACCATGTGTTGAGAACTAACTCACATATACAGCAGAAAAATGTTAGAAGTAAAAACCAGCAGTATGAGTCGATGCATATCTCCATGAGCCGACACATATTAAGTACAAAACAGGTTATGAGTCTATACAAAACACGAAAGAGTCGATACATAACAGAAATGAGTCGATACAAACCACTATGTGTCGACTCATACTGAGTTAGTTTTAATTTCTAGGAGCAGAGAAATGATATGTATCGATGCATAAGTGCATGTGTCGATGCAAAACAGGTTATGAGTCGATACAAACTATTATGTTTCGACTCATACTGAGTTGGTTTTGATTTCCAGGAGAAAGTAATTATATGTATTGATGCACAAGTGCATGTGTCAATATAAAAAAGATATGAGTCAATGCATAAGTGCATGCATCAATGCGTAAGTGCATGCATCAATGCATAAAAGTTTTCGTATCAATGCGTAAGTGTATGTGTCAATACATAAAAGTTTTTGTAAAAAATCCTTTTTTTACATTATCTTTATATTTCTTTATATTTTTATTGTTATTCATTATTCAATATGGTTGTAATAGTACTTAGGTTTTAATTGCTTTCATTCTCCATTTGTAAATTTGTATCCCCCATCCCAAAAAAAAAAGATGTAATAGCGTAGAATTTACATTTCCGCAATTTACTGCTTTCAATATTATTGCTAGTAATTATGGTGTGTATGGCGAGATAAAATAAATATTAGAGAACCCTAATCTTAAGACAAGAATGCATGAAAGCAAACACTTTGCACACTTGCACCTCTAAGGTTAACCTCGGTTGTTGCCTTGAGAAAAACAATCATGTCTATCGAATGTGTGATACTTTAGCAAAGACCCTCGAATACAAGATCGTAGTCCCTCGATGATCCTTCGATATTGCCTTCGATAAATGATCTTAGACCCTTACAAAAATTGCTAAGGTATCCTACAATGTTACCTTCTATGACTATACGACGACCCAAATTTGTCCCTTCACATCCAATGATAGGATTTCTTATCAATCAGTGGTAAGATAGCAATCTAAAAGAGGAGGAAATGAACAAAGACTTTTTGAGTAGATAAAACGTTCTTAGTCACTTGCTCACAACCATTTTCAAAATATCTTTCAAATACACCAACACTTTCAAATGAAATATTTTCAAAAGTCAACACTTTGTATGCATTCTTATAGAGACGAGAATCATTACAAAGTTCGCCTAAACGAAGGCATTTTTCAAAATTACTTTCAAACAAACCACAAACATATTTTCAAACAAAGAATTTCAAAGTGAGCTAGCAACTAAGAGCCCGTAGATGATTATGGATGAAAATGGTGCTAACACCTTCCCTTTTCATAACCTACCCCCTGAACTCAAGAAAATTTCTCAAAGGAACTTTCCTGCTCTTTTTACCCTTTCCTTTATTGGATAAAAGAAAAGTTGGTGGCGACTCTTGCTATCCGTAACAATTGCGATAAAACATAAAATAACCAAGTCAGTTCACCCACCGTTTTACAGAAGTGACAACTCTACTAGGGACTATACCTAAAAGTGGGGTTATCTTAGAGACTAGATCACATTTAAATATTTTCATTGTTTGATTTGTTTGCTTTACATTTATGGGTCCTTGTTTGGGTTTGTATTGATCTTGTACCTGGATCTGGTAACATTATTAGGTAAATAGCAAAAATTGTGGAGATTGTATGGTGTAGATCGATATGGTTGAGACAATAGCTATGTTAGTGTGACACATTTGTGGATACTGGTATCCCTTATGGAGAATTAAGGAGAATACGTGGCTTCTTTGTGGTGTCATGAAGTACTAACGAACCTTAGAACCTTTAATTGAACAACTTGGCCATTAGGAAGTAGTGAGATAGCTGGCTTTGGTGCAGTCCGAAGTTGGTTGATACTTGATACTATGCTCATTGAGATCAGACTTTTGGAATATTTCAGCCGCTAAAAAAGAGGCTTGTACTCAAACGATGCCCAATGAAGAAAGATCAATGATATTGAGATCCCCTAGAACCCGGTTACTTTCTAGGACAGGTTGAACCAACTAAACTTCAAGAGGATACCTACCAATGAACCGCTGCAAGCCTAAACCTAAGGACCTATTTGCTTTGTGTGTATATGTACATAACATCATAACATCATACCATTGCATTTATACTAACCATTTCAAGGACTTCGAGATTTATCTTTGTGCTGTTTTGTAGGATATGGCTTCCATGCAAAGAAATACTATGTGAATCAACCTTGTGAAAGTGTCTCCTCAACTTAAGAAATTAGCATCAAGGGTTCCCAATGATTCTCCATTCACCAAGAAATACGATCATCTCATCAACTTGGTTACAACCAACTTTAAAGAGGATATAGTACATGTGTTTTTCCAATTCTTTGATCCTAAGCACCATTGCTTTACATTTCCTGATTACCAACTAGTGCCTACCATGGAGGAGTTTTCTCAACTCTTAGTGCCTATTCTTGATCAATTACCCTTCACCAATATTGAGAGAGACCCAAGATATGAGGAGATTTCTCGAGCTTTATATTTGCAACGGTTCGACATTATGGCGAATTGGGAAACAAGAAGTGGTGTTAAGGGGTTTTTAGCCAAGTTTTTGTTTGAGAAGGCTCAACATTTTTGGGATGCTCTAGATTTGCAAGCTTTTGAAGAGGTTTTGGCCCTTCTAATATATGGTATGGTACTATTTCCTAATCCGGACCAACTCATAGACGTAAATACGGTCAAGTTTTTCTATCTCGTAATTTGGTGCCTACCTTACTTGGAGATATCTTGCATTCTCTTCACACTCGCACCATAAAGAGAAAGGGAATTCTTATGTGTTGCATTCCTTTGTTGACTAGGTGGTTTATTTTGCACCTACCTCGATTTGTTTTGAAGAATGAGCAAAGCATGAGATGGTCTAATAGGTTGATGTCACTCTCGCATTCGGATATTCATTGGTGTTCTCGGTCTTTGGAGGACGTTATCATTATTGACTGTTGCAGGGAATTCCCTAATGTCCCTCTCCTTGGAATTAGGGGAGGTATCACCTATAATCCTTGTTTGCTTTATGACAGTTTGGGTATGCTAGGAGGGATAGTCCTCATGATGCACTTGTCCAAGGAATTGTATTTGACTATGAGAACGATGTCCAAGGTTGTCGTCCAAGATTCGTACGATCTTGGGCATGGTGAGCAAAGTTGATAGCAAGATATTGGGGCATAAGAACTCTATTCCTTTTGAGCCTTATCTCAAGTGGGTGCGAGCTCGCGCTCAAAACCTCATGATACCATATGAGGCCATTCTACCTATCATCATGGAGTCTATTTTCGAGAGAGATGTTCCATACACTATTCTTCATCCTGACATGCCTACTTCTCTTGAGGAGTTACAAAGATCTTGGATTCAGCTAAAAGGGGAGTGAGACACCTTTGAAGCTCAGTTCTACGCAGGCGAGAAGAAAGTGTTAGAGCTCATGAGGCAACTTCATGAAGAGCAGAGTTTGAATGCTTACATTGCACCGAAGAGGATGCGCTCATGGGAAGCTTGAATCCTTTTTGTTTTAGGAGTTTATTTTGTATTATTTTTGCTTCTTCCATTGTAAGCCCAAGAGGCACTTTTTGTAACCATTTTGAACTTATTAATGCAATTAATTAATGTTTGTTCCTTCTTTGTTTAAACAAACTTAAATCTTAAAGGTCCTTGAGAATATTTTCATTCACACTACATGCATCATAACATAAGAAGGTTTTACATCACAAGTTTCCTCATCTTTCTACTATTTATTTCAGTAAGATGAATCTCGAGCAGACTATGAAGGACTTGCAGACACAAAATTCTCAATTTCAAGAAACCTTGCTCACCTTGGCCAAAGGGCAACAAGAGCTGATGTCACTTCTGGTTGCAAAGAAGAAGACCAAGAAGAAGGCTTTGATCAACATGGGAAAAAGGTTCAAGGGCTCCATCCGTCAAGTGCAAGTGGTAGAAGAGTCATCCGAGGAGGATGAGAACCAAGACGAAGATGCAAGGAGTGCTCGTGCTGGAGGTGGCAACAATCCAAACTCTAAGGATGAGGACTACTTTGACGAACAATATCCACCCGCCGAAGACAAGTATAAACAACTAGAAGATAGGTTGAAAGTTGTGGAAATTCAAGTTGTACCTGGCTTGGATTTTGGTGATTTAGGTTTGGTTCCTGGGGTAGTTATTCCCCAAAAGTTCAAAATTCCAATATTTGCTATGTACGACGGTGTTTCATGCCCAAAACTTCACTTGAGATCCTACGTTCACAAGATACAACCGCATACCACTAACAAGAAGTTGTGGGTGCACTTATTTCAAGAGAGTTTGTATGGGACTCAGTTAGAATGGTTTTATCAGTTGGAGGGTTCAAACATTCATACCTAGGAAGATCTGGCCACCGCTTTCTACCGTCTATATCAGTACAACGCTGATTTGGCACCGACTAGAGTCCAGTTACAAGGAATGACAATGGATTCCAATGAAGGTTTTAAAGAGCATGCGCAGAAATAGAGAGACCTTGTTGGTAGAGTACAACCACCAATGACTGATAGAGAGCTGGTGGATATGTTCATGAGAACATTAACTGGACCATTTATCAACTTGTTAATTGGGAGCTCATCGTCTGATTTCACTGAGTTAATCTTAACTGGTGAAAGGGTCGAGAGCGGTATCAAAAGTGGAAAAATTCTCATGGCTTCTTCCTCTACATCAAATACTATGAAAAAGACCTTTATTGGCAAGAAGGAAACCAATGTCGTATATGGGTCAAGAAGCCATGTCAAGAAAGACCACCGCCAATCTGTTAATGTTGTTTTAATCTCCAATCCACCCTCTATTCAAAGATAACAACAAGCCAACCATCAAAGACTTGAGGTTCCAAAAAGACAATTCACAAGGATTAGCATGTCGTTATCCCAAGTCTTGCAACACCTGTTGAAGGCTAACTTGGTAACATTGTGTGATCCACCATCAAATCCCAATGTTTGATCTCTGAAATACAATCTTAACGCCAAATGCACCTATCACTCCAACAACCCTGGACATGATACTGATTAATGTTGGGCTCTGAAATGCAAGATTCAAGACCCCATCGACAACAAGACTATTGAGCTTGATCCACCTACAACTTTGAATGTTATAACTGCACCAATGCCAAATCATGGAAAATGTGTCAATGCAATTGAAGACACTGCTTTTGTTTCCTCAATTGAAGATTTGACTACTCCACTGACCATTGTTAAAGAAAATTTGCTGAGAGCTGGGGTTTTCCATGGTTGTATAAAAGACTGTAATTGTTGTGCTCTACAAAAGAATGGATGCAAATGGCTGAAGAAAGGTGTTCAATACCTGATAGATAGTCATGAGATTTTGTTTGAAAGAACTCCGACCATAAAAAGTTTGACTAAAAAAGCTGAAGACATATCCATCATAACCATTTCCAACAAACCTATTAGGATCTCTTCAAAAGATCCTATTAGGATTTCCAATGAACCGAAGATTTCCCCCTTGACAATTACTACTCCGGGGATAATTCCTTATTCTTCCGATAAGGCAGTCCCTTGGAATTATGGTGCTCAAGTATACTACCATAGGATTAAGCAAGACTCTTGGATTAATGAAGACAAAACTGATGATGTTACCAATATTGCTGGTTCTAGAAAGGTGACAAGGACGGGGAGAATCTTCTCTCCTAACATTTCACCTCCAACTACTACAACTACACCAGTTCACATTATCATGGACAAACCTAGTACTGACACTAGGGGCAAAGAAAAGATGGTTGAGCTTGCTAGGATAAAAGCGCCTGCCAAAGACATTGTTACTGAGGAGCCCCCCACCCAAGAAATGGAGGAGATTTTAAAGATCGTAAAGAATAGTGATTTTAAGATAGTGGAGCAACCGAGGCAAACAACCTCCAAGATCTTTATGTTATCTTTATTACTTTGCTCTGATGCTCACACTCAAGAATTGATCAAATTTTTAAAGAAATCGCATGTTCCTCAAGAGACCACAACCGATCAATTTGAAAATTGTGTGGCGAGTTTGACTGTCGATAATGGATTGGGGTTCTCTGATGCTGACTTGACACCAGTTGGAAGAAATCATAACAAGGCTTTGCATGTCTCTATTGAATACAAAGGAACTACTCAAGCCTGTATCTTGATGGATACAGGGTCCTCGCTAAATGTCTTACCCAAAGGTGCCTTAGATTGGTTGGATTGCGAAGGTCTGGTGTTGAAGCCAAGTGACATAGTTGTAAGGGATTTTGATGGATCCAAGAGGATGGTGCATGGAGAAGTAGACCTCCCCATTAAAGTTGGTTCACAAATTTTCAACTTTACTTTTATGTTATGGACATTCGTCCCGCTTACTCTTGCTTACTTGGGTGCCCTTGGATACATGGGGCAGGAGCAGTGACATCCACCCTTCACCAAAACTTGAAATATCCAGTCAAGGGAAAGATCGTTATCGTCTGTGGTGAAGAGGATTTTATGATTAGCCATATGAATTCATTTAAGTATGTTGAGATGGATGGTGAGTTCATAGAAACTCCTTGTCAAGCCTTCGAAGTGGTTTCTCCCATTATTGTTGCTGCCAAGGCTACTCCCGAGGTTCCAAAAGATGTTAAAGATGTGCCTAGGATGGCTTCCTTCAAAGATGCTTGTGCGGTGATTGAAGACGGAGGTTGTACCATTTGGGGATAACTCCCTGACACCCCTTTCAAATCAGACAAAAGTGGTTTAGGTTTCACTGTCAAAGCTCAAAAAGAGGTCAGACGTGCTCGCATAGGAAAACCACCTCTTCGCATCAGTAATCATGAAGTGAATGCTATTGAAGACTCTGAGGATGACTGTAACTTTAATGAATAGATCTACCCGGCTGCCAAAAAAGAGCTCAACAACTGGAGTGCCAAGGATTTCATTCTCATCTCCTTCAACAAGGAGTAATTACTATTTACTATTTTTATCAGTTCAAGAACTTTGTCTGTAATTTAATTTCAAATAATGACTTTAAGCCATGTCCCCTGCCCGAGGCACTATGGTCCATTTGTTAAGGGATTATTCATTTACATATGCCATATGATCATTTAATGAAAAACATTGGACTCTTTGCATTCAAGTTTTGTGCTCATTGTCTTTCTTTCATTTTATTGCATTTTTTAAATAGCCATGTATCTTACATGCACACGCACACTTGCAGATCCTCATCCACTCCGGATCTATTGCCAACGACTCTGCTATTGCCAATTATGACTTTGAATATCTAATCAACTAAGTTGAAGATGAAGGCGAAGAAGATTGTGAAATACCAGGGAAATTAGCCAGATTTCGGATGCAAGAGGAGAAAGCCATTCAACCTCATGAAGAGCCAGTTGAAGTGATCAACCTAGGTACTGAGGCAGACAAGAAAGAGGTCAAGATCAGTACTAACTTGGAAGACAATATCAAAGACAGATTGGTCAAGATGTTGCACGACTATGTTGAGGTATTTGCTTGGTCATATGAAGATATGTTGGGGCTTGATAATGACATTGTGGTTCATCGTCTACCAACGAAGGAGGATTGTCCTCTAGTCAAGAAAAAGGTTCGTCGTATGTGGCCATATATGTTTGAGAAGATAAAAGTTGAGGTAACGAAGCAATTCAATGTAGGTTTTTTGGTAATGACCTCATATCCCCAATGGGTGGCAAATGTGGTCCCCGTGCCGAAGAAAGATGAAAAGGTCCATATGTGCGTAGACTATAGAGATTTGAATAGGACAAGCCCCAAAGATGATTTCCCACTACCACATATCGATGTCTTGGTCGATAACACTGCTTAACACAAATTCTTCTCCTTTATGGATGGTTTCTCTGACTACAATCAAATCAAAATGCCTCCCGGAGACATGGAGAAAACCACTTTTGTTACACAGTGGGGCCCTTTTTGTTACAAGGTCATGCCTTTCGGTTTGAAGAATGTAGGGGAAACCAATCAACGAGCTATGGTAGTCCTATTTCATGACATGATCCATCATGAGATAGAAGTCTATGTGGATTATATAATTGCAAGGTCGTAGACTGAGGAACAACACCTTGATCATCTTCACAAGTTGTTTGAAAGATTGAAGAAGTATAAGCTAAGACTAAATCCCAACAAGTGCACCTTCGGGGTGAGGTCTGGAAAACTCCTGGGTTTTGTCGTCAGCGGCAAAGGTATTGAAGTCGATCCTGCAAAGGTTAAAGCCATACAAGAAATGCCAGCCCCCGGTTCTGAAAAGGAAGTTAGAGGTTTCTTGGGTCGACTTAACGACATTGCTCGCTTCATATCTCACTTAACTGCTACTTGTGAGCCAATCTTCAAACTCTTGAAGAAAGATCAAGTAGTCATATGAAACGACGACTGTCAAGCTGCCTTCGACAAAATAAAAGAATATTTACTAGAGCCTCTCATCCTGATGCCTCCAGTTGAAGGAAAATCCTTGATCATGTACTTGACTGTATTAGAGAATTCAATGGGGTGTGTGTTGGGTCAACATGACGAGTCTGGCCGAAAAGAGCATGCAATATACTACCTGAGCAAAAAGTTTACCGACTGTGAAATAAGATATTCATTGCTCGAGAAAACTTGTTGGCCTCTGGCATGGGCTGCTCGTCGGCTAAGACAGTATATGTTGACTCACACCACTTTGTTGATTTCTAAGATGGACCATATCAAGATCTTCGAGAAACCAGCTCTCTCCGGATGAATAGCTAGATGGAAAATAATCTTGACTGAATATGATATCCAATATACTACACAAAAGGACATCAAAGGAAGTGTGTTAGCAGATCATTTGGACCATCAAGATGTTGATGACTACCAATCCATGAAATTTGAATTCTCGGACGAGAATATCATGCTGATAACTGATTGTGAAAAGCCTGGACCGTATGAAGGACCTGAACAAGGATCCCGGTGGACTATGGTTTTTGATGGAGCTTCCAATGCTTTAGGTAACAGAATTGGTGTTGTGATCATTTCCCCCGAAGGTGGCCATACACCTTTCACTGCCAGATTATACTTCGATTGTACAAATAACATGGCTGAGTATGAAACATGCATCTTGAATCTAAAAGTCGTTATTGACCTAAGAATCAAGTTCTTTGATGTATACGGGGACTCAGCTCTAGTAATCAGTCAAGTTAAAGGAGAATGGGATAACAAACATCTAAACCTGACCCCTTACAAAGAGCTCGTGTTAACCTTGATCCCTTACTTTGAGGAGGTTACCTTTAAACACTTCCCAAGAGAAGAAAATCAGTTGGCAGATGCCTTAACGATAATGTCATCCATGTTCAAGGTCAATTGGGACAACGAAGCTCCCAGAATTACTATCGAAATAATGAACCTGCACATTGTTATGAGATTGATACGGATGAGGAGAAGCCTTAGTATCATGAAGTGAGGAGATATCTTGAAGCACAAGAGTATCCTGAAGGAGCCTCAATCAACGACAAGAAATTCCTGCAAAGATTCTCAGCCAAATTGTTCCTAAGCAATGGGATTATGTACAAACGCAACCATGATTCTACTCTGCTCCGTTGTATGGACAAGAAGGATGCAGAGAAAATCATGGAAGGCATGCATGAAGGCATCTTTAGAACTCACTCTAGTGGACACATTATGGCCAAGAAAATTCTGATGGCTGGTTACTATTGGTCGACAATGGAAATTGATTGTCACCACCACTCAAGGACTTGCCATAAATGTCAGATCTATCCCGACAAGGTTCACGTGCCTCCAATTCCTTTGAATTTCATGACTGCTCTGTGGCCATTTGCAATGTGAGGCACTGACATGATTGGAGAAATCAAGCCCACTGCCTCCAATGGACATCGTTTCATCCTCGTTGTCGTTGATTACTTCACTAAATGGGTCAAAGCTGCCTCATTTGCCTCAGTTACAAAGAATGTTGTAGCCCGTTTTATCAAGCATAACCTCATCTGCTGGTATGGCATCGCTGAAAGGATTATCACTGATAACGGAACCAATCTCAACAATTCTATGATCACTGAACTTTGCGCTCAGTTCAAGATCACGCATCACAATTCTTCTTCATACAGACCTAAGATGAATGGCGCGAAAGAAGCTGTCAATAAAAACATAAAGAAGATTGTGCAAAAGATGGTGGTGACCTACAAAGACTGACATGAGATGCTACCATTTTCTCTTCATGGCTACCGTACTCCAGCTCGAACTTCAACTGGGGTAACCCCTTTCTCTTTAGTCTATGGCATGGAAGTTGTCCTGCCTGTGGAAGTTCAAATTCTTTCTTTAAGGATTATGAAAGAAGCAGATTTAGGCGAAGACGAATGGATTCAAACTAGATTGGATCAGTTGAACTTGATTGATGAGAATGAGACTGGTTGTTGTTTGTCATGGTCAAATGTATCAAAAGCGTATGATCAAGGCTTTCAACAAAAATATCAAGCCTCAAGCGTATCAGACTGGTGACTTGGTAATAAAATGCATCATTCTTCCACAAGGCAATCTCATGGGCAAATGGACTCCCACTTATGAAGGGCCATTTTTGTTAAGAAAGTATTCTCTGGCGGTGCCATGATGTTAACTACTATGGACGACGAAGATTTTCCACATCATGTGAACGCGGACATAGTAAAAAAATACTACGCATAAAAATGACCTGCTAGGTTGATATACCTAGGTAAAAAATAAGGGCATCACGGCGAACCAAAGAGGTTCGACAAAAATTAGGGATATATACAAAAGATTATACACCCGATAAGTCGAAAACCTGAAAGGGCGGCTTGGGCAAAAAGGGGTATCCTGGTGGGCTGAAAACCCGAAAGGGCGGTCTAGGCAAAAATTAAGGATCAAAGCGTATGACTATGTCCCGTGAGATCACTACAGCCAGCTTTATTACCAAGGCCCAAGTTCAATGGTATAAGATCAATCCAATCAACTTCTTTCAACGGCAAGGGATGATGTTCGAAGACATAGGGGCAATGACGGAGTTGGAATCCAATGAGATTACTTCCACATGGCTATTATTTTGTTTTCACTTTGTATTCCTTTCATTCTTTCGACAATTTCCTCTTACTATGATTTCTATCTCCTTGTACAAAAATGTCTATTTATAGGCAAAACATCAATACAAATATACTTTGAAATGCAAACTTTTTGTTTTTTTGTTTTGAGTGTAAAAACGTCCAATGACTAAAATTGAATGAACATATTCATATGAACATGATTAACTGTTAACCAATGTAAGTTTAAAAATAGTAATAAACATTTTCTTAAGGATTCGGGATATCCCCACGGAGTTACTTCAACAAAATTATCCCCACAGATTTGAATTCATACAGTATCCATCCGGAGTTCCAATCTCATGTCAATCATTTCACCGGGTGAGTGTGGCCTTAACTGAAAAAATGAACCTTACATGAAAGAATTCATGTCCCCGGTAAGGTCTCAAAAATATCCTTCTCAATAGGATTTATTTCCCCAAAAGACTACAAACTCCCTAGCTCGAGTTCTTTTCTCAGACCTTTACAAATCAACGGACAAAACTCTTAGTCACCAACATAGTCGATATTATCCCCAGTAAGTTATTGTGAAGCCTGGAAATCGACTAGATAACAGTTAACTTCAGGAATTTGTTGTGAAGCCTAGAATTCGACCAGATAATAGTTAAATTCAGTAAGTTGTTGCGAAGCCTGAAATTCGACCAGATAACAATTAACTTCATTCATTCAGTAAGTTGCTGTCAAGCCTGGAATCCGACCAGATAACAATTAACTTCATTCATCCCAAAAATTTGCTGCGAAGCCTGGAATCCGACTAGATAACAGTTAACTTCAGTAAGTTGTTGTGAAGCCTGGAATCCGACCAGATAACAATTAACTTCATCCATCTCAAAAAGTTGCTGCGAAGCCTGGAATCCGGCCAGATAATAGTTAACTTCAGTAAGCTGTTGTGAATCCTGGAATCCGACCAGATAATAATTAACTTCATCTACCTCGGAAAGTTACTGCAAAGCCTGGGACCCGACCAGATAACAGTTAACTTCATTCTCCTCATAAAGTTGCTGCAAAGTCTGAAATTCGACCAGATACCAGTTAACTTTCATCCTCCCCAATCAAATTATGATTCCCAAGTAGAGTAATGGACAACCCATGTTTCTGAATTCTATTTCCCAAATAGAAATCAACATTCCCTGCAGAGTTCCCTCAAACGGCAAACAGGAATTCCCAGCGGAAACATTTTAAACAAAGTTGAAGATACACGTACTCTTCATCTCCAGCTATAGTCCGATATTCAGCTTCCCAATACTCCCCTAGCAATTTGTCAAGGATTTATTTTCTAGACAGAGATGCACTTCAATGTTTCACATTCATACATCATAGCACATACATGACAAATGCATACACCATAATCTCATTTATTTTGAGAATATCATTACGCGATGCATACATCTACATGCAACTAACCTTCTTCCTTGTAGGAAAAATCAATCAACAAAATAAAAGACCTCTTCTTGTTAGATTTAATTCTTCCAGATTAAAGACAGAAAGCCAAAGACCTCTTCTGGTTAGATTTATTTCTTCCAGATTAAAGACAGGCAAACGAAGACCTCTTCTGGTTAGATTTATTTCTTCTAGATTAAAGACAGGAGAACGAAGACCTCTTCTGGTTAGATTTATTTCTTCCATATTAATGACAGGAAATCAACAGACCTCTTCTGGTTAAGATTATTCCCCCAGTGAAATCGCCAAACAACAGACCTTGTATGTCACTCTGGATGGCATCTGTAAGCCTATCTCCGACGAATTATTTATCACCTCTTCAAATGGCATCTTTAAGCCCATTCCCGACACAATCAATCAACACATCATCAAGTGCAAATTTCTAGGCATTCTAGTGTTCAATCATCTTCCACCTTCGAGTCACGAATGGTGGACCCGCCAATCTAACTCTTCAAGTTTAAGAAGATTGAACAGGGGCAGCTGTTGTACCCCAAAATTTGCCCTCTTTTTTCTCAATATATTTCTCACAAAGATCTTCAAAACCTCAAGCTTGCACAAGTATTGACTAGGTCAAGCCATCTCCTCAACACTGATACCTCAAATTAGGGTTTGAGTTTGCACAAGGACAATTGGATTTCTAATACTCCAAATGACTTTCATGGATCATTATGGACCTTCAATATTGCTCATGTCAGGTTTCAAGTCTTGGATCATAAAATTGCTCAGTCAATTGATCAAACAACCTAAAATCAGTTGTATTTGATAAAAAGCCAGTTGTGGTCAACTTACAGCCAAATATTAAGATTTTTGATCAATATCAACATTTTGAAGTCATATGCATCAATTGATCAAGTTTGGATCACAGTTCCTCAAGAAAAATGTTCAAATCATCAAAAGGGCAAAATGGTCAAAATTAGGGTTTTAACTAAGAATGATTGATTCATGACTTTTGACTTAATACATGATCTAATGGCTTAAAGTACAATCTCAAGAATTCAAATACAACATGTTGACCTAATTTCATGGCTCAAAACATTTCTCAAGATCATTGGATTGATAGATGAAATTTGATCAATTGATGAAAAAGTTAATTGTACACAAAAAAGTTAAACTTTGGTTTTCTGATCAAATTTGAGTTTCAAAGATCACAATTCATCAAGACATTCAAAAATATGAAGCTTGATCATCAAGAAATCAAGAAAGTCAAAAGTCAATGAGAAAAATCAAACTTTTCAAGACTTAGAAATTTTTCTTATGTGTTTTTTGTACATGATAATTTCACTACTTCATAACATTCTTTCACCAAAATGCAAGATGATTCAAAGAAAACTTTCAACATGAAAGTTGTAGATCTTGATGAGATCTACAACTTTGCTTTATTGATCAAGTCCTAGAAGTGCTTGGATTGTGAGTTATAAATTTCTGAAGTCATGACATTTTCATCTAACACTTTATGAAATTTTCAACAGATTTTGATCAGGATTTTATCTCAACTTCTTGGCATTTTTTCACATAGTTCCAAGATGATTTTGTCAAAATGGCCAACATGGAAGTTATAGAGGGTGCTTCAAGCTTTTCAAAACATCCAGGAGCATGAATTTATCATACTTGATATAGGAGATTCAAGGGCATGAAGTTGGGCATCCATTCTTGAATTATAAGTCTTTTTGGTGAAGAACACATAATCCAATCCTTATGTTATGTTGTATAATCTTGTGTTGTGGGCCTTCTAACTTGCAAATCTCACCATAATTTAATGCTTACACCTACTCTTGAGCTATTACCCAAGTGTTTGAGTCATTGTCCAAAAGATCTTTCCATTTATGGCATAAAGTTACCATTGTTATTCTTGAAAAGCAAGCTTGTTGGTACAAAATTTGTCTTGAGCTCATACCTTGTTTACTTCTGATTTTACTCCAGCATAAATCATGGAAAGTAGCCCCTTTATACCAGCAACTTTGGTACTTCATCTCGAGACTATGAGGAATTGACATAGTTTGATATTTGCATCCCAACCAAACCATAACAGGCTATCTTGCAAACCTAATCAGCTCTTGTTCCCAAACCTCTTGCCTATAAATAGATGGAGCATTTGCAAGAGAAAGAGGTCAGATTCTTGTGTATTGAAAAATCCTCAAACCCCCCTTATACTCTAAAAAACCAGAATTGTCCATAAAAAATCTTCATCTTTGAGCTTTGAGATCCAAACCCTTTGAGTCTCCAAAACCTTTCAAGTTTTCCCTAAACAAACCATCCACATACTTCATATACATCACATTGAAGTTGTTCAAACACAAGAGCAATTTATGTAACATCACTGTCACTATTCTCCAAACTCAATAACAGCCACTTGACTTCTCTAAGACAATACATCAACTCTAAGTCAAAACACAAATTTCAGTTTCAAGATAAGTTTTCTTGACTTTGAACTCTTCATACAAGCATCATTAGTGATTCATTTGTGAAGATAAAATATAGATATCATTGCCCTGAAGCTAACCATATGTTTACTTTCTATTTTCATTAACCATGTGTTGAGAACTAACTCATATATGCAGCAGAAAAATGTTATAAGTAAAAAAACAGTAGTATGAGTCGATGCATATCTCCATGAGTCGACACATATTAAGTACAAAATAGGTTATGAGTCGATACAAAACACGAATGAGTCGATGCATAACAAAAATGAGTCGATACAAATCATTATGTGTCGACTCATACTGAGTTGGTTTTGATTTCCAAGAGCAGAGAAATTATATGTATCGATGCATAAGTGCAGGTTATGAGTCAATACAAACTATTAAGTGTCGACTCATACTGAGTTGCTTTTGATTTCCAGGAGCAAGGAATGATATGTATCGATGCATAAGTGCATGTATCAATACAAAATAGATGAGTCAGTGCATAAGTTCATGCGTCAATGCATAAAAGTTTCCATATCAATGCGTAAAAAATTTTGTATCAATGCGTAAGTGTATGTGTTAATACATAAAAGTTTTTGTTAAAACAATTTTTCTTTTTTTTTACATTATCTTTATATTTCTTTATATTTTTATTGTTATTCATCATTATGGTTGTAATAGTAATTAGGTTTTAATTGTTTTCATTCCTCATTTGTAAATTTGTATCCTCATTCAAAAAAAAATGTAATAGCATAGAATTTACATTTTCGCAATTTACCACTTTCAATATTATTGCTAGTAATTAGAGTGTGTATGGCAAGATAAAATCAATCTTAGAGAATCATAATCTCAAGACAAGAATGCATGAAAACAAACACTTTACACATTTGCATCTCTAGGGTTAATCTCGCTTGTTGCCTTGAGAAAAACAGTCATGTCCCTCGAACGTGGAATAATGCCTTCTGTAAACAATTTTAGACTCTTACAAAAATTACTAAGGTATCCTACAATATTGTCTTTTATGACTATACAATGACTCACGCTTATCCATTCACATCCAATGATATGGCTTTTTATCAATCATTAGTAAGATAGCAATATCTAAAGAATAAGGAAATGAACAAAGACTTTTTGAATATATATTACATTCTTAGTTGCTTGCTCACAACCATTTTCAAAATATCTTTCAAATACACCAACACTTTCAAATGAAATATTTTCAAAAGTCAACACTTTATATGTATTCTTATAGAGACGAGAATCATTACAAAGTTCGTCTAAACAAAAACACTTTTCAAAATCACTTTCAAACAAACCACACATTTTCAAACAAAACATTTCAAAGTGAGCTAATAACTAAAAATCCGTAGATAACTACAGATGAAAATGATGCTAACACCTTTTCTTTTCATAACATACTTTGAACTCAAGAAAATTTCTCAAAACGTCTTTCATATTCTTTTCACTCTTTCCTTTATTGGATAAAAAAAAATCGGTGGCAACTCTGACTATCCACAACAATTACGATAAAACGCAAAACAACAACGTTAATTCTCTCACCATATTACAAGAACAAAAATTTTATATAAAATCAAACTGGACAGTAAACTCAAGGTTCCCCTAAAACAAAAATAACAATTCATACGTTGAAACATAAAAATAGTGAAAGAATTATCAAATAACACTTGAATATTTTCATTATCATCAAAATAAACATAGAAAACAAAATTTTATGTTTTCATTATAATAACTATATCATTCTCATATATTCAATGATATAATAAAGATAAGAAAATAAGATATAAACACCAGTAGCACATGTAAATGCTAATAATTTTCAAAATATTAATTTTGCCATTGAGGGATCTCTTAATTAAGATATTCTATGTACACGTAACCAAAGTAGATTCAGCTTTGATACCATAAATCAGACAACACTTAAACCAAAACAACAGGCAAGGTATACACCCAACAGCTGACCAGTGAATAAACGAAATTTACATTTTTACTCTCCAAAATATGTCCAAACTATTGTGATATCCCAAACCATATCCAAAACTCCAGAATCAGATGTTCATAATCTAATAAAAAACAACAAATGATTAGTATATCCAACTTCTCTCTTATGAAACATTGATAAGACTCTTGATCACCAAACAAACTTCATAGCCAAGTTAAACGACAGTTCAAAAGACAAGTCATATAAAAAAGCTAATTGAAATTAAGATGAACAAAAGGAATCAAATTGGCATGGTTTGAATATACTCGGAAAGGAGAAGTCATAAATATTACAAATTTCAACCTATAAAAACTCATGAAATAAATCAATTTTAATATCAGTGATAAAAGACACATGTTTCAGAACTAGAGGGAACACACACCTGAAATTCAAATACCAACATACCAACTCCATATAAGATGTTAAAATTATTTTTCAATCCATGTGTAACAATAAAAAAAAAAAAGCACACACATCAAGGATATTATAATGTGTTGTTAGAATGTTCTATATTTCTAGGAGAAATAGAATAGTAAAAATTTAGAGGACGAACTCACTGAACAAAGCTCACTGCTTTATATTATTTTCATGTTTTTCAAAAAGAATAGTAATAAGCAAATAGCTTTTTCCATGTTTCAAATAATTGAAAAGATCAAAAAATAAAGCATTGAACAATATTTTTAAAAATCCGTAGCACCCATCTACAGTGTGAAAAGAAGAAAAAAAATGAAGATGTAATTAGTCAATAACGGCAAATTCCATTGACGGTAGAACCAAAACATTTAAATCAAAATATATTTTTCTAAAGTGTGAGCAGTGGATTCAAAAGGGGGGAGAAACATGCTTGGTGCAGTTGATGCTTCTTATACAAATGGAAAACTGAAGTTTTGGACTATTGGAGCCTATATCATTAACTCAAACATAGTAACATAAATAATGGCATCATAGTTTATTATAATTTATATAAACAATGTGAAAAAATAACAATAAAATCAGTACAATAATCCAGTATAGGTGTCCTTTGAGCATAGCATTATTTCAAAATTATAATATCATATATTCAAAAGATTAATTAACGCAGCCGGTGGGTTAGACATCTACACTCTCCAGCTTAGACATAGCCCAGTAAAGAATTACTATTACCAATAACGATGCTGATTAAATAGTAAAAAAAAACAATACCATGTAAAAACTCAATCACACTTCATTCATTTTTAGAAACATTTTATAGCTTGTTTAGTTTTAGAAAGGAAAAAACAAGTCCTCCCCTCCTCTCCAAAATCCTCCTACCTAAGAGACCTTGGGAACTGGAGATCTCCTTCACAAATCACAAATACCATAAAGAAACATTCTAAAAAAGCTAGACTAGCCCTATCCTATTTCAGAACCTCGGTTAGGTGTTTGAAAGTGAGAATTATCTATGTTAGTTGGGCTCAGATAATTAAAAGTAATAATGAAATGCCATTCCACAGAGAAAGGTCTAGTCAGATTTAACTGGAAAATGTTTCTCAACAAAGAAATATGTACCTGCCTGGTGATGGCTAAAAGCATCTAAAAGGTGGTGTCGTAGTCAAGTCTTGCTGAATTTCTTTAATCTCACGGTCCTGGATGGTAACATGTAAAAAGAAACAGTTAAGAGATTGTAGGTGGTAAATCTTCACCCTTTTATCATATATCATGCCTCAGAGAAAAACGTATACCAATGACAACCAAAAAAAAAACTGTAAAATCAAATGAATATATCACATACCGCATTATAAATGGGTATTTCATTGCGCCAAAACTCCAAGGAAGGTAGAAGTAACCTACCTGCAGCATTAACCAAATATAAACAACATAGTGCAAAGTAAATGCTTTTCAAATTACTATACAAAGAATGCTAACAATAGCCTCAGGTGAGAAGTGTTGAAAAGCATGAATGAGTTTTTGCATGAAAAATCAAATAGTGTATATATTATCAGTTACGAAATAAAATGTGTTACTTCATGAATTACCAATGAATGACTGAAATAATTACCAGATCTGGATTTTTTAACACTTAGTGACTCCGGGGAAACTATGGATAGTCCCTGTTTACTTCCCTTGTTCAAGTGACTTGCATCCCTTCCTTGGGGAGATTTTACCGAAGATGAGGATTTCATAACTTTTCTCTTAGGATTGACCGCTTCTGTTTCAACTGTCACCTTTTTTTTCTTATGACCCACTTCAGTTTTTGCTGAAGAAGTTTTGGAAATTTTGGAACTGAATTTATTAGTGACTTGCCCAGACAGCGTTTTTACTATTCCACTTTGTGACTGAACGGGTGTCGAGAGATTTTCCAGCCCCCCATCACTCTTTTCTGTGGTTGCTGAGGCAGAGATCTGGTCTTTACTTCGACGTGTTGTCGGACCTCCAGTAGCAGGTTGCTTCTTCTGGAAGGATGTAACATTACGCAACCGGCCACTACGTCTATTCCCGTCACTACCATGAACAACATTGGCTTCACTCGTCTTAATTGACATATCTTCTTCACCTTCAAGGAATAACTTATTGCAATGTCCTGTGGCCTTTTCCGGTGTTACCGATGAAGTAGGAAAAGAATTTTCCACAGCTGCGACAACAATTAAAAAACCAAGATATAGAGATTATAGATATAGGAAATGATAAAACATTAAACAAATAAGACATGAATAAACACAAATACGAATCATTAACAAAAATGTATAAATATTTACCACAAGATGATATTTCTGAAAGATTTGCTGATACATTATCAAGATGCACAGTATCTGAATCACGATTTTCCACTGCCTTTGAGGTAGAGCTTGGCTCTTCATGTGGGTGCTTGAGAGGAACTCTAGACGTAAGCTGCTGCTTCGGCTTCTTTTTGTTCTTCTGATTCTGACAGACGTTAATACTATGCAACCTGGTACTACGTCTATTTTGAACACTACCACTAGCAACATTTACCCCACGCATCTCCTTTGAGACTTCGCAATCATCACCAGGGAATGATGTCTGGTTATTTTCTGGGGCTTCTTGAGGCAATTCCGACAAAACAGGAATGGATTTTTCCTCATCTGCAACCACAATCAAAACAACTACTTAAATGTAGAGACTGAAGAGATAAATGATAAAACAAACAAAAAAAAACTTTCTAAATACATCTATCTAACTCTTAACTAGAAGCACTTGTATATTTAGCTTGTGTTACAAGTATGTAACTGATTCTAATACATTTTAACAGAATTTATTTAATCAAGTAATAGTTTAACTAGTTTATATTAACTCACATTAAAAAAGTAACTTATATCAACTCATGAGTAAATAACCTATATCAGCTAATCTACCTTCTTTTATCTATAATACATTATTAGAATTCAATATTTAAAAGCAAACTTAAACCATTCAAAAAATGAAGTAACTTAATTAATGATTCTGTTTTTACAACATACATTAAAATAGTATTTAGATTAAAGAACCACACAATCTAGTTTTTATCAGTAGAAATTAGAATTTTAGATGTTAGTCTCAATCAATAGTTCTAAATCACAATTTTAATCAGTACTATCACTTTCTTAAAATGTAATGCTAGTACTATGGTTTCTTACCTGTTATTTATGTCAGCTATTAGCATACTTTTTTAATATAAAAAAACAAATAAAAGAAAAACAAAATGTGGCAGACTAAACTTTTATTTGTCATTTTTCAAACATATTTTGAATTATCCCTGTATTGAGTTTTTGTTTCTTTAATTATTCACTTTATAAGCGACACAAAACAAAACAATGACATGAATTCACAAGTCTCACTCAGAATAATAAGTGTAGTTAAGAAAATTGTGGAATAAGCATTTTTTTTCTTCATACTTTCAAATTTTGTTGGTTTTTTCATCTAAATCAGTGACATGGAACCGCAAACAAAACCTTTCAAGGCAATCCACATCTACTACTCATGTTTTAAGGCTATCCACAGAAACCAAAAACAAAACCTTTCAACATCAAGCAAATTACCACGATTTGATCCATTGGTACTACACACACAAACCAAAATGAAAAAACCTATATTTCTTTCTTTGATTATAGCTTTGTTTACAAATCTAAACCCACCCCATTTTGCAGAATCTTCATCTGATTACGCTACATTGATCTACAAAGATTGTTCAAAAGAGACTTTCACATATCCAAATGGATTATACTCCCAAACACTTCCTACAGTCTTTGGTTCACTAGTTTCACAATCTACCAAAACAAAATTCTATAAAAACCACTTCTGGTAATGGCCAAAATAGTATAACTAGTTTAACTTATTGCAACGTCTGGTGGCCTTTTCCGGTGTAAAATAATTTTCCACGGCTGCGACAACAATTAAAATATCAAGATATAGAGACTATAGGCATAGGAAATGATAAAACATTAAACAAATAAGACATGAATAAACACACATACGAATCATTAACAAAAATGTCAAAACGTTTACCACCAGATGATATTTCTGGAAGAATTGCTGATACATTATCAAGATGCACAGTATCCGAATAACGATTTTCCACTGCCTTGGAGGTAGAGCTTGGCTCTTCATGTGGATGCTTGAGAGGAGTTCTAGACGTAGGTTGCTGCTTCGCCTTATTTTTCTTCTTCTGCTGCGGACAGACGTTTATACTATGCAACCTGGTACTACGTCTAATTACACCACTACCACTAGCAACATTTACCCCACTCATCTCCTTTGAGACTTCACATTCATCTCCAAGGAATGTTGTCTGGTTATTTTCCGGGGCTTCTTCAGGCAATTCCGACAAAACAAAAACATCTACCCCACTACCACAAGCAACATCTACCCCACAAATCTCCTTTGAGACTTCGCATTCATCTCCAAGGAATGGTGTCTGGTTATTTTCTGGGGCTTCTTCAGGCAATTCCAACAAAACAGAAATGGATTTTTCCTCTTCTGCAACCACAATCAAAACAACTACTTAAATGTAGAGACTAAAGCGATAAATGATAAAACAAAAAACAACTAATTTAAGACATGAACGCATCATTCGCAGCCATATCAAAATATTTACCGTCAGACGAAATGTCTTCGCAAATTGCAGATACATTACCCATAGCAGCATTGACTGAATCAGTAGCAGGTTCTACTTGTTCTCCAACGTAATGTGCAAACCAACAAGTTTCCCAGTTTGGAGGAAAGCCAGTGTAAAAACCATTGAAAATCTAAGCAAAAAGTAGAAAAGAAAAGAAAAAAAAGTGTATCACGGGTAGCAGTCAAACTCAATATCAAACTCAATTGACATTTATAAGAACAAACCTCAGGAGTAAAACCTTTTTCCAAGGTGCGCTCCTCATTGATGATACCCCTAATCAAAATGTATATACCATCGGCAGTCTTAAGGGAATACACATCGAATCTTTCAACAATAGGAGAAGAATTAAACACGCGAACAGCTTCTCCCCTGGATCACAATATTAAACGCGTGTTTGTTAAAAAGTTATACAAAACCCTAAATTATACAAAACTCAACATCAATCAGATGAAACCCTAACACAATATTCAACACACAGTGATGGCGAAACGGTAAAGAAATGAAAAGGCTAACGTGATTTTGGAACTTACTTTCTGGAAGAGATGCCGGAGATGGATAAACGGTTATCTGGAGATTTAACGAGCCACCAGTCGAATAATGTAACCTAGAGATGGAAAATAAAACGAAGTGAGATTAGAGAGAAGAAGACGAGAGAATGAAAGGGGAAAGAGAGTAAACCGTTGGTAGGAAATGAGAGCATGCGCGTGTGGCATTAGAAGTTGTTGAATCAGCCATTGTTGCGCTACACTCTTCCCGCACTCCACTGTACTGAGTTGCTGATTTTGATTTGGAGTGAATGAGAATGCCTCTAAAAACCCTTCCTTCTGTAGTTGTCAACTTTATTTCAATCTTTTTGAATTTTTCTTTTCATTCATAACAATCTCCAAAAAATTAAGGGGTTTTGAAATGTTTTAATAAATTTATTCAATTATATTGTTATAATATTTTTAAAATTAAAAGTATATTAATTATAAATAATTATTTTATTCTTTAAAAAAAATATTTTTCTAAATATGAATATCTCTTTTTTTTTCTTCTTTATTTCCGTCACATTCACGGGTAACACATACAAGACAAAGCGGACGGCCTACTCCGTTTAGACTCGTTTCATTTATGTTCGTTCAAAAGTGGAATGGAGAGGAGCGGACCAGACCAAATTAGGTGTCTGAGTTTAAAAGTTAAGTCTACACTATTTAATAACGAGTGAACAAGTTGGCGGGTTGGCCGATCTGCCAAACTCTTTTTTACACTTTAATTTATTACACAATTTATAAAATTTTGAATCAAAGAGATCGATAAAAAATATTTTTTAACAACGCATAATAGAATTTTTGACAAGTCTTAATGTCAATGTCATATTCTTCAACATAAGTAAAACAACATAACTATAACACCAAAAATTAAAAATAAATAATTAAAACACCAAAATAAATTACAAATATGGGTAGTATTTATTAATGAGTGGTAGCTTATAATTTTAAAATGATAATGTTTTGTGCACAAATAAATTCTATTTAAAAAGGCTATGTTAATATTTTGGAACATATTATTTATGTAAAAAAAACATCTTTCATTGATACATATCCAACAACTTGTTGCCAGTAAAAATCAATAATCAATCTAGGGGATAAAAATTAGGCATGTTGAGGTCAATATAATATCCAAATATTAACAAGTAAATATGCAGAAACTTCAAAGACATAGTCATATCCTGGACATGATAATAATCAAGTTTTCGTGAAGTTTGTCTTGAGATCATGATAATACAAATATATAATACTAGAACTGTAATAAATTTAAAACTAATTTGTATATGTGTCATCTCTACTGAGTTTATTGAGGTGTTTAAGTGTTTGTCTCATTTAACATGTAATGTCGAAAATAAAAAGATTGAGTTGAAGCTTATCTTAAAAGTGTGTGTATGGAAAGGAAAAAGAACAAAACAGAAGTAGTGGTTTAAATGATCGAATAGAACAGTGATGGAGTGGAGGGATAGACATGACACTAAATAAAATAAGATTAAATTCATATAAGAAGAGAGAATGTTCAATTTTTTACCAAAAAAAAAGAGAGAATAAATAGTCGATTAAGAAAAAATAGGTTGTGCACTTCTTCCCTTTGATTGTGTGGCTCTCCAGGGTTCGATGCTCATAAGCGCTCCAATTTTCTCATTCGATTATAGATTCTTGTCATTTTATTCCTTTGAGTATTCAACGATTCTTGAGTTACTTTGTGGTCGTCGAACTTACTCAATCTCGAGGTTTCCTTCTCTAAGGGTTCTTGAGCTTAAGTGGCTCTGCCCAATCCCACTACTCTTTTTTGGTTATCGATTACGCAATCCCTCTTACCACGCATAAAAAAAACTTAAGTTAATCAAATTTAATGCTTATGGGCTGGTAGTAAAAATCCCATATCCAATTTTCCATAATCATACTCGCAAGTTGACATTAATGACCCATGGCTAGGTCGTGAATCGACCTGCTCTGATAAATACTACAATACCCGTTAATCATGTATCTAGAATAACAACTAATGGTATTAATAATTGGTACTTGATACATTGATGTAAGTACCTAGAAAGTATCAAATTAAAAATTTACGACAGAACATCAAAATAACTAATACATCCTGAATTCTTCAACATAGCAGAAAGACGCTTCATCGAATCCCCAATGCCAAGTCTGATGTTGCAAGTATAATTTGAATACATGCTTTACATAAAAGTATTATAATATGGGGTGAGATACTAATCTCAGTGGATTTACAATCTAAACCATTAGACCATTTTCTACCATTCTACCCGATTAGGCTTACTAAGACATTATATCAAGGTTTATCGCACTCTTCCCACATCATTTATTGAGTTGCCAATAACTCGAATACTACATTCTTAACATATCATGGAGTCAAACATAAAACTAGTGAGGTCCATCTAACCATGTCATTTTCCTTTTACTTTCATCTTCACCCCTATTGTGTTGATCTGATAATATCCATAAGAGAAAGATACAACTAGGTCTCAATAAACTCTAATAAGCTAACAAGCTACCTCCTAAGGATCTAGTATGGACAGTTTAAACCTAGATCCTATAAGTTATTTATATCATATGTTTATCTCTTTGGATTATGAGTCCTCAAATTATATAAAATAGCCATTAGTCATTATGTACCTAATCATATGACGCCTAGCGTAGTTCTACGGTCTTACTCATGGTTAGATAAACTATGACTAACCTAGGATATGATTTACTATACTTCGTATATTCATTCACCTCAACTACCACCCAGAGTAATTTTAGAACTTAGGCAAGCTAGAACAAGTAGAGATGTATAATAGCATGACATATTCTCTTCATATGTATAACATACCTATGATTATATAATATTTACTAGTCACTATTCAACTAATCACCTAGTGTGTAGTGTAGTTCTACGGTCTTACTCATTGTTTTATAAACCATAACTAGATTAAGATCTACTACATTTCGCATATTCATTCACCTTAAATGTCTCATAGTGTAGTTCAAGGGTGTAGGTAGGCTAGAACAATAAGGAGATATAGTAGCCTACGCTATTCATTTTCTTACTAATTAACTCAGTATTTAGGATTTTCCTATTCTAGATATAAATAATTCAGGATTTCCCTACATTCCTCGACTCATGATACCTAGGATTTCCTATGCTTAATATAAATAATTAATGTTTGTCCTACAATAATTACCTCTCACTTTCATTCATAACATACTTACACATGCACGCGCGCGCGCACACACACACACACACACACACACACACACACACACACACACACACACACACACACACACACACACACACACACACACACACACACACACACACACACACACACACACACACACACACACACACACACACACACGCACACACACACACACACACACACACACACACACACACACACACATATATATATATATATATATATATATATATATGTATATATATATATATATATATATATATATATATATATATATATATATATAATTATGGTATTCATGTCACAAATGTCCTAAAAGATGTCGAGACACCTTTTTCTAAACAAATAAGCAATGACAAGATAAACGATCATCAAAGTGCAGAAAAGTAAAGAACACACAGGATTATTAACCCAGTTTTGTGCAAACCAACACCTACTCTAGGGGCTACCAAGCCAATGACCAAGTTAACTACTAATAGTATCAATTTGAAGTTAAACTCCCATGTTTACAACTTCTCACTTAATCACTACCCTCGCTTAACTTCTACCTAAGACTCACCTAGGTACGAGACCCTTCTCAAATCTCTTCCAATCACAAACCAGAGACTAAAAAATTCTAAACACTTAGAAAAACACATAAGTCACACTTCAAAGACAAGCATTCATTGCTTACAAGCTTTGTAATGATTGACATAACTTACAACAAAAACAAAGTCCTACTCTTTTATCAACATGATAATCGAGAGGCTCATAATAAGCACACAAATCCTAATCAAAATAGAGTGTAAGTTCATAAAAACAACTAGGGTTGAAGCCTTCTATTTATAATCTTCATAGAACTGGATTTGGGCTTCACAAATCCCAATTGGATAAGTAACAGGCGTTGCATAATCATATCCTCAAAGATAGGACATCAACCATCAGTTTCCTTAAATATCTCTGTAATTAGTAACTAACAATTCTTCTTGAAATCAGCTTGAATCCTCTTCAATCTTCAAATCGAGTGTCATATAGGATAGCACAATCTTCACATAATATTCTGCACTTGTAACATATCAGAATATCCAAAAATCCAGTTGTTCACAAACACGATGTTGAAAGAGCATGCATAGGACATCGCATAGGACATGTTGCTTCAGTACATAGAACATCTTTATTCAACATGTCAAAGCTAAGTTAGTTTTACCAAACATAATGACAATTACAGCAAAACAAAGAAATAATAATCTCCCCCATTTGGCTTATTTTGGCTAAAATAACTAAGTACACCTTCCACACATAAGCAGCTACAACATTTGAAAAACTCAAGCATCCAAATAATCAGAGGCACAACAGTGGAAGAAACAACAAAAATCAGAGTTATAGCTGGTGGAAACTTCTTCAACACAATGAACCAGAGAATATCTAGCTCTCAACATGTCAGAACATCATGTCTGACAGATCTTCACAACTTATGCTCCCCCCTCAAAGGCAACACACACACCATGAAATCACTCCCTCTTTTTAGCCATAATATAACAAAGGTAAGTAATTAACTAACGAATCATTAACAGCTAAACAGATATTGGGAACTCAACCCTTAAAAAATCATACAATAACACATACAAGTAAACAAAGCAAAACCAAAAAGGTTTACACAACCAGTAGTTATGCACCTACATCAACAACATTATACATACTCTTGATAACAAAGGCTTCTCTTTGGAGGATGTCACACCAGCATCTGGAGCATATGTGCCATCAAACATACCATAAATTAAAGAGGATTTCTCTCTTTCCATAGCCAATAAAATACCAGAAAGCAAGTGGTAAAATTTATTGGCCCACCATGATAGCAGTAATTGTTATAGGTCTTTGTGATACGGTGGCAGAACCGACTATTTGAAATGTTGGTTTGCGTTTTGCGTTTTTTGTTCGCAAAATGTCGCGGTAAGCAAGAGTCGCCACCGACTTTTATTTCATCCAACCGGAAAGAAAAAAAGTACAGAAAAATCCTTTTTCGAGATATTTTGAGTACAGGGGGTAGATTATAGAAAGGGAAGGTGTTAGCACCCTTTCTATCCATGGTTTTCCATGGGCTCTTATGTACTTGCTCATCTTTTTAAAATTGCTTGTGTATGTGCTTTTTTTTTTAAAGTTTGACTTCGTGATAACCCTTGTATCAGTCCTCAAAGGTGTGACGAAGTTTGTTTTGAAAGCTTGTTTGAAAAGTGTAAGTGTGAAAAAAAGTTTGATTTGAGCAAGTACCTACTAGCATCTACCTACTCGGAAAAAAATATCGTTTATATCCTTGTTTCCTTTAGACAGTGTTATCCTACTATTGAGAAATAGGTAGCACCGTTGTTAGAATTATAAGGGTCAATTCGAAAAGGGACGTGCGATCACTAAAGCAATGTTAGGACATCTTAGTAATAACCCTAAAGTCTTAAGATCATATTCGAGGCAACATTTCCGAGACAACACTTCTGAGGCAACATTTCCGAGGAAACATTTGATCTTTGTTAGACTGGAGGGCAACCACTAAGACACCTTATGCTTAATGATCGTTTACCGAAGGCAACTGAAGTGTGAGTATACCCTAAGAGTGATATGTGTGAGTGATCTATTTTCAGTTATTTGTCTTTGCATATTAGGGTTTTCTAACTAGATTAATTTGTCATGCATTCTTGTTATACAATCCTATTAGCATACATCTAAACAATAAAATATTTGTGAGAATTAAAATGCGAGAAAGTAAATCTACGCTATTACAAGGCTTCGGGGAGGGGGATTAATTACTTAGCCAAAAACCCGGGAAAAAGCGATAAATAAAAACCCTAGATTAAACTATTACAAACCATGAACAGTTACAACAATATCGTAAAAATAATAGTACGCGCGCAATAAATTGAAAACGGGACCACTAGGGTTTTGACCCTTGCCTAAACCTAATTGCGATTAGTTAAAAAATGTTTTTGTTCTGTTTTGAGAAAATAATGGAATTGCTAAATTAAAGGAAAATCCTAAGTCTAATTAATTTTAAACTAAGAAAAATAAATTAATTCCTCTAAAAGCCTATTTTGTATTTTTATTTATTTGAGAAAAAGAGCAAAATAAAATTTAATCAAAAGTTTAACCTAATTTCTATTTTGATTTTATTTATGAAAGCAAGTTACAATTTCCTAAATTAAACTAAATTAAATTAATTTTGATAATAATAAAATAAAATAAAACTAACCCTATTTTTTTGTGAATTATTGATTTTATGTTTTTTTTTGTGAAAAAATAAATTAATTTGTGAATTAAAGAAAATAAAATAAATATTGAAAGATTTAAAAAAAACTAAAAGAAAAAGAAAGAAATATGGGCCTGTATTAGCAATTATGGGGGGTGTTGTTTGAGATTCTGAGCCCAAAAGATCCAGGCCTATTTGACTTTGCCTGATCCAATGTGGTTGTTGACTGGAGGCGTATGGTGGTCCTCCAAAGGAAGGGCATTGGATCTAGAGCGCTGATGAGTTGGATGGCCAGATCCTGATGGTACATGGTGAGCCTTTTGATTTGCAAAGCGTTGGGTTGTCTGTTGAAAAATATCATGAATAAAGGTTTGGATCTGGAGCGCTGATGAGTTGGATGGCCAGATCCTGATGGTACATGGTGAGCCTCTTGATTTGCAAAGCGCTGGATTGTCTGTTGAAAAATATCATGAATAAAGGTTGGGACATGGGAATCGAACCCAGGTCCTTAGGCACTCTTTCCCTGCACGCTTGCCAACTGAGCCATTTGATTTACTTGTATATATAATAAAAACAAAATATAGTATATGAAAAACAAAGATTAAATGAAAAAACGCGCTAAATTCAAATTGCCCAACCAGGGGGCGCCACGCCTCATCTTCTTCCTCCCATCCTTCGTGTTAGCCCATGAGGTTTTTACCTACGGACATTGCGTTGTAGCTACAACCCTGTGTGTTTCAAAAATTGTCTATAGGCAACATAAATAATCGTGGCTGGTACCAATCAACTCGTCTCATCCTCACGAGTCTCATGGTACCAGAATCAATGTCCAATTTTACATATCCTGCAAAGCCCTAATCAAGAACGTGAAACCCTATCTATGGCAATATCCTGTATAGGCGTTAATAATGCAATTAAATGGTACCAATAGTTTGCAAACTCAATAATGAACACGAGTATATAATCAAAACATGCATATGATGAGTAAATCAAAAAAATCAAATTTGAGTTTAGAAGCAAATCGTGATACCTGTAACTTACAATTCTAGACATGAAAAGGCTTGCAATTGATGGGGATATGTTCCTGGGATGTCCAACAATCTATTGGCAATGTGAGAATGGCACGAATTAGCCTCTAATATGGAAATTGGATCACCACTTTTTCTTGAATTTTTTAGTTTTGTTCTAGCTCTGCACGACTGCTCCCAACCTCTCTCATGCCTTGGCTTGCTTCTGTATATGTAATACAACCTATTAGGTCAACAAAAACGACCTCAATCTTGCTCATCATGGATATTTGATTTGGTCTTTCATGGCATATGATTTCTTTCCAATTTTGCTCAAATCCAATCTTTTTCCAACCAAATTAGCCTTGCACGAGTTGATTCTCAATTGACAGCATATAAGATCTTTCTTCAATGCAAAAATCTCCCCTAAAACACAAAATATGATTTATTTAGATTTATTTTATTTTATTTGAATTTTAAATGAATAAAAATCAAAATAAATTAAATAAATGAATAAATAAAGCATGTAGGGTCCCATAGGTCGCGGACTATGTTAGGAATGAGATGTAAGCATAAAAAGTTGGGCCTATTTAGCAAAAAATGCAAATTTGAGCACATTTGACTTTTGGCAATTTTACAAAAAGGATCAACTTGGCCAATGCATAACTCTCTCAATTTTGACCCTAGAGAGGTGTTCTTGGACTTTTCAGAAAGCTTAGTATGTCCTATAAGAAACTCTTTTGGTCTAATCTCAATTGAATCTTCCATGCTCGTGTATGAAGCTTTGACCCAAAAGGTGTTTTTGTTGACTTTTCAAAATGACCTATAATGTCCAAATTCATATCTTTTTGTGAGTTCATATTTTGAACTTGGGAGATGAAGATGAATTGTAGGGAATTTCATCCTCTTCAAAACTAGCTTTGAATGGGTCATTTTTGATAAAGTATGAGAAAGTTATGTTTGGTCAAAGTTGAGTTGACTTTTCCTACAAAACCCTAATTTAGCAACTTTTGGGTTTTGATGAATTGTGAGCAATCCTTGATGAATTATGAGAAATCCTTGATGAACCATGATCAACCCTTGATTAAATGATGAATGATACTTCAAAATGAGGATGTTCACCAAAAATCTTAAAGTTTGACTGTATGTGGGGCCACAATTGACTTTTGACCTAGCACAATCAATTTTCAGGCCTTTGAGCAATTGACTGAGCAAACTTCCTCTGCAAGGCTTGAAACTTGACATAGATGATCTTGAGAACATATTAGGACAATGGTGAGCATTTGGGATCCTCTGGACTCAAACACCTTGATGCAAAATGAAACCCTAATTTAAGGTAGACTGCCTTAGGAGAGAGTTTGTCTGGTCAACTTTGAACTTCCTTGAGCAATTTGGGGACCTCACTTGACATGTATTGAGAAATATGGGAGGGAAAATTTTGGGGTACAACAACTGCCCCTGTTCAATTTTCTTAAACCTGAGGATGTAGATTGACTCGTCTGCCTTTCGTGATCTGAAGGTGAAAGATGATTGAACACTAGAGTGCCCAGAAATTTGCACTCGCGTGAAGTGATACTTGATTTGTGACATCGGGGAATGAGCTTATAGATGCCATTTAGAGGTCTATGATGGAAGATGGGTTTAAAGATGCCATCTGAAGAGGTGTCGATCACATAAGAGATTCCTTTGCGAGATCCTGTATACCTGTTGTTAGAGGAGGACTCCGATGGGGAACGATGGTCTTTGTCTTGAGAGAAATAGAGTTTTAGGAGCTTCAGTTGTCCGTTACTCTACTGGGAAATAACTCCGGTTTGGGAAGCATAAGTGAGCTGCGTGTTTGGTCAGGATTTATGTTGCACCGCGACTTACTCGGGAAATGTAAAATCAATTGTGTTTGATCGGGTCCCGGTCTCACAATGTTGTGGACTGTTGTCTGGGGATACGAAAGGAAGAACCCGGATAGTAAGGTTATGAGAAGGAACCTAGATAGTAAGGTTACTTCGATATGAAAACCTGAATAGTAGGGTTGTGAGAAGGAACCTGGATAGTAGGGTTACTTCGATATGAAAGTCTGGATAGTAGGGCTGTGAGAAGGAACCTGGATAGTATGGTTACTTCGATATGAAAGCCTGGGTAGTAGGGCTTGAGAAGGAACCTGGATAGTAGGTGTGATACAGTGGGAGAACTGACTTGAGGTTTTGCGTTTGTTTTCGCAAATGTTTCGGTTGAGCAAGAGTCGCCACCGACTTTTTATTTTGTTCTAAGGAAAGGTTAAAAAGCACAGAAAAAACCTTTGAGATGTTTTCTTGGGTTCGGGGAGTAGATTATAGAAAGGGAAGGTATTAGCACCCTTCCTATCCATGGTTATCCATGGGCTCTTAGTTACTTGCTTAGATCAACTTGCCTTGATTTTCAATTGTTTGAAATGGTGCTTTGTGTGTGGGTTTGAAAATGTTTTGAAAAAAGGCCAATGTGGTGGCAACCTTTGTAATGACCCATGTTTGGATGTATACAAAGGTGTATGTCTTTTGAAAAGTTTTCAATGTTTTTGAAAGTTGCTTGAAAGTGTGTTGTGAAGTGTGGTTTTGAAAAAAAAGTAGGCAAGTATGTTTTCTTTGCAAGTTGATCAAGTAACTAAGAGTTTTGTCTACCCCTATATTTACTCAAAGGTTTTCTCTATGTTTTAACCCTTTTAACAATTTTGTTCCACCATTGTATTTGGTGGACAATCTTGTGTTAGGATGTTAACGGTACAGGCGCGGGTCATCGTTTAGACCATGATTGCAATAGTGCCAAGTGTCTTTGGCAACTTTTTCCTTTAAGGGACTTGATCATTTTTAGGCAACTTTCGAAAGCGTCATCGAGGGACTATGATCATTTGAATTGTTTTTGTTTTGCCAAAGACACCTAACATGCAATATGGCCCATTTATTGAAGGTAACAAGTGGAGTAACCCTAGGGATGCAAGTGTGATTGGTGTTGTCCATTTTCATGCTTTTATCTTGGAATTAGGTTAAACTATTTGTTGTTTGATTTTTGCATACAAAAACCCTAAGTCTATCATGGCATATTTAGAAAGCTTTTAAATGTGGAATTTAAAGGTCCTAAATTATTACAACACAATTATGGGATGGGGGGTACAAATGTTCAAATGGGGATATTTAGCAAGAAATTAAAATCTAAGCAATTACAATCCAAATGGAATTTACAAGGTATTTAATTGCACAATAATTAAATAAAATACAATAAATATGCAAGATGCAAAAAATGATTTTTATATGTATGTAAAAGTATTTTTCATGTGTCAAATAAACAAGAATAAAAAAGATTAATTTTTTTTGGGTATTTTTATGGTTTTTAGGGCAAAAACCCTAATTTGCTAAATAAAAGGTAATTATTATTTAATATATACAATATTCATTAATTATATACAAAAAATAAATAAAAAGGAAGCATATTGTAAAAAAGTATTTTTGAGGTCAAATATTAATAAAAATAAAAATATATTATTTTTATGTTTTTATCCTAAATATTCTAATAAATATATAAGTATTTATATTATTTACTAAATATATTAAATATGTACAAAAATAAAATATTTATTATTTACAAGAAAAAAGTATATTTTTTTATAAAATGTTTTCAAAAGATAAAATAAAATAAAATCAGAAAATAAAATGTATTTTGGATTATTTTTGTATTTTGAATAAAAGAGGTATTTATATTTATTTATATGTGTAAACTCAAATAAAACAAACAAAATTCAAATAAAATGCAAAAATGGTTGAAAAAATGTTTTTAATATTTTTTATGTTTTGTCAAAAAATAACAAGTCAGAATAAAAAAAGAAAAAGTCAAAAAATGATAAAAATAAACACAATGGGCCAAGGGGGTGCAAGTGAAAAATGAGTGGTGCAAATAGAAAGAACAACACAGGCCCAGCCCAAAGAGGTTGTCTTCAACTTCCAAACAGTTTTGTTTGAAAATTCGCGCGCTTCCTTGCTTCAACAACAACTCCTGATTCTTTGATTTTTAGCACAAACTTATAACACAAAAAATGTCAAGCATCAAATCACGAATCCAGACATACCAAGAACTTGATCTAACTCTCAGAAATGAGAGAGAATTTCTTCTCCCCCAATTCCTGACCTAACTTTTTCCTAATGTTCAGGTTCCAAATTCTCTTAACACACACAATATAAATGAAAAATGAGGATACAGGTAGCTTCAGGGCTATGATTAGAACATGTTTTCTTCACAAACTTAATCCTAACTATGCCTGGATAGAGAGATAGGAGTTCAAAAACTTACCTGTTCAGCTCGAATTGTGTATGACAATGGAGGTACTTTCAATGCAATGTGAGGACTTGTATAGCTTGCTTGAGTTCCAGGGATGCTTCTCTAATGCTTGGTGTGCTTTGAATCTTGCTATATCAAGTTGCAGAAGTCAACCTGCAAGAGAGAAAAGTGAAAATGGCAAATGATGTTAGGGATGTTATAGTTTGCTTCCAAGGCTTGGGATAGTTTGTATGGGTGGTAGGGAATGTGTTTGAAAAGGTTTCAGCCAAAACGCATGATAGGAATGGACTGTGGGATTCAAACTGCAGCCTATGCCCTATTTTGCCACAAAACTGTGTTTTAATGAATGAGAAGGTTTAAAACTTGGCTGGTTCGTGTTTTAGGTCTGGTTTGATGTTTGGAAAATGTTCACAATGTTTTCTTTGGCTAGTTTTTGCAGCAATGAGAGATGATGTTCAAAATGCCAAGTTTCTTCTCATGTAAGCAAAAGTTGCCAAGTTGGGTTATAGGCCAGGACAGGTCCCTCAATCATGCTGCATAATCTCTCCTTGATCAGTGGGATTAGTTCAATAACTTGTGCCTCAGAGATTTGCATTGTACTTCTTGGATTTGTGTTTGACATAAAGTTGTGCTTTACAAGAATGGATAACTTGCTTTTTCTAATTATGGATTAAACTTCCATGTAATGACCAAATGAGCAAAATAATGCTAGAACACAATGGATTGGCATTTAATTATTGAGTGTAAATGATATTAGAGGCCTTTAACTAGCTTGTGCAAGCTGATTTCAAAAATGCAAAGTGTATGAACCTGCCTTTGGCCATGAATCAAAGTGACTTTTGCCCATATTGACAAATTCGATTCTCCCTAACCACAAGGGTGTTTGAGAAGTTCTTGGACATTTTGGAAAGCTTGGAATGTGTACTAAAATCCATCTTTGTAATGCAATTTAAAATTCCAAGTGGAAGCATGTGAAAAGTGGTCATGAAGTTAGGCAAAAATCCTGCCTAAAATAGGTCAAAATATTTCTAAGTTAAGAATGTTTTGCACCCTTGTTCCAAAAATCATAACTTGAGATACAAGCTTCTTTTGAGGAAACTTTATGAATCAAAGTTGGAGATTTTGAAATGGACTATAACTTTCATGTTTTGAGTTTTGTTTGAATCCAAATGTATCTTGATGAAAAAATGGGACAAAGTTAGGAAAAAATAAGGAAGTTTCATAACTTAGAAAATTTCTAAGTTATGAAATTTCTTCATTTCAAACCCTAATTTGTGATTTTTGATTTCTTGATGAACAAGTTTCATAATTTGGCATGTTTTGATGAAAAATAAATCTTGACACTTGATTTTGACCAAAAAGTCATAGTTTGACTTTTCAGTATACAGTCAAATTTTGCTTAGTTGACTGGAAAATTCATCTGTCAATCTTGTGTATTTGGGATCTTTTGAATTTGTTGAACATGTCAAGACAATGCCATTGGGTCCTTGAGTCCATATGTGAGCTTGGTTTGCCATTGGCTAGGTCAAACAGTCAAGAATTGCCTTTGTGCAGTCAAAACCCTAAAAATGACCATTTTGCCCTTTTGGTGATCTGATCAAATTTCTTGTGGAATTGTGATCCAAACTTGATCAAATGGTCCATATGAGTTCATAATGTTGATGTAGGTCAAATTTCATGAGCTTATAGATGCCATTTGGAAGTGTTGATCGCGTAAGAGATTCCTTAGCGAGGACTTGCGTACTTTGAGAAAGGAAGATGGTTTCCTGGCCTGTTACAGGTGTTAATCTTCAAACTCTTCATGCAGATATGACCTGGCTAGGTACAGGTATCGAATCTATAATTAGTTGCTCACATATGTGCCCTGGCTAGATACAGGAATCGAATCTGGAACTTCAAAAGGTTGCTTACAGACATGCACTGGCTGGATACAAGTATCGAATATGGAAATTATCGTCTACAGATATGCCCTGGCTGGATATAAGTATCGAATCTGGAAATTATCGTCTACAGATATGCCCTGGCTGGATGCAGGTATCGAATCTGGAAATTATCGTCTACAGATATGCCCTGGCTGGATACAGGAATCGAATCTGGAAATTGATCATTCACAAATATACCCTGGCTAGATACAGGAATCGAATCTGGAATTGTGACAGTTGATAGTAATCATCTTTGGATTGACCTTTTTCCTGAAAAGGCAAGACATCAGTTGTATGTAATGTCATGATGTATGAGATGCATGATGTCATGATGCTCAAAATGAGATAGTGTTGTATGCACTTTATCATGTATGTAAGCAGGATGTATGAAATGTGAAATGTCTATGAATGTATTTTTGTCTAGGAAAATAAATCCTTGACGAGTGCCGGGAGTTTGTTGAATCCTGGGCTGATGTTGAAGAGTAGAGTTCTTCGCTTCCGCTGGGTATGATGGTTGCAAGAATAAACCAGTAGGAGAAGATGACTTCGTTGGGGAATAAACTTGTTGGAGAGATTGCTCTGCGGGGAATTACACTGTGGGAAGAGATACTTTGCTGAGATTTTGATGAGAACTCCGCTGGGGATTCCACTGATAAGTTATGTTGGGGAATTTGATGAACTCCGCTGGGGATAGGAAGAACTTCGCCGAGGACGATCTTTTTGTGGTAATTAGCTGAGGATAACCCAGTTATACCCTGGTGGGGAAATAACCTTTGAATAAAGTCGGGGAGAGACGTTCGTACTCTGCAGGGGATAAGCTTCCAGAATCTACTAGGGATAAGCTTCCAAAATCTACTGGGGAGATGGATTCCACTTTCCTGGGGAAACTTTGGTATTTCACCGGGGAACAATCTTATAATAAGACTGTCGGGGATGCTTGCTGAGGAATGTCTATACTCCACTGGGGAATGTTAAGATCTTCTGGGCATACCCAACTTCCTTAAGGCTGACAGTGGACTAACTCTGCTTGAGGAGAGTATCGCTGACTCGCTAGGAGAATATTGTGCCTTTTCAGGGCTGATAGGAGACCAACTCTGCCTGAGGAGAGTATTGCTGAAATCTGGTCTTTCTCTGTGGGGAGTTGAGGTGACTTTGTTTACATTCTTCAGTCGAACCTACTTTCGTACCTTGGTGGACAGAGCAACTAGATCGCTTAGACAATTCTTTATTGCCCCTGTTTCTGATGTCATCTGTAATTAGTCCTTTGTTTCGCATGCAAATATTCATGATTAACAATTAATGTCAAATGCATATATCAAAAATGAACATTGGACGTTCTTTGCAAAATAAAACAGAAAAAGGAAAAACGATGGGTAATTTGTCTGAAAAATTGAACTTGTATTGATTTTGAAGTTTACCTGTAAATAGGCGTTTTATGTACAGGAGGCTGACGTCCTAGTAAGAGAACGTCGCCGAGCAAAATAGAGTTTATACAATTTTGTGAAAAGGAAACAAAACAGCTATGTGAAAAATAATCCCACTGGGTTCCAACTCTGATATCGCCTTTATGTCTTCAAGCGTCTCAACATTTTGCTGCTTAGTTGAAGATGAAGCTGATTGATCGATGCCGTCTGAGCCCGATAGTTGATGCCGAATTCTGGATGCAAGGTGATCCAATGAGACATAGTATTACGCTTTATCCCTAACTTTTGCCTGGACCACCCTTTCGGGTTTTCAGTCCACCGGGATACCCATTTTTGCCCAAGCCGCCTTTTCAGGTTTTCGACTTGCCGGGTGTACAGACTTTTTTCATTTCCTCCCTTATTTTTGCCCGAACCCTTTTGGTTCGTCGGGAAGCCCTTATTTTTGCCTAGGTGTGTCAACCTAGCGGGTCTTTAGTTCATGCGTAGTATCTTTTTACTATGTCTGCATTGGCGGGGTGAGGAAGGTCGTCACCATCCATGGTGGTTAGAATCATTGCTCCTACTGAGAAGATATGTTTAACCACAAATGGTCCTTCGTACGTAGGGGTCCATTTTCCCCTGGGATCACTTTGAGGAAGAATGATGCGCTTGATTACCAGGTCTCCGACTTGATACTCTTGTCATCTAACCTTCTTGTTAAATGCCCTGATCATCCGTTTTTGATACGTCTGACCATGACAAATAACAGTGAGTCTCTTTTCATCAATTAGGTTTAATTGATCAAGCTGAGTCTGGATCTAGTCATCTTCGCTCAAGTTTGTATCCTTCATTATCCGGAGAGAGGGTATCTGGACTTCAATAGGCAAGACTGCCTCCATGCCATAGACCAAGGAAAAAGGAGTTGCCCATGTTGACGTCCTTGCTGAGGTACGGTACCCATGAAGAGCAAACGGTAACATCTCGTGCCAATATTTGTAGGTCACTGTCATCTTCTGCACAATCTTCTTGATGTTCTTATTTGCTGCTTCTACAGCCCCATTCATCTTCGGCCGGTAGGGAGAAGAGTTGTGGTGCTGTATCTTGAATTGCTCACAGAGCTCAGTGATCATCTTGTTGTTAAGATTGGTACCATTATCCGTAATGATCCTTTCAGGTACACCGTATCGACAGATCAGGTTGTGCCGAATGAACCGTGCCACGACGTTCTTGGTTACGGTAGCATAGGAAGCTGCTTCAACCCACTTCGTGAAGTAATCAATTGCCACCAGGATGAAGCGATGCCCGTTGGATGTCGTAGGTCTGATCTCGCCGATCATATCAATGCCCCACATCGCAAAAGGCCAAGGTGCTGTCAAGACGTTCAGAGGAACCGGAGGAATGTGCACCTTATCAGCATAGATCTGGCATTTATGACAAGTTCAAGAATGCTGATAACAGTCGGCTTCCATTGTGGACCAGAAATATCCTGCCCGAAGGATTTTCTTTGCCATGGTATGTCCACTGGAATGTGTTCCGAAGGTACCTTCATGTAGCTCTGCCATGACCTTTTCTGCTTCAGTCTTATCCACACAACGCAGTAAGGTTGAATCATAGTTTCTCTTGTAGAGAATGCCATTGCTGAGGAAGAACTTTGCCGCAAAACTTCTCAGGAACTTCTTGTCATTTACAGATGCGCCTTCGGGGTATTCTTAGGATTCAAGGTACCTCTTCACTTCATGATACCAGGGTTTTTCTGTTACCTCTTCGGTCTCGAGATCGCAGCAATGTGCAGGTTCATCCAACTTCCAAATAATGATCCAGGGAGCCTCGTTATCCCATTTGACTTTGAACATGGAAGACATTGTAGCTAGTGCGTCCGCTAACTGATTCTCCTCTCTTGGGAAGTGCTCAAAGGTTATCTCCTCGAAGTGGGGAAGCAATGTCAGCACGTACTCCTTGTAAGGAATAAGATTTGGGTGTTTCGTATCCCACTCGCCTTTGACCTGATTGACCACGAGAGCGGAATCTCCGAAGACACTCAGAAACTTGATCCTTAAGTCGATTGCAGCTTGAAGACCCATGATGCATGCCTCATACTCTGCCATGTTGTTGGTGCAGTTGAAACATAGCCGGGTAGTAAGTGGAGTATGAGTGCCTTTAGGGGATATGATCACAGCGCCGATACCATTACCCAAAGAGTTTGAGGCTCCGTCAAAGTGCATAGACCATCAGGATCCTTCCTCAGGTCCTTCATCCGGTCTAGGTACTTCACAATCAGTCACTACCATGATATCCTCGTCTGGAAATTCAAAGTTCATCGACTGATAGTCGTCCACTGCCTGGTGTGACAAATGGTCTGCCAATACACTTCCCTTGATTGCTTTTTGAGTCGTGTACTGGATGTCATGTTCCGTCAAGATCATCTGCCATCTTGCTATTCTTCCGGACAAGGCGGGCTTTTCGAATATGTACTTGATTGGATCCATTTTTGAAATCAACAGAGTAGTGTGAGTCAACATATACTGTCTCAGCCGGCGAGCAGCCCATACCAAAGCGCATCAAGTTTTCTCGAGCAGTGAGTATCGGGTCTCACAGTCGGTAAACTTTTTGCTAAGGTAATAAATGGCGTGTTCTTTTCGGCCAGACTCGTCATGCTGCCCCATCACACACCCCATTGAGTTGTCAAGTACTGTCAAGTATAGTATTAGAGGTCTCCCTTCAACCGGCGGCATAAGAATGGGTGGTTCTTGGAGATACTCTTTGATCTTTTCGAAAGCGGACTAACATTCATCATTCCAACGTACTACTTGATCTTTCTTCAGCAGCTTGAAGATTGGTTCACAAGTAGCAGTTAAATGTGAAATGAATCGGGCAATGTAATTCAGACGTCCTAGAAAGCCTCTGACTTCTTTCTCTGTCTTAGGAGTTGGCATCTCTTGTATGGCTTTCACTTTGGCAGGGTCCACTTGAATGCCTTTGTCTCTTACGATGAAGCCTAGCAATTTTCCAGATCTTACCCCAAAGGTGCACTTGTTTGGGTTCAATCTCAGCTTGTACAACTTCAGACGGTCAAACAGCTTCCGTAGATGGTCAAGGTGTTCTTCCTCAGTCTGGGACCTTGCAATCATATCGTCGACGTATACTTCTATTTCATGATGGATCATGTCATGAAATAAAGCAACCATGGCACGTTGGTAGGTTGCCCCAGCATTTTTCAGCCCAAAAGGCATGACCTTGTAGCAAAAGGTCCCCCACTGAGTGACAAAAGTGGTCTTCTCCATGTCTTCAGGAGCCATCTTGATCTGATTATAACCGGAGAAGCCATCCATGAAGGAGAATACTTTATGCTGAGCAGTGTTGTCAACCAGAACGTCGATATGAGGCAGAGGGAAATCATCCTTAGGGCTCGCCCTGTTCAAATCCCTGTAATCAACACACATTCGGACCTTACCATCCCTTTTCGGCACTGGAACCACATTAGCAACCCACTGAGGGTAAGAAGTCACTGCTAGAAACCCGACATCAAATTGTTTCATAACCTCAACTTTGATTTTCTCGGACATTTCTGGATGCATACGGCGGACCTTCTGTTTTACCGGAGGGCAATCTTCCTTAGTAGGCAAGTGATGAACCACAATGTCGGTATCCAACCCAGGCATGTCTTCGTAAGACCAGGCAAAGATTTCCACATAGTCATGCAGCATCTGAATCAACCGTTGTTTCACACTGAGCTCTAGATTGGCACCAATCTTGACTTCCTTTCTGTCTGTCTCAGTACCCAAATTTACCGTTTCCACTGGCTCTTCATGTGGCTGAATGGCCCTCTCTTCCTGGAGTAACAGTCTTGCAAGTTCACCAGGAACTTCGCAATAATCTTCACCTTCGTCTTCGGCTAAGTTGATCGGATTTTCGAAGTCATAACTGGCAGTAGCAGAGTCGTTACCAGTGAGATCCAGAGTGGATTGGAACCTGTATAGGTGAGTGTGTGTAAATATAGCTGTTTTGCAATATATAATAAAGAAAGAAAAGGAGCGCAAAATTTTGAAATGCAACAAACGTCCAATGTTTTGATTAATGATATATGAAAATGACATACAAAAGCCCTCACAAATGAAGCCACGGTGCCCCGGGTAGGACACCGAGCCATAAAAGTTTCAACATATTGTTTGTTACAAATTGAAAACAAAAGAGTTCATTACTGAGTGACAAAAGTAATAGGTGTGAAATCTTTGGCAGTCCAGTTGCTTGGTCCACTGTCAGTTGTTGGGTAGATCCAGCTGTCGAATTCATATTCCTCCATATCGTCTTCAATAGCATTTACTCCCGGGTTGGTGATGAACACAGGAGGTCTTCCAATCCTTGCTTTACGAACAACCCTCTGAGCCTCTGCAGTGAAACCCAGACCAAACTTGTCAGTCTTTGGAGTGAAGTCAGGAAGTCGGCCCCAGTTTGCGCACTCACCCTTCTCAATCACAGCCCGGGCATCCTTTAAGGAAGCCATCTTTAAAGGAGGGTCTTCAATGACAGTTTCAGCTGATGCCAGTGTCTGAGGCACCTCTTCAAAGTGTTGAAAGGGGGTCTCAATGAACTCCCCATCCATTTCTATGTACCAGAATGAGTTTAAGTGGCTGACCATATACTCTTCCTCCCCCTGAACTGTAACAATTTTCCCTCTGACCGGGTATTTAAGCTTCTGATGTAGTGTGGAGGTTACAGCTCCAGCCTTGTGGATCCATAGACGACCCAGCAAACAAGAATAGGATGGTCGGATATCCATCACATAGAAAGTAGAATAAAAAACTTGAGAACCAACCCTGATTGGAATTTCAACTTCCCCATGTACCATCCTTTTCGAACCGTCAAAGGCTCGGACAACAATGTTACTAGGCTTGAGCTCCAAACCCTCACAATCCAACCTGTCTAGGGCCTTCTTGGGCAAAACATTCAATGAAGAACCGGTGTCTACCAACACATGGGCAAGAGTAGTGCCCCTGCATTCGATGGAGACATGCAGGGCGTCGTTATGGTTCTTTCCTTTGGCAGTCAGATCGACGTCAGAGAAGCCCAAACCATTATCAGCAGTCAAGTTGGCCATACAATCAGTAAATTGATCAGCAGACGTTTCTTGTGGCACATGGGCCGTCTTCAGGAAGGAAATCAGGGCCTTGGCACGGGCCTCTGAACACAACAACAGTGATAGCATAGAAATCTTTGATGGGGTGTGCCCCAACTGCTCAACCACATTGAAATCACTTTTCTTGATAATCTTGAGAATCTCTTCCATTTCTTGCTGGGAAGCTTCAACAGTGGTTGTCTTTGGTGCCTCCGTCAGGGCAGGCAAATCAGTAGCAATCCCTTTGCCCCGAGCGTCAGACGACTCGGCGGCAAGGGTAGACACAGGAACTTGATTAGGAATGGAAGCAGGCACACTTGCAGGTGTGATGACAAGAGGTTTCTGAATAGCTGGCGGCGCAATATCTGGGGAGAACAGCCTACCACTACGAGTAATTTTGGCAGGCCCAGTGATGTTACTGACACCGGTACTTGTATCAAACTCTTGCTTTACTCCAAGAACATAAACATCTGCCCCATAGTGCCATGGGACAGCTTTGTCAGACGTATAGGGGAGGGGCCCCGGAACAGTGATGATGATAGGAGCAATCTTCTGAGTGGACATGATTTTGACAGGCTTCTTTGAAGGAGCCTTAGGAGGGTTGTTGAAAATAGTAACAATAGAAACTTCTTCAGCAGGGACAGCAGGAACGACAATCTTCTCGAACAAGATTTCTTTGCTATCCATCAGGCTTTGGATACCTGATTTCAGCAAAGGACAACCAACAGGTGAAACAGCACATAGAAGGCAACCGTTACCATATCCCGGAAATAAACCGGCTAGCAACAGGTTCCTTTTAACAGTCAACAACGGAGTAACAATCTCTTCCACGGAGGCTACATACCGATCTTCTTCCACAACATTCACTCCATGCTGGGGCATGGGAGCAGTCACAACATTGGGCCTTTCGGGTGCCTCAAACTGTATTTCTTTAGCATCAATAAGATCCTGAACCTTATTCCTCAGAGCCCAACAATCGTCAGTAGTATGCCCCGGGCTATCAGAGTGATAAGCGCAACAGGCGTTGGGGTTGTACTTTGGAGAAGTTGTGTTCACTACCTTCAGAGCTTCTTTGACAGTTACCAGATTGGTTGACAGCAATTGCAGCAAAATCTGAGACAGGGTCATACTGAGCCGAGTGTACTGCCTTTTGGGTCTCTCACCCCTTGGTTGGTTAAACTGCTGAGGAGCAGCAACATGCTTTGAAATTACCAACGCGTTGACAGTTTGGCGGTGTTCCGGCTTAATTTGTCTTCTGGGACCATAAACATCACTGGCTTCCTTCTTGAAGGGCTTCTTTTCAGTACTCGTGGAGGCACCTTTCTGTATCTTCCCCGACTTGATATCGGCTTCTATTCTCTCACCAGTCAAGATCAAATCTGTAAACCCAGCAGAAGAATTACCAATCAGATGGTTGAAGAACGGACCAGACATGGTCCCCAGGAACATGTCAACAAGCTCACAGTCAGTCAGCGGTGGCTGCACCCTGCCAGCCAGGTCTCTCCACTTTTGCGCATACTCCTTGAATCCTTCGCCCGTCCCCAGTGACATGCCCTGGAGTTGGGTACGCGTGGGAGCGAGGTCAGAATTGTACTGATACTGTTTATAAAATGCAGTAGCCAAGTCCTCCCAGTTTCGGATACTGGCTCCATCCAGCTGATAGAACCACTCGAGTTGAGCCCCTGAAAGGCTATCCTGAAAGAAATGGATCTAAAGGTTCTTGTCTGCAGTTTAAGGTTGGATCTTCCTTACATATGATCTGAGATGCATTTTCGGGCAGGACAGCCCGTCATATCTTGCAAAAACTGGCACTTTGAACTTCGGGGGGATCACAATTCCAGCAACTAATCCCAAGTCTTCGAAATCTAAGCCGGGAACTCTCTACAGCTCCATAGCTGCCAACCTGTCTTCCAAGCCTTTGTACTTATCGTCGGCGGGCGGATATTGTTGCTCAGAGTAGTCTTCGTCTTCTTCAGCCTCTCCTTCTTCAGCTTCGGATTCGGAAGGTACCACAGCTGCATTCCCTTTACTGGTCCCCTCTTCAGATGTAGGGGGAAATTCAAGCACTCTTCTGGCTTCACCCTCAAACCTTCTTCCTAGGGTAGCCACCCCGATTCTTTTCTTCTTCTTTTTCACTTGCTCTTTGTTCCCTAGCAGGGCCTTTAGATCCTCCTGACCCTTTGCCAAGGTCATCAGGAGTTGTTGAAACTGTGAGTTTTGAGACTGCAAGTCCTTGACCGTCTGTTCGAGATCCATCTTACTGAAATAAACAGCAGAAAAATAAGGAAACCTGGTGTGGAGACCTGCTTATGTGCATGATGAATGATATGTTTGTTTATGCAATGCATTCAAGGATTTAGAAAATTCAAAATTGTTGCAAACAAAAAGAACGCACGTCATATTAATAAGAAGAAATTTGTCAGTACATAAATGCCCCATGGGCCAAATATTACAAAAAACATCTCAAGGTAAAAAGACGTTGCGCATCCTCTTTGGTGCAATGTAGGTGTTGAGGGTCTCTTCCTCGTGGAGTCGGCGGGTAAGCTCCAAAACCTTCTTCTCACTGGCGTATAAGCTAGCTTCAAAAGTGTTCCGTTCCTCCTTGAGTTGGATCCAACTCTTCTGCATCTCCTCCCACGATGTAGGCATGTCAGGATATAGGATGGTGTAAGGAACCTCTCCTTCCTTAACGGGCTCCTTAATCACAGGGAGAACATGAGGGTAAGGCATCATCAGACTCTGGGCTCAGGTTCGTACCCACTTGAGATAAGGCTCAAGAGGGATGGAGTTCTTGTGCCCCAGTGTCTTGTTATCTACCTTGTTAGGCATCCTCCAAGCTCTGATGAATCTTTGGCGAAGTCCTTGCGCATCGTTGTCGAAGTCAAAAACTAGGTCAGGAATCAACATGTCGTGAGGGCCATCCCTCCGTGCATATCCAAATTGTCTCAAAGCTAGACAAGGGTTGTAGGTAATGCCTCCCCTAATGCCAAGTAATGGAACATTAGGGAACTCTCCACAACGATCGATGATGATGACATTTTCTCTGGACCGAGAACTCCAATGTACATCAGAGTGAGTGAGGGTCATCAACCGTTATGACCACCTTAGGCCTTGGTCATTCTTCAAGACAGATTGTGGAAGGTGCGAAATAAACCACCTTGCAAGGAGAGGAGTACAGCACATGAGAACACCTCTCTTTCTCATTGTTCGTGTGTAAAATGAGTGAAGAATGTCCCCAAGCAATGTTGGTATTAGATTTCTGGATAAGAAGATTTTGACGGCGTTGACATCTATAAGCTGGTCAGGATTTGGGAACAAGACCAACCCATAAACGAGGAGTGCCACAATCTCTTCAAAGGCTTGTAGATCCAATGAATTCCAACACTCTTGTGCTTTCTCAAACAAGAATTTTTCCAAGAAACCTTTGACGCTGCTTCTAGTTTCCCAATGCCCCTTGATGTCGGATGGTTGCAGGTGTAGTGCTTGAGCAACATCTTCAGGCTTTGGTTCCTTTTCCGTACCGTTGTAGGGTAGTTGATTAAGAATAGGAATTCTCAGGAGTTGAGAAAATTCCTCCAAAGTGGGCACCAATTGGTAGTCGGGGAATGTGAAACAATGGTGAAGGGGGTCAAAGAACTGGAACAACACCTTTACCATGTCCTCTTCAATGTTGGTGCTGACTAGGCTGAGCAGTCTACCATGTCTTTCACTGAAGGGAGAGCTTTCCAGAATTCGGGATGTGAGCTCCTTGAGTTGAGGAGGGATTCTCACAAGGTTGACTTGGATGGTTTTCCTGCGAGGAATTTCCATGACCTACAAAATAAGAACAAAGATGAAGATCTAAACCCTTGAAATGGTTAGTGAATGCATATGATGCTTTATGATGTTCATGATGTATGCACAAACATATGTACAAGCAGTTCACACAAAACCCTAGTTTCAGGCTTGCATGGGGTTTCATAGGTAAGTACCCTCTTGAGTGTAGTTGGCTTAAAAACCTGTCCTATAAATAGTAACCGGGTTCTAAGGAGCTCAATATCATTGGATTGTTTTCCATGTTCATTGTTTTGGTTTAGCCACTTAACTAGCGACCAAAATATTCCAAGAAAACAACCCTCAATGAGTGTAGTATCGAGTATCTACCAACTTCGGACTGCACCAAAGTCGGTCATCTCACTACCCCTAATGAAAGGCCAAGATGGTCAAGTAAGGTTCTAGGTCATTAGTGCTTAGTGACATCACTCAGCGGCCCCGTACTCTCCTTGATTGAACTCAAGGGTTACCGGTACTCACAAATATGTCGCACTAATATAGCTATTGCTTCAACCGTGTCGGTATACCCCACACAATTTCCACAATGTATTGCTATCTATGAATGTTTCCCCAAATCCGGGTGTAGGATTTCAAGCCCAAACAAGAGAGCCAAGATATAAAGCAATCAAAGCAAACAATTAGTCATGCAAGAGGGTGATCTAAGCCCTAAGGTTACTCCACTTTAAAATTCTCCCCAGCAGAGTCGCCAGTTCTGTGATACGGTGAGAGAAATGCCTTGAGGTTTTGCGTTTGTTTTCACAAATGTTTCGGTTGAGCAAGAGTCGCCACCGACTTTTTATTTTGTTCTAAGGAAAGGTTAAAAAGCACAGAAAAAACCTTTGAGATGTTTTCTTGGGTTCGGGGAGTAGATTATAGAAAGGGAAGGTATTAGCACCCTTCCTATCCATGGTTATCCATGGGCTCTTAGTTACTTGCTTAGATCAACTTGCCTTGATTTTCAATTGTTTGAAATGGTGCTTTGTGTGTGGGTTTGAAAATGTTTTGAAAAGAGGCCAATGTGGTGGCAACCTTTGTAATGACCCATGTTTGGATGTATACAAAGGTGTATGTCTTTTGAAAAGTTTTCAATGTTTTTGAAAGTTGCTTGAAAGTGTGTTGTGAAGTGTGGTTTTGAAAAAAAGTAGGCAAGTATGTTTTCTTTGCAAGTTGATCAAGTAACTAAGAGTTTTGTCTACCCCTATATTTACTCAAAGGTTTTCTCTATGTTTTAACCCTTTTAACAATTTTGTTCCACCATTGTATTTGGTGGACAATCTTATGTTAGGATGTTAACGGTACAGGCGCGGGTCATCGTTTAGACCATGATTGCAATAGTGCCAAGTGTCTTTGGCAACTTTTTCCTTTAAGGGACTTGATCATTTTTAGGCAACTTTCGAAAGCGTCATCGAGGGACTATGATCATTTGAATTGTTTTTGTTTTGCCAAAGACACCTAACATGCAATATGGCCCATTTATTGAAGGTAACAAGTGGAGTAACCCTAGGGGTGCAAGTGTGATTGGTGTTGTCCATTTTCATGCTTTTATCTTGGAATTAGGTTAAACTATTTGTTGTTTGATTTTTGCATACAAAACCCTAAGTCTATCATGGCATATTTAGAAAGCTTTTAAATGCGGAATTTAAAGGTCCTAAATTATTACAACACAATTATGGGATGGGGGGTACAAATGTTCAAATGGGGATATTTAGCAAGAAATTAAAATCTAAGCTATTACAATCCAAATGGAATTTACAAGGTATTTAATTGCACAATAATTAAATAAAATACAATAAATATGCAAGATGCAAAAAATGATTTTTATATGTATGTAAAAGTATTTTTCATGTGTCAAATAAACAAGAATAAAAAAGATTAATTTTTTTGGGTATTTTTATGGTTTTTAGGGCAAAAACCCTAATTTGCTAAATAAAAGGTAATTATTATTTAATATATACAATATTCATTAATTATATACAAAAAATAAATAAAAAGGAAGCATATTGTAAAAAAGTATTTTTGAGGTCAAATATTAATAAAAATAAAAATGTATTATTTTTATGTTTTTATCCTAAATATTCTAATAAATATATAAGTATTTATATTATTTACTAAATATATTAAATATGTACAAAAATAAAATATTTATTATTTACAAGAAAAAAGTATATTTTTTTATAAAATGTTTTCAAAAGATAAAATAAAATAAAATCAGAAAATAAAATATATTTTGGATTATTTTTGTATTTTGAATAAAAGAGGTATTTATATTTATTTATATGTGTAAACTCAAATAAAACAAACAAAATTCAAATAAAATGCAAAAATGGTTGAAAAAATGTTTTTAATATTTTTTATGTTTTGTCAAAAAATAACAAGTCAGAATAAAAAAAGAAAAAGTCAAAAAATGATAAAAATAAACACAATGGGCCAAGGGGGTGCAAGTGAAAAATGAGTGGTGCAAATAGAAAGAACAACACAGGCCCAGCCCAAAGAGGTTGTCTTCAACTTCCAAACAGTTTTGTTTGAAAATTCGCGCGCTTCCTTGCTTCAACAACAACTCCTGATTCTTTGATTTTTAGCACAAACTTATAACACAAAAAATGTCAAGCATCAAATCACGAATCCAGACATACCAAGAACTTGATCTAACTCTCAGAAATGAGAGAGAATTTCTTCTCCCCCAATTCCTGACCTAACTTTTTCCTAATGTTCAGGTTCCAAATTCTCTTAACACACACAATATAAATGAAAAGTGAGGATACAGGTAGCTTCAGGGTTATGATTAGAACATGCTTTCTTCACAAACTTAATCCTAACTATGCCTGGATAGAGAGATAGGAGTTCAAAAACTTACATGTTCAACTCGAATTGTGTATGACAATGGAGGTACTTTCAATGCAATGTGAGGACTTGTATAACTTGCTTGAGTTCCAAGGATGCTTCTCCAATGCTTGGTGTGCTTTGAATCTTGCTATATCAAGCTGCAGAAGTCAACCTGCAAGAGAGAAAAGTGAAAATGGCAAATGATGTTAGGGATGTTACAGTTTGCTTCCAAGGCTTGGGATAGTTTGTATGGGTGGAAGGGAATGTGTTTGAAAAGGTTTCAGCCAAAACACACGATAGGAATGGACTGTGGGATTCAAACTGCAGCATATGACCTGTTTTGCCACAAAACTGTGTTTTAATGAATGAGAAGGTTTGAAACTTGGTTAGTTCGTGTTTTAGGTCTGGTTTGATGTTTGGAAAATGTTCACAATGTTTTCTTTGGCTAGTTTTTGCAGCAATGAGAGATGATGTTCAAAATGCCAAGTTTCTTCTCATGTAAGTAAAAGTTGCCAAGTTGGGTTATAGGCCAGGGCAAGTCCCTCAAGCATGTTGCATAATCTCTCCTTGATCAGTGGGATTAGTTCAATAACTTGTGCCTCAGAGATTTGCATTGTACTTCTTGGATTTGTGTTTGACATAAAGTTGTGCTTTACAAGAATGGATAACTTGCTTTTTCTAATTATGGATTAAACTTCCATGTAATGACCAAATGAGCAAAATAATGCTAGAACACAATGGATTGGCATTTAATTATTGAGTGTAAATGAGATTAGAGGCCTGTAACTAGCTTGTGCAAGCTGATTTCAAAAATGCAAAGTGTATGAACATGCCTTTGGCCATGAATCAAAGTGACTTTTGCCCATATTGACAAATTCGATTCTCCCTAACCAAAAGGGTGTTTGAGAAGTTCTTGGACATTTTGGAAATCTTGGAATGTGTACTACAATCCATCTTTGTAATGCAATTTAAAATTCCAAGTGGAAACATGTGAAAAGTGGTCATGAAGTTAGGCAAAAATCCTGCCTAAAATAGGTCAAAATATTTCTAAGTTAAGAATGTTTTGCACCCTTGTTCCAAAAATCATAACTTGAGATACAAGCTTCTTTTGAGGAAACTTTGTGAATCAAAGTTGGAGATTTTGCAATGGACTATAACTTTCATATTTTGAGTTTTGTTTGAATCCAAATGTATCTTGATGAAAAAATGGGACAAAGTTAGGAAAAAATAAGGAAGTTTCATAACTTAGAAAATTTCTAAGTTATGAAATTTCTTCATTTCAAACCCTAATTTGTGATTTTTGATTTCTTGATGAACAAGTTTCATAATTTGGCATGTTTTGATGAAAAATAAATCTTGACACTTGATTTTGACCAAAAAGTCAAAGTTTGACTTTTCAGTATACAGTCAAATTTTGCTCAGTTGACTGGAAAATTCATTTGTCAATCTTGTGTATTTGGGATCTTTTGAATTTGTTGAACATGTCAAGACAATTCCATTGGGTCCTTGAGTCCATATGTGAGCTTGGTTTTCCATTGGCTAGGTCAAACAGTCAAGAATTGCCTTTGTGCAATCAAAACCCTAAAAATGACCATTTTGCCCTTTTGGTGATCTGATCAAATTTCTTGTGGAATTATGATCCAAACTTGATCAAATGGTCCATATGAGTTCATAATGTTGATGTGGGTCAAATTTCATGAGGTTTGACTGTCAATTGACCACAATTGACTTTTTCCCCAATACAACTGATTTCTAGGTCAACTGTCCAATTGACTGGGCAAAGATTGGAATCAAGACTTGAAACTTGGTATGGATAAACTTGTGAGTCCAACATGAAGCATGAAAGTCATTTTGGTCATTTTAGGTCAAAACATCTTTGTGCAAACTCAAACCCTAATTTGGGTCAACAGTGCAAGGAGGAGTCTCGAGCAGAGCAAACCCTAGCTTGATCTTGAGCTCCAAGGGTCTTGTGGTGAGAAAATGTTGAGGAAATGGGAGGGCAAATTTTGGGGTACAACAGTAGGGTTACTTCGATATGAAAGCCTGGGTAGTAGGGCTTGAGAAGGAACTTGGATAGTAGGGTTACTTCGATATGAAAGCCTGGGTAGTAGGGCTTGAGAAGGAACCTGGATAGTAGGGTTACTTCGATATGAAAAGCTTGGATAGTAGGGCTGTGAGAAGGACCCTGGATAGTAGGGTTACTTCGATATGAAATCCTGGATAGTAGGGCTTGAGAAGGAACCTGGATAGTAGGGTTACTTCGATATGAAAGCCTGGATAGTAGGGCTTGAGCAGGAACCTAGATAGTAGGGTTACTCTGATATGAAAGCCTGGATAGTAGGGCTATGAGAAGGAACCTAGATAGTAGGATTACTTCGATATGAAATCCTGGGTAGTAGGGCTGTGAGAAGGAACCTGGATGGTAGGGTTACTTTGATATGAAAGCCTGGGTAGTAGGGCTGTGAGAAGGAACCTGGATAGTAGGGTTACTTCGAGATGAAAATCCTGGATAGTAGGGCTTAAGAAGGAACCTGGATAGTAGGGTTACTTCAATATGAAAGCCTGGGTAGTAGGGCTGTGAGAAGGAACCTGGATTGTAGGGTTACTTCGAGATGAAAACCTGGATAGTAGGGCTGTGAGAAGGAACTTGGATAGTAGGCTTACTTCGATATGAAAGCCTGGATATTAGGGCTGTGAGAAGGAACCTGGATAGTAGGGTTACTTCGATATGAAAGCCTGGATATGAGGGTTGTGAGAAGGAACCTGGGTAGTATGGTTACTTCGATATGATTAGCCTGGATAGTAGGGCTGCTTCAGAATGAGTTTGGGTGAAACTGCAGAGGGAACTTGGGTAAGGTTGTTCTTGTCGCGCTGATGATTACTCTGTTTAGCTTCGAGTGTTGATTATGGACCCGTTGGAAATTGTTGATAATGACTATCTTTCCTGAAAGAAATACAAGGTTAGTTATATGTGATGCATGAGATGCATTTGTATGATGACGTTCCTCATAATAAATGAGACCATGCTATATGTAATGCATGCACATGTCATGATGTATGAACATGAAATGCTGACATAATAATCTGAATATGGGAAAATAAATCCCTGATCGCTATAAAAACCACAGTTCCTCTACTTCTGTTGGGGGTGGTGAACAAAGATGACTGGCTGGGGATTTGCCCCTTGGCTGGTAGATATTCTGCCGGACGAGACCCTGTCTGAGGATAACTCTGCGGGGAATAACTCTGTTGGAGAGGAGATACTTTGTTGATATATCTGCTGACTTGGAGAGATAACTCAACTGGGGATGAATTTCCGTTGCTGGTGATAATGAATTTTGTTGGAGATTGAATTTCTACTTGTGAGAGAAACAAACTCTGCTTGGGGAAAAATTTACTGACCCACTTGCGAGTGTGAACCTCAGCTGGGGAGGGTTGTGTCCTGCTCGGGGAAGCTAACATCACTGTCTTTGGATACTTTTTACTCTGTGGGGAGTGTATGTACCACTACTCATATTCTCAAGCTGGCCCTATCCCAGTACCTGATGGGCAGAGTAACTGTAACGTTTGGTTCTCAAGCAACATCAGAGGCCCAACCACAACCTCCATCATCAGTTATCCCAGGAACCTGAGTCGGCTCATGAGGCGGCACCTGAGCCTGCACCTGCACAGGATACACAAACTCAAAATATTTATGCATGAACGTGATACGCTCAAGGTCATTAACCATGGGAGAAAGATTAGTAGATTCGTATCCCCTGTTAAGTCATGGTTTGATGAGCTTTTATTGTTTATAGGGTTGAAAGATTTGACCCTGTGTGTATACAACATTGTCAACTGGGGTATGATTAACCCGTTCATTGAGAGGTGGCGCTATGAGACATTGCCATTTCATCTACCACATGGTAAGATGACGATTACACTCAACGACTCCGCGTGCCTGTTGCATCTTCTTATTAGAGGGACATTCTTGGATCATGAGAGGATTGATAAAGCGGATGTTGGTTGAGAAGTTGGGAGTTACCCCTCAGAGTGCCCTAGGAGAGATTGATAAAACCTGTGGTAGCCACGTCAAGTATAATTATTTAGATATGGTGTTCATGGCTGAGATTAGGCGTGCACGAGAGGCCCATGTTGATCCCGAGCAAATTACCATTCATCAGAGGTTTGCCATTAGAGCATACCTGTTGTATCTTGTTGGCACACATATTTTTATGGACACTAGTGCCACTTACACCGATATCATGTACCTATGGTACTTTGATGATTTTGAGATAATCCACCAGTGGAATTGGGGGGCTGCTTTCCTGGTTTACTTATATAAGAAGTTGGATGAAGGAATTAAGTGGAATATGAGGCATATGACCGGTAACATGTCACTCTTGACGGTATAACTTATTGGTCTTTGTAGGTTTTTGTAATTATTGTGATTCTGGAACTAACGACTTAATTTTGTTATTTCAGGGACGAATCCTACAACACTTCCCCCACATCTCGGGTTGGTCACTTGCTACGAGTTATACTGAAGATAAGTTGTGTGCCTGCGCATGCGACACGCTCCGAGGAAACCAGGCGACATAGTCGTTCTGGATGTACATTGACTGACTGGTGCATGAGGACATACACTTTTGTATATGCCTGAGCGGGTGATGCGTCAGTTCGGGTTCACCCAGACCATTCCCCGGGATCCTACTGTATTTGCTCCTCTGACGGTGAAACGGAGGGATATGAATGCTTTGTTTGATGATTTTAAAAATCATCTTGTTCCTGATGAGGCCAGGAGTACCGAAGTACCCGACGACTGGAGCTGCGAGTACGGTTACATGATATGGTTCTTTCGGGTGTCTCATCCATACATGGTACAAGATGCTCCAGAGAACCCATCGAGGCAGTTCATCGAGAAATCCTAGAGGACGAGCAGGCTAGGGCCGATCATGCCACTGACGTGTTGTCTAGGTGTCGTCGTATCATGAAGATTGTGCGGAATGGTATTGATAGAGGTCTGTTTTCTGATGGGTTTGATGTTAGAGGTGTTTTGGATGTCATCGTGGCGGACATACACTTTTGTATATGCCTGAGCGGGTGATGCGTCAGTTCGGGTTCACCCAGACCATTCCCCGGGATCCTACTGTATTTGCTCCTCTGACGGTGAAACGGAGGGATATGAATGCTTTGTTTGATGATTTTAAAAATCATCTTGTTCCTGATGAGGCCAGGAGTACCGAAGTACCCGACGATTGGAGCTGCGAGTACGGTTACATGATATGGTTCTTTCGGGTGTCTCATCCATACATGGTACAAGATGCTCCAGAGAACCCATCGAGGCAGTTCATCGAGAAATCCTAGAGGACGAGCAGGCTAGGGCCGATCATGCCACTGACGTGTTGTCTAGGTGTCGTCGTATCATGAAGATTGTGCGGAATGGTATTGATAGAGGTCTGTTTTCTGATGGGTTTGATGTTAGAGGTGTTTTGGATGTCATCGTGGCGGAGGCTCAGGAGACTCTGTTTTACAGGAGACAACAGAGGAGCGCCTCGAAGGTGACAAGCCGACTCATCATTCGTTATATATATAATGTCTTTGTTCTAATTGTCTTGATCGTATGAATCGTACAGTTTTTGTATTTAGGTTGCGAAACAATTAGAAAAAATGACATTTCTTTGCCTAAATTTTTTTTGCTACTGACAACATTAAAATCGAAAATATATTACCAGTTTATAATTCCAAATATACTTTCAATTTTCAATCCTTTTTAACAAAAAAAAAATACGTACCAAAAATATACTTTCGATTTCAAAAAAACATTTTAAAAATTATATATATATATATATATATATATAAAATTTTTTTTTTTTTTGCATAGAATGAAATAAGAAATTCCCAAGTCACCATTTCCCTCTTGAATTAGAAAAAGCGACGCGGGCCTCCAACTTCCTCAACTAGATATTTTCTTAAGTAAGAACTAACTTCATAGCCAAACAATGGTGATGGCCTTTCTTAAGTAAGAATAATTAACTTCACAGCCAAACAATGGTGATAGTCTGGCATGATCTGTTTTGTATTCGCGGAAAAACGCTAGCACACTACTTGCGGTAAATAAGATTTAAAAAAAAAAATTAAGACAACTTTTATAGTATTACATTTAAAATAATTAGTTAAAATAATTTTTATAAAATACTATTTTAAATATTTGATTTTTTTAGTTGTTTTAATTTCAAAATCACTTGATTTAATTTAATTTTTTGAATTATATTTTATAGAAAACATTTTTAAAATATATCATCTTTAAAATTGATATGCTTTTAACTGTATTTTAATTTTCAATAATAAATATTTATACTATTGAATGTCAAAACTAATCTTTTAATTCATAAAAAATAAATTTAAAATTTTAAAAAGTTCATAAAAAACATTTTTTTATATCTATAACAATCAAACCCTATTTCTCATTTTCTGTATTCTAATGCTGCTTACACAGAAGCAAAAAGAACTTATGATTCCTCTCGTCGTAGATTAAAGACTTATAATCATTGAGAAGTATAAACTGAGAAGCCAAATTACTTTATTTACTCAGGATTGTGCAAAGAGCAGGAACGGAGTTTTGAATAGAAAAGCTGAATTATAGTTTCTTAAATGAGATTGAGTCAAATATGTTATTTTTCATTTTTTGATTGTACTGTCTGATTATAATTATTTTTGGTTGCTCATTATTGTCTGAATAATGTCCATTATTTATGTGAGAGCATGAAACTTGTTTTAGATTCTGTCTAGAAAATTGAACAATGATTAAGTTATTTAGTGAAATAAAGTAATGTGATGAAGATATTAGTGCTAAGTGTGTATGATTGTCGTGCCATTTTGTATTGATCACAATGACTATAATAGAAAAACTAGTTCCACCAAAATAGTGTTATATTTATATACATGACTATATGATCTAATTATATAAGACAGGAAATAGATTCACTTTACACAACTGTCATATCATGAAGAGCAAGAAAAGCTTAATTTATGCTTTTGTGCTTTTCCTAGACTACCCGTCTTGTTATTTACTGCATTAAATAAGATTATATATACTGGCCAAGACAGAAAATACCTGAATTCTACCATACTTTAGTTTGATAAAAAAAATTGGTTATATACAAAGTTTTACCAATACAAGACCACGAGGAATACTGTTTGTGTTGTGTTTAGGATAAAATGGAAATAAGCTTTTCATAAGCTCCCCTTTGGAAAGTTTAAGATTCAAAAGTATAAACAATGTTACTTCCTTTGAATAAGACATTTGAAACCAAAATAGGTTAGACCAACAGATTTACAGATAAACTCAAACAAAAGGTAAACTTAGATTTTCAAGTTATTTGAGTGAAATATTCACACATATTGTACTTATAAAACAAGTTCTCTGTTTTTAAAAGCACCATTGTAGCACTTGACAGATAACTTGGTTGAAATGAACTTTTAGTGTTAAACAAGGCACATATTGTCCATATAAAAAAAATTGCTGTATTTGTTACAGAAGCAATGTTATAATCGAAGGGTAATAATAGTATATACTAGAGCCGAAAAAGCAACGCAATTGGTGAGAAAAATTTGATAGGAGCAATTATGAATCGCGCATTTGTTTATAAAATACACTGTATGGCACAAAGTTAGTAAAAAAAATGATTTCCATACCCCCAATATTTTTAATAAGTGCTTAATATTTCAAGTCAACATGAGATCGTTACCATCCAGGTTGCCACCGAGATTGGGACGGAGGCAAACACGGACTTCATGCTCTTCTGATCCTGGACGAAGTTTAGGCACCATGATCTCAAGCACTGATCCTGGTCCATCATAGTACGCTTCAATGTTGGCATCTTCAGGAATGCGAGTTAAAAGAGGGATTTCACGAATGAATTCTCCAGGGGGGCAGTGCTCTGAGGACGGGTCTGTGAGCTTGAATGTCCTATCACTTCTCTTGATAAATGGCTTTCGCGATGTACTTACACAAGAAACTTTTATGATACCATGAGTGAGAGTATTCCTCCAAGAAACTTTGACACTAGGAAGATCCACAAAAGGTAAACTGATAATGATCAAGTAGCCTTGTTCATCTTCGTAAATTGTTTTCGCAGCTGTAGCCGGTCCACAAGCATTCTTCATAACCCCGCTAAACTCATTCAACCAGTTTTGTTCACTAGGGTGCATTTCCAAGTCCGGAATCCGATCAGAAGGAGGATTAACAGCCAAGTAACATTCTTCATCATTCCCACTAAGGAAAAAGTCCTTCCTTTTCTTGCTACTGATAGGGGACAAGTCAGCCGCATCACCGTTCAACATATGAGTAGATAAATTCAGCCCAGATTCATTTAGCAGCTTCTTCGAGTGAGGAACTGGAGCACTCTTGATTGGGGGAGGTGGCCTCTCAAGCTCGAAATCTGTGTTGGGAAGATTTCTCCATGAGCTGAAGTCGCTTGCTTCGGCCGGGATCATGAAATTCAAATCTCGGCCAGTGAGTTCCATCCATTTCTTCTGCTCATCCCTGTCAAGACTTGAAAGATTAGGCGACGTAACAACTTCAATACCATGCAAACACTGAGGATTTGAAAGTCCTCTGTAATGCTTCCTTTGCATCCTATGAGACCGAACAAAACCCTTGTCAACACTAAAAGGAAACGGGCGTTCCCCTTGGCGAGAATGTCCATTCATGTAACTCCTCAGCTGCATCTTACCCAACGCATTCTCCGGCCTCTCCTTAAAAACCCACATGTACATATTTTCCAAATCATGCTGAACCATAAAAACATCATTATTCAGATCCGTTTTATCAAACCCCGAAACACCATTATTATCATCCCTAACAACTTTCGCCTTTGATTTCTCAAGCAAAACCGGCTTAAAATAAAATCTGAAAAAAAACCAAGCACCCCAAATGCTATCAACACGCTTCGAACACTTCTTCACCGCTTTCGGAAGGCTAAGCAAACTCTCCGTCTCATACCCTCCCTGAGTACCAAGCCCAACATCCAAAATATCACAAGGATCCGAACTCCACGGCTGCGGCGCTGAAAGGGGCAAATTAATATCCGGCGGACGAGAAAGTATGATCTGCCTATTCATCTCCAAATCAAGCTCATCATGAGAACATGCACTCGAATCCATCGACAACAGCGTTGAAGGATGATGATGATTCTCCATTGAGAGACAACAAGTGAGAAGAGAACCACCCATTGAATTACCTCATACGGTTTATACTTTCACAATGTTGCCATCCAAAATCAAATTCAACAAAACAACCTTAAAAACATCATCAACATTTACATCAATACACAACAACAGCAACAACAAAAAACAACAACAACATTAACAATTACAATAACAATAACAATAACATCAATAAAATAATCAAACCCTAGATTTATGAATCAAATAATACATAATCAATTTCACACAAACCATCTATAAAAAAATAAAAATAAAATAATTTTAACACTAATAATAAAAATAATAATACAAATCCTAGAATAAATTGTTGATTTGTATCAAATTTTTACACAAAAGCACACACTGGTAAATGGACATTGATGGGAAAAATGGGGGAAGATCTTGAAGAAGTACCTTTGGGAATGAGAATCGAAAAACGGAGAAGAAGATGAAGAAACAGCGTTGGGGAAGATTATGAAGTTCTTCATCATAACATTGAATTTTCTACCCTAGTTTTTTTTTTTAATTTGACGAAAAAGCAAAATATTTATTTTATTAAATTAATTGTTGGAGTTGCGGAAAATGAAAAATGAAAGAGAAAAAAAAGATATAGATTGGAAAGAGAAGAAGCAGAAGCGTGATGAAGCGTCTTTGGACAAACAAACCGAAACAGCTTCCGTGGGGAATGGGTTTGGCCTGCTTTGATAGTGAACCGGGCTTGTTAATTGGACCTTCCTTCATTATCCGTTACTATTTTTTTTTCTTTCTTCTTTTTCTCTTAACAATGCTTTACTGAAGGATTAATTATTAATTTAGAATTTGGATAATCACGTCTTTAATTATTATTATTTTTACGAATTCATAACATATTTTAATTATAAATAAAATGACTCGATTTATGTTCGTACACGCCCAAAAAACTAATGATTTTAAACGCGAATATATATGTTATTGATAAATGACAGTTTACACAAAGATTTAAAAAAAAAAAGAATTGTCATATATGTTTTAATAAATTTATAGAATATAAAATTTAGTTATTGTTACGGACTGGGGTTGTCCTTAGCCCAATTTTCAGCGAGGTCCAATTCAAGTGTGTCAGCCTGCATTAGTGATTGGTACTATTCTCGAACACGGCGGACAACAACTATTTTTTTTTCGCGAGGAGACGACCTCATCACGCGGGGACAATGCTCCAATAGAATAAGGACACTCACGACCCGACCATGAAGGCTTCGAGAACACCTCAACTAGCTCGTCGATTAATACCGATCCCCTATCGAGCTCATGTCTGGCGGGGATCACCCACGACAAGCAGAGCTCCTCCCGAGCATCTTTCTCGTATGGCTGACTACCAACATCTCCGGATATTACGGAGTCTTGGTAGTCCCGGAAAGATCGCATCCATATCCTCCTGACCTTGTGGAGGACGTCATCCAGGTAGAGGACCACGTGCGGGTCCCCACTACTCACGTAGAACCTGGCAGTCTCTAAGTTGGGCCTGCTTGATCAGCCCAATAAAGAGACCTTGGCCAAGCGCTATGAGCTATAAATACCCTCTCTTTTGAGAGGGTCAGGTATTCCACACTTTCTAAACTCATACTTGTTTGCTCATTTCCAGACTCATTTTGGCATCAGAGTGTCTTGCAGGTACCCCCCCCCCCCCCCCGACTTCACTCTCAACATCTGCTCGAGCCAGCTACGACAGTCCATTCTGGTCAAGTACGACCAGTGGCGCCGTCTGTGGGAACCTTTCTTTCCCATCTTCCATTTACTCGAGACTAAAACTAAATCACTCTTTCAACCGCCATAGCTGATCAAACAGCAGAAAAAACTTGAACGTCCGCATCGTCGACGCCAACAACAACGTCACCGAGAATCCCGACATCGACAATGCTGGTACTATTGGCCACAATACGGCCCCCATTGTTAATAAGCTCGGGCCTTCTGACTATAGAGACAAAGCAACTTCCTCGTCATCATCGATACCTCCACGACTCGAAGACGACCGACCACCTTCCCAGAACTATCAACCCATCCAGTTTCATGAGGCCCCCGTTCCCACCGGAGCAAACGCCACGACCATGACACTGTTTGCGACGATAAATCAGACCAACTACCTGATCTTTTCTCAAGGAGAGAGATTGAGGGCTCTCGAAGATGCTCAGAGAGCCCCCATAAGACACAGGGGCCCTAGCCTCCTCCTCGCCAAGTAGAGGAACATCCTCGATCTCCTCCGCAGAGACGTAGTCGGGACGTCTCTTGAAGTCCTTCTCCCGACCAATCGGGCGATGCCCCGCATTAGAAAGGGACCATCCCGTTGACATGGAGAGACATGATCACGTCCCTCGCGCCAAGAATGAAGACCCTCGGGAGACAGGAATGAGGGAAACAACGAACGACCATACCGCTCGAGGAACGCTCCGCGCGACCAGGGCCACCATAACTGCCACTACATCAGATCCCCTTCTCGCTCACCTGACAGGAGTGACGAAGACGACCCCCGCGGTCCCTTGTCACAAGCCATTATGGAGACACCCATCCCCCCGGGGATGGAGAAGCCTCCCACCTAAAGGAATACGAAGGCATCGCCGACTCAGTCGACCATATAGACGGGTTCGAGGCCATGCTGCATTATCACAATGTCGAGGGACCAATCAAATGCCGGTTGTTCCCCACGACTTTGAGGAAACCTGTGATGGGCTGGTACAAGAGTCTCGCCTCAGGGTCAATTACCTACTGGAAAAATCTAAAGAACCAATTCATCAGTTCGTTCATTGCTTCACGACGGCACCCAAAGACCGAAGCAGCCCTCGAGGCTATCATCCAGAGACACGACGAGACCCTGAGGGAATTTTTTGATCGGTTCAACCGGGAGGCCATTCAGGTCCCCTGTATCGATCACATGAAGAGATACCTGCTCGAGAGGGGACTCCTCTCGGGCACAGAATTCAGAAAGGCCGTAGGCATCGAACCACTTCGGACATTCGATGCCCTCCTCGAGAAAGCCAGAGCCTACATGGACTACGAGGAGAGGGAAGCGGCCAACAGAGCCTGGGACCCCAGGAATTACAGATCAACCAGCAATCCGTGACAAGACACCGGCCCTCCTCGACGAACTGGCGAGAAGAGAAGGGACGACAAACCCCGAGACCCTCGCGAGCAAAGAGGACCCTCAGGGAGGTTTACTGAGTACACTCCGCTAACGGCTTCCTGCGAGCGCATTTTGGCAGAGTGTGCAAACACAGATTTCAAGGACGACGGCGTCAAGCGTCCTCGCTCCGCTCCTGCTAAACTCAGGGCAGATAGGAGCAAATATTTTCAGTATCACCGGAGCCATGAACACTTGACTGAAGATCGTGTCCATCTCAATGATGATATTGAGACCCTCATAAAAGGGGGAGACTCGGGAAATATCAGCGCGGCGATGCCCCCCGTCGAGATAGAGGAGGATGCCCGACCATCTGACGAGTCGATCCCCATCCAGACCGTATTCTTCGTTACGAGACCGGAGGACTTCTACATCCCCGAACATATGAAAGAGCCTCTGTCCATGCACAACAGGTGGGAAAAATTCCCCTCCACCATGGTCATAAATGGTGGATGGTTTAATGACTTAACTATAAATTCAGCAAAGAGGAAGTTGGATGAGCTGGTCGACACGCCCCCCCACAAACAGTAACTTTCGAGAGGATTAAAGGCAGATCAGAGCCAATCACCTTTTACCTCGAGGAATTACTCGAGGGGGGCCCAATTCAGCCATCCCTTTTCTAATTAGGGCGAGAATGGCCAAATTTGATGTTCATCGCGTCATGGTCGACGAAGGAAGTTCCGTCGACGTGATGTACAACCAACTTTTCAGAACCCTGCAACTCGACGACTCTCACCTTTCACCATACGTGGGATCCAACCTGTAGGGATTTAATGGCTCGACCTCCGAGCCATGGAGGTACATGGAGCTAATGGTCACCTTCGGCGAAGACAATGCTACCAAGCAAGTCAAGGTGCATTTCCTGGTCATCGACTGCCCCTCCCTCTACAACTGCATCCTTGGGAGACCGACATTGGCAGAGCTGACCGCGATGCCCTCCACCGTCCATCTGAAGATGAAGTTTTTCACAAAGAGGGCACGCGTCGCCACCATCAAGGGCGACCTAGCAGCTGCCCGAAGATGCTTCAATGCGACGGCCAAAGGACACAGCACAATCGACACCGGGACACGGCCCGCCAAGAAAGCTGCGACAGCACGACTAGAGCCACAGCAGTCAGAGCCACGGCCCATCAAGGCAGAAGTGCAGAGGGCTCCTCCAAAGGCCGACTCGATCTCGTTGGACACTCGCTTCGACCAAGAAGAATTTTTCAACGGCAAGTAGGAGCTCCTCTGACCAATTCCGGATGGGTACTTAGAGCTCGTACCTCTGGGCAAAGACCCAAACAAAGGGGTGAAGATCGGAACCGGACTCCCCGACCTGGCAAGGAAGTAGATCAAGGCCTGCCTGAGGGAGAATGCAGATCTGTTCACGTGAAGGGTTACGGAGATGCCCGGTATCGACCCCGAGGTCGCCTGTCATCAACTCGCCATTGATCCAGCCACTAGGGCAGTAGTACAATGTAGGCGTAGGCAGTCTCCCAAGAAAATGGAGGCTGCTGAAAAAGCTATAAAAGACCTCCTAAAGGCAAATTTTATTTCTGAAGCTCGGTATTCAACCTGGCTGTCAAATCTTGTACTTGTTAAAAAAAATAATGGAAAATGACGTATGTGTGTTAACTATACCGATCTTAATCGGGCATGCCCCAGAGATGCATTTCCTTTGCCTAATATTGACATGTTGATCAACAACTCGGCCGACTATAAAATTTTATCTTTCATGGATGCCTATTCGGGCTATAACCAAATCCCAATGGCAATGAGTGACAAACACTGCACTCCTTTCATGACCAGCTCGGGCAACTATTACTACAACGTAATGCCCTTCGGTCTGAAAAACGCAGGAGCAACATATCAATAGATGATAAACAAAGTCTTCCGCAACGAGATCAGAGATATGCTTGAGGTATACATGGACGACATGATCGTCAAATCCCGAGTAGACACCGACCATGCCACCCATCTCAGGAAAGTCTTTGCCCAAGCAAGGCAATGTAGAATGAGGTTCAACCCCGAAAAAGGCACCTTCGAGGTTAAGGCGGGCAAGTTCCTTGACTTACCTAACAGGACGAGGAATCAAAGCCAACCCCGACAAGTGTCGGGCGTTCTCTGACCTCCCTACACCCACTTCAAAAAAAATCCATACAAGTCTTGAATGGTTTGCTCGCCTCACTCTCCCGTTTCGTCACAAAATTCGCTCAACACGCCCTACCTTTTTTCAAACTATTGTGCAGGGAGGCAGCTTTCGAGTGGACCGAGGAATGCGAACATGCCCTTCTCTATCTCAAACAGAGTCTTTCACATCCGCCCATTCTATCACGACCAGTCGACGGGGAGACGTTATTCCTATATCTGGCCGTCTATGTCAAAGTCGTCAGTGCGGCCCTCATTCGCGAGTCTCGTGACGGCCAAAAACCCATGTATTTCACGAGCAAATCACTTCAAGGACCCGAGGTCAGATACCAATAGATCGATAAGGTAGCTCTGTCCCTCGTCATCACAACGAAAAGGCTCAGACACTACTTCCTCACACACACGATCGTCGTACGAACAAACTAGCCCGTGAGACAGCTCTTAGGCCGACCAGACATGGCAGGTTAAATGCTAAAGTGGTCCTTAGAGCTTTCAGAATTCTACGTTTAATACGAAATCAAGAAGGCTCTGAAGGCCCAAGCTCTGGACGACTTCATAGCAAAGATGACCGCTTATAACCCCCCCCCCCCCCCCCCCCCCCCCCCGTAGGGAAGGAGCACAAATGGACCATCTTTGTCGATGGAGCGTCCAACTAGACTGGGAGTGGAGCAGGAATCCTCCTCGAAAACACGGAAGGCATAATGATCGAACATTCACTTATTCTCTCCTTTCCGACCTTAAACAATCAGGTAGAATACGAGGCTTTACTCGCAGGTCTAAGACTGGCCAAGGATTTAGGCGCTCGTGAGCTACAAATTTTCACTGATTCCCAACTTGTCGCGTCTCAAGTTCAAGGGGGATACCAGGCTAAGAACAACAGCCTCATCGAATATTTAAACTTGGTCAGAGAACGTATGAAAAAGTTTAACCGAGAAGAAATTATACACGTATCACGCGAACAAAACACATGGGCCGACATACTTTCAAAGCTCTCAAGTATGAAGAAGAAGGGTGGAAACAAATCTATCATACAAGAATCCCTATCTCGCCAGAGCATTGTAAAGTCCACGCCTTTACTCGAAGTGGATTCCATCAGGGACGATTCATGCTGGATGACCCCGATGTTCAATTTTCTAATGAAAGGAGAACTTCCCCTGGACCAAAGGGAGGCAACCATGACCAAACAACGAGCATGCTCTTATGTGGTGCTTGAACACAAACTGTATCATCGTGGATTTTCCATTCCACTCTTAAAGTGTGTCGAAGAATCCACAGTCCCTGACATACTACGGGAAATACATGAAGGAATCAACACCTAACACATGGGCGGAAAGTCCCTAGCGCGAAAGGCACTGCGGGCAGGATACTACTGGCCGACCATGCAACGAGATGCCAAAGAGCACGTCAAGAGGTGTGACAAGTTCCAGAAACATACTGACATGCACCTCGCTCCCCTGCACGAGCTAAACACGCTATAGTCTCCGTGGCCATTCGCCTGGTGGGGAATGGACATCCTCAGACCGTTCGTACAAGGAACATACCAAAACAAATTCCTCATCATGGCCATAGACTATTTCACTAAATGGATAGAGGCCGAAGCCCTAGCAAAAATCACCTCGCATAACATCCTCCGTTTTTACAAATGAAACGTACTCGCTCGGTTTGGGATACCACAAGTACTCGTCACGAACAACAACACACAATTCACCGACCAAGGTTTCCAAAGCTTCATTGCCAAACTTGGTACCAAGCAGCATTTTACCTCGGTCGAGCACCCCCAGACCAATGGGCAAGCCGAAGCCGTGAACAAGGTCATCTTGCGAGGACTCAAGCGCAGGTTAGGCGAACCCAAAAAGGGATAGGTCGAAGAATTACATAGTGTTCTATGGGCTTACCGAACAACGCCCCATTCGAAGATAGGTGAGACGTCATTCTGACTGACCTACAACACCGAGGCCGTTATCCCGGTAGAAATCATGGAGCCATTTAGGCAAACTGAAATGCCCCTCAACAAGGAGATGAACGACGAGGCCCTCAGAGATGAGCTCAACCTTGTTAAAGAAATCCTATCAGGAGAAGCCCTTCGCGAGGTCACGCTGAAACAACATATAGCCCTACACCACGACAACAAAGTCATAAAGCGTGAATTTTAGGTCGGCATCCTAGTCTTGCAAAGAAACCAGGAGGATTCCCGCGAAGGGAAATTGGCCGCAAACTGGGAGGGACCTTACCGCTTCCAATGAGCTACGGGAACCGGAGCATATTACCTCGAGCAATTGAATAGAAAACCACTACCTCGACCTTGGAATGCTACGAAGCTAAAACAATATTATAGTTAAGTCCCTCGCCCGGTGAGGACTTTTGCAGTCAAATTTTCATCTTCAGACGACGAAGGGAAAAGCTTGACCACGTAGGAGCGTCGAGGTACGAATGCGGCCTACCAACTAACAAAAAGCAGGATGTCGTTCATTTTGACGAGCAGTGTCCTAGCCTGACAGGGACACCTCGATCGAGCTCTGTTGTCGAAATGCCCCGACATGGCAAAACACACAGCTCACGATGGTCAGTTCACGACACAAGTGTAGGATCCCGAACGCGATCATACGTTGGTCCCACGAATTCCCACTCCGTGCCCTCGACACATTTTGACACGTGTCAAACTAATATTAGGGTCGAGCGCATATCTCCACACGGAAAACACAAACTTCGTGGAAAATTCATAACGACCATAACAATGGCCGAGCACGTATATCCATAGGATATACCAAGTATTCATTAAATAACCAAAGTAAAAAACAACGACAAACAGAAATAACGATAAACATCAAATAAATCAAAATAATTACCAAAGGCGACCACTTGGGCCGAAGATGTCTGAACATTACAAAAATTATGGGCACGCATGCCCAAATAAAAATGAAAAAACAAAAATGTCAATCACTCCCCGGAGTGCTAACTTCAACATCAGGAGAGTCAGGAGGAGGGACCACCCGACCATCAACAACCTGGGACTGAACCCCAGTTCCTTCAGTATTTAACCCCGGGTTCAGCACAGACAGCTGATTCACAGCAGACTCAAAGCCATCGACCAAGGCGTCAATGCAATCCGACTCCAAGAGTTGAATACGAGCAATGAAATCAGCACACGTGCACAAGTCGGCTACCCTGTCAGGCTCACCCTCCGCGGGGATCATAGCAGCCCTCAGATCTGTAACCTCCCTTATCAGTCATTGGTTGTCACTCTCCAACCGCTCCTTATCAAGATGGAGGCATTATTTGTCTTCGAGGGCTTTGTCGGCTCTCTCCTTCTCCCCCGCCAGCACATCGGACTTCTCACGAAACATCTCTGCTTCATTCAATAGCAGTTTTCAACTTGCAGGTTTTTGTCACAAAAGTCGCCTTCTCTGACTATAGTTTCTTGACCCGATCCGAGGAGTCTGACCCTTCGCTCGCCAGGACAACCGCCATCTCTGACATCTTCACCACCCCGACCATGCTGGCAATGAGGTGCTTCCTTCGACCTTCCTTGTCGAGCCTCCTGATGATGTTGGCTTTGTTGTCGGACACAGTCAAGGGAAACCCCTCGAAGAAGTCTTTTTCCACGAAGCTGGGCGGTAGGCTGAAGGCTCAGGCACCCTCCCCTCTGTCAGTTACATCATCGTGTCCACCTTCTGGTCGACTCCTCTTTTTTCTCAACAACACATCTTGGCGCTCGACGTCATGAGAATCCGAGGTTCCACTAGATCCTCCCCTGACCGGCTCAGGGGCTGGACCCATACGCGTAACTTGCTGCGGTTTCACCAACCTTTTATTGCTCTTCTTCTCTTGGTTCAACTTCAACAATTTCTCGCGTCGTTCCGCCATGTGACCTGTAAAAACAAAGAAAATGTGCCCAAGTCAGCTATGCCGAAGAAACAGAAGAAGGCTATCAATATACTAAAGGTAAGCAAGAAACCTAAGAGATCTACGACTTGCCCGTAAGATTGACACTCAACGATCGCCTTGGTATTTATCGGACGTCCCTCGAACGTTGGCTCTCCGTCCTCATCAAGGATGTCATGTCCTTCCCTCGTAACCCACCTAGCAGGGAAGAAACTATTAACGAATCGATTTAGGATGCCATATGCCTCTTCGTCCTCGACGCTCATACCGTCGGTGGAAGTATGGTAATACCCGGGACCATGGTCGTAGTGGTCCGAGCACCAGTGGATGGGAAACTTTGAGATTCTCCCCATCTCATGATTACCCTCAGCGTCCAAACACGGCTCCCCATCCTCATCCACCACGGTCGCCGGGTCGAACAGTGAATCCACGGCTGTTTGGGTAAATGGTTACAAGATATACCACTTGTCCTTAAAGTCCCAGACAAAATCCATGTACATCCTAAACAGCCTCTTCGACTGTTTAAGGGATACCCAGCTATGTTTCCCTCCTCGAGACTGCCATTGCAAGTGAAAAACCATGAAGAACAGGGGAAATCGTCGCCCCGATCCTCAGGAACCGACATGTAAGTTCGAATGCCTGGATAAAAGAAATCATGTTGGGATGAAGCTGGGAGGGCGCCAAGTTCAAATGATTGAACACCCCCATCTGGAAGTCGTTAAAAGGAAGCCAAATTCCAAGGTATTTGAACACGATCTCATACATGGGGAAGGCATCCTGAGTGAACTCCGAGCATATGCGAGCGTCTTGTGTCGGCCTCACAATTTTGAAAATTCTTCGAAAACCCTCCTGGCTGCCGCCATACTCGACGACCGTATAGGCTTGCCTCCCAGTGTAACTGTAGATCGAGGCTATCCCTCGGGGTTCGTCACCAACCCAATCCAGAGTAGGATCTTCGATGGTGTCGACCAGATTAACGCTCTCCTCGGTTGCACTGGTTCCCTCAGTGTCCATATGCTCCGATAACTCAGGAGTGTCGGCCATTTACCTGCAAAGTACAGGAAATCAGTGAATTCGACAGCAAATCCACCTTTTCGCGACGCAGATGAGAAGGTTAAGCAACACCCAGACCAAGTCAATGGCCATTCGCACAAAAAGGGGAAATACGTGGACCTCGATCAAGCAGCGATCCTAACGACGAACGCCTATGTTTATCATAAATATACCGGGCACAGGAAGAATATGGCGAGCAGACTATGAATCTCACGACCAAGTTCATAAATTTGTTAGCCAGACACAAGGAGATCACGGGGAAAACTAGCCTAAATACTGACGAAAGAATGAATCTCACGGCCAAGTTCATAAATTTGTTAGTTAAACACATGAATATCACGGGGATAATCACAAGTTATATGCCTAAACGCATGAACGTCACGGGCATGATCATAAATCAAACGCCTAAATGCCTGAATTCCCTGGGAGTAACCCCTAGACACGAAACCCTACTACTAAACATAATCAAAATCTATCTACACACAAGATATCAAGGAAAAAGAATGCTTACTTGAAGAAAAGATGAAGAGTGACGGTTGTTAAGCAAGGATATGTGGCAGACTATGCGGCGGTCTCAAGGATTTTGGAAAAAACGCATGGTGTTGACGATAGAGAAAACGGAGAGCGCGAAAATATGAAAGTAAGTTATGAGCCCTGGAGCCCTATTTATAGAGCTGGCGTGGAATGTGAAACATGGCATCGGGCAGTCACAAGCCGCCTTTCTCCTCGACACCTACTTGTACAAGAAATGATGGCCTATACTCCCTAGGTCATCATTACTGTTCCCGAGAGCCACGACACGTTTCTGACAAGCGTGTCATCTTCTCCCCGTGAGTCCTCCTCGAACTCGCTTCGACCGTTACCCGGAGCAAAATCATGAATCGATGACGTTCTCCATCCACAGTAGAAAAACTCCATGTCGAGCATAGAACCTCGCGAAAGTACGAACATGAATCAAGTCATAACTCCTTTATTAGGAGAACCGACTTGGGGGGCTCCTGTTCTGGACTGGGCCTGCCCTTGGCCCAATTCCTAGCGAGGCCTAATCCAAGTGTGCCAGCCTGCACCAGTGACCGGTACTATCCTTGAACACGACGGGCAACTACGCCCCGACCATGAAGGCTTCGAGGATACCTCAACTAGCTCGTCGACTAATACTGATCCCCTATCGAGCTCATGTCTGGCGGGGATCACCCACGACGAGCAGGCACTCCTCCCGAGCATCTTCCTCGTAGGGCTAACTACTAACGTCTTTGGATATTGCAGAGTCTTTATGATCCCAGAAAGATCGCATCCATATCCTCCTAACCTTACAGAGGACGTCATCCAGGTAGGAGACCATGTGAGGGTCCCCACTACTTACGTAGAACTTGGCAGTCTCTAAGTTAGGCCTGCTTGATCAACCCAATAAAGAGACCTTGGCCCAACATTGAGGGCTGTAAATACCCTCTCTTTCGAGAGGGTCAGATATTCAACACTTTTTAAACTCATACTTGCTTTCTCATTCCCAGACTCATTTTGGCATCAGAGTACGAGCCAGCTACGATGGTCCATTCTGATCAGGTACGATCAGTTATAAATAACTTTAACTTTCATAAATTGTTTATACACTAGCGTTTGTAAGTTTTTTGACATTTTTTTTTGGGGATGGTGCTAAGTTGCATGATGGGATGCTAAAAAACAGTGAGATATTTGGTTTTGGGGGGACTAGGAAAAAGACGGGGAAATTGGAAGGAAATGTTAAGGTTTTTGTTTAGGGTGGTCCATGTGTGATGGTAAAAGTGAGTGTTTTTTTTGTGTGTGCAAAAGGAGGGTCGGAGTCCAAAAAAACAAAAGTTACACTATTACATTTCTCTTAGTTGTGTTAGCAGCAAGTCCGCTAAATACAAATCATAAACCTTGTTAGGACATTCATCAAAGAATGTGATCTCGTTCCAGTTGATCGCTCGTATCCTTGTCATATCATTAACGCATTTATTTTCCCCCCGATAAACATGAATCACTCTAGCTTCTATAATATCTTGCTGTAGTGCCTTTTTAATGTAACTTGCCAAGTTTTCCTCTTCTATGATCACACTCTTCTCCTTGGTTAGAGCATTATAAACTTTTTTGATGTCTATTTGAATAACCACTCGATCGCAACCTAAATCTTTTTTTCCATTTTATGCCTTCCCAAATTCCCCATAATTCTGCGATCATAACCGTACACTTGCCTAAGAATTTTGCAAACCCTTTTAACCACCCACCATTAGTATTTCGTATGATTTCTCTGCACCCTACTATACCACTAGTCTCAACAACTCTATGAGTGCTAGAGAGTACCAACTTGAATCAGTTTTAATCCTTCAAACCTGTCTCATTTCTTTGGTCTTATTCGAGAGCTTTGTTGTAATAACAATGTTTATGTTTTACTGGTGAACTTGATTCAGAATATCAGCAACCATGTTGTAAGGAATTGTTGGAACATGTCCATGTTTCAATATGTTGAATTTAAAAATTTCTCAAGTCCCACATTGTTAGAATATCTTTTTGGTTAAAAAAACCATTTAGACCCACATTGTTCATGTGAGAAATATTAACTATCCTACTTCACTATATAAGGAGTTCATATGTTTCATTCCAAATCACACAAAAAATTATTCTATTAGTTTTTCCTTCCTCACTCTCATAACTCTGCGTCTCTCGAATTGTCGAAGCGCCATCTTCTTCCCCTTTCTTCCTACTCGTTGAATTTTTTGAGTATTTTCTTGAATTCTCTTTAGAGAATTATGTTAATTTCTCCTCATTTGAGTTGAGAAATTTTCAAGTTTAATCTTTTGAATTCTCTTTGGAGAATTATTTGAATTTCTCTTGTTGGAGAAATTATTATGAGTGGTCAAATGACCATTATTAATTTCTCTTTGGAGAATTATTTGAGTTTCTTTTTGTTTGAGAAATTATTATGACTGGTCTTTGTATCAGATACTACGAGTGGTGTTGATACCATATTTGAATGGTCTTATACCATTAGAGGGTGTATTTCTAGACCGATTATCTATCATGCAAGTAGTAACCGTACAGTATAGAACTGGGCTGTTTTATCCTGGAGGCGGCGCGGTAGTTCGACTGTTTTGCATTATTTTGAGCAGCACCGTGAAACGTTTTAAAGAGAGCGACCTAGTCCGCGACTCAACCTGGTAATTTATTTGGTGGAAAATATTTTAAAAATCCGAAACCAACAATTTTAAGACGTTTCAAACTGCCACGACTACTGAAGAAATTATTGGTTCTTTTGCGGATATTGTCGTTAAGAAATCGTTCATGTTTGAGAGAAGTCACTTCAAACATTGGCAACAAAAGATGAAGTTCTTAACATTGAAAAAAATTGCTAACGTTTTGATCGATGACATTTTGTTGCTCCTTCTGGATCAATCGAACAAACTAACTGTAGTAAATCTGGAGATTTAGAAGGAATACTTAATAGTGTTGAAGTTGAATCTGCTGCACAGATTAAAGTGGATGATTTACAGCATAGTAAAGAAATCACCTTATATAAAGAGAATGAAAATCTCTACAAAATCATATTTTGAATAGACTCGCAGATGATCTGTATGATAATTATAGTTGATGTGATACTGTAAAACAGGATTGAGAGACTCAGAAAAAGAAGTATGATGTAGAAGCTGGAGCAAAGAAGTATGTTGTTAGCTGCTACTTCAAGTATCAAATGCAAAGATGTAAGGTCGATGAGGCTCAATGTTACGAACTTCAAAAGATTTCTTAAAAGATCATCACAAAAGGTATGTGTTTAAATGAACAATTTAAAATTGGTTTTATTATTGACAAACTACCCCATAGTTTGAATGTTAAAAAAAGGGGGGGAATCTTAGAGACAATATCAAAAATAAAAAGTCTTGGTTGTTTCAAACAACAAAAAGAAATTCGGTGTAGTTCTGAAGCCATTTGGCAAATGATTAAAGAATCAGAACTACAATATTGTGAACCGAATAAAGAATGGGAATCCTTCTATGATCCCAATAGCTCCAACTAGGCAACAACCACCACCTAAAAGAAATGACATTGGTTTCCCTTTGTTTTAACTATGGAAAATCAAGTCATATGACTAAGAAATGTATAAGTAAGCTTGAACTTGGTGTTGTCCCTAATGCACAGGTCAACCTGACTAATGGGAAATTTATTGTTATGGCCATTGAAATCAACATGGTTGATGGATATGTTGGTTGGTGGATAGACACATGCGTCTCTCGTTGTGTCTATTATGATCGTGTTATGTTTAAACATACACGAATACTAAAGATAAGAAAGTGTTGTTGAGAGATGGCCAGACCACAAATGTTGCTGGAATTATAGACTTAGAGCTAAATTTCACCTTCAAAAAGACTTTAATCTTAAGGAATGTTATGCATGTTCGTAAGATTAGAAAGAATATTGTTTCTGGTTTTCTTTTAAATAAGACATGGTTTAGTCAGTCTATTGGGGTGGATTTGTACGCCATTACGAAGAATGAAATTTATATGTTTAAATTTTTTGTAAAGAATTTGAAAATGATATAATAAGAATTTGTAGTGATAGATAAACTGTATGATTCTAGTTTTTTAATGAATTTTATACATGGAATTGTACATGAAACGACTGCACCATACTATCTTGCAATGAATGGTAAAACATAAAGAAAGAATAGAACTCTTACTGAACTTATTGTTGCAATTATGATGAATTCTGGTGCTGCACCTCACTGGTGGGGGAAATTTTATTGACTGTTTGCTATGTCCTGAATAGAGTCCCCAAGTCAAAATGTGAGATCTCTCCTTATGAGATATTAAAGAAAAGACAACCAAACTTGTATTATTTGAGAACTTGGGGTTGTCTGAATTACGTTAGAATTCCGGATTTGAAACGAGTTAAACTCGCTAGTAGAGCATATGAATGTGTTTTCATTCGGTATGCAGCAAACAGTAAAGCATATAGATTTTATGACCTAAAGGAAAAAGTGATCATAGAATCAAATGATGTTGAATTCTATGAAGACAAATTTCCTTTCAAATTGATAAATAGTGGGGGCACACAATCGAGTCACATTCATGTGATAAGAAGCACAGAAAGCAACGACAATGTAGAAACAGAACTTCAACGAAGTAAACGAGTAAGAGTTTCTAAAGACTATAGGCGTGATTATGCGGCTTATAATGTAAAAGAAGATCCAATGAATCTTCAAGAAGCCTTGTCATCTCTGTATGCTTAGTTATGGCAAGAAGCTATCAATGATGAGATAGAATCTCTAGAATCTAACAAGACCTGACACTTAGTAGACTTGCCTCCTGATTGCAAACCAATCGATTGTAAATGGATTTTGAAAAAGAAACTAAAACCCGATGGAACTATTGATAAATACAAGGCTCGCCTTGTTGCCAAGGGTTTTAGACAAAGAGAAAATATAGATTTTTTTCCGGCACATTTTCTCTTGTCACTAGAATTACATCCATTAGGGTACTTATTTCAATTATTGTTATTTATAACTTAATAGTACACCAAATAGATGTTAAAACAGTTTTTTTTAAATGGTGACTTAGAAGAAAAAATCTATATGAAACAACCGGAAGGGTTTGTGATCTATGGACAAGAAAACAAGGTCTGTAAGTTAGATAAGTCTTTGTATGGGCTAAAACAAGCTCCAAAGAAATTGCATGTAAAGTTTGATAATTTAATGATATCGAATGTGTACAAAGTGAATGAAAGTGACAAATACGTTTATTACAAATTTGAGAATTATATTTGCACTATCATATGTCTATATGTAGACGATCTACTCATATTTAGATCAAACATTCAGGCCATTAATGATATGAAATTATTGTTGTGCAATAACTTTAATATGAAAGACCTCGGAGAAGTGAGTGTGATTCTTGGTATCAAGATCACAAAATCCGAGCAAGGAATTTCTTTAGATCAATCACAATATGTGAAAAAGATCTTAAAGAAATATAATTACTTTGACAGTAAACCTGTGATCACACCAAATGATCCACTACAAGAAAAATGATAGATTGGGACGGTTATTTTGGCTGATTACGACGGTTAAAACCGTCGCAATTTACAATCTACGACGGTAGAAGTACCGTCGCAGAATCGTGCGTCCCCAGCCTATTTCACGACGGTTGCAAAAACTGTCACGCACAACAGATAGCGACGGTTATATACCGTCGTGAATTTGACTTTATTTTTTGTTTTTGTTGTTGTTTGCGACGGTTATTCTACCGCCGTAGGTTAGAAATTGCGGCGGTTTTAACCGTCGTAATCTGATTTATAAATTTCAAATAATATTTTTATTTAAATTATTATTTAGTAAAATAATTTTAAATATAATATTATTTTATTATTATATTTAAATTATTATTTACTTTAATATTTTTTTATTTATAGTATTTTTATTTTATTTTCTATCACTTTTCAACATAATAAAGTTAATTACAATAAAAACATTTAATATCAAATAATCATCAATAATATCAAAAAAAATGTGATCAAAGGTAAAAAGAAGTGCAAATTTTACCAATAAACAAGAAAAATTCAAATATCATCAAAGGCCAAATTTCATTTTAATATTTACATTGGTTTGCTACAACTTGAGAGAATTACAAAAAATGTTACAATATTCTACAAAATTCATGAAAGTCCTTAGTGTTAAGTGATTTTGTGTTAAACTTCCATGCTAGGACCATGATCCTTCCTTGACTACCATTTGGAAGCAATAACTTCACTCCTAGACTTTCATGAACAATAACAGCCCATATTTGATTCAAAGTGACCGGTAAGTTATACTTGCAATTATACTCACATTTCTTTGCATATATTTATCTAGTCAACTGAATCACATACTGTGCAAAAAGTTTCTCAATAATATATTATAAACAAAGTATATGCTTCCAACATGTTACAACACATAGGGTTGACAGAATATTGTATCATATAGAATACTATTTTGTGATTCACAGAAATGACTTCTACAACAAAATAACAAAATAAGAAAAATATATGAAAAGAAAAAATATTGAACTTAAGCATAGTAAAATATTGGGTGTTGCATTTTGAGATAAAGCCTCTGGCAACCGCTCCAATCTGACTAATCTGTGGATAATAAAAATGAAGTAATAATAAGAATGAATAAACAGAGTGTACAACTTAATATATCCCACCAGCATTTCATACATAATAGCTCCAAGTGACCATCTGTGAAATAAATAATTGTCAATTTTCAAAATAAAATACACGCGCTGACAATGATAAAGCCTTTTATCACTAAGTGGTATCAGCTATACAATGTCGTAATTTTAATGCCAACAATCACACACAGAACTCACCAATCACATTCCCATCTCATAACCTTTCTTCAATAGAACTTTTGGAGCAATATAATCTGGTGTACCAACAGTAGAATAAGCATGCATCATTTATACATTCCCACTTACAATAAACCAAAAACAGAAATCCAATTCATCATAAAGATTTTAGATTCACAGTTACATTTTGTCATAGTAATAAATAAAAAAGAGACAACGATACAATAGCAATGAACTTACAAGTGTCCTCCTGTTTTTCTGCCAGCTTTCCAATTGTTCTTGTTGTGTACGTTTCGGACGATCATCACTATGTCCAATTCCATTTGCATTATGACAATTAGAAAAAATCTAATTCTTCAAGTGTACTACAGTCTACCAATTTACATAGTCCAAAATCTGATAGTTTCAAGTGCCTGTATTTATCAAGAAATAAGTTATCAGGCTTAATATCCCTGCAACATAACATATAGAGAAGATTAATTTATAACGTACAATTGACTAAGTTCTTTACATTCTTAAATAGATATCTAAACTTCCATGAAGATAAATAAATCAGACTGAAGCATCAAATAGTTTTCAACATATGATCATTTTGGAGACTACGATGAATGCAACCGTAACAATACTTATTTCTTGAAATCCTGCATGAAATAATTGACTTTGACTTATAGTATGAAATAAATTACCGATTCTATAGATACCTATGTATATTAGTTGTGTTTATGTATAGATTCAATAGCCAGAACTGTTTCGCCTACATAAAATTGGGCTTCATCTTCGGTCAAAGTATCCTTTCTCATAAGTAGAGTCATCATATCCCCTCCCAGTACATACTCCATAATAAGATATAGATAATCATCATCCTGGAAAGAACAATAAAGTTTGACTATGCAATTGCTGTCAACCTCTGCAAGGAGATTCCTCTCAGCTATGACATGTTCAATCTGAATAATCAGAAAAAATAAGGGTAATGACTTCAATAAACTCGGCATAACTACTTCTCGTCAAAAACACTTTATTGTATTACTTTTGCATAGTCTAGAACAATCTTGCCAGAGGAATTATGATATTTGCGGGCATGTCAACATAAAGTAGCTCTTCCAGAGTGCCACTATCATACTTTACTTTGAAAAGCCAGGGAAGAACCTCAACAGTTGCTTCTAAAAACCCAGAAAAAACATAAACAGTCAGATGGGGGATAGTTCAACAGACTGACATTTGCAACAAATCAATAACAGATATATTTAATAGAAAAAGTGAAGAGGCCATTCATACGGTGATGAATAGAAATAGACTGAATAATGAAATGCAGAAAAAGAACCTCAAGAAAATAAAACTTACCCAACCCACGGCCAGGTTTGTGATTACATATTTCGCAGTTCCATACATCCTGAAAATGTTTAAAGAATCCATATTTAGTTAAAACTAATGCTCAACATCAATGAGACTACTATAGTAGGCTTCTTGAATACTATAAAATCATTCTACCTATCATCCACCATTTTTTATCATAACAAATCACAACAATAACAGCCCATAAAACCAAACATAAACTCTATTTTCACCATAAGCCAAACTTGTCAAAACAAATCACCATTAATTCATACAACCTGTCAAAAACCATAATACAATATCATAACACATAAATATAATCCAAGTTTCTATATGCAAAAGAAAGGATATTGAAGTAGAAACCAAAAGCTTGTTCGCCAGAATGATACCTCGAGACCGACACATACAGATTCGAATCCACGCCATACATAATGTCACCACCGACCAGCCACCGTGCATAACTGGTCACTGTCACCAACCACAATGGTGCCCTTGTTGGGTCATAGCCACATCTCCGCAAACATAGAGACCCTCTCTGCATCAGCCACCTCCGTATGACCCACACAACCACAACGCACACTGTCTCTCTCCACATAGCATACACAGCCGATGTGAGGTCCCTCTGCTGCTCAACAATCCGCCATCATCCTCTCAACTACCACCGGCCGCCGCTATTGCTTCGGCCATAAACTCCGATCGTCACACACACCAAAGCCGCCGGCCAAATTATCCATCGACACAAGTTGGAATCGTGTTGGTAAACCTCATGTGTTCTGTCTTTTTTTGTTGTTGCGGGATTGTCATGAACTGAAGAGGAAATTGGAGTTTTTTAGTTCCAGTTTTGAGAAATGTAGAAGAAAGAAAGAGGAATCATAGAGAGAGGAAGTAATGCTAAGAGGTTAGCCTTTCACATTTTATTGCATATTTAATCTAATAATCAAATCAAACCCTAAAACAACAAATTAGAAAACCTAAAAAATCATAAAAAGAATTTTTAAAGGTTTTGGGTGCGACGGTTGTTTTACCGTCGTGAAATAAATTTTAAGACGGATAATTTTACCGTCGTGAAAGGTTTAAGGGTGCGACGGGTGCTTTACCGTCGTGATATGCCTTTTAGGACGGTTAATTTTACCGTCGTGACTAGTTGTTGGTGAAAAATCAATGTTAAAAGTGTTAAATGGGGGTCGACGGTTGTTTTACCGTCGTAATAATAATATTATGATGGTTAAATATACCGTCGCAAAATAAATATTAGGGACGGTTGGTGTCAACCGTCGTAAAAACTGTCTCTATATGTCAATTACGACAGTTATCACATAACTGTCGCAATTTTTGTGTCGTTAAACACTAATTTTCTTGTAGTGATCCAAGCGTGAAGCTGTTTAAGAACACTGGTGAAAGTCTTAGACAAACAGAACATACAAGCATCATTGGAAGTCTTAGGTATTCCATTGGTTGTACTAAACCTGACATTGCATATGTCGTGGGATTGTTGTGCGGGTTTACTAGTAGACTGAGTAATGAACATTGGGAAGCTATTGAGCGAGTCATACGGTACCTTAAAAGGACCATGAATCTCGGTTTACATTATCATAGATTTCCTATTGTACCTGAAGGATACAATGATGCAGATTGGAATACCTTATCAGACGATTCAAAAGAAACTAATGGCTATGTATTCAACATAGCTAGATGAGTTGTATCTTGGAAATAAAAGAAACATACTATCCTGAGAATATAGCATTAGCGACTGCTAGTGAAGAAGCAAGTTGGTTAAGATACTTGCTAACTGAGATTCCCTTATGGGAAAAACATATGTCAGTTGTGTTGATCCACTGCGATAGTACCACGGCTATTGCAAAAATTGAGAATCGTTATTATAATGGTAAAAGACGTCAAATAAGAAGAAAGCACAACACTGTTAGAGATAGTATCTATAAAGGAGCTGTAAGAGTGGATCATGTATGCACTGATGAAAATTTAGCAGATCCTTTGACGAAAGGATTATCTAGAGAGAAAGTCTATAATACATCATATAAGATGGGACTAATGCCTATAGAAAAATGAGTTGCTCATGATGGTAACCCGACCTAAATGACTGGAGATTCCAAGAAATAGGTTCAATGGGTAATAACAAGTTGTGAGTAATATGAGATGATCATGCAAGTAAAGCATGAATCCTGAAGTAATAAGAGGATGAGATAATAGAAATTCTTAATGAGATCTATACTCTGTATGAAGGAGTACCTAGGCTACATGAGTACTCTTGATAGACTCACCTATGTGATTGTGGAACTTAGGCCGGTTTCTATGGAATTTCGAGGCAGAATTCCTAGAGCCTTCATTAAACTGGGATACACGTGCAGGGCCATTAAAGCACGGGCAATTAGAATACACCTTAAGAAAAGGTTGTGTGCGGGTTTGATGTTTGAGATAGATTTCAAGACATTGTGTCACTCTTGTTGAATTGGAATCCTACTTGCTATGTAAAGGTTCAAGTCGTAGACACCTTTGTTTATGCACAATCTTAGAAACGTTTGACGTTACTTCTAAAATCAATTTTTTAAATTCAAGTGGGGGATTGTTGGAACATGTCCATGTTTCAATATGTTGAATTTAAAAATTTCTCAAGTCCCACATTGTTAGAATATCTTTTTGGTTGAAAAAACCATTTAGTCCCACATTGTTCATGTGAGAAATATTAACTATCCTACTTCACTATATAAGGAGTGCATATGCTTCATTCCAAATCACACAAAAAATTATTCTATTAGTTTTTCCTTCCTCACTCTCATAACTATGCGTCTCTCGAATTGTCGAAGCGCCATCTTCTTCCCCTTTCTTCCTACTCGTTGAATTTTCCGAGTATTTTCTTAAATTCTCTTTAGAGAATTATGTTAATTTATCCTCATTTGAGTTAAGAAATTTTCAAGTTTAATCTTTTGAATTCTCTTTGGAGAATTATTTGAATTTCTCTTGTTGGAGAAATTATTATGAGTGGTCAAATGACCATTATTAATTTCTCTTTGGAGAATTATTTGAGTTTCTTTTTGTTTGAGAAATTATTATGACTGATCTTTGTATCAGATACTACGAGTGGTGTTGATACCATATTTGAATGGTCTTGTACCATTAGAGGGTGTATTTCTAGATCAATTATCTATCATGCAAGTAGTAATCGTACAGTATAGAACCGGGCTGTCTTATCCTGGAGGCGGCGCGGTAGTTCGACTAATTTGCATAATTTTGAGCAGTGCCGTGAAACGTTTTAAAGAGAGCGACCTAGTCCACGACTCAACCTGGTAATTTCTTTGGTGGCAAATATTTTAAAAATCCGAAACCAACAGGAATTACATAGTCAACTTCATGCTTCCTTTTGTTACGCCAATACTAAATATTGTGGCATAATGTGGCCCATATTGCTTGCTAGTCTTGATCCTCCATGCTACTCAATCTTTGAGTCATGTTTGTGGTTATCCAACCTTGTAGAGTATCACATAAGAATCTATTCCTTGAAGTGTTTTTGATTAACCTTAACCAAATATGTTTCACCATCTTGCAGTCCATCAAGGCATGGAGAATGAACTCTTCTTCACCTGCATAGTCGACACAAAAAGGATCCCCAAGATTACAATGATGTAAAAATTGTTTGGTCTTGAGACCTATGTGCCAAATTAGCCTAATGAATGCCCTGATTCTTTCAGGAGCTTTGATCTTTCAAATTATTTTCCACTAATACATTAGTGAGTTCTTATCATGATTGTTGATCTTTTCAAATGTAATGACAATAGAGAATGAACCATTATATGTTCCATTCCAGATGCACAAGTCTTCTTCCTCAATATAGCCAGGAGCTGGGATTGAAACAAGTTTGTCCAGAATATCCTGATCAAATATGCTTCATAGTAAATTCCAATTCCAATCTCCATTGTCTCTTGTGATAATGTCTACTACTTTGATGTTCTTCTAATCTTTAACATTCACCTTTGCAAAATCTTTCAGAATGCCCAGAAGCAAGCCATTTATCATACCATGCTCTAAAATTGGTTCCATTTCCAACCACCTTGAATTCATGATATAAAGAAGCTCATTTTCTTTAACTATACTCTCCCAAAGGCTCCAATCACGTGGCTTTGCTTCCATTCCCCCATAATCACCGAACCTTTTATTATACTTGCCTCTGATAACCTTGCACCACAAAGCATTGTCACCAGCTTTAACTTTCTATCCCAATTTGGCAATACACATTTTGTTCATTTGTGTCAGATTTCACAGACCAAGTCCACCATACTTCTTTGGTCTTTCTATATCTTCCCATTTCACAGTATGCAAGTGTCTTTCACCCGATGCTTCACCCCATATAAACTTTCTTTGTGCCTGATGGATACTTTTGATGCAAGCCTTGGGAATGTTGTTGGTTACCATTTGATAAGTTGGCATAACCTCAATCATGGCCTTAGCTAGTGTTAGTCTACTTGTAAATTGTAACACCACCGTTTTTTATTTATTGAAATTATTTGGTTTATTGTGAGTTTTGTGTATTTATTTGATTATTGAGTAATATTAGCTGAATAAATATGGTTGATAGGGTTTGTGTCCTTATGGTGAGAGTGTGGAGAGTAAATAGAGATTAGTAGAATTATTAAAAATCATCTTAATAATTAAAATAATATATTTTATTAGATTTATTTAATTTAATAGAAAATAGAAGGTTTGGGGCCAAAGTGTGAATTATGAGAAGTGGAAGGGAGGAAGGATTTAAAAACAATTGCTAGTGAGAGAAAAATTATAATTATTAAAAGATTACCCTAATGTTATAAATTAAGAGTCCAACCTTGTTTAGAGAGTTTTTTCATCAATACGTAGAAACAAAATTGGAGAATAGAGGAAGAGGATAGAGAAAATGCAAAAGAAGGCTTAGAATTTGGAAGGAATTAGAGAATCAAAACTCAAAATTTGCACTACTGCTAAGATAACCAGGTAAAGGGGGATAATAGATTCAATAATGGGTATAATGCTTAAAGGATATAATTAAGGAGTCTTTAACCTCCAATAAGAATTATTTTAATTGGTTTGAATCTGAAAATTGATGATGCATGATGTTGATTTTCATATGTCATATGTGTGAGCAAATTCTATTTTAGAAATTGTGAAGAGAATATGTCATTGATAACGTTTGAAGGTTGTAGGCATTTTATGAATATATAAATATAAGTGCTTAAGAGTGTCAATTTGATGTGATAATATGATTTTGATGTTTGTATATAATATATGGACAGTCCGAGTCAATTTTGGATGCTTGGAATGAGAACTCGAAGTTCTGATTTGAACTCTATTAAAAGAGATAAAGTCTACTTTCTGCAGGTCCATGGCGAGCGACATGACCTTGGCGGGCGCCATGCTCATGACATGTAATTTGTCATGAAGTCGAGGCTCAAGTCCTGGAGTCGGTTGCCATACAAGTGGCGTTTTAGTATTATAAGGTTGATGGCGGGCGCCAATGCCCGTGACGGATAACCCGCTATAAACATGAAACTTATGTAATTAGTCTATGTGTATTAAGTTGCAGATTTTGTTTCTTCGACTTTCATTGGCTGTTTTGCTACAAATAGATTATGTTATTTCTAAGATAATGTGAAATAATGATTAAAAATGTTTTGGTGATTGACGACAGTTTTGATGTTGTGTTAAGTATGAGTTAGGAGTTGTAATGATGCCGTAATATTCTGAGATGTTAATTATGATTATTGTGTTGTTGCATGTATGAAATAATGATCTACTTGAGGATAATGATTGTATGCCTGAATTGCATTGAGTTATATTATGTTGTACGTATATGAATTGTTGTCGTGTGATAATCTAGATAGGGGATTATGTGATTTTTTAATGCATTATGTTAAGATCAGGGAGAGTCTTATTATATTGACTCTGTTATGCATTAATGTATATGAGCATGCATTATTGAGTTGTTTCAAGATACATGTTCTCTAGTTAAGAGATGGGACTAGAGGCTTATGCCAAACTCAAAGATGGGACTTAGAACTCAGAGATTAGGCTCGTGGGTTCTAGTAAGGTGAATTTAATTCATGAGAGAACTAAATATTGAGTTGGTACCACATACATATACATCGAGTTGTACATTTTAAATTACATTGCATAAATGAGTTGTATGCGTAATTGTAATTATGTATGGTGGTGACGTGGGTGTGAGAATATTGTTGTGACATGATATTGTGTGATTGTTTGTTAAATGTATAGATGTTTGAATTTCTACCTTGCAGTTTATACCTTTTAATTATTGACGTGAATTCTCACTCCATTTACTTTAATGTTGTATATCATGGACATCTTACATATACTCAAAATTAGACGTTGTTGTTGTGAGTGAAAGATTAACTCTCTGAAGTTTATTTCTATTTAGTGTGTTATTACTTTAGTGGTTATGCTCTAATTCAAGTAACATCGAGGTTGAGAATATTTTATTTATGTTTTGAACTTGATTACTTGTTTATGTTGAAGTTAATAACTATGTGAGTTGTTTTGAAGTATTTAATAAAAGTCATTTTAAATTGAGTATTAAATTGCGACTATTCAATTGTGTCGCATGCTAATTGTTGATTTCTGTTGCAATGATATCCTAAATAAATGTGAGCATGCAATGATAGGTGTTGTATGTGTTATGTGTGATTTATGACTCTGCTACATATTTTCTAAATGCTTATATTGTGCTTGAATGATTGTCGTTAGTGACACCTTAAATTGTTGAGTAATTATGTATTTATAAATTTCAGAATTTAGAGTGTTACACAAATGACAAATGATTATTTCTCCAGCTGAAAAAATTATATATAATTTGAGCAATTAAAGCTTGATAGTCTTTCGTCTTGGATTTTTACCTGTGAGAGCCATTTCAAAATAAGTTTGCAACTCCTTTGTCTTTTTGATTCCCGTTACGTGAAAAACTTTTCTCTTGGTTTGCATGTAAATATTTCGAGAAAACATAATCCTTGACTTGCCAACACTAATTCTCTGACCTAAAGTATTGTATAAATCATCAAACATTCTTCTTATGCACTTAATTTGACACCCTAAGATTTTTCCAAATAGAAGCAAATCGTCTGTAAACATGAGATATGATTGGACATGTCTTACTAATTATCACTTTTTGCCACCTCCCTTCATTAACTTGCCCCGTGATCAAGTGCGAGAGCTTGTCAATGCAGAGCACAAAGAGGAAAAGAGATATGGGATCCCCTTGCAAGAGACCTTTATTAGTTTCAAAATAGACGTCTTTATTGCCATTCGAATGCAAACACATCTTTACCGATGAAATAAACACCGTAGCGATATGTCTCATATTTTCAGAGATACCCACCTCAATTAAAATGTTGTTTACGAAGGACTAGCTCATCATATCATACACCTTTGCAAGACTAGTCTTGATTGCAAAGTAGTCATTTTTTTTTACCTTTGAGACTGTGAACCATTTCCATTTCATGAGCAACAACTATGTTCTTTTGAATGTTTTTATTGGAGATGAATCTCGTTGGGTAAGGAGAAATAATCTCACTGATACACATCTTAAGTCTGTTCATTATTGTTTTGCTAAGCACCTTATAGATGGTGTTGCAAAGCGCAATAAGTCTAACGCGTGTGACAAATATTGAGAGGCTTGAACTAAAAGTGAGCATTATGGTTTAGTAAGAATGAGAATGAAAATATAGATTATTTATGAAAAAACTCCCCAAAACAACTTTTTTAATTAATTAACTTTTAAATTGTTACTCAAATTCTCATTTCTTTAAGCATCTATAAAAGTCCAATAGAAAAATATTTTAAAATATTTTGTTTTAAAAGAAGTATATTTGTACAAAATTATCTCTTAACCAACAGATTGTAAAACATATAGATTAAAATCTTGAACTTTTATTAAAAAACTCAGTTCGATTCTACTATGATTATTTTTTGAAAAATTGATATTAATTTGAATATAAAGAATATATTAAGTATAATTTTTAAGTGTAGTAATATATTATTAGAATTTGTATGTATAAAATAAAAAAAGTAAAAGAGATAAGAAATATTGATATTCAATTAACACACAGTGTCACGTACAATATAACATACGGTGTCAAATATTGATTTTTCAAATAACATTCCTCTTATTTTTTGACAGTAAAATAAGTTTCATTCAGAAAGTAGATTAAAAAAGTAGGTTGATTCTACTATGATAGTGATCACAAAATACAAATACAGCATTGTTGATAAGTAATAAAAAAAGTTATTTTCTTAACAAAAAAACTTACTGTCAAAAAGTAAATAGGACCACAATTTATGATATCATCGATCACTGCTCATATAAGAGGATAGGTTTTGTAACGCGTAAATGAGAAAAGTCATTAAATGCCACATAGAGGAGAGAAAAGTTGTTAATAGAAAACGATGTCCACTTGTCAAAAATTGGAAGAGAAAAAAATCATCTCAATTAGACACATGATGCATGAATGAAACAATTGCCGACCCATAATTCTATCTCATTCTCATCCCTTTAGTTGTCTTAATTCTCACCACACAAATATAATATATATATATATATATATATATATATATATATATATATATATATATATATATATATATATATATATATATATATATATATATATATATATATATATATATATATATATATATATATATATATATATATATATATATATATATAACCTACTAGTCAACAATTTCTTTGCTTCAAATAAGCCCTTCCAAATAAGCCCTTCCTCGCCGTGTTTTTTGTTCAACATGATAGGTTCAACTTAAATGAGACATGTGTTGTTACTTTATTAATAATAACATGAATGATTCCTTGGAAACGTAATGGGATAAGCAAAATATCTTCTGTTAATAAGTCAACATATCAATTTTCAACATACAAATCTTTTCACGTTTCAAGATTTCTTAATACTAGTAGTATGAATGTTGACTTTGCCTTTTTGCAGATATTTCATGATAGTCTAAAAAGTAGGGGTATAGTTTAATAAGTGAAATGTCGCGGGCGCCCTCAAATCTCGTACATATCACCTGAGCTGATGCACAACTATCACCTGAGCTGCCTTAACGAGCGTCAGCGTGTCTTTGCAATCTGATGTCCCTGCACAGTTAAATGAACACTACTGCTAGAGAAAAGTTAACTCTAATTGAGTTTCAGTAATAAAATATTCAAAATGTATGATATGATAATGATAATTCTTATAATGATAAATGTTTGCTTACAATCAAAAGCCTGAAGATGCACTGGAGCAAAAAAGGAACCAGGGCAATGAGTAAGCTAAGCTATAATTGCTAAATACAAACGCAAGACAAATATAGAACAGCATGGTACAAGTTAGAGAAACTATGATAAACCCACCATACTAGTACTAACAACAACCCTAACAATATTTTATAATGGTCTATATGTCAGGTCAACATAAGATCATTCCCTCCCAGATGAGGGCGGAGGCAAACACGGACTTCGTGTTCTTCTGGTCCGACGCGATGTTTTGGCACCATGATCTCTAGCACTGATCCTGGCTCGTCATAGTATGCTTCAAGATTTGCGTCTTCAGGAATTCTGGTTGACAGAGAGATTTCACGGACAAACTCTCCAGGGGGGCAGTGTTCTGAGGATGAGTCTGTAAGCTTGAATGTCCTGTCGCGTCTCTTGATGAATGGCTTTCGAGATGTGCTCATACAAGAAACCTTGATGATGCCATGAGTTAGAGTGTTCCTCCACGAAACTTTCACACTTGCAAGGTCTACAAAGGGTAGACTGATGATAATCAAGTAACCCTGTTCATCTTCATAGATAGTTTTTGCGGCGGTAACGGGTCCGTGTATATTCTTTATCACCCCGCTGAAGTCATTCAACCAGTGCGGCTCACTTGGGTGCATTTCTATATCTTGGATCCGATCAGATGGAGGATTAACAGCAAGGTAGCATTCTTCATCGTTTAGGTTACCGTTAAGGTTTCCATTTAGGGTTCCATTTCCGTTTCCATTTACATGAGGGAAAAAGTCTTTCCTCTTTTTTCCGTTGGCAGAAGGTAGGTCCAACAAATCACCGTTGGTGTGGTTAGACAAAGAAGTTGACAGATTCAGCCCAGACCCATTAAGCAGTTTCTTAGGAGGGTGTCCATTTGCAGCACTCTTGATTGAAGGAAGAGGTCTCTCAAGCTCAAAGTCCGTGTTGGGAAGATTTCTCCACGAACTAAAATCACTTGCTTCAGTTGGAACTGTGAAATTCAAATCTCGGCCAGTGAGTTCAATCCATCTTTTCCGATCATCCTCGTCAAGATTCATCAGATTGGGCGAAGGAAAAACCTCAATCCCATGTACACACTGAGGATTCGAAAGTCCTCTATAATGCTTCCTTTGCATCCGGTGTGATCGAACAAATCCTTTGTCAACACTAAAAGGAAACGGACGCTCCCCTTGGCGAGAATGACCGTTCATGTAACTCCTCAGCTGCATCTTACCCAACGCATTTTCAGGCCTCTCCTTAAAAACCCACATGTACATATTTTCCATATCATGTTGAACCATGAAAACATCAAGATTGAGATCAGATTTCTCAAAACCCGAAATCCCATTTCCGTCCCTGATAATCTTGGCTTTCGATTTATCATTCAACGACGGCTTAAAGTAAAAACTAAAGAAAAACCAAGCACCCCATATGCTATCAACCCGCTTCGCGCATTTCCTTCCAACTTTAGGCAAAGTAAGAAAAGTCTCAGTCTCATACCCTTGAGTACCAAGACCCACATCCAGAATATCACAAGGATCAGAATTCCAACTTTGAGGCGGCGGACTACGTTCAGCAGAAAGGGGCAAGTTAATATCCGGCGGACGAGAAAGTATGATCTGGCGAGTCATCTCCAAGTCCAGTTCCTCGTGAGAAGACGCACTCGAATCCATCGACAATAACGTTGAAGGGTGATGATTCTGATGATTCTCCATTGACAAAGAAGCAAAACAGGAAACGCCAATGCTACCTCATCTTGTTGATGAGTTCTATTATTGCTGATTGATAAAATATTGCCATCCCAAAAACAATTCAACAAAATAACAACCTTATAAACACCTTCATCATCATATCAATCCCCACTATATCTCCCTTCCATCAAACCCCTATATTTACCAATTGAATTTGAGAAGAACAAAAAAACAAACAAAAAATCAACAAATCCAAACTATTTAAAAAAATAATCTTTTTCTTCTATTTTCTCTATAAATCAACAAATCCACATACCCAATAACATGATCATACATATAACATCTCTTAAATCTATGCAAAATTTGAAAAACCTAAAATTAACCGAATCTCTAGTATCTGAATAAACCCACCAAAATCAAGTGAAAAACAGTGAAAATGAATCAAAACCCATAAATTAGAGATAGATCTTTGAAGATTATTATTATTATTATGATTATTATTATTATTATTATTACCTTTTGGGATAAGCATCAGAGAATCGAGAAGAGCAGGAACCACCACAGCCAGCAAAGACGGAGCACATAATATCATCAACAACCATATTTCTACAAACTCTCCAGGTTAAATTTGTTTTTTTTTTACAACAATGTTAATTTTTTTAAATAATTTATTACATTAAAAAAATGATTTTTCCCCCAAATGGAAAACCCTAATTTAGTGATAAGGGGTGTGAAAAGAAGAGATTAGTGAAGAAAAGAAGAGTGGAGAGAGAAAGAAGAAGCGTAAATAAGAGGGTGATTATAAGGAGAGGTTTGTGGGATGAAGCCTTCACTGGATAACACCATTCTGCTTTTGGACCACACCGTTTGTTTACAGTGACGGTGCATCTTCGTATGTATATACTTTATCATCGTATCATCGTATCATCGTATATTAAGTCTTCAATTTTAACTTGTCTTCTAATCTGCTTTGTATTACCAATATAACTAATCATATCCCCAACTAGTTCCACATCTCTCTACTACATCTTATCTTAATGGACTATTTTTTACATAAAAAAAGGACTATTTTGTCATTTAACTAAAATTCAATTTTATTTTATAGTAGATCACTAGAGAAAGAAATAGTACATATGTGAAAATTTCAACGTGTCTTGTGTCGATTGTATCTATACATATTGTAAATCAAGTTGCAGTATAATATTATATATATTTGTGAGAGTATTAAATAGACGTAACACTAGGGTCCTCGTCTAGTAAGGTATTGTCTGAGTATTATCTTTATAAAATATAGAGGTTTGCTTTTAGGACAACGATGTGTATAATATCACTATTTCTCCACTAGTCATATAAGAATGAGTTATACCGCGACTTCTTGAAAAACAAGTAGTCATCAACCTCTCTCAGTCAAAGGGGAGCAGTTACCACTTCTTGGTGTTTTCTAAACCTTAGCCTCAATGGCCTATATAAATATCTGATCTTTTGAGGGTAGAAGACAAATTATAACTTAACAAACCTTACGCATAATGCAAAGCCTCCCGCCTCACGTGAGTTGACCTCTCTTACACTGTAAATATCATAAACATCATCAAATATGGTTTATCGTTGTCGTGGGCAAGCCTTAATCATCATCATTTACTAAGACAAGTGAGTATTCCTAGGGATACCATAAACACTTATACTTTTTGATAAGTACAATGACGCTCACCATGGGGCCCGGATAAAACTAACATGGGTCACACCTTATTTTACAATGTCATATTTACTATCACCCCCGCTCCTGTACCCAGACATTCTCAACGATGGTTAACATGAGAGCACCTTCCCCTACATAGAAGGACATAGATAGGAAGCAGTGAGGCTAATTCCATGGCCGAGATGCGTGCCACTATGGATGAACTATACCGTCAAAATCATACTCTAGAGGACAACATCCTCAATATTTGACAACACCAATAGGAGGGCAACCCCCAAAAGAGATGGAAGTGCTTGATCCCCAACCACTTTTAGACGAAAAATGGGAAATGTCTATCCCTGAAAGATCCAAGCCTCCCTTTTTGGCTAAGTTTGATCGACACAATGACTCTTATGAACATATTTCCTCCATCAACACACATATAACCATCATCGGATTACATGATGCCCTGAAGTGCAAATTGTTATCTATCACCTTTAGGGATGTAACCTTACAATAATATATCAGTTTGCCTCGAGCTTCCATCGCCAGCTATTAAGATCTGGTAAAAAAACTCATACACCAGTTTGTCGCCAACTATCATAGGAAGATGTCCACAACCAGCTTATTCAACATACAATAGGGTCTTTCAAAATCGTTGAGGGAATACCTCTGCCAATTCAACGAAACTACCATAAGGGTCGTCCCTTCAAACCAGGAAATGTTCATGGGACCGTTCCAGAATGATCTCAAGGCGAGACACTTCAATGAATCTCTCGCCCAAAAGCCATCACTTTTGTTAGCAGAAGTGGTCATCAGTGTAACACCCTTCTAACCCAACGAATAATTTCATGAATAATTTAATATTAAATCAAACATAAATCACCAATAAGGGTGTCATATCTTCATATAAACATCATGTAATAAACATCTTACTCGGTAACACAAATTTTCAAAATCATTTATAACGAATACTTCATTAATAACAACAATGACACTTCAACTACTTGCAGCGAAATTTATAATTTCAAAACACCTTTATTAAAATACTTCGTAGAAACTTCACCGTTCGTGATTCATGATTCAAATAACTTAAATATCATGAAATGTAGTTCAAAATCTCAAAATAAATAAAAAAACATAATTATTCCAATCAAACGGTTCCAACCCCGATGTTACATATCAGAGCAAGACCCACTTTATTTAATAAGGAATAAATAACGCAATCTGAAGCTATCCTCTAAGCTTTAACAGACTATTCCTGATCACCTACAAGTTACCCACGTATCGAAGCAACATTTCCAAGCAGAAAGAGTGAGTAATCACAAATCTATAAAAGATGTAAGGAATAAGTACAGTAGTTACAACACATTAACATGAAACCACATATCGTCATACATCATATATTATACTCACTCTTTCACATCATTAACTCATTCACAACATCATCATGTCATCAAATAAGCAATCATCACCAAGGCACCATTAAGTCACACGTCAACCGAACATCACTTAATCAGTCATCATGCAATGTCAGGAAGAATGTAATACAACATTTTTTACTCATGCATGAGGTACTAAAACTTCACTGGTGACCAAGTCATCTTCCTCCAACGGTCCCCACCATAGGATTGATTCCTGCTTGAAACCAGAACACTTCACAATATTACACTCAATCTACACTATGGGATTGAGGTCATCACTGGACCAACATCCTATCAACATCACTAGACTAATCGTCCTAACAACATCACTTGACCAATTTCCTAACATATGCCTTAAATACATGATGCGCAACAATACAATAAAACATGGCCACTGCTAGTCAAAACGCATCATCATTCACGTAATTATCATAATATCATCACATACTTCATAATATATACATCATCAACATAACTACATCAATTCATCATAGGAATCATACATCATATTACATCAAGGCATAATCACATCAATTCATCATAAGAAGCACACATCATGTTACATCAATGCATAAACACATCACTTTATCATAGCATAATCACTGGAGAAATACATCATATGATTCATTTATTTCACCAAAATATAGTACACCTTGTTAACTTTCTAAGGCTTTGAACGACACATAGAACAAAGTCCGGAAACTCAAGTTACGACCTTTACAAAATCTGCCATCTGCCCCTCACCTGAGGCTTGCCCGATGAAGCAGTTTGCTCGCCTGAGACTCGCCCGGTGAGGCTGGGGTGAAACGACTTCCCCCATACAAAATTCCAGGAGCACCTGTTTTCCATCATCTCATTCGTTCGGCGACCCCTTTTCATTCTCCAGGCGAGCTCACGCTCGCCTCTGCTTCGCCCGATGAAGCTAGAGCGAGACACCTCCTCCATATATTTTCCATAAACTTGCCAAAAACTCATCCCTATCTCTTGCATCGCTTTTTCTTGGCAAAGTCTGGGTGAAGTTGCTTTGCCCGACGACTTGGGAGGCTCACCCGACGAGGGCGCGAAAGCAGTAACTCTACTGTTGCGTTTTCTGCATAAAACTAGTCCAATTTTGTTTTGATTTCAACACTCATTCAGTCCAAAATTCACCAAATTCATCATGGTTTCACAATATCACAATAACCCATCTTAATAGGCATCATATTCATCATTTCATGTCATTTTACACTTTACAAATCATCATTATCATCACAAATCATCATATTATCATCATCAAACAAAACCTCAAATACAAACCTACCAATACCTAAACCCATACCAATCATAATGATAAGGATAAACTCCCTTACCTTAGATTATAGCTAGCAATCGATTCTCTTTCATGTTCTACAAAATCCCTCTGAGTTTTCGTGCCCTAGTTCTCGTTCACCGCTTTTTTCCAACTTTCACGATTACACATAATGAAAATACTGACAATCTCTTTTTTCTTTTGTCAAACTTACCCCTTGGACCCCTAATATGGTCTTCCACTTTTGCCCTCACTTAACCTCTTACAACTTACTACCTTGCCCTTATAGTTGCTATATCATATTATTATCTTTATTTCCTCAATTAAAATAATTCTAAATACTTACTCTAATTATCTAAAATTATTTAAAATACTCAATGTCTCCTTATTTCCCACTATACCACACATAACATCATATCACATCACACATCATATTCATTAAAACATCACATAAACTCACAAATACATAAAAAAAATAATCATCATAAATCAACAAAATAATTACATAAATAATTTAATTCTCTCATCTGATCATAAATGGATAAGACTCTCTCAATTGATCCTCGCGTTCCTAAGTACAACTCTCGCCAACTGATCCACCCCGCAATACCTTCACCAAGCCGGTGTCTTTACCCTGAAATTTCTTCACTTCCCAACCTTCTATCCGCATGGGTGATGCTTCAACATTCAGGTTATCTCTCACATGTACATCATCCATCTAGATCACATGCGAAGGATCCGACATGTATCTTCTTAACTGAGACACATGAAAACGTCATGAAGGTTAGCAAGAGACGACGATAACATATTCCAATAAGATACCTCTCCTATCTTCTTTGATATCTGATATGGACCAACAAAGCACGGTCTAAGCTTTCGCGAATTAAGAGCCATACCAACACTAGTCACCGGAGTAACTCTCAAAAATACATGATCATACTTTTGGAACTCAAGTGCCTTCCTCATCTTATCTTTATAACTCTCCTGACGACTCTGAGAAGCTTTCATCCTCTCTTGGATCATCTTGATCTTCTCAGTCATTTCTTGCACAATCTCAGGTCTGAGCACAACACTCTCGCCTGACTCATACCAACACAATGGAGTTCTACACCTCCTACCGTATAATGCTTCGTACGGTGTCATTCCAATGCTAGAATGGAAAATATTATTATAAGTAAACTCAATCAACGACAAGTGGCTATCCTAAGCTCCCCCTTGTTCTAGTATACAAACCCTTAACAAATCCTCCAAAGACTGAATATTCCTCTCTGTTTGACCGTTTGTCTGTGGATGATATGTGTAACACACCCCTTCTATCATGCGTAAATATATAATATAATCAGAATAAATTATCATGCACATCACAAAAGGGTCTCACATTTACTTCACGAAAACAAACCTAATACACTGGTCATATTCATAACACACATTTAGAATCATGTTCCATACCATAACACATAAGCATCTCGCAGCAGAATAATTCTTAAATCAAAATAATAATATTAATGATTGAAATCTCATACTGACAATCATATCAAAAAATACTAGGCACTAAAGGCCATCATCACATACATCTCAATCAAACATAAATATCCAGAGAGTATAACAACATCTCTCAAATAAACATGAATATCATAAACATAAAACGAATCCAAAGGTTCCCCGTGTTACATAGACCAGAGCATGAATCACTACCTAGTAAACAGATAAACAAGAATCTAATATCCTCCTAATAATTCTTGCTAGAAGCACCACCGCTATCCTCGGTACCCGAGCGATGTCATATAAAACATTATTCCAATAGAAGGGCGAGAATTCATATCATTATAGAAATATATAATAATAAGTAATGCATAATAAATATGAATTAAATGAATTCATCACACTTTACATAATCATGTATTCAACATGCTTCAACATAATTCACATGATTACATATATAACATTGCTCAATGATACAAGATTCAAAGATAATCAATCACAAATACCACATATGTAACATTCACACCAATATCACATAATGCACACGAATTCAACATTTCATATCGACACATGTGACTCTAATGCCACTCAATCCAATATGCATGTGGTACCAAACATTATCCTTACCGGTCCAACCGGATCCATCCCTCAGATAGATAACCACCAATAAAAGCTCGATTCAGCCTTAAGCTTTCAAACCCCATACAACATTAGGTTTAGGACTGTTAGAACATAGTTTGATTCTACAACCCTCGTAAGAGTTTTGATGATAACAAACATAGAGAACAAATATGCACTCTAAAATTGTCTTCTATTTTGTATAGAAATTCTGATGGAAGTAGATCAGAAGTTAAGCTACAAAGGTGTTCATGTTGTGTACGTAGACTGATATCAGAATGTTCTGATGAATGAAGATCAGAATTTGCGCTAAAAAGAAAGACATCTTAACTCTGAACGGAAGTCTAACGCTGCAAATAGGACCTTATAATTCTGACCTTCCAAGTTCTAAAGCAAAACAACAAGCAGATTCCTTATGTTCTGAAGCGTTACTATTCCATTAAAGCAGTATCAATTGCAACGGCTATAAACAAACAAGGATCTTCATATTATGGAAAGTTCATTAACTGCCAATTATCAAGTTTCCATTTGCACAGATTGTTGCGCCTATTTAAACAAGCAGCAAGGTTAAATCATTCACAATTTACATCTCTGCTATTCACAATCTCAAAATGCTGCAACTGCATATTCATACTATTCTCTAAAACTGTGTAATACATCACAAGTTTGTGATACCGTTTTTGTAACGAAAAACATCCTGTACACTGATTAATTCTTACTTTTGTTAGTGAAATTACTTGAAATAAACTGGGTTGTGGTTGTACTCAAGAAGACTTTGGCAGTTGTCAAAGTTGAATTGTAATAAGTTTGATTAGTGAATTAAGACCTCGTTGGAGAGAGGAGAAATCACCTTGGTGGGTGGATTGGAGTAGTTTGAGATCAAGAGAACCAGGATAAAAATCATCGTGTCATTTGCATTTGATTTACAAGTTTCAATTCAACCCCCCTTCTTGTGTTTTTCACTTCTTCAATTGGCATCAGAGCACCCGGTTCTGAGTTCAAGCACTTAATCGTGTCAGTACAAGATCCAAACTTAGAAAAACACTATGGTGGGACCAAGTCAGAACATCAACAATGACTATCATGATGATAAAGACAGAATCAGCGGCAAACCTCCAGTCTTTGGTGGAGAGAACTTTGACTACTGGAAAGACAAAATTGGAAGCTTCTTTCTGGCTCATGATGCTGATTTATGGGATATGGTAATTGATGGATACATGCATCCTGTGGATGAAAGTGGCCAGAAGATTGATAGAAAAAGAATGTTTGATCATCAAAAGCGTGACTTCAGAAATCATCACAAGGCCAGAACGATTCTCCTGAGTGCCATCTCATATTCAGAGTATGAGAAGATCACAAACAGAGAGACAGCTAAAAGCATGTTTGATTCTATGAGAATGACACATGAAGGCAACATGCAAGTAAAAGAAACCAAAGCCCTTGCGCTCATTCAGAAATACGAAGCCTTCAAGATGGAAGAAAGTGAATCCATTGAAGCAATGTTCTCAAGATTCCAGATTCTAGTTGCTGGGCTAAGAGTTCTTGATAAAGGGTATTCAACTGCTGATTATGTAAAGAAGATCATCAAAATTTTACCGAAGCAATGGAGGCCAATGGTCACTTCTCTCAAGCTGGAAAAAGATCTCAACAAGATATCTCTGGAGGAACTTGTCAGCTCACTCAGAAGTCATGAGATATAGCTAGAAGATGACGAGCCTTAAAATCAAGGTAAGCCTTTAGTGCTAAAATCTAACAAAAAATATTATTCTAAAGATTTTTAGGCTATGGAAGAAACCTCTGATGGATCCTTATCAGAAGAAGACGAATTATCTCTTCTCTCCAAAAGAGTCAATCAGCTGTAGAAGCAGAGGCAAAGAAAATTCAGAAACTCTTGAAGAATAGGGAATCAAAATGAATCAACCTCTGGATACAAAAAGTATGAATCCTCCTTTGGACATAGAAAGTATGAATCTTCTTCTGGTTATAGAAAGTCAAGCAACAGGGACATCGTCTGCTATGAGTGCAATGAACAAGGGCACTACAAAAGCGATTGTCCAAGGCTTCAGAAGGAGAAACCCAAAAAGAAGTTCTTAAAGGAGAAGAAGAAAAGTCTCATGGCAACATGGGATGACTCAAATACTTCTGACGCAGACAGAGAGTCAGAAGATGAAAGAGCCAACATTGCTCTTATGGCCAATGTAACAGAAGATATTGAATTATCTAGGTCAGAATCAAAATCAAACACAGAAGAGATATTTCCTGACTTTACTGTTAACTTTACTAAAGTTGAATTAGGAGAAAGTCTGAGTGAAATTCTGGAAAGATATCAGCAGCTTCGAGTCAAATTCAAGAACCTGAAAAGGATATTGTTTCTGACTCTGAAGAAACTAAGAGTCTGAGATTAGAAAATTCTGAGTTAAAAGAAAAGATTTCAAAACTTGAAAATGATTTACAAAACTCTCAGAAGGAAACAATCTCGAAGGTTCCCAGTAATGCTGATAAGATCATAAAAGAATATGATCATAGCTTTCAGAAGTTTCTGGCTAAAAACATAGATAGAAGCAAGATGGCTTCAATGATATATGAAGTTAGCAGAAATGGCAGAAAAGGTATAGGATACACAAGTAAAGTATCCCAATCTAAGAAAGTCACGAACTTAGTTATTAAACGCACACCATTAAAATCTCACTTCACCTATGGGCACACACATGACCTGAAATACACCAGTAATGATTATTCTGCTAAACCAAAATTCAAACAGAATTTTGGTAACACTAATAAACAAGGACCCAAAAAGATATGGGTATCTAAGGAAAAAATTATATATGTAGCATATATCTTTAACAGCAAGACTAAAACACCAGTCATGGTACCTGGACTCTGGATTCTCTCGACACATTACGGGAAGAAAGCATATGTTTCAAAGTCAAGAACTTAAACCTGGAGGCTACGTGGGTTTTGGAGGCAATCAAAGAGGGAAGATCATTGGCTCTGGAACAGTAGGTAACAGTAACCTCCCTTCTATTAATAATGTTCTGTTAATAGATTGATTAATGCATAACCTGTTATCCATAAGTCAATTAAGTGATAACGGTTATGATATAGTATTTAATCAAAATTCATGTAAAGCTGCTAGTCAGAAAGATGGATCTATCCTATTTAATAGAAAGAGGAAAAAACAACATATACAAGATAAAACTTTCTGAACTAAAGAGTCAGAACGTAAAATGCCTTTTGTCTGTTAACAACGAGCAATGGGTCTGGCATAGAAGATTGAGGCATGTTAGTATGAGAAGAATGTCTCAGATTAACAAACTCAATCTGGTCAGAGGACTTTCTAATCTGAAGTTCAGCTCAGATGCTCAGTGTGAAGCATGTCAGAAAGGCAAATTTGCAAAACCTCCTTTTAAAGTAAAAAATGTTGTTTCTACCTCTAGACCATTAGAACTTCTACACATAGATCTATTTGGACCAGTGAAAACTGCATCCGTTAGTGGTAAGAAGTATGGGTTAGTGATCGTAGATGACTATAGCAGATGGACATGGGTAAAATTCTTAAGATATAAGGAAGCGTCACATTTTGTGTTTGTTGCTTTCTATAACCAAGTTTAGAATGAGAAAGATCTTAGAATTGTCAAAGTCAGAAGTGATCATGGTGGAGAATTTGAAAACAAAAAATTTGAAATATTTTTTAATGAAAATGGCATTTCTCATGATTTCTCTTATCCTAGAACTTTCCAACAAAATGGAGTTGTAGAACAAAAGAATAGAACTTTACAAGAAATAGCCAGAACCATGATCAATGAGACTAACATTGCTAAGATCTTCTGGGCATAAGCAATTATCACAGCATGTTACATTCAAAATAGAATCTCCATAAGACCTATTCTGGATAAGACTCCATATGAATTGTGGAAGAACAAAAAGCCCAACATTTCTTATTTCCACCCTTTTGGATGTACCTGTTTTATACATAACACTAGAGAATATCTGAACAAGTTTGACTCTAAAGCACAAAAGTGTGTTATGTTAGGATACTCTGAACGCTCAAGAGGATATAAAGTATACAATATAGAAACACATATTGTAGAAGAGTCAATTAGTGTTAGATTTGATGACAAGCTTGGCCCTCAAAAGTCAAAGCAGAATGAATCTCTTGCAGATATAGAAGTTGAATTCATAGGTGCTAAAGGCAATTCATCAGAAGTTCCCAACAAAGATGCTCCAACAAAATCAGAAGGAAATGTCACAAGCACTTCATCAAATTATGTAGAACATCTCCAGAAAATATTATACAGAAGCATCCTAGCTCACCCTGAAGACAAAATTCTGGGAAAGAAGGAAGATCCAATCAGAACAAGATCAACATTCAGAAATTCTGAAGAATCCCTCATGGGATTGGTATCTCTGATTGAGCCAACAACAATTGATGAAGCTCTTTTGGACAACGACTAGATTCTGGCTATGCAGGAGGAGTTAAATCAATTCACCAGAAATGACGTATGGGATCTGGTTCCTAAACCAAAAGGATTCAACGTTATTGGAACAAAGTGGGTGTTCAGAAACAAACTGAATGAACAAGGAGAAGTCATAAGAAACAAGGCACAACTGGTTGCACAAGGTTATAGTCAGTAAGAGGGGATAAACTATACATAAACCTTTGCTCCAGTCGCCAGGTTAAAATCTATCAAACTCTTAATCTCTTTTGCTATAAATAATAGCATCACTCTGTATTAGATAGATGTCAAAAGTGCATTCTTAAATGGTTACATTGATGAAGAGGTTTATGTGCACCAACCCCCTGGGTTTGAAAATTCCAAACATCTAGAATATGTTTTCAAATTAAAGAAATCGCTTTATGGTCTGAAACAAGCTCCCAGAGCTTGGTATGAAAGACTAAGCATCTTTCTGTTAGAAAAGGAATGTACCAGAGGGAAAGTGGACACAACCTTGTTCTGTAAGACATTTAAGAATGACATCTTAGTTTGTCAAATTTATGTAGATGATATAATATTTGGATCTACTAAACCTTCTATGGGAAGAGAATTTGCTAAGTCTATGCAGGCAGAGTTTGAAATGAGCTTGATGAGAGAACTTAAATTCTTTCTGGGCATTCAGATCAATAAAACTCCAGAAGGAACTTACATTCACCAGAGCAAATACGTCAGAGAACTTCTGAATAAATTTAACCTATCAGAGTGTAAGCCATCAAAGACTCCAATGCATCCCACATGCATTCTGAGAAAGGAAGAGGTAAGTAAAAAGGTAGAACAGAATATCAACAGAGGTATGATTGGTTCACTCTTATATCTTACAACTTCAAGGCCTGACATTTTATACAGTGTTTGCTTATGTGCCATATTCCAATAAGATCCTAGAGAATCTCACTTAACAGTTGTTAAGCGAATTTTCAAGTATCTGAAAGATACTACTAACCTGGGTTTGTTTTATAGAAAAACCAGTGAATACAGTTTAGTAGGGTATTGTGATGCTGACTTCGCTGGAGATAGAGTAGAACGAAAAAGTACTTCTGGAAGATTCCAATTTCTGGGAGACAATCTGATTTCATGGACCAGCAAGAGGCAGTCCACAATTGCATTGTCAACAACTGAAGCTGAATACATAGCAGCTGCTGGATGCAGCACACAGATGCTCTGGATGAAAAGTCATCTTGATGACTTCAACATATTTGAGAGTAACATCCCTATATTTTGTGATAATACTTCTACAATATATTTATCTAGAAATCCAATTTTTCATTCTAGGGCTAAGCATATAGAAATAAAACATCATTTTATTAGGGACTATATTCAGAAAGGAATCCTTACTTTAAAATTTATTGACACAGACCATCAATGGGATGATATTTTTACAAAACCACTTTCTGAAGATAGGTATAATTTTATTCTGAAGCATCTCAACATGAAATTATGTCCAGAATAAGAAGTTTTATTTACATATTTTGTAACCCTCAGAACTTTATATTTTCTTTGTGAATATCTGATCAACATGTCTTCAGAAGTTAGGAGTATAGTTGCATCAGAATCTATCTAAGAAGATCTGAACCTTTTATTTCAAAGATAGAGGCGTGCAGTTCACACTATCAACATATGTCATCCTCTCACAAGCTACCTTCTAAGGTTGAACACGCGTTCAAATTCCGAAGGGTCTAAGGCTCTGATTGGATGCATTGAGACACATGTCATTGGTAACTGTTTCTTGTCTCCACGCAAACCCTTATTTTCAGGTTTCATAGTTGCAGTGTAATCATTAATTTGTTTCCTCTTTCTTACTGATTAAGTTTTCAAATTGGTTATAAATACACAATCACTATTACATTCACTTCTTCTCGCTTCTATTACTCTCTAGTTTTCGTTTTGCAAAAACCCTTTTTCTCAGAAAACTAAAACAAACTGTGTGAACAATGGCATCTTCCTCAAGCGTCAAAAATCTTCAAAGTGCTCCTGGTTCTTCATCAACAGCAGAACAATACAAGGAACCAATAAGAACTTTGCTTACTCCAGTCGATTATCTTGAAGTTTTATGTGAGCTTATCATCGATTTTGGAAGCTTGAAGGAAAATGGATTTGATCTTTATGAAGATGTAACTGCTCAAGGCTGGAACAAGTATTTTGATCATCTTCTAGGTCCAGTGTTCCCCATTCTGGTAAAGGAATTTTGGATTCATGCAACATCATCTAATCATCAAGTTACGTCTTACATAATGGGGAAGAAGATTGTAATCACTAAGACTTGATTGGAAAACTGATTGGGTATAATGGCAGCGGAATTAGGTGCAGCGACACGGCGGAGAAATGTTCTGACCTAAAATCCATAGCAAGAGTTATCTTCATGTCTGGACAGTCATCCAGCAAGATTATGGATTTGAAGGATTACTATAGAATCTGGGCTAAGATCATTCTAGGATGTATAAACCACATGAAGCCAACAAGCTCCCCTGACTACATCAATATTGATCAACAGTTTCTGCTTTATTTCATTTCAACAAAGACAAGAATAAATCTTCCACACTTGCTTTTCAATCATCTGAGAATAAGTGTGAAGGAAACAAGGGAATAAGAAAGGACAAATAGGGATTGGATTCCTCTGGGCAGGTTGATTTCTGATATTCTGACTGAGAATAGATTGATAGAGCATCTGACAGAAGCTCAGCAGATTAACACACTGGAGGCATGTGCTGGAAAACCCCTTAATGCAAAGAATCTGAAAAAGATGAAGATTATTGATAGCATTAAGAAGGAGCCAACAATTTCTACTCATGAAGTCATCACATTAAGGAGAATCCCTCTGAAATATTTTCCTTTATTTTCTGAGATTGATGCTTCACCAGAAATTGTGGTCAGATACTTAGAAGCTTGCAAAGAGGATGGAACTGCTCCAGAACTTAACATTCGTGATCTGCATAGGCAAGCTTCAGATGTTGTGTTAAAGAAGTCCAGAAAGAGAAAAGAAGCAGGAGAAAGATCTTCTCAGAGGACTCCCAAAGCTGCTAAAAAGAAAGGTAACACTTCCTTTATTTCTGTTGTAGAATTAATAGCTTTCCCAACATCTGAAACACTCCTCTCTCAACCAACAGAAGATCCATCGCCTCAAACTTTTGAAGACTTTGATATAGAGTTTGATCCTTCTGTAACCCTTGGAAACTTCCTAAACGAACCTCACTCTCCCAATCCAAATCCAGAACAAAATCAACCAGAACTTGAAAGAGCTCTTTCTGAAATTGATCTATTTGATCAAGACTTTCAAACTTCTATCCCAGAAAATCCAAACCTTCATACTCCTATCCCATAAAATCCAAACCTTCACACTCCTCAACCAGAAAATCCAAACCTTCATACTCCCCAAATTAAAAATCCAAACTTTGAAACCCCTCAACTAGAAAATCCAAACGCTACCGCAAACCAACCAGAAGATTCTTTCAGACTCTGATGCCACTACCCCTATTCTTAGAATAATAGAACCTCTTATGGTTCGTCAACCTCTCTCCATAATAGACATTCCAAAAATACCATCACCTTATCATTCCACTCCATCAAACACACCTCATTCACCAATCATCATTTATGATTCCCCTACTCTCTCTCCCATTAACCGTCCAGATGATCACCTCAGAACAATCATTGACTTAGAAGCACTGTGTGATACGGTGGGAGAACTGACTTGAAGGTTTTGCGTTTTATCGCAAATGTTGCGGTTAGCAAGAGTCGCCACCAACTTTTCTTTTATCCAAAAGGAAAGGTGAAAAAGCACAGGAAAGACCTTTGAGATTGTTTCTTGAGTTCGGGGAGTAGATTATGAAAAGGGAAGGTATTAGCACCCTTTTCATCCATGGTTTTCCATGGGCTCTTAGTTACTTGCTAGATCACTTGCTTTTGTTTTAATATGCTTGTGGTGTGTGTTTTGAAAGTATTTTTGAAAATGGAACTTCGTAATGGTTCTCGTTTCTATAAGAACGCCTACAAAGTGTTTGTTTCGAAAATAGTTCAAAGGTGTGTTTGTGAGATGTGTTTTTGAAAGTATTTTGAAAATGTAACTTTGTAATGATTCTCGTTTCTATAAGAATACATACAAAGTGTTTGTTTCGAAAATAGTTCAAAGATGAGAGTGTGGGTGTACAAAAATGTTTTTGTTGTGAGCAAGCGAGTAACTAGGAGCGAATCTACCTACTCGAAAGGTCTTAAATGTGCTTTTCCTCCTCCTTTAGATGTGGCTATCTTACCATTGATTTGGTAAGAAGCCCCATCGTTGGATGTGAAGGGATGGGCGTTGGGACGTTTGTATAGTCATATAAGGCAACATATAGGATGTTTTAGCAATGTCGTTTTAGGGACTAGATCGTTTACCGAAGGCAACATCGAGGGTCATCGAGGGACTACGATCTTTTATCGAGGGTCTTTGCTAAAATACCCATGCTCGAGGGACATGACTATTTTCCGATAGGCAATAAGTGGAATTACCCTAAGGGTGTAAGTGTGCAAATGTGTTTTATTTACATGCATGATTTTATCTTGAATTAGGGTTTTCTATTTGATTGGTTTTATCTTTCCATACAAACCCTAATTACTAACATTTATATGAAAGCGATAAATTGCGGAAAGTAAAATTACTACGCTATTACATCACTTGGGGATGGGGGATATAAATTTACAAATGGGGATGACAAGTAAAGTAAACCCTAATTACTATTACAAGGCTTTGATTATTACATAATTTATAATGCAAAAATAATAAAATATGCAAGAAGATGTAAAGTGAGAGAAATTGTTTTTTTAGGGTTTTTTATAGCAAAAGGTTTTGTAATTAATTTCATTGAAGAAAAACCTAAGTCTAAGTTAATTGTTTTTGAGGTTTCATTTGAACAAAAAACTTTTATAAAGTTAGGTCACTTCCAAGCAATGCAATATGTCCAAAAGAACCTAAAAAATCTCCAAAAATCAAGAAATTTGGTGCCCGAGCTGACACGGGCCGTGTCGAGGGACACGGGTACCCGTGTCAGGACCTGTCCATGACTTTTATGTGTTTTTTTGGTCCCAACCATCCTGACACGGCCGTGTCACCTGACATGGGAGCCCGTGTCAGCCCCTGTTCATCCTTTTTTGGTCATGTACGCACCAGTAACTCTGACACGGGCCGTGTCGATTGACACGGGCACCCGTGTCAGCCTTTGTACCTGCATTTTACTATGTTTTTCAACCCAAATAAGCTGACACGGGCTGTGTCATGTGATACGGACACCCGTGTCAACCTCTGGTATGGCTTTTTGTTAGTTTTTTCTCTTTGATCTGTCTTGTTATATCTTTTGAGTGCAAAAGCAAATGATGTATGAACAATGAGATCATAGTTTGAGAAAGTTTACCTCTCGAAGCAGAAGCTTTATGACACATACAAATGTATTCAGGTGCAAAGTGATGATTGATCAAGCTCCTTTGAACCTTCTTGAAGTAACTCCAACCTTCCTTTTGTACTGAAAATGGTTGAACTGCTCCAACCGAGTCAAGTTGCAATGCATGTTTTTTTGAATTTGGAAGATGGTGATAGTGGTGTTACAAAAGTTGTCTTTGTGTTTGAACAACTTCTATATGGTGTATATGAAGTGTTTGGATGGTTTGTTTGGAGAAAACTTGCAAGGTATGAGATTCAAAGATTTGAACTTCAAAGCTCAAAAATGGAGGTTTTGTGGACAAATCTGGTTTTTTGACAGCAAAAATGAGTTTGAGTGTTAGTTTCTCCTTCTATTTTTTCTAACCTTTCTCTCTATTTTTCTAACCTCTTTGTCTTGCAAATGCTTCTTCTATTTATAGGCAAAGGACTTGTGAACAAAGGCTGAATAGGTTTACAAGACAACATGTTATGGTTTGGTTGGGATGTAAGTATCAAACTATGTCAAGTACTCCATGGTTCCAAGATGAAGTACCAAAGTTTCTGGTTTAGAGGGGTTCATTTCCATGTTTTATGGTGGAGTGAAATCAGAAACAAGCAAGGTATGGGCTCAAGACAAACTTTGTACAAAAAGCTTGCTTTTCAAGAATAGCAATGGTGCCTTTATGCCATAAATGGAAAGATCTTTTGGACAATGGCTCAAACACTTGGGTAATAGCTCAAGCTCTTGTGTAAACATTAAATTATATAGAGATTTGCAAGTCACAAGGCCTGCAAAGTAAGATTATGCAGCACATCATACCAATTGGATTATGTGTTCTTTAACAAAAATGGCTTGCAATTCAATAATGGATGCCCAATTTCATGCCCTTGAATATCCTAGCTCAAGTATGATAAATTCATGCTCTTGAATGTTTTGGAAAGCTTGGAACACCCTCTATAACTTTTATGTTGACCACTTTTGTTAAATCAAATTGGAACTTGATGAAAATTGGCCAAGAAGTTGGGATAAAAACCTAACCAAAACTGCTGAAAATTTCTCTAAGTGTTAAATGAAAATGTCATGACTTCATGAATTTATAACTTGAGATCCATGCATATTTAGGAGAAGTTGTGTAAAGCAATGTTGTATATATCATGGAAATCTACAACTTTCATGTTGAAAGTTTCCCTTGAGCCGTCTTGCATCTTGGTGAAAGAATGGCATGAAGTGATGAAATTATCATGTATAAAAACACTTAGAAAATTTCAAAGTCTTGGAAATCTTGACTTTTCAAGTTGACTTTTGACTTTCTTAACTTATTGATGATCAAGCTTGATATTTTTGAATGTCTTGATGAATTGTGATATTTGAAACTTAATGTTGACCAAAAAGTCAAAGTTTGACTTTCCAATATGCAATTAACCATTTTGCCCTTGTGCCAATTTCAAGCCTAAATTGATGTATCAGTGCTGCAAACTTGACGTTGTAGAATATCTTGTGAGCAAATACTTGACAAATGAGAGGGAAAATTTTGGGGTACAACAACTGCCCCTGTTTAATCTTTTTAAACCTGAAGAGTTAGATTGGCGAGTTTTTCCATTTGCGACTCGAAGGTGGAAGATGATTGGACACTAGAGTGCCCAAAAATTTGCACTCGGCGATGCGATGATAGGAGGAATGGGCTTAAAGATGCAATTTGGAGAGGTGATAGAATCTTGTTGGAGATGGGCTTGTAGATTCCATCCAAGAATGCTTGTTGAATTGTAATTTGTAAGTTGAAAGAATGAGTATCAGAATTGCGTCCATGTCTGGAGCGTATCTGAGCTGTATCTGAATGAGTATCAGGATGACATCCGTATATGGAGCGTATCAGAACTGTATCTAGAAGCTGTCTTTGAATGAGTATCAGGATGGCATCTGTATCTAGTGTATATCTGAACTGTATCTGAAAGCTGAATCTGAATGAGTATCAGGATGGCATCCGTATTTGGTGCGTATCTAAACTGTATCCGAAAGCTGAATCTGAATAAGTATCAGGATAGCATCCATATCTGGTGCGTATATGAACTGTATCTGAAAGATGTCTTTGAATGAGTATCAGGATGGCATCCATATCTGGTGCGTATCTGAACTGTATCTGAAAGATGAATATGAATGAGTATCAGGATGGCATTCGTATCTAGAACGTATCTGAACTATATCTGAAAGCTGAATCTGAATGAGTATCAAGATGGCATCTGTATCTGGTGCGTATCTGATCTCTATCTGAAAGCTGAATCTGAATGAGTATCAGGATGGCATCCGTATCTAGTGCGTATCTGAACTCTATCTGAAAGCTGAATCTGAATGAGTATCAGGATGGCATCCGTATCTGGTGCGTATCTGAACTGTATTTGAAAGCTGAATCTAAATGAGTATCAGGATGGCATCCGTATCTGGTGCATATCTGAAATGTATCTGAAAGCTGAATCTGAATGAGTATCAGGATGGCATCCGTATCTGGTGCATATCTGAACTGTATCTGAAAGCTGAATCTGAATGAGTATCAGGATGGCATCTATATCTGGTGCGTATCTGAACTATATCTGAAAGATGAATCTGAATGAGTATCAGGATGGCATCCATATCTGGTGCGTATCTGAACTGTATCTGAAAGCTGAATCTGAATGAGTATCAGGATGGCATCCGTATCTGGAGCATATCTGAACTGTATCTGAAAGCTGAATCTGAATGAGTATCAAGATGGCATCCGTATCTGGAGCGTATCTGAACTGTATCTGAAAGCTGAGCAGGATGATGAAGGAATCTTGGATGATTACTACCTCAACAGAATGATGAAGGAATCTTGGACGATTACTACCTCAACGGGATGATGAAGAAATCTTGGACGATTACTACCTCAACAGGATGATGAAGGAATCTGGGACGATTACTACTCCAAAAGATGATGACCTTTGTCTGTTGATTGATCTTTCCTGAAAAGGTAAAGAGTTAGTTGTATGCAATGTCATGATGTATGCATTGTGTAATGATGTTCTCAAAATAAATGAGTTTTGTGTTATATGTATTTTGTATGCATATGCTAGGAATGTTGTTGAAATGTAATTTTGTCTTGGAGAATAAATCCTTGACAAGTGTTGGGGAGTTATTAAATCCTGGATTGTTGTTGAAGAGTAGGTGTATCCTCAAAATTTGCTTAGAATGTTTCCACTGAGAATTCCTGTTTTATTGTTTGAGGAGAACTCCGCTGGGGAAAGTTGAAAACTCTGTGGAGAGTGTTAATTCCTGCTTATGGAAAAAGTTCAGGAGTCTCGGTTGTCCGTTGCTCTACTAGGGAGTCGAAGTTGAACTGATATCTGGTTGGGTGCAGGCTTTATAGTAGCTTGCTGGGGATTATAGAGTAGTCTACTGGGGAAGAGGAGTTGTGGTCCTTTGATTTGTAGTAGTTGGAGAGGCCACCTCAAGCTGGGGAATCTTGTCGTTTGTTTGGGAAATAAACCCTGTTGCTCAGTCTGTTGGAGAGGCGGCGACTTTACTGGAGAAAAATCCTCGAGGGTTCTTGAGGTCGACTTAGCTGGGAAGAGATTATCAGAGATTGAAACTCTGGATGGGAGTCATCCTATGAGAAGGATTTTGGGGAGATTTGTCAATGCCCCTAGTAGCAAGTGTTTGCGGCACTTCCAAGAAATGTTTGACTGTACGTAACCATTTGCCAGGATTTGCATTCAATGCCCCAAGTGATTTAGATTGAGACCTGCCCCTGGTTATTCAGCATTTCCTTTGGAATTTTGACTTGACTGCCCCAGGTGTGCTGGGTAGTGGCATGTCATGCCCCCTTGTTTATAGGAGATTTGTCGTTGGAAGTGTCATCCCACTTGAAGTGATTTTATTCACTGAGAGGGCTTTCGTTCACTGGATATTCGTTGTGTGAATTTCTCCGCTATCAAACAAATAACCATATGCAAACACCGATATTCAAATAATGCAAAGTTTATGCTTGTCTTGAAAATTTGAAAATGCGTTTTTTAGCAAGAAATTTTGCAAGAAAAATTTAACTCAGGATTTTGAGTAAAGCCCAGGAGTCAGGATACCTTTTGTAACAGTATGCTTTCGAACTAACCCATGCTTCAATTAGGACTTTTAAAAGGTTGTAACGTGGCTTGGTTCACGGTTATAAGAAACAAAGGATAAAGGCTCAAAGTGTATTTGTACCCGTCCGTTCTTCGTGACGTTCTTCGATCCTAAACTCAGCTAATTGTGCGTTTGAAATCCAATTGAGTCTGGAAGGATATTTTGGTGACGGTTCAAATAAGTTAAGTTTGTCGGAAGGCATTCATTTTTGCAACATTTTTCATGTTGTTGAGGATTTGTAGTGACCTCTTTTTGATTTGTTATCCCTGATTTTTGCCTGACTGTTCTTGTTTTGAGATTACGGTCAGCGAGATGCCCCAGTTTTCTTAAGTCTCCTTTGTAGGTTTTGACTTAGTGGGCTTTTATTTTTGAGAGACAATGACCGCCTATTTGGTAGGGAACCATCACCGTCTTTTGATTCTAGAGGAATATTTTAATGTCATTCATTGTTTTACAAGATGAGAGTTTGCGGCTAAACGCGCATTTGAATTAACTGAGAGACTACCCTGCCCCAAATTTTAATTAAAGGTTTCAATTTGTATAAAAAAGAAAACTTCTACTTCTTTGGCTCAAAGGGGTTGACTAGGGATTATCTTCCTTATAACTCCAGTGTTTAGGATTTGAAAAAAAACGCATGTACATGGTCAGCAAGGTCTGTCCAAAAGCATACTGTATGAGATTATGGCATTGTTTTCGTTATCCTCCCTCTAAAGGCTTGTAACTTTTAGCAAGAGTTAAATGTCATAAGAAGAATAAAAAGCATGGTTTAAATATAGTAAAAACAAAAGGATGAATTCAAGACAAACATATGCAATACATTAATGAAACAAAGTTCGACATTAATAGATAATTGTTTGAATAACAAAAGAAATTACAATTGAAAATTCAAAATGAATAGAAGCCTCTTTGTCCGAACTTGTCACTTTAGGTGGTGAGACTTTGAGGGACGGAAGAAGAATTCAGTCTGTCCATCTTGTGTGAATTCCAACATTCCTTCGTTGATCAGGTTTTGAATCTTGTACTTCAGCGCCCAACAATCGTTTGTATCATGCCCAGGACTATCGGAATGATAGGCACACCTGGCATCGAGATTGTAGCTGGGAGAAAAAGTTTTGGGATTTGGATGAGGTCTTATTGGTGTAATCAGATTCATTCTCAGCATGTGTTGCAAAGCTTGGGAGAGTGGTATGTTGATGTTGGTAAACTGTCTTTTGGGCTCGCTTTGCCTTTGCTGATTTTCCGGTTGATGTTGCCGAAGTTGTTGTTGGGCTCGTGACGTGGAAGCAAATTGGGATGATCTTCTCTCCCTTAAACCGACTTCTTGTCTCATGGGAGGCTGAATGATGACTTGATCCTCAACTCTAGTTGTTTGCCCCATTTGGTTACATTCGTCTTGATGAAGCTTGTTGATGAGGACTCTTAGCTCTTCTTGTCCGTGTGCCAAGTTTTAGATGAGGGCCATCTGGCCCACTAATTGTCCCATCATCTGGATTTTCATTATGGCTATCTCAGTTCGTAGCCGCTCCAACTGGTCATCTTTGTTGCCCTCAGGATTCCCAATGATCATGCCCCTAGTGAGGAGAGCTTTCACTTCTTCTTGCCCCTTGGATAGGTTCAAGAACATTTCTTGGAGTTGAGCGTTTTGAGCCTGGATGTCCTTGATAGTCTGCTCTAGAGCCATCTCTACTAAAATAAATAGTAGGAAGATAAGGAGACTTGTATGGGAGAAACCTGTCATGATATGATGCATGATATGTGGATGCAATGTTTTCAAGGATCTCGCGGGGTAAACACAAGAAAAAGTTATAAGTTTGAACTTTGATCAATATCTTTGATTAGAGAACTTTGTATCGGTGGATGTCCTTCCACGAGAATCAAGCTCACCACGTCAAGTGGGTCATAGCCCTTGACTCAAGTTTGTTGTACTTGATCTTTAACGGTGTTTGGTCGGAGGAAAATAAATCCTCTTGTCCCTTGATAGACATTTGGTTCAACGTGACCCTGCATCATAGGCCCTTGATATCCTTGAAACAGTTATTGAAAATGTTATGGTATGATGTTATGTACAAGTATGCAAAGTAAACAAGTTTATGTGCAAATAATCATATACACACAAAGCAGACAAGTCCTTAGTTTAGGCTTTCATGGAGTTTTATAGGTAAGTACCCTCTTGAAGTTAGTTGGCTTAAACATGTCCTAGTAATAGTAACCGGGTTCTAAGGAGCTCAATACCACCGGATTGTTTCCTTGGTCATTGTTTCAGCTCAAGCCTCTTTAATGGCGACCGAAATATCCCAAGAAACCAAATCTCAATGAGTGTAGTATCGAGTATCTACCAACTTCGGACTGCACCAAAGCCGGTCATCTCACTACATCCTAAAGGCCAAGTTGGTCAAGTAAAGGTTCTAGAAGTTCATTAGTGCTTCATGACATCACTCAGCAGCCCCGTATTCTCTTTGATTAACTCAAAGGCTAGTGGTACCCACAAATATGTCGCACTAACGTAGCTATTGCTTAGACCATGTCGGTATACCCCGCACAGTTTCCACAACGTATTGCTACTTACCTATAATGTATCCCAAATTCGGGTAGAGGATTTCAAACCCAAATAAAGAACCATAATGTAAAGCAAACAAGTCAAACAAAGTAAGCAAATAAATGTGATCTATCCCTAAGGTAACCCTACTTTTAGAATGTCCCCAGCAGAGTCGCCAGTTCTGTGATACGGTGGGAGAACTGACTTGAAGGTTTTGCATTTTATTGCAAATTTTGCGGTTAGCAAGAGTCGCCACCGACTTTTCTTTTATCCAAAAGGAAAGGTGAAAAAGCACAGGAAATACCTTTGAGATTGTTTCTTGAGTTCGGTGGGTAGATTATGAAAAGGGAAGGTATTAACACCCTTTTCATCCATGATTTTCCATGGGCTCTTAGTTACTTGCTAGATCACTTGCTTTTGTTTTGAAATTGTGCTTTGTGTGGTTTTTGAAAGTATTTTGTAAAAGAGGCCATTGTTTAGGAAATCTTTGTAATGATTCTCGTTCGTAAGAATGTATACAAAGATGTTTGTCTTTTGAAAATGTTTTCAATTGTTTGTAAGATGTTTTTGAAATGTGTGTGTGTTTTGAAAATAGCAAGGATTGTTGTTTGAAATGGAGAAAGTAACTTAGAAGCCATCTACCTACTCAAATGTCTTTCTTATGTGTTTTCTATTCCTTTGACATTCTTGACTTACCATTGATTTGTTAAACAACCCTATCTTTGGATGTAAACGGGATGGGCGTGGGTCATCGTATAGCCATGATAGCAATGTTGCAAATTATCTTAGCATTTTTGAGGGACCAAGATCATTTTGTTTAGGCAACTTTTGAATAGCATCATCGAGGGGCTATGATCTTATATTTGTTTTGTTTTGCTTTTGCCAAGATACTTCGTATGCGTAACATGGCCGTTTTATTTTAGGCAACCAAGTGGGAGAAACCCTAAGGGTGCTTGTGTGCAAAGTGTATCATTTTTCATGCTTTTGATTTTGTCTTGTATTTAGGGTTTTCTATTTTGTTGTTTTTATCTTGTCATACACACTTATTTCCTAGCAATATATGAGAAGCAAGTAAAAAGCGAAAAGTAAAATCTAAGCTATTACATCACTTTAGGGGGATGGGGGTACAGTTTAACAATGGGGTGAAGTAGGAATTAAAATATTACAACCATATCAAATGATAATAAAAAGAATGTGAAAACATTGCAAAATAAAGGAAAAACTGCATTTTGAACTGCTATGTGTCGACCCATGTTGCTATGTATCGACATATAGCTTCTTCCTGCCCCTGTAAAACAAAATTGGTTCAGTATGGGTCGACACATAATGGGATGTGTCGACTCATGCACCTTCTTGTATCGACGTGAAATGCATATGTATCGACTCATAGGCTTTTCCAGCTTCTGTTAAGTGAAATCTGTTCAGTATGTGTCGACACATAATGGGATGTGTCGACTCATACACCTTTTTTGTATCAACGCGAAATGCGTATGTGTCGACTCATAGTCCTTTCCAATTTCTATTTTGTGACATGAACTCAGTATGGGTCGATGCATGAGGGTCATGTGTCGACTCATACCCTGTATTTTCACTAAGATGGGTCGACACATGCGGATATGTGTCGATACATCCTGCATTTTTCTGCCTTAAACACCTTTCTTTGCATACATCAGTTAGTTTTTTAACATATGAATGAATAACATGAACAAAAAATAAATGATTAACTTCAAAACAGTGATTGTTACATCCTATAAACAGAAAAGTTGATGTATGGAAAAGGCAAGGTAAAGATGACTTACCTTAAAACTGCACTTTAGGTTTTGAAACCAAATATCCTTCAAGATGTTGTATGAACCTTAAGGAAGCTCCAACCAGCTGCTAGACTTTCCTTTTTGTTGAAGGTTACTAAACAACCTCTGTATGGTATGAAATGTTTGGATGGTTGGGCAGAACTTGTAAGGTATGAGAGGTTTAAAGGTTTGGACTTTAAAACCCAAGAGTGGAAGTTTTGTGGACTGTTATGGCTTTTGTGAATATGAGATTTTTTGAGGGTTTACCAATATAACTTATGGCTTTTCTCCTTGTTCTTTTTCTCTATTTTTTTCTAACCTCTTTGTCTTGCAAATGCTTCTTCTATTTATAGGCAAAGGACTTATGAACAAAGGCTGAATATGTTTACAACACAACATGTTATGGTTTGGTTGGGATGCAAGTATCAAACAATGTCAAGTACTCGATGGTTCCAAGATGAAGTACCAAGGTTGCTGGTTTAGAGGGGTTGACTTCCATGTTTTATGGTAGAGTAAATTCAGAAAATAAACAAAGTATGGGCTTAAGACAAACTTTGTACAAAAGGTTTGCTTTTCAAGAATAACAATGATGTCCTTATGCCATACATGGAAAGATCCTTTGGACAATGGCTTAAACACTTGGGTAATAGCTCAAAAGTGGGTGTAAGCATTAAATTATACTGAGATTTGCAAGTCACAAGACCTGCAAAGTGAGATTATGCAGCACATCATGCCAATTGGATTTTGTGTTCTTCAACAAAAATGGCTTGTAATTCAAAAATGGATGCTCAACTTCAGATCCTTGTATCTTCTAGCTCAAATATGATAAATACATGCTCCTGGATGTTTTAGAAAGCTTGAAACACCCTCTATAACTTTCATGTTGGCCACTTTTGTTAAATCAAACTGGAACTTGATGAAAAATGGGCAAGAAGTTGGGATAAAAACCTAACCGAAATTGCTGAAAATTTCTCTAAGTGTTTAAATGAAAATGTCATGACTTCATGAATTTATAACCTGAAATCCAAGCCTGTTTAGGAGAAGTTGTGTAAAGAAATGTTGTAGATATCATGGATATCTATAACTTTTATGTTGGATGTTTCTCTTGAATCATCTTGCATCATGGTGAAAATTTTGCTCAAAGTTATGAAAAAACATGAAATTTCCAACACTTAGAAAAATTTATAAGTTTAGAAATTTTGACTTTTCAAAATGAAATCTTGACTTTTGATTTCTTGATGAATAAGTTTCATATTTTGACATGTTTTGATGAAATTTGATCTTTGAAATGTAATGTTGATCAAAAAGTCAAAGTTTGACTTTTCAGTATGCAATTGACCATTTTGCCCTTTTGCCAGTTCCAAGCCTAAATTGGTGTATCAGTGCTGCAAACTTGATGTCATAGAAGATCTTGTGAGAAAATCCTTGAGAAATGAGAGGGAAAATTTTGGGGTACAACAGCTGCCCCTGTTCAATCTTCTTAAACCTGAAGAGTTAGATTGGCGAGTTTTGCCATTCGTGACTCGAATGTGAGAGAATGATTGGACACTAGAGTGCCTAGAAATTTGCACTCAGTGACGTGCGGTTGGAGGAATGGGCTTAAAGATTCCATTTGGAGAGGTGATAGAATCTTGTTCGAGATGGGCTTGTAGATGCCATCCAAGAATGCTTGTTGAATTGTAATTTGTAAGTCAAAAGAATAAGTATCAGAATGGTGTCCGTATCTGGAACGTATCTGAGCTATATTTGGAGGCTGAACCTGTATGAGCAACAGAATAGCATCCGTGTCTGGAGCGTATTCGAGCTGTACCTGAACTTGAAATCTAAATAAGTATCAGAATGGCATCCGTGTCTGGAGCGTATCTGAATTTAAAATCTGAATAAGTGTCAGAATGGCATCCATGTCTAGAGCGTATCTGAACTTGAAATCTAAATGAGTATCAGGATGGCATCCGTGTCTGGAGCGTATCTGAACTGTAGCTGAAAGTTGAATCTGAATGAGTAATAGAATGGCTTCCGTATCTGGAGCGTATCTGAACTGTATCTGAAAGCTGAATTTGAATGAGTAATAGAATGGCTTCCGTATCTGGAGCGTATCTGAACTGTATTTGAAAGATGAATCTGAATGAGTAATAGAATGACTTCCATATCTGGAGCATATCTGAACTATATCTAGAATCTGAATCTGAATGAGTAATAGAATGGCTTCCGTATCTGGAGCGTATCTGAACTGTATCTAGATTGCATGTTGTCAATAGTAGTTTGTTAATCTTATCCTGAAAAGGGCAAAATGTTAGCTGAAACACAAAGTTATGTTGCATGAAATGTATGATGCAATATATGTGTTTTATCAATATTTTTGATATGTGGATGTAATGTATGTGCATGTAAGCTGATTTGCTGTATTGCTGAGGAAAATAAATCCTTGACTGCTGCTGAGGATATATGGATTCTTCATGTCTTGAAGTTGGAGTAATTGACAAAAATTCTGTTGTGAGCAATGCCATATACTTCTTGAGTAACCTGCTTGGGGGATCCAGAGAATTTTGATGACTTCTACTGGGAATCAATAAATGGGAATCTTCGTTCCGTTGGGGAATAATGAAAACTCTGTGGGGAAAAAGCTTATTCCTGTTTGGGAAAAAGTTCAGGAGTTTCGATCATCTGCCACTCTACCGAGGAGTTATCCTGGGCTGGGGAGAAACAGAAGTTAGCTGTTGTCCGATTGATTTTCAGGCTTCAAGACAAATTGCTGGAGAATTTGGAGAAACTGGATGGTTTCCACTGTAGATTAATAGTTTGAAGTTTCAGCTCCGTTGGGGATCTTAATGACGTACTGTAGGGACTGCTCATGGAATAGCCTAAAGACGTTTTCCTATTCTTTCAATCTGTCAGTAATTGTTTTTTTTTCATTTTGTTTATTTGTAAACAGTAATTATGTTCAAATGTATATGTTCATTAATGAATCATTGGACGTTTTTGCAAATAAAACACAAGTGTAAAAGAACAGGAAAAATAGTTTTATGTACTTTCAAAGAGATATCTTCGTATTGACTTTTGAATAAGTATTTTGTACAAAGGAGACAAATATCCTAGTAAGAGGATGGTGTCATAAAAGTAAGAGAAGAGAAAAAAAAATTTATACAAAGAAAGATAGCTATGTGCGATAATCCCACGGGATTCTCATTCTGCTATAGCCTCTGCATCTCTGAATATCTTGTCTATTCGTTGCTTCGTCTGAAGATGATTGAATTGATCATAAGTTCAGAGTTTGTCAGTGAAAAGATTATTCTCAAAGTGATCCTACGAGACATAGTCATACGCTTTAATTCCCTAACTTTTGCCTGGACCGCCCTTTCGGGTTTTCAGTCCACTGGGAAACCCTTTTTTGCCCAAGTCGCCCTTTCGGGTTTTCAACTTGTCGGGTGTACAATTTTTTTTTGTTTTATCCCTAACTTTTACCCGAACCTTTTGGTTCGCCGGGATGCCCTTGTTTTTCCTAGGTGTGTCAACCTATCGGGTCTCTTATGCGTAGTATATTTTGACTATGTGTGCGTTTGCAGGGTATGGCAGGTCGTCGCCGTCCATGGTGGTTAAGATTATTGCCCCACCGGAAAAGATATTCTTGATTACAAATGGCCCTTCATAGGTAGAAGTCCATTTGCCCCTGGGATCACTTTGTGGCAAGATGATGCGCTTGATCACTAGATCTCCAACTTGATATACTTGGCGTTTGACTTTATTTTTGAAAGCCTTGATCATTCGTCTTTGATACATCTGACCATGGAAAACAGTAGTAAGTCTCTTTTCATCAATTAAGTTCAGTTGATCAAGTCGGGTCTGGATCCAATCGTCCTCACTCAAACTTGTATCTTTCATAATTCTCAAGAAGGGGATCTGAACCTCAATAGGCAAGACAACCTCCATGCCATAAACCAAAGAATATGGTGTTTCCCCAGTTGATGTGCGAGCCGTGGTACGATACCCATGGAGAGAAAACGGTAGCATTTCATGCCAGTCCTTGTAGGTGACTGTCATTTTCTGTATGATCTTTTTAATGTCTTTATTAGCATCTTCGACTGCACCATTCACCTTTGGCCGATAGGGGGATGCATTATGATGTTGAATCTTGAACTGCTCGCACAGGGTGGTGATCATAGTATTGTTAAGGTTCGTACCATTATCAGTGATGATCCTTTCTGGGATACCGTACCGGCAAATAAGATTCTGCTTACTGAAGCAGGCAATAACATTCTTAGTAACAGATGCGAAGGAAGCTGCTTCGACCCACTTTGTGAAATAGTCAATGGCCACTAGAATGAAGCGGTGTCCATTGGAGGCTGTAGGCTTGATCTCCCCAATCATATCGATTCCCCACATGGCAAAGGGACAAGGAGCTGTTAAGACATTTAGAGGAACCGGAGGCACGTGCACATTGTCTGCATAGATTTGACACTTATGACAGGTCCGGGAGTGTTGATAGCAGTCTGCTTCCATGGTAGACCAATAATAGCCTGCCCGTAGGATTTTCTTCGCCATCGTATGCCCACTAGAGTGAGTGCCAAAGGTACCTTCATGCAATTCAGCCATGATCTTTTCAGCTTTAATCGTGTCCTCACAACGGAGTAGAATAGAATCATGATTACGTTTGTACAGGATGCCATTACTTAGGAAGAACTTAGCAGAGAACCTCCTTAGGAACTTTTTATCATTGACCGAAGCTCCTTCTGGGTATTCTTGAGTCTCGAGATACCTTTTGATTTCATGAAACCAAGGCTGGTCCACTACCTCTTCAGTATTAATCTCGTGACAGTGTGCTGGTTCGTCCATTCGTTCAATGGTGATATGGGGAGCCTCATTATCCCAATTAAGTTTAAACATAGATGACATTGTGCGTAGAGCATCTGCTAGCTGATTTTCTTCTCGCAGGAAGTGCTCGAAGGAAATCTGCTCGAAATGCGGTAACAATGTCAAAACATGTTCTTTGTAAGGGATAAGATTTGGATGCTTAGTATCCCATTCTCCTCTGATCTAACTGATGACCAAAGCTGAATCTCCAAACACAATTAAAGATTTGATTCCCAAGCCTATGGCAGCCTTGAGACCAAAGATGCATGCTTCGTATTCCACCATGTTGTTCGTACAATTGAAGCAAAGTTTGGCAGTAAAGGGAGTATGACACCCTTCTGGAGATATGAGTACAACGCCGATACCATTACCAAGTGCATTGGATGCCCCATCAAAGAACAGGGTCCATCGGGATCCTTGTTCAGGTCCGTCATATGGCCTGATTTCTTCACCGTTGTCTAATGTCATGATGTCTTCGTCAAGGAATTCAAACTTCATGGACTGATAATCTTCTACAGCTTAATGAGCAAGATGATCAGCTAGCACGCTTCCCTTTATAGCTTTTTGGGTAGTGTACTGTATATCATATTCTGTTAGGATCATCTGCCATCTAGCTATCCTCCCAGACAGAGCAGGCTTTTCGAAGATGTACTTTATCGAATCCATCTTAGATATCAGCAAAGTGGTATGAGTCAACATATACTGTCTTAGCCGGCGAGCAACCCATACCAGAGTGCAACAAGTTTTCTCGAGCAGTGAATATCTGGTTTCACAGTCGGTAAACTTTTTGCTCAGGCAGTAAATAGCGTGCTCTTTTCGGCCAAACTCGTCATGCTGCCCCAATACACACCCCATTGAGTTCTCTAAAACGGTCAGATACATGATCAGCGGTCTTCCCTCGACTGGTGTGTGATACAGTGGGAGAACTGACTTGAGTTTTGCGTTTGTTTTCGCAAATGTTTTGGTTGAGAAAGAGTCGCCACCGACTTTTTATTTTATCCTAAGGAAAGGTTAAAAAGCACAGCAAAAACCTTTGAGATGTTTTCTTGGGTTCGGGGAGTAGATTATAGAAAGGGAAGGTATTATCACCCTTTCTATCCATGGTTATCCATGGGCTCTTAGTTACTTGCTTAGATCACTTGCCTTTGATTTTCAATTGTTTGAAATGGTGCTTTGTGTGTGGGTTTGAAAATGTTTTGAAAAGAGGCCATTTGTTGCGGCAACCTTTGTAATGATCCATGTTTGAATGTATACAAAGGTGTACTTGTCTTTTGAAAAAGTTTTCAATGTTTTTGAAAGTTGTTTTGAAAGTGTGTTGTGATGTGTGTTTTGAAAAATGGCAAGGATTGTTTTGCAAGATTTGGTCAAGTAACCAAGAGCTATCTACCCTAAATTTCTCAAAGATCTTTCCTATGTTTTAACCCTTTTAACAGTATTGTTCCACCATTGTATTTGGTGGACAATCTTGTGTTAGGATGTTAACGGGACGGGCGCGGGTCATTGTTTAGACCATGATTGCAATAGTGCCAAGTGTCTTTGGCAATTTTTCCTTTAAGGGACTTGATCATTTTTAGGCAACTTTCGAAAGCGTCATCGAGGGACTATGATCATTTGATTTGTTTTGTTTTGCCAAAGACACCCAACATGCAACATGGCCCATTATTGAAGGCAACAAGTGGAGTAACCCTAGGGGTGCAAGTGTGATTGGTGTTGTCCATTTTCATGCTTTTTGTCTTTGAATTAGGTCAAGCTATTTGTTATTTGATTTTTTGCATACAAACCCTAAGTCTATCATGGCATATTTAGAAAACTTTAAAGTGCGGAATTTAAAGTCCTAAATTATTACAACATAATTATGGGATGGGGGGGGGGGGGGGGGGGGAGTACAAATGTTCAAATGGGGATATTTAGCAAGAAATTTAAATCTAAGCTATTACAATCCAAATTGAATATACAAGTTATTTAATTATACAATAATTAAATAAAATACAATAAATATGCAAGATGCAAAAAATGATTTTTATATGTATGTAAAAGTATTTTTCATGTGACATATAAACAAAAATAAAAAAAGGTTAATTTTTGGGTATTTTCATGGTTTAGGGCAAAACCCTAATTTTCCAAACAAAAGGTATTTATCATTTATTATATACAATATTTATTAATTATATATAAAAAATAAATAAAAAGGAAGTATATTGTAAAAGAGTGATTTTTGAGGTTAAATATTAATAAAAGAAATAATGTATTATTTTTGTATTTTTATCCTAAATATTCTAATAATTATATAAGTATTTATATTATATATTAAATATATTAAATATATACAAAAAATAAAAATATTTATTATTTACAAAAAGGTATATTTTTTAGAAAATGTTTTCAAAAGATAAAATAAAATAAAATCAGAAAATAAAATGTATTTGTATTATTTTTAATATTTTAAATAAAAGTATATATATGTTATTTATAATGTATAAATTCAAATAAAACAAATAAAATCCAAATAAAAATGCAAAAATGGTTGAAAAAATATTTTTAATATTTTTAATATTTTAACAAAAAATAACAAATCAGAAACAAAAAGAAAAAGTCAAAAATGATTAAAAAATCACACAATGGGCCAAGGGGGTGCAAATTGAAAATGAGTGTGCAAACAGAAAAAAGAATCAGGCCCAACCCAAGGGACTTTGTCTTCAACCTCTGGCCAGATTCAAACAAAAAAACACGCGCCCTTCCTCCATCTCTGCAATCTCTTGATTCCTTGACTTTTAACAAAAACTCACAACACAAACATTATAGAGCATCATGTCACGATTTCAAACATATAAAAAAGTTGTTCTAACTCTCAGAAATGAGAGAGAATTTCTTCTCCCCCAATTTCTGACCTAACTTTTCTTCCATGTTCAGGTTCAAAATTCTCTTAGCACACACAATATAAATGAAAAGTAATTATATGGGTAGCTTCAGGGCCATGAGTAGAACATGCTTTCTTCACAAACTTAAGCCTAAATATGCTTGGATAGAGAGATAGAAGTTCAAACTTTTACCTGTTCAGCTTGAATCGTGTGCAACAATGGAGGTACTTTCAATGCAGTGTGAGGACTTGTACAACTTGCTTGAGGTCCAAGGATGCTCTTCCAACCTCTATCTTGCTTTGAAACTAACTGAATCGAGCTATGTAACTCAACCTGCACAACTGAAAAAATGAAAATGGTGAACTTGGTTAGAGGTGTTACAGTCTGTAGCTAGGGCTTGGGATAGTTTGTATGGATGATATAGGATGTGTTTGAACTGGTTTGGATGAAAACGCACAAGGGAAATAAACTGGCCAAGTCAATCTGCAACAGGGATTCTGTTTTGCAGAAAAATGGTGTTTCTATGGATGGGGGAGTTTTAGGGATGGTTTGGTCGTGTTTCAGGTTAGTTAGGGAGTATGGAAAGTGTTTACAAACTTTGCTTTGGCTAGTTGTTACAGGAATGAGAGATGGGATCAGTTTTGCAAAGTTTCTTCTATGTGAAGCAAGGAAATGTGTTCTTGGATATAAACCAGTACCATGCCCCAATCTATGCTGCACCTCTTGTTATTGAAACTTGTAACTTGTAGATTTGATTTGGCTTCAGAGATATGGCCCCATGCCTCTTGGATTTGGAACTTGACATAAAGTGTAACTTTATCAAAATGGCTAAAATGCTTTTTCTAATTATGGATTAATCTAACATGTATTGCCCAAATGAATGAAATAACATCTTGGGACAATGGTTTAGCATTGAATTATTGAGTAAGAAAGGGATTAGAGGCCTGTAACCTAGCTTGTGCATGCTGAGTTTGAAAATGCAAAGTGTTATGAACATGCATTTGGTCAAGAACAAAAGTGACTTTTGCCCAACTTTGCCAATTCGATTCTCCCTAACCACAAGGGTGTTTGAGAAGTTTTTGGACAATTTGGAAAGCTTGGAATGTGTACTACAATCCATCTTTGTAATGCAATTTGAAATTCCAAGTGGAAGCATGTGAAAAGTGGCCATGAAGTTGGGCAAAAATCCTGCCTAGAATAGGTCAAAAAATTTCTAAGTTAAGAATGTTTTGCACCCCTATTCCAAAAATCATAACTTGAGCTACAAGCTTCTTTTGAGGAAACTTTGTGAATCAAAGTTATATATTTTGCAATAGACTACAACTTTCATGTTTTGAGTTTTGTTTTAATCCAAATGTATCTTGATGAAAAGATGGGACAAAGTTAGGAAAAAATTAGGAAATTTCATAACTTAGAAAATTTCTAAGTTATGAAATTTCTTCATTTCAAACCCTAATTTGTAATTTTTGGTTTCTTGATGAACAAGTTTCGTAATTTGACATGTCTTGATGAAAAATGGATCTTGGCACTTGATTTTGACCAAAAAGTCAAAGTTTGACTTTTCAGTACACAGTCAAGTTTTGATCAGTTGACTGGAAAATTCATCTGTCAATCTTGTGCATTTTGGATCTTTTAAACTTGTTGAATGTGTCAAGACCATGTCATTGAGTCCTTGAGTCCATATGTGAGCTTGGTTTTCCATTGGCTAGGTCAAACAGTCAAAAATTGCCTTTGTGTAGTCAAAACCCTAAAAATGACCATTTTGCCCTTTTGGTGATCTGATCAAATTTCTTGTGGAATTATGATCCAAACTTGACCAAATGGTCCATATGAGTTCATAATGTTGATGTGGGTCAAAAATCATGAGGTTTGACTGTCAATTGACCACAGTTGACTTTTTCCCCAATACAGGTGATTTCTAGGTCAACTGTCCAACTGACTGGGCAAAGATTGGAATTAAGGCTTGAAACTTGGTATGGATAAACTTGTGAGTCCAACATGAAGCATGAAAGTAATTTTGGGCATTTTATGTCAAAACATCTTTGTGCAAACTCAAACCCTAATTTGGGTCAACAGTGCAAGGAGGAGTCTTGAGCAGAGCAAACCCTAACTTGATCTTGAGCTCCAAGGGTCTTGTGATGAGAAAATGTTGAGGAAATGGGAGGGAAAATTTTGGGGTACAACAGTTTCCCCTGTTCAATCTTCTTAGACCTGAGGATGTAGATTGGCTTGCGCGCCTTTCGTGATCCGAAGGTGGAAGATGATTGAACACTAGAGTGCCCAGAAATTTGCACTCGCATGTTGGAGTAACGACAATGTGATGTCGGGAATGGGCTTATAGATGCCATTTGGAGATATGATGGATAGGAGGATGGGCTTATAGATGCCATTTGGGGGTGTGACAGAACCTTGTCGGGAATGGGCTTATAGATGCCATTTGGAGGTGTTGATCGCGTAAGAGATTCCTTAGCGAGAACTTGCGTACCTGAGAAAGAAAGATGGTTTCCTGGCTTGCTACAGGTGTTGATCTTCAATCTCTTCATGCAGATATGCCCTGGCTAGATATAGGTATTGAATCTACAATCAAACGCTCATAGATATGCCCTGGTATGCCCTGGCTAGATACAGGAATCGAATCCGGAATTGGTCGTCTACAGATATGCCCTGGCTGGATACAGGTATCGGATCTAGAAATTATTCATGCAGATATGCCCTGGCTAGGTACAGGTGTCGAATCCACAATCAAATATTCACAGATATGCCCTGGCTGGATACAGGAATCGAATCTGGAATTGGTCGTCTACAGATATGCCCTGGCTGGATACAAGTATCGGATCTGGAAATTATTCATACAGATATGCCCTGGCTAGGTACAGGTGTCGAATCCACAATCAAGTATTCACAGATATGCCCTGGCTGGATACAGGAATCGAATCTGGAATTGGTTGTCTACAGATATGCCCTGGCTGGATACAGGTATCGAATCTGGAATTTGTCGTCTACAGATATGCCCTGGCTGGATACAGGAATCGAATCTGGAATTTGTCGTCTACAGATATGCCCTGGCTGGATACAAGAATCGAATCTGGAATTTGTCGTCTACAGATATGCCCTGGCTGGATACAGGAATCGAATCTGGAATTTGTCGTCTATAGATATGCCCTGGCTGGATACAGGAATCAAATCTGGAATTTGTCGTCTACAGATATGCCCTGGCTGGATACAGGAATGGAATCTGGAATTTGTCGTCTACAGATATGCCCTAGCTGGATACAGGAATCGAATCTGGAATTTGTCGTCTATAGATATGCCCTGGCTGGATACAGGAGTCGAATCTCTAAACTCTTCATGTAGACATGCCCTGGCTAGGTATAGGTATCTAATCTACAATCAATTGCCCACAGATATGCCCTGGCTAGATATAGGAATCGAATCTAGAATTGTGACAGTTGATGGTAATCATCTTTAGATTGTCCCTTTTTTTTCTTCTGAAAAGGCAAAACGTCAGTTGTATGCAATGTCATGATGTATGAAATGCATGATGTCATGATGTTTTTTTTCAAGAATAAATGAGATTGTGTGATATGATGCGTATATGCATGCGTCATGGTGTATGATAATGTGATGAATGTATTTTTGTCTAGGAAAATAAATCCTTGACGACTGCCGGGAGTTTGTGGAATCCTGGGCTGACGTTGAAGAGTGGAGTTCTTCGTTTCCGCTGGGGATGACAGTTGCAAGAATAAACCGGTAGGAGAAGATGACTCCGTCGGGGGATAAACTTGTTGGAGAGATTACTCTGCGGGGAATTACTCTGTGGGAAGAGATACTTCGCTGAGGTTTTGATGAGAACTCCGCTGGGGATTCCACTAATATGTTATGTTGGGGAATTTGATGAACTCCGCTGGGGATAGGAAGAACTTCGCCGAGGACGATCTTTCCGTGGTAATTAGCTGAGGATAAACCAGTTATACCCTGGTGGGGAAATAACCTTTGAATAAATTCGGGGAGGGACGTATGTACTCTGCAGGTGATAAGCTTCCAGAATCTACTGGGGATAAGCTTCCAGAATCTACTGGGGATATGGATTCCACTGGGGTGTCTATTCCACCGGGGAACAATCTTATACTAAGACTTCCGGGGATGCTTGCCGAGGAATGTCTATACTCCGCTGGGGAATGTTGAGATCTTCTGGGGATACCCAACTTCCTTAAGGCTGACAGTAGACTAACTTTGCTTGGGGAGAGTATCGTTGACTTGCTGGAGATACTGTGCCTTTTTAGGGCTGATGGGAGACCAACTCTGCCTGGGGAGAGTATTGCTAAATCTGGTCTTACTCTATGGGGAGTTGAGGTAACTTGGTTACATTCTTCAGCCGAACTTACCTTGGTACCTCGGTGGACAGAGCAACTAAACCGCTTAGACAACTTATTATTACCCCTGTTTCTGATGTCATCTGTAATTAGTCCTTTGTTTCGTATGCAAATATTCATGATTAGCAATTAATGTCAAATGCATATATCAAAAATGAACATTGGACGTTCTTTGCAAAACAAAACAGAAAAAAGAAAAACGATGGGTAATTTGTCTGAAAAATTGAACTTGTATTGATTTTGAAATTTGCCTGTAAAAAGGCGTTTTTGTACAAGAGGCTGACGTCCTAGTAAGAGAACGCCGCCGAGCAAAATAGAGTTTATACAATTTTGTGAAAAGGAAACAAAACAGCTATGTGAAAAATAATCCCACTGGGTTCCAACTCTGCTATCGCCTTTATGTCTTCAAGCGTCTCATCACTTTGCTACTTAGTTGAAGATGAAGCTGATTGATTGTGTCGTCTGAGCCCGATAGTTGATGCCGAATTCTGGATGCAAGGTGATCCAATGAGACATAGTATTACGCTTTATCCCTAACTTTTGCCTGGACCGCCCTTTCGGGTTTTCAGTCCACCGGGATACCCATTTTTGCCCAAGCCGCCTTTTCAGGTTTTCGACTTGCCGGGTGTACAGATTTTTTTCATTTCATCCCTTATTTTTGCCCGAACCTTTTTGGTTCGCCGGGAAGCCCTTATTTTTGCCTAGGTGTGTCAACCTAGCGGGTCTTTAATTCATGCGTAGTATCTTTTTACTATGTCTGCATTGGCGGGGTGAGGAAGGTCGTCACCATCCATGGTGGTTAGAATCATAGCTCCTCCTGAGAAGATATGTTTAACCACAAATGGCCCTTCGTATGTAGGGGTCCATTTGCCCCTGGGATCACTTTGAGGAAGAATGATGCGCTTGATTACCAGATCTCCGACTTGATACTCTTGTCGTCTGACCTTCTTGTTAAATGCCCTGATCATCCGTTTTTGGTACATTTGACCATGACAAATAGCAGTGAGTCTCTTTTCGTCAATTAGGTTTAATTGATCAAGCCGAGTCTGGATCCAGTCATCTTCGCTCAAACCTGCATCCTTCATTATCCAGAGAGAGGGTATCTGGACTTCAATAGGCAAGACTGCCTCCATGCCATAGACCAAGGAAAATGGAGTTGCCCCTGTTGACGTCCGTGCTGAGGTACGGTACCCATGAAGAGCAAACGACAACATTTCGTGCCAATCTTTGTAGGTCACTGTCATCTTCTGCACAATCTTCTTGATGTTCTTATTCGCTGCTTCCACAGCCCCATTCATCTTCGGTCGATAGGGAGAAGAGTTGTGGTGCTATATCTTGAATTGCTCGCAGAGCTCAGTGATCATCTTGTTGTTAAGATTGGTACCATTGTCCGTAATGATCCTCTCAGGTATACCGTATCGACATATCAGGTTATGCAGAATGAATCGTGCCACAACATTCTTGGTTACCGTAGCATAGGAAGCTGCTTCGACCCACTTTGTGAAGTAATCAATCGCTACCAGGATGAAGCGATGCCCGTTGGATGCCGTAGGTTTGATATCGCCGATCATATCAATGCCCCACATTGCAAAAGGCCAAGGTGCTGTCAAGACGTTCAGAGGAACCGGAGGAATGTGCACCTTATCAGCATAGATCTGGCATTTATGACAAGTTCGAGAATGCTGATAACAATCGGCTTCCATTGTGGACCAGAAATATCCTGCCCGAAGGATTTTCTTTTCCATGGTATGTCCACTGGAATGTGTTCCGAAGGTACCTTCATGTAGCTCTGCCATGATCCTTTCTGCTTCAGTCTTATCCACACAACGCAGTAAGGTTGAATCATGGTTTCGCTTGTAGAGAATGCCATTGCTGAGGAAGAACTTCGCCGCAAACCTTCTCAGGAACTTATTGTCATTAACAGATGCGCCTTCGGGGTATTCTTGAGCTTCCAGGTACCTCTTCACCTCATGATACCAGGGTTTTTCTGTTACCTCTTCGGTCTCGAGATCGCAGCAATGTGCAGGTTCGTCCAACTTCCAGATAATGATCTGAGGAGCCTCGTTGTCCCATTTGACTTTGAACATAGAAGACATCGTAGCCAACGCGTCCGCTAACTGATTCTCCTCTCTTGGGAAGTGTTCAAAGGTTATCTCTTCGAAGTGGGGAAGCAATGTCAGCACATACTCTTTGTAAGGAATGAGATTCGGGTGTTTCATATCCCACTCGCCTTTGATCTGATTGATCACGAGAGCGGAATCTCCGAAAACACTCAGAAACTTGATCCTTAAGTCAATTGCAGCTTGAAGACCCATGATACATGCTTCATACTCTGCCATGTTGTTGGTGCAGTTGAAACATAGCCGGGCGGTGAGTGGAGTATGAGTGCCTTTAGGGGATATGATCACAGCGTCGATACCATTACCCAAAGCGTTCGAGGCTCCATCAAAGTGCATAGACCATCGGGATCCTTCCTCAGGTCCTTCATCCGGTCCAGGTACTTCACAATCAGTCACTACCATGATATCCTCGTCTGGAAATTCAAAGTTCATCGACTGGTAATCGTCCACTGCCTGATGTGCCAAATGGTCTGCCAATAAACTTCCCTTGATTACTTTCTGAGTCGTGTACTGGATGTCGTATTCCGTCAAGATCATCTGCCATCTTGCTATTCTTCCGGACAAGGCGGGCTTTTCGAAGATGTACTTTATTGGATCCATTTTTGAAATCAACAGAGTAGTGTGAGTCAACATATACTGTCTCAGCCGGCGAGCAGCCCATACCAAAGCACAACAAGTTTTCTCGAGCAGTGAGTATCGGGTCTCACAGTCGGTAAACTTTTTGCTAAGGTAATAAATGGCGTGTTCTTTTCGGCCAGACTCGTCATGCTGCCCCAGCACACACCCCATTGAGTTGTCAAGTACTGTCAAGTATAAGATTAGAGGTCTCCCTTCAACCGGTGGCATAAGAATGGGTGGTTCTTGGAGATACTCTTTGATTCTTTCGAAAGCAGCTTGACATTCATCGTTCCAACGTACTACTTGATCTTTCTTCAGCAGCTTGAAGATTGGTTCACAGGTAGCAGTTAGATGCAAGATGAAACAGGCAATGTAGTTCAACCGTCCTAGAAAGCCTCCGACTTCTTTCTCTGTCTTGGGAGTTGGCATCTCTTATATGGCTTTCACTTTGGCGGGGTCCACTTGAATGCCTTTGTCGCTTACGACGAAGCCTAGCAATTTTCCAGATCTCACCCCAAAGGTGCACTTGTTTGGGTTCAACCTCAGCTTGTACAACTTCAGACGGTCAAACAGCTTCCGTAGATGGTCAAGGTGTTCCTCCTCAGTTTGGGACCTTGCAATCATATCGTCGACGTATACTTCTATCTCGTGATGGATCATGTCATGGAACAAAGCAACCATGGCACGTTGGTAGGTTGCCCCAGCATTTTTCAACCCAAAAGGCATGACCTTGTAGCAAAAGGTGCCCCACTGAGTAACAAAAGTGGTCTTCTCCATGTCTTCAGGAGCCATCTTGATCTGATTATAACCGGAGAAGCCGTCCATGAAGGAGAATACTTTATGCTGAGCAGTGTTGTCAACCAGAACGTCGATATGAGGCAGAGGGAAATCATCCTTAGGGATAGCCCTGTTCAAATCCCTGTAATCAACACACATTCTGACCTTACCATCCTTCTTCGGCACTGGAACCACGTTGGCAATCCACTGAGGGTAAGAAGTTACTGCTAGAAACCCGACATCAAATTGTTTCATAACCTCAGCTTTGATTTTCTCAGACATTTCTGGACGCATGCGGCGGACCTTCTGTTTTACCGGAGGGCATTCTTCCTTGGTAGGCAGGTGATGAACCACAATGTCGGTATCCAACCCAGGCATGTCTTCGTAAGACCAGGCAAAGATTTCCACATAGTCATGCAGCATCTGAATCAACCGTTGTTTCACACTGAGCTCTAGATTGGCGCCAATCTTGACTTCCTTTTTGTCTGTCTCAGTACCCAGATTTACCATTTCCACTGGCTCTTCATGTGGCTAAATGGCCCTCTCTTCCTGGAGTAGTAGTCTTGCAAGCTCACCAGGCACTTTGCAATCATCTTCACCTTCGTGTTCGGCTAAGTTGATCGGATTTTCGAAGTCATAACTGGCAGTAGCAGAGTCGTTACCAGTAAGATCCATAGTGGATTGGAACCTGTATAGGTGAGTGTGTGTAAATATAGCTGTTTTGCAATATATAATAAAGAAATAAAAGGAGCGCAAGATTTTGAAATGCAACAAACGTCCAATGTTTTTATTAATGACATATGAAGATGACACACAAAAGCCCTCACAAATGAAGCCACGGTGCCCCGGGTAAGACACCGAGCCATAAAAGTTTCAAAATATTGTCTGTTACAAATTCAAAACAAAAGAGTTCATTACTGAGTGACAAAAGTAATATGTGTGAAGTCTTTGGCAGTCCAGTTGCTTGGTCCACTGTCGGTTGTTGGGTAGATCCAACTGTCGAATTCAGATTCCCCCACGTCGTCTTCAATAGCATTTACTCCCGGGTTGGTGATGAACACAGGAGATATTCCAATCCTTGCCTTACGAATAGCCCTCTGAGCTTCTGCAGTGAAGCCCAAACCAAACTTGTCAATCTTTGGAGTGAAATCAGGAAGTCGGCCCCAGTTTGCGCACTCACCCTTCTCAATAATAGCCCGGGCATCCTTTAAGGAAGCCATCTTCAAAGGAGGGTCTTCAATCACAGTTTCAGCTGATGCCAGTGTCTGAGGAACTTCTTCAAAGTGCTGGAATGGAGTCTCAATGAATTCCCCATCCATTTCTATGTACCGGAACGAGTTGAGGTGGCTGACCATATACTCTTCCTCCCCCTGAACTGTCACAATTTTCCCTCTGACCGGGTACTTAAGCTTCTGATGTAGTGTGGAGGTCACAGCTCCAGCCTTGTGGATCCATGGGCGACCCAGCAAACAAGAATAGGATGGTCGGATATTCATCACATAGAAAGTAGAATAAAAAACTTGAGAACCAACCCTGATTGGAATGTCAACTTTCCCATGTACCATCCTTTTCGAACCGTCAAAGGCCCGGACAACAATGTTACTTGGCTTGAGCTCTAAACCCTCACAATCCAGCCTGTCTAAAGCTTTCTTGGGTAATACGTTCAATGAAGAACCGGTGTCTACCAACACATGGGCAAGAGTAGTGCCCCTGCATTCAATAGAGACATGTAGGGCGTCGTTATGGTTCTTTCCTTTGGCAGTCAGATCGGCGTCAGAGAAGCCCAAACCATTATCGGCAGTCAAGTTGGCCACACAATCGGTAAATTGATCAGCAGACGTTTCTTGTGGCACATGGGCCGTCTTCAGGAAGGAAATCAGGGCCTTGGCATGGGCCTCTGAACACAACAACAGTGATAGCATAGAAATCTTTGATGGGGTGTGCCCCAACTGCTCAACTACATTGAAATCACTCTTCTTGATAATCTTGAGAATCTCTTCCATCTCTTGTTGGGAAGCTTCAACATTGGTTGTCTTTGGTGCCTCCGTCAGGGCAGGAAAATCAGTAGCAATCCCTTTGCCCCGAGCGTCAGATGACTCGGCAGCAGGGGTAGAAACAGGAACTTGATCAGGAAGGGAAGCATGCACACTTGCAGGTGTGATGACAAAAGGTCTCTGAATAGTTGGTGGCGCAATATCTGGTGAGAACAGCCTACCACTGCGAGTAACTTTGGCAGGCCCGGTGATGTTACTGACGCCGGTACTAGTATCAAACTCTTGCTTTACTCCAAGAACATAAACATCTGCCCCATAGTGCCATGGGACAGCTTTGTCGGATGTATAAGGGAGAGGCCCCGGAACAGTGATGATGATAGGAGCAATCTTCTGAGCGGACATGATTTTGATAGGCTTCTTCGAAGGAGCCTTAGGAGGGTTGTTGAAAATAGTAACAATAGACACTTATTCAGCAGGAACAGCAGGAACAACAATCTTCTCGAACAAGATCTCTTTGCTATCCATCAGGTTTTAGACGCCTGACTTCAGCAAGGGACATCCAGCAGGTGAAACAGCACATAAATGACAACCTTTACTACATCCCGTAAATAAACCGGCTAGCAACATGTTCCTTTTGACAGTCAACAATGGAGTAACAATATCATCCACAGAGGCTACATACAGGTCTTCTTCCACAACATTCACTCCATGCTGGGGCATGGGAGCAGTCACAACATTGGGCCTTTCGGGCGCCTCGAACTGTATTTCTTTAGCATCAATAAGGTCCTGAACCTTATTCCTCAGAGCCCAGCAATCATCCGTAGTATGCCCCGGGCTATCAGAGTGATAAGCGCAACGGGCGTTGGGGTTGTACTTTGGATAAGCTGTGTTCACTACCTTCGGAGCTTCTTTGACAGTTACCAGATTGGTTGACAGTAGTTGCGGCAATATCTGAGACAGGGTCATACTGAGTCGAGTGTACTGTCTTTTGGGTCTCTCACCCCTTGGTTGGTTATACTGCTGAGGAGCAGTAGTAGGTTTTGAAATTACCAACGCGTTGACAGCTTGGCGGCGTTCCGGTTTAATTTATCTTCTGGGACCATCAATAGCACTGGCTTCCTTCTTGAAGGGCTTCTTTTCAGTACTCGCGGAGGCACCTTTCTGTATCTTCTCCGACTTGATACCAACTTCTATCCTCTCACCGGTTAAGATCAGGTCTGTGAACCCAGCAGAAGAATTACCAATCAGGTGGTTGAAGAATGGACCGGACAGGGTCCCTAAGAACATGTCCACAAGCTCACGGTCAGTCAGCGGTGGCTACACCCTGCCAGCCAGGTCTCTCCACTTTTGCGCATACTCCTTGAATCCTTCGCCCGTCCCCAGTGACATACCCTGGAGTTGGGTACGCGTGGGAGCGAGGTCGGAATTGTACTGATACTGCTTATAAAATGCAGTAGCCAAGTCTTGCCAGTTTCGAATACTGGCTCCATCCAGCTGATAGAACCATTCGAGTTGAGCCCCTGAAAGGCTATCCTGAAAGAAATGGATCCATAGGTTCTTGTCTGCAGTGTAAGGTTGGATCTTCCTTACATATGATCTGAGATGCATCTTCGGGCAGGACAACCCGTCATACCTTGCAAAAATTGGCACTTTAAACTTCGGGGGGATCACAATTCCAACAACTAATCCCAAATCTTCGAAATCTAAGCGGGAACTCTCTGCAGCTCCATAGCTGCCAACCTGTCTTCCAAGCTCTTGTACTTATCATCGGCGGGAGGGTATTGTTGCTCTGAGTAGTCTTCGTCTTCTTCAGCCTCTTCTTCTTCAGCTTCGGATTCGGAAGGTACCGCAACCCCTTTTCCTTTACTGGTTCCCTCTTCAGATGTAGGGGGAAATTCAAGAACTCTTCTGGCTTCACCCTCAAACCTTCTTCCCAGGGTAGCCACCCCGATTCTTTTCTTCTTCTTTTTCACTTGCTCTTTGTTCCCCAGCAGGGCTTTTAGGTCCTCCTGACCCTTTGCCAAGGTCATCAGGAGATGTTGAAACTGTGAGTTTTGAGACTGCAAGTCCTTGACCGTTTGTTCGAGATCCATCTTACTGAAATAAACAGTAGAAAGATAAGGAAACCTGGTGTGGAGACCTGCTTATGCGCATGATGAATGATATGTTTGTTTATGCAATGCATTCAAGGATTTAGAAAATTCAAAATTGTTGCAAACAAAAAGAACACACGTCATATTAATAAGAAGAAATTTTGTTAGTACATAAATGCCCCATGGGCCAAATATTACAAAAAACTTCTCAAGGTAAAAAGACGTTGCGCATCCTCTTTGGTGCGATGTAGGTGTTGAGGGTCTCTTCCTCATGGAGTCGGCGGGTAAGCTCCAAAACCTTCTTCTCACTGGCGTAGAAGCTGGCTTCAAAAGTATTCCGTTCCTCCTTGAGTTGGATCCAACTCTTCCGCATCTCCTCCCATGATGTTGGCATGTCAGGATATAGGATGGTGTAGGGGACCTCTCCTTCCTTAACAGGCTCTTTAATCACTGGGAGAACATGAGGGTAAGGCATCATTAGACTCTGGGCTCGGGTTCGTACCCACTTGAGATAAGGCTCAAGAGGGATGGAGTTCTTGTGCCCCAGTGTCTTGCTGTCTACCTTGTTAGGCATCCTCCAAGCTCTGATGAATCTTTGGCGAAGTCCTTGCGCATCGTTGTAGAAGTCAAAAACTAGGTCAGAAATCAACATGTCATGAGGGCCATCCCTCCGTGCATATCCAAATTGTCTCAAAGCTAGACAAGGGTTGTAAGTAATGCCTCCTCTAATGCCAAGCAATGGAACATTAGGGAATTCTCCACAACGATCGACGATGATGACATTTTCTCTGGACCGAGAACACCAATGTACATCAGAGTGAGTGAGGGTCATCAACCGTTGTGACCACCTTAATCCTTGGTCATTCTTCAAGACAGATTGTGGAAGGTGCGAAATAAACCACCTTGCAAGGAGAGGAGTACAACACATGAGAACACCCCTCTTTCTCATTGTTCGTGTGTAAAATGAGTGAAGAATGTCCCTAAGCAATGTTGGTACTGGATTTCTGGATAGGAAAATCTTGACGGCGTTGACATCTATAAGCTGGTCAAGATTTGGGAACAGGACCAACCCATAAATGAGGAGTGCCACAATTTCTTCAAAGGCTTGTAGATCCAATGAATTCCAACACTCTTGTGCCTTCTCAAACAAGAATTTTGCCAAGAAGCCTTTGACACCGCTTCTAGTTTCCCAATGCCCCTTGATGTCAGATGGTTGCAAGTGTAGTGCTTGAGCAACATCTTCAGGCTTTGGTTCTTTTTCCGTACCGTTGTAGGGTAGTTGATTAAGAATAGGAATTCTCAAGAGTTGAGAAAATTCCTCCAAAGTGGGCACCAATTGGTAGTCGGGGAATGTGAAACAGTGGTGAAGGGGGTCAAAGAACTGGAACAACACCTTTACCATGTCCTCTTCAATGCTGGTATTGACTAGGCTGAGCAGTCCACCATGTCTTTCACTGAAGGGAGAGCTTTCCGGAATTCTGGATGTGAGCTCCTTGAGTTGAGGAGGGATTCTCACAAGGTTGACTTGGATAGTTTTCCTGCGAAGAATTTCCATGACCTACAAAACAAGAACAAAGATGAAGATCCAAACCCTTGAAATGGTTAGTGGATGCATATGATGCTTTATGATGTTCATGATGCATGCACAAACATATGTACAAGCAATTCACACAAAACCCTAGTTTCAGGCTTGCATGAGGTTTCATAGGTAAGTACCCTCTTGAGTGTAGTTGGCTTAAAAACCTGTCCTATAAATAGTAACCGGGTTCTAAGGAGCTCAATATCATTGGATTGTTTTCCATGTTCATTGTTTTGGTTTAGCCATTTAACTAGCGACCAAAGTCTTCCAAGAAAACAACCCTCAATGAGTGTAGTATCGAGTATCTACCAACTTCGGACTGCACCAAAGCCGGTCATCTCACTACCCCTAATAAAAGGCCAAGATGGTCAAGTAAGGTTCTTGGTCATTAGTGCTTAGTGACATCACTCAGCGGCCCCGTACTCTCCTTGATTGAACTCAAGGGTTGCCGGTACTCACAAATATGTCGCACTAATATAGCTATTGCTTCAACCATGTCGGTATACCCCGCACAGTTTCCACAACGTATTGCTATCTATGAATGTTTCCCAAAATCCGGGTGTAGGATTTCAAGCCCAAACAAGAAAACCAAGATATAAAGCAATCAAAGCAAACAATTAGTCATGCAAGAGGGTAATCTAAGCCCTAAGGTTACTCCACTTTTAAAATGTTCCCCAGCAGAGTCGCTAGTTCTGTGATACGGTGGGAGAACTGACTTGAGTTTTGTGGTTGTTTTCGCAAATGTTTTGGTTGAGCAAGAGTCGCCACCGACTTTTTATTTTATCCTAAGGAAAGGTTAAAAAGCACAGCAAAAACCTTTGAGATGTTTTCTTGGGTTCGGGGAGTAGATTATAGAAAGGGAAGGTATTAGCACCCTTTCTATCCATGGTTATCCATGGGCTCTTAGTTACTTGCTTAGATCTCTTGCCTTTGATTTTCAATTGTTTGAAATGGTGCTTTGTGTGTGGGTTTGAAAATGTTTTGAAAAGAGGCCATTTGTTGTGGCAACCTTTGTAATGATCCATGTTTGAATGTATACAAAGGTGTACTTGTCTTTTGAAAAATTTTTCCATGTTTTTGAAAGTTGTTTTGAAAGTGTGTTGTGATGTGTGTTTTGAAAAATGGCAAGGATTGTTTTGCAAGATTTGGTCAAGTAACCAAGAGCTATCTACCCTAAATTTCTCAAAGATCTTTCCTATGTTTTAACCCTTTTAACAGTATTGTTCCACCATTGTATTTGGTGGACAATCTTGTGTTAGGATGTTAACGGGACGGGCGCGGGTCATCGTTTAGACCATGATTGCAATAGTGCCAAGTGTCTTTGAAAATTTTTCCTTTAAGGGACTTGATCATTTTTAGGCAACTTTCGAAAGCGTCATCGAGGGACTATGATCATTTGATTTGTTTTGTTTTGCCAAAGACACCCAACATGTAACATGGCCCATTATTGAAGGCAACAAGTGGAGTAACCCTAGGGGTGCAAGTGTGATTGGTGTTGTCCATTTTCATGCTTTTTGTCTTTGAATTAGGTCAAGCTATTTGTTATTTGATTTTTTGCATACAAACCCTAAGTCTATCATGGCATATTTAGAAAGCTTTAAAGTGCGGAATTTAAAGTCCTAAATTATTACAACATAATTATGGGATGGGGGGGTACAAATGTTCAAATGGGGATATTTAGCAAGAAATTTAAATCTAAGCTATTACAATCCAAATTGAATATACAAGTTATTTAATTATACAATAATTAAATAAAATACAATAAATATGCAAGATGCAAAAAATGATTTTTATATGTATGTAAAAGTATTTTTCATGTGACATATAAACAAAAATAAAAAAAGGTTAATTTTTGGGTATTTTCATGGTTTAGGGCAAAACCCTAATTTTCCAAACAAAAGGTATTTATCATTTATTATATACAATATTTATTAATTATATACAAAAAATAAATAAAAAGGAAGTATATTGTAAAAAAGTGATTTTTGAGGTTAAATATTAATAAAAGAAAAAATGTATTATTTTTGTATTTTTATCCTAAATATTCTAATAATTATATAAGTATTTATATTATATATTAAATATATTAAATATATACAAAAAATAAAAATATTTATTATTTACAAAAAGGTATATTTTTTAGAAAATGTTTTCAAAAGATAAAATAAAATAAAACCAGAAAATAAAATCAGAAAATAAAATGTATTTGTATTATTTTTAATATTTTAAATAAAAGTATATATATGTTATTTATAATGTATAAATTCAAATAAAACAAATAAAATCCAAATAAAAATGCAAAAATGGTTGAAAAAATATTTTTAATATTTTTAATATTTTAACAAAAAATAACAAATCAGAAACAAAAAGAAAAAGTCAAAAATGATTAAAAAATCACACAATGGGCCAAGGGGGTGCAAATTGAAAATGAGTGTGCAAACAGAAAAAAGAATCAGGCCCAGCCCAAGGGACTTTGTCTTCAACCTCTGGCCAGATTCAAACAAAAAAACGCGCACCCTTCCTCCATCTCTGTAATCTCTTGATTCCTTGACTTTTAACAAAAACGCACAACACAAACATTATAGAGCATCATGTCACGATTTCAAACATATAAAAAAGTTGTTCTAACTCTCAGAAATGAGAGAGAATTTCTTCTCCCCCAATTTCTGACCTAACTTTTCTTCCATGTTCAGGTTCAAAATTCTCTTAGCACACACAATATAAATGAAAAGTAATTATATGGGTAGCTTCAGGGCCATGAGTAGAACATGCTTTCTTCACAAACTTAAGCCTAAATATGCTTGGATAGAGAGATAGAAGTTCAAACTTTTACCTGTTCAGCTTGAATCATGTGCAACAATGGAGGTACTTTCAATGCAGTGTGAGGACTTGTACAACTTGCTTGAGGTCCAAGGATGCTCTTCCAACCTCTAGCTTGCTTTGAAACTAACTGAATCGAGCTATGTAACTCAACCTGCACAACTGAAAAAATGAAAATGGTGAACTTGGTTAGAGGTGTTATAGTCTGTAGCTGGGGCTTGGGATAGTTTGTATGGATGATATAGGATGTGTTTGAACTGGTTTGGATGAAAACGCACGAGGGAAATGGACTGGCCAAGTCAATCTGCAACATGGACTCTGTTTTGCAGAAAAATAGTGTTTCTGTGGATGAGGGAGTTTTAGGGATGGTTTGGTCGTGTTTCAGGTTAGTTAGGGAGTATGGAAAGTGTTTACAAACTTTGCTTTGGCTAGTTGTTACAGGAATGAGAGATGGGATCAGTTTTGCAAAGTTTCTTCTATGTGAAGCAAGGAAATGTGTTCTTGGATATAAACCAGTACCATGCCCCAATCTATGCTGCACCTCTTGTTATTGAAACTTGTAACTTGTAGATTTGATTTGGCTTCAGAGATATGGACCTATGCCTCTTGAATTTGGAACTTGACATAAAGTGTAACTTTATCAAAATGGCTAAAATGCTTTTTCTAATTATGGATTAATCTAACATGTATTGCCCAAATGAATGAAATAACATCTTGGGATAATGGTTTAACATTGAATTATTGAGTAAGAAAGGGATTAGAGGCCTGTAACCTAGCTTGTGCATGCTGAGTTTGAAAATGCAAAGTTTTATGAACATGCATTTGGTCAAGAACAAAAGTGACTTTTGCCCAGCTTTGCCAATTCGATTCTCCCTAACCACAAGGGTGTTTGAGAAGTTTTTGGACAATTTGGAAATCTTGGAATGTGTACTACAATCCATCTTTGTAATGCAAGTTGAAATTACAAGTGGAAGCATGTGAAAAGTGGCCATGAAGTTGGGCAAAAATCCTGCCTAGAATAGGTAAAAAAATTTCTAAGTTAAGAATATTTTGCACCCCTATTCCAAAAATCATAACTTGAGCTACAAGATTCTTTTGAGGAAACTTTGTGAATCAAAGTTGTAGATTTTGCAATAGACTACAACTTTCATGTTTTGAGTTTTGTTTGAATCCAAATGTATCTTGATGAAAAGATGGGACAAAGTTAGGAAAAAATTAGGAAATTTCATAACTTAGAAAATTTCTAAGTTTAGAAATTTCTTCATTTCAAACCCTAATTTGTAATTTTTGGTTTCTTGATGAACAAGTTTAATAATTTGACATGTCTTGATGAAAAATGGATCTTGGCACTTGATTTTGACCAAAAAGTCAAAGTTTGACTTTTCAGTACACAGTCAAGTTTTGATCAGTTGACTGGAAAATTCATCTGTCAATCTTGTGCATTTGGGATCTTTTAAACTTGTTGAATGTGTCAAGACCATGTCATTGAGTCCTTGAGTCCATATGTGAGCTTGGTTTTCCATTGGCTAGGTCAAACAGTCAAAAATTACCTTTGTGCAGTCAAAACCCTAAAAATGACCATTTTGCCCTTTTGGTGATCTGATCAAATTTCTTGTGGAATTATGATCCAAACTTGACCAAATGGTCCATAAGAGTTCACAATGTTGATGTGGGTCAAAAATCATGAGGTTTGATTGTCAATTGACCACAGTTGACTTTTTCCCCAATACAGCTGATTTCTAGGTCAACTGTCCAACTGACTGGGCAAAGATTGGAATCAAGGCTTGAAACTTGGTATGGATAAACTTGTGAGTCCAACATGAAGCATGAAAGTCATTTTGGGCATTTTAGGTCAAAACATCTTTGTGCAAACTCAAACCCTAATTTGGGTCAACAGTGCAAGGAGGAGTCTTGAGCAGAGCAAACCCTAACTTGATCTTGAGCTCCAAGGGTCTTGTGATGAGAAAATGTTGAGGAAATGGGAGGGAAAATTTTGGGGTACAACAAGGTGGCATCAAGACAGGAGGCACTTGTAAATACTCTTTGATTTTGTCGAAAGCAATCTGACATTCATCATTCCATCTGACTACTTGATCTTTCTTCAACAGTTTGAAGATTGGTTCACAAGTAGATGTTAAGTGAGAAATGAATCTGGCAATATAGTTCAGGCGTCCCAAGAATCCTCTAACTTCCTTCTCAGTATGAGGATCAGGCATTTCTTGTATTGCTTTGACCTTGGCAGGATCAACCTCGATGCCTTTGTTGCTGACAATGAAACATAAGAGTTTATCGGACCAGACTCCGAATGTGCACTTGTTCGGGTCCAACCTTAGTTTGTACTCCTTCAATCTGACAAACAGCTTTTGCAAGTGATCAAGGTGTTCTTCTTCAGTTTGTGATCGAGCTATCATGTCATCTACGTAGACCTCTATCTCATGATGTATCATATCATGAAACAAAGCTACCATGGCGCGTTGATAGGTTGCCCCATCGTTCTTTAGTCCGAATGGCATCACTTTGTAGCAGAATGTACCCCACTGTGTGACAAATGTAGTTTTCTCCATGTCCTCAGGCGCCATTTTGATCTGGTTATAGCCTGAGAATCTGTCCATGAAAGAAAATACTTTGTGTTGGGCCTTATTATCGACCAGGATGTCGATGTGTGGAAGTGGAAAATCATCTTTAGGGCTGGCCCTGTTTAAATCTCTATAATCCACACGCATTCTTACTTTTTCGTACTTTTTAGGCACGAGAACAATTGTTGCAACCCATTGAGGATATGAAGTAACATCCAGAAATCCAGCATTGAACTGCTTCATGACTTCCGCCTTGATCTTCTCTGACATGTCAGGTCTCATGCGGCGGACTTTTTGTTTCACTGGTGGACAATCTTCTCTTGTTGGCAGATGATGTACCATGATGTCCATATCAAGTCCCGGCATGTCTTCATATGACTAGGCAAAGATCTCAACATAATCATGCAAAAGCTGAATTAGGCGCTCCTTAACACTCGGCTCTAAATTGGCACCCACTTTGATTTCCTTTTTATCTTCCTCGGTACCCAAACTGATTGTATCCAACAACTCCTTATGAGGCTGAATAGCTCTTTCCTCTTGTTGTAGTAGTCTGACCAATTCCCCTAGCACCTCACAATCTTCCCCACCTTCGTATTCGGCTTGGTAGATCAGATCTTTAGAGTCACTGAAGACTATAGCAGTATCGTTACCCATGGGATCCGGAATGGAGGGGTACCTGCATTTGTGAGTGTGGGTGTGTGTAAGGGTATAACCATTTTTAAACAATAAAATGTAAAAGAAGGACAATGAGCTCAAAAGATTTATATGTGAAAACGAGTCCATGATTCATTAAATGTCATATGAAGATGAAATAAAAACCCTTACAAATGGACCATTGTGCCTCGGGTGGCGACACAAGGTTTTTAAAGTGAGAATTTGTTCGTGAATATTACAAGTCCAACAGAAATGTAAAAGATAAATTACTGAGAGATGAAAGTTATTGGGACAAAGTCTCTGGCTTCCCAGTTGTGAAGTCCTCCGCTGACAGTAGGAAATATCCAATCTTCTAAGCTGCCATCCTCTTCATTGTCTTCTACTGCATTGACCCCTTGGTTTCTAATCTTCATAGGTGGCCCTCCGGCACGGGCGCGGCACACAACCTTCTGAGTAGTTGAAGTAAATCCCCCAAGCCAAAATTGTCTAATTTATACGGAATATCTGGAAGCTGCCCCCAGATGGTGCATCCACCCTCTTCCACTACTGCCTTTGCGTCCTTTAGAGATGACATCCGAAGTAGAGGTCTTGTGATCTTAGGAATCGAGGATACCATCCTGGTCGCCGCTATTTCTTGAGAGACTTCTTCAAAATGTTGGAAAGGGGTTTCAATGAACTCACCATCCAACTCTACATATCGAAAAGAATTCAGATGACTAATCATGTACTCCTCCTTCCCGTGGACGGTTATGATCTTTCCTTGGACCGGGTACTTCAGCATCTGATGCAATATGGAGGTGACATCACCGACATTATGAATCCAGGGGCGTCCTAAAAGACAAGAATAAGAAGGACGGATGTCCATCACATAGAAGGTTGAATTGAAAGTCTGAGTTCCCACCTTGATCGGGATGTCCACCTCCCCGTGGACCATCCTCTTCGAGCCATCAAATGCTCTCACAATTATATTACTAGGTTTCAACGTTAGCCCTTCGCAGTCCAATCTGTCAAGAGCTTTCTTTCGTAAGACATTCAGAGATGAACCAGTGTCTACCAAGACATGGGCTAGGGTTGTTCCTCTACACTCTACAGAGACATGTAATGCCTCATTGTGTTTTCTCCCTTTAGGTGTCAAGTTAGCATCAGAGAAACCCATGCCATTATCAGCTGTCAAACTGGCCACACATTCTTGGAATTGGTCAATAGACGTCTCTTGCGGCACATGAGCTGTCTTCAGAAATTTTACCAGAGCTTTTGCATGTGCCTCAGAGCACAGTAGCAATGCTAGCATAGAGATTTTGGAGGGGGTTTTCCCCAACTGTTCAACCACATCATAATCACTCTTCTTTATTATCCTAAAGATTTCTTCCATTTCCTTCTTGGATGTTTCGGGGATAGCTAGTGATCGAGCCTTCGTCCGGACAAGATCTTCTTGAACGCTTTTTCCTTTATTCTCAGTAGTGGAAATAGGTATAGGGATTGCGTCGTCTTTGTTGGTAGGTACGCTTACAGGTATAATCACTGGTGTAAAGGTAATCTTCGGAACGACCACGGGTCCAAAGACTGCCTTTGGAGGGGCAATCTCTGGAGAGAAGATTCTACCACTACGGGTAATCTTGCTAGTTCCGGCAATATTGATAATGTCGTAATTGTCCTCTTCGGAGCTCTCTTCTTCGGCAGTCAGTTCATCCTGTTTGATACCATGGTAGTAGATTTCTCCACCGTAATTCCATGGTACAGTTTTATCTGATTTGTACGAGACCGGCCCGAGCATTGTAATCTTAAGTGGAGTAGTCTTTGGAGCAGATGTAATCCTAACAGGTCTTTTAGGGACCCTGGAAGGATTGGCGTAGATGGTTATGATTGAAACTTATTTAACTGGAACGGGTGAGACGGGAGCATTCTCAAACAAAATTTCTTGGTTATCAATCAGTTGTTGGATACCCTTTTTTAGCAGAGGGAAATCAAATGATGAGGATAGGAAAATATGGCAATCTTTGTCACAACCTGGAAATATACCAGCTTTCAACAAATTCAACTTAATGATCGAGAGTGGAGTCAACAGTTCATCCATGGTGGCAACAAATAAATCTTCCTCGACATCATTGGCATTGTAACCATGCCTAGGCATCGGAGCGGAAATGACATTCGGTTTCTCAGGCGCTTCAAACTCAACTTCCTTCGCGTCTATCAGGTCTTGAATTTTGTTCTTCAGAGCCCAACAGTTGTTAGTGTCGTGCCCTAGACTTTCAGAATGGTATGCACATATGGAATTTGGATGGTAATGAGGAGACGCAGTATTGGGATTCTTTGGGGCCTCTTTTAAAGTGGCCATATTCAACTTCAGAAGATGTGGTAGAACCTGGGCTGGAGTCATGTTAATCTTGGTGAATTGCCGGACTGGCCTTTCCACCTTTGGCTGATTATTTCTTGGCTGGTCTGATGCAGGCTTTGGAATCATAACGGCCCCCACCATTGGCCAGCGTTCAGTTCTTCCTTGATTCCTGTATGAATAAACAGCAGATACTTCCTTCCTTCCAGTGAAGGGTTTTTTCATAGCTGTAGAGGCAGACATGTCCTTCTGAATCTTCCCACTTCTTATACCAGCTTCCACCCTCTCACCGGTTAAAATCAATTCGGTAAACCCTACAGAGGAGCTCCCAATCAGATGATTGAAGAAAGGGCCCGATAGAGTTCCCAAGAACATGTCCACCAACTCCCTTTCAGACAGAGGGGGTTGCACTCTTCCGGCTAGATCTCTCCACTTTTGTGCGTAATCTTTGAAGCCCTCATTTGAAACCATAGCCATACTCTAAAGTTGAGTACGGGTAGGCGCCAAATCGGTGTTGTACTGGTATTGTTTATATAAAGCTGATGCCAGGTCTTCCCAATTGTGGACATCGACCCTTTCTAATTGGTAAAACCAATCAAGTTGCATTCCTGATAAACTGTCTTGGAAGAAATGGACCCACAAGTCTTTGTCGGCAGAGTGCGGCTGAATCTTCCTGACATATGATCGGAGGTGCATTTTAGGACAAGACACCCCATCATACTTGGCAAATAATGACACTTTAAACTTTGGCGGGATTACAATTCCTGACGCCAGCCCTAACTCTTCAAAATCTAAACCCGGTACCCTCTGTATTTCTATAGCGGTTAGACGCTCTTCCAGGTGTTTGTACTTGTCATCAGCCGGAGGGTATTGTTGTTCAGAGTAGTCTTCCTCTTCCTCTTCTTCTTCAGAATCTGATGGTACTGCCGTTTCTTTTCCTTTTCTTTCCTCTTCATCAGATGTTATTGGAAAATCTAAGGTCCTTCTAGCTTGTCCCTGAAACCTTCTGCCCATGATTACCACACCAGCTGGCTTCTTCTTCTTTTTCTCTTTCTCTTTTTCTAGCAGAGTCTTTAGCTCATCTTGCCCCTTGGCTAAGGTCATGAGTAACTGTTGAAATTGTGTATTTTGAGCTTGAAGGTCTTTAACCGTCTGTTCGAGATCCATCTTGCTGAAATAAACAGTAGAGGGATGAGGAAACTTGTTGCAAAGACTTGTTTATGTTTTATGATGAATGATATATATTCATGCAATGCTTTTAAGGGTTTAAAAATTCAAATTTGTTTTAAACAAAAAGAAACATACGTTATATTAATAAGATAGAATTTGAGTACATCAATGCCCCTAGGGCAAAATAATACAAAATTCTAAGATAAAAAGACATTGCGCATCCTCTTTGGTGCAATGTAGGTATTGAGAGTCAGCTCTTCATGAAGTAACCGAGTGAGTTCCAAAACCTTCTTCTCGCTTGTGTAGAATTGGGCTTCGAAAGTATCACGCTCTCCTTCGAGCTGTATCCAATCCCTTTGTAGGTCTTTGAGTGATGTAGGCATGTCAGGATGTAGGATAGTGTATGGAACTTCTCCCTCCTTAACAGGCTCAATAATCACTGGAAGAATGGAGGGATAAGGCATCATAAGACTTTGAGTGCGGGTTCGTACCCACTTGAGGTAAGGCTCAAGAGGGATGGAATTCTTATGTCCCAAAGTCTTGCTATCTACCTTGTTTAGCATCCTCCAAGCTCGGATGAATCTCTGGCGAAGACCTTGATCATCGTTGTCATAGTCGAAAACCAAGCCTTGAATCCGCATATCATGTGGGCCATCCCTTCGGGCATAACCAAACTGTCTAAGAGCCAAGCACAGGTTGTAGGTGATGCCTCCCCTAATGCCAAGTAGAGGGACATTATGGAATTCCCCACAACGGTCAACAATGATAACATTCTCTTTGGATCGAGAACACCAATGAATATCTGAATGTTTAAGTGTGATCAACCTTTGTGACCACCTCAAACCTTGCTCATTCTTTAAGACTGATTGGGGAAGATGAGAAATAAACCATCTTGCCAGGAGAGGAGTGCAACACATAAGAACACCTCTTTTCCTCATTGTACGAGTGTGAAAAGAGTGTAAGATATCTCCAAGCAATGTAGGCACTGGATTGCGTGACATGAAGATTTTGACAGTGTGATACGGTGGGAAGAACTGACTATTTTTTGGAATGCTGGTTTGCGTTTGTTTTTCGCAAAATGTCGCGGTAAGCAAGAGTCGCCACCGCCTTTTATTTTATCCAACAAGGAAAGGAAAAAAGTACAGAAAAATTCATTTTTTGAGATATTTCTGAGTACGGGGGGGTAGATTATAGAAAGGGAAGGTATTAGCACCCTTTCTATCCGTGGTTATCCACGAGCTCTTAGGTATTTGCTCATCATTTTCAAAATTGTTTTCTTTGTGCTTGTGGGTTTGAAAAAATTTTTTTGTTTGAAAACTTCAATTTAACTCTTGCTTCTGTCCTCAAGAGTGTAATGAAGTGTTTTTGAAAACTTTGTTCGAAAGGAGTGTAAGTGCGAAAAGTTTTGTTTTGAAAGAGCAAGTATCTAAGAACCATCTACCTACTCGAAAAAGGAATTGTTCTATGCTAATTTCCTTTAGACAATGTTATCCCACTATTAATGAGTAGGTAACACCGTCGTCGGAGTTTAAGGATCAATTCAAATGAGGGACTTACAGTCACTAAAGCAATGTTAGGACGCCTTATCGGTAATCCTAATGTCTTAGATCATTTGTTTGAGGCAACAATATCCGAGGCAACCATTTTGAGGCGACTATGATGTTTTAGACAAGAGGACGACCTCAAAAATGACCTATACTCAATGACCGTGTACGAAGGCAACCAAGTGGGGTGTACCCTAAGAGTGCGCATGTGCGAGTGTGTCGTTTTCAGTTATTTTTATCTTTGCACATGTTAAGGGTGATCTAATTTGATTTTAAGATTAAACATTCAGTCTTGACATGCAAATCCTATTATCAAACATCCAGCATTTATAATTAGCAGAAATTAAAATGCGGAATTTAAATTACAAGGCGTCAGATATTTACATCGCCAAAGACAAACCCTTTGAAAAATAAAGTAAAGCGGTAAAAATAATTAAATGTCCTATTTAACTATTACAATCCGTAAGCAGATACATAATTGGATAAAGAAAAGTAACGCGCGCGGGAAATTAAATCGAGTGCGAATTTTAGGGTTTTGACCATTTTGAAAGAAAATGCCATCTTTTTGTTGTTTTTTATTTGAGAAAAGAAATTAATTCCTAAATTAATTGCTAAATTAATTATAAAATAAATTAATTAATGGAATAAATTATGACATATTTTTAGATTTTTGTTATTTTAAGAAAGAAACTAAAATTAATTAAATTAGTAGTTAAAAACCTAATTAAATCTAATTAATTTTAATTATTTACAAAAAATGGTTAAAGTTATTCTAGAATTAAAACCTAAATTAATTAATTAGTGTTTATTAATAAAAAAATAAAAGTTAAAATTTGATTGGATGAAAAAAGGTATTTTATGATTTTATTTGATACAAAAAATAATTTTGTGATTGGTTAGAAAGTTAATTAAAAATAAAATAAAACAATTAATCAAGACAAAATAAATAAAGAGAGAGGAGTGTTGGGCCTGTTTTGGATGGTGTGAGGAGCAATTCTGTAGGCCCATTAGTGCTGGCCTTTTTGACTTTGTGGATCTGGTGCTCACGCATTAACTGGCGTCTGGGTGGACCTTCAATCCCTGGCCATCAGATCTGGCCAATGGCCATCTGGCGCTTAGATTGGTGATGGCATATGGTCGATTGCAAGCTTGAGCGCGCACTGGAATATCTGAAAAATAATAACATTGAGAAAGAGGGGGACCTGGGATTCGAACCCAGGTCCTAAAGGAGATACACACGCTATGTCCACCACTATGCCAAGCTGTTTTTGTTGTTAGTATAATACAAAGAATTAATAATATAATAAAACAATTCCAATGCCAGAAAAAACAAAAAAAAAGGCGTGCTTGGTTTGAATGGCCCAATAGACGGAGGACACCGCATCGTCCCTGTCCTCAAACCCCTGCAAAAATTACCTGCGGATTTGTATCCGCAGCTAAAAGCGTAGCCTTGTTCAAAAATCCTCTCCAGGCCATATAAATACATTCCAAGAACATGGTTCAGTTCGTCATGGCCTCCTGATCAAAACCATGTTCTTCTTGTGTCTCAATTTTACCTGAAACAGAAAACCCTAAAAACGAACGAAGAACCCTAGCTATGGTGGTTCTCCATACAGAGCACATAAATGAAATTGGCTATTACCATCAGTTTGCAAATGATATGAGGGTTACAAATGTGCTATTAGTTTGTTCAATAGATGCCAGAATGATTCAAATCGAAATCAATAACAGGGGTGAATAGCGTGCGACTTACAGTGCGTTGGGGAGTCTGAAAATGCTCGATTTTGATCGAGTTAGCTTGTGTGAATGTCCAGAAAGCGATTGGAACAAGTCTTGATCCTTGAAAACGCCTCTAGCCTGGATTTCGACCTCAAGCTTTTTTGTGATTTTTTCAGTTCTTGTTCTGCCTCTTCCCACGATTTTCAACACTTATTTCCTGTGCTTTAGCTTCTTTATGTAATGTGTACTGCATTAGGGTAAGAAACTTGGTACAAATCTCTCCATATCAATGCTCATGAATTAGATTTGATTTCACCATTAAAACCTTCCAAATTTGATTTGATTGGGATCTTTTTGTGCATAAAAGCCTTGATTCGAATTTGATTGTGATGCTAGCTGTGAATAAAGCCTAAAACAATCAGAAAATCATGAGTTATTAATTCCTTGGATTTTATATGATTTTATTTGATTTAAAATGAATAAATCCAAATAAAAATCAAATTAAATAATAAAAATGAGATATGGGCACATGGCTGGATCTAGGGCACGTGGGCAATGATGAAAACTCAAATAAAGTGGAAGAGAATGGACCCATTTGACAAAATTTGAAGTTTTGGGGATAGTTGACTTTTTGCAATTTTGCAAAAAAGTCCAACTTCAATAATGCATAACTTCTTCAATTTTGAACTTTTGGAAGTGTTCTTGGACTTTATTGAAAGCTTGACATGTCCTATAACAAACCCTTTTGGTCTCATCTTATTTTGATATTCCATGCTCAAGTTATAAGCTTTGACAAAAAAGGTGTTTTTGTTGACTTTCAAAAATGACCTATAATGTCCAAATTCATAACTTCTTGTGAGTGCATTTTTTGATCTTGGGATATGAAGATGGATTGTAGGAAATTTCATCCTCTTCAAAATGAGATTTGGATGGGTCATTTCTCATAAAGTATGAGAAAGTTATGCTTGGTCAAAGTTGAGTTGACTTTTCCTACAAAACCCTAATTTAGCAACTTTTGAGTCTTGATGAATTTTAAGCAATCCTTGATGAATCATGATCAACCCTTGATCAAATGATGAAATATCCTTCAAAATGAGAATTTTGGCAAAAACTCTTGAAGTTTGACTGTATGTAGGTCACAGTTGACTTTTGCCCTAGCACAGTTGACTTTTGGACCTTTGAGCAATTGACTGAGCAAACTTCCTCCGCAAGGCTTGAAACTTGACATGGATGATCTTGAGAGAATATTAGGACATTAGGGAGCACTTGAGGTCATTTGGACTCAAGGATCTTGATGCAACACAAAACCCTAATTTGGGGTAGACTGTCTTAGGAGATAGCTTGTCTGACCAACTCTTGAACAAACTTGAGCAACTTGGGGATCTTTCTTGCAATGTTTTGAGGAATATGGGAGGGAAAATTTCTGGGTACAACAGACAGCACTCACATCTATGATTTGGTCAGGTTTGGGAAACAGGAGCATCCCATAGATAAGAAGAGCCACAATCTCCTCAAAAGCTTGCAAGTCCAAGGAGTTCCAACAACTTTGGGCCTTCTCAAACAAGAACTTTGCCAAGAAGCCTTTGACACCACTTCTAGCTTCCCAATGGGTTGTGACATCAGATGGTTGCAAGTTCAGGGATTGAGCAATCTCTTCTGGCTTTGGATCTCTTTCCGTACCGTTGAAGGGTAGTTGATTGAGAATGGGAATCCTCAAGAGTTGATAGAATTCTTCCAAAGTAGGCACAAGCTGGTAGTCAGGAAATGTGAAACAATGATGCAAAGGGTCAAAGAACTGGAAGAGAACCTTCATCATGTCTTCCTCTATGTTGGAGGTGACCAAGTTGAGTAGACGACCATGACTCTCGGTGAATTGAGAGTTCTCAGGGATCCTTGAAGCTAGCTCCTTGAGTTGTGGAGGAATTCTTACAAGGTTGATTTGGATAGTTTTCCTGCGAAGTGAATCCATATCCTACAAAACAAGAACAAAGATGAATTTCCAAAATCCTTGAAATGGTTAGTGAATGCATATGATGTTCATGATGTCCATGATGTTATGCACAAGTATATATGTACAAGCAAATCAAGCAAGTTCTTAGTTTAGGCTTGCATGGGGTTTCATAGGTAAGTACCCTCTTGAAGTTTAGTTGGCTCAACCTATCCTAAAAATAGTAACCGGGTTCTAAGGAGCTCAATATCACTGGATTGTTTCCTTGTTCATTGTTTCAGCTCAAGCCTCTTTAATAGCGATCGAAATATCCCAAGAAACCAAACCTCAATGAGTGTAGTATCGAGTATCTACCAACTTCGGACTGCACCAAAGCCGGTCATCTCACTACATCCTAAAGGCCAAGTTGGTCAAGTAAAGGTTTCTAGAAGTTCATTAGTGCTTCATGACATCATTCAGCGGCCCTGAATTCTCTTTGATTGACTCAAAGGCTACCGGTACCCACAAATATGTCACACTAACATAGCTATTGCTTAGACCATGTCGGCATACCCCGCACAGTTTCCACAATGTATTGCTATTTACCTATAATGTTTCCCAAATCCGGGTGGAGGATTTAAACCCAAACAAAGAACCATAATTGTAAAGAAAACAAGTCAAACAAGGTAAGCAAATAAATGTGATCTAAACCCTAAGGTAACCCCACTTTTGTATAATAATTCCCCAGCAGAGTCGCCAGTACTATGATACGGTGGGAGAAATGACTTGAGGTTTTGCATTTTATCGCAAATGTTGCGGTTTAGCAAGAGTCGCCACCGACTTTTCTTTTATCCAAAAGGAAAGGTGAAAAAGCACAGGAAAGACCTTTGAGATGTTTTCTTGAGTTCGGGGGGTAGATTATGAAAAGGGAAGGTGCTAGCATCCTTTTCATCCATGGTTTTCCATGGGCTCTTAGTTACTTGCTAGATCACTTGCTTTTGTTTTGAAATTGTGCTTTCTGTGGTTTTTGAAAGTATTTTGTAAAAGAGGCCATTGTTTAGGCAATCTTTGTAATGATTCTCGTTCGTAAGAATGTATACAAATATGTTTGTCTTTTGAAAATGTTTTCAATTGTTTGTAAGATGTTTTTGAAATGTGTGTGTGTTTTGAAAATAGCAAGGATTGTTATTTGAAATGGAACAAGTAACTTAGAAGCTATCTACCTACTCAAATGTCTTTCTTATGCGTTTTCTATTCCTTTGACATTGTTGACTTACCATTGATTTAGTAAACAACCCTATCTTTGGATGTAAACGGGACGGGTGTGGATCATCGTATAGCCATGATAGCAATGTTGCAAAGTATCTTAGCATTTTTGAGGGACCAAGATCATTTTGTTTAGGCAACTTTTGAATAGCATCATCGAGGGGCTATGATCTTATATTTGTTTTGTTTTGCTTTTGCCAAGATACTTCGCATGCGTAACATGGCCATTTTATTTTAGGAAACCAAGTGGGAGAAACTCTAAGGTTGCTTGTGTGCAAAGTGTATGATTTTTCATGCTTTTGATTTTGTCTTGTATTTAGGGTTTTCTATTTTGTTGTTTTTATCTTGCCATACACACTTATTTACTAGCAATATATGAGAAGCAAGTAAAAAGAGAAAAGTAAAATCTAAGCTATTACATCACTTTAGGGGGATAGGGGTACAATTTAACAATGGGGTGAAGTAGGAATTAAAATATTACAACCATATCGAATGATAATAAAAAGAATGTGAAAACAGTGCAAAATAAAGGAAAAACTGCATTTTGAACTGCTATGTGTCGACCCATGTTGCTATGTATCGACACATAGCTTCTTCCTTCCCCTGTAAAACAAAATTAGTTCAGTATGGGTCGACACATAATGGGATGTGTCGACTCATGCACCTTCTTGTATCGACGCGAAATGTGTATGTATCGACTCATAGGCTTTTTCAGCTTCTGTTAAGTGAAATCTGTTCAGTATGTGTCGACACATAATGGGATGTCTCAACTCATACACCTTTTTGTATCGACGCAAAATGCGTATGTGTCGACGCATAGTCCTTTCCAGTTTCTGTTTTGTGACCTGAACTCAGTATGGGTCGATGCATGAGGGTCATGTGTCGACTCATACCCTGTATTTTCACTAAGATGGGTCGACACATGCAAATATGTGTCGATACATCCTGCATTTTTCTGCCTTAAACACCTTTCTTTGCATACATCGGTTAGTTTTTTAACATATGAAAGAATAACATGAACAACAAATAAATGATTAACTTCAAAAAAGTGATTGCTACATCCTATAAACAGAAAAGTTGATGTATGGAAAAGGCAAGGTAAAGATGACTTACCTTAAAACTTCACTTTAGATTTTGAAACCAAATATCCTTCAAGATGTTGTATGAACCTTAAGGAAGCTCCAACCAGCTGCTAGACTTTCCTTTTTGTTGAAGGTTACTAAACAACCTCTGTATGGTATGAAATGTTTGGATGGTTGGGCAGAACTTGCAAGGTATGAGTGGTTCAAAGGTTTGGACTTTAAAACTCAAGAGTGGATGTTTTGTGGACTGTTATGGCTTTTATGAATATGAGATTTTTTGAGGGTTTACCAATATAACTTCTGACTTTTCTCCTTGTTCTTTTTCTCTATTTTTTCTAACCTCTTTGTCTTGCAAATGCTTCTTCTATTTATAGGCAAAGGACTTATGAACAAAGGCTGAAGATGTTTACAACACAACATGTTATGGTTTGGTTGGGATGCAAGTATCAAACTATGTCAAGTACTCCATGGTTCCAAGATGAAGTACCAAGGTTGCTGGTTTAGAGGGGTTGACTTCCATGTTTTATGGTAGATTAAAGTCAGAAAATAAACAAAGTATGGGCTCAAGACAAACTTTGTACAAAAGGTTTGCTTTTCAAGAATAGCAATGATGTCCTTATGCCATACATGGAAAGATCCTTTGGACAATGGCTTAAACACTTGGGTAATAGCTCAAAAGTGGGTGTAAGAATTAAATTATGCTGAGATTTACAAGTCACAATACCTGCAAAGTGAGATTATGCAGCACATCATGCCAATTGGATTTTGTGTTCTTCAACAAAAATGGCCTGTAATTCAAAAATGGATGCTCAACTTCAGATCCTTGTATCATCTAGCTCAAATATGATAAATTCATGCTCTTTGATGTTTTGGAAAGCTTGAAACACCCTCTATAACTTTCATGTTGGCCACTTTTGTTAAATCGAACTGGAACTTGATGAAAAATGGGCAAGAAGTTGGGATAAAAACCTAACCAAAATTGCTGAAAATTTCTCTAAGTGTTTAAATGAAAATGTCATGACTTCATGCATTTATAACCCGAAATCCAAGCCTGTTTAGGAGAAGTTGTGTAAAGGAATGTTGTAGATATCATGGAGATATACAACTTTCATGTTGGAAGTTTCTCTTGAATCATCTTGCATCATGGTGAAAATTTTGCTCAAAGTTATGAAAAAACATGAAATTTCCAACACTTAGAAAAATTTCTAAGTTTAGAAATTTTGACTTTTCAAAATGAAATCTTGACTTTTTGATTTCTTGATGAATAAGTTTCATATTTTGACATGTTTTGATAAAATTTGATCTTTGAAATGTAATGTTGATCAAAAAGTCAAAGTTTGACTTTTCAGTATGCAATTGACCATTTTGCCCTTTTGCCAATTCCAAGCCTAAATTGGTGTATCAGTGCTGCAAACTTGATGTCATAGAAGATCTTGTAAGAAAATCTTTGAGAAATGAGAGGGAAAATTTTGGGGTACAACATGTGTGTTTAGAGCAACAAGTTAGAGGCTCAAGAAGAGTGGTCTTTGTGCATAAAGCCACTTTCCCAAAATGGCAATGTTGCCTTTCTTCCTAAAATGGTATTAAGCACGAGCAATGCATTGAATGCTTGGATTAAAGCTTCTAGCAGTTGTGCAAAACATTAATTATGGAATGAAAAATAAGTTTGACGCCCGCGAAGAAAATATTATGCAACCTAGCATTGATATTGAATCATGTGTTCATCAAGAAATGACTTGTAATTTAAGAATGAAACCCTAACTTCTTGCCTTCGATTCTCCTTGCTCAAATATGATCTCAATGACTTATTGGACATTTTTTAAATATTGTAACATCCTCTACAACATCTAAGTTGGACATGTTTTAAAATTCATCTTGGAACTATGTGAAAAATTTCCATGAAGTTAGGTCAAAATCCTGCCTAAACTAGGGCAAAATTTCACTAAGTTTCCAAGTTTCATGAACATGTCTTCATAAAATCATAACTTGAAATCCATGCATTTCTAGAAAAAGTTGTGTTCTATAATGTTTTATATATCATTTAGATCTACAACTTTCATGTTGGAAGTTTCCTTTGAATCATCTTGCATCATAGTGAAACTTTGGCTCAAAGTTATGAAAAATGTGAATTTCCAACACATAAAAAAATTTCTAAGTTTAGAAATTTTGAATTTTCAAAATGAAATCTTGACATTTTAATTTCTTGATGAACAAGTTTCATATTTTTACATGTCTTGATGAATTGTAATCTTTGGTACTTGATTTTGACCAAAAAGTCAAAGTTTGACTTTTCAGTTTATAGTTGACTTTTCATCAGTTGACTGAAATTCATCTGTCAATCAATTGATCTTGAGAGATGTTTTGAGCCATGACATTAGGTCAAAATGAAACATTTGAATCCTTAACATCATATCTTAAACCAATCAAGTTATTTTCTAGGTCAAAAATTAGATATTGCACCTTCTCAATTAAAACTCTAATTTTGACCATTTTGCCCTTTTGATGATCTGATCAAATTTCTTGAGGAATTGTGATCCAAATTTGATCAAATGACATATATGAGTTCATGATGTTGATATGGATAAAAAATTATTAAGTTTGACTGTGAATTGGCCACAATTGACTTTTTCCCCAATACAGTTGATTTTAGGTCAATTGATCAATTGATTGAGCAAAAATGTGATCCAAGACTTGAAACTTGACATGAGCAATCTTGAGAGTCCAAAATGATCTATGAAAGTAATATGGGGCATTAAAAGTCCATTTGTCCTTGTGTAATCTCTAACCCTAATTTTCAGTTATCAGTGCTTGAGGAGGTGTCTTAAGCTGATCAACCCTTGTGCAGTCTTGAATCCAAGGAGATCTTGTGAGAGATTAATTGAGAAATGAGAGGGAAAATTTTAGGGTGCAACAGCTGCCCCTGTTCAATCTTCTTAAAATTGAGGAGTTAGATTGGCGGATCCGCCATTCGTGACTTGAAGGTGGAAGATGATTGAACGCTGGAGTGCCCAGAAATTTGCACTCGAAGATGTATTGGGAATGAGCTGATAGATTCCATTTGGAGGAATGATGGTAAATGCTGGAATAAGTATCAACATAAATCTTTGGTCGGTTCATACTAAAACTTGATGTTTCACCTGTGGGAAAAAGGTTAGTAAAATGCAGATGTATGCATGATATTCACAAGATGTGGTATTATGCTAAATGTTTTTTTGTATGTATATGCTATGATGTATGAACGTGAGATGTATGTTTGTCCGGGAAAATAAATCCCTGACTGCTACTGAGGAGTTTTGGGAAGCTGAATCCCGGATCGCTGTTGAGGATGAAGAGTATACATATCTTCAAACTTTGTTGAAAGTATGCTTCCGCTGGGGAATATCTCTTGAACGTCAGCTGTTATCTGGTCAGATCCAGGCTTCACAACTATTTGCTGATGATTAGGAAGTCAACTGCTATCTGGTCAGATCCAGGCTTCGCAGTAACTTACTGGGGAAGAATAAATTAACTGTTATCTGGTCGGATCCAGGCTTTGCATAAAATTTCTTGGGGAGAGTGAGTTAGGCTGTTATCTGGTGGGATTCCCATCTTCACAACAACTTGTTGGGGATAAGGAAGTTAACTGTTATCTGGTCGAATTCCAGGCTTTTCAGTAACTTGCTAGAGAGGATGAAGTTGGATAGATATTTGGTCGGGTCCAGGCTTCATAGTAACTTGAAGTGGTAACTACTATCTGGTCGGGTCCATGCTTCATAGTTTTTGAAAAGTTATACTATTATCTGGCCAGGTCCAGGATCCATAGCATCTTTGTGGGGATGTAGCTAGTTGTTATCTGGTCGGACTCCAGGCTTCACAATAAATTTCTTGAATAGACGAAGTTGAACTGATATCTGGTTGGATCCAAGCTTTACAGTAACTCGTTGGTAAATTAATGTTATATGGTCGGATTCTAGGTTTCACAATGAACTTCTGAGGGGAGTTACTATTTGGTCGGATCCAGGCTTCACAATAACTTACTTGAAAATATGAAGTTGAAAACTGATATCTGGTCGGATCCAGGCTTCATAGGTTTATTGGGGTAGAGGCAAACTCTATTGGGGAAAAGAAGTTAAACCTTGACTTGGTTGAGTCCAGGTTCTTCAATATCTCGGAGAGTTAAACTAATATCTGGTCGGGTCCAGGTTTCATAGTATTCTGAAAGTAGTACTATTATCTGGTCGGGGCCATGCTTCATAGTATCTGAAAGGCTTTCACTATCATATGGTCGAGTCCAGGATCTATAGTGACTTGAGAAATTGACTATTATCTGGTCTGGTCCAGGCTTCATAGCAGCTTGAAAATTGTACTATCATCTGGTCGGGTCCAGGCTTCATAGTATCTTTGGGAGATAATGAAGGCTTTGTTGATGACTTCACTGGGGATTAGGGGTTGTGGCCCTATGATTTGCAATAGTCTGAAAGGAAAACTCAAGATGGAGAGGATAAACTCAGTTGGGGAATACAGGCTCAGTTGGGGAGGATAGACTATGCCGGGGGAAATCAAACTCAGTTGGGGAGTTATGCTACTCGTTGTTTGTTGGGGAAATAAACCCTGTTGGGGAAGTAAAACCTGTTGATGAGTACTCAATGAACTGCTGATGAGGTGAGTTTATTGAGGAAGAGATCCATAAAGCTTCTTCTTGTTGGATTAACTTATTTGGGGGAGAAAACTGCCAAGAGATCGAGACTCTGGCTGGGAATCAACCTAGGCAAAGAAACTTTGTGGGTAACTTTGTTGAAGATTGGTTTACCGTAGCCGGCTTGTGGGGATAATGCTAGTGAAATAACTCTGGGAATATTCCATATACATTAAAGGGACGCTTGTTACTGTTTAGTAGGACACATGTGCCAAATAGTTTTGATTATGTTCATATGCATATGTTCGTTCAATTTTAGTCTTTGGACAATTATGCATTCAAAACAAAGACAGAAAGTTTGTACTTCAAAGTATATTTGTATTGATATTTTACCCATGAATAGGCATTTTTGTACAAAGAGACGGATATCCTAGTAAGACGAAATCGTCGAAAGGAAAAAAAATTAAAAACAAAACAAATAGCCATGTGGAAATGATCTCATTGCATTCCAACTCTACTATTTCCCCAATGTCTTCGAATTCCCCTTGTCATTGATAGAAGTTGATTAGATTTATCTTGGACTGTTTGAACTCGGAACTTGGTGATAAAGTTGACTGTGGTGATTACACGGGACATAGTCATACGCTTTTAATCCTTAACTTTTGCCTGGATCGCCCTTTTAGGTTTTCAGCCCAACAAGATACCCATTTGTGCCCAAGTTTCCCTTTTGGGTTTTCAACTTGCCGGGTGTATAATATTTTGCATATATCCCTAATTTTTGCCCAAACCTTTTGGTTTACCGGGATGCCCTTATTTTGCCTAGGTGTGTCAACCTAGCGGGTATCTTATGCATAGTATTTTTAACTATGTCCGCATTTATAGGATGTGGAAAGTCTTCACCGTCCATGGTAGTCAGCATCAAGGCACCGCCAGAGAACACTTTCTTGACAACAAATGGCTCTTCGTAGGTGGGAGTCCATTTTCCACTGGGGTTGCCTTGCGGCAGAATGATGCGCTTTATCACCAATTCACCAGCTTGATATACTCGAGGCTTGATCTTTTTGTTGAAAGCCTTGATCATCCATTATTGGTACGTCTGACCATGACAAACAGCAGCCAGTCGTTTTTCATCGATCAAGTTCAGCTGATCCAATCTCGTCTGAATCCACTTGTCTTCGCCTATGCCTGCCTCATTCATAATCCTTAGTGAGGGAATCTGAACTTCTACTGGCAGAACAACTTCCATGCCATAGACTAAAGAAAAGGGAGTTGCCCCAGTTGATGTTCTAGCTGAAGTACAGTAGCCATGTAGAGAAAACGGTAAGTTCTCATGCTAGTCCTTATACGTTACTATCATCTTCTACACAATCTTCTTAAAGTTTTTGTTGGTCGCTTCAACTACGCCATTCATTTTAGGTCTATATGGAGAAGAATTGTAATGCTTGATCTTGAACTGAGTGCAAAGTTCAGTAATCATAACATTATTGAGGTTAGTCCCATTGTCGGTGATGATCCTTTCAGGGACACCATAGCGGCATATGAGGTTGTGTTTGATGAATCTGGCTACCACACTCTTGGTGACTGAGGCAAATGAAACGGCTTCGACCCATTTGGTGAAATAATCAATAGAGACCAGAATGAAGCGATGTCCATTGGAAGCGGTGGGCTTGATTTCTTCAATCATGTCAATGCCTCATATTGAAAATAGCCACGGAGCAGTCATGACATTCAAAGGGATAGGAGGCACATGGACCTTGTCAACATAGATTTGGCATTTATGGCAAGTTCTAGAGTGTTGATGGCAATCAGTCTCCATTGTTGACTTTTCATCAGTTGACTGAAATTCATCTGTCAATCAATTGATCTTGAGAGATGTTTTAAGCCATGCCATTAGGTCAAAATGAAACATTTTAATCCTTGAGATCATATCTTAAACCAATTAAGTCATTTGCTAGGTCAAAAATCAGAAATTGTACCTTCTCAGTCAAAACCCTAATTTTTACCATTTTGCCCTTTTGATGATCTGATCAAATTTCTTGAGGAATTGTGATCCAAACTTGATCAAATGACATATATGAGTTCATGATGTTAATATGGATAAAAAATTATGAAGTTTGACTGTGAATTGGCCACAATTTACTTTTTCTCCAATATAACTGATTTTAGGTCAACTGATTAATTGACTGAGCAAAAATGTGATCCAAGACTTGAAACTTGACATGAGAAATCTTGAGAGTCCAAAATGATATATGAAATTCATATGGGGCATTAAAAGTCCATTTTTCCTTGTGCAATCTCAAACCCTAATTTTCAGTTATCAGTGCTTGAGGAGGTGTCTTGAGCTGATCAACCCTTGTGCAGTCTTGAATCCAAGGAGATCTTGTGAGAGATTACTTGAGAAATGAGAGAGCAAATTTTGGGGTACAACACCATCCAATCCTTATTTCTCATGAAACAAGAAAGAGGGAAAGAGTTAGCAAACATCAATATTTGAATAAAATTCCAAACAAAAATAAATCATTAAAAGAGAATTTTCATTTCATCATTAGGGTTCGTGTTTGGAATCAGAAATTCAAGGGATGAGTTCAATCATGCTTACCAGCTACAAAGGCATCATAAAAATCAGAATTTATATTGTCTTAATCATGGGCCATGTCCCAATTACGAAACACAGAAGTCTGAGCTTTGGTTCACAAAAGGAAGAGAAATTCAAAACAATTTCATTGCAAAAAAACAAAGTCAACAAGTAATACTGCCAATAATTTGTTTCACAGAAAAAAATCGGCACAAAACTGCCAAACAACACAGCAACCCAAACTGGAAAGCAAAGCACAAAATTGCCAAACGACAACAGCAAAACAATACTAAACAGTAGCAAAACTGCTAAACAGCAGAACAATAGCAAACAACAGCAAAACTACTGAACAACAGCAGCAAAACTACTAAACAGTAGAACAACAACAAAACTGCTGAACAACAGCCCAAAGCAGCAAAACAACATCCCAAAGCAACAAAAAGAAACCAAAAACAACAAGCAACTGAAATCCAACAACAAAGCAACAAACAAAAAATCCATAACAGTAGGAAAACAACAAGCAGCAACAACCCAAAAGGTAAACTTGCAACAACTAAAAGGCAGGCCAACAATTACGTTAATCATCAAATACAAAAATTGTTCAGACAAATTTCATAAAAACACAACAAGCTATCAAATAGCCAAAACCCTAATGGTGTAATCATTTTCCTAAACTGTCAAACCCTTCAGAAATTAAGAAAAGCAGAATAGCAGTTCTACATCAGATAGAAAAAGAGGAAAAGATTGAGATTGGAAGGGCATCAACTAAGTAAAACCAGCAAACTAGCTACTATACTGTCTAGCCCTGCACCAAAACAGAACATGCCAAAACCAAAACCTATATCACATTGCAAGACAAATAAAATATTCCAAAAGGATCTGCACAAACAGCCTGCACAAATCTGTGCCAGAACCTGCATAACATAACCTTGCATCAATCCACAAACAGCCTGAAAATGACATCAAAATAGGTCAACCCAAACCTTCAGTGAGAAAGCATAAAGTCAGCAAGCCAATTAAGTTTAAACCCTATAACTCTTCCCTCCAATTCCCACCTCTCAGCTGTTATAAAACACATAGAAAAAACCAGAAAAAGGAACCAACGACACACAACCAAAAAACCAAAAAGAGAGAAAAAAACCACTGCTCAAAACTCAGTCAAGATCTTCCTTGACTGTTAAATACACTCGTTCACAAAAATTACAACCTCTACCATCAATAACCTCTACCATTAAATCACCACCATCACTATCCTTCAAAAGCCAACATCCTAAAATGCCAAATATGTCCACTTACTGATGCCCCAACTCAACACTACTGCTTTATCTAATAGCAGATGAGCACAAAACTCTTCACCAATTCGCACCTTCATAAATACTGCGTCAAAACCACATAGGTTAATACACTAATAGTAATAAAGCCAACACAAAGCAGGAGGAGAGAAAGATTTCGTGTTTACCTGAGTGTTAGACACTTTACTGAATTCTAAAGCTCCGTTGGAGAGACTTCAATAGAAACTGCATCTCTGTTTTTTTCCTTTTGCAAAGTTGTACTAACCATTCATGTTGTCATAATACCAAAGCTTTCAAAAGAGACAAGTTCAACCTCGTCGTTTCCTTTTTGGAATCAACAAAAAGAAGCAGAAAAGTTAGTTAACACCGAAACAAACTATGAACCACTATTCCAGGCCGCCGCACAACCCTCATTTTTAGCTGCTATAGATGATTCACCCGACCCTTCTCCGTATCAGATCCAATGCCTTTTTTGCACATCCAGAATCGCCTTCGTGTTGCCATCGAAAAGAACCCACCATCGTTCTCTTCAGGTAACCATTCTCTTTTATGTTGGATGTGGATTCATGATTTTTTGTCTTGATTACTGATAAGATAGTGAGGCAAGATTGCATGGCTTTACTGTGTTGTTCAAATGGGAAAGACATAAGATATAGAGACATAGACCGAAATAGAGTAAAGGCGATGAATTTGAGAAAAATAGAAGAAAGTTGAGATATAAATTTCACAGAACAATAACTTAGAAAATTCACAAAGAGAAACTCATCACAGAAATTCTCATAGAAAACTTACCAAAAAAAATCTCAACTCTCTCTCTGAACTTCACTGCGTCACCTTCATCCTCTTCCACAAATAGATAAGTGTGTGTAAGGTTGTACCGCGACAGACATCGAGGTTAGGGTGCTTTAAAGATACGGTTGAGTGAGGTAGAGGGCATAGTGTCTGAGATGAAATCAAAGTTGAGGCCTTGATGTTTTGAATCACGGAGTAGTCGACGAAGGGAGTGTTCGCGGCACACAAAAGATACGAAGAAGAAGTATGTGTCTGAAAGATTTGATTTGTCACACTTTTTCCCTAATCCCTTTCTAAACTCTACCCAACTATTTAATTTATTTTGTTTCATTGTTTTAATTCAATAATTATTGGTTTTTTTAATTGAACAAAAAATGATAGTAATTGTAGGACTTGGGCCGAGTTGCACCCACCTCATGGCCCGCTTCTTTGTTTTTTTAAAGAGGCCTGATAGCATAACAAAAATTCACCCAGGTCTTTCTATCCTGGGCCTAGAGCCCATGTTTGTTTACTGGCCATACCCTTTGATTCAGGCTTACACCCTCCAGGGTTTGTTTCTTTTTTTCTTCTTATTTTAATTTTACTTTCGATCAATTTTTGTCCGATATATTTTCATGAGTTATTTCTTTCCTTTACATGATAAAATAACAAAATATATTTAGGATTCGATTTTTATTTTCTTTTAATATTTTCTTTACTTAAAAATCACAAAAAATATTAGAATACTTTAAGAATTATACTCTAATTTACTTTTGAATTCATTATTTATTTAACTTGATAAAAACCATAAAAATATTTAGAATTTAAGTTTCTTTATTCATTTTCTTGTTTAAATCTTGATACCATACTCCCTTAGGTAACTCCATGAGGCGATTAAATCCCATTTTGATCATCTTATGTTGAGGTAGACTTTTAGCCCATCAATTGCATGTCAACATTAAGGTAGACTTTCCCCTTTGACTTTTCTTTTGTAATTAAAATTCAAACTTCTCATTTAGAAATAAAAAATCTAAAAACATTTAATCATTATTCAAACTCATTTCAAAACTCGCAAAACACTCAACCAATCAAAACCTCCCCAAAGGGGCATGTTATCTCTGTTCTACCGCGATATAGGCCGTGCCTATTGCTAGAATGCGTGTGCTAACATCGCCCATTAAAAAAACTAACTGTTATACCCTCTCATTTATCAAGAATTTGCTCACAAGATCTCCTTGGGCTCAAGACTGCACTAGGTTTGATCAACTCAAGACACCTCCTTAAGCACTGATGACCAAAATTAGGGTTTGAGATTGCACAAGGATATTTTAACTTCCAATTCCCCATATGGTTTTAATGGATCATCATGGACCCTCAATATTACTCATGACAAGTTTCAAGCCTTGAATCACACTTTTGCTCAGTCAAATTGAGCAATTGACCTAAAAATCAGCTGTATTGGGGAAAAAGTCAACTATGGCCAATTTATAGTCAAACTTCATAATTTTTGGTCCACATTAACAATTTAAACTCATATGTATCATTTGATCAAGTTTGGACCACAACTCATCAAGAAATTTGATCAAATCTCCAAAAGGGCAAAATGGTCAAAATTAGGGTTTGGACTGGGAAAGGGCAATTTCTGATTTTTGACCTAGCAAATGATCAATTGGTTTAAGTAATGATCTCAAGATTCCAATTGAGTCATTTTGACCTAATGAAATGGCTCAAAACATTGCAAGTCCAATGGATTGACAGATGAATTTTTCAGTCAACTGATCAAAAGTCAACTATATACTGAAAAGTCAAACTTTGACTTTTTGATCAAATTCAAATGCCAAAGATCAAAATTAATCAAAACATGTAAAAATATGAAACTTATTCATCAAAAAATCCAAAATTCAAAATTTTATTTTGAAAAGTAAAAATTTTATTCACAACTTTGAGCAAAATTTTCACCATGATGCAAGCTGATTCAAAAGAAACTTCCAACATGAAAGTTGTATATATCCATTAAATCTACAACTTTTCTTTACACAACTACTTCCAAAAGTGCTTGGATCTCAAGTTATAATTTTAAGAACATGTGGTCATGAAACAAAACACTTAGTGAAATTTAGCCCTAATTTGGTCAGGATTTTGACCCAACTTCATGGAACTTTTTCATATAGTTCCAAGGGGAATATTCAAAATAAATTCAAAGATGTGTTGTAGATAACATTGCAAGCTTTCCAAAATGTCAAAGAACTCCTTGAGATCATTTTTGAGTAGGGAGAATCGAAGAGATGAAGTTAGGGTTTTATCACTTGAATTATAAGGCATTTTGTGATGAACAAAATTTAAATTCAAAGTTATGCTACATAAACTCTACTTTGCAGGCCTCAAACTTGTTAGGAAATCCATAATTAATTACTTGCACAACTGTTAGAGATCTCATTTCAAGCATTCAATGCAAGGCCATGCTTTATATCCATTTTAGGAAGAAAGTGCACATTACCATTTTGATAAAGTGACTTTTTGCACAAAACTTGTTCTTGAGTCTTGAACTTGTTCTCTTCTGTTCATAAATGTCTCATAACACAAGAGAAATGGTTTAGACACTTAAAATCACCCAACCCGTGCTTGTACTTCACATTGAAACTTGGTTTACCATTTTTTCTTCAAAATCAAGTAACCTAGCAATTAGCTGAAAACTTGTACTTCTGATTGTCCAAACCACTCTAATCCTTTTGCTTATAGATATACAAACCATTTTCCATAAAATACACGAAGGCTTGACCCCTAAAAACACCAAGAGCTCAAAATCACATCTCATACCTCCATTTTCATATAAACTGACCAAAAACATGAAACTCATAACTCCCTCGTGCGTTTTCAAGCCTTTTGGTTCCTAAAGCTTCTAAACATCATTTAGAACTGATCCCACATCCTGTTACAAGACTGTAACACCATTGACACCATCCTCCATTTTCAAAAACAAAGCTTTGCACTTGGACTTCTCCAGAACTCCTCAGGTACTTTCAGCTCAAGCTAAGCATCCCATTAGCTTCTTGGGAACTTGAGGAAGCTAACCCAATCATTGGAACTCCTTGAAAGCTGCTCAAACTTCAAACCCAATACCCTCTTGCAAGGTAAGTTTTCTAACTTTGGAACTTTTCATACATGCATCATCAATGATTTATTTGTGAATGAAACATGTAGATATCATTGCCTTAAAGTTAACCATGTCCATAGTTTCCATTAATTTTGCCCGAGCTTAGAGGATTTTAAGATTGAATTTTCTGAGATTTTTAGGGTTCAGAATAGGGCCATTAAAATTCATGTTTATCTTTGAGATATAGTTTTAATGCTTTATATTTCTGAAACCGTGAGGAAATTTGCTACAAGTTTCATGTTTACAGTTTTCATTTTTATTGTGATTTGAACAAGTTACAGAGGTTATGGCTGAGCGTGAGGTTGAAGATGAAGTTGGCCTCAGGAACGTGTTTGCCTTATGTATTTATTGTTTGATTTATATAAACGGATGTATAGCCACTTGCGATACGGTGGGAGAACTGACTTGGGTTTTGCGTTTGTTTTCGCAAATGTTTCGGTTGAGCAAGAGTCGCCATCGACTTTTTATTTTATCCTAAGGAAAGGTTAAAAAGAACAGCAAAAACCTTTGAGATGTTTTCTTGGGTTCGGGGGGTAGATTATAGAAAGGGAAGGTATTAGCACCCTTTCTATCCATGGTTATCCATGGGCTCTTAGTTACTTGCTTAGATCACTTGCCTTTGATTTTCAATTGTTTGAAATGGTGCTTTCAATTGTTTGAAATGGTGCTTTGTGTGTGGGTTTGAAAATGTTTTGAAAAGAGGCCATTTGTTGTGGCAACCTTTGTAATGATCCATGTTTGAATGTATACAAAGGTGTACTTGTCTTTTGAAAAGTTTTCAATGTTTTTGAAAGTTGTTTTGAAAGTGTTTTTGAAAGTGTTGTGGAGTGCGGTTTTGAAAAGTAGGCAAGTGTGTTTTGCAAGTTTATCAAGTAACTAAGAGTTGTCTACCCCTAAATTTACTCAAAGGTTTTTTCTATGTTTTAAACCCTTTTAACAATTTTGTTCCACCATTGTATTTGGTGGACAATCTTGTGTTAGGATGTTAACGGGACGGGCGCGGGTCATCGTTTAGACCATGATTGCAATAGTGCCAAGTGTCTTTGGCAACTTTTCCTTTAAGGGACTTGATCATTTTAGGCAACTTTCGAAAGCGTCATCGAGGGACTATGATCATTTGATTTGTTTTGTTTTTGCCAAAGAAACTCAACATGCAACATGGCCCATTATTGAAGGCAACAAGTGGAGTAACCCTAGGGGTGCAAGTGTGATTGGTGTTGTCCATTTTCATGTTTTGTTATCTTTGAATTAGGTCAAGCTATTTGTTATTTGATTTTTGCGTACAAACCCTAAGTCTATCATGGCATATTTAGAAAGCTTTAAAATGCAGAATTTAAAGTCCTAAATTATTACAAAATAATCATGGGGAGGGGGGTACAAATGTCCAAATGGGGATGAGACTTAATAGGAGAGTAGTATCCAAATAAATTTACAACCAAATCGAATTAATCGCAAATGTAAAATGATCAATGTATAAGAATAAAGCAACGTAAGTGTATCAATGTATTTGTGTAAGTGTATGATTTATTTACAAGTGAAATAAAAATAATAAAAAAAAGTTAATTTTGGATATTTTCATGTTTAGGGCAAAACCCTAATTTTTGTAAATAAATGGTATTTATTATTTATATCATATACAATATTTATTAAATATATAAAAAATAAATAAAAGAGGAGTATATTGTAAAAAAGTATTTTTTGAGGTTAAATATTAATAAAAATAAAAATGTATTATTTTTTTGTATTTTTATCCTAAATATTCTAAATATATAAGTATTTATATTATGTATTAAATATATTAAATATACACAAAAATAAAATATTAATTATTTTACAAAAAAGTATATTTTTTAGAAAATGTTTTCAAAAGATAAAATAAAATAAAATCAGAAAATAGAATGTATTTTGTATTATTTTTTTAGTATTTTAAATAAAAGTATTATGTTTATTTATATGTATAAGTTAAATAAAGCAAATAAAAATCCAAATAAAATGCAAAAATGGTTGAAAAAATATTTTTAATATTTTTTATGTTTTGACAAAAAATAACAAGTCAGAAACAAAAATAAAAAGTAAAAAATGATTAAAAAATCACACAATGGGCCAAGGGGGTGTATGTGAAAAAATGTGGTGCAAACAGAAAAACAATTCCAGGCCCAGCCCAAGGAGGCTTGTCTTCAACCTCCAGCCAATTTCAAACAAAAAACACGCGTTTTCTCTTGTCCCTGCTATCTCTTGATCCTTTGATTTTCAATAAAAACTTACAACAACAATGTTATAGAGCATCATGTCACGATTCTAAACATATAAAGAAGTTGTTCTAACTCTCAGAAATGAGAGAGAATTTCTTCTCCCCCAATTCCTGACCTAACTTTTTTCTAATGTTCAGGTTCCAAATTCTCTTAACACACACAATATAAATGAAAAGTGAGGATACAGGTAGCTTCAGGGCCATGAGTAGGACATAACTTCTTCACAAACCTAAGCCTAGATATGCTTGGATAGAGAGATAGAAGTTCAAATTCTTACCTGTTCAGCTTGAATCGTGTACAACAATGGAGGTACTTTCAATGGAATATGAGGACTTGTACAGCTTGCTTGAGGTCCAAGGATGCTCCTCCAATGCTTGGCTTGCTTTGAAACTAACTGAATCGAGCTATGTAACTCAACCTGCACAACTGAAAAAATGAAAATGGTGAACTTGGTTAGAGGTGTTACAGTCTGTAGCTAGGGCTTGGGATAGTTTGTATGGATGGTAGGGAATGTGTTTGAACTGGTTTGGATGAAAACACACGAGGGAAATGAATTGGCCAAGTCAAAATGCAGAAGGTACCCTGTTTTGCCACAAAACTGTGTTTTTATGAATGAGGGAGTTTTAGGGATGGTTTGGTCGTGTTTCAGGTTAGTTAGGGGGTATTAAATGTGTTCACAAAGTTTGTTTTGGTTAGTTCTTGCAGTAATGTAAGTTCTTGTTCAAAATGCAAGTTTTTTTCCTTCTTAAGCCAAAAATGCCAAGTTAGGTTACAGGCTCATACATGCCCCTTAAACATGTTGCAAAGTTTGTTCTTGATCAGTGGGATATGTCCACACATTTGTGCCTCAGAGATTTTCTTGTACTTCAAAGATATGTGAACTTGACATAAAGTTGATCTTTTCAAAAATGGCTAAAATGCTTTTTCCATTTATGGCTTAAACTTGTATGTAATGGTTAAACACACAAAGTAAGACTTGAACACAAAGGATATGCATTAAATTATTAAGTGAGAATGGTATTAGAGGCCTGTAATCTAGCTTGTGCAAGCTGACTTGAAAAAATGCAAAGTGTTATGAACATGAATTTGGCCATGAACAAAGTGACTTTTGCCCAACTTTGCCAATTCGATTCTCCCTAACCACAAGGGTGTTTGAGAAGTTCTTGGACAATTTGGAAAGCTTGGAATGTGTACTACAATCCATCTTTGTAATGCAAGTTGAGATTCCAAGTGGAAGCATGTGAAAAGTGGCGATGAAGTTGGGCAAAAATCCTGCCTACAATAGGTCAAAATTTTTCTAAGTTAATAATGTTTTGCACCCCTATTCCAAAAATCATAACTTGAGCTACAAGCTTCTTTTGAGGAAACTTTGTGAATAAAAGTTGTAGATTTTGCAATGGACTATAACTTTCATGTTTTGAGTTTTGTTTGAATCCAAATATATCTTGATGAAAAAATGGGACAAAGTTAGGAAAAAATTAGGAAATTTCATAACTTAGAAAATTTCTAAGTTATGAAATTTCTTCATTTCAAACCCTAATTTGTAATTTTTGATTTCTTGATGAACAAGTTTCATAATTTGACATGTCTTGATGAAAAATGAATCTTGGCACTTGATTTTGACCAAAAAGTCAAAGTTTGACGTTTCAGTATACAGTCAAATTTTGCTCAGTTGACTGGAAAATTCATCTGTCAATCTTGTGCATTTGGGATTTTTTGAACTTGTTGAATATGTCAAGACCATGTCATTGAGTCCTTGTGTCCATATGTGAGCTTGGTTTGCCATTGGCTAGGTCAAACAGTCAAAAATTGCCTTTGTGCAATCAAAACCCTAAAAATGACCATTTTGCCCTTTTGGTGATCTGATCAAATTTCTTGTGGAATTGTGATCCAAACTTGACCAAATGGTTCATATGAGTTCATAATGTTGATGTGGGTCAAAAATCATGAGGTTTGACTGTCAATTGACCAAAATTGTCTTTTTTCCCTAATACAGCTGATTTCTAGGTCAACTGTCCAATTGATTGGGCAAAGATTGGAATCAAGGCTTGAAACTTGGTATGGATAAACTTGTGAGTCCAACATGAAGCATGAAAGTAATTTTGGACATTTTAGGTCAAAACATATTTGTGCAAACTCAAACCCTAATTTGGGTCAACAGTGCAAGGAGGAGTCTTGATCAGAGCAAACCCTAACTTGATCTTGAGCTCCAAGGGTCTTGTGGTGAGAAAATATTGATGAAATGGGAGGGGAAATTTTGGGGTACAACACCACCCCAGTGGTAGAAGCGCACGCCTGTAACCAAAGGGACCTGGGTTCGAGCCCAAGTGGTACCCTTTTGGCTTTTTTCACATTTTTTTGCAATTCTGACTTCTTTTTTTGCAGGCGCTGGGCCTCCTTGGGCCTTTGCTGTTTTTGTTTTTGCTTACTAACCCCCCTGTTTCATTTACATACCCCTGACCCAGTTTTATTTTATTTTCTTATTTTATTTTTATTTATTTTCTTAATATATTTTCTAATACTAAAAAAATCATAAAAAATATAAAAATAATAGATTTACATTTTAACATGGTTTATTTATTTATTCTCACAAAAATTATTTTATTTAATCAAAACTTTATTTATTTTACTAATTATCTTTGTAAATTTAATTAATAATAGTTTTTTTAGTTATTTTCTTTTACACCAATTAAAATATACTATTTTAATACCAAAAGACCAAAAATATTTTATAATACTATAATTTATTTTCAAGACAAAAATACCAAAAAAATACATTTCTTATAAACTTAATTTCTTTTTAATCAATTAATAGAATTATGGTTTTATTTAAAATATTTTGTTAGTAAATTTAGGTTTAATTAATTATTTTCTTCTAGTTAATTAGGTTAAAACAAAAACCCATTTTCTATAAAAAAATCCAAACAAATACCCATTTTCTTCACATTTACATTCTTACATATTTATTCATCTTGTACATCATTTATTTCCATTCTTGTACCAATTCAATATGGTTGTAATAGATTAATTATGTTTATTTTCTTGCAATCCCCATTTACAATTTGTATACCCCCTCCCACAAGTATTGTAATAGCGTAGTAACTTTAAATTCCACAATTTATCGCTTTATATATAACATGCTAGTAATTAGGGTTTGTATGGAAAGACTAAAACCAATACATAGAAAACCCTAATTCAAGACAAAAGCAAGCATGAAAACAATACACTTGCAAACAAGCACCCCTAGGGTAAATCCACTTGGTTGCCTTTACAAAATGGCCATATTACGCATGTGAGGTATCTTAGCAAAAACAAGCAAATATAAGATCATAGTCCCTCGATGACGCTATCTAAGTTGCCTTTCAAATGATATTAGTCCCTAAAAGAGAATGCTAAGATACCTTGCAACATTTCTAATCATGGTTATACGATGACCCACACCCGTCCCGTTTACATCCAAAGATAGGGTTACTTACCAAATCAATGGTAAGATAACAATATCAAAGGAAAAGAAAATGATCAAGAAAGACTTTTGAGTAGGTAGAATGCTCATAATTACTTGCTCAATTTCAAAACAAACATCCTTTCTATTTTCAAAAACAAACACCTACACTTTCAAAACATCTTACAAACTTGAAAACATTTTCAAAATATCAACATCTTTGTATATATTCTTACGAACGAGAATCATTACAAATATTGCCTAAACAATGGCCTCTTTGCAAAATACTTTTAAAAACCACACAAAGCACAATTTCAAACAAAAGCAAGTGATCTAGCAAGTAACTAAGAGCCCATATTTCAAGAAATGATCTCAAAGGTCTTTCCTGTGATTTATCACCTTTCCTTTAGGATAAAAGAAAAGTCGGTGGCGAATCTTGCTAACCGCAACATTTGCAATCAAACACAAAACCTTCAAGTCAGTTCTCCCACCGTATCACAGAACTGTCGACTCTACTGGGGAGAATTCTAAAAGTGGGGTTACCTTAGGGTTAGATCACATTTACTTGCTTTCATTGTTTGATTTGTATACTTTACATTATGGTTCTTTGTTTGGGTTTGAATCCTCTACCCGGATTTTGGGATACCTTATAGGTAAGTAGCAATACGTTGTGGAAACTGTGCGGGGTATACCGACATGGTCTAAGCAATAGCTACATTAGTGCAATATATTTGTGGGTACCAGTAGCCCTTAAGTTAATCAAGGAGAATACGGGACCGCTGAGTGATGTCATGAAGCACTAATTAACTTTTAGAACCTTTACTTTACCAACTTGGCCTTTAGGACGTAGTGAGATGACCGACTTTGGTGCAGTCCGAAGTTGGTAGATACTCGATACTACACTCATTGAGGTTTGGTTTTTTGGGATATTTCAGTCACCATTAAAGAGGCTTGTGCTGAAACAATGACCAAGGAAACAAATCAGTGATATTGAGCTCCTTAGAACCCAGTTACTATTAGGACAGGTTTGAGCCAACTAAACTTCAAGAGGGTACTTACCTATAAGACTCCATGCAAGCCTAAACCTAAGGACTTGTTTTCTTTGTTTGTGTATATTTACTTGTACATAACATCATGACCATCATAACATCATACTCATTCACTAACCATTTCAAGGATTTTTGGGATTTATCTTTGTTCTGTTTTATAGGACATGGATTCTATTCGCAGGAAAACTATTCAAGTCAATCTTGTAAGGATCCCTCCACAACTTAAGGAGCTAGCTTCGAGGATTCCTGAAAATTCTCCATTTACCGAGATACATGGTTGCCTACTTAACTTGGTCACTTCCAACACTGATGAGGACATGATGAAGGTGCTCTTTCAGTTCTTTGATCCCTTACACCATTGCTTCACATTTACTGATTATCAACTTGTGCCAACTTTGGAAGATTTCTCCCAACTCTTGAGGATTCCCATTCTCAATAAACTACCTTTCAACAGTATGGAAAGAGACCCAAAGCCAGAAGAGATTGCTCAAGCTCTACACTTGCAGTCATCTGATGTCATAACTAATTGGGAAATAAGGAGTGGTGTCAAGGGTTTCCTAGCAAAGTTCTTGTTTGAGAAAGCCTAAAACTGTTGGAATTCCTTGGATTTGTAAGCCTTTGAGGAAATTGTGGCTCTCCTCATCTATGGGATGGTTTTGTTCCCAAATCCTGACCAACTCATAGATGTGAACACCGTCAAGATCTTCATGTCTCGTAACCCGGTGCCTACTTTGCTAGGGGTCATCCTACATTATTTTCACACTCGCACTATAAGGAAAAGAGGTGTCCTTATATGTTTCACTCCTCTCTTGGCAAGATGGTTTATTTTGCATCTTCCCCAATCTGTATTGAAGAATGAGCAAGGTTCAAGGTGGTCACAAAGGTTGATGACGCTCAAGCATTCAGACACTCATTGGTGTTCCCGAGCCCTAGAGAATGTTACTATTATCGACCATTGTGGAGAATTCCCTAATTTCCCCTTACTTGGAATTAGGGGAGGTATCACGTGCAACCCCTGCTTAGCCTTAAAACAGTTTGGTTATGCCCGAAGGGATGGCCCACATGAGATGATCATTCAAGGTTTGATATTTGACTACGAGAACAACGATCAAGGTCTTCGCCAGAGATTTATCCGAGCTTGGAGGATGTTGAACAAGGTAGATAGCAAAACATTGGGCCATAAGAATTCCATCCCTCTTGAGCCTTACCTCAAATTGGTACGAACTTGTGCTCAGAATCTTATGATGCCTTATCCTTCCATTCTCCCGGTAATCATTGAGCCTGTTATGGAAGGAGATGTTCCATACACTATCCTACATCCTGATATGCCCACCTCTCTTGAAGAGTTACAAAGAGATTGGATACAACTCAAGAGGGAGCGAGATACTTTCGAAGCCTAATTATACGCTAGCGAGAAGAAGGTTTTGGAACTCACTAAGCAACTTCATGAGGAGCAGACTCTGAATGCCTACATTGCACCAAAGAGGACGTGTACTACCTTTTTATCTTAGAGTTTTTTTATATTATTTTGCCCAAAGAGGCATTGATGTACTCAATCTTTAATTTATTAATATAACGTGTGTTTCCTTTTTGTCTAAAACAAATTTGAACCTTTAAAATCCTTGAAATCATTGCATATGCATTTACCATTCATCATAACATAAGCAGGTTTCTTGCAACAAGTCTCTTCATCTTTCTACTGTTTATTTTAGTAAGATGGATATCGAGCAAATGGTGAAGGACCTCTAGCCAAAGGACAAGAAGAGTTGAAGACATTGCTGGTTGAAGGGAAAAAGAAAATAACTAGAGTTCTGAACATGGGAAGAAGATTCCAAGGACAAACAAGAAGGACCCTGGACTTTGAAACGTCATCTGGTGAGAAAGACAATCAAGATGGGAAAGGCAAGGAAGCAGTTGTCCAGCCAGATTCAAAAGAGGAAGAGGAAGAAGAAGACTATTCTGAAGAACAATATCCTCCAGCCGACGACAAGTATAAGCATCTAGAAGAACGGTTAAGTGCAATGGAAATCCAAAAAGTGTTTGGATTGGACTTTGAGGAGTTAGGGTTAGTATCTGGGATAGTCATTTCTCCAAAGTTCAAAGCACCAGTGTTCACCAAATATAATGGAGTTTCATGTCCCAAAATGCATCTCCGGTCCTATGTGAGGAAAATCCAACCTCATACCGCTGACAAGGATTTATGGGTACACTTCTTCCAAGACAGTCTGTCTGGAACTCAACTTGATTAGTTTTATCAGCTAGAAAAAGCCAATGTTCATAACTGGGAAGATCTGGTGTCTGCCTTTTACAAACAATACCAATACAACGCTGATCTTGCGCCCACCTGTACTCAACTCTAGAGTATGACCATGGTTTCAAGTGAAGGCTTTAAGGACTATGCGCAAAAATGGAGGTACTTAGCAGGAAGAGTCCAACCTCCCCTATCTGAAAGAGAATTAGTAGACATGTTCTTAGGCACCTTGTCCAGTCCTTTCTTCAACCACTTAATTGGGAGTTCATCGGCAGGTTTTACCGAATTGATATTAACCGGAGAAAGGGTAGAAGCTGGGATAAAAAATGGAAAGATTCAAAAATAAGCATCCTCTGATGTTGTAAGGAAACCATTCATTGGAATAAGGAAGTGGTTGCTGTATATCCTCAGAGAAATCAAGATAGGGCTGAACGCCGTCCAATGGTGGAGGCTATCATGTTTCCTAAACCAGAGCCTACTCAGCAAAAAAGCAACCAGCCAAGAATGGAAAGACCAGTCAGACAATTCACCTGAATTAATATGACACTATCTCAAGTATTACCACATTTGTTAAGATCCAACCTAGTGACTTTGAAAGAAGCTCTAAAGAACCCTAACACAACCTCTCCTCATTATCATCCTAATGCCCGATGTGCATACCATTCTGAGAGTCCCGGCCATGACACTAACAACTGTTGGGATCTAAAGAACAAAGTACAAGACCTGCTTGAAGCCAAAGAGATTGAATTCAACACGCCAGAAAAGCCCAACGTCATTATTGCCCCTATGCCCAAACACGACCGAGATGTCAACGCCGCCGAGGAAGATATGTTTGTTACTTCAGTTAATGAACTTGTGACCCCACTCCTGACTATCAAAGAGAATTTGTTGAATGCCGATGTTTTCCCAGGCTGTGATGAAAGTTGTCATTTCTGTTTATCCTCACCAACAAACTGTCCTTTGTTGAAAGTAGGCGTTCAATGCCTTATAGATACAAGGAAATTTTGTTCGAAAAGACTTCTATTCCAGCTATTTCTTATAATGATGTTTCCATCGTGACCATTTCCGACAATTCTTCCTGGGTCTCCACCAAAAGACCCGTTAGAACTAGATCAGTTCCTAAGGTAGCTCCGTTGATAATCACAATGCCTGGACCAATCCCGTATTCGTCATACAAAATCATACCATGGAATTATGGAGGGGATGTCTACTACCACAATATCAACCAAGATTGGCCAGCTGCTGAAGATTCAATTTTTGAGAAAGATGACTCTGATATCGATAATATCGCAGGGACTAGCAAGATTACCTGAAGTGGAAGGGTATTCTCTCCAGAAATTGCTCCCCCAAAATCTATTTATGGACCTGTAATCATTCCCGTTGTTGTTTCTCCTCTAAAGGCTATTCCCAGTCCTACAATCATCTCTGCTAATACTCCTGTTGACAAAATTGTTACAATCCCTGTTATCACCTTTACTGACATTCATGCTGCCGAGTCAACTGAGACTCGAGGTAAAGGTATTATGGTTGAGCCTGTCTGGACGAAGGCACAATCAGTAGCTATCCATGAGACCTCCCGGAAAGAGATGGAGGAAATTCTAAAGATCATAAAAAGAATCGACTACAACATAGTCAAGCAACTGGGGAAAACTCCATCAAAAATTTCCATGCTGGCTTTATTATTTTGTTCCAAGGCGCATGTAAAGGCCTTGGTAAAGTTCCTTAAAACTGCCCATGTACCCCAAGAAACATATATTGATCAGTTCCAAGACTGCGTAACCAGCTTGACTGTAGATAATGGTTTAGGTTTTTTGGATGCTGATTTAACGCCAAGGGGGAGGAAGCATAACGAGGCATTGCATGTCTCAGTCGAATGCAGGGGCACGACCTTGCCTCATGTCTTGGTTGACACCGGTTCGTCTCTGAATGTGTTGCCTAAAAAGGCTCTTGATAGGCTTGATTGTGAAGGATTGACATTGAAGCCAAGCAACATAGTAGTGAGAGCCTTCGACGAATCAAAAAGGATGGTGCATGGGGAAGTGGACATCCCCATAAAAGTTGGAACCCAAACATTTGATTCAACTTTATATGTAATGGATATTCTCCCTTCATACTCCTGCTTATTAGGCCGACCGTGGATTCACAATGCTGGTGCCGTTACCTCCACATTGCACCAAATGCTGAAATATCCAATTCAAGGGAAAATCATCACCGTTCATGGAGCAGAAGAGTATATGGTCAGCCATCTAAATTCCTTCAAATATGTGGAACTAGATGGTGAATTTATTGAAACTCCATTCCAACACTTTGAAGAAGTCCCACAGACTGTGGCAGTAACAAAGGTTGTGTCTCAAGTCCCCAAGATTACAAGGCTTCCGCTCAAGATGTCGTCTTTGAAGGATGCCAAGGCAGTGATAGAAGAAGGTGGGTGCACTATTTGGGGTCAACTCCCAGATATCCCATACAAATATGACAAATTCAGTTTGGGTTTCACTTCAGAAGCCCGGAAAGCTGTACGTCATGCTCGTTCTGGAGGAACACCCTTGAAGATCAGCAACCACGAAGTCAATGCAGTAGAGGATGATGAAGACATCTATGATCTGGAGGATTGGATTTTCCCAACTGTCAATGGAGGGCTCAGCAATTGGGAAGCTAGAGATTTCGTCCCGATCACTTTTATCCCACAATAATTTGTCTTTAAATTTTGTCAGATTTGTAATATTAAAACAATTTAGACTCTTAAAACCTTATGTCTTAACCGAGGCACAATGGTCAATTTGTAAGGGTTATTATCTCATTTCCATATGACATCAATGAATCATGGACGTTTTTACATACAAACTTTGTGCTCATTGTTTTTCTTTTTTACATTTTAATTTCTTTCAAAGTTAGCTATACTCTTACACACACTCACACTCACAATGCAGGTCTACATCCATTCGGGATCCCATGGGTAACGATTCTGCTATGACCTTCTGTGATTATGAAAATCTAGCCTACCAAGTCAAAGAAGATGGTGAGGAAGATTGAGAAGTACCAGGAGAACTCGCCAGGTTACTACAATAAGAAGAGAGGACCATTCATCCCCACGAGGAACAAATGGACACAATAAACCTAGGTACCGAAGAAGACAAGAGAGAGGTCAAGGTGGATGCCAATCTGGAACCCAGTGTCAAAGAGCGTCTAATTCAGTTGTTGCACGAGTATGTTGAGGTTTTTTCCTGGTCGTATAAAGACATGCCAGGACTTGATGCAGATATCGTGGTACATCATCTACCAACAAAAGAAGATTGTCCACCGGTGAAACAAAAGGTCCGTCGCATGCGACCAGACATGTCAGAGAAGATTAAGGAAGAAGTCATGAAACAATTCAATGCCAGATTCTTGGCCGTCACCTCCTATCCGCAGTGGGTTGCCAATGTCGTTCCCGTGCCCAAAAAAGACGGCAAAGTACGAATGTGCATGGACTACAGATATTTGAATAGGGCAAGCCGTAAGGATGATTTCCCACTTCCCCACATTGATGTTCTAGTTGACAATACGGCACAACATAAAGTGTTTTCCTTCATGGACGGTTTGTCAGGCTACAACCAAATCAAAATGGCACTTGAGGACATGGAGAAAACAACCTTTGTCACACAATGGGGCACATTCTGCTACAAGGTTATGCCATTTGGACGGAAGAATACTGGGGAAACTTATCAACGTGCCATGGTATCTCTATTTCATGACACGATACATCACGAAATAGATGTCTATGTGGACGACATGATAGCTAGATATCAAATAGAGGAAGAGCATCTTGATCATTTACATAAACTGTTTGAGAGGTTAAAGAAATACAAGCTGAGGTTGAACCCAAATAAATGCACGTTTGGAGTGAGGTATGGTAAACTCCTAGGATTTGTTGTCAGCAATAAAGGAATTGAAGTAGATCCTGCTAAGGTGAAAGTGATACAAGAGATGCCTGCTCCTCGTACTGAGAAGGAAGTCAGAGGTTTCTTGGGACGTTTAAACTACATTTCCAGATTCACCTCTCAGCTACTTGTGAACCAATCTTCAAACTACTGAAGAAAGATCAAGTAGTCAAATGGAATGATGAGTGCCAAACTGCCTTTGACAAGATCAAAGAGTACCTGCAAAAGCCTCTTATTTTGATGCCACCAGTCGAGGGAAGACCATTGATCATGTATCTAACTGTTTTGGAAAACTCAATGGGGTGTGTGTTGGGGAAGCATGACGAGTCTGGCCAAAAAGAGCACACTATTTATTACCTGAGCAAAAAGTTTACCGAGTGTGAAACAAGATATTCACTGCTCGAGAAAACTTACTGCACTCTTGCACGGGCTGCTCGCCGGCTAAGACGGTATATGCTGACCCATACTACCTTATTGATATCTAAAATGGATCCAATAAAAAACATCTTCGAGAAATCGGCCCTCTCTGGGAGAATAGCGAGATGGCAGATGATCCTGACAGAATATGACATGCATTATACTACCCAGAAAGAAATAAAGGGCAGTGCACTAGCCGATCACCTTGCTCACCAAGCTGTGGAGGACTACCAATCTATGAAGTCCAAATTCCCAGATGAAGACATCATGATGGTAAATAACTATGAAGAATTCAGACCATATGACGGACCTGAACAAGGACCCCGATGGACCCTGGTTTTTGATGGGGCATCTAACACACTCAAAAATGGTATAGGTGTTGTACTCATATCTCCTGAAGGATGTCATACTCCCTTTACGGCAAGACTCTGCTTCAATTGTACCAATAACATGGAAAAATACGAAGCGTGCATTTTTGGTCTCAAAGCTGCCATAGACATGGGGATCAAATCCTTAAATGTATTCGAAGATTCAGCTTTGGTCATCAGCCAGATCAAAGGGGAATAGGACACCAAACACCCTAACCTTATCCCTTACAAAGAACATGTGTTGACAATGATCCCACATTTTGAAAATATTACCTTCGAGCATTTCCCGCGAGAAGAAAATCAGCTAGCAGACGCACTAGCCACAATGTCATCCATGTTTAAACTTAAATGGGATAACGAGGCTCCCCAGATCACCATTGAACGAATGGAAGAACCAACTCACTGTCATGAGATTAATACTGAAGAAGTAGTGGACCAACCCTGGTTTCACAAAATCATGAGGTATCTCGAGGCTCAAGAATATCCGGAAGAAGCTTCAGTCAATGATAAGAAGTTCTTAAGGAGATTCTCTACTAAGTTTTTCCTTAGTAATGGCATTCTCTACAAACCCAACCATGACTCAGTGTTACTTTGTTGCGTAGATAAGGTTGAAGCTGAAAAGATTATGGATGATCTACATGAGGGCACTTTTGGCACCCATTCCAGTGGGCATACGATGGCAAAGAAAATCGTCCGGGCATGCTATTATTGGCCTTCCATGGAAGCAGATTGCTATCAACACTCTCGAACCTGCCACAAGTGTCATATCTATGCTGACAAGATGCACGTACCTCTGGTTCCTCTGAATGTCTTAACGGCTCCTTGGCCCTTTTCTATGTGGGGCATCGATATGACTGGGGAAATCAAACCAACAGCCTCCAAAGGACACCTCTTCATCTTAGTGGCCATTGACTATTTTACAAAGTGGGTTGAGGCAACCTCTTTCGCTTTCGTGACCTAGAATGTTGTAGCTCGGTTCGTTAAACAGAATCTCATCTCTCAGTATGGTATCCCAGAGAGGATCATCATAGACAATGGTACAAATATAAACAATACTATGATCACCGCCTTGTGCGAGCAATTCAAGATCCAGCATCACAATTCTCCCCCTTACCGGCCTAAGATGAATGGTGTTGTCGAAGCCGCAAATAAGAATATCAAAAAGATCGTACAAAAAATGACAGTCACATACAAAGACTGGCATGAGATGCTACCATTCGCTATCCACGAGTATCGAACCATAGCTCGCACATCAACTAGGGCAACACCTTACTCTTTGATATATGGCATGGAGGTTGTCTTGCCTATTGAGGTCCAAATCCCCTCTCTAAGAATTATGAAGGATGCAGGGCTGAATGAATAAGATTGGATCCAAACTCGTCTTGATCAACTAAACTTGATTGATGAGAAAAGACTTACTGTTGTCTGTCATGGTCAAATGTATCAAAAACAGATGATCAAGGCTTTCAACCAAAAGGTCAGACGACAAGTGTATCAAGTTGGGGATTTGGTGATCAAACGCATCATACTGCCGCAAGTTAATCCCAGGGGCAAATGGACTCCTACATACGAAGGACCGTTTGTGATCAAAAGCATATTCTCTCGTGGAGCAATAAACTTGACCACCATGGATGGCGACGATGTGCCACACCCTGTGAACACAAACATAGTCAAAAGATACTATGTGTGGTACGGTGGGAGAACTGACTAGGGTTTTGCGTTTGTTTTCGCAAATGTTTCGGTTGAGCAAGAGTCGCCACCGACTTTTTATTTTATCCTAAGGAAAGGTTTAAAAAGCACAGCAAAAACCTATGAGATTTTTCTTGGGTTCGGGGAGTAGATTATAGAAGGGGAAGGTATTAACACCTCTTCTATCCATGGTTATCCATGGGCTCTTAGGTACTTGCTTAGATCAACTTGCCTTGGTTTTCAATTGTTTGAAATGGTGCTTGGTGTGTGATTTTTGAAAATGTTTTGAAAAGATGCCTTGTATAGGCTACCCTTGTAACAATTCTTTACTCGAATGTTTTACAAAAGGTGTTTTGTCTTTTGAAAAGATGTTTCAAGGTTTTTGAAAGTTGATTTTGAAAGTGTTTGTGAAGTGGGTTTTAAAAATAGGCAAGTGTTTTCTTGGAAAGTTGACAAGTACTCAAGAGTTCATCCACCCTAAAGTTTTCTCAAAGATTTTTGTTATGTTTTAAACCTTTTGACAATTTTGTTCCACCATTTGCATTTGGTGGACAATCTTGTTTTAGGAGATTAAAGGGACGGGCGCGGGTCATCGTTTAGACCATAATTGCAATAGTGTTAAATGTCTTTGGGCAATTTTCTTTAAAAGGGACTTGATCATTCATTTAAGCAACATTTTGTGGGACTATGATCATTTGATTGTTTGTTTTTACCCAAAGAAATTCAACATACAATATGGCCTAATTATTTGAAGGCAACAAAGTGGAATACCCTAGGGGTGCAAGTGTGAAATGTGTTGTCCATTTTTCATGCTCATTTATCTTGTATTAGGTCCAACTATTTTGTTCATTTTTATTCGCATACAAAACCCTAATTCTAGCATAGTATGTTTAGAAAGCGATAAAGTGCGAAATTTAAATTCCTACGCTATTACATCACAATAATATAGGGAGGGGGGTACAATGTTCAAATGGGGAGATATTTTGGCAAGAAATTGAATCTAAGCTATTACATCATTTGCTTTGAGTATTTACAATATAAATATATGTATAATTTAAATGGTAAATAAAACAAATATGCAAGGATGCAAAAGGAATTTTTATATGTATGAAAAAAAGTATTATTTATGTAAAATAAAAAAAGAAAATAAAAAGGTATTATTTTTGAGGTATTTTCAAATTTAGGGCAAACCCTAATTTTTTAATCAAAAGGGACATTAATTAATCAATTCATATAATATTTATTATTTACATACAAAAATAAAATAAAATATGGTATGTTTAAAAAAGGGTCTTTTTTAGTATTAAATATTAAAAAAAATAAAATATGCACATTTTTGATATTTTCTCCTAAGTATATTAATATACCTATATATTTATATTATTTACAAATAAATATCATATATATATAAATAATAATAATTAATATTTATATATATAAAAAAAATGTTTTGTGTAAAATATTTTCAAAAGGGAAAATGCAATAAAATCAGAAAAAACAAATATATTTGTATTATTTTTTTTCTATTTATCCTAAATACTATATATCTATATTTATGTATAAATAACTCCTATAAACAAATAAATGCTAAAAAAAATAGAAAAATGGTATAAAAATATATTTTTATTTTTTTATATTATAAGCAAAAATAAATAAGCCAACATGAAAAAGAAAAATAAAAAAAATCATGAAAATCAAACAAATGGGCTCAGGGGGTGTGAATTTAGAAATGTGGTGTGAAAAGAAAATGCAACACAAGCCCAACCCAGATCACTTCTTCTTCAACCTCTGAACAAAAAACGCGCGCCTGCAAGCTTCATTTGAATATCCTGATTCTTTGATTTTTTGAACAAACTTCCAACACAAAAGATGTTAAGCATGAAACCACGATTCCAAATATATAAAGAACATCTCCTAACTCTCAAAGATGAGAGAGAATTTTAACAATCCCAAATCCTAACCTAAGTTTTCTGCCATTTTCAAACCTTAAATTCTCTCAACTCAGGCAAAAGAAATGAAAAGTAAAAGAATGTACATGTTCAGTGGTATGAGTAGGACATTGTTTATTCACAAACTTAAAGCTAATGATGCCTAATAAGAGAGATACGAGTTCACCAAAATACCTGTTCAGCTGAAGTTCTATCCTGCAATGTAGGGACTTTCAGTGCAAGGTGATGATTGGAAAAGCTTCCTTGAGGTCCAGGGATGCTATTCCAATATTTACTTTGTCTTGAAAGCTTTTGAATCGAGCTAGAGAACTTCACCTGCAAGTCAGAAATGTGAAAATGGTGGAAGTGATTAGAGTGATTACAGGTCGTGCTTTTGCTTTTGGTTAGCTTGCATAGATGGTATGGAAGGTGTGTGAACTGATTTGGGCAAGAGAGCTCAAGAGAAATGAGAGATAGCACTCAAACTGCAGGGCCTGCCCTGTTTTTGCAGTTTGAGAGTGATTCTGAGATGGAGGGTGTTTTGAAGGCTAAGGGCTCGTGTATTAGCTTGGTTGTGTTGTGTGTAAGGTGTTTGATAACTTTGTTCTTGTGTATCTAAGCTGAGATGGATGTTGGTATGAGTTATGCAATGTTTCTTCACTCTTAAGCAAACAAAGGCAACTTGGTGTTTTAGGTCAGTAGGGGACCCCTAATCCTGCTGCAAAGCTTCTCTTGATCAGAGTAATTTGTTCATAATCTTGTGCCAATCAGATTTGCAATGTACTTGTTGGATTTGTAATTGGACATAAAGTGAACTTTTGCCAAAATGGATAGTTTGCTTTATCTATAAATGGATTAAACCTTCATGTAATGTTAGAACACAAAGAACATGGTCTTGGCACAAAGAATATGCATTAAATTTATGAGTGTAACTTGGTTTAAGGACCTGTAATCTAGCCTAAAGCATGCTGAGTTCAAATTGCAAGATTATGGACATGTAACTTGGTCATGAACAAAGTGATTTTTTGCCATATTGTGAAATTCGATTCTCCCTAACCATGAGGTTATTTGATGAGTTCTTGGACATTTTGGAAATATTGGAATGTGTACTACAATCCATCTTTGAAATGCAATTTGATATTCCAAGTGGAAGTGTATGGAAAATGGTCTTGAAGTTAGGTAGAAAGCCTTGTCAAAATAGGTCAAATTTCACTAAGTTAAGAATGGTTTAGTGCCCTTATTCAAAAATTTGTAACTTGAGATACAAGCTTCAAATGAGAAAACTTTGTGAATCAAAGTTGTAGATTATGCAATAAGCTACAACTTTCATGTTTGGACTTTTGTTTGAATCCAAATGGATCATGGTGAAAAAGTGGGGCAAAGTTGGGAAAAAATTAGGGTTTTCCATAACTTAGAAAAATTCTAAGTTATGAAAAATTCCATTTTAAACCCTAATTTGCATTTCTTGGTTTCTTGGTGAACAAGTTTCATGATTTGGCAAGTTTTGATGAAAAATGAATCTTGACTCTTGATTTTGACCAAAAAGTCAAAGTTTGACCTTTCAGTATACAATCAAAATTGATCAATTGACTGGGAAATTCAACTGTCAATCTTGTGTACTTGGGATCTTTTGAGTTTGTTGAGCATGTCAAGATAATTCCATGGGGTCCTTGAGTCCATGTGTGAGCTTGGTTTGCCATTGGCTAGGTCAAACAGTCAAAAATTGCCTTTGTGCAGTCAAAACCCTAAAAATGACCATTTTGCCCTTTTGGTGATCTGATCTAATTTCTTGGGGAATTGTGATTCAAACTTGATCAAATGGTCCATATGAGTTCATAATGTTGATGTGGGTCAAATTTCATGAGGTTTGACTATCAATTGGCCACAGTTGACTTTTTCCCCAATACAGTTGATTTCTAGGTCAACTGTCTAATTGACTGGGCAAAACTTGGAATCAAGACTTGAAACTTGATATGGGTAAACTTGAGAGTCCAATATGAAGCATGAAAGTCATCTTAGGCATTTTAGGTCAAAACATCTTTGTGCAAACACAAACCCTAATTTGAGTCAACAGTGCAAGGAGAGGTCTTGAGCAGATGAAACCCTAACTGGATCTTGAGCTTCAAGGGCTTTGTGGTGAGAGATCAATGAGAAATGGAAGGTCAAATTTTGGGGTACAACAGTTTCCCCTGTTCAATCTTCTTGAATCCGAAGAGTTAGATTGGCAAGTTTGCCTTTCGTGACTCGAGGGTAAAAGGAGATTGGACACTAGAGTGCCCGGAAATTTGCACTTGTCAAAGCAATGGATGCGGGAATGGGCTTAGAGATGCCATTTGGAGATGGGCTTAACGATGCCATCTGGGAGAGTGACAGAAATATTGTCGGGGATGGGCTTAGAGATGCCATCTGGAAGGGAATATCAGGAAGGTGTCCAAGCTTGGGACCATCTCTGAACTGGGGGGTCTGAACAAGCAGTAGATTGACATCCGTTGTTGGGAAGAATCCATAAACTGTTTTCAGAAGTCTTGAAGAAGAATCTGAACAAGTGACAGGTTAACATACGTTTACTTGGAGAACCCGCGAACTGTTTTCAGAAATCTTGAAGTTGAATAAGCAATAGAGCAGCATCCGTTGTTGGGAAGCGTCCGTAAACTGTTTTCAAAAGTTGCATCTGAACAAGTCGATAGATTAACATCCGTTGTTGGGAAGAATCCATAAACTGTTTTTAGAAGTCTTGAAGAAGAATCTGAACAAGTGACAGGTTAACATCCGTTTACTTGGAGAACCCGCGAACTATTTCAGAAATCTTGAAGTTGAATAAGCAATAGAGCAGCATCCGTTGTTGGGAAGCGTCCGTAAACTGTTTTCAAAAGTTGCATCTGAACAAGTCGATAGATTAACATCCGTTGTTGGGAAGAATCCATAAACTGTTTTCAGAAGTCTTGAAGAAGAATCTGAACAAGTGACAGGTTAACATCCGTTTACTTGGAGAACCCGCGAACTGTTTTCATAAATCTTGAAGAAGAATCTGAACAAGTGACAGGTTAACATCCGTTTACTTGGAGAACCCGTGAACTGTTTTCAGAAATCTTGAAGTTGAATAATTTTAGTCTGTCGACTGATCTTTCCTGAAAAGGTAAATAGTTAGTTGTATGCAATGTTACGATGCATGATGCAATATACGTGACATCAATGTTTATGACATGAATGTGATGAATGCGCATGCAAGCTGACGAGCTATGTTGCTGAGGATAAATGAATCCGAGGTGGCTGAAGATAAAAGCATCTTGACTGCTGCCGGGGAAAATAAATCCTTGGCTGCTGTTGGGGAAGAGAATTCCTGATGACCTCTACTGGGGAGTATCAATCTAGTAGACTCCTGCTGAGGAGGTAAGACTGAGAATCTTCAGCTTGATGGGAAGTAACTCTGGCGATCTCACTGGGGAACTCAAGATTTCTCTTCCTAAAACTCTGTGGGGAGAAGGCTTACTAGTCTGGCTCCGCTGGGGATACTGAAAATTTGCACTCTGAGGGAAATTGAGCTCTGGAGGACTCTCTGGCTGGTGATGACAAAGATAAACTCCTCTGGGGATTATACTGATAAGTTGTGATGGGAGACTCTTGATGAACTCCGCTGGGGATAGGACGAACTTTGGCGAATGCGATCTTCTGTGGTTGTTAGCTAAGGATAACCCAGTTATAGGCCTTTGTGAGGAATAACTTTGAATAAAACTCGGGAGAAACGTTCGTGCTCTGCGGGGAAATGCCTTCCAGAACCTTACTGGGGATAAGCTTCGAGAGTCTGCTGGAGATGAGCCTCAGGGTTTGCCAGGGATGTGGATTCCCAATCTCTTGGGGATTTCCTTCGAAAGGGTGTCAAGATATCCATCTGTACCTTCATCCTATCAGTAATCCTTTTTCTCAGGTTCATTTAGGAAGTGATTATGTTTCAAATGCATATGCCTATTTAACAAAACATTGGACGTTTCTCAAAATAAAACAAATAGTGCAAGAGAAAAAGAAAAGGGAAATGACACAAATTTTGGGAAGAGTATTTGTATTGATTTTCTTTGAGTATATTTGTACAAAGGAGACAATCATCCTAGTAAGAGGACTTTGTCGTAAATATTGAAAGATTTTATACAAAATAAAGGATGGCTATGTGAAATAATTCCATGGGATTCCGTTCTGCTATAGCTTTCACAACTCTGAATATCTGTCCATTCAATGCTTCGCTTGCCGATGACTGGATTGATCAGAAGCCTGGAACTGGTTGACTAAGAGATTGTCTTTGAAATGATCCGACGAGACATAGTCATACGCTTTAATTCCCTAACTTTTGCCTGAATCTCCCTTTCGGGTTTTCGATCCACCGGGAAACCCCTTTTTGCCCAAGCCGCCCTTTCGGGTTTTCGACTTGCCGGGTGTACAAATTTTTTCGTTTTTATCCCTAATTTTTGCCTGAACCGCCCTTTCGGGTTTTCGGTTCACCGGGATGCCCATTTTTGCCCAAGCCGCCCTTTCGGGTTTTCGACTTGTCGGGTTATTTTATGCGTAGTATCTTTTGACTATGTCTGCGTTCGCAGGGTGCGGCAAATCGTCGCCGTCCATGGTGGTCAGAATCATTGCACCACCAGAAAATATGCTCTTGATCACAAATGGTCCTTCATATGTAGGAGTCCATTTGCCCCTGGGATCACTTTGCGGCAAGATAATCCGCTTGATTACGAGATCCCCGACTTGATACACTTGACGCCTGACTTTCTTATTGAAGGCCTTGATCATCCGCTTTTGATACGTCTGACCATGGCATATAGCAGCAAGTCGTTTCTCGTCGATCAGATTGAGCTAATCAAGTCGGGTCAGCATCCAATCATCTTCATTCAAACCTGCATCCTGCATAATCCTTAGAGAAGGGATATGGACTTCCATAGGCAAAACAGCTTCCATGCCATAAACCAAAGAAAATGGGGTTGCCCCAGTTGAAGTACGTGTCATCGTACGGTATCCATGCAGAGCAAACGGTAACATCTCATGCCAGTCTTTGTAAGTGACTGTCATTTTCTGAATGATCTTCTTAATGTTTTTGTTCGCAGCTTCAACAGCACCGTTCATCTTCGGCCGATAGGGAGATGAATTGTGATGATAAATCTTGAACTGTTCGCATAATGCAGTGATCATTGTGTTATTCAGATTTGTACCGTTGTCCGTGATGATCCTGTCTGGAACACCATACCGACATATGAGATTTTGGTTGATAAAGCGGGCAACCACATTTTTAGTGACAGAGGCGAAGGAAGCTGCTTCGACCCATTTAGTGAAGTAGTCAATGGCAACCAGGATGAAGCGATGTCCGTTGGAAGCCGTGGGCTTGATCTCTCCGATCATATCAATGCCCCACATTGAAAAGGGCCACGGAGCAGTCAGGACGTTGAGAGGAATCGGAGGGATATGAACTTTGTCAGCATAGACTTGACACTTGTGGCAAGTACGGGAATGTTGATGGCAGTCAGCCTCCATGGTAGACCAATAATAGCCTGCCCTTAGGATCTTCTTAGCCATTGTATGCCCGCTCAAGTGAGTGCCAAATGTGCCGCTGTGTATATCAGTCATGATCAACTCTGCTTCAGCTTTATCCACACATCGGAGTAATACACAATCATGGCTTCGTTTATAAAGGATGCCGTTGCTCAGGAAGAACTTAGCAGCGAATTTCCTTAAGAACTTCTTGTCATTTACGGAAGCTCCTTCAGGATAATCTCTAGTCTCGAGATACCTTTTGATTTCATGGAACCAAGGTTGTTCCACTACTTCTTCGGTATTAATCTCGTGGCAATGTGCCGGTTCATCCATTCACTTGATGGTGATTTGGGGAGCCTCGTTATCCCAGTTGAGTTTAAACATGGAGGACATTGTGGCTAGAGCATCGGCTAACTGATTCTCTTCTCGCGGGAAATGCTCGAAGGTAATTTGCTCGAAATGAGGCAACAATGTCAGGACATGTTCTTTGTATGGGATAAGATTAGGATGCTTGGTATCCCAGTTTCCTTTGATCTGGCTGATGACCAAAGCCGAGTCCCCAAATACGATCAAAGATTTGATCCCCAAGTCTATAGTAGCCTCGAGACCAAAGATGCAAGCTTCATACTCAGCCATGTTGTTTGTGCAGCTGAAGCAAAGTCGGGCCGTGAAAGGAGTGTGACAACCTTCCGGAGAAATGAGTACTGCGCCAATACCGTTTCCAAGTGCATTTGAAGCACCATCAAAGTATAGGGTCCATCGGGATCCCTTTTCGGGTCCGTCATACGGTCCGTTACTTTCAACGTTGTCCAAATTCATAATGTCCTCGTCTGGGAAGTCAAATGTCATGGGTTGATAGTCTTCGATAGCCTGATGAGCCAGATGGTCAGCTAGTACACTCCCTTTTATAGCTTTTTGGGTGGTGTACTGGATGTCATACTCAGTTAAGATCATTTGCCATCTAGCTATCCTTCCAGATAAAGCGGGCTTCTCGAAGATATACTTGATAGGGTCCATTTTGGATATCAACAAGGTAGTATGAGTCAGCATATACTGTCTTAGTCGGCGAGCAGCCCATACCAAAGCGCAGCAAGTTTTCTCGAGCAGTGAGTAGCGAGTCTCACAGTCGGTAAACTTTTTACTAAGGTAATAAATAGCATGCTCTTTTCGACCAGACTCGTCATGCTGGCCCAAAACACACCCCATTGAGCTATCCAAGACGGTCAAATACATGATCAATGGTCTTCCTTCGACGGGTGGCATCAGAATAGGAGGTTCTAGCAAATACTCCTTGATTCTATCAAAAGCAGCTTGACAATCGTCGTTCCATTCCACTACCTGATCTTTTTTCAAGAGTTTGAAAATTGGCTCACAGGTAGAAGTCAGATGTGAGATGAATCTGGCAATATAGTTTATGCGCCCCAAGAATCCTCTAACCTCCTTTTCAGTACGGGGAGCAGGCATCTCTTGTATTGCTTTTACTTTCACCGGATCGACTTCAATTCCTTTGTTACTCACAATGAATCCCAGGAGTTTACCAGACCTAACTCCAAAAGTGCATTTACTTGGATTTAGCCTGAGCTTGTATTCTTTCAACCTGGCAAACAGCTTTTCCAGATGTTCAAGGTGCTCTTCCTCTGTTTGTGATCGAGCTATCATATCGTCTACGTAAACTTCAATCTCATGATGTATCATGTCATGAAATAAAGCTACCATGGCGCGTTGATAAGTTGCCCCTGCGTTCTTCAGCCCGAACGGCATCACTTTGTAACAGAAAGTGCCCCATTGTGTAACAAAAGTTGTTTTCTCCATATCCTCGGGAGCCATTTTGATTTGATTGTAGCCCGAGAATCCGTCCATGAAGGAAAACACTTTATGCTGAGCTGTATTGTCGATCAAGATGTCAATATGAGGTAGCGGGAAATCATCTTTAGGGCCGGCCCTATTCAAATCCCGGTAGTCCACACACATTCTGAATTTGCCATCTTTCTTCGGTACCGGTACGATGTTAGCGACCCATTGAGGATAGGACGTAATAGCCAGGAAGCCAACATCGAATTGCTTCATTACTTCTGCTTTGATCTTTTCGGACATGTCAGGCCTCATTCGGCGAACTTTTTGCTTGATTGGTGGACAGTCTTCTCTTGTGGGGAGACGGTGAACCACGATGTCTGTGTCTAGACCCGGCATGTCTTCATAGGACCAAGCGAAGATTTCAACATACTCATTCAACAACTGTACCAAGCGCTCCTTGACTTTTGGTTCCAGATTGGCACCCACTTGCACCTCCTTCCGATCCTCCTCGGTTCCCAAGTTAACAGCTTCCAATGGCTCTTCATGCGGTAAGATGGCCCTTTCCTCTTGTTGCAGAAGTCTGGCTAGTTCCCCGGGTACTTCACAACCTTCGTCATCTTCATACTCGGCTAGATTGACCAGATCTTCAGAGTTATTGAAAGATACAACAGAATAGTCACCCATGGAATCCGGAGTGGATGGGTACCTGCATTGGTGAGTGTGGGTGTGTGTAAGGGATAGCCATCCTTAAACAAAAAATGCAAAAGGAAAGAAAATGAACATAAGCAGTTTATCGAATGAAAAACGTCCAATGAATCATTAAACATGGCATATGAATATGAAAAATAGTCAAAACCCTTACAAGTGGACCTACATGCCCCGGACAAGGCAGGAGGTGAAAAGATAGTGTACGGATTGTTTGAAAGTAAAATATTACAGACCAAATAGGAAATGTTTAACAGATAAATTACTGATGAATAAAAGTGATGGGGACAAAGTCTTTAGCCTCCCAATTGCTCAATCCTCCTCTGACAGTTGGATAAATCCACTCTTCAATGTTGCTTTCCTTGTCTTCATCTTCCAGGGCGTTGATCTTGTAAGGAGAAATTTTGACTGGCGCTCTTTCAATCTTTGACTGGCGCATAGCTTTCTGGCCAGCGGCTGTGAACCCTAATCCAAACTTGTCAGTCTTATGCGGAAAGTCGGGTAACTGCCCCCATGCTGAATTCTTCCCTTCTTTAATTGCGGCCCTTGCATCCTCCAGAGATGCCATCCTGGCCATCTGTCTCGGTGTCTCAGCTGCCAATTTCGCTTCTGCTATTTCAGGAAGAACTTCTTCGAAATGTTAAAATGGTGTCTCAATGAACTCTCCTTCAACCTCCACGTACCGGAAAGAATTTAAGTGGCTAATCATGTACTCTTCTTCGCCGTGGACAGTGATGATCTTTCCCTTGACAGGATACTTCAGCATCTGATGCAAGGAGGAGGTGACTGCCCCAGCATGGTGTATCCAAGGTCTACCCAGCAGGCAGGAGTATGATGGACGGATGTCCATTACATAGAAAGTGGATTTAAACACCTCAGTACCTATCTTGATGGGAATTTCAACCTCTCCATGGACCATTCTCTTCGACCCATCGAAAGCTCTGACGACAATATCACTCGGCTTCAATTCCAACCCTTTGCAATCTAGCCGGTCCAAGGCCTTTTTAGGCAAAACATTCAGCGATGACCCGATATCAACCAAAACATGTGCAAGGGTGGTTCCGCGACACTTGATTGAAATATGCAAAGCATCATTGTGGTTTCGGCCTTTAGGGGTTAGGTCGGCATCAGAAAAACCTAATCCATTGTCTGCAGTCAGGCTAGCCATGCAATGTTGAAATTGATCCGCAGAGGTTTCTTGGGGCACATGAGCTGCCTTCAGAAACTTAATCAAAGCTTTAGCGTGCGCTTCTGAGCAAAGCAATAGTTCCAGCATGGAGATCTTGGAGGGGGTTTGCCCCAACTGTTCCACCACATCGTAATCACTTCTCTTGATTATCCTCAAGATCTCGTCCATTTCTTTCTTGGAGGCCTCCGGGATCACCAAGGGTTGAGCCCTCGTCCTGACGGGCTCATCCTGTATTCCCTTTCCTTTATCAGCAATGGTAGGAGAGACAACACTAGGAACAACAACTTCTTCAATCAAAGGAGTTCTAGCGGAGAGTTTTACTGGTGCAGGGATGACTTCTTTAGCTGATGAGGGTCCAAAGACTGCTCTTGGAGGGGCAATCTCTGGAGAAAATATTCTCCCGCTCCTGGTGATTTTGCTGGTGCCCGCAATGTTACTAATGCTGGTTTCTTCATCATCCGAACTTTCTTCAATTACCTCGATTTGCTTGATACCATGGTAGTAGATGTCACCACCATAGTTCCAAGGTATCGACTTCTCGGAAACATAGGGAACAGGCCCTGGCATTGTTATCTTTAAAGGAACAGATTTTGCAGCTGGTGTAATCTTAACTGGCTTTTTGACGGCCTTGGAAAGATTGGTGTGAATGGTTATGATTGAGACATTTTCAACATGAACTGGAGCAGCAGAAACTTTTTCGAACAAAATTTGTCGGCTATCCATAAGGCCTTGGATGCCTTTCTTTAATAGCGGACAATCAAACGGCAGGGAGTGGCAACAGTAGTAGTCTTCTTTACATCCCGGGAAGATCCCGACCCTTAACAAATTCAACTTAATGGTTAGCAGTGGAGTAGTCAGATCACTGACGTCAGCAACATACAAATCCTCTTCGATGGCATTGATATTTCGGCCGTGCTTCGGCATGGGTGCAGATATCACATTAGGCTTCTCTGGAGCGTCAAACTCCACCTCCTTAGCCTCTATCAGGTCTTGGATTTTATGCTTGAGTGCCCAACAATCATTGGTGTCGTGTCCAACACTGTCTGAATGATAGGCGCATTTAGCATTGGCATGATAATGCGGGGAGGACGTATTCACATTCTTTGGCGCCTCCTTGATGGTGGCAAGATTCAACTTCAATAGATGGGGAAGCACTTGTGCTGGAGTCATATTAATACGGGTGAACTGCCGTTGTGGCCTTTCCACCCGTTGCTGATTTGGTCTGGACTGGTTATAGCGAGGCTGCTCACTCGGAGTGTTTTGAATCATTACGGCCCCTACAGTTGGCCGACGCTCGATCTTCCCCGCTCTTCTCTGAGAATAGACCATAACTGTCTCCTTCTTAAAAGGCTTCTTCTCAACACTTGCAGCAATACCCTTCTGAATCTTTCCTGACTTGATGCCAGCTTCTATTCTTTCGCCGGTTAAGATCAAATCGGTAAACCCTGCGGAAGAGTTACCAATTAGATGATTGAAAAATGGCCCAGATAGGGTCCCAAGAAACATATCAACGAGCTCACGATCGGTTAAAGGAGGCTGCACCCTGCCAGCCAAATCCCTCCATTTTTGTGCATATTCTTTGAATCCCTCACTTGTTCCTAGTGACATACCCTGAAGTTGGGTACGAGTAGGAGCAAGATCAGAATTATACTGGTATTGTTTGTAGAAAGCGGTAGCCAAATCTTCCCAATTCCTGACACTGGTTCCTTCTAGCTGATAAAACCACTCCAACTGAGCTCCCGATAGGCTGTCTTGAAAGAAATGAATCCAGAGATTTTTATCTGCCGTATAGGGTTGAATTTTTCTCACGTAGGACCTGAGATGCATTTTGGGACAGGACAACCCATCATACCTCACAAACACTGGCACTTTGAATTTTGGGGGAATCACAATTCCGGCAACCAAGCCCAAGTCTTCAAAATCCAAACCCGGTACTCTTTGCAATTCCATGGCGGCCAATCTGTCTTCTAAACCCTTGTATTTATCATCAGCTGGAGGGTATTGCTGGTCAGAATAATCTTCGTCCTCTTCAACCTCTTCCTCCTCCGCATCAGACTCGGAAGGCACCGCAACTCGATCACTTTTACTAGTCCCTTCATCAGAAGTAGGAGGAAATTCAAGCACTCTCCGAGCTTCTCTGTCAAATCTTCTCCCCAAAGTAGCCACCCCGATCCGCTTTTTCTTCTTTATTGGGTTCTTATTCTCCAAATGAGTCTTGATATCCTCTTGACTTTTAACCAAAGTCATCAGGAGTTGCTGGAACTGTGCATTCTGGGCTTGTAGGTCTTTGACTGTTTGCTCGAGATCCATCCTACTGAAATAAACAGCAGACAGATAAGGAAACCTGGAGTGAGACCTGCTTATGCACATGATGAATGGTATGCTGATGTATGCAATGCATTCAAGGATTTAGGACATTCAAAATTGTTTCAGACAAAGAAGAACGCACGTCATATTAATAAGAAGAAATTTGTTAGTACATAAATGCCCCATGGGCCAAATGTTACAAAATAAACTTCTCAAGGCAGAAAGACATTGCGCATCCTCTTTGGTGCGATGTAGGTGTTGAGGGCCTCTTGCTCGTGGAGTCGGCGGGTAAGCTCTAGAACCTTCTTTTCACTGGCGTAGTAGCTAGCTTCAAAAGTGTTCCGTTCCTCCTTGAGCTGAATCCAACTTTTCTGCATTTCCTCCCACGATGTAGGCATGTCTGGATGTAGGATGGTGTAGGGGACCTCTCCTTCATTGACGGGCTCTTTAATCATAGGGAGAATATGAGGATAAGGCATCATTAGACTTTGGGCTCGGGCTCGTACCCACTTGAGATAAGGCTCAAGAGGGATGGAGTTCTTGTGTCCCAGAGTCTTGCTATCAACCTTGTTGAGTTTTCCCCAAGCTCTGATGAATCTTTGGCGAAGTCCTTGCGCATCGTTGTCGAAGTCAAAAACTAGGCTAGGAATCAACATGTCATGAGGGCCATCCCTCCGTGCATATCCAAATTGCCTCAATGCTAGGCAAGGGTTGTAGGTGATACCTCCCCTAATTCCAAGTAAGGGAACATTAGGAAATTCTCCGCAACGATCGACGATGATGACATTTTCTCTGGACCGAGAACACCAATGCACATCAGAATGAGTAAGAGTCATCAACCGTTGGGACCACCTTGTACCCTGGTCATTCTTCAAGACAGATTGTGGAAGGTGCGAAATAAACCACCTTGCAAGGAGAGGAGTACATCACATGAGAACACCCCTCTTTCTCATTGTTCGTGTGTAAAATGAGTGAAGGATGTCCCCAAGCAATGTTGGTATTGGATTTCTGGACAAGAAGATCTTGACAGCGTTGACATCTACCAATTGGTCAGGATTTGGGAACAAGACCAACCCGTAGATAAGGAGTGCCACAATCTCTTCAAAGGCTTGTAGGTCCAATGAGTTCCAACATTCTTGTGCCTTCTCAAACAAGAATTTTGCTAAGAATCCTTTGACGCCACTTCTGGTTTCCCAATGCCCCTTGATGTCGGATGGTTGAAGATGTAATGCTCGAGCAACATATTCCGGCTTTGGTTCCTTTTCCGTACCGTTGAAGGGTAGTTGATTAAGGATAGGGATTCTTAGGAGTTGAGAAAACTCCTCCAAAGTGGGTACCAACTGATAATTAGGGAAAGTGAAGCAGTGGTGAAGAGGGTCAAAGAACTGGAATAGCACTTTCATCATGTCTTCTTCAATGTTGGTGTTGACTAGGCTGAGCAGTCTACCATGTCTTTCACTGAAGGATGAACTTTCCGGAATTCTTGAGGTGATCTCCTTGAGTTGAGGAGAGATTCTCACAAGGTTGACTTGAATGGTATTTCTGCGAGGGATTTCCATGTCCTACAAAACAAGAACAAAGATGAAGATCCAAAACCCTTGAAATGGTTAGTGAATGCATATGATGTTTTATGATGTTTATGATGTATGCACAAAACATATGTACAAGCAAATCACACCAAACCCTAATTTCAGGCTTGCATGGGGTTTCATAGGTAAGTACCCTCTTGAGTGTAGTTGGCTTAAAAACCTGTCCTATAAATAGTAACCGGGTTCTAAGGAGCTCAATATCACTGGATTGTTTTCAATGTTCATTGTTTTGGTTTAGCCACTTAACTAGCGACCAAAATATTCCAAAAAAACAACCCTCAATGAGTGTAGTATCGAGTATCTACCAACTTCGGACTGCACCAAAGCCGGTCATCTCACTACCCCTAATAAAAGGCCAAGATGGTCAAGTAAGGTTCTAGGTCATTAGTGCTTAGTGACATCACTCAGCGGCCCCGTACTCTCCTTGATTGAACTCAAGGGTTACCGGTACTCACAAATATGTCGCACTAATATAGCTATTGCTTAGACCGTGTCGGTATACCCCGCACAGTTTCCACAACGTATTGCTATCTATGAATGTTTCCCAAAATCCGGGTGGAGGATTGTAAACCCAAACAATAGAGCCAAAGTATAAAGCAAGCAAATCAAACAATTAGTCATGCAAGAGGGTGATCTAAGCCCTAAGGTTACTCCACTTTAAAAATTCTCCCCAGCAGAGTCGCCAGTTCTGTGGTACGGTGGGAGAACTGACTAGGGTTTTGCGTTTGTTTTCGCAAATGTTTCGGTTGAGCAAGAGTCGCCACCGACTTTTTATTTTATCCTAAGGAAAGGTTTAAAAAGCACAGCAAAAACCTTTGAGATTTTTCTTGGGTTCGGGGAGTAGATTATAGAAGGGGAAGGTATTAGCACCTCTTCTATCCATGGTTATCCATGGGCTCTTAGGTACTTGCTTAGATCAACTTGCCTTGGTTTTCAATTGTTTGAAATGGTGCTTGGTGTGTGATTTTTGAAAATGTTTTGAAAAGATGCCTTGTATAGGCTACCCTTGTAACAATTCTTAACTCGAATGTTTTACAAAAGGTGTTTTGTCTTTTGAAAAGATGTTTCAAGGTTTTTGAAAGTTGATTTTGAAAGTGTTTGTGAAGTGGGTTTTAAAAATAGGCAAGTGTTTTCTTGGAAAGTTGACAAGTACTCAAGAGTTCATCCACCCTAAAGTTTTCTCAAAGATTTTTGTTATGTTTTAAACCTTTTGACAATTTTGTTCCACCATTTGCATTTGGTGGACAATCTTGTTTTAGGAGATTAAAGGGACGGGCGCGGGTCATCGTTTAGACCATAATTGCAATAGTGTTAAATGTCTTTGGGCAATTTTCTTTAAAAGGGACTTGATCATTCATTTAAGCAACATTTTGTGGGACTATGATCATTTGATTGTTTGTTTTTACCCAAAGAAATTCAACATACAATATGGCCTAATTATTTGAAGGCAACAAAGTGGAATACCCTAGGGGTGCAAGTGTGAAATGTGTTGTCCATTTTTCATGCTCATTTATCTTGTATTAGGTCCAACTATTTTGTTCATTTTTATTCGCATACAAAACCCTAATTCTAGCATAGTATGTTTAGAAAGCGATAAAGTGCGAAATTTAAATTCCTACGCTATTACATCACAATAATATAGGGAGGGGGGTACAATGTTCAAATGGGGAGATATTTTGGCAAGAAATTGAATCTAAGCTATTACATCATTTGCTTTGAGTATTTACAATATAAATATATGTATAATTTAAATGGTAAATAAAACAAATATGCAAGGATGCAAAAGGAATTTTTATATGTATGAAAAAAAGTATTATTTATGTAAAATAAAAAAAGAAAATAAAAAGGTATTATTTTTGAGGTATTTTCAAATTTAGGGCAAACCCTAATTTTTTAATCAAAAGGGACATTAATTAATCAATTCATATAATATTTATTATTTACATACAAAAATAAAATAAAATATGGTATGTTTAAAAAAGGGTCTTTTTTAGTATTAAATATTAAAAAAAATAAAATATGCACATTTTTGATATTTTCTCCTAAGTATATTAATATACCTATATATTTATATTATTTACAAATAAATATCATATATATATAAATAATAATAATTAATATTTATATATAAAAAAAAATGTTTTGTGTAAAATATTTTCAAAAGGGAAAATGCAATAAAATCAGAAAAAACAAATATATTTGTATTATTTTTTTTCTATTTATCCTAAATACTATATATCTATATTTATGTATAAATAACTCCTATAAACAAATAAATGCTAAAAAAAATAGAAAAATGGTATAAAAATATATTTTTATTTTTTTATATTATAAGCAAAAATAAATAAGCCAACATGAAAAAGAAAAATCAAAAAAATCATGAAAATCAAACAAATGGGCTCAGGGGGTGTGAATTTAGAAATGTGGTGTGAAAAGAAAATGCAACACAAGCCCAACCCAGATCACTTCTTCTTCAACCTCTGAACAAAAAACGCGCGCCTGCAAGCTTCATTTGAATATCCTGATTCTTTGATTTTTTGAACAAACTTCCAACACAAAAGATGTTAAGCATGAAACCACGATTCCAAATATATAAAGAACATCTCCTAACTCTCAAAGATGAGAGAGAATTTTAACAATCCCAAATCCTAACCTAAGTTTTCTGCCATTTTCAAACCTTAAATTCTCTCAACTCAGGCAAAAGAAATGAAAAGTAAAAGAATGTACATGTTCAGTGGTATGAGTAGGACATTGTTTATTCACAAACTTAAAGCTAATGATGCCTAATAAGAGAGATACGAGTTCACCAAAATACCTGTTCAGCTGAAGTTCTATCCTGCAATGTAGGGACTTTCAGTGCAAGGTGATGATTGGAAAAGCTTCCTTGAGGTCCAGGGATGCTATTCCAATGTTTACTTTGTCTTGAAAGCTTTTGAATCGAGCTAGAGAACTTCACCTGCAAGTCAGAAATGTGAAAATGGTGGAAGTGATTAGAGTGATTACAGGTCGTGCTTTTGCTTTTGGTTAGCTTGCATAGATGGTATGGAAGGTGTGTGAACTGATTTGGGCAAGAGAGCTCAAGAGAAATGAGAGATAGCACTCAAATTGCAGGGCCTGCCCTGTTTTTGCAGTTTGAGAGTGATTCTGAGATGGAGGGTGTTTTGAAGGCTAAGGGCTCGTGTATTAGCTTGGTTGTGTTGTGTGTAAGGTGTTTGATAACTTTGTTCTTGTGTATCTAAGCTGAGATGGATGTTGGTATGAGTTATGCAATGTTTCTTCACTCTTAAGCAAACAAAGGCAACTTGGTGTTTTAGGTCAGTAGGGGACCCCTAATCCTGCTGCAAAGCTTCTCTTGATCAGAGTAATTTGTTCATAATCTTGTGCCAATCAGATTTGCAATGTACTTGTTGGATTTGTAATTGGACATAAAGTGAACTTTTGCCAAAATGGATAGTTTGCTTTATCTATAAATGGATTAAACCTTCATGTAATGTTAGAACACAAAGAACATGGTCTTGGCACAAAGAATATGCATTAAATTTATGAGTGTAACTTGGTTTAAGGACCTGTAATCTAGCCTAAAGCATGCTGAGTTCAAATTGCAAGGTTATGGACATGTAACTTGGTCATGAACAAAGTGATTTTTTGCCATATTGTGAAATTCGATTCTCCCTAACCATGAGGTTGTTTGATGAGTTCTTGGACATTTTGGAAAGCTTGGAATGTGTACTACAATCCATCTTTGAAATGCAATTTGAAATTCCAAGTGGAAGTGTATGGAAAATGGTCTTGAAGTTAGGTAGAAAACCTTGTCAAAATAGGTCAAATTTCACTAAGTTAAGAATGGTTTAGTGCCCTTATTCAAAAATTTGTAACTTGAGATACAAGCTTCAAATGAGAAAACTTTGTGAATCAAAGTTGTAGATTATGCAACAAGCTACAACTTTCATGTTTGGACTTTTGTTTGAATCCAAATGGATCATGGTGAAAAAGTGGGGCAAAGTTGGGAAAAAATTAGGGTTTTCCATAACTTAGAAAAATTCTAAGTTATGAAAAATTCCATTTTAAACCCTAATTTGCATTTCTTGGTTTCTTGGTGAACAAGTTTCATGATTTGGCAAGTTTTGATGAAAAATGAATCTTGACTCTTGATTTTGACCAAAAAGTCAAAGTTTGACCTTTCAGTATACAATCAAAATTGATCAATTGACTGGGAAATTCAACTGTCAATCTTGTGTACTTGGGATCTTTTGAGTTTGTTGAGCATGTCAAGATAATTCCATGGGGTCCTTGAGTCCATGTGTGAGCTTGGTTTGCCATTGGCTAGGTCAAACAGTCAAAAATTGCCTTTGTGTAGTCAAAACCCTAAAAATGACCATTTTGCCCTTTTGGTGATCTGATCAAATTTCTTGGGGAATTGTGATTCAAACTTGATCAAATGGTCCATATGAGTTCATAATGTTGATGTGGGTCAAATTTCATGAGGTTTGACTGTCAATTGGCCACAGTTGACTTTTTCCCCAATACAGTTGATTTCTAGGTCAACTGTCCAATTGACTGGGCAAAACTTGGAATCAAGACTTGAAACTTGATATGGGTAAACTTGGGAGTCCAATATGAAGCATGAAAGTCATCTTAGGCATTTTAGGTCAAAACATCTTTGTGCAAACACAAACCCTAATTTGAGTCAACAGTGCAAGGAGAGGTCTTGAGCAGATGAAACCCTAACTGGATCTTGAGCTTCAAGGGCTTTGTGGTGAGAAATCAATGAGAAATGGAAGGGAAAATTTTGGGGTACAATACTATGCATAAGAGACCCTCTAGGTTGACATACCTAGGCAAAACAAGGGCATCCCGATGAACCAAAAAGGTTCAGGAAAAAATTATGGATAAAAACAAAAAAATCTGTACACCCGGCAAGTTGAAAACCCGAAGGGCGGCTTGGGTAAAAAAGGGTATCCCAGTGGACTGAGAACCCGAAAGGGCGGTCCAGGAAAAATTTAGGGACTTAAAGCGTATGACTATGTCCCATTGGATCACCTTACGGAAAACCCACAAACTCGTCAGTTCTGATCAATCCAATCAGCTTCGGACAAGGCAACAAATAGAAAAGATGCTCAAAGACACGAAGGCTATAGCAGAATGGGAACCCCATGGGATTATTGCACATAGCTATATTTTCTTTGTATCAAAATTTTCGTTTTTTTACGACGGCATTCTCTTACTAGAATGTTTGTCTCTTTGTACAAAAATACTTACTCAAAGTCAATACAAAGATATCCCTTTGAAAGTGCAAAACTATCTGTTTTTCTTTACTCTTGTGTTTTGTTTACAAAAACGTCCAATGATTTATTTTTGAACATAATTACTATTTACAAATAAACAAAGTAAAAAGATAATCACTGATGGCTTTAAGAGATAGGAAAATCTCTCCTAGTTGTTTCCATAAAATTCCCTGCAGTACGCGGTTTAATCCCCAGCGGAACAAAGCTTCCAGTTATCAATCCCCAGTAGAAGTCGTCCAATTTCTCAGGTTTCCCCAACAGGATTTTACAAGCAGTGTACGGCGTTTCCCTTACAACAAAGTTTATTTCTCTACAAGGAAATTAACCAACACTTCAACTTCACAACATGAAGACTTACACTCCATATCCTCAGCAGCAGTCAGGGATTTATTTTCCCCAATCCAACAACAGTGCAACATATTAGCTCACATACGCATACATCGCATCCATATATCATAAACATTGATAACATGAATGCATATATCACAATATCATTGTACCATGCATTTCATACATCATGACATTGCTTACAGCTAATGTTTTTTTTACCCTTTTTAGGATAAGATTAATCAATAGCTACCATTAACAATGTTCAAAGGCTTTTCTGATACTGTTCAGATATGCTCCAGACACGGATGCCATTCTTATACTCATTCAGACTCAACTTCAGATACAGTTCAGATACACTCCAAGCACATATGCCATTTTGATACCCATTCAGATTCAAGCTTTCAAATACAGTTCAGATACGCTCCAGACACGGATGCCATCCTGATACTCATTCAGATTCAACTTTCAGATACAGTTCAGATACGTTCCAGACACGGATGCCATTCGGATACTCATTCAAATTCAACTTTCAGACTCAACTCAAATACACTTTAGACACGGACACCATTTTGACACATATTCAGTTTCAGCTTACAAATACTGTTCAACAATCATTTCTGGATGGTATCTGCAAGCCCATATTCGACAAACTTTCCATCATCCCTCCAAATGGCATCTTTAAGCCCATTCCCTATACCATCAACCTTCACATCACCGAGTGCGAATTTTTGGGCACTCTAATGTCCAATCATCTTCCACCTTCGAGTCACGAATGGAAAAACTCGCCAATCTAACTCTTCAGGCTTAAGAATATTGAACGGGGGCAGCTGTTGTACCCCAAAATTTTCCTTCTCATTTAACAAGAATTTTCTCACAGGATCTCCTTGGGCTCAAGACTGCACTAGGGTTTGATCAGCTCAAGACACCTCCTTAAGCACTGATGACCAAAATTAGGGTTTGAGATTGCACAAGGATATTTGAACTTCCATTGCCCCATATGGTTTTCATGGATCATTATGGACCCTCGAGATTACTCATGACAAGTTTCAAGTCTTGGATCACACTTTTGCTCAGTCAAATTGAGCAGTTGACCTAAAAATCAACTATATTGGGGAAAAAGTCAACTATAGCCAATTTACAGTCAAACTTCATAATTCTTGATCCACATCAACAATTTAAACTCATATGTATCATTTGATCAACTTTGGACCATAACTCCTCAAGAAATTTGATCAAATCTCCAAAATGGCAAAATGGTCAAAATTAGGGTTTGGACTGGGAAAAGGGAAATTTCTGATTTTTGACCTAGAAAATGATCAATTGGTTTAAGGCATGATCTCAATAGTCCAATTGCACCATTTTGACCTAATTACATGGCTCAAAACATTGCAAATCCAATGGATTGACAGATGAATTTTTCAGTCAACTGATCAAAAGTCAACTGTATACTGAAAAGTCAAACTTTGACTTTTTGATCAAATTCAAATGCCAAAGATCATAATTCATCAAAACATGTCAAAATATGAAACTTATTTTTTTCACAACTTTGAGCAAAATTTTCACCATGATGCAAGCTGATTCAAAAGAAACTTCCAACATGAAAGTTGTAGATCTCTATGAAATATACAACTTTGATTTACACAACTCCTTCCAAAAGTGCTTGGATCTCAAGTTATAATTTTAAGAACATGTGGTCATGAAACAAAACACTTAGTGAAATTTTGCCCTAATTTGGTCAGGATTTTGACCCAACTTCATGGAACTTTTTCATATAGTTCCAAGGGGAATCTTCAAAAGAAATTCAAATATGGGTTATAGATCACATTTCAAGCTTTCCAAAATGTCCAAGAACTCCTTGAGATCATTTTTGAGTAGGGAGAATCGAAGAGATGAAGTTAGGGTTTTATCACTTGAATTACAAGGCATTTTGTGATGGACACAATTCAAGTTCAAAGTTATGCTGCATAAACTCTACTTTGCAGGCCTCAAACTTGTTAGGAACTCCATAATTAATTGCTTGCGCAGCTGTTAGAGGTCTCATTTCAAGCATTCAATGCAAGGCCATGCTTTATATCCATTTTGGGAAGAAAGTGCACATTACCATTTTGATAAAGTGACTTTTTGCACAAAACTTATTCTTGAGCCTTACACTTGTTCTCTTCTGATCATACATGTCTCATAAAACAAGAGAAATGCTGTAGACACTTAAAATCACCCAACCTATGCTTGTACTTCACATTGAAACTTGGTTTCCCACTTTTTCTTCAAAATCAAGTAACCTAGCAATTAGCTGAAAACTTGTACTTCTGATTGTCCAAACCACTCTAATCCTTTTGCTTATATATATACAAACTATTTTCCACAAAATACACGAAGGCTTGACCCCTAAAAACATCAAGAGCTCAAAATCATATCTCATACCTCCATTTTCATATAAACTGACCAAAAACTTGAAACTCATAACTCCCTCGTGCGTTTTCAAGCCTTTTGGTTCCTAAAGCTTATAAACATCATTTAGAACTGATCCCACACCCTGTTACAAGACTGTAACACCATTGACACCATCCTCCATTTTCAAAAATAGAGCTTTGCACTTGGACTTCTCCATAACTCCTCAGGTACTTTCAGCTCAAGCTAAGCATCCCATTAGCTTCCTGGGAACTTGAGGAAGCTAACCCAATCATTGGAACTCCTTGAAAGCTGCTCAAACTTCAAACCCGATACCCTCTTGCAAGGTAAGTTTTATAAATGTTGAAATTTTCATACAGGCATCATCAATGGTTTATTTGTGAATGAAACATGTAGATATCATTGCCCTAAAGCTAACCATGCCCATAGTTTCCATTAATTTTGCCTGAGCTTAGAGAATTTTAAGATTGAATTTTATGAGATTTTTAGGATTCAGAATAGGGCCATTAAAATTCAAGTTTATCTTTGAGCTATAGTTTTAATGCTTTACATTTCTGAAACCGTGAGGAAATTTTCTACATGTTTCATGTTTACAGTTTTCATTTTTGTTGAGATTTGAACAAGTTACAGAGGTTCTGGCTGGGCGTGAGATTGAAGATGAAGTTGGCCTCAGGAACGTGTTTGACTTATGTATTTATTATTTGATTTATATAAACGGATGTATAGCCACCCCAGTGGTAGAAGCGTGCGCCTGTAACCAAAGGGACCTGGGTTCGAGCCCTAGTGGTACCCTTTTGGCTTTTTTCACATTTTTTGCAATTCTGACTACTTTTTTTTGCAGGCGATGGGCCTTTGCTTTTTTTTTTTTGTTTTTGCTTACTAACCCCCATGTTTCATTTACACACCCCTGGCCCAGTTTTACTTTCTTTTCTTATTTTTATTTTTATTTTTATTTATTTTCTTAATATATTTTCTAATACTAAAAAAATCATAAAAAATATAAAAATAATAGATTTACATTTTAACATAGTTTATTTATTTTTCTCACAAAAACTATTTTATTTAATCAAAACTTTATTTATTTTACTAATTATCTTTGTAAATTTAATTAAAAATAGGTTTTTTAGTTATTTTCTTTTACACCAATTAAAATATATTATTTTAATACCAAAAGACTAAAAATATTTTATAATACTATAATTTATTTTCAAGACAAAAATACCAAAAAAAAACTTTTATTATAAACTTAATTTCTTTTTAATCAATTAATAGAATTAGGGTTTTATTTAAAATCTTTTCTTAGTAAATTTAGGTTTAATTAATTATTTTCTTCTAGTTAATTAGGTTAAAACAAAAACCCATTTTCTCTAAAAAATCCAAACAAATACCCATTTTCTTCACATTTACATTCTTACATATTTATTCATCTTGTACATCATTTATTTCCATTCGTGTACCAATTCAATATGGTTGTAATAGATTAATTAGGTTTATTTTCTTGCAATCCCCATTTACAATTTGTACACCCCCTCCCAAAAGTATTGTAATAGCGTAGTAACTTTAAATTCCGCAATTTATCGCTTTATATATAACATGCTAGTAATTAGGGTTTGTATGGAAAGACTAAAACCAATACATAGAAAATCCTAATTCAAGACAAAAGCAAGCATGAAAACAATACACTTGCACATAAGCACCCCTAGGGTAAATCCACTTGGTTGCCTTTACAAAATGACCATATTACGCATGTGAGGTATCTTAGCAAAAACAAGCAAATATAAGATCATAGTCCCTCGATGACTCTATCTAAGTTGCCTTTCAAATGATCTTAGTCCCTAAAAGAGAATGCTAAGATACCTTGCAACATTTCTAATCATGGTTATACGATGACCCACGCCTGTCCCATTTACATCCAAAGATAGGGTTACTTACCAAATCAATGGTAAGATAACAATATTAAAGGAAAAGAAAATGAACAAGAAAGACTTTTGAGTAGGTATAATGATCCTAATTACTTGCTCAATTTCAAAACAAACATCATTTCTATTTAAAAAAAAAACACCTACACTTTCAAAACATCTTACAAACTTGAAAACATTTTCAAAAGATCAACATCTTTGTATACATTCTTACAAACGAGAATCATTACAAAGATTGCCTAAATAATGGCCTCTTTACAAAATACTTTCAAAAACCACACAAAGCACAATTTCAATCAAAAACAAGTGATCTATCAAGTAACTAAGAGCCCATGGAAAACCATGGACGAAAAGGGTGCTAATATCTCCCTTTTCATAATCTACCCCCCGAACTCAAGAAATAATCTCAAAGTGCTTTTTCACCTTTCCTTTTGGATAAAAGAAAAGTCGGTGGCGACTCTTGCTAACCGCAACATTTGCGATCAAACGTAAAACCTTCAAGTCAGTTCTCCCACCGTATCACACTAACAAACCAACATTTTCTAGAGGAACTACAGTGTTCGGATTCCTTCACTAGATACGTGGGAAAAGGGTTGCGAGACCCTCACGAACGCACTGATAAAAAACCGTTTATTTCCCCTTAGCAAGTATAATTATAGGTAAACACACCCTTAGAAACGAACAAACAAAATGGATCCCGTTGAGCATAACGGATGTGAGGGGTGCTAATACCTTCCCCTCGCATAACCGACTTCCTTACCCTTTCTCTTGGTTGCAAGACCATCTTATCCATCCTCTTGTGGTTTTCTCGATATTTCCCCTTCCTTCGGGATAAATAAAGTTCGGTGGCGGCTCTGTGTTTTTTGCCGGTAGCTTCAGCTGGCGACTCTGCTGGGAAAGTTCTTTTACGAGTCTCTCCAATTTTTGTTTATTTGTCTCTTTGGGTGTTTATTTATTTGAGTTATTTTGCTTTACTATTTTATTTATTTATTGCTTTATTGTATTCTTTTGTATATTATACTGTTGCTACTCACATATTCTGGATGTGTTGTTTCTTTTGTGATGTTGGGTTGGGTGATTACATTTGATAAGTCCTATACCCGGACTTGGGTTACACCTAGGATTAGGACGGACGATATAGTTATGCTAACTTTGAGGGAGTAATCTCGAAGAAGGAGGTATGAAATCCCCTACCCAGTGGAGGTCCCCTTGAAAGTAACATTGTTTATCGAGTAATTGGGAAGACATTGTTGCTTTTGACATGGGAACCAGAGAAGTTGAGGGCCATAGAACCAATAACCCCTCCTGGCCTTTTTTCGGTGTAGTGCGGAGACTATAACAGATTAATCCAGAAGTAGTTGTCACGTGATGCTCCACTCAGACGAGTTTTTCCTGTGAATGTTACTGATTATTGAGTGATTAAGACGTTGGTAATATCCAAAGGAAGAGCGTAGACTCTGAGGTTTCCCTAGAACCTTGTTCGGTAGGTGATAAACCCCTAGTACATACCATATGGGTGGTTACTTTGACTCCATACTTGTGACGTCAAACTTTTGATCCTATAACTTTCAGTTTATGCAAAGGACTACACAGTGGTTATCTAGAATATGTGGAGCTGAAATCTCATGCCATAACATACCATGATACATACCATCATGTATATAAATTTCATATCTAAGGAATTCCAAAGACAAGTCTCGTTGGCCGAGCTCTTTAAAAATGAAAACAAAATTTTTACAACAAAAGCTTATTGGGGTCCTTTTTCCACCAAACTTCAGTGAACAGAAAAGACAACTTCTCCACACCCCTACCGTACAAGAAGCAACCAGCGAAGACTTATGGATCTTTTTTAAGAGAATCATAATGCTCTTCGCCGAGATATAGACACCATGAGCACTCGCATGGATCGACTTATGGAAACTCTTCATGATGTCATCAAGGTTCAAGAAGAGTTACATCAAAGTGTTGCCAAGCTTGCTATTGTTGCCCCCTCTACTCCTGCTAATAGGAGGAATGATAATGCAAATGTTGAGACCCCTACTGAAGCTTCTCAGAATGATGTTGATGACCATCACGATGTTATTGATCGTGATGAACCCCACGTGAATCTTTCCGCTGGAGTTGTTGAAAATACAAAGATGTACCATTCTCTTGAAGAGCGTCTCAAAGCCATGGAGGGTATCGAGACTTCAGGTTTTAATACTGCTGCAATGTGTCTTATTCCTGGGGTAGTTATCCCTCCCAAGTTCAAGGTTCCTGATTTTGACAAATACAAGGGCAGATCCTGCCCAGAGACTCATCTTTATTCCTACTGTCGCAAGATGGCAGCCTATGCTGAAAATAAACCGTTACTCATGCACTTCTTCCAAGATAGCTTGACCAGGGCACCGTTGGACTGGTATATATAACTAGAAAGAACTCATGTCAGTACTTGGAGCAAACTTTTTGACGCTTTTTTGAAACATTATCGTTATAATACTGCCATGGTTCCTATTCGCACTCAGCTTTAAGGGATGATACAAAAATCTAAAGAGTCGTTTAAAGAGTACACCCAAAGGTGGCATTAATTAGCTTCAAGGGTCCAACCTACTCTCTTGGATCGTGAATTGATTGATTTATTTATGGGTACTCTACGAGGTCTTTATATCCAACACATGCTTAGCAGTACCTCTACTTCTTTCTCTGATATGGTCATTATTGGAGAACATGTTGAAACTTGTATTAAGGCTGGAACGATCCAAGGTATCCCTAACAATACCAACAACAATACTGACATTGGTAGGAAGCTGTTTTCTGGTTTATCAAGAAAAAAGAGGGTGAGACTAGTGCTGTCACCATCAACCAAGGGAAAGCTCCTGCATATCCCCAAGTTCGGTTTCCTTATTTTCCAACACCTGCTGGAGTTCCTAACCAATATGTTCCTCAAGTGTATGCTGCTACAATTCCAGCACCCTGGATGGCCCAACAACGACCTTTCACTCTTCAACCACAGTATCTCCCACAACAACAATTTCCACCACCTCCAAATTATCAACAAGAAAATCAAGCTGCTTCCACCCACTTGGTGAAGTAGTCAATTTCCAATAAGATGAAACGATGTCCATTCGACGCCTTGGGTTCAATCATTCCAATCATATCAATACCCTACATAGAAAAATGCCATGGGGAAGAAATACCATTGAGAAGTGTTGGAGGCACATGAAACTTGTCAGAGCATAAATCTGACACTTATGGCACTTCTTCGCAAATTTGCAGAAGTCAGATTCCGCTGTCAGCCAATAGTAAGCTTCCCTAAGCGTCTTCTTTGCCAACGAGTGTCCATTGGTATGGGTAACAAAGGAACCTTCATATATCTCATGTGTGATACGGTGGCAGAACCGACTGTTAATACTGGTTTGCGTTTTGTTTTTTGTTTGCAAAATGCCACGGTAAGAAAGAGTCGCCACCGACTTTTATTTCATGCAATCATGGAAAAGGAAAAAGAACAGAAAAAACCTTTTTTTTGAGATATTCTGAGTACGGGGGGTATATTATAGAAAGGGGAGGTGTTAGCACCCTTTCTATCCATGGGCTCTTAGGTACTTGCTCATTTTTTAAATTGCTTGTGTGTGCTTGTTTTTGAAAATGTTTTACTTCGTGATAACCCTTGTATCAGTCCTCAAGAGTGTGACGAAGTTTGTTTTGAAAATTTGTTTTGAAAGGTGTTTGTGTGAAAAGTTTTTATTGAGCAAGTAATTAAGATTCTACCTACTCGAAAAAATATTGTTTGTTCTTGTTTCCTTTAGACAACGCTATCCTACTATCAAGGAGTAGGTAGCCTCGTCGTTGGAGTTGTAAGGGACGTTTGAAAGGGACAAGTACAATCACTAAAGCAACAGTTAGAAAACTTTAGTAGTAACCCTAGAGTCTTAAGATCTTTCCGAGGCAACATTTCTGAGGCAACATTCGAGTGGGACATTTTGATCTTTTAGACTGGAGGGCAACCACTAAAATCTCCTATGCTTAATGATTGTTTACCGAAGGCAACCGAAGTGGGGTAAACCCTAGGAGTGAATATGTGCATGTGAATTGTTTTAGTTATATAGTCTTTTCACATTAGGTGATCTACCATTTTAATTTTCAAGCATTCTTCCCATACAATCCTATTAACCATGCATCTAACAGTTAAATATTTGCAGGAATTTAAAGTGCGAGAAAATAAACCTAACTATTACAGGGCTTTGGCAATTACATAATTATCTTGACAGAAAATAAAAATGAGGAATTTTAAAACCCTAGTTATTATTACATCCTCGAAACAATTACAATAATAATAAAAAAATTAAAATGTGCGCGGCAAATTAAATGCGAGAAAAATTGAGAACCCTAAAAATCTAATTGAAAAAAAAATACTTGAACTAATTCTTGCGAAAGGACCTAATTAGATTATGTATGACTAAAACCCTAATTCTAATCATTTTTAATTATAAAAAGGAAATTGAAATTAACCTAATTTAAACTAAATTAAATAATTCAAGAAAATAAAATATTTTGTAAAAGAGATTTTATGTGTTTTTTGTTGTTTTTTTATTTGAGAAAAGAAACAATTTAATTACAAAAATTTAAAACCTAATTTCTATTTAATTAAAACAAATAATCAAATAAACTAATTACCCTAATTTATTTCCAAAAATATTAATTTGAATAAATAATATTTAATTCTGTATTTTTGTGATTTTTTAGTTTTATAAAAAATAATAATTTTTGTGTTAATTAATTAAAACAATTAAAGAAAAATAATTAAAGAAATTAAAAAAGAAAAAGCAAATTGGGCTTGTATGTTGAGTAATCTAGGGGGTATGATTCTAAATTCCCCAAGCCCAATAGTCCTCCAAGCCCAATCAGCGCCTGGTTCCATGTGGCGTTGACCTGGGGGTGCATCATGGTCCCTCACTGCTTATGCATTAGATCTAGAGAGGTTGTAATCCATTGGTGATGACTTGAGGAGTATGAGAGGTGCGTGTAAGGTTGATGCACTAGATCCGTGAATAGAAATTGAGAAAATAAGAAAATGCTTGGACCTGGGATCGAACCCAGGTCCTCACACTTACCACTAGCGCGCTCTTCCACTGGGTTGATCTACTTTGTTGTATATGGAATAAAAACAAAAAATAATATAACAAAATAACTGAGTTAGTGGGAAACGCGCGCGAGATTCAAATGGTCCACTGACTGGATGACACCTAATCTTCTTCTACCTTTCTCCGTCGTCTTAGCTGCATACCTTTACCTACAGACAAAAGTCTGTAGCTACAAACCTGTAAAACCCAAAAATCCAGCACAAGCATGAAAAATTAATTGTGACTGTACCAATCAACTTGTCTTGGCCTCACGAGTATCATGGTACCTTATTCGTGGCCTAAGTTTTCCTGTGTCAAGAAGCCCCAACATGTGGCTTCAAACCCTAGCTATGGCATTCATCAGTATACACGTTAAAACATCAATTAAACATAACCAATACGTTGCAAACATGATAACAAACACATATACGCAATTAAAACGTGTTCATGATGCGTGAATCACAGTAATCAAATTTAGAAAACAGGGCAAACCGTGAGACTGCTACGTGATGATTCTGGACCTGGGGCGGCTTGAAATTGATTAGACATGTTCCTGAGATGTCCAACAAGCTATTGGTAATGTTAGAACGACTTGACTTGGCCTCTAGAATGAAAATCAAATCACCATTTTTCTTTGAAATTTTGAAGTTTTGTTCTGCCTCTTTTCACGACTGCAACCTTGTCTCATGCCTTGTACATGTTCCCTATATATCTTAGAACGAATTAGGGTTGTGAAATTGGATTGAATCTTTGCAATTATGAGAGATTTGATTTGATTTTCATGCTACATGTAAACTTGCTATTTTGAGCCAAATCATCCCTTTATTGTACCAATTATGCTTGATTCATTTTGGTCTTGATAACTCAGCATATTTTGACTGCCAACCTGTCCAAAAACCAAATCAAATCATATCTTTGCTATTATTCACCAATTATTTGATTTAATTCAATTTTTAATTAATAAAAAATCAAAATAAATTGAAAAATGAAGCAAATAATGTGTGGGTGGATATTTGGGTCGTGGACCATATTATAAGTGAGGTGCAAGCATAAAAAGTTAGGCCTATTTGGCAAAAAATGCATTTTTGAGCACATTTGACTTTTGGCAGTTTTGCAAAAAAGGTCAACTTTGACAAGGCATATCTCCTCCAATTTTAACCCTAGAGAGGTGTTCTTGGACTTTTTGGAAATCTTGGGATGTCCCCTAAGAAACATTTTTGGTCTCATCTCAATTGAGTCTTCCATTTTCATGTAAGAAGCTTTGACCCAAAAGGTGTTTTTGTTGACTTTTCAAAAGGACCCCTAATGTAGAAATTCATATCTTTTAGTGGGTGAATATTTTAAACTTGTGGCCTGAAGATGAATTGTAGGGAATTTCATCCTCTTAAAAATGAGCTTTGGATGGAAAATTTTTGATAAAGCATGTGGAAGTTATGCATGGTCAAAGTTTGGTTGACTTTTCCTAAGAAACCCTAATTTTAGCAACCTTTGGGTTTTGATGAATTTGGAGCATTCCTTAAGGAATCATGATCAACCATTGATCAAATGATGAAAGTCACTTTAAAATGTTAATGTTGACCAAAAATCTTTAAGTTTGACTGTATGTGGGTCACAGTTGACTTTTGACCTAATACAGTAGACTCTTAAGCCTCTAAGTAGTTGACTGAGCAAACTTCTTGTGCAAGGCATGAAACTTGACATGTAGGGTCTTGAGAACATATTAAGACCATGGATAGCATATTAGGTCTTTAGAGTCCACCTATCTTGATGAAAATGGAAACCCTAATTTGAGACAACCTGCCTTAGGAGAGAGTTTGTCTGGTCAACTCTTGGGCAAACTTGAGCAAATTGAGGATCTCAAGGAGTATGTGTTGAGTAAAATGAGAGGGCAAATTTTTTAGTACAACATCATGCATTAACATATCCACTTCGTGTCTATCCACACATCTGAGCAAGACCATGTCATAATTCCTTTTGTATAACACATCTTCATTTTAGGAAAGATTCTATTACTTCTAGTGTGTGTGTGTGTGTGTATGAGTAACCCATAACATCCAATGTCATTCCATAAGTATTCATTAATATTAGATCGTCAAAATCCTATCCAGATTTCTTTCTTCAATGGTCTATGACTCTAACTTTTAGTTTCAAAAGTGGGAACTACTAGCTTTTTATTTCGAAGGCTCTTTCATTCTCTTTTGACAATAAGGATTATACTTACATTTCTTTTTATAAGTTTTTTTTGCTAGGTACTCCACCTTTTTCGTCTGACAGGACCTCACTCGTAAGGAGTTCAACCTATTACTCAGAGTGGAATACCCACTGTTCCTCCAGTTTTGAGCACAATAAATTTATTTTAACATGCTTTTTATCATTTTCAATTATTTTTCTCTTTTTATTCCATATGAATTAGAAAATGTAGTAGTCCCATTAGCTAGAAAAATTACTAGTGCTTCATCTTCTAAATTAAATCCAAATGCCAAGATTATTCCATAATTGAAAACAATACAAACTATTTAAAAGACTAACAACTTTTCTGACTTCTTCTAGTGTGACAAGAGTTCATCACTTGGAAAGTTACAATTTATCTAAAAGAGTAATGGCACAATATAACAGAAAATTAACTAAAATTAAAGAAGGGTGGTTAGGTTTTAATTTTGTACACCAGCTCGACTTCAAGCCTGCTGCTTTTCCATGTTCCTTAACCTTTCTCAGTTCTCTTCCTTTTTTCATATCTCCCTTCTTGTCCTTGTTTTTCATGCCCCATGACTCATCAACTCCACCAACAAAAAACAATAGGTTTTTTCTTCTTGCTATTCACTTTTGGAGAGAGTAATCCTTTGTTGCTCTACGGGAGGGGGCTCTATGAAACTTTATGTCGCGTCAAGAGAGCAACTTTTATTTTTAGACTTATTTGGACTTTTTCATTCCAATGGACTCTTTACCTTAGATAGAATTTTAGAATTTCCAGGGCTTTTAGTTTTGTTGGGCTTTATGGAACACTAAAACTCTTATGCATTTTCATCATTTTCTCATCCTCTTTGTAGTTTCCCAACATTCTAATTTCTAGCATTGCAGGTTCATCATTTTTCATCAATTCGCCATCTGGTATAATGTCTCATCTTGAAGTTTTTTAATATAATAAGGCATTGTCCTTTCCTCGTCATCATCAACATTTGGGTTGTACCCTTCTTTATTCCCTCAACCACTTTCTTGGTCTTCTTCTTCAGATATTTCTTTCCCTATAAAACAACAAAATTCTCAATAGATGTCCCCCATTATTTTGGGTTAGTTTAGTTTAAGAAGGCTCATCCTCCTTCTCAATCAAATATTTATCATGTTCATCCTTTTCACTTGGTCATTCTTTGTCCTCCTTCACAACCTTTGTCTTCTCCATCATATCCTCATTATCTTTGTTAGCTTGCTCAATCAATTCATAAATTTTCTTCTTCTCCATATTTTTGGATCTTCTTCCTCTACTTAAATATCTTCAACAATTTCTTCCTCAACTGGTTTGTTGATGTCAAATTCCATTGTTTCTTTGTGCTTCTTCCCTTTGGTCTTCTTGGATGGATCATTTGTCTTATGGTCAGAGACTTTTGTTTTCTTCTCTTTATTGGCTGCTGAAGCCTTTGATAGCACACTAGAAGTTACCTTTGGCAAATCAAAATTCCTTGCAAAAGATACCTTTTCATTCTTACCCTTGTTTTGTAAGTATAAAGTTCACAAAAGGGGAGGGTGTGAATTAGGTACTTTAAATTTTTCTGGTTTTAAAGATGAGTGTTTCTTTATTTTCTAATTTATTGTTAAGTGATAAAAGTAGTAAATTATAGAAAGTAAAGAACACCAAAAGTTATAATAGTTCACCTCACACTTTGAGAGTACGTCTAGTCCCCTTACATACTATAAGAGATTTCAACTATTTGTTAAAACTTTTGTACAAGCCTATACCAGACTTCTATATACAACTTCTAACGCAAATCAAGAAGGAAAACCACCTCTTGATTTTACAACACAAAGAAAATAAAATCTACTATGTTACAAACAAAGTACAGTTTTGTAATTTCACTGGATTTTGAGATAGTAATTCGAGTATAGTAGGATTAATGATTTACAACAACAATCCTAAAAAGATTTTCTCCCCTTTCAAGTATAACAATTCACCGTAAAAAACTTAAGTGATCAATAACTTGATTTCAATGAATATGAAAATTATGCGGAGTCCTTGAAAATAATGATTGATAGATAAGATGAATTTTCTGAGAAAATATTTGAAAGAGGTAATTTAAAGTGATAAAAATTATGGTTTATATAATACACAAGATACCTCACTTGAATCATGATAATGTTTATAAATATGTATGATAAGATGCAAAAGATTGAAGAAAATATATCATGAATGAGTGTCATGAAGGGACATGTGAAAATTCATAGTTTTTAAAAAGGTACCAGATGACAATCGATCACATCATTTGTAACATTGAGAATTTTTGAAATTTTTTTTATGACAATCGATTGTGCATCCCATGCAATCTATTGTCATGTTTGAATTTTTTACTTTTTCCTTGATGATAATAGTTGATTCCATTCAATCTATTGACACAAGTATGTTAATCCATAACAATAATTGATTGTCTTATGAAATGAATTTTTTTGAAAATTAAATACTCAAGGATCAAACTCAAGACACTTGAGTATTTTGATATACAAACACAACCACTAGGGTAATTCTTGGCTTTTGAAAATATATGCTCATTAAACATGTAATGCAAATAAGGTTTTGAGATGAAGTAAGCACCATAGTCTTATACATATGAAAGTTATATTTATACATTAGTTTTAAACCTTCACGCGTTGATCAAAATCTTGATAAGTAAGTCATCCAATTTGGATAGTTTTGTATAAGATCTTCATTCTTTTTGCAAAGGGATTGTCTTCATTAAAATCATCTTAATAGTCTTGGAAGCTTGACTTCACATTCTCTCCATTTTTAAGATGACAAAATAATTCATGATGGGTAAAGAGACAATATGAAAGATAATAATTAAAAAAAACAGTCATGACTATTTAAAAATTAAAATCAATATGTGAAATATAATTAATCATAATACATAACTTAAAATTAATCAAGACTTAAAATGCATAATTAAGTTCTTAGTACATAATGAAAATCATAAAGAAAACTTACAATGAAAGCATAATAAACAATAAAATATAAATGAACTATTCTTGGTTCATGTTATATGGATATTAGGGTGCTTAGTATTGAGGAAATTAGTTGGATGGAACTTGATATGGTGGAATGTTCATTTAAGAGTAAAGGTAAGCAAATTGATTGTTCATGGAGGTGTTCATGTAGGTGATCTAGTCAAACATTTTTTGATTGGTTGGCTCAACTTGGTTGATAGGTTGTTGAACCGGTTAAGGAGGAGGAGGATTTTGTGAATCCACCCCTTCATTAAGGTATTTTATGGTCTTGATTACATAGTTATATTT